>OZ025301.1:9316680-12031680 GCA_964019185.1 Maratus speculifer | reverse complement strand
TTTCTCGAATACACCCTTAAGGTAAAGAGAGAAGAACTCCTCCTGACAGGAGTAGCGTGGTCCCATCGATGACAAGGAATGAGATGGAATCGATTGACACAGGATATCAGACAGGATAGATTTTCTGGTGAGAATGAGTCAAGCTGCGGACTTCTCTTCAGAAATGGCACGCAAATGCTCATTCGAGACGTGTTCTTAAATCAAAAAGGGTAATTTTGTGACATACGATTTCATTTATTTTTGCTCTGAATAAAATAGCAGGGGTTGCTATTCAGAAATTGTCTCATTGCACTCAATTTTCGGTAAAAAAAAAAAAAAAAAAAAAAAGCAATCAAAATCGGCATTTTGAACCGATTTTTCCGAAGCGGGAGATGTGGGAACGAAAAAAAGAGTCACACAGAGAAGGTAAAGGTTTCTAAATCCAATTCTAATGAATTAAGCGTGAAATGACATCACACGGCATCTTAGACGTCTCTTCAAAAATCCCCTCAGCCAGTTTCATGTGTCTACTGTTTAAAAATGCGTCTGAAATTGTATCGGGAAATTTGGAGCTGTTGGAAGGTGGAGAAGCGTTTTTCTCGAATACACCCTTAAGGTAAAGAGAGAAGAACTCCTCCTGACAGGAGTAGCGTGGTCCCATCGATGACAAGGAATGAGATGGAATCGATTGACACAGGATATCAGACAGGATAGATTTTCTGGTGAGAATGAGTCAAGCTGCGGACTTCTCTTCAGAAATGGCACGCAAATGCTCATTCGAGACGTGTTCTTAAATCAAAAAGGGTAATTTTGTGACATACGATTTCATTTATTTTTGCTCTGAATAAAATAGCAGGGGTTGCTATTCAGAAATTGTCTCATTGCACTCAATTTTCGGTAAAAAAAAAAAAAAAAAAAAAAGCAATCAAAATCGGCATTTTGAACCGATTTTTCCGAAGCGGGAGATGTGGGAACGAAAAAAAGAGTCACACAGAGAAGGTAAAGGTTTCTAAATCCAATTCTAATGAATTAAGCGTGAAATGACATCACACGGCATCTTAGACGTCTCTTCAAAAATCCCCTCAGCCAGTTTCATGTGTCTACTGTTTAAAAATGCGTCTGAAATTGTATCGGGAAATTTGGAGCTGTTGGAAGGTGGAGAAGCGTTTTTCTCGAATACACCCTTAAGGTAAAGAGAGAAGAACTCCTCCTGACAGGAGTAGCGTGGTCCCATCGATGACAAGGAATGAGATGGAATCGATTGACACAGGATATCAGACAGGATAGATTTTCTGGTGAGAATGAGTCAAGCTGCGGACTTCTCTTCAGAAATGGCACGCAAATGCTCATTCGAGACGTGTTCTTAAATCAAAAAGGGTAATTTTGTGACATACGATTTCATTTATTTTTGCTCTGAATAAAATAGCAGGGGTTGCTATTCAGAAATTGTCTCATTGCACTCAATTTTCGGTAAAAAAAAAAAAAAAAAAAAAGCAATCAAAATCGGCATTTTGAACCGATTTTTCCGAAGCGGGAGATGTGGGAACGAAAAAAAGAGTCACACAGAGAAGGTAAAGGTTTCTAAATCCAATTCTAATGAATTAAGCGTGAAATGACATCACACGGCATCTTAGACGTCTCTTCAAAAATCCCCTCAGCCAGTTTCATGTGTCTACTGTTTAAAAATGCGTCTGAAATTGTATCGGGAAATTTGGAGCTGTTGGAAGGTGGAGAAGCGTTTTTCTCGAATACACCCTTAAGGTAAAGAGAGAAGAACTCCTCCTGACAGGAGTAGCGTGGTCCCATCGATGACAAGGAATGAGATGGAATCGATTGACACAGGATATCAGACAGGATAGATTTTCTGGTGAGAATGAGTCAAGCTGCGGACTTCTCTTCAGAAATGGCACGCAAATGCTCATTCGAGACGTGTTCTTAAATCAAAAAGGGTAATTTTGTGACATACGATTTCATTTATTTTTGCTCTGAATAAAATAGCAGGGGTTGCTATTCAGAAATTGTCTCATTGCACTCAATTTTCGGTAAAAAAAAAAAAAAAAAAAAAAAGCAATCAAAATCGGCATTTTGAACCGATTTTTCCGAAGCGGGAGATGTGGGAACGAAAAAAAGAGTCACACAGAGAAGGTAAAGGTTTCTAAATCCAATTCTAATGAATTAAGCGTGAAATGACATCACACGGCATCTTAGACGTCTCTTCAAAAATCCCCTCAGCCAGTTTCATGTGTCTACTGTTTAAAAATGCGTCTGAAATTGTATCGGGAAATTTGGAGCTGTTGGAAGGTGGAGAAGCGTTTTTCTCGAATACACCCTTAAGGTAAAGAGAGAAGAACTCCTCCTGACAGGAGTAGCGTGGTCCCATCGATGACAAGGAATGAGATGGAATCGATTGACACAGGATATCAGACAGGATAGATTTTCTGGTGAGAATGAGTCAAGCTGCGGACTTCTCTTCAGAAATGGCACGCAAATGCTCATTCGAGACGTGTTCTTAAATCAAAAAGGGTAATTTTGTGACATACGATTTCATTTATTTTTGCTCTGAATAAAGGCATAAAAATAGCAGATTTTTAAAAAAAAAATACTTTAATTTTCAAAACCGGTTTAAACCGGTTCTGAAACTGAAACTATCATGTTATAAAAAATATGTAACCAAAATCGAAAAAGTAAAAACTAGGCCGGTTGTGGATCGTCCTCAGCTATCCTATGCAAAAAAAATCCTATAAAAATATTAAAATTTGAACGAGATATTTGAAAAAATTGCGCTCATAGACATTACATTAGCGTTTGGCTTTTACCGCGTGACTAGTGTACGCTCTTAAGAGCCCACAATAGTCACAGAAAAATTACTCAAAAAGACCCGGATGACCATGTAAAGTCTATGAGAGCGTTCTTTTCTAATATCTCGCTCAAATTTTAATATTTTTGCATGATTTTTTTGCACAAGATAGCTGAGGGCAATCCACAACCGGGCTAGTTTTTACTTTTTCGATTTTGGTTATATATTTTTTATATTACGATAGTTTCAGTTTCAGAACCGGTTTAAACCGGTTTCGAAAGTTAAAGTAATTTTTTAAAGAAAATCTGAAACAAAAATTGAAAAAGTAAAAACTAGCCCGGTTGTAGATTTCCCTCAGCTGTCTTGTGCAAAAAAATCATACAAAAATATTAAAATTTGAGCGAGATATTAGAAAAGAACGCTCCCATAGACTTTACATGGTCATCCGGGTCTTTTTGAGTAATTTTTCTGTGACTATTGTAGGCTCTTAATGTTTGGAACCGATTAAGAGCCCACAATAGTCACAGAAAAATTACTCAAAAAGACCCGGATGACCATGTAAAGTCTATGGGAGCGTTCTTTTCTAATATCTCGCTCAAATTTTAATATTTTTGCATGATTTTTTTTGCAGAAGATAGCTGAGGGCAATCCACAACCGGGCTAGTTTTTACTTTTTCGATTTTGGTTATATATTTTTTATTAGCACTTTCCAACAAAGTTGAAAAGTGCTTATGCATTCGGTTCGTCTGGCCGTCTGTCCGTCTGTCCGCGCTCTAACTCCCGTAAATATACTCGGATTGCTATGAAATTTTTATACATTATTGAGATTTACCCTAGCACGAACCCTATTGAAAATGAAGTATCTACCATGATTAGTTTATCTACAGAGAGAACCAAAAGTTTCCCATTACATTACGGCCTATGGGGAAAAATCGTTAATATACTCGGATTGCCATGAAATTTTAGGACGTTATTGACGTTTACCCTAGCACAAGTCCTATTGAAAATGAAGTTTCTACCATGATTAGTTTATCTGCAGGGCGAATCAAAAGTTTCCCATTACATTACGGCCTATGGGGAAAAATCGTTAATGTACTCGGATTGCCATGAAATTTTAGGACGTTATTGACGTTTACCCTAGCATGAACCCTTTTGAAAATGAAGTTTCCATTATGATTAGTTTATCTACAGGGCGAATCAAAAGTTTTCTATTACATTACGGCCCATGGGAAAAAATCGTTAATATACTCGGATTGCCATGAAATTTTAGGACGTTATTGACGTTTACCCTAGCACAAGTCCTATCGAAAATGAAGATTCTACCATGATTAATTTATCTACAGGGCGAATCAAAAGTTTCCTATTACATTACGGCCTATGGGAAAAAAATGTTTCAAAGGAATTTTAAAGATGTTATACCCTGTCAAACATATTAAAATATGCATTCTATAAAATATAAGGTGAAAATGTAGCTATTATTCATTTACAGGGCCACACAAAATAATTTCATTAGATAATGGTAAAAGGGGGAATTGTGTGTGACATATTTTAAATATATTAGGATTTTTCATGTATAATAAAATTGATATATGTCACTGAAGCTTAATATAAATTATACGCTACTGTTTTGCATAATATGAAGTACATAGCATTTACAGGGCCATACAAAAGATTTCAAATAGTATATTCTTTCCGAAGTACCGTATATGTGTCCGATGATGAAATGCATTTTAATTATGATATTCGCGTTTATATTTCGCTAAATATATGCACATTATATGGTGCGTATAAATGTTATAGTTGATATACAGGGCTCCCCAAAAGAGCTCACCAACGTTACTGAATATGAGCGTAAAGTATTTAAACATGGTTCTTAAATAAGCTATGCATTTGTTCGCTGAGCTGCATTTAATTTATTGAGAAATGTTTGCAGAATATAGATAAAGGGATATACAGGGCCACGCAAAGAATTCGGTACATAGACGCCTATGAATGATGATTTATGAGAATGTGATTTCAGTTGTTTTAAAAGTGTTTTAGTTTACAATAAATTTTAGCCTAATGCTGACGTGTAATAAAGGTACAATGTAAACTACAGGGCTGAACAAAAATATTCAAGTATGTTTCCATCTAATAGTATGAATTGCTGCAAAAGAAATTTCAAACTACTGGGTATTTTCTTGCTAAGCTAAATTTTCCCATTATATGAACTGACATATGAAATACAGGGCTGTTCTAATGTACTGGAATTGGGTATTACATATTGGGTATTACATATTTGGGTATATTTGGTTATACACTATTATTTCCCTAAATAACAAAGTTTTGTTAAAGATTTCATTAAGTGTTGGAAAGTGCTTCATAATCTATGCTTAACGCATGATTTTTCTTACTTGTATTACGATAGTTTCAGTTTCAGAACCGGTTTAAACCGGTTTCGAAAGTTAAAGTAATTTTTTAAAGAAAATCTGAAACAAAAATTGAAAAAGTAAAAACTAGCCCGGTTGTGGATTGCCCTCAGCTATCTTCTGCAAAAAAAATCATGCAAAAATATTAAAATTGGAGCGAGATATTAGAAAAGAACGCTCCCATAGACTTTACATGGTCATCCGGGTCTTTTTGAGTAATTTTTCTGTGACTATTGTGGGCTCTTAATGTCAGGAATTCAAATGCATTTGAATTCCTGAATGCCACATTGGCGCTGGAACTTTGGTAAAAAAATGTACCGTTTATTAAATTTGTGATATATACAGCTTTTTCTTATTTAAAGATAAAGTTGATTTCAAACTCCGGTGTCAGTCATTAATTTCGACACTTAATTTGTCCTGCGCCGCGACGGGTTAATGTCCAAAAATGGAATACCTCTGTTGCCACGATGAGAAAAAAAAAGGGGGCGATAAAAACTTAAAAAATAAAAAATAATTTGAAAACAAATTGAGATACAGGTTTCAAACAAATTTCATTTAAATATGTATTTTTTTTTTCATTTTTCCTATTTTGAGAAAAAAATTAATTTTGACATTCATAGCACAAACACTAGCTATCCACATAGATTGATTAGAATTTAACGAATATTTATTTCATTGTCTTGAACACAACGAATGTTAGTAGTAGATGAAGTCCGGTTCTGCGGCACTGAGGAGCAATCAATCCACAGCATTCAGCGGCCACAAGAGTGAGGACTAATCCATAAGCGATGTTTCTATAATCAGGCACACCCCTTTTTTACTCACTTCATAATTTTTCACGCCACATAATCAAAGATACATTTTATCACGTTTTCTTGTTTTCACTGGTATTTGTTAAAAGGTTTTTTTTTAAGTAGATATAAAAGGACAGTTATGCACCAGCAACACGACCTTCAAATGACCTCTGCGCGTTGGCCTTCACAGAGGTCGTGCTGCACCAAGCAGAACTGTCCTTTTATATCTAATTGATGTGAGCTTCCAATAATTTTTCAAGTTTGATTTTTTTTCCGGTGTCGCCATCTATGAACAGTCTTTTTTTTTTCGAAATAAGTTTCTGGTGCATGAAGCGGCTGTACTAATAGTGTTTCCCTCTATTCTATAATGTAATTGAATACTTTTGTATAGCGCTGTCAATGAATAATTTGTACCCGAGATTGTAAAGGATGTATATTATAGTATACATACTTCATAGATGCCTATGCATTGTATTATGCTTTAAAGAGTACAACTTGAAACTATTTTTCCCATTCACCGTACTGTAATGGAATACTTTTGTACCCCCCCCCCCCCCCCCCAGATTGTAAAGGATGTATATTATAGTATATATACTTCATAGATGCCTATGCATTGTATTATGTTTTAAAGAGTACAACTTGAAACTATTTTTCCCATTCACCGTACTGTAATGGAATACTTTTGATGGTCCCTGTAATGTATCCGACTCGACTAAATTATGCAATAATTATATATTTTAACCTTTCTACTGTCGTTCATTAGCCTGCATGTTTCCTTGTAATATTTCAATTAATATATTTCTGCAAATATAATCCAGTTAAAGGAAAAATATTAGTTATGACTGATACAATCAGCGCTCATATACCTACATGTAATAAAGATTTTTATATCCTGTTGGAAAAAATATCTTTTTTAAGCAATTTGTAAAAAATGAAAGAGAAAACAACATTACAATTTGCCCTTTACTGGCCGATCAGACACGTCCTATAAAGAAGCCATCGGACAAGCTGCAATCCGGATTGTGACGTCACGGTCAGTCGTCCATTGTACTAGCCTTTACCCTGCCTCAAAGCTCATAGTGATATACTAGTGTAGTATAGTCCACAGAGTGAGTATTAATAAACACGTGCTTGTTGTATATAATCTTAAATTAATTATAAAGAGTGTTATTACTGCTAAATATAAAATGAAAAGAGCAGAATACACGTCTAAAAAAATCGTGCTGTTATAGTGTCTGCAGTTTCAATTCTAGGATAGAAATATTCTAAGGATATATATAGGACATAATATAGGATATAATATAGGACAAAAATATTCTAAGGTGAGTCACATTTTTATCTCAACTATTTTATTTAATCGGTATGTTTAAATATTTACGGCAGTATTTATCTACAACTTTATTACATGAAATCTGTTTTTAACTATTTTTATAAGAATTGTTATTGCAAATTATTCACTTATCAGTTTTAAATCTATCTTGAGGTTTTCTTTAGGAATATATATTTTTAAACAGCACGTTTTATTAAAAGTTAAAATACTAGGACTTCTTATAGAACGTGTTGGTTAAATATCAAACGACACAGTTGGGGTCATTTTTCTGTTGTTATAGGCAGAAGGATTGAAGGACATGCTGCGCATTACTAGGTACTACACCTAAAAAAGAAAGAAAACGATCGTCTTAACCCTTTGTTTTCCGAATAAAGTCGATATGACTTTTTTTCCTAATTCGTGGCTTATCGAAATAAAAGTTATTTCTGTCGGCGCAACCGTTCAGGCCTGCCTTATCTCGCACATTCGGGAGGGATTCTTTTTTTTTTTTTTTTCCTAGACATGGTTCTAAATGCATGGAGCAGCGTTTACCTCCATTTGTGTTAGGACGCAAATCGAATTAGTTTCATCTTCTGCCCTTTTGGAAGAAGAAAACGAACAACGGAATACTTTTTTTTTTTTTTTGCATTTCTCCCAGATGACTGAGCAAAGTATGTATTCAGGCAGGTCTTTTACATTCATAGAAAATTAATGTTTCTCTCTTGAAAAACTTTAAGGGAGACCCGTACCCCATTTTTGGCCAAAAATCACCAAAAGGTCAATTTTTTTTTTTTTTTTTTTTTTTTCCTTAGAAAACGATAAAATGCATATTTCCGAATATCCATGCAAAATTTCAGAACTCGGGGACACTTGAAACAGGTAGAAAATGAGCTTTTTTTAATTGTACTCACTGTAGAGTTTAAAGGACTAGCGGCCATTTAAAACGTGTTTTCCTGAGAAGGACTTTTTTCATATTTTGCCTAAGTTCAAAGTACTAAGGCTCAGTGGTAAAATGATTTAGAGACAAAGTGTTTATGTTTTTAGAATCTCAAAAAAAATTTGCAACAAAAGTAAGGAGAGATATTTTTTTTAACTATTTCTGAAAATTTTACATAAATTGGTAGACATGAAAATTATAACGAATTTAAGGAAATTTACCATGCGTATTTTTATTTATCCGATTAAAATAGAAAATTAAAAATATCTCTCCTTAGTTCTTTTCTATATACTATAACACTGTTTAAGAAATTTTAGTAATACCAAAATATTGAAAATTGAATGAGGAGTAGTCATTTTAAAAAGTGTATTTTTCGACAAAAAATATCATAAAAATCCCCATAAAAAATATACTTTTTAATAAAAAGTGAATTTTTTTTGCTAATTATTCCTTACAAAAAGATTCTTAAGTAGTACACTAAAATTCATTACTTTAAAATCAATAATAAAAATTTTGGGTTTTTTCTTACGGGTCTCCCTTAAACACATTATCAAACAAATTTTGGATGTCCTTTTTAGGTGGGTTCGTCATCACATAAATGCATAGCAACTAGAGTCGTCATTCAATCTGTCCGTCTGTCCGCATGTAACAGAGTAAACACTAACCCAAACGAATCGTTTAAAAATTAAAAATATAACTGTTTGGAGCGCGTTTTAAAGATGTTAAACTATTCCACATTTTATGAAATAGATGTTTGTGAGGATTTCTTCAAGTGACTTCTTGTATAATATGTAGAACAAACAATTGATTTCGGGTATTCCCGTTTAATACCACAGATTCGGGAAGATTTTTATGTTTTTTTTTTTTTTTTTTTTCGAACTATGTTCCTAATGCATGGAACGGCATTACCTCCATTTGTGTTAGGACGCAAATAGAATTAGTTTCATTTTCTGCCCTTTTGGAAGAAGAAAAAAGTAAACGAACAGCGGATGCTTTTTTTTTTTTTTTTTTTTTTTTTTTTTGCTATTTCCCGCAGATTGACTGAGCATTGTTCTTTTACTTTCAGAAAATTAATGTTTTTCTCTGAGAAACTTTAAACAAATTTTCAAACAAGATTTTGGATGTCTTTTCCTTTTTTTTTTCCATGGTTCTTGCAGACATATATTTTGCTGCATTACGATTGAATTTCTTTTTGCATTTCATCTTTTTAGGTGCGCTCGTGATTACGTAAATACGTAGCACCTACTGTTGTCCGTCTGTCTGTCTGTCCGCATGTAACTGAGCAGAAACGACCAAACTGAATCTTTTGAAATTTAAAATATGGAATGGTTGCATCATTTTGTCGAGTCATTTCAAATTTGATGAAAATCGGATGCATAGTTTCATGACAGCGACCATCAAACGTTTTCCGTTTTATGACGGCCAATGGGGAAAAAATAGCTTCAAGTGCATTTTAAGGAATGTTATTCTTTTACTTACTCATCATGCGTGTAAGTCTTGCAATCGTTCTGAAAATCTAAAAAAAAAATTTGACGGATTTACACATTTCAGATAGTGGAGATTCCAAAAAACATATTTTTAGAGAAAAAATTTTGCTGTCTGTCTGTAAACGCTCTATCTCCCGAACAAATGGAGATACAGACTTGAAATTTTGTATATACTTAATATGTAAGTATGGGACGAAGCCTATTGAATATCAGTAACCTCGATTATCCGGAACTATTTTTTTCGAACTCTCGAAAAATTCGTTCTGATGAAAGATGTATAAAAATTTTCGAATTTTTTTTTATTTTAAGTAATGGACGTAAAAGGCAATAAAATGACACACATTTTGCATCAAGAACGAAGTCGATCGGATAATTTGTTGTCGAGATATGTGTAATCCTGTTTTCCGCATTCTTCGATTTTTCATGACGCTGTATTTCATTCAAATATCAATTCAGAGGTATATTTTAATTGGAAATGAGACGCTTCATCCGACGCAGTAAATTGTTAGTTATTATTACTATTATGTTTGGAGTTATAAGGATGTTTCTTTTACGCAGTTCGGTATTACTTGAGTAGTTTGGCGTTTCATATAATTTGTCGAAATTGGAACATCAGCAATTCATTAATAGAGCTATGCATATTAAGAATATTTAAATTTTGTTTTGGAATTGCAATGCATCGTATAAATAGTTTTCACATGTTTTATTTTCATATGCATATTAATGATGGGTAAGTATTACGGTGGCCCCCCCAACGACTAGTTTCATTCCTAATAACAATTGACATGCATCAATGAAGTCTCTACTAAAATATACTTTCTGTATAACATGTCGTACAAAGACATCTTTTACAGGGTCCCACAAAATATCACACTGCATAATGGTATACGGGGAAAACATGGTTTGGGGAATGATTTAATTCTATTAAATTATTTCACAATCACACATTTCACATCGCTCGTTTTCCTTTATACTTAATAAAAGAATTTCAAAATAAAGCAGGGAAGCGTTATATAAGCACGAACTAGAGATGATTATTATTAGGATGAGCGAAGCGAATCCTCTACTAGTCCACTCAAATTACAATTTGTCGTACGCTTTACAAAAAAACTATTCAATATTTTAACTTCAAATTAAACACAAAAATAAATTATGATCTGTAGATTTGCAGAATATAATTTTTTTTACAGTAAAACGTTAAAAAAATTATTATTTTAATTAATTTATTTTACATGCATTTCCAATACGGACGCATTTTAGCAAATAAATAAAAAATGAAACGCGTATATTTTCAGAAAGAAAAAAGTTTAAATCATGGAGTAAATAATTATTGATAGAATCATGATTAATTTATTAAATAAAACATGTTTTCATTATCCCGCAAAATCGTTTGCACAGATGACACTTAAACATTTTAAAAGAATTAATTGTATTATGGATTTTTTTTTTTTTTTTTTTTTTTTTTTGTAAACTGGCAACAAAATAATTGTAAACAAATAAAATTAATTCTTAAATTTGTTATATAAATGAAAAATTAAAAGATCTGCGTGAAGTTGTTGGTTCAAGCTCTTTATAAATATTTTTGCGAAGGTCGTATTGTGGCTAAATAATATCGACTCATTAATCAGAAGGATTTTATAGAAAAATAAGACTTTAATAAGTTCGCAAACACAACAATAATTATTCGTGAAAACGTCACTGCGAGAATGAGAGAGCGCTTCGTTAAAAGGTAATTCCATTAATTGAGTTGCCATTCGCAGAAAGTAAAAAGTTCTCCCACGCGGAGAGAATTACAGCAATTCTCATACGCTAACATGTATAAAAACGAAGAAATTAAAATAAAATGTTTTACAGTTAAAAATTCATAGTATCAACGAAAGCAGATTTCAAATGTTTTTTCCAGAAAATAGGATTTTAAAGAAGTAACTTTCTTCAAGCTTTCTTCAAATATATTATTCTAAAATAGCTATCAAAGATTATCGGATGTTGATTACAAAGATTGGAAACATGCATATTTCAAACAATTAAAAAACACCAGTGGCTACTTGAAATTGTAAAAACATCTTTAAAAGAGCTTTTAGTTGAAAAATTAAAAAAAAATTGTAAAAGTTTGCTTCGAAAATATCTTATTATGCCAGTTTTACATCATAAATAAAAAATGAAAATGCGCCAAAACATAAAATAACGTTTTTGTTTAATAAAGATGCAAAAATAATAATAAAAAAAATATTGTTACTTTCAAATATCTGTTTTATAAAATAATGCTTCGCGAATCCAAACAAAGCATGGCTTTTGCTAGTTTATTAAATTCTTATTCATTTAAATTACTAGCCGTCTCTGATGATCCGTTTTGTCTCCCTTAAATTTATTCTAAGCTTTGCAACATTTTACTTTTATTTATAATTTTAGTTACTTGCTCTGCAGATTCCGATAGCGAAATCACGAAATGAATGCGATCAAGGCAGCATTTAGAGGGAAAATTATATATTCTGTTCTGACTGGCGCGACTGGCGAAGAAAAGGTAAAAAAGTGCCAAAAAAACTGTTTTTAGTTTGTTAATTTAATGAAAAAGTGTTTTGTAGGAGATATTAAACGAAACCCTCTGTGCGATCTACGATCCCCTTACCCATTTGTCTTTAGAATAGAGTGATTCAACAATTTATTCAATTTTCTGGGGATTATACTGGGATTTTTACAGTGAAACAGCTCAGGGATCCGATGAGCGGAGGGGGGGGGGGGGGAGAGGGTCACTTTTATCTATAAACTTTACGATTTGTGAAAAATTCTGACATGATGGTTAAAAATGAAGATCATTTTCTGATTCAAGTCTGACAACTACATAAAAATGAATTATGAAAAGTTATAAAACACAACAGTCATCTGTTTTAAATTGTCAGGTTTTCGCGCTTTTTAACCATTTGAAAAATGGTTGTTGTTTTCGGGAGAATGGACCCGATGATGTTACCACTTTTGAATGATGTTACCACTTTTGAATGATGTTACCACTTTTGAATTTAAATTAAATTCTTTATTTTTAGAAGAATTTTTATTTGAATTTAAATTAAATTCTTTACTTTTAGAAGAATTTTTATTTGAATAGTAAATTAAAATGGTTAAAATCATTGTAATAAAGGAGAAAACTAACAAATTTAAAAATGGGTAGACGGAAATTAACAGATACGGAAAAAGCCGAAGCCAAAGAAATGAATGAACGTGAATATCGCATTCAATGATATTAAACACAATACGCGTACTTAAACAATCATAAAGTGATTTTTATTTCTTCTTTTGCTATTTAAAATAAAAATTTAGTCAACATGTATAAGTTGCTTATTAGTTTGGCGATTCGTATCATTTGGCGAAATTGGTCGACGGGATAACTGAGTAATACTGTATTTGGTTTGGCGCAAAAACGTCTTTCAATGCAGAAAATGATAAAATCAAAAGATTATTGAGCCGCTGAAAACCAATTACGTGTTGAAAGGCGATCACGAAAAAGGAAGCAATTTAATGCCGAACCGATTAATTGTAAAACATCATGTCGCCAGGGCGACCAATCCACTAGCCATGTCGTTTTACTATCGGTCGGTTCTAACCAGGAAAATTTGAGTGCCAATAGTGATTCTAACAAGCCGGAAAATGTTATAGCTATTACTCTTGATTTTCCACCACCTAAAAAGAAAACTAAAAAGCAATCGGCTTGGGAAAAACTGGGAAAAAACTTTTTTGATTCGATGTCTGATGGACCCATTCACAGATGCATGTGCTGCGATCGATTTTGGTTTAAAACCTCCATCACCAAAATTCTGCTCTGTAAAATCAAACAATATATGCCAAAGTCTTACAAGTATAACAGTATATGCCAAAGCTGTATTTTAATAATGATTACTTTTGCACCAACAATGTTAAATAGTTTGAAATGTTTCTTTCGTCGCCAACTTTTATGCTTGGCGACAATAGAGTGATATAACTTAAACGAACCGTACCTTCAAATTGCAGCATGTATAAAGTCATTTATAGCAGTGGCACGGATAATACACAATAAAACAACTGGTATTTAGCTTAAAATGATAGATGAATGTATCGAGTGAAACATTTTTCAAATGGTTGGGGTAATTTCTTAAATTACAATTTTTTTTTTTTTTTTTTTTTTTTTTAAATTTATGAATTGTAAAAATCCTAAACGCGATGGAAGCAAATTAATGCCATTTCCAGATTTACGAAAAAAAAAAATACATAAGATTCATTTATCAAAAGATAAAAAGTATGACACAACCCAAATTTTGTAGACTAGCATTATTTCAATGTAAATAGAAATTAAAATAAAAAACAAGCTGAATATAGATTCTGCCATTGCAAAATTCAGTTTCGTCTCCGATTAGGAAAAAAAAAAAAAAAAAAAATCCATAGACGTCTTTTAGAAGGGCGTCCCCGTTTAGATTGCAATGAACTAACTTCATTTTTCTTGTGTTTATCAATAAAATAGCAAACAAAACGACGTGAAATACCCAATTGATTAGCAATTTCTCTCTGAGACATTGGGATTGCGGAATAATAAAGAGATACAATTTGACGTGCTACTTCTTCATTGACTAGATTCATCAATAACGGATTTTTTCTTTAGTTTAAACGTTTTTTTATAGACTCTGAGTAAAAGGAAATGCAATTTAACAATAAAAGGAGTGGAATCCCGTTGAGTTCGACGAATGAACTGTTTAAAAGACCCGATCGATTTGGTTTTAAAAAAAGCAAAAGTAATTACACTATTGAATAAATATATGATAAATATATTTACAAACTAAATGTCAAGTTTGCCAGTTACAATTTTGCATGCAAATATTCGCACATCTTCAGTTAAAATTGTAATCTGAGTGCCGGCGAAATCCAGAAATTTTATTTTATATGCACTCACAGAAAAATAGTTTTATTAAAAACTAATTTCATTTTTACTGTGACATTATTTTCACTAACTGAAGACATCTGAAAGTAAAATCTTAATCTCAGTGTCCATAATGAAAAGAAATATTGAAATGTAACATCGGGTACTACTAGGTTATCCCGTCGACCAAAAAATTATCGCCAAACTATAAGATGTATGATATGTAAGATATGTATAAATGCCAATAATGGATGATCGTGAATGTCACATTCAATGACATTAAATACGATTCATGTGTTTAAAATGTCATTAAGTGATTTTTATTTCGACTTTTTATTAATATTTTTATTAATATTCTACTAATTATTTGTTTTTTCGTTATTTAAAATAAAAATTATGTCAATATGTATAATTTGGCTATTAGTTTGGCGATTTGTATAATTTGGCGAAATTGGTCGACGAGATAACGGAGTATTGTGGTACCTGATATCCTTATGAGTAAAAATGCGATGTTTTAAATAGTGACGTCATTTTCTCTTCAAATGTTTTTTAAAAGTTACTATTATTAGTAATATGAAAAAGCATCCGTAATAATATTGTAATTCCCATTTATATGGTTGTTGAATGACATCATTTTCCTCATTTGAAATTTTTCTTATTTTGATTTAGACATTAATTTTTATCATAAATTATTTTCTGTTATTTTATTTACATTATTATTATTTCTCAGTAAATATATTTTAAAAATAACATACAACAAAAATAACGTTTTACAACAAATAACATAAAATAACGTTTTTGTTTAATAAAGATGCAAAAATAATAATAAAAAAAATATTGTTACTTTCAAATATCTGTTTTATAAAATAATGCTTCGCGAATCCAAACAAAGCATGGCTTTTGCTAGTTTAATTTATTGGGATAAATAAGAAATGTTATTGTTGTATGTTTCATTATTTAATAACAGATTAATGAAAAGTTCCTGATAAATTTTGAACCAATCCCGGAAAAGAATATTTAAAAAAAAAAAAAAGATTTGAAACAATTAAATGAAACTTTTTGTCAAACTTTGTACAAATTCGTTTATCCGGGAAGAGGCATCCGGTTAATCGAGATTCTACTGTATTTAAAAATAACAATAACAAACTGTATATAACGAGAAAACACAAATTAGTTTTCTTACGCTTGATGGAATAAATTCTTTAATATAAAGCACAAACATTACATAAAGCATATACGTTGCTGAGAACAGGGACACACGAAAGATTTCGGATTCTCCCGCTTATTATTTATTATCCCGCAAATTCGGGAAACGTTTTTTTTTTCTGAAACATGTTCCTGGTGTATAGAAGGGGGCATTACCTTGAATTACGTTCGGACACAAATTGAATTAGTTTCATTTTCTGCCTTCTGGAAAAAGAACAACGAACAACGGAGGCTTTTTTTGGCTTTTTTCCCCAGACGACTGAGCAGAGAAAAGCTTCGTCCCCCGCTCTTTTATTTTCAGAAGATTAATGTCTTTCGCTGAGAAACTTTAAACACATTTTCAAACAAGCTTTGGGTGTCTTAATTATCCATCTGACGTAGATATTCATACACTGTAAAAAAAAAAATTGAAGAGGTTACTAAAAATTTCTTAGTAAATTTGTATGCCACAGAATTTTTTAGTAACCATTACAAACTTTTTTTTGCAAGTGAAACAAACATTTCTTTTGTTAACTGAACAAAAGAATTTTTTGTATAACTAACTTACAACTTTTTAGTATGAGCCACCAATCAAATTTTAGTAATAGCTCCAAAATTATTTTTAGTGACCATTACGTGTGCCCGAAGGGCAGGAACTTCCTTCGAGCTGCATCCAGTGGGTAAAAAGAGAGACTTCTGAACGGAAGATTTTCGGTAAAGCCGTAATAGATGGCAGTAAAAAACATTGCTACCTACTCTATTTTGACATGTTTCTAAAGGGGAGGGAAAGTTCAGAGATCATTACCCATAGTAACTCCTACGACACGATTTTCATAATCCCTTTATTTACATTCGGTGCATATTTGGTGGCAGCCAGCATCGAACCCAGGTACTTTCAGCCTGGAGTTCAGTGCTATGACCACTAGGCTATCAGGGCCACGCCAAGTGAGTTTTAGTAATAGCTATTAAAAATGTAAAACTATTAACTCTGTTCGTTGCTAGCTTTTTTCTAGTAGTTCTTACAGATTCCTTGTAACCGAGTAAGATTACTAAAAATTTTTTAGTAATTACAAGGATTACTAAAATTTTTTTAGTAGATCGACCTTTTTTTTTTACAGTGTATATGTTCAGGATGAAGGTAGGGGAAATCACTAGTTCCAGAGCCCCACCCACCGTCTTTCAATATCTTTAATTTGTCTCTTTTTCTGTTACATGTGTCCGGTTTCAATTGCACCTTTCTATTTTGAGTCCAAGGTATTCGGGTCGTGAGTAAAGAATTTTGTGTTCCAGTAAATTATGTGTGTGAAAATTATGTGTGTGTTGCTAAATTTTGTGTGTGAGTAAAGAATTTTTCATTATATATGATGTGTATATTCCCGAATATACAAAGAATTTAATATGTCCCGAATATATCGTAGTATAGGATACGTCTCGCAGTTGTTTTGAAATTCGAAAAATAATTTTTTTGACTCATTTACACGTTTCAGATACTGGAGATTACGACAAAAACATTTTTAGGAAAAAAAATAAATAATTTTGCCGTCCGTCACTCTGTGTGTCTGTCCGTCGGTAAACGCGAACAAATTGAGACAGAGATTTGACATTTGGTTCGTACTTTATATGTACTTATTATGTAAATTTTGCATACAGAATGAAATCGATCGGATTATGATTTGCCGAGATAATGGTAATCTACGATTTTTCACCTGGCCGTATTTTGTTCAAATTTCAATTGAAAGATACAGTTGACTCCCGTTAATTCGAAATCAGCTAATTCGAATCTTCGCTTCATTCGAACCAAACATGAAGTCCCGAAATTTTCAATGGCAGAATAACTTTCAAAATTTTCATTAATTCGAACTCATTTTCTCTTGACTTCGTTTCATTCGAACTAACGAGAACTCCGATTATGTTATATATTTATGTATATATATCTTTTATGTATTTATACATTCTAATTGAATATTAAGTCATATTCTAATGATAACAGGCGAAATAAATTTAAAAGAAAACGGTACTACTCTAATATCCCGTCGACCGATTTCGCCAAATTATACATATTGACGTAATTTTTATTTTAAATAAATAAAAATAAATAAATAAATAAATAAAATAAAAAAAAATAATAAAAAAATAATAATAATTAGTAGAATATTAATAAAAATACAAATAAAAAGTCAAAATAAAAATCACTTTAACACGTGTATCGTATTTAAAGTAATTGAATGTGACATTCACGATCATCCATTATTGGCATTTAATCTTATAATTTGGCGATAGTATTTTGGTCGACGGGATAACATAGTAGTACCAAAAAAAAAAATAATCTATAACATTAATTCCCTTGTAATAGTACCCTATTGAGCATGTTTTCATTTCATACTTTCCATAATTCGAACTTTGAATAATTCGAACATTTCTTGTAGTCCCGACGAGTTCGAATTAACGAGAGTCGACTGTATATTTTAATATTCGGTATTACTATTCGGTACTACTGGAGTCGTTTGGCGTTCATACCTAATGTATCGAAATTGATTCATCAGCAAGTTATTAGAAAAGCATTACTATGCATATGAAAAACATTCAAATGTACGTTCAGATTTTGTTTTGGAATGGCAATGCATTGTATAAAATATCATACAGCGTTCGAATAATACTCGTTAGAATGTCATAATAAATCGTTAGAATTTCATAAAGCTCAAAACGTTTTCAAACATTTACAATTATATTTTTTAATGGAGAAGTATAAACATTGGAAGACCTGACTACGGAAGCGGTTTCAAATCGAACACAGTTTTCCTTTTTAGGATCACTCAATGACCTACCGAATTACGAGCTATTTTGATCACGTGATCACCCGTTTTTCTCCTGCTTTTCGACCGGTTTTTCTGCTTTCGTCGGAAAATTCAGTTAAAAACGTTAATTTTGATGACTTGTTCTAAAATATCTATTGCGTATTTTAAAAAACGGAAAATTGAGCGTGATTCGCTAGTTTCTGAACAACAACATCTGTTCGTTTCATGTATTTCCGAACAAAAATAAACTAAAACTTGTGTGTCACAAAGTTGCCTTTTTCGATTTAAGAACACGACTTAACAAAAAAGCATAAGACCGTGATTCGGATGCGAGCGTTTTGCGGATGTCGAACAACCTGAGGAAAAAGAGGGGGAGTAAACAAGGATTGGAAACGAGGAACATTCTAGGCGGCCACTACACTGAAATGAACAATGCAAAAACGTGAATTCAAAGATCTTGGCCACCAGAGTAGAAATGTGAACGCCGGACATATAATATTCCTAGGATTCTTGTTAAAAATTTTAGTTATGTGCTTAAGTAAGTTAGAGCCTGTTGTATTTCTTAAAAGTTTTTTGTTGCTGTTGTTGTTTTCTTCAAGTACTGTAAATAATAATATATTAAAAACGATTTTGTATTCTATGAATTGTTTAATGGAAATGCAATAAGTAACAAAATATTAAACCGATTTTGTTTTCCGTCTATACACACTATTCCAATTCACACACTATTCAATTTTAATTCCCAACTTGCAAACGGCACCTATAATATTTTACTTTTACAGTGAAATCTTAAACCAAGGGACTCTAAATTTCTCAAAAATTTATTTATAAACTTTGGTGTCTGTCGATAATTTCTCATTTTTGCTCGTGCCGGAGAGGGTTAAGCACCCTTGTCCCTGCCCGCAAAGTCACTCGCGAGCTAATGCTATTCCTATGGGGAGACATTTTTCTAACAACTCTGTCGCATTTTGACATTTGTAAATATTTTTTGCATTGGATGGCTGAGGTCCCTCTCAAGATCGCTCCTTGATTACTTTTTCGATTCGGGTAGCAGGTATTTTTTTTTCTATAAAGTTACTTTCACTTTCGGAACCGGTTTTGGAAGTGAAAGTAACCTAATAAAAAATATCTGCGATCCAAATCGAAAAAGTCATTAAGAAGAGATCTTGAGAAGGACCTTAGCTATCCAATGCAAAAAAAAAAAAAAAAAAAAAAAAATTATTTAAAAAATGTGAAAATGCGAAAGAGTTGTTAGAAAAATGCCTCTCCATAGAAAAATGCCTCTATTATAGGAATAGCATTAGCTCGCGAGCGTCTTCGTGGACAGGTACAGGGGCCTTAAGGGGCGCTTTTCCACCTTCAACAGCTCGAAATTCTTTGATGCATTTTCAGACACATTTTTAAAAGTAGAAAGACGAAATTTGCTGAGGGGATTTTTGAAGAGACGTATAAGGTGCCGTATGATGTCATTTCACTCTCCATTCATTAGAATTGGATTTATAAACAATTGCCTTCTCAGTAGGATCCTTTTTTCCTTCCCCGATCTCCCGCTTCGGAAAAGTCGGTTCAAAATGCCGTTTTTGATTGCCTTTTTTTGCAATATTTTCTACATTTATCCAAATAATCGACCCTCACGGCACCTTATGTACTTTTCTAAATCAGACAATTTGCCAGTTTGGTGCGTTTGGGAGCCAAAATGAATTTAAAAATAAATCGGAAAATAAGCAGTTTGAATCGAAATACACCCTTAAGGCCCCACAATAGTCACAGAAAAAATACTCAAAAAGACCCGGATGATAATGATAAGTCTATGGGAGCGTTCTTTTCAAATATCTCGCTGAAATTTTAATATTTTGAGAGGATTTTTTTTTTTTTTTTTTTTTTTTTTTGCATAGGATAGCTGAGGATTATCCACAACCAGGCTAGTTTTTTACTTTTTCCATTTTGCTTTTATATTTTTTATATTATAATAGTTTCAATTACAGAACCGGTTTAAACCGGTTTTGAAAGTTAAAGTAATTTTTTTAAAAAAATCTGAAACCAAAATTGAAAAAGTAAAAACTAGGCCGGTTGTGGAGCGTCCTCAGCTATCCTATGCAAAAAAAAAAAATTCTGTAAAAATATTAAAATTTGAGCGAGATATTTGACAAGAACGCTCCCATAGACTTATCATTAGCTTTCGGCTTTCACCGCGTGACTAGTGTGTGCTCTTAAGGACTAAACGAAATGTCAGACCAAAGTACCGAATGTCAAAAGAAAGTCACCTTCTTCTGCTACAAATCGCCACAAATCATTTTCATAGCGGAACATTTTTATCTTATCGAGACGGGAATAACTCCGAAGAGGTGGACATTTGGACGAAAATACTTAGTTCAGTTAAAATAGTAAGAAAAGTCTCTGCTTTATCGCCCGGTTCCGAATAAAAACTCTTCCAAAACCATTTATGGACGTTTTCGAGAAACACACAGTGGATCTTTTTTTAAGTCTCTACCCCCCCCCCCCCACAAAAGACAGTGGATAGAACTCAGAATTAAGGGTGTTCTTAAATTCAAAATGGGCAACTTTGTGAGATAAGTTTTAATTCATTTATGTTCGAAAAGGCATGAAACTAGTTGTTATTCAGAAACTATCCAATCGCACTCATTTTTCCGTTTTTTTTTTTTTTTTTTTTTTTTTTTCAAACGCAATTGATTTTTCAGAACAAGTCGTGCAAAGTGATGTTTTGAACCGCATTTTCCGACGAAAGCTGAAAATCCAGTCGATGGAAGGTACAAAACCGTGTGATCACGTGATCGAAGTAGCTCATAACTCGATATGTAATTCATTGATCCTAAGATGGAAAACTAAGTTCGATTCGGGAGTGCTTCCGTAGCCAATGTGTAATATATTTTCGTTCAAAAAAAAAAAAAAAAAAAAAAAAAAAAATGTGTGAAAACGTTTTGCGCTTATTGAGCAGAAAATCCTTAAAATAGTAAGAAGGGTCTCTGCTCTATTGCCCGATTCCGAATAAAACTCTTAGTAAACCATTGATGGACGGTGCAGCATTTTTCAAAGAAGCGTAGCAAAGCTACGTGCACGTGAAGCGGAGCAAATGAAGTGCGTTCGTACTATAAGTTTTAAAAATATTCAGATCTTGCTGATATAGTAGGGCGTACTTTGGATACAGCATAGTGGTCGAAATCTTCGTGTTTCTGTAAATATGGAGGGAGTAAGTTTTATTATACTTCATTAACGTATATCTTATTCATAAAATGTGAAGTAGTTTAATATAATTAAAACACCCCCCCCCCCAAACAATGGTTCCCCGTATAACATTATTTAGTGGAATACATTTGTGTGGCCCTGTAATTTAATAATAAATATTCTCTGCATCCCAGATTGTACAGAATGTAGATTTTAGTACATACATCATAGATTCATGTCAATTATATTATGTTCAAATGAGTGTAACACCATTAAAATGCATTTGAAACATTTTTTTCCATTGACGTAATGTAACGGAATCCTTTTGATTGTCCCTGTAATGGATCTATGCATCTAATTTTCATAAAATTTGAAATGACTCGACAAAATTATGTGATAATCATGTATTTTAAATTTCAAACGATTCGGTTGAATAGTTTTGGCGTTGTTATATGCGGACGGACGGACAGACGGACTGAGCGACAACAATAGGTGCTACGTATTTACACAATTACGAACGCACCTAAAAAAGTATAGATTACGTAGCACTTTGCAACACATTCAGGATAATGTAGCAAAAGGGGACCGTTACAAAAAAATAAAATATTACGTCTCCTTTCACTCTTATTTAGTGTATAATACATTTCAAAAGCGAATGTCGGCTGTATTCCCCGAATACTTTTGAGCTGCCCTCTCTATAGGGCGTGCACAAAACTAATTAAATTTAGAAGCGCATACCGAATTTTACGACGGAATCTCCTAATACAATTATTATGAAAAGACAATAATTTAACCCATTTCTCTTAGTGTCCCTGTAAATGAAATAAAAAAAGTGTTTGGAATTTTCTGTTTTAACGCGATTTTTAAAAGTTTTACACAATCTGTGCTTTATGCACAATTTATCGCTCTCATTTTTTTTCTCTCTACCGACTCGTGGCTTATCGGCAGATTGGAATAAAATTGGATTGCATCACTGCCTGTATCCTTTCTCGTAACCGAATTAAATCACTTACTTTCTAGAGATCTATTTTGCTTCCACAGGGGAAAAAAAAAAAACAGAGAGAGAGAGAGATTCTGCTTTTTGAGTGTGTGGAAGATAGTTCTAAAAAAAATGTCTTTCGCTCCTCGAATTTTATTATTTCTCCATCGTGTTCGAAGTTAATATCTGTTTTTAGTAACAGCTCTCTCGTGACGTGCTTTATCATACTAACAATAATGTATATTCTACAAAGAAAATGTAACGGCTTATATCATAAACTAGTATAACAACCCCGTCAAAAATGACGGAATTTCCATTTGCATTTTATTTTCATAATAATACAAACAGAATGAAGATTTTAGTATTGAAGAGTTTGTATTGTAGAAAAGCACATTTTAAAAATAACAATAGATTTCTACAAATACAAATGATAAAGTTTTTATTTTTTATTTTTTTTTAACTTGATATTTAGTTTTTGAACAAATTTTAATTTCAAAACAAAGAGCAGTATTTATTACAATCTCTATAAATCTCTATAAATAAAAGGAATTCTGAGGATAATTAATTAATTGAGGCACAGGGGAAAGCAAATCTTGGCAATGCGCCAACTCGGTCCAGAGGAAGCAAATCTTGGCAATGCGCCAACTCGGTCCAGAGGTATAAAAGCAAGATAGAAAAAAACGCGCAGGTCTGTGCATTCAAGTACAACCACCCATATGTATATGCTGAAAGTTTGTTCTGACGCTCACCCGACGCACGTGGAGTGCCGATGGTCCGGGGAGAGTCACCGGGGGATCCGTCGCCAGCTGAGAGAGAAGCGTAGAGTCACCGGGGGATCCGTCGCCAGCTGAGAGAGAAGCGTACCATACACATAAATTATTAAATAAACCTTCAAATTAAGCCCGGCGAAGCGGGCTGGGTATGCTAGTAACGATAATAATAATTAGCAAAATGACACTCAATTTCTGAAGATTTCACAAAGCATTAAAATTAAATATTGAAGTATTTAAAATTTTAAAATACATTATTTTTATTAAAAGTATGATTCGGCAGTGGCTTTAATCATGGGCATATGATACTTTTAGTTCGATGCTTTTAGGCACGAATTAAGAAGCTTTGTGTTTGGTTTTTTAAATTTGGATTTGGCGCTATCTATACGCAGTTAATATAAACAAAACAATTTTTTTTAAAAAATAGCAGTTTTATTTTGAAAATAGCAAGTTTTTGAAGAAAATTCGCATATTTTCGACTATCTTTCGAGAAAATTCGTTTATTTCCCTTGATTTTTCGAGAAAATTTGTTTATTTCCCTTGATTTTTCGAGAAAATTCGCATATTTTCCGCGATTTTTTGACAAAATTTGCGTATTTACCGCGATTTTTCGACAAATTTCGCGTATTTTCCCCGATTTTTCGACAAAATTCTCGTATTTTCCGCGATTTTTTGACAGAATTCGCGGATTTTCCTTGATCTTTCGTCAAAATTCTCGTATTTCTCACGATCTTTCGTTAAGATTCGCCTATTTTCCGCTATTTTTTGGCAAAATGTGCGTATTTTCCCCGATTTTTCTACAAAATTTTGATATTTTCCCGGATCTTTCTTCAAAATTCGCATATTTTCGGACGATTTTTCTGCAAAATTTGAGTATATTACACGATTTTTCGATAAAATTCGAGTATTGCCATCTCGATTTTCTTTCGCGAGCTAATCGCCGTCTACGTTCAATCGGCGTTTCATTATTTTCATCAGGCATTGCTAAAATTATCGTTAAATTACAGAAACAACGATTTACTTGAAAATATATAAACCTACCGCGTGTTCAAAAAGATCAACAAACACACGTGCGTTCTCAAGTACAAATAATTTTGATTGAACGATTCTCAAACGTGATTGATTCACTACATTTTTTGCGAGAAGAATACCATGATCCAGGCTACTTTCGCTGATAGCGAAACGTGACTAACCAATCAGAATTCTGCATTTTAAGAAACAGTGAAAAGTTCTTAAAAATGCATGCTTCTGATTTAGATCTCTATTAATTATTAGCAAAGTGAAATGTAATTTCCGAAAATATCACATTAACTTTTTGATATGCCGAACATTAACTCGTGTTTATTACAAAGTTCGATTCTTTATATTATTTGCCAATAGATGATTGCAAAAAGAGTTTTTGACAGTTTTAAACAAAGTCAAATTATTTAAAGAGTTTAATATGATTTTATAAATATTTTAAGAACAGAATTAGATAATTGACGTGTATTCTTTTTTTTTTTAATAATGCGTTCAAAGAGTCATTCATTTGTTTCAAGATTTGGAAAATCTGAATGGCAACAGAGTTCGTTTGTTTATATCGTAATCTGATGTTTACAATTACTTATTTTTAATTTGGAGCCTAATACATTATAATTGGATATGATATACATGTTTTATAGAAAAATATGCTGTTTAAACGTTATTTTAAGTAAAAGAAATTATCTTTTAGCTGTCATATGTCTGCATTTGTTTTCCATTAAGCCTAACGTGGCGTATTGCTAGGGTCCATTCACAGATAGGAGTGGCGAATCCTGGAACCGTTCCACACACCGATCCAGAACGCATTTTATTATAAGTAGATAATTATTTTGCTTAGAAGACGTACCTTAAATAATAAAAAAATACCCTTAAATAACTAACGTTAACTTACCCTTAAGTACCTTAAATAATAAAAATGTAATTCAAAATTGACATGATTCAAACGTCTTTTCCATCTTCGGAATGTAAAAACAGAAAAATGAGAAACACAACGAACTTGAAAAATCCAATAAGGCATGGTGACGTCACAGCAACGTCGTTGTGAAGTCACATTGTGATTTTGTGACCATCGATTGTCGATGTGAAGTCACAGTGACTAAAATGTGAAGTCGTTATGGCCGTTTTAGAGCTTTTTGTGACCACTTTCAGACGTCACAATGTGATCGATTTGTGAAAAGTGTGTCATTTGTGACTACTTTGACATTAACATTATGACGAAACTGTGACAAAAACGACGATATTTAAATTGCCATGTTTTTTAAAGTAAATAACATGTTTTGCAGAATATTTGTAATTTTCTAAAAAAATTTAAGAAAGTCACTTCTCAGTCACAATGTGACGTCACTGAGTGGTGGCATTTTCGTCACGATGGGATGTGACCAAAGTGACGTCACTGTGACATGCATGCTATGAGGGAACTGGAATAAACAGTTATTGTATTTTTTTTTTGTTTTGTTTTGTTTTGTTTTTTTGTTTACGTTCTAAAAATGACTCGATGGCAAGGAGTTGTGACATGTCAATTTTTAATCTATTTTATCAATAAAGTGACGTTTTCTAAGCAAAATAATTATTTTCAATATATCATTGTTAGAATACATATATATTTAAAAGACCTGAAGGTGTAAATGATGTCATATTAGAAAAAACAAGTTGGAAATTGCACGTGAAGCGTAGCAAATTAGGTGCGTTTGAACGATAACGAAGTTTTAAAAATATTACTTTCATATATCAATCTCATAACATTGTAAATAGTGAATTACAATTAAAACGCTCATCAAACAATGTTCTCCCTATACCATTATGTAATGGAATACTTTTGTGTGGCCTTGTATATCAATAACAAATGTTCTTTGCACCACAAATTATGTAAGATGTATATTATAATATGTACTTTATAGTTGCATATAAATTTTATTAAGTTCGCATGAGTGTAACACGATTAAAATGCATTTGAAACATTTTTCCCCATTGACCGTAATGTAATGGAATACTTTTGATTGTCCCTGTAATTGATCTATGCATCTGATTTTCATAAAATTTGAAATAACTCGAAAAAATTATGTAATAATTATGTATTTTAAATTTCAAACGTATAGAATATACTTGAAACTTTTTTCCCATTGACCATAATGTAATTGAATACTTTTGATTGCCCCTGTAATTGATCTATGCACACGATTATCAAAAAATTTGAAATAACTAGACAGAATTATTATGTAATAATTGCGTATTTTAAATTTCAAACTATTAAAATGCATTTGAAACTTTTTTCCCCATTGACCGTAATGTAATGGAATACTTTTGATCGTCCCTGTCATTGATCTATCCATCCGATTCTCATAAAATTTGAAATGACTCGACAAAATTATGTAATAATTATGTATTTTAAATTTCAAACGATTCGGTTGGGTAGTTTTTGCGTTGTTATATGCGGACAGACAGACGGACGGATTGAATGACCACTATAGGTGCTACGTATTATATAATTACGAACGCACCTAAAAAGAATAAAACCTGTGATATGGCGATATTTCTATTTTACATAGTATCAAAAATTAATTAATATCATTTCGTTGCATTAATTTATTATTTAAAATAAAAATAAGTAAAATCTTTTCTGCATATCAGCAACAAAAACATTTTTTTTTTATAGCAGAAGATATCGTTTTTCTTTTCTATGCCATAACAATAAAATTAATTTTGACAAGTTCATGGAGGCTACAAACCAATAAATAAATTAAATTAAATGCAAGTATGCTGTAAATGTGTAGAGGGTTGGTTATGCAATTTAGTAACTCCATGTTTCTGTTATAATTAAAATGTTTTATTGATATTATAATTATAGTACAGTTACCAAGCGATACTTAAACTGAAAAAAAAAAAACTATGCAGATATTTTTGAATTCGTCTTCTGAGGTATTATATTAATTCACTAAATAATTTGGCATTTAAATAATGTTTAAGGTTTAGAAACCGCATTAAAAAAGATTTGTAGCTGAAGTTAAGTCGAACATAATAATTTATGTGTTGTTTTCCTTATTTTTTGTTATTTTCTAAAGTTTGTGTATCTTTATCATGAAAAGTTATGCTATCGCTATTTCAAGAGGTGGCAATTGTATATTTCTCCCAGTATCTTATTGTGTATATAAGACTGATATATATCGTTATCTAATATATATTCTTTTCCGTCAAATTTCGACGGGTGCAACTAGTTATTATTACTATATAGTTATACTGAATGTGTTGGAAAATTTTACATAATCTATGCTTAGCGCATGATTTTTTCTTACTTGTTTTTTTTTTTCTCTCTCTTACCGACTCGTGGCTTATCGGGCATAATTAGGATTGCGTCACTGGCTTTTTTTGTCGAAAATGCCTTCCTACACATTTATTAAATCACTTTCTTTCTAAAAAGAGATTATTTTGCTTCCAGAGAACAAGGAAAAAGGGAAACGGAGGCATATTCAGGTATTTTTGAGTGTGCGGAGATAGTTCTAAAAATAAAAAATGTCCCTCGCTCCGCGGTTTTTATGATTTCTGCATCGTGTACATCGAAACTCATATTCTGTTTTTCATCAAAACTCCCTCGCGACACACTTTTACAGGGTGTTCCAGCCAATAATACCCGGGTTTCAAAATTAAATTTCTCAAAAACTAGGATCGACAAAACCATGCGGTGAACGTTTTGTTTATTAGGTTAGCTGTAAAAATCTTGCACGTAAGTTTCGAACGGTGAATATTTTGTAAAGATTGTGTTCTGATTGCAGAGAATGATATGATCTGACGTTTTTATTTATTTATTTATTTAGATTACTTGCGGAGAACGAGTTTTTCGGCGTACAATGCCTTATTTGAACGACTTATCGAACTAAATTTTTGATATTCCTAAATTCCAAAAAAATTAATTCGAATAGGGCACTGTGCGCCGAAAAACGCGTTCTCCGCAAGCAATCTACATTTTAAACTAGTCGTTGGGAGGGGGGGGGGGGGGCACCGTAATACTTACCCATCATAATATAAAATATGAAAATAAAACGCGTGTCTATGGCAACTCCAAAATAAAATTTAAACGTATAGATAAATAATTTTAACATACAATAATGCTCCATTAATGAATTGCTGATGAGCCAATTTTGACTAATTATATAAAGCTTCAAAATACTCGAGTAGTACCGGATTGCGTAAAAGAAACATCCTTATAACTCAAAAAATAATAATCATATTTAAAAAAAAATTTACTGTGTTGGATTAAGCGTCTCATTTCCAATAAAAATATACCTGTGAATTGAAATTTGAATGAAATACAGGGTCGTGGAAAATCGAAGAATTTGGAAAACATGATTACACATATCTCGACAACTAATAATCCGATCGACCACGTTTTTTATGCAAAATTTGTGTTATTTTATTGCCTTTTACGTCCACTCCTTAAAAAATAATTTTATATACCTTTCATCAGAACGAATTTTTTGAGAGTCCGGAAAAAATAGTTCCGGATAATCGAGGTTACTGATATTAAATGGGCTTCGTCCCATTCTTACATACTAAGTACATACAAAATTTCAAGTCTCTATCTCAATTCGTTCGGAGATAGAGCAGTTACAGACAGACAGACGGACGGACGGACGGCAGAAATTTTTTTCTAAAAATATGTTTTTCGGAATCTCCAGTATCTGAAACGTGTAAATCCGTCATAAAAATTTTTTCGATTTTCAACACGATTGCAAGATTTACCCTATACTACGTATGATGGGTAAGTAAAAAACGTCAAATCATACCATTCTTTGCAATCAGAACACAATCTTTACAAAATAGTCACAGTTCGAAACTTATGTGTAAGATTCAAATAATAATAATTCAATGTCAAATAAGTTCGGGACGTAGATAGTTTCATCGCCCCCACCCACCCGCTAACCGTCTTTCAATAGCTTTCATTTGTCTCATCTTTCTGTCCAATTTGACCGGTTTCAATTTCTCTCTCTTTTTTAGGTGCGTTCGTAATTATGTAAATACGTAGCACCTATAGTTGTCGTTCTGTCCGTTCGTCCGTCCGCATATAACAACGCAAAAACGACCCAACCGACTCGTTTGAAATTTAAAATACATAATTATCACATAATTTTGTCGAGTCATTTCAAATTTTATGAGAATCGGATGGAATCCGATTTTATGGAATCGGAATCGATCAATGGGGAAAAATGTTGCAACTGAATTTTAATCGTTTGAAATTTAAATTATATACTTATTACATAATTTTGTCTAGTCATTTCAATTTTTTTGAAAATAGAATGCATAGATGAAATACAGGGACAATCAAAAGTACTCCAATCCAATCCTTACATAACAGTCAATGGAAAAAAAATGTTTCAAATGCATTTTAATAATACTAGCATACCCAGCCCGCTTCGCCGGGCTTAATTTGAAGGTTTATTTAATAATTTATGTGTATGGTACGCTTCTCTCTCAGCTCCATCGGCACTCCACGTGCGTCGGGTGAGCGTCAGAACAAACTTTCAGCATATACATATGGGTGGTTGTACTTGAATGCACAGACCTGCGCGTTTTTTTCTATCTTGCTTTTATACCTCTGGACCGAGTTGGCGCATTGCCAAGATTTGCTTCCTCTGGACCGAGTTGGCGCATTGCCAAGATTTGCTTTCGCCTGTGCCTCAATTATCCTCAGAATTCCTTTTATATATATAGATTACACTCATTCGAACGTAATAATATTGATATGCAACTATAAAGTACATATTATAATATAGATTTTGCATAATCGGCTGTGCAAAGAACTTTTGTTATTGATTTACAAGGCCACACAAAAGTATTCCATTACATAAACAGTATAGAGAGAACATTGTTTGGTGCGCATTTTAATTGTAATTATTTACAATTTTATGAGATTAATATAGGAGAGTGATATTTTTAAAACTTCGTTATCGTACGAACGCACCTCATTTGCTACGCTTCACGTGCAATTTCCAACTTGTTTTTTTCTATTTAGAGTCCAAGGCATTCGGGTCGAAAGTAAAGAAATTTGGGGCTGCCCGGCGTTCGTAAACGAAGATGGGAGTCGGAATCTAAGTCGGACTAAGAAGTACAAAGGACTCAACGTTGCAGTATTTTTAAAATTTATTTCGACCCTTATAACATTAGAGCAAGACTTAATATTATATAAAAATATATAAATACATAAAATAGTTGAGAATAAGTAAAGTAGTTAAGAATAAGTATCATGGAAGAAAAATGGATGCATCATGGATGGAGAGACGTGATAGCGGATATCAAATGCATGAGATTATATCGGGTGTCCCGAAAATGACTGATGGATTTTAAAATTCAATAACTTGCAAACGGTGACAGCTATTTAAAAAATTTTTGCAGGAGGGTTATGTACAATGTCAGGAGTTTTTTTTTTTTTTTCCGTAACCTGGCCTTCAATCGCCGTCAGCGCTACCTATTGTTTGAAATTCGAACTAAAATAAAAAAAAATTACGGTAAAAAAAAAACTCCTGACACTGTTCATAACCCTCCTCCTGCAAAAAATTTTTAAATAGCTGTCACCGTTTGCAAGTTATTGAATTTTAAAATCCATCAGTCATTTTTGGGACACCCGGTAAGTATACTATTTATTAATGCTTGTTTATACTAGTAAACAAATCTGACAAAAATGAAAGAATGAAAATTATTTCAAGGATCTGAAGTCTGGGAGAAAAGAAAAATTGAAATTCTTGTTAGGTCGAATGAAAAAAAAATATTAATGTTATTCTGCCATTGAAAATTTCGGGATTTTGTGTTCAGTTCGAATGAAGCAAAGATTATATTTATCTGATTTCGAATTGACGAGAGCCTTTGTTCGAATTCACTGTACCTTCTTTTGCTTCTAAAAGGAGATCTGTATACTTGGAAATTATTAAATTAGGACATTTTTATCAGAACTCAACATGCGAAGGCGTTTTCAAACATGTCAACCTAAAAATAAATAGAGTAAGAAATAAGGCATCCTCCATAAATTAGAAAAATAAACTTTTTGTTTTTTTTCTTCCCCCGTTTACTGGATGCGGAATGGAAACGGAATTTTCGGATTTTGTTTGTTCTCGATATTTCCGAAAACGTGATGGCATCCAATCCACGTAGAAATGGAAAAAGTTAAAATCGAAAACCCATTTTTTTTTTTTACGCTCCTTATTAAGGTTGTTCTTAAATCAAAAAGGGCCACTTTGTGACGCATGATTTCATTTATTTTTGTTCGGAAATGCATGAAACTATCAGGGAGTTGTTATTCAGAAACTGTCTCATTGCACTCAATTTTCTGTTTTCTGGTTTTTTTTTTTTTTTTTTTTTTTTTTTTTTTTTTTTTTTAACGCAATAGATGTTTTATAATAAGCCTTCAAAGTGGACATTTTTGAGCCCATTTCCCGACGAGAGCTGAGCGTAGTAAATGAGGTGCGTTCGTACGATAACGAAGTTTCAAAAATATTACTCTCCTATATCAATCTCATAAAATTGTAAATAGTGAATTACAATTAAAGCGCTCATCAAACAATGTTCTCCCTATACCATTATGTAATGGAATACTTTTGTGTGGCCTTGTAAATCAATAACAAATGCTCTTTGCACCACAAATTATGTAAAATGTATATTATAATAAGTACTTTATAGTTGCATTAAATTTTATTAAGTTCGAATGAGTGTAACACCATTAAAATGCATTTGAAGCTTTTTTTTCCCCATTGACCGTCATGTAACGGAATCCTTTTGATTGTCCCTGTCATTGATCTATGCATCCAATTTTCATAAAATTTGAATTGACTCGACAGAATTATGTAATAATTGTGTATTTTAAATTTCAAACGATTCGGTTGGGTAGTTTTTGCGTTGTTATATGTGGACGGACTGAATGACCACTATAGGTGCTACGTATTTACATAATTACGAACGCACCAAATGAATGTGTGAAAGCGTTTTTCGCTTATTGAACCGGCCCAGTTGAGAAATAAGGATAAATCTGGGATTATGGGGGGTGGAGAGATGCATCCCTCTAATGACCTCTTCTGCGCGCGGTCAGTCAACCAGTAGTGAAAGCAGTTTTACAGTGAAGTCGGTACATTTCGGACTAACTCCGAGGAATGGGTCCCTTTTAGGTAGCTTTCATTACAAAAAGTAAAAAGCTACCTATTGCAGCCGTCCGGAGGAAAGCACTTCCGGAAAATTTTGGCATATTTTCACCGATCATGACCCCCAGACCCCAAAACCACCCTCCGTTCAAATGTTGACATATATATATATATATATATATATATATAACCATATATCTGATTTTTGTCATGCGATAACTAACGTATTTATGAACCGATTTGAATGAAACTTGGTATGTACATAGTACATACAAATGTCTCGACCGAGTTCGTTGGTCAGCATCATCCGCCATTTTGTTTCAAAATAGCGGCCATTTAAAATTTTTTTTAATTTAAAATTTAAAATTAAATGCGAAAAAATTAAAAGTTGAAAAATATTTTCCTTTTACGTGTTAGAACTTAAAACAACGATTCCAGAACACTTTTTATTTTGTCTATATCTTACAAAATGATTGAGTTATAGCATTTTGAATTTTTCTTAAGTCTGACATTTTGAAACGATCTGATATTTGTCACGTGATAACACGCGTATTTATGAACCGATTTCAATGAAACTTGGGATGTACATAGTACATACAAATGTCTCGACCGAGTTCGTTGGCCAGCATCATCCGCCATTTTGTTTCAAAATGGTGGCCATTTTAAATTTTAAAAAAAATTTAAAATTTAAAATTAAATGCGAAAAAATTAAAAATTGAAAAATATTTTTCTTTTACGTGTTAGAACTTAAAACAAAGATTCCAGGACACTTTTTATTTTGTCTATATCTTAAAAAATGACCGAGTTATAGCACTTTGAATTTTGCTTATGGCTGACATTTTGAAACGGTCTGATCTGAACGATCCACAATGTTGCTTTAAAATGGCATACACTTTATGATATCGTGGAATTTGGTGACTCTCTAAATCGCTTAAAATAAAACCAGGTTGAATAAAAGATGACTAATTTCTAAAAATTCCTATTAATATTCAGTCTTGACAAAAACTAGTTTCAATCTTATAAAATCACTAATTTTATAGGATTATTTCCACTAATTTGAGCTTAGTATTTTTGAACAATGCAACTTACCTTAAAATAAATTAATAAATATATAAGTATATGAAAGCTACCTCTTCCTCCCGGCATTGCCGGAAGGACTTTTTACTTTCTTCTATCTACAACAGAAGAAAGTATTGTAATCGAAATTTTTTTCGACTTCCGGTTTTCGACGGATTTACACGTTTCAGGGGCCAGAGATTCCAAAAAACATGTTTTTACAAAATGTCTGTCTGTCCGTGGCCATTCTACCATTAAAAAGTGTATGAAGTTATGCATAGAATTGAACCAAATTTTTTGTGAATATTTTTGGCTGTGGCAAGCAGGTCCTCCTTCAGTTTTGAAATATTCCGCCGGAAGGGGGCGCTGGAATCGCGGTGTTTGTGCCATTTTCAATATTGTACCGACCAAAAGTACATGAAGCTCTATGCATCTAATTTTTTGTGTATGCATATGACTATGGCTAGTGGGTCCTCCCTGAATTTGAAAAACATCCGTCGAAAGGGGGCGCTGCATTCGCGATTTTTGATATTGTACAGACCAAAAGTACTGATGATTCTGCTTTTGTTCTGCAAATTCCATTTGTATTCATTTAAATATTTTTCCCCCTGTTTCAATGTGGTAATTTTGTATTAAATTCAATGATTTATCTATTGTAATACAATTAATGGTTATATATACATATATATGTACAGATACGCTTCTCAGATCAAGATTTTTATTGAAAAAAAAAAAAAAATCGATGCACTTCTGTTGAATTGGCAATCTGTGCTGACGTGTATACTGACTATAGCACGAGTTACAAATTGCAGTAGCTCAGTTAACATCTATATTATAAAGGCCAAACGTATCTGTGCGTAACGCATACGTCATTTTGCGAATGGCAACACTTTCACATGCAATTTTGGATACTGTAAATTTTATACATCTAAATAACGCACATTTTTAATTTTTACACCTTCGTCTAGAGAAAAAAATGTACTTTTAAATGCAATTTGTCTGAAAGCTGTATCTCAATTTGTTTTTGAGTTATTAATTTTTTTATAGTTTTTATTACCAATTCTGTTATTGTGGCAACATAATCATTCCATTTTCTCTTAAAATTGGGGAAAAAAATTAAAAATGCGTATGCTATAATAAATATATCGTCTGCGATCGTGTTAATTTGGAATTTTTTTTTTTTTATTCGCATTTGTACCAATCATAAAAGCCTCTATTGATAACTTCATCACATTAACTGATCTTTGTTATAATTTACTGATTACGTATGGAATTAAAGTTTAATTTTAATAATTTTGACAACTGAGTTTTACAGAATTAGTATTTTGTTAATTTTAGCTTAAAATAATACATGTTTGAGAGTTAGATTGACCAATCTAAGATGAATTTTTTACAATAAATATTTTTGTAAATTTATTATAAATCAATGAAAAAGTTTCTTCTTACACATTTTCTTTCGCCGAATTGCAACGGGCACCTTGTTCTCTTAAAATACAAAAATGAATTATGACGTCACCTGTGCAGGATTTTCATTTAAGGGGTTGTCCATAAAGGATGTCACGCTTGAAGGGGGGGTTCATGAAATTGTAACAGTCTGTGACAAAGGGGGAGGGAGAGGATAAGGAAAAATGTGACATCACACATTTAGATTGAAACGAAAGCACTGAAATTCAGAAGTTATTTTGAAATTAAAGTATTTTGTGTTCATAAAGATAAAATATTTAAAGACAAATGTGTTAAATTCCATTTCAATTTCCAAAATACTACTGTTTTCAGTTGCTCTTTCGTTTTAACATTTTATTACTATTCTATATTATTATTATTTTTTTTCTTCGTTGTAAACTTCATTTCATGCAAAATACGAATCTTTTTTTATTGTTCAGCTCACAAATGTCATCAAAACACATAGTTTAAAGTTTAGAAATAAAATTTGAAATGGGATCTAAAACGTAGAGCTCAGTTTATGAACTGCAAGTATATGTTAACGTAAAGTAGCGTGACATGTGACGGGGGGGGGGGGGGGAATAAAGTAAAATGGGACTCTTTGTGACAAAGGAGGGGGAGGGGAGTCAAAATTAGGGAAAAAACACGTGACATCATTTATGCATGGGCCCCTAATACTAGATGCGCCATTTTTTTTAGTTAAATAAATATATATGCTTTTTAAATAAAATGGAAGAATGGTTTATATTTTAAAGTGAAATGAATGCAATAGAAATGATGTTAACGAGAACACTATTGGACGCGTAACATCTATTTTTGGAGTATTTACGTCATAAACGTAATTTTTAGTTTGTTTGTTCCTGGTTTGTATTTTAAATTATTCTAGAAAATCTGTTCCTTTTCTTTTCTTTTTTTCTACAAATTCAAATCTTAACACCGCATCGTTTAACACGTTCGCTGCCGATCACGCGCCAGCGCGTGATGTGGGGGTGATGTCTCAATAGCGGGAAAATCTTTCGCTGATTCTTTGTTATAAGAAGTGAATCGGCTTCTGAGAAAAACCCACTTCTACAGTGCGGCATTAACTATCATCACATCTTCATGTAAGCGGCAGCGAACGTGTTAAAATTTTACACGCTTTCAACAGAGAGGTATTTGTACTTACAACTGTCAAGTATTCGAAAACTGTAATTCAATTTACTGACTTTTCCATGATTTTGAAACTCGATTACGGAATAATAGTATATGAATATTTCTATCAATTATTTCAAATTTAAAATGAAATTCACGATTCCTGGGACGGGCGTTGACACGAACTCGTTTATAATGAAGTTCTCTCTCTATATAAAACATCAAGACGCTGTCATCTCTACATGCGAGAACATATAAAAAGGGGAAATGCTTTCAATACAAATTTCGGCTTCAAAATTATTTGAAAAGATGCGAGAGTTGCAGAAAACTTTAAAACCTATGCCTCTCTTTTTAAGTGCGTTCGTAATTATGTGAATACGAAGCACCTAGATCCGTCCGCATATAATAGAGTAATAACTACCCCCAAACCGAATCGTTTGAAATTTGAAACATAGATAATTGCTGCTTAATTCTTTCCAATTGGATGACAATCGGATCAGAATTAAAACTAGTTGGATGTGTCAATCCCGAAACTTTCTTCTATCTCATAAATACATTTTAATATATATATATATATATATATATATATATATATATATATATATAAAAGTGGTGACTTTAAAGTTACCCACTATCAAATTTCCTCGAACATCTGACCTAGCCTAATGAGATTCTGGTATCCGAAAAGCCTAAAACGCAAAATTTAATTAATATTCTGAGAAAATGAGCTTAGTAGTGCCTCATGTTGGATTATTTATACTAAAACCTAATAAGCATCTATTGATGTCAAGACCTCACAGAATCTGAAATTTGATGGAATTTCGTCCATTAGTTCTTGAGATATAACAAAAAATTTGCAAAACGTAGCACAGCAACAGCATATCTTGGACAATTTATGCCAAAATGTAAAAAAAGTCTAATTATGTTATGGTGTAAAAGAATCTGAAGTTTGATGAAATTCTGTGCATTAGTTCTTGAGATATAGCTAGTTTAAAAAAAACGTGTAAAATATAGCACAGCAGCACGATCAATTGAAGGATTTATAACAAAACGTAATCATCGTGTAATTATGTTATACGTCATTTTGTAACAAAATCTGAAGTTTGATGAAATTCTGTGCGTTGGTTGTTGAGATATAGCTATCGGAAAAATCGTGCAAAATGCAGCATAGCTGCACCACCTGTTGCAAGGTTAATACCAAAATGTAATCAGCGTCTAATTATGTTATATATTCTAGTGTAACAGAATCTAAAATTTGATGAAGTTCTCTGCATTAGTTCTTGAGATATAGCAATCGCAAAAATCGTGCAAAATGTAGCATAGCAGCGCCACCTATAGGGCAGTTCACACCAAAACCTTATCAGCGGCTATGTATCTCAAGGTATCGCGGAATCTCAAGTTTGGTGAAATTCTGTGCATTAGTTCTTGAGATATAGCTCTCATGAAAATCAAGAAAAACGTGGCACAGCAGCGCCACCTGCTGGCCAATTTACACCAAAACTTAATCAGCGTCTATGTATATCAAGGAGTCACAGAATCTGAAGTTTGGTGAAATTCTATCCATTAGTTCTTGAGATATAGCAATGTTGAAAATCATGAAAAACGTAGTACAGCAGCGCCACCTGCTGGCCAATTTTCACCAAAAACCAATAGGCACTAATTCATATCAAGGTCTAACTGAATATAAAATTTTATTAAATTTCGAGCATTAGTTCTTGAGATAGAGCGCCCACAAATTTTTTGTCACATACAGACAGACAGACTCACAGACTCACAGACAGACATTTTCTAAAAATAGTCAAAACGTGTTCGGGACCTTCTAAAACGTATAAATCCGTCGAAAACCGGAAGTCGAAAATTTTCATGAATCCAATACTTTCTTCTTGCAAAGATAGAAGAAAGTAAAAACATAACTATAAAAGATTTCTCCATCCTACTAAATGCTATCATAACGTAATCAATTCAATGATATCCCGTAATGGGTAATAATTCTAAGTTTTGCCATATTGTAGAGGTACTACTTAAAACGGAGTCTTATTTTTTTCGTATGACTGAATTTAAAATAGTACATAATCGTATACAGTGTTCTCGCTGACATTTGACTAACGTTAGCAATTTGGCTAATTAAAAATTAAAAACATTCGCCAAATGAAAAAAGTGTTAGCCAAATAGATTCGCCGTGTAGCACTAAAAAAATTATCTTTAATCCTTTAATGTACCCACTTTTTTTCGATATGTTCTATAAAAACAGCCTCAGTTTTTAAAAACTCCGACAATGATTGTTATTAATCTAAATTCAACTATTCGCTACAAATACGTTAAATATATGTATATATTAAAAATATTTATAAATGCATATGTATAAAAAACTAAAAGAAAGAAAGAAAGAAAACAAAACAAAACAAAACAAAAAAGAAAGAAAGAAAAAGCAAAAATTAGCACTAGCAATTTGGCGAATCTAATCGCTTGTTTATTCGCCAAATGAAGAATTTAGTCGCAATTTGGTGCAATGGCGAGCGACAGCGAGAACACTGATCGTATATCATATATTGCATACGAGTTTAAAAGCTATTGCATCGAAATCTGAATATTTATATAAACAGCTAGAGTACGCACGTACCTCATTTCCAACTTGTGGATTTCAGAACGGCCTTGAGAGGCGAAAAAACATTAAAAATGCCTTCTTAAAAAAACATTTTAAAGCTCCTGCCCTTGCAAAAGCGAAGAGAATAATTTCTAATAACTCGTTTAATTTTTTTTTTTTTTTTTTTTTTTAACATTAGACAGTCGAGGTTTTTCTCGACATCGCACCTCATTTACTTTTTCGATTTATTTCGCAGATAATTTTTTGGAATGATACTTTCATTTTCCTAACCGGTTCCGGAAATGAAAGTATCATTCTAAACAATATCTGCAAGCCAAATCGAAAAAAGTAAACAAGGAGCGATGTCGAGAAGAACCTCAGCTATCCAATGTAAAAAATAAATAAATTAATCAAAAACCTCGAATTGCAAAGGCGTTATTAGAAAATAATCTCCCCATAAGAATAGCATTAATCTTCGCTTGCAGGAGTCTTAAAGATATATAATCATACAAATTAAAGGTTCATTCGAGAATATTTTCAGGCAGCCGGACAGAAAATGAAAAATAAATAAATAAATAAAAATGACGAAATGCAAGCGAAATATCAGAAACTACCCTTAGGAAAAAAAAATAAAAAATCGGATCCAAAAGGGTTAAACTATCTTTATATATATATAAATCTTCTGTGCGCGTGTTTGTCACGGAACTCCTCCTAAACGACTGGACTGATTTTAATGAAACTTTGTGTGTGTGTGTTCCAGTGGATTCGAGGATGGTTTACATTCACATTTCATCGAAATTGATTCAGTACTTGTTTAGTAATTAGGCAAACACTAATAGTTAGTGATTTTTCGCTCATTAAAAGTGTTGAATAAGTTCGGTGAACAGAGTGCGGACGGAATGGCCGAGCGGTGTAAGGCGCCAGATTTAAGCTCTGGTTCTTGAAAAAAGAGATCGCGTGTTCGAACCCCACTCCTGACATACGTGTATGATTTGCAGTAATTTTTCCTCTATTACAATTTAAATTAACCTACTTCAGAAAATTGTTAACTTATAACTAAAAAGACAGAAATAAACTTTTCTATCAAAAATTGAATCGACTTCAAAAACTACTGCAAAGTGAAAAATAATTTCCTTATATAATTGTAATAAGAAATTAAGTGCGTAGTATTTATTTATCATGCGTATTGTTATATTTATGTACATTTATTTGATTTTTGGGTTCGGTGACAGGATAACGTCTGTCGGGTCCGCTAGTTTCTTTATAAAAAAGTTCTGTATGGAAAATTAAAATGCTTTCCTGTCAATCAGAATCTTTACATAACGGAAACAGAGTACAGTTCCATAAAAGGGAATACTCACTCATTTCAATACAGCACTGATTTCAAAAGTCTTAAAAGGTTGAACGGATTTGCGATTTTAAAGTGACCGGTCAAAACGGGTTCCGAAAATGAAAGTATCATTCTAAAAAATATCAGCAACCCAAAGCGAAAAAAGTAAGTAAGGAGGGATTTAGGAAAAACCCCTCAAATATTTGATGCAATAAATAAATAAAATAACACAAAATGGTACTAGTAGGTTATCCCGTCGACCCAAAAATTATCGCCAATTTATAAGATTAAATGCCAATAATGGAGGATCGTGAATTTCACATTCAATGCGATTCACGTGTTTAAAATGTCATTAAGTGATTTTTATTTTCGACTTTTTATTTATATTTTTATCAATATTTTACTAATTATTTGTTTTCTTGTTATTTAAACCAAAAATTATGTCAATATGTATATTTTGGCGAAATGGGTCGACAATGATAACAGAGTAGTACTAATAAAATAAAAAAAATAAAAATGTTGAAATGCAAACGAGTTATGAGCAGATAATCGCCCCTTAGAAGCAACAACAGTAGCCAGTGTCTTCACTTGCGGGGACAGGAGCCTCATAAACGAGTTCCTTTGTAATAAAGTTCTGTAGGAAAGCTTTCCATTCAGAAACAGAGTTGAGTTGCATATAAAAGTTTCAATAAAAATTCCTGCTCGGAAATGATTTGAAAAGTTTTACAATATGACATAGTGAACGGAGTTCCAGTTTCTCTCCGAGAAAGTAGAACTCTTGTCTCTCCAATCGATTCCGGGGGGGGGGGGGGGGGGTCTTTCATGCAGAAAACAGAATTGTAATTTAAGGGTGTTCTCAACTGCTCCGCTGAACAAGGGCAAAACGTTTTCACACATTTACAAATTCATTTTTTAACGGAGAAGATATACACATTGGAAGGCCTGACTATGAAAGCGATTTCGAATCGAACTTAGCTTTTCCATTTTAGGATCATTCAATTAAACTATCCAGTTCGAAGCTATTTCGATCACGGGATCACCCGTTTTTCTGCTGCTTTTCGGCTCTCGTCGGGAAACGGGCTCAAAAATGTCCACTTTGAAGGCTTGTTATGAAAGGTCTATTCTGTTTTTTAAAAAACAAAAAATTGAGTGCCATTAGAGAGATTCTGAATAACACCACCTGCTATTCTTATCCACTTATCCACTTCCGAACAAAAATAAATGAAAGCACGTGTCACAAAGCTTCCCTTTTTAGATGCGTTCTTAATTATGCAAATACGTAGCACCTATTGTTGTCGTTCAGTCCGTCCGTCTGTCCGCATATAACAACGCAAAAACTACCCAACCGATTCGGTTGAAATTTAAAATACGTAATTATTACTTAATTTTGTCGAGCCATTTCAAGTTTTATGAAAATCGGATGCACAGATCAATAACAGGGACAATCAAAAGTATTCCGTTACATGACGGTCAATGGGGAAAAGGTTTCAAATGCATTCTAACCGTTCCAAATTTAAATTACCTAATTTTGTCCAGTTATTTCAAATTTTATCAAAATCGCATGCATAGTTCAATTATAGGGACAATCAAAAGTATTCCGTTACATGACGGTCAATGAGGGAAAAATGTTTCAAATGCATTTTAATGGTGTTACACTCATTCGAACATAATAAAATGCATATGTATCTATAAAGTACATATTATTATATACATTTTACATAATCTGTGGTGCAACGAACATTTGTTATTGATTTACAAGGCCACACAAAAGTATTCCATTACATAATGAGTATAGAGAGAACAGTATTTGGTGCGCATTTTAATTGTAATTAACTATTTACAATTTCATGCGATTGATAGATGAGAGTGATATTTTAAAACTTTGTTATCATACGAACGCACCTCATTTGCTACGCTTTACGTGCAATTTCCAAAACACCCTTAACAAATGACAACGACTATTTGGGAAATGATATTTTCAAAGACCAGAATTTTAACAGAGACTTGTAAATAAATTCTATATTTAAATTCATAATAATAATAAACATTATTTTTAGGATGATCCTAACGAGTCTTATATTATGTACATTCGACATTCATATTCCTAGACCTAGTGATATATATACAGGGTGTCCAGTAAATGACTGACCCATTTTGAATGTAAATAAGAAAATAACGGTTTGAGATAAAAATGCGCGGCCTACTCTATCGTTATATTAGAATATCACTAAATTTTATAACATGCACTGTGTTAATAAAATATAATAATATTTAAAATAATATCTCGGACTCAGGACTGAGGAGGTTCAATGTAATACAAATTTTTCAATCATAAATATCATTTTAAATCTCTTTCCAACAAACATGCCCTATTTTTGAAGCTGAGTCGATTCAACATATTCAGTCGAAAAGCTCATACACATATGAAAACTAGAGTCATTTCTGTATTCAAACAGCCTGTTTCCGCCAGCTTCTAATTTTGGACGAAATTCGAACTCTATTAACAAAGTGCATGTTCAAAAATTTATTGATTTTATAATAACGATACAGCAAACCGCGCTCTTTTACACTGTAAAAAATAATTGTAATAAAACAGCCCACTTTTCAACGATATGTGTTTATTAACAGCATCAAACTATTAAAAAACGCATCACTGTTTCTCTCCAGTTTCGCTGTTTTATGACAGCAAAAACCTGCACTGTAAAAAAATAATTGTAACGAAACAGCCCGCTTTTCAACGATATGTGTTTATTAACAGCATCAAACTATTAAAAAACGCATCACTGTCTTTCTCCCAGCTTAATTGTTTTACAACAGCAAAATTCTGCCTACGAGAACTTCATTGGCAACAGGTACTTACTGTAGGGGAAGTGAAGCGAAGAAGATCTGTGTCGGCCATGTTTTTAGTTTGTAAACAGCGCGAGAACCACGTTGATTTGCGTAAAAAAGAATCAATTAAAGATAATGTAAGTACTATTCATTTTTATTTATTAATGTAGTTTTATGTTTGATTATGAAACTTTCTTCTAATATAGCAAACATTTATATATGAGTCAAATAAGCCTAATTTTGTGAGATTATTAAAAAATAATCAGGAGGTCATTGCTTAATGATGTAATTTTTCCAGATGTTTATACTATGTATTATAGTTAATATAACTTGCATCCTTGAATGTAAATGCTCTGAGAATAAGACACATTATGGAAGAACAATTAAATAAAAATAATATCTGATTGCAAAATGCAAAATTGTGCATAAAAATATGCACAGTGCATTATAATAGTCTTAGTATACTGTGTATTATAATAAAGATCTGTATTGAGGTTTGTGTAAAATTTCACATAAAAGGAGCAGAAAACTTCAATTGGCCTAAGCCGTATAAAGTCGGAAAAAAACAATTTATGTTTTATATTTTATGGACCAGTAAATTTGTTAAATATTAATTAATCCATTCACTGTGGATAAAGAAGTAATACGTACTGCTTATAAATGCTGTAAAAATGCTTTAAGATTCTCTGGCTAAATAATGTTTTGTAAAATGTACAAAACCCTTTTGCACATCAAATAACTTTGTATTTATACCCAAAACTAAGTCTTTGCTTTATTATTCCAGAATCATGAGATGAACAAAACTTTTACAAGATTGATTGCACTTACTTTGAGTGGTGAATCCAGGGGGGGGGGGGGGGGGGGAGGTCATAAACTCCATCTGAACAAAGAAAATTTTTAAGGAAATTTAAAATGTATATATTTTTTTTCTTTTTTGAAACTCTACTTAAGAAACTCTACTTCTTGCTCAGGGTTGAAAACTTTTCAAAAAATCGATATTTTTTTTTAATGATCTAGTTTGATTATTCAATTAATTCTCAACGCAAAAAACCACAAAAAAATATTTGCATTTTTAACTATCAACACTTTCATGTCCGCACCCATATAATTTCAACTTTAAGTCGCGTTTTCTCAAAACTTGATTTTTGACCATGAACACCAAGATTAAAAAACTATTTGATGGAATGGCTTAAATTTTTTTTGCATGCGTATAATATCATTATCTAGAGAATGAATTAATATAGTTTAGATAGTTTAATATTTTGGGTATATTTAATGAAAAAAAAATTGTATTTTTTAGGTGTTTTTAAAATTTTTAAGTTTGAGAGTTTTTTTATAAGGTTTTTTTCGAGAGATTGTTATATCCTTAATTCATTCTATAGAGTAAAGTTTCCTGATCTTTTTAAAGCAAAAATTAGGTTCTAAGTCAATTCAACGTTAAGATGTGTTGGTGATATAACACCTTTTTTTTTTTTTTCAAAAATTGTGTTACATAAATAAATTTTGCTATATTTCTTATGATATTACATTGAAGTACTTCATTTTATAATTTTGTAAGACTATAAACATACCTGTAAAATATCAGAAAGTTTAAATTAGTTATATTGAATACTTCTGTTTTTATATGGGCTCGAAGCGAGAGCTCTGTTTACATGTTTTTCCATATCGATCAACTCCTGAGCCCCCTTAACAATCAGAATCATCTAGACTCCTTTAAAGCTGAACTTAAACCCAAAGTAGGTAATTTCTGACCTATCCATGAAGTATATTTTAATTTTAGATGCAAGATACATTTATTCAGAGCAAATGTGATTAACGTTTTCCATTTTTTAATAAAGGCAAAGATAGTTTCATGAAACCTCCATAAATTGTAGAATTTTATACTGAATTTAGGCTGTGTCTGTCAATTGCTCCCTCATAACCTCTTTTTGTAACTGTCAAGCCTTAAAAATGTGTATAAATTACTTAATTTCTTGAATGATTCTTTGATTTTTATGAAAGTGGAAAAATTTTCAATTTCTTGGCATCTGAATAAAATATATATATTTATATTTTTACGAATATTTATGGAACTTTTTTGTTATGAATAAAATTAACTTCCCAAAAATAACAGAAATTTAGCTATTTTGGATGTGGCGACAATCTTCAGTATAAAAATTGCTTACCTATTAAGAGACATGACCCCCCCACCCCACAAAAATAAAAAGCCATGATCCTTTTCTAAAAGGAGGGCTGGATCAGCCCTTGCTTACTTTAATATTCGGTCTTAAAATTATTAAACTACCCTACTACATTATTTACATAAAAAAAGATACTGACTGATAATTATACCATACGATTGTAATTTTGCAGTGTATATGTTTAATAATGAATATCTGCTTTACTTTGACATTTCAAAAAATTTTACCTCCATTTATTTAATTTTTGTATTGACAATTTGCTCATTACAAATTACCTTCTCCCCCCCCCCCCCCCAATCTCTCTCTCTCTTTTTTTTTTTTTTTTTTTTTTTTTTTTTTTTTTTAACAAATACTATTTGGAATACTGATTTTTGTTAAAAATTTCATTATTTGGATTATATTTTAATGTTTGATCTCTGAATTTTCAAAATTTTTTAAACATAACATTGTGATAAATGACCACTTGCTGAAAAGATTTTTTTTGTTTTTTTTTTCGTTCAGCAAAAAATAATTGTATTTGTCAAATGGTCATTTATAGAAGCATTGGGGTTAATTTTTTTAATTAAGTTTAAATATTACAAAATAATAATAAATTTTTTAACAGAAATCGACCTTCTAAAGTTATTTGTAAAAAAATATACAAAATGGGTTAGGGTGGAGGATTTGTAATAAGTAAATGGTAAATATATAAATAAACCAAGATAAATAAAAAATAAATAAAATGGTATAGGAAAGCAAAAATACATTTTAAAAATATACATTGTGAAATTAAAAAATTACATGGGTGCAAGTTTTCCGTCTACAGGACGGAAATCCGTTTTTTAAAAGTTCCCGAGGACGGAAGCGGGACGGAAAAATCTCAGACGACAAAAAATGATCGCGAAAATGACTCGTTTTTCGCCAAAAGATTGCGGGAAAAGACACGATTTTTTGTCAAAAGATTATAGATAAAACATGATTTTTGACAAATGATCGCAGAATTAGGCGTTATTTCTGACCGAAAAAACGCAGAAAAAAGTGCTGTTTCATGCAAAATATCGCAAAAGAATGCCTTCGTCAAAAAATTGCAGAATAAATACGATTCCTGTATGACGGATCTCGAGAAAACGTTATTTCCGTCAAAGAATGGCAAAAATTAGGCAGTCGCTGTCAAGGAATTGCAGAAAAGACGCGATTTTCCTCAAATGATCGTGGGAAAACGCTATTTCTGTCAGAATTGCGGAGAAAATGCGATTTTGGTCAAAAAATCGAGGAAAAGGCGTTTTTCGCCAGAAGACTGTGAAAAAAAGATACGATTTTTTTTTTTTTTTTTTTTCAAAGGATTGCTGATAATACATGATTTCTGTCAAAAGATTGCAAAAAAGCATTATTTCTGTCAAAAGATCGGAAATTTTTTTTTTTCAATGAAGAGCAAAATAAACGCGATTCCTATCGAAAGATCGCGAAAATGATGCAGTCTCTTTCAAAGAATCCCGAAAAAGACGCGATTTCCGTCAAATAGCGGAAAAAAGTTATGTCTGTCAGAATTGCGGAGAATACACGATTGTTTGTAAAAGGAGCGAGGCAAAGACGCGAATTTTGTCAAAGGATCACGAAAAAGTTGTGAATTTTTGTCAAAGGATCATGTAAAAGACACAAATTTTTGTCAAAGAATCGTGAAAAAGATGCGATTTCCGTTAAATAATAGCGGGAAAAAACGTTATCTTTTGTCAGAATTGCAGAGAAAACACTTTTTTTTTTTTTTTTGTCAAAGGAACGAGGAAAAGACGTCAGTTAGGAGACGTGAGTCGCGAAATTTTGTCGAAGGATCACGTAAAAGTTGCAAACTTTTGTCAAAGGATCGTGGAAAAGACGCGATTTTCGTCAAATGATAGCAGAAAAGAAAAACGTTACTTTTTGTCAGAATTGTGGAGAAAACGCGATTTTTTGTCAAAGGAACGAGAAAAAGACGCAACTTTTGTCAAGATCGTGTAAAAGATGCAAATTTTGTCAAAGAATCGCAAAAATAGTCAGGAATTTTTGTCAAAAGATTGCAAAAAAGTCACAAATTTTTGTTAAAGAATTGCAAAAAACGCAATTTTTGGTCAAAAGATCATCGATCCTTTGACCAAAAATCGCTTAAATGAAACGCTTAATTGAACCAAAAATGATTTTTATCAAAAATGCTTAACAGATGCAATTTCTGATAAAAATTATGGAGAAAAAGCGAATTTTGTCAGTCATTTTTGTTTTGAACGGTCATGGAAAAAATCGTGAATCATCATATTCACTCGAGGGAGGGGGGGGGGGGGAAATGATTCAAAATATTTTCAGTCCTGGCCAAATTTGAAACTTGCAACCATGAAATTGGTAAATTAAAAAATTTACCGTGAATGTACAAAGATACGGAGACATCAAAAGAATAAAAGAAAGGTTTAAAAAACTCAAATTTTAAGTTATTTCAAAAGCAAGGCTTGTCTTTTACCACAATATATAGAAATACTAAGCATGGGCGGATCTGGAGAGTTCTCAATCGGGGGGGGGGGGGGGGTCATTTTAGAAATTTGGAAACTCCAGTCTGATGCACGGCTCGGATATCATTTTTTTAAATACGGGTCAAAATTCGTCCACTTTTTTGCTTTGGGTCTGCTTCCACTTTTTTTTTATCCTGGTCGGGTTAATCTCTACTTGGGTCGTGTTTGAGTCCGGTTTACTTCTACTGATTGATGCAGTTCAAATTAATTTGAACAGTGTGGAAAACAGCGGGAAAAAACAGTGTGTCTAGATCCAGCTCTGTTGAAAAAATCAGACCCGACCCAGTTCTGAAAGTGTGCAGACCCAGTATAATAAATTAAAGTTGGCGCGACCCAGGTCGGGTCACACCGATCTTGAGTTTAGGGCCAACAACTTTTCCGTGCAGGCATCTAATGTCACTCTGCAGATCCTTTATTGGGCTTAGGGGGGGGCAATCGTTTCCCCCCCCCCTTCTAGATCTGCCATTGATACTAAGTATAGTGCATTGAAACTTTCAAAAATGCAGTTTAAATAGCTTACAATTTATTGAAAATATTAAAATAAAGCAAGTTAAACCAAAATAATAAAAATTTATGAGCATTTCGAATGCCGATTTCTTTTGAATGCATAAAAACTATGTTAAAAACATTAAAATAAAGCATATTAAATCGAAATAATAAAAAAATTATGCTAATTTTTGTTGAATGCATAAAAATTTAGAGTTTTAAAGTATTTATTTACTATTTATATCCATTTTTTTTTTTTTTTTTTTTTTTGATTGTATTTTAATGTTTAACCTCTGAATTTAAGAAATTTTAAGCATAACATTGCTATAAATGACTATTTTCATGCAGCTAAAAAATTGCTTTTGTCCAGTGGTCATTTATAGCAGCGTTGGGCTTAAAATGTTTTGAAATAAAATTTAATCATTACATAAAAAAAAAAAAATCAACAGGAATGGGCATTTTTAATGTTATTTGTAAAAAAATATACAAAATGAAGTGTGGTGAGGGGTTTGTAATGAGCAAATTTTAAATACATAAATAAATTGAGATAAAAAAAATTAAATAGTAAAGAAAAGCAAAAATATATTTAAAAAAATATAAATTGCAAAATTGCAGCCATTAAAAATATTTAAATTACAAAATCAAAATAATGAAAAAAGTTTTAAAAATATAAATTGTAAGTTATTTAAAAAAAAAAAAGGTTTGGCTTTTCCCCACTACATAGAACTACTAAGTATAGTATACTGAAAATTTCAAATAATATTTTAAAAGATAAATTGTTAAATTATTTTAAAAAAATGCAGTTGTAAAAGCATACAATATATAAACAATGTTGAAAATATTAAAATAAAGCAAATTAAAACAAAATAATAAAAATTTATGTTAATTTAAAATGTCTATTTCTGTTGAATGCATAAAAACTATGTTGAAAATATTAAAATAAAGCTAATTAAATCAAAATAATGAAAATTTATGTTCATTTGAATGTCGATTTCAAGTTGGATGCATAAAAACGACTTTTTAAAGATTGATTTTTTTTTATTTTATTTATTTTGTGTGTTTTTATTTATTTATTTTGTCTGTTTACGAATTTCAAATTATTGCATAAGTACATGGAGGGATTTTTATATATATATTGTTTGTTTTTAAAACCCTATTTTTGAAAATAATTTAACAGTTTGTCTTTTAAAGTATAGAATCTTCCATTATTTTGATATTTTCAATGTTATCTTTTTAAAATTTTTGTGTTTCCTTAAAGAAAAAGTTAAATTATTTTGTAAAAATTGTATGCTTATTGTTAATTGTGTATCCTATTTTTGAAACTAAATTTTCTTTAAAATGTTTTTATTTTGATATTTTCTATATTTTATTCTCAGTATTTTTATGTATTGGAGTAAAAGTCAAGTCTTGTTTTTGAAATAATTAACAATTTATATATTTAAAATCAAATTTTCTCATTTTGATTTTCTAATCTCAGTATCCATTGATCCTTTATGACTGTAATTTCACAATTTGGGTTTTTAAAAAATCATTTTTTCCTTTACTGCATCGTTTAAAAAAAACGATCTTCAGATTTTCTATGTATTTACTATTTGCTTATCTCATGCTTCAATTCTTCTCCACGCATGTTATTTTTCAATAATGAAATTTATGTTGACAGTTTCTGTTGAATTTTTTTTATTATTATGGCTTTTCTTTTCTTTTTTTTTTTTTTTTTTAATGTTTAATCTCTGTATCAGCAGTTTTTATGTTTTTACATAAACAGATATCGCAAGAATTATTTTCAAAAGTAAAAATATTCTTAGATTTTATTCAAGAGAGTAAGTTTTGTATTATTAAAAGTGCTAAAAGACAAGCATAAATGGCTGGTGCTGAAAAAAATGTGAACTTTATGAACAAATTAGAGAGAAAAAAAAACGATCAACAAGATTTTCCTGAATTTGATCAACGAAATTCCCAGTTTTCTGTGCCCGATTAAAGAAAGTTGTAATTCTTCCATGCCTGATCAGTCAAATTTGTACTTTTTGCAAAACCAATTGACAAAATTCGCAATTTTTACGAAGCGAAGTGAGAAAATTTGTGATATAACCTCGCCATCAACAAAATTTGCAATTCTCATGAAAGCAATCGAGAAAATTCCCGATTTTTTCCGCGTCTGATCTATAAATTTCGCTATTTTATACAAAGTGAATTTTTCTGAACCTAATTGACAGAATTTGCAATTTTTATGAAGCCGATCGATGAAATTAGAGATTTTTATGAAGCTGCTCAATGAAATGTGTAATTTTTAGAAAGCTGGTTGATGAAATTCACTATTATCTTCACATAATCGACGAAAATTGCGATTTTTTGATTTTTTTTTTTTTTGCATGATCAAAATTTGCGATTTTTATAAAACTAATTGAGAAAATTCACAGTCTTTCTGTGACTGATCAACAAAATTCGCGATTTTTATGAAATCGATAGGCAAAATTTGCAATTTTTACAAAGCCGATCGATAAAATTCACGATTTTTTTCTCACATGATCGACAGAATTTGAGTTTTTTTCAAGCCTGATCAATGATTTTTTTTGCGCATGATCAGTAAAATTTTTATGAAGCCAATCGACGAAATTCATCATTTTCGGCACCTCATCAACATATCGATCGACGAAATACTTGCAATTTTTCTCTCTCAGACCAACGAAATTTCAAATTTTTAGAAATCTGATCAATAAAACTAACGATTTTTTGGTGTTCGAATGACAAAATGTGCAGTTTTTCCACCCATAATTAAAGAAATACAAATGTTGCCATGCCCGACTAACGAAATTTGTGATTTCTGTATTAACTTTGATGAAATCTGCATTTTTTTACACAACAAGATGAAACTCGCACTTTTTTCACCTTATAAACTGACAAAATTCATGATTGTTTTGCAGCTGACCAACGAAATTTTCAATTTATCTGCACATTGTAAAATTTTTGATTTTTCCGTGTCTTATCAATGAAATTAGCGATTTTTTCATCCCTGATCAACAAAATTTGCAATTTTTTCTTACCCGATCAACAAATTTTGCGTTTTTTTCACACAATAAACCGAGAAAACATGCTGTTTTTTTAAAATTGATGAATTTAATGTGCCATTTTTACCAGCATCATCAACAAATGACAATTTTTTTCTTGCTCAATCAACGAAATGTGCGATTTTTTGTGTCCGACCCACAAAATGTGTGATTTTTCTATGCCTGATTGACAATAGTTTCTATTTTTTCGTGCCCGATCGGGGAAATTTTCTATTTTTTTCTAGCCCCATTGGCAAAACATGCTTTTTTCTGCACTTGATCAATGAAATTCATTTTTTTCTATGCCGTTCAATGAAATTTACTTTTTTTAAGTGATGAAATTTTATACTTTCCCAAAGTAAATTGATGAAATTTACGATATTTTCCTGTGACTTATACATAAAAATTGCAATTCTTTCCGGATATGAATTCACGAAACTCACAGGCCACACTTTACTGAATATTAAAAAAAGAAAAAAAAATAGTTAAAATTATATTGGATTTAAAACGTTACATTTAAAAATCTCATTTTTAAAAACCATTATCTTCTAGCAATTGGTTGTTTAGTTGTTATATTGTTAAAAAATACAAGGAAGCTAAGACTGCATTGACTAAGTTACTTTTATATTAGCTGATTCTGTAATGTTTAAATAATCTTATTTAATAAAATGCGAAATCAGCCCTTAATAGCAAGTCACTAGGCCTTACAACCCATTCTGTAAAACGGAAAAGAATGAATAGCCATTTATAAGTCAATTACCACTGGTTTTTTTTCATTATTATTATTTAAATTAATTAATCTTCTGTAAATTTTTTAAAGCCCATCAAATAAACTGATTTTTAGTGTCGAGAAGGAGGGTGACAAGCCCCATAGTTATGTACTCCAATGTTTGGTGAAAAATTTTCATTCATTTATGTAAACCTTTATGTTTACAAAATGTACTTAGAATTTTTTTCATATTAATAGGAACCAAATCGGCTGTACTTTTTATTCCAAGAAAAAGCTTCAGTCAGTATGTAATGGCAGATGATGATTTAAAGATTGGTTTGCCACGTACTTTGTCTTCAGTCTTGTTTATTCAGAAGAATACCAAGTAAAAATGGAATTTATTCTGAGGTAAGCCAAATTCTCAAAAAGTTGTGTTTTCAGTTATTTTCCTAAGGTAAAATTTGGTTTGATGGTGCTGTTCAGTGTATCAAATTCAAATCCAGAATTTCAAAATTCAGATTTATTTAAAATCAAAACATTTTCCTAATTAGCTCATTTTTTTTCATCTCGTTTTTTAAAAAATCTCATTAGTTGTTTAGATTTATTTAAAAGGTTTTTTAATGCAGTAGATTCTTGATTAATTGGGATCAAATTATCCAGGTTGCAGATTAACCGGGAGAGTAAAAATCTCAGTTTTGAATGCAGTTTATTATGTTGATACTGTATAGAAACTAGTAAAAAACATCACGATTAAGAAATCATGGAGGAGATTTTTATCAGATGAAGAAACTGAAATTCCAACAGAAGATAACAATAGTACTGATATGCAGAGTGAAATCTTAGAACATTTGAAACTGTTTTGAAATTGAGCATTAAGAAGCAACGCAACAATGGATTAATGAACATTTGAAATTAGAATACTACGAAGTTTTAAATGATGATGATACTTGACGTGTGTCACTTGTGATTCAGAGTTTTAAAAAAAGGAATTTCAAAGTATTTCTTTAAAATAATGAAAAACACCTTATAACTTATCAAAAGTTAACTACAGTGATGCATTAGTACATATTGAGGCATTACTTGATTACTTGGAGTTAGATTAAAACAGACATGCTGAAAAAGTTATATTGAGAAATTTGCATAGTAAAACTCGTCGAAGAAAAAAAAAAAAAAAAAAAACTGGACTCGGACTCCTGTCATTTTAATCTTCACAAAAAGTGACAACTACATTCTTTTTTTTTTTTTTTTTTTGTTTTTTTTGTACTAATTATGAATCCAAATAACATTAAAATTTTTATTCATTATTTTTCTTTCATATCAAATAAATCATTAATGTCCTATTGTGTAATAATTTGACACTTTTTATCCTTTTTCCAAAATTTGTACAAATCTGAGATATTTACTTAAATCACTTGCATTTTTTATCTTCGACACAAAGACAACTTCATTAACACTTAATCAAAACATAAATATCAATAATTTGACAGAAAACAGTTGAAAGTACTAATTGAATTACCTTTTGTATTTGGCTATTTCCATGAGTACGTGTAGTGTAAGTCACATGCTACTATATTTGGCTACCAGTATTATAGAACAAAAAAAATGTGATTAATTTTATTGGCACATTCTCATTAACTGAATAAGGCCAAGCAGACTTTTCGAAAATAACGGTGGCTAACAAGCAAATCAATTAATAAGTTATGTGACTTACACTACAGAACCCATGGAATTAGCCATTTGCAAGCATTTATATTCAATATGTTTACAATTGGACATACACAATCTATAAATCAATTTAAGTTTTTTTTTTGAATGAATGAATGGATTTTTGAGTTTTTGCAATTTTTATTCCTTATTGTAGTCTGTATAACTCACTACTTTCATAAGTTATTTTGGATATTGACATTGACTAATGGTAAAATAATAAAAATAAGTGTAAATAAATTTGCAAGTGGTCATTAATATTTAAATTAGTAATCATAAAAATTAATGTTAGTAAGTCTTCCATTAATGTTTTTGTGTAATTTGATTTAAGAATAAAAATGTATGTAACTTAATTAAATTATTAATAATCTAATTTTAACCAAAGTTTATTAAAGCTAATGTATTAAAAAGTGTTTGGTATAGAAAATTCTTACTTTGGTCAATCCCTAATTAACGACACAAAGTAATTTTTATGCATATTTGCATGAAATAACTCTTTTTATTCACAAACACACACAAAACAAGAAAAAAAACTGGTTTTTTAAAATTTATATTTTATATTTAAAAAAACTTTGCTTTTGAAATTTGGTCTACCATGACAAAAAGGTTGTCATTATCCTGCTCTGGGATTTTTTGATACTATATTCCACAAAATTGAAAAGATGGAACTCAATTTAAATGTTATCTTTTTTTGTTTCTTATAGGGCTTGATGGAAATTCTTCCAGATTCTTCAAGTAGCAAGTGAGAGATGAACAAAAGTGTGAAACTTGTGAAAGATTTGGCAAACTGTAAAAACATGTGGACAGAGTGATTTAAATTAATTATTAGTTAAAGAATTAAGAATAAAACTATTTTCTATGTCTTGCTGCGATTTTTGAGATTTTTATTGAAATTCATGTTTGTTTATAGTCGTATGTGCAGTGTTCTCGCTGACATTTGACCAACGTTAGTAATTTGGCTAATTAAAAATAATAAACATTCGCCAAATGAAAAAAGTATTAGCAAAGTTGATTCATCGTGTAACATACACACACACAAAAACTTAAATATTTTAAAGTGGGTACCCTTTTTTTCAACATCTTCTAAAATAACCCAAATTTTTATAACTGCGGCAACGATTATTAATCTAATTTTAACTATCCGCTACAAATATATTAAAAATATGTATATACGCATATGTATGAAACAAAAGAGAGAAAAAGCAAAAACTGACCACTAGCAATTTGGCGAATTTAATCATTTGTTTACTCGCCAAATGAAAAATTTAGTCGCAATTTGGTGCATTGGCGAGCGACAGCGAGAACACTGCGTATGTGGTTTCAATTTATAGACAATGAATAAATCTCATCAGGTGAAGGTTTAATATAAGTTTCACAAAGTGCCGACATAATTTGGAAATCAGGGGAATTGTGGAAAATCAGTAAGGTTTGTCTGTCAAAAGTAAAGGATTTTTGTAAAAATATTCTAAAATCAGAGAAATATGTCTGCATGTAAAAATATTTGTTTTCTTGCCAAACAAATCAGGTGTTTTTTTTATATATATCATATTTTTTCTACAGTTGCTCTCAAAATTTAAATAATAATTGCACATGGTATAAATTATAAATAAACACAAAATGATCACAAGTTCTCATCTTCTCTGGATAGCTCATATATTAAAGACAAGTTACCAATTTTTGAAAATTTTAAATTACATACTTGCATAACCTTTGACCAGATGGTCAGCTTAACTGTTAATGCCCAACTTTTTTACACTTCTGTTAATTCTTCGGCACAGTTTGTGTTGTTGTAACAAATCCATATTCAAAATATTTTTAAGTTCAAAATACATGTACGAAAAGACTTCCAAAATGGCTTTTCTCTTGAAAGGTGAATGCCTCTATTAAGGGTACACTTTTTCACTTCCTCAAATTTATATATGTGAGCGCTTAAATCTCTGAATAGTGCGCACCTCTCAATCTACACACATGTAATATATATATGTGTATATAAAGTATCAAAAATACAATGCATGTATTTTCATGTATATCAAAAATGAAATGGTTCTTAAAGAAAGCATAATCTGTAATTGCATTTCTTTTCACATTTTCATTTTATCTCTCATAAATTAAATGGAATGTATATTCACACATTTTCAAATGTGTATTTATTTTCATTGGGAACATAGTTTAGCTTAAATTTTGTATAAGTCCCAACAATCTGAGTTGCAAAAAACCTATACATGACCTGCGAATTTTTTCTCTTGTAAACTCAGTCTGCAGAAAAAAAAATTAGATTCATTCTGAGCCGAAAAAACATATTTAAGATAACCCTACTCAGAAGTTTTACTATATTTAAATATTGATAGGTTTATTTTTCATAATAGCTTTAAAACATGATTTACTTTCATTTCATTGCAGGTTGAAATACTTCGGGTCGGGTTGTGGGTTGCAGAAATTTATTTTTGCGGGTTCTGGTCAGGTTGTGGGTTGATTTAAAATGGAATTTGCAGGTCAGGCTGTATCTGACCCAGTATCTAGTAAATAGGGAAGGGCTGATCCTTCATGAAATGTAATGCCATAGTTTTAGAATAAGTGATGAGAAATCCAACCTATATTTAAAAATATGGTACGTATATTATTAATAATGAAAATCAAAGAAGTCTGATAAATTTAATCAAGGAAAAAATCAGGGGTATTTTGTTTTTAAAAGGGGTTCTGAGTATTCAGTTTTATTTTACTAGCAAAAGCCATGCTTTGTTTGGATTCGCGAAGCATTATTTCATTAGATAACTTAATAATACTTTTTTAAAATATTATTTGTACTACTTGATTACCCCGTCGACCAAAAAAGATACCGCCAAACTAAAAGATTAGATGGCAATAATGATGATAAAATTATCACATTCACATAACATTAAACTCGTATCACGTGTTCGTTACGCCATCATACAGTGGCGAAGTTGTAAGAGAAACAGAGGGTATACGCTCAATACATAGGATATACCGTAGAATGTATGCACTAAAGCTTTCTTGAGCAGAGGGTACATGGTGTTCCTTTAAAAAATCCTGAAGGTATACGGTTCACACCCTTTTATATCCTCCAGTTCATCCCTGGTCATCAAGTGATTTTTAATATGAAGTTTTATTTGTATTCTTATTAATGTTTTATAAATTTATTTGTTCTTTCTTTATTTAAAATAAAAAATTATGCCAATTTGTGTAATTTAGTGAATAGTTTGGCGAAATTGGTTGACGGGATAACCGAGTAGTACCAACCAATTGTAGATAACTAATTCATAGTGCTTGGTTATCCCGCCGACCAAAAAATTATCGCCAAACTATAAGAGTAAATGCTAGTATTGGATGACCGTGAATGTCTCATTCAATGACATTAAATGCGATAAAGGTGTTTGAAACATCATTAAGTGATTCTGTTTCGACTTCTAATTTGTATTTTTATTAATATTTTACTAATTATTTGTTTTTTCGTTATTTAAAATAAAATTTTTCTCAATATGTATAATTTGGCTATTAGTTTGACGATTTGTATAATTTGGCGAAATTGGTCGACGGGATAACCAAGTAGTACCCAAAAATGCACTGTGATATAGTATCAATGAAATGAGGTAATAAAGTACAAAATTCTATAATATCTTGTTTAAATGCCTACTGTATTCAAGCTGACAAATTTAATGCGATAAACAGTAATAACTGGATGAAATTGAGCAATTAATTTCTCCTCAACGAATGTTAAAATCTTCAATATTTAGGGATGTGGATCAGGATTCATATACCATATTATTAGTTACAGAAAGAATATTTAGTTCATTATTTACTATACATTTATGGCAAGTCTTACAAGATCCGGCAGATTGAACATGCATGCCAAATTAACGACGATGACAAAATTTTACAAAAATATAATTTTAAATTTCTTTGTGCATCTTAGAAGTTTAAAGCATTTTTCCGAGCACATGCATTCCCTGTCAGAATAGATTCGTGATGTCGTCGTTTTGGCACATATGTCATATACGCACCACATAGACGCTATTTTATTTTCAGACGCCAATGACATATACGCACCGGGCTACTTAACTGGCAACAAAATGTCGTTATTTTGCTTCACATGGTAACCCTGATGTTGCTTAGTTATTAATAAATTGTTCATTTACTTTTATTTTCTTTTCCCAAATAATATGAATTGTTTTGTTCTATAGATATGAATTAAACTTTTTTAAAATTTATTGTTATTTACTTTTTAAAAATATGTATGGTAACTGGTATTTGAAAACGAAGTCTTTGCCAAATTGGCGTCGGAAAAAATTGCACCAATGTGATGTGTATATGACATCTGTGGCGTCGTTTTTTACGCTGATAGGTGGCCTCTTGCCTGATATATTATATTCGCGTTCTTTTCAACCAGTGCTTGTACGTTTTCTTGGCATTTTTTTTTTGTAAGAGAGCTAATATATTCCATAGATTGTTTAAAATGACAAATTGTTTAAAATAAAATGGTAAATTATTTAAAAATAATACTACGTGTACCAAAATAACAATATATGTATCATTTGGTTCAAATTTCAACCTTCAAAATTCAAACAACTCTTTATATAACGAATTTAACAATAAATTTTATTTGTTTACTATTCTTTTGTTGCCACTTTACAAAAAAAAAAAAAAACATAACATAATTCTTTTAATATGCGTAAGAGTCATTAGCGCAAACGATTTTGAGAATAAAGAAAATACATTTTATTTATTTAATTAGTCATGATTCTACCTGTAATTGCAACTCCATGATTTCTTTTCTTCTGAAAGCACGCGTTTCATTTTTTATTTCCAAAATTTCGTCCGTAATGGAAAAACATGTAAAATAAATTAAATAAAATAATAATTTTTTAAAGGTTATTCTGTAAAAAAAAAAATATTGTGCAAATCTACAGATCATACTTTATTTTTGTGCTTAATTTCAAGTCAAAATACTGAATAGATTTTTTATAAAGTGTACGACAAAGTGTAATTTGAGTGGACTAGTAGAGGATTCGCTTCGCTCATCCTAATAATATTTAAACTTGGAAAATATGCATGATATATATTTTTATTATTTCTGGGCATATTGCTAAAATTTTTCTTTAATGTTATGAAATTGATTATGTATTTTAATTTGTTACACAGTGAGTGCGTAGTTTTGCTTATCAGTGTATTTTGTGGTACTTAGTATTTTATTTGAAATTATAATTTGAAACCAAAATAAACTCACTGTAATAGTAAACAATTTGAGTGTGAATAAGTGATTTGGTCTTTTGTTACAAAATTATCCATTTCTTCCCAGTTCTTACTCTCCCCTGCATTTGACAACATTATTGCCATTACCATTCATGTTTAGTGTGCAATATATAACTGGATATACAAGCATTTGTGAAAAATAACAAAATTCAGGCTATTTTCAACAAAGAAACTAATGTACAAAATTTATTAAATATGTGGAATTTGGCAGCATTAGTTTCTGATATGAGGGAACTTATTCAATGTGCTGCCATATAGCCAATTTCTTCAAATTTGAGAATTAATTAAATAAATGTAATCAAATGGATATAAATGACTACACTAAAGAATTAATACATATTTAACTAGAAAATATTTCTAGTTCTAAGAATTTTATTTAAAAGCATTGAGGTTAGAAGTAAGATACTGTGTGTTTTCAAATGGAATTTCTGATTTTAAAATTCAATAATTTGCAAATGGTGACAGCTATTAAAAAAAAGGCTACTACCATTTGCAAGTGACTAAATTTTAAAATCAGTCTGTCTATTTTAGGATACATAGTACATTAAATATAGGCTAAAAAATCTGTATAATGTATAGTGGTTGCTCGCAGATATTTCTTGTGCAAAAAAAAAAAATAAATAAAAATAATTGACAGCAAAAGTTGCCAGAAAGTACAAGTAGTATGTACAAGAAATATCTGACCACACACTTTTCTTGTACATACAGAATATTTCTGGCAGCAAAAGTTGCCAGAAAAATTTTGTATGTACAAGGAATACTTGTATGTACAGAAAAATTCTGGCAGCAAAAGTTGCCAGAGAATTTCTGTGGACAAGGAATATCTGTGCATACGGAAAAATTCTGGCAGCAAAAGTTGCCAGAGAATTTCTGTTGACAAGGAATATCTGTGCATACGGAAAAATTCTGGCAGCAAAAGTTGCCAGAGAATTTCTGTTGACAAGGAATATCTGTGCATACGGAAAAATTCTGGCAGCAAAAGTTGCCAGAGAATTTCTGTTGACAAGGAATATCTGTGCATACGGAAAAATTCTGGCAGCAAAAGTTGCCAGAGAATTTCTGTTGACAAGAAATATCTGTACATACGAAAAAATTCTGGCAGCAAAAGTTGCCAGAGAATTTCTGTTAACAGAAATTCTCTGGCAACTTTTGCTGCCAGATATTTTCTGTTGTTTTACAAGATTATTTTTTACAGTGTATCTTAAACCGTTTATTTGTTATTTAAGTTCAAAATGGGTCAGTTATTGACTGGACACCCTGTAGATGGAGAACTTTAACTGTTTAAAATGTGCATTTTTATTGAGACTGACTTCTAAACGCCTCCTATCCATATACGACATGGATTCAACATTCAACCATGTTCTGGACTCATCCTGAACAAATTTTAAAATGAAATTTCAGTTTTACAACTTCGAAATGCTGGAAATTTTTAAATTTCAAAATATCGCACATTTTAAATTTTTATCCCGTTGGGTAGGGGAAAAAAATGCACTTTTGTTTGAAATCTTTATAACAGCTTGTTTTCCAAAGTACTTTTTTTAAAGTTTTTATTATTCTTTTTATGTTATGGTGGCAACAGATGTATTCCATTTTTGGACATTAAACTTTCTATACTCTTTTAAATAAAAATTCCTTCTCTGAAATGATTTGAAAAGTTTTACAATATGACAGTGAACTTTCCCAGAATGTAGAACTCTTGTTTGTCTCCCGATCGATTCCGGGAGAGGAGGGGAAGGGGAGGGGGTCATTTCATGCAAATGGGAACAAGGGTTTCGTCTTACATCACTTACATTCTCTTTATTCTTTTGGGGTTTTTTTCGAATAAGGAGATGGGAAGAAAAGGGGTCTATACAGAGGGGCGAAAGGAATAAAAACTAAAATAGACTGGTTCGCCCGACATGACTCAAACTTACTACCTTTCTTTTAAGGGTGTATTTCGAATCAAACTGCATATTTTCCGATTTGTTTTTAAATTCATTTTGGCTCTCAAATACATCGAAATGCCAAATTGTCCTAATCAAAAAGTTACACAAAGTACCGTGAGAGTCGATTCTTTGGATAAATGCAGAAAATATTGCAAAAAAGGCAATCAAAAACGGCATTTTGAACCGACTTTTCCGAAGCGGGAGATCGGGGAACGAAAAAAAGGGTCCTACTGATAAGGTAATTGTTTCTAAATCGTTTTCGTATAAATTGTTTTCGTATTTCTACTTTTAAAAAATGTGTCTGAAATTGTATCGGAAAATTTCAAGTTGTTGAAAATGGAAAAGCTTGATCGTATTGACAAGGACGCACAAAAGATTTCTGTCATTAGACTGTATCCGACGTACTCTATTCTATTACACCAAGATCTGATTAACTTCGTTATAATAGGAACGCACCTCATTTGCTGCGCTTCACGTGTAACTTCCAACTTGTTGTTGTAGAGAAAATCAGTGACTTTTTGTTGTACAGCTGTTTTATTCGTTTGTGGTATATTTTCAATGATATTACACTATTTTTAAAATATTGAAATTGATATTGATCACTCGTCTTCTTCCTATACTAAGTGTACAAGGTTCTTACTAGCGAGCGTGGTATTTTTCGTTTATTGACAGGGATGCTCAAAAGAATTTAGTTTCAGGAGAACATAAACCAACATTGAACGATTGAAGCTACGATTAACAAGGACTATTTTTAGATGCGTTCGTAATGATGTAAATACGAGCACGTCCTTTCGTCTTTCTGTCCGTCTGCCTATAACAAACGCAAAAATCCGAATCATTTGAAATTTAAAACATATAATTGCTGCATAATTTTGTCGAGTTACTTCAAATTTCAGGAAAATCAGATGTAATAGAGTTCAATGACAGAAACCATACAAAGTTACAGGACGGTCCATGGGGAAAAGTAGTTTCGAGTGTATTTCAATGATGCTACACTATTTCAAACATAATAAATTGGATAGGCACCCAGTATATTTTCAAAGACTTCCAGTTACAAGAAAATTCATTTTCAGCGGCGGTTACAATGTGAGTTACTTTTTTAGCTCACGGGCTATCAAAGCCTGAAAGTTTATTTGAACGCCCGTACGTAACGCGATGACTCGTGATAAAAATATCCGATTTACTTGAAATTTTGGATATAGGCTTATTATGATAAGGCGCTTCCATGATTGGTTTTGAGAGTTCATTCGTAAGTATAAGAAGGGGAAAGGGGGCTAATGCCCCACCTCATAATTTATATAAATGGGATTTTCTTGCAGAATTATCAGTTTTCGCTCAAATCTTAGGTATAGGATCATTCTGAAGAGGCACCTCCATGATTAATATTGGGTGTTCATTAGATAAGCATAAAGAAGAGTTATGCCCCTCCCCATTAATTTATGTAAATGGATTTTTCATGCAGAATAATCAGTTTTCGTTCGAGTATAGGCTGTGAGCTCCATGCCATCAGTTTAACTGGGCAATATTCTTTTTTATTTTAGAATAGAGAGATATTAATCGGAGAGTAAATCTTTTTGCATAATTGCATTAAGGATTTCTTTTCTTTTGCTTTAGCAATATTCTGGAGGTAAGCTTAAGCGTATTGTGACAAATTACGCGACCCTCCTTGTTCAAAAAATGCACTCATTGGAAGATTTGAATTTAATCATTTAAGGGTGTTCTTAAATGCTCCGCTCAGCAAGCGCAAAACGTTTTGACACATTTACGAATTCATTTTTTTAACAAAGTTATAAAATTGGAATGCTTGACAAAGAAAGCGATTTCGAATCGAACTTATTTTTCCATTTTAGGATCATTCAATTACCTATCCAGTTATAAACTATTTTGATCATTTGATCAGCCGTTTTTGTCCTGCTTTTCGGCCGGTTTTTCTGCCTTCTTCGGGAAATGAGCTCAAAAGTGTCTAATTTGAAGGCTTGTTGTAAAAGATCTATTGTGTTTTTTTCTTTTTTTTAAACTGAAAATTGGATTCAATTTGACAGTTTCTGAATAACAATGCCTGCTATTTTCATGCCTTTCCGAACAAAAATAAATTGAAGCATGTGTCACAAAGTTGCTCTTTTTGATTTAAGAACACCCTTAACACATTATCAAAGGAGGCAGATGTTATATCCTTTTAATTCCCCGCTGGTACATTTATGTGTACAGTAAAAATCCCAATTATTCTTGAAATACATCCTATCTTTTCAAGTGACAAAATGGTGATCACATTTTAGGCCCAGAGCTTAATCAGTTTGAATAATCATAAACTCACAGACAATCGAACAATTTCTTCAAAGACTGGCGGTTGATCAAAGGAATGGAGCTTAAATGTATACATGAAGGTGAAGCGATGTTGGGCAAGATGTGCCCAGCAAATCGTTCAGTTGAACTCAAATTTTACCTGTGAAATGATAATGTTTGTAAAAATCCGTGTTTTTGCTCGAAGGGCCTTAAATAAATGCATTTTGTTTAATTGGATTTAGTCTTTGAACCTAAATTTGTTACGGTACAGTTAGTGTTCTCGCTGACATTTGACCAACGTTAGTAATTTGGCTAATTTAAAATAAAAACATATTAGCAAAATAGATTCGCCGTGTAGCATAAAAAATAAATAATCTTTAATCCTTTAATATATCCCCTTTTTTTTCAAAATGTTCTAAAATAACTTAAGTTTTTATAGGTGCGACAAAGATTGTTATTAATCTAATTTCAACTATCTGCTACAAATATATTTTAAAAATGTATATATTAAAAATATGTGTATACGCATATGTATAAAAAACGAGAAAGAAAAAGCAAAAATTGAGCACTAGCAATTTGGCGAATCGAATCGCAATTTGGCGCAATGGTGAGCGACAGCAAGAACCCTGGGTACAGTATATTTAAGCAGAATTTCCTGAATACCTCACAAACCATTGCAGGATTGTTCTTGGTTATCTGAAAATTAATTTTTTAAAACTCTGCTTGAGACAGGGCTGGTTATCTAAAACTTATTCTTTTAGGAATACAGGTAGCGTTTGTCTTCATTCATAGATTTTTTTTTTTTTTACGAAAAAAGGAAAATTCTCGCCCTCCTCCACCCAATCTCCCAATTATGTCCGTCTTTTCGTAAAGCTAGAAAAAATGAGGGATGCGCCTTTTACACACACAAAGAGGGGAAAAAAGAAAGCGAAATTTTGTCGACACACCGAGAAGGGGGGGGAAGGGGGGATAGGGACATTTCCGAATTAAAATCTCTATTCTCATCTTTTGTAAATGAACGCAGCTGTCTTTTTATAAAAGATTTAAAACAATGAAACGCAAAGAAATGACCGGCTTTGTATTTTTTTCCTTCCTCGGTTGTCAGGCAAAATTAAATTTTCTTTCTCTTTGCTCGAAAACCAACGAGCTGAATGCCCCGGGGCCTATAGTAGAGGTAGAGGGCGCTCTGGGCACAAGAAGTGGTTGACTCATTTTTTTGTTTTTTCTTGTTTCATATTAAATGACAAATTATTCGTTTTTAGGTACGATCTTTCAGTCAGTCTTATAACAATGCAAAAGCTTCCCAACTGATCCGTTTGAAAATTAAAATACATACTTGTTGGATCATTTCGCCGAGTCCTTTCAAATTTTATGAAAATCGGATGCATAGCTCGATGACAGAGACCCTCAAAAATATTCCGTTACATTAGGGTCAGCAGGAAAAAAAAAAAGTTTCAAGTGCATTCTAGTGATGTTAGACTCTTTCGAATATAACACGCATCCTATGAAGCATATACTAAAGTAAACGCTATGTATAACGTGTGGTGCAAAAAATATTTCTTATTAATTTATAGGGCCGCACAAAAGTATTCCATTACATAATGGTAGAGGGTAAAACATGGTTTGAGGCGCGTTTTTAGTAAACACAAGAGATTAATATAATCGTTCGTAATTATGCAAATACGTAGCACCTATTGTTGTCGTTCACTCCGTCCATCCGTCCGTTTGTCTGTCCGCATATAACAACGCAAAAACTACCCAACCGAATCGTTTGAAATTTAAAATACATAATTATTGCATCATTTGGTCGAGTTATTTCAAATTTTATCAAAATTGGATGCGTAATTCAATGACAGGGGCAATCAAAAGTATTCCGTTACATGACGGTCAATGGGGAAAAAGTTTCAAATGCATTCTAATCGTTTCAAATATAAAATACATAATTATTACCTAATTTTGTCGAGTTATTTCAAATTTTATCAAAATCGGATGCGTAGTTCAATTACAGGAGCAATCAAAAGTATTCCGTTACATTACGGTCAATAGGGGAAAATGTTTCAAATACATTTTAATGGTGTTACACTCATTCGAACATAACAAAATGCATATGCAACTATAAAGCACATATTATACATACATTTTGAAAAATCTGTGGTGCAAAGAACATTGGTTACTGATTTACAAGGCCACACAGAAGAATTCCATTACATAATGTTATAGGGAGAACATTATTTGGTGCGTATTTTAATTGTAATTAACTATTTACAATTTCATGAGATTGATATAGGAGAGTGATATTTTAAAACTTTGTTATCGTACGAACGCACCTCATTTGCTACGCTTTACGTGCAATTTCCAAATAGTTTCATAAAGGATTTAAAACAATAAAACGTAAAAAAAAGGGTTCTGCACTGGTTTTGTTATTTATTCCCCTCGGCCGTCAGGAAAAATTAAATTTTCTTATTCCTTTGGATCGAAACCACAGCGCTGAATCCCCCCCCGGGGCGTTTGGAGGGCGCAAGAAGTCAGGGGGGCGACCTCTCTCATTAAAAACAATCCTCCTCCACATTCATACAAAAACAAAAACAAAAATTGTAATTTAAAAATTTACAGCGACTATTTGGAAAATGATATTCTCAAAGACTCAAATTTTAACAAAGACTTATCAATAATACTTCGATATTTAAATTAATAATAACTATAAACATCATTTTTAGGAGGATCATAACGTACTCCTATAATTACGTACGCCGTGCATTCAAAAGGAATATTCCTAGACCAATGATAAAAAAAAATATATATATATATATATATTGCCCCGTTAAACGGATGGCATTGAGCTCGCAGGCTACGAATACTAGTTGTGCATTATAGCCTTATATTGTCAAGGATTAATTTAGTTTGAAAAACAAATTAAGCGGGGGGGGGGGGGACAGCTCCCTCCATTTACCCGTGTTATACTTAATCATTCAACCCCTTAAACTTATCAGAGATATGCTTTATAACATAAAAAATATATATCCAAAATTCAGGGCAAATCGGAAAACAGCAATTATGGGAAGGGACATGAGCCCCCATTCCACCTCTTTATCCTTATCCAATAAACACCTAATACTCATTACGGAGGTGCCTCATCAGAATGATCCTATACCTAAAGTTTGAACGAAAACTGATAATTCTGCCTGAAAAACCCATTTATATAAATTAAGATTAAGGGCATGAACCCCCGTTCCCCCTCTTCTACATATCGAATGAACTCCAAAAACTAATCAGGGAGTCACCCTATCAGAATATACATATATCCAAAATTTCAAGTGTATCAGATATTTTTATCATGAGTTATCGCGCTACGCACATACAGAACGGACGGGCAGATAAGCTCCCCAGGCTATGATTGCCTGTGAGCTAAAAACAATAGTTTACAGATATGCAACTTTAACTGTTTAAAATGTGCATTTTTACTGGATGGAGTTCATCAGATTGTCTTCTCAACGCCTCCTATTTACAACTACAACATGGATTCAACATTCCATTAATATTCCTGCACCCACCCTAAACAAATTTTAGATAAAATTTCAATTTTAAAATTTTTAGAAGATCAAATTTTTAAATTTCTAATCATCGCACATTTTAAATTCTGACACCGAAAAAAAAAATGCACATTTAAATGATATTTCTTTGAAATCTTTATCACAAATCGTTTTCAAATTATTAAAGTTTTTCTTATTTGCTTTTTTTTTGTCATCATGCCAACAGAAGTATTCCATTTTTGAACATGAAAGCACGGATCCATCAGAAAACGAATAAAATGATATCAGTTGCGGAATCGAACCGATAAAAAGATTCAGATTTCCCAATTCTCTACCGAGGACAACAACTATTTTCCAATTAGTCAATAAAAGTGAAAAAAAAAAACTAGTTGGATGTGCCAATCCCAAAACTTTTTTCTATCTCATTTTAATATTTAAAAAAAAATAGTTACTCATATCAATGCTTTATTAATTTTAATTCAATACCATACCAACTTTGATTTTCAGGTTAAATTTCTGCTTCAATCAATTAATCGGAGTAAAAATGAATCTCCGTCTCTGCACGAGCCGATGGACAATAGAATGATAGGCAGTTTTTTTTTCTTCAAATTCAGGGAGGACCTACTTGCCTTACCAAAAAATAATCATATACAAAAAATTTAGCTCAGTTCTAGAACTAACTTCATACACTTTTATGCGGTGCAGTATTGAAAATGGTATAAAATTCGCTATTGCTGGTATAAAATGCGCTATAAGGGTATAAAATGCACCCCCTTCCGGCGGATTTTTTTCAGATTCAGGGCGATCCAACTAGCCACAGCCATACGCTTACACAAAAAATTTCGTTCAATTCGATGCATAACTTCATGTACTTTTGGTCGGTACAATATTGAAAATGGCACAAAAATCACGATTTCAGCGCTTCCTTCCGGCGGAATATTTCTAAACTGAAGGAGGACCTGCTTGCCACAGTCAAAAACACTCACAAAAAATTTGGTTCAATTCTATGCATAACTTCATACACTTTTTGATGGTAGAAGGGCGACATACAGACACACAGACACACACATAGACAGACAGACATTTTGTAAAAACATGTTTTTTGGAATCTCTGATCCCTAAAGCGTGTAAATCCGTCGAAAACTGGAAGTCGAAAAAAATTTCGATTACAATACTTTCTTCTATTGAAGATGGAAGAAAGTAACGAGATTATCTTTTAAAAGCATGCACCGGTTTTAGGGTCTATTAGAAGAAAAGTGGAAAAAAAGCCTTTGTCATTCTTAGGCGCTTATGTAATTATGTAACTATGTAGCATGTATTTGTCCGTCTGTCCTGACATAACATCGACTGAACCGAATCGTTTAAAATGTATAATATATTAATTTAATTGCTGCATTATTTTGTCGAGTCTTTTCGAATTTTATGAAAATCGGATGCACAGATCCATGACAGGGACCCTCCAAAGTATTCCGTGACATGGGGGGGGGGGGGAAATAGATTCAAGTGTGCTACTTCTTTCGAACATAGTAGAATTGATATGCATCTTTGAAGTACATATTGTGATATACAATCTTCTCAATCTGGGGTGCAAAGAATATGTGTTAGTAAATTACAGGGCCGCACAAAAGTATTCATTGCATATTTTTATATTGAGACATTATTTGATATGCGTTTTAATAGTATTGAACTATTTAATGCCCGTAATTACAGGATTACCCAGTAAATTACAGGGCCGCACAAAAATATTCCGTTACATTACGGTCGATGGGGAAAAAAGTTTCAATCGTTTGAAATTTAAAATATATAATTATTGCATAATTTTGTAGAGTCATTTCAAATTTTATGGAAACACGGATGCCTAGATCAATCACAGGGACAATCAAAAGGATTCCGATACATTATGGTCATTGGGGAAAAAATAGTTTCAAGTTCATTTGAATGGTGTGACACTTAATCGACCATAATAAAATTGATATGAAACTATGAAATGTACACTGATTTCTGCATTCTGTGAAATGTGCGGTGCAAAGAATATTGGTTATTCATGGACAGGCCCACACAAAAGTATTCCCTTATTTAATGGTACAGAGTATATTGTTTGGGGCGCATCTTAATTCTATTAAGCTATTACACATTTTATGGAATGAATATGCGTGGTATTATTTTCTGTATAATAAAAAGTAAATAGTATTTAGAGGGCCATACAAAAGATTTCGAATATTGTACTGTAACCAGTGTACTGTATATTTTAAAAACTTCGCTCGAGTAACAAACGCGTCACACTGGCTACGTTTGACGTGCAATTTCAGACTAGCTAAATTTAAAAATGCAACTTAAGGCTGTTCTTAACTGCTCCGCTCAACAAGCGCAAAACGTTTTGACACACTTACAAAGTCATTTTTTTTACAGAAAGTTATAAAATTGGAATTCATGACCATGGAAGCGATTTCGAATCGAACTTTTTTTTTTCCATTTTAGGATCATTCAATTACGTATCCAGTTCTAAGGTATTTCCATCACGCGATCTCCCGTTTTCCTTCTGGTTTTTCTGCTTTCATCGGGAAATGGGCTCTAAAACGTCCATTTTGAAGGCTTGTTATAAAAGATCTATTGTGTTTTTTTTTTTTTTAAACGGAAAATTGAGTGCAATGAGAAAGTTTCTGAATAACAACACCTCCTATTTTCAACAAAAATAAATTAAATAAATTAATTGAAAATTAAATAAATTAAGTTTTCAACAAAAATAAATTAAAGCATGTGTCACAAAGTTGCTCTTTTTGATTTAAGAACACCCTTAAAGTACCTAACGACTCTAAAAATACATAATTGCAAAAAAATAAACATATGATACAGGGTGTTTTTTTTTTTTTTTCAAAGTCGTGAAAAGAATCATTGTGTTTGCCGTAACAATAATTTCATACCTTTGATTGCACGGCAAATACAACAATAAATTTTCGAATAAACCACGGGTGGTATTCGTTTTTGGCTTATGCACCATTTCACTTCCGGCAGATTCCCCCTATTACTACTACTCTTCAGGGCCGTAGCTAAGGGGGCGCTATGGGCGGCTCAGCCCCCCCTAAAATATTTTGAGCCTCCCCCCCTGGAAAAAATTCGAAGGTCACTAAATGGATTTTTGTTCCGAAAATTCAAAGGAAATTCTGTTCAACAATCCAATTTAGTGTTGAGACCCTTTCACAGTTTTGCTAAATTATTAAATTGTATATAAAATAAGTGTTTCAGCAGTCCCTCATCAATTTTTGTACATATGAAGCTAACATGATGTTTAACATTGCACCAGTTATACATTTAAAGTTATCATTCTTCATATTCTTTTCTTAGTATAAAATAAAGTTATTACAACAGTTTAATTAGAAACATAGTGCTTACAATATGGATATGCACAAATTTATCTTTCTGCGTCAGAGAGAGAAAAAAATTATTTGCCCCCCCCCTGCTGTTTAGTTCTAGCTACAGCCCTGCTACTCTTCCATAAAATAGAGATTTCCCCCCCCCCCCCTTGTGTTCGATACCTTAGGTTGGCACAGATGTCCTATACCCACCCCATTTGCATGTGTTTTTTTCCCCGGCAATTTGGCATTGCACATCTGTGCCAAGGAGAAGTTTAATAAGTTTATAACAATTGTTAGGGAAATAAAACGGGACAAAATTAAAGATTTCAGCGAAATGTGCCGATTAAATGATGCAGCTGCATGCATTCAATATGGCTAAAAGTATTAATACAATCGAACCCCGTTATAACGAACCCGGTTTATAACGAACTCCCGGATATAACGAACGAAAATTGTTTTCCCGCCGTTTTCCTATTGTATTTAATGCTATTTTACCCTTTTATAGCGAACCTCCAGAATCTTAAGAATCGGTTATAACGAACTTTTTTTTTTCGAGTCGACCATGATTTTTTTTTTCTCTTTTTTCTTTTCTGCTGATGTGAAGAAAGGTTTTCGACTCTAATTTTATAAGAAAATGCTTGCCGACTAATAAAACATGGTCCAAATTAACTATGTCTCTTTATTAAAAAAGTAGTAAGACCTGCATTCTTCCTCTTTTATGGTAGCCATTCTGCAGGTGTGATCATGCCCACCCGTCAGTTATTTTCCATTACTCCTGTCATAGCAATTCAGTAACGCATTTAAACTAACTTATTTAACTAACGTATTTAAGAATAATTCGAGACACGACAGCATTGAAAAGAACATCTTTAAAGCAACCAATAATCAAAAGCTGTCTTCCTTAAATTATACTCTCTGGAGTTCACAAGATGATGAAATAGTCCTTCCGGCAGTGCCGGGAGGAAGAGGTAGCTTTCATATACTTATATATTTATTTATTCAAAAATACTAAGCTCAAATTAGTAGAACCTGATTATGAGCTTGGTCGAAATCTTAATTCAAGTGCACATGCACACTCATATTGAAATCGATTAATATATATATATGCGATAACTCAGCCATTTTTTAAGATACAAACGAAACAAAAAATGCTCTGGAATCTTTGTATCAGGGTCAAATGCATAAAAGAAAAATCTTTTTCAATTTCTCACTTTCTTGTACCTAATTTTAAATTTTAAAATTTATAAAAAATTTTAAATGGCCGCCATTTTGAAATAAAATGGCGGATGGAAATGAGTATCGAACTCGATTCAGGCCTCAGTATATACTATGTACACACCAAGTTACATCCAAATCGATTCATAAATACGCGTGTTGTCACGTGACAAAAATCAGATCGTTTCAAAATGTCAGGCATAAGAAAAATTCAAAGTGCTATAGCTCAATCATTTTTTAAGATATAGACAAAATAAAAAGTGTTCTGGAATCGTTGTTTTAAGTTCTAACACGTAAAAGAAAAATGTTTTTCAACTTTTAATTTTTTCGCATTTAATTTTACATTTAAAATTTTTTAAAATTTTTAAATGGCCGCCATTTTGAAACAAAATGGCGGATGATGCTGGTCAACGAACTCGGTTGAGAAATTTGTATGTACTATGTACATACCAAGTTTCATTCAAGTCCGTTCATAAATACGCGTGTTATCACGTGACAAAAATCAGATCGTTTCAAAATGTCAGCCATAAGAAAAATTCAAAGTGCTATAACTCAATCATTTTTTAAGATATAGAAAAAATAAAAAGTGTTCTGGAATCGTTGTTTTAAGTTCTAACACGCAAAAGAAAAATATGTTTCAACTTTTAATTTTTTCGCATTTAATTTTAAATTTTAAATTTTTAAATTTTTTTTAAATGGCCGCCATTTTGAAACAAAATGGCGGATGATGCTGGCCAACGAACTCGGTCGAGACATTTGTATGTACTATGTACATACCAAGTTTCATTCAAATCGGTTCATAAATACGTTAGTTATCGCATGACAAAAATCAGATATATATATATATATGTATGGTTATATATATATATATATATATATATATATATATATATATATATATATATATATATATATATATATATATATATATATATGTGTCAACATTTGAACGGAGGGTGGTTTTGGGGTCTGGGGGTCATGATCGGTGAAAATATACCAAAATTTTCCGGAAGTGCTTTCCTCCGGACGGCTGCAATAGGTAGCTTTATACTTTTTGTAATGAAAGCTACCTAAAAAAGAGAAAATTTAAATGAAATAAAAAGAATACTGCCCAGTTAAACTGATGGCATTGAGCTCACAGGCTACAAATGCTAATTGCACATTAAAGCCTTATATTTTCAAGGGTTAATTCCGTTCGAAAAAAAAATTAAGAAGGGGAAACAGCTCTCCCCTTTCCTCTTTTTTTTATACTTAATCATTGAACCTCCTATACTATCAAAGACATGCTTTATCATATAAAAAATCTATATCCAAAATTCAGAGCAAATTAGATAATTCTTAATAAAAACCCATTTAGCTTTTATATAATTTAAAAAGAGTTATCCCCCTCTTTTATACTTAACCATTAAACTTCCAAAACTATTCAGAGATTTGAACGAAATCTGAAAATTCTGCTTGAAAAACCCATTTATATAAATTAAGTGGGGGGGGACATTAGAACCCCTGTTCCCCCTATTTATACTTATTCAATGAACACCTAAAAACAGCCACGGACTCGCCTCATCAGAATGATCCTAATCTAAATTTTGAACGAAAACTTAATTCTGCATGAAAATCCCATTTATATCAACTAACGGAGGGGGGGGGGCATTAGAACCAATGTTCCCCCTACTTATACTTATTCAATGAACACCTAATAACAGTCACAAAATCGCCTCATCAGAATGATCCTAATCTAAATTTTGAACGAAAACTTAATTCTGCATGAAAATCCCATTTATATCAACTAACGGGGGGGGGGGGCATTAGAACCCCTGTTCCCCCTATTTATACTTATTCAATGAACACCTAATAACAGTCACGGAATCGCCTCATCAGAATGATCCTAATCTAAATTTTGAACGAAAACTTAATTCTGCATGAAAATCCCATTTATATCAACTAACGGGGGGGGGGGGCATTAGAACCCCTGTTCCCCCTATTTATACTTATTCAATGAACACCTAATAACAGTCACGGAATCGCCTCATCAGAATGATCCTAATCTAAATTTTGAACGAAAACTTAATTCTGCATGAAAATCCCATTTATATCAACTAACGGGGGGGGGGGGATTAGAACCCCTGTTCCCCCTATTTATACTTATTCAATGAACACCTAATGACAGTCACGGAATCGCCTCATCAGAATGATCCTAATCTAAATTTTGAACGAAAACTTAATTCTGCATGAAAATCCCATTTATGTCAAGTAACGGGGGGGGGCATTAGAACCCCTGTTCCCCCTATTTATACTTATTCAATGAACACCTAATAAAAGTCACGAAATTGCCTCATCAAAATGATCCTATATCTAAATTTTGAACGAAAACTCTTAATTCTGCATGAAAAACCCATTAAATCAATTAAGGGGAGGGGCATGAGCCCCCCGTTCCCCCTGTTATACATATCGAATGAACTCCAAAAACTAATCAGGGAAGCGCCTTATCAGGATATACCTATATACAAAATTTCAAGTGGATCCGATATTTTTATCATGAGTTATCGCGTTACGTACGAACATACATACAGAACGGACGGGCACATAAGCTCTCAGGCTATGATAGCCTGTGAGCTAAAAACAGTAAACAAACAAAATAAAAATAAATAAAAAGAATACTGCCCAGTTAAACTGATGGCATTGAGCTCACAGGCTACAAATACTAATTGTACATTAAAGCCTTATATTTTCAAGGGTTAATTCCGTTAAAAAATTAAGAAAGGGAAACAGCTCTCTTCTTTCCTCTTTTTTTATACTTAATCATTGAACCTCCTATACTATCAAAGACATGCTTTATCATATAAAAAATCTATATCCAAAATTCAGAGCAAATTAGATAATTCTTAATAAAAACCCATTTAGCATTTATATAATTTAAAAGGAGTTATCCCCCTCTTTTATACTTAACCATTAAACTTCCAAAACTATTCAGAGATTTGAACGAAATCTGAAAATTCTGCTTGAAAAACCCATTTATATAAATTAAGGGGGGGGGCATTAGAACCCCTGTTCCCCCTATTTATACTTATACAATGAACACCTAATAACAGTCACGGAATCGCGTCATCTGAATGATCCTAATCTAAATTTTGAACGAAAACTTAATTCTGCATGAAAATCCCATTTATATCAACTAACGGGGGGGGGGATTAGAACCCCTGTTCCCCCTATTTATACTTATTCAATGAACACCTAATAACAGTCACGGAATCGCCTCATCAGAATGATCCTAATCTAAATTTTGAACGAAAACTTAATTCTGCATGAAAATCCCATTTATATCAACTAACGGGGGGGGGGATTAGAACCCCTGTTCCCCCTATTTATACTTATTCAATGAACACCTAATAACAGTCACGGAATCGTCTCATCAGAATGATCCTAATCTAAATTTTGAACGAAAACTTAATTCTGCATGAAAATCCCATTTATATCAACTAACGGGGGGGGGGGGGGATTAGAACCCCTGTTCCCCCTATTTATACTTATTCAATGAACACCTAATAACAGTCACGGAATCGTCTCATCAGAATGATCCTAATCTAAATTTTGAACGAAAACTTAATTCTGCATGAAAATCCCATTTATATCAACTAACGGGGGGGGGGGCATTAGAGCCCCTGTTCCCCCTATTTATACTTATTCAATGAACACCTAATAACAGTCACGGAATCGTCTCTTATATCAACTAACGGGGGGGGGATTAGAACCCCTGTTCCCCCTATTTATACTTATTCAATGAACACCTAATAACAGTCACGGAATCGTCTCATCAGAATGATCCTAATCTAAATTTTGAACGAAAACTTAATTCTGCATGAAAATCCCATTTATATCAACTAACGGGGGGGGGGCATTAGAGCCCCTGTTCCCCCTATTTATACTTATTCAATGAACACCTAATAACAGTCACGGAATCGCCTCATCAGAATGATCCTAATCTAAATTTTGAACGAAAACTTAATTCTGCATGAAAATCCCATTTCTATAAATTAAGGGGGGGGAGGATTAGAACCCCTGTCCCCCTATTTATACTTATTCAATGAACACCTAATAACAGTCACGGAATCGCCTCATCAGAATGATCCTAATCTAAATTTTGAACGAAAACTTAATTCTGCATGAAAATCCCATTTCTATAAATTAAGGGGGGGGAGGATTAGAACCCCTGTCCCCCTATTTATACTTATTCAATGAACACCTAATAACAGTCACGGAATCGCCTCATCAGAATGATCCTAATCTAAATTTTGAACGAAAACTTAATTCTGCATGAAAATCCCATTTCTATAAATTAAGGGGGGGGAGGATTAGAACCCCTGTCCCCCTATTTATACTTATTCAATGAACACCTAATAACAGTCACGGAATCGCCTCATCAGAATGATCCTAATCTAAATTTTGAACGAAAACTTAATTCTGCATGAAAATCCCATTTCTATAAATTAAGGGGGGGGAGGATTAGAACCCCTGTCCCCCTATTTATACTTATTCAATGAACACCTAATAACAGTCACGGAATCGCCTCATCAGAATGATCCTAATCTAAATTTTGAACGAAAACTTAATTCTGCATGAAAATCCCATTTATATCAACTAACGGGGGGCATGAGCCCCCCGTTCCCCCTCTTATACATATCGAATGAACTCCAAAAACTAATCAGGGAAACGCCTTGTCAGGATATACCTACATACAAAATTTCAAGTGGATCCGATATTTTTATCATGAGTTATCGCGTTACGCACATACGCACATACATACAGAACGGACGGGCACATAAGCTCTCAGGCTATGATAGCCTGTGAGCTAAAAACGATTTTTAACGCGCCAATAGTTAGTGTTACTCATCCTAGGTCTGCATAAAGTGTAATGATTTGAGTATAGTCAGGATCATTCTTTAAATTTTCTGCTCATTTATCCGAATATTTAGATAATCGGCGCTTTACTGTATTTCTATTTGTCTTCGTTTTTAGTTAATTTATTTAGTATTGTGCCATTATCAATTTTAGTCAATTTAATTCATTAATGATCATATCTAAATGAATCTATGCCTTTTAAAAAAAAAAAAAATACATGGTTATTGAACATATAGGTATCAGGTAATTATATACATATTTTGTAAACTAAAATTTTTAACGGTTCGGATATAGCGAACAAAAACTTCGGTCCCTTGAAGTTCGTTATAACGGGGTTCGACTGTATTTACGATTTATTGGGAAAATTGTATTTACTGTTTTTTACTTATTAAGTTTAATATTTATAACTGTTCAGTTATTGTTTCCTTTTTTATCAAATTCATGCTTATTTACTGTTATTTTTTATTTTAATTCTTTAAATAACTTTTATTATATACTATATCAATAATTATATACATCAAACTATTATTTATTTATTTTTATTTCCTTTTTTAAAATATTAGAATTTTTTTCATTTTTTTTCGCATTATTACTTACCCATCATACGTAGTATAGGGTAAGTCTTGCAATCGTTTTGAAAATCGAAAATTTTTTTTGACGGATTTACACGTTTTAGATAGTGGAGATTCCGAAAAACATATTTTTAGAGAAAAAAATTTGCCGTCCGTCTGTCTGTAAACGCTCTATCTCCCGAACAAATTGAGATAGAGACTTGAAATTTTGTATGTAGTTAGTATGTAAGAATGGGACGAACCCTATTTAATATCAGCAACCTCGATTATCCGAAACTATTTTTTTCGGACTCTCGAAAAATTTGTTCTGATGAAAGGTACATAAAAATTTTCGAATTTTTTCGTTCTAAAGGATGGACGTAAAAGGCAATAAAATAACACACATATTGCATATAGAACGAAGTCGATCGGATGATTAGTTGCCGAGATATTTGTAATCTTGTTTTCCACATTCTTCGATTTTTCATGACCCTGTATTTCATTCAAATTTCAATTCAGAAGTATATTTTAATTGAAAATGAGACGCTTAATCCGACGCAGTTAATTGTTAGTTAATAGAATTATTATTTTTGGAATTATAAGGATGTTTCTTTTACGCAGTTCGGTACTACTTGAGTAGTTTGGCGTTTTATATAATTTGTCGAAATTGGTACATCAGCAGTTCTTTAATATAGCATTACTATGTATATTAACAATATTTAAATTTTGTTTATGAATTGCAATGCATTGTATAAATAGTTTCACATGTTTTATTTTCATATACATATCCATGATGGGTAAGTATTACGGTGGCCCCCAACGACTAGTTTTTACATTGCAATAAAAAAAATCATGCGCTGTTATTGCATGCAACTTGTAATTTTTATTTAAAAACAAAATTTTCGCCAAATTGGCGGAAAAAACACGTGCAAATTTGGTGCGTAGTACATCTGTGCCCTTAGGTTTTCTTGCTGTCGGCTCTTGAATGGCGAAAGCTGCACTTGGCTAACACAAAATTACTCATACAGTCGAGTCTCTCTATAACGAAACTCCATCCAACGAATTTCTCTATATAACGAATTTTTTGCAGGAACAGTCAATTTTTTCATGATTACATTGAAAATAATCTCCTTATAGCGAAATATGTATCTCCATTTAACGAATTTTTTCAACAATGTTTAGAAAACGCTTCAAATTATTTGTAGAATTTTTTTTTTTTTTTTTTTTTCGTTGATTTCAGGCTTATATTTCATAGCTACATTCCTCTTATTTCTTATGTCCCATCTGCATAAAATCCTTCTTGGATAAGCAAAACTGTCTCTGATAAAATAATAATTTTGAAAATAATAAGACACTTGAAAAAAGGAAAAAAATAAAAGGCGGCGAAATTGTTTGAGATTCTGGAAAAAAAATTCCGTTAAATATTTCAACAAATTGGAAATTGCACGTGAAGCGTAGCAAATAAGGTGCGTTCGTACGATAATGAAGTTTTAAAAATATCACTCTCATCTATCAATCTCATAAAATTGTAAATAGTTAATTACAATTAAAATGCGCACCAAACAATGTTCTCCCTATACCATTATGTAATGAAATACGTTTGTGTGGCCTTGTAAATCAATAATAAATATTCTTTGCACCACAGGTTTTGCAAAATGTATATTATAATTTATTATTATTCTACAGATTATTAATTATTCTACAGATGCATATCAATTTTATTACGTTCGAATGAGTGTGACACGATTAAAATGCATTTGAAACTTTTTCCCCCATTGACCGTCACCACTTTTGATTGTCCCTGTAGTTGAACTCTGCATCCGATTTTGATAAAATTTGAAATAACTCGACTAAATTATCTATTAATTATGTATTTAAAATTTCAAACGATTAAAATGCATTTGAAACTTTTTTCCCCAATAACCGTAATGTAACGGAATCCTTTTGATTGTCCCTGTCATTGATCCATGCATCCGATTTCCATAAAATTTGAAATGACTCGACAAAATTATGTAATAATTATGTATTTTAAATTTCAAACGATTCGGTTGGGTAGTTTTTGCGTTGTTATATGCGGACAGACAGACAGACGGACTGAACGACAACAATAGGTGCTACGTATTAACAAAATTACGAACGCACCTAAAAACTTAATTAAACATCTTAAAAACTATTCTGTTTCAAAACTTAAACATTAAATGAAACTTTTTTTGCCATTATCTATTCAATGAATTTTTCTATATAACGAAATTTTTTCCTGAACGATGGATTTCGTTGTATAGAGACTCGATTGTATTTCCTTCTCATTTTGGACTTAAACAGGACAATTATTAAATCATTTCCAAAAGTTTTGAAAATGAACAACGATTTGCCAAATGTTTAGAAAAAAAAAAAAAAAAAAATTGCAGTTGTTCGCAAACAAAATTCTCGGGAAATAACGAATCTGTTTCGAATAAGTCTCGCCCGAAATGTGTATTTTTAAAAGTGAAAGAAAGAAAAAAAATAAATAAAAAGGCAACCAGCGTTCGCAATTTGTTTTCACCTGTCTACAGCCGCGCTTGTCTTCGGAAATAAAAAGGGCGGTCGGGGCGGGATTGAAAAAAAAAACGCCGCTTTCTGGAGGAACGAAAATGATGAAATAGCTGACGCTTTTGTGTCGGGATGTTTCAGAAGATGTATTGTTTAACACGTTCGCTGCCGCTTACGTGAGGATGTGATGGTAGTTAATGCCGCAATGTAGAAGTGGGATTTTCCCAGAAGCTGACTTACTTTTTATAACAAAGAATCAGTAAAAGATTTTCCCGCGCCACCGCGTGACTGGCTATTGGACATCACTCCACATCACGAGCTGGCGCGAGTGGCCCCTTAACGTTGGAGCCATATCACGAGCTGGAGCGTGATCGGATGCAAATGTGTTAATGATAAAGCCCCTGTGCGTCGCGTCGGTCGCCCTTTTCTCTCTGTCTGCCTGGTCACGTGTTATAGGGTTTATGAAAAGGTCCAAAAAATTCGTTTTTTTATTTTTTTTACAAATAACTTTTCTTCCCCCCCCCCTTTTTCCCTTATATTCCCCGGGCGATATAGAAAAGACGAATACTTTGGGGACGTAGACTCGGTAATAAGGTAATTTCATCTCCTTATTTGACATAGAAAAGCGAATATAAAACAAGCCGACTAGTAATCGCAATTAGTGATTATGTCCTACTCGTAATGGTATATCCCACTGGTTCTCAAGAAGTTTCCTTCCCTGTAAAGCCCTTCAAGATGGTGGCAGTCATCCATGACATTGTAAACGGTGTTCTAATAACACAGGGTAGGTAATTGATGGATCTAAAACTAGGTTCGCTTCCGCGGTCAGCTTTTGCAATTTCATGTCTTAATCCGTCGAAAAAGTGAACTTGTCAAAACGTCTCTAGGGCAAAGCAGTTGAGAATACCTCATTCACGTAGAAGGTGCCGTGTGATGTCATTTTAGGCTCCATTCGTTAGATTTTGATTTTTAAAACAATTATCTTTTCAGCAGAACCCTTTTTTTCGTTCCCAGATCTCCCGCTTCGGAAAAAATCGGTTCGAAATGCCGTTTTTGATTGCTTTTTTTATGCAATATTTTCTGCCTTTATCAAAGAATCGATAATCACGGCACCTTGAGTACTTTCTAAATAAGACAATTTGGCCAGTTGGTTGCGTATGAGAACAAAAATGAATTCAAAAATAAATCGGAAAATAAGCAGTTTGAATCGAAACACACCTTTAAGGGTGTTCTTAAATCAAAAAGGGCAACTTTGTGACATATACTTTAATTTATTTTTGCTCGGACAATGCATGAAAATAGCAGAGGTTGTTATTCAGAAAGTGTCTTATTGCACTCAATTTTCTGTTTTAAAAAAAAACACAAGAGATTTTTCATAAGAAGCCTTCAAACTTGACTCTTTTGAGCCCATTTACCGACGAAAGCAGAGAAACCGGTCGAAAACCAGGAGGAAAACGGGTGATCGCGAGATCGAAATAGCTTAGAACTGGATAGGTAATTGAATGATCACAAAATGGAAAAATAAGTTCGATTCGAAATCGCTTCCATAGTCAGGCATTCCAATGTGTGTATCTTTTCGTTAAAAAATGAATTTGTAAATGTGTGAAAACGTTTTGCGCTTGTTGAGCGAAGCAGTTGAGAACACCCTTAAGGATGAATTGAGCCGTCTGTCTTATTCTGACCGCGAATCGAATCAGATGCGTGTCTAGACCTTAAGATGGTGGCAGTCATGGATATTATCCATGACATTGTAAACGGTATGAATCTCCCCTGACCAGTGTTCTCGCTGTCATTTGCCATTGCGACTAATTTCCTCATTTGGCGAGTAAGTAAGCGATTACTTTCGCCAAATTGTTAGTGTTCAGTTTTTGCTTTTTTTTTGTGTGTGTGTGTATTGCTTATGTTCAATTGCACCGTACAACACAAATTCATAACATTTTATGGAGTTAAATCTGTTTTAATTTTTTTTTCCTTGATTATGAAAGATATTTAGAATATACATATTTTTAACATATTTGTAGCGCATAGTTGTAATTAGAATAATAACAATTGTTGTCGCAGTTATAAAAACTTAGATTATTTTAGAACATATTGGGAAAAAAGGAGGTACATTAAAGATTTATTATTATTATTATTATTATTATTATTTTTTGCTACACGGCGAATTTATTTTGTCAATACTTTTTTTTTCATTTGGCGAATGTTTTTAATTTTTAATTAGCCAAATTACTAACGTTGGTCAAAGGTCAGCGAGAAGACTGCCCCTGGCACTCATAATAACATTGTTTTTTAATGAGAAATCCATTTTTTTTCGTGTGTTGGCGATCATTTTGGAAATGTTCTGGAAGCGTATTCTGAACGCCGTCCAAAACGAATGAATGGGATCCCCACCGTGAAGTACGATCACCTCCACATAACTCATTTGCGATGAGATTCGCGGTTTTTTTTTTTTTTTTTTTTTTTTTTTTTTTGCCATCATCGTTACCTTATTATTATGGGAGTCTCAGACTCTACTCATAACTGCACTTATTTATAGAGCACACAGAAAGTCTTTTGAAACAGTCTTTGATGTCGCCAGGTATTTTTGAAAGCCACTCCAACAAAAAAAAAACATTTCTTACACTCTGTTTTGTGATAACCTAAGTGATGTTGAAAAAAATAATATACAAACAAAAATGAGAGCATTTTACTTACCCATCATACGTAGTATAGGGTAAGTCTTGCAATCGTTTTGAAAATCGAAAAATTTTTTTTGACGGATTTACACGTTTTAGATAGTAGAGATTCCGAAAAACATATTTTTAGAAAAAAAATTTTGCCGTCCGTCTGTCTGTCCGTCTGTCTGTCTGTCTGTCTGTAAACGCTCTATCTCCCGAACAAATTGAGATAGAGACTTGAAATTTTGTATGTAGTTAGTATGTAAGAATGGGACGAACCCTATTGAATATCAGCAACCTCGATGATCCGGAACTATTTTTTTCGGACTCTCGAAAAATTCGTTCTGATGAAAGGTATATAAAAATTTTCGAATTTTTTTATTCTAAGGAATGGACGTAAAAGGCAATAAAATAACACACATTTTACATATAGAACGAAGTAGATCGGATTATGAGTTGCCGAGATATTTGTAATCCTGTTTTCCACATTCTTCGATTTTTCATGACCCAGTATTTCATTCCAATTTCAATTCAGAAGTATATTTTAATTGGAAATGAGACGCTTCATCCGACGCAGTTAATTGTTAGTTAATAGAATTATTATTTTTGGAGTTATAAGGATATTTCTTTTACGCAGTTCGGTACTACTTGAGTAGTTTGGCGTTTTATATAATTTGTCGAAATGGGTACATCAGCAGTTCTTTAACATAGCATTACTATGTATATTAACAATATTTAAATTTTGTTTATGAATTGTAATGCATTGTATGACTAGTTTTCACATGTTTTATTTTCATATACCTATCCATGATGGGTAAGTATTACGGTGGCCCCCAACGACTAGTTTTTTGTGAATTAGCTAAGCATTTTGTTTAACTATGTAACTGTATCTTGATTTCCAAAATAATAATAAAAAAAAATCTTGACAGCTAGCCCTAGTCCAAAATTTGCTTAAAATACACAAAAAATTTGGTTTCATTCTATGCAAAGATGGACATTTTTTCGATGGTACAAAGATGAAAATGCCATAAAAATTGCTATTACAGTGCCCCCTTTCGTTAAATGGCTATTGTTGAATAGGGTATATTTTGCACTTATTGTTCTTTTACAGGGATATTAAAAAAAAAAAAATGCATTTTTAGTTTTCGAAATCTTATTTGTATCTGTAATCTGCCCGTTTGTCACAGAATTTTGGACACAAAAACCTTCAATGCCAGAGAGTTCAAATTTTGTGTACTGAATACCTCTTGTTACACAACGATATTTGCGATTAGATTTTTTTTTTTTTCTTTATCATCATCGCTACTATTATGGGAGTCTTTCATGTGCTTGTGAGAATTTTGCCCTGTTCTGAACGCCGTCCAAAACACGTTAATGAATGAATGGATTCCCTCTATTACCGTCAAGTACGATCACCCCCATTCGCGGTTGTTTTTTTCCCATCATCGTTACTTTATTATTATGGGAATCTCAGACTCTACTCATAACCGCACTTATTTATAGAGCACACAGAAACAGTCTTTTCATGTTGCCAGGTATTTTTGTGAGCCCCGCCAACTCTATTAAAAAACCGAATTATTTCTTACGTCGTAAAAACTTAAGGAATTTTAAAGACGTCGCAAATGACAATGAAGTTGTCAAAATAGTCAGATTTTGGTTTCAATAGACCAAATCTTATGTGCTTCTATGTAAATACTTTCTGCTTCGTATTTTGCTGAAGGTAACTTGTAGTAAACTTCAGCAATGCATATCAATTTCGTAAAAAGTGAAATTGTTTAATAGAATTAAAACGCGCTCCGAACAATGCTCCCCCCCTCCCTATACTATATATGCAAAAAAATACTTTTGTGTGGCTCTGTAAATGTACAATCAGAATTCTTTTTACCATACATTGTAGTGAAAGTATAATTTACTACATACTTCATAGATGCATGTCAGTTTTATTCTGTTCGAATCCTTAGAATTCACTTGAAACTATTGTTTCCTATGGGCTGTAATGTAACGGAATACTTTTGATCATTCACCTATCCATCCAATTTTCATAAAATTTGAAATGGCGCGACAAATTTGGGCAAGAATTATACATCTCAAATTACAAACGATTCGGTGGGGTAGTTTTTGCTCAGTTGTATGCTGACGGACAGACAGACGGATTGAACGACGACTCTTAGGGGCTTCGTATTTTACATAATTACGAACGCACCTAAAAAACCATGGAAGAAACAAAGATACGAGCATTATTTTCTGATTCGGATTAAACGTTTAACTATCCTGTTGTATCTTTATTTCCAAGATAAATAAAAAAAAAATCTTAACCTTTTTGGATGCTATGTTTGGTTTTTGGTATTTTTTTAATTTTTTGAACAAAATTAATTTTATCGTAATAAGGTAGAACCCATCGAGTTTCGACGAAAAAAAAACAAGTTGGAAATTGCACGTGAAGCGTAGCAAATGAGGTGCGTTCGTACGATAACGAAGTTTTAAAAATATCCCTCTCATATATAAATCTCATAAAATTGTAAAAAATTACAATTAAAATGCGCACCAAACAATTTTCTTCCTATACCATTATGCAATGGAATACTTTTGTGTGGCCTTGTCAATCAATAACAAATATTCTTTGCACCACAGATTATGCAAAATGTATATTATAATATGTACTTTATAGATGCATATCAATTTTATTACGTTCGAATCAGTGTAAAACCATTAAAATGTATTTGAAACATTTTTCCCCATTAACCGTAATGTAACGGAACACTTTTGATTGTCCCTGTAGTTGAACTATGCATCCGATTTTGATAAAATTTGAAATAACTCGACAAAATTATGTAATAATTATGTATTTAAAATTTCAAACGATTAAAATGCATTTGAAACTTTTTTTCCCCATTGACCGTCATGTAACGGAATCCTTTTGATTGTCCCTGTCATTGATCTATGCATCCGATTTTCATAAAATTTGAAATGACTCGATAAAATTATGTAATAATTATGTATTTTAAATTTCAAACGATTCTGTTGGGTAGTTTTTGCGTTGTTATATGCGGACAAACAGACAGACGGACGGACTGAACGGCAACAATAGGTGCTATATATTTGCATAATTACGAACGCACCTAAAAATGTTTAAGAAGTAGTTGTATCATTGATTTATAATAAACCTACAAAATTAGTTACAATAAAAAATGCACCTTACATTGGTAAGTCTAACTCTTAAATAAATTATATTTAACCTAAAGTTAACAAAAAACTATTTCTATAAAACGCAGTTGTAGAAATTGTTAAAATTAAACTTTAATCATACATGTAAGCAGTAGAAAATATTAAAAGATTTGTTATTATTATAAAGTTATTAATTAAGGTTCTTATGCAAATATTTCAAAATGAAATAAATAAAATTTATTCTACTTTGACTCAATTATCGAATTTTTTCCGCGTGAAATCTAAACCCGACATCATTTTCCCCATATCAAAACTTATATTATGTTACCTTTCATTTCTGTATTCTCTTTTCAAAAAATTTGGTATTTTAATTTGATAATTTTAAAATCAATTTATTTCAAAACTTGAAGTCAGGATGTTATTAGCTGAAACTAAACTATTTATATTCTTTTAAGAAAAAATAAAACCAAAATTCACCGAGTTTTATAATATATGATTTTTTGACACAAAAAATACTTTAATTAAATATTTTCAGTTTTAATGAGAAAATGGCAGCATAAAAATGCAGTAATTTGCTTCTTTCGCTTTGGTTTTAATAGAAAAGGAATACTTCTGTTGCCACAATAAGACAAAAATTTTAAAAACTACAAAAAAAAAAAAAAAAAAAAAAAAAAATTCAAAAACAAATTAAAATTCAGTTTTGAAACAAATTGCATTTAAAAGTACATTTTCTCCCTACACGACGGTGTAAATATTGAAAATGTGCGATGATCAGAAGCTTAAAACTTTTCAGTAGCATAAATGAAATTGGATTTCAAATTTCAAAGTGTTGCCATGCGCAAAATGACGTATACGTTACGCACAGATACGTTTGGCCTTTCTAATTGCGAAACGTCAGTGAAGGCTTACTTTGGAAACACGAAATTTTTTGGATTCTGTCAGTCTGTCAGTCTGTCTGTTCCGCGATAACTGACGTAAAAAACATCCGATTGGCTTGAAATTAAGTGGGTATGTTAGTGTAACACTGGGATTAAACTGTATAGTTTTTAGTTAGATTTGTTTCTTTCGTTCGGAAGATATAGAATATTTTATTTCGCGCAATAATGCTTTTCTATGGCAAATCCAATGATTTTCATTTTTTTTTTTCCCCTGAGAGAAAATGACACATTTCCTTAATGAAATTCAATGATAAATGAATACTAAAATTTACCAGTTAAATTATTCGTATTATTTTGAAATTTTGTCAACGCATTTGTCAAATTTTTAAAATTATTAGAGTAAATTTTGGAGATTTTTTATAAATGTGTTCCAATAATATAAACTAATTTGTTTTAAAGATTTACTTATTTCAAATGTATTCATTTCATTTTCTTTATTTTCTTTTAACGGTTGCTAAGCAACCACTTAATATTAATCCTTATCCTTATAATGCTATAAATTTGAAAGCGTGTACGAAAATTTAAATGAAGTCAACATCAAAACTTATGTATTTGTATCTTTGCGTATAAATATAGCATAGCCCAGAAAAAAAAAAAAAAAAAAAAAAAAAAACATAGGCTATGTTTTATTAATTTTATTCAAATATTTTCCTTAATAATTCAAAATTTCCTTCTTTTTCATACAGAATCAATAGGAACTTTTTAAATAAAATTTAACCAATTTCCTTTATCGTTGCCAAAAAAAAAATCAAAATTTGGAATAATAATTTTTCAACAGCAACAAGTTTCAACTGAGCAATTTCCATTCGAAAAATTAAACTATGAAAAAAAAAAAAAAATATGACGTCAGAATTAAAATAACTATAGATATGGTACTTTTTGTTAAATATTAAACACGGATATTCGTTTCGTTAATAAGAATTTTTCTGACAAAAATGGGGACATAATTAGAAGTAAAAGAAATAAAAAAGAATTATATTTTTAATAAATATTTCACTTAGTAAAATATGACGTCATGTTTGAACAAAAACAGGTATTTTATAGTGGTCGTTAAAAATACAAGAAACATGAATACCAATAACTCATGAATAATGACGTCATTGCCGAAACTTAAGTGAAGGCTTAGTTTGGAGACATGAAATTTATTTTTTTCATATGTCAGTCTCTTCTTCTGTATGTCTGTCTGTCCCGCTATAACTGCAGAAAAATGCAATCGAAACATTTTTTTTTTTTTCGGAAACAAAATTGTAAAACTCTAGATTACTGAGTTTACACTTACAAAAGTTCCTGATGCATCAGGTTTAGGTGTTTGTGGTTGGCAGGCATTACCGTTAGTTATTATTATTATTATTATTTTTGATGAATATTGTCTTGATGAAATGAATATTATCTTTTTCTAAAAAATAATAACTAACGGTAATTTCTTTGATTTGTTCGTTATGCAATGAATGAATTATTTGTACTAACGAGGCCTTGCGTGTAGCTTAACGAAACGTTTACTCTTCTATTTTTACATTTTTTTAATCTTTTAATTTCTTGTATGTAAATTTTATTCATTTATTACTTACCCATCATACGTAGTATAGGGTAAGTCTTGCAATCGTTTTGAAAATCGAAAAAATTTTTTTTTGACGGATTTACACGTTTCAGATAGTGGAGATTCCGAAAAACATATTTTTAGAAAAAAAAAATTTGCCGTCCGTCCGTCTGTCTGTCTGTAAACGCTCTATCTCCCGAACAAATTGAGATAGAGACTTGAAATTTTGTATGTAGTTAGTATGTAAGAATGGGACGAACCCTATTTAATATCAGCAACCTCGATTAGCCGGAACTATTTTTTTCGGACTCTCGAAAAATTCGTTCTGATGAAAGGTATATAAAAATTTTCGAATTTTTTTGTTCTAAGGAATGGACGTAAAAGGCAATAAAATAACACACATTTTGCATATAGAACGAAGTCGATCGGATCATGAGTTGCCGAGATATTTGTAATCTCGTTTTCCACATTCTTCGATTTTTCATGACCCTGTATTTCATTCAAATTTCAATTCAGAAGTATATTTTTATTGGAAATGAGATGTTTAATCCGACGCAGTCAATTGTTAGATAATAGAATTATTATTTTTGGAGTTATAAGGATGTTTCTTTTGCGCAGTTTGGTTCTACTTGAGTAGTTTGGCGTTTTAAATAATTTGTCGAAATGGGTACATCAGCAGTTCTTTAATATAGCATTACTATGTATATTCACAATACTTAAATTTTGTTTATGAATTGTAATGCATTGTATAAATAGTTTTCACATGTTATTTTCATATACCTATCCATGATGGGTAAGTATTACGGTGGCCCCCAACGACTAGTTTTTAAAAAATGTATTCAAGTCTGTCTTAAGGGAGTATTTCGATTCAAACTGCTTATTTTTCGATTCATTTTTGCTCTCAAATACATGAAACTGGTAAAATGTCTTATTTAGAAAGTGCATAAGGTGCCGCGACTGTCAATTTTTTTTTATAAATGCGGAAAATATTGTAAAAAAAGCAATCAAAAACGTCATTTTGAACCGATTTTTCCAAAGCGGGACATCTGGGAACGAAAAAAAGGGTCCTACTGAGAAGGCAATGGTTTCTAAATCCAATTCTAATAAATGGAGCGTGAAACGATATCACACGGCACCTTAGTACGCCCCTTTTCGCATGATTACATTAAAAACAGTCTGTATTTAGCGAAATATCTATCTCCATATAACGAATTTTTTCATAAATTGATCTTAATTTATGCAGTTTTAAAAAGCTTCGAAATCATATGGAATCAATTTTCCATCACCTATTTTTGATTTATCGTCAGTGCTGAGTTTTTTTTTTTATATATTTCTCCTTGTTCTTTAAATCCAACGAATTCATCCCACCTCCCACACACCTTTCCACATCCTTCTCAAAACAGTGTCAATTGGATTGATACACCTGCAAGAGAGGAATCAATGAGAGGCACCGAGAGACCTTTAAATGGAGGAAAATGTTAACTAAAATTTCATTCTTTGCTAAAAATCGAGCTTTTTTTTTTTTTTTCGAAGAGCGCAACAATTTAAAAATCAAAACAACTAAAAATTACAGATTTCTTCGTCTGAAATTAATGGAAGTCTTTCTTATTTGATTTTCATTAAGCTTTCAAATAAATGTCTGTTCTCTTTTATGAAACAGCTTAAATAATTAAGAAATAAAATGTTAGGTTAATATTTACTTTTAAATATTTCAAATTCTTAATTAAAAAGATCAAAAATAATATTTGTTCAAATTTCGCACATTAAATACGATATTTAACATCATTTTCTATACATCGAATTTTTTACTGGAACGGTGGATTTCGTTATATAGAGACTCGACTGTATATTAGAAAATTATCAGTTAAAGTTACATGATAACAACTCGGGATTCTATTGTTTTCAAAAGAAATTCTATGTTAACGTTTTCCTTGTAGCGTAACAAATTAAAACCCTTAATTATCATCTATTTGCGACATTTTATTTTAGCCTCCTTTATATTTGAGCCGTTAGCGACAGTTTGTTTTAGACATCTTATTACGTACATAGAAAAGCAAAGGAAAAGTTTTCAAAGAGATACCAATCTATTATTTTTTTTCTACAATTATCCTGTTGGCCCTTTTTCTTGAAGTTGTGACTATCTTTTTGTGACACCCTGTATACAGATGTGAACTGCTCCGAGTGCAAAATTTATACATACGAGTGTGGAGTGTGGTATGAAGTGTGGTTCTCTTTTGCAAACATCCAATGACGCGGAATTTATACGAGACTTTAGAGCAAAGAACATTCTGTTTTTGTCTGGATCCAAGTATTACTTAAGCCTGCATAAACAAGTAGGAAATATCATGCGTTAAGCTTAGATATTGAAACACACTCCAACACTTCCCGAAATCTTTAACAAAACTTCGTTGTTTAGCGAAATAAGGTGTGGTGTTACTGGCTACAGCCAAATATGTATTCCAATACTTTTGAACAGCCCTGTATTTGATGTGTCGGTTGACATATAGACTATATAATAAAAGAAATTTAGTCTAAAATTCCATGGAGTGTGTCGTGGGATATATTAGTGTGTGTTCCATCAAAGTGTGTGTCTCATAATAACGCCATTCATTCATTAAAAAACTTGGAGAGAGTTTCCAAAACATTGTCATTTTCAAAAGGTTCGCAACAAGTTATACAAGGCACAAGACAGAAAGGGGCGACTTCTTAGGTATATTACAGACGGTATATTTAGCAAGAAAACGCCTAACAGGTTGAAATTTCTCTTTTAGCAATATTTATACTAGTGGATGGAAACATACTTGACTACTTTTGTTCAGCCCTGTGGTATCTTCATGACACGCCAGTATTTAGCTGAAATTTATTTTAAACTCTTAAATAACATTTCCAGAAATTATCATCCATAGCCGTACATATGTCCAATTCTTTGCGTGGCCCTGTATATATCATTTTATCTATGTTCTACAAACATTTCTTAGTAAACTGAATGCAGTTGAACTTAACAAGTTGGAAATTGCACGTGAACGTAGCAAATGAGGTGCGTTCGTACGATGACTAAGTTTTAAAAATATTCAAATCTTGCTGATATAGTAGAGCGTACTTCGGATACAGTATAGTAGTCGAAATCTTTTTTTGTGTTCCTGTAAGTATACAGAAAGTAATTTTTATTACACCTCAGAAACGTATATCTTATTCATAAAATGTGAAATAGTTGAATATAATTAAAACATGCCCCAAACAATGTTTCCTCGCATAGCATTATGTAGTGGAATACTTTTGTGTGGCCCTGTAATTTAATAATAAAAATTCTTTGCACCACAGATTGTACAGAATGCATATTTAGTATATACTTCATAGATTCTTGCCAATTCTATTATGTTCGAATGAGTGTAACGCCATAAAAATGCATTTGAAACTTTTTTCCCATTGACCGTAATGTAATGGAATACCTTTGATTGTCCCTGTAAATGATCTTTGCATCCGACTTTCATAACATTTGAAATGACTCGATAAAATTACGTAATAATTATATGTTTTAAATTTCAATCGATTAAAATGCATTTGAAACTTTTTTCCCCCATTGACCGTAATGTAATGGAATCCTTTTGATTGCCCCTGTAATTGATCTATGCATCCGATTTTCATAACATTTGAAATGACTTGACAAAATTACGCAATAATTATATGTTTTAAATTTCAAACGATTAAAATGCATTTGAAACTTTTTTCCCCATTTACCGTAATGTAACGGAATCCTTTTGATTGTCCCTGTAATTGATCTATCCATCCGATTTTCATAACATTTGAAATGACTCGACAAAATTACGCAATAATTATATGTTTTAAATTTCAAACGATTAAAATGCATTTGAAACTTTTTTCCCCATTGACCGTAATGTAACGGAATCCTTTTGATTGTCCCTGTAATTGATCTATCCATCCGATTTTCATAAAATTTGAAATGACTCGACAAAATTATGTTATAATTATGCATTTTAAATTTCAAACGATTCGGTTGGGTAGTTTTTGCGTTGTTATATGCGGACGGACAGACAGACAGACAGACAGACGGACAGACAGACAGACGGACGGACTGAGCGACAACAATAGGTGCTACGTATTTACATAATTACGAACGCACCTAAAAATGCATTACTTATTTAAGGATGTTCTCTGCTCAACAAGCGAAAAAAGTGTTTTGGCACATTTAAAGGTTCATTTTTTAACGAACCAAGAGAAGATGATCATCATGATGAAAGAATTCGAGTGTTTAACAATTACAATTAACAATGCATTTTTGCCGATCCCACCGAAGCTAGCATAGGAAAGAAAATACTGGCTTCTGATTGGTTGAATAATTTAAAGAGCAATTTCTTGCAAATAAATTGTTATGAATGCGTGTGCACACATTAGGAGCGTACATGGGTATATCGTGTTAAAATAATAATAATAAGAAGAAGAAACGGTAATTTAAAAAAATTAATATAGAACAATTTGATTTGTAAATATCAAGTAATTGATCTGTAAAAAGGAAATATTAATTATTGGTTGTAAATAAATTGTTCTGAATGTGGATGTGGGGAAATTTATTGCAAATGGCAATTTTATTTTTATTGTTTACTAAAAGTAATACAGAACAGTTGAGAAACATCAATGTTTAATTATAAATCCCAGAAAATATTTCTTCATCTATTAATAAATATGTAAAATCAGAAAAAAATTATCAAAATTAATCTTTCAAAAGGTTTTCAAACAGAAAATGATTGAATAAATATTAACTCAAAAATAAACCAAAGCAAAATGTCCTTTAACCCTTTCCGGCACGGGCAAAATCTGTTATAAAATGAGAAATTATCGACTGACACCGGAATTCACAAACGAATTTTTTAGATATTTTGAAATCCTTAATTTAAGCTTTTACAATAAAAGCAAAATTTCACTAAAATATTACTGGTGCCGATTGCAAGTTTTGAATTAAAATTAGGTATCCCAGACTGGGCACAGTGTGCCGGAAAGGGTTAAATTATTCAACGAATCAGAAGCCCGTGTTTTCTTCCCTATGCCAGCTTCGGTGGGATCGGCAAAAATGCTCACACCATGGATACTATGTTTTTTGTATATTCACAGTGTAGGTACTCTGTTTCTTATTAAACTGTTTGTAATAACTTCATTTTATGCTTAGAAAAGTGATGAAAACTTTGAGTGTATGTAACTGGTGAAAAATTAAACATCCTGTTAGCTTGATATTGTATAAATAGGATGAGGGGAGGGTTGAACACACTTATTTAAGATACAATTTGGTAACTCTGTGAAAGGGCCTCCAAAACTCAATCAGATTTTTGAGAGGAATTTCATCCGGAACAGAAACTGGAATCTTTCCCAAGGCAGGTTCAAAATTTTTAGAGGGTGGGGGGAGTACCCCTTTAGCTACGGTTCTGGGCACAGCCCCATTAAAAAATCTATTTCGTTTATAAATGGCCGGGACGAAATTCCTCTTTGCATTTTATAGAGGCAGATGAATCCGAATCCGTGGATCGGCGGAAAGAGGTTGTTAGAGAAAAAAATGAATAGGTAGCAGCTTAAACGATCCTTTTTTTGCTTCATAAAACGGGAAAAATGAACTCCGGGAAGCGTTTCCTCTTTTTTCTCCGTTTTTATTTGCATCTTTCCAAAAATTTTATATCCGCATAAAATCCTTTTTCAATTTCAGCTCATTCCGGAGGCATGTACGGAAGTGAAAGGTCTGCAGATTCCGAGGCGGTAACAAGCTTGCATCCAAAGGTTGCGACACTTTTACAAATTCATTTTTTAACAGAAAGATATAAAATTCGAAAGTCTGACTATGGAAGCGATTTCGAATCGAACTTATTTTTCCATTTTATAATAGTTCAATTACCTATCCAGTTCGAAGCTATTTCGATCTCGGGATAACCCGTTTTTCTCCTCATTTTGGACCGGTTTTCTGCTTTCGTCCGGAAATGGGCTCAAAAACGTCCACTTTCAAGGCTTGTTATGAAAGATCTATTGTGTTTAAAAAAAAAAAAAAAAAAAAAAAAACAGAAAACGGAGTGCGATTGAATAGTTTCTGACCAACAACCCCTGCTCATTTCATGCATTTCCGAACAAAAATAAATGAAAGCAAGTGTCACAAAGTGGCCCTTTTTGATTGAAGAACACCCTTAAGAGTGTATTTCGATTCAAATTGCTTATTCTGAGATTTATTTTTAAAACCATTATGTAAACCAGTATTCCATTATGCAATGGAATACTTTTGTGTGGCCTTGTCAATCAATAACAAATGTTTTTTTGCACCACAAATTATGTAAGATGTGTATTATAATATGTACTTTATAGTTGCATATAAATTTTATTACGTTCGAACGAGTGTAACACCATTAAAATGCATTTGAAACATTTTTCCCCATTAACCGTCATGTAACGGAAACTTTTGATTGGCCCTGTAGTTGAACTATGCATCCGATTTTGATAAAATTTGAAATGACTCGACAAAATTATGTAATAATTATGTATTTTAAATTTCAAACGATTGAGTTGTGTAGTTTTTGCGTTGTTATGTGCGGACGGACTGAACGACAACAATAGGTTCTACGTATTTACATAATTACGAACGCAGCTAAGAAGGTTGTCAAAGTTGGCGATTTGAACCGAATTTTCCGAAGCGGGAGATCTGGGAACGAAAAAAAGGGTCCTACCGAGAAGCTAATGGTTTATGAATCCAATTCTAATGAATGGAGCGCAAAATGACGTCAGACGGAATCTCTTCCAAAAATCAACCTCAGCAATGTTAAGTTCAATGTTAAACAAATGTCAATGTTCAATGTCAATTCAATGTTTTTGTTTTGATTTTTAAATTATATTTATATCCAGTGTCATTTAATTTTCTACTGATTTTATATGTTATGTATACGGTTCTTATTAATGAACCGAAACATGTCAACTCTTTAATTTAATTTTTATTTGTGACACCTTCTAAGTAAATAAATATGAAATGTTTTTATACGCAACCTCAGCAAATTTCGCGTTTCTACTTTTGAAAATGTGTCCGGAAAATTTCGAGTTGTTGAAGGTGGAAAATCATTTTTTTAAAAAAGACCCGTTCGCTACTAATCCCAGGGCTGTCCAACGCGGCTGGAAATTTTTTTTAGCGCCCTTTTGAAAGTTTCGTGTTATTAAACTTTTCAGAAGCAGAATTCTAAAAATTTAAAGAATGCTTTCCTTATTGTTTATAAAGTCTAAGTATGATGATTAAATTGGATAATAATTATGAAAAGCTTTTTTTTATACTTAAGAAATAAATAAAAGAAAATAAATGTTTTTAATCTTAGCCTGCCTCTTTAAAGACACATGTGTATGAAACTTTTTTGCCATTTTCGCACTGCCCCATTGACTGCTGCAAATTGGAAATTAAAAAGGCTAAATTTTGAGATTTTTGGAGGTTTTTTTTTTTTTTTTTTTTTTTTCAATTTGCTTTGAAAAATTAATAAAATATTGCAGAATAATTTCCATTTACAGACTGTCCTTGTTTTTGCATGTTTATATAAAACTAAAACCCGTCTTTAAAATAAATCAAAGCGAATTTTCTCACCCTTAAACAATATCTCTGCTTTCCATTTGCTGTTGCTATTATAGATGCAATTAAAGTTTCTGGCACCATTCCCTACAAACTTTTTAAAGATAATTTAGTTAGTTAGTTTAAATTTTAACATATGTAATTTCAGAGCAATAATAGCTTTTTATCTACAAAATGAAGCTTTTTATCTACAAAATGAAGCTTAATTTGCATTTAGTTAAGGGATGTATGGATACATATTCTGTGCTGTTATATTACCACATGTTTTCATTCATTTCAAAATTAAATTTCTGAAAAATAAAGATCGGTAGAATTAGGCGGTAAACGTTTTGTTCATTCAGTAAGCTGTAGAAATGTTATACAGAAGTTTCGAACGGTGAATATTTTGAAAAAGATTGTTTTCTGATTGCAAATAATGCTTGGCTTGACATTTTTCTTTTACAGAACGATTTTTTACGGCATGCAATATTTTAATGATTTTTGGAATTTTAAAATTTCATTCAAAAAGTACATTTTTGACAATTTCTGAGGATTTTTTAATTATTTTTTTTATTTTTTTTTTTTTGTTTGTTTGTTTGCGAGTAGATTTCGGTAAAAAAAAAAATGTTTAAACACGGGTATTTTAATTTAAAAAGCGAAATAAAATAAAATAAAAATTTCATACTTACTTTGACGTAACGAGAATACTGCTTAGTGGATTTATTTTTGCATGCTAATTTTATTGGTGCCATTTTTTTTCATTACAATAAAATAAACAATGTTTTTTAGCATATGCTGGTTAAGCATAAAAAATATATAAAGTTTATTCTGATGAAAGTGGCTATATACTTAGTTTAAAATGTACTTTAATCTTGAGACATGTAAAGGGAAAAATTGATCTGAAGGTGTCAAAATGACATAATGTACACTGGTTTTCGATTTCTAGATTGTAAAAATTATAATTGGAAACTTTATTCATTATTTCACGTTGCTTAGATGTTCTCTCTCCCGTAAAAAATTAATTTTAGGTAAGATATATTAAATAAATAAAAAAAAAAAAATCAGAAAAATAAAGAATTTCAATAGAACTAAAATTAATAAAAAGTGGTTTTACAGAAAAAAAGCCTTCACGTAAGGTTTATATTCTATGGTAAGGGCTGTCAAACGCGGCGCGCCCTTTTGAATTTTTCCCGTTATTACACTTTTTAAAAGTATAATTTTATTACAAAGCATTTTTCCTTTAAAATCAATATTTGCATAAAATATAATTTCAAAACCTGTAAAATACATTTTAAGCAAGAAACAGATTTTGAAAATTTTATAACAATTAGAAATAGATAATTTTACACTTAAAAAGTAACAAAAAAAAAAAAAAATAATTGTAATTTAAGAAATTACCCCAACCATTTGAAAAATGTTTCACTCGATACATTCATCTATCATTTTAAGCTAAATACCAGTTGTTTTATTGTGTATTATCCGTGCCACTGCTATAAATGACTTTATACATGCTGCAATTTGAAGGTACGGTTCGTTTAAGTTATATCACTCTATTGTCGCCAAGCATAAAAGTTGGCGACGAAAGAAACATTTCAAACTATTTAACATTGTTGGTGCAAAAGTAATCATTATTAAAATACAGCTTTGGCATATACTGTTATACTTGTAAGACTTTGGCATATATTGTTTGATTTTACAGAGCAGAATTTTGGTGATGGAGGTTTTAAACCAAAATCGATCGCAGCACATGCATCTGTGAATGGGTCCATCAGACATCGAATCAAAAAAGTTTTTTCCCAGTTTTTCCCAAGCCGATTGCTTTTTAGTTTTCTTTTTAGGTGGTGGAAAATCAAGAGTAATAGCTATAACATTTTCCGGCTTGTTAGAATCACTATTGGCACTCAAATTTTCCTGGTTAGAACCGACCGATAGTAAAACGCCATGGCTAGTGGATTGGTCGCCCTGGCGACATGATGTTTTACAATTAATCGGTTCGGCATTAAATTGCTTCCTTTTTCGTGATCGCCTTTCAACACGTAATTGGTTTTCAGCGGCTCAATAATCTTTTGATTTTATCATTTTCTGCATTGAAAGACGTTTTTGCGCCAAACCAAATACAGTATTACTCAGTTATCCCGTCGACCAATTTCGCCAAATGATACGAATCGCCAAACTAATAAGCAACTTATACATGTTGACTGTGTTTAATATCATTGAATGCGATATTCACGTTCATTCATTTCTTTGGCTTCGGCTTTTTCCGTATCTGTTAATTTCCGTCTACCCATTTTTAAATTTGTTAGTTTTCTCCTTTATTACAATGATTTTAACCATTTTAATTTCCTATTCAAATAAAAATTCTTCTAAAAGTAAAGAATTTAATTTAAATTCAAATAAAAATTCTTCTAAAAGTAAAGAATTTAATTTAAATTCAAAAGTGGTAACATCATTCAAAAGTGGTAACATCATCGGGTCCATTCTCCCGAAAACAACAACCATTTTTCAAATGGTTAAAAAATTCATCTCCCTCGCCCTTTGTAGGCACACACGTGCATGAAAATCCAGCTTCTTTGTTTTTGTTGTTCTCACACTGACCGACCCATTGGCTGTTTTATACGATTAATTAAGAGGCTTAATTTTTCCTTCTTATAACTTTTGAAATTTTAGGGTTTTTTTTTTTTTCAGTTTGCTTAGGAAAAAAATACTAAAACAATGCAGAATGACTTCCATGTGTAAAAGCACTTCCATGGTACCAACTATGTGGATTGGTACCTACTGTTTTTGTATTTTTTATAAAACTAAATTCACCCCTTCAAAATAAGCCAAAATGTATTTTTCGATCCTAAAAATAAACCTATCTCTGATTTCCGTCTTTATTTATTTATTACTTTCTTCTATCTTTACAAGAAGAAAGTATTGGATTCATGAAAATTTTCGACTTCCGGTTTTCGACGGATTTATACGTTTTAGAAGGTCCTGAACACGTTTTGACTATTTTTAGAAAATGTCTGTCTGTGAGTCTGTCCGTCTGTCTGTCTGTCTGTCCGTCTGTCTGTCTGTCTGTGTGTCTGTCTGTATGTGACAAAAAATTTGTGGGCGCTCTATCTCGAGAACTAATGCTCGAAATTTAATCAAATTTTATATTCAGTTAGACCTTGATATGAATTAGTGCCTATTGGTTTTTGGTGAAAATTGGCCTGCAGGTGGCGCTGCTATACTACGTTTTTCATCATTTTCAAGATTGCTATATCTCAAGAACTAATGCACAGAATTTCACCAAACTTCAGATTCTGTGACCCCTTGATATACATAGACGCTGATTAAGTTTTGGTGTAAATTGGCCAGCAGGTGGCGCTGCTATGCCACGTTTTTCATGATTTTCATGATAGCTATATCTCAACAACTATCGCACAGAATTTCACCAAACTTCAGATTCTGCGATACCTTGAGATACATAGCTGCTGATAAGGCCCTATAGGTGGCGCTGCTATGCTACATTTTGCACGATTTTTGCGATAGCTATATCTCAAGAACTAATGCACAGAAGTTTATCAAATTTTAGATTCTGTTACACTAAAATATATAACATAATTAGACGCTGATTATATTTTGGTATTAACCTTGTAACAGGTGGTGCAGCTATGCTGCATTTTGCACGATTTTTCCGATAGCTATATCTCAACAACCAACGCACAGAATTTCATCAAACTTCAGATTTCGTTACAAAATGACATATAACATAATTACACGATGATTACGTTTTGTTATAAATCCTTCAACTGATGGTGCTGCTGTGCTATATTTTACACGGTTTTTTTTAAACTAACTATATCTCAAAAACTAATGCACAGAATTTCATCAAACTTCAGATTCTTTTACACCATAACATAATTAGACGCTTTTTTACGTTTTGGCATAAATTTTCCAGGATATGGTGTTGCTGTGCTGCGTTTTGCAAATTTTTTGTTATAACTATATCTCAAGAACTAATGGACGAAATTCTATAAAATTTCAGATTCTGTTAGGTCTTGGCATAAATAGATGCTTATTAGGTTTTAGTATAAATTACCAACATGAGACAATACTAAGCTCATTTTCTCAGAATATTAATTAAATATTGCGTTTTAGGCTTTTCGGATACCAGAATCTCATTAGGCTAGGTCAAATGTTCGAGGAAATTCGATAGTGGGTAACTTTGGGGTCACCACATTTTTTTTTTTTTTTAAATATTAAAATGTACTTATGAGATAGAAGAAAGTTTTGGGATTGACACATCCAACTAGTTTTTAGTTATTGATGTTATTATAGGCGCGATAAAAGTTGGCAATTGGCATTTTTGAGATAAACCTCTCTTAGACAAATGTATAATTTAAAATTTAGTACATCCAGAATCACAAGGGAATTTTGTCAAATATTTGCATACATGCGTGTATACTAATAAGAAAGATAATATTACCGCATGTTTTCAGTCAAGTGCGTCCCTCATTTAGTACAAAGGGCTGAAGAGCGCCCCTCATTACTGACAGGTTACACAGGACTGCTCTATAGAAATAATTTTAGTAGGTTTATTCTAAATTCATTTAACAGTTCCTTATTATCGAAAACTCATATTTCTTTCGTTGTCGAAAAAAAAAGGAAGCCAATTATAATTTTTAGAAATGTATAACGATAGTGACAATGGATAGCTTTCTCTTTTATCGCACTTATATTATTTCTAAATCTACATACTGTACCATTTCAACTGTTACGTGATAAGACAGGAATAAAATTAAATTTAGTAATGAAATTTTGTTTTTGAAAAATGACTATCAATTTAGCGACATTTTAAACTATTTTCAAATTGATTTCAGCCAATTTAGCAATTTGAGAGTAAGAGCCCCCTCAAAGAAAAGACAGAAAGAAGAAGAGAAAAAAAGATAAATCTTAAGATCAAATTATCCACAGAATGCAGCATTTTGTCACTAAACTGAAATCTACTAACCAGAAAGAGAGACATTCAGTTTACGTAGAACTTAAAACGGTACTACTCTGTTATCCCGTCGACCAAAATACTATCGCCAAACTATAAGATTAAGTGCCAATAATGGATGATCATGAATGTTAATTCAATGACACTAAATACGATTCACGTGTTTAAAACGACATTATGTTATTTTTATTTCGACTTTTTATTTGTATTTTTATTAATAATCTACTAATTATTTGATTTTTTATTACTTAAAACAAAAATTACGTCAATACGTACAATTTGGCTATGAGTTTGGCGATTTGTACAATTTGGCGAAATCGGTCGACGGGATAACCTAGTAGTACCCTTAAAACTAAAATAATGTCAAATTGCTTAAAATATGTTTTGAATGCAAGGATGCATTGCGGATATGTTACTTTGTACTATGGAAAGCATACTGGGATTAGGACAACCATCTGGATTATAGAAAAGAAATTATCAGTCGGAAGTACTGAAATTCTGTTTCATCTACAAATATTATTGAAAAATATCTCCTCCATTTTCACATAAAAATGAATTAGCTTAAAACAGTGAAATGAAACGGAAACAAAGAAAGATTGATTTTAACCCTCTACGCGACGTGAGCCTTTTACGAAATTTTGTAATGTTTTATCACCGGTTTTTAAAAGACAGAAATTTGTACCTTATTAAATGAGCCGATTAAATAAAGCAAATTTTACTGGTGGGGATAAGCGAAGATTCTTAAGCCTTACACGTGTCGCTCTCCCCCCAAGGAGTTAAAACTTTTCTTTTAACGTCGAATTTCGACGTGTTTCATCCAGTAGATTATACTACCTCTGACAATAAAGTTCGGTGAATGAATTCAGAACGACCGATCTGGGTACATTGGGGAAACAAAACGCTGCACATGCGTAGGGGCAAGTATAGACCATCTTCCCCCACAGTGGTCCAGTTGAGCGTCGTTTATGTTCCGTGTAAGACGTGCTTTACTAAGTGCTGTGGTTCTTAAGTGTGTTGGTTCTTAACTGAGAACAGGAAAATGGACGAACAAAAGATCAGTTTAAAGTTTGGTTTTAAGCTACCGAAAGAAATTCATGAGGGATGGTGCAAATTGAACGCTCTCCAGATTTCAATCCTCCAGACTTCTTCCTATTTTCAGCACTCAAACTCTCTTTGAAAGAGATTTGACCCTATTGCTGAGATCCGACGAAGCTTTTGAACTTCATCCCAAAAGAAGACTTCTTGCGGACATGTATAGCAGATCTCAGCGATGCATAGTTATGGGAGATGACTATTTCGAAGGATGGTATGGCAACTTTCGTTAATATTTCATCTACATTAATGCTACAGGACTTTATTGTCAGAGGTAGTAGATAAGAGCTTTATATAGAATTAATGTGAATAGCTACTACTTATTTTTTAATCGATAGGATGGAAGTTCTTGAGAAAAGATCGAGTGTTGCTACGGATAAAGAGAAGGGAGTTGGTAGGTACTCACTTGAAGACGACGCATCCTGTGCCGGCCTGGGGCGCCTTCCACATCACCTGGATGTCCTGCTTGGGGATGAGAGAGGCGTGGACGATCGCGTTCGGACACTCCTCGCTGTACTTGCACATCGCGTCCCCGAACAACTGCAAAGGAAAGAGTTAACATTCGAATTATTTTCCCAACAATCCTCTTTACATATCCAGGTATGTTTAAAATTATTTATTTTTTCACATTATGCCTTCTAATGCTGTAGTTAAAGAATTTGTGGGGCTGGGTGTCTAGGTGAAAAATTACTCGCAGTCATTTTGCTAGACGAACACAATATTTGATGAAATAAAAAACACGCAATAAAAAAAACGGTACTTCTCTGTTATCCCGTCGACCCATTCCGCCAAATTATACAAATCGCCAAACTAATAATACATATTGACGTGATTTTTATTTTAAATAACGAAGAAAACAAATAATTAGTAGAATATTAATAAAAATACAAATGGGTGATTCTCAAAATAGGGGACAATTTCAAAAGTGAAATCTTAAAAAAATTACTGTGAGCAAAATTTCTGAAAAAAATAGATGTTGTTAATATAGTATTAGGTATACTTTACATGTAGTCAGCAGAGCTAAATATTTAAAAATTAACTTTTAAAAAAATAATTAGTATTTTTTGAGCCGTGCTAATGACAAAACAAATTGCATGGAAAAAATATATTAAGAAATTTTTATTTTCTTCCTGTTTAAATATTTTTTTCTATATTTATTAGCCTTCCTTTTCAGCAAATGGTTTCCATTTTTACATATATACATATAAGGAGAATAAAAACATTACTAAAGAGCAAACTTTGTTTACATGAGCAACATTCTGACACTAACAATGTAAGAAGCTGTCTTAGTGATTTTCTGACAGATTTAATGCATATTTTAGGGATAATAAATGTAATACCTAAATTTATATGTAAAATTAAACTTTATAAAAGATACAATATAAGCAATGGTTACATTTATGCACATAGGAGTCTTTAACATGGACAGGAAAACCATGCTAATGACACTGATATTTGTCCATGCTAATGACAAATTTTTATTTAAATAAGATTATGAGCCATAATATAATCACAATGCAATATCCTTTCTGGGGCTTTTTAAAACACAAAAGTCCTATGCAAATAAGTAAAATAAAAATTTTAATTATAAAATAAACATGAAAATTATTATGCATTCTAATGACATACAATTGATGTACGCCTCTAATATTCAACTTCTATTCTTAAAATACAATACATGCTTCTATTTTCAGACTGGGGTAAAATGGCTACTTGTTGCCATGGAGAAACTTTATATTTTCAAACTATTGTCACATGTGAAAATGAAATTTTGATTAATAACCAGCTGTTATAGTATGACCTTGTTTTGAAAATAGAATATGGAGGACAAACTTTAATTCTTTTTTTATGTACTATAATTTTATTTTTAAAAAGAAATTAATTGGATAAATCCTCTCCTTGATTAATTTAAAGAAAGAATAATATTTGTTTTATTTTATAAACATGATATTAACTCTTGAAAAAACTAGTATATACAAGGCACAGCTGCTGTGGACATCCATGCTAATGACATTTTGAACATTTATTCTGTTATTTTAAGGTGTTTTTAACTAAAAAGTGAGTAAGTCTTGAGTGCAAATAATGAAAAAAATATTAAGACAAACATATCTAAATATAAAAACATGACAGAAAACATCTCAATTTTTTTTTGTATGCCGAAAGACATAAATTGTTCCCTATTTTGAGAATCACCCAAATAAAAAGTCGAAATAAAAATCACTTAATGACATTTAAAACACATGAATCGTATTGAATGTCAATTGAATGTGACATTCACGATCCTCCATTATTGGCATTTAATCTTATAGTTTGGCGATAATTTTTTGGTCGACGGGATAACCTAGTAGTACCAAAAAAAAAAAAAAGGTTGCATATTCACAAACTCGCGGCCCCCCACTGCTCAGTACAAATCTCAACTGCCGCTTCATACACATGACGTTTTTATCTCTTCGATCGTTGCCAGATACAAAAATGCAAATGGAAACAATGAGTAGGCGGTTAGTTACAGTCATAGGTAAGTTAGATAAAACAGAAAGAAATGAATAATATCAAAGTAAGGACTGATATTTCCTGCTTTAATGTGGACGAAAATTTGTATATATGAGCCCCAGAAGCCAATGGATATAAGTGACAGAATTCAAATAAAAAGAATATTGCCCAGTTAAACGGATGACATTGAGCTCACAGGCTACGCATACTAATTGAACATTACACAGCCTTATATTTTCAAGGGTTAATTCCGTTCGGGAAAAAAATTCAGAAGGGGAAACAGCTCGCCCCTTTCCTCTTTTTTATACTTAATCATTGAACCTCCTAAACTATCAAAGACATGCTTTATCATATAAAAAATCTATATCCAAAATTCAGAGCAAATCGGATAATTCTTAATAAAAACCCAAATAGCATTTATATAATTTAAAAGGAGTTATCCCCCTTTTTTATACTTAACCATTAAACTTCCAAAATTACTTAGAGATTGGAACGAAATCTGACAATTCTGCATGAAAAACGTATTTATATCAATTAAGGGGAGAGGAATGAGCCCCTCGTTCCCCCTCTTATACATATCGAATGAACTCCCAAAACTAATCAGGGAAGCGCCTTTTCAGGCTATACCTATATACAAAATTTCAAGTGGATCGGATAACTCATGATATTTTTGTCATGAGTTATCGCGTTACGCACCACAATTACGAACGAACATACATACATACAGAACGGGCGGGCACGTAAGCTCTGAGGCTTTGATAGCCTGTGAGCTAAAAAATGAACTAAGTGTACAGACGACCTGGAAATAGGCTTTTTTTTCATTTCAGGCAAAGAAATATAAGTGATTTTCTAACTATGCGCTGAATTCTAGAGATCAGCCACTTTTGCCGAATAATAATCAATACTGATTCATTTTGAATTGAAAGAAAATTTTACTCAACTTATATTTACAGTTATTGAAATAAGAGTTCAAAGACCACAATGAAACAAGCAGCAGTCTCCCATCTCAATTCAATCAATTATTAGTAACAGATGTAAATTATTCCATTTTTCATTTTTGGGTGAAAAAGTAAGTCCGGGCCAGGATTCGAACCAGGGATGCATTGGCTGAAGCCGCCGATGCTCTACCAACTGAGCCATCCCGGACGCGAACACTGGAGGACTCTTTCACCCAATCAACCTCAACGATCCCTTAATCTGGTCTGATACTCTGGATCAGCTCAACGGAATAAATCGAAGGTCAATACATGGAGCTGCAGAAAATCGCTGCAAACGAAATTACATTAGATTAATTTTTTAAACACGATTATTCAATCGATAAAGTAATTATCGGTAATTTACATCTGTAATTAACTTACCGATTGAATAATCGTGTTTAAAAAATTAATCTAACTTAATTATTAGTAATTTTCGTTTAAATTAAATAAGTGTTTGCCGTACAATCAAAAGTATAAAAAACACGGAAGATTGGGTGCAGGAAAACACAATGCTAAGCCTACGATTCAACCACTCGAGGTGTTAGGCACCCCTTCCCTTCCCCTAGACATGGATCATTCAATTCCCTTGTGGCTATGCTTCCCTAATATAAAAAGTTTATTTTTCTTGTGCTCGATGACCTAGGGTTTTGTGCGGTCGGCTCTTTTACTTATAATGTATGGAATATGACCCGTGTTCTCGCTGACATTCGACCCACATTAGTAATTTGGCTCATTAAAAATAAAGAACATTCGCCAAATGAAACAAAGTATTAGAAATTAGATTCGCCGTGTAGCATAAAAAAAATTATCTTTTTTTTTTCAATATGTCCTACAATGACCCAAGTTTTTATAATTGCGACAACGACTGTTACTAATCTAATTTCAACTATCTGCTCTCAAATGTATTGAAAAAATATATATGAAAAATGAAAAAAGAAAAGAAAGCAAAAGCAAAAATTGAGAACTAGCCATTTGGCGAATTGAATCGCTTGTTTATTCGCCAAATGAAGAATTGAGGCGCAATGGCGAGCGACAGCGAGAACCCTGAATATACATCTTTTTACTTCCGTGTTTCGCAAAATTCATCACGTTACTCATATTTTAAACTGCATCATAGACATCTAAAAATACACGCAATTAACTCGACCGTAGCGCCTTCTGGCGGGAATGTCATTTTTTGGATAAGGCTTCACCACACAATATGTTTCTAGACAATCCACTTTTGGACTCACCGCTCAATTCAACACAAGAGGTCACTGAGTAGAACCCTGATAATCCGAAAATCGGCTTAACCGAAACACCTTAAAATTCCTTACTGTCCTTTTTAAATGCGAAAAAATTTATTGTCATCGCTATTTGCTCCGATGTCAAATGACACCTTTCAGCATAATTTATTGACTACAGTAAAAACCCGATAATTCGGATTATTTGGGACAAGACCCAATCCGGATTATCCGGAGAATTAGAAAAAAAATGAAATAAAACATGCTTACAGAAAATCATTTTTATGTTTAACATATTGATTATTTATAGACAGTAAAAAAGGTTTACTTTGTAATGAAAAAGTTTGTCATTTTTTGCTGTGCCAGTTTTCTATACCTTTTGCGAGCCGTACGGTCACGCATCCGCTTAGTAGTTCGTTGGGTGTAGTTTAAATAAGAAAGATTAAGGTATTCTTCCGAAAAAATTTCAGAAAAAAGTTTTTTTTTTTACTTAGAATACGACGATAAAACAAGTTAATGTTATGAAAATTAGCCAAATCGCTTCACAAACTTGAAAACAAAATTGACCAAACTGATCCGGATTAACGGGGTCCGAATTAGCGGGGTTCTACTGTATTGCTATTTTATTTGTAATTTTGAGATCAAAACAATTCCGATTCATTTTCAATACATTGAAGAATAGTTTTGATACTTATTATAGCTTTAAAAATTAGAAGCAAAATAAGTAACTAGTCGTTTCAGGCCACCGTAATACTTATCCATCATTTATATGCATATGAAAATAAAATATGTGAAAACTATTTATACAATGTATTTCAATTCCAAAACTAAATTTAAATGTTGCTAATACACATAGTAATACTCTATTAATGAATTGCTGATGCACAAATTTCAACAAATTATATAAAACGCCAAACTACTCAAGAAGTACCAAACAACGTAAAAAAAACATCCTTATAACTCCAAAAATAATAATCATATTAACTAACAGTTTTCTGCGTCGGATTAAACGTCTCATTTCCAATTAAAATATACCTCTGAATTGAAATTGGAATGAAATACAGGATCATGAAAAATCGAAGAATACGGAAAACACGATTATAAATATCTCGACAACTCATAATCCGATCGACTTCGTTCTATATGCAAAATGTGTGTTATTTTATTGCCTTTCACATGCATTCCTTAAAATAAAAAAATTCGAAAATTTTTATATACCTTTCATCAGAACGAATTTTTCGAGAATCCGGAAAATATAGTTCTGGATAATCGAGGTTGCTGATATTAAATAGGCTTCGTCCCATTCTTACATACTAAGTACATACAAAATTTCAAGTCTCTATCTCAATTTGTTCGGGAGATAGAGCGTTTACAGACAGACAGACGGACGGCAAATTTTTTTTCTAAAATTATGTTTTTCGAAATCTCCAGTGTCTAAAACGTGTAAATCCGTCAAAAATTTTTTTTTCGATTATTAAAACGAAGATGGGTAAGTAATAAATCAGAGGTGTTAATGGACACTGGTAGAAACAGTGTTCGAAAAGCATGTTTTTTATGGAGCACAGCAAACTTCCTTGTTTGGTCCACTCCATAATTTATTTATAAATAAATATTCTCATTTAAAATATACTTTAAGTGAACACATTTAAAAGATATTTTAATTAAAAAATTCAATGCAAAAAAAAATCGATATTACTCCAAAATAATCTTATAGCACCCACATTTTACCTCTAGCAATCTACGCAAATATATTTAAATTCCACATTTTTATATTACATTAAAACTATCGTATAAAACAATCTCATTAAAGACGAAATTTTCAAGAAATTAACTTCAATATTAAAAGCTTTTTAGCGAAATAGACAAAACTACACCCGTATGAAACGAACACATTTACTTCAAAGCCTTTCACTACTGTACAAGCGTAGCCCCGAGCTAGCGCGCTCGCCTTCCAACGCTGGGGTTGGTGGTTCGATCCTCACGCCCACCTCGTTTGTCTTTTTCGAATTGACTGATATTTTACCTCTTTTAACGGAGAAAAGAAATAAACGGATATCCGTCAATTTAGCATTCAAGCAAATAAAAGCAAAAGTACATTTTGACCCACTCCGCATAAAACTCCTTAATTCGCATCAGTGCTGAGATATTTCATTATCAGCCTCAACAGAGCGCCTGTCGTTCTCAGCGCCATCTATGAGTGCTATTTTTAATTAAATTTTCTGATTTATATATAAGATTTTTGCGATTTTTTAATAAACACACCACTGGTTTCATGTTTCTATCTATCACTGTTTCCGAGTTATAGTTTTTTAAAACTATTTACTGGCAGCACTGCTGCCAGTAAATTTTATGTGAAATGAAGGAAGATTTTTTTTGAGAGTGTGATGTAAAACATGAGAAGCTGTAGGGTCGCTTTCCCACAAAGCATCCGAGGTCATGCGACGGATATTCAAAGCTTTTGGCAAGAATTACACTGCATAATAAATGGGAAATATTTACAAATATGCAAAAACAATATTTTTTAATATTTTATTAATAAAGAGACATCTTCTAAGCAAAGTAATTTTTTATAATATAAGTTTCTTACCTTTTCGTTGTGGAATATACAGTGGTATTATGTGGTAGTATGTGGAATATATATAGTATTATGATTACGATGCAGTCATTTGTGGGACGTTAATCAAGACTTTTATATTTTAAATAAATTAAGGAGGTGCGTGGGGTTGTTGTGCATTACCTGGAAGGACCCAACGTCCGGCCTGGCCGAGATGTCGTTCCTGATGTCCTTGGGTTCGACGATGAGCATGAAGCCGATGAACTTTTGAACGGCGAACTGTGAACTGTAACCCTGCAGTGTCACTGAAAAGATAAACACACACATTAGTCACGCAACAACATACATGCAAGCATATATAAAACAGAGATTATACATGTTAATCTTTATACATATAAAAATACTTTCACAAAGGACCCCTAACTTTAAAAACTATAACTCGGAAATGGTGATAAATAGAAACATGAAACCAGTAATGTGTTTATTAAAAAAATCGTAAGAATCTTATATATAAATCAGAAAATTTAGTTAAAACTAGCACTCATAGATGGCGCTGAGAACGATAGGCGCTCTGTTGAGGCTGATATTGAAGTATCTTAGCGCTGATGCGAATTAAGGAATTTTATGCGGAGTGGGTCAAAATGTACTCTTGCTTTTATGAATCGATTTTGAATGCAATCCATATAATTTTGATTTTGTTGGCGTCAGCATTCCGAGACAAAAATAGTGTTTCCATAGGAACGACTCCTTTAAAATTGAAATGCGAGAAACAACACAACAACATATATAAAAGAAGGAATTTGAATGTTGTTGTTTCTGCAATTTCGATTTTAAAGAAGTCGTTTCTATGGAAACATTATTTTTGTCTATTATTGTGCTGACGCCCTCAAAATCAAAATTATATGGATCGAATTCAAAATCGGGTCGTAAAAGCAAAAGCGCATTTTTGAAAAGGACCCACTCCGCATAAAACTCCTTAATTCGCATCAGTGCTAACAAGGAAGGTCTCCATTGGGGGCATACTCAGAATTTTTTGAAAAAAATACGAATTAAACTACTCATGTAGGTAATAAAGAATCGGTGAAAATTAGCGGCGGAATTACATTATTAGATATGTAAAAAAATAAAATAGTTTGGAATAATTGGCGTGAAAAGCTGAAAGCGACGCGAGATTTGGCGAGCAATGCATTTCCTCGCCAAAAGCAGACGATTTTAACGAATCTGAAAATTGATTTCAATTGACTTCACTGTTAAAAATCTGCAGCATTTACTGCAACGTCACTCCACTACTTTTATAGAATATCTCTCTTCTGACCAATGAGAATGCTCCATAGCACGGTGAATTGACCGTGTCATACACTGTTAAAAATCTGCTGCATTTTGTTACAACGCACTCCACCGCTTGTATATAATATCTCTATTCCAACCAATGAGAAAGCTCCATTTCACAACCAAGTAACCGTTTTCTGTACAAGCAAGGGAGTGCGTTGCAACAAAATGCAGCAGATTTTTAACAGTGTATTTTTCAATTTGGAACAATTTTAATCAATTTAAATTGTGTAATGATTAATGATGTTAATGATAAAATACATTAATTTCATTTTGTTATAAGTACATATAAACATATATGACAAAATTACACTTAAAGTAAAGTAAAAATGCAAAACTAAAATTACTTAAACTAAACTTATTTAAATAAATTGAACATAGGAAGTTTTTTCTTTAAACTTCCGTCTACCAGACAAAACACCCATTTATCTAAGGCAACACCTAATTTTAATTCCAAACTTGCAAACGGCACCAGTAATATTTTAATATAATTTTGCTTTTACAATGAAAGCTTAAATTAAGGAATTCGTAATATCTAGACAAGTCCTTTATAAATTCCGGTGTCAATCGACAATTTCTCATTTTACCATCGACACCAGAAATATTGCTGTCGGGTCTAATGGACCCGTCTGGTAGACGGAAGGTTAAAAAGTATTCGAAGCGTAAAAGCGTATTTTTCAAAATTTCGTTTTCTCGCCAACCGGAGATAAATCGCCAAATAGACGAAATTTTTATTATTTTTTTACGGACGTTATAAGGAGGTTCCGCCGAAATTTTTTTTATAAACATATATAACTATATGAGAAGAACATTCTGTAATTTTTTTCAGATTTTTCTGAGTATGCCCGTATGGAGACCTTCCTTGTAAGTGACTTCAGTATCATCCTCAACAGAGCGTCTATCGTTCTCAGCGCCATCTATGAGCGCTATTTTTAACTAAATTTTCTGATTTATGTATAAGATTCTTACGATTTTTTTAATAAAAACACCACTGGTTTCATGTTTCTATCTATCACCGTTTCCGAGGTACAGATTTTAAAAGTTAGGGGTCCTTTGTAAAACGCCCTGTATATAGTGCACAGAGATATCCATTATGTATGTGAGAACATGAGTTTCAAAATCCGAAAGCCTTATATAAAATTTAAAAAGTCAAGTTTTCATTATCAATGTATTCTCCTGGTAAATATGCACCTCTTTCCTACAATTATGGAGTTTCAAAATATTATTTTAAAAATAAAATAAAAGTAAATAAAAGTCATCACGTTTCAGCTTAAAATTTAAGTTATGCATTATAAATGCAAAAAATTAATTAAATACGAAAAAAATGCCACGAGAACAATGTTTGGTGTTTAATCACCTGCACCCGGCTAGCATAAAAATACCGAGTTCTTGATTTCTTTAGCAAAATCTTATGATTTGGCAAAGAATTGAATAAGAAATTAAATTATAAATGCGTAGCATACATTTAAGAACAGACTAAACTGGTCGCCAAGGGCGGCTATCATATAATTAAAACAGTAGACTAATTCTTTAAGATCAACTCAAAAATTCAGGCATTTGTTCATGCGTGAAGTTGAATTTATTAGCCCTTCCAGTTATTAGAGGAAAGGGGAAGCAAGTCTGGTTTGCTCAGTTGTTTAAGGCACGAATTTAAAGCTTTGAGCTTTTGTAGAGGACTCGGATTCGATCCTAACGCTAGGCAAAATAATTTATTTCAATATTGGTGCATTTTATTACGAGGGAAAGTTATATGATTGTTTTTATTTTGATGCTTTATAATTAAATAAAATTTAACACTCACCAATGTTTTTTTGTTTTAAAATAACAATTTTATTTTCAAAATATTTCAAGTAATTAAAGCATTGTAATTATTAGATATAAACAGCCAATTTCCAGTTCAGGATTTTAGATATATATTTGTAGGAATAAAATTATTGAAAATCCTTACAAATCACATTCTTAAAAAATAAATAAATAAACAACAACAAATACAACACACGCAAAAAAAAATTGTATCCGTTGAATTAATTTAAGTTATCCTTCTGCTAAAAAGGAAGCGCTGTTAAAATTCTGCTTAAAATTCTTTCAGTTGATTACTTGAATAGGTTAGACTGACAGAACCATGAAACGCTATGAATCTGTTGGAATCACATAGAAATAAATCAAGTTTTCAAACCTTTATTTACAGGTAACTAGTTAGAAAAATCCAACATTATTCTAATTATTTTTTTAACATGTTTATCGTCAAATCTTGACGGGTACCATCTTATAAAATTGTAAATTCCAATACTTGTGACCACTTTGAATGAATGCACTAATCAATTTGAATATGAAATGGCTCATTTCGAAAAGGATGGTTGTGTTTTATAAGCACGGAATAACTTAAAGACGAGGCAGATCGATTTGGAAGAAGTCGCAGAAAAAATAAATGATTCCGAAATGCCATTTGAGACAGAAACAGACGTTACCCCATATTCTCCGAGTAAAAGGGGGGGGGGCTTGTTTCTCCTCTTCTATGCAAATGAGGAAAGCTCAATTCCGATACATTCATTTCGCGAAGTTCCCTTGTTCTCCCCTTTTTTCATGGACCCTATTCTTCCTTTCGGTTCGAGATTATAAAAATCTCATTTTTACCAAACTGATATTGCTTGTTCTGCATAAAACATCCAGAAAATTACTTTATATATACAGTTGAGTCTCTCTATAACGAAACTCCATACATCGAATTTCTCTATATAACGAATTTTTTGTAGGAACGGTCCCCTTTTCGCATAATTACATTAAAAACAGTCTCTATATAGCGAAATATCTATCCCCATATAACGAATTTTTTCATAAATTGGTCTTAATTTATTCAGTTTTAAAAATCTTCGAAATCATATGGAATCAATTTTCCATCACTTATTTTTGATTTATCGTCACTGCTGAGATTTTTTTATTATTATTATTTTATTACTTCTCTCCTTGTTCTTTAAATCCAACGAATTCATCCGATCTCTCACACACCTTTCCACATCCTTTTCAAAACAGTGTCAATTGGATTGATTCACGTGTAAGGGAGGAATCAATGAGAAGCACATAAGAAAAGGCCTTCAAATAGAGGAAAATGTTAACTACAATTTTTCATTCCTTGCTAAAATTTGAGTCTTTCTTTTGTGAGCGTAACAATTTTAAAATAAAAACAACAAAAAAATACAGATTTCTTCGTCTGAAATTAATGCAAGTCTTCCTTATTTGATTTTCATTAAGCTTTCAAATAAATGTCTGTTCTCTTTTTTGAAACAGCTTAAATAATTAAGAAATAAAAAGTTAGGTTAATATTTACTTTTAAACATTTCAAATTCTTAATTCAAAAGATGAAAAATAATATTTGTTCAAATTTCACACATTAAATACGATTTTTAACATCATTCTCTATACATCGAATTTCTCTATATAACGAATTTTTTACTGGAACGGTGGATTTCGTTATATAGAGACTCGACTGTATATACATTAAAAAGGAATATCAGTAATTTAGGACTTATTTCCGGCTAATAATCCCTAAAGAAATGAATCCTACTTTCTTTCGGTTCGAGGCTATAAAAAATACCATTTTACCAATTGTGACGTCACAGGAATTCTGTCCATTGAATGAAGGAGACTCACAGACCGGAACACTTTATTATTATTGTTAATCAACTTAAAAACAAACTTTTTTTAGATAAGTTCGTAATTATGTAAATACGTAGCACTTCGAGGCGTTGTCTGGTCCGTCTGAATGGCCGCATACAATACCGTAAAAACGACCGAACCGAATCGTTTGAAATCTAAAATATACTACCTCTGACAATAAAGTTCGGTGAATGAATTTAGAACGGCCGATCTGGCAACACTGGCGGAACAAAACTCTGCACTTGCGTAGTGGCAGGTATTGACCATCTGTCCCCACCGTTGTGCAGTTGAGCATCGATTGTGTCTCGTGTACGACGTGATTTACAAAATGCTTGTTTAGTATATTGGTTATCAACTGAGAATAATAAAATGAACCACAAAAGATCAGTATTAAGTTTTGTTTTAAGCTTCGCAAGACAAGAGAGAAACTCAGGAGGGATTGTGTAACTTGAATATCCACCATACTCACCAGATCTCAATCCTCCAGACTTATTTCTATTCGCACGACTCAAACTACCCTTGAAATGAAAGGGATTTGACCCTGCTGCTGACATCCAGCGAAACGTGACGAAGCTTTTGAACTGCATCCCAAAAGAAGACTTCTTGCAAAGTTTCCAGGACATGTAAAGCAGATCTCAGCGATGAAAAGTTATGGAGAAAGGATTATTTTGAAGGGCAGTAAAGTAAATTTTGTTAATATTTCATTTACGTTACAGTTCAGTAATATTTCGGTTTTGCAATTTTCGCTACTTCAAGTTTTTAAACTTCTAAACATGACACATTTTCAATTTTTACGCCGTCGTATAGAAAAAAAAATGTACTTTTAAATGCAATTTGTTTGAAAGCTGTACCTCAATTTATTTTTTAAATATTAATTTTTTTAATAGTACAAATTTTCTCATTGTGGCAACAGAAGTACTACATTTCAATAAAAAAAATAAAGGAAAAAGATGTGATGGAGGAAAGTGACAGAATTGAAATTGAAATAATCAAATTAAAATACCATTTATATAATGCAAGGTAGAACCCGTCAAATTTTGGCGAAAGAAAGTGTTTAAGAAGGAATCGTTTCATTGAATTATAATAAACCTACAAAATTAGTTATATAGTAAAAAATGCACCTTATGTTGATAAGTCTAACTCTAAAACAAATCATATTTAACCTGAAGTTAAAATATTATTTCTATAAAACTCAGTTGTAGAAATTGTTAATTTATTCGTACATGTAAGCAGTAAAAAATAAAAAAGATCTGTTGTTATGATAAAGTTATCAATTAAGGTTCTTATGCTAGTATTCCAAAATGAAAAAAAAGCAAAATTTTTCCCACTTTGACTCCACCATGGAATTTTTTCCTTGTGAAATCTAAACCCGACATCATTTTCACCATACCAAAATTTTCAAATGCACATTTCATATTTGTATTCATCTTTTCAAAAAATGTGTATCTTAATTTGATCATTTTGATTCAAAACTTCAAGTCTCGATGGTAATTGCTGAAACAGATATTAAATTGTTGATATTCTTTTAAGTATAAATCAAATTTTGTTAATGAAATCAAAATTCACCGGGTTTTATAACAGAAGATATTCTTGAAATTCACAGCATGTATTTAAATTTCAATTTTTCCCCCTTTTAATGAGAAAATGGCAACATAAAGATGTAATAACAAATTTTTTCCCTTTTTTCCTTTGCTTTTTACTCTATGGCTTTTAATAGAAATGGTATACTCTTGTTGCCACAATTAGAAAAGCGGTATTAAAAACTACAAAGAAATTAATATTTCAGAAACAAATTTAGATAGTTTTCAAATAAATTTCATTTTAAAAGTACATTTTTTTTCTATACGATGGTCTAAATATTGAAAATGTGCGATGTTAATAAGTGTAAAAATTTGCAATAGGAAAAATTATAATACCGAAATTTCATTCAAATTCTGAAAGTGTTGCCATTCGTAAAATGACGTATGCGTTACGCACAGATACGTTTGGCCTTTATAATACACTCTAAAAAATAAATGTGTAAATTGGCTAATTTTACACTCACATGTGTGTAATTTTCTAAAATTACACACTTGTAATACAATTTACACATTTTTTTCCAAAAAATACCTGTTTTTGTGTGTATTTAGCTTCTGAATTTAAGTGTGTAATTTGTTATCACTTGATAAACTCAGAAAAGTGTGTAAATTCTGAAAAATGCCTGGATTTACACGAAATGGAGTGTCATTCTAATTTAAGCATAATTATGTGTACACAGAAAAGTGTGTAAATTTCGGAAATCACCCACTTGTCATAAAATTTACACATTTTGTTCAAAACATTAACTGTTTTTATGAGTATTTCGTTTATGACAGTGAGTCTGTCTGTTTTTATCAGTTGATAGACACACAAAAGTGTGTAAATGTAAAATATTACGTGAATTTACACGAATTGAAGTGTTACACATAATTATAAATGTGCAAATCTTAAAGGACAGTGTTTAAGTGTATTAGAAGTCTGCACCGTCTGCAATTTCCAGGCCCCGGCGCGACCCGAATGACATCTTTCTTGGCCCAGCGTGGGCAAGTGTAAAAATCATAAGTTCGGCCCGAGACAGGCCCGTTTATATTTTTACAGTTCAAGGTATACCGTATATTAGAGATGATTGCTGGAAGTGCATTTTTAACACTTTCCAACAAATTAAAAAAGTGTTTGCTTTCGGTTTGTCAGTCCGTCTGGCCGCGCTCTAACTCTCGCAAAAATACTCGGATTATTATAAATTTTTTTAACGTTATTGACGTTTCCCTAGCACAAATTCTATTGAAAATGAAGTTTCTATCATGATTAGTTTATTTACAGGGACAGTTAAAAAATTTCGATTACATTACGGCCTATGGGGAAAAATCGGTTCAAATGAATTTTAAAGGTATTACACCCGGTCAAACATATTCAAAATTATATGCATCTACGAAATGCATTAAAATATGCATTCTGTAAAATATGCAGTGAAAAGAATAGTTATAATTCATTTACAGAGCATAATTATTTCATTAAAAGACATAATAACTCAGGGGGGAATTGTTTGCGACACATTTTCATTATGGAAAAATATAATCAAATTGATATGTGTCACTGAAGCTGAATTATTTCACGCATAATATGAAATGCATAGCGTTTACAGGGAAACGCAAATATTTTAAATAGTATATTCTATCCGAAGAACTGTATATTACGAATGATGGCTGTAAATGAATGAAATGCATTTTTAATTATGATAAGCGCTTTTAAGTTTTATTAAATGTATGCATATTATAAGGCGTTATAAATGCTAAAAAGTTACATAATTTAGATACACAGGGCTACACAAAAGAGCTCGGAATTTACTAAGCTTTGCTCGGGAGGTTACTAAATATGAATGTAATTTACTTAAAAGTTGTTTTTAAATAAATTATGCATTTTTACGTTGAACTGCATTTAGTTTACTAAGGAATATTTCTAGAATACAGATAAAATGAGTTACAAGGTCACGCAAAAAAATGGATACAGGGTCGCCTATGAATAATATTTTTTGGAAATGTGATTTAAGTAGTTTAAAGAGTATTTTTGTAAGAACTTAATTTTAGCAAAATATTGGCGTGTAATAAAGGTACTAGGTAAACTACAGGGCTGAGCAAAATATTCAAGTATGTTTCCATATATTAGCATAAATTGCTAAAAGAAAAATTTCATTAGTTAGGCGTTTTCTTGCTAAACTAAACTTCCCTATTTTATAGTATATCTATTAACCGACAGATCAAATACAGGGCTGTTCAAAAATATTAGAAGCCCGCATTTGCTCCCCTAGTTTTATTAATTATAAATTGCTCTTAATTTCAGAAACGACAAAAAATAATACGCTGGTGGAGAAAACTAAGCTTTCGCTGTGTGTGTGTGTGTGGGGGGGGGGGGGTTCTAGTATGCCTTATTATAGTAATGACACATGTATACTTTCAAAAAATATTTTCTTTTGTGTTAGTGTTTAACTATTCGACTTTTAAAAAATAAATTTTGCTATTTGTCCCACATTTTTTGAATAAATTTAACATTTTTCATTATAAAATAAGATGTACAAAATGTGTGCTACGACATATGATTCCTAATTTAACTCCCCCCTCCCAAACACGCGCGCACCGAAATAAAAAAAAAAACTATCTTTAAAAATACATGTAAAAATACCTTAAAAAATAACTTTATTTCCCAGATAACCCATTTTATTTTAAAGAATATACTTTGCATTTATTACATGTGATACAAAAACGTGTGTCACTTATTATAACTGATGCATTATTGCTCATTAAACTGATTTTATATTTTCTAAAAGTTCACACATTTTTAATTTATGTGTCATATTATGACTAATACAACTTAAAGAAACTTTGAAGTTCATTTTAGCAAGAATTTTTTTTAATTAAATAAAAAGAAAAATGAAGTGCATAAAAAATTCTTCAAACTGAAAATTTTAATCAGAGCCACTCTCATGAAAATATACATTTAACTTTCAAATCTAGCATTGTATAAATAAGAAAAATTTCACCTGCCCTGCAGACGATCACAAGCGTGTGTATTTATTCTCTAGAATAGAAACAGACCAAGGACCAAGAATATTCAAAGTGTTCGAACATATTGTTATGTTATAAACGTATATAGTTCACATGAATTTTAAAAAATTTTCGAGAATGTTACAAGAATTCATCCAAAGGATATTTTACATAACAGTCCGAAAAAGGTACAGTTTCAGTAATGTAGTTAATAGAGCTCATTAATGTCACTGTACTGGATTCGGACATAAGTCTACGAATACGAAAGGATCTATTTATTTTTGGATTATCCCAATTTAACACAGAGGAGAGTGATTGATAAGAAATAGGTAAGAAAAAAATATTTTCTCAGCTTCCTTTTTTTAGTTAATAGTTTTAGTTTTACTTAATTGCACATAAACATTTTATAAAAGCAATGATTAACATTAACTTAATTTTTATCGATTCAATAAACTTTAATAAGTTTAATTTTTATTTCGTTGAAATAAACGGCCGCATGCCAATGATTCATTCATTTAAATCAGATTTTTTTATCCTTTTTAAAACTATGCGGTTAAATGTCTTTCGATTTTAAAAGTTTGCGGTTTTAAAAGTAATTTAATCAATAGTTAACATAATTACTAAACATGTATTATAACATCCCAATAATTTCAACCTTAAACAGAGTTTTTAACTCATAGTATATGAATCATATCACATTATAAAATGTATGAATATGAAATATATGATATGTACATCATGCATATGAGATACATATAGACTAGATGAGAAGGTAATAGACAAGATTCAATATTTTTGGTTAATAAAAAAATATTTAGTAACAGTTTAATTTATATATATATTTTCATAACGTCTCTTTACATGATTTAAAAGCTATATTATTTTTTATGCTCCCAATCGATCCAATCAAGATGCCGAAAATAATATTTCAAAGTTCCATCGATTTTCAATGAAAATTTTAATGAATATGCTAAGAGTTGGCTTCATTTAATAAAGTAATACTGTAATTTTTCTTTCCTTGCAAAATTTGCATATGTTTATGTTTCGTTAGAAAGAAAGCTTTGAATTTTATGTACTTATGACTATTTGCAAAATTTCATTTATTTTTAAGAATTTAAGAAGCGTGTGTTATTGAAATGCTTAGTTATTCAATTTCCAGTACAGAGCAATCCAATGTTGACATAGTTAAAAGGGCAATTACAGTATTGTTCATAGTGAATAAAATCGTTAAATTTAATTGAAAATCTAATTAATTCAATTTAATATTTAAATTGCATTTACCATACCGTAAAAACATAAAAAAAATTATATATAACTGCTATTATTTAATTTCGTGTGGTTTATAAAATTTTCAATGTTTTAATCGAAAAATATTTTTATTAACTCTACCTTGTATGCTGGTTCGGGAGAGGGAGGCGTCGCTCATTTGCCATTTAAATCTAATAATTCCCATTTAAAGAAAAACAATTATAGAAATAGTTAAAAATTAATTGTATTTTGTATAAACAATTGCATCGACTGTATCTGTTACCGGTAGCTGAGTGGCGCTCAACATGTTAACTATTAAAAATAGCGGGAAATAAACGAATTTGTGCTCAAATAACTTTTTTTCACATTTTCTTTTACCTACCCACCTTTCTTTTACCTCCCAATGTATAAATAATTTGATAACTGTAATCATCCGACATTTAGAAGTTTAAACAATGTATCTAAAATAATTAAAAATTTTGATATTGTGATAGCTACAATGATTAATTTAAACAGTGAACAGTTCTCAAAATATTTAATTAATTATTGCTATTCTAATTCGTTGAATTTATTTGAAGTAATTATTTTGTTTTATTGGTATGCCTTCATTAAATTTTGGCTTTAATTATTCTTATAAAAATCTATTACTTTTGTAGGGTTCCATTACTGGATTCTTTATTCTTTTTTTATTGTGTCTTATAAAAAATAACCTGTATTTTTAATACACTGATATAAATAAATTTTCCTCCACATTTTATTCTAAAAGTTGGATAGAAATAATTCTAATCCCTTGTACACCGATAGTATCGGTGTTATAGTAGCCTTGGCAACAGACATTCAGCCAGAAATTACATCTTTGAAAAAAAAAAAAAAACATAAAATTTTCTCAATATAGGCAAAATATAGGCATTCAGTTGCTGTAAATATAGGCATTCTCAATATAGGCATTCAGTTGCTGTAAGATATGGACAATTAATGACCGTTTTTTTTTAAATCATGTATCAAATGTTATTATTGGTTTAAATTTATAATTTCATAAATAAGCATGTAATATCGACAATATATTATTAAAGTTATTTTTTTAATAATAAAAAAAAAATTTTTAAGTTTTTTTTTTTAATTGCTTGCAAATCCTTATGTAAAATGAATTAATCCTTTGTGTCATCACGTTGTATACCTGCAAACACAAGGAGAAAATAGATTATAGTTTCAGAAAGAAAATAAATGAAGGAAAATAATTCAAGAAAATAGATTATAATAACAGAAATATGATAGATTACAATTTGAGACGACCCTGATCCTTGATTAAGCGCAAAGGATTCGTGGTCTTGCTTTAAGATTACAAATCTGTTACAAAGAAACAAGTTGGAAATTGCGCGTTAAAAAAGTAAATGAGATGCGTTTCGTACTATAACGAAGTTAAAAAGAAATATTCAGATTTTGGTGTAATAGTACACAGTACTTCGGATACTGTTTAAGTAACCGAAATCTGTTCTTTGTCTTCTTTGTAAACACTATATATCTGCTTTCCATTATAAAATAAGTAATCTTTAGCAAATCTCAGCAACATAAACATCAATTTAATAAAATGTGAAATATTTTAATAAAATTAAAACGCGTCCCAAACAATGTTTCCTTTTTTACCATCTTCAGTATGGCCCTGTAAATTAATAAAAACTATTCTCTGCACTACAGATTATACAGAATTTATATTGTAGTATATACTTCATAGATGCATGTCAATTTTATTATGTTCGAAAACGTGTAACATTATTAAAAGGCACTTGAAACTATTTTTATACATTGGCCGTTATGCAAGGGAACGCTTTTGACTGTCTCTGTAATTGAATTATGCACCTCATTTTCATAAAAATTGAAATGACTTGATAAAATTATGCAAGAGTTATGTATTTTAAATTTCAAACAATTCGGATAATAGGAGACAGATATGTCACATACATAATAAATGGAAAAATCACATTAAAATTCTGGTGTCAGTGTTCATTTGGTATTAAAAATTTTGTAGTTTCATATACAAACCACTGTCTGTGAAAGGGTTAACAAGACATTTCCTATGTAATTGTGGTTCCAAACGATGTTCTCTACCACTCCTCAAAGTTTGTACATGAAGTTCTGGGACACCCTGTATAATTGATATATTTTTTAACAGGGACACCCTGTATATAAAGTAAGAGAATCAGCATGAACTCATAAATGCCAATACTTGTAACCGCTTTAAATGGATGCACAAATCAATTTGAATACGAAATGGCTCATTTCGGAAAAGATTGTTTGTATTTAAAAAGAACGGGAAAAAAAAAGAGTGTTTAGAGGAATGAGATTGAACGGAGGAAAAGTTACAGAAAAGATAAAAGATTCACAATGTCATTGCAGACAGAAAAAAAACGTTTCTTCCTTATACACCCGATAAGTGTCAAGTTTTTCTCCTCTCTCCTATGCAAATGAGAAAAAGCTCAATTCAGACGGATTCTCTTTTCCGTCCACTCCTTCTCCCTTTTTATTAGCTCACAGGCTATCAAAGCCTGAGAGCTTATGTGCCCGTCCGTTCTGTATGTACGTTCGTGCGTAACGCGATAACTCGTGATAAAAATATCCGATTCACTTGAAATTTCGGATATACGTACATTCTGATAAGGTACTTCCCTGATTAGTTTATGGATTTCATTCGATATGTATAAATGGGGGAACGGGGGCTCATGCCCCTCCCCTTAATGGATATAAATGGGTTTTTCATGCAGAATTTTCAGTTTTCGTTCGAAATTTAGATATAGGATCATTCTGATGAGGCACCTCCGTGATTAGTATTAGGTGTTCATTGGATAAGGATAAAAAGGGGTAATGGGGAGTTCATGTTCCCCTTAATTGATGTTTTCCGATTTGCTCTGAATTTTGGATATAGTTTTTTTATATGATAAAGCATATCTCTGAATACTTTAAGAGGTTCAATGATTAAGTGTGAAACGGGGAAATGGCGGGAGCTGATTCCCTCCCCCTTTAATTTGTTTTTCGAACGGCATTAATCCTTGGAAATGTAAGACTGTAGTGTACAATTAGTATGCGTAGCCTGTGAGCTCAATGCCACCAGTTTAACTGAGCAATATTATTATTTTTTTTTATTATTATTGAATGAATGAGACTCGGCACTCGAACATATTTTATTATTATTGTTATTATTATTATTATCAACATGCGCAGCATCTAGAATGGACGCCAGATCCGTCCGTCTGTTCGTAATATAATAGCGCAAAAACTACCCAACCGAATCATTTGAAATTTAAAATACATAATTGTTGCATTATTTTGTCGCGTCATTTCAAATTGTATGAAAATCGGATGAATAGATCAATGACAGGGACGATCAAAAGTATTCCGTTACATAACGGTCAATGTGGGAAAAAAAAAGTTTCAAATGCTTTAAAATAGTAGTACACTCATTCGAACAAAATGATATTGATATGCATCCGTAAAGTACATGTTATAAAATACATTTTATATAATCTGTGGTGCAAAGAACATTTGTTATTGATTTACAAGGCCACACAAAATTATTCCATTACATGATGGTATAGGGAGAGAACATTGTTTGGTGCGCATTTTAATTGTAATTAACTATTATACAATTTTATGAGATTGGTATATGCGAGTGATATTTTTAAAACTTCGTTATCATACGAACGCGCCACATTTGCTACGCTTCGCGTGCAATTTCCAACTTGTTTTGTTTAGTGCCAGTCTCTATCTCGGAAGGATTTTTTATAAATCAAATGTGCTTTGGCCCATAGAAACAAAAGGTTTCAAGGGCTTTTTTAAGAATTTGACATTCTTCAAATAAAATAAAGTCACCTATGAAGTCTATACTAAGATATACTTCCTGTACAATCTGCGGCTCAAATAATTTCTGTTATTCCCTTACAAGTCCGCCGCGCAAATGTGTCCCATTACATAAAGGAGAAAACAGATTACATTAAACTATTTCACATTTTATGAAATTGATAGACGTTTACTGCAACTTCCTTCCAGTATAATAGCAGATGATAAGGACACACAAAAAAGTACTGTAACACCAAGATCTGAATATTTTTAAAACATCGTTGTAGTACGAACGCACCTCATTGGCTACGTTTGTCGCGCAATTCCCAACTTGTTTTTTTTCTAGTACAACCTTTGTCTCGCTCTCTCTCTCTCTCTATCTATATATATACAATATCATGGCCAACTAGATCTACAGGCCCATCTATTTGAGATTAATGTATGAAGTCTCCCGCCAGAGGACTCTGGTACCTTGCCCAAGTTATTCTGACCAAACCCTGAACCAAAGCAATGACCATGTGCACCGAACAGAAAACAGCTTACTCAATGCTAATTTGGGCAGGGTTTGCGTCACGTGGACTCACACGTGGTCCAATGAATTGGTTCAGAGTTTGAAGCTGAATCCAGCTTCACTTTTTAGCGAAATGGGTAGGTCTTCAGTATAGAGTCGGCAATGACAATGCACACACATACATATACGTGTGTAGGAGAATCAGTATGAAGTAATAAATTATAAATGTCCAATTACTTGTAACCCCCTTTGAATGAGTGTAGTAATCGATTTCAGTAAACTATTTATAAAATGCATCGGAATTCCAAATTAAAATTTAAACGCAAATTTAAATGGTTTTAATATACATAGTCATGCTCTATTAATGAATTGTTGATGAGCCAATTTCGACAAATTATATAAAACACTAAAATACTCAATCAGTATCGGATTGCATAAAAGAAACATCTATATAACTCCAAAAATAATAATCCTATTAACTAACTTACTGCTTTAGATTAAACGTCTCATTTCCAATTAAAATGTACCTTTGAATTGAAATTTGAATGAAATACAGGGTCATGAAAAATCGGAGAATGTGGAAAACAGGATCAAAACACATATCTCGCCAACTAATAATCCAATAAACTTCGTTCTTTATGCAAAATCTGTGTTATTTTATTGCCTTTTACGTCCCCTTCTTAAAATAAAACATTCCAAAAATTTTTATATCCCTTTCATCGGAACGGATTTTTCGAGAGTTCGAAAAAAATAGTTCCGGATCATCGATGCTACTGATATTAAAAAGGCTTCGTTCCATCCTTACATACTAAGCACATACAAAGTTTCTAGTCTCTATCTCAATTTGTTCGGGAGATAGAGCGGTTACAGACAGACACACAGACGGACGGACGGCATTTTTTTTTTTTTTCTAAAAATGTGTTTTTCGGAATCTCAAGTATCTGAAACATGCAAGTCCGTCAAAATTTTTTTTTCTATTTTCAAAACGATTCCAATACTTACCCTATACTACATATGATGGGTAAGTAATAAAGGCAAATAAATGACAACGGTGTGTGTTTTGAATGGAGTCACACGCTAAACGATCTGTGGACAACACAAATGAAACACATTCCGCGAACATATTCCCCTTTTCTCCATGCAAATGAGGAGAAAAAAAGTGTTTCATTTCCTTTCTCCTGTCGGAATTCGAAATGCTCATGAATAAAACGGAGCATTTCGATTAAAGCTCTGCTCAATTACACTTAAGGAGTCTTGTCGATACCTTTTCTACCAGAACAACAAACGAAAAACTTCCGAGAGCGCATTCACGAACTCGCATTCCTAATTATCAATGATAATTTCTGACATAAGTGGTTTTTTTTATGACTGCATGTAGCAAGAGTATTTCTCGAAACAAAATAATAACTCCATTCAAAGACTATAGTAGACCAGACCCCGAAAGGGTTAAATGTTGTACAAATAGATGCGTTCATACGTTTGGAAGTGTAGAATTCAAGCTCAATTCATGTAAGAAGGTTTCTTGGTTACGCAAAACAAAAATATTTTTAAAAGGATCATTTCTTTTGCCTTTGTATCTCTTCAGCTTTCTTGGCGCTGAGGGAGGGCGGCCGGATTTTCCAATGGAGAAATACTTCTATATTTATAGCGTCAGAACATCCTATTTGTGCATTTTATAATTCTACAAAATGCTAAGAAAACACTTTAAAATAAAAGATTTCAGTGAGCTATAAATATTGCACAAAATCCCTGTCCATTCAGATTTAATCAATCCTTCAAATATTTATTGAATGATTTAATTTAGTTTAAACATTCTATGGAAAATGCTTCAGCATGTAAAATTTTCATGAATTGATAATTCGGTAGATAAAGATAATATAATAAAAAGAAAGAAAAGCATTCAAGGTAAATAAATATTATAGGGAATGGGTGGGTGGGGAAAAAATACAAATATTTATCTACCAAAAAAAAAAAAAAGTCTAAAAATTTACAATTATTTTGTTAAGAGTGCTATAAAATTGACAGAAAAACATGCTGAAATAATACAAATTTTCCGTAAGAAATGAAAAACAAAATCACTGTAAAACTAGTCGTTGGGGGCCACCGTAATACTTACTAATCATGGATATGTATATGAAAATAAAACATGTGAAAACTATTTATACAATGCATTGCAATTCATAAACAAAATTTAAATATTGTTAATATACATAGTAATGCTTTATTAAAGAACTGCTGATGTACCCATTTCGACAAAATATATTAAACGCCAAACTACTCAAGTAGGACCGAACTGCGTAAAAGAAACATCCTTATAACTCCAAAAATAATAATTCTATTAACTAACATTTAACTGCGTCGGATGAAGCGTCTCATTTCCAATTAAAGTATACCTCTGAATTGAAATTTGAATGAAATACAGGGTCATCAAAAATCGAAGAATGTGGAAAACAGGATTACAAATATCTCGGCAACTCATAATCCGATCGACTTCGTTCTATATGCAAAATGTGTGTTATTTTATTGCCTTTTATGTACATTCCTTAAAACAAAAAAATTCGAAAATTTTTATATACCTTTCATCAGAACGAATTTTTCGAGAGTCCGAAAAAAATAGTTCCGGATCATCGAGGTTGCTGATATTAAATAGGGTTCGTCCTATTCTTACATACTAAATACATACAAAATTTCAAGTCTCTATCTCAATTTGTTCGGGAGATAGAGCGTTTACAGACAGACAGACTGAGAGACAGACAGACAGACATACAGACAGACAGACGGACGGCAAATTTTTTTTTCTAAAAATATGTTTTTCGGAATCTCCACTATCTAAAACGTGTAAATCCGTCAAAAAAATTTTTCGATTTTCAAAACGATTGCAAGACTTACCCTATACTACGTATGATGGGTAAGTAATTAACAGCAAAAAATGCTGTCGATATACAAAGGTGCTGTTTATTGTAACAGACAAAATTGCAGTCAATTAACAACAAAATTTGCTGCACTCATATTGCCAGAATTTTTTGCTGTAAAATTACAGTGAGTTTTTTTTTTTTTTTTTTTTTTTTTTTTTTATAACAACGTGTAGATTCTCAAATTCAAATCGTGTAAAAAGGGTTTAGGGTGCAAAATCCTAATCTCGGAGAAAATTGCGTCTGCCTGACATCAGACACCCGAAAAAAATGAAAGCGAGGAATGACTGATCTCGATTCATAGTTCAATAAATGATCGATATTTCAATAAAGGAGGACTTCAACAAAAAACAAGAAATCAAATCGACTATCTAATCCCCTCTCCCGGTGTTGTGCCTTGTTTGACACGGCACAACACCGCGCTTTAGCTCTGCGGATGGGAAAGAGAAATCACACATAAGCGTTTTAATGCCGTTTTTTTTTAGAACTCTCCATTTGTTTTGCGCTCGAGTTGTACCCCGAAATCGGTACTGTTTATTTTTACCGATTTCCATGTGAACCTGTTTCATGGGACGATATTTCGGGGATTTGGATGGGTATATCATGGGACAAAAAATATTCCTTCGCATTATGGTCAATGGAAAAAATAGTTTCAAGTACATTTTAACGATGTTACACACTTTCAAATATAATAGATTTGACATGATTATATGAGATATATACTAAAATATACATTCCGTACAATCTATGATAGAAGGAATATTTGTTATCAATTTACAGGGCCACTCAAAAGTATTCTATTACATAAAGGTATACGATGGAATTGGGGATTGTTTGGGGGCGCGTTTTAATTAAATTAAACTATTTCACATTTTAGGAAATTGATAGACGTTGATGTGAATTACTACAAGTTGCTTCCTATATAACAGAAAGCAGATAGTATTTACAGGGACACACAAAAGATTTGGAATAATCTGCTGTTTACAAATTGGAAGAAATCTCAATTGCCTTATGCAAAAGTCAATTTCCACTTTGCAGAAAAAATTTCTTTTTTTTTTTTTTCTTTCTGATTAATTAGATGCGTTCGTTATTATGTAAATAGGTAGCACCTAGAGTTGTCGTTCAGTTCGTCCGTCAATCCACATGTAACAATAGCGCAAAAACTATCCAACCGAAACGTTTAAAATATATAATTACATAATTTTGTCAAATGTTGGGAAAATCGGATGAATAGTTCGATGAAAGGGATTCTCCAAAGTATTCCGTGACATGGGGAAAAAATAGTTTCAAATGCATTTTAAGGATGCTATTTCTTCGAACATAGTAGAATTGATATGCATCTATGAAGTCTATACTAAAATAGACATTCTGCACAATCTGGGGTGCAAAGAATATTTTTTAGTAAATTACAGGGCCGCACAAAAGTATTCCATTACACAGTACTATAGGGTGAAACACTGTTTAGAGCGCGTTATTATTATACAATATCGGACAAAAATCTCGCTGGTTCGAGGCGATTAAAGCTCTGCTCAATTACAGTTAAGGCGCAACATTAGGCACAGAAAAAGACCCAGATGATAATCGGGGGGTGTTCTTTTCAACTATCTCGCCCAAATTTTAATATTTTTACATGATTTTTTTTTTTTTTTTGCACAAGATAGCTGTGGACGATCCACAACCGACCTAGTTTTTACTTCTTCAGTTTTCGTTTCAGATTAAAAAAAAAAAAAAAAAAAAAAAAAAAAAATACTTTAACTTGACCGCTTTTACCGGTTCTGAAATTGAAACTGTCGTAATATAAAAAATCTACAAGCAAAATCGAAAAAGTAAAAACTAGGCCGGTTGTAGATCGTCCTTAGCTATCTTGTGAAAAAAAAAAAAAATCATTTACAAATATTAAAATTTGAGCGAGATATTTGAAAAGAACGCTCCTATGGGAGCGTTCTTTTCATTATCATCCGGGTGTTTTTCTGTGACTAGTCACAGCCTTAAGGCACCCGTCCCTGCTCGCGAAGACACTCGCGAGCTAATGTTATTCCATTAGGCAGGCATTTTTCTTTCGCATTTTGACACTTTTTAAATAGTTTTTTGCATTGGATAGCTGAGGTCTGATTCGAGATCGCTCCTCGATTTCTTATTATATTATTTCGATTTTGATACGACAGGTATTTTTTATAAAGTTACTTTCATTTTCTGAATCAGTTTTGAAATAGAAAGTAACTTTATAGAAAAAAATATCTGCGACCTAAATCGAGAAAGTAATGAAGGGGCGATCTCGAAAGGGACCTCAGCTAACCAATTGGGGAAAAAAAAAAATGAAAGATGTGAAAATGCGAAAGAGTTATTAGAAAAATTCCTCCCCATAGGAGGGCAGGGACGGGGGCCTTAAGAGGCCACTTCACTTAAATGCAAAGACCCGTTCGCTCACGCTAATCCTACGGAAGAAATTTATACAGATATATCTCGGTTGCAATTCAGTACTTTGAAATGATATTTTTTGAAAATATCATTTCAAAATACTGAATTGCAACCGAGATACATCTGTATAAATTTCTTCCGTAGGATTAGCATGAGCGAACGGGTCTTTGCATTTAAGTGAAGTGGCCTCTTAACATAAAATTTCTGTGGAACATCTGATCCATGGAGCCCCCCCCCCCCCGTATGCAGCTCGGGAACCACTGTGACGAGTCTGAGCCGTCTGTGAATCATCATCTCTCTAAACACGGATGTTGTTGTGGCTAGAACGAGTACAGGGTTATGACGTCATTCTGACGTCGGCAACCGCCTCTACTTTTTTAATCCGATGCCTGTCTGATGTCAGCCCAATCAAAACACATATACACCGTTGCCGCAAAATGGATTTCGAGGTATCGTTATTTAGACAGGACAGTTTGCGTAGATATAGATTCCACACTTAGAATTCAAAATACGCAGTCGGTTCTCGCTCATTCGAACTCGTCGGGACCACAAGAAATGTTCGAATTATGGAAAACATGCTTAATAGGATACTACAACAAAGGAATGAATGTTATGGTGTTTTTAGGTGCGTTCGTAATTATGTAAATACGTAGCACCTATTGTTGTCGCTCAGTCCGTCCGCATATAACAACGCAAAAACTACCCTACCGAATCGTTTGAAATTTAAAATACATAATTATACCATAATTTTGTCGAGTCATTTCAAATGTTATGAAAATCGGATGCATAGATCATTTACAGGGACAATCGAAAGGATTCCGTTACATGACGGTCAATGGGGAAAAAAGTTTAAAATGCATTTTAATCGTTTGAATTTTTATTATTAAATTACAGGGCCACACAAAAGTATTCCACTACATAATGCTATACGAGGAAACATTGTTTGGGGCGTGTTTTAATTATATTCAACTATTTCAAATTTTATGATTAAGATATGTGTTGCCGAGGTGTAATAAAAATTACTTCCTGCATATTTACAGAAACGCAAAGATTTCGACTGCTATACTATATCCGAAGTACGCTCTACTATATCAGCAAGGTCTGAATATTTTTAAAACTTCGTTATCGTACGAACGCACCTCATTTGCTACGTTCACGTGCAATTTCCAACTTGTTTAAATTTATTTCGTCTGGTATCATCAGAATAGGACTTACTATTAAATTAGAATGTATAAATATATAAACCATTTAAAAGATTAGAATCAAGCACAATGGAAGAAAAAAAGTAAAGCGTCTCTGATGGACAGACGGGGGCACTAAGAAAGCGGACATCAAATGCATGGGATTATATATATACTCGTTCGGAACAATTTCCCCAAAAATCGAAGAAAGAAAGTTATTCAAAGGATGTGAAATCCGTGAGAAATGGAAGAGAAAACTGAAAAGTCGGAATTCTCGTCAGTTCGAATGAAACGAAGTCAAGAGAATGAATGAAAGTTTTTAACGTTATTCTGCCATTGAAAATTTCGGGACTTCCTATTGAGTTCGAATGAAGCGAAGATTCGAATTATCCGATTTCGAATTAACGAGAGTCGACTGTAATATTTATTATATTTTGAGGAAAAAATCCTGTAACCTGTTCTTTTACATGATTTTTTGCTGTTACCGTTACAGGAAAAGTTCTTGAAATCGCAGTTTCCTAGAAAAAACTTAATAACTATACACCTTTTTTTTTCTTTTTTTTTTTTTTTTTTTTAACAATGTAATCAAGTCTTCTAATTTTATATCTTTCTGTTAAAAATAATTTTGTGAGTGTGTTTGATTCATAATTTTTAAAATATTAATTTAATAATTCATATCTTATAATTACAAAAATTACAAATTCAACGTATTTTAGTATTATTTCTACCTAAAAAAATAGCACATTAGGAGCATAATTTCTAAAAGGTATTTATGAAAAAGTGAAAATGTAATATACGTTTACAAGCATTCAAATTTGAGTGTTTACAAAAAAAAAAAAAAAAAAAAAAAAAAAACCGTATCATTCAAATCACTTGAAACTGGATGCCTAGGCATAGTTTGAACCGAAGATTTGGAATAACTTGTCAAAATTGGGTATTGCCATTGGAAAAATAATAATAATAAACGAGTTTCAGTATGTAGGTACCGCTCAAGACAATCGTTTGCTACCAGTAATTTTTCTTTTGATAATTAGTTTTGGAGTTAGAAGGGAGAATTTACTTTATTATCCTCTACTTTTTAGCTCACAGGCTATCATAGCCTGAGAGCTTATGTGCCCGTCCGTTCTGTATGTATGTGCGTATGTGCGTAACGCGATAACTCATGATAAAAATATCGGATCCACTTGAAATTTTGTATATAGGTATATCCTGATAAGGCGCTTCCCTGATTAGTTTTTGGAGTTCATTCGATATGTATAAGAGGGGGAACGGGGGGCTCATGCCCCCCGTTAGTTGATATAAATGGGATTTTCATGCAGAATTAAGTTTTCGTTCAAAATTTAGATTAGGATCATTCTGATGAGGCGATTCCGTGGCTGTTATTAGGTGTTCATTGAATAAGTATAAATAGGGGGAACAGGGGTTCTAATGCCCCCCCCCCCGTTAGTTGATATAAATGGGATTTTCATGCAGAATTAAGTTTTCGTTCAAAATTTAGATTAGGATCATTCTGATGAGGCGATTCCGTGACTGCTATTAGGTGTTCATTGAATAAGTATAAATAGGGGCAACAGGGGTTCTAATGCCTCCCCCCCGTCTTAATTTATATAAATAGGTTTTTCAAGCAGAATTTTCAGATTTCGTTCAAATCTCTGAATCGTTTTGGAAGTTTAATGGTTAAGTATAAAAGAAGGGGATAACTCCTTTTAAATTATATAAATGCTAAATGGGTTTTTATTAAGAATTATCTAATTTGCTCTGAATTTTGGATATAGATTTTTTATATGATAAAGCATGTCTTTGATAGTATAGGAGGTTCAATGGTTAAGTATAAAAAAAGAGGAAAGGGGAGAGCTGTTTCCCCTTCTTAATTTTTTTTTCGAACGGAATTAACCCTTGAAAATATAAGGCTTTAATGTACAATTAGTATTTGTAGCCTGTGAGCTCAATGCCATCAGTTTAACTGGGCAGTATTCTTTATTAGCTCTCAGGCTATCAAAGCCTGGAAGCTTATGTGCCCGTCCGTTCTGTATGTGCGTAACGCGATAACTCATGATAAAAGTATCGGATTTACTTGAAATTTTGGATATATGTACATTCTGATAAGGCGCTTCCCTGATTAGTTTTTGGAGTTCATTCGAAATGTATAACAGGGGGAATGGGGACTTCTGCCCCTCCCCTTAATTGATAAAAATGGGGTTTTCATGCAAAAGAATCAGTTTTCGTTTAAAATTTTAGATATAGGATCATTCTGATGAGGCACCTCCGTGATCAGTATTAGGTCATCATTGAATAAGTATAAAGAGTGGGAACGGGAGCCCCTCCGCTTAATAGATATAAATGTGTTTTTAAAGCAGATTTCTGAATTCTGATTTTGAGAACGGAATTAATCCGTGAAAATGCCCCGTTATAACGAACTTCAAGGGACTGAAGTTTTTGTTCGCTATATCCAGTGGTTCACTATATCCGAACCGTTAAAAATATTAGAGTTTACAAAATATGTATATTATTACCTGATACCTATATGTTCAATTATGATGTATTAAGAAAAAGACGTAAAATCTATTAGATATGGTCATTAATGAAGTAAATTGATTACATTAAACTGGCACAATACTAAATAAATTAACTTAAAATGAAGACAAAATACAATAAAGTGCCGATTATCTAAACATTCGAGACCAACCCTAGTTCGGATAAATGAGCAGATAAATGGTCCTGTCTATACTAAAATCTTTAATCCTTAAATCCAGGCTTAAAATGACTAACACTAATTATTGGCACGTTAAAAATCGTTTTAATTTTATTTTGTTTGTTTATTTTTTTATCATTTAAATTTCCCTTTTTATCATAATCTTGTGAACTTCAGAGAGTATAATTTAAGGAAAAAAGCTTTTGATTATTGGTTGCTTCAAAGAAGACGTTTTTTTAATGCTGCCATATCTCGAATGACTCTTTAATCTATATTAATAAAATAACAAATCGCTCTGTGTGTGTGTGTGTGTGTGTGTGTGTGTGTGTGTGTCTGCGATAGTTAGCGAAAACTACGGTACGTACGAAGCTCAAAAATTTTCTGAGAGTAGCCCAATATCTCTCCTGATGCACCTGACGCTCAGAATTTCGAAATTCCAATTATTAACTGAGTAATTAATTAAAATCGAGAGGTCACTCTCATAAAAAATCATCTTTTTTCCATTTTTTTTCTCTTTCATTCTTTTATGGTTGGTTGGTTGTGTAAAAATTTTCGCAGAAGTAATCAGATAAGCCGGTGTAACAATGACATTGGAGTATTTGATGTTTCAAGACGATGACCATAGAGGAATAAGGTAGGTGGAGGTGAAATAAGTCTGAAAAAAGGTTTGAATGTGAAACCATTTATTGCTCAAATTTTAATATTCCAAACAAAAGGACATGGAAGGGATTTTGTCATGGAGGAATGAGATAGGTGGAGGGGAAGTATTATCTCTGGGGGTGATGCTAAAAATGTAACCCTACATTAAGTAACATTAAGTCCAAATAAAACCACGTGCTTTGACACGCCTATCAATTGAAACAGGTTTAAACCCGTATATTTTTGCCATTATTTTTTAAAAAGAACTAATCTATCGCTTCACCAGTAAGACTTTATTATTTTATCATATGTGTTTTAAATATCAATACAGAATATTATTTTAAAGTTTTGCTTGAAAATATAACATTCTTCTGTTAATATCTTAAAATCGTCTGCAGTCAGAAATCTATACATTAGATTAATATGTATTACTTAAGTTTTCATACATGATTTTAAAAGAATGTTTTCATCATTATATTTTAAATATTTATTTACATGCAATTATTCATAAACATTTTTCATCTACGTTATAAAGTATTTAAAATTATATTAAATTAGGAAACTTTTAGTTACACAATTTTTAGTTCGCATCAAATGTATCAATACTTATTTAATTTCAATTTGACATTTAATTATTGCTAATTTTCCAATTTCTTTTATTTTAAAAGCGAACATTTATTTTAATAAATAATAATAGAGCAAAGACCATTCAAAAAATTTACTATTTCTTCTTAAAATATGCTTCAGTTGTAATTAATTTCTTTCAATTCGTATTATAATACAAAATTCCTTCCACGTCCTTTTGTTTGGAACATTAAAATTTGAGCGATAAATGGATTCATATTGCAAACCTTTTTTTATCCTTACTTCACCTCCATCTATCTCAATCCTCCATGGGATTTTGTATTATAAGACGAATTGAAAGAAATGATTTACATCTAAAGCATATTTTAAGAAGAAATAGCAAATTTTTAAAATTGTCTTTGCTCTATTATTATTTATTAAAATAAATGTTCGCTTTTAAAATAAAGAAATTGGAAAATTAGAAATAATTAAATTTCATATTGAAATTAAATAAGATATTGAAAACATTTTAAATATAATTTAAATTCTCATTTTCGATAATATCAATGATATATTTTTTTAAATTTCAGAAGTGTTTTTTATCGCAAAGTTGAAAAGTACTTATGTATTCGGTTTGTCTGTCCGTCTGTCCATACTGTAAATCCCGTAAATATACTCAATTGATAAAGCTTATTTAGGATCACTAAAGCATGTTTGGTATTTCATATGAAATATGTACGAATATTGGTTCATTTACAGAGACACTCAAAAGAAATTGATTACATTACCGTATATAGGGAAAAATTGTTTGACGAGTATTTTAATGAGATCTTGCAATTTCAAATGTATTGAAACGGCTATAAATCACCTGATTTCACTACGATTAAATTAAACACACAAATCATAGCCATTTTTATTGATTTACAGGGACACACAAAAGAAATCAGCTACAGTACTGTATTTGCGTAATAATTGCTGTAGAGTACGTTTTAAAATTTGGTATGTACTTTTAAATTTAATTAGTTTTTTGCATAATACTCTTTGTATATAAAATCTATATTTGATATACAGGGCTGCACAAAAATAGTCGCATACCATTTTCTTTATTAGAGGAAATTGCTGGAGGCTAATTTTCAGAAATATATGTACCACTTAAATGAATTACATTTTGAAATGCATATTGCATTACAAATCTCTATATCATATACAAGGTTCCTAAAAAAATCGGATAATTTTCCGAATGTAAATGGGAACAGCTGAAATTCGGTTTTGAAATGCTTTATATATTAAATAAACTGTAAATGGAAAATAAATTGTTTTCGGATGTTTCTAATGATAAAGGAGCATTGGCGACTTGGAAGCTGTTATCGAGTACTTTTACATAGTGATTATAGTAAACTATCGTAGTTTTAGAAACATCTGTCTTTTTAGCTCTTTCCAAGAAAATTGAAAAGTGCTTATGCATTTGGTTTGTCGGTCCGTCTGTCCACGCTCTGACTCCCGCGTTTGGTGACCCTAAATAAGATTTATATCAATTGCATGAAAATCCTACTATATTTATAGTCGGATTTTCATGCAATTGATAAGGATTATTTAGGGTCACCAAAGCATGTTTGGTATTGCTTATAAAGTATGTATGACTAATGATTCATTTACAGGGACATTCAAAAGAGTTCGATTACATTATGATATATGGGTAAAAATCGTTTGGAGCATACTTTAATGACATTCCGCTATTTTTAATGTATTCAAACTAATATAAATCAATTAATTTAACTACGGTTACGTTAAAACAGAGCATTTACAGCATTTTAAAATATATTTACAGGGACACACAAAAGAAATGGTTACAATACTGTCTTTGCTTAATAATTGCTGGAGAGTACGTTTTAAAATTCGGTATACGCTTTTAAATGTAAATACTTTTTTTCCACATTACACTTTACACATAAATTCTATATATCATATACAGGGCAGCACAAAAGTATTTGCCTACCATTCTCCTCATTAGAGGATATTGCTGAAGGGGAATTTTCAATTGAAATATGTGTATCTCTTAAATGAATTAAATTTTGGAATGCATGTTGTTAATATGTACCGATCGATGTATCATATACAGGGCTTCTAAAATTTTCGGATCATTTTCCGAATGCAGATGGAAACAGCTGAAATTTGGTTTTAAAATGCTTAATATATTTTCACATTGTGAAATGAGACGTAATATCTTAAATTTTTAAACGGTGCAGTTTTTTACATTATTCTGAATGTGTTGGGTAGTGTTTCATAATCTGCACTTGATGCATGACTTTTTATTTTTAAACACATTTTTTCATTGTTCTTTTTTTTTTCGCTTTTAAATACTAAAAATTGTTCCGAGTTTAATGCACACCTGCCATACAGTGTTGCAGGTAGTGGGAATCTGTGTAGGATATTTGCACAGACCATATTTCATCCTTAATTTATAAGTAGTGATTATTTCCGAACAATAATTTCATTAAATTTCTTAAATTCTTATTGGATTTTACCGCCCTCTCGACTAATATATGTACGAATTCGCTTAATACTGGAGTTCCCTTCGGATATAGGTTTATGAAGGAATTAGTGAGCTCCTGGAGGTGAAAAGTAGAACTAATATATTTTACAGAGCATGCAGCAGCAGTGTAGGAGATTCTAATTTTTAATATTGGACTCTTAATTGCGTGGTGGTTGTCATTATTTCTGAATAGAAATTTCAACAAATTTCATAAATTGCTATTTGTATCCCCATCCCGTTGGGTAATATATCTACGGAAAGAATGAAAATCGGATTATCGATCGGATTTAGGTTTGTTTATGAAAAAATGCCTATTCTGGTGATGGCAAGTGAAACTAAAGCACTCTGCAAATCGTGCATTGCAAGCTTATTATATCCGACCGCAGGTGGCGGTGATCCATATCAGATTTTCGTACAAAATATACTGCGCCCCGTAGTGGTGAAAAGTGGAACTAAAGTACTTTGTAACACGTACGCGGTTAGAATTGTTAGTTAATAGTTAGTGTTAATTTTAATTAATTTAGAATTTGGCTACGGTTAGGTAACAGTTAGGTTACATTTGGGTTATAGATAGGTTGCAATTATATTTCGGTTAGTCTTACGTTATATTTAAATTCCGGTTACGTTATAGTTAGGTTATGATTAAGTTACAGTTAGTTTAAGGTAAATTGTAGTTAGGTTACGGTCAGAAAATTGATAAGTTATGATAAGGTGACGACTAGGTTACATTTATGATAGATTTAAGTTTGGCTCAGGTTAAGTTGCAGTTGGGTTACAGATAGGTTCCGATTACATTACAATTAGGTTAGGGTTAGGATTTTATCCACAAGTTGAATATTACACACGTTTTAATTGAAATATACTTAATTTTGTTCTATGGTTCTGAAACTACAATACTATATATTAACCTTTTACCTAATCATTGATTATCGATTTTAATTAAGGTATAGTCGGATCTAGGAGAGATATAATTTGCTTGAAAATCAAAATGTTACACTTAGGATTTCGAGGTGAAAAAAAAAGAAGTTACGTGACTGAACAGTGATATTTACGGATAAAATCAGCATTTTAACGCGAAAATTGCGCAATTGTTGAACACATATTTATTCCTCCGTTTCCCATTGAAGTCGTTTTAAATGTTTGTTACTCTAAATTCAGTTGTTTATTTTTTTAAACCGATTTTTCTCACAGTCAGTGGCCACGTATTTCGAATTAGAGATAAAATCACAAATTTCAGGTTCGTTTGATATTATTATCACGGACCCGGGCAACGCCGGGCGGGTCAGCTAGTAGTTAAATAAGTTAGCTTAAATGCGTTACTGAATTGCTAAGACATGAGTAATGGAAAATAACTGACGGGTGAGCGTGATCACACCTTCAGAATGGCTACCATAGAAGAGAAAGAATGCAGGTCTTACTACTCTTTAATAAAAAGACTTATCGTTAATTTGCACCATGTTTTACCAGCCTGCATGCATTTTCTTATAAAATTACAGTCGAAACGTTTTTTTCACATCAGCGGAAAACTAAAAGAGAAAAAAAAATCATAGTCGACTACAAAAAAAGTTCGTTATAACCGCTTCTTAAGATTCCGGAGGTTCGTTTTAAAAGGATACAATAGCATTAAACAGAATAGGAAAACGGCGGGACCACAATTTTCGTTCGTTATATCCGGGACTTCGTTATAAACAGAGTTCGCTATAACGGGGTTCGACTGTATAAGGCTGTGTAATGTGCAATTAGTGTACATAGCCTGTGAGCTCAATGCCATCCGTTTAACTGGGAAATATTCTTTTTAGGTGCGTTCGTAATTATGTAAATACGTAGCACCTATTGTTGTCGCTCAGTCCGTCCGCATATAACAACGCAAAAACTATCCAACCGAATCGTTTGAAATTTAAAATACATAATTATTACATAATTTTGTCGAGTCATTTCAAATTTTATGAGAATCGGATGGATAGATCAATTACAGGGACATTCAAAAGGATTCCGTTACATTACGGTCAATGGGGAAAAAAGTTTCAAATGCATTTTACTGGTGTTACACTCATTTGAGCATAATAGAATTGACATGAATCTATGAAGTATGTACTAAAATATACATTCTGTACAATCTGGGATGCAGAGAATATTTATTATTAAATTACGGGGCCACACAAATGTATTCCACTAAATAAAGTTATACGTGGATACCTTGTTTGGAGCGTGTTTTAATTATATTCAACTATTTCACATTTTATGAATAAGATATACGTTAATGACGTATAATAAAAATTACTTCCTGCATATTTACAGAAACACAAAGATTTCGACCACTATACTGTATCGAAAGTACGCTCTACTCTGTCAGCAAGATCTGAATATTTTAAAACTTCGTTATCGTACGAACGCACCTCATTTGCTACGCTTCACATGCAATTTCCAACTTGTTTATTTAATCCTGAAGTCAGCCAAATCAAAACACATACACATATACCGTTGCCGCAAAATGGATTTCGAGGTATCGTTATTTAGACAGAACAGTTTGCGTAGATATTGATTGCACGGAAGCTTTCGTGCAGGGAAAGTAAAAAGAATACTGCCCAGTTAAACTGATGGCATTGAGCTCACAGGCTACAAATACTAATTGCACATTAAAGCCTTATATTTTCAAGGGTTAATTCCGTTCGAAAAAAAAATTAAGAAGGGGAAACAGCTCTCCCCTTTCCTCTTTTTTTTATACTTAATCATTGAACCTCCTATACTATCAAAGACATGCTTTATCATATAAAAAATCTATATCCAAAATTCAGAGCAAATTAGATAATTCTTAATAAAAACCCATTTAGCATTTATATAATTTAAAAGGAGTTATCCCCCTCTTTTATACTTAACCATTAAACTTCCAAAACTATTCAGAGATTTGAACGAAATCTGACAATTCTGCTTGAAAAACCCATTTATATAAATTAAGGGGGGGGGCATTAGAACCCCTGTTCCCCTTATTTATACTTATTCAATGAACACCTAATAACAGTCACGGAATCGCCTCATCAGAATGATCCTAATTTAAATTTTGAACGAAAACTTAATTCTCAATTAAAATCCCATTTATATCAACTAACGGGGGGGGGGCATTAGAACCCCTGTTCCCCCTATTTATACTTATTCAATGAACACCTAATAACAGTCACGGAATCGCCTCATCAGAATGATCCTAATTTAAATTTTGAACGAAAACTTAATTCTCAATTAAAATCCCATTTATATCAACTAACGGGGGGGGGGCATTAGAACCCCTGTTCCCCCTATTTATACTTATTCAATGAACAACTAATAACAGTCACTGAATCGCCTCATCAGAATGATCCTAATCTAAATTTTGAACGAAAACTTAATTCTGCATGAAAATCCCATTTATATCAACTAACGGGGGGGGGGCATTAGAACCCCTGTTCCCCCTATTTATACTTATTCAATGAACACCTAATAACAGTCACGGAATCGCCTCATCAGAATGATCCTAATCTAAATTTTGAACGAAAACTTAATTCTGCATGAAAATCTCATTTATATCAACTAACGGGGGGGGATTAGAACCCCTGTTCCCCCTATTTATACTTATTCAATGAACACCTAATAACAGTCACGGAATCGCCTCATCAGAATGATCCTAATCTAAATTTTGAAAACTTAATTCTGCATGAAAATCCCATTTATATCAACTAACGGGGGGCATGAGCCCCCCGTTCCTCCTCTTATACATATCGAATGAACTCCAAAAACTAATCAGGGAAGCGCCTTATCAGGATATACCTATATACAAAATTTCAAGTGGATCCGATATTTTTATCATGAGTTATCGCGTTACGCACATACGCACATACATACAGAACGGACGGGCACATAAGCTCTCAGGCTATGATAGCCTGTGAGCTAAAAACCAAGTTGGAAATCGCCCGTCCAACGTAGAAAATGGCTAAAAGTAGCGTACTATAGCAAAGATTTAAAAAATAGGCAGTTCTCGTGTTATAGTACATACAGTATAGTATGTACTATACTGTCGGAATCTTTTCTGTGTCCCTGTGAGTATTATCTGCTTTCAGGAGTCACATGTAGTCAAACTCAGCAACGTCTATTCATTTAAATAAAAGGCGCTCCCCAACACGATTGTGTAATGGGCTACATTTGTGCTCGGGGGAGGGGAGGGGGCTACTCCTCTTAAGGCATGCGGAGTGTTAAATGGTCGAGGATTATATTCCGTAAAAAAAAAAAAAAAAAATCATTTCACGCAAGAAATTAATCAAGTTGGAAAATGAAAGTCAAACTTGGCAAATGAAATGCGTTCGTACCCTAATAATGTTTTAAAAATACTCAGATTTTGATGGAATAGTATACAATACATCGGATACAGTGGAGTGGCCGAAATCATTTGGGTGTCCCTGTAAATTCCATCTGCTTTCTACTATACAGGAAATGACTTGTAGCAAATCTCAGCAACGTAAATCAATTTCATAAAATACGAAATGGTTTAACCCTGCTGTTCTGTTCGGGTCTATTTGATATTGTTCAGTTATAAAAAAAAATTAGCGAAGAGATATTTCCATGAAACATTAGTACTGAAACTTTTCAAGCATACATCGGATTATTATTATTAGTTGGTGTGTACACATCATATGGAGAATCAACAAAAAGTTTGTGGAATCAAGAAACAGGCAGAAATATATTTCGTGCTACAATGTCCCTCGAAACCTTTCATATGATATCGAGAGTTATTCGTTTCGACAATAAATGTACCAGGCAAGAAAGAAGGTCTGTAGATAAATTAGCTACTGTTCGAGATATTCGGGAAAAGTGGATAGAAATTCAACTTAAATTGTGTCAATGTGACTTAAGTACGCTCTGCCATTGTGGAATGGAATACTTTTGCGTGGACCTGTCAATGAATAACACATATTCTTCACTGTAAAACATTGACTTACAGAAGATACAGAAGATCAAAGTGAAAATGTTACTGTAGATGAACAATTAGTAGGATTTCGTGGACGATGCCCTTTCAAACAATATATACCTAGTAAACCCTCCAAGTATGGGATAAAAATATGGACTTTATGTGATAGCAAAACTTCGTATGTACTGAGTGCCCAAATTTATCCTGGAAAAAATCAAGGATCAAAGCCAGAGAAAAGTGAGGGTATGCGGGTAGTGAGTGACCTTACTTATGGGTATTCGGGGCACAATGTTACATGTGATAACTTTTTCACATCCTATAACTTCGGAAAATGACCATGCTTGACACCATTAGAAAAAATAAGCCCGAACTTTCTGAGAAAATGCTAAACAAAGAAGTGCACAGCTCATCATTTTATTTTACAGAAGATACAACAGTTGTAAACTACATCCCTAAAAAGAACAAAAATGTTATTCTTATGAGCACTTTCCATCATGAAAATGAAGTTAGCGACAGACCTGACAAAAAACCACAAATGATATTAGATTATAATGCAACTAAAGGGGCGGTGGATAGTCTTGATCAACATTTGAGTACATTCACTTGTAAGAGAAAAACAAATCGCTGGCCTATGATAGTATTCTATAATATGCTTGATACATCTGCTTACAATGCATTTATTCTGTGGATTTCAATAAACAGCAAATGGAATGAAAATAAATTAACCAAACGAAGGCTCTTTTTAGAAGAATTGGGGAAATCTCTAATTTTTCCACACATTGAAGTAAGACAGCATTATCTTAGAAGCGAAGATTCAGTCAAAATCGCAAAGAGTACTTAATACTTAGTACGTACTTCATAGATGTATAACATTTTCATAATGTTCGAAAGGCATAAAATTTTTTTCACTATGTAACGAAATACTTTGGATAATTCCTGTCATTCAACTATGTATCCGATTTTCATGAACTTGGAAAGCACTCGAACAAAATATATATTTTTTAAATTACATTTGTCACAAAATGTCACACTCCCCCTTGTTACATGTCACGCTCTAATACACATAAATATACTTTTGCAGTTCAGAAACTGAGTTCTAGATCCCATTTCAAATTTTATTTTTTGAATTTTAATTGTGACTTTTAATGGCATTTGTGTACTTATTTTGTATGCATGAATATTAAGGTTTACAACAAAAATTATAATTAATATGCAATATTACTACAAAAGAGCCATTGAAAAGAGTAGCATTTTGGAATTTAAACGGTACAAGGCGGAAACCGTCGAATTTCGACAAAAGCAAATGTTTAAGAAGAAACTGTTTCATTGATTTATATTAAACTTACAAAATTAGTTACAATAAAAAATGCAACTTTCAATGGTCAGTCTAACTCTCAAACAAATATTATTTGAAGCTAAACTTAAATAGAAAAACATTATTTCAGTAAAACTCAGTTGTCTAAATTAAACCTTAATCGCATATGTAAAAATATAATAATAATAAAGTAAATTGTAATAAAGATCGGTTATTAAGATGAAGTTATCAAGGCTCTTATGTAAATGCGTATGAAAAAAAAAAATATTTCAAATTGACACGATCTTAGAATTTCGCGTGAAATTTAAACCCGTCATCATTTTCATCTTCTCAAAATTTGCACGCGCACATTTCAATTTTTAGCTCACAGGCTATCATAGCCTGTGAGCTTATGTGCCCGCCCGCTCTCTATGTATGTATGTTCGTTCGTACGTGCGTTGCGTAACGCGATAACTCATAAAAATATCCGATCCACTTGAAATTTTGTATGTAGGTATATCCTGACAAGGCGCTTCCCTGATTAGTTTTTGGAGTTCATTCGATATGTAGAAGAGGGGGAACTCATGCCCCTCCCCATAGTTTATATAAATGGGTTTTTCATGCAGAATTAACAGTTTTCGTTCAAAATTTTAGATATAGGATCATTCTGATGAGGCGATTCCGTGACTGTTATTAGGTGCTCATTGAATAAGTATAAACAGAGGGAACGGCGGTTGTAATGTCCCTCCCCTTAATTTATATGAATGGGTTTTTCATGCAGAATTGTCAAATTTCGTTCAAATCTCTGAATAGTTTCGGAAGTTTAATGGTTAAGTATAAAAAAGGGGGATAACTACTCTTAAATATATAAATGCTAAATAGGTTTTTATTAAGAACTAGCCGCCCTGGCGACCAGTGTTTGGTCTTCAGGTTTTAGGATTTGGTCATTGACTTTTTCTGTGAAAGGCCTTTAACGATGTCTACCCTTACATTAAACCAAAATATCGTTCATTTAATGCCAGTCATTTAATTACACATTAAATATTATGTGAGTTGGCTTATTAGCATCCGATGCTATTTCTTTCAGACAAGCTAAAAATGTCATGTCATCAACCCTGAATTTTCTATTCAACCGATTTTGATAATTATTTTTTTAAATGAAAGCTATTTATTTGTAGTTGTGCCCATTTTAGCTATTTTTTAATTTATTTCCATTTTTATATTTTAGTTTTAGTTTTAAATGCTTTTTTACGATATTTCTTCAAAATGGTGGCAACACAGTTTAGCTTTTCTCTCGACAATAAAATTACAATATCAATCAAATACAATATTATTACGGACGCCTTTTTCATATTACTAATAACAGTAACTTTCAAAAAACATTTGAAGAGAAAAGTACGTCACTATTTAAAACATCGCATTTTTACTCATAAAGAAATTACATTTCAATATTTCTTTTCATTATGAACACTGAGATTGAGATTTTACTTTCAGATGACTTCAGTTAGCGAAAATAATGTCATAGTAAAAATAAAATCAGTTTTTTTTAGGTAGATTTCGTATGAAATATTTTAGGTAGATTTCGTATGAAATACTACCTATTGCATTGTCTCCCATGTTGGAATTTCTGAAAAATTTTTGCGGATCTACACGAATCATGACTCCTAGACCCCAAAACTACCATCAGTAAAAAAGTTTATCTATCTATCTATCTATCTATCTATCTATCTATCTATCTATCTATCTATCTATCGGTGTATATCACTTTCTTCTAGACACGATAACTTCCATAATTATGCTCAGATCTTTTTCAAACTTTTACATAAAATCAAGGAGCTTAAAATCTCGGTCGAGTTCGTTAATGGGCAAAATCGGACCAAGGGGGTGGAAATAAGGAGGGTTTTTGTAAAAACCGAAAAAACGCGATAACTTCTTAATTAAAATAGATATCGAATCAGTTTAATGTTTATATTACTTCTAAGAAATGGGCAAAAAGTTTATGCATGACAAATTTTTGATAAAGTTAAAAATGGGCTCAAAGGGCGAAAAAAACATGGTTTTTGGGAGAAAAAAATTCATAACTTCGTCAATTCTCAAGATATCAAATCCAACTAAATTTTATATAAATGTACTCAATATTATCTAAAACTTTTGTATTTACAAGTTTTTGATAGGACCAATTTTTACCGATGAAAAAAATTAAAAACGAAAAGAAAAAGGGGGGAGGAAAAAGAAAAAAATCCATAACTTACTCAATTCTTAAGCAATCAAATCTAATTAAATTTATTTTACATCTTCACAATAATATCTACAACTTTTATATTAACAAGTTTTTCATAGAACCAATTCTTATAGCAAAAATAAATTAAACAAAAATAGGAGTTGGAGAAAAAAACCTCAAATCCAAACTGCTTATATTCTGACTCATTTTAAAATTCATTTTTGATTTTAAACGCATCCAAATGACAGATCCTCTTATTTAGGAACTATATAATGCGACGTATTGGCCAGTTTTTTGATAAAGGCACAATATATTTTTAAAAAGGCTGCCAAAAAGAGTATTTTGAACAGAATTTCCCGAAGTTGTCAATGAAAAATTGAGGAAGTATAACAAATTGCGTTTTTTCTGAGTCATTTTTAAATTCATTTTTGTTCTCAAACCCTTCCAATTTACAGGTCCTCTTTTTTAGGGACTATGTAATGTGACGGATTGGCCAGTTTTTTGATAAAAGCAGAATATATTTTTAAAAAGGCTGCTAAAAAGGGTATTTTGAACAGAATTTCACTAAGTTATCGCGATTGAAATTTGAGGAAATTTAAGAAATTGCGTTTTTACCGAGTCATTTTTAAATCTTTTTTTTGTTCTCAAACTCATCCAATTTACAGGTTCTCTTATTTAGGAACTGTATCATGTGACGGAGTGGCCAGTTTTTTGATAAAGGCAGAATATATTTTTAAAAAGGCTGCCAAAATGGGCACTTTGCACAAAATTTCCCAAAGCGATCATGATTAATGAACTGTGGGTATTCAAATAACAAATTGGTTATTTTATGACTCATTTTTAAATCCAATTTTACTCTGAAACGCATTCAAATGACAGTTTTTTGTTACTTAGGAACTATATAATGTGCGTATTCGTCAATTTTTTGATAAAGGGTGAATATATATTTTTTAAAAGCTGTCAAAGTAAGTACTTCGCAAAAAAATTTCCCAAAGCGATCATGATAAAAGGATTGAGGCTGTATTCAAATAACAAATTGTTTATTTTATTACTCATTTTTGAATTCAATTTTCCTCTCAAACGCATTCAATTGACAGTTATTTGTTATTTAGGAACTGTGTAATTACTGTGTATTGGTCAGATTTTTGATAAAGGCTAAATATATATTTAAAAAAATCTGTCAAAGTGGGCACTTCGCACAAAATTTCTCAAAGCGATCTTGATTAAAGAATTGTGGATGTATTAAAATAATAAATCGGTTATTTTATGACTCATTTTTAAATTCAATTTTGCTGTCAAATGAATTTAATTAACAGTTTTTTGTTATTTAGGAACTATATAATGAGCATATTGGTCAATTTTTTTAAATAAAGTAAGAATATAATTCAAAATATGTTGCCAAAATGGGCATTTGAGTAGAATTTCGTTTAAGATGATTTTGATAAAACCAGTTCTTACAGAAAAATGAAATTAAAAAATTTTTAAAAGCGGCTGAATAAAGTAGTTAAACTGGGTTTATCTCTAATCTTTTTTTTTTTTTTTTTTTTTGAGATGAAAACTTTTCGAAATCTACCTCCACCTATAGGCCATGCCGAAAGGGATTTTTTTTTTTTTTTTTTTTTTTAAATAAATTTATTTTTTTGTAGTGCATATAAAATAAAATTTCTGGATTTCGCCGGCACTCAAATTACAATTTTAACTGAAGATGTGCAAATATTTGCATGCAAAATTGTAACTGGCATACTTGACATTTAGTGTGTAAATATATTTATTATATATTGATTCAATAAATTACTTTTTCTTTTTCTTTTAACCAAATCGATCGGGTCTTTTAAACATTTCATTCGTCGAATTTGACGGGATTCCACTCGTTTTATTATTAAATTGCGTTTCCTTTTACTCAAAGTCCATAAAAAAGCGTTTAAACTAAAGAAAAAATCCGTTTTTTGATGAATCTATAGATTCATCAAAAAACGGCTACTTCTTCATTGACTATAGTCAATGAAGAAGTAGTACGTCAAATTGTATCTCTTTATTATTCCGCAATTCCAATGTCTCAGAGAGAAATTGCTATTAAATTGGTATTAGTTCTGTTTGCTATTATATTGATAAACACAAGAAAAATGAAGTTAGTTCATTGCAATTTAAACGGGGTCGCCCTTCTAAAAAACCTCTATCGATTTTTTTTTTTTTTTTTTTTTTTTTTTTTTTTTTTCCTAATCGGAGGCGAAACTTAATTCTGCAATGGCAGAATCTACATTCAACTTTTTTTTTTTTTTTTGTAAAATTTACTTGTAAAAAGATCTTGTTTACATTTCAGTTTGTCCAGAAAACATTTTGAAAGTTGAGTTGTATATATTTCACCTAGCAGAACGAAACTGAAGTTTGATTGGATTACATGCTCGAATTATTTTTGCATGGCAAGATTAATGGTTGGAGAACCTGCTATATGAATGTTTTATTTATTTTTTTTTTTTAATCATTGGAGAATGAATCTTTTTTTTTTTTTTTTGTTTACTTTGGTGGAAACAGATTTTGGGAAGTTAATTTAAATTTCACTGAAGTAATCTCAAAATATTCATGTACTTCAATGTAATTCGTCGCTCAAATGTTATTTTTTTTAAGCGATCTCTATAAAAGTATAACTTTTACACAGCTTTATCCGGAAAAATAATCTTGATTTAAATTGGCCGCTAGGCCTAAGAAAAGCGAAATGGTCATCACGACAAACTGTTGATGACAGCCAAATGCGCTTTAGCAATTATCTGTACAATAATTTGGCGACTTATCACTTGCGCTGGCTAACATGAAATTAGTTGCATAGCGTATAAAGAGTGAAGTGGGTAAGCCCGGAAGTGTTGATGACAGTCACATGACTTAGGCTTTTACTATGATTATCCGATTTGCACTGAATTTTGGATATAGATTCTTTATATGACAAAGCATGTCCTTGATAGTTTAGGAGGTTCAATGATTAAGTATAAAAAAGGGGAAAGGGGAGAGCTGTGTCCCCTTTTTAATTTTTTTTTTCGAACGGAATTAACCCTTGAAAATATAAGGCTGTAATGTACAATTAGTATGCGTAGCCTGTGAGCTCAATGCCATCAGTTTAATGGCAATATTAGCAATATTCGTTTTATTATCAATTTTAAGAGAAAATGGCGTATTTCTATTGACACAACTACAAAATTCGTACTAAAAACTATATAAAAAAAATTATATCTCAAAAACAAATTGAGATATAGCTTTGAAACAAATCGCATTTAAAAGTACATGTTTTTCTCTATACGATGGTGTAAAAGTTGAAAATGTGCGATTTTTAGGATATAAAATTTGCAGAACCGAAATTGCCTGCGAAAGTGTTGCCATTCGCAGAATGATGTATGCGTTACGTTTGTCCTTTATAATATAGACAGATATTTAGCTTTAAATTTCATCTTCCCTTTAGGAACCCAAAATACTTTAATTTCGAAATTTAATCTTCTGATTTCGAATGGTTTTATTTTAACCAAAATGTGGGATGTCACATTCTTTTTTCACCCCCTTGCTACAAATTGTCACAATCTCATGAATCTCCCTCTCCCCTTCAATGAGTAGAGGTTTTTAAAATAAATTGTATAGTGCTGATTATCTTTTCCTATGCAAGTCTATATATATCTGAAATGATAAGCTGTAGATTTTGCAATGAGAATCAATGATGTTATACATTATGTTATGACATTATTTGAATCCAGAAGTGCCTCCATCGATTAAATTTTTGCCGTTGTTTATTCAACGAGTTTATCTATATAACAAATTTTTGTCCGAATGATGGATTTCGTTATACAGTCGAGTCTCTCTTTAACGAAACTTTACTACTAGGTTATCCCGTCGACCAAAAAATGATCGCCAAATTATAAGATTAAATGCCAATAATGGAGGATCGTGGATGTCAATTGAGTGACATTAAATACGATACACGTGTCTAAAACGTCATTAAGTGATTTTTATTTCGACTTGTATTTTTATGAATATTCTACTAAATTTTTGTTTCTCCATTATTTAAAATAAAAATTATGTCAATATGTATAATTTGGCTTTTAGTTTGGCGATTTGTATAATTTGGCGAAATCGGTCGACAGGATAACAGAGTAGTACCCTTGATTGTTGCTGCGTTTTTCCTTGAAAGGCGAATATATTTATCAAAGACATCGGAAGCGTGAGTGGGTCATCACTCGACAGCTCCCTTTTCCCCCTCGACACAATCTTTCGATCGATTTTATCCCGTCGACAGGAAATCGAAACCGATCCCCAAACCTTCCCCCACACCTCCCCACTTGCCTCCTTAATCACCGACTTTACCGAAGATGTCTTCTCTCCTCCCATCTCCCATTTCAAATTTGTTTCAAATTAAAATTTAATTTCGATTTCTTCTTCGAGACCGGCGCGGCGTTTCCAAAGCGATAGAGGGGGGGGAGTGTTTCTCCCCTCCCTGCGTCACTTAAGATAAAAGGGAAGGTCGTTTTCCGAACTTTAATAAATTATCGTAACCAAAGTATTTCGGGTTTAATGATGGCAGTAAGGGAAGAGATCGTTCCATTTTTCACCTGTGGAATGCCGCAGGATAGTTTATTATTTTCTTTAAGAGCCCATACCACTCAGTGCAAAAGATCCGGATGATAATGTTAAGTCAATGGGGCCGTTCTTTTCAAATATCTCGCTCAACATTTTAATATTTTGGCGTGATTTTTCTTTGCATGGAATAGCTGAGGACGATCTACTTTTTCGATTTTGGTTATATATTTTTTTATAATTATCATAGTTTCAATTTCAGAAATGGTTCAAACCGGTTTCGAAAGTTAAAGTAATTTTTTAAAAAAAATCTGAAACCAAAATCAACAGAATAAAAACTAGCCCGATCGCCATCAGCTATCCTTAAAAATCATGCCCAAAAATATTAAAATTTGAAGATGATATTTGAAAAGAACGCCCCCACAGACTTAACATTATCATCCGGGTCTTTTTCTGTGCCTAGTGTGAACTTTTAAACATAGAAAGTAAAGGCCCATGGGGCCTAGCAAACCTCTTGAATGCATGAATCATTTTTTTTTAACTCATAATTCATAAGCATCTTTTTATACCCTGCAGTTCGATTTTGTCACTTTGGAATCAGGTAAGTTAAGGTAAGTTGGGTAAGTTAAGTTCAGTCAAATGTAAAGACTTGTTCGCTAATGCTAATCCTATGGAAGAAATTTATAAAGATATCTCGGTTGCATTTCAATATCTTTAAATGATGCTTTTTGCACTGGATAGCTGAGAATGATTTGAATGGAGGCCGTTTTTCGATTTTGGTTGCAGATATTTTTTTAGGAGAGTGCTTTCGCTTTCCAAACCGGTTCCGAAAATGAAAATGTCCTCGAAAGAAAAATATTTTAAACAAATCAAAAAAGTAAAAAACGGCCCGCATACAGATCCATTTCAGCTATTCAATCCCCCCCCCCCCCAAAAAAAAAAAAAAAAAAAAAAATTATCCAATGAATAAAACATTTAAAAATATTGAAATTCAACCGAGATATCTTTCGAAACTCCTCTCATAGGATTAGCATTAGCGATCGGATTCTCTCATTTGACTGAAGTAGCATCTTAAGGACGGGGAGAATACACCTGTGGAATCCAAAAGCAAGAGAAAAGTTCATTATTTTCTTTACCACCCGAATTGCGTAAAAGAAACATCTTTATAGCTCCAAAAATAATAAGCCTTTTCACTGACAGTTTACTGCCTCGGATGAAGCGTCTCATTTCCAACTAAAATATATCTTTGAATTGAAGTTAGGATAAATACAGGGTCATGAAAAATCTACGAGAGCGGAAAACAGGATTACAAAAATTTCGGAAACTCATAATCCGATCCACTTCGTTCTCTGTGCAAAATTTGTGTTATTTTATTGCGTTTTACGTCCTTTCCTTAAAATAATAATTTAAAAAAATTCGAAAATGTTTATGTACCTTTCATCAGAACGAATTATTCGAGAGTCCGACAAAAATAGTTCTGTAAAATCGAAATGACTGATCTTCAATAGGCTTCGTCCGGTTCTTACATGTTAAGTCCGTAGAAAATTTCAAGTCTCCATCTCAATTCGTTCGGGAGATAGAGCGTACGCAAACGAGCAGACGGCAATTTTTTTTTTTTTTTTTTTTCAAAAAACATGTTTTTTGGAATCTCTTGCGTCCGAAACGTGCAAATCCGTCCAATTTTTTGATTTTCAAAACGATTGCAAGACTTACCCTATACGATGTATGATGGGTAAGTAATCTATATTATAAAGGCCAAACGTATCTGTGCGTAACGCATACGTCAGTTTGCGAATGGCAACACTTTCAAATTTTAAATGAAATTTCGGTATTGCAATTTTTCCTACTATAAATTTTTAAACTTATAAATATCGCACATTTTCAATTTTTGCACCATCGTGTAGAGAAAAAAATTTACTTTTAAATGAAATATGTTTGAAAGCTGTATCTTAATTTATTTTTGATTTTTTTTTTTTTTTTTTTTGTAGTTTTTAATGATGTTTTTCTAATCGTGGCAACAGGAGTATTCCATTTCTATTAAAAGCAAAGGAAAAAAAAGGAAGAAATTTATTACTGTGTCTTTATGTTGCCATTTTCTCATTAAAGAGGTAAAAAATTGCAATTTAAATATCTTCTGTTATAAAACCCGGTGAATATTGATTTCATTTACAAAATTTTATTTTTACGTAAAAGAATATCAACTGTTTAATATGTTTCAGCTAATAGCACTAAGACTTCAAGTTTTAAATCAAAATGATCAAATTAAAATAGCAGTTTTGTCTGAAAAGGTGAATACAGATATGAAATGTGCATTTGTAAATTTTGATATGATGAAAATGATGCTGGGTTTAGATTTCACGGGAAAAAAAAAATTCTGTGATTGAGTCAAAGTGGAATAAATTTCTCTATTTTTCATTTTGGAATACTAGCATAAGAACCTAAATTGATAATTTTATCATAACAACATATCTTTATTATTTTTTACTGCTTACATATATGACTAGCAAAAGCCATGCTTTGTTTGCATTCGCGAAGCATTATTTTATAAAACAGATATTTGAAAGTAACAATATTTTTTTATTATTATTTTTGCATCTTTATTAAACAAAAACGTTATTTTATGTTTTGGCGCATTTTAATTTTTTATTTATGATGTAAAACTGGCATAATAAGATATTTTCGAAGCAAACTTTTACAAATTTTTTTTAAATTTTCAACTAAAAGCTCTTTTAAAGATGTTTTTACAATTTCAAGTAGCAACTGGTGTTTTTTAATTGTTTGAAATATGCATGTTTCCAATCTTTGTAATCAACATCCGATAATCTTTGATAGCTATTTTAGAATAATATATTTGAAGAAAGCTTGAAGAAAGTTACTTCTTCAAAATCCTATTTTCTGGAAAAAACATTTGAAATCTGCTTTCGTTGATACTATGAATTTTTAACTGTAAAACATTTTATTTTAATTCCTTCGTTTTTATACATGTTAGCGTATGAGAATTGCTGTAATTCTCTCCGCGTGGGAGAACTTTTTACTTTCTGCGAATGGCAACTCAATTAATGGAATTACCTTTTAACGAAGCGCTCTCTCATTCTCGCAGTGACGTTTTCACGAATAATTATTGTTGTGTTTGCAAACTTATTAAAGTCTTATTTTTCTATAAAATCCTTCTGATTAATGAGTCGATATTATTTAGCCACAATACGACCTTCGCAAAAATATTTATAAAGAGCTTGAACCAACAACTTCACGCAGATCTTTTAATTTTTCATTTATATAACAAATTTAAGAATTAATTTTATTTGTTTACAATTATTTTGTTGCCAGTTTACAAAAAAAAAAAAAAAAAAAATCTATAATACAATTTTTTTAAAATGTTTAAGTGTCATCTGTGCAAACGATTTTGCGGGAAAATGAAAACATGTTTTATTTAATAAATTAATCATGATTCTATCTATAATTATTTACTCCATGATTTAAACTTTTTTTTTCTGAAAATGTACGCGTTTCATTTTTTATGTATTTGCTAAAATGCGTCCGTATTGGAAATGCATGTAAAATAAATTAATTAAAATAATAAATTTTTTAACATTTTACTGTAAAAAAAATTATATTCTGCAAATCTACAGATCATAATTTATTTTTGTGTTTAATTTGAAGTTAAAATATTGAATAGTTTTTTTGTAAAGCGTACGACAAATTGTAATTTGAGTGGACTAGTAGAGGATTCGCTTCGCTCATCCTAATTAAAATTGAATTTTAACAATTTCTACAAAAGGGTTTTATAGAAATAGTACTTTGTTAATTTGACGTTAAATTTCGTCTGTTTAAGAGTTAGACTTACCAATATAAAATGCATTTTTTACTATAACTAATTTTTTAGGTTTATTATAAATCAATGAAACAGTTCCCTTTTAAACATTTCTTTTTGTCGAAATCCGACGGGTTCTACCTAGTAATAATAACGCGCGTAATATGAAAAAAAAAAAAAAAAAAAAAAAAAAAAAAAAAAAAAAAATGCGTAAAAATTTGAATGAAGGCGTTTTATTACAGAATATTTTAATTTGTTTGTTTGGAAAACATCTCAGTTAAAGTCAAAAGAATCGAATAAACCTGTTTTGAGTTGTTAAAGTTTTAATTTGGCGCCTTTCAGCCACTCAAATTAGCATCCCTTTTTGTGTAAAAATAACCCCCATTTATTAAACCACAATGAGTTTTTCATCGCTCCGAATGAAAGAAAAATAAAATTCAAACACGACATATTTAAATGGAAAATTGATTAAATCAAAGGCACCCAAAAAAGCGGGCTGTGAAGCTACCGCACGACCGCAGCTGTTTGCATTTTTGCCGATCCCACCGAAGCTAGCGCAAGGAATAAAATACAGGCTTGTGATGGGTCGAATAATTTAAACAGCATTTTGTTTCGGTTCATTCATGAGTTTACATTTATTTAAATCATCAGTTTCTGTTTGAAAAGCTTCTACAAAGATGGATTTTGATTAATTTCCTTCTGATTTTACATATTTATTAGCAGATGAAACGAAATATTCTAAGGACTTTTGAATTAAAGTTGATGATGATTACTTAAAAAAATAATAAAAATGGAATTGGAATTTCTTCTTAATTATTTTAACATGATAGAACAATTTATTGACAAACAATTACATTTCCTTTTAACAACGTCAATTATGCGATGTTTACAAGCCCAATAGTTCTATATTACTTTTTAAAAAATTCTTATTATTATTCCTATTATCTCTTTCTTATAATTTTAACACAATATACCCATATACACCCCTAAAACGTACATCCACATTCAGAGTAATTTACAGTAAAACCCCGATAATTCGGATTAATTGGGACCGGACCTAATCCGGATTATCCGGAGAATTAGAAAAAAAATGAAATAAAATATAACATACTTACAGAAAATCACCTTTATGTTAAACTTATTGAATATTTGCAGACAGTAATAATGTTTACTTTGCTTAATTATTCCGAAAACATGTCAGAAAAAGTTTTTTAAAATTCAGAATTCGACAATGAAACAAGTTAATGTTATGGAAACTAGACATTCGCTTCTCAAACTTGAAAAAAAAAATGACCAAATCGATCCGAATTATCCGACGATCCGGATTATCGGGGTTCGAATTAGTGGGGTTCTACTGTATTTACAAACAATTGGTCTTTAAATTATTCAACCAATCAGAAGCCCATGTTTACTTCCGTATGCTAGCTTCGGCAAAAACGCCAGCTGTTTCGAGCTTGTTATTGTTCGTCGTCGTTGCCTTACAGCAAAAATTATATCTGTAACAATGCAGCATCCTTTGCCTTTACCAAGACTATAAGTCGAATGAGTCAACAGTTACGAAGCTAACAAGTTGAAAATTGCACTTGAACGTAGCCAATGAGGTGCGTTCGTACGATAACGAAGTTTTAAAAATATTCAGATCTTGCTGATATAGTAGAGCGTACTCCGGATACAGTATAGTAGTCGAAATCTTTACGTTTCTGTAAATATGCAGGAAGTAATTTTTATGACACCTCAGCAACGTATATCTTATTCATAAAATGTGAAATAGTTGAATATCATTAAAACACGCCCCAAACAATGTTTCCCCGTATAGCATTATGTAGTGGAATACCCTGTAATTTAATAATAAAAATTCTTTGCATCACAGATTGTACAATGCATATTTTAGTATATATTTCATAGATTCATGCCAATTCTATTATGTTCGAATGAGTGTAACATTATTAAAATGCATTTGAAACTTTTTCCCCATTGATCGTAATGTAACGGAATCCTTTTGATTGTCCCTGTCATTGATCTATGCATCCGATTTTCATAACATATGAAATGACGCGACAAAAGTATGTGATAATTATGTATTTTAAATTTCAAACGATTCGGTTGGGTAGTTTTTGCGTTGTTATATGCAGACAGACGGACAGACGGACTGAGCGACAATAGTAGGTGCTACGTATTTACATAATTACGAACGCACCTAAAAATGAACATCTAAGTAAAATAATAATGATAATACTAATAGTAATAATAATAACGTGCGTAATATGAAAGAATGCGTGAAAAATTGTAATGATGGCGTTTCATTGGCCGGGCTTTTACATAATACTTTCGTATATTTTTTAACGGTTTCGTTAAAGTCAAAAGAGTTCGAATTTAAATCTTTTTAGGTGCGTTCGTAATTATGTAAATACGTAGCACCTATTGTTGTCGTTCAGTCCGTCCGTCTGTCCGCATATAACAACGCAAAAATTACCCAACTGAATCGTTTGAAATTTAAAATACATAATTATTACATAATTTTGTCGAGTCATTTCAAATTTTATGAAAATCGGATGTAAAATCAATGACAGGGACAATCAAAAGGATTCCGTTACATGACGGTCAATGGGAAAAAAAGTTTCAAATGCATTTTAATCGTTTGAAATTTTAAACACATAATTATTACATAATTTTGTCGAGTCATTTCAAATTTTATCAAAATCGGATGCATAGATCAATTACAGGGACAATCAAAAGTGTTCCGTTACATTACGGTCAATGGGGAGAAATGTTTCAAATGCATTTGAATGGTGTTACACTCATTCGAACGTAATAAAATTGATATGCATCTATAAAGTAGATATTATAAGATACATTTTGCATAATCTGTGGTGCAAAGAATATTTGTTATTGGCCACACAAAAGTATTCCATTGCATAATGGTATAGGGAGAACATTGTTTGGTGCGTATTTTAATTGTAATTATTTACAATTTTATGAGATTGATATATGAGATTGATGTTTTTAAAACTTCGTTATCCTACGAACGCACCTCATTTGCTACGCTTCACGTGCAATTTCCAACTTGTTTTGACTTGTTGTTAAAGTTTTAATTTGCGCCTTTCAGCCACTCAAATTAGATGTAAAAAATAGAATACAGGGACAATCAAAAGTATTCCATCACTCAATGGAGAAAAAAATTTCGAATGCATTTTAATCGTTTGAGATTTAAAAGATATAATTTTTCAGTGTCATTTTAAATTTTTGGAAAAACGGATGTACGTTTCAGTACAGGACAATCCAAAATATTCCATTACATTACGATCAATAGGAGAAATCAGTTTCAAGTACTTTTTTAATGAAGTTACACGAGTATAATAAAATATAATAGAATTGACTATAATGTAATAGAATTGACATAAATCTATGAAGTACATAAATATAAATTCTGTACAATTTGTGATGCAAAGAATATTTATTATTCATTTACAAGTCATACAAAAGTATTCCACTACGTAATGGGATATGGGAAAATAATGCTTTAAGCGTGTTTTATTTTAATCAAAATATTTCGCATTTTATGAAATTGATATTCGTAGCTGAAGTATAATACAAATTCCTCCCTATATAATAGAAAGTAGATAGTATTTACAGGAACACTCAAAAGATTTGGACCATTATACTGTATCCGAAGTATTGTATACTATAACACCAAGATCAGATATTTTTAAAACTTCGATAGAGTACGAATGCACGTCATTTGCTATGCTTCATCTGCAATTTCCAACTTGTTACTGTTGTTAAAGTTTTAATTTGCGCCTTTCAGCCACTAAAATTAGCATTCCATTTTGTGTAAAAAATAACTATAATGAGTTTTTCATCGCTCCGAATGAGAGAAAAAGGAAATTCAAACAGGACAAATTTAAATGGAAAATTGATTAAATGAAAGGCACCGAAAAGCGGGAAGTGGGGTAGGGGCTGTGAAGCTACCGCACGACCACAGCTGTTTCGAGCTCGTCGTCGTTGCCTTACAACAAAAATTCTATCTGTAACAATGCAGCATTCTTTGCATTACCAAGACTATAAGTCGAATGAGTCAACAGTTACGAAGCTAAAAATCAACACCTAAGTAAAATAATAATGATAATAATAATAATAACAATAATAACGTGCGTAATATGATAAATTGCGTGAAAAATTGTAATGATGGCGTTTCATTGACCGAGCTATTGCATAATACTTTCATATATATTTTTTTAACTGTTCGGTTAAAGTCAAAAGAGTTCGAATGCACCTGTTTTGAGTTGTTGTTAAAGTTTTAATTGGGCGCCTTTCAGCCACTAAAATTAGCATCCCATTTTTTATGTCAAAATAACCCCCATTTATTAAAACATAATGAGATTTTTCCGTCGTTCCAAATGAAACATAAAAAATAAAATAAAAAACGCGGATAGGTAAGGAGATTAAAAAAAAAAAAAAAAAAAGATGTAAGGGAGTGGGAAGTAAGGTGTCCCCAATGCCGCCTCGACTTTTAATTCCGTCGTTCTTATTAAGCTAAATGGAATGGATTTGCCGAAAGATTGACTCGGAACTATTTCGGTCGACGCTGCTCTGAAGGGAGGGAGCCGATCTATCTCGCCTTTAATTAGGGTAGCCTCCTCACCAGAGATTAAAAAGAAAGAAAAATCCATTTTTCACCTGTGAAATGGAAGTGTTAACCGTAACCCCTTGGGGACGAGCGACACGTATACGTGCCGCAAAAAGGCTTAACCTTCCGGCGGGCGCGCCTTTGTAAGAAGTACAACATTCACTTACTTTTTTCTTTAAAACAAAATTCATGCCTGTGTTAAGGATGTTCTTAAATCAAAAAGGGCAACTTTGTGACACATGCTTTTAATTTATTTTTGTTCGGAAATATGCATGAAACTATAGCAGGGGTTGCTATTCGGAAACTGTCTCATTGCACTCATTTTTCTGTTTTTAAAAAAATCACAATAGATCTTTCATAACAAGCCTTCAAACTGGACGTTTTTGAGCCCATTCCCGAAGAAAGTAGAAAAACCGGTCGAAAAGCAGGAGAAAAACGGGTGATCACGTGATCGAAGTTGCTTAGAAATCGATAGGTAACTTTTATTATCGAAAAATGGAATAATAAGTTCGATTCGAAATCGCTTCCATAGTCAGGCCTTCCAATGTGTAAATCTTATCCGTTAAAAAATGGATTTATGAATGTGTGAAAACGTTTTGCGCTTGTTGAGCGGAGCACTTGAGAACAGCCTTAATAAGCAGTTTGGATTGGAAATACACCCTTAAAATTAGCCTCACATTTTATGTAAAAATAAACCCCATTTATTAAAGCATAATGAGCTATTTCGTCTCTCCAAATGAAAGAAAGAAAAAAAAATACGCGGATAGGTAAGGGGAATAAAAAAGATGTTAAGGGGGGGGGGAGTAAGGTGTCCCCAATGGCGCCTCGACTTTTAATTCCGTCGTTCTTATTAAGCTAAATGGAATGGATTTGCCGAAAGATTGACTCGAACTATTTTTGGTTGCCGCTGCTGAAGGGAGAAAGTCGATCTATCTTACCTTTAATTACGTAGCTTCCACGAGGGAGAAATTGAAAAAAAAAAATAATCCATTTTTCACCTGTGGAATGAAAGGTAGGTGTTGGAGTGGGATATTATTTTTAATGTATATCTGTTTAAAGCGGTCTTTTAAACACTAGAAAACAGGAATTTTGCTTTTTCAGAAGTGAATGTCACCCCCGATGAAGGAAAAACAGACAAATTCATCACCTATTTAAGATAAAATAAACATGAGATGATTACTTAAACTGTAAATTGAATTAAGCTTCCAGAAGTACAGTCGTTCCTTAAAGTACAGTCGTTCTGTTAAAAGGCAGATTCTAATCTATGTCAGAATGAGCTTTCGATGAATCACAATCTGAAAATTTCTTTATTTGACATTTATTAAGGGTGTTCTTAACTGCCCCACTCAGCAAACGCAAAACGATTTGACACATATACAAATTCATTTTTTAACGGAAATATATGAAATCGGAATGTCTGATTATGGAAGGGATTTCGAATCGAACTTAATTTTCCATTTTAGGATCATTCAATTACCTATCGAGTTCTAAGCTATTTCGATCACGTGATCACCCGTTCTTTTCTTGATTTTCGACCGGTTTTTAGGTGCGTTCGTAATTATATAATACGTAGCACCTATAGTGGTCGTTCAGTCCGTCCGTCTGTCTGTCCGCGTATAACAACGCAAGAACTATCCAACCGAATCGTTTGAAATTTAAAATACATAATTATTACATAATTTTGTCGAGTCATTTCAAATTTTATGAAAATCGGATGCATAGATCAATGACAGGGGCAATCAAAAGTGTTCTATTACATTACGGTCAATGGGGAAAAAAGTTTCAAATGCATTTTAATCGTTTGAAATTTAAAATACGCAATTATTACATAATTCTGTCGAGTCATTTCAAATTTTTTGATAATCGTGTGCATAGAACAATTACAGGGGCAATCAAAATTGTTCCATTACATTACGGTCAATGGGGAAAAAGTTTCAAATATATTCTATACGTTTGAAATTTAAAATACATAATTATTACATAATTTTTTCGAGTTATTTCAAATTTTATGGAAATCGGATGCATAGATCAATTACAGGGACAATCAAAAGTATTCCATTACATGACGGTCAATGGGAAAAAATGTTTCAAATGCATTTTAATCGTGTTATACTCATGCGAACTTAATAAAATTTATATGCAACAATAAATAACATATTATAATATACATCTTACATAATTTGTGGTGCAAAGAACATTTGTTATTGATTGACAAGGCCGCACAAAAGTATTCCATTACATAATGGTACAGGGAGAACATTGTTTGATGAGCGTTTTAATTGTAATTCACTATTTACAATTTTATGAGATTGATATATGAAAGTAATATTTTTAAAACTTCGTTATCATACGAACGCACCTCATTTGCTACGCTTCACGTGCAATTTCCAACTTGTTTTACTTTCCTCGGGAAATGGGCTCAAAAAAGTCCACTTTGAAGTTCTTGTTATGAAAGATCTATTGTGTTTTTTAAAAAAACAGAAAATTGAGTGCAATTAGACAGTTTCTGAATAACAACATCTGCTATTTTCATGCATTTCCGAACAAAAATATATTAATGCATGCGTCACAAAGTGGCCCTTTTTGATTTAAGAACACCCTTAAATCATCACTAAGATATCCACTGTCCTAGTAGTCACTAGTAGGCATGCTGTCAAGACTACACACAGAAAAATGTTTTGTTGAATCAACAAAAATTTGTTTTGTCCAACAAATCTTTTCGATTAAATATGGGTCAATGGAAATTTTGTTTGAATAAACAAAGAAATACTGTTGATTTTTTTTTTTTTTTTTTTTCAGTCCACAATTTTCATCCGGAGTAACGTCAGTTTTTATTATCCAAAAATAAGGTTTAAACCTTTATAGTCAGATTATAAGTCAATGGCTACTGCACACTCATTGAAATTTTGCAAAAGCAACAAAATTTTGTTGGAATTACAAATTGAAAATGCAAGACTTTAGTAAAGCTCAAATAAAATTCATGAAATTTTGTCAAAATTTTATAAGAGTGTTAACAATATTTTTTTTTTTTTCTGAGCAACAAAACCGATTTTTTACTTTACTAAATCTAGTCGTTGGGGGGGGGGGGGGGGCACCGTAACACTTACCCATCATGGATATGTATATGAAAATAAAACATGTGAAAACTATTTATACAATGCATTGCAATTCATAAACAAAATTTAAATATTGTTAACATACCTATAGTAATGCTATATTAAAGAACTGCTGATGTACAGATTTCGACAAATTATATAGAACGCCAAACTACTCAAGTAGTACCGAACTGCGTAAAAGAAACATCCTTATAACTCCAAAAATAATAATCCTATTAACTAACAGTTTACTGCGTTGGATTAAGCGTCTCATTTTCAATTAAAATATACCTCTGAATTGAAATTTGAATGAAATACAGGGTCATGAAAATTCGAAGAATGTGGAAAACAGGATTACAAATATCTCGGCAACTCATCATCCGATCGACTTCGTTCTATATGCAAAATGTGTGTTATTTTATTGCCTTTTATGTCCATTCTTTAGAACAAAAGCATTCGAAAATTTTTATATACCTTTCATCAGAACGAATTTTTCGAGAGTCCGAAAAAAATAGTTCCGGATAATCGAGGTTGTTGATATTAAATAGGCTTCGTCCCATTCTTACATACTAACTACGTACAAAATTTCAAGTCTCTATCTCAATTTGTTCGGGAGATAGAGCGTTTACAGACAGACAGACTGACAGACAGATGGACGGCAAAATTTTTTTTCTAAAAATATGTTTTTCAAAATTTCCAGTGTTGAAAAGGTGTAAATCCGTCAAAAATTTTTTTTTCGATTTTCAAAACGATTGCAAGACTTACCCTATACTACGTATGATGGGCTAGTAAAAATCGCTTAAAGCCACCAAAGTGTACTCAATAAAACATGTTTTGTATAGTTTTAATCAATTCCTTTTTCTGGGTGCATTGGGAAATGATCCCGGTGTAAGTTTAAACAAAAGGTGTATTTTAAAAAATTATACTAGCCACAGCCACGACAAAAAAAAAAAACTTGGTTACGATTTTAATTTTATTGTTAATTTTGGGATTTCTTCCACAAATGCAAAGGGACATCAATGCAGACCGACAATTATACACTACTTGGCCATTGATGACCGTCCACTTGCGATTTTAGACATTCTGTTAAATATTTAAAAAAAATACATGAGGAATTATCCCGAAACTCTCAGTGTATAAACATAATAGCACAAGTCATATACTTCCGTGAAGATTTTTTCCCGAAACTCCATAGGGGGACTTCAAAAAATTGAAAAAGAACGAAAATCTTTTGGATAATCTTGTCAAAACTAATGTAGCAAAAGCGCCCAAACTGTAGATTATGATTAAGTGGCTTATTGCGATAAATTGTGTTCATTTTTTATACCGATAGCGTGTATACTCGTAGAGAAATTAAGGTTTTTATAAAAACAGTCCCACATTTTTCCAAGTTTTTTGCTTATAATTTGCAAAGTTCTTAATATAAAATAATGTTCTTTTCTGAAAATATGACAAATAATATCCTAGTATATATTTATATATAGACGAGTTTTTCTGAGCTTCACTATCATGAGTTTTGGGATTCTAGACCTCATCTAGAAGTGATATGTCAGCACAGCTATATATCCTATTTCTTTTCTTTCTTTCTTTCTTTCTTTTTTTTCTCGTTGATGGGAAAGAGGGCCGTGATAAGCCACGACGGGACGGTCCCAAAAATAGAATCCCCACTCCCTTCCTCCCTCGCACACAAAGCCGTTTCACGGTCGCAGAAAAAAACACATTCTGCTTCTTTCTCTCGATTACAGACGCAGTTAAGGGTGTATTCGAAAAAATGATTTTTTTACCTTCAACAGCTCGAAATTTTTCGATACATTTTTAGAAGTAGAAACATGAAACTTGCTGGGGTGATTTTTGAAAAGACGTATAAAGGTGCCGTGTGATGTTATTTTGCGCTCCATTCGTTAGAATTGGATTCAGAAACCATTACCTTCTCGGTACACTGTAAAAAAAATTCTGTGAGGTTACTAAGAATTTTCTAGGAAACTGGGATGCCTAGAATTTTTTATGTAACCGCAACACAAGAAAATCGTGTAATATTACAAAAGTTGCTTTAGTAACTGTTACTAAATATTGTTTAGGAAACATACTAACCTTTTTTTTAGCGAGTTTCCCAAAGAATCGCCTGTAAATTTACTAAATATTACTTAGTAATCTTACTAATGATTGTTCAGGGAGTTTACTACAGAATTTTTAGCTAATTTACTAATGATTTTTAAGGGAGTTTCTCATATTAGTTTTTATAAAAGTACTAAATATTGTTTAGTAAGCTTACTAGCGATATTTTAGGGCGATTACTAAATATATTTTGGTAAATTTCCTAAGAATTATTTAGTAAACGTACAAATGATTTTTTAGGGAGTTTTCTAAGCAATATTTTGCGAATTTTCTATTGATTTTTAGTATTCTTACAAATGATTTTGTAGTAAATTTATTGAGAATTTTCTTGTACATTTGCAAGGGACTTCATGGCACATTTACTTAGAATTTTTCAAAATTGAAAACTAAACTTTTAATGTACTTATTAAAAAAATGGAAATTTATTAAGGTACCGTCAGAAAAATTACCTTTTTTTGTTTTTTTGTTTTACATGTTGAGCCAGTTTTTGTATTCTCGCCAGAAAGTTCTTTGCAACAGTACAAGAATTAATACATTAAAAATGCTAATGATTTTTTAGTATTGTATTTAAAACATTTTATTTGCACTTCCAAAATATATTTGTAACTGTAAAATATTTTCCCAGTTGTATTACCAGTGGTTTACCAGCAATATTCTGAAACGATTTTACGTGTATATAAATATATTGTATACTAATACTTCTATTAATTGGAGTTGTTACGAATTCTTTCAATATGAAGTTGATTTTTTAGAGTTTTAGATATCCAGAGTGAAGTTTTCCCCATGTATTAAAATACTTCGAAACAAAATAAACAATGTGGCCTGACATGTGTTTCAATATTACCGCAGCAATTGACACAAATATTTGTATGTTATGCACTAAAGTTTTACTTTAGACATTTCAATAGGTGCAAAATCATATTTTATATTAAATGGGCATTATAACAACAGCACTAAATGAGCAGACAAGCTGAAGCAGATCTTACGGTTTTTAGTTAAATTTAAAAAAAAGCCAATAAAAACAAAGTAAGGTACATCATTGAGTTTTAAAATATGCCTAAAAAATGTTAGTGGTATAATTATGACAAAAAAAATTTACAAATTGTAAGGACTATATTATCTCTCTCTCTCTCTCTCTCTCTCTCTCTCTCTATATATATATATATATATATATATATATATATATATATAAATACATAATTAAGCACTGTGCCTCATCTAATCCAATACATGATTTAAAAACTTTTATATTGTGAGAAAATACTATCTGTTCATTTTATGTAAATGCTACTAAACTAAACTAGAAATAAAAACTACATATTTAGTCATATATATTTTTTAAAGAAGTTTTGTTCGGTTCTATAGTCGTAAGAACTTCATTAACTCCTGGTACATATATTTGAACACTACATAATAAACGATTCAATGGCACAAAAACAGATAGGAAATCTGCAAAAAAATTAATATACTTACCTGAATGTCGCATTTAAGATTTTTTTACATCTTATATATTCTTATTTCAGGTGAATATGCAGTGAAGTTATAACTAATTATTAGAATCTTTCTCCTCCCCCTTTTTTGTGAGGGGGGGGGTGATCTTTTTCCACGACTTATTCTTCATATATTTATTGCACCGCCTACACTTAATACATTACATATTTTACATATGTCTTTAATACTTTATTTGCTTGAGAGTTTTGTTTCAAATTGAAATATTAAAGAGGAAAAAATTATTGACAAGACCAGGAATTTAAAACTAACCTAACTTAAAGATCCCGAAGAATGGATCAAATATGTATGAATTTAGCAGAATTCTTATGTGCTAACATTCCTTTGGAATTAGAATCTTTAACTCAAATAGTTACATACATGAGAGTTGATATACACCTTAACATATATATGGAAAAAAAATACATCTTTGATACATCAACAGTAATTGTGGGCAGGTTTCGAACTTTTTAATGTTTATCAGTATGGTATTATCAGTATAACTAAGCAATTTTATAAAAGTAGAAAGCTTATGGAAACTAAAATGGAAACAAAAAGAAATGTATATTGCTTTGGAAAATATTATAAGCTGACGTTTGATATAAATATAATATCCATATCTGTACAACCAATAAATGCAATATGAATAAATAACAAAACACAATGAAATATATGAGTAAATTTATTAAATAACTATTTATTAAATTCATTGCAATAAAAAAGCATATTTTTTATACAACTCACATTTTGCAAGTATTACATAATTAGTATTTATAGAAATGCCTATGGATTTCATACTTTATATTTTTGAAGTCATGTTTTGTCTAAATAACAATAATCAAACTCATATGTATATGTATGCTAAAACACTATTAGAAAATGATTGTCAAAATGTCATTACAATAAAACTACTGGAAAACTTTAGTGCTTCAGAATACATTAAAGCGCAAGAATGATGTTCACGAGATTTTTCTGATTGATAGAGCTTTTTCCTCAAATTTCGCCGTCAAGCAGGCTCACATTGTTTTTAAGATATACTTCAGTTTCTTCATGCATCTAAAAAGAAAAGATAAATGTTAACATAAATTAAAGAAAATTAAAGAAAATTTATAATGAATATTATTATAGAAAAAACTAATATTCATCTTAGTATCGGATGTTACAACTATTTCAAAATTAGCTGATAGAATCCGTCAATTCTTGGAAAAATTTAGGACTGTTTTTATAAAAACCTTATACTTTATTTTTTATACTTTATTTTATATACTTTATTTTTTAAGAGTATACATGCTATCCACATAAAAATAAGCGCAGTTTATTAGAATAACCCACTTAATCATAATATACAGTTCGAACGCTTTTGATACATTAGATTTGACAGGGTTATCTAAAACATTATTTTTTTAATTTGTTGACGGCCCCCTTTAGAGTTTCGGGGAAAAAAAACTTCATGGAAATGTATGACTTACTATTATATTTACACATTTAGAGTTTCAAGATAATTCCTCATGTATTTTTCTAGATATTTATCAAAATGTCTAAAATCGCAAGTGACCAGTCATCTTTGGCCATGTAGTGTACATACAATTCTATAGATCATATACAGTATTCTACAAAATAATTCGGATATTTTTCCGATAACTGATAGCAATTTTTTAATTAAGTTTTCAAATGCGTTATGTGTTTTATAAAATGCTTACTTAGCCATCATACTTAACCTTTTTAAGCGGTGGAAATTTTAGATACAATTCTGAATGCGTTGGAAAGTGTTTTATAATCTATGGTTTTAAATTGATTTTTAGTGCTTAAAAATACTTCTATTAAGTAAAAATACACACAGATTTAAAAGATGCTTCAGGAGCAAATAGTATAAAAAATGATTAGCTGCTTTTTGCATCTATTTGTACATAAATATCTGCTATTCATTTATTTTTTAAAATTGGCAATTTTTCTATTCCCATACAGTTTAAGATAGTTATCGCAATATATCATCAGTACCAATTTTAACATGTTTATACATTCTGATATTAAATTTCTGATATCTACAAGCCCCCACAGTAAGCCGTTTAAAAAACTATTTCTCCAAAATCTTTTTACACCCTAAGCAACTACAAGATGCTATTTTAAAGTTCCGATAAACAAAATACATGCTTTAAAAGCTGAAATGCTAAAATTGATAGTGCAGTTGATTATTAAAATATGAATTTTAACTCTTTCAAATACACTGGTAAACGCAGATCACTTCGCAACAATAATAAAGAACTGTCGTACTTGCACCGAACAGAGAGGGGTGAGGTGCAAATAGAAATTCATACCAGCAAAAGAAGGACAACATTCTTTTTCTTTATTAGTAAACACAGCTTCATTTCAAGTACATTTTTTATACGGATTCTCGAACTGCGATATGCATACACATATGAAGAAAAATAGGAATTTTAAACGTTCGGGTATACTATATTTTAGAATTAAATAATTTTATAATAATTCAGTTATTTTAAAAACTTTGCATTTTCATAAAAATAAATAACAGGCTAAAAAGATAACGCTATTTTGTACCAAAGACCATGTTACAAATAAAAAGAGAAAAAATTGATGATCAGAAATGACATCAATTTCAAATAACAACCGCCCTCCAAATATATATATATATATATATATGTATATAACGTTATATTTGTTTAGCCCCAAAGATCAATTTGTTTGCTCTTAAAACATAAAGAGTTTTCTTTTTTTTTCTAATTTTACATAAAAATAAAATTTCCTCTATAAATAATTAAATTAACAGACATGCAACTGAATTACTCGCTTAAAGCTCTGAAATTACCTGAATATTAAAAAAAAATAAATAAGGGAGAGTGGGGAGGAATGAGACAACTTTCAAAGATGAGAAAATCAAATTTGACACAAAAACCAAAATTTCGATTTATAAAATACAAAATGAAACATTTTTAATGTTTTTGAACATTATAGAAACATAATTTTCAAAACGATTTTATAATTATAATGAAATTGTAACTAAGGAAAAAAGTAAAGAAATTGGATTTGTCCTAATTCTTCATTTGCTGGCATGTCCCATTCCTCCCTATACTCTACGTAAAATTTCTTGTATAGACAGAAATTCTGCTTTTAGACATAGTTTAAATTATGGATGATACATAGTATAATGCTCTATAAAAAAGGAAACAATTACATATATACATAAACAAGTCATTAATATACAGAAAGCATAAAAAATTATAAAGCAAATTTACTTTTGGTTCTTGAAATAATCTTTTTCTTTTTACAATTGCAAGTTGTGCAAATTAGCTACTTTATTCAACTAAACATTGGGGATGCTTTTTCTTAATCTAATACGTGACTGGTGAAATATTTATAAATGAAACAAACAGAAAAATCTCCTGTCCCATTCCACTCCACTCTCCTTTATTCCCACTCTCCCTTACTAAATAATAAAATCTTAGGTTGAGAGACTTAGGGAAGATTTCGGGTGGTTAATTACTGTCATAATAAAGTAACAAATACAGCAGGAAGAAAATAGACATTTAAAGATTTATAATTTTAAAAAGTAAGCATAGCGACAAAGATAACCATATTTTCTTTTTTTTATTATTGAAAGAGGGGAGGGAAGACTTTCCAAACGGTTGACAATTTAACTTACTGAAGACTTACAAATTGTGCAAAAAATGAAAATTAATCGCTGTAAAAAACTAAACTTTGTATGCTTATAAGGAGAGAGGGGAAGAGATAACGTCATTTTCGGTGAGAGGAGGGGTAAAGCATATGATCTATTACTTATAGTTACAATAAAGTAACAAATCAGGATTTTTTTTTTTTTTTTTTTTTTTTTTTTTTTTTTTTTTAAGAAAGGGAGAGTATTAGATGACTTATTTACATAAGTTAAAAATTAGAAATAAGTAAAATACTAATATCCCAGTGATTAGTTTGCAGAGCTCGTTATTAGGGTAAAGTAGGAAATTGGTTTAATCTCTTCAGCTTAGATCTAAAATGAATGTATTTAATTTTTCTCCCCTACGAGGTGAGAATTAGAAAAAAGATATAGATGCACAGTAATTTTTTTTTTAATATCATAATATCTCAAAAGAATTAACTTTAAATAACATTGTCAATACGGATGTTGTAAAGTTTAAAATTCTGAGTAAAATAACCATCTACATTTAATATTTTTGCTGAACATTAATGCCACAATTCTCTTTCAAAGCTTAACCGCAGTGGTCAGGAGGTTTAACTAAAAATTAATTAGGGGAAACTGGAAATTATTTTAATCCCTCCAGTTTAGATCTAGAATTCCCCCCCCCCCCCCATGTTCTAAATTTACGTTAGAAAATACATTTTTTTTAATTATCTTAATATCGCAAAACAAGTAATACTGTAAAAATAATTGACAATTCAAATGTCTTAGAGTTTAAAATTTGCAATAAAATGAATACCCATGTTCATAATTTTGTCGCAATTCTATTTCAAAATTTTGCCTTAACCGCTAATCCAAAGGAGACACCAAGTTACCCATTCATCCTCTCTACATTTGTTACATACGTGTAGAGATACATTTTTAATTCTTGAGGCCTTCACGATGTTTTGGTAATTACGTTAGGAATTTATTTTGTCTATTTTGAGAATTATAATTTAGTAGTTTTCGGGCAAAGTGTTGCTTAAATGATAGCTGTTTTCCATTTCATTTCGCAGCGAACACCGCCAACCTTAAACCATAGTTTAAAGTGAAAGATTTTTTACGTAAAGACTATAATACTTTTTTTTCAATGTTTGTAAGATTTGAAACTTTTATGAATTAAAATGCAGATTCATGTATACTTGTCAAAAATCATTTTATTATTACCATCTTTGTCCTTTACGCAAATATCGAAATTTATAATCGTGCTATTATTTGACCTTGAATTCCTCTAGAGAAAAGCCTTATGCACACCCATTTGTTCCTCTACCCCGCTTCTCCCTATCCTTGCTATTTATTTTCAATATCCTTAATTTTAATACATACGCATTGTTGTTTACTCTATATGCATCATATTAAATGCTATACATATTTTAAATACAATATTGGAAGTAATAAGCAACATTTCCCATCATTTACGAGTCATTTTTGAAATATTCTAAAAATTATGAAAATATCCACTTTTTAAAGTTAATTTGTTTGTAGTGGCTAAAGCTCACTTACAAAAGGAGGAAACTTGATACATTAATTTCTAATCTATGTCGATAGGATTAAAAATTTTTTCCAGATTTCTTGGAATTAAACCAGACTTTTGACCTTTCCTATACCCCACCACTGGGCTATAATCCGCAATGAAGAGATTAAGCCATAATTCTCAAAAATATCCATTCTAAATAATGCATCAATAACTAAAAAAAGTTGCATGTACATAATAACAAGCACGGTAAACTGATAATCTTGTCTTTTCGCGTTTCAAGTTCTTGTTTAGCGATTTAGCCAATACTTTGAAGTAAAATTGTGGAAAATTAAACAAAAATGTTAAATATCGGTTATCATTTTATTTATAATTTTAAGTTCTACAACATTTGCATTGACAGTGTTTCTCATTAGGTTTTTTTAATAGATATTTTAATGGTAATTAAAAAAATTGTAACGCAACCTAGCAAGAGGGGGGAAAACTTAATACATTCATCCTAGACCTAAACTAAATGAATTTAAATAATTTCCAGCTTTCCTTTAAATAATTCTGATTTAGGCTTTTTCCTCTCCTACCACTGAAGTTTAAAAGAGTTTTAGACTTTCTGTGTGTAATTCTATGCGTCCTTTTAGTTAAAAAAGGGGTGGGGGGGAAGAACAGGGAAGACTTAATTGATATTTCATTACGACAATAAATTAACACATAGAGCACAGATTGTACTTTTTATGTTATTTTAAATTAAGCAGTTTTGAAAAGTTTTTGAAGAAAATTCGGAAGCAAAATTTTAAAAGCGAAATACATATGAAGTTTTAATGAAATGAATGCGATGTAAGAATGATTAATGAAATTTATTCACTATGAAGAAACAGTTGAGTAATATTTTTTTTAAAGCAAGTTTTAAACACTTTAAATTTTGCATTGTGGAGAAGAGGGCAATAAAGGAAAGTGAAATTTTAGAAAAAGAGCAGATAAATTTGATTTATTACATAAAACATTAGAAATTTCACATGTATTAAACACAGATGTAAAGAATAGTTATTTCACCGAAAAATAAATATGTAATAAACAGAACATAATTGCAGATTAGCTTGCCAATAACTAAAAATCAAATAGTCTTTTCTGAGTTTTGATTTTTACTTATTATGAATCAAGCAAAAAGGAAATGTAATAAAATGTAACTCATACAGAATAAAACTTTACTTACTCAGTAACTTGAAATGTTTATCCATACCGGATTCAAGATGGATGCATTTCACGCCTCTGTGACTTCGTAAATAGCGATTACGTCACTACTGAAGCTCTTTCTGATTGGCTGACAGGTGAAACTACGACATTTCATGTATTTGTACTATGCGGGTGGTAAATATTATACCTGGTAACCGATAAAATTTTAGTAAACATGCAGATTTCTGCAGCTTTACAAAAACTAGTTTTGTAGTCTTCCAGATTTTTTTTTACAGTGTAGGATCTTTTTTTTTTCGTTCCCAGATCTCCCGCTTCGGAAAAATCGGTTCAAAATGCCGTTTTTGATTGCTTTTTTTTTTTGCAATATTTTCTGCATTTATCAAAAAATTGACAAGCACGGCACCTCGAGTACTTTCTAAATAAGATAATTTGGCCAGTTGGATGCCTATGGGAGCCAAAATGAATTTAAAAATAAATCGGAAAAATGAGCAGTTTGAATCGAAATACACCCTTAAGGATGTATTCGAAAAAATGATTTTCGAAAAAATGATTAAATCCTGCGCATTGGTTCCCGATATTATAATGATGAGTGAAACAAATAATAATGCATGCCTCTAACAGAAACAATTATTTAAGGGAGACCCGTAAGAAAAAACCCTAAATTTTTATTATTGATTTTAAAATAATGAATTTTGGTGTACTACTACTTAAAAATCTTTTTGTAAGGAATAATTAGCAAAAAAATTCACTTTTCATTAAAAAGTATATTTTTTATGTCGATTTTTATGATTTTTTTTTTTTTTTTTTTTTTTTTTTTGTGGAAAAATATACTTTTTAAAATTACTACTCCTCATACAATTTTCAATATTTTGGTATTACTAAAATTTCTTAACTAGTGTTATAGTATATGGAAACGACCTAGGGAGAGATATTTTTAATTTTCTATTTTAATCAGCTAAAAAAAAAAAAAAAGAAATTACGCATGGTAAATTTCCTCAAATTCGTTTTACATTTCATGTTTACCAATTTATGTAAAATTTTCAGAAATAGTTAAAAATAATATCTCTCCTTACTTTTGTTGCAAATTTTTTTAAGATTTTAAAAACATAAACACTTTGTTTCTAAACCATTTTACCACGGAGCCTTAGTACTTTGAACTTAAGCAAAATATGGAAAAAGTCATTTTCAGGAAAACACATTTTAAATGGCCGCTAGTCCTTTAAACTCTATAGTGAGTACAATTAAAAAAAGCTCATTTGCTACCTGTTCCAAGTGTCCCCGAGTTCTGAAATTTTGCATGGATATTCGCATACATGTATTTTATCGTTTTCTGAGATAAAAATTTTTTTGAACTTTTGATGATTTTTGACCGAAAATGGGGTACGGGTCTCCCTTAATTCTCATTAAACAAAATATCTATGTACATATTTATAATACTAGTTCGGCCTGAACTATCGGCCATTATGTTGAGAGAGAAAAAAAAGGTAAACAAAAAGGTCAGAAACACGACCGCATCCAAGGACATCCAAAGCCCTTCTCATTTTCTGCATTTATCCCAGCCCCTCAACACCAACAGACAGTCCATTGGTGAGGGGTTTGTTACGCTGATATCACACGGGTGTGGTTACTCTTTCCCGACACAACACCTTTAAGGGTGTTCTTAAATAAGTTTGTGACGTAAATTTTAATTCGTTTTTGTTCAGAAAGGCATGATATGAGCAAGGGTTGTTGTTCAGAAACTGTCTCATTGCACTTCTTTTTCTGTTTTTGTGCAAACGCAATATATATATATATATATCAGAATAAGCCGTCAAACTTGGCATTTTGAACCCTATTTCGTTACGAAAGCAGAAAAACCAGTCTTACAGCGGGAGAAAAACACCTGATCACGTGATCGAAATCGCTTATAACTCGATAGATAATTTGATCACCATAAAATGGAAAATTAAGTTTCATTCGAAATCGCTTCCATAGTCAGGCCTTCCAATTTTGTATCATTCTCTTAAAAAGTGATTTTGTAAATGTGTCAAAACGTTGTGCGCTTATTGAGCAAATTAGTTAAGGTTGTTCGCAACCAAAACGTTTTGACAGATGTACAAATTCATTTTTTGAACGGAGAAGATATACACATTGGAATACCTGACTAGGGAAGCAATTTCGAATCGAAATTAATTTTCCATTTTGTGATCATTCAATTATCTATCGAGTTCTAAGCGATTACGATCACGTGATCATCCGTTTTTCTCCTGCTTTTCTGCTCTCGTCGAGAAATGTGCTCAAAAACGTCCACTTTGAAGGCTTGTTATGAAAGATGTATTATGCTTTTTAAAAAACAGAAAATCGAGTGCGATTAGACAATTTCTGAACAACAACCTCTTCTACTTTCATGCCTTTCCGAACAAAAATAAATGAAAGCATATGTCACAAAATGGCCCCTTTTTAGCTGACAGGCTATCATAGCCTGAGAGCTTATGTACCCGCCCGTTCTGTATCTGCGTTCGTACGTGCGTAACGCGATAACTCATGATAAAAATGTCCGATCCACTTGAAATTTTGTATGTAGGTATATCCTAATAAGGCGCTTCTCTGATTAGTTTTTGGAGTTCATTCGACATGTAGAAGAGGGGGAACCGGGGAGCTCATGCCCCTACCCTTAATTGATATAGATGGAATTTTCATGCAGAATTAAGTTTTCGTTCAAAATTTAAATATATGATCATTCTGATGAGGTGATTCCGTGACTGTTATTAGTTGTTCATTGAATAAGTATAAACAGGGGGAACGGGGGTTCTAATACCCCTCCCCTTAATTTATATAAATAGGGTTTTCAAGCAGAATTGTCAGATTTCGTTCAAATCTCTGAATAGTTTTGGGAGTTTAATGGTTAAGTATAAAAGAGGGGAATGACTCCTCTTAAATTATATAAATGCTAAATGGGTTTTTATTAAGAATTATCCGATTTGCTCTGAATTTTGGATATACGTTTTTTATATGATAAAGCATGTCCTTAATAGTTTAGGAGGTTCAATGATTAAGTATAAAAGAGGGGAGAACTGTTCCCTTCTCTTTTAGTTTGCTTTTCGAACGGAATGAACCCTTGAAAATATAAGGCTGTAATTTATAATTAGTATGCTTAGCCTGTGAGCTCTGGGCAAAATTCTTTTTTTATTTATTTAAGAACACCCTTAAGGGGTTACTTGAGTGAAATGAAAAGACCCGTTCGCTAATGCTAATCCAATGGAAGACATTTATTAAGCTATCTCTGTTGCATTTCAATAGTTTTAATCATTTTTTTACACTGGATAGCTGAGATGGATGTGAATGCAGACCGTTCTGTATTTTTTCGATTTTGATTGCAGATATTTTAAGGAGGATGCTTTCGCTTTCCAAACCGGTTCCGAAAATGAAAGAGCCCTCATAAAAAACATCTGTAAACAAAACCAAAAAAGTAAAAAACGGCCAGCAGACAGATCGATCTCAGCTATCCAATGAAAAAAAAAAAAATTAAAAGTACTGAAATGCAACCGACATATCTTTATAATTTTCTTCCACAGGATTATCATGAGCGAACGGCTCTTTTCATTTCACTGAAGGAGCCCCTTAAAAGAGTCGTGTGTAGGAAAATGTTCCCTTCACAAGCCCCGAAGCTGGATTTTTCTCTCTCGATCCTGCACGAACTCTGTCTTATTACACCCTCAACTTTCCGGGGGAGGGTAGGGGTTGCGCAGATTCCAACACAACACTCATCTGGGAGAAACAGACCTCCAACCCCCTACCCCGGCGAACTCGAGACGATAAATTAAATTTTACGGCTCTCTCCGCAGCTTGCTTGCTTGGGGCGGCCGGCTGGGGGCGCAAGCAGAATTGTCATTCGGAAATTTCATCAACTTACGCAGGATGAAAATCCCCGCATTTGTTTGGAGTCATTTCTAAACATGCCCCCCCCCCCCCGGGCTGGAAAAAAAATATTTTTCAAAATCACTAGCGTTTTCGTTCTTTCTTTTTTATCTTTGTTCTTCGTTGACGATGATTTAAATCTCGCTGCATACTCTTTTTCTTTTGACCTTGTTTGTTCCTTTGTTTGTTTGTTTGTTTCACCTGCCGTTTCCTGTTTAGCTGCGTCCGTAAGGTACAAAACCTCGATAATTCGGATGAATTGGGACCAGACCCAATCCGGATTATCCGGAGAATTTGAAAAAATGAAATGAAATAAAACAAAACATACTTACAACATCACCATTATGTTAAACTTATTGAATACAGTAAAACCTCCATAACGGACACCTCTATTTAACGGACAGTTTTCCAATCCCCACTCCCAAAACCTACATTTTTGTATGTTTAACCTCTCAATAACGGACATTCCGAATAGCGGACACTATTTTCGGCGATAAAGAATGAAAAAAAAATTATCAAAAAAAAAAAAAAAGAGTAAAAAGGCCACTAAATTTATCAGAGCAATGTGTTACAAATTTTGTGATCAGAAATAAATGTAGAGGGTGGGATAGGGAAAATCTCTCTGTCTCTCCCCCCCCCCCATATTTAGTGTGAATTCAGGGTTGCCGAGGAGGGACATCTCCTTCAGCATTGACATGTCCCCCCGGAAGATTTTATGCTTTTAATAGACAAAAAGTGCAATCCCTCCCCACCCGGAATTCTACAAAGTCCAATAACGTCACATTTAAAAAGAAATTATATGTAATTGCAAGCAAAAGCAAACTTTTGTACAAATTTTTTCTTTAGAATGTAATAAACAGTAGATAAATTGCTTAAGTAAGTAAGCTTAAGTAGATTTATTGCTTAAAACATAATTTTAATTTCTGATTAATCATACAATATAGGTTTTAGGAATATAAAAGTCAATTAATGAAACATTAAGCATTTCTTAGCGATTTTTGAATCTCTGAGGTTTTCCCAATAGCGGACACCTCCGAATAGCGGACAATTTTTGCATTCCCGAGGTGTCCGTTATTTAGAGGTTTTACTGTATTTACAGACAGTAAAAATGTTTACTTTGAAATAAAACAGTTTGTAATTTTCTGCTGTGCCAGTTTTCTGTACCTTTTGCGAGCCGTACGCATCCGCTTGAGCACAAGCAGTTCGTTGGGTGTAGTTTAACTAAGAAAGCTTGAGATACTCTTCCGAAAAGATTTCAGAAAAAATATTTTTTTAATTCAGAATACGACGACGAAGCAAGTTTATGTTATGGAAATTAGGCAAATCGATTTTCAAACTTGGAAAAAAATATGACCAAACCCATCCGGATTAAGGGGTCCGAATTAGCGGGGTTCTATTGTATTTGGTAATCCCGTCGACCCATTTCGCCAAATTACACAAATCGCCAAACTAAAAGCCAAATCATGCATATTGACATATTTTTTTATTTTAAATGACTAAAGAGCAAATAATTAGTGGAATATTAATAAAAATACAAAGTCGAAATAAACATCACTTAATGACATTTTAACACGTGAATCGTATTGAATGTGACAGTCACGATCCTCCATTATTATCATTTAATCTTAGAGTTTGGCGATAATTTTTGGATCGACGGAATAACCTAGTAGTACCTAAAATTCTGTACAAGAAAAAGCAAATAGTTCCCCTCAGTCCACACAACTTTGAAGAATGTCCGTGGTAGATATAGCTGCCACCACCGATATTACTAGGTGATATCGGTCACCCACTGTGAGATTGGTGTAAATGAAGACTTACGCTAGTAACCGAATTATCAGTTTATTAAGAATATATGTACACACAAAATACGCTATTTACAAATATATACAACTACAACTCGGATATAGGTGATCCGGTTCAACATTAAATTAGATACCGTAAAGATTGGTTGTGTACTATTCCAATTATACTTTCCACCTCACACTCAATACACGTTAAATTCACTTTTTTGGAGCTCAACCTTGAGTCTCCCAACACAAGTATACTGGGCCTGCACTTCTTAGCTCAGAGCACTAAACACCAGGACGTCTGTGTCCTTTGCCCACCAGAAAACGCACACTTTACGCTCTTCCACACAGAGCAACCTCTAGGTCCGAAACCTAGGTACCGAATCAATGATCTGAGGCAAACTTGCCCTTTCCAAATCACTGCTTTCCCCCTCTGGAGCTTCCCCATTGGGCACCTTCCCTCACTCCTTTCTTGCCTAGTGACATGCTGCTAATCTGTTCATCATCCGCATACTTCACTGACAGATGGACATGCCTCTGAACCATCTCCTTTCTCTAACACACCACCTGTAAAGGATTAGCTGGCAATTCCTTTTTCCACGAAGAGGGAATGTCACCTTGGAAATTCTGTACACAGCCATAAAATATACTAGATATTCAAATAGAGAAAGAGTAGATATTACATTCTTTAGCACAGGTGCTATCAGATCCTGACAGTATTGACAGCGATACACTCCCTACAGTATCTGAAGTATTACACCAAGATCTGAATATTTAAAAAAACTCCCTTACAGTACGAACGTTCCTCATTTGCTACGCTTGACGTTCTATTTCAAACCCGTTAAGTTTTTAGATTGGCCCGATCTCCGGTCCCGTCAGTCATCCGATTCTTCGCGATAAATCGAGTTTTTATCGAAACACTGACAAGGGAAGCTCCGATTTTACAAACGAAGCGGTTGATCAGCCGAGTGGAGCAGCAAAAGACCTCACCCCCTCTAAACACAGACATACATTACTCCCTTTTCCATTTCCATATTTCTCCGGAGTCGAACTCGTTAAAAAAGGGGGAAGCGCGCTGTCGTCGGGAAAATTAAATTTTTACGGTGCTCCTATCTCCTCCTCCTTTGCATGCGCCGCGCGCCTCCACAACGGTGCGCACAAGCTGTTGTCGCGAAGAAAGAAGGGAAATCGCAATTTGTAAACACGACTTCTCCCCTCAAGGTCCAAACACACACAAAGACTTTGTGCGGTTCGCAGCCGGCGCGTTTTGTGTCCGCTGTTTGATGTTAATGACTTTTGAAGTTCAGCTTGAACCCAAGTGTAGGATAGGGAATCTTTACCTTCAGTAGGGTTTAAGGTAGTTATCTACCTGACTATTGTCACCTCCCCCGTTTTCTATTGCCAGTAAACCGCAGATGGGGAGTTCCACGAATTCACTCCAACTTCAGCAAAATACTAATCTGTGTTGAGCCTTAAGGTTTCCAAACCTAAACGTGCTCAAAACAAAACTAGTCGTTGGGGGGGGGGGGGGGGGCACCGTAATACTTACAAATCATAATATAAAATATGAAAATAAAACGCGTGTCTATGGCAACTCCAAAATAAAATTTAAACGCATAAATAAATAATTTTAACATACAATAATGCTCCGTTAATGAAGTGCTGATGAACATTTTTTGACTAATTATATAAAACGCCAAAATACTCGAGTAGTACCGGATTGCGTAAAAGAAACATCCTTATAACTCCAAAAATAATAATCACATTAACTAAAAATATACTGCGCTGGATTAAGCGCCTCATTTCCAATAAAAATGTACCTGTGAATTGAAATTTGAATGAAATACAGGGTCACGAAAAGTCGAAGAATTTGGAAAACAGGATTACACATATCTCGACAACTAATAATCCGATCGACCTCGTTTATTATTCAAAATTTGTGACATTTTATTGCCTTTTACGTCCATTCCTTAAAATAAAAAATTTCAAAAATTTTTATATACCTTTCATCAGAACGAATTTTTCGAGAGTCCGGAAAAAATAGTTCCGGATCATCGAGGTTGCTGATATTCAATAGGCTTCGTCCCATTCTTACATACTAAGTACATACAAAATTTCTAGTCTCTGTCTCAATTTGTTCGGGAGATAGAGCGGTTACAGACAGACAGACAAACGGACGGACGGCAATTTTTTTTTTTTTCTAAAAATATGTTTGTTCGGAATCTCCAGTGTCTGAAACGTGTAAATCCGTCAAAAATTTTTTTTTCGATGTTTCAAAACGTTTGCAAGACTTACCCTATACACTACGTATGATGGGTAAGTAAAAAAGAACGCTGTTGTGGAAGAGAGATTTGAAATCACTTCCATAGTTCATAATGGTTTATGCTCAGTTTGGTATAGGATTCATTTTTACAATGCTTGTGAATTTAGGATCTTCTCTTTAGAGTCGAAACGTCCAATGGGGTTTAATGCTTCAATCAAGCAAATACCCCGGCTCACTGATGCTAATCCTATGGAAGGAATTAATAAAGATATCTCGGCTGCATTTTTAATATTTTTATTTTTGCTTTGTAATTTTTTTTTTTTTTTTTTTTGCTTTGGATAGCTGAGATTGACCTGTATGTAGGCCGTTTTTTTACTTTTTCGATTTTGGTTGAAGATGTTTTTTTAGGAGGGTCCTTTCGCTTTCCAAACAGGATCCGAAAATGAAAGCGTCCCCCTAAAAAATATCTTTAGCATGAGCGAACGCGTCTTTTCATTTGAATGAAGGTTTTTGCCTCTTAGGCCCGCCACACACCAGTGAAACATTGAACAAGAAAACGTGCGACATGCTACAATTAAACCCTGATAACAAAGAAAACAAGTTGGAAATTGCACGTAAAGCGTAGCAAATGAGGTGCGTTCGTTAATAACGAAGTTTTAAAATATTCAGATCTTGCTGATATAGTAGAGCGTACTTTGGATACAGTATAGAGGTCGAAATCTTTGTGTTCCTGTAAATATGCAGGGAGAAATTCTTATTATACTTCATTAAGGTATATCTTATTCATAAAATGTGAAGTAGTTTAATATAATTAAAACACCCCCCAAACAATGTTTCCCCGTATAACATTATTTAGTGGAATACATTTGTGTGGCCCTGTAATTTAATAATAAATATTCTTTGCATCACAGAATATACAAAATGTATTTTTAGTACATATTTCATAGATTCATGTTGATTCTATTATATTCAAATGAGTATAACACCATTAAAATGCATTTGAAACTTTTTTCCCCACTGACCGTAATGTAACGGAATACTTTTGACTGTCCCTGTAATTGATCAATGCATCCGATTTTCATAACATTTGAAATGACTCGACAAAATTATGTAATAAATATACGTTTTAAATTTCAAACGATTAAAATGCATTTGAACCTTTTTTCCCCATTGACCGTAATGTAACGGAATCCTTTTGATTGTCCCTGTAATTGATCTATCCATACGATTTTCATAAAATTTGAAATGACTCGACAAAATTATGCAATAAATATACGTTTTAAATTTCAAACGATTAAAATGCATTTGAAACTTTTTTCCCCATTGACCGTAATGTAACGGAATCCTTTTGATTGTCCCTGTAATTGATCTATCCATCCGATTTTCATAAAATTTGAAATGACTCGACAAAATTATGTAATAATTATGTATTTTAAATTTCAAACGATTCGGTTAGATAGTTTTTGCGTTGTTATATGCGGACGGACAGACAGACGGACAGACAGACAGACAGACAGACGGACAGACAGACAGACGGACGGACTGAGCGACAACAATAGGTGCTACGTATTTACATAATTACGAACGCACCTAAAAACGGGTTTGACTGCGTCCTGTTGCACGAATTTTGATGCATGTCTTCCGGGTGTGTCACACCTGTGAGACATTGAGCGAAAAAACATGAGACATGCGACAATTTCACCCTGATAACAAAGAAAAAAACGGTTTGACTGCGTCATGTTGCACGATTTTTGACGCATGTCTCCCTAGTGTGTGGCGGGCCTAAGGTTTTCAAACCTGAAAGAAAAGGGAAAAAAAGTTCCCTCTGTTGCGGAAGAGATATTTGAAATCACTTACATAGTTCATACTTTATTGGGTTCCTTCCACAGTTTGTACATTTTTTTTTTTTTTTTTTTTTCGAAAGTTTGTGAATTTAGGATCGTCCTCTCTTCAGAGTCGAAACGGTTTAACATTTCAATCAAGCGAAAAGACCCGCTCGCTTACTGTGGAGACATGAAATTTTCATAACGCAATATTTATTAGGATGAGCGAAGCGAATCCTCTACTAGGCCACTCAAATGACATTTTGTCGTACACTTCACAAAAAAACTATACAGTATTTTGACTTGAAATTAAACACAAATATAAATTATGATCTGTAGATTTGCAGAATATTATTTTTTTTACAGAAATTCTTTTCAAAAAATTATTATTTTAATTAATTTATTTTACATGTTTTAACATTACGAACGCATTTTTTCAAATAAAAAGTGAAACACGTACGTTTTCAGAAGAAAAACTTAAATCATGGGGTCAGTAATTATAGCTAGAATCATCATTAATTAAATCAATAAATAAAATATATTTTCATTATTCTGACAAAATATTACAAAAACTGCTTTCAGATGTTCAAACTATGCTCATTCCTTTTAACTATGTATTCGCGTTTGTAATGAACGAAAGGTGGCGTTGTATAGACCTGATAATCGTTTGTTTACGTATGCTGTTTGTTCCATGCAGCGAAACATTTGCATAGCGAAACCCGTTTAAAGAGCTATTTAAAGTGCAGTTTTTTATCTTTTTTATTTAATTATGGGAGATAAATTACAAATATCGACAATTTTAGAATTTTTAGATGCTGGAAAATCTAGTAATTGCTTTAGAGAAGCTGAAGCAATTATTGATTCATTAATCATGCAAGCATTGTGTTGCTGTCATATTATTTTGCCATGAGTAAGTCAAATGTACTTTTTTATATTATAGATCTAAACTTTGTGTATAAAATTTTGATTTTAGATAATTTTAATGCAAAGAACCCAACGTTGCATGCGTTATAGAACTGTTTATTTATTTATTTATTATAGAACTGTTTATTTATTTATCGGCCTTTTAAACACTGATTTCAGCGGAAGATATCAGTTCTATTTCGTTTCAGACTTTGTCCGCGAGAGGGCGTCTATTTCATTTCAAACGCGAATAGTTTCATGATTTCTTTTATAAAATTTATAAAATACTTTTTTTAGAAAAATTATAGCATATTTTTAATGAATTAAAATTTGATAAAATTCTCATTAACATTCAATTATAAAAGTATTTTTCTGTATTAGGAATTCAAATGCACAATTTATTCTTGTTTTGTGAAATCATTTAAGCAGACGATATTCATGAATTTTAAAAGAATTACATTATGTTTTTGTGAAGTGGCAATAAAAGAATTGTATTGTAAACAAATAAAATTAATTAATATTTTGTATAATTCTACTTCGAAAATATTTTTATTTATACTAGTTTTATATCATAAATAAACAATCTCAGGAAATTCTTAGTTATTTGGTTAAAATACATTTTAAAATTAAAATGCGCCGAAACATCAAATTACATTTTTGCTTAATAAAGATGCAAAAGTAATTGAAAAAATATATTATTACTTTGAAATATTTATTTTATAGCATAATACTTCGCGAATCCAAACAAAGCATGGCTTTTGCTAGTAATATATATTCCACAAACGAAAAAGTAAGAATCTATATTATAAATAAATATTTTGCTTATAACAGCGTTGCTGTATTAATATTTATTGCTATATTACATTTAAAATACATTAAAAAAATTATTTACATGCTTTAACTTTTATAAATCGATGCTCATCTTCAGAATGTAAATAGAAAATTTTCTATTTACGTTCTGAAGATGACCTCGATTAAAAAGAGTTGGAACATGTAAATAAGTTTTAAAAAAAAATGTATTTGTAAATGCTTTTATTCATTACAACAGCCACGTCTTAACCTCTTCAGTCCTGGAGTACCCATTTGGGTGCATTAAAGCAAAAGGCAAAATTATCCCCAAAAATTTATAATCTTTATACATAAAAATCTTCTGTGCGTGTGTATATCACTGAACTCCTCCTAAACGACTGGACCGATTTTAATGAAATTTTGTGTGTGTGGTTCCAGTGGATTCGAGAATGGTTTAGATTCACATTTCATCGAAATTGATTCAGTACTTTTTTAGTAATTAGGCAAAAACTAATAGTTAGTGATTTATCGCTAATTAAAAGTGCTATAACTATAAAAGAAAGTCTGGATTTCGTATTAATCACAGCACAAAAAAATCTACCGAACCAAAAATCTTGAAAATTGGGGTAAAAATACTTCTCATAACATCGAGTGCCGCTAAAAAGGGATTTTCGAAAATTCCACCCCTAAGAGGAGTAGAAAAAAGAGCGAAATTAAAAAAAATTCCTTAAAAATCGGCTTTTATATTTATTTTTCAACTGATAACATATTTTAGTGCATTTTTTCATTCTGAATCGAATGGTACTAAGCAAATTCGTTTAAATCCAGTAGTTCGTGAGATAATTCACATTTTCCTAATTTGGCGTTGTCTTCAGCGCAAAAACCTGAAATTTTGAATCCTTATTAGGATGAGCGAAGCGAATCCTCTACTAGGCCACTCAAACTACATTTTGTCGCACACTTTACAAAAAACTATTCAATATTTTGACTTCAAATTAAACACAAAAATAAATTATGATTTGTAGATTTGCACAACATAATTTTTTTTACAGTAAAACGTAAAAAAAATATTTTAATTAATTTATTTTACATGCATTTCCAATACGGACGCATTTTAGCAAATAAATAAAAAAGGAAACGCGTATATTTTCAGAAAAAAATATAAATCATGGAGTAAGTAATTATAGATAGAATCATGATTAATTTAATAAATAAAATGTTTTCATTATTCCGCAAAATCGTTTGCACAGATGACACTTAAACATTTTAAAAGAATTGTGTTATGGATTTTTTTTCCAAGTGGCAACAAAAGAATTGTAAACAAATAAAATTAATTGTTAAATTTGTTATATAAATGAAAAATTAAAAGAATTGCGTGAAGTTGTTGCCTCGATTTAAGCTCTTTATAAATGTACTGAAGCAAAGTTGGCCGATTCAGAAACGACAAATGGACTTTAACCATTTCTTACTTTACCATTTGGATCTAAAATAATGTTACGTTCTTATTTGTGGACCGAAAAAGATTTAGTAAACGGGACTTAAGACTTTGTTGCACGTATTAAAGAAAATCACAAGCCACCAGACCAGATATCGCGACTAATCGTGGATAAATTTGAATACTACTGTAATTTAACTTATAAGAATTGGTGCGTACCAATTCCCCCAATAATTAAATTCTGGAAAATCGGAAGCATAAATTGCTCAAGGAAAGAATATCTTCTGCAGTTAGCTTTTGCTGTTACAATTCATAAATCCCAAGGTTTAACTTTAGATGAAGCAGTTGTAGATATTGAGGATATATAGACACCAGTTGGCTTAAAAACGTACGTAACGTTGTCGAGAGTGAAAATCCTTCAAAATTAAGCATTCAATAGAAATTTTCCTTACGAAAAATTCTACAATATCTAAAATTCTCGTACGCTAACATGTATAAAACGAAGAAATTAGAATAAAAAGTTTTACAGTTAAAAATTCATAGTATCAACGAGAGCAGATTTCAAATGTTTTTCCAGAAAATAGGATTTTGAAGAAGTAACTTTCTTCAAGCTCTCTTCAAATATATTATTCTAAAATAGCTATCAAAGATTATTTGATGTTAATTACAAAGATTGGAAACATTTCAAACAACTTTAAAAAACACCAGTGGCAACTGGAAATAGTAAAAACATATTTAAAAGAGCTTTTAGTTGAAAAGTTAAAAAAAATTCTAAAACTTTTCTACGAAAATATTTTATTATGCCTTACATCATAAATAAAAAATTAAAATGCGCCAAAAGATAAAATAACGTTTTTGTTTAATAAAGATGCAAAAATTATATTAAAAAATATTGTTATTTTCAAATATCTGTCCTTCTATAGTAAAAAAAAACTAGCCTTAAAAGGAATGACTCCTGGAATGATGCTGATGTGGAAGATTTCCGGAACTAACGAATCCGGGTTGTCCACTCCTTCCATGAGTTCAATAGACCAATCAGGAAAGGGCTCCGTCTATGCATCGCCGTATGGGTTACCATAAAGAGAGGAAAGTTTACCATCGCCAACAATCGCCAAGTTTGTCGCCAACTTGGCGATATATTGCCAAATTTGGCGACCAAAATTAGTTGTCAAAAGTGACGCCAACTTGGCGATAACTGTAATTTTTCGCCAAATTTTTAATTTCTTTACAACACCAGTCGTTTGATACATCATTTGAAAGGTTTGCAACTGCTTATTCATATAATGGATGTCTTGTGTGTTATCCCCCATTCTGTTCCCCAGGAGGGACACATTTTTATTTTCTTTACAACACCAATCGTGTTACACAAGATTTGAAAGGTCTGCAACTGCTTATTCATATTATGGATGTCTTGTGTGTCACCACCACACTCTGCTCTCCCCAGGGGGGGGGGTCACATTTTTAATTTCTTTACAACACCAGTTGTGTGACACATCATTTGAAAGGTCTGCAACTGCTTATTCATATTATGGATGTGTTGTGTGTCATCCCCCACTCTGCCCCCCCAGGGGGGCACATTTTTAATTTCTTTTACAACACCAATTGTGTGACACATCATTTGAGAGGTCTGCAACTGCTTATTAATATTATGGATATCTTGTGTGTAACCCCCCTCTGCCCCCCAGGGGGGCACATTTTTAATTTCTTTACAACACCAGTTGTGTGACACATCATTTGAAAGGTCTGCAACTGCTTATTCATATTATGGATCTGTTGTGTGTCATCCTCCACTCTGCCCCCCAGGGGGGCGCATTTTGTAATTTCTTTACAACACCAATTGTGTGACACATCATTTGAAAGGTCTGCAACTGTTTATTCATTTTATGGATTTCTTGTGTGTCACCCCCATTCTGCCCCCCTAGGGGGGCACATTTTTAATTTCTTTACAACACCAGTCGTGTGACATACCATTTAAGAGGTCTGCAGCTGCTTATTCATATTATGGGTGTCTTTTGTGTCGCCTCCCACTCTGCCCCCCAGGGGGACACATTTTTAATTTCTTTACAACACCAGTCGTGTGACACATCATTTGAAAGGTCTGCAACTGCTTATTCACACCATGGGGCATTGGCGAACGCAGCAAGCAGGGGTAGCCAATAATTTGGAATCGCGAAGCGATTACGCGGGGGGTTGGCGAGCATAGCGAGCAGGGGGGCGGGGCCCCCCTAGTTTTGTAAAATAATGCTTCGCGAATCCAAACAAAGCATGGCTTTTGCTAGTCTTTATATACATATAAATCTTCTGTGCGTGTGTATGTCACTGAACTCTTCCTAAACGACTGGACCGATTTTAATGGAATTTTGTGTGTGTGGTTCCAGTGGATTCGAGAATGGTTTAGATTCACATTTCATCGAAATTGATTCAGTACTTTTTTAGTAATTAGGCAAAAACTAATAGTTAGTGATTTTTCGCTACTTAAAAGTGTTGAATAAGTTCGATGAATAGAGTGCGGACGGAATGCCCGAGCGGTCTAAGGCGCCAGATATAAGCTCAGCTTCTTGGAGAAAGAGATCGCGTGTTCGAACCCCGCTCCTGTCATACGTGTATGCTTTACAATAATATAGCCTGTGTTACAATTTTGATAACTGACTTCAGAAAATCGTTAACTTTTAACTAAAAAGAGAAAAATAAACTTTTCTATCAAAAATTGAACCGACTTCAAAAAATACTGAAGAGTGAAAAATAATTTCCTCACATAATTGTAATAAGAAATTAAATTAAGAGCGTAGTGTTTATCGTGCGTATTACTATATTTAACCTTCCGTCTACCAGACGGGTCCATTGGACCCGACAGCAATATTTCTGGTGTCAATGGTAAAATGAGAAATTGTCGATTGACACCGGAATTTATAAAGGACTTGTCTAGATATTACGAATTCCTTAATTTAAGCTTTCATTGTAAAAGCAAAATTATATTAAAATATTACTGGTGCCGTTTGCAAGTTTGGAATTAAAATTAGGTGTTGCCGTAGATAAATGGGTGTTTTGTCTGGTAGACGGAAGGTTAAGTACATTTATTTGATTTTCTGGAGTCGGTGCCAGGAAGGACAACGTCTGTCGGGTCCGCTAGTAAATGCATAAATTTCTGCGATCGCCATTCAGATACCAACATCCACTGTTGCTTGGATTTTGTTTTGAAGAGAAAATAAAGCGAATGTTGTACTTTTTTACAACGGCGCACCCGACGGAAGGTTTTAATGGAATTCTTATTGAAGATAAAAGAAAGTAAAAATGTGTCAGAAAATTTAGAGCTGTTGAGCGTGTAAAAATACATCTTTTTAGCACTTTCCAACAAAGTTGAAAAGTGCTTATGCATTCGGGTTGTCTATCCGTCTGGCCGTCTGCCCGCGCTCTAACTCCCGTAAATATACTCGGATTGCTATGAAAATTTTATACGTTATTGATGTTTACCCTAGCACAAGTCCTATAGAAAATGAAGTTTCTACCATGATTAGTTTATCTACAGGGCGAATCAAAAGTTTCCCATTACATTACGGCCTATGGGGAAAAATCGTTCCAAAGGAATTTTAAAGATGTTATACCCTGTCAAACATATTAAAATATGCATTCTATAAAATATAAGGTGAAAATGTAGCTGTTATTCATTTACAGGGCCACACAAAAGAATTCCATTAGAGGGGGAATTGTGTGTGACATATTTTAAATATACTAAGCTTTTTCACTTATAATAAAATTGATATATGTCACTGAAGCTTAATATAAATTATACGCTACTGTCTTGCATAATATGAAGTACATATCATTTACAGGGCCATACAAAAGATTTCAAATAGTATATTCTTTCCGAAGTTCCGTATATGTGTCCGATGATGGCTGATGGAGGGATGAAATGCAATTTAATTATGATATGCGCGTTTGCATTTCGCTAAATATATGCACATTATATGGTGTGTATAAATGTTACAGTTGATACAAGGCTACCCAAAAGAGCTCACCAACGTTACTGAATATGAGCGTAACTTATTTAAACGTGGTTCTTAAATAAGCTATGCATTTTTACGCTGAGCTGCATTCAATTTACTGAGAAATGTTTGCAGAATATAGATAAAGGGATATACAGGGCCACGCAAAGAATTCTGTACATGGACGCCTATGAATGATGGTTTATGAGAGTGTGATTTCAGTTGTTTTAAAAGTGTTTTAGTTTACAATAAATTTTAGCCAAATGTTGACGCGTAATAAAGGTACAATGCAAACTACAGGGCTGAACAAAAGTATTCAAGTATGTTTCCATCTAATAGTATGAATTGCTGAAAAAGAAATTTCAAGCCTCTGGGTATTTTCTTGCTAAGCTGAATTTTCCCATTATATGAACTGACATATGAAATACAGGGCTGTTCTAATGTACTGGAATACATATTTGAGTATATTTGGCTATACACTATTATTTCCCTCAATAACAAAGTTTTGTCAAAGAATTCATTAAGTGTTGGAAAGTGCTTCATAATCTATGCTTAACGCATGATTTTTCTTACTTGTTTGAATATCGTCTTAAGTGTTAACGGTTAAAAGAATAACAGAACAAAAACAGTCGATCGATGGGGAGGGGGTGTTACACACCAACAAATTATACTTTTTTTAATGGCGCCATTAAGAGTGTGATCGAGGCCCTCTTATATTCTAAAAACAACAAAAAATTATCTCTATTAAGAGAGAACGTGAAATTAAAGATGCCTTAAAACGATGCTGGGAAAAAATAACACTTTTAATCGTTTCTTTCCCGCTGAATGCGCCCAGGAAAAAAAAAAAAAAACACTCCTCTAAGAGGTATGCAGAGTTTTAAAGGGTCGAAGATTACAGTCCGGGAAAGAAAATTCCATTTCTCGCAAGAAATGAAACAAGTTGGAAATTGAAAGTTGGCGTAGAAAATGCGGTGCGTTCGCACTCTAACAAAGTTTTAGTACATAGTTTATTAGTCAAATTTTTGCTGTAATTGTGTACATTACACCGGATACAGTATAGTGGACGAAATCTTTTGTGTCTCCTTATAAATACTATTTGGAAGTGAGTTGTAGTAAACATCATATTCATTTCATAAGATGAGGAAGGGTTTAATGACGCGCCCCTAACTATGTTTCTGTCTGTACCATTATGGAATGGAATACTTTTGCGTGGACCTGTCAAGGAATAACAGATATTCTTTGTACCCTATATTGTATACCGAATGCAATTTTTACTCTACATATTTCAAAGATGCCATGTTCGAAAGAATGTAACATCCTTGAAATGCACTTGAAACTATTTTTTCCCCATTGGCGGTAATGGAAAAGGAATACTACTATACATCCGATTTTCATAAAACTAGAAAGGACTAATACAATAATTGGGCATTTAAAATTTTAAAGATTCGGTTGGATCGTTTGCACTCTATTGTATGCGGCCGGACGGTCTGAACGATGGAAGTTCAGACTAAATGCTACGCTTTTAGGTGCGTTCGTAATTATGTAAATACGTAGCACCTACAGTTGTCGTTCAGTCCGTCTGTCTGCATATAAAAACGCAAAAACTACCCAACCGAATCGTTTGAAATTTAAAACACATATTTATTACATAATTTTGTCGAGTCATTTCAAATTTTATGAGAATCGGATGGATAGATCAGTTACAGGGACAATCAAAAGTATTCCATTACATTACGGTCAATGGGGAAAAATGTTTCAAATGCATTTTAATGGTGCTACACTCAGTCCAACATCATAAAGTTGATATGCATCTATGAAGTACATACTATAATATACATTTTGCGCAATCTGTGGTGCAAAGAACATTTGTTATTGATTTACTACAGAGGCCACACAAAAGTATTCTATTTCATAATGGTATAAGGAGAACACTGTTTGGTGCACATTTTAATTGTAATGAACTATTTACAATTTTATGACATTGGTCTATGAGAGTGATGTTTTTAAAACTTCGTTATCGTACGAACACACCTCATTTGCTACGCTTCACGTGCAATTTCCAACTTGTTACATAATGACGAACGCACCCAAAAATTTGTCAGAAAATTTCGATTTGTAGAGCGTGGAAAAATACGTTTTTTTTTAATACTGCCGTAAGTGTTAACGGTTAAAAGAATGAAACTGTTAATATTAAAACAGTGGATCGATGAGGACATTGAAGGGAGGGGGGGGGGGTTGTTACACACCAACAAATTATACTTTTTTTTTCTATAAAAAGAATGGCGCCATTAAGAATGTGATAGGCCCTCTTATATTCTAAAAAACAAAAAACTATCTTATATTAAGAGAGACGTGAAATGAAAGAAGCCTTAACACTAGCATTCATTACGGAAGCGAGAAAAAAATAACACTTTTAATCGTTTCTTTCGCGCTAAATGCGCAGGGGGGGGAGGGGGGGGAGCTCTTCTAAAGGTATGCAGAGTGTTAAATGATCGAAGATTACAGACCGGGGAAAAAAAAAATTCCATTTCTTGCAAGAAATGAAACAAGTTGAAAATGGCATGTCAAACGTAGCAAATGAGTTGCATTCGTACAATGACAAAGTTTTAAAAATATTCAGATTTTATATTATATTATGTATATTATAGTATGTTATTATATTATGTATTATATTATGTATATTTATGCATTATATTATATTCACCTCATTTAATAGTATGCAGTACTTTGAATATAATAGAAGGACCAAAATCTTTTTGTGTGCGCCTGTAAATACTGTCTGTTTTCTATTGTACTGAAAGTAACGAGTAGTAAACCTTAGCAACCTATATTAATTTCATGAAATGTGAAATTGCTTAATAGAATTAAAACGCTCCTCAGACCCTATTTTCTTGTATACCATCACGTAGTGTTGACTAGAGGTCGAAATTTCCAGGCCCGAGTCCGGCCCGAAAGTTAAAATTTTGGCCCGAGCCCGGCCCGAACGAAAGAAATATTGGCCCGGTCCGGCCCGAACAAAAAAAATATTGATCCGGCCCGGCAAAAGAGTAAAAATTTCGGCACGAGCTCGGCCCGGCCCGGAAAAAAGTTAAAAATTCGATCCGAACCCAGCCCGGCTCGGTTGAATTTCCACAGAACATTGATCTTTACCCTAACGGAAGAGTTCAGACCAAAAAAATTTATCTTAGTCTTTTTTTTACTTTCATGTTTATAATCTCTATTTATGCATAAGTGCCGTAGGCTGCGATATTTACGCTTTTAATGAATATTTGTTTTTTGTATGTAAATGTTTCAGTTATCATTAGTATTATTAATCCTTCTATCGTAAAAAAAAAAAAAAAAAAAAAAAAAAAAAAAAAAAAAAAAAACTAGCCTTAATCAAATCTCTAGGAATGACCCCTGGAATGATGCTGGTGTGTAAGGTTTCCGGAAATAACGCGTCCGGGTGGACCACACCTTCCTTGAGTGGAATAGACCAATCAGGAAAGGGCTCCGTCTATGCTTCGACCAATGAGGAGACGAATGAATTCCAAAATTGAGTGTACACTGTTAAAAATCTGCTGCATTTTGTTGCAACGCACTCCTCCGCTTGTATATAGTATCTCTATTCCAACCAGTGAGAAAGCTCCATTCCAGGGCCAAGTAACCGTTTTCTATACAAGCAGGGGAGTGCGTTGCAACAAAATGCAGCAGATTTTTAACAGTGTATGGAAAATAAGGTATCGCGAAGGATTCCATGGGGTATTGGCGATCGCAGCAAGCAGGGGTAGCTTACAACTTGGAATCGCGAAGCGATTACGCGGGGGGTTGGTGAGCGTAGCGAGCAGGGGGGCGGAACCCCCCTAGTACATAAAAAAAAATCTAAAAAATGGTATATGGTAAAAGTAAAATCTTCAAAAACATTGGAAAAAAAAATACGTTTCCTTCTTAGCCGATGTAAATGTTTAATATATTTTTTTTCTCGGGTATTGTATTCATTTTGAAAGAATGAACAGTTTAAAAGAAATTTGCAGTTTTCAGTTTAAACAAAATTCCGTCATAATCATTTTTTTTATGTCTTTAATTCTGTTTTAATACGCCTAGTGATCTATGATTCTTTAAAAAGAATAAATTCTAATGTTTAGTTGTAGAATAATGACGACTTTTAAGTATATGTCTATTTTGCAAAAATTTTTGCACCAAGTCAAACTTTACTGATAATATGAACAGACTTTTCCACGTCGAGAAAAGGATTTTCATACGGGGAGATTCAACAGGAAATGATTATTTTCGTCCGTGAAGACTAGGAAGAACGAAATCAGTCTCGGCTTCGTACGAAAAAAATAAGTTTGACTCGGCCCGGCCCGATACTCCAGGAAAAAAAATTCCGACCCGGCCCGTGCAGATCTCTAGTGTAGACTACATTTGTGTGGGCCTGTCCATGAATAACCAATATTCTTTGCACCGCAGATTGCACGGAATGTATATTTTAGTATAGACTTCATAGATGCCTGTCCGTTTTATTATATTTGAAAGAGTGTAGCATCCTAAAATGCACTTAAAAGTATTTTTTCACAAAAAACATTCGATCGATTATGATATGGAAGTGCGGGATTATACACCAACAAATTATACTCTTTTATATATATAAAAAATGGCGCCATTAAGAGTGTGATAGAGGCCCTCTTATATTCTAAAAAACAACAAAAACTATCTCTATTAAGAGAGAACGTCAAATTAAAGAAGATTTAAACGAGCACTCATTATACGGATGCGTGGAGGGAAAAAAAAAAAAAAAACACTTTTAATCGTTTCTAACTCGCTGAATGCGCAGTGGGGGAAAAAATCCTTCTAAAGGTATGCGAAGTTGTTAAATGGTCGAAAATTACTGTTTGGGGGAATAAAAGAAAAATTCCACTTCTCTCAAGAAATTAAAAAACATTTCTCGACTCATTTCTGACTCGAATTGTTCGATTAAAAGCTTTTTATGTGCGTTCATCTATTTATATAATACACTAATATGACGATTCCGGGTCTACCCTCATCTTCCAGAAAAGCAACTTATGGCTGCCACGTTTTCAGATGCTATAAGTATGCGACTGTTCAACATGGAAATATACACATAATCTGCATTGTATCATATCTATTCTCCTTATTTTTCTCCAAAAACTATCCAATTATAGTGCTTTAAATTCTAACTTTAAAAAAATCGGATTACAGGATATAAATAAACCAACACTTATTTACAGGATTACAGTTTGGGAGGAATAAAAGAAAAATTCCATTTCTCGCAAGAAATTAAAAGACATTTTCTGACTCATATCCGACTCTCATATTGGATGTTCATTGGACTGACAGAGACGGAAAACTCGAGTTCTTAGAATAAAAGCTTTTTAAGTATGTTCATCTGTTTATATATAATGCGCTAATGTGACGATTCCGGGTTTCCCCTCATCCTCGAGCTGGCCCTATGAATGCGACTGTCCAATATATGGAATTATACACATAATCTGCATTGTATCATATCTATTCTCCTTCTTTTTCTCCATAATCTTCGAAAACTATCCAATACTAATGTTTTAATTTCTAAATTTTAAAAAACGGATAACAGGATATAAATAAACCAATACCATTTTGGCGCCATCTAATAACAAAAGAACTTATAGTTTTTCTTTTAAGAAAAATGCTGGACGTAATGCTAGTATCTACTTTTTAAAAAGAATTTTCAAACAGGTCGCAGAATTCGTAGCAAGCATAAAGAAAGCGAACGTCACCTTCACTGTAAAACTTGTTTTCCCACCTCATCACTCACCTGGCGGAAAAAAGTTCCTGAGATGTTTTGCGACAGGGATCCCTACCTTTTTTTAGGTGCGTTCGTAATTATGTAAATACGATGCACCTATAGTTGTCGTTCAGTCCGTCCGTCTGTCCGCATATAACAACGCAAAAACTATTTAACCGAATCGTTTGAAATTTAAAATATATATTTATTACATAATTTTGTCGAGTCATTTCAAATTTTATGAAAATCGGATGGATAGATCAATGACAGGGACAATCAAAAGGATTCTGTTACATGACGGTCAATGGGGAAAAAAGTTTCATATGCATTTTAATCGTTTGAAATTTAAAACTTATATTTATTGCGTAATTTTGTCGAGTCATTTCAAATTTTATGAAAATCGGATGCATAGATCAATGACAGGGACAATTAAAAGTATTCCGTTACATTACGATCAATGGCAAAAAAAAGTTTCAAATGCATTTTAATGGTGTTAAACTCATTTGAACATAATAGAATTGACATGAATCTATGAAGTATGTACTAGAATATACATTCTGTACAATCTGGGATGTAGAGAATATTTATTATTAAATTACAGGGCCACACAAATGTATTCCACTAAATAATGTTATGCGGGGAAACATTGTTTGGGGGTGTGTTTTAATTATATTCAACTATTTCACATTTTATGAATAAGATATAACGTTAATGAAGTATAATAAAAATTACTCCCTGCATATTTACAGGAACACAAAGATTTCGACCACTGTACTGTATCCAAAGTACGCTCTACTATACCAGCAAGATCTGAATATTTTAAAATTTCGTTATCGTACGAACGCACCTCATTTGCTACGCTTCGCGTGCAATTTCCAATTTGTTTTAGGTGTGTTCATAATAATGTAAATACGAAGCACCTATAGTCGTCGTTCAGTTTGTCCGTCTGTCTGTCAGTCCGCATATAACAAATCGAAAACTACCCAACCGAATCCTTTGAAATTTAAAATATATAATTATTATATAATTTTGTCGAATCATTTCAAATTTTATGAAAATCGGATGTATAGATCTATTACAGGGGCAATCAAAAGTATTCAATTACATTATAGTCAATGGGGAAAAAGTTTCAAATGTATTTTATACGTTTGAAATTTAAAATACATAATTATTGCATAATTTTGTCGAGTTATATCAAATATTTTGAAAATCGGATGCATAGATCAATCATAGGGACAATCAAAAGTATTCCATTACATTACAGTCAATGGGGAAAAATGTTTTAAATGCATTTTAATGGTGTTATACTCATTCGAAATTAATAAAATTGATATGCAACTATAAAGTACATATTATAATATACATTTTACATAATTTGTGGTTCAAAGAACAATTGTTATTGATTTACAAGGCCCACAAAAGTATTCCATTACATAATGGTATAGGGAGAACATTGTTTGATGAGCGTTTTAATTGCAATTCACTATTTACAATTTTATGAGATTGATAGATGAGGTGATATTTTTAAAACTTCATTATCGTACGAACGCACCTCATTTGCTACACTTCACGTGCAATTTCCAACTTGTTTTTTCTCTTACTGGAACCTGGAGCCCTTTTTCAAAGTTTCGTCGCGAGGGTTCCCCATATGTCTATTATAGAGTCAATAACATTATATTTTAAGTTCGGGATCATTTTGAATTGAATTCCAACCGGGTTCTTTTTAAGGTATCTTCAAAACGCAATTTTCAATGGAAATATCTATTTTCCATTTATGCATTAATATGAAAATCGACTGTTTTATACTGTCGAATTCTACTTAAATTGCGTTTGTATCTTAATTATAACCAAAGTTACAGCTATGACAGCTTTTGAATTCTGTTTTAAAGATACTAGCTGACCCGCCCGGCGTTGCACGGTTCCGTGATAATAATATTAAAAGAACATGAAATTTGGGATTTTATCTATAACTCGAAATACGTGAAATTACGTTCTCTGAAGTACACGGCCACTGACAGTGTGAAAAATTGGTTTAAAAAAATGAACAAATAATCTTTAGCGGTAAAAATCTTCAAAAGGACTTACATGCATTCAAGAATAGATACGATCATGATGCGTACAAAAATCTATAATTTTAACAAAAATGACAAAAAATCTATGCTAAACGCACAAAAATCGTTAAATATCACATCGAAATCGTATTCAAAATCGCATTGAAAATCACTGAAATTGAAAAGTTATACCAGACAAACTTTAGTTAATTAGGCTGAAAGTTAGAAACAATTTTATTTTTATGATTCTCAAAAAACAGCCCAAAAATGTGAAGAAATACTAAAAACCGCAATAAAAAATTCATTAAAAGCTCCAAAAATCGCCGCACGAATTCCGGATAAATTTTATTGAAGAGAGAAAAAAAATTACTATATTGAGTGAAAAGAATGGAACTTTATTATGAAAACTCACTATATTTCACTATACTTAATGGAATTTCACTATTTCATTCACTAATATGGAAAAATCGCATCGAAACAAAAAAAGAACGCGAAAAATTGCCTAAAAAATTCTAATCAAAAAATCAAAAATCGGGCTTCGAGGTGCAAAATAACGTGTATTCCCTCCAAATTTTGTAATTCTACATGCAGCGGTCTCTTCAAAATAGCGCTGACAAACTTGTCTCTTTATTATTATAGAAGATGTGAATATCCTAATTAATAACTTTATTGCTGATTCATTAATTTTGTGTTTTGCTTTTCTTACATGCAATTCAAGAATAGATAAGATCATGATGCATATAAAAAAATATAATTTTGACAAAAATGACAAAAAATCGATGCTAAACGCACAAAAATGACACAATCGCTAAAAATCACATTGAAAATCGCATTAAAAATCACTGAAAATGAAAAATCATAGCAGACAAAATTTAGTTCATTAGGCTGAAAGTTTGAACCAATTTTCTTTTTATCATTGTCAAAAAATAGCCGCAAAATGTGAAGAAATACTAAAAATCGCAATAAAAAATTCGTTAAAAGTTCCAAAAATCGCCGCATGAATTCCGAATAAACTTTATTGAAAAGAGAAAGAAATTACTATATTGAGTGAAAAGAATGAAACCGTATTCCTTTCACTAATATGGAAAAAACACGTCGAAACATAAAAAGAACGCTAAAAATCGACTAAAAATTTAAATTAAAAAATTCTAATCAAAAAATCAAAAATCGGGCTGCGAGGTGCTACATGCAGAGAGAAATCTTCCCTCCTAATTTTATAACTCTACATGCAGCGGTCTCTTCAGAACAGAGATTTTTTTCAAAGAAGTGAGTTGTAGCCAAGAAGGGATATCTTGTCCTTCCTCAAGCTCAGTAATTAACAGAAGCACTTGTCAAACCCTTTTTCATACTTAAAAACATATTAACCTTTTTTGGTGCTCGTCAGAGCATTTTTTAATACTAGTTAATAAAACATAGCCTATGTTCTTGTCTGGTCTATGTTATAGTTATACACAAAGATACAAACACATTAATTCATCAGTTTTGATTCATCAGGTTGACTTTATTTAAATTTTCGTACACGCATTCAAATTTATAACATTATAAAAATAAGGATTATGATGAATGGTTGCTTAGAAACCATTAAGATAAAATAAAGAAAATGAAATAAATGCATTTTAAATAAGTAAATCTCTAAAACAAATTAGTTTATATTATTGGAACACATTTATAAAAAATCTCCAAAATTTACAGTAATAATTTAAAAAATCTGACAAATGTGTAGACAAAATTTCAAAACAATACGAATAATTTAACTGGTAAATTTCAGTATCCATTTATCATTGAATTCCATTAATGAAATGTGTCATTTTCTCTCAAGAAAAAAAAATTAAAAATCATTGGATTTGCCATAGAAAAGCATTATTGCGCAAAATAAAATATTCTAAATTTTCCGAACGAATGAATCAAATCTTACAAAAAACTATACAGCTTAATCCCAGTGCCTCACTAACATACCCACTTAATTTCAAGCCAATCGGATGTTTTTTGCGGTAGTTATCGCGGAACAGACAGACTGACAGACACAAAAAAATTTCGTGTCTCCAAAGTAAGCCTTCACTGACGTTTCGGCAATTATTACTGTAAATTTTGGAGATTTTTTATAAATGTGTTAAAATAATATAAACTAATTTGCTTTAGAGATTTACTTATTTCAAATGTATTTATTTCACTTTCTTTATTTTCTCTTAATGGCTGCTAAGCAACCATTCATCCTAATCCTTATTTTTATAATGTTATAAATTTGAATGCATGTACAAAAATTTAAATGATGTCAACGTCAAAACTGATGAATTAATTAATGTCTTTGTATCTTTGCGTATTAGGTAGCTTTCATTACAAAAAGTAAAAAGCTACCTATTGCAGCCGTCCGGAGGAAAGCATTTCCGGAAAATTTTGGTATATTTTCACCGATCATGACCCCCAGACCCCAAAACCACCCTCCGTTCAAATGTTGACATATATATATATATATATATATATGACGATTTCAGGAGAACTCGAATTATTTCCACTGGTTAAACAGAAACACGCAGTCATGGCAAGCGAGGGAAAAAACAAAAATAATAAATAAATGTAGAAGGTCCAATAATTAGTCATGGGCTGCTGTAAATTCATTTATTAAATTCGTGATAATGAGGAAGGAAAAGCTCCTTGTTGCAAAAATTCCATCATTATTTCAGCGAGCTGTCCTCATCGAAGAAGCAACCCAAGAAATCTTCAGAATCTTCCTTTCATCTCGAGACTTCCCCCTTTTAAACTGAAAAGAAAGTTCTGGAACATTCGGTAACCTCAAACCATCATTATTTTATGTAAACAGAATTCTTGTCCAGCTACGAGATTATTTTAAACAGACGATAAATTTATTTTAAAAAAAATATTATTTAACCAATTTATAATTGACTCCGAATTTTAAATATCTTAGGCAGACGATTTTTATACATGATTAATTTTAAGAGAAAAAGAAAAGAAATGAATTTATTAATATGCAAATTATCGTTGACGGCGGAAAAATAAATAAATAGATAAAATAAAATAATGATATTTTTTAAAGGTATGGGTTTGGAATAAATTTAATAAGACTTTCTTAAAAAGGGTTGATAAAAACATAGAAGAAATCAGTTTTATTTGGAATATTAAGAAATAAAGTTTTAATTAAGAATATTTTTAATTTAGAGCCATCTTTTTAAATTTACGCATACTGGAATAATGTTTTTTAAGGCAAATTAAGAATTTATATCGTCTGCATAAGGATTAACAGATTAGATTTAGAAACAAGATTTTAATTTAATAATTTGAAAGAAGTACGAAATATTATTATAAGAAAATTAAGATAGTATAAAGGTTAGTTTTGGCGAAAAAATTTTAAATTTGTAATATTATCCCCCCTCCCCAAGACTTTGTATGAAATTGATAGTTAAATAAAACTACAAGTTCAGACAACAGAAATATAATAATTTAGAAAAGTTAAATTTTGGAATAAAACTGTCGAACTCAGGAAGCCAAGAGATGGAAGAAAAGAAAATTAACGCAATATAAAAAATATTAGCGATTAAAATAAAATAGTTAAGAGAAAATAATTCTGAATTAAATTTAGGTAGGAGCATTTCCCTGAAAGAAATACAATAATGTTACAACATCACTTACCATTTGTAAGTGCATAGGAGATAATACATATAATAACAGTAAATAAGTTATGAATATTAATAAGCAAGAGATAAAAATATAATAAAAACAATAAAAGTTCGTTCTCATGGAAGTTTAAATAACTACAATGACTTAATACATAGTTTATTTTAAAAAAGTCCTTTAAATGAAAAAAGTCTTTCAAGAATATATAAAAGAGTCTTTTTCAATGTCCAGTGAATACAGTCTCTTTAATTAAATATCTCCAAATCTAGTTTAAGCTTTGTTTTTTATGTTATGTTGGATCCAACATCTTTCAATAATATATCAATTTTTCAATAATAAATAGCATCACTCTCAATATCAATAATAAATAATATAGAAAAATTTAAATAATAACAATAACAACAATAATAAGTAATAGTATAATAAGACTCCATATCCTAATATTTTTCAATAAGAGTATAATTAATACTAAACTTCATCATAGAAATCATAATAATAACAATAATAGTAAAACAAGAGTATAATCAAAAGAAAATATCACTATTTGTTTATTATTGACTAGCAGGCTATGCCCGCTTCGCTGGTCCATATTTCCAAACGAACCTTGACTCAAAAAAAATGGCGATTTAAAAATTTTATTTTAAAGCAGTATAGACCACCCTGGAATGTTCTTCCGTATTGCTGAAAATCAAGCCAACTCCATTGCAATATTGTACTATTGTAAGTCTTGGCGAAAATTTGGACAATTAAGCACCATCTCTTTTATTTTATCATTTACAGTAGAGTTTCGTATGAACATGAGACCGTTATGACAACAGGAATCAAAATGTTCTCGAGTCATCACACTATTACATTAGAGGCATTGCAATGATTAGCGAGATTGATTATCAAACTCTATTAACTTTCGGATTGTACATTATCATTTCTTAGTTCTTAAAATCCCGACATCTGAACTTGCATTATGTGTAGTTCTGGTAGCCTACATACAATGTCATTTCATGTTACATTTTTTAATAAACGTCCTCTTCTAGCAGGCTCACTGTAGTTTCCTATCTACCTTAATCTGTTCCAGCAAGAATACATAGAGTAAAAAATGTAAAGAATTATTGACAGATAAAGAAGAGTTTTTGTTTGTTTGTATTTATGACGGCCATTTATCTACACGTGGGATATAGGCCCTAAGGAAAGGATGCCCTCCGTGGGGGTGGCAGACGAAGAAGGGTGTTTCACTTATATATTTAGTAGAACAATGAAGCATAAAAAGTATGTTTTAAATCTGTATTATTTGAATAACATTAAAATTACATCAGTTTCACTGCCTCTTCCTTTTATAAAACAGTTGCTAACATGTAGCCATCAAATAAAAATAATCTTGATGACTAAATTTTGTAGAAAAATATGTCTTTAGTTTGCATCTAATAAAATCTTTCTACCTTCTGTAATCGATTCCATTATGATTTTTAGTGTCAAACATTAGAAGTGCTAGAAACGATATTGTTACAAATGTACCAGACTTATTTCATGTTTGTCCTCAAATAAATGTGAAATTTACGATCATCCATTATTGGCATTTAATGTTATAGCTTGACGATAGTTTTTTGTTCGACTACTTGATTATTCCGTCGATCAATTTCGCCAAATTATACAAATGGACATAATTTTTATTTTAAATAACCAAAGAATCAATAAATTACTAAAATGTTAATAGAAATACAAATAAACATCGAATTAAAATTGGTTGATGAAGTAACAATTACGTATAACAAATTTAATGTCAAATGGTTCATGGGATTATCAAGTATTACCAAATTATATAAACAAATTGTATAAACAACAATATTGCCAATAATATGTAGGGCAGGTGTCATCTACGGATCCCGTTGGCGCGATTGCAGCAAATTGCGATTTTATGCCTCACGTGGTAATCCGGTAATAGTTGATTATTTTTGAGTAAATTATTTCATTATTTTTCTTTTCTCTTTTAAAATTATATAAATTGTTTTGTTCCATAATTATTTATTGACTTAGTTTATTATTATTATTTCCTTTTTAAAATAATAGAAAATAAATAAGAGTAATATAAATGTAATTGGTATTTGAAAACGCAGTGTTCTCCAAATTGGCATCATAAAAAAAATCACGCCAAGGTGATGCGTGTATAAAAGTGGAAAAATGTTTGCAATAATATAAACAAAAAAAAACGTAAACAAATAATTAAAAATTCGCCATTTCGATAGTTTTTCAAAATAACATCAAGCTTAATTCTCCAGTCGGGCAGCAATAGTAAATTTTCTTTTCTTCGTCTGTTTCATAATAAAAAAACATAAATTTAATAACTTCTAATTAAATAATCTGACTAATTTTCTGTAATCGGATTTATGATCTAAAAGTATCCTTAATACATAAACAAAACAGTGCAGTTGTCATGTACGCGCTGAGGTCGGCGCGATAATTTTTTACACTAATTTGGCGGAAAAATCGTTTTCGAATACCAGTTTCAGATATATATTTAAATTATTTTCTATTATTTAAAAAATAATAACAATTAGTATTTAAATAATAAGTATAGAACAAAACAGTTTACATAATTTTAAAGAAGAGAAAGGAAATAAAAAAACATTTTATTAATAATTAAATAACAATAGTCGGGTTGCCATGCCAGGCAAAATAACATTAATTTAGTGTCCATTAGTTACCTCGGTGTGTATATGATATCTGTGCAAACAAAACTTCCGATAATGTAATAAATGACGTCATATTTATTTTCCTTTGAATTTTTTTTATTTTAATTTTTCACGTGGATACTGTTCAACTAAAAATTAATTGCCGAGGAGAAATTATTTTCCATATTTTGATTTTTTTGGCAACGGGAAAGAAAATGGTTATTTTTTATCGGAAAAATTTTAATTGATTCTGTATGAAAAATAATGAAATTTTGAATTATTAAGGAAAATATTTGAATAAATCAATTAAAAATTAGCCTATGTTCACCGGAAATAGTGTAGCTATCCAACGGTGAAAGAATTTTTCAAAACCGTCAAGTAGTTTCGGAGCCTATTCAATTCAAACAAACAAACAATCAAATCTTTCCTCTTTATAATATTAGTATAGATAGGGAAAATATTGGTTGAGGATAAAAATAATTACATAGGAACTAAATAATTTTCTTATCTTCTAATAGCATAAGAAAGTATTTTTTGCTAGCCGAAAGTATAAATAAAAAAAAAAATCATAATAATTCCAAAATCCAAATAAAATTAAATCTAACTATTTAGAAAATGGACTCTCAACCAGTATTTCCTTACAATAATTCCTCTCGGATACTCTTTTACAAAATTGTCAAATTTGGTTGTAAGTTTTCAATGCCAAATGTAGAATAATGTTTTATCTACACATGGTTTATAAACTTTAATAATAAAATACAAATAGGAATAAAAGGTGTCATTCTTAATTGAGAAATGGAAATAAAAATAGTGTGCTTTTTTGAAAAACTTTTAATATCTGTAGTTTTCACAATCACTGAAAATCACATATTATGTTATAGGTTTGAGTAGAGTCATTAGATTTTATAACTATTATCATATAATATCTGCTGAATAAATAGAGTAATACTAATGTCAAATAAATGAGTAAATATAATTAGACTTAAACACCCTTAAAATTAATTTATCAACATCAATTTGAAAGCTTTTACAATCAAAGTGTTCACCTTATGCCTGCATAAGGAGCCCAATTTAATCCCAAAAACTCCCAAAAACAAGTAATATTCTTGTAGCGCTCCAAGAACATACCCGCTGATGTTGAAAATTATGGTTTTTTTATGGTAAATTTAATCTATTGTCTTGACTTTAGTTTGATCTAGTGATTGTATCTGAGGTTTTGTTTGTTTTTTGGATTGCTCATGAAACAGTTTAAAATCTTCGGGTGAAAAATAGGGTCTTAATTTAGAAACATGCACAATAACGGAATTCTGTCCTGTCTCATAATTAAATTTATCTATTTCATAAGTTACATCAGAAAGTTTATTTATAATTTTATATGGTCCAGAGAAAGTAGGTTCTAATTTTCGAGTGTTAGGGTATTTAAATTCTTCATAAATTACAGAGTCTTGTATTTTTAATGGGCATTCAACAAAATTTCGATCATAGAGTCTTTTACTTTTAAGGTGAAATTCATGAGTTCGCGCTTTCGCAATTTTGAGGGCTTTGTCTACTGATGGGTAATAGTTTTGTTTTAAAGGAGATTCATAAGGCAATTGACCTTAAAATAAATAGGCAGGTGGAAATTTGGTGATAGAATTGGTGATAGGTATTGTTGTATTCTTCGATGACTTGGTTTAATAATCTAGTCCAAGGTATTTTAGAAGAAGTGGAATTAACTTTACATTTAAGCCTGGTAACTATAGTCTGATTAACTCGCTCTACTTTTCCATTGGTCTGAGGATGATGTGCAGATGTAAAACGCTGTTGAACATGATGATTTCTAAGGAATTTCTTAAACCTTGGAGATCTGAAAGATTTATGCCTGTCACTAAGTATTTTTTGAGGTGCTTTGATATTGAAAATTTGTTTTAAACAGTTAGTGTATGTTTCAGTGGTAACATTTTTGGAGGGAAAAGCCCAAACAAATCTAGTTGCATGATCTATTATTATGTGTAAGAATTTTTTTGTTGAGTTGTAATAGTTAAATCCACCAACAGTATCAATAGAAAGACTTTCAAAAGGTTGATCTGTTGCTGGCATAGCTTGTAATAAGCCGAATCTTTTCTGTTTTGGTTTTTTATTTTTCTGACAGGTATCGCAATGTTTAACAAATTCGGTAATGTCTATTGTCATATTAGGCCAATAATAGTTGGGAGATATTAAATTAAGCATTTTTTGAATTCCTAAATGTCCAAAATTATCATGAGCAATATGGAGTAATTTTCTTCTTAATGACATTGGTACAACAATTTTTTTTAATCCCTTTTTCTGAACTATAATAATTCCATTCTCTTTTTTATATTTTTTGTCACAAACATTGTCTTTGTCTTGCATCTCTATAATTTCTTTCCTATCTAGCAATAAACTAATATGTTGATTAAAATGACAAACAGGATTTCGTGACAACATGTCTGCTTCGACATTTGTTGAACCCTTTTCATATTTTATCTCATAATCAAACATACTAAGTTTGAGTGACCATCTAAAAAGCCTACCTCTTAAGTTTTTAACACTCTTTAACCATACTAGAGATGCGTGGTCCGTATGAATTGTAAACTTGACACCATGAAAGTAATGATAGAATTTGTCAAGAGTATCTATAATAGCTAAACATTCTAATTCAGTTATGAAATAATTTTGTTCATAACTCTTCAAAATTCTAGAATGATAAGCAATAGGATGTAAGAAATTATCTTTATCAGGTTGTTTTAGAACGGCACCTACTGCTATCTGAGAGGCATCTACAAACATATGTAAAGGTAATTTAGGATCATAAATTTTGAGGATGGGTTTAGCAATTAAAGAATTTTTTAATTTTTCAAAAGACTCCTGGCACTCTGAGTTCCATTCCCATATTGTGTCTTTTTTAAGTAATCGATTTAGAGGATATCTAATTTCAGCATATTTATTTATGAATTTATGGTAAACATTAATGGAACCTAGAAATCGTTGTAACTCTTTCACATTGGAAGGAGGTTTTAAATTTTTGATGGTTTCAATATTGGCATTTGCTGGTGTTATTGTTCCATTAGTAATTTCATAACCTAAGAAATTGATTTTATTTTGGCCTTATTTACATTTAGAAAGTTTAAGTTTAATGTTTTCTTGTTTGCAAATGTTAAAAATTTGAGCTAAATGGTTTAAATGTTCTTCTAAAGAGGAAGAGAAAATTATAATATCATCAAAATAGTGGCACGCAAAGTCGATTTTATATTTATTAAGGATTCTTCGAATGGTTCTGTTGAATATGGGAGGGCCCGTTTTTATGCCAAAAGGGAGCACGAGCCACTCAAAAAGTCCAAAATTGGTTGCAAATGCTAATTTTTCTGTATCGGATGGATGTATTGGTATGTGCCAGTAGCCAGAGGCTAAATCCAAAGTTGAAAAATACTGAGCACTACTCAATTTATCTAAAATTCCATCGATACGGGGCAAGGGTTCTGCATCATTTTTAATTATTGCGTTTAATTTTCTATAGTCTATACATAATCGCGTTTTTTTACCTTCCTCTCTTTTCATAACTAGTGTAACAGGGGCAGAATAGGAGCTATTACTTTCTTTTATCAGTCCGGCTGCTAACAATGATTGAATTTGGTTTTTTATTTCGGTTTCTTCTAGGGGAGATGTTCGGTAGGGCCTCAAAGATACAGGTAGGTCAGATTTTAATATAACGCGTTGTGGTTCAATATTAATCCTACCCACATCATATTTATGCTTTGCAAAAATATCACTATAAATATGAACTAATTCCCTTAAATTTACATCTTGAATTAAATTTATTTCCCCAGTTAAATCTGAATCCGAATTATCGCGAAAATTTTGAAGAGTCATGGAACCTCTATAATCAGGATGCACATTAATTGCGTGATCATATTCAACACAGTCTTCATTTTTCATAATATTTCCACAAGTAGATTGTAACTCTATATCATGATTACTTACATTCAGTGTTTCATTATCATAATTATCTATTGCTACAGTATTACCAGTATTTAATTTCATATTTTTTTTATATTCTGAGGTTACAATTTCATTAGATTGATCCCTGCTTTGTTGTACTTGGTCCATATTTACTGTACTGAAATGAAGGGATCTCTCATTATGTATGGATATACTGTTAGTTATAATTTTCCTTCCCTGCCTTACAATACAATTTTTACATTCTATGGTTAATTTAAATTTAGAACATTCTTTTAACCCCAAAATAGCATAATCCAAATTTGTATTGCATACTAAAAAATTAACATATTTTTTAATTTTACCCACTTTTAGAAGAACACTACATTTTTTATTTATATGTAAAAATCCTTTTGCCTGACCAATGGTAACTGAGGGTATAGTCTCAATTTTAGCATTAAGTTTTTTAACAAATTTAAGTGGCAATATTGCAATAGTTGAGCCAGTATCTACAACACATGGCAAATTATAATTATTTGTACATCCATACACAATTAATTGCCAAACATTATGAGAATTATTTTGTGAGCTATTTGGAAGAGTATCAGAGGATGGCAACTCATTCCTAAAAATACATTCTCTTTCCCAATGAAAAGCATTACTCACACCCCTATTTGTGCATATCCTACAAGGTCTTGAAGGGTATGAATTTTGAATATAATTATTTTGACAAACTCTAGGTCTTTGAAACTGAGATTGCCTTTGGGGAATCCAATTCCTAGGTGTATTATTGGGCCTAACTGGCTGAATCCAGGGCCTAGTTGGTTGAAAAGGTTGAAAATTTTGTCTAGCTGAGGGTTGATTTATTATTTGGTTTGAAACTAGTGGGGTGGAAACTTCCACGAATTGTTTGACAACCCGGTACCATTCTGTGGTACTACTAGGAGGATTTATAATAATATTGTTTTTGAATTCCGGTTTTAAACCATCAGTTAAACCTTGTAATAGTATATTTTCACTAAGATGTAATTTCCTACCAATTTCCACTTTTTTACGAAAATAAGTTTCTAAATTGTCTAAATTATCTAATTTCAGATTTGAAAAATCAGAAAAACTCGGGAAGTCCAATTCAATGAGTCTTTCTATCAAAATTTTCTTAATTTGTTCATAATCCGTACAATTTAAGCAGTCATTGATATAAATTTTTTGCGCTTCACCTTTCAAATATTGCGCAATAGAATTAAATTTCCATTCTAGATTTTTCTTTTCCTTTTCACATGTTGTATCAAAATAAGTTAACCAAGACAAAATGTTCATTCCAGAACTCGGGTCAAACGGTACGAACTTAGGATCTTCCATAATTTTTTTTATTCTTACTCATTAGAATAAATGAAGCACTTCTATTTTCTTTATTAAATCCTAATCGTAAAATCATTCGCAATAAATTTCAAAGTTAATGATTTCTATCAATTACATATTTTTTCAAAATTACTATATTTAGATGCTAATTTTAACCAGAAATTTTATCTAATAAAACAGAAATTGTAAATATCATAGATATACCTTAAATTGGGATCAACTTTTAATTCTATTATTTTATAGATCATAAACATATTCAAAAATTTTAATTATAGGTAATTCCTTACTTAAAATCACAAAATTTACAAAAAAATTAATCATATTTATCAGTCAAAATTCTAGCAACAGCCTTGCACAGTTCCATAGTCTTACTGAATTTAAATAAATTATAAGAATCCGGGAACCAAAGCTCACTGTAACCAGAAATTCTAACAAATAAAATGAAAAACATAAATGTTAACTTAATTTTCAGCTCAAATGTCTAGTTGTAGGAACATTATCATGAAAATACTGCATTCTGAGAATAGTTCTTGATAACAAACAAATATCAATAAAATAGAAAATGTACTTTTTAAAAGTAAACTTGAGCTACTAAGTTTTTTATATAATTCCTTATTATTACAAAATTGCCTTTAATCGTGCATAAAAATGTCATAATAGTCTTAATAAGTAACAGTAAATATCTTAAGAACATCATACTCCTCAATTAAATCCTTAAGAATAAAATATTTCAATCTACAACACATAATAATGATAATAATAATGCTCATAAATTGGTAAGTAAGTAAGATTCACAGATAAATAATCAAATAAATAAATAAATTAGTAAATTAATAAATTAACTTCAAATTACTCTCATCAATAAAATAATAAATAAATAAATAAATAAATAATAAATACTTTCCATCAATCATAAATAGAATTGAAATAATAATCAAAACATTTAATAAAATAAACTTACAGTTCAAGAACAATCTTCAATAAAATCCAATCTTCATTAAATTCCTCATCGAATACCTTTCACAAACTCACCACTTTGAAATCATTAACTTTCAAAAATTTGTTATTATGACCATGATTATCTTGAGTCATCAGTTACACATAAACAGCAAAAAGGTGGAATATCAGGCCTCAGGAATTCACGAGATAGTTAGAAGAAATCTTTCAAACCACTCGGACAGAAAGCTGTTTAACATTAAAATCTCCTCTGTTACATTCACTCGAGGAATCAAAAGATAATGGCAATTCTTGCTTAATAATACTTTCAACCATGGCGGGAAAAATTTTCGGCGATTCATATTTTTGTCATCACTTCGTTTCAGTAGATTCATTAGATTCATTTACATAGCATTTTACTTCTTCAGTAGATTCATTTCAAAATCCGAAACAGGCACTAGCACAGGCATTACCTATCCTGTGCGACTTTTCGATTAGTTGTGACGATTTCAGGAGAACTCGAATTATTTCCACTGGTTAAACAGAAACACGCAGTCATGGCAAGCGAGGGAAAAAACAAAAATAATAAATAAATGTAGAAGATCCAATAATTAGTCATGGGCTGCTGTAAATTCATTTATTAAATTCGTGATAATGAGGAAGGAAAAGCTCCTTGTTGCAAAAATTCCATCATTATTTCAGCGAGCTGTCCTCATCGAAGAAGCAACCCAAGAAATCTTCAGAATCTTCCTTTCATCTCGAGACTTCCCCCTTTTAAACTGAAAAGAAAGTTCTGGAACATTCGGTAACCTCAAACCATCATTATTCTATGTAAACAGAATTCTTGTCCAGCTACGAGATTATTTTAAACAGACGATAAATTTATTTTAAAAAAAATATTATTTAACCAATTTATAATTGACTCCGAATTTTAAATATCTTAGGCAGACGATTTTTATACATGATTAATTTTAAGAGAAAAAGAAAAGAAATGAATTTATTAATATGCAAATTATCGTTGACGGCGGAAAAATAAATAAATAGATAAAATAAAATAATGATATTTTTTAAAGGTATGGGTTTGGAATAAATTTAATAAGACTTTCTTAAAAAGGGTTGATAAAAACATAGAAGAAATCAGTTTTATTTGGAATATTAAGAAATAAAGTTTTAATTAAGAATATTTTTAATTTAGAGCCATCTTTTTAAATTTACGCATACTGGAATAATGTTTTTTAAGGCAAATTAAGAATTTATATCGTCTGCATAAGGATTAACAGATTAGATTTAGAAACAAGATTTTAATTTAATAATTTGAAAGAAGTACGAAATATTATTATAAGAAAATTAAGATAGTATAAAGGTTAGTTTTGGCGAAAAAATTTTTAATTTGTAATATATATATCTGATTTTTGTCATGCGATAACTAACGTATTTATGAACCGATTTGAATGAAACTTGGTATGTACATAGTACATACAAATGTCTCGACCGAGTTCGTTGGTCAGCATCATCCGTCATTTTGTTTCAAAATAGCGGTCATTTTTAATTTTTTTAAAAATTTAAAATTTAAAATTAAATGCGAAAAAATTAAAAGTTGAAAAATATTTTCCTTTTACGTGTTAGAACGTAAAACAAAGATTCCAGAACACTTTTTATTTTGTCTATATCTTAAAAAATGATTGAGTTATAGCACTTTGAATTTTTCTTATGGCTGACATTTTGAAACGATCTGATTTTTGTCACGTGATAACACGCGTATTTATGAACCGATTTCAATGAAACTTGGTATGTACATAGTACATACAAATGTCTCGTCCGAGTTCGTTGGCCAGCATCATCCGCCATTTTGTTTCAAAATGGTGGCCTTTTTAAAAGTTTTAAAATTTAAAATTAAATGCGAAAAAATCAAAATTTGAAAAATATTTTTCTTTTACGTGTTAGAAAGTAAAACAACGATTCCAGAACACTTTTTATTTTGTCTATATTTTACAAAATGATTGAGTTATAGTACTTTGAATTTTTCTTATATCTGACATTTTGAAACGGTACGGTCTGATTTTTGTCACGTGATAACACGCGTATTTATGAACCGATTTCAATGAAACTTGGGATGTACATAGTACATACAAATGTCTCGACTGAGTTAGTTGGCCAGCATCATCCACCATTTTGTTTCAAAATGGTGGCCATTTTAAATTTTTAAAAAAATTTTAAATTTAAAATTAAATGCGAAAAAATTAAAAATTGAAAAATATTTTTCTTTTACGTGTTAGAACTTAAAACAACAATTCCAGAACACTTTTTATTTTGTCTATATCTTAAAAAATGACTGAGTTATAGCACTTTGAATTTTGCTTATGGCTGACTTTTTGAAACGGTCTGATCAGAACGATCCACAATGTTGCTTTAAAATGGCATACATTTTATGATATCGTGGAATTTGGTGACTCTCTAAATCGCTTAAAATAAAACCAGGTTGAATAAAAGATGACTAATTTCTAAAAATTCCTATTAATATTCAGTCTTGACAAAAACTAGTTTCAATCTTATAAAATCACTAATTTTATAGGATTATTTCCACTAATTTGAGCTTAGTATTTTTGAACAATATAACTTACCTTAAAATAAATAAATAAATATATGAGTATATGAAAGCTACCTCTTCCTCCCGGCATTGCCGGAAGGACTTTAAATATAACATAGCCCAGAAAAGAACATATGGTATGTTTTATTAATTTTATTCAAATATTTTCTTTAATAATTCAAAATTTCGTTCTTTTTCATGCAGAATCAAGAGCGATTTTCTGGATAAAATTTAACCAATTTCCTTATCGTTGCCGAAAAAAAATCAAAATCTGGAATAATTTTTCAAGGGCAATAAGTTTCAATTGAGCAATTTCCATTCGAAAAATTAAACTAAGAAAAAATAAAAATGACGTCAGAATTAAAATAAAAATAAATATAGTACTTTGTTAAATATTAAACACGGAAATTTCTTTCGTTAATAAGAATTTTTCTGACAAAAATGGGGGCATAATTAGAAGTAAAAGAAATAAAAAAGAATAAAATTTTTAAAATTTTTTTCACTTGGTAAAATTTGGCGTCATAATTGAAATAAAACAGGTATTTTACAGTAGTCGTTAAAAATACAAGAAACATGGACAGCAATAACTCATGATTCATGAATAATGACGTCATTGCCGAAACTTCAGTGAAGGCTTATTTTGGCGACGCAAAATTTATTGTTTTCCATCTGCCAGCCTGTTCTTCTGTCTATCTGTCAGTCCCCGAAATTGGCCACAAAATGCAATCAAAACTTCTTTTTTTCGGAAACAAAATTGTAAAACCCTAGATTACTGAGTTTACACTTTCAAAAGTTCCTGATGCATCAGATTTATGTGTTTTTGGTGGGCAGGTATCTAGAAGTATGAAGATAATGAAAAACATTTGTCCAAACTGTTACTTATCCTTATAAATGAAAATGTACAAAGAAATACAAGATATACGATAACCATTAGCAAATTGATAGAAAGTTACAAATTTAAATTTAATGAGATCCCCGTAGTTCCGTAGCAATCTACTGTGGTATAATAAAAAAACAAAAATAATAGATCATGAAAATTTCAGAATATCCTAACGTAACTAAATCTTTAATTTAACGCTGTTGATGGCTGAAAATTTCTTATTCTTATTTCATTCTTGTAAATAATTACGTAATTCGAAAATTTTAAATTACAGTTTCCAGGAAGTTGAATATTGCGCTAAGTGTGTTTAAAAAAAAAAAAAAAAAAAAAAAAAAAAGATGTGAAAAGCTGACGTTGAGGCTCCTGATCTGCAGATTTACTAGTATAATATACATTTTGCATAATCTGGAATATTTGTTATTGATTTACAAGGCCACACAAAAGTATTCCATTGCATAGTGGGGAGAACATTGTTTGGTGCGCATTTTAATTGTAATTATTTACAATTTTATGAGATTGATAGATGAGAGTGATATTTTTAAAACTTCATTATCGTACGGACGCACCTCATTTGCTACGCTTCACATGCAATTTCCAAATTTTTTTTTTTTTTAATTTTTCATACCCGTTTAACACATTAATAAAAGCATTTATTAATTACACATCTCGACTTGTCATCGATTACTTCCAAGTGATGAGACCATTCCAGGCCTCTGCCTCCTTACCTATATCTGGGAAGTGCCGAATCTCTTCTTGGGAGATTGAGTAAGGGGGGGGGGCAGCGAAATCTATGTTTAGCCGCCTCTCCCATCCGGGGAACTGTTTCCAGGATTCGAATGTTTGCCTTCCTCCGTTTCTGAATATCCTCTTGTCAACATTAGCAGCCCGATTTCACTCGCTTGACACACAGTCAAACAGTGTAGGAATTCCCAGCACAAAAAAAAATCAACTTTGAGTTTTTAAGTTTAACACAGTTTATAAAAAACTTGTTTAGTTTTCATTTTTAACATCACACTTCGATTTTCTATGCACATCTTAAGGGTGTTCTTAAATCAAAAAGGGCATCTTTATAACATATGTTTTCATTTGTTTTTGTTCGGCAATGCATGAAACTAGCAGGTGTTATTATTCGAAAACTGACTAATTGCACTCATTCTTCTGTTTTTTTAAAAACGCAAAAGATCTTTCATAACAAGCCTTCAAAGTGGACATTTTTGAGCACTTTTCCCGACGAAAGCAGAAAAACCGGTCGAAAAGCAAAAGAAAAACGGGTGATCACGCGATCGAAATAGCTTAGAACTCGATAGGTCATTAAATGACCCTAAAATGGAAAATTCAGTTCGATTCGAAATTGCTTCCATAGTCAGGCCTTCCACTTTTATATCTTCTCCGTTAAAAAATGAGCTTGTAAATGTGTGAAAACGGTTTGCGCTTGTTGAACGGAGCAGTTGAGAACACCCTTAATATACTTTTTAGATGGTACAATGCGATATACGGACACACACAGACAGACAGACATTTTGTAAAAACATTTCTTTTGGAATCTCTGGCCCCTAAAACGTGTGAATCCGTCGAAAAAAAATTTCGATTACAACACTTTCTTCTATTAAAGATATTAGAACATATTTTCGAAACTCTTATTTTAAAGTTTATACCAGCTAATTCTGTCGAAAAACGGACTCCTGTATATGGCGGAAATCCGTCTACCCAGGAAAGTGTTTTTAAGTCTTGGCGAATCGCATAAAACCAGTGGCGCAGCCAGAATTCGGTTCTAGGGGGGGGGGGGTGTTGAATTTCTGATAAAGGTGTTTGCTGGTTATTTGCATCGTCGGTTAATAGAATCAGTACTGATTAGAATATTCACTGTATAGTGCTTAAATTGAAAAAGCATCTCTGTGGCAGGAAATCATCATTCTTAAGCATAATACGCCTCAGAAAAGTGTTTTAGTTCAAATAACCAATTTGTTTACTTAATTAATGCATGTAATAGGCACTTTCACGGTTTGAAGTAGAACTTTCGCCATTTAATTGAATCATTTTATTAAATAAAATCTGATTCAACAAAACGGCGGATTCCGAAATACACCAAAACGTTTACACATTAAGTTTGGTTTTGATTCCTATAAGCGGCAGCGATCTGTCTTACCTCTGGGAGGGGTTTTAACCCCCCAAAACCACCCCCTTGGCTGCGCCACTACCTAAAACGACCTTAATACGTGCTCCATAACGCAGAAACGGAATGGATTTTAAACCTTTCCCAACGAAGCCAAACTTTTGCTAAGGCAGAACAAATCGGGACTTACACGTAGCAAATGAGGTGCAGTTCGTATTATAACAAAGTTTTCAAAACAGTCAGATCTTGATCAAACAGTATTTCGGATACAGTACTAGCAAAAGCCATGCTTTGTTTGGATTCGCGAAGCATTATTTTATAAAACAGATATTTGAAAGTAACAATATTTTACAATATCATTTTTGCATCTTTATTAAACAAAAACGTTGTTTTATGTTTTGGCGCATTTTAATTTTTTATTTATGATGTAAGACTGGCATAATAAGATATTTTCGAAGAAAACTTTTACAAAATATTTTTAAATTTTCAACTAAAAGCTCTTTTAAAGATGTTTTTACAATTTCCAGTAACCACTGGTGTTTTTTAATTGTTTGAAATACGCATGTTTCCAATCTTTGTAATCAACATCAAATAATCTTTGATAGTTATTTTAAAATAATATATTTGAAGAGAGCTTGAAAAAAGTTACTTCTTCAAAATCCTATTTTCTGAAAAAACATTTGAAATCTGCTTTCGTTGATACTATGAATTTTTAACAGTAAAACATTTTATTTTAATTTCTTCGTTTTTATGCATGTTAGCGTACGAGAATTTTTGATATTGTAGAATTTTTCGTAAGGAAAATTCCTATTGAATGCTTAATTTTGAAGGATTTCCACTCTCGACAACGTTACGTACGTTTTTAAGCCAACTGGTGTCTATATATCCTCAATATCTACAACTGCTTCATCTAATGTTAAACCTTGGGATTTATGAATTGTAACAGCAAAAGCTAAGTGCAGAAGAAATTCTTTCCTTGAGCAATTTATGCTTCCATTTTTCCAGAATTTAATTATTGGGGGAATTGGTACGCACCAATTCTTATAAGTTAAATTACTGCAGTATTCAAATTTATCCATGATTAGTCGCGATATCTGGTCTGGTGGCTTGTGCTTTTCTTTAATACGTGCAACAAAGTCTAAAGTCCCGTTCACTAAACCTTTTTCGGTCCACAAATAAGAACGTAACATTACTTTAGATCCAAACGATAAAGTAAGAAATGGTTAAAGTCTATTTGTCGTTTCTGAATCGGCCAACGTTGCTTTAGTAGATTTATTTATAAAGAGCTTGAATCGAGTCAACAACTTCACGCCGTTCTTTTAATTTTTCATTTATATAACAAATTTAACAATTAATTTTATTTGTTTACAATTCTTTTGTTGCCAGTTTACAAAAAAAAAAAAAAAATACAATTCTTTTAAAATGTTTAAGTGTCAGCTGTGCAAACAATTTTGCGGAATAATGAAAACATGGTTTATTTAATAAATTAATCATGATTCTATCTATAATTACTAACTCCATGATTTATACTTTTTTTCTGAAAATATATGCGTTTCATTTTTTATTTATTTGCTAAAATGCGTCCGTATTGCAAATGCGTGTAAAATAAATTAATTATAATTTTTTTAACGTTTTACTATAAAAAAAAATTATATTGTGCAAATCTACAGATCATAATTTATTTTTGTGTTTAATTTGAAGTTAAAATATTGAATAGTTTTTTTGTAAAGTGTACGACAAATTGTAATTTGAGTGGCCTAGTAGAGGATTCGCTTCGCTCATCCTAATAATACCCGAAATACTTTGTGTGTCCCTGTTAATACCATATCTGTTATACAGGAAGAGTAACTTGTAGTATTCCTCGGCAACGTATACCAATCTCATAAAATTTTAAATAGTTAATTACAATTAAAAACAGCACCAAACACTGTTCTCCTTATACCATTATGCAATGGAATACTTCTGTGTGACCTTCTAAATCAATAACAAATGTTCTTTGTACCACAGATTGAGCAGAATGTATATTATAATATGTACTGTATAATATGTAACCTTTTGTAAACTTCAGCCACGTATATTCATTTCACATAAAATGTGAAATAGCTTAATAGGATTTAAACGCATACCATTATGTCATTAGTGCTTCCGTGTTGCTCTGTAAATTAAAACAAAATTTCTTAGCACCCCTGAATGCATATTTTAGAATAGACTTCATATATACATATCAGTTTTTATTATGTTTGAAACAGTGTAACAAAAATACAACAGTGTAAAATGTATTTGAAACTTCTTTCCCCATTGATCGTCATGTAACGGAATCCTTTTGATTGTCCCTGTAGTTGATCTATGCATCCGATTTTCATAAAATTTGAAATGACTCGACAAAATTATGCAATAATTATGTATTTTAAATTTCAAACGATTCGGTTGGGTAGTTTTTGCGTTGTTATATGCGGACGGACGGGCGGACTGAACGACCACTATAGGTGCTACGTATTTTCATAATTACGAACGCACCTAAAAATTGAATTACCGAAGTCTCATTTAAACCAGAACCCTGTACTCGTTCTCGTGTTACATGCGAATGGACAGACAGACGGACTGAACGACGATTGTAGGTGTTTACATAATTGAGAACGCATCGAAACACGAAATCGGATAAATACTTAAGGACTTAAGCCTGTTCAATGACAGGAACAAACAAAAGCATTTTATTATATTACTGTCAATGGGGAAAAATAGTTTCAAGTGCATTCTAATGGTGTTACACTCCTTCGAACATGATAAAATTGATATGCATCTGTAAAGTAAATATTATAATATACATTTTGCATGATCTGTGGTGCAAAGAACATTTGTTATGGATTGACAGGGCCACACAAAAGTATACCATTACATAATGGTATACGGTGAAATGCTATTTGGGGAGTGTTTTAGTTCTATTCAACTATTTACAATTTTATGAGATTGATTGATGAGAGTGATAGTTTTAAAACTTTGTTATCGTACGAACGCACCTCATTTGCTACGCTTCACGTGCAATTTCCAACTTGTTACGCAATGACGAACGCACCCAAAAATTTGTCAAACACATCTTATGAAATGGATATACGTTGCTGAGGTTTTATACACGTTACTTCCTGTCTATTTACAGGGACACGCAAAAGATTTCAAACATATTACCGTATCCGTATCCTACTATATACAGCAGGATCTGAATATTTCTAAAACATTGTTATAGTATGAACGCACCCCATTTGCTACGCTCCACGTGCAATGTCCACCTTGTTCTTGCAGCCAACAAACGAGAGTTCTCAAAAAAAACGGCATAAAAACGCTTATGTGTCGTTTCTCTTTCCCATCCGCAGAGCTAAAGCGCGGTGTTGTGCCGTGTCAAACATGGCACAACACCGGGAGAGGGGATTAGATAGGCGATTTGCTTTTTTGAATTCCCCCCCCCCCCCGCTCCTCCCTTATTGAAATATCGATCCAATCCACGTTTATTGAGCTATGAATCGAGATCAGTCATCTCGCCGCTTTTCCATTTTTCGGGTGTCGGACGCAATTTTCTCCGAGATTAGATTTTTGCGCAGAAGCCCTTCTTACATGAATACTGACTTTGAGAATCTTTGACACGCATTCATCGCGAACCTATCTGTCTCGGACGGCAGTTGGGTCAACCGTCGCGGTGAGCGGCCCATTTTCGTCGGTGATCCCTACCTGCGACCCGAACAGCCCTAGCGCGACCACGGATAGCGCCAAAATTTCCTTACGACCCGAATACCTTGGACTGTAAATAGAAAAGATAAAACATTATAACACATTCAAAAAAAAAAAATCTAAAGATATAAAATTTTTTAGACATTGATAACGATATCATTACCGTAAGGGGGGGGGGGGGTTCGAGGAATGATAACTTTTGATATCGGATGGGGGGAGGGTGTTCATAATTACCAAAAAATTTATAACGTAGAAAATAGAGAAAAAAAAAAAGAGAGAAATTGAAACCGGACAAATTGAACAGAAAATTGAGACAAATTAAAGCTATTGAAAGACGGTTAGCGGGTGGGTGGGGGTTCTGAGCCTTCATCCCGAATATATTTGTCACATTGAAATACACCCCAAACCATGTTTATCCCTATAGAATTATGGAAGGGAATACTTTTGAAGGACCCTGAATATTAATAAAAAAAAACATTTTTTGTACCACAGACAGTACAGAATGCATATATTATGATATACTTTATAGATGCCTATCGTTTGTATTATTTTCGAAAAAAATATAACATGCTTAAAATGAACGTGAAACTTTTTTTTACCATTGACCTTAATGTAGCGAAATATTTTGGGTGGTCCCTCGACAAATTTATGTAATAATTATATATTTAAAATTTCATTTGAAATTTTTTTTTCTCATCGACCGTAATACTTTTGGTTGTGCCTGTCATTGAACTATGCATATGATTTTCATAAAATTTGCAATGACTCGACAAAATTGTCTAATAAATCCCTATTTTAAATTTCTGTTGGGTCGTTTTTGGCTGCTTTGTATGCGGACAGACGGACGGACTGAAGGGGCTAAGTAATTACATGATTATGAAGGCACTGAAAGAGTTTTATATGGGAATCGGGGAAAAATGAGTAATGCCGATTCTGCTTTACAACTCGAGCGCAAAACAAATGGAGAGTTCTCAAAAACTCCTAATATAATATGAGCTTTAAAACACGAAATATATAATATGAACTTCGAAATGTTCAGGCTTACTTAAAAGGTGATTAAAATAATCAACTAGAGATGTTAATCGTTAATTTTAAAAACATCTTGGTACTTTGAAGCCTTTAATCAGGCTCTTCCTCAGAGAATATACGTAGAGGTAAATTAGCCCCAGAAACCACAAGACTTCGACTGACAATGTATGTGCATAGTTTCAATGGCTGAGCGAAGTTCAAAAAACCCATCCCAGAAAATTATTTGCAACCTAAGTGCAATATGAAAAGAGTGAATGTTCAAAGATTTGGGGAGAGAATGCCTTGATCTGCGGTGCTGAGCAGATGCGGATTGCTTACGCTCATGTTTTTATCGGAACGAGTTTCCGATCAGGAACTTAGTGAAAGAGATCGGTTGAGACCCATTATTGACTTTACTCGATAATAATTTCTGTCCATTTTATACTTTATTTAGTCCAGAATTGTGTATTCATGTGTACCAGTTATCTAATCAAGAACTTTTTAATTTTAATTAAATATTCATTCAATGAAACATTGGAACTGTTATTTATTTCTAATATCCGATTTTCACCCGCTCCTCTCCTATATATATATATATATGTATATGTATTTTTAAGTAAACCTGAGCATTTCAAAGTTCATATTCTATATTTTGTGTTAAAAGCAAGGCAATAATTTCATTCCGTTATATAAAAACTCTTACATGTTTCTCCCTCCCTCTATTCTCAGAGCTAAAGCGCGCTGTTGGGCCGTGTCAAACAAGGTACAATACCGGCAGAAGGGATTAGAGCAGATTTTCCTTTTTTGTATTCCCCCGTTCTTATCCTCATTGAAATATCGATCGAACGTTTATTGAACTATGAATCGAGATCAGTCATCTCCCCTCTCTCATTTTTTGTATCTGACAGACGGACGCAATTTTCCTCCCGAGATTAGAATTTTGCACACAATCTATTCTTACATGAATGAATTCCACACTTGCACGCATCAAAACAAATCTACTTATAGATGGAGGCGTATCAATCCGTTTCAAATGGAGAACATCTAACCGTTTCGGGTCTGGTCTACTATAGTACATGTGTTTGAATGGTGTATTATTTTGTTTTAAATAAATACTCTCGCTGCTATTTAGATACAGTCATTTATATTATAGGTCTACGCATCGACTGTAGGACTTGGTTTATGTTTAGGCATTTTGTAGTAACAATGATAATCATATACAGTCGGCTCTCGTTAATTCGAACTTGTCGGGACCTCAAGAAATGTTCGAATTATCCGAAGTTCGAATTATGGAAAATATGAAATGAAAACATACTTAATAGAGTACGATTAGAAAAGAATTAATGTTATAGTGTTTTTTAAATTTATTATGTCTGTTATCATTCGAATATGACTTAATATTAAATTAGAATGTATAGATACATAAACAAATTAGAAGATTAGAAACAAGCACGATGGAAGAAAATTTAAAGCTTCGCTGATGGACAGACGGGGCTCTAAAGTAAGTGGATATCAAATGCATTGTATTGTATGTATACTTATTCGGAACAATTTTCACAAAAATCAAAGAAAATTATTCAGATGATCTGAAATTCGCGAGAAAGAAGAGAAAAATGAAAAATCGGAATTCTCGTTAGATCGAATGAAACAAAGTCGAGAGAAAATGAGTTCGAATTAATGAAAATTTTTAACGTTATTCTGCCATTGAAAATTTCGGGACTTCCTATTTAATTCGAATGAAGCGAAGATTCGAATTATCCGATTTCGAATTAATGAGAGTCGACTGTATATTGGCTTCATTCTCTTTACGATTCCTTTTATTTTACACATCCATTTCACCTTCTAAATACGGTATTGTTTCATTATTTCACCTGTTTTTTCCCAAGGAATACAACTTCAACAGTTACAATTTCGCCTCAAAGAAGTCCTTTGTTTTACTTCTACTATAATTACTGTAAGTACTGTAGTACCAGTAATGACTGGTTTTGTTAGCTTTTGATTGATAGGTGGTCAAAGTCCGCACAATTCCCGGATCGGTGACGTATGAGGCCCTCACCACAAAGGGCTGCAAAAAGCACTCAGCTAAACAACTTAAATCTTAAGACGCGTCCAAAAAGGATCTTCTGGAAGTAATAAATGTTAGGTCAGGAAAAGAAAGTTATCAGGGGCAAAATAGCTTTAAGCTTCAGAGTTAAAGAATATCAATTGGGACATGTAAATGTATGGACATGTAGGAATAAAAATGTGTTAGTTTTTATCCTTTTATATATGAGGACCTCAGAAGCCAAGGGGTACAAGTGACATAATTTAGATTTCGAGTAAATTGAGTTCAAAGTTAAGCATCAACTGTAATTGAAAGAATTGAGATAGGAATCTTTTGTTTATTTCTTAATGTTCTTTGAACTCTTATTTCAATAGCTGTTTAGAAAAACAGCCGATTAAATTTTGTTTTAAATGTATAACTATGCAATATTTATCAGCATTCGGCACTTGTACCCTTTGGCTTCCAAGCAGTAATGAAGCCAAAGGGTACAAGTGCCGAATTAATACAAGAAATAAAAAAAAAAGAATACTGCCCAGTTAAACTGATGGCATTGAGCTCACAGGCTACAAATACTAATTGTACATTAAAGCCTTATATTTTCAAGGGTTAATTCCGTTAAAAAATTAAGAAAGGGAAACAGCTCTCTTCTTTCCTCTTTTTTTATACTTAATCATTGAACCTCCTATACTATCAAAGACATGCTTTATCATATAAAAAATCTATATCCAAAATTCAGAGCAAATTAGATAATTCTTAATAAAAACCCATTTAGCATTTATATAATTTAAAAGGAGTTATCCCCCTCTTTTATACTTAACCATTAAACTTCCAAAACTATTCAGAGATTTGAACGAAATCTGAAAATTCTGCTTGAAAAACCCATTTATATAAATTAAGGGGGTGGGGGCATTAGAACCCCTGTTCCCCCTATTTATACTTATACAATGAACACCTAATAACAGTCACTGAATCGCCTCATCTGAATGATCCTAATCTAAATTTTGAACGAAAACTTAATTCTGCATGAAAATCCCATTTATATCAACTAACGGGGGGGGGGATTAGAACCCCTGTTCCCCCTATTTATACTTATTCAATGAACACCTAATAACAGTCACGGAATCGTCTCATCAGAATGATCCTAATCTAAATTTTGAACGAAAACTTAATTCTGCATGAAAATCCCATTTATATCAACTAACGGGGGGGGGGATTAGAACCCCTGTTCCCCCTATTTATACTTATTCAATGAACACCTTATAACAGTCACGGAATCGTCTCATCAGAATGATCCTAATCTAAATTTTGAACGAAAACTTAATTCTGCATGAAAATCCCATTTATATCAACTAACGGGGGGGGGGGATTAGAACCCCTGTTCCCCCTATTTATACTTATTCAATGAACACCTAATAACAGTCACGGAATCGTCTCATCAGAATGATCCTAATCTAAATTTTGAACGAAAACTTAATTCTGCATGAAAATCCCATTTATATCAACTAACGGGGGGGGGGGCATTAGAGCCCCTGTTCCCCCTATTTATACTTATTCAATGAACACCTAATAACAGTCACGGAATCGCCTTATCAGAATTATCCTAATCTAAATTTTAAACGAAAACTTAATTCTGCATGAAAATCCCATTTATATCAACTAACGGGGGGGGGGCATTAGAACCCCTGTTCCCCCTATTTATACTTATTCAATGAACACCTAATAACGGTCACGGAATCGCCTCATCAGAATGATCCTAATCTAAATTTTGAACGAAAACTTAATTCTGCATGAAAATCCCATTTCTATAAATTAAGGGGGGGGGGGCATTAGAACCCCTGTCCCCCTATTTATACTTATTCAATGAACACCTAATAACAGTCACGGAATCGCCTCATCAGAATGATCCTAATCTAAATTTTGAACGAAAACTTAATTCTGCATGAAAATCCCATTTATATTAACTAACGGGGGGCATGAGCCCCCCGTTCCCCCTCTTATACATATCGAATGAACTCCAAAAACTAATCAGGGAAGCGCCTTGTCAGGATATACCTACATACAAAATTTCAAGTGGATCCGATATTTTTATCATGAGTTATCGCGTTACGCACATACGCACATACATACAGAACGGATGGGCACATAAGCTCTCAGGCTATGATAGCCTGTGAGCTAATAAATTTATAAATAAATAAAGAATACTGCCCAGTTAAACTGATGGCATTGAGCTCACAGGCTACAAATACTAATTGTACATTAAAGCCTTATATTTTCAAGGGTTAATTCCGTTAAAAAATTAAGAAAGGGAAACAGCTCTCTTCTTTCCTCTTTTTTATACTTAATCATTGAACCTCCTATACTATCAAAGACATGCTTTATCATATAAAAAATCTATATCCAAAATTCAGAGCAAATTAGATAATTCTTAATAAAAACCCATTTAGCATTTATATAATTTAAAAGGAGTTATCCCCCTCTTTTATACTTAACCATTAAACTTCCAAAACTATTCAGAGATTTGAACGAAATCTGAAAATTCTGCTTGAAAAACCCATTTATATAAATTAAGGGGGGGGGCATTAGAACCCCTGTTCCCCCTATTTATACTTATACAATGAACACCTAATAACAGTCACTGAATCGCCTCATCTGAATGATCCTAATCTAAATTTTGAACGAAAACTTAATTCTGCATGAAAATCCCATTTATATCAACTAACGGGGGGGGGGATTAGAACCCCTGTTCCCCCTATTTATACTTATTCAATGAACACCTAATAACAATCACGGAATCGTCTCATCAGAATGATCCTAATCTAAATTTTGAACGAAAACTTAATTCTATATGAAAATCCCATTTATATCAACTAACGGGGGGGGGATTAGAACCCCTGTTCCCCCTATTTATACTTATTCAATGAACACCTAATAACAGTCACGGAATCGCCTTATCAGAATGATCCTAATCTAAATTTTGAACGAAAACTTAATTCTGCATGAAAATCCCATTTATATCAACTAACGGGGGGGGGGGATTAGAACCCCTGTTCCCCCTATTTATACTTATTCAATGAACACCTAATAACAGTCACGGAATCGTCTCATCAGAATGATCCTAATCTAAATTTTGAACGAAAACTTAATTCTGCATGAAAATCCCATTTATATCAACTAACGGGGGGGGGGGGGGATTTGAACCCCTGTTCCCCCTATTTATACTTATTCAATGAACACCTAATAACAGTCACGGAATCGTCTCATCAGAATGATCCTAATCTAAATTTTGAACGAAAACTTAATTCTGCATGAAAATCCCATTTATATCAACTAACGGGGGGGGGGGGCATTAGAGCCCCTGTTCCCCCTATTTATACTTATTCAATGAACACCTAATAACAGTCACGGAATCGTCTCATCAGAATGATCCTAATCTAAATTTTGAACGAAAACTTAATTCTACATGAAAATCCCATTTATATCAACTAACGGGGGGGGGGCATTAGAACCCCTGTTCCCCCTATTTATACTTATTCAATGAACACCTAATAACGGTCACGGAATCGCCTCATCAGAATGATCCTAATCTAAATTTTGAACGAAAACTTAATTCTGCATGAAAATCCCATTTCTATAAATTAAGGGGGGGGGGGCATTAGAACCCCTGTCCCCCTATTTATACTTATTCAATGAACACCTAATAACAGTCACGGAATCGCCTCATCAGAATGATCCTAATCTAAATTTTGAACGAAAACTTAATTCTGCATGAAAATCCCATTTATATCAACTAACGGGGGGCATGAGCCCCCCGTTCCCCCTCTTATACATATCGAATGAACTCCAAAAACTAATCAGGGAAGCGCCTTGTCAGGATATACCTACATACAAAATTTCAAGTGGATCCGATATTTTTATCATGAGTTATCGCGTTACGCACATACGCACATACGCACATACATACAGAACGGACGGGCACATAAGCTCTCAGGCTATGATAGCCTGTGAGCTAAAAATGAAGAACAATGTTGATATAAATAAATGAATGGACAAAACTTTGTTTTAATAAAAGTTCTAAAAAGGAAAAATTATGAAATAAAAAAAATGAAGATACGAAAAATTTAAGATCAATGTTGATACACACGAATGAAACAACAAACTTTATTCTAACTTAAGATTTAAAATTTTATTATAAGTTTTGAAAAAATTGAAATTTTCTAACACTGTCTAACATAGGTAAAAAAAAGTGAATATATTTTCAGTTTGTCTGTCCGCCTGCCTGTCGTCTGTCCGTCGCCTGTCGTCTGTACTCTTGTAAATATACTCGAATCGCGCTGAATTTTTTGGAAATTATTTACGCTTATCCTAGCACGAACCCTATTTCAAATAAAGTTTATAGCATGATTAATTTATTTACAGGGACAGTCAAAAGTTTTTCGTTTCATTGCGGACTATATGGAAAAAATCGTTTCAAATGAATTTTAAAGGTGTTACACCCTGTCAAATTTATTAATATTTATATTCATCTAGGAAGTTGATTAAAATATGTGGTGAAAAGAATAGCTAATATTCATTTACAGGGCCAGACAAAAGAATTCAATTACATAATGGGAAAGTGGAAATTGTTTGCAACATATTTTAATTATATTAAACATTTTATGTATAATAAAATTGATATATGTCCATGAGATTTAATATAACTTATATCGCGCATAACATGAAGTTCACAGTATTTACAGGGACACACAAAAGATTTGAAATAGTATATTCTATCCAAAATACTGTACATTATCGATATGGTTGATGGATGGATCAAATGCCTTCTTAATTATGATATGCGCTTTTAAGTTTCACTAAATTTATACATATTACATGGTATGTATAAATGCTATATTTGATATACAGGGCTACACAAAAGATCTGGTAAAGGTTACTGAATATGGGTATAATTTACTTAAAGATTGTTTTTAAAAAAGTTATGTACTTTTATGATGATTTGCATTCAGTTTACTCAGAAATGTTTGTAGAATAGAGATAAAATGATATACAGGGCATCACACAGAATTGGATATATGGTCATCTATGGATGATTATTTCAGTAGTCTTAAGAATGTTTTACTTGGAACTAAATTTTAGCTAAATACTGGCGTATAATACAGGTTCTAGGTAAACTCCAGGGATGAACAAAAGTATACAAGTATGTTTCCATCTATTAGTACAGAATGCTGAAAGAGAAATTTCAAATTGTTATGCATTTTCTTCCTAAATTAGTTTTTTTCTATTATGCAGTATACATATAACCGACAGATCAAACACAGGGCTGTTCAAAAATATTAAAATACATACTTTTCCATGGACAATAACACTTTATTAGGATGAGCGAAGCGAATCCTCTACTAGGCCACTCAAATTACAATTTGTCGTACACTTTGCAAAAAAACTATTCAATATTTTGACTTCAAATTAAACACAAAAATAAAATATGATCTGTAGATTTGCAGAATATAATTTTTTTACAGTAAAACGTAAAAAAAAATATTATTTTAATTAATTTATTTTACATGCATTTCCATTACGGACGCATTTTAGCAAATAAATAAAAAATAAAACGCGTATATTTTCAGAAAAAAAAATTATAAATCATTGAGTAAGTAATTATAGATAGAATCGTGATTAATTTAATAAATAAAATATGTTTTCATTATTCAGCAAAATCGTTTGCACAGATGACACTTAAAATTTTAAAAGAATTGTACTATAGATTTTTTTTTTTTTTGTAAAGTGGCAACAAAAGAATTGTAAACAAATAAAATTGTTAAATTTGTTATATAAATGAAAAATTAAAAGAATTGCGTGAACGTGTTGCCTCGATTCAAGCTCTTTATAAATGTACTAAAGGAAAAGTTACCCGATTCAGAAATGACAAATGGACTTCAACCATTTCTTACTTTATCATTTGTATCGAAAGTAATGTTACGTTCTTATTTGTGGACCGAGAAGGGTTTAGTGAACGGGACTTTAGACTTTGTTGCACATATTAAAGAAAATCACAAGCCACCAGACCAGATATCGCGAATAATCATGGATAAATTTGAATACTACAGTAATTTAACTTATAAGAATTGGTGCGTACCAATTCCCCCAATAATTGAATTCTGGAAAAATGGAAGCATAAATTGCTCAAGGAAAGAGTATCTTCTGCAGTTAGCTTTTGCTGCTACAATTCATAAATCCCAAGGCTTAACATTAGATGAAGCAGTTGTAGATATTGAGGATATATAGGCACCAGTTGGCTTAAAAACGTACGTAACGTTGTCAAGAGTGAAAATCCTTCAAAATTAAGCATTCAATAGAAATTTTCCTTACGAAAAATTCTACAATATCAAAAATTCTCATGCACTAACATGTATAAAAACGAAGAAATTAGAATAAAAAGTTTTACAGTTAAAAATTCATAGTATCGACGAGAGCAGATTTCAAATGTTTTTCCAGAAAATAGGATTTTGAAGAAGTAACTTTCTTCAAGCTCTCTTCAAATATATTATTCTAAAATAGCTATCAAAGATTATTTGATGTTAATTACAAAGATTGGAAGCATGCATATTTCAAACAACTTTAAAAAACACCAGTGGCTACTAGAAATTGTAAAAAAATCTTTAAAAGAATTTTTAGTTGAAAATTAAAAAATATTTTGTAAAAGTTTGCTTCGAAAATATTTTTTAATGCCAGTCTTATATCATAAATAAAAAATTCCTAGGAAATTGATAGTTATTTGGCTGAACTTACATTTGTAGAATTAAAATGCGCCAAAACATAAAATAACGTTTTTGTTTAATAAAGATGCAAAAATAATATTAAAAAATATTGTTACTTTCAAATATATGCTTTATAAAATAATGCTTCGCGAATCCAAACAAAGCATGGCTTTTGCTAGTTACCTTAAATTGCGAATTTTTTTAAAGATTTCAGGAAATCTTTGAAAGTGTTTCAGAATCTATGCTTAATGTTTGATTTTTCTTACTTGTTAACAGTTTGCATTTATTTAATGTAATATTTAATGTAACAATTAAATTAAGTAATTAAAAATAATTTAAAAAAGTAATTTAATGTAATAACTAAAAAGCAAATTCTAAACAGAAAAAAAAAAAACTGACGAAAAACATTTTGAAAAAACATACAACTCCAGTTCATAAGGTTTAAAACGTCACACGGTGTAAATAATTTTAAATTGTGATTGGTACAAATTGGCATATGATCGTGTTTTAGTACCAATCGACGTTTAAAAATGATCAAATTCCTGGGGCGTTTTCAGTCATGAAGTAGCTTTGCATGTCGTTAGTCGCGCTTCAGCTATATAGACGTTAATGAATACACCTGCACTTATACCCCTTGGCCTCCACGCGTTTCACGGTTTCGGGAAAGAGGTTAAGTAACTGACACCTAAAACTCAGTGCATAATTAAAAAATCACTCATAACTCTTTAAATACAAATAAATAGACTTATTTCCAGATAGCCTGTGCACTTAACTCATTTTTTTCAATTTTGTCACTTATACCCCTTGGCTTCTGGGCTCCTCATATACAATCGACTCTCGTTAATTCGAAATCAGATAATTCGAATCTTCGCTTCATTCGAACTAAACATGAAGTCCCGAAATTTTCAATGATAGAATAACTTTAAAAATTTTCATTAATTCGAACATCTTTTCTCTTGACTTCGTTTCATTCGAACAAACGAGAATTCCGATTTTTCATTTTTCTCTTCCATTTCTCCCGGCTTTTAGATCCTTTGAATCACTTTCTTTCTTTGATTTTTGTGAAAATTGTTCCAAACGAGTATACATGAAAGGATAAAAACTAACCCCTTTCTAAAACTTTAATTTAAAATTTAAATTTAAAAGTTTAAAGTTCCAATTAATATTTTAAACTTTAATTCTTAAGCTTAAAGCTATTTTTGCCCCGGGTAACTTTCTTTCCCAACCTAACATTTATTACTTTCAGAGATCATTTTTGGATGTTCTTTAAGATTGAAAATGCTTAGGTAAGCGCAATTCTTAATTTGTAGGATCAGCATGCAGCCCTGGACAGCCGCGCCTAAATTACATCAGAGTGCCCAGATATTTCTTAACCAATTAAATTAAAGGTACCTCCCAAATTCACAACTCTGCCCTCTGCTGGAAAATATGACAATCCCTAACATATTAGCGAGAACACGCGCGAAAAACGAGAGACTTTGCAGTTTTTGAGAAGCCTGCAGAAACTACGGCCATGTAATCTCCATAATCCCTTTAAACGGCTCGGGTGACTTCGACCGGACTCGCGTACCCCTCTGTAAGATGAGCGACCAAATAAAGAGTTCGGTCCCACAAGAGTTTCCGGAGTCCTTATTATGCCACGACTACGACACATCTGAAGTCGTTACATTATATTAAAAGTCGCGCAGGATAAATAGCGCGTGAAGAACCAATCCCTCTGCCTTACCACCAAGCAGCGAAAATTCAGAAGTGCTCGAGAATTCCTTTCCCTCGGAAACGCCATTTACCGTCGACAAAAAAAAAAAAAAAAAAAAAAAACGATTAAGCCAGAGAAAGGAAATTTCCCCCATGAACAATGTCGTTAAAACAGAAACTATCCACGTTCCGAATAATTTTTGGACAATCATGAAAAGAAGAAAAAGCATTTAATCAGTTGTGATCTATTATTTATTCGTACAAACGTATGAACTTCTTCATTTGGATCTTTTCCCCCTACTCAGCTGCAGGAGAAATTGCAGAATTCAAAAAGTGATTCACTCATGGACATTCCAAACCGATGTATTTTTTCTCCTCTCCAAGCAGAGTCGCAGAATGGACCGAACAAACCGAATTTCTCTATTTCGCGGAAGTAGGTCATGTTTGTGAGATATGTGTTTTTCAGGAGAGCAAAGGTCGAGATCTCCGTTTTCTATCACCGTACAGATGATTCACTCAAGAGTTAGGATGTGGAAATTTATTTTTACTTTTTACCGGACAAATGATGATCTATGATGGAGTAGAATGTTTTATTTAGTTATTTATCCTTAAAAGTTATTTGAAATGAAAAAAAAAAAAAATAGTAATTTAGTAGTTTGTAAATATTAAATTTTTCTTTCTTAAGAAAAAAAAAAAAATTGGATAATCGAATGTACAGGTATGCTTTTTAACCATTTGAAAAATGGTTGTTGTTTTCGGGAGAATGGACCCGATGATGTTACCACTTTTGAATGATGTTACCACTTTTGAATGATGTGGTCACTTTTGAATTTAAATTAATTTCTTTACTTTTAGAAGAGTTTTTATTATTTATTTTTTTCTTTGACATTGACGTTATTTTTTGTTGAAGATTACAGCTCATTGGTGAAAAATTACGTATTTTCCTTTTACCTTTATGTTATCATTTCAATGTGTTACCCTACCGATTTCTTTTTTGCATTATTTATTTTATGAAATATTTTAATTACAAAAAAAAAAAAAAAAAAAAAAAAGTTTTATTGTGCAGAATATGTGTTTATTTTTCCTTTAACCTTTTTTATAACATTGATAAAAATGCAGATTTATCATTTCCATCATTTTATTTTAAGAAATATTCTCATTCTCATTAAAGGATTAAAAAAATAATAATAATAATAATTACATTAAACAATGTTTTTATTTTTAATTTCATGTTGACTATGAATGTGTCATTGCCGAAAGTACCAAGGAATGGAAGTGTTTGTGTGAATGAAAAGTATTTAATAATGGAAAAGAGAACAAAAAAATACTGTGATCCGAGTGAACATTTTAAAATTTTGACAGCGTTCATGGAGTTTTTCATTTAAAATGATGTTACAGTATTAAAGGGATATTAATAAAATTCATGTTTATTATTTTAATATTTTTATTAGCTTTATTTTTTTTATTTCTTGTGGGATTTAAGGTTCATTATTAACATTTTAAAAAATTTTGTGATTGATATTCTACATGCGCGCTAAAATCGTGATAAATTAAAATGACAGTATTTTTGTTTTCTTATTCATCCTGCGAAGCATACGTGCGATCACCAAAAAATAAAGTCGCTTGATTTTTATGTTTTTAAATATTGTTAATAAATTGTTTAAACAGGTTACATGTTTTAAAATTAACATTATCCATAATACAAGTGCAGTTGTATGCTTGCCAATATTTTGTGTCCGATTTTACTAAAATTTAGTGTACTATTTTATTAATTCCGTTTTTTATAAATTCAGATGAGCACATTTAAATTTCTTCATTTTTGTAAATAGTAATTTGTCAGTTTGTGTATTATTTTATTCCATATTTTGAGCCTTTTTGTGTTGGTAAGTGTTTTATTTGTACACAATGAGAAAAGTTCAATCCATTTTTTTTCCCAAATATTTCATTCTACATATAGAATTTTGTACAATTTATTACTCCTTTTATGTTTTTTGTATAGCCAATTATTGTATTTTACCATATGATATATTCTAATATTTGAGTTTTTAATTTAGTATTTTTACCCAGTATTGTTTTAAAAGTCATTATGTTCCTTCCCTATCCATTACCAAGTGAGTTGGCTACCCCAACCATGTTTAAGAATTTCCCCTTCCCATACATTAAAAAATATATTAGAACAGGTATTTTACCCCTGTCAATTTTTAAAAACCATATTAAAAATATTTCCAACAATTAAGCCATTGGTTTAGACATGACCGTGGTAACCCCACTTTAACCGTGGTAAGTCCACTAATGTCTAACACCACCCATTAAATTTTTAAAGATGACCATGGTTCCAGCCCATTAAGTCTTTAAAACATTTTTTTTTAAGTTTGTCAAATTCAACCAGAAAACAGCCCTCTGCAGACAAAAAGGATTCAATGACTTACTATCTCAGCAAATGTGGCAACTGTTGACAAGAGATACTCGGGCCCTCAATGAAAATACAAGTATCCATTAATAACAACAAAAATGTCAATAAGTTGCCCATGTGCTTTAAATGTTGGATCATTGGCCTATTTGTTTTGAACCAGAGTCTATTATTTTTTTTCTTTGTTTTAATTTTTTTTTTATTTCTTATTTCATTAAGTTTTTTCCTTTGCAGTAGTAAAACCCTTAAAATTTAAAGATTTTTGCTATTTGCATAAAAATTTGCAAGGAAAACCAAGAGCATTCTGGCCTTTATAAGGAAAAATGTTCTTTGAATTTTTTTTTACTCAGGAAATTTTTATGAGCTATCAGTGAGATGTACATGTAGTTTATAAAGTGGTAACTTGAATTTATTAATGCCACTGAGTAAAGCATATCTCAGTCTGCAAAATAATAAATACCTTTACTTATAGGTAAACTGCATCTGCATCTTCTCACAAAAAAATTAAACTAAAGCTCATTTTTCTTTTTGCTAAAACCTCCATGAGGTTTAGGATTTGCTAAAACCTTTAATGGTTTAGGATATGCTAAAACCGTACACGGTTTAGGATTAACAATGTAAATAGCATTTTATATTATTTTTTCTTTATTTTTATAGGTATTTCAATATTTTTATTATACTTCATATTTATATCCTCTTTTATTTTTATAAATGTACCTCCAACACCTTTTATCCTACTATCCATTTACTGCCAACATATTTTTAGTATTTTCCAATTTTCAAAATATGTGAAGAAACCTTTCCAATTTTTCATATTTACCAATATTTCTATAATTTGAATATTTTGTGCATCGAACATTTATTTTCCCCATTAATCATATACCAGTGTACTTTTATATTTAACACATTTTTTATATTACCTGTTTCATTGTCCTTTGACAACAATATTTTCAAATATTATGGAAAAGAAATTTTTTAAGTTTTCTTATGTTTATGTGTATTTCCAATATCATATTTGTGCATAAATTTATATTTTGACTATTTAACTTTATATAAAAATCTGAAACATGTGCTTAAAGACTTTAACTAAAAGAAAGCACAAACTTGTTGACCACAAGACTTCCAAGTAAGAAATATGGTCGAAACTTTAAACTGTATAATGCTATAAGTGTGTTTTCCCAGATATTTTTTATATTATTGTTCCTTTTCAGCTTCTCTTTATGTTTACATTTTTATAGTTTATGTCATATAATATGTTTTAAATTCCTATGTAAGGTTCGGTCAGATCGTCTCGAGAGCCATAACCCAAATTTTTAGCATAAAAACTTAAAATCTTCAAATTTTTCCTTTGTTTAAAACTTCAAATTTAAATTTTAAATATGTTTTCCAGCAGCAAAATTCAACCCTCACATCTTAGCAAACTAACTTTAAAATTAACCTTTTAAAATCTTGCGTTGCATAAGTAAATTCTTATCCAATTTTGTCTTCTCCATTTTCCTGGGGAGTCCCCCCAGATTTGCAGGCAAATCTGGTGGACCTCAACTTGGAGGGGGGGATATGAAAGGATAAAAACTAACCCCTTTCTAAAACTTTAATTTAAAATTTAAATTTAAAAGTTTAAAGTTCCAATTAATATTTTAAACTTTAATTCTTAAGCTTAAAGCTATTTTTGCCCCGGGTAACTTTCTTTCCCAACCTAACATTTATTACTTTCAGAGATCATTTTTGGATGTTCTTTAAGATTGAAAATGCTTAGGTAAGCGCAATTCTTAATTTGTAGGATCAGCATGCAGCCCTGGACAGCCGCGCCTAAATTACATCAGAGTGCCCAGATATTTCTTAACCAATTAAATTAAAGGTACCTCCCAAATTCACAACTCTGCCCTCTGCTGGAAAATATGACAATCCCTAACATATTAGCGAGAACACGCGCGAAAAACGAGAGACTTTGCAGTTTTTGAGAAGCCTGCAGAAACTACGGCCATGTAATCTCCATAATCCCTTTAAACGGCTCGGGTGACTTCGACCGGACTCGCGTACCCCTCTGTAAGATGAGCGACCAAATAAAGAGTTCGGTCCCACAAGAGTTTCCGGAGTCCTTATTATGCCACGACTACGACACATCTGAAGTCGTTACATACATACAATACAATGCATTTGATATCCACTTTCTTAAAACCCCGTCTGTCCATCAGTGACGCTTTAAAATTTGTGCTTGTTTCAAATCTTTTAATTAGTTTACGTATCTATACATTTTAATTTAATATTAAGTCATATTCGAATGATAATAGACGAAACAAGTAAGAAAAACCATGCGTTAAGCATAGATTATGAAGCACTTTCCAACACTTAATGAAATCTTTAACAAAACCTTGTTATTTAGGGAAATAATAGTGTATAGCCAAATATACCCAAATATGTATTCCAGTACATTAGAACAGCCCTGTATTTCATATGTCAGTTCATATAATGGGAAAATTTAGCTTAGCAAGAAAATACCCAGTAGCTTGAAATTTCTTTTTCAGCAATTCATACTATTAGATGGAAACATACTTGAATACTTTTGTTCAGCCCTGTAGTTTACATCGTACCTTTATTACACGTCAGCATTAGGTTAAAATTTATTGTAAACTAAAACACTTTTAAAACAACTGAAATCACATTCTCATAAATCATCATTCATAGGCGTCCATGTACCGAATTCTTTGCGTGGCCCTGTATATCCCTTTATCTATATTCTGCAAACATTTCTCAGTAAATTGAATGCAGCTCAGCGTAAAAATGCATAGCTTATTTAAGAACCACGTTTGAATAATTTACGCTCATATTCAGTAACGTTGGTGAGCTCTTTTGGGTAGCCCTGTATACCAACTATAACATTTATACACACCATATAATGTGCATATTTTTAGCGAAATATAAACGCGAATATCATGTTTGACAGGGTATAACATCTTAATAATTCCTTAGAAAAGATTTATCCCCATAGGCCGTAATGTAATAGGAAACTTTTAATTCTCTCTGTAGATAAACTAATCATGGTAGATACTTAAATTTTCAGTAGGGTTCGTGCTAGGGTAAACGTCAATAACGTCCTAAAATTTCATGGCAATCAGAGTATATTAACGATTTTTCCCCATAGGCCGTAATGTAATGGGAAAATTTTGATTCTCTCTGTAGATAAACTAATCATGGTAGATACTTCATTTTGAATAGGGTTCGTGCTAGCGTAAGCCTCAATAACGTATAAAAATTTCATAGCAATCCGAGTATATTGACGGGAGTTAGAGCGCGGACAGACGACCAGACAAACCGAATGCATAAGCACTTTTCAACTTTGTTGGAAAGTGCTAATAAATTAAACAAGTTGGAAATTGCACGTGAAGCGTAGCAAATTAGGTGCGTTCGTACGATAACGAAGTTTTAAAAATATTACTTTCATGTATCAATCTCATAAAATTGTAAATAATGAATTACAATTAAAACGCTCATCAAACAATGTTCTCCCTATACCGTTATGTAATGGAATACTTTTGTGTGGCCTTGTAAATCAATAACAAATGTTCTTTGCACCACAAATTATGTAAGATGTATATTATAATATGTACTTTATAGTTGCATATAAATTTTATTAAGTTCGCATGAGTGTAACACGATTAAAATGCATTTGAAACATTTTTTTCCTATTGACCGTAATGTAACGGAATACTTTTGATTGTCCCTATAATTGATCTATGCATCCGATTTTCATAAAATTTGAAATAACTCTACAAAATTATGTAATAATTATGTATTTTAAATTTCAAACGTATAGAATATATTTGAAACTTTTTCCCCATTGACCATAATGTAATTGAATACTTTTGATTGCCCCTGTAATTGATCTATGCACACGATTATCAAAAAATTTGAAATAACTCGACAGAATTATGTAATAATTGCGTATTTTAAATTTCAAACGATTAAAATGCATTTGAAACTTTTTCCCCATTAACCGTAATGTAACGGAATACTTTTGATTGCCCCTGTAATTGATCTATGCATCCGATTTTCATAAAATTTGAAATGACTCGACAAAATTATGTAATAAATACGTATTTTAAATTTCAAACGATTCGGTTGGGTAGTTTTTGCGTTGTTATATGCGGACGGACAGACGGACGGACTGAACGACCACTATAGGTGCTACGTATTATATAATTACGAACGCACCTAAAAACACTCTAACATTAATTCCTTAGTACCCTATTAAGCATGTTCTCATTTCATATTTTCCATACTTCGAACATTTCTTGTGGTTCCGACGAGTTCGAATTAACGAGTGCCGACAGTATATCGAAAGAGTTCATTTTGTTGCAGAATTTGCATTCGAAAATTAGGTGGTCGACTTACACACGAGTGTATACGGTATTATTTCACTTATACAATTGATCAACCCAAGGAATACAACTCCAACAGATACAATTTCGCCTCAAAGAATTCCTTTGTTTTACTTCTTTTACAAATAACTTTTTTCTTTTTCTTTTCCGTTCCATGTTTATAAGGGTTGCGAAGTAATTCTGGTTTGTGTTCCCCAATTCTCCGGGGGGAAAAGGGAGGGAGAGTTATTTAATTTTGGATTTTTGCGTGTTTCGCCCACTTGCAACTCCCGTCGGGGGATTGTGTTTTCCGGGTTGTTTAATTCCGTTTTCCAGCTGCTGCTAAACAAGGAAAGTCACTTAAAATCGAAATCCGATTTACCCCACTTTCTCCTTCCTCCTCTTTCGTTTCCCTGTGGTGACCTCCCCCTCCCCCCGAAACGGCAAACAGATAAAACCCCGTTGTATAGAGGAGAGAGATTTCCACAATTTTGTACTTAAGGGGCAACACTAGGCACAGAAAAAGACCCGGATAATAATGTAAAATCTATGGGAGCGTTTTTTTTTTTTTTTTTTTTTTTTTTTTTTTTTTTTCAGATATATCTCGCCCAAATTTTAATATTTTTACCTGATTTTTTTGGCACGAGATAGCGGAGGACGATCTACAACTTGCCTAGTTTTTACTTTTTCGATTTTCTTTATATATTTTTTATATTACGATAGTTTCAATTTCAGAACCGGTTTAAACCGGATTTGAAATTTAAAGTAATTAAAAACAAGTTGGAAATTGCACGTGAACGTAGCCAACGAGGTGCGTTCGTACGATAACGAAGTTTTAAAAATATTCAGATCTTGCTGATATGGTAGAGCGTACTCCGGATACAGTACAGTAGTCGAAATCTTTACGTTTCTGTAAATAGGCAGGAAGTAATTTTTATTACACCTCAGCAACGTATATATTATTCATAAAATGTGAAATAGTTGAATATAATTGAAACACGCCCCAAACAATGTTTCCCCGCATAGCATTATGTAGTGGTATACTTTTGTGTGGCCCTGTAATTTAATAATAAAAATTCTTTGCATCACAGATTGTACGGAATGCATATTTTAGTATATATTTCATAGATTCATGCCAATTCTATTATGTTCGAATGAGTGTAACACCATTAAAATGCATTTGAAACTTTTTTCCCCATTGATCGTAATGTAAGGGAATCCTTTTGATTGTCCCTGTAAATGATCTATGCATCCGACTTTCATAAAATTCGAAAGGACTCGACAAAGTTATGTTATAATTATGTATTTTAAATTTCAAACGATTCGGTTGGGTAGTTTTTGCGTTGTTATATGCGGACAGACGGACAGAGCGACAACAATAGGTGCTACGTATTTACATAATTACGAACCCACCTAAAAAATGAAACCAAAACTGAAAAAGGTAAAAACTAGGCCGTTTGTGGATCGTCCTCAGCTATCCTAGGCAGAAAAAAACGTGTAAAAATATTAAAATTTGGGCGAGATATTTGAAAAGAACGCTCCCATAGACTTGACATTATCATCCGGGGGTTTTTTCTGTGGCTAGTGTTGCCCCTTAAGGGTGTTCTCAAAATGAAAGAAGGCAATTTTGTGACACATGCTTTAATTTATTTTTGTTAGCAAATGCATGAAAATAGCAGGTGTTGTTATTGAGAAACTGTCTAATTATATTCAGTTTTTTTTTTAAACACAATAGATCTTTCAAAACAAGGCTTCAAAGTGGACGTTTTTGAGCCCATTTCCCGACGAAAGCAGAAAAACCGGTCGAAAAGCAGCAGAAAAACGGGTGATCACGTGATCGAAATAGCTTATAACTTGGTAAGTAATTTAATTATCTTAAAATGGAAAAGTAAGTTTGATTCAAAATCACAGTCAGGTCTTCCAATGTCTATATCTTTCTGTTAAAAAATGAATTTGTCCTAACGTTTTGTTGAGCGGAGCAGTTGAGAACACCCTTAAGAAGCTACTTCAGTCAAATAAAAAGACCCATTCGTTAGTACTAATGAGGGAAGAAATTTATGAAAAGTATCTCGATCTTTCATTTCAATATTTTTAAATGTTTTTTTGGATTGGATAGCTGAGATCTATCTATATGTTGGCCGTTTTTCACTTTTTCGGTTTGGGTTGCAGATACTTTTTAGGAGAGTGCTTTTGCTTTCGCCTTTTTCGTTTAGTTTCACCAATGTATAACAAGTTGGAAATTGCACGTGAAGCGTGGCAAATGAGGTGCGTTCGTACGATAACGAAGTTTTAAAAATATTACTCTCATATATCAATCTCATAAAATTGTAAATAGTGAATTACAATTAAAACGCTCATCAAACAATGTTCTCCCTATGACATTATGTAATGGAATACTTTTGTGTGGCCTTGTAAATCACTAACAAATGTTCTTTGCACCACAAATTATGTAAAATGTATATTACAATATGTACTTTATAGTTGCATATAAATTTTATTAAGTTCGAATGAGTGTAACACCATTAAAATGCATTTGAAACATTTTTCCCCATTGACCGTCATGTAGCGGAATCCTTTTGATTGTCCCTGTAATTGATCTATGCATCCGATTTTCATAAAATTTTAAATAACCCGACAAAATTACGTAATAATTTTATGTTTTAAATTTTAAACGATTAAAATGCATTTGAAACTTTTTTCCCCATTGACCGTCATGTAACGGAATCCTTTTGATTGTACCTGTCATTGATCTATGCATCCGATTTTCATAAAATTTGAAATGACTCGACAAAATTATGTAATAATTATGTATTTTAAATTTCAAACGATTCGGTTGGGTAGTTTTTGCGTTGTTATATGCGGACAGACAGACGGACGGACTGAACGATCACTATAGGTGCTACGTATATACATAATTACGAACGCACCTAATAAACTTACGTTATTTGCGATGATTACTGGAATTTCATTAAGTCCTGTAATTTAATCCTCGCAAATAACGAAAGTTTATTATACATTGGTGAAACTAAACAAAAATTTTTCAAAGAGCACAAAAGAGACATTGCACAATCAAAACACAGTGCAGCCCTCGCAAGGTTATGTTTTTCAAGTGAAGGGAGCAAAATTAATTTTGATGAAGCTAAAATTACAATTGCATGCAAAAATCCCTATCTCAATAAAATTTTACTATCCTTTAAAATCATTAAGCCCGGGCCGCGAGCTTGTAACGATCCTTTATCATATTCCGTTCAAAAAATCTGGCACAATATGCTATAATTAAGCAGTTTACGCACTCTCATCTCAACTCAACTATGCTCGTGTTTACATTTTGAAACTTTAAATTGCACTGGACTCCCTCTATCTGAACAGCCCAATATTATGAACACTACCTTTGATCCCCATTTCTTCTCCAACTCTCTGTAAACTGAACATACATGTTTGCAATCTGAATTCGAATTAAGGGTGTATTTTGATCCAAAGTACATTTTTTTCCGATTTATTTTTAGATTCATTTTTTCCTCAAATGCACCCAACTTTCAAATTCTCTTATTTAGAAACTACACAAGGTGCCGTAATTGTCGATTTTTTGATAGATGGAAAAAATGTTGCGAAAAAATGCTGTCAAAAACGGCATTTTGGACAAAATTTTCCCAGGCGGGAGGTCTGCGAACGAAAAAAAGGGCATCCTGAGAAAATAATTGCTTATAAATCAAATTCTAATTAATTCAGGGAAAAGTTACTTCCCACGACATCTTCTACATCACTTCAAAAATCACTCCAGCAAGTTTCATGTTTCTAGTTTTAAAAATGAGTCTGAAATTGTATCGGAAAATTTCGAGCTGATGAAGGTGGAAAAGCGTTTTTTCGAATACACCTTTAAGATCATAAAAATTCGGGGAAACTATTACAGATGAATAAAAAGTTGATTAAAAAATAAACAGACAAAATTATTGCTAGATTGCAAGTACATACTTGAAATTGCAATTTGTTTGAATACTTCAATTTGTTAGATAGAAACTTCAGTTAAATGTTCTCATATTCTTGTTAACCACCTGCTATAACCGAAGCCATTTTATGACTTTTTTTACAATTAGAAAATGTAAAAATTTAGTTTTTGATGTGTTGGAGACAATTGTGATAAGTTAACATAATCCACTTCCATCGCTCTTATTTCAAATAGAAGCTCTATATGCAATATTTTTAATAACAGTTTAAGCATGATATTTATTTCAAGGATTAATTTTTAGCTCACAGGCTATCATAGCCTGAGAGCTTATGTGCCCGCCCGCCCTAACGCGATAACTCATGATAAAAATATCCGATCCATTTGAAATTTTGTATATAGGTATATCCTGATAAGGCGCTTCCCTGATTTGTTTTTGAAGTTCATTCGATATGTAGAAGAGGGGGAACGGGGGGCTGATGCCCCTCCCCTTAATTGATATAAATGGGTTTTTCATGCAGAATTAACAGTTTTCGTTAAAAATTTTACATAGGATCATTCTGATGAGGCTATTCCGTGATTGTTATTAGGTGTTCATTGAATAAATATAAACAGGGGGAACGGGGGTTCTAATGCCCCATTCCCTTAAGTTGTTTGTTTTTCAAGCAGAATTGTTAGATTTCGTTCAAATCTCTGAATAGTTTTGGAAGTTTAATGGTTAAGTATAAAAGAGAAGAATAACTCCTCTTAAATTATATAAATGCTAAATGGGTTTTTATTGAGAATTATCCGATTTGCTCTGAATTTTGGATATAGATTTTTTATATGATAAAGCATGTCCTTGATAGTTTAGGAGAATCAATGATTAAGTATAAAAAAGGGGAAAGGGGAGAGCTGTTTCCCCTTCTTAATTTTTTTTCGAACGAAGTTAACCCTTGAAAATATAAGGCTGTAATGTACAATTAGTATGCGTAGCCTGTGAGCTCAATGCCATCAGTTTAACTGGGCAACATTCTTTTTATTAAATTTTAGACTGAATTTGGAATTTACGACGGATTTCTTCGATTGATCAACTATTAAGAAAATAGCAATTAAAGAGATTATTTGCCTATAATTTTGTTATCTAATTTCAGCAGATTTCATTTTTGCCCATGATAGGACAATCATTAGCCCTTTAAGCGGCCTAACTGGGTTTTTTCGTCACATAGTTTTTGGATTCAAAGATTTACTTAACTCAAATTCAATATTAATGCTAATTTTATGAACTGCATATGATAAATAAATTCCTAAGATTATAAATCTCTATATCAATACTTTCCGTTTTTATGAATTGTTAAACTTGTATGTAAAATACTGCAGAACGCTTAAAGAGTTAAGGATTGTAGAAATCATGTTAGTTTACTTTTAAAAGAAAGTAAATATAATAAAACCCCCGTAGAACCGACCTTATTTGATCAGGTACCGGCTCGGTCACCCTACATATTTAATTATTTAATTCAGTCATTTTCTTTGCGTTTCCACATTCTAAAAAGTGGCCCAATAATTTTCAAAAAATGATAACATATGTACTTTTATATTTATTTATCTATATTATAAAGAACAGACATGTCTGTGTGTGACACTGATGTTATTTTGCAAATAGTAATGCTTCCCAATAGAATTTCAGTTTTGTAATTTTTGCCACTGCAATTTAAAAACACAAATGTGTAACTGAAGATTTTCAGTTTTTATACTGTTGAATTAGGCAAAATAAAAATATAATTTTCAAATTTAGTTTGCTTGAAATAGATACATTATGAAACCGAGTTAGTTGTTAAGTAACTATTAAACTAAAAGAAAACAAATGCAGTCGAGTGTCTATACAACGAATCTCCCTCTATAACTGAACATTTTGGGTCGGTCCCATGAGTGTTCAGAAATAGAGGGAATGCAATGTACATTTGACATCTTTATCGTATATTATATCTTTATTGTGTTCTTTTTATTGTATCCTGACGACGAATGAAACGTTGATAAATTTTAAGTGTGTTTTAAATACATTCTTTTTATAGGTGTACCATTTGGTAATGTGTATTTATTTTAGTACATATGTTTAGTAAAAAACAAGTTGGAAATTGCACGTGAAGCGTAGCAAATGAGGCGCGTTCGTACTATATATTTGTCTGAGCGAAGCGAAGTCTTTATACTCAGAGATACGTAACGATATTAAAAATCAAAAAAATTCTTTCGTCAAGCAAATCTCAAAAAGTACTTGTCGGATTTTGATTCTGTTTGTACCAGAAGGTACCTATGAAGGTAATCTGGTGAATGCACCTACTTTTAAAAATTAATTCCAAATAGCTCAAATGTTATATTAAAAAAACTGATAAAAAAGCACAATTTATTTGCATACGTCACAGAAATTTGGTGTGCGTGATTTTCACGAGCTGGATATTTTCGTAGATAACCGAATCAGTACATGGAGTAAATAGTAATCATTTACGCACTCAGAAATATTGAATGCAATAAAACATTTTAAAATTTAATCATGCAGGAAAATAAAACTGTTATTTTTTATATTAAAAAAATTTCATAAAAACTTAATAGCATTTTTTGATAGCTAAAAGAATATTTTATATATTCCGCGTGTGAAAATTAGAAACAATTACGTTTTTAAATAAAAAGTTTCTTTTATGACATCATTTTCCCTTTATATTTATTTTTATTGCATGTTTTCCTTTAACTTATATTTCGTTTGCGTGTGGAAGTCAATTCTGGTCACTAATTTTTCGGCACGGATGTCACACGTGCATCAGACTTGGCGCATTTTTTTTCAAAGCCCATTTGGCGAAAACTGCGTTTTCAAATAACGCTTACATACACATTTTTAAATTATTTTCTATTATCAAAAAGAACTTATAGTAAATAAAATAATAATAATAATTAATAACTATAAAAACAAATATTTTATATAATTAAAAAAAGGAAATGAAAGTAAATAAACATTTTATGAGTAAATAAACAAATAATAAATAAATAAAGCCGGGTTACCATCTCAGGTAAAATAATGCCATTTTGAGGCCAATTATGTATCCTGGTGCATATGTTACTGATAAACCACGTTTCATAGAAACCTGGTCAGAAATGCGCATGGGCGAAAAGAGCAAGTCCATTTCGAAAATGGGAAAGTTCGTAATATCTCGAGATGAGTTTGTTCATTAAACATTCTAAATATGTCGATCTTTTTTTTTTTTTTTTCTTTTTGGCGAATATTTTTTTGTTTCTATAATTGAATTATCTGTTTTTAAATATTACATTGTAATTCTGTTACACTAAAATAAGTTATAAACAGAAAAATATAATAAAAAAGATGATTTAAAGGTATGATTATTAAACTTAGCTTAATAACTTTTTCCCTCGCAATATAGCGTAACTTATTCGTCTTAGAATTAACGGCTGCATGGCATGATTTTAAAACTTGCCAGATTAGCAATTTTTTTTTAAAAAAAATTTACATTATTTTGTATATTATTTATTTATATTATTGCATGCATTGGATATGAATATGGCGCAGATATCATATATGCACAAGTTTTGGTACAATTTTCGGGTAAACTGAGTTTTAACCCACTTCTGGCGGCGTTTTTTCTGACATGCGATGACTGCGCCAAGCCTTGCTTTCTATTACTTTCAGGTGTTGCTTCTCCTAGCAACCCCGCCCCAAACTTTGGCTCATATCACAAATGCACCCAATAAAATCCCCATGCTGCGATAATGGGATTTAATAGTTTGATATCTGCGTTAACAACAACAATTCTGAATTGCTTATTTTAGAAATTTCTTCCATGCGACTTTTGTGCATATAGAGATTAATTTTTCGGTTTTAATGTCGTTAGTTAACGCGGGTTTGGCGAGTTTTGTATATTTTAGTGATTCCTGCACCGCGAGTTTCGAGAATCCAGTGTTATTTTTCTTTTTTTCGTTTGCTTGTTTAAATGGGGGCGCAGCACTCATACACGCGTTAGTGATTCCGGTGTTGATGAGTTTCGTACATTTTAGTCATTCCTGCACAGCGAGTTTCGTGGATCCAGTGATTTTTTTGTTGTTGTTGTTTAAATGGGCGCGCAGCGCTCATACACAAGTTTGTGATTGCGGCGTTGTCGAGTTTCGTACATTTTAGTGATTCCTGCACAGCGAGTTTCGTGGATCCAGTGATTTTTTTTTTTTTGTTTAAATGGGCACGTAGCGCTCATACACGCGTTAGTGATTGCGGCGTTGGCGAGTTTCGTACATTTTAGTGATTCCTGCACAGCGAGTTTCGTGGATCCAGTGATGTTTTTTTTTTGGTTTAAATGGGCGCGCAGCGCTCATACACAAGTTTGTGATTGCGGCGTTGGCGAGTTTCGTACATTTTAGTGATTCCTGCACAGCGAGTTTCGTGGATCCAGTGATTTTTTTTTTGGTTTAAATGGGCGCGTAGCGCTCATACACAAGTTTGTGATTGCGGCGTTGGCGAGTTTCGTGCATTTTAGTGTTTCCTGCACAGCGAGTTTCGTGGATCCAGGGATGTTTTTTTGGTTTAAATGGGCGCGCAGCGCTCATACACAAGTTTGTGATTGCGGCGTTGGCGAGTTTCGTACATTTTAGTGATTCCTGCACAGCGAGTTTCGTGGATCCAGTGATGTTTTTTTTGGTTTAAATGGGCGCGCAGCGCTCATACACAAGTTTGTGATTGCGGCGTTGGCGAGTTTCGTGCATTTTAGTGTTTCCTGCACAGCGAGTTTCAGGGATCCAGTGATGTTTGTCTGTCTCTGTTTCTGTTTGTTTGTCTGTCTATCGGTTTGTTCTTCTGTCTTTGTTTGTTTGTTTGTTTGTCTGTATGTTTGTCTGTCTATTTGTCAGTTTGTTTGTTCGTCTGTCTGTTTGTTTGTTTTTGTTTGTTTGTTTGTTTGTTTCTCTGTTCGTTTGTCGGTTTGTTTCTTTGTTTTTACGCCTGTTTGTTTTTTGTCGGTTTATTTTTTTTGTCTGTCGGTTTGTTTGTTTTATGTCTGTTTGTTTGTTTGTCTTTTAGTTTGTTTGTCAGTTTGTTTTTTTATTTGTCTGTTTGTTTGTTTCTTTGTCTGTCGGTTTGTTTGTTTTATGTCTGTTTGTTTGTTTGTCTTTTAGTTTGTTTGTCAGTTTGTTTTTTTATTTGTCTGTTTGTTTGTTTCTTTGGCTTTTTGTCGGTTTGTTTGTTTGTTTGTTTTCTGTCTGCTTCTTTGTCTGTTTGTCTCTCTGTCTGTTTCTTTGTTTTAGAGTATCGTCAAGAAACGGCAAAAAAACATATTTTCCGTATAAAAAAAGGGAAAGCAAGAAACCATATTTTTAGTTTAAAAAGGGAAAATATCGGCAGCTTGGGGATTTTCATGGAGATTGCATGGGGATTTTTTTTTTAATATGCCGTATTTACAATTTTTGGATTTTCAATATTTTAAAATGTGTATTTCTTTTGTATTTTCAGTCATTTTCTTTAAAATGATAGCATTTTGTATCTTTTAAAATGTGTATTTCTGTTGTATTTTCATTATCACCTTTTTAAATAGTGCGCTTTTGCGTGATATCTCCTGGAAATCACATCCGGGAGATAAAACGCAAAAACGCGCCAATATGGCTATTTTTTGAAAATGCGCCAAGAAGGGGGTTAAAACTCAGTCGCGCCCAATTTTCTTCCACCGTCAATTTGGCGATAACCTTATTTTCGAATACTGGTTAAATATACATTTTTAAATTATTTTCTATTATCTTAAAAAATAACAATAAATAAAACAATTTTTAAATATATTAAATTTTAAAAACTGATAACTATGGAACAATTTTTTTTTATATAATTTGAAATGAGAAAAATTAAGGTAAATAAACAGTTTATCAAAAAATAAACAACAATATCAGGGTTACCATATTAGGCAAAATAACGCCATTTTGGTGACAAATAAATCTTAGGGAGTATATGACATGCATATGTTCTGAATATTTAGGTTGTTAGAATTGGCGATTTTCTCGCACAGCCGCCAAATCAGACGCCAAGCAATCGTTAAAACTGTGTTCTAGCCATAAATATAAATGTTAAAAAAAAAAGAAGAAAAAAAACAGACATACATTTATTAAAATTCACAAAAATGTAGGAGAAAATATATACTTTGGAAAGTTTATTCCGAGAACTGTTAGAAGGTGCGCAATCTATTTAATTTAATATAAAATTTTACTCAGAACAAAAAATAGAGAACAATATTATATCATTTCCATGAATACGTAGAAGTAATCTCGGCCTCATAGGTTATTCCCCCTAAAGTCTGAATGGAATCGGCTTGACATTCTGCCAAGTAAGGACCTTACAAAGGTGGCATATCAGTACATCTTTTCCCATTTTTCATCCATTTCCTGTTGGCATACAACTTTGAAATTTGGAATATGTATGCATACCTGGGAGCAATACTAGAATTAGACATTGATTTTTTTTTTTTTTTTTCGATCCAAAAAGGGGCAACGGAGGTTATTTTTTAAAGATTTATACAATTTATACTGCATAAAGGAGCCACTTACCTATTTTTATATACAAGAAGAAGTAAGTGGCATGTAAAAACAATTATAGTATACATAAATAAAATTCTTGAGATAATATACTAGAGATATAAGCACCGGGTTTGGCGAGATTTTTTATGCCAATTAGGCGAAAACATCGTTCTGATTACCAGATATATATAGCATGCTATAATAACACGTTATTTATTTATTTCAAAATAAAAAAAGGAATAAACGAAACAGTTTCTGTTATTAAAAAAAAAATAACAACCAATAAATGATAATATTTTTAGAACAAATAATTTATTATAACATTTATATGATAACCATGTTAGGCAACTGAACGCCATTTTGGCACCAATTAGATATCTTGGTGTGTATAGGGCATATATGTGCCATATTTATTTGTAAAACTGAGCATGAACGTTTACCAAGTGTGTTTTCATAGCCGCTTATATCTTTTTGCAACATAGCGCACCTTTCGAAGCCAAAACTGCACAAAAGAAAAAAATCAATATTTGCAGTATTTTTATTTTATTTAATTTTTTTTAAATGTAATACACATTTTGTAATCAGAAGGTTCGATAATCAGACCTCGTTTTTTTCCTTTAAAAGATGATATTTCATACGACGTCTTTTTTGGATTAGTCGTTTTTCCATATTTGATAGTATGCGTCTACACTCGTTTTGTAACTTTTTTGTAACTTTCTTCTTTATTAACAGCGACATTTGGATTTCCTATTTAAATAAAAATTCTTCTAAATGCAAAGAATTTTGTTAAAATAAATAAATAAATGAAATGCGGACATCTATTGCTCAAAGCACGAATTTTTTCCTATTGAGTTAATAAAAATCAGTAAGAACATAATTTTTATGATGATAAAAAAGTGACTTATGTAATAACAGAGTCATATATTATGTACGTTATGGATTAAATATTAATATTTCTCCACCATTTATAAATAATAATAATAATAAAATAAAATGCGGACAGACCAAAGTCTATATTTGACTGAAAACAACAACCATTTTCTAAATGCTTTAAAAAATGGCCAATGAAAAGTGATATTTCAAAAGTATTATGAAATTAGTTAAAAACCATTTACTTTAAACTAAATGAATAAAAGATTTATATTTTTCATGAAATAAATGGGATTTGAAAAATTATTGGAAATTTATCACCATAGATGTATCAATATTACAATTGGTACCTTTTATACAAAATGGAACAATTAGCAATACTTTTTGTACCCGAAAAATGGTCGTTGCTTTTTTTAAGGTTAAAAAGTAGATTACGAAATATTCCTATACAGAGATGCCAAGCCCGCGCTTATTGCATAGCAGAATTTTCTTATAGGAAAAGTTGTTTTTTAAATCTGCAGAATGTTCCAATTTAATAAAACATTTTCTGTATTAAAATACCGGTATCCAAAATGCCGGAGACTTGGCAGCTCTGCCTATAACATTTTAATTAATCACGGTACTTTTTTTAATCGGATTCAAATTTAGTGGAGACAACGTTTTTTGGACAAAAGCAGCTTTTTTCCACATGTGTAACTACGATACAATTCCTTGCTGCTGAAATAAAATGTTTTGACTTATGCTATTATTGCTTCCTCTTATTTATTTATTTGAATTTTAAATAAGATGACTCAAAATCGTGTTTTTTAAATGTACGGAAAAAATCCATTTCGAGAGAGGGCGAAAAGACCAATATTTGGCGATTTGTTATCTGCGCTTGGCTAAGTGTCTTACTACCTTGTATTTAATACTCTTCACAATTACTTCGCTGTTATATGGAGTTTGGCGCTTTTATAAAAAGTTTGACGTAATTCGGGCTTAAGAAAGTGAGTTTTTTACTGAATAATACAAATAAATGAAAAATGAATATTAAGAAATACTAAGAAAAGAAAAATGAAGCATTATATTGATCTATGTATATTTAAAAATGCATCTGCTTAGCACTAATTAGATAATTTATGTATATAATAGAAGATAAATAGATTTTGATTCTATATTTCTATGCTATAAAGCAATAACGTTGTGTGTTTTTCGTTATCATTGGGAGTACCTAGCCGATTTAAAAAATAATGTGGGCAAAAAATGTTGGTAACCACGTTTGCTTCAAAATATACTATATTTTGCGTAGGAACAATAATCACCATCAATGCACGAGCAAAAAAAGTTCTAAAATTGAGAATTTTTTAATGTTAATATGACTAAATTTTTTTTTTTTTTTTTTTTTTTTTTTTTTTTGGCAACTTTTAAGATATAATATTTTTGTTATGATACGATTTCTAAAACATTCGACAATTTAAATTCACAAATTAAACATTTTTTTTTTCTAGAAAAAGTTTTAAACCCAATTTATTGAGAATATTGCAATTTCTAGGATACTGTTGGGGTCAGAAACTAGAACTTTGGCATCACAGTAACTTATAAGATGTAAATGTTCGTTTAGAGCAAATTCTTTAAAAAGGATTCCTTAATTCTTATCGACAACCTCATGGCATCCATGGAAAACAGATGTTCAACAATATAAACTATTCAGACGGATCTCACACCATATAAAATACACTCCATTCTCTTCAAACATAATAGTTTATGTTATTTATAGTTTCTCAAATCGGTGCGGAGCTTCTGTTTATGCTCATGACATCATTTCAAAAAGTTATATTTCCAATGTAGGAAAATTTGGTGTTTTATTTTCTGTATTACTTTTAACATTTTGCATATTTCCAATTTTATATCCATGTATGGTTTGCTTTCCCTTTTACAAAAATAGTATATGCAACTTTATATATAAGATTTTGTAATTCTATGATTCAATATGCTTATTTTCATCATATTTTGTCTCAATGAATGACCAATTAAAGGTAACATCTCATTTTCTTTACTTGTCGCAAGTTATTAAATGTGTATTTTCAGCAACATCGCTCAGACTAATCCCTCTCAGGGAAGTCCTAGTTTAAAATATTCAGATCTTGCTGATATAGTAGAGCGTAATTTGGATACAGTAAAGTGGTCGAAATCTTTGTATTCCTGTAAATAAGCGGGGAGTAATTTTTATTATACTTCATTTAAGTATATCTTATTCATAAAATGTGAAGTAGGTTAATATAATTAAAACACGCCCCAAACAATGTTTCCACGTATAACATTATTTAGTGGAATACATTTGTGTGGCCCTGTAATTTAATAATAAAAATTCTCTGCATCCCAGATTGTACAGAATGTAGATTTTAGTACATACATCATAGATTCATGTCAATTATATTATGTTCAAATGAGGGTAACACCATTAAAATGCATTTGAAACATTTTTTCCCATTGATCGTCATGTAACGGAATACTTTTGATTGTCCCTGTAATGGATCTATGCATCCGATTTTCATAATATTTGAAATGACTCGACAAAATTATGTAATAATTATACGTTCTAAATTTCAAACGATTAAAATGCATTTGAAACTTTTTTCCCCATTGATTGTAATGTAACGGAATACTTTTGATGGTCCCTGTAACTGATCTATCCATCCAATTCTCATAAAATTTGAAAGGACTCGACAAAATTATGTAATAATTATATATTTTAAATTTCAAACGATTCGGTTGGATAGTTTTTGCGTTGTTATATGCGGACGGACAGACGGACGGACTGAGCGACAACAATAGGTGCTACGTATTTACATAATTACGAACGCACCTAAAAAAGAGTCCTATTGAGAAAATAATGTTTAAATCAATCAAATTCTAGTGAATGGAACGAAAAATGAAATTCCAAGGCTGCTTCTACATCTCTACCAAAATCACCCCAGCCAGTTTCACGTGTTTACCTTTAAAAATGTGTTCAGAAAATTATGAGCTGTGGAAAGTGGAAAAAACATTTTTTTTCGAATACACTTTTAAAATGCCACTGGAGTCATACAAAAATACCCGGATGATAATGTTAAGTCTAGGGGGGCATTCTTTTCCAATACCTCGTCCGAATTTTAATATTTCTACATGATCTATTTTTGCATAGGATGCGGAGGACGATCGACCACCGGGATCGTTTTTACCTTTTCGATTTTGATTATATATTTTTTAATATTATGAAAATTTCAATTTCAGAACTGGTTCCAACCGGTTCCTAAATTTAAAGTAATTTTTTAAGAAAAATCTGAAACATAAATCGAAGAAGTAAAATCTTGGCCGATTGTCGATCGTCCTCAGATATTTTATGCAAAATAGATCCTGTGAAAATATTAAAATGTTGAGCGAGATCTATGGAAAGAACGCCCCCAACCCATAGACTTAACATTTTCATCCGGGCCTTAAGGGTGTATTTCGATTCAAACTGCTTATTTTCCGATTTATTTTTTAATGCACTTTCGTTCTCAAACGCATCAAACTTGCAGATTCTCTTATTTAGAACGGACACAAGGTGTCGTGATTGTCAATTCTATGATAAATGTAAAAAACATTGTAAAAAAAGCGATCAAAAACGGCATTTTGAACAGATTTTCCCGAAGCGAGAGATCTGAGAACGAAAAAAAAGGTCATGCCGAGAAGGCAAATGTTTATAAATCAAATTCTAATGAATGAAGCGTAAAAAAACATCACACGGCACCTTATGCGTGTGAGGGAGTTTGGTAGTTGCAGATATTTGTTAGGACATTTAGAAGAACGAAATGATCAGTATAGCAGTCCAGGTTCAGATGTACGAAAAAACCCCACAATGATTGCTAAGATACTCTTTATTTAGACATGTATTACTAGGAGGGCACACATACAGTACTCGGAGAAAATCTCCGAACAGCGATTAGCAACTTCACAAGACGAGAGCAGTGAGTCAAGTCAATTCGCACATAGCAACAAACCACCACTTTTGGCATGATAGAAAATCGCCAACATACACAAGTTCACCCATGCACAATGGATAGTATACGCCAAATAACAGTTAAAATGCAGCCAGCAAGATCAGAATTCAATTTGGTTTCCCAGCTGGGATGGAAAGGAAAGGTTGCCAAACGATAAATTGTTACACGTGTTGTTATGTCTAGGCACACAGAAGGGACATCAGATTTTACTGCGCAGATGTTAAATTCTTTTTAGGGTTTTGTCGAGAAAGGAAAAAGAAGCGTAAGCATAAATTTCAACTGCGAAACAGAGATGATCTCCTTATAAGGTAATGCAGAATTGCTTCGATCGGAAATAGCAGACATCAGGAAATTGTTTTAAACGGTTGAATAATATGTGAGTGTATTTCTCACAGATAAAGTTAAGCAGCTGCCGATTTTCGGTTAGAGAATTAATAAGCAAGAAAAATGGAAAAGGAATGAAGGACAACTTAAAACTAATTTTGAATTGAACAGAGACGGGGGTGTAAAGGAATAATTCAAGAAAATAACCAATATATAACGAAATAATCGTTATAATGCGCCTCTTCAAGAATCCCCTCAGCAAATTTCATGTTTCTACCTCTAAAAATGTGTCTGAAATTGTATAACAAAATTTCGAGCTGTTGAAGGTGATAAAGTGTTTTTTCGAATACACTCTTAATCTTAGAAAGGAAAAGCGACCACCTGCGAATTCCTGTAAAACCGTTTTTACCTTGTCGGCATGACCTCGGATGGAAAATGCTACACGAACTCGTTTAACATTTTATTCGGTTAAAAGAAATATTTGTTTCAACAAAAATCTAAATATATTAATACATACCACATTGTGTATGTTTATTAAGGAATATATGAATACAGACCCTCATCTGTTTAGCACTTTCCAATAAAGTTGAAAAGTGCTTATGCATTCGGTTTGTCTGGCCGTCTGTACGCGCTCTAACTCTCGTCAATATACTCGGATTGTCAAGAAATTTTTGGACGTTAATGTCGTTTACCCGAGCACAAACCCTATAGAAAATTAAGGTCCTGCCATGATTAGTTTATTTACAGGGACAGTCAAAATTTTTCCATTACATTACGGCCTATGGGGAAAAATCGTTTCAAAGGAATTTTAAAGATGTTACGCCCGGTCAAACATCTTCAAATTTATATGCATCTACAAAATGCACTAAAATATGCATTTTGTAAAGTATGCAGCGAAAAAAGTAGTTATTATTAATTTACAGGGCCACGCGATACAATTTATTATGATTCCAATACATAATAATAAAGGGGGGGGGGATTGTTTGCGACATATTTTAATGATGGTAAACGATTTCATATATAATAACCAAACTGATATACGTTGCTGAGGATTAATATGATTTATTTCATGCATAATACTAGTGCATAGCATTAACAGAGACACACAAAAGATTTCAAATAGTATATTCAATCCTAAATCCTGTATATTATGGAAGATGGCTGTTAAATGGATAAAATGCATTTTTACTTTCTTCTATCTTCAATAGAAGAAAGTATTGTAATCGAAATTTTTTTCGACTTCCGGTTTTTGACGGATTTACACGTTTTAGGGGTCAGAGATTCCAAAAAACATATTTTTACAAAATGTCTGTCTGTCCGTGTGTCTGTGTGTGTGTCCGTGTGTGTGTGTGTCTGTGTGTCTGTATGTCGCCATTCTACCATCAAAAAGTATATGAAGTTATGCATAGAATTGAACCAAATTTTTTGTGAATGTTTTTGGCTGTGGCAAGCAGGTCCTCCTTCAGTTTTGAAATAATCCGCCGGAAGGGGGCGCTGCAATCGCGATTTTTGTGCAATTTTCAATATTGTACCGACCAAAAGTATATGAAGTTATGCATCGAATTGAACCAAATTTTTTGTGTATGTGTATGACTATGGCTAGTTGGTCCTCCCTGAATTTGAAAAAAATCCGCCGAAAGAGGGCGCTGCAATCGCGATTTTTGTGCCATTTTCAATATTGTACCGACCAAAAGTATATGAAGTTATGCATCGAATTGAACCAAATTTTTTGTGTATGTGTATGACTATGGCTAGTTGGTCCTCCCTGAATTTGAAAAAAATCCGCCGGAAGAGGGCGCTGCAATCGCGATTTATGTGCCATTTTCAATATTGTACCGACCAAAAGTATATGAAGTTATGCATCGAATTGAACCAAATTTTTTGTGTATGTGTATGACTATGGCTAGTTGGTCCTCTCTGAATTTGAAAAAAATCCGCCGGAAGGGGGCGCTGCAATCGCCATTTTTGTGCCATTTTCAATATTGTGCCGACCAAAAGTATGAGAAGTTATGCATCGAATTGAACCAAATTTTTTGTGTATGTGTATGACTATGGCTAGTTAGTCCTCCCTGAATTTGAAAAAAATTCGGCGGAAGGGGGCGCTGCAATCGCGATTTTTGTGCCATTTTCAATATTGTACCGACCAAAAGTACATGAAGTTATGCATCAAATTGAACGAAATTTTTTGTGTAAGTGTATGGCTATGGCTAGTTGGATCATCCTGAATTTGAAAAAAATCCGCCGGAAGGGGGCGCTGCAATACCGAATTTTATGCCATTTTCAATATTGCACCACATAAAAGTGTATGAAGTTAGTTCTAGAACTGAACTAAACATTTTGTATATGATTATTTTTTGGTAAGGCAAGTAGGTCCTCCCTGAATTTGAAAAAAAAATCTGCTTATTATTCTATTGTCCATCGGCTCGTGCAGAGACGGAAATTCGTTTTTACTCCGATTAATTGATAGGAGCAGAAATTTAAGATGAAAATCAAAGTTGGTAAGGTATTGAATCAAAATTATTAAAGCATTAAAATGAGTAACTATTTTTTTTTAATATTATAATGTATGTATGAGATAGAAGAAAGTTTTGGGATTGGCACATCCAACTAGTTAATTATGATATACGCTTTTAAGTTTCACTAGATGTATTCATATTATATGGTTTATATAAATGCTAATTGTTACACAATTTAGATATACAGTGTTACACAAAATATCTCGGAAAGGTTACTGAATATGAGCGTAATTTACTTAAAGTTACTTTTTAAAATATGGTATGCCTTTTTACGATAAATTTGTTAAAGATCCCCTAATCTCAAGAGAAAGAAATCTTTTCGCAAATGTATGACCTTTACTATTCTGTTTACACGTTTAGAGCTCGCGATAATTCCTCCTGTATTTTTCTAGATATTTAAAAAAAGCGTCTAAAATCGTAAGTACCTGGTCATTAATAGCCACATAGTGTACATGAGTATGTACATAATGTACATGTATAATGTACATGTGTAATATAGGAGAGAAAGGGGCACGCTTGAACTGGGGGCACCTTTGAACACTCTAAATATTTTCTTTAAAATAAGCTACACTGTAAAAAAAATTCAAGAGGTTACTAAAATTTTTTTTTTTTTTTTTTTTTTTGCAAGTGAAACAAACATTTCTTTTGTAAACTGAACAAAAGAATTTTTTGTATAACTAACTTAAAACTTTTTAGTATGAGCCACCAAGCAAATTTTAGCAATAGCTCCAAAATTATTTTTAGTTAAATAAAAGTTATATTTAGACTTCTGAAGCGGAAGATTTTCGGCAAAACCGCAATAGATGGCAGCACCAAACATTGCTACCTGCTCTATTTTGACATGTTTCTAAAGGGGAGGGAAAGTCCAGAGATCATTACCCGTGGTAACTGCTACGACAGGATTTTCATAATCCCTTTATTTAACGCGTACTTACATTGCATACATTCGGTGCATATTTGGTGGCATCCGGCATCGAACCCGAGTACTTTCAGCCTGGAGTTTGGTGCTATGACCACTAGGCTATCACGGCCACACCAAGCGAGTTTTAGTAATAGCTATTAAAAATGTAAAACTATTAACTCAATTCGTTGCTAGTTTTTTTCTAGTTATTCTTACAGATTCCTTGTAACCGAGTAAGATTACAAAAAAAATTTTTAGTAATTACAAGGATCATTAAAATTTTTTTAGTAGATCGACCCCTTTTTTTTTACAATGTACTTTTTAAAAATGCATATGGCTGTACATTACTACTGCTTCAATTCAAGAAATATACAAAGCTGCGTGACCAGCACTGTCTAAGCAAGATATGTGTATTTTTTGCAATCTTGAATCTAAACTTGAGAAAACAAAGTTGTAAGATCTTTGTCGACAATTTTGTATCCCTAAAATTTTAATTTATTGTTCAATGTTTAAACAAAGATGTTCGCTTTAGTTTATAAGCTTTTTTTTATTCAAATTTTTCAGCCGAATTGAGTAAGCAGCTGTAATGTTGAACTCCATGTGATTGACCATTTAAAACTATTAAGTGGATGGATCTAAATACAGACGGCTCTCGTTAAGTCGAACTCGACGGGACCACAAGAAATGTTCGAATTATCCGAAATTCGAATAATGGAAAATATGATATGAAAACATGCTTAATATGATGCTATTACAAAAGAATTAATGTTATAGTGTTAATTTTTTTTTAAATTTATTTCGTCTGTTATCATTAGAATAAGAGTTAATATTAAATTAGAATGTATAAATATATAAACCAATTAAAAGATTAGAAACAAGCAAAATGGAAAAAAAAATTTAAAGCATCACTGATGGACAGACGGGACACTAAGAAAGTGCATGCAAATGCATTGGTTTATATGCATACTCGTTCGGAACAATTTTCACAGAAATCAAAGAAAGAAAGTTATTCAAATGGTCCGTAAGAAAGAAAAGAAAAATGAAAATTGGAATTCTAGTTCGAATTAAACGAAGTCAAGAGAAAATGAGTTCGAATTAATGAAAAATTTTAACGTTATTCTGCCATTGAAAATTTCTGGACTTCATGTTGAGTTCGAATTATGGGAAGATTCGAATTATCCGATTTCGAATTAACGAGAGTCGACTGTATTGTTATTTTTGGATTTTTTAAAAAATGTGAAATGAGGTTAATTAAGAATGTCGAAGAAAATGGATTTATATTGTTAACAATCCCCCCTTACTGCGGTCATAGATTATAACGGCTGGATGCATCAGTGATGGGATAATTGCAAATTTAAATTGATGATGGCATTTATCTGTTGGCAAATCCTAGATACACAATAATGATTTGTGATTTAGCAGTTTTGTCTATTGAAGCCTGTTTCATTTCCTATATCCCATACATTATTTTTGGTTTTCATATAACTTATAAAACGGAATTTTATTGTCAGGTTTCTTAGTAAAAGAGTAAATGAAAAATTTTAATTTTCCAGAAAGTATCAGATATCACATGGGTGTATTTCAAGGATATTCTGAAAAAGTTTTCACAACCAAACACAACTGGAGAGACACTATTTTGTTGTTTCAACAATGAGTTTTGACTTCAACTTTGATGGATTTGAGTTTGGTTAAATAATAAAACTAGTCGTTGGGGGCCACCGTAATACTTAGCCATCATGGATATGCATATGAAAATAAAACATGTGAAAACTATTTATACAATGCATTGCAATTCATAAACAAAATTTATATATTGTAATATGCATAGTAATGCTATATTAAAGAACTGCTGATGTACCCATTTCGACAAATTATATAAAACGCCATGTAAGTACCGAACTGCGTAAAAGAAACATCCTTATAACTCCAAAAATAACAATCCTATTAACTAACAATTAACTGCGTCGAACTAAGTGTCTCATTTCCAATTAAAATATACTTCTGAATTGAAATTTGAATGAAATACAGGGTCATGAAAAATCGAAGAATGTGGAAAACAGGATTACAAATATCTCGTTAACTCATAATCCGATCGACTTCGTTCTATATGCAAAATGTGAGTTATTTTATTCCCTTTTACGTCCATTCCTTAGAACAAAAAAAATTCGAAAATTTTTATATACCTTCCTTTAGAACGAATTTTTCGAGAGTCCGAAAAAAATAGTCCCGGATAATCGAGGTTGCTGATATTAAAAGGCTTCGTCCTATTCTTACATACTAACTACCTACAAAATTTCAAGTCTCTAGCTCAATTTATTCGGGAGATAGAGCGTTTACAGACAGACAGACACAGAGACAGACGGACGGCAAATTTTTTTTTCTAAAAATGTGTTTTTCGGAATCTCCACTACCTAAAACGTGTAAATCCGTCAAAAAAATTTTTTCGATGTATTCAAAACGATTGCAAGACTTACCCTATACTACGTATGATGGGTAAGTAAAAATTAGTAATTTCAACAAAATGCAGCTGTTTAATTTTATTCATATTACTTTAAACTTATGAAACATATGCAGTTTTTTATTAAAATTGTCAATATTTTCATATTTTGTTCATTTGTTCAAAGGTACCCCTACATGGGGCAGGTTTGAAGAGAAATCTTCCAATATTTTAAAGCCTTGCAACTTATTTAATTTACATGGAAAAAACTTTTAACTTCTGGTGTATATGATAAAGAAATGCATTGTTTTTTATTATGTAATATTTAAAACGCAATAAATATAATTTAAATAAGAAATCTATTGATTTTCTAAAAATTTGTAAAACGTGGCCCCTTCTCCCCCTATAGCATGTATAATGTACATAATATACCGGGTGTCCCAAAAATGACTGATAGATTTTAAAATTCAATAACTTGCAAACGGTGACAACTATTTAAAAAATTTTTGCAGGAGGGTTATGTATAATGTCAGGAGTTTTTTTACCGTAATTTCTTATTTTAGTTCGCATCTCAAACAATAGGTGGCGCTGACGGCAATTGAAAGCCAGGTAATCAGTGCTGAGTGAAGCGTCGACCTGGCCTTCAATCGCCGTCAGCACCACCTATTGTTTGATATGCTAACTAAAATAAGAAATTACGGTAAAAAAAAACTCCTGACATTAGACATAATCCTCCTGCAAAATTTTTTTTAAATAGCAGTCACCGTTTGCAAGTTATTGAATTTTAAAATCCATCAGTCATTTTTGGGACACCCGGTATATACTATATATAATATATTATATTATATATGTAATGTATATAATATATATAGTATAATACATAAGTATATATGTAGTGTCCGGTCATTAATGGCCCTATAATGTACACGATAGATTTCAGCAAAGCCTCAAATATTTCGGAGGATTCGAGAAAATCCCGTTCAGCGCGCACGAATGAGGGAGGGGGGGGTTTGGAGGTTCCCCCGGCGGTCGTGAAAGAAGCATCTGCGTCGGGCTGATAAGAGGTGCGCCCTCGACCACAAAGAGGGGCGCACTGACCGGAACTGATGTTAATGCTCATTGCCGTCACTGGGAAACACCTTTGAGTGTTTTTAAAACAAAACTTTTTGGACAGTTATTAAAAAGGTCGTTTTGTTTTTACTTACCCGTCCATACGTAGTATATAGGGTAAGTCTTGCAATCAATAACATCTTTTTGACGGATTCACACGTTTCAGACACTGGAGAATTCCGAACAATAAAGATATTTTTAGAAAAAAAAAAGCCGTCTGTCTGTAAAAGCTCCCAAATAAAAAAAGAGAGGGACTTGAAATTTTGTATAAACATAGTATGTAAGAATGGGACGAAGACGATTTCGGGGAAAACTCTTCTCGAAAATATATGACGTGTGCTATTTTGTTTACACACCTGGAGTTTCACCACATTTCGATTTATATTTCTTTCATTACTTACTTAATTACCAATTATGCTTAACTTTTGGACACCAGTGTATGTAAAGAATGGGACGAAGCCTATTTAAGAGCAGTAACCTTGTGATGATACGGAACTATTTTTTTTCGGACTCTCGAAATAGTATAATTCTGATGAAAGGTCTATAAAGATTTTCGATTTTATTTTTTAAGGAGTGGATGTAAAAGGCAATAAAATAACACAAATTTTGCATAATAAACAAGGTCGTCGTATTATGCGTTGCCGAGATATTTGTCGTCATGTTTTCTACACTCTTCGATTTTTCAGGACCCTGTATTTCATTCAAATTTCAATTCAAAGATATATTACTTATCCATCATACGTAGTATAGGGTAAGTCTTGCAATCGTTTTGAAAATTGAAAAAAAAATTTTTTGACAGATTTACACGTTTTCGACACTGGAGATTTCGAAGAACATATTTTTAGAAAAAAAAATTTTGCCGTCCGTCCGTCTGTCTGTCTGTAAACGCTCTATCTCCCGAACGAATTGAGATAGAGACTTGAAATTTTGTGTGTAGTTAGTATGTAAGAATGGGACGAACCCTATTGAATATCAGTAACCTCGAGGATCCGGAACTATTTTTTTCGGACTCTCGAAAAATTCGTTCTGATGAAAGGTATATAAAAATTTTCGAATTTTTTTGTTCTAAGGAATGGACGTAAAAGGCAATAAAATAACACACATTTTACATATAGAAAGAAGTCGATCGGATTATGAGTTGCCGAGATATGTGTAATCCTGTTTTCCACATTCTTCGATTTTTCGTGACTCTGTATTTCATTCAAATTTGAATTCAAAGATGTATTTTAATTGGTAATGAGACGCTTCATCCGACGCAATAAACTGTTAGTGAATAAGATTATTATTTTTAGAGTTATAAGGATGTTTCTTTTTCGCAATTCAGTCCTATACTTGAGTAGTTAGGCGTGTTGTATAATTTATCGAAAGGGATTCATCAGCAACTCATTAATAGAGCATTACTACGCACAATAAAAATATAAATATACGTTTAAATTTTGTTTTGGGATTGCAATCCATTTTATAAATAGTTTTCAAATGTATTTTTTTCATATATTATCTATGCATATATATGATGGGTAAACATTACGGTGGCCCCGACTAGTTTTAATTGGAACTAAGACTCTTCATTCGACGCAGTAAACTGTTAGTTAATAAGATTATTATTTTTGGCGTTATAAGGATGTTTCTGCTATGCAATTCGATACTACTTGAGTATTTCGGCGTTTTATAAATTTTTTGCCATATTCATTAATAGAGCATTACTATGTACATTAAAAATATTGAAATCAAGGTCATTCATTGAAAAACACTTTCGAGTTTTTCAAAAACAATACTTTTACGAAATTGTTATAAAGTTCGTTTTTTTTCCTCTTCGAGTCATTTATCCCCTCCCCTTCCCTGTTTCACATCATTTTTAGCTGTGTTCGTAATTATGTATATACGTAGCACCTATTGTTGTCGTTCAGTCCGTCCGTCTGTCTGTCCGTCCGCATATAACAACGCAAAAACGACCCAACCGAATCGTTTGAAATTTAAAATACATAATTGTTACATAAATTTGTCGAGTCATTTCAAATTTTAAGAAAATCGGATGCATAGATCAATTACAGGTACAATCAAAAGGATTCCGTTACATAATGGTCAATGGGGAAAAAAAGTTTCAAATGCATTTTAATCGTTTGAAATTTTAAATACATAATTATTACATAATTTTGTCGATTCATTTCAAATTTTATCAAAATCGGATGCATAGTTCAATTACAGGGACAATCAAAAGGATTCCGTTACATTACGGTTAAGGGGGAAAAATGTTTCATATGCATTTTAATGGTGTTACATTCATTCGAACGTAATAAAATGGATATGCATCTATAAAGTAGATAGTATAATATACATTTTGCATAATCTGTAGTACAAAGAATATTTGTTATTGATTTACAAGGCCACACAAAAGTATTCCATTGCATAATGGTATAGGGAGAACATTGTTTGGTGCGCATTTTAATTGTAATTATTTACAGTTTTATGAGATTGATATAGGAGAGTGATATTTTAAAAACTTTGTTATCGTACGAACGCGCCTCATTTCCTACGCTTCACGTGCAATTTCCAAATTGTTTATTCTTAAGAAACTACTACAAAAATTTCTTAAGTCGGCATTTTTCCTACTAAAAAAGACCCGCATGGTAATGTTAAGTCTATCGCGACGTTATTTTCAAATATCTACCTCAACATTTTAATATTTTTAAACTTTATTTTTTCTGCATAGGATAGTTGAAGACGGTTAGCTTTAAGGCTAGTTTCTACTTTTTCGATTTTCGTTTCAATTTTTTTTTTTTTTTTTAATTAATTACTTTTACTTTCGGAACCTGTTTGAACCAGTTCTGAAATTGATATATCCTAATATAAAGAAACATAAGTAAAACTGAAAAATTAAAAATTACGCCGGTTGTCGATCGTCCTCGGCTATACTAATGAAAAAAAAAATCGTTCAAAAATATTAAAATTTGTGCCAGAAATTTGAAAATAATAATAATAATAACAAAACTGTAATTTGACAAATGACAACGACTGTTTGGAAAATGATATTTTCTAAGACTATAAAATTGTAAAAACTTGTAAATAAATTCTATATTTAAATTCATAATAATAATAAACATTATTTTTAGGACGATCCTAACGAGTTATATCTTACGTACGCCATGTATTAAACATTCAATATTCCTAGACCAATGATAAAACAAGTTGGAAATTGCACGTGAAGCGTAGCAAATGAGGTGCGTTCGTACGATAACAAAGTTTTAAATATATTCAGATCTTGTTGTTATAGTAGATAGTATTTTTCGGAGAGAGTATAGTGGTCGAATTTTTTTTTTGCATTACTGTAAATACACAGGAAGTAACTTTTATTATACCTCAGCAACGTATATCATATGCTATACTATATGCTTTCTTTTATACAGGAAATAATTTGTAGTATTCCTCAGCAGCGTATATCAATCTCATAAAATGTTAAATAGTTAATTACAATTAAAACGCGCAACAAAAAATGTTCTCCCTTACCATTATGAAATGGAATACATTTGTATGGTCTTGTAAATCAATAACAAATGTTTTTTGCACCACAGGTTGTGCAAAATGTATATTATAATACGTACTTCATAGATTCATAACAATTTTATTGTGTTCGAATAAGTGTAACCCCATTAAAATGCATTTGAAGCTTTTTTTTCCCCATTGACCGTCATGTAACGGAATCCTTTTGATTGTCCCTGTAATAGATCTATGCATCCGATTTTCATAACATTTGAAATGACACGACAAAATTATATAATAATTCTATATTTTAAATTTCAAACGATTCGGTTGGGTAGTTTTTGCGTTGTTATATGCGAACAGACGGACGGACTGAGTGACAACAATAGGTGCTATGTATTTACATAATTACGAACGCCCCTAAAAACCATATTTTTTATATATATATAAAATTTTAACTGTTTAAAATGTGCATTTTTATTCAGACTGACTTCTGGACGCCTCCTATTCCATATACGACATGGATTCAATATTCCTATTCCAAACATGCTTTAAATGAAATTTCAGTTTTACAACTTCGATAGACTGGACATTTTTAAATTTCAAAATATCGCATATTTTTAATTTTTACACAGTTGCTTAGAGAGATTTTTAAAAAAATGCACTTTTAAATGAAACTTGCTTGAAATCTTATCACAATTTGTTTTCCAATTATTATTATTTTAAAATTTTTTTATTATTATCATTATTATTATTATTATTATTATTTTTATCATTATGGCAACAGAAGTATTCAGTTTTTGGACATCCAACATGCACCCATCAGAAAACGAATGAAATGAAATAAATTGCGGAATTCAACCCATAAGAAAGATTCAGATAGACTTCAAATTTCCCAGTTTTCTACCGCAGGACAACAGTTATTTTCCAAATTAAAAATAAATAAATAAATAAAATTAACCTAATTTAAATGCAACCGAGGTATACCTTTAAAAATTCCAGCCATAGAATTAATATTAGCGAACGCGTCTTTTCACTTGAATGAAGTAGCCCTTTAAGGCCCACATTAGGCACAGAAAAACGACCCGGATGGTAATGTAAAGTCTATGGGAGCGTTCTTTTCAAATAGCTCGCTCCAATTTTGTTATTTTTACAGGATTATTTTTGCATAGGATAGCTGAGGACGATCCACGACCGGCCTAGTTTTTACCTTTTTCGATTTTGTTTATGTATTTTTAGGTGCGTTCGTAATTATGTAAATACGTAGCACCTATTGTTGTCGCTCGGCCCGTCCGTCTGTCTGTCTGTCCGCATATAACAACGCAAAAACGACCCAACCGAATCGTTTTAAATTTAAAATACATAATTATAACATAATTTTGTCGAGTCATTTCAAATTTTAGGAAAATCGGATGCATAGATCATTGACAGGGACAATCAAAAGTATTCCGTTACATGACGGTCAATGGAAAAAAAAAAAAAAGTTGCAAATGCATTTTAATGATGTTACACTCATCGAACATAATAGAATTGGCATGAATCTATGAAGTATATACTAAAATATGCATTCTGTACAATCTGGGAAGCAAAGAATTTTTATTATTAAATTACAGGGCCAGACAAAAGTATTCCACTACATAATGCTATACGGGGAAACATTGTTTGGGGCTTGTTTTAATTATATTCAACTACTTCACATTTTATGAATAAGATGTATGCGTTGCTGAGGTGTAATAAAAATTACTTCCTGCATATTTACAGAAACACAAAAAATTTCGACTACTATACTGTATCCGAAGTACGCTCTACTATCAGCACGATCTGAATATTTTTAAAACTTCGTTATCGTACGAACGCACCTCATTTGATACATTCACGTGCAATTTCCAACTTGTTTATAATACGATAGTTTCAATTGCAGAACCAGTTTAAACCGGTTTCGAAAGTTAAAGTAATTTTTTTGAAAAATATATGAAACCAAAACTGAAAAAGTAAAAACTAGGCCGGTTGTGGATCGTCCTCTGCTGTCTTTTGCAAAAAAAATCCTGTCAAAATATTGAAATGTGAGCGAGATATTTGAAAAGAATGCTCCCATAGACTTTACATTATCATTCGGGTCTTTTTCTGAGCCTATTAACATCCTGTTCCGGTCGATGGTAACTGAAAGAAGCCTTCCAGACGATTTTACTTCATTTTCGGGAGAGTTGTGTTGTGTTGTATCAGCTAGCTCGAGAGGATCTACAATTTGATATAGCGAATAAAACTCGCTATATCGAGTGTTATTCGAAATGTTGAAATTTGAACCAAATGAAACATATTTACTATAAGTAATTACTAGAAGTATATTTACTAGAAGTAATTACTATTAGTAGTATTATTTTTAATATGTTTGCCATTTAAAAAGAATGTATGGAATTTAGCCAAAATTACATTTCTAAAATTAAAATGCACCAAAACGTAGTATAACGTTTTGTCTTTTAAAAAAATGCAAAAATAGTATATAAAAGATACTGTTAATTCAGAATATTTATTAGGATTCGCTTAGCTCATCCTGTGACATTTTGAATCACGATGACATTTTGTCGTACACTTTACAAAAAAACAATCCAATATTTTAACTTGAAATTAAACTTAAAAATAAATTATGATCTGTAGATTTGCACAATGTTATTATTATTATTATTATTTTTTTTTTTTTTTTTTTTTTTTTTTTTTTTTTACAGAATAACCTTTAAAAAGTTATTATTCTAATTAATCTATTTTACATGTTATGAGTGGAATCCCGTCGAATTCGACGAATGAAATGCTTAAAAGACCCGATCGATTGGTTTAAAAAAAAGCAAAAGTTATTACAATATATTAACATTATTGAATCAATATACAATAAATATATTTCCAAACTTAATGTCAAGTTTGCCAATTACAATTTTGCATGCAGATATTTGCACATCTTCAGTTAAAATTGTAATCTGAGTGCCGGCGAAATCCAGAAATTTTATTTTATATGCACTCACAGAAAAATAGTTTTATTAAAAACAAAACTAATTTCATTTTTACTATGAGATTATTTTCACTAACTGAAGTCATCTGAAAGTAAAATCTCAATCTCAGTGTCCATAATGAAAAGAAATATTGAAATGTAATATCGTTATGAGTAAAAATGCGATGTTTTAAATAGTGACGTCATTTTCTCTTCAAATGTTTTTTAAAAATTACTGTTATTAGTAATATGAAAAAGGTATCCGTAATAATATTGTAGTTCCCATTTATCGGGTTGCTGAATGACATCATTTTCCGCATTTGAAATTTCTCTTATTTTGATTTAGGCATTAATTTTTATCATAAATTATTTTCTGTTATTTCATTTACATTATTAATATTATTTCTCAGTAAATATATTTTTTTACCTCAATTAGTGCATAATTATACGCAATCATTTTATTGTGGTTAAATTTTACGAAAACAATTAACTTTTTTCTTTTAAATGCAAAGACATGTTCACTAATGAAATAAAGCTTCTGACAAGTGGAAAGTGATAATGGAAAATAAATTTTTATTATCGAGAGAAAAGCTAAACTGAGTGGCCACCATTTTGAAGAAAGAAATATCGTAAAAAGCATTTAAAATTAAAAATAAAATATAAAAATGGAAATAAATTAAAAAATAGTTAATATGGGCACAACTACAAATAAATAGCTTTCATTAAAAAAAAATAATTATCAAAATCGGTTGAGTAGAAAATTCAGGGCTGATGACTAAAAAAACAGCCAGGTCTTTTAAATATATATAGAATCTATTATGGACCCATTTTTGCAAATAAAAAATGAAACACGTCAGAAAGAAAAATAAATCATGGAGTTAGCAAGTAACCTACGTATACTTCTTGCGGTGAGCAAAAATGAAAAGTCATGAATGATCAAGTAAGTAAAATATTATCGTTGCATCAAAAATTCCCTCTTAAAATAAATAAATAAATAAGGAAAGGAACCAATTTATTTGCATTTTGCGAAGATTCAATATTGTAAATAACTGCAGAAGCTACACTTCAACCCGTGTAAAAAAAAAAAAAAAAAAAAAAAAAAAAAAAATTAAACTTTCTTGTATTTCTTGCATGTTATTTGAAAGGAAAACATACATTTTAAAAGAATAATTTATTGAGTGGTTGGAAATAGCGCATATTTTAATGCTCTTTTTTTTTTTTTTTTTTTTTTTTTTTTTTTTTTTTAAATCATATAATAGTTTTGCGATTTTTTTTATGAAACTTTTAAAATGATTTTTTTTAAATGAAAATAACAGCCTATTTTTAATGAATTAATATTTGAGTAAATTTAGTTATTTAAATTCAATTATAAAAGTATTAAATAAAACAATTGTATTAAATTAAACAAATAAAATTAATTGTTAAATTCGTTATATAAAGTGTTATTCAAATGCGAAGGTTGAAATTTGAACTAAATAAAATATATTTACTATGAAGAAGTACATATTATTAGTATTATTTTTAACATATTTGCCGTTTTAAAAATAATTTATGTAATTTGGCTGAATTGAATCCAATTTATGGATTTGACTCAAATTAAAATGCGCCAAAACATAAAGCAATGTTTTTTCTTAATAAGGAGGCAAGAATATTATAAAAAATATAGTTTGTCTCAAATATTTATCTTATGAAATAATGATTCGTGAATCCAAACAAAGCACGGCTTTTGCTAGTTAAAGAAAACAATTTTTGGATGACTTTTAAAGAGTACCTGACCCACTAACACCCTGTTCCGGTCGATCCTAACTGAAAAGAAGACGATTTTACTTCATTTTCGGGAGAGTTGTGTCTCCAATCAGCTCGAGAGGTGGTGGAGAGGATGGGGCTGGATTTTTCGCGAAACTTCCTGCCTGAGTACAAGAGGATATGGGCCAGTGTCACGTTGATTGCACGCCGATTTTCATACACACAGACCTCGCTTCCTACTCCTCTCGGACCACGTTTTCACAAAATTACACATTCAGAAATTTCATCCATACAATAACAATATTTAAAATACATTCTATGATCATTGATATTCGATGTTTAGAAGTTTAATAAAAAGAATACTGGCCAGTTAAACTGATGGCATTGAGCTCACAGGCTACGCATACTAATAAGAACATTACAGCCTTATATTTTCAAGGGTTAATTCCGTTCGGAAAAAAATATTAAGAAGGGGAAACAGTTCTCCCCTTTCCCCTTTTATACTTAATTTTTGAACCCATTAAACTAATCAGGGACATACTTTATCATATAAAAAAATCTATATCCAAAATTAAGAGAAAATCGGAAAATTCTTAATAAAAACCCATTTATATAATTTAAGAGGAGTTTTCCCCTTTTTTTATACTTAACCATTAAACGTCCAAAACTGGTTAGAGATTTGAACGAAATCTGATAATTCTGCATAAAAAACCCATTTATATAAATTAAGGGGAGGGGCATTAGAACCCCCGTTCCCCCTGTATATACTTATTCAATGAAAACTTAATACCAATCACGGAGGCGCCCAACCAGAATGATATCTATATCTAAAACTGTTAAATCTGCATGAAAAACCCATTTATATCAATTAAAGGGAGGGGCACGACCCCCCGATCACCCTCTTATACATATCGAATGAACTTCAAAAACTAATCAGGGAAGCGCCTTATCGGGATATACCTATATCCAAAATTTCAAGTGGATGGGATATTTTTATCATGAGTTATCGCGTTACGAACGTACATACAGAACGGGCGAGCACATAAGCTCTCAGGCTATGATAGCCTGTGAGCTAAAAATTGATAGTTCCGGAAATTGTATAACTGAAATTTCATTTAAAATGTGTTTGCGTCCAGGAATAGGAATGTTTAATGTCCATGTCGTCAGTCTAATGAACTCCATCCAATACCAATTGCACATTTTAAACAGTTAAAGTTGTCTGCCTATAATCTACTGCTTTTTATTTATCATTGGTCTGGGAATATTACTTTTGAATGCATGGCGTACGTAATACAAGACTCGGTGTGATTATCCTAAAAATGATGTTCATCATTGTTGTTAATTTAAATACAGAATTACAACCAGACATGCACCTGGCTTATTTCGACACCACTCACTTTTTACAAAAATCGCCACATTCAGAAATTTCATTCATAATATAACAAGTCGAAAACTCCATAGCAGATGAAGTGATTTCGAGCTCTAAGGAAGTTTGAAAAATAGTCAGATCTTGCTGTTATAGTGGTCGAAATCTTTTGGGTGTCCCTGTAAACACTATCTGCTACAGGAAAGAACCTGTATTAAACTTTCAGCAACGCATATCGTTTTCATGAAATGTGAAATAATTTAATAAAAAGAAAAAATATCCCAAACCATGTTTCCTTGTTTACAATTTCGTAGTGGAATACTTTTGTGTGGCCTTGTAAATCAATAACAATATGCATTCTAGATTGTATAGAAGGTCAATTTTAGTGTATCCTTCATAAATTAATGTCAATTCTATTATATTCGAAAGAGGGTAACTTCATTAAAATGTACTTGAAACCTTTTTTTCCCTGTTAACCGTAATGTAATGTAATACTTTTGATTATCCCTGTAATAACATCCGATTTTCATAAAATTTGAAAGCACTCAACAAAATTATGCAAAAATTATGCTTAGTGCAAGAGCATATGCCTGTCACTTTACATTCTGATTTCGGATAGAACTAACGGCATATTATAGGTTTCAGTAAAACCTCTCAATAACGGACACCTAGGGAAAGCAGAAAATTTCCGCTATTGGAAAAACCTCAGAGATTCAAAAATTGCTAGGAAATGCTTAATGTTTCATTAATTGGCTTCTATGTGTCCTAAAACCTCTATTATATGATAATCAGAAATTGAAATTATTTTTTAGGCAATAAAACTGAAATAAAATTGTGCACACCTTTATCCACTGTTTATTATGAAAAAAATCTACTACAAAAGCTTACTTTTGCTAGCGATTACATGCAATTTGTTTTTCAATGTGACTTTATAGAACTTTATATAGAGTTCCGGGTGGGCTATATAATTATAATTATTGTTCTATTTTTTAACTATTAAAAACATAAAATCTCAAAATCTTTCGGGAGGACATTTCAGTATTCAGGGTTGGACAACCCTGAATTCACAATGAACGTAAGAGGGGGGGGGGGGGTTTCCCTAGCCCAACTTTTAGATTTATCTGTGATCACAAAGATGATATTGATATAGTAGAGATTGAGATTTTAGATAGTTTAATATTTTGAGTATTTTTAATGGAAAAAAAAGGTGTATTTTTTAGGGATTTTTTAAATTTTTAACTTTGAGAGATTTTTTTAATACTGTTTTTATTAAATGATAGTTATATCCTTAATTCATAATCTAGATTATGATGTTATATGCATGCAAAAAAAAAAAAAATTATGCCATTCCATCAAATAGTTTTTTTTTAAATCTTGGTGTTAGTCGTCAAAAATCAAGTTTTGAGAAAACGCGACTTAAAGTTGAAATTATATGAATGCGACTATGTAAGTATTGATACATAAATGCTTATAACTCTGTTAAAAATGCTAATATTTTTATGCAGTTTTTTGCACTAAGTTAAGAATTAATTGAATAATCAAACTAGATCATAAAAAAAAACCGATTTTTTGAAAAGTTTTCAACCCCTGAGCCCCCTTAAACACACAAAAATGTAGGCTTTGGGAGCGGGGAGCGGAGAACTGTCCGTTGTGGAGGTTTAACCGGTAAAACCTCTCTATAACGGACACTTCGGGAACGCAGAAATTGTCCGCTATTGGGAAAACCTCAGAGATTGAAAAATTGCTAACGGATGCTTAATGTTTCATTAATTGATTTTAATGTGTCGTAAAACCTCTATTATAGGATTAACCAGAAATCTATATTATAAAGGCCAAACGTATCTGTGCGTAACGCATACGTCATTTTGCGAATGGCAACACTTTCAAATTTTTAATGAAATTTCGGTATTGCAATTTTTGCTACTACAAATTTTTATACTTTAAAATATTGCACATTTTCAATTTTGACACCATCGTGTAGGGGAAAAAATGTGCTTTTAAATGAAATTTGTTTGAAAGCTGTATCTTAATTTGTTTTTGAAATATTAATTTTTTTGTAGTTTTTAATACATCTTTTCTAATCGTGGCAACAGGAGTACTCCATTTCTATTAAAAGCAAAGGGAAAAAAAGGGAAGAAATTGATTACAGTATCTTTATGTTGCCATTCTTTCATTAAAAGGGAACAAGTTGGAAATTGCACGTGAACGTAGAAAATGAAGGTGCGTTCGTACGATAACGGAGTTTTAAAAATATTCAGATCTTGTTGATATAGTAGAGCGTACTTCGAATACAGTATAGTAGTCGAAATCTTTGTGTTTCTGTAAATATGCAGAAAGTAATTTTTATTGCACCTCAGAAACGTATATCTTATTCATAAAATGTGAAATAGTTGAATATAATTAAAACACGCCCCAAACAATGTTTCCCCGTATAGCATTATGTAATGGAATACTTTTGTGTGGCCCTGTAATTTAATAATAAAATTCTTTGCATCACAGATTGTACAGAATGCATATTTTAGTATATATTTCATGGATTCATGCCAATTCCATTATGTTCAAATGAGTGTAACATCATAAAAATGCATTTGAATTTTTTTTCCCCATTGAGCGTAATGTAACGGAATCCTTTTGATTATCCCTGTAATTGATCTATGCATCCGATTTTCATAACATTTGAAATGACTCGACAAAATTACGCAATAATTATATGTTTTAAATTTCAAACGATTAAAATGCATTTGAAACATTTTTCCCCATTGAGCGTAATGTAACAGAATAATTTTGATAATCCCTGTAATTGATCTATCTATCCGATTTTCATAAAATTTGAAATGACTCGACAAAATTATGTTACAATTATGTATTTTAAATTTCAAACGATTCGGTTGGGTAGTTTTTGCGTTGTTACATGCGGACGGACAGACAGACAGACAGACAGTCGGACAGACAGACAGACGGACGGACTGAGCGACAACAATAGGTGCTACGTATTTACATAATTACGAACGCACCTAAAAATGGAAATTTAAATATCTTCTGTTATAAACCCCGTTGAATTTTGATTTAAATTACAAAATTTGATTTACACATAAAAGAATATTAACAGTTTAATATCTGTTTCAACTAATAGCATTGAGACTTCAAGTTTCGAATCAAAATGATCAAATTAATTAAATACCAATTTTTTCTGAAAAGGTGAATACAGATACGAAATGTGCATTTGTAAATTTGATGCGATGAAAATGATGCCGGATTTAGATTTCACGTTAAAAAAAAAAAAAAAAAAAAAAAATCTATGATTGAGTCAAAGTTGAATAAATTTTGCTTTTTTTCTCATTTTGGAATACTAGCATAAGAATGTAAATTGATAACTTTATCATAATAACAGATCTTTATTAATTTTTACTGCTTAAATGTAAAATTAAAATTTAATTTTTAACAATTTCTATCACTAAGTTTTATAGAAATAGTATTTTGTTAATTTGAAGTTACATATCGTTTGTTCGAGAGTTGGACTGACCAATATAAAATGCATTTTTTACTATAACTAATTTTGTAGATTTATTATAAATCAATGAAACAGTTCCTTTTAATCATTTTCTTTCGTCGAAATTCGACGGGTTCTACCTTGTGATAATAATTTCTAAAGCAATAGAACTGATATAAAACTTTGTGCATACCTTTATCCATTGTTTATTACATTCTTACGATTTTTTTTTTTTTTCTTTTTTACAAAACTTTGCTTTTACTTGCGATTAGATGTAATTTGTTTTTCAATGTGAAGTTTTAACTCTATCAGTAGTTTTAATCCTTTTGAATAATGTATTTCGACGAAAAAAATGTATAACTGTATACTATATTTTTCTGCTTCTTAAAAGCTCTTCCGCTTCTTCTTCTTCTTCTCTGCTTTTCTTCTTATCACAAATCATCCGCGTGAAGGGGAGGGGGGGGGGTGAGATCGCAGATATCTGTGATCCGCTATAGCGGATTTTACCCAGCTCAATCCCACATTTATTTGAGATCACAAATTTTGTGACTCATTGCCCTGATAAATTTAGAGATTTTTTATTTTTTCCCCATGTTAAAAAATAATTTTCATTCTTTTTTGCAAAAATTATTGTCCGCTATTCGGAATGTCCGTTATCCAGAGGTTAAACATACAAAAATTCAAGTTTTGGGAGTGGGGATTAGAAAACTGTCCGTTAAATAGAGGTGTCCGCTATTCGGGAATGTCGGTTATGGAGGTTTTACTGTATTTCGAATGTCATAATAATGTTTATAAAAGAGAAAATATAGGGTAACAAAATTAATATCTTTCGAAAGATATTTAAAAAGTTTTCCGCTCATGGATTCGCCAAGGGTCCCCAGTCAGACTCTCATTACAGCATGGGTAAATCGGGACTTTGCCCATGGGCCCCGAACATTAAGGGGCCCCAAATCCATTCTATATTAAATTATAAAATATTCACTTTCATTTTCCAGTTCTAACTCTTCCATATGTTGAAATTATTATAATCATCTTAAAATAATATAACAAATTGCTTAAGGGTGTTCTTAACTGATCCGCTCAACAAGCGAAAAACGTTTTGACGCATTTATAAATTCATTTTTTAACAGAAAGTTATAAAATTTTAATGCCTGACTATGAAAGCGATTTCGAATTGAACTTATTTTTCCATTTTATGATCATTAAATTACTCATCGAGTTATAAGCTATTTCGATGACGCAATCACCCGTTTTTCGCCTCCTTTTCGACCGGTTTTTCTGCTTTCGTCGGGAAATAGGCTCAAAAGTGTCAACTTTGAAGGCTTGTTATGAAAAATCTATTGTGTTTTTTAAAAAACAAAAGAATGAGTGCCATTAGACAGTTTCTGAATAACAACACCTGCTAGTTTCATGCATTGTCCGAACAAAAATAAATTAATGCATGTGTCACAAAGTTGCTTTTTTTTGATTTAAGAACACCCTTAAGTAGCTAAGGGGCGGGAAGGGTGTACTTTAAATTAATTAAGGTGTTTATTTCAGAATTGACGGAGCTAAGAATTTTCTTCTATTCATATCCAAGGTGTGCAAATACGCATGAACCTATGAGTGACCATCCATTAATAATCCTGAATAACACTGCAATGATCAGGGGCCATCGCTAAGACTTTTTAGTGATAGGGGTGAAGGGGTGCCAAGTCGAATTTCCGTATTTGCCAACTCTTTTTATAATTTTGCCAAGTTATCGCACTCATTCAGAAAATGTAATACGGTTCTTATTTGTAAAAAGTTTAGTAATATTTCCAATCAGAGTTGTAACTTTTGAAAATTCAATCAAAAATAGGAAATGTATTACGGTTTTTTATTAAAATTTTACATAAAAGTTTTAAATTTGCCAAGTGTTTTTGCGGATGTTTGGGGGGGGGGAGGCTCCCCCCTGTTCCACTCCCTAAGCGAGGCCCCTGTTTGTAACTGGCAAGTCCTAAAAATTTGCATTTAATGCTCAGTTTCTTGAATGATTGTTTTATCTTATATTAAAACGAAAAAATCTACAATTTTTGGAAAAAACTAGAGGAAAACGAATTGCGAATATCGCTTTTGACTTTTTAGGTGTGTTCGTAATTATGTAAATATGTAGCACCTATTGTTGTCGTTCAGTCCGTCTGTCTGTCCGCATATAAGAACGCAAAAACTACCCAACCAAATTGTTTAAAATTAAAATACATAATTATTACATAATTTTGTCGAGTCATTTCAAATTTTATGGAAATCGGATGCATACATCAATGACAGGGACAATCAAAAGGATTCCGTTACATGACGATCAATGGGGGAAAAAGTTTCAAATGCGTTATAATCGTTTGAAATTTAAAATACATAATCATTACATAATTCTGTCGAGTTATTTAAAATTTTATCAAAATCGGATGCATAGTTCAATGATAGGGACCAGTGGCGCAGCCAGAATTCGGTTGTAGGGGGGGGGGGGTTTGAGTTTCTGACAAAGAATATTGACGGTTATTTGAATCGTCGGTTAATAGAATCAGTACTAATTAGAATATTCACTGTATAATACTTAGAGTGAAAGAGTATCTGTGTGGCAGGAAATCATTATTTTTTTAGCCTAATAAGTCTCAGAAAAGTAATTTAGTTGAAATAACCATTTTTTATTTAACTAATCCTTGTAATATGTACTTTCACAGTTTTAAGTTGAATTTTCGACATTTAATTGAATAATTTTATTAAATAAAATTTGATTCAATAAAGCGGTGGATTTTAAAATGCGACAAAACATTTAAATATTAAGTTTGGTTTTGATTCATATAAGCGGCAATTATAGCGATCTTTCTTAGCTTTGGGAGGGGTTTTAACCCCAAAACCACCCCTTTGGCTGCGCCACTGATAGGGACAATCAAAAGTGTTCCGTTACATTACGATCAATGGGCCGTAAAAGTTTTAAACTTGCCAAGTGTTTGGGAGAGGGAGGCTTTCCTAGCGAGGCCCCTGGCAATGCTTAAAAAGAGGTCCCCTAATTTATCTGTGCCCAGGGCCCCAATTAGTCATAATCGGGGGGTCTGTCCCCGGTGCAAAGAAAGAAAAGGAAAATCATAGTTTTGTTCTGTGCACGATCCTGTCAACCCCTCCCGAAAAAAGGATTATTGAATATTCGGACGCATTTCATTTCCGATACGTCGGTCGCTTATAGTTAAGAACACCCTTAAGGGTGTATTTCGATTCAAACTGCTTATTTTCCGATTCATTTTTGAATTCATTTTGGCTCTCAATCGCATCCAACTGGCAAATTGTCTTACTTAGAAACTACACAAGGTGTAGTGAGGGTCGATTCTTTGGGTAAAGGCAGAAAATATTGCAAAAAAAGAAATCAAAAACGGCGTTTTGAACCGATTTTTTACGAAGCGGTAGATTTGAGAACGAAAAAATGTGTCCTACCGAGAAGATAATTGTTCATAAATCAAATTCTAACTAATTCAGCGACAAATGACATCACACGCCACTTTGTACGCCTCTTCCAAAATCCCCTCAGTAAGTTCCATGTGTTTCTACTTTTAAAAAATGTGTCTGAAATGGTATCGGAAAATGTCGAGCTGTTGAAGGTGGAAAAGCGTTTTTTCGAATACACCCTTGATATTCGGAACGCATTCCATTCTTTCCGATGTGTCGGTCGCCCAAGTGCCATTTTGATCGCCGCTTTGGAGATTGTCTCTCTCCCCGATTCCAACAAGTGTTGAAAGAACAAACGCGACAGCTGTTGCACGTCGCGCATGCGCACCAACACGCAGGGGAAGAGGAGGAGGAGGATTGGAGGAGTCTCTTCTCCTTTGTATCTGGGTCAGTGATGGAAGAAGAGGACACTTGTTCGGTTTCTCCTCCCCCCCCCCCCCCTAGATGGAGTTGAGCGGAGAAAAAAGCGTCGCGCAGGAGAATAGAGGTCGAACGAAAAGGAAAAAACATCATTAGGGTGATGAAAGGAAAGAAAAAGTATCACTGCCGTGAAATGATGTGTGTGATATCGAGGTGATACTATACTTGCGTATAATTCGCGACAGGAGTGGATATAGGACCCAAACGGGATCATTATTCACAAGGAATGACAAAGGAAAAGCATGCAGCTCAATCTGTTTGGATCTTTCATTTAAAACAATGAAACATCCTTTTCGACCAGTAATTAACATGTGTATATACAGTTGGCAAAAAAAAGTATTTGTACACTCTAAAATTTTTAATTTTTAACTAAATAAAAACAGATATTTTGTCAAAAATAGTTTTAATACAGTCTGCTTACCGTCCGTTTTAAATTACACAACAGAAAATTTCGATAAAGATGTAAAATAATTTTCTAATAGGAAAAGTTTAAAAATTTCTTGCAAAAAAAGTATTTGTACATTTCTCCATCCTGATATGTACAGTGTTTTATTGTGTTTATGGTTCAAAGGACTACTTTTACAGAAGCTGTTAATAATTTTTAAGTTCATATTATATTTGTCTGACATTTAATCTAATTTGCTCTTGAAGTAATTGAGTATAGAACCTAAAACTAGAGAGGCACCTCTAGATATATGAAATCCTATGATTGAGCATAATAAAAATTTAAATTCGCAACAAGAATTTGTAAAAGCTATTAAATTACCATTTACAACTATTGTATGTATAGTGAGAAACTATGAATAAATTAAAAGCATCGAAATTCAATGAAAACTAGGACTTCTCAGCAAACTAACAATGAGGGAAAAAGGAAGTGTTGTTAAAAAAGCTTTAAAAAATCCTATGCGTTCGGTTCAAAAATTTGCTGGAGACCTTGCAACATCTTCTCGCATCAGAGGAATACCTCAAACAATAAAAAATATTCTTCTCAATGCAGATTTAAAAGGAAGAACCTCAAGGAAAAATCCATTCATCAGCGAAACAAATAGGCGAAAACGCATAGTATTCTCTTTCGCATACAGAAGTAAATCATTGGATTTTTGGAAAACAGTAATTTTTTCTGATGAGGGAAAATTCGGAATTTTCTTACCATCAAGCATTCGAAAAAATGAAATTGTTCTAGATCCAAAACGTATACTTCAAACTATCAAGCATGTTGGGGGGGGAATATTATAGTTTTGGGGTGTATAGCTTCTAATGGAGCAGGACACTTAAAATTTATTGACAATGGAAGGACAGGTTTAACATACATTGATAATTTATTAAACTGTGCCAAGAAATTATGCATAGAGGAAGCTTTTCACTTTATGCAGGATAACGACCAAAGCATACTGCTGTGATCGTTATGCTTTGGTCCAACATGCTTGATAGTTTGAAGTATACGTTTTGGATCTAGAACAATTTCATTTTTTCGAATGCTTGATGGCACATGCTTACGACAATATTCGAAGACGACTGGTAACTCCTCTAAAATCTCTAGACTTGAATCTAATAGAAAATTTGCAGATGCTATTGGATGCAAAAATCCGAAAAAAAATATATGTATCAGTAAAAAACAGTTTTAAAGAAGCTCTTATTGTGTCATGGAATAACATTAACCAGACCGCTACAAAAAAGTTGGTGGAATCTATGTCACACCATCTAGAAGTAGTCCTAAACGCTAAATGAATTCGCACAAAATAATAATTTGTATCATTTTACTAAATTTTCATTAATTATATTACATTAATATAGTGTACAAATACTTATTTTGCATTGTATTTTTGTATATTTGTTTATTAAATGTAAAAAATCGATTCGTTTAATTTTGTTTTTGCTTCTATACTATTATAATGCATTAAATTAATGTATTACAGTATTTTTTGCTTAAATATTTTGTTTAATTTCATTAAAATTTAAAAAAAATGAAGTGTACAAATACTTTTTTTGCCAACTGTATATATAGAACAATTAAATAATACTACAAATCAACATCAAAATATGGAATAACTCGTTAATAGACCCTATAACTACGTATGATGGGGAAGTAAAATGGATTTGTGAATGTGTTAAAACGTTTTGCGGTTGTGAGCACCCTTAACAAGTAAAATAATATTTCCCTCGGCATTGATTTTAATTGACAAATATAAAAGGCTTTCGAATAAATTCGCCAAAAGAACTTTGTCCAAATAGAAAAAAAATCCTGCTTTAAAGACACAGAAATAAATCAATACACAAAAGAAAGGAGCAAAAATATAATCGGAAAACAAATTCGAAATTGTACGTGAAGCGTAGCCAATGAGGTACGTTCGTATTACAACGAAGTTTTAAAAATAATCAGATAGTGCTGTTTATAGTATACAGTACTTCGGATACAGTAAGAGGTGTCGAAATCTTTTGTGTGTTTCGATAAATACTTTCGTAACGTGTATTAAACCTTAGCAACGTATATTCATTGCATAAATGTGAAATAGTTTAATGCAATTAAAACGCGCCCTAAACAATGTTTTCCCTTATAGCATTATGTAGTGGAATACTTTTGTGTGGCCCTGTCAATAAATAATAAATATTCTTTGCACCCCAGATTGTACAGAATGTATATTTTAGTATAGACTTCATAGACGTTTATCAGTTTTATCATGCTCCAAAAAATATAACACCATTCAAATGCACTTGAAACCTCCCCCCCCCCCCCATTGATCATAATGTAACGGAATACTATTAGGTGTCCTTTGTCACCAGACTATGCATCCATTTTTATAAAATTTGAAAGAACTCAACAAAAGTAATAATTCTAAATTTTAAATCTGAAGCGATTCGGCTGGGCAGTTTTAGCGGACAGACGGACGGATTAAACGACAACTTTAGGTGCTACGTATTTACGTAATTACGATAGCACCTAATTATTCACAAACAAAATGGAGCAAAAACATAAATAAATAATACTGCCCAGTTAAACGGATGGCATTGAGCTCACAGGCTACGCATACTAATTGCACATTACAGCCTTATATTTTTAAGGGTTAATTCCGTTCGGAAAAAAATTAAAGGAGGGGAAACAACTTCCCTTTCCCCTTTTATATTTAATTATTGAAACACCTAATCTAATCAGGGACATACTTTATCATATAAAAAATCTATATCCAAAATTCAGAGCAAATCGGAAAATTCTTAATAAAAACCCATTTATATAATTTAAGAGGAGTTATCCCATTTTTTTTAACTTAACCGTTAAACTTCCAAAACTATTTAGAGATTTGAACGAAATCTGATAATTCTGCATGAAAAATCCGTTTATATAAATTAAAGGGAGGGGCATTAGAACCCTCTTTCCCCCTGTATATACTGCATATACTTATTCAATGAAAACCTAATACCAATCACGAAGGCGCCTAACCAGAATGATCCTATATCTAAAACTGATAATTCTTAATTCTGCATGAAAAACCCATTTATATCAATTAAAGGGAGGGACAGGACCCCCCGTCCCCCCCCCTGTTATACATATCGAATGAACTCCAAAAACTAATCAGGGAAGCGCATTATCGGGATATACCTATATACAAAATTTTATGTGGATCGGATAATTTTATCATGAGTTATCGCGTTACGCACGTACATACAGAACGGACGGGCACATAAGCTCTCAGGCTACGATAGCCTGTGAGCTAAATATATATATATATATATATATATATATATATATATATTTTTTTTTTTTTTTTTTTTTTTTTTTTTTTGTAAAGAGGAAGTTGGTAAGGCAATTAAGTGGCCTCTTAATTTCAGATCTTGGTATTAGAGTATAAACAGTACTTCGGATACAGTACAAAAGAAAAAATCTTTTGTTTGTCCCTGTAAATACTTATATGTTTTTTATCTTATCGGAAGCAACTTGTAGTAAACCTCGGCAATTTCTTAAAATATGGAATAGTTTAATCAAATTTTAACGCGGGCCCAAACAATATTTCGCCGTATATCATTTTGTAGCAGAGTACTTTTGAGTTCTGTAAATTATTAATAAATATTCTTTCTATCATAGATTGTACAGAATGTATACTTTAGTGTATACTTCATAGATTCATATTATATTCGAAAGAGTGTAACATCATTTAAATGTACTAGAAACTATTTTTTTCCCATTCACCGTAATATAATGGAATAATTTTAATTGTCCCTTCGTCAAACTATGCATCCGATTTTCATAAAAATTTGAAAGAACTCGACCCAATGATGCAACAATTGTGTATTTTAAATCTCAAAGAATTTGGCCGAGTCATTTTTGCTCTGTTATAAGGGGGCGTGCGCAGAGAAAACGGCGCCCGGAGCAAAGTTTCAATTTGGCGCCCCCCTCACCCAATTTTTTTCTTCTAACAGGCCAAAAATGACGTCGGTAGTATAAATTCCGCGGAGCGGACGAACAAACTGAACGACAACCTTAGATACTAATCATTTACATAATTATTAGGTGCGTTCGTAATTATGTCAATACTTAGCACCTATAATTGTCGTTCTGTCCGTCTGTCTGTCCGGCCGCATGTAACAACGCAAAAACTACCGAACCGAATCGTTTGAAATTTAAAATACATAATTTTGTCGAGTCCTTTCAAATTTTATGAAAATCGGATGCATAGATCAATGGCAGGAACAAGCAAACGTATTCCGTTACATTACGGTCAATGGAAGTTTCAAATGCATTTTAATGGTTTTACACCCATTTGAACATAATGAAATTGACATGAATCTATGAAGTATATATTAAAATATGCATTCTGTACAATCTGTGATGCAGAGAATAGTTATTATTAAATTACAGGGCCACACAAAAGTATTCGACTACTTAATGCTACACGGGGAAACATTATTTGGGGCGTGTTTTAATTCTATTAAACTATTTCACATTTCATGAATATCTTATACGTTGCTGAGGTGTAATAAAAATTACTTCCTGCATATTTACAGGAACACAAAGATACTATATCCCCCGGAGCAGAAAGTGCGTGACGCGCGACGTGCGTCGCAGATTTATTTTTATCCTTGCAGACAAATTTGCCAACTTGGAAAAGAAAAAAAATATATGATTTGGGGGAAAAAATTGGACAGGACGAATAAAAAAAGGCGAATTTCATCTAAAGATCGCGAGAAAAATCGACATATTTCATCAAAAGACGGCAAAAAACTGCAGATTACGACAAAAGATCGTGAAAAAATGGCAGATTTCGTCAAAAAATCACGAAAAAATAGTAAATTTTGTTAAAAATCGTGAAAAACTTTTAATTTCGTAAAAAAATCGCGTAAGAAATGGTATCTTTTGTCAAAAGATCGTAAAACGACAGATTTCGTCAAAAGATCGCGAAAAAACGAGAGATTTCATCAATAAGTCATGAAAAAACAATAAATTTCGTTTAAAAAATCACGAAAAAACGGTAAATTTCATCAAAAGATCGCGAAAAAAGATAGATTTCATGAAAAAAATCGCAAAAAAACGGTAGATTTCAACAAAAGATCATGATAAAAGATGGATTTAATCAAAATATCGCAGAAAAACGGTAGATTTTGACAAAAAAACGTGAAAAAAAGACTAATTTCGACAAAAAATCGCGTAAAAATGGAATATTTCGTCAAAAAATATTGAAAAAACGGCAGATTTCGTTACAAGATCGCGAAAAACGACAAATTTCACCAAAAGATCGCGAAAAAAACGACAGATTTCGTCATAAGATTACGAAAAAAACGACAGATTTCGTCAAAAGATTACGAAAAAATAGTAAATTCTGTTAAAAAATCGTGAAAAACGTCTAATTTCGTCAAAAAATCTTGAAGAAAACGGTATTTTTTGTCAAAAGGTCCTAAAAACGACAGATTTCGTCAAAACATCGCGAAAAAACGAGAGATTTCATCAATAAGTCATGAAAAAACAAATTTCGTTTAAAAAATCGCGAAAAAACGGTAAATTTCATCAAAAGATCGCGAAAAAATGATAGATTTCATTAAAAAAATCGCAAAAAAGGTAGATTTCAATAAAAGATCGCGAAACAGAGGCAGTTTTCGTCAAAAAATCGCGAAAATATGGTAAATTTCGTTAAAAAATATTGAAAAAACGACAGATTTCGTTAGAAGATCGCTAAAAAACGACAGATTTCGTCAAAAGATCGCGAATAAAGGAAAGATTTCATCAATAAGTTATGAAAAAACAATAAATTTCGTTTAAAAAATTGAAAAAAATGGTAAATTTCATCAAAAGATCGCGAAAAAACGATATATTTCATCAAAAATAGCAAAAAACGGCAGATTTTGTCAAAAGATCGCGAAAAACAGGCAGATTTCTTCAAAAAATCGTGAAAAAATAGTAAATTTCGTTAAAAAAAATGGTGAAAAAAAGGCTAATTATGTTTTTAAAAAATGGTAAATTTTGTAAAAATATCGCGGAAAAGCTGCATATTTCATCAAACAATCAACAATAAAACAAAATTTCGTTAAAAAAGCACCAAAAAAAAAAAGTTGCATATTTTTTGTTACCGAATTCTAGTTTTTGCTGCTACAAAATTGATTTTCTCTTTCTTTCTCCAAAAACTGATTTTGCTGTCCCAAAATTGTTTTTTTTTTCTTTTTGGTTGTTGTTCAAAAACGGATTTTTCTGCATCAGAATTCGTTTTTTGGCTATAAATTACCACTACAAATTTTAATAAAATTTTGGATACACATCCAGTGTATTTATAAAAATTATAATTCGGAATTTCTTTTTCATAATATTTACTTGGTTTTTCAAGGTATCACTGCTATAAAACTATAACATATATACTTTATGCTAAAGAAATAGTGACTTTAAATTTTTAATGTGCAACCTTTTTGAATAAAATTTAAGGTTTTGATATTTTAAGTGATTTTTGTCCCCTTTTTTTGAAAAAAAAATTTAGCACATTTCAATATTTTATTTTAACATATTTTATCAGAACATTTTATTATGATTTAACAAGTAAACAAATGTTTTGAGAATTTAAGGAGGCAGTATGGCATCTACTTTTCAATGGAATTGGAATTGTTTTCTTCATTTTATCACTATTTCACATGTGACAGTATAAATGATTTATTTTTTCTATAATATCATTGTACTTATTTCTTCTGTAGATTTGAATACTTAGGCAAGTTAAGATACTATACATTGTTTTCAATAGATGTACACTATATTTTAATGTAATTTTAAATAGATTTAGCCTTAACTTCAAACTTAAAGAACCACTTTACGTATTCATTATTAATCTAATTCTTCAAAAAATATTAATTTTACTATTTCCTTATTCAAGTTTTATATTTTTATTGGAATATAGTTGTCTTTTTATAATATTAATCAGTAAGAACTATATCTATAATGTATATAAGACAATTATAACACGCCCTCCTGCAGACAATTTTCATCCTGCTGCATTGCTGTCGCAGACACAATCATAACTTTCTGCTACTGGGCTATATCCGAAGTACTGTCTATTATGACAGCAAGATCTGAATATTTTTAAAACTTCGTTATCGTACAAACGCACCTTGTTTGCTACGCTTCACGTATAATTTCCAACTTGTATAATTTGAATTTCAAATAATAAGCTTGGGTCATTTTCGCTCTGTTACATGCGAACAGAATTGAACGACAACTTTAGGTCCTATGTTACATAATTACGAACGCATTTAATTATTCACAAACAAAATGAAACAAAAAATAAATTATCAACTTCCTCTGCAGTGAGGAAGTTTATTTTTGCATAATAAGATTTCTTATCCGATATGCAAACACGCAACAAGCCTTGGACCCGAGGGTCAAGTTGTGTCCAATTTCATATCTACACATCTTTCGAGACCAAAATAAAAAAAGGCTCTCGAACACTATGAGTTAATACCGAAAGGAAGAAACTAAATCTTCGAGGAGGGAATAGTAAACGAGATGACGTAGTTTTGCTCTTATCCGCATATCTGCAATACTAGATAACTAACTTTTATTTTTTTTTTACTTGCGTTCTTAATTATATAAACAGGTAGCACCTATAGCTGTTGTACGTCCGTTATCTATAACAATGCAAAAGTTACCCAATTTTTATCTTTAAAAACTTTTGACTATCCCTGTAAATAAACTAATCATAGCAGAAATTTCATTTTCAATAGGGTTCGTGCTAGGGTAAACCTCAATAACGTATAAAAATTTCATAGCAATCCGAGTCTATTGAAGGGAGTTAGAGTGCGCACAGACGGCCAGACAAACCGAACGCATAAACACTTTTCAACTTTGTTGGAAAGTGTTATAAAATGATCAACTTCCTTCTGTAACGAGGAAGTTGGATTTTTGCATAATATAAGATTTCTTTTCCGATATTTGTAAACACGCAAACGCTACTGTGGTCTTTAGCCTTGGACTCAAGAGTCAAGAAGTGTTTTATTTCATGCCTACACATCTTTCGAGACATTAAAAAAATTGGATTCTCCTAACTACTGAGTTAATACATAAAAGTAATATTAAAATAGTAAACATGTTTGTTCTTATCTTTATAACAGGAATACTGACTGATATTTATGCAAGAGGGTTACGGATTTCAAGCTCATTTTTACTTTACCCATCCATACGTAGTATAGGGTAAGTCTTGCAATCGTTTTGAACACACATCGAAAAAATTTTTTGACGGATTTACACGTTTCAGATACTGGAGATTCCGAAAAACATATTTTTAGAAAAAAAAAAATTGCCGTCCGTCCGTCTGTCTGTCTGTATAAATGTAAACGCTCTATCTCCCGAACAAATTGAGATAGACACTTGAAATTTCGTATGTACTTAGTATGTAAGAATGGGACGAAGCCTATTTAATATCAGCAACCTCGATTATCCGGAACTATTTTTTTCAGACTCTCGAAAAATTCGTTGTGATGAAAGGTATATAAAAATTTTCGAATTTTTTTATTCTAAGGAGTGATCGTAAAAGGGGGGTAAAATGACACACATTTTGCATAAAGAACGAAATCGATCGGATGATGAGTTACCGATATATATGTAATCCTGTTTTCCACATTCTTCGATTTTTCATGATCCTGTATTTCATTCAAATTTCAATTCAGAGATATATTTCAATTGGAAATGAGACGCTTCATCCAACGCAGTAAACTGTTACTTAATACGATTATTATTTTTGGAGCTATAAGGATGTTTCTTTTTTGCAATTCAGTCCTATACTTGAGTAGTTTGACGTTTTATATAACGAGGTGGAATCCGTCGAACTTCGAAGAAAGAAAATATTTTAGAAGGAACTGTTTCATTTATTTATAACAACGTACAAAATTAGCTACAGTAAAAAATGCATCTTATATTGGTCAGTTTAACTGTAAATGAAATATTATTTTATGCTAAAATTAACAAAACACCATTTCCATCAGTTGTTCATTTATATCAGTTTCTATCAGTTCTAGTCAGTTCTCCAAATTATTAAAATTTAACATTAATCGCATACGTAATAAGTACAACATGGTAAAGATAACTTATGAGGAAGTTATCAGTTGAGGCTCTTATGCTTTGTATAAATGAAAAAAAAAAAAAAAAAAAAAAAAAAAACTGACACGATCATAAAATTTCACGTGAAATCTAAACCCGTCATCATTCTCAACTTCTCAAAATTTACATACAAAATTTTAATTTCATTTTTTTTTCAATTTTAAGAGAAAGCGTCGCATTTCTGTTGCCACAATTACAAAATTCGCAGAAAAACTATAAAAAAAAATTTATATCTCAAAAATAAATTTTGATACAGCTTTCAAACAAATTGCATTTAAAAGTACATTTTATCTCTATACGCCGATGTAAAAATTGAGAATGTGCGGTGTTTAGATGCATAAAAATTGCAGTAGCAAAAATTGCAAAACCGAATTTCATGGGAAAGCGTTGCCATTCGCAAAATGACGTATGCGTTACGTTCAGATACGTTTGGCCTTTATATTATAGATTTGTCGAAATAGATCCATCAGCAACTCATCAATAGAGCATGTGTATGTATGATGGGGTAAGTATTACGGTGGCCTCCAACGACTAGTTTGCGATCATAATGTTTGAATTTTTGTCTTTTTAGGGGTGTTCGTAAATACGTAGCAAATACAGTTGTCGTTCAGTCCGTCCGTCTGTCCGCATATAACAGAGGAAAAACGGTCCAACCGAATCGTTTGGAATTTAAAATACAGTCGAGTCTCTATATAACGAAATCCATTGTTCCAGTAAAAAAATTCGTTACATAGAGAAATTCGTTGAATAGAGAAAACCGTTAAAATTTCTGTTTAATGTGCAAATTATGAACAAGTATTATTTTTTATACGTTTAATTAACAAATTTGTAGTGTTTAACTATAAATATTAACGTAATATTCTATTTCTTGATTATTTGAACAGTTTCAAAAAAGAGAATAGACATTTATTTAAAAGCTTAATAAAAATCACACAAGAAAAACGTACGTTAATTTTTTTGCCATTGAAAACACATCTCGAAATTTTGGGGGCGATCTCATTCCTCCGGGAGTGAATGCCCCCCCAAGCCACCCTCTGAAATCAACACTGACTTCAATTACCACATTGATCCAGTTTTTATATGTGTAACAATTAAATTGACACAGTTTCTCGAAGGATGTTAAAAGATGTGTGTGTGTGGGGGGGGGGGGGGGGGGTGGAATGAATTCGTTGATCAAGGAGATTCAAGATAGGGAAGCACTATAAAAAACTCAGCCTTGATCGATAAATCAAAAATAAATGATGGAAATTTGATTCCATGTGATTTTGAAGCTTTTTTAAAACTGAATAAATAAAGAACATTTTATGAAAAAATTCGTTATATAGAGATAGATATTTCGCTATATAGAGACTGTTTGTAATGTAATCATGAAAAAAAGGGGACCGTTCTTGCTAGAAATTCGTTATAAGGAGAAATTCGATGTATAGAATTTCGTTATAGAGAGACTCGACTGTATAGAGTTGTTGCATAATTTTGTCGAGCCATTTCAAATTTTATGAAAATCGGATGCATAGATCAATTGCAGGGACAATCAAAAGTATTCCGTTACATTACGGTCAATGGGGAAAAATGTTTCAAATGCATTTTAATGGTGTTACGCTCATTCGAACCTAATAAAATTGATATGAATCCATGAAGTACATATTATTATATACATTTTTCATAATCTGTGGTGCAAAGAACATTGGTTATTGATTTACAGGGTCACACAAACGTATTCCATTACATAATGTAATGGTGTAGGGAGAACACTGTTTGGTGCGCATTTTAATTGTAGTTAACTATTTACAATTTTCTGAGATTGATATAGGAGAGTGATGTTTTTAAAACTTCGTTATCGTACGAACGCACCTCATTTGCTACGCTTCCCGTGCAATTTCCAACTTGATTTGCAAAATGTATATTATATTACGCTAATGGTAGAAAAAAAATAGTTTTAAGTGTATCGTAATGATATGTTAGTCTCTCGAACATTGATAGGCATGTATGTAGAATATACTATAATACGCATTCTGTAAAATTTGTGGTGCAAAGAATGTTTCTTATCCATTGACAGGTCCACACAAAAGTATCTTCCGATCTGTAAACATGCAACGGCCTTAGCCTTGGAGCAAGTGTTCCCTTTCAGGTATACACATCTTTCTAGACATAAAAAAAAACAGCTTTAACATCCTCAAAAATATGAGTTAATATCAAAAGGGGGGAAAAAAACTAATCTTCGAGGAGGCAACGTTAAAATAGCAAACATATGATGACGTAAGTTTTGCTCTTATCTTTAAAACAGTAATACTTGCTGAAATTTCTGTAAGAGCTTTAAATCTCGGCCAACAATTCAAGGACGGGTTTTGCAACCTCACGGATCTACTTTAAGGGTGCATTCGAAAAAACGCTTTTCCATCCTCAACAGCTCGAAAATTTCCGATACAATTTCAAACATATTTTTGAAAGTAGAAACATGAAACTGACTGAGGGGACTTTTGGAAGAGACGTATAAGGGGCCGCGTGACGTCATTTTACGCTCCATTCATCAGAATTTGATTTAGAAACAATTATCTTCTCAGTACGAGCCTTTTTTTTTTTTTTTTTTTTCGTTCCCCGATCTTCCGCTTCTGAAAAGTCGGTTCGAAATGCCGTTTTTGATTGCTTTTTTTTGCAATATTTTCTTCATTTATCAAAGAACTGATAATCACGGCACCTTGTGTACTTTCTAAATAAGACAATTTGCCAGTTTGATGCATTTGAGAGCAAAAATAAATTTAAAAATAAATCGGAAAATAGGCACTTTGAATCGAAATACACCCTTAAGGGTGTTATTAAATAAAAAAGGGCAACTTTGTGACATAGGTTATAATTCATCTTTGTTCAGAAACGACTGGACGTTGTTGTTCAGAAATAATCAAATCGCACTCATTTTCCTGTTTTTCTCAAACGCCGTAGAATGTTCAGAAAAAGCTGTCAAAGAGGATGTTTTGAAGGGCATTTCCCGACGAAAGTCGAAAAACAAGTCGACGAAAGCGGAAAAAAGGCGTGATCACATGATCGAAATTGCTTACATCACAAAAGGTAACGGGTGGATCGAAAAATGAAAAACTCGGTTCGATCCCCGATTTCTTCCGGGATCAGGTTTTGCAATTTTCGATCTTTTGCGTTGAAAATATGAATGTGTGAAAACGTTTTGTACTTGTTGAGCGGAGCAATTAAGAACAGCCTTAAGGAATCTTAAAGTTTGGCATGAAAGTAATCTTAAAGTTTGTAAATTGATTGGTTGGTTGTCTTTATGACGACCCTTTATCAACACGAAGGATAAAGGCCCTAAGGAGGGGGGGGGTGGTCTTTCTAAGGGAACCTTACTAGTATTTACGCAAGGAAATCCAAGGTTCAAAGAAAAGCCTTAAGGGAGACCCGAACCCCATTTTCGGCCAAAAGTCATCAAAATTTCAAAAAAAAAATTAATCTCAGAAAACGATAAAATACATATTTGCGAATATCCATGCAAAATTTCAGAACTCGGGGACACTTGGAACAGGTGGAAAATGAGCTCTTTTTAAATTGTACTCACTATAGAGTTTAAAGGACTAGCGGCCATTTTAAAACGTGTTTTCCTGAAAATGACTTTTTCCATATTTTGCCTAAGTTCAAAGTACTCAGGCTCAGTGGTAAAATGGTTTAGAAACAAAATGGTTATGTTTTTAGAATCTTTAAAAAAATTTGCAACAAAAGTAAGGAGATATATATATATTTTTTAACTATTTCTGATAATTTTACATAAATTGGTAAACATGAAAATTATAACGAATTTAAGGAAATTTTACCATGCGTAATTTCTTTCTTTTTTTTAGCTGATCAAAATAGAAAATTAAAAATATCTCTCCCTAGGTCGTTTCCATATACTATAACACTAGTTAAGAAATTTTATTAATACCAAAATATTGAAAATTGTATGAGGAGTAGTAATTTTAAAAAGTGTATTTTTCCACAAAAAAATCATAAAAATCGACATAAAAAATATACTTTTTAATGAAAAGTGAATTTTTTTGCTAATTATTCCTTACAAAAAGATTCTTAAATAGTACACCAAAATTCATTACTTTAAAATCAGTAATAAAAATTTTGGAAAAATTACGTAAGAAAAATTACGGGTCTCCCTTAAGGAATCTTAAAGTTTGGCATGAAAGTAATCTTAAAGTTTGTAAATTGATTGGTTGGTTGTCTTTATGACGACCCTTTATCAATACAAAGGATAAAGGTCCTAAGGAGGGGGGGGGGGTGTCTTTCTAAGGGAACCTTACCAGTATTTAAGCAAGGAAATCCAAGGTTCAAAGAAAACCACGGAAAATCCCGAACGATTAGGCAGACGGCGGGAATGGGTGCGAGCCCAGCACCTCCCTTCTCCCAGTTTCTACGGCCCGACCACTGGGTGGCAGGGCCGTAGCTAAGGGGGTGCTATGGGCGGTTCAGCCCCCCCCCCCCACCCCCTTGAAAAGATTCCAAGGTCACTCAATGAAATTATGTTCCGAAAATCAAAGTAAATCCAAGTACTCTATTCAAAAACCTAATTTCGTTTTGAGGCCTTTTCACAGTTTTGCAGGGTTACTAAATTGCATCTAAAATAAGTAATTCAACACTCCCTCATCCTATTTGTAGGTATGAAGCTAATGTTATGTTTAACTTTGCTACATTCAAAATTTTCATCCTCCTTTTCTTTTCTTGGCATAAAATGAAGTTATTACAACAATTTAATAAGAAACATAGTGCCTACAATGTGAATAGGCACTGATTTATCTTTTAGCGTCAGAGAGAGAGGGAAAAAAATTATGAAACCCCCCTATATGCTGGGTGGGTAAGAAACAACCAATCCTTCCCAACAACTGCTCATTGAGGGGGAAACTAGTCGCTGGGGGGCCACCGTAATACTTACCCATCATACATATGCATACGATAAAATATGAAAACAAAACATACGTAAACTATTTATAAAATTCATTGCCATTCCACAAATAAAATTTAAACGCTTATTTAAATATTGTTAATATACATAGTAATGCTCTATCAATGAATGGCTGACGAACCCATTTCGACACATTGTATAAAACGTCAAACTACGCAAGTAGTACCGAATTGCGTACAAAGAAACATCCTTATAGCTCCAAAAATAATAATCCTATTAAGTAACAATTTATTGCGCCGGATGAAGCGTCTCATTTCCAATTAAAATGCACCTTTGAATTGAAATTTGAGTGAAATACAGGGTCATGAAAAATCGAAGAATGTGGAAAACAGGATTACAAATATCTCGGCAACTCATCATCCGATCGACTTCGTTCTTGATGCAGAATTTGTGTTATTTTATTGTCTTTTATGTCCACTCCTTAAAAATAAAAAAGTTCAAAAATTTTTACAGACCTTTCATCAGAATGAATTTTTCGCGAGTCCGAAAAAAATAGTTCCGGATCCGCGAGGTCACTGATAATTAATAGGCCTCCTCCCATTCTTACATACTAAGTACATGCAAAATTTCAAGTCTCTATCTCAATTTGTTCGGGAGATAGAGCGGTTACAGACAGACGGACGGATAGCAATTTTTTTTCTAAAAATATGTTTGTTCGGAATCTTCAGTGTCTAAAATGTTTCAATTCGTCCAAAAAAAAAGAAAAAAAAATCGATGTGTTTTAAAACGATTGCAAGATTTACCCTATACTACGTAAGGATGGGGAAGTAAAAACGGAGATATTTTTATCCTTTTTGTTTCTATTTTCCTCTGGAAATGAAAAATCGTTTTACCAGTTTCCGGAGCCGTTTCCCTCAATTATACACTCCCCCCCCCCCCCACACACATACACACTCTGTGATCATTTGTCACTCTCAGAGAGTGGCAGTGTGAGAACGATTCATTGACTCGTTCTCCCCATGGGATTCGAGGAGGAGAATTCGATTTCTGTTTTCAATGAAGATATTTTCTATTTTCGCCGAATAATAACTCTTTTCTTTGATGAACCCATTTTCCCTTTTTGTTTTGCAACAATTTCCGACACTGAATTCGGTTCGTCTGTCTGTCTGTCCGCCCTCTAACTCGCGTCAGTAGACTCAGAGAGACATCTCAAATTTTCTTAGTTCGCGACCCACCTTTCAGTTAAAAAGAATATTTCGCGACCCACCCAAGATAAAGTCGCATAGCAGTATAGCCATTTTTGCACGATCTCTATACGCTCGGCTATCCTATGCTACAAAAAACACAAATTTTCGTACAGAAAATACATTATCAACAAAAATAGGATAATCTCAATGTGTGTAAGTGAATAGCAACTAAAAAAATGCACAAACTACAAAGATACTTAAAAATGTGTTTAATTATTATGAAAACATAACTTCATAATCAATGAAGATTTCTGGTATTGGTGTTTACCGATGTGGCAACAAACATTAACACGCAGTTTGTCTCAGTACTTGTCTTTCAAAAACAGCAAAGTAGAAAAAAGCATGTTCTCATAAGCACGAAATTTTGATTTTCATCAAGGACCTCAAAGCTGATTTAAATATTTCTGGATATTCTGGTCGTATATTAATCTAGAAGGGGGGGAAATTAAATATTTTTCCTTGAAATATTATTTCCTGTTGAAATTATCATATATTTTTAAACAGATGAAATAAAAAGTATATTTTGATGAGAAACCTCGATTGTTCTGTGACCCAATCCCCCCCCTCTGTCATCATTTGTCTCTCTCCTTTCCGAGAGTGGGAGGGTGAGAACGATTCATTGACTCGTTCTCCCCTTGGGATTCGATTTATTTCTGTTTCAATGGAGGCATTTCTATTTTCGCACCATAATAACCTTCCTTCAATAAACCCATTTTCTGTTTTTTTTTCAGCACTTTTCGACATTGTTGGTAAATGTTTAGGAATTCGGTTTGGCTGTCCGTCTGTCCGCCGTCTACCTCACGTAAATAGACTTGGATAGACCAAATAGAATAGTACGTTCAATATTGTTTGTTCTTTATTGACATTAAGGGTGTTCTTAATTCAAAAAGGGCAACTTTGTGAGTGTGACATAAGTTTTGATTCATTTTTTTGTTCGGAAATACATGATACTAGCAGGTGTTGTTATTCACAAACTATAGAATAGCATAAATTTTTTTTTTTTGCAAACGCCATAAAAATCGCATTTCCCGAAGAAAGCAGAAAAACCAGTCGGCGGAAGGGATAACAAGTTGGAAATTGCACGTGAAGCGTAGCAAATGAGGTGCGTTCGTACGATAACGTAGTTTTAAAACTATCACTCTCCTATATCAATCTCATAAAATTGTAAATAATTACAATTAAAATGCGCACCAAACAATGTTCTCTCTCTATTCTCATTATGCAATGGAATACTTTCGTGTGGCCTTGTCAATCAATAACTCATATTCTTTGCACCACGGACTATGCAAAATGTATATTATAATATGTACTTTATAGATGCATGTCAATTTTATTACGTTCGAACCAGTGTAAAACCATTAAAATGCATTTGAAACATTTTTCCGTCATGTAACGTCATGTAACGGAATACTTTTGATTGTCCCTGTAGTTCAACTATGCATCCGATTTTGATAAAATTTGAAATAACTCGACAAAATTACGTAATATTTATGTATTTAAAATTTCAAACGATTAATATGCATTTGAAACTTTTTTCCCCATTGACCGTCATGTAACGGAATCCTTTTGATTGTCCCTGTAATGGATCTATGCATCCGATTTTCATAAAATTTGAAATGTCTCGACAAAATTATGTAATAATTATGTATTTTAAATTTCAAACGATTCGGTTGGGTAGTTTTTGCGTTGTTATATGCGGGCGGATAGACAGACGGACGGACTGAACGGCAACAATAGGTGCTACGTATTTACTTAATGACGAACGCACGTAAAAAAGGCGTGATCACGTGATTGAATATGCTTATAACTCAATAGGTTGCATTGATCAAAAAATGGAAAAGTGGGTTAGATTCCAAAATCGCTTTCATGGTCAGGGTTTGTAATTTGATATCTTCTCCGTTGAGTTAAGGGGGCTCGTTGGTTGAAAACTTTTCAAAAAATCGATTTTTCTTTATTTTTATGATCTAGTTTGATTATTCAATTAATTCTTAACTCAATGCAAAAAACCGCATAAAAATATTAGCATTTTTAACGGAGTTATAAGCATTTATGTATCAACACTTTCATAGCCGCACCCATGTGATTTCAACTTTTCTCAAAACTTGATTCTTGACGACTAACATCAAGATTAAAAAAAAAAAAAAAAAAAACTATTTGATAGAATGGCTGAATTTTTTGTTTGCATGCATATAACATCATTATCTATAGAATGAATTAATATAGTTTAGAGTTTAATTTCAGTATTTTTAATGAAGAAACAAGTTGAATTTTTTAGGGTTTTTTTAAATTTTCAACTTTGAGAGATTTTTTAATACTGTTTTTATTAAGTGATAGTTATATCCTTAATTCATAATCTAGATTATGATGTTATATGCGTGAAGAAAAAAAAAATAAGCCATTTTATCAAATAGATTTTCTTTTAATCTTGGTGTTAGTCGTCAAAAATCAAGGTTTGAGAAAACACGACTTAACGTTGAAATGATATGGGTGCGGCTATGAAAGTGTTGATACGTAAAGGCTTACAACTCCGTTAAAAATGCTAATATTTTTATGCGGTTTTTTGCATTGAGTTAAGAATTAATTGAATAATCAAACTAGATCATAAATAAAATTCGATTTTTTGAAAAGTTTTCAACCCCTGAGCCCCCTTAAGCAGCTCGGAACAATTGATATATAGACACAGTCCTTTCATCTTTCTTGCTTCATTTTGGGAATAACGGAATTTGAACTTAATTCTATCGTCGAACACTTTCAGAATTTTCAAGCTATGTTTTTAAAACATTCACAAAAGTTGCTCTACACATTATGCAAATTATATTTCCATTGCGTTCACGCATGCGCAGTGAAACATCATTTAATAAACCTGCTCATTATTCTTACAATTTTCATTTTTTTTTTTTTTTTAATTTTGATTACAATGTATTTAGTACAATGTTGTTTGTCACGTATTCTGAAAAGAAAATTTTCAGAATACGTAATTCATAAGTTATGGTTAGAATTAATGAACAAATTCCTCGTGAGAGCTTGAAGGGGATGAACCATGTTGGAAATTCTTTTTGATCATGGTCTATATTTTAATTTAATTTTTACAATAGAGCGCGTGTTTTTTGTTATTTATTTCTCTTTGTCACGTGTCATTTGTATTGACCGTGAATTATTTTGAAATTTTATTTTTATTTACATTTTAGATCATGGTCTATATTTTATTTTAATTTTTTACAATAGAGCGCGTTTTTTTTTGTGTGTTTTGTTATTTATATCTCATTGTCGCGTGTCATTTGTATTGACCGTGTAATATGTTGAAATTTTATTTTTATTTATATTATGATTATGGAATTTATTTGACGGTTCCGAAACATGTCAATGTCATTTATTTTTATTATAACACCTTTCTTAAGTAAAATTAAAAATTTTTATTAAAAAAGAAAATTTTTATATTGAGAACTCTGCAAATTATAAGCAAAAAATTTGACAAAATTTGGGACTGTTTTTTTTTTAAGCCTTAATTTCTCTACGAGTATACATGCTATCCTCTTAAAAATGGACACAATTTTTTACAAAAAGCCACTTAATCATAATCTGAAGTTTGGACGCTTTGGTTATATTAGATTTGACAGGGTTATCCAAAGGAAATTTTTGGTTTTTATCGAATTTGTTGATGGTGCCCAAATTTTCACGGAAATGTATGACCTATACTATTATGTGGTGTTTCAGGATAATTCCCCACGTATTTTTCTAGCTATTTAACAAAACGCCTAAAATCACAAGCGGACGGTCACTTTTGTCTACATAGTGTATACGTTATTCAGGTTTGCCGGTGCCATAGCCAGGATTTAATTTCGAGGGGTAGAATTCCCTCAGATTTTGGTCATGTTCACAACTCATATAATCTCAATTTCTTGTATGTATATGAAACTACTTAATTTTAATTCTCGAGGGCCACATTGGCACCATAATTTTGGTAAAGGAAAGTTACGTTTATTATATATATGATATTTAGCTTTTTAGCTCACAGGCTATCATAGCCTGAGACCTTATGTGCCAGTCCGTTCTGTATGTGCATAACGCGATAACTCATAATAAAAGCATCGGATTCACGTGAAATTTTCAATATATGGACATTCTGATAAGGCGCTTCCCTAATTAGTTTTTGGAGTTCATTCGATATGTAGAAGAGGGGGAACAGGGGCTCATGCCTTTCCCCTTAATGGATATAAATGGGTTTTTCTTGCAAAAATGTCGGTTTTCGTTTAAAAATTTAGATATAGGATCATTTTGATGAGGCACCTCCGTGATCAGTATTAGGTCATCATTGAATAAGTATAAAGAGGGGGAACGGGGGGCTCATGCCCCTCCCCTTAATAGATATAAATGTGTTTTTCAAGCAGATTTCCAAATTCTGATTTTTCGAACGGAATTAATCCTTGAAAATATAAGGCTGTAATGTAACAATTAGCATGCGTAGCCTGTGAGCTCAATGCCATCAGTTCAACTGGACAGTATTCTTTTTAGGGGCGTTCATAATTATGTAAATACGTAGCACCTATAATTGTCGTTCAGTCCGTCTGTCTGTCCGCATATAACAACGCAAAAACTACCCAACCGAATCTTTTGAAATTCAAAATACATAATTATTACATAATTTTGTCGAGCCATTTCAAATTTTATGAGAATCGGATGAATAGATCAATTACAGGGACGATCAAAAGTATTCCGTTACGTTACAGTTAATGGGGGAAAATGTTGCAATTGCATTTTAATCGTTTGAAATTTAAATTACATACTTATTACAAAATTTTGTCTAGTCATTTCAATTTTTTTGAAAATAGGATGCATAGATCAAATACAGGGACAATCAAAAGTACTCCGTTACATTACAGTTAATGGAAAAAAAAGTTTCAAATGCATTTTAATAATATTACACTCATTCGAACATAATAATATTGATATGCATCATAAAGTACATATTATAATATAGATTTTGCATAACCTGTTGTGCAAAGAACTTTTGCAATTGATTTACAAGGCCACACAAAAATATTCCATTACATAATGAGTATAGAGAGAATATTGTTTGTTGCGCATTTTAATTGTAATTAACTATTTACAATTTTATGAGATTGATATATGTGAGTATATTAGTATTGTATATGTGAGTGATATTTTAAAAATTTCATTATCGTACGAACGCACCTCATTTGCTACGCTTCACGTGCAATTTCCAACTTGTTATTTTCTTATTTACAAATAAATTTGCATTCGAATCCGGTGTTATTCATTGATTTCAACACCGGTAGCAATGCATTAGAGGTCTGCACGGGCCCGGGCTTGGCCCGTACCCGGCCCGGCCCCGGGCAGGCGGAATCGTTTCAAATTTTCTAACGGGCCGGCAGATTTAGAATAGTTTTTTCAACGGGCCGGGTCGGGCCGACAAACAACATAAACGGGCCGGCCCGGCAAAAAATTGAACGAGCCAGACGGGCCGGGCCGATTAAATAAAATTTCGGGCCTGCCGGCCCTTCTGAAGATTTGAGCTGGAAGGAGAAAATATGAGCTATTTTCAATGGTTTTGACGAGAATAAGTATAAATGTGCGTTACGAGCCATACTAGTTTGACAGCATCAATATAAAAATGTATAGTGTAGAGATCAGCATCGGAGAATTACATTGTGTGCAACTCGTTTTAATATTTTTTTTGCTGACTCATGCCGGTCCGAGATCAAGCTTGCTTTATTTTTCTACATATAGACTGTCCGGACCGGAACTAGACTTAATTGTTCTCAAGATCTGTAGGGCAGAAAACATGATTTGTAAAATTATTAACAGCGATAAAGAACTTATGTTAGCTTTATCTTCGGATATATACTTCTTGACGATTTTTAAATTAATTTCTCAATAGTGCGAAAGTTTGACACATTTTCTGATTAATTTTAAATTGTAAAAGTATAAAAGTGATAAGCTTAACTATTGAAGGGATTTGGAATCGAATAGCGTTTTTTATTTTTGGTAAATAAAATACTTGTATGACCTTGTTGAGATGTAATAGTTTCTCAAATGATTACAGGTTTTTCTCCCTTCCCATGCTATCGCTTTCGGAAATTCTAATCAAATCGCTAATTATGACAGTATTTTATTTGCTTGTAGTATTCTTAAATTGATTGTATTAAAAAATGAATAACGCCACTCGATTATATAGTTTTTGAATAAAGATACCTGCTAATCTTATGCATTTCTGGGAAAAAAAAGTGAACTTAGAAATATATCAGAAAGGAGCTTCTTTGAATTTAAGAATGAATTTGGATTTAAAACCTTTAATAAAATGATATAGAAATATTTTTATAAATCTTCTTTTATCAAACATCTTCAAAAGTAACGATGTTTTTAGCTTTCATTCTTTTTTCTTTTATTCTAAGCCATATTAAATTTTTAATGAATCTTTATTCGAATGTTGAAAGCCTTAGAATCTAAGTAATCATTAATATTGTTAATGTGTATTTCCTGTAAAATATACGGTAAAATCATTCCAGAGATATGTATGCAGTATTCTTTAAAGAAATCTTAATTATATGATAAAAATCTGATTATTTTTTATAAATCGTAGAAATTGTAACGGGCCAAAACGGGCCGGGCCAGTTTTCACTGATTTCTGTACGGGCCGGGCCGGGGCCGGGCCGAACTTTTGAGCTTTACAACGGGACGGGCCGGGCCCGGGCCTGGAAATTCCGGCCCGTGCAGACCTCTACAATGGATGCGCCAAAAAATGAACGTGAGAAATGTTTCCGTTAGATGGTTTTTCTCCTTGAACTGTAAACATCTAACATTAGCTGTCATTTTTTTTTTCTTTTTGCATAAGGGATATCTGAGATTATCGGCATTCAAATTGGGCAGCTACTCTATAGATAAGGCACGGTTTACATCTCTTCTTCGAGAACTGGGTCATTCGGCCTTCGATCACGAAAACAGATCAAGAACTTAAAACAAGTTGGAAATTGCACGTGAAGCGTAGCAGATGAGGTGCGTTCGTACGATGACGAAGTTTTAAAAATATTACTCTCATTAAATTATAAGTAGTTAATTACAATTAAAATGCGCACCAAACAATGTTTTACCATTATGGAATGGAATGCTTTTGTGCGGCCTTGTAAATCAATAAAAAATGTTCCTTACACTCCAGATTATGCAACATGCATATTATAATATGTACTTCATAGATTCATATAAATTTTACTATGTTCGAATGAGTGGAATACGTAGATGGTTTTTCTCCTTGAACTGTAAACATCTAACATTAGCTGTCATTTTTTTTTTTTTTTTTTTTTCATATCTGAGATTATCGGCGGCATTCAAAATAGGCACATACTCCAGATAAAGCACGCTTATGACGACAGGGTCGGGTTGAATCTATCTCTTCTTCGAGAACTGGGTCATCGCTGGCTTCGATCACGAAAACAGATCAAGCGATTAGGAATTTTTTAAAAAAAGACATTCGAAAACAGTTTGCGAGATGGATTCCTTAAAAGTGTCCCAGAGGATTAATTGGGGAGAATAACCTTTTAAATATTTTGATTTAAATTGTGGTCATTAAACAAAAAAAAAAAAATCTTTAAAATAACTTTTTATGTATTAACTCCACCGCAGCTACAGATTTGGTGGTTTTTAAGTACCGAAAATCTACACCTAAAATTTTTGCAACAAATCATAAAATAAAACACTTTATTTAAATTCAAAACACTTTCAAAATTCAAAGAACTTTATTCAAATACAAAATAATCAACCAGATTTCGGTGAAAAATGGGCCGATATTGAAGTTAACATAGATTCAAAACAGTATCTATTTTCCTTCATCTAATATTGTCACTATATGAACTCTGATAAAAAAGATTCTAAATGTTCCCCAGAGTCTCTTGTTCCTCTATTAAGCACTGCCTCACATTCTCTCAAATATTTGTGTATGAACTCATGTATTATCGCTCCTGAAAAAATAAAATGCATCTTGTTCTGTTTTTGGCAAATCCCAAATACGCATTTTCGTAGCACTAAAAAATAGCGCCAATAAAAAGAACCCAGTTAAACTGATGGCATAGAGCTCACAAGCTATGCAGACTAATTGTATATTACAGCTTTATATAATAATGACCTTCTAAAAAAAATAAGGAGGGAAGTACTCCCCCCCCCAATTTTCTTTTTTTATACGTATCATTGAAGCCCCAAAACTAATCAGGGATACGCTTTATCATATAATAAACCTGTATCCAAAATTCGAAGCAAGTCCAATAATTCTGCATAAAAACCCATTTATGTTATTTTAGAAACGTATTCCCCCGTTCCCTCCTTTATAATTAATCATTAAACCTCCAAAACTGTTCAGAAATTCAACTTATCAGAAAAAACATACATCCAAAATTTAAAGCTAATCGGATAACTCTGCATAAAGCTCTATTTAGCTAACTTAAGGGGGAGGTAATCGCCCGTACCCTCTTTTATAATTAACAAAAGAATACCACAAAAAATGAGTGATGCTTCTTACTACTATGAACCTGTATACAAAAATTGAAACAAATCGGTTAAATCTGCATGAAAAACCATTTTCATGAGGGGTAGTTTCCCCTATCCTCCCTTTATACTTATCCACTGAATTCGAAAAACAAATCACCATTTCAGAATAAACCTTTCTACAAAATTGGAAGCAAATAGATAAATTTTGCGTGAAAAACCTAAATTTAGACGGGGGATTACCCCCCCATTCCCTCTCTTTAAACTTATCTAATGAACACCCAATACTAATCATGAAGGCACCTCATTAGAATGATCCTACCTCTAAGATTTGAACGAAATTTACTAATTCTGCAGGAAAAATTCATTTATATAAATTAAAGGGACAATAGCCCTTGACAGGACCTTGACAATAGCCCCCGTTCCCCTTCTTAGACTTATCGAATGAACTCTCAAAACTAATCAGGGAAGAATCTTATCATAATAAGCCTAAATCCGAAATTTCATGTAAATCGGATATTTTTATCATGAGTTATCGCGTTACGTACGCACGCACATACATACAGAAAGGGCGGGCACATAAGCTGCTCTTTATTGGCACATTAGCGCAACTTCTGCTGCGGTGGCGTTAATACGTAAGTACCTTTATTACTAGTATATCTGCAGATCAGGATCTTCAAATAACTGCTCTTTTACTTTTATATCGTATAAGCAATATATAAAAGTATATGTATTAAATTTATTATATACCTATGATAAAAAGTTAATTAAATCCAATTGATTTTTTAATCATCAGATTTCAAAATATTCACCTTTTATATAAACATTTTAATAACAATTTTAATTTTTCTTAAGAAAGGTGTTAATGGGATGAACCAAGTTGGAATTTCTTTTGATCATGGTCTATTTTTATTTTTATTTAATTTTTTACAATAGCGCGCGTGTTTTTTGTGTGTTTTTTTATATCTCTTTGTCGCGTGTCATTTGTATTGACCGTGAAATAGTTTGAAATTTTTATTTTTAGTTAAGTTTTTAGATCATGGTCTATATTTTAATTTAATGTTTTGCAATAGAGCGCGTGTTTTTTGTTATTTATATCTCAGTGTCGCGTGTCATTTGTATTGTCCGAGAAATATTTTGAAATTTTGTTTTATTTATATTATGACTATGGAACTTATTTGACGGTTCCGAAACATGTCAATGTATTTTATTTTTACTATAACACCTTTCTTAAGAAAAATTAAAATTGTTATTAAAATGTTTATTATATACCTATTTATATATACAGTCACAGCAAAAAAAAAAAAAAAAAAAAAAAAAAAAAAACCTTGACACTTGCGATTTTAGACTTTTTGTTAAATATCTAAAAATATACATGAAGAATGACTCCAGAACTCCAGATGTATAAAAAAAAATAGTGCAGGTCATAGATTTTCGCAAAAGTTTTTTCCCCCCGAAATCCCATATGGGACTGTCAACAAATTAAACAAGTTGGAAATTGCACGTGAACGTAGCAAATGAGGTGCGTTCGTACGATAACGAAGTTTTAAAAATATTCAGATCTTGCTGATATAGTAGAGCGTACTCCGGATACAGTATAGTAGTCGAAATCTTTACGTTTCTGTAAATATGCAGGGAGTAATTTTTATTACACCTCAGCAACGTATATCTTATTCATAAAATGTGAAATAGTTGAATAGAATTAAAACACATACCAAATCATGTTTCCCCGTATAGCATTACATAGTGGAATACTTTTGTGTGCCCCTGTAATTTAATAATAAGAATTCTTTGCATCACAGATTGTACAGAATGCATATTTAAGTATATATTTCATAGATTCATGCCAATTCTATTATGTTCGAATGAGTGTAACATCATTAAAATGCATTTGAAACTTTTTCCCCATTGATCGTAATGTAACGGAATCCTTTTGATTGTCCCTGTAATTGATCTATGCATCCGACTTTCATAACAATTGAAATGACTCGACAAAATTACGCAATAATTATATGTTTTAAATTTCAAACGATTAAAATACATTTAAAACTTGTTTCCCTATTGACCGTAATGTAACGGAATCCTTTTGAATGTCGCTGTAATTGATCTATCCATCCGATTTTCATAAAATTTGAAATGACTCGACAAAATTATGTTATAATTATATATTTTAAATTTCAAACGATTCGGTTGGGTAGTTTTTGCGTTGTTATATGCGGACAGACGGGCGGACAGACGGACAGACGGACGGACTGAGCGACAACAATAGGTGCTACGTGTTTACATAATTACGAACGCACCTAAAAAGAACGAAGAAAAATAATAAAAATTTTATAAAATATGAGCAGTTTTACTAAATAATTTTTTATTGCGCATGCGTGAACGCAATCGAAATTTCATTTGCATATTATGTTAGTTACATGTATAGATCAACTTTTATAAAAGTATAAAATTTATCTTGAAAATTCTGAAAACGATCGTCGATAGAATATGATCAAATTCCGTTATTCCCAAAACGAAGCAAAAAGACGAAGAGCTGTGTCCAAATATTGTAGTACGTGCAATATTGTGTCGACATTAATCAATGGAATATGGATACAGCCCCTTATCGTTTTGCTTCATTTTGGGAATAACGGATTTTGATTTAATTTTATCGACGATCATTTTCAGGCCATGTTTTAGAGACTTTCACAAAAGTTGCTCTATAAATTTAGCTAACACATTATGCAAATTATATTTTGAATGAAATCACGCATACTCATTGAAACGTGTTTAGTAAACCTGTTCATTTTTCATTCGCCTGTTTATTAATGTTTTTTTAATTCCGATAGCAGGGTGTTATGTACAATGTTGTTTCTCATACTATCTGAAAATTACATTGTTTTTTATTCAGAACTTTGCAAATTATGTGAGGGAGTGTCCTTTGTGATAAAGGCACTCTAGCATTTTTGTGAGATCGTGACGTCAATGTTTTAACATGTGTGGCGTGAAAGCGACCTCTATCCTTTATTTTACTTTAACTTTCTAGAGCGTGTGTGTCGCCTCGGTTCTACAGTTATGTCGCGGTTAGAAGTAATATGCAAATTCGTAGTGCAGTCTTCAGTTTGCAATGTATAAAAGCTTTGAGTGCGGTAGTGAGGAGAAGGTGGCGAAGGCCAGCCAGGTGAATTGGATTTCGCTATAGTGAGTTAGATTATTAGCCTCCAGTGGATGAGATGATGTTTTAAGAGTGAGCCAGCCAGCAGCGTATGTCGAGTTAGTTATCACCAACGGAGCTATCCAGGGGATTGCTGGTGGTAAGAAATAGTTTAATTACGTTGAGTATTTTAGATAATAGAGAGTGTTTACAGCCACGGGCTGTCTTATAAAGATTTTATCTAGCGTCTAGCTAAAATCTGAACAAGAAGTTGGTTTGAAGTGCCCCGACTGAGTCTAGTACCGAGGTTGTGAGTATAGTTATGAGTTTAATCTTTTGTTATTGTGATTAGTTATTGAAATTATCGAACTGACGCTCCACTTTCCCTGAGTCCTAGCAGTTTAAATAAACTGTGGTTTTTTAACTTATATCCAGGATTATGTCTTCATTTCATCTACATAACCATTCTCACGTCACAAATGACACCCAGTACGTGCACCCTACCGTTACAATTATAAGCAAAAAAAGTGGCAAAATGTGGGACCGTTTTTGTAAAAAACTTATTTTGTCTTCGAGTATACATGCTATATTCATAAAAAATGAACATAATTTATTACAATAATCCACCTAATCATAATCTGCAGTTTAAACGCTTTTGTTTTACATTAGTTTTGACAGGGTTATCGAAAAGATCTTCGTACTTTTTTTAATTTGTCGACGGTCCGCTCTCGGATTACGGGGGAAAATCTTCGCAAATATATGTGATCTGTACTATTTTGTTTACACACCTGGAGTTTCAGAATGTGTTTGTTGACGGAATTTGTTTTTTTTTTTTTTTTTTTTTTTTTGTGAATGTTGTTTCCTTATGTTTATTTCTAGAACGTCTAAAACCGCAAGTGTCTTTTCGCTGGCACTGTAAAAGCAGAGTGTATAAATTTAGAACAAAATGTATGGACAACGTATACAGAAAATATTACATTTCTGTATTTACATTTTTTTTTCAATATTACATAGACACTATTAAATTTATGAAAGTAAAAAAAAACATAGGAGACCTGTCTTAGTTCTTCCTTATTATATTCGGGTCCAAATAGGGAATAACCCAATTTTTGCACATCTCTGCCCTCTCAGACCCACAACCTGTGGACTATTTTCGGACCCCCCCCCCTCCCCCCCCCCCATCCTTTAGGAGCCCCCAGGAATCGAACAGACAATTTCCCTACCGCGCGTGTGAAGATCTTTCATGACCCTGTATTTCATTCTAATTGCAATTCAAAGATATATTTCAATTGCATATGAATCGCTTCATCCGACGCAGTGAACTGTTAGTGAATAGGATTATTATTTTTGGAGTTAAAAGGATGTTTCTTTTACGCAATTCCGTACTACTTGAGTCGTTTGGCGTTTTATACAACGGTGTCACAATTAGGTCATGGGACAATCATTGATAGAGCATTACCATGTATATTAAAAGTATTTAAATACACGTATAAATTTTATTTGCGAAATAGCAATGGATTTTACAAATAGTTTTGTACATTTTTTTTCCTATATTATATTATGCATATCCAAGACGGTGGCCCACAACGACTAGTTTTAATCTATATTTTTCGAAACGTAAAATACATATCTTATTTCTTCCCTATTACTTTCGGGTTAGGATAAGGGAACAACCCAATTTTTGAAAATCTCCCCTTACTCAGACTCACAATCCGTCGGCTATTTTCGGAAATGCCCCTGCCCAATCCCCTTATCCATTAGGAGCTAACTAATCAGGGTCAATTTTTTTTTCTTTTTGGGTACTAACTGAATCTGAAATTTGATCAAAATAAATGCATTCATTCTTGAGATACACTTATTGCGAAAACGTCAAAAATGCAGCAAAATAGCGCCCCCTGTCGGGCAATGTACACCCAGAACTATACAACACTAATCTAAATCAGGGAGTCGCCGAATCTGAAGTTTTAAAGAATTTCGTGCATTCTTTCTGAAGATAGAGCGCCCACAAAATTTTTGTCACATATAAACAGACAAACATTTATTAAAAACATGTTTCTTCTTTAAAGATAGAAGAAAGTAATATATACATATATGTGACAATTTAAAGTTAGGGAGGGCAGAAACATCATCGCCAGGTTACCCTTTCTCCGCACAGAAGTCATGGCCAGTGAGAAAAAAACAAAATAAATAAATGTAGAAGGTCGAAAAAATCACTCCTTGGCTGCTGCTGCAAGTTCATTTTATTAAACTGGAGCTATAATAGAGGGAAAAGCACCTGTTGCAGACGATATTTTACCGAAACATCCAAAAAATATTCCATGCTTTACTACATCAGGTCGTACTCATGCAAGAGCGCACCCAAGAATCCTTCTTCTCATCTCTTCTCCCTTACCACCTCTCGAGCTTCCTCTTTTAAATCTAAAAAGAAAATTCTAGAACATTCTCTAACCTCAAACCATCATTTTTTTTATGTAAACAGAATTCTTGTCCAGCTACGAGACTATTTTTCACAGACGATAATTTTATTTTAAAAAAAATATTATTTAACCAATTTATAATCGACTCAGAATTCCTTAGACAGACGATTTTTATAGATGATTAATTTTAAGAGAAAACGAAAAGAAATGAATTTACTGATATGCACACTATCAAAGGGTGACGGAGGGAAAATAAATAAATAGATAAAATAAAATAATGATATTTTTTGAAAGGTATGGTTTTGGAATAAATTTAATAAGACTTTCTTAAAAAGGGTTGATAAAAACATAGAACAAATGAGTTTTATTTGGAATATTAAGAAATAAAGTTTAATTAAGAATATTTTTAATTTAGAGCCATCTTTTTAAATTTACACATACTGGAATAATGTTTTTTAAGGCGAATTAAGAATTTATATCGTCTGCATAAAGATTAACAGATTAGATCTAGAAAAAAGATTTTAATTTAATAATTTGAAGTAAGTACGGAATATTATTATAAGAAAATTAAGATTGCACAAAGGTTAGTTTTGGCGAAAAAAAAAAAATTTTAAATTTGTAATATATATATATATATATATATATATATATATATATATATTCGTTATTAACACTACTAAATTTATATGCGTTATTAACACTATTAGATTTATATTCGTTTTTCTATATGAAACGTAAAGTACATGTCTTATTTCTTCCCTATTACTCTCGGGTCCGAACAACCCCATTTTTTCTCGTTCAGACCCACAATCTGTGGGCTATTTTCGGAAATGCCCCCCCCCCTCCCCTTCATCCATTAGTAGCCCCCCAAAGAATCGAACAAAAATTTCTCCACGTCTCGCGTGTGAAGGAGCTTTGTGGGCCATCTGCTGTCCCGCCAACACGTTTCCGATACTCGGCAGAAATGGCACATCGATTATCGGTTACTTTCTCTCCGGAGAGATATCGATGTGAAGGGAGAGAGACACGACAGCTGGACACCGGGGGAGGGGGGGGGGATGTTCGACCTATTCTTATAAATTCATACTTTGCCCCTACATAGCTCAGGAATATTTCGAGGCCTTTAAACGCTGTTCATTTTGTTTGAAACTGTAAGAACTGCTAACATTAGTAACTTATTCAAAACATTACTCAAGGGCCGCACACTAGTGAATGAAATGATAATGTAAAGTCTATGAGGGCATTCTTTTGAAATAGCTCGCTCACATTTTAATATTTTGACATGATTTTTTTTCGCATAGGATAGCCGAGAACGTTCCACAACTGGCGTAGTTTTTGATTTTTTAATTTTGGTTTCAGATTTTTTTTTTTTTTTTAATTACTTTAACTTTTAAAACCGGTTTAAACCGGATCTGAAATTGAAACTATCAAAATATAAAAAATATACAAGCAAAATAGAGAAATTAAAAACTAGGCCGGTTGTGGATTGTCCTCGGCTATCCTGTGCAAAAGAAAAATCATGTCAAAATATTAAAATTTAGGCGGAATATTTGAAAAGAACGCCCCCACGGACTTTACATTATCATCCGGGTCTTTTTCTGTGCCTAGTTTGGGGTCCTTAAGTAATGTTTTGAATAAAATAACACATATGTGTGTTACGATTAATTTGATAAATTCGGTTAATAAAATAATAATAATAATTATTATTATTAATAATTATTATTATTAATAATAATATAATAATAATAATAATAATTATTATTAATATATATTATATATATATTATTAATTGATATATATATAATTAATGGTAATATATTATTATATTAATGGTAATATATAATTATATATATATATTATAATTATATATTATATATATATTATTAATATATAATAATTATTATTATTAATAATTTGATAAATTAATAAGAGCAGGTTATTGTTAATAATAACCACGTCTTTTGGTAAATTTGATAAATGTTGCCTATTCAACAAATTTACCGGTTATTATGAATAGTGACCGATGAAGTTCTTTCGGTAGGGTGGAGAGGGGGAGGTGTGTTCGACCTATTCTTATAGATATATTCCTACTTTTAATAGGGTGGAAGGGGGTCGACCTTATTTTCATACTTTTTCATATTTCCTGTACATAGCTTAAGAACATTTCGAGGCCTAAATATAACACGTGACGTGTCTTCACTCACTATTCATTTTGTGAGGAACTGTAGGAACCACTAGTATTAGTAACTTATTAAAAATATTGGGGTGGGCTTAAGGGTGTTCTTAAATCGAAAAGGTCTTTATCTTTGTGACATAAGATTTAATTTATTTTTGTTCGGACAAATGCATGAAAATAGCACAGGGGTTGTTGTTACCCAGAAATTGTCTCATTGCATTAATTTTTTTTTTTTTTTTTAGATGTTTCATAACAAGCCCTATTCTTATAGATAGATTCATACTTTTCGTACACAGCTCAGAAATACAATCGAGTCTCTATAGTGAATATTTAATCCACATATTTAATACACATGATAATTAACTTGACTTTTGTTTTTTAATACTTTAATCGTATTAAAAATTATTTAAATTTTTATTACTCATTTTAATATTTTATTGCACTATTGTAAGCATTCCTTATAGTTTTGATTGCATTCAAATTACTGTTTAAAAAAATGTAAACAAAGCAGTGACCAGAAATCTGCAAAACCACTGGTCCCAAGCTGTGCGGATTTGAGGGAGTCTACTGTATTCAATTTGTATGATTATTTTACCAATCAGTTTGATTGTGTTAAAATAATAGTTTATCTATGTATCCATCATTTATTTAAAGTTCCTTTACTTGTGGTTTATTCTGTTGAGCTGTTTACATACCAGACCAGATGTTATTAAAGTTGACTCCGTGAAATCTCTGCTACCCTAAAATCTGCACATAATTTATGGATGTAAACAATGAAACATTCAGTTCAGATATGAGTGCAAAATTTAACTTTTTAAATTTTTATATCAATTCCGTATAGTTTTAATTTGTAATTTTTGTTAATTTTACTGAATTCACGCTTTTTCATGAAGGAAGAATAATTTTATTTCTGAAAAAATTCAAGATATTGCTAGTATCATTGATAATCAGAATTTTCTTACTAAATATATTTATGCATTCATCAAGCTTTTATGGTTATTAATTTGTCTAATCCAGAAATAAAACTTCCTAATTATATGATTTAGTTGTGGATTAATATAGTACTTTTGTAAGACAAATTTCATTGAATAATTTAGAAAAAATACATTGTATGTTTATAATGAATACTTAATCATACATTATTGATTATTAACTCGAACTTTGCTTTTGATATTTTAATCATTTTAAAAATTATCTAAATTTTCATTACTTATTTTAATATTTTGCTATATTGTAATCATTCATTATAGTTTCAATTGCATTATTAATTTTATCGAATAACTGTTTGAAAAAAATATAAACAAAGCAATGACCAGAAATCTGCTAAATTCTAAAATCTGCACCACCTCTGGTTCCAAGTTGTGCATATTTGAAGGAATCTACTGTACTAATACTGTTATCTGATCAAAATATGCACATTGGTTGTTGCCCAGTTAGCTAAAACAGTAGATTATCGGCCAAGGATCTGGGTTCGATTCCTGGACAGGGCATTCTTTTGCTTAATTGGAAATACAGTAGAGTCTCTATATAACAAAATCCATCGTTCCAGTAAAAAATTCGTTATATAGAGAAATTCGATGTCTAGAGAATGATGTTAAAAAGCGTATCTAATGTGTGAAATTTGAACAAATATTAATTGTGTTCTTTCGAATTAAGAATGAGAAATGTTTAAAAGTAAATATCAACCTAACATTTTATTTCTTAATTATTTAAGCTGTTTCAAAAAAGAGAATAGACATTTATTTGAAAGCTTAATGAAAATCAAATAAGGAAGATTTCCATTAATTTCGGACGAAGAAATCTGTAATTTTTTGTTGATTTGATTTTAAAATTGTTACACTCTCAAAAAAATGCTCAAATTTTAGCAAGGAATGAAAAATTGTAGTTAACATTTTCCTCCATTTGAAGGCCTCTCATTGATTCCTTTATTACATGTGACAGTGTTTTGAGAAGGATGTGGAAAAGTGTGTGGGAGGTGGGACGAATTCGTTGGATTTAAAGAACAAAAAGAGAAGTAATATGTATATAAAAAAAAAAAACTCAGCACTGACGATAAATCAAAGATATGTGATGGAAAATTGATTCCATATGATTTCGAAACTTTTTTAAAACTGAATGAATTAAGACCAATTTGTGAAAAAAATCGTTATATGGAGATGGATATTTCGCTATATAGAGACTGTTTTTAATGTAATCATGCGAAAAGGGGACCGTTCCTACTAAAAATTCGTTATATAGAGAAATTCGATGTATGGAGTTTCGTTATAGAGAGACTCGACTGTATTTCGAGGCTTAAATTACAAGGCCGTAGCCAGAAAAATATTTCAGATTTCTAATTTTTATCGTTCTCATTTTAAATTATTTTTTTTATTAATCGAACAGGTACGAGTGTTAACAGTCATATTGAATTTTTTTATGAATTCAATTTAATATAATAAAACGAAAAAATATTAAGTATATTTCATTTAAAATTAAATAGCCTTATTTAGATTATTTTTCGGTACAAACTGACTTTAGTGCTAACCAAATTAACGTTCGATATTTTGCACGTTTATTTTTCATTTTTATTTCTAAAAAATTCTTCACAGTGAATTACGTTGGAAATGCTACGTTTTCATGACATCTATATACTAACTAGCTGACCCGCCCGGCGTTGCCCGGGTCCGTATTAACAATATTAAACGAACTTGAAATTTGTATGATTTTATCAATAACTGGAAGCATGCAGAAATGCATTGTCTGAAATACGTCGCAGCTGACTTTGTGAAAAATCGGTTTTAAAAACAACAACTAATATTAAGCTCTAGAAATACTTAAAATGAGCAATGAGAAACACGGGAGGGAACATGTATCCAACGATTGCGTTAGTTTCGTGTTAAAGTGTTGATATTTACCCGTAAAAATCACTGTTAAATCACGTAACTAATTATTTTTTTCGCATAGAAATCCCAAGTGAAAAATTTTGAATTTCAAACTAATTATATCATTCTTAAATCCGACTATACCGTGAATGAATCGATACGCGATGATAAAAGATTGGTATATAGTATTATAATTTCAGAGCCATTTAACAAAAGTGTATATTTTTAATCAAAGCATGCGTAATGTTGACTCTGTGGACAAATTCCTAACCGTAAACTTTTGTACCATAACCATAATCTGTCTGTAACCTAACTGCGACTTAACATTACCCTACCGTAACTTAAATATAACATAAATGTAACCTAGCCGTCACTTTGAAATATCAATATAGAAGCATCATTTAAGATTTTGCTTGAAAAGTTAACATTCTTTCGTTAATGTCTTAAAATCGTCTGCACTCTGAAATCTATATTTTAGACTAATATTTGTTATTTAAGTTTTCGCGCATGATTTTAAAAGAATGTTTTCATAAATATATTTTATATATTGACATAGAGTTATTAATATGTTGTTAAATTAAAAACATATTTTCATCTACGTTATAAAGTATTAAAAAGTTCTGAAAAAAAAAGAAAGCTTTTAGTAATACAATTTTTAGTTCAAATCAAATGTTTTCAATATTTTATTTAATTTTATTTTGACATTTAAATTATTTCGAATTTATCAATTTCAATTATTTTAAAAGCAAACATTTTTTAAAAATAAATAATATAATAGAAAAAAGACCATTTTAAAAAATTACTATTTCTTCATAAAATACGCTTCAGCTGTTATTCAATTCTTTCAATTCGTCTTATTAATACAAAATCCCTTCCACATGCTTTTGTTTGGGACATTAATATTTGAGCGATAAATGGTTTAATATTGCAACTCTTTTTTCGGTTTACTTCACCACCACCTATCTTTTTCCTCCATGGTTTGCAACCGCTGTGATAAAAAATCATTATTTAAACTGACAGTTTGCCAGTCTATGAATTTTAAAGGTCTGTTCCAGCTTTTTAAATTATTTATGCGAAAATTTTATGCAACCAACCAACCATAACTAAATGAAGAGAAAAAAAAGAAGAAAAAAGGCGATTTTTTATGAGAGTGATCTTTGGAATTTAATTAATTACTCAGTTAATAAATAGAATTTCGAAATTCTGAAGCTCAGGTGCATCAGGAGAGATATTGGGCTACTCTCATAAAAATTTTGAGCTTCGTACGTCCCATAGATTTTGCTAGCCATCGCAGACACACACACACACACACACACACACACACGCAGACAGAGCGATTTGTTATTTTATTAGTATACTAGCTGACCCGCCCGGCGTTGCCCGGGTCCGTATTAACAATATTAAACGAACTTGAAATTTGTATGATTTTATCATTAACTGGAAGCATGCAGAAATGCATTGTCTGAAATACGTCGCAGCTGACTTTGCGAAAAATCGGTTTTAAAAACAACAACTAATATTAAGCTCTAAAAATACTTAAAATGAGCAATGAGAAACACGGGAGGGAACATGTATCCAACGATTGCGTTAGTTTCGTGTTAAAGTGTTGATATTTACCCGTAAAAATCACTGTTAAATCATATAACTAATATTAATAACTAAACTAATTATTATTATTATTATTTTTTTTTTGCATAGAAATCCCAAGTGAAATATTTTGAATTTCAAACTAATTATATCACTCTTAAATCCGACTATACCGTGAATGAAATCGATACGCGATGATAAAAGATTGGTATGTAGTATTATAATTTCAGAGCCATTTAACAAAAGTGTATTTTTTTAATCAAAGCATGCGTAATGTTGACTCTGTGGACAAATTTCTAACCGTAAACTTTTGTACCATAGCCATAATCTGTCTGTAACCTAACTGCGACTTAACATCACCCTACCGTAACTTAAATATAACATAAATGTAACCTAGCCGTCACTTTGAAATATCAATATAGAAGCATCATTTAAGATTTTGCTTAAAAAGTTAACATTCTTTCGTTAATGTCTTAAAATCGTCTGCACTCTGAATTCTAGATTTTAGACTAATATTTGTTATTTAAGTTTTCGCGCATGATTTTAAAAGAATGTTTTCATAAATATATTTTATATATTGACATAGAGTTATTAATATGTTGTTAAATTAAAAACATTTTTTCATCTACGTAAAGTATTAAAAAGTTCTGAAAAAAAAGAAAACTTTTAGTAATACAATTTTTAGTTTAAATCAAATGTTTTCAATATTTTATTTAATTTTATTTTGACACTTTATTATTTCGAATTTATCAATTTCAATTATTTTAAAAGCAAACATTTTTTAAAAATAAATGATATAATAGAAAAAAGACCATTTTAAAAAATTACTATTTGTTCGTAAAATACGCTTCAGCTGTAATTCATTTCTTTCAATTCGTCTTATTAATACAAAATCCCTTCCACATGCTTTTGTTTGGGACATTAAAATTTGAGCGATAAATGGTTTAATCTTGTAACCCTTTTTTCGGTTTACTTCACCACCACCTATCTTTTTCCTCCATGGTTTACAACCGCTGTGATAAAAAATCATCATTTAAACTGACAGTTTGCAGTCTATGAATTTTAAAGGTCTGTTCCAGCTTTTTTAATTAATTATGCGAAAATTTTATGCAACCAACCAACCATAACTAAATGAAGGGAAAAAAAGAAGAAAAAAGGCGATTTTTTATGAGAGTGATCTTTGGAATTTAATTAATTACTCAGTTAATAAATAGAATTTCGAAATTCTGAAGCTCAGGTGCATCAGGAGAGATATTGGGCTACTCTCAAAAAAATTTTGAGCTTCGTACGTCCCATAGATTTTGCTAGCCATCGCAGACACACACACACACACACACACACACACACACACACACACGCAGACAGAGCGATTTGTTATTTTATTAATATAGATAGATAAAAGAACAAAACGCTCTGTCTGTCTGTGTGTGTGTGTGTCTGTGTGTCTGCAATGGCTAGCAAAATCTACAGCACGTACGAAGCTCAAATTTTTTTTTGAGAGTAGCCCAATGTCTCTCCTGATGCACCTGAGGCTCAGAATTTCAAAATTCTATTTATTAACTGAGTAATTAATTAAATTCCAAAGCTCACTCTCATAAAAAATCGCCTTTTTTCGCTGTTTTCCATTTCATTTTCTTATGGTTGATTGGTTGCATAAAATTTTCGCAGAAATAATTAAAAAAGCTGGGACAGACCTTTAAAATTCATAGACTGGCAAACTGTCAGTTTAAATGAGGATTTTTTTTTTTAATCACAGCTGCTGTACACCATGGAGAAAAAAATAGGTGGAGGCGAAGTAAACCGAAAAAAGGTTTGCAACACGGAGTAAGAAGTGTCTTACTCCGTGGTTTGCAATATTAAACCATTTATCGGCATTTAATTTTAATGTCAACCATTTAATTTTAATGTCTCAAACAAAAGCACGAGGAAGGAATTTTGTATTAATATAACGAATTGAAAGAAACGAATTACAGCTGAAGCATATTTTACGAAGAAATAGTAATTTTTTTAAAATGGTTTTTTTCTATTATATTATTTAGGTTAAAGTTAGGTTAAATTTAAATTGCATTTATGCTATGGTTAGAATAAGGATATGTTACAATAAAGTGAATACATTTAGGCTAGGTTACATTTCTGTTATATTTAATTTACGGTAGGGTACTGTTAAGTCGCTGTTAAGTTACAGACAGGTTCTGGTTACGGTATAAAAGTTTAAGGTTAGGAATTTATACACAGAGTGAACCTATACGCAAGATTTGATTAAAACTAACACTTACTTTTGTTAAATAGCTCTGAAATTATAGTACTATATACCAACCTTTTAGCTACCATCGTGTATCGATTTCATTCATGGTATAGTCGGATTTAAGAGTGATATAATTAGTTTGAAATTCAAAATATTTCACTTGGGATTTGTATGTGAAAATAATAATTAGTTACGTGACTTAACAGTGATTTTTACGGGTAAATATCAACTTTTTTACACGAAAATTATGCAATCGTTGGATACATATACCCTCCCGCGTTTTTCATTGCTCATTTTGAGTATTTTTAGAGCTTAATATTAGTTGTTTTTAAAACCGATTTTTCACACAGTCAGTGGCTACGTATTTCAGACAATGCATTTCTGCATGTAACGAGTTAATGATAAAATGATACAAATTTCAAGTTCGTTTAATATTGTTAATACGGACCCGGGCAACGCCGGGCGGGTCAGCTAGTTTAAAATAATTCCCATTGCAATTCAAAAGAAAAAAAAAATTGGGTTAAACAAATCTGATAATTTGTATCAGACTGTTGTAGTTGTTTTAATTGCGTTAGCATTAAATTTTTAGAGTTCCATTCCAGAAAATTCGAGCGTACTTAAAAGATCTCTTAGAAATTGCATGTATCTTTTCAACATACTAACGAAATAACAAGTTGGAAATTGCACGTTAAACGTAGCAAATGAGGCGCGTTCGCACGATAACGAAGTTTTAAAAATATGCAGATCTTGCTGTTTTAGTAGATAATACTTCGGATAAATTATAGCACCCAAAATCTTTTGTGTGTCCCTGTAAATACTATCTGCTTTCTTTTATACAGGAAATATCTTGTAGTATTCCTCAGCAGCGTATATCAATCTCATAAAATGTTAAATAGTTAATTACAATTAAAACGCGCTCCAAACAATATTCCCCTTATACCATTATGTAATGGAATAATTTTGTGTGGCCTTGTAAATCCATATCAAATGTTCTTTGCATCACAGATTGCGCAAAATGTATATAATAGTATATATTTCATAGATGCATATCAATTTTATTATGTTCGAATGAGTGTAACACCATTAAAATGCATTTGAAACATTTTTCTCCCATTGACCGTCATGTAACGGAACCCTTTTGATTGTCCCTGTCATTGATCTATGCATCCGATTTTCATAAAATTTGAAATGACACGACAAAATTATGTAATAATTATATATTTTAAATGTCAAACTATTCGGTTGGATAGTTTTTGCGTTGTTATATGCGGACAGACAGACGGACGAACTGGATAACTATGGGTGCTACGTATTTACGTAATAACGAACGCACCTAAAAAAGAACAACAAAGATACGAATTTTGAATCTTGACTGTCGTTGATTTTCAAACCTTGGCGTTATTGATAGTTAATGGGATATTTATAGCTATCCCCCGCGCGCTATTCGGAGGGGGATCGAACCCTGCTCATCCCCCCATAGGCTACGGCCTTGCCTAATATAATACTTGAAGCACTATTCAGTTTGTTAGAAACTGTAGGAACTGCTATAGTCCATTTAAATAGCGGAGGCGGGTGACCTTGAGAAACTTACCCCTCACCTTCACCAATTGATGGGGAAAATCACATGTAGTTCTATTACGAGTTTCGCGAAAACACAGTTTCACCTTGTCAAGGTTAGCCGCCTCCGTTATTTAAATGGACTATAGCATTAGTAACTTATTAAAAACATTACTTAAGAGGCCAATTGACTGGATGAAAAAAACCCGGATGATAATGTTAAGTCTTGATGATAATATTAACTCTTCTTTTCAAATATCTCGCTCAAATTTTAATATTTTACTTACCCATCATACGTAGTATAGGGTAAATCTTGCAATCGTTTTGAAAATCGAAAAAAAAAATTTTGACGGATTTACACGTTTTAGATAGTGGAGATTCCGAAAAACATACTTTTAGAAAAAAATTTTTGCTGTCTGTCTGTCTGTCTGTCTGTCAGTCTGTCTGTCTGTAAACGCTCTATCTCCCGAACAAATTGAGATAGAGACTTGAAATTTTGTATGTAGTTAGTATGTGAGAATGGGACGAACCCTATTTAATATCAGCAACCTCGATTATCCGGAACTATTTTTTTCGGACTCTCGAAAATTTCGTTCTGATGAAAGGTACATAAAATTTTTCGAATTTTTTCGTTCTAAGGAATGGATGTAAAAGGCAATAAAATCACACACATTTTGCATATAGAACGAAGTCGATCGGATTATGAGTTGTCGAGATATTTGTAATCTTGTTTTCCACATTCTTCGATTTTTCATGACCCTGTATTTCATTCAAATTTCAATTCAGAAGTATATTTTAATTGGAAATGAGACGCTTAATCCGACGCAGTTAATTGTTAGTTAATAGAGTTATTATTTTTGGAGTTATAAGGATGTTTCTTTTACGCAGTTCGGTACTACTCGAGTAGTTTGGCGTTTTATATAATGTGTCGAAATTGGTACATCAGCAGTTCTTTAATATAGCATTACTATGTATATTAACAGTATATTTAAATTTTGTTTTATGAATTGCAGTGCAATGTATGAATACTTTTCACATGTTTTATTTTCATATACATATCCATGATGGGTAAGTATTACGGTGGCCCCCAACGACTAGTTTACATTTTTTTCCTTTGCCTAGTTTTTTCCTTGGCCTAGTTTTTACTTATTCCATTTTGGTTATATATTTCTTATATTATGTAATAGTTTCAATTTCAGAACCGGTTTCGAAAGTTAAAGTAATTTTTAAAAAAATCTGAAACAAAAATCGAAAAAGTAAAAACTAGGCCGGTTGTGGCTCGTCCTCAGCTATCCTTATGCGATTAAAAAAAAAAAAAATCATGTAAAAAAAATATTAAAATTTAGGATTGAAATTCGAAAAAAAAAACAACAACGCCATAGACTTGACATTATCATCCGGGTCTTTTTGAGTAGGTACTTAAAAACATTTCGAGTCCTAAAAATAGTTACGTGACGTGTTTTTACGCACTATTCATTTTGTTTGGAACTTTAGGACAGGAACCACTGCTACTAGTAACTCATTAAAAATATTGGCTGTGGACTTAAAATCTTTTTAAATAAACTAGCACATACATGTGTGTTACGGTTAATTTCATAAATTCGGTCGTTCATAATACAGTCGAACCTCGTTAACATGAATTGTTTTCACAGTCCCCTATAAAAGCGAATAACAAGTAATGATAACATGAATTAACATGTTAAAAAGATTTTGTTCCCCCTTGAGGCTCATGTTAACGAGGTTCGACTGTAATAACCGATCATTATTAATTATAACCACGTCTTCTTGTAAATTCGATAAATGTTGCCTAATAATACCGATGGAGTGCAATCGGTAGGATGGAGGGGAGGTCGACCTTATTTTTGCAGATAGATTTTTCATACTTTCCGTACATTGCTCAAAAACATTTCGAATCCTAAAAATAGCTAACAAGGAAGGTCTCCATACGGGCATACTCAGAAAATTCTGAAAAAATTACACAATGTTCTTCTCATGTGGATTTATATGTTTGTAAAAAAATTTTGGCGGAACCCCGATAGAATGTTCGTAAAAAAATAATGAACATTTCTTTTATTTGGCGATTTATCACCGGTTGGCGAAAAAATAAATTCTAATTTCATTAGAAAGAAAAAAGTTCATTAGATACTTTTTTTTATGTCAAATTCTTTTGAAGGTAAAAATGTTTCATTTTGAACTTGTTTAAAGAAATTTATTTATATAACATTAGTTTTGTCAGCTTTAGTTTGTTTTCACTATATTTTTGGCATAATGTATTTAGAATGAAAATTAAACGTAAAATTTTATAAATTAAAACAAAATTTAAATTAATTAAAAATGCTTCAATCTCAAAATTAACTCCAATCTAATTGAGCTATGTCGATTCAATTTTGTTGCTATGGAAACAAAAACTTCTCCAATATTGAAATACATTACTGCAGCATTCTTCATCTGCCCTTTATTTTGTCATGCGCTTAAATATGTGAAAAATACTTTTCAATATGAAAATATTTTGTATATAAGTAATTCTTTTTAAAGTGATAAAATTAAATAACTGAAGCAAAAGCAACAGAAATATGTTATATAAAATACATCTATATGTCAAACTCTCCCACTGTTCAAATTTAAATTCATTGAATACTATTTACACGTATTCTAAAATTTAACTGACAAGAAATTTTCAGGTGCATTAAAATCGTTTGCTTTTGGCGAAGGAAAATGCAGCTCGCCAAATCGCGTGATGCTTTCGTCTTTTCGCGCCAAATACTCGAAAGTATTTTATTTTTTTACTGAGTTTCTTCTGTATTTCCGCCGCTAAATTTGACTGATACTTCATTACATACATGAGTAGTTTAATAACTATTTTTTTTTTTTTTTTTTTCAAAAAATTCTGGGTATGCCCAGTATGGAGACCTTCCTTGTAAGTGACGTGTATTACAATATTCATTTTTGTTAGGAACTGTAGTAATCACTAGTATTAGTAACTTATTAAAAATATTGGGGTGGGCTTGAAATCTTTTCGATAAAATAGTATATATATATTGTACATATATATATATATAACAAGAATAACATAACAAGATTATTCAATCGGAAAATTAATTATATTAGTTGTAAATTTTCCAAGTGGGTGAAAAAAATCCAGGCCAGGATTCGAACCAGGGATGCATTGGCTGAAGCTGCCAATGCTCTTCCAACTCAACCATCCCGGACACGAACACTGGAGGACTGTTTCACCCAAGTAACCTCAACGATCACACAAGTCCGGACTTTTTTCACCCACTTGTTAAATTTACGACAACTATATTTACATGTCACTATTAATTTCATAAATCCAGTCACTATTAATAGTAACCGGTCATTATTAATTATAACCACGTCTTCTGGTAGCCTCCCCCCCCCCCACCACCTACGCATTATTCACTAGCTACGGCCCTGAAAAGAAAACTTATCTCGACTCTTTTTACTTACCCATCATACGTAGTATAGGGTAAGTCTTGCAACCGTTTTGAAAATCGAAAAAAAAAAAAAAAATTGACGGATTTACACGTTTCAGATAGGGGAGATTCCGAAAAACACATTTTTAGAAAAAAAAAATTGCCGTCCGTTTGTCTATAAACGATTTATCTCACGAAGAAATTGAGATAGAGACTTGAAACTTTGTATGTGCTTAGTATGTAAGAATGGGACGAAGCCTATTGAATATCAGAAACCTCAAATCTTCAAACCTTAATTTTTATATGTTTAACCTCTGAATAACGGACATTCCGAATAGCGGAAACTATTTTCAGCAATAAATGATTTAAAAAAAAAAATTATCCAAAAAAAAAAAAAAACGAAAAAAAAAAACGAAAAAAGAGTAAGAAGCCCTTCAAATTTATCAGAGCAATGTGTCACAAATTTTGTGATCAAAGATAAATATAGAGGGTGGGCTAGGGAAAATCTTTCCCCCGCATCTACATTTACTGTGAATTTTGCCCGAGAGGGACATCTCCTTCAGCATTGCAATGTCCCCCCGGAAGATTTTCGGATTTTACTACCTCTGACAATAAAGTTCGGTGAATAGTCCTGTAGCATTAATGTAGATGAAATATGCCGTACCATCCTTCAAAATAGCCATCTCCTATAACTATGCACCGTTGAGATCTGCTATACATGTCCTAGGAAATTTGCAAGAAGTCTTCTTTTGGAATGAAGTTCAAAAGCTTCGTAGGATCTCAGCAATAGGGTCAAATCTCTTTCAAAGAGAGTTTGAGTCGTGAAAATAGGAAGAAGTCTGGAGGATTGAGATTTGGCGAGTATGGTAGGTGTTCAATTTGTACCATCCCTCATGAATTTCTTTCGGTGTATCGCAAAGCTTAAAACTAAACTTTAAACTTATCTTTTATTGTTCATTTTCCTGTTCTCAGCTAAGAACCAAGCACTTAGTAAAGCACGTGTTACACAGAACGTAAACAACGATCAACTGAACAACGGTGGCGGAAGATGGTCTACACTTGCCTCTATGCAGGTGCAGCTTTTTGTTTCCCCAGTGTTGCCAGATCGGTCGTTCTAAATTCATTCACCGAACTTTATTGTCAGACGTAGTATGTTTTTAATAGACAAAAAGGGCAATCCCCGCCCGGAATTCTATAGAGTCCAATAACGTCACACTGATAAACAAATTATATCTAATTGCAAGCAAAAGTAAATTTTGTAAAAGATTTTTTCTTAAGAATGTAATAAACAGTAGATAAAGGTGTACATACTTTTATTTCAATTTTATTGCTTAAAAAATAATTTCAATTTCTGATTCATCATATAATAGAGGTTTTAGGACACATAGAAGGCAATTAATGAAACATTAAGCATTTCCTAGCAATTTTTGAATCTCTGAGATTTTCCCAATAGCGGACAATTTCTGCGTTCCCGAGGTGTCCGTTATTGTGAGGTTTTACAATATTGCAAAATACATAATGAAAAATTGATATCGTAAAAATTTCAAACTTAAAAAAAAAAAAAAAAAGCGTGTGATATTCTTATCCGTAAAATGCTTTTGTAAGTCCAAAATGTGGAAAAAGCTGATCTGGAACGACGCCTGCACCCCTCCCCCCCCCCCCCAAAAAAAAAATAGTCCGGTAGATAAAATCGTAATTTCAGGATTTTATCAAACGAATGTGTGAAAAGATCTTTTGAGTAATCTTTCAAAAAAATTTGATTTATGCTTGATGCCTACCCCAAAGTTAAAAATACTCTTAAGGCGCAACATTACTGATTGAAAAAAACCCGGATGATAATGTAAAGTCTATGCGGGGGGGGGGGGGGGGGGTCTTTTCAAATAGTTCGTTCGAATTTTAATATTTTGACATGATTTTTTTTTCTTTGCATAGGATAGTAGAGAACGATCCACAACCGGCCTAGTTTTTACTTTCAGAACCGGTTTGAACCAGTTATGAAACGGAAACTATCCTAATATAAAAAGTGCAACCCCCCCCCCCCACCCCCAGATCCACAGAAGTCCCTCCGGAGAACAGTGTCTGAATTTAACACTGCCTATTGAACTCCGGTTAATCGAAAATGATTTGGTCCCATGCTTTCCGGATAATCAGAGTTTTTACTGTTAGTTTCAACACCTTAATCAGGCTCTTCCTCAGCGAATATTTTTATAACTGCAATAAAAAATATAAAAGATATATAGTTATAAAATATAAATATAGTTATAAGAATATTCGCTGAGGAAGAGCCTGATTAAAAAGAATTGAAAGTACTAAGATTTTTTTTTTTAATAAAATGAACTTTTAACATCCCTATTCGATTATTTTAATCGCCTTTTACGTAAATCTGAAAATTTTAAAGTTCTTATTACATATTTTATGTTTTAATAAACAAGGTGAAAATTGCGTTTTTATTCATGTTCGTTAATTAATGTTATTGAATTCGTGATTTTTCATGAAGGAAGAACAAATTTATTCCTACCCAAATTCAAGATATTTGCTGACATCACAATCTTCTTATTCAGTGTATTTATATATTAATGCATTTTTTTTTTTGGGGGGGGGGGGGGGGTATTAAGTCTGGCTAAACCTGAAATGAAGCTTCCTTATTGTAATGGGAATTTAGCACTGAATAATTTAGGAAAAACACATTTCACCTTTTGAATATTTAATAGTAAATTATTTATCGTTAACTTGACCTTTGCATTTAATATTTCGTTTCCAAATCGACATCGAAATAAAATGTATGGAACCACAAGGATTTAGACACCGAAATCAACAACCATTTAGCAAAGGGTTAAAAGAAAAAAAACTGCAGCTATGACGTAAGGACAATTAAAAAAAAAAAAATCTCAGCTGTCCGTTAAGTGTAACGCTTATTTGATACGTCAACAGAAGTTTAGCGTAAGTAACGATGCAAATACCAGAAAGGGAAGTTGTATTTTTTCCCGGTTAAGAATCACGTGATTGAAACGCGCCTGTTTGTTATAGCAGGGTTTATTTATTTATTTATTTATTTTTAGCTTACGGCTTCTTAAAGGGACTGTTTTATTATAGAAACAAAACGATCCAATTATAAATTTTATTATTATCTATATTATAAAGGTCAAACGTATCTGTGCGTAACGCATACGTCATTTTGCGAATGACAACACTTTCAGATTTTAAATGAAATTTCGGTATTGCAATTTTTGCCACTACAAATTTTTAACCTAAATATCACTCATTTTCAATTATTACACCATCGTGTAGGGAAAAAATGTACTTTTAAATGAAATTTGTTTGAAAGTTGTATTTGTTTTTAAACATTAATTTCTTTGTAGTTTTTAATACCACTTTTCTAATTGTGGCAACAGGAGTATCCAATTTCTATTAAAAGAAAAAGGGGGAAAAATTGGTTACTGTATCTTTATGTTGCCATTTTCTCATTAAAAAGGAAAAAAATTGAAATTTAAATATATTCTATTATGCGAATTGTGAATTTTGATTTCATTTATAAAATTTTAATTTACACGTAAAAAGAAGATTAACAGTTTAATAACTGTTCCAGCTAATAGCATTTAGACTTCAAGTTTTGAATCAAAATGATCAAATTAAAATGCCAATTTTTTTGAAAAGGTGAATACAGATACAAATGTGCTATTGTAAATTTTGATATGGTGAAAATGATGCTGGTTTTAGATTTCACAGGGAAGGAAAAAAATTCTTGATTGAGCTAAAGTAGAATAAATTTTAAATTTTTTTCATTTTGGAATACTAGCATAAGAACCTTTATTGGTAACTTTATCATAATAACAGATCTTTATTATTTTTTGCTATGCTTACATGTACGATTAGAGTTTAATTTTAACAATTTCTACAATTCAGTTTTATAGGAATAGTATTTTGTTAATTTAACGTTAAATATCGTTTGTTTGAGAGTTGCCAATATAAAGTCCATTTTTAATTTTAACTAATTTTGTAGGTTTATTATAAGTCAATGAAACAGTTCCTTCTTAAACATTTTTTTTCATCAAAATTTGACGGGTTCTACCTTGTTTTTTTTAAATGTTAAAATCCCTTGAGTCGTTCCCAAATCAATATCGAAACAAAATGTAGTCTGTTTTTGGACACTAAACCCAATAACGAATAAACACCACACGGATTTTGATAGGTCTAAACTAGATAGAGATCTTTAGACCAGAGGTTCCCAAACTTTATTGGCACGCGACCCACCTCTAAGTAAAAAATTTTTCGCTCATTACGATGGTGTATATCAGAATGGAAACTGCCATGTGAAATTTATAAGCTATCCTATCCAGCGTTGGGTTTATGACATCAGATACTGGTTTTTGACATGACAAGCATAAAAAACTGGTTTAAGCCGTCAAAAACTGGCTTAAACCGTCAAAAACATGTAATGCGCTTTAAACATTTTAAGAACAAGAGAAACAAGTTGGAAATTGCACGTGAAGCGTAGCAAACGAGGTGCGTTCGTACGATAACGAAGTTTTAATAATATTACTCTCATATATCAATCTCATAAAATTATAAATAGTGAATTACAACTAAAACGCTCAACAAACAATGTTCTCCCTATACCATTATGTAATGGAATACTTTTGTGTGGCCTTGTAAATCAATAACAAATGTTCTTTGCACCACAGATTATGTAAAATGTATAATATAATATGTACTTTATAGTTGCATAAAAATTTTATTAAATTCGAATGAGTGCAACACCATTAAAATGCATTTGAAACATTTTCCCCCATTGACCGTAATGTAACGGAATACTTTTGATTGTCCCTGTAATTGATCTATTCATTCGATTTTCATAAAATTTGAAATAACTCGACAAAATTATGTAGTAACTATGTATTTTAAATTTCAAACGATTAAAATGCATTTGAAACTTTTTCCCCATTGACCGTCATGTAACGGAATACTTTTGATTGCCCCTGTAATTGATCTATGCATCCGATTTTCATAAAATTTGAAATGACTCGACAAAATTATGTAATAATTATGTGTTTTAAATTTCAAACGATTCGGTTGGGTAGTTTTTGCGTTGTTATATGCGGACGGGCAGACAGACAGACAGACAGACAGACGGACAGACAGACAGACGGACGGACTGAGCGACAACAATAGGTGCTACGTATTTACATAATTACGAACGCACCTAAAAACATTGAATAAGTCTTAATGATTTAAATAATTTTTCATTTAAAATTAAATTACTTTAATAGCAATAAAAATTGTTTTTTTTTAGAATGTTCAAACAGAAGAAAATGATTTTGTACAGTTTCTTCTGTTTGAACATTCAAACAGAAGAAACTGTTTGAATATTGAAATGTTGAATGATGAAACTGTTATCTGGATCAATTTTACCCCGCAGCATCCTATAGTACATAACCAATTTAGCACATTCATTTACACCCAAATGATTTCTGAGTTTGAATTCAGACATTTTTTTCCAGGAGGGACTTTAGTAGTTCCGGGGGGGGGGGGGGGGGCATTTCATTACTCCGAGGAGGAATGTCCCATCCGAGCCATCCTCTGAATTCAACACTGGTTTAGAGTGCATGAAGTTAAAGTTAGAGTGCTAGCAGGGCTTGATAGCAGAAGCATTGCTAGTTGAGCAAGTTTTGGAGGCAGGCCAAAGTTTCGGATTTACGACAGATTTTATTTATTTTTTTTTTCTTTTTTTCTGGAAATGATAATGTACAATACACTAATACTGAACTTTTAATATTACATCTAACGTTATATATGTGTGACAGATATTTTACGTGACATTTTACTGATCAGTGTAGTATTCGAGGTTTTTGACAAGAGGTTTTAGACATGACGGTTTAAACTACGGTTTTAACCGGTTAAAACCGCGCACTGTCAAAAACTTGCCAAGCCTGATCCTATCCTACAAAAAAGGCAAAATTTTCGTACAAAGAATACACTAACAGCAATTCGTAATTCCAATATGTGTATACTAATTAAAGATACATTTATTTAGTATCAAAACACAACTTTATTGTCAGTGCGTTGTCTGGTACTAGTTTTTACAGATCAGGATTAAAATTGGTTAATTTCAACCTTAATTCACTTTCAACTACGCAGTTTTTTCCATATATACAGTCGAGTCTCTCTATAACGAAACTCCGTACATCGAATTTCTCTATATAACGAATTTTTAGTAGGAACGGTCCCCTTTTCGCATGATTACATTAAAAATATACTATAGCGAAATATCTATCTCCATATAACGAATTTTTTCATAAATTGGTCATAAAAAACAGTTTTAAAAAGCTTCGAAATCATATGGAATCAATTTCCCATCACTTATTTTTGATTTATCGTCAGTGCTGAGGTTTTGTTTTATTATTTTTTTCTCTCCTTGGGTTCTTTAAATCCAACGAATTCATCCCACCTCACACACACCTTTCCACATCTTTCTCAAAACAGTGTCATTTGGATTCATACACACGTAAGAGAAGAATCAATGAGAGGCACATAAGAGAGGCCTTCAAATGGAGGGAAATGTTAACTACAATTTTTCATTCCTTGATAAAATTTGAGAATTTTTTTCCAGGTTAACAATTTTAAAATCAAAACAACAAAAAATTAGAGATTTCTTCGTCCGAAATTAATGCAAGTCTTCCTTAAGCTTTCAAATAAATGTCTGTCCTCTTTTTTGAAACAGCATAAATAATTAAGAAATAAAATGTTAGGTTAATATTTACTTTTAAACACTTCAAATTCTTAATTCAAAGGATCAAAAATAATATTTGTTCAATTTTCACACATTAAATACGATATTTAACATCATTCTCTATACATCGAATTTCTCTATATAACGAATTTTTTACTGAAACGGTGGATTTCGTTATATAGAGACTCGACTGTATTTGTTTTTGAAAAACAGCCAAGTACAAAAAAGCATCTTCGCACGAGTATGTTGCGTTGAACTCCATCAAAGAATTCAAAGCTCATTTAGATGTTTCTGGATATTCTACTCGTATATTTATTTCTTCATAAGGAATTATTTGCTATTTATCTTCATTATTTGCTATTTCTTCATTATTTGCTATTAAAATTGTCGGATTTTTCTTAACAGATGAAATGCAATATATATTTTTGTAACAAACCTCGATTGTTTCGGCGACCCATAGTTTGGGACATAAAGTAACAACCATTTACAAAATGGTTTAAAAAACAAACGGATATACAGGGTGTTTATAAAGTCCCGGACCCATTTTGATGTTTAAATAACTCATAAAATAATGAAGATGTAAACAAACCTATGGCATTTATGGATGGAATAACTCATATATTTTCCTTTTCAGGTTTGAATATCTTTACTTTTGTAAATATCGTCTGCGCGTGTGGTTCATTCCATTTTCCAGTCTAAATATCCTTACTTTTCTAAATATCGTCTGCCTATTCATTGCACTTTTTCTCTCTCTTGTTTTTGGCAACTATTGCAATGTTATGTTTACTTTTGATGCGTTTGTTCCATGTTACTTTTGTATGTGCAGGACCGTAGCTAGACGTGAACAGTAGGGGAGGCTCAACAGAATGTGGGGGGGGGGGGGGGGCTCATATTTTTTTCCTCTCTTTCTGTTTAGTTTAACGCAAAAAGGTAAATGAGTGCATATTCACATTGTAGATACATTGTTTCGTATTAAGGGGACGGTGGACGTTAAAAATTTATTTTATTCATTTTTATCTTAGCAATATGAAATTTTGGGCGTATATACACCAAAAGCATATAGAATACCTTCAAAAAATTTCCAATCTTATTAAAATTTGTAATTTTTTTTTACAAAAAATAAAATTTTTAAACGAAATTTTAAAATGCTCCTCGTGTCTTAATTTTTGAAATATTTTCTTGCTTTTGCATTTTTATCACTTAAAACTTTATTATAAACAAATTTGTGTAAGATTTTTTGAATCTCTTGAATAGTTAATAAAATATTAATTAATATTAATAATTAAATATTAATTAATATTAATAATTAAATATTAATAAAATATTAATAATTAAGTATTAATAAAATATTAATTTTACAGATTTTTTTCTAAATTCCTTATCGATTTTCATCAAAATTTTGCCTTTTAATAAGCAAAAAATAAAATTTGACTATCTTAATGAAGACGAATTTTAAAAAGCTTACGCAATTTCTTTCTAAATAATATCAGGATACTTCCTTATCAATTTTATAAATATTGATCAAGAATTAAGACGCAAGGAGCATTTCAAAAATCTAAAAACGCTGAAAAATTAGTTTTGATAAAAACAGATTTAAAAGTATATAAATACATTTATCTTTATTATTTACTCCTGAAAACCTTCATAAATGATATTTTAATAAGAAAACTGTTTAGGTACTATCACACCCCAGAAATAGACCTTTTTTCTGAGGATTTTGCTCAAATAAAGGTCCACTATCCCCTTAAACTGCTGTAATACCTTCAATTTATGCTAAGAAAACTATATGATGATGGAAATTTTGAGTGTATATAATTGGTGCAAGATTAAACATCATGTTAGCTTCCTATGTACGAATAGAATGAGGGAGTGTTGAAACACTTATTTTAGCTACAATTTATTAATTTTGCAAAACTCTGAAGAGGGTCTCAAAACTAAATTAGATTTTTTGAACTGAATTTTGTTTGAATTTTCGGAAGATAAGTTCATTGAGTGACCTTGGAATCTTTTCCAGGGGGGGAGGGCTCAAAATATTTTAGGGGGGCTGATCCGCCCATAGCGCCCCCCTTAGCTACGGCCCTGCCGTATGTGACGTTTTATTCGAGCGGATATGCTCAAAAGAATGCATACACCACAAGAGAATTTGCCACCACCAGGCGTGAAATTGACTTGATATTCTCCGTGCGACGATGGGGGAAGTTCATTGTCAAGGCTCATGAAACTTTTTGAGTCTATCTAGCCATTTATGTTAATCATTTTAATCTATCTTTATTATCTTATGAGTTATTAAACATCAAAATGGAAACGGGGCTTTATAAACACCCTGTATTATTATATATATGTATATGATAGAGCAACGTCTATTAAGAGCCTATTTAAGCCTCTGAAAAGCAGAGAAAGGTTTGTTATTCAGATATCATGTGTAAAAGTTTACAAATTCACAGGATTTGAAAATGTTCTATATTTGGCCATCTGTCATGGAATCGGTTCAGTAGTTCTCGTAAGCATGCAAGGGTAAAACCTCTAAAAAACGGACACCTTAAATTGTGAAAAGGATCTGCTATTCGGAGGTCATTCATAAAAGTATATAAATTTATAAATAATATGAGAAGATATCTGCTCCACGGAATTGCGCTGTGTCAACAAAATATCACGCAATCGGTTCAGTAGTTATTTTATAAACATAGCCGTCATAGAAAACGTCTATTAATAAAAAAATCTCTGAAAAACAGTCAATGGTTTGCTATTCAGAGATCATCTGTAAAAGTATACAAATTCACAAATAATATAAGTTTGCGGAACTGCACTGTGTCAAAAAAAAATATCACGGAATCGGTTCAGTAGCTGTCATAGACATGCAGGAAGTGAAAATGTAAAACTCCCAGGTGTTATTTAGAGATCATCTATAAAAGCATACAAATTCACAGGAAATATGAGAAAGGGCTTCGTTCTATGGAACTACACTGTGTCAACAAAATATTATGGAATCGTTTCAATAGTTTTCGTCTAGTAAGAGTAAAACCTCTGAAAAGCGGACAAGAGCCTGTTATTAAGAAATCATCTGTCAAAGCATATAAATTCGCATTTAATGTAAAAAAGCTTTGGTGTATGGAACGGAATTGGGTCAACAAAATATCACGGAATCGGTTCAGTAATTCTCATAAGACATGTGAAAATGATCCAGAAATCAGCCATAAAAGTATACAAATTTACAATTAATAAGAAAAGGCGTTAGTTCTGTAGAAGTGCATTGTGTCAAAAAGAAAAAAAAATTATAGAATCGGTCCAATAGTTCCCATTAGACATTTGAAAAGTAAAAAAAGTAAAAAAAAAAAAAAAAAAAACCTCACCGGTGTAGTGAACTGTAGTAAAAACTCTATGAAACTATATTGTATCAATAAAATATCATAGAATCGGTTCAGTAGTTCTTTTATAAACGTAGTTCTCATAGGGCAACTTCTATTAAGAGTAAAATCTATATATAATAAAAATCCGAAAAGGATTGGGGGATACAAAATTAGCGGTAATATGACAAGGTTTAGAACTGCATTGTGTCAAAAAAATATCACGGAATCGGTTCAGTAGTTTTCATAGATATGTAAAGATTCAAAATAAGGTAAAACTGACTGTCTGAAATGTATTCGGATATCATCTGTAAAAGTATACGAATTCCAATTTACGTTTATAAATAATTATACATTCACAATACGTTTGCTCTAAGATACTGCACTGTGTCAACAAAATATCACGGAATCGGTCCAGTAGTTCCCATAAAACATGTGAAAAAATTAAAAAAAAAGTAAAAGTTAAAAACTCACCGGTGTAGAGTTCCCCCGGCACGTACTTGTCCGGATTCCCGGATATCTTGATGTAAAATCCGTTGTCACCGGGTACCTTGGGTATCGCCACCCCGGGAGGGGCTCGGCGACACCTGCCCGGGAAACTCTGGGGTATCATCCGGGGTTCGGCCTCGACCAGACTCGGCCCTTCGACCGCCCCGACCCAGCCCCCGACGCACAGCAGCACGGCCCAGCACAAAAACACATTCCACATGTCCCAACACAAGTTTTTAAAAAACACAAATAAATATCTCCACGTGCGAGATTCGTTTGCACGGAGGGAAAAGATGCGGAGATGCGACTTTCGCAACGTCTCCACGGGTTCTGAGGAGCGAGAGAGAGATTGCGTCACCGGGACACGCCCCCCCCCCTGCGATTCTGACGTCAGAGGGCGCTTTCGCGGGAGGAGGGATTAGATAGAAAATGAAGGACTTGAAATTTCGCTTTCTCTCTCTCCGCTGATGAATTTAGTTACACCATGAAAATATCGTTTGGCAATAATGCTTTTCAATGCAAATATACAAACGATATTTTATTAAAAACTTACTGTTGATTAAACTTATTTATTACCTTAAAAGTAATATCTTTTTTAAAATATATACACGATTTATACACAAATCAATTAGAAAAAAAAAACATTGAAGATTGTTAAATTTCGGTTTTTTATGTGTATTTATAATAAAATAATACAGCTCATATTCAAAATACAGTCGAGCCTCTATATAACGAAATCCATCGTTCCAGTAAAAAATTCGTTATATAGAGAAATTCGATGTATAGAGTATGATGTTAAAAATAGTATTTAATGTGTAAATTTTGAACAAATATTATTTTTGATCTTTTTAATTAAGAATTTGAAATGTTTAAAAGTATATATTAACCTAACATTTTATTTCTTACTTATTTAAGCAATTTCAAAAAAGAGAAAAGACATTTATTTGAAAGCGTAATGAAAATCAAATAAGGAAGACTTACATAAATTTCAGAGGAAGAAATCTGTAATTTTTTGTTGTTTTGATTTTAAAATTACAATTGTTACGCTCTCAAAAAAAATTCTCAAATTTTAGCAAGGAATGAAAAATTGTAGTTGATATTTTCCTCCATTTGAAGGTCTCTCTTATGTGCTCTCATTGATTCTTCTCTTATATGTGTAACAATTCAATTGACTGTGTTTTGAGAAGGATGTTGAAAGGTGTGTGGGAGGTGGGATGAACTTGTTAGATTTAAAGAATAAGGAGAGAAGTAATATTTATAAAAAAAAAAAAAAAAAAAAAAAAAAAAAAAAAAAAAAAAAAAAAACCTCTTCACTGAACGATAAATCAAAAATAAGTGATGGAAAATTGATTCCATATGATTTCGAAGCTTTTTTAAAACTGAATAAATTAAGATCAATTTATGAAAAAATTCGTTATATGGAGATAGATATTTCGCTATATAGAATCTGTTTTTAATGTAATCATGCGAAAAGGGGACCGTTCTTATTAAAATTTCGTTATATGGAGAAATTCGATGTATGGAGTTTCGTTATATAGAGGTTCGACTGTATTAGAATTATTACTTTCTTTTTCACAAATTCAAAATATCGTCTGGTGACTTAATCTCTTTCAATGCAAATATGCAAACGATATTTTTTATGAAGAACTTTTTATTTTTGATTAAACTTATTTATATTATCTTAAGATTAATATCATTTTTGAAAAGATTAATTGGAAAAAAAATATATTTTTTTTAGTCAAAATATTAGAATATTTATTCAAGTGGTTCAAAATGTAAGAATACTTCACATTAATTCTCCAACGTCGATTCATGACTGGTGGCATCATCGATTAAACTCAGACGATTTTATTTAAAAACAGTATTCTTTTTGCAGTTTGTTTGCTTTTTCGTCGTCTTAAAATGGGTCATTGTGATATTCCAAGGAGTACTTCTGCAGAAATCGAGGAATTTCGGGGGTCACGCGTTTCAAAAATAAACTTTTAATATTGCAAAATTTTGGATTTTTTTATGTGTATATGTATATACAGAGTGCCAATGGCTAATTCCTAAATCGTTAATCATAGACATGTAATTCCATTTACCAAAATGTTTTAAATGAGTTAAAGAAATATTTTGAAAGCAATTTGGGTCAATAAAATCATTTCTTTACAAATAGGAAATTTAAATTCTCATACGGTTCCCGGTGCTACAAGTTATATCTAATATATATATACTACGCTAACGTATGTGGCATAGAAATCGCGATTAATTGTTTAATGGCAACGTCCAAACAAAACGCATCTCATTGGCTATTGTGTAAAAGTTCTTTGGCAGGAATTAGGCCGAGGTAAATCGGTTTATTTATATTTCGCTCTTTCGCTGCAATTATGAAACTTCAAAATATCATTATTTTCGATTTTCTGTTTTTTTTATTTAAAAAGAAAAAAATAAAATTCGTGTATTTAATGCTTGAGTTTAAAGTTATGTATTATTAATGAAATGAGTGAAAGGATTGTGTATTAAATGAAATTAATGGAATACAAAAAAAATGGCTCGGGAACAATGTCCGGCACACGGTTAGCATAAAAATACCCAGTCCTTGATTTTTCTAGCAGAATCTTCTGATTCGGCAAAGATTTGAACAAGTGAATTAAATTATTAATAAAAGTAATATGATACAATAGTCAGCATGTGTTTAAGGGAGACCAACTGGTCGCCAAGGGCGGCTAGTTTAGTAAATGTTTCCTATTACACTAACAAGTAAGACAAAGAAAGATCCTTTCATATAACAATAAAATTGACCGATTTATGAAATTTTGGTACTACTCTGTTATCCCGTCGACCGATTTCGCCAAATTATACAAATCACCAAACTAACAGTAAAATTATACATATTGACGTAATTTTTATTTTAAATAATAAAAAAATAAATAATTAGTAGAATGTTAATAAAAAGTCGAAATAAAAATCACTTAAGTGACGTTTTAAACACGTGAATCGTATTGAATGCCATTGAAAGTGACATTCACGATCCTCCATTATTGGCATTTAATCTTATAATTTGGCGATAGTATTTTGGTCGACGGGATAAGAGAGTAGTACCGAAATTTAAAAAATGCACGACTTTCCCGCGTTGAAAACAAATGGGTTCGACCATGATTTGAGGGATCATACACCAAATTCTTGAAGTATTCGGAGAACTTATTTTGCTCTTTGGAAAACACAGACAAGGAAGGTCTCCATACTGGGCATACCCAGAATTTTATGAAAAAAATACTAATTAAAGTACTTATGTATGTAATAAAGGATCAGTCAAAATTAGCGGTGGAATCACATTAGATATTGTGTAATAAAAAATAAAATATGTTCGTATATTTGGCGTGAAAAGACTAAAGAGTCACTCGATTTGGCGAGCAGCCCTTTTCTTCGCCAAAAGCAAACGATTATAATGAAACTCAAAAGCGTTGGATATTTAGTTTGCGTGTAAATGGTATTTAACGAATTTCAACATAAACAATGAGAGACTTTAATATATATACATCTATATACGTATTGTATTACATACAGTGTCTCACATAAGTGATGGGACACTTGTGCTTTACAAAAGGAGACTAATCAAATAAATTAAAAAAACAAGTACACATTTTTTTGTGGGTGTGTTTCATACTTAAATTTAGTAAAGATTATTACATAACACACATTTTGTCAAAATATTAATTTAATAAAAATACAAATGTTTAGAACGGAGCAAAAAATAGCTCACATAAGTGATGGGACACCATTATATATGCAACAAAAATCGTCTGAAATAAGCAATAAAAAAAATTTTTGGGGTTTTATTTTTACTTAAAAGCAATTGGCAATAATTTATAAAATCGTCTGCAGTATTTCTCTCCAGTTTGTTTTGGAATTTTTGTGTTTTTTAGCTCTGTGTAGCCACGAATGCTAAACGAAAAGAAACTTCGCCTGAAATTCGAAAATTAGTTATTAATTTGCATATTGAACGTGGTAAATCTATTAGAAAAACTGCTGAAACAGTTAAATTGAGTCTTTCAACAGTTTTTAATATCATTAAACGATATAAAAAGAATCATATGATTCAGGATAAAAGACCTGGCCGACCATCAAAGCTATCCAATGGAATAAAGCGAATTATCGTTCGAAATATTAAAAAAAATCCAAGAAATAGTGCTTCAAAAGTTGCTGCTGATTTACAAGCATTATATGGAATAATTGTTAATCCTGAGACTATTAGAAGGGTAATTCGATCTGCTGGATATCACTGTAGCGTAGCCAGGAAAAAATTCTTCGTAAGTGAAAAGAATAGAAAACTCAGACTAGCTTTCGCAAAATCCAATATAAATAAGAATTCTGATTACTGGAATAAAGTTATATTTGCTGATGAGAGTAAATTTAATATATTTGGTTCTGACGGTAGAATCTTGGTGTGGAGAAAACCCAGGGAAGAATTTCGCAAACAGAACTTGGTACCAACAGTAAAACATGATGGAGGAGGAGTTATGGTATGGGGGTGTATGTCATCCGCTGGAGTTGGTAATTTTGTTTTTATTGACAGTATAATGGATCAGTACAAGTATATTGATATTTTAAAGCAAAATTTGAAATCTTCAGCACGAAAATTGAACCTTCATAACGATTTTAAATTCTACCAGGACAATGACCCCAAGCACACTGCTCTGAAAGTTAGACTCTGGCTGCTATATAACTGTCCTGAAATAATGAAAACACCACCACAATCTCCAGACTTAAATCCCATAGAGAATGTTTGGCAAGAATTGGAATCAAGAATTCGCAAACACACCATTTCTTCAAAACAACAACTAAAATCGGTGCTTCAAGAAGAATGGGGTAAAATCACTCCAGAAATCACAAAAAAATTAGTCGAATCCATCCCAAAAATATTAAATCATGTTTTAAAAGTAAAAGGAAATCCAACAAAATATTAAAACCTTTTAAAAAGTAAAATTTTTGGATAAATATTTGATGGAAAAGTAAGTGTCCCATCACTTATGTGAGCCATTTTTTGCTCCGTTCTGAACAATTGTATTTTTACTAAATTAATATTTTAATATTTTGACAAAATGTATGTTATGTAATAATTGTTACTAACTTTAAATATGAAACACACCCAAAAAATTTTTGCACATGTTTGTTTATTTATTTTATTGCAGTTTCTTTTTATAAAGCACAAGTGTCCTATCACTTTTGTGAGACACTGTATATGTATATTACTCGTTGAAGTAGTTATTTAATTAATCGCTGGAAAAAATGTTTTCATAAGCTAAAAAAAATCATATTGAGAAAAATTATCTTTATACATTTAAGCGTATTCAAAAATAAACGTCATATGTTTTCATAGCAACAAAATCTAATCGACAATTCTCAATTGAACTTTGAGCTTGAAGCAAATTTAATTAAATTTAAATTATAAATTTCGTTTTTAAATCTCAAATTTTGATGATTAAATTTGAATATAAATACATATAAATTTCGATATAACAAAATTATACTTAAAACAAACTAAAACTTACAAAACTAAAGTTATTTAAATTAAACTTATCAAAACAAATTCAACATGAAACTTTTTTTTCTTGAAGAGTATTTGACATAAAGTATTTTTTTGCTTTTTATCGCCATCCGATGATAAATCGCCAAATAACGAACTTTTCATTATTTTTTTACGGTTACTGAATGAAGATTCCGCCGAAATTTTTTTTATAAACTTATATATCCACACGAGAAGAACATTCTGTAATTTTTTCAGGTTTTTTCGGGGTATGTCCGTATGAAGACCTTCCTTGTAAGTTCATGAACTTACGCTCGTATTTTGCGCTTTGAAAAACACTGAGTTAACTCTTATTAAGTTTAACCCTTTTAGGGCCGAGGAGCGCTGCTCTCGTTAGCTGTGAAAAATGCTAGCGTCGCGATAGCGCTCCTTCTGACACTTCACTTTTGGCGCGTTTGATAAAGTGCTATTTAAGATTAGTTCATTTATTGTCGCCTAGCAACAGGAATACGAAAGTGTAGGAAGTTTTCTAATTGCAAACGATAAACTGTGAATGAAAGGCATTATCATTTTATTTCAGCAGTTTTTTCTAAGCTGTGAAAAAAAAAAAAATCTTTGTTTTTATTGTTGTGACATAGTTTCGAACACTGGATAAACATAGTGACGGCCGTGCTACCGTGTTCGTATTTCGATTCATTATATTGCATTCTAACTATCTTCGATCGCATATTTTTTATATAAACATCGTGATTATTATTATTATTTCTAATTTGGTTTCAAAATGTCGGACACAAGTGAATTTTCAGATACAGCACGACGGCGCTCTTTGGCACTTTTCAAAGCAGCGCTCCTTGGCACTAGAAGGGTTAAGATTAGCTAATGTAATTGTATTTTAACATTATTTTTTCTTCTGTAAGAACTTTCTTTTCATAATTTCATTTAACAACAGGTGGGTAAGTGTGATCACACACAGGGTTTCGTTCAAAACACTGTATCATTAAATTAAATAACCCAAAACGGTCAATAGAAATTCCTCTTCGGATTTCTTTGCCAACCGGAACAGTCTAAGCTGAAAAGATTCGAGTAAAACTCTCCAAAGAGACAAACTCTTATTATAACCCCGCTAATTCGGAGTCCGTTAATCCGGATCGGTTTGGTCATTTTTTTTTCAAGTTTAAGGGAGACCCGTAAGAAAATACCCAAAATTTTTATTATTGATTTTAAAGTAATGAATTTTGGTACAACTATTTAAGAATCTTCTTGTAAGGAATAATTAGCAAAAAAATTCAACTTTTTATTAAAAAGTATATTTTTTATGGGGATTTTTATTTTTTTTTTGTCGAAAAGTACACTTTTTTAAATTACTACTCCTCATTCAATTTTCAATATTTTGGTATTACTAAAATTTCTTAAATAGTGTTATAGTATATAGGAAAGAACTAAGGAGAGAAATTTTTAATTTTCTATTTTAATCGGCTGAAAAAAAAAATACGCATGGTAAATTTCCTTAAATTCGTTACAATTTTCATGTGTACCAATTTATGTAAAATTTTCAGAAATAGTTAAAAAAATATCTCTCCTTACTTTTGTTGCAAATTTTTTTAAGATTTTAATAACATAAACACTTTGTTTCTAAATCATTTTACCACTGAGCCTTAGTACTTTGAACTTAGGCAAAATATGGAAAAAGTCATTTTCAGGAAAACACATTTTAAATGGCCGCTAGCCCTTTAAACTCTATAGTGAGTACAATTTAAAAATAGCTCATTTTCTACCTGTTCCAAGTGTCCCCGAGTTCTGAAATTTTGCATGGATATTCGCAAATATGTATTTTATCGTTTTCTGACATAAATTTTTTTTTTGAACTTTTGATGATTTTTGGCCGAAAATGGGGTTCGGGTCTCCCTTAAGAAGCGACTGGTTAATTTCCATATCATTAACTTGTTTCATCGTCGCATTCTGAATAAAAAGAAATTCTGAAATCGTTTTGGAAGCTTATTTTTATAGCTATACTTTAAGCTTTCTTAGTTAAACTCTTATTTAAACTACACCCAACGAACTACGTAAGCTCAAAGCGCATGCGTGACCGTACGGCTCACAAAAGGTATAGAAAACCGGCACAGCAGAAAATTACAAACTTTTTTATTACAAAGTAAACATTTTTACCGTCTGTAAATATTCAATAAGTTTAACATAAAGGTGATTTTCAGTAAGTACGTTTTTGTTTTATTTCATTTTTTTCTAATTCTCTTAAATAGATTATTCTAATTAAATTAATTGGGTCTGGTCCGAACTATCGGGGTTCTGCGTCGAAATGGAAAAAGCGAAGCAGAACCGCAGGAATGAATTCCTCCGGGAGTTTAATAAAGTTTAATAAATATTAGTTTAATAATAATAATATAAAGTATATAATAAAGTATATAAAATAGTATATATAATAATAATAGTACAGTAGACTCCCTCAAATCCGCACTCCTAAAATCCGCACATATTTTACGGATGTAAACAATGAAACAATCAGTTCAGATGTAGGTGCAAAATTCGACTTTTTCAGTTTTATATCAATTCCATACATTTTTTAATTTGCAATTTTTGTTAAGGTTATTGAATTCATGTGTTTTTAAGGAAGAAAGAATAATTTATCTCTGAAAAAAAAAAAAATTGCTAATATCATTGGTAATCACAATCTTACCAAATATATTTATGTATTAATCAAGCTTTTTTAGTTATTAAGTCTGCCTAAACCTGAAATAAAGTTTCTTTATTTTATGATCCTGATGTGAATTAGTAATGTACCTTTATGAGGCAAGTTTCATTGAATAATTTAGGAAAAACACATTTCCTCTTTTATAATGAATATTTAATTGTACATAATTGTTTTAATTGTACATTTTTACCTTTCCTTTTTAATAATTTTAAAAAACATCTAAATTTTTATTATTTTAGTTTATTACTTTTTTTAATATTTTAGTATATTGTATGCATTCATTATACTTTTGATTTCATTATTAATTACATTCAAATTATTTTTTTTTAAATGTACAAATCAATGACCAGAAATCCGCAAAACCTCTGGTCCCGGATTTGTGGGAGTCTACTGTATATAGTATATAATAATAGTATATAAAATATAAATAATAAAGTTTAATAATATTAATGATTTAATAAAGTTTAATAAAGATTAGATAATAAAGGAGGAAAATCTTCTTCGGTGGGAGCAGGGAAAAGTGAAAAGAGAGCGAGTTTCTCATGACTCTGTTTACATGCATTTTTACCATCCCCCTCTCGCCCAATTACCACGATTCAAGCGCTTGAATACGCCATCTGGTGAAGAAAAGATGTAACTTCTCCATTCAGGATAACACCGTGTAAGCTCATTGCATTACATGCGTTTTAAATTTGTTCAGAATAATTATTCTTTTACACAATTTCAGATTTCCTATGACACTTGTTTTCTGTCTTACATGACGAAGTAAATATTATTACCAATTTGAATATCTAAAACTTTTAAAATACATTTATAATAAAGAATTGTTTCAATGGGACTTTAACATTAATTAAGGGTGTATTTCGATTCAAACTGCTTATTTTCCGATTTTATTTTTAAATTCATTTTGGCTCTCATAAGCATCCAACTGGCAAAATGCCTTATTTAGAAAGTACACAAGGTAGCATTATTGTCAATTCTTTGATAAACGCAGAAATTATTGCAAAAAAAGCAATCAAAAACGGCATTTTGAACAGATTTCTCCGAAGCGAGTGATTTGGGAACGAAAAAAAGGGTCAAGCTGAGAAGATAAATGTTTAAAAAATCCAATTCTAATGAATGAAGCGTGAAATGACATCACACGGCACCTCATACGTCTCTTCAAAAATCCCCTCATGTTTCCACTTTTAAAAAATGTGTCTGAAATTGTATAAGAAAATTTCGAGCTGTTGAAGATGGAAAAGCGTTTTTTTTTTTTCGAATACACGTAAGCATATGGAAGAGTTGGAATTAGATAGATAAAGTAAATACAGTGCTAAGCAAAAGTTTAGACACTGGTGTTATTTAACCTTTAAATAAAAAATACGAACACGTGAGTTTCACAAATGGCCATACTTATTTTTAAATATATTTTAAACATTTTAGGATAAAAATAATGGTTATAATATAAGATAATATTTAATTTAACTGAAAAAAATAAAATTTGAATATTGCAAAAGTTTAGACACTTTTTTGATTTTTTGCCAACTGTTCATGGAAAAATGCAAATTTCTAAGTTATGATGTCACATGTCTGAAGTATTTAATTATATCTCGATATGGCATCAGTTAGTGAAGATGCCACGAGCTAAAAATATTCAATTAGATGAGCTACTTGAAGTAGGAAAGCTGAAATGGAAAGGGAAGACTGTTGCAGAAATTTCAGCAGCATTGAATCGTCCAAAGTGGTCTGTCTATGAAGTATAGTCTAAGGATGACTCCTTCAAAACAAAACATAATCCGGAAGACCTTGTGTGACGAGAAAATGCGATGACAAAAGGATCCAGAAACTGACATTTACACAAGTAATGATTGCTTATTGCTAATCACATTAAATGTAAGTCAGAACTTTCTGTGTCGACGAAAATGATTCGTCAATGAATTAAAGAAACAGGTGAATCAATTTACATGAAAATGATAAAACAATCAACTTTAAAATATCGCTATAAATTGGCGAGAATGCAATTAACTTGCAAACATACGTCATATGGACCTAAATGGTACGCTATGATATTCAGTAACGAAAAAAAGTGGAATTTGAATGGCCCAAACAAGTGGGCATACTATTGGAATGACTTAAGGGTAAAGATCCTGGGACTTTATTAAGTCGACAAAAAGAAGGTGACTCTTAAATAATTTGGTCCTCACTTTGCTTTAATGCTTGTGTATCTGTGGAGTTATTCATTGGTTGCCAAGCAACACAATATTACGTACAAGTATATACGTTGGAGATTAATTTTTAGTCATTTGGGGAACTTTTGCTGATCTAAAGTATGGATTTTAGCATCTGTTCATGTTGTAAGAACTTCGTTTAACTCTGAAATACTATTGATCTCAACTGGCCGGCGTGTAGTTCTGATCCGGACCCAATCAAAAACTTTTGTAACATCATATGTCGTAATGTTTATGCAAATTTTTGCTATAATTTTCTTTTAATGAGTGTATTTACATTAAAAGAACGAGCTGCTGTTGAACATGTCTGGTACGAAATAGACCTCCGAGTGATGCAGCATTTAGTTTTTTTCGATGAAAAGTCACATTCTTGCACTAGCTGCAAACAAAGCGGGTGCAACTCGATTTTAATATGTAGTTATTTTTCTGTAAATACACAAATTGTCTGTACTTTTGCCACAATGTTAATTTTATTTTTCTGTCATTATATTTTATATAAAAGGTAAAATTCAAAATTTATTGTGTGTGAATAAAGGATAAGTCACAAGTAATATATGATAGATGAATTACAATCATTCGGTGCATGCTTCTGAAAATAGAAGCGTAATCGATCATTGTCTAAACTTTTGCTGAGCACTGTATTAGCCTCCGATGCTATTTCTTTCAGACAAGCTAAAAAGTGTCGTGTCAAAAATTGTGGCCCACTTACCTATCATACGTAGTATAGGGTAAGTCTTGCAATCGTTTTAAAACATCGAAACAACATCTTTTTTGACGAACTGACACGTTTCAGATGCTGGAGATTCCGAAAAACATATTTTTAGAAAAAAAAAAATTGCCGTCCGTCTGTCTGTCTGTAAACGCTCTCTATCTCACGAACAAATGGAGATAGAGACTTAAAATTTTGTATGTACTTAGTAAGTAAAAATAGGACGATTATCCGGAATAATTTTTTCGGACTCTCTAAAAATTCGTTCTGGTGAAATGTACATAAAAATTTTCGATTTTTATTATTTTAAGGAAAGGAAGTAAAAGGCAATAAAATAATACAAGTTTTGCATTATTTTATTGCCTTGGCCCTTGCCTTGCATTATTTTATTGGCCCAGGGGGACATCCCCCCCGGAAAAATGAAATGTCCCCCTCCGGAAAATTTGGGATTTTGGGTTTTCAATGGTGAAAAGGTGCAACCCCCCCCCGGAACTGTATGATGTCCTCCCCCCCCCGGAGCCACAAAATTCCCTCCCGGAGAAAAGTGTCTGAATTCAACACTGGTTATGAGGGTAAAAATAAATCTTTTCCAATTCGAAACAGATAAAACTTGCTGCGTTAAGGGTGTTCTTAAATCAAAAAGGGCCACTTTGCATGCATTAATATATTTTTGTTCGGAAAGGCATGAAAATAGCAGATGTTGTTACTCAGAAACTGTTTAATGGCACTCAATTTTCTGTTTTTTAGGTGCGTTCGCAATTATATAAATACGTAGCACCTATTGTTGTCGTTCAGTCCGTCCGTCTGTCTGTCCGTCGCATATAACAACGTAAAAACTACCCAACCGAATCGTTTGAAATTTAAAATACATAATTATTACATAATTTTGTCGAGTCATTTCAAATTTTATGAAAATCGGATACATAGATCATTACCGTCAATGGGGAAAAAAGTTTCAAATACATTTTAATCGTTTGAAATTTTAATTATTAATTTTTTAATTATTACATAATTTTATCGAGTTATTTCAAATTTTATCAAAATCGGATGCATAGTTCAATCACAGGGACAATCAAAAGTATTCCGTTATATTACTGTTAATGTGAAAAAATGTTTCAAATGCATTTTAATGGTGTTACACTCATTCGAACGTAATAAAATTGATATGCATCTATAAAGTATATATTACAATATATATTTTGCCTAATCTGTGGTGCAAAGAATATTTGTTATTGATTTACAAGGCCACACAAAAGTATTCTATTGCATAATGGTCTAGGGAGAACATTGTTTGATGCGCATTTTAATTGTAATTATTTACAGTTTTATGAGATTGATATTTTTATAACTTCGTTATCGTACGAACGCACCTCATTTGCTACGCTTCACGTACAATTTCCAAATTGTTTAAAAACACAATAGATCTTTCATAACAAGCCTTCAAAGTGGACTTTTTTGAGCACATTTCCCGACGAAGGCAGAAAAACCGGTCGAAAATCAGGAAAAGAACGGGTGATCACGTGATAGAAATAGCTTAGAACTCGACAGGTAAATTAATGATCATAAAATGGAAAACTAAGTTCGATTCGAAATCGCTTCCATAGTCAGGCATTCCAATTTCATACATTTCCGTTAAAAATGAATTTTGTAAATGTGTCAAATCGTTTTGCGCTTGTTGAGTGGAGCAGTTAAGAACACCTTTAAGCGAAGATAAGAGAGAGTGGCTTAAACAACAGTTTGGTGCTTTATAAAAAAAAAAAAAATGTTAATTATTAAAATATGTCTATTCATAGCTCCAGAAAATTTCCTAATCTTGCAATTTATTAATTTTCTTTAGGTGAGAAAAAAGATAGCTCTGGTTGGAGTAAAAAATCCACCACTCACAGAGCTTCTATTCTTCTAACCCTTTTAGGTGCAAGTTCTTTTTTAATAAAAAAATTTAAAAAAAAATATTTTTGCATTAAAAACACTGACACTAGCAATCCAAATAGATTAGCAAGTGTTTAACGAATATTTCACTGTCGGAAATATAACAAATGGCAGTGGCACAGCCAAGGGGGTGGTTTGGGGGTTAAAACCCCTTCCAGAACTAAGAAAGATCGTTATAATTGCCGCTTATAGGAATCAAAACCAAACTTAATATTTAAACGTTTTGGTGCATTTCGGAATCCGCCGCTTTATTGAATCAAATTTTATTTAATAAAGTGATTCAATAAAAATGGCGAAAATTCTACTTAAAACTGTGAAAGTGCACATCACATGGATTAGTTCAGTAAAAATTGGTTATTTGAACTAAATCACTTTTCTGAGACGCATCATGCTAAAAAAAAATGATGATTTTCTGCCATACTGATTCTATTAACCGGCGATTCAAATACCGAGCAATCACCTTCATCAGAAACTCAACCCCCCCTCCCCCCCCCTCTAGAACCGAATTCTGGCTGCGCCACTGACGAATGGTATTGTTCTGTGTACTATTTAATTAATACTCGTATGACAATGTTTGTTAATTTGCATACTATACAATTAATATTCATATGGCTGAGAAAGCAATTTTGGAGATGTTTAAAAAATATTGTATTACAATAAGTTTTAACCAATGTTACAACTTAATTTTTTTTTTTTTTTTCGTTTTATTACACATGATTCTGTCAGGACAGTAACTTTTATTTTAAATCTAAAGAGTGAAATACAGTCGAGTATCTCTATAACGAAACTCCATACATCGAATTTCTCTATATAACGAATTTTTAGTAGGAACGGTCCCCTTTTCGCATGATTACATTCAAAACAGTCTCTATAGAGCAAAATATCTATCTCCATATAACGAATTTTTTAATAAATTGGTCTTAATTTATTTAGTTTTAAAAAGCTTTGAAATCATATGGAATCAATTTTCCATCACTTATTTTTGATTTATCGTTTAGTGCTGAGTTTTTTTTTTTTTTTTTTTTTAATTATTACTTCTCTCCTTGTTCTTTAAATCCAACGAATTCATCCCACCTCCCACACACCTTATTTGATTTTCATTAAGCTTTCAAATAAATGTATGATGTATGTTCTCTTTTTTGAAACAGCTTAAATAATTAAGAAATAAAATGTTAGGTTAATATTGACTTTTAAACATTTCAAATTATTAATTCAAAAGATCAAAAATAATATTTGTTCAAATTTCACACATTAAATACGATTTTTAACATCATTCTCTATACATCGAATTTCTCGTATAAAAACATTTCATATTTATTTACTTAGAAGGTGTCACAAATAAAAATGAAATTAAAGAGTTGACATGTTTCGGTTCATTAATAAGAACCGTATTCATAACATATAAAATCAGTAGAAAATTAAATGACACTGGATATAAATAATATTAATAATATTATATATTATTTATATCCAGTGTCATTTAATTTTCTACTGATTTTATATGTTATGAATACGGTTCTTATTAATGAACCGAAACATGTCAACTCTTTAATTTCATTTTTATTTGTGACACCTTCTAAGTTAATAAATATGAAATGTTTTTATACGTGAATGAAAAAAGGTGAAGTGATTTTGTGTTAGTTTTTGAAAAAACGAAAGCTAACAACAGTTTTAACATCGAATTTCTCTCTATAACGAATTTTTTTACTGGAACGGTGGATTTCGTTATATAGAGATTCGACTGTATATGTTTACAAGAAAAGAATCGCAAATGGCGCAAAGAGAATTAAGCAAATAATAATTATTAATACTAAGTGAATGAAGTCCTGTAGTAAATGTATTGCCTTTAAATGTTGACACATGCTACATGTAAATAGTTGCAAAAGTATTTCTTAAAACAAAATAATATTCCACTGAAAGTCGTGTACTATTAATAGTATACCAGATCCGAAATAGACATAACATGGTAAAAAAAAAAAAAAGAAAAAAGAAAGAAAAACGCGATTCACACTTAAAATGTCTGATGATTTAAAGTGAAGAATATCGCAAAATAAGATATTCATTCATGTTAAACTACATTCAAAGAAATATCAGAAAAAAATAATAAAGCAATTAATAGAAGATTTTAAGAGACACGCTATACGCATTTATAGGTCTAAAGATGTTATTCAATTTCTTTGAGAACAATAGATGGCAGCACCAGTAAACGACTTTATAATCGAACAAAGAATCGAATTAGTTTGTCGCCGAAATGAACGCGATGAAAACTTTTATCGCGTCATCTATGCCGGGCGTCGCTTGAAAAATGTATGATTTTGAATAATTTTTCTTTTTAAATGTAGTGTAGTTGATCTTTTAAGAGATTTTCGCTCTTTTTATTATTGAAAATAAGTATTCACATATCATTAATTCACTTGATTTTACATGCACTTTTCTGTTAAAATAATAACAACAGTGTATTGAACTTAAGCCTAACTGGAAATACCAATAGTACGTTATTTGGCATACTCAACCTCCTTTTTATCGTGACACATTAATAACTGGATCAATATTTACGTTTAGTTTGTGGTAAGTTATTTAGAGATTTCTTTTCTTTTTCGTATAACGATTTCTTCAGTAAATAGAATCAGTCTCACAGATGGCAAGTTGTTTATGTATTATGTTTATTAACTAAAATTGAAAACTTATATTTTTTCTGCTGTTTTCTAAAGTCTCATTAAAATTTTATGGAATAAACTAAGATGTTAAAGCAATTTTAAGTAATAAAAAAGCATAAAAACATCTGGTACATGTTATATTTCAGTCTCTGACTCAATTTATTCAAAATTTTGCTGAAATGCCAACAAGATATTGGCAAAATAAACCTCCCCATAGATTATAGTATTAGCTTTTGACTATTATAACTAGCAAAAGCCGTGCTTAGTTTGGATTCACGAAGCATTATTTATAAGATAAATACTCTAAAGTAACAAATTGCATTTTTTTTGTATCTTTATTAAGCAAAAACGTTATTTTATGTTTTGGCGCCATTTTAATCTTAGATATCTAAATTCAGTGAAATAACTAAAAATTTTCTTGGAATTTTTTACTTGTGTAAATAAAAATATTTTCGAAACAAAATTTTACAAAATATTTGCTTTTGTTACCACTTTACAAAAAAAAAAAATAATAATAATAATATAATTCTTTTTAAATGCGTAAAAGACATTTCATACAGACATTTTTATTTATTTAATTAATCATGATTCTGCTTATGATTGATAATTCTATGATTAAATTTTTTTTTCCTGAAAATATGAGTTTCATTTTTTATTTGCAAAAATGCATCCATATTGGAAAAACATGCAAAATAAATTAATTAAAATATTAATTTTTTTTAAAGGTATTCTGTAAAAAAAATATTGTGCAAATCCACAGATCATAATTTATCTTTGAGTTTAATATCAAGTCAAAATATAGAATAGTTCTTTTTGTAAAGTGCACAACAAAATGTAATTTGTGTGGCCTAGTAGAGGAGTCGCTTCGCTCATCCTAATAATTGAAATAAAATAATAATTGTCTTCGCCTGACAGGACAGGAGCCTTAAGGTGTTCTTAAATCAAAAAGGGACAACTTTGTGGCATAAGCTTTAATTTATTTTTGATCGAAAATGCATGAAATTAGCAGGTGTTGATCAAAAACTGATCAAAACTGGTGTTGAAAATATGACTTGCACTCATATTTTCAGTTTTTTAGGTGCGATCGTAATTATGTAAATACGTAGCACCTATTGTTGTCGCTCAGTCTGTCCGTCTGTCCGCATATAACAATGCAAATACTACCCAACCGAATTGTTTGAAATTTAAAATACATAATTATAACATAATTTTGTCGAGTCATTTCAAATGTTATGAAAATCGGATGGATAGATCAATTACAGGGACATTCAAAAGGATTCTGTTACATTACAGTCAATAGGGAAAAAAGTTTTAAATGCATTTTAATCGTTTGAAATTTAAAACGTATAATTATTGCATAATTTAGTCGAGTCATTTCAAATGTTATGAAAATCGGATGCATAGATCAATTACAGGGACAATCAAAAGGATTCCATTACATTACGGTCAATGGGGAAAAAGTTTCAAATGCATTTTAATGATGTTACACTCATTCAAACATAATAGAATTGGCATGAATCTATGAAATATATACTAAAATATGCATTCTGTACAATCTGGGATGCAAAGAAATTTTATTATTAAATTACAGGGCCACACAAAAGTATTCCACTATATAATGCTACACGGGGAAACATGGTTTGGTACGTGTTTTAATTACATTCAACTATTTCACATTTTATGAATAAGATATACATTGCTGAGGTGGTGTAATAAAAATTACATCCTGTATATTTACAGAAACGTAAAGATTTCGACTACTGTACTGTATCTGGAGTATGCTCTACTATATCAGCAAGATCTGAATATTTTTAAAACTTTGTTATTGTACGAACGCACCTCATTTGCTACGTTCACGTGCAACAATGGCGGATCTAAAGGGGGGGGGCAATGGGGCGGTCGCCCCCCCTTGAGCCCAATAAAGGATCTGCAGAACAACATTAGATGCCCTCACGGAAAAGTTGTTAGTCCTAAACTCGAGACCGGCGCGACCCGCATCGGGTCGCCCAGCTTTAATTTATTATACTGGGACTGGGTCAGGTCTTCAGACTTTCAGAACTCGGTCGGGTCGGGTCTTATTTTTTTCTGTAGAGCTGGACCGAACCACACCGTTTTTTCTAGGTCGGGTCTGGCGTGGACTTCCTTCTTACTAGAAGTATACATGGGCCAAAATTTTCAAACCCAGGTTCCGTCTGGTATAAAGGCTAAACGCTTGATCTGGGATCGACACAGCTCGTATGCTGTGGCAGTTCTAAGGAGGGCGGGGGGGAAGGCCCCCCTTTTGGGCTAATTCCCCCCCCCTCTTGGGCTTATAAAGGATTTCCAAAATGACATGATGCATCCTCACGAGAAAGAACTTGGGGTGAAGCTCAGGCCCGTTACGGCCGGGCATGGGTCGCGCCAGTTTAAGTCCACGAGACTTGGTTTGAGTAAGGTTTTCCCTAATTTTAAATCGGGTCGTGTTCTGATCATGCTTTTTTCGCAGATTCGGGTGGGGACAGGCTTTTTTTAATTCCAGACCGAGCCTGGCCTGTATTTCATTTTTCCTAGAAGTTTGCATTGAAGAAATTTTGCAGGTCGTGGCTCGGCCCGAAATAAAAGCTAAATATTCGGTCCGTCTCTGATCTAGATAGTATGATAAACATTACTGGCTCGACCGCAACCTGTGCACTCTTCTAAATTCTTTCCCACGAGCCCAAGTTGTGTTGAAAACTTTTGTACTTTTTAATCGTAAAAATTTTTAAACAGAGAAAAAGCGAATTTCATCAAATATCTGCAAATAAGGGGAAACTTCATTAAATAAACGCGAATTTTGTCAGAGGGTTGCGGAAAAAACACGAATTTCATCAAAAGGTCGCAAAAAATCTCAAAAATTTTGTGAAAGGATCAGGAGAAAACGTGAATTTCTTCAAAGGATCACATTCACGGATAAAAGTAAATTTTGTAAAAGGATCGCGATCAAAACTGGATCAACTGTTCTCACAAGTGTAAAAACTGAATCTGTAACTGACTCAAATCCGAAATGTATAACAATCTGCTCCGATGTGCTAAGCGCAGCTAAAAAGTAAAAGTCAACCCGAGCAATAGAAAATATAGTTTTTAACCAGACCCAGACCCGACCCGAGGGAAAAATCCAAAATTAAGTTGACCTGCAGCAAACACTAGAAGTTAACCGAATCTAAACACGGTCCACAACAAAAAGTAAAAATTCACTCGACCTGCAGCATAAAACAGAAGCCAACCGGGCATCAAGTTTTGTGAAATGATCGCGGAGAAAACACGAATTTCTTCATAGCATCGTCAAACAGACGCATATTTAGTACAAAGGTTGTGAAACAAAACCGAATATTTTATCAAAGGACTCACCCCAATCAGAATCGGGTCAACTCTATACCTTCTCCCAGAAGTAAAAACCAAATCCTAAACTGCCCCAAATCAGAATTGTATGTTAAACTGCCCCAAATGTGCTAAACACAGTTAAAAAGTAAAAGTCAATCCGATCAACAACAAATGGTAGTAATCGACCGGACCCAATCCCGACGCAAAAGCAAAAAAATCAAATTAACTTGAACCCCTAGCAAAGAGTAGAAGTCAATTGGACCCAATCACCCAAATCACGAGCCAAGTAGAAATTAACCCGACCAGAAACAAAAAATGGAAGTTAACCGGACCCAAACCCGACCCAAGTAGAAATTAACCCGACCAAGGGCAAAAATGAAAGTTAACCGGACCCAAATCCGACCCACAGCAAAAAAGTAGACGAAACACGACCCACATTAAAAAAAATGAGCTCCGACTTGTGCATTAGACTTGATTTTCCAAATTTCTAAAATCGCCCCCCCCCCCCCCCCCCCTTGAGGACTCTCCAGATCCGCCCTTGACGTGCAATTTCCAACTTGTTTGTAAATGCAATAGATATCTCAGAATAAACTCTAAAAATTGACATTCTAAATGGCATTTCCAAATGAAAGCAGAAGAATCAATCTTACAAAGGGAGAAAAGGGCATGATCACATGATCAAATAGCCCATAACTAGGTAGGTAATTTAAGTCAGGGTTGTTATGATTTTGGCCAGCCCAAAAAACCCAGGTGGGTTTTTTATGAAAAAACCCAAGTGGGTTTTTTCAAAATTTCAACTTTAAATTACATATATAATGTATTTATATTACATATATAATATATTGTAATATATTTCTTAATATCAGTACACAACTCATAAAATTTATAACCTTCACCCCCCACCCCAAAGAAAAGAAATGTTCTAATGATACCATCACAATTTTTAAAAGAAATAATTGTTAGTTAATCTCTGTAGCATGTGTAAGTAACACAAACAAATTTTTTCCCATTAAAAAAATACTTTGATGTGTAATGTGTTCTATGTTATACAATAGAAACTCATAACAAAATACCATACATGCTTAGAATCCTAATTGAATTATGTAGACATGTAGAAATACTTGGCTTATTCTATTATTTAGTAATAACAAAAAAAATACTTTATAAATTATTACTAATAAACAATTTATCTAAAAGCAAAGCATAATTTTGATTACTGTCATTGATTTATATATATTTATAATCAATTAGCTACTTTAAATTTAGTAATAAGTACATTTTCTTTTTCAAGCATTCTGAACCATCTCCCATAACCCCCAAAAACCTGAAAAAATCCATAAAACCCCCAAACCCCTGAAAAAACCCGGGTATTTAACAACCCTGATTTAAGTATCATAAAATGGAAAGCTAAGTGTGATTTGAAATCAAATTGCCTTCCAATTTCGTATCTTTGTGTTAAAAAGTGAGTTAGTAAATGTGTCAAAACATTTTGCACTTGTTGAGCAAAGCAGTTGAGAACGCTCTTAAGTGTGCGATTATCGGCTAAGATGTTCAAGGAATATGCATTCTTTATTATTTTCATTCTCTTATTTTTTGCCCATTTTATGAACCGACTTCAAGTAGGAGGTTATGATTTCGACCTGTATGTATTTCTTGTTCACTCATAAATTCTTTAAATAAGAGCTGATTTTGGTAATTCTTTTTTTTTTTTTTTTTTTTTTTTTTTAAAAAAAAAGATACCCATGTGGTACCCATTTCAATTTCATTAAATCCTGATGATTAGAATTTTTTTTAAAGAAAAAAATATGGATTTGCTAAAAAAAAAAAATGATTTGTCACAAATCATTTTCCATTGTTGCAACCATTTTCGAATCATAATCCTATTAAAACTATGCAGTCATATGCGTTAGCGCCAAGCTTGATTCTTTTTTTGAAATCGGTTAGTTTTTTTTTTTTTTTTTTTTTTTAAGCATATTTTATTATTACAGTAGATTCCCTCAAATCCACACAGCTTGGAACCATGGATTATGCAGATTTTAGAATTTTCTGGATTTCACGTTATTGCTTTGTATACAGTTTGAAACTGTAATTTAAATGTAATAATCCAATTAAAATTATAATAAATGCTTACAATTAATTTTTAAAATGATGAAATTAATAAAAGTCTAAATTAAAAAATAGCAATGTATAGTTAAATATGCATAATAAAGATTAGATACAGTTTTCCTAAATTATTCAAAGGAACTTTTCCCATACAATCATAACACAATTATAACATTACCTCATAAATCACTTCAAAATAAAAAAATAAGAAAATTTTATTTAAGGTTTAGCCAGACTTCATGACCAAAAAAAGCTTGATTCGCTTAGAAATATATCTGGTAAAAAATTTTGATTAACAGCGATAAGAGCAATATCTTAAATCTTTTCAGAAATTAATTTGTAATTCATGAAAAAAAAAAAAAAAAAAAGATCACAAATATATACAAGAATTACATATTAAAATACGCACAGGTGTCATATACATACCACATTTGCACGTGTTTTTTCCATGACAATTTGACATTGCACATCTGAGCCGTGATGGAGAAAATCTGTTTAATAAATTTATAACAATTGTTAGAGAAATAAAATGGAAAAATTAAAGGATATTAGTAAAATGTGTTGTTTAAGTAAAGCAAGAGCATACATTCAATATGACTTGAGTATTAATATTTAAGATTCATTTTGAAAATTATACTTGTACTGTTTTATTACTTATTAAGTTTATTATTTGTAGCTGTTTATTTATTGTTTCCTTTTTGATTGAATCCATGTTTATTTATTGTTATTTTTCATTTTAATTCATTAAATTATTTTTATTATATACTATATCAATAATTATATCAAACTATCATTTACAGTAGACTCCCTCAAATCCGCACTCCTAAAATCCGCACATATTTTACATATTGTAAACAATGAAACATTCAGTTCAGATGTAGGTGCAAAATTTGACTTTTTTAGTTTTATATCAATTCCATATATTTTTTAATTTATAATTTTTGTTAAGATTATTGAATACATGGTTTTTCATGAAGAAAGAATAAATTATTTCAGAAAAAATAAAGATACTGCTGATATTATTGGTAATCACAATCTTACCAAATGTATTATCAAGCTTTTTTAGTTATTAAGTCTGGCTAAACCTGAAATAAAGCTTCATTATTTTATGATCTTGATGTGAATTAGTAATGTACCTTTATAATGCAAGTTTCATTGAATAATTTAGGAAAAACACATTTCATCTTTATAATAAATATTTAGTTGTATACATTTTTGATTATTAATTTGATCTTTGCTTTTAGTATTTTTATCATTTTAAAAACTATCTAAATTTTTATTATTTTAGTTTGTTACTTATTTTAATATTTTAGCATATTGTAAGCATTCATTATACTTTTAATTTCATTATTAATTATATTCAAATTACTTTTAAAAAATGTAAACAAAGCAATGACCAGAAATCCGCAAAACCCAAGCTGTGTGGATTTGAGGGAGTCTACTGTATTTATTATTTCCTTTCTTAAAATACTAGAATATCTCAATTTTTCATGTTATTTTATTTTTATACTGCAATAAAAAATCACATGCTATTATTGCATGCAATTTGTAACATATATTCAAATGCAAAATTTTCACCAAACTGGTGTGTGTGTGTGGGGGGGGGGGAACATGTGCAAATGTGGTGCATATATGACATCTGTGCCTAACATACCTACAGAATGATTTAAAATTACATAAAAGCCTGCAATCTTATCCCTACATCTACTGAACTGAAAATTTCATCGTTTATATTTGCAATGATGTGTGCATTTGTAGATTTCAGGGAGTCTATTGTATTACTATTATTAAGGGAATTCTTCCTTATTAAATTGAAATAAAACATTTAATAATGAAGAGAGATAAACTTAACAATGAAAAAGTATAGTAGACTCCCTCGAATCTGCCCAGCTTGGGACCAGAGGTTGTGCGGATTTTAGAATTTTGCACATTTCTGGTCATTGCTTTGTTTACACATTTTAAACAGTCATTTGAATGTAATTAATATTTGAATTGACTTACAATGTTATAACACATAAAATTAAGTAAAACTAAAATGATAAAAATTGAGATAATTTTTAAAATGATCAAACTATTAAAAGCAAAGGTCAGGTTATTAATCAATAATGTATGATTAAATGTTCGTTATAAAGATTGGATGAACTTTTACAAAATCATTCAATGAAACTTGCCACTAATTCACATCAAAATCATAAAATGAGAAAGTTTTATTTCTGCTTTACCCAGACTTAATATAACCAAAATTCCAAAATACTTGATTAATACATAAACTAGTCATTGGGGGCCACCGTAATACTTACCCATCATGGATATGTATATGAAAATAAAACATGTGAAACTATTTATACAATGAATTGCAATTCATAAACAAAATTTAAATATTGTTAATATACATAGTAATGCTATATTAAAGAACTGCTGACGTACCAATTTCGACAAATTATATAAAACGCCAAACTACTCAAGTAGTACCGAACTGCGTAAAAGAAACATCCTTATAACTCCAAAAATAATAATTCTATTAACTAACAATTAACTGCGTCGGATTAAGCGTCTCATTTCCAATTAAAATATACCTCTGAATTGAAATTTGAATGAAATACAGGGTCATGAAAAATCAAAGAATGTGGAAAACAAGATTACAAATATCTCGGCAACTCATAATCCGATCGACTTTGTTCTATATGCAAAATGTGTGTTATTTTATTGCCTTTTACGTCCATTCCTTAGAACAAAAAAATTCGAAAATTTTTATATACCTTTCATCAGAACGAATTTTTCGAGAGTCCGAAAAAAATAGTTCCGGATAATCGAGGTTACTGATATTAAATAGGGTTTGTTCCATTCTTACATACTAACTACATACAAAATTTCAAGTTTCTATCTCAATTTCTTCGGGAGATAGAGCGTTTACAGACAGACAGACGGATGGCAAAAAATGTTTTCTAAAAATATGTTTTTCGGAATCTCCACTATCTAAAACGTGTAAATCCGTCAAAAAAATTTTTTCGATTTTCATAACGATTGCAAGACTTTCCCTATACTACGTATGATGGGTAAGTAATATACAGTAGACTACCTCAAATCCGCACTCCTAAAATCTACTCAGATTTTACGGATGTAAACAATGAAACATTCAATTCAGATGTAGATGCAAAATTTGACTTTTTTAGATTTTTATCAATTCCATATATTTTTTAATTTGTAATTTTTGTTAATGTTATTGAATTCATGTTTTTTCATGAAGAAAGAATAATTTATTTCTGAAAAAATAAAGATATTGCTGATATCATTGGTATTCACAATCTTACCAAATATATTTATGTATTAATCAAGCTTTTTTAGTTATTAAGTCTGGCTAAACCTGAAATAAAGCTTCATTATTTTATGATCTTGATGTAAATTAGTAATGTACATTTATGAGGCAAGTTTCATTGAATAATTTTAGGAAAAACACATTTCATCTGTATAATGAATATTTAATTGTACATTATTGATTATTAATTTGACCTTTGCTTTTAGTATTTTTATCATTTCAAAAACTATCTAAATTTTTATTATTTTAGTTTATTACTTATTTTAATATTTTAGCATATTGTAAGCACTCATTATACTTTTGATTTCATTATTAATTACATTCAAATTACTTTTTAAAAAATGTAAACAAAGCAATGACCAGAAATCTGCAAAATTCTAAAATCCGCAAAACCTCTGGTTTCAAGGTGCGAATTTAAGGGAGTCTACTGTATTTGGTAAGAAGATTGTACATAAGTACTTCAAACTTTGTTTCAACAACTGTTGAAAAAAATGTAAACAAAGCAATGACCAGAAATCTGCAAAACCTCTGGTTCCAAGCTGTGCAGATTTGAGGAAGTCAACTGTATTTGGTATGTTGCAACACTGTAAGTGAACTTTAAAACAACCTTTTTCTTTACTTAAAAACAGTTTTATTATCTGAAATTAGAATGGCAACATTCTTCCATTTGTATAAATTTTGCGAATATTTTGGCAAAATTGGTCAATGGCACAATCTAGTAATACCAAATCTATTAAAAATAACTAGTTGCATTTTCCATAGTCAATCAACATTCAGTACTTCAGTAATACCTTGAATATTTTCAGCAATAAATTGGTTCTTCCTTTATAAAAAAAACATGTGTTCAATAATATTTTAACAAAAATTACGAATTAAAATATGTATCTACTAAAAAAGTCAAATTTTGTTCCTACATCTAAACTGAGTATTTCATTGTTTAGATTTTAGAGAGTTGCAGATTTAATGTGGAGTTCTAAAATCTAAAACAAAAGTTTTTAATGAGAAATGTAAGTTTATAAAGAAGCATTGAAGTGTTTAATAGTTAAGTTACAAATTGTTCTTAAACTGTATGTTCCTTTAAATAAGAGAATTTGTTTTACTTTTTATTTTGTTATGATGTGATGTTTTTGATGAAAAAGGTTGCTTCATTTTTGTATTAATAGCTATTGCAGTAGACTCCCTCAAATTTGCACCGCTTGAGATTGTGCGGATTTTAGAATTTTGCAGATTTCTGATCATTGCTTTGTTTACATCTTTTAAATGGTAATTTGAATGCAATTAATAATGCAATCGAAACTACAATGAATGCTTACAATATGGTAAAATATTAAAATAGGTATTAAACTAAAATAATGAGAATCTAGATAATTTTTTGAAATGATTGAAATACTAAAAGCAAAGGTCAAGCTAATAATCAATAATGTATGATTAAATATTCATTATAAAGATGAAATGTATTTTTCCTAAATTATTCAATGACACTTGGGTACTACTCTGTTATCCCATCGACCAATTTCGCCAAATTATACAAATCGCCAAACCAGGGTTGGCATGATTTAAATCAACTGATTTAAATCAAGATTTAAATCTAGATTTAAATCAACTGATTTTTTTAAAAAATCATTTGATTTAAATCAATTTTTTGTAATTTCACATGAATGCACATATCAAAGGGAAATTTGGGTAAAAAGTTAGAAAATGTATTAGATAACGATAGAATTACAAAATTTAAAGCAAGATAAGAACAAACTATTAATGGCTGTCATTTTGCTGGAGTTTTATTAAGATTCTTTCTTTTAAATCAAAATGAAATGAAACTTATTGTATGGAAAAATAATGAAGATTTGTCATTCATTAAGGAAGATTGTCTAAATCTTCTCACCACTGTAGCACATTTTCAAGCAAAAAACGGCCCATTCCAAAAATTACCATTGCTTGAGAAAAAGTTTCTGATATTATAACAGATTATGATTGGCAGGAATCCTTTTATGTAATGGAAGGTAAAGAGAGAATCAGCGAAATTGAAATTGAATTTATTTACCAAATAACAACAACCGTGGCTTCATTTACTGGAGTAAAAAGATAATTTTCTTCTTTTGGAGTAGTTCATTCAAGCCTTCATAATAAATTAGGAGTAGACAAAGCTTCTAAATTAGTGTTTTTGTTCAAACAATTAAATCCCTGATTTTTTTTTATTTGCTTAAGAAATATAGAATTAATTGTGATTTTTATCCCTTAATAAATAGCTTGCATTAAATGAATACAGTAGATTTCCTCAAATCCGCACAGCTTGGGACCAGAGGTTGTGTGGATTTTAGAATTTTGTGGATTTCTGGTCATGGGTTTGTTTACATTTTTAAATAGTAATTTGATTGTAATTAATAATGCAACTGAAGTTAATGAATGCTTATAATATAGTAAAACATTAAAACAATTATGTAAGTTAACCCTCCAAGCGTCTTGCAAATGGGTAAATTTGTAATGTTGTTTTCTCTGCATTTCGCCTTAATTGCTAATAAAATATGATTCTTTCAATATTACATAAAAAATCTTATTTAGGAATATAAATGTAATTCTTGAGAATATGAATCATTCTTCAATGCTTTGAAAATTCATTAAATTTATAGAATTATAATATTTTAAACATTGCTTATATTACAGTGAAACCTGGAGCTTAGTGTACGGAATATTACAGGTCAAACGCTTAGAGGGTTAATAAACTATAATAATAAAAATTTAGATAATTAAAAATGATTAAAATATTGAAAGCAACAAGATGAAGTAAATAATCAATAATGTATAACTAAATACTTATTATAAAGATGAGATGCATTTTTTCCTAAATTATTCAATAAAACTTGCCCCATAAAGGTGCACTACTAATTCACATCAATATCATAAAATATAGAAGTTTTATTTCAGGTTTAACCAAACTCAACAACAAAAAAAAAAAAAAAAAAAAAAAAAGGTTGATGAATGTATAAATGCATTTTGCAAAAAAGATTGTGATCACCACTGATATTAGCAATACCTTGAATTTTTTTCAGAAATAAATTTATTCTTCCTTTATGAAAAAGCATGAATTTGGCAATATTAATGAAAGTTAGATTAAAATATACATAGAATTGATATAAAAATAAAAAAAGTCAAATTTTGTCCCTATACCTGACTTGAGAGCTTCATTGTTTACATCTGTAAATTATGTGCAGATTTGAGGGAGTCTACTGTATTTAATTTGTTTTTTAAATTTTGCCAGTTTCCATTCATTTAGAACATATTTACAGTGTCTGGCCAAATTATTAGACGCACTCATATTTTCTTGTGTCGAATCATATTACAAGTTTCATAGAGATATTACTATGCCAATAGTTACAATTGATTATATACATCATCTGTAGGATTATAATAAATTAAAAGCATGCCAATGACTTTAAAATTAATTATTTTTGTAAATTAAATTAACAATTGCTAAAATTGTAAAACTTAAAACATGAAATTCAAAAAGATCTCAATATTTTTTGGAGTCTCCTTTGGCGGCAATCAGTGCCTCTATTCTTCATGGCATGCTGTTAGTACAAAATTGAAAAATTTCTTGCATGTGTGAGTGATGTTTTTCCAGACAAGGATAAGTTTTTCTATGAGCTGTGTGTTGCTCTTTATGAGCTCTTTGTCCAGTTTATTCTTCATTAGCTCCCCAACATTTTCAATGGTATTCATGTCTGAATTACCGGGAGCAGTTCAACACAGAGATATTTTTTTTATTTAAAGTAGACCTTGGCGGATCATACTATGTAACAAAAAGCTTTACCTTGCAAAAATACAAATGGTTCTTCATTTGGAAACCATCATTTTAGCTTTAGAATAAATCGATTTTGAAAACCTCTTTATATTGGTCTGGAGAATTAACTAAGAAGTCATAACAATCAAAACCTAGCTCATAGAAAATCGTATCCATATCTGGAATCGTCACCCATGCATACAAGAAACTCTTCAAATTTTGTATAAACAGCATACCGCGAAGAATAGAGGCACTGATAGCCTCCAAAAAATATTGACATTATTGAAAATTTTTTGAGCTTCAAGTTATAAATTTTGCAATTTCAGCCATTTTTAATTTAATTTGTGAAAAGGAAGAGTTTTAAAGTCATAGGCATGTTTTTTATTTATTATAATCCTACAAATGATGTACATAATTAATTCCAGTTATTCACACAGTAATATTTTTATGAAGATAGTAATATGATTCGACACAAGGAAAAGGGGGTGCGTCTAATAATTTGGCCAGGGACTGTAAATTTATTTCTTATTTGTTATTTAGTATGCACAATTCAATTACAAAATAATAGAATGGCTTTAGATTAAAGCCTAGATGTTTAATTTTTAGTACCAATCAGTAACTAGAATATAATATTTTCTTAACTATATAATTATTTCTTATATTATTTTTATAAATTATAAATATTATTTATTCTTTTTTAGTTATTTATTATAAAAAAAACTGCTTCATGTATTGTAAAAACATAAAAACACAGTAATTAAATATAGGATTCTAAAAAAATCAAATAAATCCGATTTAAATAAAAAAAATCTGATTTAAATCAAATAAATCTGATTTTTTTGATTTTTTAAAAAAAATCATGATTTTTTTCCAACCCTGCGCCAAACAGCCAAATTATACATATTGACATAATTTTTACTTTAAGTAACGAAAAAACAAAAGATTTAATAGAATTTTGATAAAATTACAAATAAAAATCACCTAATGATATTTCAAACACATGAATCATATTTAATGTCATTGAATGTGACATTCACGATCCTCCATTATTGGCATATAGTTTGGCGATAATTTTTTGATCGACAGGATAACCTAGTAGTACCGAAACTTGCCTCATAAAAGTACATTACTAAATCAATAATATATGATTAAATATTGATTATTGATGATTAAATACCGATTGATATACTGAAACTAAACAAGTTGGAAATTGTATGTGAAGTGTAGCAAATAAGGTGCGTTTGTATGATAACAAAGTTTTAAAAATATCACTCTCATATATCAATGTCATCAAATTGTAAATAATTACAATTAAAATGCGCACCAAACAATGTTCTCCCTATACCATTATGCAATGGAATACTTTTGGGTGGCCTTGTAAATCAATAACACATATTCTTTGCACCACAGATTATGCAAAATGTATAGTATAATATGTACTTTATAGATGCATATCAATTTTATTACGTTCGAATGAGTGTAACACCATTCAAATGCATTTGAAACATTTTACCCCATTGACCGTAATGTAAAGAAACACTTTTGATTGTCCCTGTAGATGAACTACGCATCCGATTTTGATAAAATTTGAAATAACTCGGCAAAATTATGTAATAATTATGTATTTAAAATTTCAAACGATTAAAATGCATTTGAAACCTTTTTCCCCATTGACCGTCATGTAACGGAATCCTTTTGATTGTCCCTGTCATTGATCTACGCATCCGATTTTCATAAAATTTGAAATGACTCAACAAAATTATGTAATAATTATGTATTTTAAATTTCAAACGATTCGGTTGGGTAGTTTTTGCGTTGTTATATGAGGACAGACAGACGGACTGAGCGACAACAATAGGTGCTACGTATTTACATAATTACAAACGCACCTAAAAAGAGTCAAATTTTGTCCCTCTATCTGAACTGAATGTTTCATTGTTTACATCCATAAATTATGTGTATATTTGAAGGAGTCTACTGTATATGCAATTTTCAATGAATGAACATCAGTTTGCATTTTTGAGTAAAGAATTTTTTTTTCCTTTCATCGAATAGCAATACTTTTTGATGGCCCAAAACTAAAAAAAAAAAAATCTAAAGTTTTTCTTGATAAAGTCCCGAGGAATCTGAACTTGAAATTTTGTACTGCATTATGTATTTTAAAAATATCTGTTTATTTTTTAAGACATATATACAATATTATATATGGTTCAGTTTAATAATTCTGACTTTAAATACGTAAACTAATAGTACTCTTTTGTCAGAAATCATTTAAATAAATAAAATTTTGTATAGTAGACATCCTCAAGTCTGAAACCCTTACATCCACAATTCTCTAAAATCCACTCATAATTTACAATGAAACTTTCACTTCAGAAGAACTTTCAGTTCAAAGTTTGAATTTTTTAGTTTTTCATCAACTTTTATACAATATTTTAATCTGTAATTTCCATTAATACTACTGACTTCATATTTTTTTACATGAAGGATGAATTTCTGAAAATAATCAAGATATTGCTGAAATCTGGACTAAACCTGACATAAAACTTTTTTATTTTATGATTTGGATGAGAATTAGTAGTGCCAGTGTTGATTTCAGGGGGTAGGTAACCCTGGGGGGGGGGAGGAATTCCACTCAAGAGCAATGAAATGTCCTCCCCTCCCTTCTGGAAAATTTGAGATTTTGTGTTTTCATTGGTCAAAAAATGCAATCCCCCCCCCCCTCCTTCCAGAGCCACAGAAGTCCCTCCCGGAGAAAAATGCCTGAATTCAACACTGAGAAGTAAACCTTTACGAGGCAAGTTACTTTGAATAATTTAGGAAAAATTCATCTCTTCTTTATAATGACTATTTAACTATACATTATTGATTATTTACTTGACATTTGCTTTTACTATTTTAATCATTATAAAAAAAAAATTATCTAAATTTTTATGTTTTAGTTTATCACTTAATTATTTTAATATTTTATTACATTGTAAGCATTCATTAACTATTTCAACATTCAAATTACTGTTGAAAAAAATGTAAACAAAGCAATGACCAGAAATCCGCAAAACCTCTGGTTCCAAGCTGTGCAGATTTGAGGAAGTCAACTGTATTTGGTATGTTGCAACACCGTAAGTGAACTTTAAAACAACCTTTTTCTTTACTTAAAAAAAAAAAATAAAATAAATTCATTAGTTTTATTATCTTAATTAGAATGGCAACATTCTTCCATTTGTATAAATTTTGAGAATATTTTGGCAAAATTGGTCAATGGCACAATCTAGTAATACCAAATCTATTAAAAATAACTAGTTACATTTTCCATAGTCAATCAACATTCAGTTGTAATAGCAAAAATAAACATTACTTTATGCTAATAATTTAGTGTATTTCAATTTACACCACACAATTTATAAAATCTATTCTATGATTGTATTTTAGAACAAAAAATAAATGCAAGCATAAAAAGGGGCTGTGCAAATATCATGTTATTATTTTAGGGTGGAGGAGAGTCTAGCACAAGATATCTCTAGGGGGAGGGGGAGGTTTGTCTTTTGATATCGATTAACATTTCTAATGACATCAAAATTTTCTCTTTTTATTTGTAGCATGGTCTTTGGTTCAAATTAGCCTGTGTTTTAAAGCCTCTCATCATATAATTTATGAAAATACAAAGTTACTATTAAAATCACTAAAATATTATAATACAATTTTTGATTGTAAACTGTATTAGTTTGCTGACTTTTGTTGTTTTTATAATAGTTTTCAACCATGAATTTTTCAAAATATTTTTCTGTCCATTTGGAAACAGACGATCACAAAAGATATTTCTATGTTAATATAAATATAATAGCTCAGCATTGGTTTCCCAGGTAACGAAGTTTTCATAACAAAATAATTTATCAGTCTAAAAGTGTAAATAAAATAATTTTTATATACCAAATCACAATTAAAACACTGAAATTATCAGCAGTCAACTTTGCTTGTACTGCATAAATTGCATTTTGCATTTGAAATAATGTGTAAAATAAATGGAAACATTATATATACCGAGAAGCAACAGCAGAAACCTCATCCAGATCAAGAAGGTTGAAAATCAGCTAAATCTCAATTCGCCTATTAAAAACACAATCGGTCTGCCAAGTCCTATCTTAATGGAAAACATCTAAACAAGTGGGTAAATGTGATCGCAGATTGCACAGAGGGTTTCGTTTAATATCTCCTTCAAAAAACTTATTAACTTATATGTCAAAGTGTTTAATTTTCCCAAATTTAACAAAATTAAGAAAATAGCTCGACTTTGGACAACCCTCGCCTCTCCTTGAAATTTTCACATTTTTCAAACATTTAATGTTAAGAAATAATATTTACATCAATGCTCAGAATTTAAAAAAAAAAGGTACTACTAGGTTATCCCGTCGACCAAAAAATTATCGCCAAACTATAAGATTAAATGCCAATAATGGATGATTGTGAATGTCACATTCAATTGACATTAAATACGATTCATATGTTTGTTATGTCATTAAGTAATTTTTATTTCAACTTTTCATTTGTATTTTTATTAATATTCCACTAATTATTTATTTTTTCGTTATTTAAAATAAAGATTATGTCAATGTGTATAATTTGGCTATTAGTTTGGCGATTTGTATAATTTGGCAAAATGGGTCGACGGGATAACAGAGTAGTACCAAAAAAAAATAATAAAATAAAATAAAACGCATTTAAAATGCAATAAACAGCTTATCTAAAGAAAAAAAGACAACATTGCCTCCCTCCCCCCCCCCCCCTCTGAAAAAAAATGCAATTTATTTTAAATTAAAAAAAAATTTGCATTATGTATTATAAACTATGTCAATGTGTAAAAGCGATCATTTAGTTTTCCCAATTTAAACAAATTCTCGTCAATATTCAGTGCGAAAAAGCATTTTTTTATAAGTTTATGGTGATTGCTATGGTTACCACCGGAAGGTTGAAAATATTTCGCAGTTCAGAATGGCAGTGTCTTGAGCTGTTTCCATAGTGATCACTGACGGTAAATTGTTTATGTTTTAATTAGCTTGTTGTTCTATGATAAAAATGGAGTCAGAAATTACGTTCATAGTTCTGTGAAAAAAAATAGAATTAAGTTAAATCATCTGCGTGTTATTTTATAACAACTAACGGGACAAGTTTAAAAACTTATTTTTTTCATAAATGGGAAAGTTGTGGTCTGTTTTTTTATTTTATTTTTTTAAATTTAGATTTTATTAATTAGCGCATGAAACAGGGTTGGGTTTCTTCCAGGACAGTGAAAGAAACTGGAAAAAGCCAAAAGAAATGGAAAAAACTGAAAGAAACTATCAGAAACGAAAACCAATGCTCAAAGTTAAAGTATATTAACTATATAAAAGAATTAAAGTATAATTACATGAAATCTAAATTGGAAAATTTAATTAATATTATTAATATTATTATTATTATTTTAATTTGATAAGTTTTTTGGTATTAACAAACTACTCCATGTTCAGCAGGCATTTTCAGGTGATGGATTTTTACTACTCTAGAGGTAGAGGGATTTTTTTTTAATTATTATTAATTATGCTATTTATGTAAAAAGAAAGGAAAAAACCACCTACAAATTGTTTATTTTTCATATAAAAATATATTATTTTCATATAAAAATGTCTTATTTTAAACTGTGCCACACAGTAAATAAAAAAAATTGTAATTATTTATACTAACATCTAGCATGAATACCTCAATATTGTAGTGTTCTAAAAATACCTATGGGTATGTCAAAATGACTATCTTGACTTTAGACTATCTTGAAGTGTAGGACTTTAAAAAAATTTGCATTCATCAAATCATTCATTTTTTGCATTCATCAAATTTAAGTTAAGAAACTGATTGCCTACTGATATTTTTTTTTTTTTTTTTTTTTTTTTTTTTTTTTTGCTGTACTTTGCTGCATTGTACAAAGGAAAATTAGAATTTTAATGATTTTTTTTTTTTTTTAAATGCTAGGATCGACTGATAGATGTTTCAAAGGTCAAAACCAATTTTCAGAAAATTCAAAGTTTCAGGCAAAAATGAAAACATCTAAAAAAAAAAAAAAATAAGTAATTAAATTGTATGTTTTAAGGTAATTAATACATACATAAATGTAAATTAATTATATGTACAGTATTTATTAATTATGCACAATTGTTAATCATCCAAAAACTTTATTTTCATATACAATAAAACATAATTAATATATCAATGACACAGGAAGATTTTGTAATTATATGAATTTTATTTAATTAAAAAATATTTTAGTTTAAAGTATATAAATCTTGATTTTTCTTCTATAATGATTTTTGTAAATGATCATTTATTATTCTAGAACTTTCTCAAAGAATATTTGAAATCTAATGCAGTTTAAACTAAAAATTTTCTATGAGATGATTGATAAATCATGACTGATAATTATAAACAATGAAGTTCATTGCAATACATTCATTTGAGCTGATACAGTTCAAATCAATGACTAATGTTGAAAATTTCTGAAGGAAGAAACAAGAATTTTTAATACTGGGAGTTTCAGTCAAGCTGAATTTTCAATCACATTTTTGGCAAAAATCGGATTTTGGGCCGAAAACGAAACCATATTTTTGAACAATCTCTGATTAATACAATATTATTAAAAATTTAATATTCAGCTTTTAATATTACTGTAATTATTGTACATACATTAATAAAATTGATGTAAATTAAAAGCTTTTATTTAAATGGATTTCATTGTACAATTGGTAAAGAATCCCTACTATTTACTACTAGTTTTAGAAATTTAAATAGTTAAAAAAATGTGCTGCCTAAATTGAATTAACATTTAATTAATTTTGTGTATTTTAATTTTGGATAAAATTTCTTTTCATTTAGCCAATGGTTGAAGATCTTTAGACAGGTGTTGTGTGTGATCTTGGCTAAAAAACTGATGTAATTATTAATTTAGCATATATATTTAATTAAATTTATTTTGGTCCAATGGAATTAATTCATATAAGATTACAGGAAGAAAATATTTATTATATCTTACAAAATTGGAAGTATATGGTAAATTTTAGAAGAAAAACAGTTTCTTCCACTTGGAAGAAACCTATTTCTTCCGGCCGGTTTTTTCCATGGTTTTTTTTCACTGCGGAAGAAACCTGCCAACCCTGGCATGAAATAACATCTAGACGTGAAAGAGCCTAATTTGTAAAATCAATAGTTAAAGAAATTGTACTGCGATTATCTCTTCTTCTTTCCGTATCGTGTGGTTTACCGTGAAAAAAATACAATTCTGGAATTACATAATTCCAAAAAAAATAAAAACAAATAAGCGCATTTTCCACCTAATTTATTTAATCCATTAATTTATGTTAGATAAATAATGATTTTTATGTCTATTTAAACTTTGGCAACAATTAGAAAAATTAGAGAAAAAAAAAAAAAAAAAAAGGTACTAAAACAGGATTGGACTGTCATCAGAACCGTCTGATGGTTTTTACCATGGTTTTTACTGTCTTTGGAAAAACATGTTTTTACCATGGTTTTTAACCACCTATGAAAAAACTTAATAGTTTCAATGTTTTTATCATTTTTATGAAAATTAATCTACTAAGTTTTAATTTTCCCAGGGGTAAAACTTTTCTGGCTACTTAATACTTATTATTCCATTTAACACTCATTCAGTTTCCAATGAGGTATAAATTTTTGAGTGTGTGTGTTCTGAGTGAGTAACCGAATACTATATGAAAATAGTCAATTTTAATGGAATGCCCAGAAAACTTTCATTCTTTGTTTTCCTCCTACAACAATTCAGAATTTTAAAGACATTATATTACAGCCTAAAAATGATCATGTAATTATTATGTGAATGCACATTACAATACTTATCATCTTAATGGAGATTAGTTTACTAATTTTAATTTAAACTAAATGAGAGCAAAGAATTTTTCCACACTAAAAAGTCCTAATCATTTCGATAAAAATCAAACGCTTACAAATATTAACTACCCCCTGATGCGAGGCTGTTCAGTCAATTTACCAATCTATGTCCTTGGAGCCTCTTAGCATTCTAAAATAAAATACAAGCTTTCTGTGTTCACCTTGTCTAGTTCTTAATTTACTAGGCATATATGGAAAGTGAAAAAAAAAATCACTCTATGGTTGAAAAACAACAAGACTCGCCATTAAATGTAGGAATTCTAGATTTCTTTCTTTATTAATGAACGCTTTTTGCCTTTTACATCTTTTTGTTTAAAGAAACTCATCAGCAGCTTCAGAGAAGTAAGTCTTTATTTTTTCTTTCCGATATATATATGACCACCAATCACATGAAATTTTTTTTTTATCAATAGTATTAAAATGCAGTTTAATGAATAAGAGTTCATGAATGTATATCATTAGGTTTTTACCACTTTTTCCCCAGGTTTTTACCGGTAAAAACTCCCATGTCCTGGTAAAAACGAAGCCCTGTATTAAAATAAATATTTTGATTAAAATAGTCTTTTTTCAAAATTTTGTGATTTGTTGTGTGACGAGGTGTCCAGCTGTAAGTATACAAAATTTGAACTCTCTAACTTATGTAGTTTTTGTGTATGGAATCTGTGACAGGCAGACTGAGGACAGAGACAAATAGGTTTTCGTCAGATGAACGAAACCCAGAAAATGAAGGACTGTGTTACTGATTGTTTGCTATGAATTTAGCTGTTTATAATTAACAGTCATGACCAGTGTTCTCGCTGACATTTGATCAACGTTAGTAATTTGGCTAATTAAAAATATAAAAAAAATCACCAAATGAAAAAGTATTAGCGAAATAGATTCACTGTATAACACAAAAAATACCTTTAATCCTTTAATGTATCTCCTTTTTTTTCAACATGTTCTAAAATAATCTAAGTTTTTATAACTGTGACAACGATTATTAATCTAATTTCAACTATTTGCTGCAAATATATTAAAAATATGTATTGCATGAAAACGAAAAACAAAAGAAAGAAAAAGAAAAAATGGAACACTAGCAATTTGGCGAATTGAATCACTAGGTTACAGGGTTGTTTGGTTTAAACCACGCTGGTTTAAACCGTGGTTTTTTTAAACTTGGTTTTTTTTCCCTTTATCCTAATGTTTTCATTTATTTTACACATTATTAAAATGTGCAAAATCAAAGTTATGGTGTAGCTACAAACAAAGCTTAAGACAAATTAAATTTTTAAAGTGACAAACATCTTTAATCAATCTCATTTTTCTTACTAGCTATAAATTGACATGGCAAAATATTTTTCTACAGTGAACTGTGGAGGATAAAAAAAGATAGTTTTAATTATTTTTTAAACCTTTTATTTTTTTAAAAAATGTAAAAATGGCATATGCCAGCCAAAAATGCAATTTTACTGCTTAGATAGCTTGATTATGATTTACTAAGGATTGTATCATGTATCAAAGCATCAATAATGACATAAGTCATTCTTTCCATTGGTTACTCTTGTTCTGTATGCTAATGAATGATTGGCTATGAATTTTCTCTGTTCCATAGCTATTGGTTTTAGTAAGCTTTGGTTTTTCTTAGATTGGATTTGCAGTTTTTACATTATTTTTTTTATTTTTTTTTTTTTTTTTTTTTTTTTTTTGTTTCTAGTTACTTTGTATTGTATTTTATTTTAAGAAAGCTACTTATATATATTGAAATAAAAGAATGTCTAAAACTAGAAAAAAGGAAAATATAATCTGGTTTTCATTTGAGGGAATAAGAAATACATCAAAAACATGTCTAAGAGCCAAATGTAAAAATTGCATGCAATGTAAATGCTGTCAAATTAGCTCTTCCTTATAATACTAGGTGTGATTCATTTTCAGATGCTTTAGATGTTTACCTTAAAAATTGCCCCACTTTACTTAAAATTTGTGTAGAAAATAGGAATGTATTGATAAAAATATTCAAAAGCTTGTATCTGTCTAATTTTTACTTTAAAAGAAATGTTGAAGATATGTTTAAACTGTTAAATTCTATTGCAGTTGCCCTGGATAATATCTAAAGTAATAAGTTCCATTACTAATGCAGTTTATAATTGGACAGGTCTTCAAAGAAAAAAAATGTAAAAAGAAAAATATAAAGAGAAAAAAAATGTAAATAAAGAAGTCTTTTAGTCCAGGTATAAAATAGCCCTAACACCAGTGCCCTTTTAGGTATACATGCTTGAACCACAATACAGTCAAAGTGAACTATGTGAACAAGAAAAAAGGGTACATTAAATTTTACAAAACAAAAATATCCATGTAACTCGATGCTTGCAGAGATAATAAAAAAAAAAAAAAAAAAAAAAAAAAGTGATTTTTCTAAGCCTATGTCTCAATTTGTGTAAGCATTACATTCGTTGATGTATCAAGTAAGTCAATACACATGTATTTTTTAGCATTAATAAAATGCATATTGATATTTTTTAAGTAAATATATGTTGTAAGAGATTAATAATCATTTGTTGATGTTAATACTGTAAATAATTTCTAAATTATGCACAAGAAAATGGTTTCTAATTCAGTTTATTTCTGTTAATTTAATAAAATATGCTCGTTTGCCCTTTACTATGTTCTTTATTATCAACCTGCATATAATTATTTCTTAAATTATTATCTAAAAGGTTTATATAAGTATACTAATAAATTAATAGTTTATTTTTTTTTTTCACACAATGAATATTTCCCTATAGAAACATAAACTTATAAGATAATTTAATTATAAATTTTTATGCTTTAGTTATTTAATTATCAAAAAAAAATAAATACTAATGTGAATGTTTAACATTAACTATTAATTACAAATAATCCTCATGACTTTCTAAAACTCGCATTATTTTTCTTGCAAATGCTATTTAAACAATGATTTGAAAAAAACCCGGTTTAAACCAAAAAAACCCGGTTTTTTGGTTTTTTTTAAAAAAAACCGGTTTTTATACCAACCCTGCTAGGTTACTCGCCAAATGAAGAATTTAATCGCAATTTGGTGCAAAGGCGAGCAACAACGAGAACCCTGGTCATGACTGACTGAAGTCATGAGTGCGAATAGTAAGCAAGTAATGGTTGACTAAACTTTGGAGACTCTTTTCATATGCAATTTTTTAAAAGTATTTCATTTCACCTGATCAAAATTAAAATAATAATCTGAAATGACTGAAGTGTTTCGATAGCTCTTTTATAAAGTTCTTGTATAACGCGCGTTCCTTTTACAAAAATCATCATAAAAGTTAAATAATCGAGGTATTTACAGAGCATGTTTCGATGAGACGAAATTTATTTAATATATAACTTAAAAAGGTACTACTCTGTTATCCCAACGACCCATTTCACCAAATTATACAAATTGCCAAACTAATAGCCAAATTAGACACGTTGATGTAATTTTTATTTTAATTAACAAAAAAACAAGTATTTAGTAGAATATTATTAAAAATACAAATAAAAAGTCAAGTAAAAATCATTCAATGGCGTGTTATGGTATTTAATGTCAGTTGATTGTGACGATCACCGGCACTTAATCTTATAGTTTGGCGATCATTTTTGGTTCGACGGGATAACCTAGTAGTACCTAGTATTTTTATATTGCATTTCTAATACGGAATATAGGTAAATTTTTTTGTATTATACAGGTTGTCCCAGAAGTAATGGGACAAACTTCAACGGGAGGTAAGGGACATTGCAACGATTCAGAATTCCATGGTGGGAAACGTTTTCTTGGCGCGGTAGTGACGCAAGAATGAAAGGACATGGACAGGGAAAGAAAACTTAATTCTTAGTTCTGCAAAAATACCGAGACGATGTGCTGTGGAATCGTGGCTGCTGTTGGGGGAAGTTCGAGAGATGATGACATCATTCATGCGCTCCGTACATCACGTAATTTTGAGCACCTGTTTTGATGACGTCTCTTTAATGTTCTTTTTCCTTAGTGTTTTGCTGCATTAAGGGTAATAAACATGTTTCCTCCCCTTATTCGCGTCGTCCCTATCGTGCCAGGAAAACGTTTCCGACCATGGGTTGCTGTGCAATTCCGAATCCTTGTCATGTCCCCTTAAAGTTTGTCCCATTACTTCTGAGACGCCTTGTATCGATCATTCCACATTTTGTTAAGGGTGTTCTCAACGGTTCCACTCAACAAGCGCAAAATGTTTTGACACATTATTTACAAATTCATTTTTTAACGGAAATATATAAAATCGGAAGGCCTGACTCTGGAAGTGATTTCGAATCGAACCTATTTTTCCATTTTATGACAATTAAATTACCTTTCCAGTTTAAAGCTATTTTGATCACTCGATCACCCGTTTTTCTCCTGCTTTTCGACCGGTTTTTCTGCTTTCGTCGGGAAATGGTCTCAAAAATATCCACTTTGAAGGCTTGCTATGAAAAATCTATTGTATTAAAAAAAAAACCCAGAAAATTGAGTGCAGTGCGAGAGTTTCTGAATAACAACACCTGCTAGTTTCATGCATTGTCCGGACAAAAATAAATGAATGCATGTGTCACAAAGTTGACCCTTTTTGATTGAAGAACACCCTTAAAGTTTGTCCCATCACTTCTGGGACACCCTGTATAGAGCATTCCACACTTTGTTGAATATACTTTTTAAACAGGGTCCTAATATACCTCGACCTGAAATAATTCATTCCTATTGCTTATATTTTTCATCTGACATCATTTAGGGTTTCATTCATCTGACGAAACCCTATTCGTCTCTGTCCCTACACAAAAACTGTACAAGTCACAGAGTTCAAATTTCGTGCACTTACACCTCGTCACACAAATTTTAGAAAAGATTAATATTTTAATTTTAATTAAATAGTTTTAATATCATCAGTTCATTTTTTTTTTTCTCTTCTAACTGTGTCACACAAGTTAAAATAGATATAAAAATTCTTTCTTTTTTTACCTTTTACTCTTATAAGAAATGGAGTACTTCTGTTGTCACAATTACAAAATTGGTAAAAAAAACTACAAAAAATTAATATCTAAAAAATGAATTACGATACAGCTTTTAAACAAAGTGCATTTAAAATTACTTTTTTTTCCCCTATACTATAGTGTAAAAATTGAAAACGTGCGATGTTTAGAAGCTTAAAAATTTTCAGTAGTGTAAATTTCAAAATTGAAATTTCATTTCTTCTAGCTGTTGCACACAAGTTAAAAAAAAATACATATATGTATGTATGTAATATTCTGGTTGGCGCTGTTGGCAAAGAAATCCCAAAATAGCGCCGAAAAACCGTTTTCCGTTTGTTAATTTATCGATAAAATGTTTTGAAGGAGATATTAAACGAAACCCTCTATGCGATCACACTTAACCACTTGTTAAAAACATTTACTATAATAGTAAATTTTTTCATTAAAAAGTTCCAAATTAAGGAGGTAAAATTGAACTAATGCATTCAATTCAGTTTTCTAGATAGTAGCAGTTTTGACAATGTGGGAATTCACTGCAAAATTCATTGCTTACATCTGAGAAGTTGTGCGTTCTACGGAGAATTGTATCATAAAAGATCTTCTAACTGTGTTAAAAAAAAGAAATAAATCATTCTGTGTCATTGATGAATTAATTACGTTTCATTTTCTATGAAAGTAAAAAGTTTTAGTATGGCACAGACTTGGCCAAAAATAATAATTATGTACATTTAATAGACTCTTAAAATTAATAATTATGTATAGTTAGTGTGTATTAAAATTTTTTGAGGCGTTTTCGATTTTGGGCCGAAATTTGGTTTCGGTATCTGTTTCGTTCTTAAAAATCCTATTTCCACGGATCCTTAAATTGTTTTCGGATCCTGAAAGGGGCAACTGTGTCACATAAGTTCGAAAATGCACGAAACGACATCAATGAACTGTGGTTTCTTTGTTTTTTGAAAACGCGATCCATTTTTCAGAAAATAGTGTGAAAGTGGGCGTTTTGAACCGAATTTCCACGCGAAAAGAGAATAACCACGCAAGGAAGGGTGAAAAATGTCTTTGTTATTCGCTTCTAACTCGGCTGGATCACAAAATTTCTGAAGAGTCATAAAACGGACATTTTGAAGAATTACGAAGCAAATCCATGCTAATTTAAATGCGATGTTGTCGTTGCGTAAAAAACTAAATTTAACAATAAAACTTAAATAGCTAAATAAAATTACCTTTTATTTAGCTCATTTAATGATTTCAGCGTTAATTCTGCATTTTTAAAAACTCTTTTCTGTTAGATAGCAGGGTTGGCGCAGTTTAAACCAATTGGTTTTAACCATGGTTTAAACCAAATGGTTTTTTTCTCAAAAAAACCAATTGGTTTTTTTAGAAGAAATCTAATGATATTTTCTTTTTTTTTTCTTTATAATTTACGTGTTTCAGACTATTGGACATAAATAATGTCTACTTTTAACACTTTATTTCAATAATAAGTATTATATATAGTGGGTTTAGGTCTTTTTTTATGCATAGGATTAAACCAATTGGTTTTTTCTATTAAAAAAAAAAAAGAAAAAAAAGCAATTTGCTTTTTAGAAGAAATCTAACGACATTTTCCTTTTTTCTTTATGATTTATGAGTTTCAGATTATTAGATATAAATAATTTCTATCTTTTTTTAGAAGAAATCTAATGACATTTTCATTCTTTCTTTATAATTTATGAGTTTCAGATTATTGGATATAAATAAGTTCTACTTTTAACACTTTATTTCAGCAATAAGCATTAGGTATATTGGGTTTACGTCATTTTTTTATGCATAGAATTCAAATCAGTACCATTGGTGAACATATCTATTCCTCTAAGAAAAAACTTCAAACATGTGAATTGATCAAAGATAAAATAGATTCAATATTTAATATAAAATATTTTATAATAATGCAGAATATTTAATGCAATTAATAATGTAAAACAATGACCTTTTAAGATTTGGTACGGGCTGTAAAAGACATTTTTCTTTTGGGAGATTATCTTGAAAAATTAAAATCAAAGACTGGTTGCTAGTTATAGCATTTTAATAATAATTTTTCCCTTTTTGCTATCTGCTAAATCTAACGACTAAAAATGTTAACTTCAAATTGTCACTCAGAAAGAAAAAATCCTAAGTAGTATTTGTAATTTATTATTTGAATAATTGTGGAAAAGAATATTTATCAAACTACATCCAAACGTTTATTATTAGTAATCAAAAGATTGTTTATAAAGATTTACAGGGCATCAATGGTTCACTGTGTAGAACAGTTAAAACTTTCAACATAAGACTGTATGCCAAAACTGTTTAAATAAAAAAATGAATTTTTTCAATTTTCAGCATAAATTTACTATAATTATTAAATTTAAATTATTTTAAATGAAATTATACTGCTTATAAACCAGTAATGTCTGTTTTTATCAGTAAATATGCGTGTATATGTCATAAGAAAGGATGTTTTAAAAAAACCGGTTTTTTGGGGGGGTTTTCCAACCCTGTTACATAATCTCCTTTTTCCCTAGCGGTGGCTTTTTGAACAATTTTTTCCTTCCCAAAATCTTTCCTCCCCCTGTCTTATTTACAAAATTTGGCGTCCTTCTTTATATTAGGTAGCGCTACTGTCATTTTAATTACGACCGAAGTGTACATTGAGAAAATTGGTTTTACCAATGAAAACAGATGTAAAAAGCGGATGAAGCCATTACATGCGGATGTAAAACAAATCATTGATTGGTCACCGTAATATTTACCCAGCATGAATACCCATAATATAAAATATGAGAATGAAACTGAAGCACACAAATTATAAAATGCGCTGTAATTCCAAAGTAAAGTTTAAACGCATATTTAAATATTTTTAACAAGATGGGAGAATTACTTATGACGGGAGAACTCTTATTGAATTACTATAAGAGTCTGTGGAAATTTGGCGAAATACCGGAAATAGCGCCAAGTTGGCGTCACTTTTGCCAAGTAATTTATGTCACCAAATTTGGCGATAGTTTTTTGGGTCGACGGGATAATCATGTTTTACCGTATTGCGCAAAAGAAGCATTCTTATTACTCCAAAAATGGTAATCATAGCAATTTACTGTGTCAGATTAAGCGTCTCATTTCTAATTAAAATATTTAATAAAAGGAATATTGCCCAGGTTAACTGATGGCATTGGGGGTCACAGGCTACGCATACTAATTGTATATTATTACAACCTTATATTTTCAAGGGTTAATGCCGTTCGAAAAACAAATTAAGGGAGGAAATCTCATTTCCAATTTTTATACTTAATCATTGAACACCCTAAACTAATCAGGGATAGGCTTTATCCATATGCTTTATCATATAAAAAATCTATATCCAAAATTTTGAGCAAATCTGATAATTCTTAATAAAAACACATTTATATAATTTAAGAGGAGTTATCCCCCTCCTTTATACTTAACCATTAAATTTCCAAAATTATTTAGAGATTCGCCTTTTCAGAAAGGACCTACATCTAAAATTTAAAACTAATCAGATAATTCTGCTTAAAAACTTTTTTATCACATTTAAGGGGGGGATCACCCATATCTCGAAATTAAGGGTGGGGGATTAGTCTTCGTCCCCCTAACTACTTATCCAATGAACTCCCAAAACTAATCATAGCGGTGCCCTCATCAGAATGATCCAACGTTTAAAATTTTAATGTAATCTGACAAATTCTGCATGAAAAACCCATTTATACAAATTTAAGGGAGGAGCATCCCGTTCCCTCTCTTTATACTTATCCAATGAACGCCTATTACGAATGACGGAGGCGCCTCATCACAATGATCCTATATCTAAATTTTGAACGAAAACTAATAATTCTGCATGAAAAACCCTTTTATACAAATTAAGGGATGGGACATAAGCCCACGTTGCCCCTCTTACTACTCCAATCAACACCCAATACTAATCACGGAGGCGCCTCATCACAATGATCCTACATCAAAATTTTGAACGAAAACTAATAATTCTGCACGAAAGACCCATTTATATAAATTAAGGGGAAGGGCATTAGCCGCTGTTCCCCCTCTTATGTTTATCGAATGAGCTCCCAAAACTAATCAAAGAAGCGCCTTATCAGAATATACCTATATCGAAAATTTCAGGGAATCGGATGTTGCCATGAGTTATTGCGTTACGCGCGCAGGCACATACAGAAGAGGCGGGCATATAAGCTCTCAGACTTTGATAGCCTGTGAGCTAATTATCTAATTATTATTAAATATCATACCTTTGAATTGAAATTTGAATGCAATACAGGGTGAAGATAAATCGAAGTGTGTGGAAAACAGGATTACCAATACCTAATGATCCGATCGACTTCCATTCTTTATGTAGAATTTATTTTATTGCCTTTCATGTTCATTCCTTCGAAAATGTTCAGGGCGATTATTTCCAGAGTCCGAAAGGTGATAAATCCCCAAGGTGACTGATAGGCTCTTCTTTTCTTCATCGCATACTAAGCGCACACCTCATTTCAAGTCAATTTTCTATTTCAATTTGTTAGGACGTTTATAGACAGACGGACGGCAAATTTTTCTTTCTAAAAAATGTTTTCTTGAATCGAATGTCTAAAACGTGTAAATCAGTCAAAAAATATTTTTTCCGATTTTTAAAAGGCTATATTTTATTTACCCTATACTACGTATGATGGGTAAAAAGGTTCACTACAACGCGTTTAAAAACAATAAGGACTGCAAAAAATTATTTTTTTTTTTTATGAATTTCAAAACAAAGTAAACTTTTTTTTTCCTATAATATTTATGCATCAAGCTGAAAAGCTCATAAAAAAGTCAACAAAATTCGATCGTGAGTATTTCATTAAAAAATAAAGTTATTACACTGTTTTTGTCTGTGTTGTTGACTTGTGTAAAGGACAGCAAAATAGATTCAATATAGTAACCGAAGAAACAAATTCTTAATGCATTATGAACCCACCTATGGGTTTAACGATTGCAAATATTCCATCATTCCTCGATATCATCATTCATTTTTAGCGCAGTTCGGGGTTTGTTTTTGTACAATTCATCTTCAGTTGTGATACCGGCCTGAGTCCTGATGCTGAAGAAAATGGCTTTCGTTTATATAAAATCCTCTTGCTGGATCTCTCCATAAGGGTGTATTTAGATTCAAACTGCTTATTTTCCGATTATTTTTTAGGTGCGTTCTTAATTATGTAAATACGTAGCACCTATTGTTGTCGCTCAGTCAGTCCGTCTGTCTGTCCGTCTGTCCGCATATAACAACGCAAAACCTACCCAACCGAATCGTTTGAAATTTAAAATACATAATTATTATATAATTTTGTCGAGTCATTTCAAATGTTAGGAAAGTCGGATGCATAGATCAATGACAAGGACGATCAAAAGAATTCTGTTACATGACGATCAATGGGAAAAAAAAGTTTCAAATGCATTTTAATCGTTTGAAATTTAAAACGTATATTTATTACATAATTTTGTCGAGTCGTTTCAAATTTTATGAAAATCGAATGGATAGATCATTTACAGGGACAATCAAAAGGATTCCGTTACATTACGGTCAATGGGGGAAAAAGTTTCAAATGCAGTTAAAAGGTGTTACACTCATTTGAACATAATAGAATTGACATGAATCTATGAAGTATGTACTAAAATATACATTCTGTACAATCTGTGATGCAAAGAATATTTATTATTAAATTACAGGGACACACAAGTGTATTCCACTAAATAATGTTATACGTAGAAACATTGTTTGGGGCGTGTTTTAATTATATTAAACTACTTCACATTTTATGAATAAGATATATACGTTAATGAAGTATAATAAAAATTACTCCCTGCACATTTACAGGAACACAAGGATTTCGACCACTGTACTGTATCCAAAGTACGCTTTACTATATCAGCAAGATCTCAATATTTTAAAACTTCGTTATCGTACGAACGCACCTCATTTGCTACGTTTCACGTGCAATTTCCTACTTGTTTTTCCTGTCAAGAGTGTTGCAACAAATAAGAGGATCAAAAAGAGTTTGTGTATGTGTATGGTTGTCTTTGAATTCAATTATCCTGAAAGATATATACACTCAAGAGCCTAAACATTATGACCACCTGTCAAAAACGAGTTGTCCCACCTTTGGCGCTTAACACAGCTTAACCCGCCTTGGCATGGATGCCACAAGTCCTTGGTAGATGGCCGGAGACAGATTGTACCAGATGTTTAAGCAACGGTCACGCAAATCCGAGATATTGCGAATTGGTGGTCTATGAACTCTGAGCTGCCGTCCCATGAAATCCCAAATGTGTTCTATCGGATTGAGACCCGGTTAGTTAGGCGGCCAGGGCATTAACTGGAATTCAGCATCATGTTCCTGGAACCACTTAAACACAGTTTTAGCCATGTGACACGGGGCGTTGTCCTGTTGGAGCATTCCATTTCCGGCTGGAAAAACAGAGACCATGTAAGGGTGCAATTGGTCCGCAATGATGTTCAGATACCCTGTAGCATTCATGGTTTGCTCTATCACAACCACGGGTCCCAGAGACGCCCAAGTAAATGTCTCCCAAAGCATAATACCGCCACTACCGGCCTGTGTTTGACCTACAGTACATTGAGGGAGCAACTGTTCGCCTGGAAGACAACGTATCCTGACTCGGCCATCGGCGTGATGAATCACAAACCGTGATTCATCTGACCAGGCAGTTCTCTCCCACTGATCCATGGACCGGTCGCGATGTTCCCGGGCGCAGAACAGGCGCAGTTGGCGATGATGCTTGGTCAGCAAAGGCACACGAGTGGGACGTTTGCTGCGTAGCCCCATATCCAACAGTATCCGCTTAACAGTGTGCTCCGATACTATTCTACTTGGCCCTGCATTATATTGGGCTATCAGCTGAGCCACTGTCTGACGCCGGTTTTGCTTCACCCATGCGAGACAGTCTCCGACGACCTTTTTCTTTGATAGCGTGTGGACGTCCAACACCATGTCGTCTATTGCTGGTTTCACCGTCATTCATCCACTTTGCATACGTACTAACAACTGTAGATCGCAAACAACCCACAAGTCGTGCAGTTTCGGAAATACTTGTTCCGAGCCTTCGAGCCATTACAATCTGCCCTCTATCAAAGTCGCTTAGATTCGCAGCCTTTCCCATCACACATAGAAAAGTTAGTGAAAGAATGATTCTTCAGAAACTCCAGCAGCAGTTAAATACCACTTCCACTAGATCACGTGCCTTCCACGTCATCCAGGCGAGTTTATTGCAAAATGTAGAGGTGGTCATAATGTTTTGGCTCTTGAGTGTAAGTGACACCACGTTGTTTGAGCGAAAAGGATGTTGCAATGATTCTTCCGCCTAACTTCTGTTTTAATAATATCTATTATTCTTTTCTTAAACCAATCTAATTGATTTTCTCCGACGAAAAAAAATGAAACTGAAATGGTTCCCGATGACTGAAAATAATATTGGGATGATCTAAGAAAAGAAAAAGAGATTTCATTAAGATTCATCAATTAGGTGACGGATTTGTTGAACATGGGATTGCTTTTCATTCAGGGGCGTGGTGTGACTGTATATCTTTTAGGAAAATTTAATTCAAAGACGCAAACTCTTTCTCACTATCTATCATTTGTTGCAACAGGGCAAGGAGAGTCAAGAAAAAGAAAAAAAAGTAGATATAACAGAGATAATGCGCCTATCCACACAAGTTGTGAGAAAAAAACTTTAGTTCTGTAAGAAAAATATTGAAACTTTGCAATATCCGCTCATAAATCGTGATTTTTTAATTATATCGATAACTTGTGAGGATATCTAACAAGGTGATTTAATAAAAATGGAAGGCATTTTTCTTCAGAATTGGAACTCAGATCTACAATTGAAGATGAATAGTACAAAAACTAACCGGCAATGTGCTAAAAATTAATGATGTCGAAGAATGATGGAATATTTACAATCATTAAACTCATAGGTGAGTGCATAATACATGAAATATTTGTTTCTTTGGCTACTGTATTAAGTTTATTTTGGTGTCCAAGTTTTTACACAGACAAAAATAGTGTTTTTTTTGTACATTACTTTATTTTCATAATAAAATGCTCAAAGTTGAATTTTGACTTTTTTATTAGTTTTTCAGCTTCATGATGCAGATTATAAGAAAAAAAGGTTTTCAATTATAATAATAATAATTTTTTTATAAAAATAATAATAATGTTGTAATATAGTCCCATGAACAAAATGCTGTAGCAATCCCGAAACTTTCTTGCATCTCATATACGTTAATACTTCTATCAAAATGATGCCTAGCAGCGTCACCGGTTAAGTCATTGACACCTAAATCCAATGTGCAACAAATTTCACGCTCTAACAGAATCTGAAATAGTTGATGAAAATCCGTGTATTTGAGTTGCAGTCATCGCATTTAGGATGCCACAAATTCTAAAATCATGCTAATATTATTGACTTTTAAAAAGTCACGAAACATTGATATATATGTATATAAATGGCGGTAAGCGGATTTCCATTCATCTCCCTTTGATTGGGGGGGGGGGGATTTTAAAGTCTAATCAGCTGAAGTTTAAAAACTACTGTTTGATTAAACAAGATAATTTGAACAGTGAAATACACAGAATCGTTGTTTCCTGCTATTTTTTGAGCCGCGGTATAAGTTTTTCATTTTTTTTATTTTATTTAATAAGTCATTTTAGATGTATCATTTAAATCTGATGCAATTTTAACTTTCTTTCTCTTTTAAATATTCACTTTTGTTGCTTGAAAGAACATATTTGTGCCGTCCTACAATTTACAACAATAATGGAAAAAGATCATATAAAAATATAAAGCAATTTCTTTTTAATGTTTTGAGACTTGGTCATCTTAAATGACATAATTTCTTTTACTTAGTGCTTTTAACTCGCATTAATGAATTTCTTTATTATTTACCAGTTTTCTTTCTCTTTATGATATTTAGATAAAGATATTATTATTGCTAAAAAGAAATATTTTTTTTATTTCCGTATTAATTTTTTCATTTACGGCGGTTCACCCATTTTTATGAATTCATTCTTTTAATATTCCCATGTAAATATAGTTTTATGACGTGATTTTTAATATTTCCCAATTTTAATTCGTAATTTTTTCAATTCTCATTTGAAAGTGAATTTTCTGTTTGTGATAGTCGCGTGTAAATTAATTTAAAAAAAATATGGTACTACTAGGTTATCCCGTCGACCAAAAAATTATCGCCAAACTATAAGATTAAATGCCAATAATGATTGATCGTGAATGTCACATTCAATGACATTAAATACGATTCACGTGTTTAAAATTTCATTAAGTGATTTTTATTTCGACTTTTTATTAATATTTTTATTAATATTCTACTAATTATTTGTTTTTTCGTTATTTAAAATAAAATTATGTCAGTATGTATAGTTTGGCAATTTGTATAATTTGGCGAAATGGGTCGACGGGATAACAGAGTAGTACCGAAAATATTATTCTTTGATCATTTGGCAGCAGTTTAAAATAATAACCTTTTCTAAAATATGTAAAACATGTCTGCTTAAAATGTTGAAAATCTGAATTTAAAACAGGTTATAAATCCTTGAAAATTGAGTAAAAAAAATGCATTCTGCAGACTGAGAACTTCCAATGTATAAAATAATCTAAAAATTTTTAAATTCTCATGTACCGTTTTTATGTTCCTCTAAAACATTTTTAATCGAACAATTTTGTCCAACTTTAGCATGAACTATCTCAAAATAATTTTTGAATTTGTAAACTGCGTGCTTCAGTATTATATAGGAATGTTTGAGAAACACACTAACAGCTTTAATATTTTTTTGTGTAGTGGCTTTCTTAATATTAGCGAAAAAAATGTCTTGGGTCGCAAAAAATTGATTGTCAGTGGCAGTGACAGTGCAAACATCTGAATAAGCAATTTAATTTTACTTGAGAGTGGGAAATTTCATTAGTGGTCACTGGCCGGTAGCACTAGTTTTTTAAGTGGCCACTTTCTTTAAACTAGTGGTCACTTTTTTGTTTAAAAATACTAAACAGTAAAAATTTTATAAGCATTAATCTAAAACTGAATAATCCAAATAAATATGTTAATATAAATATATTGGAACAAAAAAAAAAGTAGAAACCGTGATAAAATGCAAGAAAATTTTATTCTCACCCTATGAAAAAGTGGCCGCTGATAGTTAATTTTTCACTAACCACTTTTTCTCATTTGCTGGCCCTGTGGCCGGTGACTTGTGCTAATTTTGCCCTTTAGAGAGAGAGGTGTAACGAAAAATTAAAAACAAATATTATTGACATGTTTCGGATGCGAATTATGAGAACTGTAATCATAATAAAATAAAAATACAAATACAAATCGTTTCAAGATCAATACAAACGGCACGCGACAATCAGATGTAAATTAAAAACAACGCGCTCTATTGTAAAAATAATAAATTAAAAATAGACCATGATCAAAATTAATTATCAACAGGGTTGGCATTTTTGCCGGCAAAAAGGTATTTTTGCCAGGACAGTGGCAAAAACTAGAAAAAACCAGGGGAAAAATGAAAAAAAAACGGCAAAAATGGAAAAAACCTATTTGTCTTTAATGTGTAATAAAATCTGCATGCTAATAAAGATAGTAATGTTATAAACAATTAAATTTAACAGTGTACTATTTAATATTTTAATTTAATTTGCTAATTAATTAATATTAAATATTTTAAATCTTTGAAAAATAAGTGGGATTCAGTCTTCCTTAGGAATTTAAGAACAAAATAAAAAATTACATACCTAATTATTTTACCTTAAGTCAAGGATATGTTTAAGAAAATTTTAGGTTCTTTAAAGGACCCTTCATAAAATAATTTATCTTAAAACAGGACCCTTTACAAAATTCTTTAATCTCAAACAGGACCCTCCATAAAATTATTTGTCTCTGAAATAGACATTTCACCTTCAAATTGAACTTTTCACAAATTTAATCATTTAAGCACACCATCTGATATGTCCAGCAAATAGTGCTGCTATTGAAAGATTTTCTTCAAGTTTTTCATTTGTGCAAACTAAGATTCGAAATAAACTATCAACAGATACTCTTTCAAAACTTTACTGTTATGCCATGCTAAAGCAGCAAAATTTAGGATGTGAGGAAGATATTGCTGAAATATTTGAAATTTAATAGTTTTCTGCTTGAAATATAATTTTATATTAAATTAAATTTAGGTTACTATAACTGTTTCTTTGAATTTCTAACATATATAAACTATAAACATTAATTCTTTACTTAGTCTCAACAGTTCTATTATATGAATTATTAATAATTGTATAAACCTGAATAAATGAAGTTTTTATTTATTTATATAAAATTGGGATTTTTTTTCATTTATAACCTCGTTATAAAAATTAGTATTCTGTCATAAAATGCATAATTGTACTTAACTTAAAAGTTAAAATAAATTTAGTATAATATTGATTTTTTAATTAAATATGCAGTTTTTTCTTTCGTGAAATATTTTATCTCTTTTTGGGGAAAAAAATTAAATGGACAGCCTATTTTTGCCACTTCTTTGGCAAAAACCTATTTTTGCCAGGACGGTTTTTACCAGATTTTTTCCGTTCCGCGGTTTTTTCCACCTTCGGCAAAAACTCGCCAACCCTGATTATCAACTTGGTCCATCTTGGTCAAGCTTTCACGAGGGATTTATTTATAAACTCTAACCAATGATGAACCAAGTTGATAATTAATTTTGATCATGGTCCATCTTGTTCAAGCTTTAACGAGGGATTTATTTATAAACTCTAACCAATGATGAACCAAGTTGATAATCATTTTTGATCATGGTCCATCTTGTTCAAGCTTTCACGAGGGATTTATTTATAAACTCTAACCAATGATGAACCAAGTTGATAATCATTTTTGATCATGGTCCATCTTGGTCAAGCTTTCACGAGGGATTTATTTATAAACTCTAACCAATGATGAACCAAGTTGATAATTAATTTTGATCATGGTCCATCTTGTTCAAGCTTTAACGAGGGATTTATTTATAAACTCTAACCAATGATGAACCAAGTTGATAATCATTTTTGATCATGGTCCATCTTGTTCAAGCTTTCACGAGGGATTTATTTATAAACTCTAACCAATGATGAACCAAGTTGATAATCATTTTTGATCATGGTCCATCTTGGTCAAGCTTTCACGAGGGATTTATTTATAAACTCTAACCAATGATGAACCAAGTTGATAATTAATTTTGATCATGGTCCATCTTGTTCAAGCTTTAACGAGGGATTTATTTATAAACTCTAACCAATGATGAACCAAGTTGATAATCATTTTTGATCATGGTCCATCTTGTTCAAGCTTTCACGAGGGATTTGTTTATAAACTCTAACCAATGATGAACCAAGTTGATAATCATTTTTGATCATGGTCCATCTTGGTCAAGCTTTCACGAGGGATTTATTTATAAACTCTAACCAATGATGAACCAAGTTGATAATCAATTTTGATCATGGTCCATCTTGTTCAAGCTTTAACGAGGGATTTATTTATAAACTCTAACCAATGATGAACCAAGTTGATAATTAATTTTGATCATGGTCCATCTTGTTCAAGCTTTCACGAGGGATTTATTTATAAACTCTAACCAATGATGAACCAAGTTGATAATCATTTTTGATCATGGTCCATCTTGGTCAAGCTTTCACGAGGGATTTATTTATAAACTCTAACCAATGATGAACCAAGTTGATAATCATTTTTGATCATGGTCCATCTTGGTCAAGCTTTCACGAGGGATTTATTTATAAACTCTAACCAATGATGAACCAAGTTGATAATTAATTTTGATCATGGTCCATCTTGTTCAAGCTTTAACGAGGGATTTATTTATAAACTCTAACCAATGATGAACCAAGTTGATAATCATTTTTGATCATGGTCCATCTTGTTCAAGCTTTCACGAGGGATTTATTTATAAACTCTAACCAATGATGAACCAAGTTGATAATCATTTTTGATCATGGTCCATCTTGGTCAAGCTTTCACGAGGGATTTATTTATAAACTCTAACCAATGATGAACCAAGTTGATAATCATTTTTGATCATGGTCCATCTTGTTCAAGCTTTCACGAGGGATTTATTTATAAACTCTAACCAATGATGAACCAAGTTGATAATCATTTTTGATCATGGTCCATCTTGGTCAAGCTTTCACGAGGGATTTATTTATAAACTCTAACCAATGATGAACCAAGTTGATAATCATTTTTGATCATGGTTTATTTTTAATTTATTATTTTTAATAATAAAGCGCATGGTTTTTGATTTACATCTTATTGTCGCGTGCCGTTTGAATTGACCGTGAAACGATTTGTATTTTTATTATGATTATTAGATTAAAATCGAAACCATGTCAATAATATCAGTTTTTAATTTTCCGTTACACCTCCCTCAAGTAAAATAAAATTGTTTATTCAAATGTTTATATGTAAAAAGGTGTATTTCTTAAAATCTTGCGATTTACAAATCTAAAAGATTTAATAACTTTTTCTTGTGGCAGCGTCAATTACTTTTTTTTTTTTTTTTTTTTTTTTTTTTTTAAGAATAAAAGAGATAAATATTTTAAACTTTGGAAAAAAAAGTAAAAAGAGAAAATTTTTGGTGATGCATATTTAGAGCCAAGAGAAGAAATTCTTTACGGAAATTTGCTCCTATACAGGCCAGAAAAAATATCAAGAGCAGATTTTCGGGGAAAATAATCAGAAAGGAAGAAACTGTATTTCAGATACATTATTGGACCTGACTACGTGAGAAATTTTGTACATCTCTTGTTTTTAAATCAATATAAAATAAGCACCTTTTTAATACTAATTTTCTGTACTTGAAAGATTTAAATTTTCTACAAAATTAATGCAAATTTATTGTAATGAATGCATATGTTTATATGTTAACAGTAATTATAAAAAATCCTTTTTTGCAGGCATGAAACCAGGCACCTTTGATTATTGAAAATTACGAAGGATTTCCAGAGAGCAATTTCAAAGACACGTAAAAAGTGTATTATTCCAAGTAAACATTTGTGGTGGTGAAAATTCAACTGAATCAAGTCTTGAATCATTTGTGGATATTAGAATGAACTCAAAGAATGATGCTGACGTCTGTATTCCATGGCTGTCTTAATTTTACTTTGTCATAATTCTTGTTTTTCTTGATCATGAAAGTGACAGTGTTGCCTTTAGTTTCACTAATTTCGTGAAAAATATTTTTGTCTCACACTGCTTGTTGTTAAACAAAGTTGCTAATAGGCTTAGTAGCAGTTGACGTGACTCGGTTTATTATGACGCCATTATTTGCCGTAACTGAAAACACCCCTATAAAAATTTACTTGAGATTTGTTTTTCAACCCATTGACTTTATTACATTGTCCTCCCAGAAGAAGAGTAAATAAATTCACCAGGAAGAGGTATACTGACTACTGAATAGGTATATTAACTAGCATTACAAGTGCGAATTTGTGCTTTGAAAAAAAAATTTCAACAGACAGGAGTTACACTAGCAAGCAAACTAGGTATTACAACAGTGAATTTAAATTTATAGATGATTTTAGATGAACTTGTGCTTTTTCCAGACACTACAAAAGTTCAGTTCTGTTCTTTTTAATATTGAAACAATTCTTAAAGTGGGAACATTATAGGTTCTCTAACAATCAAGTAAGTATTCTCCACATAAAACCACAAGTTAGAAAATCGTTCTTTCAAACACAACAGTAGTTCTGTTCTGTTAAAAATGCCACGAATTCTTAAAGTGAGATCATGATAGGTTCTCCACAAAACAAGTAATCTTTGCCTTGTATTTCGCGAGCAATTATGGAAAGGATTAATCAATAAAGTTTGAGTACGTAAAGCATGATCGAAAAATAAAGTTCTTTTACTCCTGGAATATGTCTCAGATGATTTACGAAGAGGTGTCGTGTGCAGATGAGCATTCTCGCATTCAGACTGAAGAAGAACCTAGTGAAATTTCTTCTTCAATGAAATACTCTACTGATGATCATCTGCCGAGAGAGTTCCACGATCATGATGATTCGACGAACGAATACAGCGACCATGATGATTTGACGAAAGAGTTCAGCGACCGTGATGATTCGAAGAAAGTGATTCAAGATCATGATGTTTCGACGAAAGTCAATCATGATCATTCGACGACGAACGAGTTCCACGATCATAATGATTCGACGAAAGAAAACCATGATGATTCAACGAAAGAGTTTCACGATCATGATATGACGAAAGTGTTCAGTGATCATGAAGATTCGACGAAAGAGTTCAGCGACCGTAATGATTCGAAGAAAGTGATTCAAGATCATGATGTTTCGACGAAAGTGTTCAGCGATCATGATGATTCGACGAATGTGTTCAGTGATCATGAAGATTCGACGAACGAGTTCAGCGACCATGATGATTCGACGAAAGAGTTCAGCGACCGTAATGATTCGAAGAAAGTGATTCAAGATCATGATGTTTCGACGAAAGTCAATCATGATCATTCTACGACGAACGGGTTCCACGATCATAATGATTCGACGAAAGAAAATCATGATGATTCAACGAAAGAGTTTCACGATCATGATGATATGACGAAAGTGTTCAGCGATCATGATGATTCGACGAACGTGTTCAGTGATCATGAAGATTCGACGAAAGTGTTCAGCGATCACGAAGATTCGACGAAACTGAATCATGAACATTCGACGAAAGAGTTTCACGATCAGGGGCATCGTCTGCCAGAAAAAAGTTATGATCCTCTGGCAAAAGTGAGGGCATTTATTTGTCATATTTGTTCCAAAAATTTTTCTAAAATGTATAATCTAAAGAGACATCTTTTGGTTCATACGAGTGAAAAAAAACTCGTCTGTGATTCCCCGGCAAAAGAGAGGGTATTCAAATGCGAAATTTGTTTCAAAGGATTTGTTAAAAAGTTTCATCTAACGAGGCATCTTTTGGTTCATACGAATGAAAAGAAGTTCGCTTGCGACATTTGTTCCCAAGCGTTCTCGCGGAGTGACAAGCTCAAAAGTCACCGTCTTCGCATGCACGGAAAAGAAGAGGTGAACTCGATAGAAAAAAATCTCGCCAATACTGAACCTCCCTCCACAACAAATTCTACTGAAAATCCATCTAAAGAAGCCACACAAAGGTCGCACGTTTGCGAAATATGTGACAGGGAATTTTCTAAAAACTACCGTTTGAAGAGACACCGTTTGACTCACTCGAATGAAAGAAATTTCGTTTGCGAGTTTTGTTCCCAAGCGTTCTCGCGGAGCGACAAGCTCAAAAGTCACCGTCTTCGCATGCACGGAAAAGAACAGGTGAACTCGGTAGAAAAAAATCTCGCCAATATTGAACTTCCTTCCACTACAAATTCTACTGAAAATCCGTCGAAAGAAGCCACACAAAGGTCGCACGTTTGCGAAATATGTGACAGGGAATTTTCTCAAAACTACCGTTTGAAGAGACATCGTTTGACTCACTCGAGTGAAAGAAATTTCGTTTGCGAGTTTTGTTTCAAGACTTTCGTGCGGAAGGATAACCTGAAACAGCACCTTCAAACGCACGCCATGGAGAAAGTGTTGTGTTCCACGAAAGAGATCGAAGGTGGTCCCGTCAACAGTGAATTCTCCGATGTTATAAGGTATCTAGTTGACGATCATCTGCCAAAAGAGCTTGTAAAAGAAAACTATGCTCATGATCTTACACCAAATGAGTTTCCTATGCAATGTAATTTTGCTGTTGATGATTTGCCAATATCAATTCATACAAAAGAACATTCAAATAATGATCAGTTCCTAAAAGAGTTTAATACAAAAGAAAATGATCCTCTGCAGAAAGAGTTTCATACAAAAGAATATGTTCCTCTTGATACTTCACCAAAAGAGCTTCTTACAAAAGCAAATGTTGCTCTTGATACTTCACCAAAAGAGCTTCTTACAAAAGCAAATGTTGCTCATGATCTTTCACCCAATGAGATTTCTGTGCACGATGTTTTTCCTCTTGATCATTCGCCAACAACCAATCATAGAAAAGAACATTCTGCTCATGACCCATTGCAAAAAGTGCAGAACACCAAGGAACCTTTCGCTACGGATTCTCTGGCAAAAGTGTTTCACCAACGTGATTACCTGCCTAAAGAAAGAGCATTTATTTGTCGAGTGTGTTCCAAACAATTTTCTAAAAAAACTCACCTGAACAGACACATGTCGACGCATACAAACGAAAAGAAATTCGCTTGCGACATTTGCCCCAAGTCATTTTCACGGAACGACAAGCTCAAGCGACACGTTGCCACTCACACCAAACAAACACTGTTCTACTGCGAGGTCTGTAACAAAGGATTTTGCAGCAACGACCGGATGAGGCACCTCCGGACTCATACCAAGGAAAAACCGTTCGAGTGCGAAGTGTGTTCGAAAGGTTTCGCGCAGAGCAGCGACCTCAAGATGCACCTCCGCACTCATACGCGCGAAAAGCCATTCACGTGCGACGTCTGTTCGAAGAGGTTCTCTCACAGGGCCACCCTCAATGTGCACCTCCGCAGTCACACGAACGAGAGGCCGTTCACGTGCGACGTGTGCTCGCAGAAGTTTTCCCACAAGTCCAATCTGAGGGTGCACCTTCGTTCTCACGGGGAAGAGAAACCGTTCGGTTGTGAGGTGTGCCGTAAAAGATTTACTCAGAAAGTGCACTTGCATTATCACCTGCAGTCTAGATACCACGAGAAAAGAATTGTTTTAGCACTAGCGTGATTTTTTGTTAAAGTATAAATCTGTACCTTGGACCAAAAAGAGCCACTGTCCAAAATTGAAAAATTGGAGTTAACCGAACAATGTTCCCAAATGGGAACATTGCATTATTTGTAATAGAAAACGTATTTTCCAACATAATAACGATGTTCTTATTTTTCCTATAAAATATAAGATTGATTTCAACTTCTGAAAAAAAAATTATGTTTAAGCATCTATCACAGGTATAAGAAAAATGTAAATTCATTAATTTGGATAAAGCATATGTTATTTGCTTTTATCTATATTACTCTCGTTACTATATTATTATCGTTTTCTCTATATTACTTACATTTGACTCCTAGGAATCTAAATGTTTTTCGAATTCGAGAAAATACTCAAGAGCAATACACAACAGCATAAAGCGGAAAATAATTTGTTATATTTGCATAGGTTGTCAATCAATAATCATGTTCCAGAATGCGAACACTGAAATGAAAGCAGCCGAAAAAACTGCAGGAGTATATATATATAACCAATGTAACTCAGATATTGCCATAACAATAAGCAAATGAAACCAGTATTTTCACAATCATCCTATTAAAATCATTTGAAGTGATATGGAAGACAGATTTCCAAAATTATGAAAGGCAGATGGATAAATAGTCAGAAGGCTTTTTTTTTATTAAACCACTCATCAGGGGCGCATGGTTCAATGAAAAAGCAAAAGCATCCAACCAGTTTCTGTTACAGGTCGTGCTATAAGCTAAGAAATTCGACCCATAATGTACCCGACTGGTCTGACTTTATTTGCTATTTCAAATTAGGAAAAGAGGAATTCACTGAAAAATACAATATTAATTAATAACAATAATACAATAGTTATTAAAAATATGTATATACTAAAATATTTACCAAACATATCCAGAATGAGCGATAATTCAAGTGAATTGGATCAGTTAAGAGCTATGTCAGTTATTTAAAATTACATGTGACTCAGTAACAGGTAAAGGTTACAGTTATAACAACTAATGTAGATGATAAAATTAAAATAATAACAATAATTATATTAAAAATTAAAAGATCATATATTACTCATTCTACAGTTAGAATAAATAATTGCTACTGTTAAAGGCATTACATTTTAGAACAATTATTAATAATACTGTTTAATTTTTTTAACTGAAAAATAAAATAATACTTCTACTTGAAATGCACAATTTTTTTTTAATCAGTCAGATAGCCATCTCTTAGAAGAATATATTCACTATTTTTATACATATGATACTTCAATCTATTATGAAATAAGAGAAATATTATTTAAATAAAAAAAAATATTTAAAAATCGTGAGAGTTTTCCACGAATAATTTCTATTCCAATAATTTTACAAATAAATTCTTTAAAACAAATGCAATTGACAACCATATCTTATAGCAATATCTTGATCATTTTTATTTTAGTATTTTAATTTTAGGTTAACATATAAATTTTAATTCTATGTGTAAAGTTAAGCAAAATAATTGTATATAATAATTAACCATCGCGTATTATCCAGACAACACCGCCCTCCCCCACTTTTTTTACGCAATGTGTTAATTATTTTTAAGATCATGTAATAACTAATTATATATTAAAGACTACAGGAGTTCTTAGGAATAACATTTAGTGCTGCATAAATTAGCATTTTAATGTTTACATTAATTGGATGAGGAGAACATAAACAGTTAATTCTATATAAATGATTAATTATACAGTTAATATTTTTTTAACCAAATGCAAAGGATAACCATATCTTGTAGCAATATATAGTTATTTTTTAAATTTGTATGCATAAATTAAAACCTTTGAAGCTGTAATATAAGAAGTACAAAATTATAATTACATTGCGATATTAATTCGGCGTGTAAACGGTTAAATGCACGAATGAATTCAGGATGCGATATAAAGTTATCGTTAAAAGGGCCCAAAAAGTCTTCCCAATGTTAGTTCATTGAAAACAAAATAGTTTATCGAGGCGAATGTTACTGTTAACTGTAAAAAACATTGTAAAAAAACTCAATGTTACATTAAATTGTAGTGAGAAAAACATCACTGAAAAAAAATTTGAAAAATAATAGTACAGAAATCGTAGCAAAAATTTTAAAATTTCGCAAACTTAAATATGGTGTCCTGCCATTTGAGAAAATTGGACATTGGCCCCTTTTTTGTTCCAAGGTGCAGAAATATTTAGGCAAATTTCATGTTTACCTTTGTTAAGAATGCCTCCTTGGTTTTGACCACAGACTTCTCAAAAGTAGACTCCGCATTGGCAACCTTTTTCTTGGTGCCGGAATATTTGTCTTCCGTCACGTGACAAAGGGCAGATTTAGCGCGCCAAACTAATTTTTCTCCCGCCAAAATCTCCTGGGAATCTTTCTCCGCTTCTACGTTTACATATATTTTACTGTGAGAATAAGAGATCGCCGCCAAACAACGGCACCCTTTGGAGATGAAAGCGAAAGACGTTCGATTCAAAGTCTTGGTCGGAATAACAATTGGATGTGGCGTCTATTTGCATGAGAAGTCTGTGGTTTTGACAGTCAATTTTGTCACTTGGTTGCTAGGGACAACGAAACTTTCGTTGTTGACAGATGTAAAATTATTCTGAACCGAAATATGTCGATAATTGGAACTCTCAGAATATATAAGAATAATAATATATTAATATTTATTTTGTATAAATAAAATCTAAATAGTCTTTTTTTTTTAAATCTGGTGTTAATTTAATTGAAGCTGTTGTAGGATTAATTACTCAGTTTATTAGAATTTGACAGGGTTGCTACACAACCTGGAGAAGTCAGGGAATTGGGAAATTAGGCAAATAAGTCAGGGAATTTCACTATTTTTTCCTAAGACCTATAAAAGTCAGGGGATTTCACTATTTTTTCCCAAGATCTGTAAAAGTCAGGGAATTTCAATATTTTTTCCTAAGACCTGTAAAAGTCAGGGAATTTCAATATTTTTTCCTAAGACCTATAAAAGTCAGGGGATTTCACTATTTTTTCCCAAGACCTGTAAAAGTCAGGGAATTTCAATATTTTTTCCTAAGACCTGTAAAAGTCAGGGAATTGGATAAATTTCATTGATTTCTAAGAGAGTTTGATAGTTGTGCGGCCAGTAGAAATAATCTTCCATGATTTGGCAAACTGCATATTTAATTAGAAGAAAAATCATCTACCTTTTTTTAAACAAATTTCCTCCTTCTTTCTCCACATTTTATATCTTTAATACTCATTGTTACAGATTTTAAAACTTTTTCCAGCAGTTATTTTCATGTAACAATAAGTAATTATCACAAGCCTCCAACTCCCCACTCTGTTTTTCCTTCCCTTATTGAAAATAAATTTTAACTAGACAATGATTTTGGGATATAGTTAACGAAATGAATATTTGTGAACTCAGTGCACAAATATTTTGTAGCAAGTTTGAATAGTTTGTGGGAAACTTCATTTGAAAGCTTGCAACCATAAATTTTTAAAAGAGGGCGATTCCAAATGTAAACCTCTAAGAAAGATTGTTATTGATTTGGGAGGGGAATTGGGATAAAGAACTTTAGCTCAGATATAAGGAAAGGGCATGTTTACAAACAAACGCTTCCTTCAACCAATTTACCAATCACATTTTAGCTTCAGCGATCATTACAGGAATCATCATGACGACGTTGACCAATCATACAACAGAGCTTTTAATAGCAGACAAATCAGACCAATTGTAGACCAATCAGATCGTCTTGTCTTCTTGTGTACAGTAGGAGTCTTAAAGATGGGCAGGAAATTACTGTGGATCCACAATCATTTTGCCCACAGTGACGTCAGCTGCCCTTTCCTTATTATTAGCAACTCTATTCAAGAAATTTTAGTGTTTTTTGAGTAATATAACTTTTTTTTATCCTCAGCATGTTCACTATGCGCTACATCGCTAGACTCTGTTGAAATACACCTGGAAAAGTCGGGGAATTTCATTCTCCCATATGAGTAGCAATCCTGATTTGATATTTACGAGATGACATTTAAATACGAATTGTTTTCGACGAACTGAATATTATTGGAAATTACCAAGTCTGTAATCTTAGCAAAGTGGCATTTTTCAACCCTCATAGACCGGGAGGTGGCAGTACAGACTATCCAGGGGCCTCGCTAAGGGGGGGAGCCTCCCCCTCCAAACATTCGCAAATGTTGTTACACTTGGCAAATTTAATTAAAATTTTAATAAAAATTGTAGTACATTTTCTATTTTTGATAGAATCTGCAAAAGTTACAACTCTAATTGGGAATATTATTAAACATTTTACAAATAAGAACTGTATTACATTTTCTGAGTGTGGTAACTTGGCAAAATTATGAAACGAGTTGGCAAATATGAAAATTTGACTTGGCAATTTAAGCTCTTCTCTCCCACCAATAAAAAGTCTTAGCGATGGCCCTGAGACCATCACTTCATCGAGTTGAAGACTGAAATTCCAGTACAACATAAAACTCTATTCGCATATTAACCCGTATTATAAATTCACGAAAAATTTACTTTCTAAAGCATTTTACGCAAATTGTTTAAACTAAATTTACATAATGATTTAATGAATATTTAAAGGATTAATTAAATTTGAATTTACAAGGATTTTGTGCAGCTTTTAAAACCCCACTCAATTTTTTTTTATTTTTAATTATTTTCCTAGTACTTTGTAGAATTATAAAATATGCAAATGGGATGTTCTTACAATATAAATATAGAAATATTTCCGCATTGAAATATCCCCATCTCTCTCCCTCAGCGCCAAGAAAGCTGAAAAGATGCAAAGGCAAAAGAAATCATCCTTTTAAAGACATATTCGTTTTGTGTAACCAATAATGCTTTTTTGGTATAAGTTAAGTAATGTATCTGTAACTCATTCTAAGCAGTATTACATCTAACTGACGTATTAAAAGAATTTCACAATAAGTTATTTTAATGGTACTAGACGCTTTCAGTCGTGACGTCAAGTTATGACGTTTTGCTTGGATACTGACTCCAAACAATCCGTTGCTATGCAGTGTTTTCTATTTTATTTGCATACATTTTTTAGCTATATATACCAGACACATCTTTAGTGCTTTACATGTAAGGATACCATTCTCTACGATTGATATTTAATAAGAAATGATGCATAGCAACCGTTTGTTTGGAGTCAGTATCCAAGGAAAATGCCATGACTGACGTCACACTGAAAGCGTCTATTAAAAGTACCGTCTGTAGATAAAGAGTTAAAACGCAATCGGTCTGCCAAATCTTATCTTGGTGAAAAACCGATTGTAGAAATTGACGCTTAGGTTCGCCATTGTGTTTTGTGCTCCCAGTTATTCCTGTTTTCGCAGATTTGAGTGCAGGAAAACAATGAGAAATCTACGAGCAGGGAAATGAATAATAAGGAGGGAGGGGGATCGAGAAAATATAGGAAGGCTCATTTTCTCTCTCTCTCTGACGCAGAAAGATAAATGAGTGTCTATTCACACTATGTTTCTCATTGAACTGTAGTAATAACTTCATTTTATGCTAAAACTGTTATCAGATTCATGGACTTTAGGCGAGACAAACTTTTCTGTCGATTTTAACCCCAACTTTTGCCCGTTCAAAGAGAGAAAAAGGCCCGCCACACACCAGTGAAACATTGAACGAAAAAACGTGCGACATGCGACAATTTCATCCCGATAACAAAGAAAAAACCGGTTTCACTGCGTCCTGTTGCACGATTTTTGACGCATGTCTCCCTGGTGTGTGGCGGGCCTTATTGAAAAAGTTGGAGGAAAAGCCTGGAAACCAGTTTCTACTAGTACCAGGCGTTCATATTTATCGCCTACTCGTATCAATCGCTTATCTCTGATTCGTTGAAATGTTCGATGTTGGATGAAATGTCTTGACTGGGAGAGACTTTTTTGAAACAGCGAAAAAAATGTTGGGGGAACATTGCTATTTGCTATCCCACTGGGTGTTGGGAGGATATTTCGGGAAAAGTTGGAGGAAATCAAGTGTTGGCTCAAAAGTCTTACGAAATGTTGGTGAATCTGATAGCAGCTTAAGAAAGGATGATGAAAAATTTGAGTGGGTAACGAGTGCAATACTAACAAGGAAGGTCTCCATACTGGGCATACTCAGAATTTTTTGAAAAAAATACTGATTAAACTACTCATGTATGTAATAAAAGATCAGTCAAAATTAGCAGCGAAATTACAAAAAAAAAAAAAAACTTGTATAAAATTAAAATACTTTCGAATATTTGGCGTGAAAAGACAAAAGTGTCACGCAATTTGGCGAGCAGCATTTTCTCCCGCCAAAAGCAAACGATTTTAATACAATTGAAAACTTTTGGATTTTTAGAATGCGTGTAAATAGTATTTAATGAATTTAAAAATAAACAATGAGAGAGTTTAATATTATATATATATATATATATATATTGTATTGCATACATATATTATTTGTTGCTGTAATTATTTAATTTACCTCTGGAAAAAAAATCATACATAAAAAATTCTTATTCTGAAAAATTATTTTCATACTTTTAAGCGTATTCAAAAATAAAAGCTAGATGTTTCCATAGTAACAAAATAGAACTGACAATGCTCAACTTGACTTTGAACTTGAAACAATTTTAATTTATTTAAATTTGAATTTCGTTTTAAATCTCAAATTTTGATGAATAAATTTGAATATAAATACATATAAATATCGATATTACGAAATTATACTTAAACTAAAACTGACAAAACCAAAGATATTTAATTTATCTAAAGAAGTTGAACATGAAACTTTATTATTTTAAAATGTATATGACATAAAAAAGTATTTTTTGAAATTGCTTTTCATCGCCAACCGATAATAAATCGCCAAATAATGAAATTTTCATTTTTTTTTTTTTTTTTTTTACCAACAGGGTACGGAGGTTCCGCTGAAAATTTTTTTATAAACGTATATAACCTCATGAAAAGAACATTCTGTATTTTTTTTCAGATTTTTCGGAGTATGCCCGTATGGAGACCTTCTTTGTAAGTATCGTGTGAGCTAAACCTAATGTAAAAATAGGACGAGCGAATGTTGAAGCACACTTTGTCACAATTGAGTATTTCTGCAAAAAATGTGAAAGGCCTCAAAACTCAATTAGATTTTTGAACAAAATTTCATTTGGATTTTTGGAACATGAATTCATTTAGTGACCTTGGAATTTTTTTTCACGGAGGGGGGGGGAGTCGCCCCTATCACCCCCTTAGCTACGGCTCTGCCTACGAGTCAACCTGTAACATCGGGTTTCCAGATGTTTTAATCCACGATATGACTTTGCAGATGCGTGTACTTTTGTATATCTTATAAACTACTACCATAGTTACCAAAACAATTTATTATAAATATAATTTTTTTAAATGTATGAGTATTGCGACAAGCTCAGAATTTTTATTTATAATTTGCTAAACAGTGTATAATAAAGTAAAATTTATAAATAAAAATTCTGAGCTTGTCGCAATACTCTTATAGTAAAACACAGTGTAAAGTCCATTCTTATCTATTTTTTAATAATAATAGATAAAAGAATTTTTGCTCTTAGAAAAAAAAATAAAAGGTAACTATTTTTTTATTTATTAACCCTTTTTGGTACGCTGTACTAGTCTGGGATACTTAATATTACAGTAGAACCCCGATAATTCGGATTAATTGGAACCAGACCCAATCCGAATTATCGAAAATCCGGAGAATGTGAACCGATGAAATAAAATAAAACATACTTACAGAAAATCATCATTACATTGAACATATTCGATATTTACAGACAGTAAAAATGTTTACTTTGTAATGAAAAAGTTTATAATCGTCTGCTGTGCATGGTCACGCATCTGCATGAGCATAAGTAGTTCTTTGAGTGTAGCCGCCACATGACGTTCAAAATAAACCATTAATTGTTCTAAATTAAATGGGATGTTGCTTTATTAAGGCTAATAACGTTTGATTGATCATCATTAATAATGGTATTTTCGTCTGTATCATCTTCATTTTTATTTTTTTCAGTTGCACACAAAGCGATTATTTGGTTATGTTTAAGCAAGGCGTAACCTTTTTTATTTTCTGCTTCCAACCAGTTGATAATGTCGCTGATATCAACATCTGAGCAATCAATTTATTTTAACATGCTCACTAAATCTTTAGCTGTAATGTTTCTTTCATTTTTGTTTATTCCACCTTCGATTTCAATTTTCCGCAAGTCATTTGTCAAGCTTTTCTCAAGAACACAAGGAAACAGTCTCGACATACCCCCATGGACTAGCTGACAAAGATCGGAAAGTGATCCTTACCAGGCAGTGTGTCCCTATGGACTATTTTACCTTACTTTCTTGAAATGCTCTAAGTAAAACTTTATTGTGCCGTGAGCTTTCGTTGACATTTCTAACAGGGCCGTAGCAAGGTGTTTTGAGGCCCCCCCCAAAAAAAAATATAACTTTGCCCCCCCCCCCTCCCCCACTTGAAACTCAGTTTTTTTTTAGAAATATTTAAAGTTATATATTGAAGTTTGCATGTGAGTTTCAAATTGTAATAATGTAATAAACAAATTTATCAATTACCATAAGTATTTTAAATCATTATTAAAATTATTATAACAAAAAAAAATCGCGAAATTAAAAACAATTTTTGTCGAAAATCCCCCCCCCCCCAAAAAAAAAAACGCTATTTTCGACCAAAGATAGCAAAGAAAACGGTTTTTTCTTCGAAAGGTAGCGAAAAAAATGCTATTTTTGTCAAAATACCGCGAGAAACACGCGATTTTTGTCAAAATAACGCTAGAAAAACTCTGTTTTCGTGCAAAAATCACAAGAAAAACACGATTTTTGCATAAGATCGTAAGAAAAACGCAATTTTCGTCAAAAGATAACGAGAAAAACGAGATTTTCGTTAAAAGATCGCGGAATAAAAAACTATTTTCGTCGAAAGATCCCCAAATAAACGCAATTTTAGTCAAAAGATTGCGATAAAAATGTTATTTTCATCGAAAGGTCGCGAAAAAAAATGCTATTTTTATCAAAATACCGCAAAAGAAACGCGGTTTTCGTCAAAATACCGCTAGAAAAATTCGGTTTTCGTCAAAATAACGCTAGAAAAACGTGATTTTCGTTTTAAAATATCTCGAGAAAAACGCAGTTTTCTCCATAAGATCGCAAAAAAATTCTACTTTCGTCAAAAGATCGCAATAAAAATACGATTTTCGCTAAAAGATCGCGAAAAAAACGCAATTTTTGTTAAAAGATTGCGAAAAAACACGATTTTCCTCAAAAAGATCGCAAAAAGAACACGATTTTTGTCAAAAAGATCGCGAAAAAACGTGATTTTCGTCAAAAAGATCGCGAAAATGCGAATTTTCGTCAAAAAGATCGCGAAAATGCGAATTTTCGGGAAAAGGATTGCAATTGAAACGTGATTTTCGTCAAAAAATTGCGGAAAATGCAAATTTCGTCAAACGATCTTAGGAAAAAATGCAAATTTCGTCAAACGATTTCAGAAAAAATGCGATTCTCGTCAAAGAATCGCAGAAAATTTGTTCCAATATTAATGTTCTCAACAACTTTTTTGGCAGCTGAATGGCAAATTAAAACATTAGTTTGCCATTTTTGAATTACTGATATTTTAAATGAAAACATGTTAAAATTTAAATTGGACAGCTAGCTGGGTAAAACATTGCATCAGAAGAATGAACTTAAAAAAGAACCTTTCATTTCAGAACTACTTATAAATATTTCCTTAAATGGATTCAATTTGACCACCACCCCTCCCCAAATAAAAAATAAATAATATGAAACAGGATTTAAACAAAAATACTGACAATTTTGTTGCGAATAAAATAACCTTCTTAATTGTCTACACACGCGCTATTTAAATTAATTTCTTATTTTCCGGTTCACGTGCTTTTTCTCTTTTTTTTTTTTTTTTTTAACTTTTTGCAATCTTATACTTGAAAGAAATTTATATCTCAGTTGCATTTCAATATGTTTAAATGATTTTTTTTTTTTTCTACTTCGATTTTGATTGCAAAAATTTTTTAAGAGAATGCTTTCATTTTTGAAGCCGGTTCCAAAAATGAAAGTGTCTTCATTAAAATTATCGATAAACAAAATTGAAAAAGCAAAAAACAGTCAATATACAGATCGATCTCAGCTATCCTCAGATCTTAGAGAGCACTGATTAACCAAATTCATCGTACACATAGGCGTAGAGTTTTCAAAACTATTGAAGGGGCTCATTTAGTGACGTGGTTGGGAGGGGGGGGGGTAAGGAAATCCGAACCCTTTTAGAACGAGGAATTAATTATTTCATCATGAATACAAAAACATTATTAATTTCTAAGACGAAATTAAAAAAGGGGGGGGATTCCGTTTTAGACAGGTTTTTCGCGTATGCGGGTAATTATTTCCAGGAATTAATTTAGTTATGACTATGGATTGTCTCAGATTGAGACAGTATTCTTTCATAGACTGCTTTCGTTTACAGAGGAGGTTAAATATTTATAAAGTGAAATCTGTGAAAAAGCAAGCGCAAAGGATAAAAATATAGTGAAACCTCCGAATAAGGGACACCTATGGGACCAGAACTTTTCCCCCTTAAATAAAGGTGTCTCTTATTAGGAGTTTTTACTATGATTTTTTTAAATTAATCATCCAGATGGATATAAAAATAACAAGACATTAAAGGTGAAGTTTAAATGTATTCGAGGTGTATAAATTACATTAATCAGACACAAAAGAAATAGAGCATTATTTAATTAAATTTTTCAATTGATTACTACATCATCAAATGGTTTATAGAATTACTGATTTGCATTTTTTATGCAAACTGTGTACATGCAAAAAGTATAAGTACATTTAAACAAATTTTACTTGAAGTAATCGATGAAAAGTGATTGTTTTGTTTTGCAATTTTCAATTTTTCATTATAAACTTTTCAAGTGTTCATTCATCATACTGATAAATTTTAGTTCTTCATTATCAGCAGTATTTGCAAAAAAAGTATTCAGCTGTTTGTGGATTTTAAGGTAACAAATCTCTTAACTGCTCTGCTCAGCAAGCGGAAAAGGTAATTCATTTTTTAATGGAAATTTATAACATTACAGACTATAAATAATATCTGAAATGCAAAAGCCATCCCCTTTTAAACTAATTTACAAGTGTCCCTTGTTCAAAGGTAAAAACATTACTCGTCCTATACCAAGGGACTGAGACCGGAAGATTTGTCCTTTAAACAAAGGTGCCCCTTATTCGGAGTGTCCCTTATTTGGAAGTTTCACTGTAATAGGTTTGACAACTTGTCAAACTTGTTTATAAGTTCCTAATACATATTGACTCTACCTACAGTATTCCTTCTATCGGAGTCCAGATGAAAAATTGCAAATATTTGTTACAGACAGGTTCCATTTTGGCAGGTTTTAATGTACATATAACAAATACACATATATAGATATATGTAAATACAAGAAAATTTGTGAACCGGAACTTATCTTAATCAGAAAAATACCGCAGTATCGTTGAAAAAACTACCGTGCAGTTACACCTTCTAAGATAGAAACCCAACAAAATGAAAAAAAATTTCGCCTTCTAATTCCTTCTTAGTCTAAGTAGGTTTCACTATACATATATGGGTGATTCTCAAAATAGGGGACAATTTCAAAAGTGAAATCTTAAAAAAATTACTGTTAGCAAAATTTCTGAAAAAAATAGGTGTTGTTAATATAGTATTAGGTATACTTTACATGTAGTCAGCAGAGCTAAATATTTAAAAATTAACTTTAAAAAAAATAATTAGTATTTTTTGAGCCATGCTAATGACAAAACAAATTTTCATGGAATAAATATATTAAGAAATTTTTATTTTCTTCCTGTTTAAATATTTTTTTTCTATATTTATTAGCCTTCCTTTTAGGCAAATGGTTTCCATTTTTACATACATACATATAAGGAGAATAAAAACATTACCAAAGAGCAAACTTTGTTTACATGAGCAACATTCTGACACTAACAATGTAAGAAGCTGTCTTAGTGATTTTCTGACAGATTTAATGCATATTTTAGGGATAATAAATGTAATATCTAAATTTATATGTAAAATTAAACTTTATAAAAGATGCAATATAAGCAATGGTTACATTTATGCACATAGGAGTCTTTAGCATGGGCAGAAAAACCATGCTAATGACACTGATATTTGTCCATGCTAATGACAAATTTTAATTTAAATAAGATTATGAGCCATAATATAATCACAATGCAATAGTCCTTTCTGGGGCTTTTTAAAACACAAAAGTCCTATGCAAATAAGTAAAATAAAAATTTTAATTATAAAATAAACATGAAAATTATTATCCATTCTAATGACATACAATTGATGTACGCCCCTAATATTCAACTTTTATTCTTAAAATACAATACATGCTTCTATTTTCAGGCTGGGATAAAGCAACTTTTTATTATACAGCTTCAAAAGTTATTATGTTTTTTAACTTTCTTTTTTTATATTCTAAACAAAACAATATTAATTTTTTAATGAATCCTTATTTGAATGTTGAAAGTCTAAGAATCTAACTAACAATTAATGTTGCTATTATGTATTTTCTCTAAAATATAGTGTAAAATTATCCCATAAATATGTGTGCGGTATTCTTTAAAGGAATCTTTATTATATGATAAAAATCTGAATTTTTTTTAATATTCGAAATTGTATCGGGCCGGGCCTGTTTTCACAGATTTCTGTAAGAGTCGGACCATGAAATGTAAAAATGTAAACGAGCCGGGCCAAAATAACTTTCCTTCTGATCCGGATCCGGGCCTGAAAATTCCTTTAGACACGACCAAGAAAAATTGAAGTTCAGACTTAGCCTGAGTTTGTAAAAGAAGGGGGATGTAGTCTTTTACTTTATCAGGTTGCGGTCAATGGAAGAAAACCGTCTCGAGTTCAAGTTTCGGGCCCGGTTCAGACCTATCAAAACTTTTAATCTGATAACTTATACAGGGTGTCCACTCTCAACGGTGGCCAATGGCTAATTTTTAAACCGTTAGTTATAGACATATAGTTCCAATTGCAAAAATGCTTTAAAAAAGGTAAAGAATTATTTTTTAAGCGATTTTAGGTTTTAAAAAAATTAGTAAGAATTACGAAAATTAAATTTTTATTCGGTCCTATAAGTGATATTTAGTAAATTTTTACCACTACTCTAACAAAAAAGACAAGACAAAAAAAAAAAAAAAAGTCCCATCCGTCTGCGATTAAAACTGACCGAGTAATAGCTGCTTAAATTTGAAGTACATTTTTTGTTGCAAAATAGGGGTCAGTCACAAATTTATTGGAGATAAAAATAAACGTCAGATGAAAAATTTAACATTAACATTGAGAGTAAAATACTTTTTACAATATTATTTTTAAATTTATGTTGATGTTTACATACACTGCTCGACACTGAAAATGCAACACCAAGAAGGAGTGGTCAGAAAGTGATGAAATTTCGGGAGAAGACAGAGACAGCAAGGAGCATTAAGTGATCTTTATTTCAAAATGATAGTCAGAATACAGAACGAGAACGGCGTCGGCTCAGTAGGATGTAGGACCACCGCGAACTGCGATGAACGAAGAAACACGTGTAGGCATCGAGTCAATAAGAGCGTGGATGGTGTCCTGAGGGATCGCTTTACATTCCATTTCAACCATTTGCCACAGTTCATCTTCTGAACGAGGCAGGGACAGAGTCCGCAAAACGGCGTCCAATCACATCCCACACATGTTCGATTGGTGACAGATCAGGGAGTACGGTGGGCAGGGAAGCATCTGTATACCTTGCAGAGCATGTTGGCACATGCGAGCACTGTGTGGTCGGGCGTTATCCTGCTGAAAAATTGCATTAGGCTGCCCCTGAAGGTAGGGGATTGCCACTGGTCGCAGTACATTATCCAAGAATCGTTCGGCCGTCATAGTGCCCTAAATACGAACTAGAGGTGACATGCAGTTATACGCAATAGCGCCCCAAACCATTGTGCCACGTTGTCGCGCTGTGGGGCGTTCCACAGTTATTGCCGGATTTGATCTGTCTCCACGTAGATGCCACACACGTATGCGGCGACTGTCACTGGAAAAACAGAAGCGTGACTCATCTGAGAACGCAACGTTTCGAAATTCTGCCATCCAAGTCGCTCTAGTCCGGCACCATTCCAAACGTTGGCGCCTATGCTGTCGAGTCAATGGCAGTCTTCTTAACGGACGCCGTGAGTGCAGGCCATGTTCAACCAATCGACGGAAAATGGTTCTGGTCAACACGGAAACATCCAGGGTATCTTGTACATGCTGCAGAATCGAGGTACAAGTGACTTGCGGGCCCGCCACAGCTTGTCGGTGGATGCGTCGATCCACAATTGCTGACGTCACTCTGGCTGCACCTGCACCTCTTAATCTTGCCACATTTCCTTGTTCCAACCATGTTCGCCATAGCTGATGCACCGTGCTCACATCCATGTGGGTATCAGCTGCGATTTGACCTACAGACCAACCCCCCCTTCTCAGTCCCATCACCATACCTCTCGTAAAATCGTCTATCTGCTGGAAGTGCCTTCGTTGACGGCGGCCTGGCATTCTCTTCTATACACGTATCCTCCGAGACAAAAACAAAATTTCTTCGATAATTCGTCTGGCATAAATAGCGACACGAATATTGCCCATTCTACAAGTTTCTTCCCTTATATCTTACATCACGTGCGTCGGAGACCTACGCATTTCACATCATTTGCATGACTCAATGACATGCGTCTACTCTGAAATTTGCATAAATTTCTGACCATTCCTTCTTGGTGTTGCATTTTCAATGTCGAGCAGTGTATTAAAGCAAAATATACAACTTGTACTACAAATATAATTTAAAAAATAACAGAAATTTTGTTAAATTGCATTATGAAAAGCACAATTTGTTACAAAATGATCTATTAGCTTACGTAAAATATAATAGAATTTGGTGTACTCCTATAAAATAAATAAATGGTACGCACCTTAAAATCGTATTAATATTACATTGTCATTGGATAGAAATAAGTTTGCGAATTGAACCTCGATCAGATATTTGTAAGTGAGTTAAAATTTGAACATAAATTTTGAACTAGGAAAACATACATAAGAAAGTCATAAGGAAGATAAAAGCTTATCAAAATAAAACACCTTTTTAAAAATAAAATCATGAAAAGAAGCAGCTTCATTTCCTTACAAAATAAAACATATGTAAAAATACAATTGAGGATGTTAATTTCAATACTCGCTTTTTATTTTCTCTCTATCAGTCTATGTCAATCTGCACTAATGTAACACTATAAGCTCCAAATTTGTAATGTAAGCCAATGGACGCATTTAAAGGTTTTTCCGATTTCCTTATTTTCTAGATAAAGAGAATTTTGAAAATCAGTTCCATAATTATTTTAATCGATTTAGAAGTTAAGTAATTAAAATTAACGCTACCGTGAAACTTCAGTTAAATCGCTTTAAAAATACTTCTTTACTTCATTTAAAACATTTTTGTAATTGGAACTTATATGTCTGTCTGTGACACGGGTTAGGAATTAGCGGTTAGACAGCGTTGAAAATGGAAGACTTTTATAATACTTTGAGTACTTAGCGTACGTTCCCTTAAAGCTAAACGCAACTCATCCGTTTTTAGTTACAGAAAAGTGGTTTAAGTCATGAAAGTCAAAGTTTCATAACTCGGTCAATTTTACTGTTAGATGAATGGGACCTTTTTTGTGTTGCTTGTTAAAGCGATGTAAAATTTTTACTAAATATCAGTTATAGGACCGGGGGATTGTATAAAAATTTTATTTTCATAATTTTTTAGTAAAAAATGTTTTTGATCTATATCACTTAAAGAACAATTCTTTACCTTTTTTAAAGTATTCTTGCAGTTGGAACAATATATGCCTATGACTAACGGTTTAGAAATTACCCTTGGCCACCGTTTGAGAGTGGACACCCTGGTATAATACAAAAATAAATTATTTAAAATAATAAATAGGAACAATTGAAATAGCCGAAATTGTGTCGGGTCAGATCGGGCCGGGCTTGTTTTGACTGATTTTTGTACGAACCGGGCCTATAAATGTAAAAATATAAATGGGCCGGTCCGGTCCTGAAAATTCCTATAGTCACGATCAAGAAAAATGAAGTTCAGGCTTAGCCTGAGTTTGCAAAAGGAGGGGGGATATAGGCTAGAGATCTGCACGGGTCGTTCCTTACTTTTTTCCTGGAGTATCGGGCCGGGCCAGTCCTAACTTATTTTTTCCGTACGAAAACAAGACTAATTTCCTTCTTCCTAGTCTTCACGGACCAAAATAATCAGTACCGGTTGAATCATCCCGTATGATAATCCTTTCCTCGACGTGGCTAAGTCTGTTCAAAAATCAGTAAAATTTGGCTTGGTCTAAATTTTTTGCAAAAAAGACATAATTTTAAGTCGTCTTTATTCTACAATTAAACACTAAAATGTATTCTTTTTAAAGAATCATAGATTTCTAGGCTTATTAAAATAGAGTTAAACTGTAAAAAGAAAAAAAGAAAAAACTGCCTGCGACGGAATTTTTTTTAAACTGAAAATTGAAATTCCATTTAAACTTCTTTTAAACTGTTCATCCATGCAAAATGAATGCAATAATATGCAAGAAAAAAAATATTAAACATTTACACCTGCTAAAAAGGGAACTTATTTTTTCCTTTCCAATGTGATTGCGTCTTAGAAAATTTTACTTTTACCACATACTATTTTATTAGATTTTTATGTCTCCATTGCATGGAATACAGATTAATAATACTAATGATAACTGAAAATTTGCATACATTAAACAAATGTTCATTAAAAGCATAAATATCGCAGCCTATGGCACTTCTGCATAAGTGGAGATTATAAACATGAAAAAAAAAGGACTAAGATAAGTTTTTTTGGTCAGAACTCTTCCGTAAGAGTAAAAATGAATGTTCTGTAGAAATTCACTCGGGGCGGGCCGGGTTCGGGCCGAAATTTTAACTTTTTTCGGGGCAGGGCCGAGTTTGGGCCTTTTTTTAGCTATTATATTGAGGCTATTATATTTAGCTATTATGTCGGGCTGCTAAATTTTTTCTACGGACCGGGCCGGGCTCGGGCCAAAATTTTAACTTTAATAACTGGCCAGACCGGGCCAAAATTTTTTTGTGGACCGGTCGAGCTCGGGCCTGGAAATTTAGGCTTGATTAGACCTCTAATAGAGGCTCTTACATTATTAGGTTGCGGTCAGTGGAAGAAAACCGTTCCGAGTTCAAGTTTCGGGCCCGGCCCATGTCCATGAAAATTTTTAATCAAATAACTTAAACAACACAAAAACAAATTATTGAAAACAATAAATAGGAAAAGTTGAAATAGTCGAAATTGTGTCGGGCTAGATCGGGCCGAGCCTTTTTTCAATGGTTTCTGTATGAGTCGGGCCTAGAAATGTAAAAATATAAACAGACCGGGCCAAAATAACTTTCCTTCCTATCCAGACCCGGTCCTGAAAATTCCTCTAGACACGTCCAAGAAAAATTGAAGTTCAGACTTAACCTGCGTTTACAAAAGAAGGGGGTGAGGGAATGTAAACTCCTTTTTTATTAGGTTGCAGTCAGTGGAAGAAAACTTTTCCGAGTTCAAATTTCGGGCCCGGCCCAGGTCTGTGAACACTTTTAATCATATAATTTTGACAACACAAAAATAAATTATTTAAAGTAATAAATAGGAACAACTGAATACTTACTGTTTATCGGAACTACTTAAATCATCCGTTACTGCAAGAGACGGCTTGGTAACTTTAGCCATAGATATTTGTCAATCTGAAATTTTCCCGCCTATTTTTGCCTTTAAGACACTATTGAACTGACAGTTTTTGTTTGGTCAGCAGCAAAAAGCCCTCTATACTCCCCCACCTGCAATCTCCCCAGTTTTTGGAAGTTTCTAAATTAAGACCTTTTATCCAAGGTCATAAGGCCCCTTCTTGATATGTTTGAGAAAACGCAACGTATCGGACACATCGTCTACTTTATTTATTGCCTTCTATGTAGGACGTTAGAATCAGAAAACGCGATACTTCCTAGAAACCCAGGGCTAAACCACTTCTACTTCCTACCATGTTCACCGTCCAAAGAATAAATAAATAAAGAAAAAACTCCGAGGGGACTGCTTCGTTTTACCCATGCAATATTTGGTGAAAGTTTTATTCGGTTGTTTTAGTCGTTTATAAAGTATGCAAGTAAAACTTTCCTTAAATAAAGAATTTAAATAAAGATTTTTTTTTTTAAACAATATACGCTGAAAAATTCTATTTCAAAATTTGAATTTTTTCTATATTGGTTGAAGCCGAAAAATATAGCCCATCTGGAAAAATTATTGGAGGGGCCCGAGACCCATGGGCCCATACAATTCTACTCCTATGATCGTACAATCAAGTATCGAATGACAAAGAATTTATAGAAACTGACTTATAAAAATTTTGCAAGTTTCTTTTTATTATTATTATTATTATTTTTAAGTAACAACTTATTTTTTCACCTTTTAAAATATGAAAACTAGTAACTACAGCAACTACAGAAGTTGCGCGGTTAACGCAGACGCTAGTGACTAGCAGACAACAGGTCATGTGATCGAAAGTCAGTCCCGCTTCACTAGCGCCACGCCATGCACTACGCAATACTTTGGGGCTATGTTATGTTGAGAAAAGCCTATCTTCTCTGTTCTCCTTTCTAATATTCTATCTCCATGATTGAAAGACTGCTAAAAAAACAGCCTACCACGTATCGCAGCACAGCACCGTCATTATTTACTAAAATTTCACTTTGTATTAGAGTCATGCGCATTAAGTTCCCCCTCCTTTTCCTTACTCCGTGACTGAACGCTTATACCATCCACAAAAGATACCCACTCCATCTCTCAGCCTCTCTAGTGTGCGCGTGCATCTTGAACACACCTCTTGAGCAGCAGTTCAGTTGCGATCTGTTGTGCTGAATAGCTACTCCATTGCAACTTTCTTTTAATGTAACCGTAACCGCCAGAATTATTTGTCATCATTAAAATTCTTGTAAAATTTTGTGTGACGTGTATTTATTAAATATTTTTAATAGTTTTCTTTAATTCAGAACTTGCATAAACTTTTATTATGGAATTATATTTTAGCAAACATCTTCCTTTATTATGTGGGGTTCTTATTGTGTTCTCCTTTCCTTCCATTTCATGTTATTTTGTAAATGTTGACGCTCATGCTGAAGAATGTTTTTTTGATAAAGTCACAGCCGGTACGAAAATGGGCTTAACTTTCGAAGTCGCTGAAGGAGGGTTTTTAGATATTGATGTCACGGTAAGCCAACGATATTTGTAAAATATCAACTAGTTAGTGAAGGAAAATAATTTTTTTTAAATCGTTACAGATCGAAAATATTGTCGTTGTGATCATATAATAAACAAGAAGACGTAAAAAAAAGCACCTACAAGTTGGGACAAACTATTCCAACAAAGTACACATTATTAGATGTATCAAAGAACACCCATAACAAATACTACAACACATTAAAGAAAGTAGGTCTTTTTTAAGTAAAAAACAGTGTTTGTTGGTTTAAATCAGTTTGATTTTATACATGATTGAAATCACGATTTAAATCGATTGATTAAAAACATTATTGATTTATATCAGCTTTTCTTTCAAACTATTTTAAAATAAATCCAAGCTATAAACAAGCATAATGTGCATTAATATAATTAAGTAATAATACAGATAATCAATGATCACGGTAATATTGTGAAATTTAATTAAACTGCACTGATTGAGGAGAAATCTGTATGTGTCTTTATACAATACCCTGTTCGCACTGAGATAGTTGAGTCACTTAATTTTTTTCAAGCAGGGATCCCTGGAATTAGGCTTCACCTGTTCGCATTAATCTAAACATTGGAAGTGACTTAACTTGGCCAAACTGACATCTGGGCACACGCACAAGTTTTGAAATTTGTAACTACAACTTCAAACCTCTTTTTTGTTTACACAGAAATGCAGTGCAATTATCCCACCATATTTCAATTAAAAAATTAATTTCGTCATGGTTTCAATTTCTTTTGCGAGAGAAATAACAGGTTCAACGTTTTTCATTTTTGGCCTTTTGTTACAAAAAAACCCCACAAACACACGTGTTAAGCAACTGGGGTAATGTAAAATAATGTGAATAATAACAATAATGTAAAATAACTTGAAATAGTTAATAATTATTTTTAATTTATTATTCAACTCTGTTAGTATTACTCAACTTCAATAATTTAAAATAAGAAATATTCAGAAGGCAGATTTCCACAAATTAATAAGATTTTTTAATTGCCAAGTGGCGACTAGAGTGATGATCGATGGCCAATTTTTAATTACAACTTTAATCGCCACATGGCGAGTGGCAATCTTTAATTTATACCTATATCGATGAGGTGATTGTCTGTGCTGCCACTCTTGCAGTCTATATTGAATGCATCTTTGAATTATCACTGTAATATTGTGAAATTTAATTAAACTGCACTGATTGAGAGAGTACATGTGTTTATATAATTTTGTGGGTTTTCCATTCATCTGATTGTAATAATGTATTCTTATTTGAAGATCACTGGCCCCGATGGCAGGAACATCTACAAGGGAGAGCGGGAGTCGAACGGCAAGTACACGTTTGCGGCCCATGCCGATGGCACCTACACCTACTGCTTCAGCAATGCCATGTCCACCATGACGCCCAAAATTGTGATGTTCTCGATGGATGTGGGCGAAGCTCCAAAGAGCCACGATGCAGAAGCTGACGGTAATGAAATGATCACGTTTTGTATTTCCTGGCTGTAAGGGTTAGTCAGAACAAATGTATAACTGATGTGCCAAGTTTGGGGCTATTTTCGTGACCCCCCTCCCCCCTTTTATTTTTAATACAGTCAAAATTCTATATTGTCAAGGATCAATAATCCATGCACCCATAATCTGCAATTTTCTATAATTTGAATTACTTTACGAATGTAAACAATGAAATAAATTAAGAAAATTTACAAATTTAGTGATCCAAAAATGATTTTTTTTAAACAAGTAATTAAAAAAAATCAAAATAAAGCATTTATTTTCTTCAAATATAACTTTTATATTATTAACAATAAAAAAACAAAATGTATTGCAGAACCTATGTAATAATTTATATTTAAATGCACATAATTTTTTAAATAAAATAATTTTTAAAAAGGCATTTTTGAGAGAGCCTATTAAATTAATTTTTAGATTTCATATTATACTGATTGTAGAATTGTTTAAACGGTGCCAATCCTGATCAAAAGTCCTGTTTAAAAGAAGAAAAAAAAATGAGAGAAATAGACTGTTTGGATAATTAAGGTTCTGATAGGGTTAGGTGGCACTTTACTGTATTAGTTTTATTTTGTTATGAATTATATTGTTATAGTTTTATTATAACACACACATGCATTTAATTTTATTGTAAAACATCTGTTTTCCACACAAAGCAAAGATCAACCAATTATCGATTGTTGCAAAAAAAAGTCATTTTGCCACCAAAAAGAAACCCTGATGTATGTGTTAGTGGCAAGTTTTTTAAATTAAATGATATATTTAAAAGAAAATGAATGAAAAGTTTATGTTTGAAATGAAATTAATGGAATATAAAAACAACTGGTGTTGAGGAAGACAGGTTTTGTTGGTTTATCACCTGCTAAACATAAAATTATCATATTTTCTTTTAACTCTTTAATTCCCATGATATAGAACACATTCTAGAAATTATGTAGTTCGGAAAATCTGATTTTACACCAGAAAAATTCAAAGGCTAATTTCGTTTTATTTAAATACGAAATTTCATGTTATTGGCAAATGTTGCTGCTGTTTTAATTTTCTGGTGGGAATTAAGATTTACGAATTAAAATATCTCAAAGCTTTGGGATCTGGAAGATTAACTCTTAATATAAATATTGTTGCTAGAAGAAAAATTGTAGCTAGAAGTCTATAATGGATAAATATTCCAAATCACCAGGGGTGGGGAATTTTTCAGAAATCTTACCAGCCAAGGATTTATTTCACCAGCCTGCAAGATGCAATTGAAAATAGTTATGACAAAATCACACACTATTACAGACGAAATTACAATTACTACAATGCATTTTCGTAATTCTTTCTTTCTATAATATTAAGAAATATATACAACAGAGGTAAGCGTAATATAAGATAGAACTTAGTACCCTATTAACACCTTAATAATTTGGAAAGTTAAAATATCTAGATTATAAAAGTGTCTCTAATAATGTCTCTATCGGCCTATAGTTTTTCAAAAAATAAAAATGCACTTGCCTTGCCAGAAAATCCACTCGCCACTGGCGAGCAAAATGATGTATTTCCCCACACCTGCAAATCACTCAAATAAAAATCAATGCAATCTAGATGACCTTAGGGGTCATCCATAGTTGATGTTGTGCATTTTTTCCATATTTTTGACTCCTCCGCCCCCCTTTCCCTTTGTAACAAAATATCACACTTCATTTTACCTCTTCCCTCACTCTTGTCACATGTCACGCTATATTACATATTTGCAGTTCCGAAACAAAGCACTGCATTTCAGATCACATTTCAAATTTTAATTTTAAACTTTAACTATGTGTTTTAGTAACATTTGTGAGCTGAACCATAAGAATGATTTGTATCTTGTATAATAAAATTAGGTTAATAGGATAATAAAATAGAATAGTAATAAATTATTAATATCAAAGAGCAATTGAAAACAATAGTATTTTAGAATTTGAAATAGGATTTAACACACAGTATAACTTCTTTAATCCGGAATCCTCGCGATTACAGTGAGTCCGAATTATAGAAAATTCCAGATTACAGAAGTTTTGTAACTAAAATGCATGTAGATTAATGATAATACTGATATCTCTTATTACTATGACAATGCAAAATGTAAAGAACTGGATTATTGAAAACATTGAGAAAAATCTATTGAAAATGCTAAGAAAAAAAGTTTTTTACAAATTTATGTAAATTTTATGCTGTGTCACCATCTGTCATAAACTTTAAAAACAACAAACGTACGTTTTTTATAAAAAATTGTGATTTCTGATTTATGAATACTTAAATAATAATGTACATCACAAGAATAATAGATTTGCCATGAAAAATATTTAAAAAACTAAATTTTAAACCCAAAAAAATTACAGTGAAAAAGTATACACTATAACAATTATTACAATTATAATTTAAAAATCAACCTTATAATTACAGTAACATATTTAAAATTGCGATTTTTAAAGCTAATGTTATAAAAAATCAAATATATAGCAACTAAAAGTATCAATGTAAGCAGGGTTGCCACGCCACCTGGAAAACCGGGAATATCCAGGGAATTTTTAAAAAATCTGGAAAACACAGGGAATTTTTTTTGCTACTACATCCAAATAATTTTGCCCTTTCAGGTAAACTGAGTTTTAACCCACTTCCTGGCGGCGACGCGCTTAGTTTTGCACACTCAACATAGAATAAACACGTTGCAGTACAGGGAAAACACAGGAAATTTTTTTTCAAGATTAGAGTGGCAACCCTGGTAAGTCACAAATTGAATATTTAAGAGAAATAATAATAAAAATCTGATTTTGCGATATTTTTGTGACACTTTATTATCTTTGGGGAAAAAAAAATATATATAGTGAAATTACCATTAATCATGAATTTTTAAAACTTAATATCTAAAAAGACACCTATAATTATTACACATGTTATTTAGAAAGTTCTTAGTTTTAAAACGTAGAAATTATTATGTAATCTTTTCACATTCTTAGCCATTTCTGAAATTCATTTATATATGATCTATGGCACCATCTATTATCGCTAATTCCCTACAAAAATGAATAAACGTACTAAAGTTTCTGGATTAAAGATGTTATAATGTGTTTGGCTCTTAAATCTTATCTTAATGAACAGAAAATACTTCAATTTCAAAATAACTTCAAAATTTAATCTGCAGATTTTTTTTTATTTTTTTTTATTTTAACCAAAATATGTGATGTCACATTTCTTCTTACCCCCCTTGTCACAATTTCATGAACACCCCCCCCCTTCAAGCGTGATATCATTTATGGATGGTCCCTTAGGGAAACTTGTCACTTTTTTAAAAAGTTTGATGCAAAAGGTATTTTTTACTCTTGTCTCCAAATTATTATAAAAGTAGAAAAAAAAAACTTTCTAGTGATATTTTAATACGTCTAAAATATCACTATCACTTCTTGATTTTTTTTTTTTTTTTCCTTTAAAATACAAGGCCCAAAATATTTCCCCATTTTTTAAGGAATCTGTTTCAAATTAATTTATAGCATGCCAGGGCTTGAATTTCAGGGCGGGATTCGCGCCCGAAAAAATATCATAGGCGGGAGGGTCCCGCCCAAAAAAAATCACGAATTTTCCGAAAAATTTTGCATTATGAAACTACGATTAACTCCCACGTTTTTTTTTTTTTGTGAATTTTGTAATATTTTCGTGCGACTGAATGACATATTTTGCGAATTTTTTGCTGCGAAAAATCATTGGAAATCACGATATTTTTCTGCAACCAACTGTCAAATTTCGTATTCCCCCCCCCCCCCCCCCCCCCCCCCCCCCGCCATCGATTGACAAATTTCGTGCGATTTACCGTCGCAAGAACGGAGTAATTCCGTTTCAAATCTTCCAAAAAATTAACGCATTCTGTTCTAAAACTTATGAAACATCGTTTATGAACCCCGAAATTTGGATACTTATGTCCGAATGTCCGAGGTAATTACCGATTTTTCGTAGCTTTTGAACCTTCGGATCGCTTAATGAATGCAAAATTCGTCAAAGGATTGCTCAATAAATACGAATTGTCACAGAATCGTGTAAACAATCAAATTTGTACAATGTATCGCGGAATAAAATGTGAATTTCGTCAAAGGGTCGTTAATAAATGCTAATTTAGTCAAAAGGCTACGAAAAAACGCAAATTTCATTGAAGAATCGCAAAAAAGATGTGAATTTCGTCAGAGGGTTGCGAAAAAATGCGAATCTAGTCAAAAAGCTGCTTAAAAAATGCAAATTTCATCACAGAATCACAAAAAAAAAAAAGATGCCAATTTCGTCAGGAAATGCAGCCGTCTGAAAAACAACACACACAGAAACATATCTGTTTATTGTTATAGGTATAATTTTTAATCGGAAATAATATATACTGAACTAACCTTTGAAAAATTAGATTAATCTGAACCAGGTCGTCCGAAAATTTAAGGCATCCTCTTCCGAAAATTTGAAATTGGGTTATCAGTTCCACGTAGTTGCCAACTTGCACGGTTTTGCGCAAAAACAAAAGTAATTAACTCAGGAAGGGAATTTATCTCTTTGAAAACTAAATAGGCTACATAAAATCTTGATTTACTCTTTTTTTAAAAATAAAAAACACGTTTCGCATAATTATTCTGAGTTGTTGATAAAAATTGCTTCAGTGGTATTTGTCATGTCAGTATTTGTGTAATTTTTTAAATAGCACATAAAATAACAGTAGGTTTTAAAGATTTTTTTTTCTCCCTCCCAAACAGCTAAACTCCCCTCCATTTATAAATGTTGGGAGGGAGTCTCCCCTCCTCTGGGAAATTGAATTTCAAGCCCTGCATGCACATGTTAAGAGAAAGTAAAAAGAATAACATTTTTTTTTTTTTTAATATTAAAACCTTAAGTACAGCAATTCAAAAAATTGTTCATTTCTTTTCTAAAACAATGATTGTAAATAATGCTAGAAATTATCTAGTACTGACATCTAAGTACGAAAGTACGATTAATGGTGACTATTTAAAAACTTTCCATGTATTCTAAATGACTGAAGGGCATTACTAAACAAAGAAAAGGGGTTTTCTTTTCTTTCAAATATTACAATTCTTAGTAGAAGCCTCCTATGACGCTCAGGGTGACAAGAAAGTTAAGAAAGCAAGATTGGTTTTGGTCTTTAAAATGCCACATTAGGCACAGAAAAATACCCAGATGATAATGTAAAGTCTATGGAAGCCTACTTTTCAAATATCTCACTCAAATTTCAATATTTTGATGAGATTTTTTTTTTTGCATAGGATTAACTGAGGAGGATCCACAACTGGCCTAGTTTTTACTTTTTCCATTTTGGTGTCAGATTTTTTTTTTTAAACTTTCAGAACCGGTTATGAAACTGAAACTATCCTAATATAAAAAGAAAATAACCAAAATTGAAAAAGTAAAAACTAGGCCGGTTGTGGATCCTCCTCAGCTATCCTATGCAAAAGGAAATCATGTAAAAAATATTAAAATGTTGAGCAATGTATTTGAAAAGAACATTCCCATAGACTTAACATTACCATCCGGGTCTTTTTCTGTGCCTAGTGTGAGCTCTTAAGCAACTATGAAAACAAATGAGATGAATTGGTATTTGTACTTTTATGTTATCTGGTTGCAACCCTCGTCAGTAGTAGTTTTTTATTACGAGCCCAGTAGCAGAAAGTTATGGTTGTGTCTGCGACAGCAATACAGCAGGATGAAAATTGTCTGCAGGAGGGCGTGTTAATAATTGTCTTATATACATTATACATATAGTTCTTACTGATTAATATTATAACAAGTAAGAAGAATCATGCGTTAAGCATAGATTATGAAGCACTTTCCAACACTTAATGAAATCTTTAACAAAACTTTGTTATGTAGGGAAATAATAGTGTATAGCCAAATATACCCAAATATGTATTCCAGTACATTAGAACAGCCCTGTATTTCATATGTCAGTTCATATAATGGGAAAATTTAGCTTAGCAAGAAAATACCCAGTAGCTTGAAATTTCTTTTTCAGCAATTCATACTATTAGATGGAAACATACTTGAATACTTTTGTTCAGCCCTGTAGTTTACATTGTACCTTTATTACACGTCAGCATTAGGCTAAAATTTATTGTAACCTAAAACACTTTTAAAACAACTGAAATCACATTCCCATAAATCATCATTCATAGGCGTCCATGTACCGAATTCTTTGCGTGGCCCTGTATATCCCTTTATCTATATTCTGCAAACATTTCTCAGTAAATTGAATGCAGCTCAGCGTAAAAATGCATAGCTTATTTAAGAACCACGTTTAAATAATTTACGCTCATATTCAGTAACGTTGGTGAGCTCTTTTGGGTAGCCCTGTATATCAACTATAACATTTATACACACCATATAATGTGCATATATTTAGCGAAATATAAACGTGAATATCATAATTAAAATGCATTTCATCATCGGACACATATACGGTACTTCGGAAAGAATATACTATTTGAAATCTTTTGTATAGCCCTGTAAATGCTATGTACTTCATATTATGCAAGACAGTAGCGTATAATTTATATTAAGCTTCAGTGACATATATCAATTTTATTATACATGAAAAAGCTTAATATATTTACAATATGTCACACACAATTCCCCCTTTTACCATAATCTAATGAAATTCTTTTGTGTGGCCCTGTAAATGAATAATAGTTACATTTTCACCTTATATTTTATAGAATGCATATTTTAATATGTTTGACAGGGTATAATATCTTTAAAATTCCTTTGGAACGATTTTTCCCCATAGGCCGTAATGTAATAGGAAACTTTTGATTCGCCCTGTAGATAAACTAATCATGGTAGAAACTTCATTTTCGATAGGACTTGTGCTAGGGTAAACGTTAATAACGTCCTAAAATTTCATGGCAATCCGAGTATATTAACGATTTTTCCCCCATAGGCCGTAATATAATGGAAAACTTTTGATTCGCTCTGTAGATAAACTAATCATAATAGAGACTTCATTTTCAATAGGGTTTGTGCTAAGGGTAAACGTCAATAACGTCCTAAAATTTCATGGCAATCCGAGTATATTAACGATTTTCCCCCATAGGCCGTAATGTAATGGGAAACTTTTGATTCGCCCTGTAGATAAACTAGTCATGGTAGAAACTTCATTTTCAATAGGACTTGTGCTAGGGTAAACGTCAATAACGTCCTAAAATTTCATGGCAATCCGAGTATATTAACGATTTTCCCCCATAGGCCGTAAGGTAATGGGAAACTTTTGATTCTCTCTGTAGATAAACTAATCATGGTAGATACTTCATTTTCAATAGGGTTCGTGCTAGGGTAATCCTCAATAATGTATAAAAATTTCATAACAATCCCAGTATATTTACGGAAGTTAGAGCGCGGACAGACGGCCATCCGGCCAGACGGCCAGACAAACCGAATGCATAAGCACTTTTCAACTTTGTTGGAAAGTGCTAAAAAGACAACTATATTCCAATTATAATATAACTTGAATAGGTAAATAGTAAAATTAATATTTTTTGAAGAATTAAATTAATAATGAATACGTAAAGTGGTTCTTTAAGTTTGAAGTTAAGGCTAAATCTATTTAAAATTACATTGAAATATAGTGTACATCTTTTGAAAACAATGTATATTTTCTTAACTTGCCTAAGTATTCAAATCTACAGAATCTATCTACTATAAATACAATGATATTAAAGAAAAAAAAAATCATTTATATTGTCACATGTGAAATAGTGATAAAATGAAGAAAACAATTCCAATTCCATTGAAAAGTAGATGCCATACTGCCTCCTTAAATTCTCAAAACATTTGTTTACTTGTTAAATCATAAAAAAATGTTATAATAAAATATGTTAAAATAAAATATTGAAATGTGCTATTTTTTTTTTTTTTTCCTCAAAAAAAAAAAGGGGGGGACAAAAATCACTTAATATCAAAACCTTAAATTTTATTCAAAAAGGCTGCACATTAAAAATTCAAAGTCACTATTTCTTTACCATAAAGTATATATGTTATAGTTTTATAGCAGTGATACCTTGAAAAACCAAGTAAATATTATGAAAAAGAAATATAAAATTCCGAATGATAATTTTTATAAATATACTGGATGTGTATCCAAAATTTTATTAAAATTTGCAGTGCTAATTTATAGCCAAAAAACGAATTCTGATGCAGAAAAATCCGTTTTTGGAACAACAAAAAACATCTTTGGGACGGCAAAATCAGTTTTTGGAGAAAGAAAGAGAAAAACAATTTTGTAGCAGCAAAAACTAGAATTCTATAACAGAAAATACGCAATTTTTTTTTTTTAACCATTTGAAAAATGGTTGTTGTTTTCGGGAGAATGGACCCGATGATGTTACCACTTTTGAATGATGTTACCACTTTTGAATGATGTTACCACTTTTGAATTTAAATTAAATTCTTTACTTTTAGAAGAATTTTTATTTGAATAGTAAATTAAAATGGTTAAAATCATTGTAATAAAGGAGAAAACTAACAAATTTAAAAATGGGTAGACGGAAATTAACAGATACGGAAAAAGCCGAAGCCAAAGAAATGAATGAACGTGAATATCGCATTCAATGATATTAAACACAATACGCGTACTTAAACAATCATAAAGTGATCTTTTCTTCTTTTGCTATTTAAAATAAAAATTTAGTCAACATGTATAAGTTGCTTATTAGTTTGGCGATTCGTATCATTTGGCGAAATTGGTCGACGGGATAACTGAGTAATACTGTATTTGGTTTGGCGCAAAAACGTCTTTCAATGCAGAAAATGATAAAATCAAAAGATTATTGAGCCGCTGAAAACCAATTACGTGTTGAAAGGCGATCACGAAAAAGGAAGCAATTTAATGCCGAACCGATTAATTGTAAAACATCATGTCGCCAGGGCGACCAATCCACTAGCCATGGCGTTTTACTATCGGTCGGTTCTAACCAGGAAAATTTGAGTGCCAATAGTGATTCTAACAAGCCGGAAAATGTTATAGCTATTACTCTTGATTTTCCACCACCTAAAAAGAAAACTAAAAAGCAATCGGCTTGGGAAAAACTGGGAAAACACTTTTTTGATTCGATGTCTGATGGACCCATTCACAGATGCATGTGCTGCGATCGATTTTGGTTTAAAACCTCCATCACCAAAATTCTGCTCTGTAAAATCAAACAATATATGCCAAAGTCTTACAAGTATAACAGTATATGCCAAAGCTGCATTTTAATAATGATTACTTTTGCACCAACAATGTTAAATAGTTTGAAATGTTTCTTTCGTCGCCAACTTTTATGCTTGGCGACAATAGAGTGATATAACTTAAACGAACCGTACCTTCAAATTGCAGCATGTATAAAGTCATTTATAGCAGTGGCACGGATAATACACAATAAAACAACTGGTATTTAGCTTAAAATGATAGATGAATGTATCGAGTGAAACATTTTTCAAATGGTTGGGGTAATTTCTTAAATTACAATTTTTTTTTTTTTTTTTTTTTTTTTTTTTTTTTTTTTTTTTTTTTGGTGCCCCTTTAACGAAATTTCATTTTATTGTTGATTGTTTGACGAAATATGCAGCTCTTCCGCTATATTTTTACGAAATTTACCAATTTTTTTAACGTAATTAGCCTTTTTTTCACCATTTTTTTTAACGAAATTTACGTTTTTTTCGCAATTTTTTGAAGAAATCTGCTTGTTTTTCGCGATCTTTTGACAAAATATGCCAATTTGACAAAAGCTTGATATATTTTTGATGAAATATATCGTTTTTTCGCGATCTTTTGATGAAATGTACCATTTTTTTTTCAATTTTTTAAACGAAATTTATTGTTTTTTCATAACTTGTTAATGAAATCTTTCCTTTTTTTCGCGATCTTTTGACGAAATCTGTCGTTTTTTCGCGATCTTCTAACGAAATCTGCCGTTTTTTTCAATATTTTTTGACGGAATATTCCATTTTTACGCGATTTTTTGACGAAATTAGCATTTTTTTAACAAAATTTACCATATTTTCGCGTCTTTTTGACGAAAACTGCTTCTGTTTCGCGATCTTTTATTGAAATCTACCTTATTTGCGATTTTTTTATGAAATCTATCATTTTTTCGCGATCTTTTGATGAAATTTACCGTTTTTTCGCGGTTTTTTAAACGAAATTTGATTTTTTATGACTTATTGATAAAATCTCTCGTTTTTTCGCGATGTTTTGACGAAATCTGTCTTATTTACGATCTTTGGACAAAAGATACCGTTTTTTCAAGATTTTTTGACAAAATTAAACGTTTTTCACGATTTTTTAAACAGAATTTACTATTTTTTCGTGATCTTTTGACGAAATCTATCGTTTTTTCGCGATCGTTTGATGAAATCTGCCGTTTTTCGCGATCTTGTAACGAAATCTGCCGTTTTTTCAATATTTTTTGACGAAATATTCCATTTTTACGCGATTTTTTGTCGAAATTAGCCTTTCTTCGCGATTTTTTGTCAAAATCTGCCGTTTTTCTGCGATATTTTGATTAAATCCATCTTTTTTCATGATCTTTTGTTGAAATCTACCGTTTTTTGATGAAATCTATTATTTTTTCGCGATCTTTTGATAAATTTTACCGTTTTTTTGTGATTTTTTAAACGAAATTTATTGTTTTTTCATGACTTATTGATGAAATCTCTCGTTTTTTCGCGATCTTTTGACGAAATCTGTCGTTTTTCTACGATCTTTTGACAAAAGATAACGATTTTTCAAGACTTTTTGACGAAAGATACCATTTTTTACGCGATTTTTTTACGAAATTAAAAGTTTTTCACGATTTTTTTAACAAAATTTACTAATTTTTTGTGATTTTTTGACGAAATCTGCCATTTTTTCGCGATATTTTGACGGAATCTGCAGTTTTTTGATGAAATATGTCGGTTTTTCTCGTGGTCTTTGGATGAAATTCGCTGTTTTTTTTTTTCTCGTCCTGTGCAATTTTTTCTCCCAAATCATTTTTTTTTCTTTTCCAAGTTGGCAAATTTGTCTGCAAGGATAAAAATAAATCTGCGACGCACGTCGCGCGTCACGCACTTTTTGCTACCGGGATTACGAGTGCCTTTGAATAGAAAATGTACTTCGACGATGAAATAAAATTTTTAGATTCCAGTCTTTCTCTCCTTAGTTTTTTAGATGCGTTCGTAATTATGTAAATACGTAGCGCCTAAAGTTGTCGTTCAGTCCGTCTGTCTGTCCACATATAACAATGCAAAAACTACCCAAATGAATCATTTGAAATTTAAAATACATAATTATTAGATAATTTTGTCGAGTCCTTTCAAATTTTATGAAAATCGAATGCATAGATCAATGACAGGGACAATCAAAAGTATTCCGTTACATGACGGTCAATGGAGAAAAAAGTTTCAATTGCATTTTAATTGTTTGAAATTTTAAATACATAATTATTACATAATTTTGTCGAGTCATTTCAAATTTTATCACAATCGGATGCATAGTTCAACTACAGGGACAATCAAAATTGTTCTGTTACATGACGGTCAATAGGAGAAAATGTTTCAAATGCATTTTAATGGTGTTACACTCATTTGAACGTAATAAAATGGATATGCATCTATAAAGTACATATTATAATATACATTTTGCATAATCTGTAGTGCAAAGAATATTTGCAATTTATTTACAAGGCCACAAAAAAGTATTGCATTGCATAATGGTATAGGGAGAACATTGTTAGGTGCGCATTTTAATTGTAATTAACTATTTACAATTTTATGAGATTGATATAGGAGGGTGATATTTTTAAAACTTTGTTATCGTACAAACGCACCTCACTTGCTATGCTTCACGTGCAATTTCCAACTTGTTTCTTTTAAATACTGTATATTACTCGTGTATAAGTCAAGAAATTTTTGACTTAAAAAGAACTTTAAAGTAGGGGGATCGACTTATACAACCTTAAATTAAATTAAATATTGGGAAATAGTTTGCTAGTGAATCGATACTGCAGCACTCCATTGCATTTGTACAGTACAAAATCTGGAGCCCTCTGAACCTCAATGATTCTAAATTATTTTTAGTTTATTTGTCAAAATCTATCCTACCCGATTGCAGAAAACAAACAAACAAACAAAAAAAGTGTGTGATTTATATCAAGAATGCATTTCCAATACTAAGAAAACGTTGCCATGTTGACTTAAAATGCTGATTAAAGTGAACATTAAAATAAGTGTATTATAGGTAACATGACATACAGTTATTTTTACCTTCTCCAAATCAATAGCAAACTATGTTAGATAGAGCACCATTATTTCTGGCTGGCGGAATGCCGATACTTCAGACTCTGCGACTTTGTAGTGTTGCTGAGCTGTGATTGTCAGATCACCGGTTATTTCGCTATTCACAGCAGTCGATCAGAAGTTTGATGTCATGGCCTTCGGCATGCATTCAGTATTTTTCAGCCAATGGCATTTTATATAAGTTTTTCTTTTTCAATGGCAGCACTTGTTATAAAAAAAAAATTGTGTTCTTGTTTGTATGTATAAATTATTTTTCTCGTATAAAAAAAAATAAGAAAAAATTAAGACTTAATTTTTTTCTTTGGAGAGGGGGGGTTGACTTATATGTGGGTTTTAAATTTTAGGGGAGTTGACTTATACGCTAGTATATATGGTACATTTATTATTTCGGTTCCTTTAAAACAGTAATTGTCCAAGAAATGACATTACAAAAGCATTTTGTATCGAGCACAAGAAAAAAACCCCCTTTTATTTTGTGGAAGAGATCGAATGATCAGTTTTTATGCTGTCGGCTCTTGGACTATGTGTTTTTCTTTAGTGGCAAAACTGGACAAAATTTCAACCTTGTTCATTATACTGGACAACTGACAAGACAATAAACTGGCAAACCCTCACAAATATATTCAAAAGAAAATATGAATAGATAATGATTGGGGGGAATTAACACAAACAACTTTTTATATATACTGTTTTGATATACAATTTGTTTTCTTTACTACTTGATTATCTCATAAGCCAAAAAATTGTCACAAAACTGAAATATTAAAAGCCACCCATATAGCAACAGTGTTCAGGGGTCGATCCAGACAAAATTTGGGGCCTATTTAGGGCCCCTTCACAAAAATAAATTTATAAAAAGGGGCCCCTTCACAAAAATAAATTTAATAAAATAGGCCCCTTCACATAATTCTTTTCCACAAAAACTTATTTTTATTATTTTGTTAGATTTTAAAATGTGTAATTTGTACATAAAACCAGTTCTTAAGAAAAAAAAAACTTTAGAAAAGGGTTTAAAGAAGTTAGTTTTTGTTAATAAATACTTGGTTCGAACTTGAGTCACTAGATTTCAGCTGTCATCGCAAAATGTTGTTTTTCACAAAAATATAATAAAATTCACAAAAATGTAGTGAAATTCACAAAAATAACTGCTACTTTTCACAAAATCGGCCCCAAGAAAAAAAACCTGCATCGACCCCTGGTGTTATCTATACATATATTTTATGAAATTTGCTGATGAATGGTTGAACATTTAGCTAACCGATTAGGGGAGAGGGGGGCTCACTTAAACTGGGGGCACCTTTTGAATAGTCTAAATATTTTCCTTCAAATAAATTATTTTTAAAAAATATATATGGCAATATATTACTGCCGCTTCAAGGGAATAATTATACAAAGCTGTACCATTTTGCATGACCAGTACTATCTAAGCAAGATATGAATTTTTTGCAATCTTGAATCTAAACTTAAGAAAATAAAATTGTAAGATTTTTGTTTGTAAACTTCTATCTCTAAAATTTTAATTTATTGTTCAATGCTAAAACAAAGATGTTATCTTTAGTTTATAAGTTTTGTTTTATTCAAATTCTTCAGCCGAATTGAGTAAACTGTTGTAATGTTGAACGCCATGTGATGAGGCACCTTTGAACCGCGATAAAACACCTACTAGGTTATCCCATCGACCAAAAAATTATCGCCAAACTATAAGATTAAATGCCAACAATGGAGGATCGTGAATGTGACATTCAATACGTTCACATGTTTAAAATGTCATTGAATGATTTTTATTACGACTTCTTATTTGTATTTTTATTAATATTCTACTAATAATTTGTTTTTTTGTTATTTAATATAAAAATTATGTCAATAAGTATAATTTGGCTATTAGTTTGGCAATTTGTATAATTTGGCAAAATTGGTCGAACAGGATAACAGAGCTGTACCGTGATAAATAATAATTGAAATAATTTAAAGAGAACACTTAAAACTATGAAGTAAAGAGTTGTAAATGTATCTAAATATTTTTATTTCTGAAAAGAGATTAATTAAGAATGTCAAAGAACATGGACTTATACTGCTAACAATTCCCTTTACTGCAAACCTCTGTACGCATCAGTGATGGGAACTTTCAAATCTAAATTGAATCAAATCTCAATTCATTTATTGAATAATTGCAAATCCTGGATACAAAATAATGGTTCATGATTTAACAGGTTTCCAAACATTACTTCTGGTTTCCGGGACAGATAAAACAGAATTTTATATCAGCTTTTTTTAAAAAAAAAATAGTGACTGAAAAATTTTAATATTCCAGAAGCATCAAATATCACGTTGGTGTATTTCAAGGATATTATAAAAAAGTTTTCACAAGCAAACACAGCTGGAGGGACACTTTGTGTTTTATCAGCAATGGGTTTTGACATCAATTTTAATGGATTTAAGTTTGGTTAAATAACAAAATTAGTAATTTCAACGAAATGTAGTTATTTAATTTTATTCATATTTCTGTAACATATGCATCTTTTTATGAAAACTTTCAATATTTTCATATTTTATTCAGTTGTTTAAAGGTGTCCCTACATAGGGCAGGTTTGAACAAAAATCTTTTTAAATCCTCACAATTTAATTTCTTTGGAAAATGTTTCATTTATGGTTTATATGATGAAGAAATGTGTTGTTTTTATTATGTAATATTTAAAACTCAATAACTATAATTAAAGTAAGAAATATATTTATTTTCTGCAAAAATGTTCAAAGGTGCCCCCCTCTCCCCTATATAATAAATAATATATAAGATGCCTATAATAAGGATTAAAGTTTCAGAATGAATTTTACAATTCAAAGTGAAATAAAATTTATACCTTTTTAATCTACTTTGATTTGAAACTGTTGATCATTTTATAAAAATCACCATGTATTTCCATTAATTTACATAAAAAATGTCTTGTTTAATATTATTTTATCTTAGTAATAGTTATTTTTAATTAAAATAATAATTATATATGTATTTTTTTTCTATTATTTTTTTTTCTTTCAAATATCCTTAACTGCATGCCATCTCTTTAACTGATAGTAAAATGAAATTCCACATTTGAATTTTTTTTCTCCCCTCAACATGTTGGCAATTTTGTATAAGTTTTTCTCATTTGTATTTCTATTTTTAATATGCCCTGTTTTTTTTATTTACTTACATTTTCTGGTTATGATTAATCGGGCAATGCTTTAGGATTTTTTCCTGATTTCTACCTCAGAAATTAAATGTAATTGTTGTGTCTACATTGCATTGCCTTTAATAGCGAGCCCATGTACCACAATCTGCAATTTTATTTGTAGATTGTGGTATCCAGTATTGCTAATTCCATTCGATTGTCCTAAGTCATGTTTAAGTTTGTTGTTCTATATCCATTGCAGATGTTGAATTTTAGTATTACATAATGGTTATTCATATTATGAATGTATATAACACTGACACCTAGCTATTCAAAGAAGTACCCGTTCATTTAAGAGGTTTTTTAATTATTTGTTTTGTCTGAATAGTTTGATATTCAACAGCAGGGCCGTAGCTAAGGAGGTGCTAGGGGCAGCTCAGTCCCCCCCTAAAACATTTTGAGCCCCCCCCCCCTTGAAAAGATTCCAAGGTCACTCAATGAATTTCTGTTCTGAAAATCCAAATGAAATTAAATTCAAAAATCTAGTTTAGTTTTGAGGACCTTTCACAGTTTTGCAAAAATATTAAATTGTATCAAAAATAAGTGTTTCAACACTTGTTTATCCTACTTGCACCTGTGAAGCTAACAGGATGTTTAATATTGCACTCATTATACCCTCGAATTTTTCATCCTCCTATTCTTTTCTTAGCATACAACTGAAGCTATTACAACAGTTTAATAAGAAACAGAGTAACTACAATGTGAATAGGTACTCATTTATCTTTCTGCATGAGAGAAAATATGAGCCCCTCCCCCCTTTCCCCCTTATTAGGTGCGTTCGTAATTATGTAAATAGGTAGCACCTATTGTTGTCGCTCAGTCCGTCCGTCTGTCTGTCTGTCCGTCTGTCTGTCCGCATATAACAGCGTAAAAACTACCCAACTGAATCGTTTGAAATTTAAAATACATAATTATAACATAATTTTGTCGAGTCATTTCAAATTTTATGAAAATCAGATGGATAGATCAGTTACAGGGACAATCAAAAGGATTCCGTTACATTACGGTCAATGGGGAAAAAAGTTTCAAATGCATTTTAATCGTTTGAAATTTAAAACACATAATTGTTGCGCAATTTTGTCGATTCATTTCAAACGTTATGAAAGTCGGGTGCATAGATCAATTACAGGGGCAATCAAAAGTATTCCATTACATTACGGTCAATGGGAAAAAAGTTTCGAATGCATTTTAATGATGTTACACTCATTCGAACATAATAGAATTGGCATCCATCTATGAAATATATACTAAAATATGCATTCCGTACAATCTGTGATACAAATAATTTTTATTATTAAACTACAGGGCCACACAAATGTATTCCACTACATAATGCTATACGGGGAAACACTGTTTGGGGCGTGTTTTAATTATATTCAAGTTTTTTACATTTTATGAATAAGATATACGTTGCTGAGGTGTAATAAAAATTACTTCCTGCATATTTACAGGAATACAAAAAAGACTTAGACTACTATACTGTATCCGAAGTACTATTTACTATAACATCAAGATCTGAATATTTTTAAAACTTTGTTATCGTACGAACGCACCTCATTTGCTACGTTCATGTGCAATTTCCAACTTGTTATTCACTTCTAGCTACATCCCTGTTCAACAGATGTTATAATGTGATATTCGGCCTAACCGAATGTTCAGTAATATGGCTGAATACCAAGTAGATACTGAAGTACTACTAGGTTAGCCCGTCAACCAGAAAAAGATTGCCAAACTATTATAGGTGTAAATTAACTGTCGCCACTCGCCACGTGGCGATTAAAGTTGTAAAAGTGGCGATTAAAAATCAACCATCGATCGCCACCCTAGTCGCCACTTGGCGATTAAAAAATCTTAATTTGCTTTGTGAAATACAACTTTTTTCATGGATATATGCATGCCTGCTTTGTTTGCATCTAATTAGTAAATTGGTTAATTCTTTAAATTAAAAATTGGTCATCGATCACCAACCTAGTCGCCACTCAGCGGTTGAAAAATCTTATTAATTTGCAGGGTTGGAAAAAAACCAGGTTTTTTTGAAAAAAAACAAAAAAAACCGGTTTTTTTGGTTTAAACCAGGTTTTTTGGTTTAAACCGGGTTTTTTTAAGAACATCCTTTTTTAGTACATATACATGCATATTTATTAATAGAAATAGACATTGTTGGATTATATGTAGTATAAATTCATTTTAAAATAATTTAAATTAAATAATTAGAGTGAATTATGTAGAAAATTGAAAAAAAAAATCATATTTTAAATTAAACAGTTATTAGTAAACAGTCTTATGTCCAAACAATAAACTACTCTACACAGTGAAACTTTGAAAAACTTTATAAACAACCTTTTGATTACTTATAATAAACATCTGATGTAGTTTGATGAATGTAAATATTATTTTCCATAATAGAAAAAAAAAAGAGATACTTCTTGGGGGTTTTGTTTTTTGAGAGACAATTTGAAATCAACCTTTATAGTCATTAGATTTAGCAGATAACAACAGGGTTGTTATGATTTTGCCCAGCCCAAAAAACCCAGGAAAAAACCCGAGTGGGTTTTTTCAAAATTTCAACATTAAATTACATATATAATGTATTTATATTACATATATAATATATTGTAATATATTTCTTAATATCAGTACACCACTCAAAGTTTATAATCATCACCCCCCACCCCAAAGAAAAGAAATGTCCTATTTATACAATCACAATTTTTAAAAGAAAGAATTGTTAATCTCTGTAGCACGTGTAAGTAACAAACAAATTTTTTCCCATTAAAAAAAAATACTTTGATGTGTAATCCATTCTATGTTATACAATAGAAACTCATAACAAAATACCATATATGCTTAGAATCCTAATTTAATTATGTAGACATGTAGAATTACTTGGCTTATTCTATTATTTAGTAATAATAAAAAATACTTTATAAATTATTACTAATAATCAATTTATCACAATTTTGATTACTGTCATTGATATATGTCATATAATTGTAATAATCAATTAGCTACTTTAAATTTAGTAATAAGAAATTTTTTTTTCAAGCATTCTCAACCACCTCCAATAAACCCCCCAAACCTGAAAAAACCCGAAAAACCCTGATAAAGCCCCAAAAACCCTGAAAAAACACAGTGGATTGGTTTTTTCCTGAAAAAACCCAGGTATTTAACAACCCTGGATAACAAAGGGGGAAAAATTAGTTTGTTATTGTTAAAATACTATAACTAGCACCCAATTTTTGAATACTCTCTTATACAACTTCATATTTTGATTTTTAAAGATTATCTCCCCAAGAAAAAAAAATTTCTTTTATAATTTTATCAAAATGTTAAAGATCATCAAGTTTTGTAGCTCCATATTCAAAAGCTTGTGCATGTTATGATTGATTGCTTTAAATAATCTGTATTTTTTTAATGAAAATATTTTATACTAAATATTGAATATTTTTAATCTATTTTATCTTTGATCAATTCACATGTTCTAAGATTTTTCTTTACAGCAATGGAATATGTTCACCAATGCATAGTGATTTTCATCCTATACATAAAAAAAAAAAAAAAAAACCTAGGCCCACTATATCTAATACTTATTGCTGAAAAAAAGTGTTAAAAGAGAAAATATTTATATACAATTTGTAAGTCTTAAATTATAAAGAAAAATGAGAAAATATGATTAGATTTTTTCGAAAAAAACCAATTGGTTTAAACCGTGGTTTAAACCATGGTTTAAACCAATTGGTTTAAACCATGCCAACCCTGTTAATTTGCTTTGTGAAATACAGATTTTTTCATGGATATATTCATCTCTACTTTGTTTGCACCGAATTAGTGAATTGGTTAATTCTTTAAATTAAAAATCGGCCATCGATCGCCAGCCTAGTCGCCACTCGGCGATTAAAAAATCTTATTTGCTTTGTGAAATGCAGCTTTTTTCATGGCTATATGCATCTCTACTTTGTTTGCATCTAATTAGTGAATTGGTTAATTCTTTCTTTCTATCGGATGCAAGCATATTTAGCAACTTGGTTGTATTTTCTTATATTCTGGCTTTTTACCATGAACTCTTTATTTGGATTATGTTTTCAAGAAATAGTTTTTTTTCCTACAAAATATAGTCATCAATTTTAATTCCACATGCATTTCAAATAAATTATACCATTTTTACCTCTGGATGCAAGAAGATTTTAAGGACATTGCTGCATTTTAAATCTTTCACTTTTGCCATATGCTCACTAATTGTAGCGGTAATAGTTGGCTGGTACAATTTTTTTTTTTTTTTTTAAATTTATGATTAAAGTTCATGTAGATGTCAAGAGAGATTGAAACATTATAGCCAATTACTTTAAAAATATGGGAAAAATTAGCACTCACCCCTTAGGCGAGTAATACTGCAAATTTAGCATCTGACTTTACTGCCACCAAGCAGACTTCCTCCACCCCACCAACACATTGGCACTCTCTGATTTTGCCTTAATAAGGCATCCAGAGTTTTGAAATCTCAGCCAAAGCAAAGAATATTTATATTTATCTGTGTACTCACCAAACTTAATAATTACCACCAATTTTAAGTAAGAGTAAAATATCCAAGAAAAATGTGAAATTATTTTTAAATTTAAAATTTAAAAATGCAATTTCCTTGTTTGTTTTATGCAATGCATTAATATATATTTAAATATAATTTATCACTTATAATTTTGTCTGCAGTATTAATCACCAATTCATTTTTTTCCATTCAGTGGAATGACAGTTTTATTTTTAACCAAATATGTGTAACTTTGTAACTCACTAGCCGCTAAAAAAAAAAAGCCATTTTGACCTATTTTTAAAAAGTGGCCACTAATGAAACTGGGTCTACCAGCCACTGGCTACTAAACAAATTTCCCAGTTTTCACCTATACAAACTATAAGATCAAATGCCAATAATGAATGATTGTCAATGTCATTAAGTGATTTTTATTTCAACTTTTTATTAATATTTTTATTAATATTCTACTAATTATTTGATTATTTAAAATAAAAATTACGTCAATATGTTTAATTTGGCTGTTAGTTTGGTGAAATGGTTCGATGGGATAACCAAGTAGTAACGTTACTGAATATTCTGTGCATCCCTGTTTCCTTGTATTAATTATTATTATTTTTTTTTTTTTCACTCAGTTCTATGTTACTTTGTGTTTGAGTGACGTTCTCTCTCTCTGACATTCCAGCCCACCAGAACAAACTGGAAGAGATGATCAAAGAGCTGTCTACAGCTCTGACGTCTGTGAAGCACGAACAGGAGTACATGGCCGTTCGAGACAGGCTGCATCGACAGAGTGAGTACTTCTCTCTTATAGGGGGGCTGGGCACGAAAGAAAATTTTTCCCATAAATTAAGTACAGTATGGAACCATTTATCCGGAATGATACTTCTAATAGACTGATGTTAGAATCTTTGCAGAAAAAAGTGTCCTACACAATCAGTTTAACCTGTACATTGCTTGGAACAATTGCATAGTTTGATAACAACATCTAGTGGTATTTGAAATAGAAGCATATAATCATATTATAGAATAATGAATAATATTATTAGGATGAGCAAAGCGAATCTTCTACTAGCCCACTCAAATTACATTTTGTCGTACGCTTTACAAAAAAACTATTCAATATTTTGATTTGAAATTAAACACAAATATAAATTATGATCTGTAGATTTGCACAATATAATTTTTTTACAGAAATAACTTTAAAAAAAATTATTATTTTAATTAATTTATTTTACATGTTTTTCCATTACGGACACACTTTTAGAAAGAAGAAATAAAACATGCATATTTTCAGAAGAATGAATAATTCATGGAGTTAACAATTGTAGATAGAATCATGAATAATTAAAGAAATAAAATGTATTTTCTTCATTCCGACAAAATCATTTACACTGATGTCACTTATGCATATTAAAAGAATTATATTGTGTTTTATTTTTTTTTCCGTAAAGTGGCAACAAAAAAATTGTAAACAAATAAAATTAATTGTTAAATTTATTGTATAAAGAGTTATTTGAATTCGAAAATTGAAAATTAAACCAAATGAAACATACATATTATTATTTTGGTATATGTAGTACTATTATTAAATAGTTTGCCGTTTAAAGACAATTTATAGAATGTATTAGTTCTATTATAAAAAATGCCAAGGAAACATATACTTACTGGATGAAAAGAATGCGAATTTGATATAGCTTTAAGGCAAGAGGTTAGATACCAGCGTAAAAAACGACGGCATAGATGTGATATACACATCATATCGGCGAGATTTTTCCGACACCAATTTGGCAAACACCTGGTTTTCGAATACCAGTTACCATAAATATATTTGGTACTACTCTTTTATTCCGTCGACCAATTTCGCCAAGTTATACAAATCGCCAAACTAATAGCCAAATTATACATGTTGACATAATTTTTATTTTAAATAACGAAAAAACAAATAATTAGTAGAATATTAATAAAAATATTAATAAAAAGTCTAAATAAAAACCACTTAATAACGTTTTAAACACGTGAATTGTATTTAAAGTCATAGAATGTGGCATTCACGATCATCGATTATTGGCCTTTAATCTTATAGATTGGCGATAATTTTTCGGTTGCCGGGATAACCTAGTAGTACCATATATTTAAAAAATGGAATAACAATGAATTTTAAAAAGTTTAATTAATACCTGTGAAACAAAGCAATTTATATAATAAAAAAAAAGAAAAGTAAATAAACAATTTATTAATAAATTAACAACATCCGGGTTACCATGTCAAGCAAAATAACTACACTTTGTCGCCAATTAAGTACTCCGGTGCATATATGACATTGGCGTCTGAAAAAAAAAAATAGTGCCAATGTGGTGCGTTTATGACATCTGTGCCAAAAGGAAGACATGACGAATCTCTTCTGATAGAGAACGCATGTGCTCGGAAAAATGCTTTAAATTTCAAAGATGCACAACAAAATTTTAAATTATATTTTTGTAAAATTTTTCATCATCGTTGGCTTGGCATTTACTCTGACGGATCTTAAAAGACTTGCCATGAATGTACAGTAAATAATGAACTAAACATTTTTTCTTTAGCTAATAATATGGATTCTGCTCCACATCCCTAAATATTAAAGGGCTTAACTTTCCTCGCGGAGAAATTAATTGCCCAAGTTCGTCCAGTTATTACTGTTTATCGCATTAAAGGTGGTCAGCTTGAATACAGGGGGCAAATTATTAATTTTCATCAAGATATTATAGGATTTTGTACTTTATTACCTCATTCCATTGATACTGTAACACAGTACATTTTTGGGTACTACTTGATTATCCCGTCGACCAAAAATATAATTCCAAATTTCAGGATTAAATGCCAAAAATGGATTATCATAAATGTCACATTACATGACATTAAACATAATACACGTGATTGTTATGTCATCAAGTGATTTTTAATTCCGGTACTATTTGGTTATCCCGTCGACCAATTTCGTCAAATAATACAAATAGCCAAACTATTAGCACAATTGCACAAATTGATGCATTTTTTTAAATAACGAAAAATCAAATAAATTAGTAAAACACTAATAAAAATCCAAATAAAAAGTCCAATTAAAGTACTACTTGATTATCCCGTCAATCAATTTCGCCAAATTATACAAATCTCCAAACAATTGGCCAAATTAAACAGATCGACATAATATTTATTTTAAATAACGAAAGAACAAATAAATTAATGAAACATTACTAAGAATACAAATAAAACTTCATAATAAAAATAACTTGATGGCATAACGAACACGTGATAAGAGTTTAATGTTATGTGAATGTGATATTTATTACCATCATCATTAGCATTTAATTTTTTAGTTTGGTGGTACCTATTTGGTCGACAAGATAATCAAGTAGTACCAAATAATATAAAGAAAAGGTTACTTTCCAATAAATAACTAATGAAATAATGCTTCGCGAATCCAAACAAAGCATGGCTTTTGCTAGTAATATTATAGATATTTTCATTTTTATGCTGAAAAAAAAAAAAAAGAATTTTTGTTTCCAAGGAGTTCCCATAAATTATCTTCTTTCGAACTCTAACAATTGATCTTACTTGCATCAGATTATTGATTCAAGTAATCTAATAATCAATTTAAAATTAGAAGTAATACCACAACTACATATGTTTCACAAAACTCATCAAATGGATGCTGCTTTAATGCCCAACCAGTTAACTGGAAAAACCAGTTATCCAGAATGCATCTGACCCCAACCATTGCGGGTAAATGGTTCTGTACCGTACCTCCAACTGAGCAAAAAATTGGCCAGGCCAGGAATCGAACCCAGATCCTTATCTTACAGGGCCATTTAAGCAGAAATGGTAAAGCATTGGCCCTGTAAGATAAGGGTCTGGGTTTGATTCCCAGCTTAGGCAATTTTTCACTCAATTGGAGGTGCTTAATTTGTGTGATGACTTTGTAGTCTAAGTTATTGAGCAGAAGACAAATTCCTTTATTTTATGAAATAGTAATAATCTAATGATCCATGTCTGCCAGAAGCGAAGCAGTGTATAATTCCATAAATGAATACGACTAGTGGTTGACTTGTAGATTTAGCATTGTGTTTGCCTTACAATAAAAAATATGAAAACATGGAAAACTGGGTGCAGGAAAACATAATGCTGAGTCAACCACTTCTAGTATCAGTTTTTCGCTTCTGGCAGACATAAATCACTAGATTCTTCTTCCCTAAAATAAAGGGTTTTTTCTTGTGCTCGATGACTTAGGGTTTGTGCAGTCGGCTCTTGGACTATTACCAATCAGTCGGATTGTGTTAAATTATATTTAAAAAGCACTATAATGTTAATTCCTCTGTAATAGTACATCTTAAACATGTTTTCATTTCATATTTTCCATAATTCGAACATTTCTTGCGGTCCCGACAAGTTCGAATTAACCAGAGCTGGCTGTATATAAATTGAATTTTTAACACAATCAAACTGATTGGTAAAGTTATCATACGAATTAAATATTTCCAACTGAGCGAAAATATAGCTGTCCAGATATTATGACCTACAAGGTTATCTGAGCGGAAAATGCGCACCAGTTGTCGTGCCCTGTTAGCTTAACAGGTAAAGCATTAGCCTTGTAAGCCAAGTATCTGGGTTCGATTCCCAGCCTGGTCAATTTTTCACTCAGCTGGAAATATTTAATTTGTTACATATATATGTAAAGTATACAATTTTTTAAAACAAATACAAGACTCCCATGACTCCCACCTACTTGCCCAGTGGCTTTGGAAGTGGACTGAGTATAATACAGTTGCGCCCGACCCCTTTTTTACCAGATTTGCATATGTATAAACTGAATTTTCAACAGAATCAAACTGATTGGTAAAGTTATCATACGAATTAAATATTTCCTACTGGGCGAAAATACAGCTGTCTAAATGTCAGACCAGATGTTATGGCCTACAAGGTTATCTGAGCAGAAAATGCTCACTGATTGTCGTGCCCAGTTAGCTTAAATGGTAAAGCATTGGCCTAAGAATTAAATATTTCCAATTGAGTGAAAAATTGACCAGCGGGGAAGGGTACGATTTCGGCCTGGTCAATTTTTCACACAGTTGGAAATATTTAATTCGTATGATAACTTTACCAATCAGTTTGATAGTGTTAAAAAGTGTAATTTATCTACGTGCCCATCATTCTATGGGGTTCCTTTACCTGCAGTCTATTCTGTTGAACTGTTTAAATGATAGACCAGAACTTATCACATACAAGGTTATCTGAGCAAAAGATGCTCATCAGTTGTCATGCCCAGTTAGCTTAAACAGTAAAGCATTGGCCTTGTAAGCCAAGTATCTGGGTTCAATTCCCCGTATTTCTCTGTCAGATTGACAAACACTTCAGCCAATTTTAACCCCAACTTTTTCCCATTCAAAGAGAAAAAAGGTCTTTGAAAAAGTTGGAGGAAACCCAGTTAAACCCCCCAGGAAACCCCCATTAATATTTATCACCTATTTGTATCAATTTCTTACCTCTGATTCGTTGAAATGTTCAATATTAGATGAAAAGTTTCAGCTAGCGGAGACTTTTTTGGAACTGCGGGAGGAAAAAGTCGGGGGACATCACTGCTTGCTATCACACTGGGTGTTGTGAGGATATTTTATGAAAAATTGGAGAAAATCAAGTGTTCGCTCAAAAGTCTCTTGAAATGTTGATGAATCTGATTGCTGTTTAAAGTGGCAACTTAAAAAAAAAAAAATATATATATATATATATATATATACCAGCGGATCCAACAGACGTTGTCCTGGCACAGACTCCAAAAAATCAAATGAATGTACATAAATATAATAATATGCATGATAATTAATTTCTTATTACAATTATGTAAGGAAATTATTTTTCACTTTGCAGTAGTTTTTGAAGTCTGTTCAATTTTTGATAGAAAAATTTTTCTCTTTTTAGTTGAAAGTTAACAATTTTCTGAAGTCGGTTAATTAAAATCATAATACAGAAAAACATATTGCAAATCATACATGTATGTCAGGAGTGGGGTTCGAACACACAATCTCTTTCTTCGAGAACCAGAGCTTAAATCTGGCACCTCAGACCGCACGGCCATTCTGTCCGCACTCTATTCAGCGAACTTATTCAAGACTTTTAATTAGCAAAAGATCACTAACTTTATTAGTTTTTGCATAATTACTAAAAAAGTACTGAATAAATTTCGATGAAATGTAAATCTAAATCACACTGGAACTCACACAAAAAATTTCATTAAAATCGATGCAGTCGTTTACGACGAATTCAGTCACATACACACGCACAGAACATTTATACATAAAGATATATTGGCCAGCGGCTACAGTGAAATTTCCCAATTTTGTCTATTTTACACTACTTGAAATTTGTATTTTTGATTTATTGATTCTGATATAAGTCAACCCCCCTCCCCTCAAAAAAAAAAAAAAAAAAAAAAAAAAAAAAAAAAATCCACCCGTAATTTGTTTGCTAGAAATTAGGGATGCAACGGATATCCGGCCAATATCCGATATCCGGCATATCCGGCTGATTTTTCAATATCCGAAATATCATCGATATCCGAATCACAGTTACCGGATATCCGACTTCTCTATCGGATATCCGGCAGAATGAAACAAACCAAATATATATTAATAACAGTAATCATTTGATCCCAAACAATGCAAAAAACTTTTGTTTATAATGCAAAAGATGACATATTAGTGATGGGCGATTCTGGAAATTTTGAGAATCGATTAAAATCGATATCGTATAAAACAACATCGATCATAATAAGAATCGATTTCTCAGTTCTAGAATCGATACTAGAATCGATATTTTGATATTTAGGTTCACACAGAGAAGCTCCAAATTACTAATTCCAAAGCTTAGACAATCAGCAGAACCGTAATTACCGCCTCCCCCCCCCCACCCCCCCCACCCCATCCCCATTTAGGGAGGCATAGAATTAAGCTATTGCAGATTTTAGAGTCGGATAATAAGAATTTTAAATTGATTGTCACTTATGGTTTTCACTTACACAAAAACTTTGACAAATTTGAGAGACATAACTCAACTAATAACAACACTGAGTAACTTGACATTAAATCGAGTATAAAGAGTGCCAAGAGCGTGTAACTAGGATGGGGAACATGGAGTATAGACAAAAAAAAACTTTTTTTTTCTAATGCCAACCAAATGTTACACGAGATAGTTTGGAAGAACATAAAATATGTCCCATTCCCAAGGGGGCAGGTAACCCCCACTCTTGACGGAAAGGCGACCATAGCCCAAATGTATCTTTTGTCGAAGTTTCAAAATGAGGATTTACAATAAAATAGAACGAGAATTGGACATTTTAAAAATTGCATGCATACTTTGAACGGCCCATATAGTAAAGATTGGCGAGGAAGGGGGGGGGGACGAGGGATTAGAACGGACGAACTTGAAAAAAAAACATAATTGACTAATAACCCAAATAACTGAGCTTCTAAGCAAAAATATAGTGTTTAACTTAGTGTTGAATTCATAGGGTGGCCCGCGGGGAACATACACTCTTTGAAACTATAAAAAGTGCTAAGAGCATGTAACTAAGTGGGGAGAGGGGTAGTAACAGAAAAAAAACGAGGAGATAAAAGCTTTATAACGATATGTTACATGAGATGGTGTGGAAGAAACAAAAAATACCCCCCCCCCCCCCCCCCCCACCCCCACCCAAGGGAGCAATGTGAATCTCAAACGGACAGAAGGGCGAGCCGGCCCAAATGTATCTGTTGTTGAGGTTTCAAAATATGGATTTATAACAAAATAGAACGAGGATTAGACTTTTTTTAAATCTCAGTCTTAATTTGAACGAACCTGTAAAGATTGGTGAGGAAGGGGGGGGGGCGGTAGGACGGGCGAACATGAAAAAAAAAAAAAATGAAAAAATAGTGGCACTCTGAGAGTGCCGATAGAAGTGAAACCTTGAACAATTACGTGTGTATTTTTGAATCGCCAGGAAATACTTTTAAATGAATAAAAAAGGTTCTATAATATTAAAAAACATATTCATGTCTATAAAAAAAAAAAAAAAAAAAAAAAAAATAACGCGCGATACCATATGCCCAGCTATTGTAGTTAACTCACTATAACTACTTTCTTACACTTTAAAACGCGATAAATACACCAACCAAAATTAGACCATACTATCGATAACTTAATCCTTAACCAAATAAATAATTTTGTATTAATGCCTGTTACAATATCTGTAGATTACTTTTTGAATTTTTCAAATCGGACATTCCATTCAAAAGATATTACGAATTTAAAGATGACAATCTAAAGAAACAATAGCGTTACTGAGTACTCGGTGGCCAAAAAGCTTAGGGATTACGTGTGCAATCAAACGATTGCGGGTTCGGACCCCAGTTTCGCTGATATGTATCAATGGTTTTTTTTTTTTTTTTTTTTTTTTTTTGAAGAAGTTTGAAAAATTAAAATTTTAACACATTATGGGTCCGTAATGTGACCTGAAATGATGGGAGAAAATTTCTTTTGCTAGATTTGTAATGCATGAAGCATAAGCTTTCAATAGACATATTGTATCAAGAAAAAGCCCCTCTGCCCCCCCCCCCCCCAAAAAAAAGGTCCTATTGGGAAAACCGGAAAACTGGAAAAGCAAAAAGAACGGCGAGAAATGGTTAGCTATACTAGAATTTTTCTCATCACTGTAACTCCTATAGAAGCAAAGTTATAGCCTTTTAAAGATTGAAATGAAGTGAAGAAATAAGCAAAATTAGGTGAGTGATCGACAGGGGGGGGGAGAATCTACAGCTCTGGGGGTGCCATGTAGCTTAAACTTTTAAGTTAAAAATGGTAGAAAATTAAATGAGCGAAATTTTAAGGTGTATATTGGGGAAGGGTGCAAGCCCCCCCCCCCTCAAAAATTTTTTTGTTTTTTTTGAAGAAACAAAAAAATATACCCCCCCCCCCCCCCCCCCCCCCCCCCCCCGGCGGGGCGCAGATAAACCCCAAACGGGCGGAAGGGCGACCCTTTATTTATCTTTTGTCAAGAATTTAAAATGTGGATCTAAAATAGAATAGACCGAGAATTGGACATTTTTAAAACTGTATGTATATTTCGAACGGCCCTGTAGGTTAAAACTGACGTGGAAGGGGGGATTAGAAGAGACGAGGTGAAAAATAAAACATAATAAACTAATACTTCAAATAACTGGACTTCTAAATAAAAATATAACGATTTAACCTAGTGTCGAATTAATGGGGTGGCAGCAGGGGATTACCCCCCCCCCCCCCAGAAGTTATGAGATTTTATGTTTTTTAATGCACAAATTACGATTCCCCCTCCCTTACAGAGCTGTAAAACTTGATGCCTTTCTACGGAGTCGCAGAAAAATAACTGCATTCAACACTGATTTAGCCTAGAAAAAAAAAGAAAAAAAATCGAAATCGAATCTAAAGATCGACATCGAATCTAAAGATCGACATCGAATCTAAAGATCGACATCGAATCTAAAGATCGACATCGAATCTAAAGATCGACATCGAATCTAAAGATCGACATCGAATCTAAGATCGACATCGAATCTAAAGATCGAAATCGAATCTAAAGATCGAAATCGAATCTAAAGATCGAAATCGAATCTAAAGATCGAAATCGAATCTAAAGATCGAAATCGAATCTAAAGATCGACATCGAATCTAAAGACCGATCTTACGGGCAGAATCGATTTTACATTTTTACTTTCTTTTGTAACTTTACAAGAAGAGAGTATTAGATTCGTGAAAAATTTTGACTTTCCGTTTTTGATGGATTTATATATTTTAGAAGGTCTTTAACACGATTTCATGGTTTTTAAGAAATATCTGTCTGTGTGTGTGTGTGTCACTCTGTGAGTCTGTATACGACAAAAATTTCTGACAGTTCTATCTGAAGAACAAATGCACGGAATTCCACAAAATTTTAGATGTAGTTTGACCTTGATATAAACTGAATCTAATTAATTTTTGGTGCATATAGCCTAACAGGTGGCGCTGCTATGCTGCATTTTTTGCGATTTGCGCAACAGCTATATCTGAATAACGAATGAACGGATTTTCATCACATTTTAGATCCAGTTAGTCCTTGACATGAATTGATGTTTTTTGCATTTTGATGTATATAGCTTCGCAGATGGCGCTGCTATATTGAATTTTTCACAATTCCCACTCAGCGCCATGTGAAAGGGGGGGGGGGACGAAAGGAAGCGGTCGTTCCGAGCACGGAAATTTAGGGGGCGCCAAATTTTTACTACTAACATCACTTCTAGCCTATCACAAGAAAAAACTAATAGGGGGGGGGGGGGGAGCTAAATTGGAACTTTGAACCGGGCGCAGTTCTCTTTTCGCACGCCCCTGTTTTCATTTTAGCTTTATCTCAAGAACTAATGCACGGACTTTCATAAAAATTTAGATTCAATTAGTCCTTGATATTATTTGATGCTAATTACAATTTGGTTATACTGCATTATTCATGATTAACGCAATAGTGCTATCTCAAGAAGGAATTTTCATCAAAATTCAGATTCAGTAAATCTCTGACATTGATTAGTGTTATTTAGTTCTTGGTGTAAATTGCCCAACAGGTGGCGCTGATATGCTGCATTTTTTATGATTTCGCAATAGCTGTATCTCGCGCTTTCATGGATTTTCATAAAAATTCAGATTCAGCTGGTACTTAATAAAAATTGATCCTGATCAATTTTGGTGTACATCACTCAAAAAAAAACGCTATTTTGCAGGGTGGGGGGGGGGGGGGTTCTGAGGTTTCTTTAATTCTTCTATCTTAGAAACTAATACACTGAAATTTTGGAATTGGCACATCCGTCTATTTTATCTTCGACTTTTGAAGGAAAATGAAAATTAGATTACCTTCAGAGAAATCGATTAAAAATTTTAAAGAATCGATTAAATCGAGTTGGCCGTAGTATCGATTAAATCGATTTAAAAAATCGAAATCGCCCATCACTATGACATATTATTATAAGTTCTCTATCGATGAATAAAAGGTAATTCTCAAAAGTTTAAAGAATTGCCAGCTTTCCAATTATTTATATTTAAACTCTGTAACAAATTTAAAAATTTACCTTTACATCTTTTAGAAAATTGTATCTACTTTCAGATTGTAAAACAAAATTTGAAGTCAAAATAGCAAATAAAGCTTTTGTGCAAAAATGTATAAAGATAAAAAACCAACATTGAGAAATGCACAAATAATGCATGAAAAGAATATAAAACTGCCGTTTCGAATCTACTATCGAGATTCTTCATCATTATAAAACTCAGCATGCTAGAAAAAGCTAAGCGGAGCAAAGCGACAGGGAAGCACAGTCTTATATACCTATTACGGGAGCGAATGGTAATAGATTCGAAACAGCTGTTTGCTACCTTACATGCATTTCTAAACGTTGGTTTTCTATCTTCATAAAATTTGAAGTTGTTTATTAAACTGTGATTTTACTAATTTTCTTTCTTTCTTTTAATTTAAACAATGGGTTAATTGATTTTTAAGTTACACAACTAAACAAACCTATTTTTAATTTCTTCTATCTTTCAAAGAAGAAATTATTGTAATCAATTTTTTTTTGACGAATTTGCGTGTTTTAGGGATCAAATATCCCCAAAAACATGTTTATTCAAAACATCTGTCTGTCCCAGTGTCGCCATCATACTATAAAAAAGTGTATGAAGCTATGCATAGAATGATCCAAATATTTTGTGCATATTTTTGACTGTAACCAGCAGGTTCTTCTTCAATATGGAAACATTTCGCTGTAAGGCGGTGCTGTAATCGCAATTTTTGTGTCATTTTCATTGTTCTACCATCAAATACTGTATGAAGTTATGCATAGAATTGAACCAAATTTCTTTGGATACATTTCTGGGAATGACTGTCTGGTCTTCCTTCAATTTGAAAATAGTTTGCCTAAAGATGGTACTGTAATAATGATTTTTGTAAAATTATTTTGATTTTTCATAATCCTTACTGAGAATTGGTGGTTCGTGCAGCGATGCGAACTTCGTATCTTTCTAAAACTGGCTATTCGCAAACAACTGATGTATAGCAGAACAGAAAAGAATATTGATTTTAATAAATATCATGATCGAGATTAACTCATTCTTAATCTAATTAACTGACTGCAGCAAAAATTCTAGATGAAAATAAAAGTTGGTATAGTACTGAACTAACAATATTGAAGTAGTATTAATACAGTTGACTCTCTCTACAACGAAACTCTATCCAGCGAATTTCTCTATTTAACGAGTTTTTTGTAGGAACGGTCAATTTTTTTCATGATTACATTAAAAATAATCTACATATAGGGAAATATATATCTCCTATAGAAGAGTTTTGGGATTGGTGCATCCAAAACTAGTTATTTTCATGATTTCATTATAAATATTTAAAATTAAGAATTTTTTTTTTTTTTTTTTTTTTTTTTTTTTTTTCTTTTGCTTATAAATTTGAAAGTGATTTAACTTAAAGTAAAATTAAATGTAGCTTAAGGTAAAACAGTATTAAATAATTAAAACATGAAAAAATCATTAAATAAACCTATGTTTGGAAATAACTCGTCAACCATTGGTATATTCGTAAGCCTTTTTATGTTTACATTATAAATGGAAGCTATGTATTTCTTTGTGAAATTACTTTACAATTATAAAATAAACATATTGATAAATGTGTAAAATTTGTTCTATAAATTATCTGCATTTCATTGTACAAATTATTAGCAATTATCAGCATTTCATTGTAATTATTAGCCATTATCAGCGTTTCATTGACAAATAAGCAGAATATTTAAATGTTTGAAGTACATTTTTTATTCAATATTATTAATATACACATACAGGGCTTGAACTTTGGCATGGGATGGCTGGATTCATGCCTTAAAATATCTTATGGCCAAGACATTCCTGTTTCCAAAAAAAAAAAAAAAAAATCCCTTTTTCAATTTTTTTTTCTTTTGTTAAATGGCGATCAAATTTCAGGACTGACTGACTATTTTTGTGATATTTTCCGCTATCAGTTGGCAAATCTCACAGTTTTCTCTTACGGCAATTATACAAAATTCATGATTGGTTTTTTGCATTTGATTGAAAAATTTTGTAATTTTTCTCACAATTTTCTCGCTTGCTCGCCTCACAAACTTTTGCAACTTTTTTCTCGAGACCGATTGGCAAATTTCACAATTTTTTTCTCTCAACTGAATGACAAATTTAGCTATTTTATTTTGCGGCTGATTGGAAAATTTCCCTTTTAGTTTTAGTGACATTCTGCTGAAATTAATAATTATTTTCCTGTGTCCAGCTGAAAAATTTGTTTTTTCTCTGTTACCTGCTGATGATTTTCATGATATTTGCTTGTGACAGGCTAACAAATTTCACAATATTTTACTGTAAATGACTGATGAATTTCGCTATATTTTCCCAATGTCCAAGTTCCCTCAAACTTCAAATTTTTTCAGACTGATTGATTATTTAAAAAAAAAAAAAAATTTTGCCATGGTGGACAAAATCAGTGATATTTTTTCTATGGCCGATTTCGGTATTTTGTGAATTTCTTTTTCTAATTTATTTTGTTTCTTTTGCCGAAACAAGAAATTTCTAAAAGGGCAGTAATGGTCACTAGAGTCTGAGCTCTATCTAATTAGCCTGGAATCAGCCTAAACAAAATGCGATTAGATCTTGTGTTGCACATTGGGAAAAAAAAAAGTTTTTTTTTTTTTTTTACAATTAATGGTTTAATATTATATTTTTTTTCCTTTTTTGAAATCATCGCACATTTTGTAATCAATGGGCTTGATAATCATACTTCTTTTTTCATTTAAAAGATGATCTTTCATACGATGTTCCTGTTTGGATTTGTTTTTTTTTTTTTTTCATATCTGATAATTTGCATCTGCCCATTTTGTAACTTTTTATTTTCTTCTTTATTAAAAATGACATTTTGATTTCCTATTCAAATAAATATTCTTCTAAATTTAAAGAATTTTGTAAATAAATAATAATAAATAAATGAATAAAATGAGGACATCCATTGTCCAAAGCAAGATGTTTAAATGTTTCTTATTGAGTTAATGAAAATCAGTAAAAACATTATATTTTTATGATGATCAAAACATGACTCATGTAATAAGAGTCGCATACTACATACGTCATGGATTTCCTCTATAAACAAAATAAAATGCAGGCACCACAAGGTCCATTCTCAACCGATAACATCAACCGCTTTCCAAATGATTGAAAAAAAAATGGCAAACTTTAAGGAAACACATTTGGAAACAATAAATAGTTTATGTGCATAGTTCACAGAAATTAGGACATGACCTTTTTAAGTAAACCATTTCTCATGGAATGGAAGAAACCTACTGATTATGTCCTTTTCAGAATTTCATGTGGGTTTAAAATTCCATTGCATAGAAGAACATAATTCAATTAGCTAAAATGTCAGAAATTACAGTATTGACGATAATTCCACTAAGTGGTATACAATCACCGCAGGATATTGACAATACAATCATCTAAATGCATTATTCTTGCAAGTAAATTAAAAATGAATGCCCATCAGATTTTACAAAAAAAAAAAAATGAAAATAAAGTGTAACTTACAAAAGATTCTAAACCACACAAAATCGAATAAAATCTAAATTAAAATATTCATTTAGCAACTCAATTATTAATTGTCCATAACACTGAGTGAAAATTGAAAAATAGATATGATATAATATAAGGCTTGATTCTTTTCGTTTGTTTTAATTAAAATAGACATTTTGGATAATTATCTTGAGTTGTTGATTTAAATTATTTTAATGGAATTTTGTCATGCTGGTATAAATTAAATATTTAAATGGCATGTAAAAAATAAGTTTTTTTTTTTTTTTTTTTTTTTTTTATTTCTTCCTTCTCATATAGTTTAACACCCCTGCATTTACAAATGTTATGAGGAAAACTCTCTCTGCCTGGGAAAACCTGAATTTCAAGCCCTGATAGTCAAAGATATAGTTTCTGTAAATTATATTCCAATACGTTTAAAAGTTGTAATGGTGTGTGAAACACGTTTGCAATTTATTATTTGAGATGGCATTGCATAAAGAAATAAACAAACATTCACCATAACTAAAAACATATTTAGCACCGGATATCCGAATCCGGCAGGCAAATCGTATACCGGATATCCGATATTTGATATCCGGCAAAATCAATATCTGTTGCATCCCTACTAGAAATTCCTTGATTTATACATAAATATTCTTTCTTTACTTATTTATTTATTTCATATGTGCATGCAATTTTTAATCATTTATTAACTTTTGCCCTTTGCCAGCAACTCTGCTCCCATAGAATGAAGCTTTTGCAATTAAAAGTGCAAATTTTAAATGTAAAATATCGGATGCCAATCTGCAATGTTGCTATTAAATTCTGTGAAATCCAAAAAAATGATGCTTGAATCTATGTTACCTGGATATCCAAATAACATAGTGTAGCACCGTGTTGGCCGCAATCTTTGATCATGTGCAATAGGGGGGCAGTCAGTATTGAGTTTTGTTAATTGCATTGGCATTTTATGAAATTTTTCTTTGGTAAGTTAATTATTTTTCTTATTTAAACAAAGTATTTGTATTTACTGTTTACATAATATTTTGACTGGTTTAAAGTCCTTTTTAACTGCAAGAATGAATTTTAATATCCGAGTGCTCAGGCAGAATTACGAACATTTTTTCAAAACTCATCATTGTTGGTAATATTACCTGCACGTAAGGCAAAATTGGTCGATGGGATAACAGAGAAGTACCAAAAATTCTATTCTTAAGGTGGCCATATTACTTGCAGATGCCTTACTTTATTTCTTTGCATAATCTATCGAACTGGGTACTGCTTGTACACCGTCAAACCAATTTCGCCAAGTTATACAAATTGCTAAATGGGACTAAACAAGGGGATAAATGTTGTCATTCTAAAATTATAAGTTAAGAAAATTAATAAATAAATAATATAAATTAAGTAAGTAGAAAAAATACAGAATAATAAATTTGAATGATTACATTCACTTATGACATGGTGACATACCAAATATACTATTTGATTTATTCAGATGATTTTGGGTGAATGCAGAATTGTTAAATTAAACGGTAAAGAGAAAGATAATTTTAAGACATTGAAGTTGTGAATAAAATAGTTGGTTTTGCATTAATTAAAAATTGACTGCAGTTTATTCTGACTTATATAGGTTTTATTAATTGCACGACAATCTGAGTCTATTTACATAAATTAGACCGTGTATAGATGAAAAGGCAAACCGAATGCATACAACACTTTTCAACTTCGCTGGAAAGTCAAATTGTAAATGAACTTTTAACACTTTGTTGGAAAGTGTTAAAAATTCATTTACAAGTAATTATTTCTTTATCAGTGGTTTTTTTTTACTATTGCATATAATTCCTCTAATTAAATTAAATTTATATATGCTATAAGTGATCCATTAAAATAAAATATGGATCAAATCTTCATACATAGAGACAATATTTGCAATGAATTGGACTCCATGGAGCTCCCTAAAATTTGGAAGAAAATGCTTCAAAGGATTTTAAAACAGTAATATGTAATATTTCACGTTCGCGAAACTTTTATTCATTTATTATTTTTTTTTTTTTTTCAGTTTATTTCACTATGCTCATGTTCACGTGATTTATGTTTTTTGTTTGTTTTTAATTTGAAGCTATTTTAGCAAACATTTTCTTTTATCTTTTTTTTTTTTTTTTTTTTTTGAAAAAGTTGCCTTCAGAGGACACGAAACATGTAAAATTAAAAGGTATTTTTTGCCATTTTATTTTATTTTAATGGATCACTTATAGCATATATAAGGGACCGTTCAAGTATTACGTAAGCATATTTTTAGTCATTTTGTACCCCTCCCCCCCCCCCTTGTAAGAAAATATAAGCAAATGCTAGACACCCCCCCCTTTGCTTATGTAAGATTTTATGACAGTTTATACATCAATACTTCTTGACTTATAAAAAGTTACCAATCAATTACATCATTAATACTACAAATTTATATAGGCATATAGGGATTGAGATATCAGAATATATAAAATGATTTTAATATATTTTTGCTTATTGCATTAAACAAACCACAGGATACAAAATGGTTTAAATATATTGTTATTTATCACTTTGAACAATAAAACAAGATATACAAGAAGTCTTAACTTACTTAGGCATCATAACTAAAATTTTTGACATGAATCATACAAATGTTGGAGTTCAATTTGGTGTTCATATTTCAATCTGATGTCCAGGATCCTTAAACCCATGTTTCAACATTGTCTATTATAAAGTTTTCACTGGAACAGTGGCCTGGGGTATTGCAGGTTTCTGGTCCTTGTTTGCTTGGTGAATTTGAACTGCAGTTGCTTCGTCATTTAATGCTTACGTAAGAATTGTCGTGACGCCCCCCCCCTCCCCCTTGTCAGAAAAAATAAGCAGACTCTGGACCCCTCCCTCCCCCTTTAGTGCTTACGTAATACTTGAACGGTCCCTAAATAATTTGAAAATTTAAAGTGATGTTTTATATTATATATAATTCCTCTGTCTGGTGATAATTTTTTGTCACAATCATACTTTCTGCATTCATATTTTTTTAATCATGCTGTATTATTGTTAATCCAATTTTTATTTATTTTTCCCTTTTCAGTTAACGAGAGTACGAATTCCCGTGTCGTGATGTGGGCATTTTTCGAAGCAGTTGTCCTCGTCGCCATGACAACGGGTCAAGTTTTGTACCTGAAGAGATTTTTCGAAGTCAGAAGAGTGGTGTGAGAGGGGGAATGCTTTGTTATTTATTTCTGTACTTTTGTTTTTAAATTTCTAATAAAACTCGAGTGTTTTTTCCCTAAATGCATACTTTTTGAGATTCGTTTAAGACATAACCCAGAAAGGTTGCAGAAAAAAGCCCAGATGATAATGTAAAATCTATGGGAGCGTTCTTTCCAAATATCTCGCTCAAATTTTAATATTTTTACACGATTTTTTTGAACAAGATAGCTGAGGACGATCCACAACCGGCCTAGTTTTTACTTTTTCAGTTTTGGTTTCAGATTTTTTTTTTTTTTTTTTTTTTTATAATTACTTTAATTTTCAAAACCAGTTCTGAAATTGAAACTATCATAATATAAAAAATATATAAGCAAAATTGAAAAAATAAACGTTAGACTAGTTGTAGATTATCCTTAGCTATCTTGTGTTTTAAAAAAAAAACACTTACAAATATTAAAATTGGAGCGAGATATTTGAAAAGAATGTCCCCATAGACTTTACATTATACTTTTTTTTCAGTATACCTTTTTTCAGTATTTTACAAACCCATACAGCTTGGGACCAGAGCATGTGCAGATTTTAGAATTTTGCAATTTCCGGTCATTGCTTTGTTTACATTATTTAAACAGTAATTTGAATGAAATTAATAATCGAAACTATAATGAATGCTTACAATATAGGTTAGCCAGGTTAGCCTAATTGTCAGTAGTAGTGTGGCGTCTTAAGGCTTAAAGTTGAAACAAATATTCACAATTGTGTAAAATGTACCAAGGATTAAACCTTTGTAGTTTTTGCTTTAAAGGAGAAGCCTTTTCCAATTAGGGTTTCTCTCTACATTTAAATACAGTAGACACACACACACAGCTTGGGACCAGAGCATGTGCAGATTTTAGAATTTTGAAATTTCCGGTCATTGCTTTGTTTACATTATTTAAACAGTAATTTGAAGGAAATTAATAATCGAAACTATAATGAATGCTTACAATATACTAAAATATTAAAATGAGTAATAAACTAAAATAATAAAAATTTAGATAATTTTTTCAAAACTTATTAAAATATTAAAAGCAAAGGTCAACTTAGTAATGTACAATTAAATATTCATTATAAAGATGAAATTAGTGAAATTTCCCTCATAAAGGTACATTACTCTTTCACATCAAAATCATAAAATAAGTAAGTTTTACATCAGGTTTAGCTAGACTTAACAACTGAAAAAACTTGATTAATATATAAATATATTTGGTAAGAAGATAATGATTATCATTGATATCAGCAATATCTTGAATTTTTTTCAGAAATAAATTTATTCTTCCTGCATGAAAAAATATGAATTCAGTAATATTAACAAAAATTATGAATTAAAATATGTATGGAATTGACATAAAACTAAAAAAAAGAGTCAAATTTTGCACCTACATCTGAACTGAATGTTTCACTGTTTACATTTGTAAATTATGTGCAAATTTTAGGGTTGTGGATTTGAGGGAGTAGTTATTTTTGGACAAATGTCGGAAAGTTTATTGTTGCATTTGAGAGACTGTAAAACTAGGTTTCTTTTCGAGTAATGTAAAAATAAAATCATAAGATGAAATGTAATATTCGACCTTGATACAATCGAAAACTACTCAATCTAATCATTAAAACATTTTCTGTTTGCTTAAGTGAGAGATAATGTAGATGTTAAAAGTTTAAAATATACATTTTATTTAAATTTCCTTGTACTTTTGGTCTGCAAAACTTGCTGTCATTGTACTACTACAGTAGACTCCTTCAAATCCGCACATAATTTACGGATGTAAACAATGAAATATTCAGTTCAAATGTAGGGACAAAATTAGACTTTTTTTTAGCTTTATATCAATTCCATATATATCTTAATTTTTAATTTTATTTACTGAATTCATGTTTTTTCATGAAGGAAGAAGAAAAAATTTTTTTGAAAAAAATTCAATATATTGCTGATATTACTGATAATCACAATCTTCTAACCAAACATATTTATGTATCAATCAACCTTTTTTTAAATAAATCCTCCTTATTTTATGATTTTGTTGTGAATTAGTAATGTACCTATATGAGGCAAGTTTCATTGAATAATTTAAGAAAAATACATTTAATCTTTATATTGAATATTTAATCATAGATTATAGATTACTAACTTGACCTTTGCTTTTAATATTTTAATCATTTTTAAAATTATCTAAGTTTTTATTATTTTAGTTTATTACCTATTTTAATATTTTATTATAAAATATTGTAAGTATTCATTATTGTTTCAATTGCAATATTAACAACACTCCAGAACTCAGCAAAATTCTAAAATCTGCACCACCTCTGGTCCCAAACTATGTGGATTTGAGGGAGTCTAGTGTATTTCTATTTTCAGCTGTTCTTCTATTTTGAGTCAGAATTATTGACTCTCTCATTTAAAATGAAGTGACATATCTGAAATGAATACAATGACAATTAATGAAAATGTTCCCTGATGATGGCTGCTGGTTTTGCAGACCAAATATACTGGAAAATTTATATAAAGTGTATATTTTAAACTTGCAACCAGGGGAAGTAGAATATGTCCAATCCGACAATCTAGAATTGATTTTGACAATGAATTACATAATTATCCAAGACAGAAAATTTTTTGCTACAAACAAAAAGATCTTTTTCAGATGACCTTTACAGTATCGATCTCAGAAGAATATGTACCATATGCACTCAGAGTGAAGAAGCTTTAAGGGGAAAAAAAAAATCTAACATAATACAGAATTTATGTAAGCCTAAAACCTATTGCAAAATTTTTATGGAAATGTTGGGAGTAAAAACATTCTCTGAACCCCTGCTTTGCAACCTACGTAGTATTACCGTAGACAATCTATGTAACGCAAGGTTTTGCATTATATAGAATTTTGCATTATATGGGTCACATTTCACACATCATTGAATATAGCCAAATATGTCTGAAACAGATAAAAAACATTAGATTATCCTTATACTGCATTCCTTATCTAGACTATAAATTTTTGTATTATACATATACACTGGTGTCCAAAAGTTAAGCATAATTTGTAATTAAGTAAGTAATGAAAGAAATATAAAGTGAAACTCCAGGTGTGTAAACAAAATAGTACGCGTCATATATTTTCGCGAAGAATTTTCCCCGAAATCAAACAGGGGATCGTCAACAAATTGAAAAAGAACGAAGATCTTTTGGATAACCCTGTCAAAACTAATGTAGCAAAAGCGTTCAAATTGCACATTATGATTAAGTGGCTTATTGTAATGTACTGTGTTTATTTTTATAAGGATAGCATGTATACTCGTAGAGAAATTAAGGTTTTTATAAAAACAGTCCTAAGTTTTTTGCTTATAATTTGCAGAGTTCTTAATATAAAATAATGTTCTTTTCTGAAAATATGACAAACATCATGGTACACAATACCCTGTCATCAGAATTTAAAAATAATAAAAATTGTAAGAAAAATGAGTAGGTTTAGTAAATAATTTTTCATTGCGCATACATCAATGATATCAAAATGTCATTTGCATATTGTGTTAGCTAAATGTATAGATCAACTTCTGTAAAAGTCTCAAAAACATACTTAAAATTTCTGAAAATTATCATTGATAGAATGAGATCAAGATCCTTTATTCCCTAAATGAAGCAAAAAGATGAGGGGCTGTGTCCATATTCCATTGTTTAGTGCCTACACAATATTGCATGTACAACTATATTTGGATAAAACCCTTGATTTTTTTGCTTCATTTATGGAATAAAGGATTTTGAGTTGATTCTATAGACGATCATTTTCAGAATTTTGAAGCTATGTTTTTGAAACTTTTACAGAAGTTGATCTATACATTTAGCTAACACAATATGCAAATGACATTTTGATATCGTTGATGTAAGCGCAATGAAAAATTATTTACTAAACATACTCATTTTTCTTACAATTTTTATTATTTTTAAATTCTGATGACAGGGTATTGTGTACAATGTTGTTTGTCCTATTTTCAGATAAGAACATTGTTTTATATTAAGAACTCTGCAAATTATAAGCAAAAAACTTAGGACTGTTTTTATAAAAACCTTAATTTCTCTACGAGTATGCATGCTATCCTTATAAAAATAAACACAGTACATTACAATAAGCCACTTAATCATAATGTGCAGTTTGAACGCTACATTAGTTTTGACAGGGTTATCCAAAAGATCTTCGTTTTTTTTTTTTCAATTTGTTGACGGTCCCCTGTTCGATTTTGGGGAAAACTCTTTGCGAAAATATGACGTGTGCTATTTTGTTTACACACCTGGAGTTTCACCACATTTCGATTTATATTTCTTTCATTACTTACTTAATTACCAATTATGCTTAACTTTTGGACACCAGTGTAGATCATTCCACATATTGTTAAATACACTTTTTAAAAATGATCCAAATATACCTGGATCCAAATCATTCATTTTCAAAAACATTTATTGTAATAGTAAATTTTTTCCTTAAAAAGTTCTAAATTAAGGAGATAAAATTGAACTAATGCATTAAACTTAGTTTTTTAAGCAGTAGTAGTAATTTTTTATAGTCTGGGAATTCAGATGTTTGTATACTGCAAAATTATTGTGCTTTATATAAAAGATTGTGTTATAAAGATCTTCTACTGTATTACCTAATACCCTGTCTGCACTGAGATAGTTGAGTCACTTAAATTTTTTGAGGTGGGATCCCCAGAATTAAGGCTTCACCTGTTCACATTGTGACTTAACTTGACCAAACTGACATCAGGGCTTGCACATAAGTTCTGAAATTTGAAACTTCATTTTTGTTTACACAGCAATTACCCTGCCAAATTTCAATTTAAAAATTAAATTTTATCTTGCTTCCAATTTTTTTTTTTGTGGGAGGAAATAACAGGTTAAACATTTTCGGACTTTGGTTACAACTCCTTCCCCACAAACACACGTTAAGCAATTGGGGTAAACAAAGAACATTTTGAAATAGTTTATAATTATTTGTACGATTCAAATCCAGTCATTTAATAATCAGAATAAAATATTCTAAAATTCAGAAATAATAATTAAATATTCAGAAGACAGATTTCCACTCAACTGATAGCTAAGAGAGTGTCAGTCAAAGGTTTAAGTGAGTTTGCTCAAGTGAGAATCTTGATTCTGGGTACGACTGCTTCAAAAAACTACAAGTACTTAACTTTCCTCAGTGCGAACAGGGTATTAAGCATGCAAAAAACTTTTTTATATTTCATATGATCGTTTGAAGTGTAGTTATGGCTGTTTTTGTTTTTTTCCAGAAGAAGCTTTACAGTTTTGCACCTATTTTGCAAAGTCTTCTATTTTACAAACTTTTTCTGTGAACTAAGAACGTTTTATGAATTTCCATGTAAATTAACCTAGCAATAAAATAATGATGTCTCTATTTAATGAACTTTTTTGGAGGTTCTAATTTTTTTTTTCCTTTCCCATTTCTCAAAATATTTTTAGATGTTTCAAACTTAATCTTTCTTTGAAACATTTTCTGTTGTTCAATGAACACAATTTTTTTTTTCTTTTTTTTTTTTAAAGAGATTTTTGGAACATTAGATGAGATGAAAGACCTATTGTGAAAGAAAAAAAGCTTTTTCGGACAAGACTCAAAATAAAATTAGCACACTTTTATGTTGAAGGAGTCGGTAATGGGTGCTTAAAATTTGTATATAAAAGACACCATAGTAATAAGGTAATAATAGATATGTTTGGAGGTCACACTGCAAATCAAATTATTTGGAATATTTTTAAGAAGTTTTTGGTATTTATATAAGGGCAAATCTCTAACATTTAAGCCATCAGTAAAATTTCAAATTGCTTTTATTTCATAACACATTTCCACATATTCTTAAAAAGTACAAGGGCTATTTTTTATTTCAAAGTTTTGATGGACCCTAAAATACAGACAAGTGTGAATAAGAGAATTGTTTTATAACCAGGACTCAATTACAATCAAAGTTACTTTCAGTTGAGACACAATTGTCATACTGATTGGTGAGTTTTTTGAAACACTCTTCATAGAATTTTGCTGTCAGTGTTTAGAGATAAATCTCCATGGTATCTTGAAAACTTTTGTTGGGATGGAAGCATTTTCTTCCCAGACTTGTCTTCATCTCTTGAAAAAGGTAACAAGAAAGGCCAAATTGAATTGATGGCTCAGACAGGTAGGGGGATGAGGGATGGATGCAAGACCTTCAGTCTCAGGACTGATAGATTACTCTTGAAGATATTTTTGATTAATAGTAAGCTCTACTTTAAGGCAATTCCATGGTGTCGGACTTAAAATTTGCACAAAATTTACTCATAAAAACTTAAAATTCTTAAGGATAAAATAATCATACTGATTCAAATATTTTTTTTAATATTTACCTATACATGCCCTCATATACACTAGACTCCCTCAAATCCGCAAACCAGAAATCCGCAACTCTCTAAAATCCGCACATATTTTATGGATGTAAACAATGAAACTTTCAGTTTGGATACTGGGACAAAATTTTACTTTTGTAGTTTTGTATCAATTCCATATATTTTTTAATTTGTAATTTTCTTAATAATACTCTATTCATGTTTTTTTCATGAAGGAAGAATAATTTTTTTTTTGGAAAAAAATTCAAGATATTGCTGATATGACTGGTAATCACAATCTCCTTACCAAATATATTATGCATTCATTTAAGATTTTTTGGTTATTAATCCTGGCTAAGCTTGAAAATAAAAATTCTTATTTTATGATTTTGATGTTAATTAGTAATGTACTTTTATGAGGCTAGTTTTGTTGAATAATTTTGGAAAAATACATTTAATCTTTATAATGAATATTTAATCAAGCACTATTGATTATTAACTTGACCTTTGCTTTAGTACTTTAATTATTTTAAAAATTATCTAAATTTTTATTATTTTAGTTTATTACAAATTTTAATATTTTATGATATTGTAAGCGTTCATTATAGTTCTGATTACACTATTAATTGCACTCAAATTACTGCTTAAAAAATGTAAACAAAGCAATGACTAGAAATCTGCAAAATTCTCAAATCCGCACAACCTCTTGTCCCAAGCTCTGCGGATTTGAGAGAATCTACTGTATAACCATAAAACATAATTTCTAGCAAAAAATAAAATAAAATAAAATGTCATGGTGTCGGACGTAAGAGAAAAGGACATAAGAATGAGAGACATCAAACTAAAATCTAATATTCAGCTGAATGGTTTATTCTGTAATGTTGTAATTATTTTCATGTTAAAGAGCACTGATAAAAGATAAATAACTTGCAAATTTTCATCAAATTAGTGTGATATTAAGTTGCAAAATGTTAATTTAATCTTCTGACAGAGATGCATCCAAAATAGTAATCATATTGGATGCAATTGCTTTCACACAATGCATGGAATGGATATTATGAACTGGAAGAATTTTCTCCCAATATTCATTTAAAAATGCAGAATTGTACATGATATCATCTGATGATATGTACTTTACATGGACATTTGGAATCAATTTTGAGGCTAACTTAGCATACTCTTTTGCTGTATTTACACACAGCTTCCCAACTTTTATGTGTTGCCAAACAGTTTTTTTTACTGTGCCACTGATGCTGTCAACTACGCCTTTCTGACGGGACGTAGCAAAAAAATTCCACATCAGCTTCATATCTTATGTTCTTGCTCGAACAAATATAACTTTGAGAACAAGTACTTTTGATTGAATTGAGATATTTAATTCAGAGAGTTTAGATGTTTCTGGTGTAATTATCTTTTGAATTCACTGTTTCTAGTAAAATATAAAGTTACAAGCTTTAATAAAAAATTTGACACAATTTCAATACCTATTGCAAAATTTGATGCATTTTGTAAATATGTAGTTTTACATATTTTTAACAACCAAAACCATGTAAATAACACAAATTATTTTAGTTTTGCTTATATTTTTAAATATGTGGTGCACCTAAACCTACTATTACCTTTAGAAATCTTGGTGTCAGATGTAAAATATTTTTTACGTCCGACACTGTTCATTTGAAATAAAAATAAATTTTTAGAATTTAATTTGATTGCATATTTTTGATAGTATATGAAGTCATTATTTGCAGGGAAATTAGTTTGTAATAAAACTCCAGCCAATTTTGTGCAATATAAACTTTTAAACAATTTGGTATCGGACGTAATTTTTCCAAACTGCCCGGTATAAAAGAACTAAAAGAAACAAAGTTATAATATTTAAACATAATTTACATATGCTATTCTCTTCTAAAATATTTTAGCAAGTATCTTAACCAATTACAATTTAAAAAATACTTTAATTTCACATCAAAATGTCAATTTGTAAAATATGTAATAAATGAGTCATGTCAACATGCCTTATAATACTTCTATTCAAAGCCTTATTACTTCTTTAAACTTGAAATTCTGGTTTTGATTTTGTCATTTTCTTATAATTCAATTTATGACTTTGTCTAATTTGTGAAAAATAAACTATTTTGAAAAATTGGTCACCATGTCCCCATTTCTGTAGAATTGCCGTTTATATATTTAAATAATACCAATTTTGCTATTCAGAACTTTTAATCATTTTCCTTTGATGTGAACTATCAATTTTTAGCCAGAATTCTTTAGAAATCGTCTAGACCTTTCCTATTTGATTATTCCAAATACTCAGAAAAGTTTTTAGTCTTGGCTTGAATGAAGTTCTTGCACCCTTTCTGGGGAGGGTCAAATACTTTTCTTCAAAATTATGAAAGAATTTGTTGAGCTACCACTTCGGCCTGGCACCAAGTGACTGGGGAATCCCATAGGAAATATAAAAGGAAAAATTTGAAGCAGAGCATGAGCAGTTCAGAGAAACTTCTACATACATGGAATAAGATTGTAAGGATTTTAAATAGATTGCTAATTAATTAAAAGATTTTTGGTAAGATATGAGAAAAATAAACATAAAAATTTAATTTAAAAGTGATTTTTATGTTGTTTTCATTTATTTATTCATTTTGTGTAATATGTTTTTATAAAATTAATGTATTTTTATAATGTATTTACCAGTGGAATAATAGTAATAATAATAGCATTGCAATAATTATAACTTTTTTGAAGTAACACTGTGCAGTTTATTTTTAACATTACCAAGCTTCTGGCGTCTGAAATTAATGACTTTAAATAAAGACATGGAAATCCCTACAGAGAATAAGGTAAATGTATGAAAAATTATGACCGAGAAATGCAACTGGATGCATTTAACCAAAAGCTAAGGTAAATTTACAGACAGGGTTCCCAGCATCATGGAATTTCAAAGTAGTCAGGGAAAGTCTTGGAAATTTCAAATATTTTCTAAAAAGTTATGGAAAAGTCTTAGAGAAAAAATTAAAAATGATGCGAAAGGCATCTAATAGTCTTGGTGGGGGGGAAAAATCACAATTCATCAAATAACCACAAGAGGAAAAAGAACTAGAAATTTGAAGAATAATTGCAGAAAAGATGTTAGTTTTGACAAAGGATTGTGGAAATAAGAAATTTCGGTACTTATGTATTAATGCCACCGCAGCAGAAGTTGCGCTAATAACGAGCATTTTTGTTCGCACATGCACGATCGTTTGGATTCCTTGTTGTCTTGTTGCTGATTTTTGACGCCATTTTTTAGTGCTACAAAAATGCATATTAGGGATTTGCCAAAAACAGAACAAAATGCAATTTTATTTTTTCAGGAGCGATGATACACGAGTTAAACTCTATAATGGGTCATTTTCCACCGAAATCCAATTAACTACTTTGTTTTTAAATGAAGTGGTTTGAATTTTGAAAATGTTTTGATTTTAAATAAAGTGTTTTAATTTATGATTTGTCACAAAAATTTTAGGTGTAGATTGGCGGTACTTAAAAACTGCCAAATCTGTAGCTGCGGTGGCATTAATACGCAAGTACCGAAATTTCATTGCATTCCTGTTTGGTTAAAGAAATTTTTGAGATTTGGTCATGGAAAAATCAGGGAATTTGCCCTTCATATTTTGCTGGAAACCCTGAGAGAGTTTCATTTTTTTTTCTGTGTTTAAAAAAAATGTTTTTAACAGTGTATGAAAGTTGGCTTTATAAAGTTGTTAGTAAGTTGGTAAAAAATATAATAATCTTTAACTTCGGTGACAAAAGCAATATAGTTGAAATTCAGCAGCACGATAAATGTCTTACAGATGAGCCAGGATTTTTTTCGTTGAGCTTTTTCATTTCTGTGCAGCAACATGTCAACTTTGTAAACATTCAATATAAATTTGCTGCAGATAACAGAGTATCGATGTTCTTTCTTTCTATCTCCGTCTGTTTTGTTATTTTCAGGAAATATGAAATATTCTTAATTTTACATATTTAGTATTAAAATTCAGGTAAGTATAACATGGGTGCAAGTTCTTCCGTCCTGAGACGGAATTCCGTCTTTTAAAAATTTCCAAGGACAGAAACGAGACGGAAGCGGATCGCAGTAAAACACACGCTTTTCGTCAAAGGATCGCTGGAAAAAAACATGATTTTCGTGAAGTGATCGTGGGAAAAAAGTGCTATTTCTGTCAAAAGATTGCAAAAAAAAGACACGTTTGTCGTCAAAAGCTTGCAGAAAAAAACGCGATTCCTGTCGAAGGATCATGAAAAACACGCTATTTTTGTTGAAAGATCGTGAAAAACACTCTAATATCATCAAAGAATTGCAGAAAAAGGCGCGATTTTTGTCAAAAGCTTGTGAAGAAAACGCGATTCCTGTTAAAAGATTGCGGAAAAGACGTCATCTTGGTCAGAAAATGCAAAATAGATGCAGTCTCTGTCAAAGGATCGCAAAAAAGATGTGTTTTCTGTCAAAAGGTTGCAGTAAAAACGTTATTCCTATCGAAGATCACAAAAAAGATGCTATTTCCAGTCGAAGAATCACAAAAAAGATGCTATTTCCAGTCGAAGAATCACAAAAAAGATGCTATTTCCAGTCGAAGAATCACAAAAAAGATGCTATTTCCAGTCGAAGAATCGCACAAAAGATGCTATTTCCAGTCGAAGAATCGCAAAAAAGATGCTATTTCCAGTCGAAGAATTGTGAAAAAGATGCAGTGTTTGTCAAAGGGTCACAAAAAAGACATGAATTTAATCAAAAGATCGTGGAAAAACGCGATTTTTGTCAAAGGATCGTGAAAAATATGCGAATTTTGGCAAAGCATCGTGAAAAGATGCGATTTCTGTTAAAGGATCGCGGAAAAGACTATTTCCGGTCAAAGAATACAAAATAGGTACAATTTTTGTCAAAGGATCGCAATAAAGATGTGAATATAATCGAAGGATCGTGGAAAAGACATGAATTTTACCAAAAGATCAAGAAAAAAAGTGCGATTTCCGTGAAATGATTGCAAAAAAACCCACGATTTTCATCAAATGATAGCAGGGAAAATACGATTTTTGTCAAAGGATTGCGAAAAAGATGAGATTTCTGTCCAAGAATCGCGAAAAAGACGCAATTTTTGTCAAAGGATCGTGAAAAAGATGCGAATTTCGTCAAAAGATCGTATAAAATACTTGGATTTCATCGAAAAATCGCAGATTTCTGCTGAAAACTGTAGAAAAATTGCAAATTTCGGCTAAAAACCGTAGAAAAATCACAAGTTTCGGTTTAAAATCGTAGAAAAATCACAAATTTCGGCAAAATATCGTAGAAAACTCGCAAATTTTGTCAAAAGATTGGGGGAAAAAAACACGAGTTATGTGCTTATGTTCTCACTCAGTGGGGGGGGGAGGGGGGTCAAAATATCTTCAGTCTTGGCAAAATTTCAAACTTGCACCCATGAAGTATAAGGTAAAAGATGAATAAATTATGAAAAAAAAAAGTTTTGTGTATTTTAGTGTGTCATATTTCTACACTATTTCAATGTTTTAATAATTTTCTATTTTGGGAAAATCCTGACATGATGGTAAAAACTGAAAAGCTACCCCATGTTGCAACAAATCCACCACCTAACTGATGCTTTAATAATTATATACAGGGTGTCCAGCAAATAACACCCTGATTTCAAATTTAAATTTCTCAAAAACAAAAATCAATAGAACTATGCAGTAAACGATTTCTTTATTAGGTAAGCTGTAAAAAATGTAATACTAAAGTTTCGAACGGTGGATATTTTGAAAAGATTGTGTTCCGACTGCAAAGAATGCTCGACTTGATGTTTTTCTTGCTTTAGATTGCTTGTAGAGAATGAGTTTTTCGGGGTACTTAGCCATAATTTTAGAACTAAATTTTTGAAATTCCAAAAATTTTGTTCCAAAAAACTTTAAAATATGGCGTTGTCCGCCCAAAATCTCAATCAAACCAAACAATTTAAATCAAAAAAAATGTTAAGTCAAGCATTCTTTGCAATCAGAACATAATCTTTTCAAAATATTCACTGTTTGAAACTTTAGTATAACATTTTTACAGCTTACCTAATAAAGAAACTGTTTACTGCATAGTTCTATCAATTTTTCTTTTGAGAAATTTAAATTTGAAATCAGGGTGTTATTTGCTGGACAGCCTGTATATATAAATATAAATCATCCCAATGATATTTCTAGTCATCAGGACCACCTAAATTTCATTTCTTTTCGTCGGAGAAAATTAATTAAATTGTTAAAAAAATATTTTATTAAAATATCAGTTAGATGCTGGATTCATTGTAACACGGGGCTGCTTTTCATTCAACGACATAGTGTCACTTATACATCTTTCAGAAAAATTTAATTCAAAGACACATATAAAGTCTTTCTGACCATCTTTCATCTGTTGCAACACTTCTGGCAAGAAAAAAAAAATGGACATAACAGCAAGATAATGCACCTATCTACACAAATCGCGAGAAAAAATTTAATTCTATTCGAAAAATATTGAAGCTTTGCAATGGCCACTCATAAATCCTGATTTAAATCCTATCGACAACTTATAGAGAAATCTAGAAAGATGAGTTTATAAAAATGGAAGCCTTTTTTCTTCAGAATTGGAATTCAGATCTACAATTGGAGATGAATAGTACAAAAACCATTTTGAACTGTACTAAAAATTAATGATGTCATATTTGCAATCATTAAACTCATAGGTGAATGCATAACACATTAAATATTTGTTTCTTTAGTTACTATATTGATTTTTTTTTTTTTTTTTTTTTTTTTTTTTTTGTCCTTATAGTTTTTACACAAACAAAAATAGCAAAATTATTTTCATAATAAGATACTAATAGTTGAATTTTGTCGACCTTTTTATTAGCTTTGCAGCTTGAAAATAAATCTAATATATAAAATTCTCGTGTCACAGTGTTAGTTGCCCTAATTCTCCGAAATAGCTTAACCGATTTTGTTGAAATTTTATATGCATACTCAGTAGGTCTGAGAATAGGTTGTTAGTAATTTTTTATACCCCTAAGTGATAAGGGTGGCCCACAATCATCGTGAAAGCAAACCGTAAACAAATGATAGCACCTCCAATTTACATGCTATGATGTCAAACAAATTATCGCTCATGTCCGTATCATTGTTGGAGTGCTTTGCGAATTATTATCTTCATGGTTTAATATTTTTTACCGTTCAAGCAAATGAATCTCTTGCATTTGTTTTCTTTATGAAGTCGGATAGTAAGTTGTCAACTTAATTTCAATTGAAGTTATCACAGAATATATGTTTATTAGAATGTAAGTTAGAAACAACAATGTTTGATGTCTAAATAAAATATTTGGCACAGATGTCATATATGCACCAGGTTTGGTGTGATTTCTTTTATAACAATTTGGCGATAACTTGATTCTTGAATATCAGTTACACACATATTTTTAAATTATTTTCTATTATTAGAAAAAGAAGAAATAATAAGCAAACGATATTGTATACAATAACTAATGAACAAAATAATTTATGTCATTATAAAAAAAAATTTAACAAAATCCTTAAGAAATAAACAGCAACAGCCTGATTAATGAAATATTTGGCACAGATGTCATATTATGCAACGGGTTTGGCGCAATGTTTTTTATAGCAATTTGTCGAAAATTTCATTTTCGAATACCAGTTACACACATACTTTTAAATTATTTTCTATTACTTGAAAAAGAAAAATATGTAATTTAACAAATTACAACGACTATTTGGAAAATAATATTTCCAAAGAATTTTTAAAAAATTATGAATAAATGCTATATTTAAATTAATCGTAATAAAAAAACATTATTTTTAGGATGATCAAAACATGATTTGGGTAATAACAGAGTCCATGGATCAAAAATTAATATTCATGTACCAATCATACATATTTTAAATGAAATTTTAGTTTTACATTTTTGCTAACTGCACATTTTTAAACTTCTAAACATCACATATTTTTGATTTTTACACCGCCCTATAGAGAAAAAAAAAAAAAAAAATGTACTTTTAAATGCAATTTGTTTAAAAGCTGTATTGCAGTTTCTTTTTAAGTTATTATTATTATTATTTTGTAGTTTTTTAAATACATTTTGTCATTGTGGCAAAAGAAGAATTCCATTTTTGGACATTAAGCATGGACCAATCAGAGAACGAATAAAATAAAATAAGTTGTGAATTCAACCAATAAAAAGATTCAGATTTACTTCAGATTTCCCAATTCTCTACCGAAAACAACTATTTTCCAAATAGTTGATAAATAAATTATTTTATACAAGGATTATATAGAATAAAACTATTTATGTCATTTTAAAAAAGAAAATAGAAAATTTCTCAGTAAATAAACAATAGCCAGGTTAGGACAGAATATTGGCAATCTGTTATCTTGGTGTGTATATGATATTTGGGAAAGAGCTCTGTGTCCTGTTATGTTGGCGCAATTGGCCAAAAAAATCAAAATTGGAACAAAAAGCCATTTTAGCAATTTACCAGATTTCTCAAGATGGTTGAAAAACATGATTTTTAAATGGCTTATAAAGATATATTTAAATAAATTATATATATATATATATATATATATTGGGATATAAGAAAGTCTGGATTTTGCAAACTTAAAATTTTGGAAATTGGGGTAAAACTACTTCTTATAACACCGAGTGTCGCTGAGAAAGGATTTTCGAAAATTCCATTCCTAAGAACGAACTTAAAAAAAATTCCTTAAAAATCAGATTTTGTAGTTATTTTTTAATTAATAACATTTTTAGTGTATTTTCCCATGCTGAAACGAATGGTACTAAGCAAATTCTTTTAAATCCAATAGTTCATGAGACATTTCATATTTTTCTAATTTGGCAATGTCTGAGCCAAAATCTCAAACTTTCAAGTGTTAATTTCAAAAAATATATCTGTTATTACAGCAAGAGAAAAAAATTAAACTGAATAATTTTTTAATCACTTCTTTTGGTTAAATAATTAAAACAATTATGTCAGTTGGGGAAAAAATTACAACCGCCTCAAAAAAGGAAATAAAGTGTTTTTTTTTTTTTTTGGTTTTATGAACACATGCCAAAATGTGGTATCACATCCTTGCCGTGCAAAGGATTTTTATTGCAAACTGTGGCAAACATTAAATTTTTCTATGTATTGAGTAGGGATGTACTGAATATTCGGTATCTATTCGGTATTCGGCCATGTTATCGAATATTCAGTTAGGCCGAATATCAAATCATTCGGTTTCGCTGAATAACAAAGTATTCGGCCGAATCCAGTACTTAATAAGACCTTTTTAAAAACTTTTCACAATTTATATTTTTAATTGTCAATTTATAAGTATATTTAAAATAATTAGAAAGAAAATCATATTTAAATAAAACAATGTTTTTACATTATTTATTTGCTGTTTGCAAAGTATAACTTAAGAAAACTAACCATGAGAAGGATTAAAATGGTGATTTATTAGTATTCTCTTTAAGAATAAATGATGTGCAGACGCAAGTTCCTAAATATTGTTTAGTAAATAATCTGTTTCTTGCTTTTCCCAAATAAATGTCCCTAAACAAGAAAGAAAAACTTTTGAGATTAGTAATAGCCTTCAAGGCAGACAATTTTTGTTCATGAAACCATAATCATAATCAACTTATTGAGTTATAAGTACATTGTATTTCATCAACTCTAGGTCAAACGTAAAATATGATATGATGGGAAAAATGGAAAATGACATCGTTCATAAGAAAAGAACTATGAGCTAGATATTCCTTCATTCAGAATTAAGTTGAAAGTATTTATACTTTATATTGAAAAAAAAATATGTCTTGAGTTTTTGAAAAAGGACAATTAAGAGACTGTAAAGTTTTTCTTCAACCATTTTTCATTATTTCTCTTTGATTTTAAAATGTTTGTTTTAATTCGTAGAAGAAACCATGAAATTAAAAATTTTATTAATTAAAAAAGGTCTCATCATTGTGTTTTCTTGAATAATTCAACGCAGATTTTTTTCAATGCTAAATGTTCTTATAAAAAGCTCTTATTTTATCAAAATGTAAGTTTCATTTATTAAATATTATGTAAAATTGTTTTAAAAAGTAACATTTTAATACCTTTAAACTTTGAGACATAAAAAATATTTGGAAAGCTGAATATTCAGTATTCGGCCCAACAATTACTATTCGTATTCGTCTAACCGAATATTCGGTATTCAGTTCACCTGTTGGCCGAATATTCAGCATTCGGCCAAAATCACTATTCAGTACATAGCTAGTATTGAGCGTGAATATTTTTTATGAGTATCATTCAATCGTAATTACGCAAAACTTTTAAAGTTATTTTTTGAATAGACATTTTTAATTAATAATTATCTTTATCTAATTATATAAAAGAAAGGTTGAATATTGTATTAATAAACGCACAGCCGAAACTACTGAACTTAAAATTGTGAAAATTGAAAATAAATATTTAATCAATTACTTTGATTAAATAACTAAAACAACTGTGACATTTAGGGAAAACATTGCAAATGCATAAAAAACTTTTTTGTTTTATTAACACCACGGAGTAAGAGACATTAACACCATGCCAAAATGTGGTACCGCGCTATTTCAACCCTAGCCGTGAAAAGAATTTTACTGCAAACCATGTAAATCATTAACATTTACTGTTTATTGAACGTGAATATTTTTTATGAGTATTATTCAATCTGAATCCTGCAAAACTTTTTAATTTGTCATTTTTGTATTTTTTTTTATTAATAATTGCAACTTACATTTATTACTGTTACTGACATGGATTTCTCTATTCAGTTATCTGATAGATAAGGAGGAATCTACAATAAAATTATTTCTGAAATTAGGAATTATGCATATAATAAAAAGAATACTGCCCAGTTAAACTGATGGCATTGAGCTCAGTATGTACATTATAGCCTTATATTTTCAAGGGTTAATTTTGTTCAAAAAAAATTAAAGGAGGGGAAACAGCTCCCTTCTCCCCTTTTATACTTAATTATTGAACCCCTTAAACTAATCAGGGACATACTTTATCATGTAAAAAATCTATATCCAAAATTCAGAGCAAATTGGAAAATTCTTAATAAAAACCCATTTATATAATTTAAAAGGAGTTATCCCCCCTCTCTTTTATACTTAACCATTAAACTTCCAAAACTATTCAGAGATTTTAATGAAATCTGAAAATTCTGCTTGAAAAACCCATTTATATCAATTAAGGGGGGGGGGGCATTAGAACCCCCGTTCCCCCAGTTTATACTTATACAGTGAACACGAAATACCAATCACTGAGGTGCCTCATTAGAATGATCTTATACCTAAATTTTGAATGAAAACTGATAATTCTGAATGAAAAACCCATTTATATCAATTAAGGGGAGGGGCATGAGCTCCCGTTCCCCATCTTTTACTTATCGAATGAACTCCAAAAACTAATCAGGGAAGTGCCTTATCAGGATATACCCATATACAAAATTGCATGAGGATTGGATATTTTTATCATGAGTTATTGCGTTACGCACGTACATACATACAGAACGGGCAGGCGCATAAGCTCTCAGGCTATAATAGCCTGTGAGCTAAAAATGGGCACAGATGTCATATACGTATCACATTTGCACATTTTTTTTCCTGCCAGTTTGGCAAAAATTTTGTTTTTGAATGTAAGTTGCAAATTGCATGCAATAACGGCACTTCATTTTTTATTGCAATTTAAAAATAAAATAAATTAAAATAAAAAATAACAGTAACTAAACATGAATTTAATAAAAAAGGAAACAATAAATACACATAAATAGTAAACTTAGTAAGTAACAAAACAGTAAATATAATTTTCACAATAAATCGCAAACATTAATACCTATAGCCATATTGAATACAGAGTTTCCCCCAGGTTTAAAAAAGGACAGGGCGCTACTGTTCTGAAAAGGGCACTTTTTAGATTTTTGAGGGCACTTTTTCATGTTTAAGGGCAGTTTTATAGAGTTGAATCAAGAATCTAGCAGTTCAAAAAATTGAAAAAAAGAAAAAAAAGGTAAATTTTGTTAAATGATCTTGAAAAAAACGGTAAATATTGTTAAAAAATCACAAAAAATGGGCAATTTTGTTAAACGATCGCAAAAAATGGCATATTTTGCTAAAAAAATCGCGGAAAAACGACAAATCTCCAGAAAATATAGCAAAAAAATGGAACTTTTCACAGAATCCTCCGTTTTATTGTGATTTTTGGACGAAATTTGCCATTTTTCTCGCAAATGTTTTGACGAAATCTGCCATTTTATCGCTATTTTTTGACGAAAGTTGCCGTTTTTTGCAACTCATTTGACAAAAATTTTCCAATTTTTTTCCAATTACAATTTTTGGAAGAAATTTGTCGTTTTTCCACAATCTTTTGAGGAAATCTGCCGTTTTGTGAAGTTTTTGTGACAAATTAGCCATTTTTTTTGTGAATCTTGCTGAAAATTAGTCATTATTTCGCAATTTTTAACGAAAATTGTCGTTTTTTAGTGATTTTATGACGAAATTACCCATCCCACGGGACCCATATGAGGCTATTTTTTGCATTCTGTCGCCGATTTCTTGCATAATTTACGTGCTATAGCGCATAAGGATCATTGCTGGAGGGCTGCGTTTTTTCAAATGTAGAGCAAGAAGGACGCTATTTTTTTTTGAATGAATGACAAGAGAGGCGCTAGTTTTTGGATGAGGGGCAAGAGGGGTGCTATTTTTCAAACTAAAGGGCAGAATGGGCGGAGCGTCCCCCTGAAACCCTCTGGGGGAAACTCTGTGAATACATGCAGTTGTATCATTTAATCAGCACATTTCACTGAAACCTTTAACTTTTCCCATTTTATTTCCCTAACAATAGTTATAAACTTATTAAACGGATCTTCTCCTTGGCAAAGATGTGCAATGCCAAATTGGCGGGCGAAAAAACATGTGCAAATGTGGTGCGTATATGACATCTGTGCCTAAAAATGTTTTGTGCAAAAAATCTGTGTATCTCTATTAAAAAAATGAAATGTTTACTGCTATGTGAAACACACGTATTGCATATCTAAACATTTTATTGAGTCATTCAGAATATTTAAATTTTACTTTTCATATCTTATAAAACAATATTACTTGAAAAGTAACTGATTAAGGGGGGAAAAAAATTGGTACTACTTGGTTATTCCGTTGACCAATTTTGCAAAGTTATACAGACTGCCAAACTATCAGCCAAATTGACGCAGTTTTTTTAAAATAACAAAAGAACAATTATTTTAGTACAACATTTATGAAAATGGAAAATAAAAATCACTTGATGACATAACAAACATGTGTATCATATTTAATATCAAGTGAATGTGGCATTTGCGATCACTATTATTAGCATTTAATCTTAGAGCTGTATCACACGGAGAAAAATTTTTCAGCAACATTTTACAAAACATGATCGTTCATTTTGCTGAGTATACAGTAAACAGGTTTTTCAAACTTCTTGCGGGGTTATTTAATTTCTCGCTCCGCTCCTATTGGTCAGTTGATTAGCGCTGAATGAATGACGAACATTTTCCGTGCAATACGGGAAATGGTCGTTAAGCAAGAATAGCCAGCAGATTCTTCCCCATATCAAGGTCAGGCAACTTTTTGCTGGCTGTAATATTGTGTTGGGGAAAAAGTTCGGTGAATAGGGCACGTGTGATACCGCTATTAGAATTCGGCGACAGTAATTTGGTCGACAGAATAACCAAGTAGTACCAAAGAATCAGCTACATAATTTGTGAGCCCCTGAAATTGGTTGGCCCAGAGGCCTGTGGATTAATCAGACCCTGCTTGTGAGACACTTATTATGCGACCCTTTTGAGAAAACGCTCTGTTGCCTATTTCCGAAATAAACGGTGTCTCAGAAGTATGAACTAAGAGATGATTGATCAAGGTAGATTTATGAGGGAATTTCTCATCGCATATCTCACAAACGAAAACCTTTTCACAAGTATGACTACGGAGATGAACACTCAAAGTACTACTGAGAGCAAATTTTCTATTGCATATCTCACAAACAAAATGTTTTTCACCAGTGTGAGTGTAGAGGTGCCTGTTTAGACTGTCCTTATGAGAGAACCTTTTACTACAAAACTCGCAATCATAAGGTTTTTCGCCGGTATGGATGCGCAGGTGTCTATTTAGGGAACTCTTTTCGGAAAAACTTTTGCAGCAGGCTTCACAAACAAACGGTTTCTCGCCGGAATGCGTGCGTAGGTGTCTGTTCAAAGCACTGTTTTCGGAAAATCCCATGTTACATGATTCACAAACAAAAGGTTTGACACCTGTATGTGTTCGCTGGTGCCTGTTCAAATCGCTTTTTTCGAAAAATCCTTTGTTGCATGTTCCGCAGACGAACGGTTTTTCACCTGTATACCTCTCGCCAGAATGTATTCGTAGGTGCCTGGTTAAGGTGCTCTTTTCAGAAAATCTTGTGTTGCATGTATTACATAAAAACGGTTTCACGCCAGTGTGTACACGTCGGTGCCTATGCAAAGCAGCTTTGTCAGAAAACCCTTTGTTGCAAGACTCGCAAACAAAAGATTTTTCATTAGTATGCTTATTTGAGGAATTCTTTTCCGAAAACCCTTTGTTTTGCAAGTTATAAACGAATGGCTCCGTAGCAAAATGTGAATTGAGGTGAGAAATCAAAAGACTCGCGTGAGAAAATCTTTTGTTGCACATCCCACAAGGAAAATATGCCTCCATTGTTTGAGTAAAAAGGCGTTAATACTTTATAGCATATTTAACCGACCTTTTTACTTTTTACGTAGCTTTAATGTAATCACTTCTTACATTTAATCAAAGGCATATTTAAACGACTAAGCTTCCATATGAAAAAATGTAAATCATTAAATCTCTACACACAATAATATTTTCTGTTTATTTGCACTGATTTAAATTTGAAAAAGCAGAAAACTGTTTATATTTACATAATTCATTTGGTTGATTGATTGATTGGAATGCGTTTTATCGTTTGTCCATCAACCAACCATGGTGGTTAACTTCTTTGGATTCAACGCCTTGGATTTACCTGAAAAAATTAAATGTGTGAAAATGTTACCTGAATCATTGCTTGTCAAAAGGCCATCTTTTGTTTTTCAATATATAAATATTAATTCTCTCAATAATAAAATATTATTTCGAATTATTTTATATTCTGTTTCATTCTTGGTGAGTCATTCACCAAAAAATTCATTTTGGCCGTGTTCAGCTGTTACGCGCGCTGCACGCGCACGCTAGGAGCCACGGACATGGAGTGGGTACTTATACTTGGTGGGATGTGCGTTCAGTCCTCGCTACTGTGCCACCAGTTGCTGTAACTGTTCGCTCAGTAACAGATGGAGAACAGATCAAGGATGTAATTACTTGTGGTGCCAATTATAAAGATAATCTGTTACAAATGAAAGTGAGCTGGCTGGCCGAATGGTCAGAATGCTGAGCTTGAACCCAGACGATACGGGTTCGAAACCTGCGCGGGCCAAACGTTGGTTTTTGTTTTTTTTTTTTGCTTTTTATTAATACATAAGACATTTTTATTAAAGGTAAATTTTATATTAATAATACAGAAGCACATGTATTTCTATTATAATAATAAAATACTTATTTAAATATGAGAAAATGAGATTTTTGCGGAGAAAGTTTTAATATTCCAAATTTAGAATATTAAAAGGATAATTAGAACGATATTAATATCGTTCCAAAGTGATTTATATATATATTAAGAAAATGAAAAAAAAAGTTTTCTGCGAAAATATCCGTATACGCATATATATATATATATATATTTTTTTTTTTTTTTTTTTTTGAAAATTTTAGAAGTAATTTTTTATTGAGATTAGGATGCAAATATAATGCATGCGTGGATATTTTACGGTGTTAAAATCAAAATGGAAAATATTATAAAAGCAAAATGTAAAAGATATACATGTTTTTAAATTAAGAATATCTGCATACATATATTTTAAAGAAGTGAAATATTTGGAGTTTGCCTTCTAGTTTTGTAATGAATAAAGTATGATTAGAATGTTTATAATTTTTCTATTAAAAGTATAAATAAGTGTTTTGCTTATACTAACATAATTTCGGATGTCGTTTGTTTTTCATATTTTATGACATATTTTGGCCTGTTATCCACACGGTATTAAAATATACAATCATTAAATAAGAAATATATACATACTAAAACTTCTTCTGAAAAATTATCTAACTAACAATGCAAATTCCATTGAAATCAATCCAGTATTGTAGATTACAAATCAATCTTGTAATATGTAGATACAGGGCCATCGTTAAGACTTTTTATTGGTGGGGGAGAAAACCTTAAGTCAAGTCAAATTTTTATATTCGCCAACTCGTTTTATAATTTTGCCAAGTTAACGCACTTTGAAAATGTAATACAATTCTTATTTGTAAAAAGATTAATAATATTCCCAATTAGAGTTGTAACTTTTGCAAATTCTATCAAAAATAGAAAATGTATTGCAGTTTTTATTAAAATTTTAATTAAATTTGACATAAAAGTTTTAAATTTGCAAAGTGTAACAACATTTGTCAATGTTTTGGGAGGGTAGCCCCCCCCCCCCCCTTAGCTAGTCCCCCGTGTGGATATCTCAACCTTGGTTTATCAACAGCATTCTATTAATTACAACAATAGAATCAACAGTATTCTATTATTTAATACGAAAAGTATAAAGCAACTGATAAATGATTTTTAAATAAATAAAAATAAAATTATTTAAAAAATTAAATCACCAATTGTTAAATTGTATCAGTCAACCTACCAACTTTGACAACAAACAACGTGCAACCAATAACAGATAAGCACAAAACGCACAATCACGTGATCAAATCGCCCATCATTTTTTTTGCGTCGCGCGCGTCAAGGTTTGAGCATGGTTGATTGTCATTTTTTAAATGCTAATCAGGCTTAATTACATGAAATAGGTCACGTGATACTTTTCCGGAATACTTTTAATTTTATTTGAGTGGTCACAGGTATGTATTTCTGTTACGAAAATCATGTTTTGAAAGGATAAAGAGATATGGTATTTGTATTTACCAATTCTGAACCATAAAAATAATACAATAATTGAATAAGTTTAAAATTCTCTTCTTTGATAACACCTACTCCAAGCAGAATCTTCTGAGCGCGCGCGCACAAAAAAAGCCGCTTTTGAACACGGCCTTTGTGTGTGCGTCAAGTCAAGTCACGTCAAGTCACGAGACAACATTTTTACGCAGTAGCAGTTTGTAAACAAGAAGCTACAGCTGATATTTTAAAGAAATAATTGCAATATGGTTTGTTATTTTTTTTTACTCATGGACTGCATTTCTTATTTTTCTCTTTTATTTTGTCTGCATGATTGTATTTTGAGACCAAAAAATGCGTAAACGATGTTTGTTGTCATCTTAATAGTGGATACATTTTTATGGGGAAACTTAAGTATTCTAATTTGTTAATCTCTTTAATTTTTAAAACCCAAAAATTAAATGAATTAATTTGAAGTAAATTCTGAATATGACTGTTTATTTTAAATGCATGCGACAATTTTTAATTTTTTAATTGGATAATCAATTATTAATATCGTAGTTGTCATTGCTCTATTCAAAACAAAAACTTTCGTTTGTTGAATTATTTAGTAGCTACTTAAATTACGCTAATAATGACACCTATGAGATTTACGTAACCCTTTTTTTATATTTTCCTTCGACATTGCAACTCTATAATAATTAACCCTAGATGCATAACGTTCTTTCATATCCCGGACAGCCTAACGTGAGGTCGATATGACTTACGCATGATTTCAAAATGAGTGCGTTATTGACATGGGTGGGGAATTTCCCAAAAATCTTACGAGCCAAGGATTTTTTTTTACCAGCCTGCAAGGTGCAACATACAGTTGAAAATATTTTATGATAATATCACACACAGCTAAAAAAAAAAAAAAAAAAAAAAAAAAAAAAAAATACTATTACTAGAATGCATTTTCTTAATTCTTTTTTTTTCTATGATATTAAGAAATATATACAACAGAGATAAGCTTTGTATCAGATAGAACTTAGTAACCATGTAATAATTTGGAAAGTTAAAATGTCTGGTTTAAAAAAGGGTTTCTGATATATCTCTATTGCCTTGGCAAGCAAAATGATGTATTACCCCACCCTTGGCTATTGATATTTGATATAGTAATTTACTTTAGAGAATAATGTTTCAACAACCATCTAAGAAATTAATTAAAAACAGCTTTTAATTTGTATTGTTATTATTTTACTTAAAAGCAAACAAAGACTTTTCATGTGTGACTCATTTTGACGCACATTATGTATCTAGGGTTCAGTCTGTAGTAACATGTTGTCGAAATATTAAAAGCAATTGCATACGTATTTATGTGTAACTGTGTAGTATAATATAGATTTGATATGTAGATTTGACGTTTTTTAAGTATCGCCAATCTACACCTAAAAGTTTTGCAACAAATCATAATTCTTTATTTAGAATCAAAACACTTTATTTAAAAACAAAGCAGTCATTCTGATTTCTTAGGAAAATTTGCCGCTATAGAGTTTAACATAGATTCAAAGTAAAATTGCTTCTTGTTCTGTTTTTGGCAAATCACAAATATGTATTTTCTTAGTACTAAAAAATGGCGTCAAAAATCAACAAACAACAAGGCATCCAAAAGATAACTGCGTGCGAACAACAAGATTGTTCTTCATTGGAAACATCACACATGGGAATGGATACACATGGATATTCACATGGGAAATCATTAAATTGTTGTAAGACAAAGCAAAGCCCTGAGCACAAAATAAAGGTTAATTTAAGTGAAATACCTTTTATTTCTTTTTGTTGATATGATATAGATATAAGTCTGCTTCTGCTGCGGTGGCGTTAATACGTAAGTTACCATACAGTGAAACACTGATCTAACATTATCAGGGTTGTTAAATACCCGGGTTTTTTCAGAAAAAACCCAACCCACTGGGTTTTTTCAGGGTTTTTTCAGGGTTTTTGGGGTTTTATCAGGGTTTTTCGGGGGTTTTCAGGGCTTTTCGAGGTTTTTTTTTTGGGAGGGGGGGGGGTTATGGGAGGTGGTTCAGAATGCTTGAAAAAAAAAATGTACTTATTACTAAATTTAAAGTAGCTAATTGATTACAAATATACATAAATCAATGACAGTAATCAAAATTATGCTTTGCTTTTAGATAAATTGATTATTAGTGATAATTTATAAAGTATTTTTTTTGTTATTACTAAATAATAGAATAAGCCAAGTAATTCTACATGTCTACATAATTCAATTAAGATTCTAAGCATATATGGTATTTTGTTATGAGTTTCTATTGTATAACATAGAACACATTACACATCAAAGTATTTTTTTAATGGGAAAAAATTTGTTTGTGTTTCTTACACATGCTACAGAGATTAACTAACAATTATTTCTTTTAAAAATTGTGATGGTATACTAATTAGGACATTTCTTTGGGGTGAGGGATGATGGTTATAAATTTTATGAGTTGTATACTGATATTAAGAATTATATTACAATACATTATAAATGTAATATAAATACATTATATATGTAATTTAAAGTTGAAATTTTGAAAAAACCCACTTGGGTTTTTTCCTGGGTTTTTTCAAGTGGGTTTTTTAAGAAAAAACCCGCCCGGGTTTTTTGGGCTGGGCAAAATCATAACAACCCTGAACATTATTCAAGGGACCACAAATAAATGACACTATATTCACATGGGAAATCATTAAATTGTTGTAAGACAAAGCAAAGCCCTGAGCACAAAATAAAGGTTAATTTAAGTGAAATACCTTTTATTTCTTCTTGTTGATATGATATAGATATAAGTATTATGTTTGGGTCCGCCAAATATAATACTCCAATAATGATTAACATACATTTATTACAAGACATCAGATGCCACATAACTTCACATAGAAAAAAAATACATACCAGGGGTCGATGCAGGTTTTTTTTCTTGGGGCCCATTTTGTGAAAAGTAGCAGTTATTTTTGTGAATTTCACTACATTTTTGTGAATTTTATTATATTTTTGTGAAAAACAACATTTTGTGATGGCAGCTGAAATCTAGTGACTCAAGTTCGAACCAGATATTTATTAACAAAAACTAAATTCTTTAAACCCTTTTCTAAAGTTTTTGTTTCTTAAGAACTGGTTTTATGTACAAATTACACATTTTAAAGTGTAACAAAATAATAAAAATAAGTTTTTGTGGATTATGTAAAGGGGCCTATTTTATTAAATTTATTTTTGTGAAGGGGCCCATTTTAATAAATTTATTTTTGTGAAGGGGCCTTAAATAGGCCCCAAATTTTGTTTGGATTGACCCCTGCATACTCAACTCATAGAACAGAAGAATAATAAAAAAGCATCATGGGAGTAAAAGTTGTAGTCCTTTTTTTCACCACCTCTAACGACTTAGTAAATACATAACAATTAGTTTTCTAAACTATGGTTTAAAGAAATCAGTCACTTTACTCTGTATAATCTTTTTAGCAGTTACATCATGAGTCTCAGTCTCAACGTATGATTTTTTTTGCAAAGTTTTCTCCATCATTTGAAAAGAGCACTTTGACTGGAGTCTATCATATCACGCATAGTCAGGATCTCTGACGATAATGACATGTTTAAATGACAAGCGAGATAATCCTCGCAGTCTGTATCTGAGCACAAAAAAACACCGATTGTATAGTGATGTACTCCTTTAAATCCACACGTAATTCACAGATGTAAACAATGAAGATTTCAGTTCAGATATAAGGACAAAATTTGGCTTTTTTGGTTTTATTTATAATTCCATGTATATTTTAATTTGTAATTTTTTTTAATATGACTGAATTTATCTTTTCTCAGGAATGAAGAATAACTTTGTTTCTGAAAATATTCAAGATGTTTCTGATATCACTGATAATCACAATCTTTTTACCAAATGTAGTTATGTATAAAGTAAAAATTGTCTTTTTTTTTTTTTTTTTGGTTAAACCTGAAATAAAACTTCCTTATTTTATGATTTTGGATATCATATCACTGGATTCTATCATATGACACTTTAATAAAAACCAAATGCTTACAAATATTTATTATTACAGAATGTACTTTGTATAAAAATTAGTACAATTTACTAATTTATGTTCTTGAAGCTGGAGTAATTGATCCTACTCCAGCAAATTCAATTTGAAGAGAATTTATTATATCCTTAATTTTTTATCATCATCTTTTCCAAAATGTTTACCAATTTTTTTTTTTTTTTTTTTTTTTTTGTGTGTGTGTGTGCTGGTACAAAAAGACAACTCTGAATCGCAACCCTGAAAACTGGGACAATTAATTTCAATATTTATTTTATAATTGCCTCCAATTTATATTAATTAGTATTATTATTATTATTTTTTTTTAATTAAAGGTACACACAAATAATATACAGACATACAAACAATGAACCCAACTGGAGTGAAAAATAAGCTAGAACCAAGAATTGAATCCCGCACCACAACATTCCAGGCTGTTACTCTTTGTGTGTGTGTTTCAATCTATATTGTAGATGAATGGAGTAGTAAATCTATCCATCGTTCTAGGCCATCTTAATGACCCAACTTGTTTTATTAGTGAGAAAATGCAGACTCGGGCATCGGTCGGAGTAGCTCATTCGTTAGAGCAACAGCCTAGTGTGCTGTAGTCCCGGGTTCGATTCCTGACTCTTAGTAATTTTTCACTCCAGTTGGGTTTATTGTTTGTATGTCTATATATTTTTTGTGTGTACCTTTACGATTTGAATGCAGGCGTCGTTATTTGTGTTAATCTATTTGTTGTTTTTTGTTCCCAGTCATTTGATGAGGACAATTCGGCCTACAACTCCAACTATGTTGTGGGTTCCTTCAACAAAGATTTCGAGTACGGCTCGGATGAGCCAGACGGGGAATTCCACACCTCTGAATCGGAAGATCAAAAACCACGCATCTTACTCATGGGTTTGAGGAGGTAAGTATGATTTTTTTAGCTCACAGGCTAGTAGAGCCTGAGAGCTTATGTGCCTGCCCGTTCTGTATGTATGTACATGCGTAATGTGATAACTCATGATAAAAATATCCAATTCACTTGAAATTTTGTATATAGGTATATCCTGATAAGGCGCTTCCCTGATTAGTTTTTGGAGTTCATTTGATATATATAACAGGGGGAATGGGGGCTCATGCCCCTCCCCTTAGCTTATATGAATTATTTTTTTATGCAGAATGATCAGTTTTCGTTCAAAATTCAGATGGAGGATCATTCTGATGAGGTACTTCGGTGATTAGTATTAGGTATTCATTGGATAAGTATAAAAAGGGGGGATATCGGTTCATGCCCCTCCTCTAAATTGATATAAATGGGCTTTTCATGCAGAATGATTAGTTTTTTTTCCAAATTCTTATATGATAAATTATATCTGTGCTTAGTTTAAGGGGTTCAATGATTAAGTATAAAAAGGGGAAGTGGAGGGAGCTGTTCCCCCCCCCCCCAATTTTTTAAAAAAAATGGAATTAACCCTTGAAAATATAAGGCTATAATATACAATTAGTATGCGTAGCCTGTGAGCTCAATGCCATCAGTTTTACTGGGCAATATTCTTTTTATTTTCTCTTTTCATTTTTTTTATGTTGTGATTAGAATTATGTTTAAACTAAGGATGTATTTTGGTCAGATATCGAATATCTGGTATAAAATTTGGTACTACTTCGTTATCCCGTCGACCATAAAATTATCGCCAAACTATAAGATTAAATGCCAACAATGGATGACTGTGATTGTCAAATTCAATGACATTAAATACGATTCACATGTTTTAAGTGTCATTAAGTGATTTTTATTTTGTTTTTTTTATTTGAATTTTTATTAATGTTTCACTAATTTTTTGTTTTTTCGTTATTTAAAATAAAATGTATGTCATTATGTATAATTTGGCGAAATTGGACGACGGGATAATAGAGTAGTATCTAAAATTTCAACAGATATTTGATATCTGGCTGAAAACTGTAGTTTAATTTCTGTAGTAATTGAGTAGATTTCCTCAAATCCGTACAGCTTGAGACCAGAAGTTGTGCAGATTTTAGAATTTAGCGGATTTCTGATCATTGCTTTTTTTACATTTTCTAAAAAGTAATTTGAATATAATTAATAATGCAATCAAAAGTATAATGAATGCTTACAATATAATAAAACATTAGAATAAGTTATAACCTAAAATAATAAAAATGTAGATATTTTTTAAAATGATTAAAATACTAAAAGCAAAGGTCAAGTTAATAATCAATAATGTACAATTAAATATTCATTATAAAGGTGAAATATGTTTTTCCTAAATTATTCAATGAAACTTGCCTCATAAAGGTATGTTACTAATTCACTTCAGGATCATAAAATCACGAAGCTTTATTTCAGGTTTAACCAGACTTAATAACTAGAAAAAGCTTGATGAATATTTGTGATTACCAATGCTATCAGCAATATCTTGATTTCTTTCAAAAATAAGTTAAATCTTCTTGCATGAAAAAAAACATGAATTCAATAACGATAACAAAAATTACAAATAAAAAAATGTATGGAATCGATATAAAACTAAAAAAGTCAAATTTCGCACCTACATCTGAACTGGATGTTTCATTGTTTACATCCATAATTTATGTGCAGATTTTAGAGTGTGGATTTGAGGAAGTCTACTGTATTTTTATTGTATGCTTGCTTAAAAGGGAAAAAAATTTTATTATAATTTTATGTCAATCAAATATTATGATTTTTTCTCTTTTAATTTCTTAGACCTGAGTTAGTACAGTCAAAGTTCTATAATCTGTACGAGTTGGAGCCAAATGTTGTACGGATTATGGAATAGTGTGGATTATAGAGTATTATACGTCATTTTATTATTCGTAGAGACAGCATTTCAATTCTATAATCAGTATAAAATGAAAGGATAAAGTCTAATAATTAATTTAATAGGCTATCTCAAAAAAATGACTTTTTAAATTTATTTCATTAAAAAATTGAGGTGTATGCACATTTAAATGAAAATAATTACATATGTTCCGTAAAAGTTTGGTTTTTACTGTTAATAAAATAAAAGAATTATATTTTTTAAAAAGTCGATGTTTTATTATGATTTATTTTCAATTATTTCATTATTTGTTTTAAGAAATCATTTTTAGATGACGAATTTGTAAATTTTCTTAACTGTTTATTTCACTGTTTATATTCGTAAAATAACATGAATTATAGAAAATTGCAGATTATAGGTGCACAGTTTATTGATCACTGACTGTGTTATTGTAATTAGAATTACATTTAAATTAGGGATGCATTGGATATGGATTTTGGCCGGATATCGAATGTCCGGCAGTGGTAAAATGGACACAAACAGAAGCACTCGTCCCAAGGACTAGTAAGCACAGTATTTACTGGTCCACAGTCATCATCATCGACTTGCTACATAAAATTCTATGAAATCTCTGCTTTGAGTAACCCCCCCCCCCCCCTCTCTTTGTAGAATATGTAAGCTAAACTTCCTTTGCATTTATCAAAATTTTCAGCAAAATACAATTAACAGTTTTGATTTGCAAAAAATTAAACAACCCAGAAGCAGAATTTTTTGTGTGAGTCTGGAGAAAAATAAAATTTATCTTCCACCTAACGATGTTAGACTAAGCTTTCTATCATAAGAAATTACAGAAGTCCATAAAATAAGCAAAATTTGCATTTATAAAGAAAATATAATAAAAAGATACAACATATGCCATTAATATAGAGATGTTAAGTTAATTTTGGCTAATTTTTAAGCCTAGAATTTCTTTTTGTGCTGATGGATTAATCTGAAAGGCTTAAGATAATCTGCAGCGCCCGCTGTCACGCTGCACAATTTCTGCACAGAATATAAAAACTATAAAATTATTCATTAAATATTTTATTTCAGATTATTTATTTCAACTGATTAAAGTTTAACGCAATTTTATTTATTTTTATTTTGGTACTACTAGGTTATCCCGTTGACCAAAAAATTATCGCCAAACTATAAGATTAAATGCCAATAATGGAGGATCGTGAGTGTCACATTCAATGACATTCAATACAATTCACATGTTTAAAATGCCATTAAGTGACTTTTATTTTGACTTTTTATTAATATTTGTATTAATATTCTACTAATTATTTGTTTTTTTGTTATTTAAAATAAAAATTATGTCAATATGTATAATTTGGCTATAGTTTGACAATTTGGCGAAATTAGTTGATGGGATAACAGAGTAGTACCCATTTTTTTAAACAGTAACTGAATAAAATTAAAAATGCAATTGGAATTATAATGAATGCTTACAAGTTAATAAAATATTAAAATAAGTAATAAACTAAAATAATAAAAATTAAGATAGTTTTTAAAATGATTAAAATATTAAAAGCAAAGATCAAGTTATCAATAATGTATGATTATATGTTCATTGTAAAAAAGAAATGTATTTTTCATAAATTATTCAATGAAACTTGCCTCATAAAGGTATGTTACTAAATTCACATTTCATTTTTATAATGAACTAGAAGACAGCCCGTCAAAATGACGTGTTTGCATTTTTAAAAGGATGATAAAAAGTTACAACTGTGGTCAATCAGCCACTTTAGGCTTAAACAATTTTTAAAAATACAGCGATTACACATGGGGGGAAAATCTATAAAAAAAAAGAGAGAAAATTTTAACAGAAATTTGCATTTAAAACTATAACAAAACTGTCTGGTGGATGGGGGAATTGTAATGAACAAATCATAAAAACGTAAGTTTTAAAAGTATAAAGTAAGGCAAGAAAATCAATTATAAAAGATTATATTGTGAAACTACTAGTGCTGTAAAACTAACTACTAAATAAATACCCGTATGATGGCGTTATTTTAAAACTCACTACCCGTTTGAAAATAGTCGTTACTCGTTACTGCTCAGAAACCGGCTAATAACTGCAAGAAATCTAGTTACAACATGAATCTTTGGAAGAATTCGTATTTTTTACTCTTCACATATTGTTTAGTGCTGCCATCTGTCCATAAAACATGGATTTAATCAAGCTTCTAATTTTGTATGAAAAAAGGCAAACACAATTAAAAAACGATACATAATTTAGTACACCATGTCTAAATTGTAGAATTTATTACTTATTAAAATAAAGAATAATCGGAGAAAGCAATTTAGCAAGAGTAAAAGCTTTGAAAATTTATACAATAAAATTATGGAATGTCATTAATCAAGCAAAATGTTTTTAGAAGCAAATCTTTTTATTAATTATAGACTTAAAGTAATTATGTATAGTGAAAATTTAATTTCTAGAATAATTTAAAAGCAATATGTTTTATTTCTTGCCTGATCATCCTATCAAACAACATCTACATTAGTACTTCAATCACATTATTATTATCTCTGAAAATATTTATTTATATTTTAAGATACTTTTTTTTCTTCAAATATGAAATTTAAAAACGAACAGCAATTACTCGTATATTTCTACAATCAACGAAAAAAAGAGAAAAGAAAATGAAACTTTATCATAAATACATTTTTAAAAGCAAACGAAAAATTCGTTTTTATCATAAAAATGTTTTCAAATATAAAATATAAATACGCGTGCAAAAATATTTTTATAAGAAAAAACTATACTTAAAGAAAACCTGTAATTTGGTTCAAGGTAGTTAATTAAATCATTAAAACCGAAATCGTAAAACATTCAAAAATTGTTGAAGATCTTTAACAACCATGTATAAAACTAAATCAGTATACGTATATATATATTTTTTTCATTAGCAACACAGGTTTCTTTACATACTTTGAGAGATCTGTTTGTCTTTTTATAGAAATACATTCAGTGTCAGGAGGAGATTTGGATCATCAAGGAAATTTTATCTCTCTGCAACACTTTCATCATTATTATTAAACTGCTGGCTCAGTAATGGCGATAACAATGGTTTTGATGGAAACAAACTATTATCATGTAATGGACGATGCTTTACTAATAAATTGTTTTTTTCTTTTTTTCTTTTTTTTTTTTTTTTTTAATTCGTTGTTGAACCCTTTTTACTTGAATACTTCATTTGTCATAAATCACATTTTGCTTTATCACTTGGTACTGCAGAAAAATATATCCACAATTTACTTATTTTTCTTTCCATAATAAATAAATCAATAAGCTCCTACGAAAACCAAATCATTTGAGAATAACTGTTACATTCAAAGAGAATTACGCATAGACTGATATCAAAATAACTTAATTCGGCGCCTAATGCCAGATCCTGAACACAAATTCGCATCTGTTACCGCGTCGACTGTCTCGCTTCATTCATAAATCATGAATTGCACAAACGTACGTAAAACATCGTTTGAAGTTAGTTTCGTTTCTTTCGGTGGCGTAGTGACAATAACTACAAACGAGTGATATTTCAAAGAAACGATTCGGTATTTCTTTTTTTAGGGAATACATGTTAAAGAATATGTGCGGTTTGCAACAGCTCTGTTCTCGTATTAGTATCATATACGGGTATTTCATTTAGTTATTTGGGTATTAAGAAAAAGAAAGATAGAAATATGTTTTTGTTATTTCAGCATCCGTTATTTTTCCGAAAACGTAAGTATGAATTTGGAGGGGTTTTATGAAGCAGAAAAAAATGCTTTTAGAAGAACGATTGTTTTGAGATCGTTTAGGGATTGTACTATTTACCTTACAGATATGAAGTTTTATATGCATTTTTAAAACTTAAACAAAATAATTGCGCTTTTTTTTTTTTTTTTTTTTTTTTAAGATTACGTATTATGTATTAATATTTCGATTTAAAAAAGAGCCATCGATCTAAGAAATAAAAAAAACAACGCGTGTTTATCATTTAAGTGTTTAATTAAACTAATTTTGTGTTAATTATGCATTTAATCTGTTAAAATTTCCTTATAATTTCACTGTAAAAAGAATGGAAGCTTATAGTAGAATAAAATATTCGTTATAGCTGTAATTAAGGAATGATGAAGTATGAAGTATTTCTGGAAAGATTTATGTTTCAAGTGTCACCATCAGCGCCTTGCGAAAGGGGGCAGCCGCCCCGGGTCCGGAGATTTAGAGAGCACAAAATTTATAACACTAACGTCATTTTTTGGCCTATTACAAGAAAAATTTAGGAGGGGGGCGCCAAATTCTAAGTTTGCCACAAGCACAGTTTTCTCCTCGCACGCACCTGGTCACCATATAAATGTATTAGATTATTACTTGATCTTCAATACATAATGCTACTCGATTTGATATCACTTCTATTGCCTCAGTGCCTTATTATGATTTCATGCATTAGATTGAATCTATGAATATGTTAGAAAAATTTTGCAATGTTAAGCGGGGTAAAACGTTTTTGAGAACTCCCTTAATTCTACATTCCGTTATCGACAGGTTTTGTTATCGCATGTTTCACTGGTTTCACTCTAAGTAGTGAATATTTCTATTCAAATACGCAATTAATATTTTTCTTTTTAATATGTACCTTAATATACTTGTTGAGACGGACTCGCGAGAAAGCATGAATTATGCAATCGTAAGCACCGTTTGAAGTTAGTTCCACTTTGTTCGGTTGCATATGGACTCCGATAACGGCTAACGAGTGGAATTTTTAAATAACGATTCGGTATTTCGTATCACAGGGAATACCCGTTTCTTAGTAACGAATACGTACGGTTTGCAACAGCTCTAGAAACTACAGCCACAAAATATCTAAAAATACTGCGAGAAAATAATACAAAAATCTAAAATGTATAAAAAAATTTCCTATTTTGACCCATTTTTTAGCTAATACTTAAAAGAGAACACTCTATAAGATCGAAAACAAATGTCAACAATAAAGAGTAAACAATGAACGTGTTCGGGAGACACACGCTCTGCGCGCGCAAGCTCAGGGGTTTTTACCGAGTACTATTCTGCTGTAAGATACACTCCATGTACCTGTCTCCTGAACGCGCACGCTCAGCGCGCATAGATCCCGAACACGTTCGCTCATTCCTGAGTCGTGATGTTACAAAGGAATCATTCCAAAGATTCAATCACGGAATTTGTCATTCTTGAATGGCAACAGTATTGATTTGCTTACATTGTTTGTTTGGTTTGTTTTTTCCGTAATTGCTGGTTGTTTTATTTAGAACTTAAACATTATAATTAAATAGTTTTTGTAAGTTTTAAAGAAAATGAGTAATGAATAAATCTTTTACATGTATATTTTCAAAAGTTGAACAATTAGAATATTTGTGACCGGCTCGGAATAGTTAAGCCTAACGTGGACGCAGTTGCAATGTTTCCTTTTCTCGTGGATGAGTTGTCCCTGGAATCATCATACACGGAGGGGTTTTATATATATAATATTTAATCATACAATATTGACTTGACATTTGTTTTTAATATTTTGATAATTTTAAAAATTATCTAAATTTCTGTTACATCAGTTTATTATTTATTTTTAATATTTTATTATATTGTAAGCATTCATTATAATTTCGATTGCATTATTAATTACATTCAAATCGCTGTTTGAAAAATGGAAACAAAGCAGAGACCAGAAATCTAAACAATTCTAAAATCTGCACAACCTCTGGTCCCAAACTGTGCGGATCTGAGGCAGTCTACTGTATTTAAATATTAAATTTAATACTAGAATGCAAAGAAGGAAATTCACACTACACGATGATTCAACAGCAGAATTTTTCCTGCAGTCTGCAACACAAATAGAAACTTTAAAAAACAGTCTGCAGAACTTAAGGACAAATGCCCCTTTCAAATCTCTCAAATTATGTTGCATGCATTTAAACCTCGCAAGTATTTATATTTAATATAAAAGGAAAGTACTTTTTAAAAATAAGTTACTTTAGTTGTCTGAATTTTTTACACTATCACACATTGTCCGAAAAATGGAAGATTGTCCACTTCTGGCACCTTATTTTTCATTCCTTTTGATGAAATTTGCCTTTTTTTGCAATTTTATGACAAAATTTGCATTTTTCTCGTGATCTTTTGATAAAATTTGCTCTTTTTTCATTTTTTTCTTTTTTTTTTTTTTTGACAAAATTTACATTTTTACATGACTGTTTATCAAAATTCACTCTTTTCTGTGATACCTAAACAAAATTCGCATTTTTTTGCATTCTTCAGACAAAATCTTTAATTTTTTGTTTTTTCCCAATCCTCTGAAAAAATTGCATTTTTTACCTAAATATGACAAAATTGCCAATTTTTCTTTAAACAACTAGAGAAATTGTTTTTTTTTTTTTTTTTTTTGTGTGTGTGTGTGATTATTTATTGAAATTCACGATACATTTTATGTGTGAATTTTCAGATTTATGGTCTTTTTTCCATTTTTGAAAATGATTACCTTAAGTTTTGAGAAAATTTAAAACAGAATTGTTACTGATTTGAAGTTTAACGGGAATGAAAGCTTCATGAATCTCATGTGGCACGGATCATATCGCACAGCCCATGGCAAATAATTTCTAGCAAACTTTCTTTTTTTCTTCTAAATTTTAGTAACTGAAAGACTTTAGAGAATATTAGTCTGCAGACCTTTTCAAGAGTCTGCAACAAGTTTTAATGGTGGTTTTAACCATCCCGGCCGAAACTTACCAGCCCTGGAAAATAGGCATTTATGAATTATTTAAATATTAAAAGTAATATTAGAATGCAAAGAAGCAAATTCATATTAAACAACGATTCACAACATTATGAGTAAAAGATTTCTGATAAATATCGCTGAGTTTCACCAAACATTAATTTTGATTACAAATCATTTATAATTTCTCATTTTGTATGGTCTAAACCTAAAGTCATCAATACGAAACTCAAGAAATAAAACAAAATTTGTTTTCTTAAAATTTCATGTGTTATATTATATTTTAATGTGTAATATTGCAATCTTGTGCTTTGATGAAAAAGATTTTTTCTTCATTTGAATATTTGTTATAGTTTGTTTAGATATTATTAAGAGGTATTGCAATAACCATAGAATGCACTTATTTGCTTTAAGCTGTTAAAAACTAATATTAATTAAGTTTTAGCAATTAGCTCTGTTGAAATATTACCTTCTGATTATGGGTATTTTGTTGCTTTTTGTTTATCCCAACTGGCAATGGTTCACTCACCATTTCATCTTTTTGGGGTGAAATGCTTGCTTGGGAACTAAACACAGAGAGCCTCATGTTAGGCTGACCATATAGGTGTAAATTAATAGTTACCACATGGTGATTAGAAATCGGCCATTGATCGCCACTCGGCGATAAAAAAAAATCTTATTAATTTGCTTTGTAAAATACAGCTTTTTTCACGGATTTATGCATCTCTACTTTGTTTACATCTAATTAGTGAATTGGTTAATTCTTTCTTTCTATCAGATGCAAGCAGATTTAACAACCTTGTTGTATTTTCTACCTTTTTGGCTTTTTACCGTGAATTCTTTATTTGGATTATATTTTCAAAAAATAGTTTATTCCTACAAAATATATTCATCGATTTTAATTCCACATGCACTTCAAATAAATTACACCATTTTTACCTCTGGATGCAAGGAGATTTTAAGGACATTGATGTATATTACATTTTTCATTCTTGCCATATGCTCACTTATTGTACCAGTAATAGTTGGCTGGTACAAAATCTTTTTTATATTTATGATTAAAGTTTATGTAGGTGTCAAGAAAGATTGAAACATTATAGTCAATACTTTAAAAATATAGGATAAAATTAGCACTTGCTACTAGGCGAGTAATACTGCAAATTTAGCATCTGACTTTACAGCCACCTAGCAAACTTCCTCCACCTCACCAACACATTGACACTCTCTGATTGCCTCAATAAGACATCTGGAGTTTTGAAATCTTAACCAAAGCAAAGAATATTCATATTTATCTGTACACTTGCCAAACTTAATAATTACCACTTACCATTCTCAATGATATTAGATCTTACTAAGTTTTAAGTAAAAATAAAATACCCAAGACAAATGTAAAATTATTTTTAAATTAAAATTTTTTAAAATACAATTTCCTTGTTTATTTTATACAATGCATTAATATTTAAATATAGTTTATCACTTATAGTTTCACCTGCAGTACTAATTACTAATTCATATTTTTCTATTCAGTGGAATGCCAGTTTTATTTTTAACGAAATATTTGTAACTTTGTTACTCACTAACTGCTAAATAAAAAAAATAAAAAATAAAAAATCATTTTGACCTATATTTTAAAAGTGACCACAAATGAAAATGTGTCTACTGGCTACTAATGGAATTTCCCAGTTTTCAGAAAAAACCCAACCCACTGTGTTTTTTCAGGGTTTTTTTTTTTTGGGGGGGGGGGGGTTCAGGGTTTTTCGGGGTTGTGAGAAGTAGTTCAGAATGCTTGAAAAAAAAAAAAAATGTACTTATTACTAAATTTAAAGTAGCTAATTGATTTTTAAGTATATATAAATCAACGACAGTAATCAAAATTATGCTTTGCTTTCAGATAAATTGATTATTTTTAATTACTTAATAATAGAATAAGCAAAGTAATTCTACATGTCTACATAATTAAATTAGGATAGGCATATATGGTATTTTGTTATGAGTTTCTATTGTATAACATAGAACGGATTACACATCTAAGTATTTTTTAAGGCGAAAAAATTTGTGTTACTTACACATGCTACACAGATTAACTAACAATTATTTCTTTTAAAAATTGTAATGGTATAATTAGGATATTTATTTTCTTTAGGGTGGGGGGTGATGGCTATAAACTTTATGAGTGATGTACTGATATTAAGAAATATATTACAATATATTATATATGTAATATAAATACATTCTATATAATATTTAAAGTTGAAATTTCAAAAAAACCCACTTGGGTTTTTTTCAAATTGATTTTTTCAGAAAAAACCCACCCGGGTTTTTTGGGCTGGGCAAAACCATAACAACCCTGTCTACTGGCCACTGGCTACTAATTGAATTTCCCAATTTTCACCTATAGCTGATCAGCTGGCCATGATAGCATAGCACCTCAAGGTCTAGTAAAGAGGGATGGTCACTGATTCTAATGCCACAGAGTTTAGTTTTTAAGTTTAACACATATAACTATCCAAATTATATGCAAGACATTGTAATCTGTATCCTCATTCCTGAAATGTATCGTAGTCTGTTAATTGCTTGTGAGATGTCTTTTTATATGTAATCTTTTATTTAGAAATATCTGCTGCATTTACAAAAAAAAAGAGGGAGGCTTTTTTTTTTAAAATAACTTTTCTTTGTCTATATGGTAATACTAATAATATATATTCTGCATAAAAAATATAAGAATTTATATCATAAAAAACATTTTGCTTCTAAGATGTTGTATAGTAACAAAAACATTTAAAATATATTAAAACATTTTTATTTACATGTTTCAACTCAAAAATTAATAGAGTCATCCTCAGAATGTAAATAGAAAAATAAAAATTACAAATACAATGAACGTGAAAATCGGAATAAAGAGTTACTGAAAATAAATTAATTAAATGTATCACGCGCTTTTTAATTTGATATTGTCCTTGGTCTAGTTAAATAATTAGCGTGTAAATTGTCTAACCATTCAAGCCATATATTTGGGATGCAAAATGACAGTGCATCGTTACAAATATGTGAACTATTTAAATAAATTTCAATGGATTCTCTTATGAATAATTTTAAATAAAAATTAGACCTGTATATTAACTTACTCTCGTTAAAAAGTATGTTGATGTTCTCTTTTTGATTTAATCTGGATAGAGCGGTTTTCTTCCTGTTAAGTTTTATATCTGTTATGTGTTCTTTACGTCTGATTTTAAATTTACGTTGGGTCATGCCTATATAAAAGTTTATTATTCCTCCTTCTCTAATAAATGGAATCATATAAACTCCCGAGAGGTCGTCTATACTAATGGGATCAATTTTGGTATTTAAGAGCATTTTTATTTTGTGGGGAGGTTTTGCTATTAAACATAATTCAAAATTTTTCAAAAGATTTTTGATACATTCAAAGAAGCCTGGAAAATAATTTACTACAACCCTTTTCCTATTGATTTCATTAAAAGTTTTAATTTTATTTTTAGTGTCATTCAATTTCATAATATGGCGCACCATAAACGCACCATACATTCATAATGGTGCGTTTAATTAATCTGTTAATGAATTTAATTTGATATCCATTATTAATTGTGGTACATTTAATTTTTTCTAACTCGTCATCTAAGTTTTTATCTGAAGAAACTTTAAAAGCACGATTAATTAGGAACCTAAAAGTTGATAATTTATAGGATAAAGGGTAGCAAGCATCAAAGGGTAACATTGTAATCTGTATCCTCATTCCTGAAGTGTATCGTAGTCTGTTAATAGCTTGTGAGATGTCGTTTTATATGTAATCTTTTATTAAACATATCTGCTGCATTTACAAAAAGGGGAGACTTAATGACTTTTCTTTATCTGTCTTTTTGTAGAAGCGGGAAGTCTTCCATCCAGAAAGTGGTGTTCCACAAGATGTCTCCCAACGAAACCCTATTCCTGGAGAGTACAAACAGAATAGTCAAGGACGGTGAGTAGAGGGTTTTTTTTTTTTTTTTTTTTAACTTGAAATCTTACTGAAATAAAAGTAAAAGGTTTTTTTATTTTGCCCCTGCATCTGAACTGAAAATTTCATTGTTTATATCTGGGATGATGTGCAGATTTTAAGGTTGCAAATCTGAGGGAGCCTTCTGTATAACAGTTTTAGAAAGATCTTATAAAAGCTCTCAAAAGAAAGATCTTATCAAAGCTCTATAGTCTGGGGCCAAAGGTTGTGTGGATTATAGAGTACTACGGAATATGCATCATTTTATTATTCCTAGACAGCATTTGAATTTTAAAATCAATATAATATGTAAAGATAAATATGATATCTAATAACTGATTTAATAGGCTATCTCAAAAAATGCATTTTTAAAGTTATTTTATTAAAGAATTTATATATATATGTATATGTGTGTGTGTGTGTTCAAATAAAAATAATTACGTACAATCTGTAATACAGTTTATTGTTTACTGTTAATAGAATAAAAAAATTTATATTATGAAAATTAAATCTTTTATTATGATTTTTTTTTTTTCAAATTTTTATTAGTTGTGTTAAAAAATCATTTTTGGATCATTAATTTGTAAATTTTCTGAACTGTTTATTTCATTGTTTACATTCGTAAAACAATGCGAATTATAGAAAATTGCAGATTATGGGTGCATGGATTATCGATCGTTGTATCCTGTATATGCATTTTATTATAGGCATAATGAGCCTTTTGAATGGGGGGAGCAGGATTGTCCAGATTTTTTAACGTCAACATTTTGGGCATAAATAATATTTCATATAATAAAACCTGTTTTAAGGGAACCCCCATGAAACTGGCTGAATTTCCATTATAGACATGTTTTAATCTAAAGAAGATGTAATTGTGTGGTATTTCTTTTTAAAAAGGCTCAAATAGCAATTTTTGTTTGCATGAACGGGGATGAGAAATGTGAAGGGCTTCATAACTAAATCTGATAGTTAAAGAAACTATGTACACTGAGCCTGGATACAAGTATAAAAACCAGGGTTGGTTTAAACCAGGTTTTTTTGGTTTAAACCGGGTTTTTTAAAAATATGCTTTTCGATTACATATACATGCATTTTTATCAATAAAATAAATATTTTTGAATATATAAGTAATATAGTTTGATTTAAAAGTAATTGAAATCAATATAATTATTTAATATACAATCAGTTATATAGAAAATTGTAATAATTTAAAATGTAAGCATTTTTAGTAAAAGCTATGTCCTGTGTTTTATAAATCAATTGCTCTATATAATAAAACAAAAACCTTGAAAATCTTAAAAAACCATCCTTTGATTACTAGTACTACAAATATATATATGATGTAGTTTATAAATCAAATTTATTTTCACATGGCCATTCAAAATAATTTCTTTGAAATACTTGTTATATGAGATGTCTGATTTTTCTGTTAGAACACTATGATCTTTTATTGAAAATAAAGCTTTTTATAAAGAATTTTTGGAATGATTTGAATTTAGCAGTAAAGTCTTCATACACTTTCAAGAAGTATTGTGTATTGAATTTGACACTTCTCCTCTGAAACTGCCAGGTTTAAAAAGTATGACGATAAAATAAACAAAAATACCTATTTAACAGTTGCTGAAGAAAACATTGATCTTAACCCTTTCGGGTCTGGTGCACTATTAATAGTACATGTCTTTTAATGGAGTATTATTTTGTTTTAAAAAATACCTGTGCTACTATTTACATGTAGTAATGTCTATGCAATTATTTTTTGGCTTCATTTATGTTTAGGCATTTAGTAATAATAATAATTATTATTATTTGCTTCATTCATTTTGCTCAGTTTGTGATTCTTTTATTTTATACATATATATTTCCCTCTTTAAAGTTAAAATAAAAGTTACTTTCCTGGAAGAATCATGTGTAATAAAGCGAAAAAAGTATTAGAAATTTGTAATATAAGTTAAATCTTATTAAAATAAAATATTTTCTAAACATCTCTAAAAATTCTTCCTTAGCCTATTTTCATATAAACATGAATTGAATAATGCGCAAAGCTACAGCATTCGTTGTCTTTGAGACCATGAAATGTTTGTTAAACACAAATTAATTTATAAGGACAGCTAGTGTTAATGTAATTAACGTAAAAGTATTTTTTCCAAAAATTTGAAAAAAAAATTCGGATTTGAAAGGGTTAAAATAGAAAGTAGTTTTATAAATGCTGTCATCCACTAAAGCATTTAAACAATCATCAGACTCTGGCTTTTTTCTAAGCTACATTATAACTCTTAGTAATTTTAAATGTCTAAACTAAAAGTTATATCTTTTTAGGCATTTTTTCTATTATGTCAAAGTTCTATTATGTCATGTTCAAGTAAACCTTGTCTTGATCTCTCTCTCTCTCCCCCCCCCCCCCCTCCTATTTTTTTTGGCTGATCTAAGCAGTATGTTCAGTTATGCAATAGAAGATTTAAATATATCTTATTGCATATTTTAGTAAAATGTAAAAGCACCCAATTTTTCAATATCTTCTAATTTGACTTCATCTCTTGAGATTTCTTTTTACTCTTAAAAGATAATATTACCAATCAAGAAAATTTTCTTTTAAAGCTTGGCTGAAATCTTAAAGGTTGCTTTATGTTATTAACTGTAAATCTGCATTTCTCAAAAGAAAACAATTTTTTCAGAATATTGCATATTTTTAATTTATTGTATCTTTGCTAAATTTATTTTAGAGCTTCAGATATGTTCATCAATACATGAAATTTGCATTCTACATGCATACTAACAGGACCTAGACTAGACTCACTATGTCTTATGATGGCTGCTGACATAAGTCTGTTAAAAGTAGAAATTACTTGCATCCAGTAACTTAAAACATTTAAATTACAAAAATGAAAAAATACATTTGATTTGTTTAAAAAAAAAATTGGTTTAAACTGTTACAACCATGCTGGTAAAAGAATAAAATCTTAATGCAAAAGTCCCAGTCGCAATGTAGAAATGCAAGAAAAACAAAGACTTACTAAACCCAATAACCATAAAGCCCCCCCCCCCCTCCCAAAAGAAACACCTCATAGTCAATAATTCATTAACATATTGCATAGATAAAAAAAAGGCAATCAGTGCAGAAAATTACTTGATTATGCCTTCATTGAAGCTTTGAGAAATTATGTAATCCTTAGTAAATTTTAACTAATCAAGTAATTTAAGTAGTAAAGGTGCATTTTTAGCTTGAATCTGCTATTCTGGCTATTTTTTAAGTTAAGAGGAAAGAAAACTATTTAGTTTTTTTCTAACAAGCTGATTTTAGAAAAATTAATTATTCTGCCTTGTAGATTTATAGCTTGTACGAAAACTTAGGTTGATAAAAAATGTTTGTCATTTTAGAAATTTATTTATTCATCATTTCTCTAAATCTTTGCTTGTTAGCTTCTGCATAACTTGGATTTTGCATTTATCAATAATGTGTAAAATAAATCAAAACATTACAGAAAAACAATAAAACAACCAGATTAAAAAAAACCAGCATGGTTTTCTTAAAAAAACCATTTGGTTTAAACCAAACAACCCTGATAAAAACCCTCTGACACCCTAACTTCTTATAAAGATTAAAAAAGGCTTTTAGTCTTACTGGAAACTTTTACAGCTGCATGAAATCTAAAATAGATGTAATTTAGCTGAATGATAAATCTCAGAAAATACTGCAATACACCGGTATATGCACATGAAAGTTTTTCAAAATATGATTCCAGGATTTCTTAGGGGGTCACTGGAGGTACTCAAGAAATTTTAGATGAAAGTCTGTAATAGGTGGTGGAAGGGCGTTTTTGGTTTTATATTGTTATTTTATATTCTTTATTATTTTACATTCTGTTCATATATTAATCTAGAAGGAAATTAATGATTTCTCCTTGAAATGTTTTTTCCTGTTAAAATTGTCATATCTTTTTAAACAGATGAAATAAAGGATATATTTTGATGACAAACATCGATTGTTCCACGACCCATAGATTGGGAACCGCTGACCTATACTGTTATGTTTTTCCATACTTAGAGTTTCAGGATCTTTCCTGATGTATTTTCCTAGATATTTAACAAAACGTCTGAAATCACAAGTGACCGGTCACCTTTGGCCATATATCATGATATAGATCATATTTATTTTCACAGTATCAAGATGTTTGATGTTTTGCATACTTGATATTTATTTTCAAAATACCAAGCATGCAAGGTAATTTTTTATACTTTCTTCTATCAAAACAAGTTTAAGTGCTGTGTCATTCTATACATAAACACCTTTTATCTCTCGAAATGATTTTTTTTTTTTTTTTTTTAACCAAGAAGGAAGATATCGTATCCAAGCTTTATATTTTAAAATTTTATTTTTAAGTGCATCACTAATAATTCCATGAGACAATTACAGTAAAACCCTGATAATTCGGATTAATTGGGACCAGACCCAATTCGGATTATCAAAAATCCGGATTATCCAGAGAATTAGAAAAAAATTAAATAAAATAAAACATGCTTACAGAAAATTCCTTATATATAAAACATATTGCATATTTACATACAGTAAAAATATTTATTTTGTAATTATAAATTTTGTAATCTTCTGCTGTGCTAGTTTCGTATATCTTTATAGAGGGCCGCACAGTCATGCATCCGCTTAAGCGTAAGTAGCTCGTTGAGTAAAATCTCCACCTAACGTTCAAAATAAACCGGCAGTTATTCTAAATGAGACGTTGCTTCATTATGCCTAATAGCTTTTGGTTGATCATCATTGATAATGGTGTTTTCGTCTGTATTATCTTCATTTTTATTCAGTTGTGCACAAAGCGATTATTTTGTCTTTTGTAAGTGACAGGGTTGGCGAGTTTTTGCCGAAGTGGAAAAAACCGCAGAAAAAACCTGGTAAAAACCGTCCCGGCGAAAATAGGTTTTTGCCAAAAAATGTGGCAAAAATAGGCTGTCCATTTAATTTTTTTCTCCAGAAAGAGAAAAAATATTTCACAAAAGAAAAAATAAACTGCATACTTAATTAAAGAATCAATATTATTCTAAATTTATTTTAAGTTAAATAAGTATAATTATGCACTTTATGAAAGAACTTTTATAGCAAGATTATAAATGAAAAAAATTTCAATTTTATATAAATAAATAGAAACTTCTTTATTCATGTTTATACAATTATTAATAATTCACATAATAGAACTGTTGAGACTGAGTAAAGCATTTATGTTTATAGTTTATATATGTTAGAAATTCAAAGAAACAGTTATAGTAACCTAAATTTAATTTAATGTAAGATTATATTTAAAGCAGAAAACTATTAAATTAAAAATTTTTTAGCATGGCATAGCAGTAAACAAGTTTTGAAAGAGCATCTGTTGATAGCTTATTTCGAATCTTAGTTTGCACAAATGAAAAATATGAAAACAATCTTTCAATAGCAGCACTACTTGCTGGCATATTTCAAGGTGTGCTACTAATGAACAGAAGTTTTTTGAAATTGCACAAGCTTATTCGATACTTCTCCACCAATTAACATGCACTGACACTGTTAATCACTTCTGCAAAATATGAGCTAGGAAAGGGTTTTTCTTTGAGCTTAAAATTAATAATATAAGATATAAAATCGGGATTGATTTTAGATAACCATGCTTTACAGCTTTCTTTTTGTTCATAATTTAGAAGTTCATCTCTGTACTTTCAATGTAATATGCTACAAGATGACATGGCAAAATCCCTTGTTCAAACATCTTTTTTAATTTTGAAAAATGTGGTTTTAACTTTTCATTATTCAAAAGATTTAGCCGTACATGACAAGCATCTGATATGGTGGGGGAAGGGGGAATATAAAATAATACAAAAAGATAATGTGGCAACAGGCTACTTACTGAAAGTAAATCTAAATAATTTAACAGTTTGTTCCTTTCTTGGAAAGTAAAAGTGACAGAAAAAAAAAATTTCGTTTCCTAATAAGCCATAACAGTTTTTTCAATTTAATTTACTTATTTTATCTTTAACAAACTAGTTTCATCAGATAAATAGTTACAAAATAGTACCAAAGACTTAGATATTTACATTTCTTAAGTCTCATGACATAAAACAAAAATAACAAAATTGTATAAAATCTTTTGATAATTAAAAAAATATATATACATATTAATGACTGATAAAATATTTTACTTCCAGAGGTCTGTCTAGACTTTTCTCACAGATTCTGCTTTTGTTAAATTGGGAAGTTTTTCTTGTCTTTGCGAAAATTCTAGACATAGTTTTGTGAATTTTAAATTATCAGTGTTTTCAGGTTCTACCCTTCACATATAAAACAAGTTGGAAATTGCACGTGAAGCGTAGCAAATGAGGTGCGTTCGTACGATAACGAAGTTTTAAAATATTCAGATCTTGCTGATATAGTAGAGCGTACAGTATAGTGGTCGAAATCTTTGTGTTCTTGTAAATATGCAGGGAGTAATTTTTATTATACTTCAGTAACGTATATCTTATTCATAAAATGTGAAGTAGTTTAATATAATTAAAACACCCCCAAACAATGTTTCCCTGTATAACATTATTTAGTGGAATACATTTGTGTGGCCCTGTAATTTAATAATAAATATTCTTTGCATCACAGATTGTACAAAATGTATTTTTAGTACATATTTCATAGATTCATGTCGATTCTGTTATGTTCAAATGAGTGTAACACCATTAAAATGTATTTGGAACTTTTTCCCCCATTGATCGTAATGTAACGGAATACTTTTGATTGTCCCTGTAATTGATCTATCCATCCGATTTTCATAACATTTGAAATGACTCGACAAAATTATGTAATAAATATACGTTTTAAATATCAAACGATTAAAAGCGTTTGAAACTATTTTCCCCATTGACCGTAATGTAACGGAATCTTTTTGATTGTCCCTGTAATTGATCTATCCATCCGATTTTCATAAAATTTGAAATGACTCGACAAAATTATGTAATAATTATGTATTTTAAATTTCAAACGATTCGGTTGGGTAGTTTTTGCATTGTTATATGCGGACGGACAGACAGACGGACGGACTGAGCGACAACAATAGGTGCTACGTATTTACATAATTACGAACGCACCTAAAAACTAAGTAATATATTTTTTGGTGAGTTCATTTGTTTATTAACAGGGCAGATTTTATTTTTAAATGATTAAATTTGTGAAAAGTTCAATTTGAAGGTAAAATGTCTATTTCAGAGACAAATAATTTTATGAAGGGTCCTGTTTCATGTTAAAGAATTTTGTAAAGGATCCTGTTTTAAAATAAATTATTTTATGAAGGGTCCTTTAAAGGACCTAAAATTTTCTTAAACATATCCCTGACTTAAGGTAAAATAATTAGGTATGTAATTTTTTATTTTGTTCTTAAATTCTTAAGTAAGAGTGAATCCTACCTATTTTTTAAAGATTTAAATTATTTAATATTAATTAATTAGCAAATTAAATTAAAATACTAAATAGTACACTGTTAAATTTAATTGTTTATACCATTATTATCCTTATTAGCATGCAGATTTTATTACACATTAAAGACAAATAGGTTTTTTCCATTTTTGCCGTTTTTTTCCATTTTTCCCCTGGTTTTTTCCAGATTTTGCCACTGTCCTGGCAAAAATACCTTTTTGCCGGCAAAAATGCCAACCCTGGTAAGTGAGGTGCAACCTCCATTATTTTCTGCTTCCAACCAATTGCTGATGCCGCTGCTATTAACATATGAAAAACCATCAATTTTTTTTTTTTTAACATATTCACAAGATCTTCAAGTGTCATTTCTCTTTTATTCTTGTTTATTCCTCCAACTGTTTCCAAGCTTATCCGAAAAATCACAATTTGCAGGCCATAAAGTCTTCCAGGACTTTCGGAGAGTATTCATAACAACTTTCATCCTAAGATACAGCAATCATATTGATTACTTTCTTGATATTGTTTGATTAGAGAATCTCTAATGAAATAAATGAATGTTATGAAAGTTAAGCAATCACTTAGAAAAAAAAAAAATTCGACCAGATCGATCTGGATTAACGGGGTCCGAATTAGTGGAGTTCTATTGTAATTCACAACAGTTGTTGAAAGATAAACTGTCTAATTTAAATAGTCAGTTGTGTACAGCATCATTAAAAAAGAATATTTTCTGATTTTGGTTTATTTGACTCTAAAACTTCTTAGAGAATAAAATATGAGATAAGATTACGCTTATGTTTAAAATCTTTAATTAAAAAAAATATGTTTTGTTTTTAATATTTTGCTTTATAAAATATAAAACTTTCTCGAAACTTCGCATAAATCCTACAATTCGTATAAATGTGTAAAGCAAATTGTAATTGTTTCCAACTAGTTGATCTTCAATTTGTTCTTGGTTGGGGGGGAAGAGAAATACAATTTTAAATGTTTTGTTTGATTAAGTTTTCATGTTAAGTGTAATATGATTAAACTTGTAATTTATATTATGCTTGAAAATATTTTTTATTAGCGGTAAGTTGATTATTTTGAAAATATCAGATATATATCAAAATATCAGATATTTTTGATATTTTCAAAAATATCGTGGTATTTACACAAACCCTGTATAGTGCGTGATATTTGTTTGTTTGTCTTTTTGCTTGTTTTCCCAGCTCTTCTGTAGTAGCAAGTATTTAAAAAAAATTAAACTCATTTTTATAGTAGCCACCACCATATAAATTTCCTTTAATTTATAAGTTTATTTCATTTGCTAATTATTTAATAGTTATTCATTTATACAGTTTAAAAATTTAATAGTCTAATACTTACAGCCACAGTGCATGCTTGTTTACTTTTTCAGCATGTGGTTGGATGGTTGGTGGTGAAGTTAACTTTTTGCATTTTTTTTAATGTGATTTGTTGTTCCTGGTGATGTCATTTTGACACAGTGATGTCATCTTGTTCAGTGGGTGTGTCTCATTTATTAAAACTTATTTATTTATTTATTTTGGCAACACCTGTAATGATAATTTTCTACTGTATTTGCTGCATATATTTGGCAAGCTACATTCTCAATCAGTGTTCAACATGTAAATACCTCTGCTTCTAGTTGTTTATAAGAAATGTATTTGTTTTTAGTAGAAAGTATGTACTCCTTTTTCTAGTAAAGTCAAGAAACTAAATATGGTTAAATTGTGTATGCTTAAAAGTGTCTGTACAGTATTTTCCTGACATGTTTTTCTTGATATATTGGCTTTAATATAAACTTTTTTTTTTTTTTTTTTAACTGAGAAAGGTGAAAAGTGTGACTTTAGACCATTTTGGGGATTTTGACTGACCTTACAACATGCATTGCTGCAGTTTGACAAGAGGGATTCTAATACAATGCTTATTCATTATTCCATTTAAATCAACCTATTTTATTTGTGTACTTTGATTTTTTAGAATTCTTTTCGAGTTATTCAGTAGTTATGACTGTTGTTGTTTCTTCACCCAGATGTGTCCAACAGCTCCTTTGTCCAGTTTCAAATCTGGGACTTTCCTGGACAGATTGACTTCCTCGATCAGACGTTCGATTCAGACACGATATTCAGTGGGAGCGGTGCCCTGGTGTTTGTGATAGATGCACAGGTATTGTTTTTATCCAATTAATTTAAAAGAAAACACTTCCATGCTGTCTCATATATTAATTCATTTTAAACAGGTTTGATTGGTTTTAAAAACAAAAAAAAAAAAAAAAAAAAAAATTCGGTTCTTAATTTATGTATTACTGTAAAATCCCGTTAATCCACCCTTCCTGATCAAATACCCCCTCCCCACTTTATAAAAAATTTTAAATTTTCGAAAAATCACTGAATCGGGATGAATCATGATGAATGAATCATGAATTTTTGATGAAATTGGCGTTTTGAGATTTTTCAATAGATTTCGTGCTTTTTTCTGCGTTTTTTCAACAGAATTTACATTTTTTAAAAAGAAACGCAAATTTTTTCAAGTATTGCTTCAAGTATCAAAATTCATGATTCATTCAAAGATTCGCGATTCATTCATTTCATCATGATTCATCCCGTGCTCATCCCCATAAAACGATTACGGAAAAATCCTGTGTAAGCACCCCCTTCCCTTCTAATTATTTTACGATTTTTCGTCATGTTTGGGGGGGGGGGGGCAAATTAACGGTATTTTATGGTATTTTAATCTTAAATGTTAAATTTATGTTCCTTGAAAATGAGTTGCATTACCAATTAAATGTAGAGTACAGAACGCATGTTATAAAGTGGAGGTCAGCCAATGGATGCAAGTAAACTTATACCCTTCCACACATTTCATTGTTTCATGAAAGAGATTAAGTAACGAACCCCCTAAAACGCTGTACACATAGTCAAAGTTCTATAATCGGCACAAGTCGGGGCCAAAGGTTGTGCAGATTATAGAGTATTATGAATTATACATAGCTGCCAACTTTCAACTAATCTTCTGTAATATCTGGATTAGTTTGATCCAAGCCAACGTCATTTCAAACCAGGAAATATATTTCATGAATCTTTATTTATTTAATTTCAAGATTGTTAGTAGAACATACTTAATTTCATTTCTCTGAAAAATTTCTGGTTCGAAACTCACTAAACCAGGGTCAAATTAACGCACGTATTACAGATAATCAATGTTAGGTTGGCACCTATGATTATATGTCATTCTATTATTCATAGACATCATTTTAGTTCTATAGTCAGTATAATATGAAAAGATAAATATGAAATCTAATAATCAATTTAATAGGCTACCTCAAAAAATGCCTTTTTAAAGTTATTTTATTAAAAAAATTATGTCATTTAAATAAAAATAATTGCATATGTTATGTATTGCAGGTTTTTTTTTTTTTTTTAATGTTAATAAAATAAAAGCGTTAAATTAAAAAAAAATGTAGGCGTAAAATGTAATCGTCGCGGTGAGTGACCAATTTTTGCCTACAACCCAAACAGACCTAGTCTCTTGCGAGACAACGCCAAAATACTTCACTTATGACCCAAATAGCCTTGGACTCTTAATGGAAAAGAAAAAATATATATATAAGAGAAATTGAAACCGGACAAATTTAAAAGAAAAAGTAGACAAATAAAGGATATTGAGAGACGGTTAGTGGGCGGGTGGGGCTCTGAAGCTATCGACTTTCCCTGCCTTCATCCCGAACATATATGCTTTATTATGATTTTTTTTTTTTTTTTTTCAATTTTTTTATTACAGTAGAACTCCGCTAATTCAGACCCCGATAATCCAGATCTCTGGATAATTCAGATCAGTTTGGTCTTTTTTTTTTTTTTTTTCAAGTTTGAGAAGCGAATGTCTAATTTCCATAACATTAACTCATTTCATCGTCGTGTTCTAAATAACAAAACTTTTTCTGGCATCTTTTCGGAATAATTAAGCAAAGTAAACGGTATTACTGTCTGCAAATATTCAATAAGTTTAACATAAAGGTGATTTTCTGTTAGTATGTTACATTTTATTTCATTTTTTTTTCTAATTCTCTGGATTTTTGATAATCCAGATTGGGTCCGGTCCCAATTAATCCAAATTATCGGGGTTTTGCTGTATTTGTTTTAAAAGATCATTCTTGGATCATGAATATCTACATTTTCTTAACTGTTTATTTCACTATTTACATTATTAAAGTAATGCAAATTATGGGTGCGCAGATTATCCATCTTTGACTGTAATTTAAAACAAGTTAGAAATTGCACGTGAACGTAGCAAATGAGGTGCGTTCGTACGATAATGAAGTTTTAAAAATATTCAGATCTTGCTGATAGAGTAGAGCGTACTCCGGATACAGTATAGTAGTCGAAATCTTTATGTTTCTGTAAACATGCAGGAAGTAATTTTTATTACACCTCAGCAACGTACATCTTATTCATAAATTGAGAAATAGCTGAATATAATTAAAACACGTACCAAACCATGTTTCCCCGCTTAGCATTATATAGTGGAATACTTTTGTGTGGCCCTGTAATTTAATAATAAAAAATGTTCTTTGCATCACATATTGTACAGAATGCATATTCTAGTATATACTTCATAGATTCATGCCAATTCTATTATGTTCGAATGAGTGTAACATCATTAAAATGCATTTGAAACTTTTTTCCCATTGACTGTAATGTAATAGAATACTTTTGATTGTCCCTGTAAATGATCTATCCATCCGACTTTCATAACATTTGAAATGACTCGACAAAATTATGTAATAATTCTATATTTTAAATTTCAAACGATTCGGTTGGGTAGTTTTTGCGTTGTTATATGCGGATGGACAGACAGACGGATGGACTGAGTGACAACAATAGGTGCTACGTATTTACATAATTACGAACGCACCTAAAAATCACTCATAACTCTTTACCTACAAATAAATAGATTTATTTCCAGATAATCTGTTCAGTTTTGTCACTTGTACCCCTTGGCTTCCGGGCTCTTCATCTACATTTGCTGTATGCATGATTTTTTATTCTTGTTTTATTAAGAAATATGATACAGTTGATAGAGTCCCTCAAATTTGTGCAGCTTGGTTTCAAAGGTTATGCAGATTTCAGGACATTGCTTTGATTAGATTTATTCAATAGCTATTTGGATGTAATAATGCAATCAAAATAATTACGAATGGTTGTCATATGGTAAAAGATTCAAATAATTAAGAAAAGTGTTAAACTCGTAGGATAAATAGTAAGACAATTTTAAAAATGATTAAGTTATTTTAAAATAACCTTAATTTAATATGCATCTTAAGGATGAGGTACATTTTCCTTGCATTGTTAAACAAAACTGTCCTCATAATGGTACCTAACTTATCACATCAAAATCATATGGTAAAGAATTGTTTCATGATTTAGCCAGTTTTAGTAACTAAAAAAAAGCTTGATTAATACATAAATATATTTGGTAAAATGATTGTGAGCAATATCAAATTTTTTTTTTCACAAATAAATTTACTCTCCCTTGATGAAAAACCATAGGTTCAGTTATCTAGAACTACATGTTAAAATGTGTACAAAATGAAATAAAAGCAAAAAATTTTGTAATTTTGCCCTATAGGTGAAAATTAACAGTTGCCACTCACCACATGGTGATTATAGTTGTATAAACGGCAATTTAAAAAATCAGCAGTTGATCGCCCCCTAGTTGTTACTCAACAAGTGTCAGTTTAAAAATATGCAGGGAGTAATTTTTATTACACCTCAGCAACGTATGTCTTATTCATGAAATGTGAAGTAGTTTAATATAATTAAAACACGCCCCAAACAATGGTTCCCTGTATAACATTATTTAGTGGAATACATTTGTGTGGCCCCGTAATTTAATAATAAATATTCTTGGCATCACAGATTGTACAGAATGCATATTTTAGTATATACTTCATAGATTCATGTCAATTCTATTATGTTCCAATGAGTGTAACACCATAAAAATACATTTGTAATTTTTTCCCATTGACTGTAATGTAATGGAATACTTTTGATTGTCCCTGTAAATGATCTCTGCATCTGATTTTCATAACATTTGAAATGACTCGACAAAATTACATAATAATTATATGTTTTAAATTTCAAACGATTAAAGTGCATTTGAAACTTTTTCCCCCATTGACCGTCATGTAACGGAATCCTTTTGATTGTCCCTGTCATTGATCTGTGCATCCGATTCTCATAAAATTTGAAATGACTCGACAAAATTATGTAATAATTATGTATTTTAAAATTTCAAACGATTCGGTTGGGTAGTTTTTGCGTTGTTATATGCGGACGGACTGAGCGACAACAATAGGTGCTACGTATTTACATAATTACGAACGCACCTAATGACTCTAGCGGCCAGTAGCCACCTATTCAATTTTCCAGTTTTGCCTGTACATCTGAACTGAAAGTTACATTATTTATATCTTTGATCATATGTTATAATTCTAATTTCTACTTTCTTTCACTGACAATTTATTTTGTGTCTGTATAATGAGCTCCTAATAAGTCATGAAGAGTGATTTTTGTATTTGATGTTGGGAGCTGTGCAAATATAACATTATCATTTTTACTTTCTTCTATCTTCAATAGAAGAAAGTATTGTAATCAAAAAATTTTTCGACTTTCAGTTTTCGATGGATTTACACGTTTTAGGGGTCGGAGATTCCAAAAAACATGTTTTTACAAAATGTCTGTCTGTGTGTCTGTATGTCGCCATTCTACCATCCAAAAGTGTATGAAGTTATGCATAGAATTGAACCAAATTTTTTGTGAATGTTTTTGGCTGTGGCAAACAGGTCCTCCTTCAGTTTTGAAATATTCTGCCGGAAGGGGGCGCTGCAATCGCAATTTTTATGCCATTTCCAATATTGTACCGATCAAAAGTATATGAAGTTATGCATCGAATTGAACCAAATTTTTTGTGTAAGTGTATGCCTATGGCTAGTGGGTCCTCCCTGAATTTGAAAATAATTTGCCGGAAGGGGGCGCTGCAATCCCGATTTTTATGCCATTTCCAATATTGCACCACATAAAGTGTATGAAGTTAGTTCTAGAACTGGACTAAAAATTTTGTATATGATTATTTTTTGGTAAGGCAAGTAGATCCTCCCTGAATTTGAAAAAAAAAAATCTGCCTATCATTCTACTGTCCATCGGCACGTGCAGAGACGGAAATTTGTTTTTACTCAGATTATTTGATTGAAGCAGAAATTTAAGATGAAAATCAATGTTGGTATGGTATTGAATTAAAATTATGGTACTACTCTGTTATCTCGTTGACCAATTTCGCCAAATTATACAAATCACCAAACTAATAGCCAAATTATACATATTGACATAAATTTTATTTTAAGTAATAAAAAAACAAATAATTAGAAGAATATTAATAAAAATACAAATAAAAAGTCGAAATAAAAATCACTTAATGACATTTTAAACACGTGAATCATACTTAATGTCATTGAATGTGACATTCACCATCATCCATTATTGGCATTAAATCTTATAGTTTGGAGATATTTTTTTGGTTGACAGGATAACCTAGTAGTACCAAAATTATTAAAGCATTAAAATGAGTAACTATTTTTTTTTTTTTTTTAATATTAAAATGTACATATGAGATAGAAGAAAGTTTTAAGATTGGCACATCCAACAAGTTTTTTTTTTTTTTTTTTTTCATGATTTTGGACTTGTGCCCCCTTTCTGGCAGGGCTTGAATTTCAGGGCGGGATGGCGGGATTCGCGCCCAAAATTTTGAAATCCCGCCCAAAAGAATAACGTGGACGGGAGGCTCCCGCCCAAAAAATTTTGCATTTTAAACTATGATGAACTCCCACGACCGTTTTGTTAATTTTATGATATTTTCGTGCGAGTAATCGACACATTTTGCGAGTTTTTTTACAGTGAAAAATCATTGAGAATCACGATTTTTTCCGCGACTGATTGACAAATTTTGCAATTTTTTTCCTGCAATGATTTGACGAGTTTCGTTGTATTTTCCGCGGCGAAATAGAGGTGATTCTGTTCGGAATTTCCACCCCCCCTCCTCCACAAAAAAAAAAAGCCTTCAATTCCAAAAATTATGAAACGGTGATGCCGCGGACGCTACTCAAAAGATCGGAGATGACACACAAAAGAAACAGCTCTTACACGTTTCACAAGACGCATGATTTCGTAAAAGTTTGCTAAAAAACGGCAAATATTGTTAAAAGATCGCGAAAAAACAACTAATTTCCGGCAAATTTCGTCAAAAGATTCACAAAAGAATGCCTAATTTCGCCACAGAATTCTGTATAACGACAGTTTTTGTCAAAAAGGTTGCTAAAAAAAACGTCAAATTTCGTCCAAAAATCGCGAAAAACGACAAATTTCGACAAAAGATTAATATAAATGACAAATTTCCCCAAAATATCACGAAAAATGGCAATTTTCGTAAACAAAATCGCAATAAAACATCAGATTTCATCAAAAGATCGCGAAAAAACGGCAAATTTCCTCAGAAAATTCATGAAAAAACATCAAATTTCGTCCAAAAATCGCAAAAAACGACAAATTTCGACAAAAGATTCACTATAAACGACAAATTTCGACAAAAGATTCACTTTCTCTTTCACAAACAACAAATTTCCCGAAAATATCGCGAAAAACGGCAATTTTCGTAACAAAAAATCGCGATAAAACATCAGATTTCATCCAAAGATCGCGAAAAAACGGCAATTTTTCTCAGAAAATTCACGAAAAAACGGCAAATTTCGTCAAAAAATCCGAAAAAAACGGCAGATTTCATCAAAAGATAGCGAAAAAATGCAACTTTCGTCAAAGGAAACCTCTCCTTCCTTCCTCCCCCCCAAAATAATATAACGGGGAGTTAGTTCATTTTTCTGTTCAACAAACTAATTTTCCTGCTTCAATATATTTTTTTTTCTTTGCTACTCTAAAATCAGTTTCTGACAGCTCCAAATCTTTCTGAGTGAGCGCAATTCCTGAAAGCAGCCATATATTAAACAAAAAGTATCCCTTTACTCAACAAAGTATTCATATTTTAAGAAAATCTTTTTCGATGAATTTGACTTGCCCCTTTTTTAAAGAAATGCAAACAATAGTGATACTTCTTATCTTCTACATTCAAATAAGTAATATTTTATGATTAAATTTGTATCTTGCACATTTAAAATACAGAAAAATAGCATCATTAATTATAAATTATAAATATAAATTTATTAAATTAATTAGAAGTTTTATTAATTATTATTAAAATAATAATTAGACCTGTGACAAAAATAATTAGCATCGGGAGGGAATTTACCACCAGTAAAAACTAAACAGTATAAAAGTTTTTTTTACACATTTCGCATAATTATTCTGAATTGTTGATAAAAATTGCTTCAGTGATATTTTTTTATGTCTGTATTCTGGTAATTCTTTAAATAGCACATAAAATAATGGCGGATTTTAAACATTTCTTCTCCCTCCCAAACAGCCAAACTCCCCTCCATTTATAAATGTTGGTAGGGAAACTCCCCTGCTTTGAAAAATTGAATTTCAAGCCCTGATGGTATATGTTATCATTCATTGTCCCCTTCCCACTGGCAATGATATTGTTATCAAACTGTAAAATTTTTTTTTAGAATTTATTTCTTTTATTTGGAATGAAACACAAATCTGTTTACAATCTTTCTGCGCATACTTTATATTGATTCAAATGAAGGGAAGTCAATAAAATATCACTTTATATCAAATAGAACTTGAAAGAAATAAATATTTAAAAGTATTTTACAATTGTTTTAATACGTAATGTATTCAACTGTAATAAAATGTTGTTGTGCTTGCCCCAATTAGAAAAATGGCAAGGCGCAAATAAAAAATTCTTATCAACAAAACAAGTGGACAATGTTCTTTCTCTTTTATTTATTAGTAAACACACAAGCTTCTTTTCAGATATACTTCACTTCACATAAGGTTTCTCTAATCATGTTTAATGTATACATGCATATTTTAAAGAATAGAAATGTCAAACATTGGGCTATTTTTTTTATTTTAGAAATAAATAAATTTATGTAAATTTAATGAGTTTAATAATTTTTATAAAAATAGATAACAAATTAACAACATATTATTTTGAACAACAAACCATGTTACAAATTAAATAAAAAGAAAAAATTTGATTGGATTAAACATGATAATAAAAGACAACATTCCCTTCCCCTAGGGATGTCTTACAGGGTTGCCACACCACCTGGAGAACCTGGAAAACACAGGGAATTTTAAAATCCCCTCCCAAAACAGGGAGAATCCAGGGAATTTTGAAAAAATCCTAAAATAACTGGAAAACACAGGGAATTTTTTCCCCTACTATATCCAAACATTTTTTTTTTTTTTTTTTCAGCTTTCATTGTGAAAGTCGAATATTATCTTAAGATATTTTTTAAGATAAAAAGAAAATAAATCAGTGTTGTGTATCAACGTATCCTATATTTTATGCCCTGTATTTTAATATAAATATTAATTTGAATTTATAAAGTAAGTAGCTTTTCCTCTTTTCGTTTCTTTTTTATCTCTGCAATTTTTGGGGTATTATGTTCAAGATAGTTAGTTTTTAGGTAAGATTCTTTAAAATTTTATATTCTTTAAGTTATTAGATACAAAGTTTTTATATATTTCAACATTCATTTACAAATATTTCAAAGTATTTTTTTAGCAGAATGTTTGAGTATTGCGTTACTGTTTTTATTATTATTATTAATGTAAAATGTGGGATTCAATAATAAGTGTAACAACTTTAAAGTATTTTTTCATTTGCTCATATCATATAATGTATTATATTTGTTCAATTAATTGGGTAATGGTAAATTATAAGATGTCTCATTAGCCTACGTACACACATATATTTTTGCGCACTCAACATAGAATAAACATGTTGCAGTACAGGGGAAACACAGAAATTTTTTTTTTTTTCAAGATTAGAGTGGCAACCCTGCCTTATGATATCAGACTCCCCCTCCTCTGCCCTAAAATCAGTGGCGCAGCCAGAATATGGTTGGGGGGGGGGGGGTGAGTTTCTGATAAAGGTTGTTGCTGGTTATTTGAATCACCGGTTAATAGAATCAGTACTAATTAGAATATTCACTGTATAATACTTAAACTCAAAGAGCATCTGTGTGGCAGGAAATCATCGTTTTTTTTAGCAGAATGAGTCTCAGAAAAGTAATTTAGTTCAAATAAACAATTTTTATTGAACTAATCCATGTAATATGCACTTTCACAATTTTAAGTAGAATTTTTGCCATTCAATTGAATCACTTTATTAAATGAAATCTGATTCAGTAAAGCCTCGGATTCCGAAATGCCCCAAAACATTTCAATATTAAGTTTGGTTTTGATTCCTATAAGCAGCAATTATACTGACCTTTCTTAGCTCTGGGAGGGGTTTTAACCCTAAAACCACCCCCTTGGCTGCGCCACTGTTATAATAATGTTGTATATGCACAACCTGCGTAACTAATGACTCGTCCGTTTAATTTATTTTTCCTGTTGTTAGGATGAGTACATGGAAGCCCTGGACAAGCTGAAGATGACGGTGGCTCGTGCCCAGAAGGTGAACCCAGAAATCAAATTCGAGGTGTTCATCCACAAGGTGGACGGACTGACAGACGACCACAAGATCGAGACTCAGAGGGACATCCATCAGCGGGCTAACGATGATCTTATAGATGCAGGTCTAGAGAATGTCAATTTAAGGTGACTCTGCTCTATTGTTTTTTCACTCTTCTAACATACAGTACTGTAGTAAATAAAAAGAATATTGCCTTGTTAAACTGATGGCATTGAGCTCACAGGCCACGCATACTAATTGTATATTATAGCCTTATATATTTCAAGGGTTAATTCCATTTTTAAAAAAAGTTATTAGGGGGGGGCAGCTCCCTCCACTTCCCCTTATTATGCTTAATCATTGAACCCCTTAAACTAATCACAGGTATGATTTATCATATAAGAATTTGGAAAAAAACTGATAACTCTGCATGAAAAACCCATTTATATCAATTTAGAGGAGGGGCATGAACCCCCCGTCCCCCCCATTTTACACTTATCCAATGAACACCTAATACTAATCACAGAAGTACCTCATCAGAATGATCCTACATCTGAATTTTGAATAAAAACTGATCATTCTGCATAAAAAAACCATTCATATAAGCTAAGGGGAGGGGCATTAGCCCCCCTTCCCCCTGTTATATATATTGAATGAACTCCAAAAACTAATCAGGGAAGCACCTTATCAGAATATACATACATACAACATTTCAAGTGAATCGGATATTTTTATCATGAGTTATCGCGTTAAGCACCTACATACATACAGAAAGGGCACATAAGCTCTTATAGATGCAGCTCACAGGCTATACTAGCCTGTGAGCTAAAAAGTATAATCCACTGAAGGGTTTTCTTAAATCAAAAAGGGCCACTTTGTGGCATATTCTTTAATTCATTTTTGTTTGGAAATGAATGAAACTGGCAGGAGTTGCTATTCAGAAACTGTCTAATTGTGTTCAATTTTCTCTCTTTTTAACGCAATGGATCTTTCAGAACAAGCCTTCAAAGTTGACATTTTTTAACACATTTCCCGTTGCAAGCAGAAAAATCAGTCGAAAAGCAGGAGAAAAACGAGTGGTGACGTGATCGAAATAGCTTAGAACCGGATAGGTAATTTAATGATCGTAAAATGAAAAAATAAGTTCGATTCGAAATCGCTTCCATAGTCAGGCATTCCAATTTTATTATCTTCTCTGTTAAAAAATGAATTTGTAAATGTGTCAAAACTTTTTGCGCTTGTTGAGCAAAACAGTTGAAAAGGATCTTAAAGATACCAGAAAATGATTTAAAAAAATAATAAGATTTAGCTATCACAAAGTACTGAAAGTAAGCCTGCTTTTAGCATACAGGAAATTGTAATGATTTTAAAAAGAACTTACAATTGGGACTTTTTTTTTCAAATTGGGAGGATATTTGGAATGGAAAAGCTTATAAATGCAGGGTTCCCAGCATCATGGAAACTTTTAAATAGATAAGAAAAATCAGGCAGTTTACAAATATTTTCTAAAAGAAAAACATGGAAAAGTTTTAGAAAAAAAAAAAAAAAAATGTCTTAATTCATCCCAAAAGAAAAAAGAAAAAAAAATCTAATTTTGACAAAAGATTGCGAAAACAAATAGCAAATTTTGTTGTATGCGTGTTTGGATTGAAATTTTTTTGAAATATGATCAAAGTATTTGCCAGTGTCATATTTTGCTATATCCTGAAACTGTTTTTAAAAAAGAAAACCGGTCATATATTAGGGGGCAAGATCTCTCTTTTTTTTTTTTTTGCATAGGTAAATACCTAAATTATGTTTGTATAAGTTAAAGGCATTGAGTTGTGTAGACATTACAGAGCTTTAACTTAAAACTCTTTAGAAATGAAAAAATTTCCAAGGGGTACACATATTTCCTTAAGTAAACAAAATACCTCTTAAAATTCTTTAAAATACCTTGAAGCAAAACAGGGGTGATTCTGGGTGGAAACTTTTTTTTCGGAAATTCCCATCGCATTTTCAGAAATTGGGGGTGGGGGTGGTATCTGCGATCTTTAGACAAAATCAGCATTTGCTGTGGGGTTTTTTTTATGAAATCGGAGGGGTTTTTTTCGCCGATCTTTACACAAAATTGCATTTTTACACGATCTTTTCTCGAAAAGTGTATTTTATCCCCGCGATCTTTTGACAAAAACGGCGTTTTTTTCTGTGGTCTTTTGATGGAATCGTTTTTTTTTTTTTTTTTTTTTTTTTTTTTTTTTTTCCCCAATGATCTTTTGACAAAATATTTTTAAGCGATCTTTTATCAAAATGGCGTTTTTTCTGCAATCGTTTAACAAAATTGGCATTATATCGGCAATCTTTAGACAAAATCGAAGTTTTCCCGCAGTCTTCAGGCGAAATCATTTTATCTACGATATTTGGTGAAATTGCCATTTTTCCCCGCGATCCGAACAGGAAATTCACATTTTTCAGCAATCTGTTGACAAAAACATTGACAAAATTGTCGGGTTTTTTTCACGAAATATTGACAAAATGTGTGCTTTTTCAGCGATCTTTTCACAAAATTTGCATTTCTCCGCGATTGCTTTTTCTGCACGCAAAACCGTGCAAGTTGGCAACTAAGCAAAACCGATAACCCAATTTCAACTTTTCAAAAGAAAATGCCTTAAATTTTTGGAAATTTTGGACGAGAATCGCCCCTGAAGCAAAATTTAGCACAGATCTGTGATTTATTTGAACTATACAGTATTAGTAAGTGGGAACTTGTATGATGCATGATAAATAATGCAGAAAATTTTAAAAGCTGAATTCAGTAAGTTTATTCCATCAACCAACAGCTTGGGGAATTTAATACTCAGGCAACCCACAGCATGGTTTGTTTCCTGTTTAACATGTTTCCTGGTTCCTTTTTCGGTGCATTTGTAATTATGTAAACGAAGGTGGAAACCATCAAAAAATCAACAAAAGAAAATCTTTAAGGAAGAACTGTTTCATTAATTTATAATAAATCTACATAAATTAGTTACAATAAAAAATGCATCTTACATTGGTCAGCCTGAGAATCAAGTAAATATTATTTTAAGCTAAAATTAACAAAATACTGTAAAACTCAATTATCCAAATTATTAAACATAATAAAATCAAAATTCACTGGATTTTATAACAGACGATCCTTTGGAAATAGTATGCACATTTTAATTTCTATATATATATATATTTTTTCTATTTTAAGAGAAAATTGAGTGACTGTTGCCACAATTAAAAAATTGGTACTAAAATTTATAAAAAAAAAATCAATATCTCAAAAATAAGTGAAGATATAACTTTGAAACACATTGCACTTAAAAATACATTTTTTCTCTGTATGACAGTGTAAAAATTTAAATTTTACGATGTTTAGAAGTATGTAATTTGCAATACCAAAAATTGTAAAACCAAAATTGCATAAAATATGTTGTGCCTTTGAATTTCTTTTTTTTTTTTCCCCAATTTTAAGCGAGAATGGAGTGATTCTGTTCTCACAAAATTGGTACTAAAAAAAAAAAAAAAAAAAAAAAAAAAAAAAAAAAAAAAAATACACCTTTGAGACAAATTACATTTAAAAGTACATTTTTTTTTCTATACGACGGTGTAAAAATTAAAAATGTATGATATTTAGAAGTGTAAAATTTGCAGTACCGAAAATTGCAAAATCAAAATTGCAGGAAAAAGTGTTGCCATTCGCAAAATGACCTATGCATTACGCTCAAATACGTTTGGCTTTTATATTATAGATACGTAGCACCTATAGTCCTTGTTCTGTCCATCTGTCCACATATAACAGAGCAAAAACTCCCTGACCAAATCATTTGAAATTAAAAATATAAAATTGGATGCATAGTTTGACAATCTAAAGTATTCCATTACATTACGGCCCATGGGAAAAGATAGTTTCAAGTGCATTTTAATGATGTTACATGCTTTCAAACATAATAAAACTGATATGCATCTATGAAATATACAATCTGTGGTGCAAAGAATGTTTTTTATTCATTTATAGGGCCACACAAATGTATTCCATTGCATAATGGTATAGAGGGGAAACATTGTTCGGGGCATGTTTTAATACAATTAAACTATTTCACTTTTTTCTGAAATGGTTATACATTGCTGAGGTTTACTACAAGTCACCTTCTATATAGCAAATAGTATTTACAGGGTTTCACAAAAGACTGATATAGTAAAACCTCTAAATAACGGACACCTTGGGAACGCAGAAATTGTCCGCTATTTGGAGGTATCTGCTATTGGGAAAACCTCAGAAATCCAAAAAACGCTAAGAAATGCTTATGCACTTTTTGACTGTTTAAAAGCATAAAATCTCAAAATTTTCCAGGGAAGATGTCCCTTTTGGGCCACTTCAATTCAACACTGAACGTTGGGGTGAGGGGGGGGGGGGGGTCCCAGCCCATTTATCTGTGATCACAAAATTCTCTGATAAATTTAGAGGCCTTTTTAACACGCTTTTATTAGCTTCACCTGTATGTTTGTGAGTTTGTAACTCTCCTTATTTTATGTATGTTCACCGATTACTCTGAAACCATGCAACCGATTAACTTGGTTTTGGTGTTAAATGAAAGACGATGCTCTCAAATTGGTACCACTTCAGTTTCATCAAAATTGTTTCAGTACTTTTTTTAGTAATTAGGCAAAAACTAATAAAATTAGTGATTTTTTCGCTAATGAAAAGTGTTGAATACGTTCACTGAATGGAGTGTAGACAGCATGGCCGAGCGGTCTAAGGCGCCAGATTGAAGCTCTGTTTTTCGAAAGAGATTGTGGGTTCGATCCCCACTCCTGACATTATTTACATCTATGTAAAATTTTAAAAAAAATTTCCGTATTACAATTTTTATTTTTAACCGGCTTCAGAAAAGGAAGAGGAAGTTATCAATTTGACGCGTATGTATTTTTTTTCTATGTATGTTCACCAATTACTCTGAAACTATCCAACCGATTAATTTGGTTTTTATATTAAATATAAATATAGTTTTTAAAAAAAACTAAAAACCACGCTTTTAAAGTAATCAAACCAAAAAGTGAAAAATAAATATAGTTTAAAAAACTAAAAAACACACTTTTTAAGTATATCAAACTAAAAAGTGAAAAAAAATAATTCGTACTATAAGCTGAAAACGAAAATAGATGAAAAATACTATATTACTATAAAATCACTGTTATTATAGAAATCAATTAATAAGCAATAAATAAAATTATCGTGGAAAAAAAGCGTGGGGTTGCTCCATCTACCAGCTCTTAAGAAGCACCCCACGCTTTTTTTCCACGATAATTTTATTTATTGCTTATTGATTTCTATAATAACAGTGATTTTATAGTAATATAGTATTTTTCATCTATTTTCATTTTCAGCTTATAGTACGAATTATTTTTTTTCACTTTTTAGTTTGATATACTTAAAAAGTGTGTTTTTTAGTTTTTTTAAACTATATTTATTCCTTTTTTTTTTTTTTTTTTCTCCTTAAAAAAATACTTTTTCATCCTTTATCGCCGTAAATAGTGTCCGCTATTCGGAATGTCCGTTATTCAGAGGTTAAACATAAAAAATTTGGGTTTTGGGAGTGGGGATTGGAAAATTGTCCGTTAAATAGAGGTGTCCGCTATTCGGGAGTGTCCGTTATGGAGGTTTTACTGATATTATGTTCATTTTGAAGCACTGTGTAGTATTACACCAAGATTTGAATATTTTTAAAATGTCTTTATAGTAGAAACACACTTCATTTGCTATGATTGATATGCCATTTCCAACGTGTTTTGGCTCTATACTGTATTATAAATTATTGGTAATTTAACATATCATTTACTTTTGCATATCAATGGTAATTAATCTTACTAAAGATTTGTGTCCCCCTTTTTTTTTCAGTTTTTACTTGACAAGCATATACGATCATTCAATCTTTGAAGCTTTTAGTAAAGTTGTACAGAAACTTATTCCTCAGTTACCAGCTCTAGAAAATTTACTCAATATTTTCATTACGGTGAGTATTGTTTCTTTTAAAAGCATGTAGAATTTTTTTTAATTATGCATTTTTGATAGTTATTAATATTAGCAATTATTTTTTTTTTCTATATGCTATTATAATATATTCAAAATTTGTTGAGCTTTTCATTTTTTTTTCCAATTTATTTGTATACAAAACTAGGATATTTATTGAGGCTATTCTCAAATCCAAAGGAGCTACTTTCTGTCACATTTGTGAATTTATTTTGAACTGCATGAAACAAAAAGATGTTCTTATTGACTAACAATGTTAGAATGGTTAAGACAGATCTTTCAGAAAATGCTGTCAAAATGGCCGTTTTGAACTAAATTCTGTGACACAACAGTGCAGAAAAACTTGTCATCACAAGACAGCAATTGCTTATCATTTGACTTTTTGAAATTGTACATGAATAGTGTTTTCCATACATTGAAAAATGGAAAACACTATTCATATTCAAATTGCTTGAATGGTCAAGCCTACCAGTGCTACTGCAACAAAAAATATTTAATAATATGTTAAAATTTTCTGCATTGTTGAGTATATATATTTATGTGTCGATAATATGGGTGCCCTGCTAACTGAAAAGTGCCAAGTACTCTTTTGAGAACAGTATTAAGTGAGCTCAGTAACCTCTGAAGAATTTTTTTTTACCGATGTACATTTTTGCTTGTTACATGCTAATAATAAATAAATAATATTAATAATAATATAAATAAATAAATAGGTAATACTTAGAAAAGCTGATTAAAAAAAAAATTGTGGGACAAAATTGGGAATTTGATTTTTTTTAAAATTATTATTATTATTATTTAAAGAATTTTAATGTTTGCTGTTTTCTGATATATTAGAGCATTTAAAAACACCAAAACTTTGAACTATATGTATCAAATTACTGCATTATTATTTATTATTATTATTATTATTATTATTTTTTTTTTTTTTTTTTTTTTTTTTTTTTTTTTGTATCATCAATATAGTGTACTTAATAATGTTAAAGATGAATTTTTTCATATAATGAAAATAAAAATTAAAGCATCGAAGAATTTTTTTTTTTTTTTGGGGGGGGGGGGGGTTGCATTTTAGATCAGAGTAAAATCGGGAATTTTGTTTAAAGACCAGGGAGAAATACGCAAATTTTGTTCAAAGATCACGGAAAATATGCAAATTTTCTCAAAAAGGGGTGTGAAAAACTGCAAATTTCACTAAAGGATCATAGGTAAATGCAAATTTCATTGAAAAGACTGTGGAAAAATGTGTGAATATTGCAAAATGGTCACAGAGAACACAAATTTTGTCAAAACGCTGAAAGAAGAAAAAATTGTGCATTTTTTCATAAGTCCATGTGGCCATGAAAGTTCAGCTTTTTCTTTGCTGAGCCTGTAACATGTATGAATACTATGAGTTCATATACATAGGCGTAACCAGCCTTTTGAATGGGGAGGGGGGGTGTCCAAATTTTTTAACCTGAACATATTGGGTACAAACAATATCTTATGTAATAAAACCTAATAAAACGGAGCCCCATAAAACCTATCGAATTTCCGTTTTAGACAGGTTTTTATTTGCGGAAGGTATAATTGTGTGGTACTTCTTTTAAAAAGAACCCAAACGCAATTTTTGATCCCGTGAAGAAATATGAAAAGTTGCTCAAAACTAAATCTAATGGATAAGAAAGATATGTATAAACATAGATAAAACATGATAGATATAAAACAAAGATATCCGTAAACATAAATCTGTAATTATAATAAATTTTCATTTCAAACAGCAAAAAAATACTAAAATAAATAAACGCGACTTTAGTTCCCTCATCATTTTGATCAAAGTAGCATTAAAATAACTTGTAGTACGCAATTTAAAGTGGAAAAGAGTTCTTTCAATATTTTCTACACATGAATAAATGAAATTTGCTGGTTTAAAAATAGTGAAGCTGTACAAATGTCAAAATATGGCCACAAAAAACGAAATTTAATGAACCAGCCAACCAGCCTCCATATTAATTTGAATTTTCGTAGCATTATTTCTCATTTTCAAAGGAAGCAGATTTGTATAACCCTCCACCCCCTCCGTTTTCCAGGCTAATCACATGGAGGAATTATCATTTCACATCTGTATTAGAGATGAGTTCGGGCTCGTTCCACGAGGTCTGGGACCGACCGAGCCCTACGATTTTAAGTCCAAGCCTGATACCAAAAATATACGAAACAAAATTGTATGTTATTTAAAAAATGTTTTAAAAGTGATATCTCAATTATAAAAACTTCTTACATGGTTATAATTTTTAAGTGAAAATTCAAATTCAGTCTTATCAAAATCCGTATAAAATAAAAATATACTTCATACTTAAAAAGATTCTTTTCCTCCTTTAACCCAGGAGTACACACGACGGGTCTTTTTCACTCAGAGTGCGTATGATTTTTGCACTTATCTTTTTTTAAAAGATAAGTGCAAAACACAATCTTCATATTCTCTGCGATAAAACCACTAATCTTCAACTGATTTTATCACAAAATTTGTAAGGATTGTCTCCGTCTAAATAAAATGACAGTTATAATTTGCTTTTATTGGTGACAAAGTTAAAACCATTTCTACCATCGGTAAGTGCATATTCTCCTGGGTGAACCTTCCGACACACTGTCCCGGTCTGGGATACCTAATTTTTATTCCAAACATGCAAACACCAATAATATTTTGGAAAGATTTTGCTTTTACAATAAACTCTTAAATTAAGGTTTTCCAAATATCAAAAAAATTCATTTGTGAATTCCGGTCAGTCGATAATTTCTCATTTTACTAACAGGGGGGGGGGGGGGGGCAGTGGCGTAGCTAAGGGGTGCGTCCGCCCCGGGCGCCGAGGCCTAGGGGCGCCAAATTGAGAGAAATTGTTATATATCTATATTGGGGTGGGGGTGCAAAATTTCTTGCTGGCCCCGGGCGCCAAAAAACATAGCTACCCTACTGGGGGGGGGGGGGGGGGGCTATGCAGAAAACTAGATAATTTACCATATATAGATGATTATTTCTGAAAGAATGCTATCCCTTGTAAATTTTTTTTTTTGCTTAAGGGGGCTCAGGGGTTGATTGATACGGAAAAACATGTAAACAGAGCTCTCGCTTTGAGTCCATATAAAAACAGAAGTATTCAGTGTAATTCATTTAAACTTTCTGATATTTTTAAGGTATGTTTGTAGTCTTATAAAATTATAAAATGAAGTACTTCAATGTTTTTGCAAAATTTATGTAACACAATTTTTGAAAAAAAAAGTTATGTGTTATATCACCAACACATACCTTAACGTTGAATTGACATAAGAACCTGATTTTTGCTTTAAAATGATCCAGAATCTTTACTCTATAAAATGAATTAAGGATATAACTATCACTCAAAAAAAATTATTAAACAACTCTCGAATTTGAAAATTAAAAAACCCACTAAAAAATACAACTTGTTTTTTCGTTAAAAATACTCAAAATATTAAACTATCTAAAATATATTAATTTATTGTATAGATAATGACATTATATGCATGAAGGAAAAAAGAAAAAAAAAATTAGGCCATTTTATCAAATAGTTTTTTTTAAAATCTTGGTGTTAGTCGTCAAAAATCAAGTTTTGAGAAAACGCGACTTAAAGTTGAAATTACATGGATGCGGCTATGAAAGTGTTGATACATAGATGCTTATAACTCCGTTAAAAATGCAAATATTTTTATGCAGGTTTTTGCACTGAGTTAAGAATTAATTGAATGATCAAACTAAATCATAAAAGAAGAAGAAAAAAAAAAAAAACAATTTTTTTAAAAGTTTTCAACTCCTTAAAATGTATATTTTTTTCTTATTGTCAAATGGTGTATGCATGATTTTTCTTTCTTGTTAATAATAATAACGATAATGTGAATGGTTGTGTTGTTTGCAGAATTCTGCCATTGAGAAGGCTTTCCTGTTTGATGTGATCAGCAAAATCTACATTGCGACAGACAGCACCCCCGTAGACATGCAGTCGTACGAGCTGTGCTGTGATATGATCGACGTGGTCATAGACATATCCTGCATATACGGGTACCAGTTTTGCATTCCTCTTTTTTTTTTTTTTTTTTTCATGACCTTTTTTTTGCTTAAAATATGCAAACAATTTGCCTGATTCATTATCCATTTAATTTAAACTTAAAAATTTACCACATTAAGTACAGTAGACTCCCTTAAATCTGCGAACGCCAGAAATCTGCACTTTTTTTCAGATGTAAACAATCAGCGTTCTCGCTGCCGCTCGCCAATGCGCCAAATTGCGACTAAATTCCTCATTTGGCGAGTAAACAAGCGATTAGATTCGCCAAATTGCTATTACTCAATTTTTGTTTTTTGTTTTTTCGTTTTTCATACATATGCATACTTATATATGTTTAATATATGCATATTTTTTTTATTTGTAGCGGATAGTAGAAATTAGATTAATAACAATCGCTGTTACAGTTGTAAAATTTAGGTTATTTTAGAACATATTGAAAAAAAGGGGGTAAAATAAAAGATTAAAGATAAATTTTTTGTGTGTGTGTGTGTGTGCTACACGGCAAATCTATTTTGCTAATAGTTTTTTCATTTGGCGAATGTTTTTTATTTTTAATTAGCCAAATTACTAACGTTGGTCAAATGTCAGCGAGAACACTGTAATCAATGTAATTAAAGATGGCGCTGAAGTCAGCGGCTAACACAATACAAATAATTCTATACCAATATCTATTTTTAAATCATTTTCAACTTCTTCCTTTTTTATTAATGTCTTTCAATTTAAATTCTGCAGTGTTAAATAATGTTTCTTAGACGTACAATGACCGACATTTAATCAGAATAATCATTATCGTATCTCAGTTTCAGCGTAATATAACCTTCAATGGTCATTTGGTAGTGTTTGTAATTTGCAAGGCAGGATAATTTTTGCTATATAAAATTATTATTTTAATAGTTCTATTACTATTTTCTTATCCCTGCTAGTTACGAAACAAATTTGGGATCTACATCTGGTTTACTAATTAGGATGATCAATATTTAATCGAAATAATCATTATCATATTGTAGTCCCAATGTTTACGGAGCCCCTTACTTATTACTAAAGGAGGGGTTAAACCTCTAATTATGTTTTAGCAGAGTAACAGAAACTTAGAAATCTTATTTTTCCACAAGTAAGCAAATTTCCTACATCAATTGTACTTCTTGGAAAATGAAAGATAAACAAGTGAAAAATACTCACAGTTAAATGATGAATCAAAAATTTTCTTTATGTCGTTTATTGTAACAAAATAAGATATCCTTGGGAACACAGCTTGGTTCTTGTTATATTAACAGATGAAACTTGTATCCAATCTTAGCCAAGAAGGAACCTCCATTCTTGTAAACAAAGTACTTTTCATAAAACATTTTAAACACAGCTATTATAAGTGTCGCGGAACTTATTAAACATTGAAAACATTGTCAAATATATCTAAACTTATCGAAAAACTTTTAAATAGAACGTTAAATAACGAAAAGACATCTTTGACACACTACTCGACCTGTTCACTCACCAAAAACATGAAAACTGTCCCTTTAAATGGGAGTGAAAACCTATTGGCCAATCACAAACGACTATGCAATTTGCATAAGTCAGACGATAATTAACATTTTACATTAAACATTTTTTTTCTTCACTTAAATTTATTAAATACTAAGATAAATTTAGAAAAACTACTTTAAATATGAAAATTATTTAAAAAATGCTTTTATTACTTAATTAAATCAAAAAAATATTTGTAACTTAAAATGAACTTTAATACAAGCGAATGCGATCGCAAGTAACAATTACTGAATACGTTCCATGCTGAGCGCGACACAAAACAACTCAACAGTGCTGATGACAAACGTAAACAAACGCCGATACAGCAGGGAATCTGTAAACAAGAACAGCAGGTTCCAGGTTGGCTTTACAAATGATATTTAAAATTAAAATAAAACTGCATGGGAGAACTTTTACCCACACATAATGTAATGTAACTTTCAATGACCATTTGGTAGTATTTGTAATTTGCGGAGCAGGATAATTTTTATTGTATAAAATGAATATTTTAAAATTAATCAAGCTTATTTTGTTTATTAACAAAGGCTAATATTTTTCTATAATTTTAACTTTTTTTGTAATAAAAAAAGTTACTTTTCAACAAAGTTACTTTTCTTTTGTTGTTGCTTTTCAACAATTTATTTATTTAAATATTTTGCTTAGTTATTTTAAAGTTTGAATTTATTATCTGCATTCATTATAAGGCTTAATTACTAATGGAATTAATGTTACAAAAATGTAAACAAGTCAATGACCAGAAATTCTAAAATCCTCACAACCTCTGGTCCCAAGCTTTGTGGATTTGAGGGAGTCTACTGTATTGTTAAAACAAGAAAAATCAGGGTTCGTACAGACTCCTTGGATTCCTTAGAAACTACGTAGAAATGAAAACGTTCCCAAGTAGTACTTAGAACTACTTAGATAAACAAAATACTCCTTGGAAACTCCTTAAATTGTATTGCGGTTTTGCACACAATCGATATTGCTCTCGGAAAAATCTTTTATCCCGGATTATTGTAAATCTTTTTATTTATGTATGTGCACATAATTTAATTAAAGTATTCGAGAGTAGATAATGTGAATTAATATCTTGCAGAGATATTAATAATGGCACTTTTTTTTTCACTTTTCTATGTATGTCATGGACAGCATTCACCTTCAAAGAAAGTGATTAAAATAAAGTGCTCTAAAGCTGACACCCAAAATACAGTTTAAGTAAAACAAATATTTAAAACATTATCAATTTTCCAAATCCAAGATATGTTTAAGAAGAAAATAAAACTCATTCTAAATTATTTTAGAAAATTGGTAATGCTTTAAATATTTGTCAGATGTTGGCTTTAGGTCACTTTACCTTATCGCTGCTCTAAAAGAATAAATTCAGAAGTTATATTTTTTTGTGCATGTTGCATTAGCTTTTTTTTTTTTTTTTTTTTTTTTTTTTACATATATTTGACATTTTTTAAAAAGATGTATGCGATATATATAATAAGTGTTTCGAGTTTGACTGACCTCTGTGTATATGACCATTGGCACTGCTTAGGAAAGTTGATTGTGTATTTTTTTATTTAAACTTTCAAAATCACCAAGGTTGTGAGTTCTGTGCAATTTCAGCACCAATAATTAGATTCTAATAGAGAAAAATTTGTTTAAAATGTTCTTCTATCCAAATGGAGCATTAAAAATTGGGGTTTGTACCCCAATTTGTTTTTTATGTACATGTCACATAAATAACAACAAAAGTGGCAAGTCCTTAAAATTTTTTGGACTCCTTGGATTTTTCCTTCCCAACTCTGTATGAACCCTGAAAATTGATGCTTAACCACCACCCGGGTTTTTGTATGTGAGGATTAAATTTTGCAATCAATTTTCAACCGTTGCATTTGCACTTGAACAAAAAGGACTTTGACACAAAGTAAGGGACAAAATATTTCTGTTAATTTCTTAAAGAAAATTCTGTGAATTTCTTAAATACCTCTTGTAAACAATTTTTTTCATTTTAATAGAACACTAACAGTTCATATTTAAAATAGTTAAATCTCTTTATTTAAAAAAGTTAAATTAGGTTTTAAAAAAAGAACAGTTAATTACATAAAATTTGGAATGGGACAGGCATTTTTGCCTAGAATCACAATTTTATCCAAAATTTTTATTGATTTTTAAATTTTTTTATATTTGAAATGTTCAATATAATCTTCCTTAACTAATGCACAGCTGAAATCGAACTTTAAACATTAATTTATGTTTGAATTTTCTTCTTTTAACTCTTGGACAGTAAAAGAAGAAAAAAGTTTGTAAGCGAAGTTTGAAAATGGCCCATATAATAAAATGTACCGTATTTACTCGTATATAACATGCACTTTTCTTTTTTTTTAAAAAATTAAGGCAAATTTTATAGTTGTGCGTTATACACAGAATAATTTTTTACTGCTGGATGCAATCACATATGAATCAAGAAATGAATTTAAAGAAAACATAAATGCTCGGAAAATTTTATGTTATTGAAGTTTTGCTGCATTCCTTGCACATTTTAAATACAAAAACGCTACTAAACTTATTTAAATGCTAATTAGCCATTCTCATTGCCCTTGTCATTGACTCCCTATCTGAAGGCTAAAAATGTCATTTCGCCTTCATTTCTGGCCAAACGCAATGTTTGTTTCGACTTTCTTTACTTATTTTCTTTCACCATTCACTTACTTGCTGACTTTTAATCAACGATAGTAATTTGGCGAATTAAAAATAAAAACATTCGCCAAATGAAAAAAGTATTAGCCAAATAGATTTGCTGTGTAGCATAAAAAAAAAACCTTTAATCCTTTAATGTACCCCCCCTTTTTTTCTATATGCTCTAAAAAAAAAAAAAAAAAAAGAACCCTAAGTTTTTATAACTGTGACAGCGATTGTCATAAATCTAATTTCAACAATCCGCTACAAATGTAAAAAAATATGTATATACTAAATATATATATATATATTTATATATATGCATATGTATAAAAAAAGTAAAAGAAAAAAATCGAACACTAGCAATTTGGTGAATCGAATCGCTTGTTGACTCGCCAAATGAAGAATTGAGTCGCAATTTGGTGCATTGGCGAGCAACAGCTTACTTGCATATTAAATAAATTTAATATGCAAGTGGGTGTGTGTTATATAAGAGATTTTTTTAAAAATCCTAATTTTTTCTTGTAAAGTAAGGGATGGTATAAATAAATTTGATGTTTTTTCTTCCTTTCTGCCAATGAAGGTTGAAGGATGACGAGGGGAATGTGTTCAACTCGAAGTCTTCGAACATCATCAAGCTCAACAACAGCACGGTGCTCTACCTGAGGGAGGTCAACCGATTCCTGGCCCTAGTCTGCATACTCAGGGAAGACAACTTCAATGCACAAGGTATACATTTAAATAAATATGCCTTTTTTAAGACTCCATCAGGCGCGCTGTATCTGAAAGATACATGCATAAGAAATTCGTCGTTTTCGAAAAGAAAAGGGAGTTTTACGACCTTGACCTTCACAGTATCTGTACTTCCAGTCATTTCCGTCCCTGGAATGCAGTGGTTTCAAATTTTTGTTGATAGGAATTTCCGGTTTCGCGCTTTGTTAAGGATTTGTATCTATTAGATACATGCGCCCGATAGCGTTTGTAGTTAGTTTCCCACTGATACTAGGTTAGAATGCGTTAATACCTCAGTCTCTCCTGTTTAACTTTCGGCTTCAAAATGATAAATACTAAACGGTTTTTGGATTTGAATAACCCTAAAGACACAGGAATTGCCCATAAAATTTTATTTAGTGATGACAATGAAGATTCTGAACAGTTTGAAGAAAGTGACGATGAAACTCATTTTTAAACAATATATGATGCTGAAATACAGAATGTATCTATCAGATACAACATGAGGGAAGTGAACCGATTCCTCGCTCTCGTATGCATACTCAGGGAAGATATTCTCTCAGGGAAGACTTCAATGCACAAGGTATGCATTTAAATAAATATGCCTTTCTTCCCCCCCCCCCCCCTCGTCCAAACTGTTTTCCCTCTTAAAACATTTGAAAAAAAAATACTTTAAGAGGCAACAACAGTTCCCTTCAGTCTCAGGACCAATTTCAGTCTTGAAGGGATTTTTGACTCACTCAAAATTCTACTTTATACACTTAAATAACAGCAGTTTTACCATTTAATCACTTTCTTGTATTGTAAGAAATCAAATTTTAGCCATAATGCTAGGACTTGGAAACCCTTTTGCATTTAGTTATTTTCTAATGCTCAGAAAAGATTTCAGTCTTGGCCTGGATGGGTTTTCTGCACCGTCTTCCCCCCCCCTCCCCCTCCCCTCATCCAAAATATTTGAAAAAATAGGCAACAACTGTTCCCAAAATCACCTTCAGTTTCAGCACCAATTTCAGTCTTGAAGGGATTTTTGGCCAACTCAAAATTCTACTTTATATACAGGGATGAGATTCTTCAGACTTTTCTTCAATTTTTAAAGAAATATCACCAGTTAAATTTCGGGGAAAATTTTATATTTTTTCCTTAGTTTTTTACTTTTGTATTTGTACTTTGATATAATAGTCCATTTTTTCATGTAATATATAAATTTTAATGGTAATTATAATATTTATTCTGCTTGAAATTCATAAGTATTATTGTTCAAATGTCACTCGTACTGTTTTCAGATTTTTTACTTTTTTATCAATCTCATCCCTGTATATACTTAAATAATAGCAGTTTTGTCATTTAATCATTTTCTTTTTTTTATTGTAAGAAATCAAATTTTAGCCATAATGCTAGACTTAGAAACCTTCTAACCCCTTTTGCATTTAGTTATTTTCTAATGCTCAGAAAAGATTTCAGTCTTGGCTCGGATGGATTTCTTGCACCCATAAAAATCACTCATAAAAGAGTTGGTACCTTATTCTCCAGAACAACTCAGGGGATTTAAATTAGTGGTGCACAACCTTTTCAGGAGAAGGACCACTTACAAACATGTCTGGAATGACTGGAAGACAACTGGATGTGCATTGAAGTTATCAGGGAAGACAACTTCAATGCACAAGGTACATTAAATAAATATCCTTCTTTTTTAACCATTGAACTAGTTGGATGTGCCAATCCCAAAACTTTCTTCCATCTTATACGTACATTTTAATGTTTTTAAAAAATAGTTACTCATTTTAATTCAATACCTTACAAACTTTGTTTATCATCTTAAATTTCTGCTTCAATCAATTAATCCGAGTAAAAAAGAATTTCCGTCTCTGCACAAGCCAATGGGCAATAGAATGATAGGCAGATTTTTTTTTTTTTTTTAAATTCAGGGCGGATTTATTTGCTTTACCAAAAAATAATTATATAAAAAAATGTAGCATAGCAGCGCCACCTATTGGGCAGTTCACACCAAAACCTTATCAGTGGCAATGTATCTCAAGGTATTGCGGAATCTGTTGTTTGGTGAAATTCTGTGCATTAGTTCTTGAGATATAGCTATCATGAAAGACATGGCATTGCAGCGCCACCTGCAAGCCAATTTACACCAAAACTTAATCAGCGTCTATGTATATTAAGGTCTCACAGAATCTGAAGTTTGGGGAAATTCTGTGCATTAGTTCTTGAGATATAGCAATCATTAAAATAATGAAAAATGTAGTATAGCAGTGCTACCTGCAGGCCAATTTACACCAAAAACCAATAGGCACTAATTCATACCAAGGTCTAACTGAATATAAAATTTTATGAAATTTTGAGCATTAGTTCTTGAGATAGAGTGCTCACAAATTTTTTGTCACATACTGACAGACATTTGGACATTTTCAAAAAATATTCAAAACCTTCTAAAACATATAAATCCGTCAAAAATCGGAAGTCAAAAATTTTTACGAATTCAATACTTTCTTCTTGTAAAGATAGAAGAAAGTAAAATTGGTTGTTGTTTTTGGTGGAGGATTGAAAAAATGATGTGGTCACTTTTGAATTTAAATTAAATTCTTTACTTTTAGAAGAATTTTTATTTGAATAGGAAATTAAAATGTTTAAAATCATTGTAATAAAGGAGACAAATTTAAAACAAATTTACAAATGGGTAGATGGAAATTAACTGATACGGAAAAAAGCCGAAGCCAAAGAAATGAATGACCGTGAATGTCGCATTCAATGACATTAAACACAATATGCGTACTTAAACAATCATAAAGTGATTTTTATTTCGACTTTTTATTAATGTTTTACTAATTTATTTGTTATTTAAAATAAAAATTTAGTCAACATGTATAAGTTGCTTATTAGTTTGGCGATTCGTATCATTTGGCGAAATGGGTCGACGGAAAAATTAAGTAGTACTGTATTTGGTTTGGCACAAAAACATCTTTCAATGCAGAAAACGGGAATATCAAAAGATTACTGAGCTGCTGAAAACCAATTACGTGTTGAAAGGCAATCACGAAAAAGGAAGCAAATTTAATGCCGAACCGATTAATTGTAAAACAGCATGTCTCGAGGGCGACCCATCCACTAGCCATGGCATTTTACAATCGGTCGGTTCTAACCAGGAAATCTAACAAGCCAGAAAATGTTATAGCTATTACTCTTGATTTTCCACCACCTAAAAAGAAAACTAAAAAGCAATCAGCTTGGGAAAAACTGGAAAAAAACTTTTTTGATTCAATGTCTGATGGACCCATTCACAGATGCGATCAACTTTGGTTTAAAACTTCCATCACCAAAATTCTGTTCTGTAAAATCAAACAGTACATGCCAAAGTATCTTACAAGTATAACAGTATATGCCAAAGCTGTATTTTAATAATGATTACTTTTGCACCAACAATGTTACATAGTTTGAAATGTTTCTTTCGTCACCAATGGAGTGATGTAACTTAAATGAACCGTACCTTCAAATGGCAGCATGTATAAAGTCATTTGTAGCAGTAGCACGGATAATACACAATAAAACAACTGGTATCTAGCTTAAAATGATAGATGAATGTATCGAGTGAAACATTTTTCAAATGGTTAGTGTAATTTCTTAAATTACAATTAATTTATTTATTTATTTATTTTTGGCATAAATGAACTTTACACCCTTCGATTAGCCTAAAAACAATTTTTCTGAGAAATTAATTTTTTTTTTTTCCTTCATTGGAAATCTTTTCTCTCTTAAAACATTTTAAAAATGCTTTAAAGGTGTTCGTAAATCTGAAAGGGCAACTTTGTGACAAATGCATTAATTCATTTTTGTTGAGAATGGCAATTATGCATACGTAATATAGGGTAAGTCTTGCAATCGTTTTGAAAATCGAAAAAAAATTTTTGACAGATTTACACGTTTTACATAGTGGAGATTCCGAAAAACATATTTTTAGAAAAAAAATTTGCCGTCCATCTGTCTGTCTGTCTGTAAACACTCTATCTCCCGAACAAATTGAGATAGAGACTTGAAATTTTGTATGTAGTTAGTATGTAAGAATGCGACGAACCCTATTGAATATCAGCAACCTCGATGATCCGGAACTATATTTTTCGGACTCTCGAAAAATTCGTTCTGATCAAAGGTATATAAAAATTTTCGAATTTTTTTGTTCCAAGGAATGGACGTAAAAGGCAATAAAATAACACACATTTTGCATATAGAACGAAGTCGATCGGATTATGAGTTGCCGAGATATTTGTAATCCTGTTTTCCACATTCTTCGATTTTTCATGACCCTGTATTTCATTCAAATTTCAATTCAGAGGTATATTTTAATTGGAAATGAGACGTTTAATCCGACACAGTTAATTGTTAGTTAATAGAGTTATTATTTTTGGAGTTATAAGGATGTTTCTTTTACGCAGTTCGGTACTACTTGAGTAGTTTGGCGTTTTATATAATTTGTCGAAATCGGTACATCAGCAGTTCTTTAATATAACATTACTATGTATATTAACAATATTTGAATTTTGTTTATGAATTGCAATGCATTGTATAAATAGTTTTCACATGTTTTATTTTCATATACATATCCATGATGGGTAAGTATTACGGTGGCCCCCAACGACTAGTTTACAATTTACACCCAATTGATTTCAGAGTTTAGAGTGTACAGGGCTCCCAAATGGTCCCCTTTTTAGAAAAAGGTCCCCTTTAGTCCCCTTTTTTGTATTTTGGTCCCCCAAGTCCCCTTTTCTGTGTCTGAAAAAAATCACCGCGAAATAAAAAAAATCTCTGAAAATCACTAAAAGCTTAAAAATCCAAGAAGACAAAATTTATTAAAGTGGGCATAAAAACATTATAATGGGTATATAAAAAAGCGTGGTAACTGAAATTCTTTCATGAATCTAAATGTTAAAAAATCACCACAGAATACAGGCAAATTTTAAGAGACTCATTAAAATTCTTAAAAATTAAAAAATTGCAGAAGACAAAATTTACTATATTAAGCTACTGCTTGACCGGTCTTCAATATCGGTCTATGACATGCTCCCCCCCCCCCCTAAAAAAAAAAAAAAGGCAGTGGCTTTTGCACAAAAATACTTCGCTTTTGAAATGGCCAGCCCAAGCACCCAATCTGAATACTATAGAAAATCTTTGGAATGAACTTTAGAAACATGCTTGAAATTACTATTAAAACTCCAATTCAGCATGGATGGAATTTTCCCAAAAATTTCAAAATGATTGGAAAAACATACCGTCACAGACGATTTTTAACTGTTTATTGAATCGATGCCAAGTCGCTGCACCTCGGTACATTTTGCTAAAGGTATGACAACAACATACTAATTATAAATCTAGTTGATCACAGTAATTTTCTGTTATAACACAATTTTTTTTCCTAACTTTCCAAGGTGGCCAATAACTTTTGAAAGCATGCATTTTTTTTTTTCAATTAATTTTGTCAGTTGTATTTATTGATATTCATTTGTTATTCCATAAATAAATTCCTAACTATTATTTCAATAAAATGTATGAGTATCACCTTGAGATTCCTCTTTGTATGGATATACTTTCAAAATAACAAAAAATTTTATGCCGGCCGAAAACTTTTGACCACCACTATAATAAATTGTTGTTGATTAGTTTTTGATATAAATCGCTCTACATGTGGCACTTCTATGCAGCTTTTTTCATGATTTCTGCAATCAATCACCAAAACCAATGCACAGAATTTTACCAAACTTCAGATTCGGTTAGTCCTTAACATGAATTGACATTTTTTATATTTTGGTATAAATTGCTCAACAAGTGGCACTGTTAATCTGCATTTGTTGCGATTTCCACAATAGTTCTATATCCAAAATTAATGCACTGAATTCCATCAAACTTTAGATTCAATTAATCCTTAAAATGAATTCACCTTTTTTACATTTTGATGTAAATTCATTTACAGGTAGCGCTGCTATGATGCATTTTTTTTTAGGATTTCTGCAGTAAATCTATCTAATTTAATGCATAAATTTTTGTCTAACTTAGGATTCAGTTAGACGTTGACACAAGTTGTTACTGATTAAGTTTTGGTGTTAATCTTTCAATAAATGGTGCTCCTAAGCTGCATTTTGTGGAATTTGCACAAGTTTAGCTATATTCATATTTGATATTCATATTTTCTAATGCACAAAATTTCATATCTTTAGAATTCCAATGATGGGCATAGATTGCAATTTAATTTTGGGATTGTGATAGTGAATTTTGAAGTATTAACATGCATGAGGTAGAAGAAAGTTTTGGGATTGCCACATCCAATTAGTTTGACAAGGATTGTTCCCAGGGGTACAGAATATTTACATGTACTGCATTTATAGATTTTAAACTTATGCATATATGCCTATTTTTTGACACTAATTCTGAATGTGTAATTTTCTAAAAAATTAAGATTTTATTTTATTCAAATATCGCTTTTTAAAAAGAAATGCTTTTGTATGACATGTCATTTAAATCTAAGCTTTTCTCCGCTAATTATCATTATTTTATGTCTGATTTGTTATTATGGGCTATATAAAATGAATTTATTGGCCTCTTTTATTTATGAGTGGTAGTAGTTAGCACTAATTAAAATATTAATTTTAGCTAAAAAAAAAAAAAAAAAAAAAAAAAAGAATGAAATCAAGAAAAGTAATCAAGTCATCGATTTTAAAATCTCAGATATTTTTTATAACACAAAAAAAGTTTTAAGAAGTGTGTGTGGGGGCAGTAAGATTAAATTTCTAACTTTCTTTTTTAAATCGCCAGGGTCTAACTTAAGTATTTTAAGCAATTTTTTAACTCAACCCCTAATTAAACTACAGCGAGATTCAATCTCATTTGAAGGGTTGACCAAAGGAGGTATCTCATCGAGCCCCACATCTTGCTAGAGTTTATTTTGACCCAGACACTTAGGGGCATTCCTTCATGTACATGTTCGCGGGGGGGGGGGGGGAGGGGGGGGGGGTAGAATCAGAAAATTTTACCACACATCCTTTTAAAACTCTTAGCTTAAGCACCCATTTCCCACCGTCTTAACTCATTTTTTCATCACTAGCAGATATTTTAATGTTTATTTGCATTCATTACCACTCCATAAATTTTCTAAAAAATTAAGAAAAAAAAAATCCGCTCAACATATCTTAACAATTAGCATCTTTTCATCCCTTTCTGTCACCAGGGGATGCTATTGAAAAAAATTCTCAAAAAATTTAATCTACAATATGTCCTGTAATATCTTAAATGAAAAGCCAGGTTATGAATAATGTTATTCTTCACTCTCTCTCTCTCTACCTCCATTCTCACTGCCTTATATCATCCCCGTATTAAATCCCCGTTAGGATTTAATCATTATAAACAATTATTAACTTTTAATAAATTTAGTTATTAACAATTTTGGTTTATGAATTAAAGGTTAGAATGTTTTGAAAGGAATATTAAATAAAATCCCCTGAGTGATTTGTGATCATATTTACCCACTTATTTATTTTTGTTAACTGATCACTATTATTTTTTACCTGTAACGAGAATTATCAAGGTGAATGCTTAAATATATTAAAGTTTTTTTTTTTATTATTTAAGTATATTTTTCAGTAGGATATTTAAATGTGCTTAAATAAAATTGTGTACATTGTTTATTGAAATCTTATAAAGATAAACATCTGACATATTTTCTGGGGTTATTTTAAAAATTTACTTTCTTATTTAGGAAAATTTGTGCTATATTTTTACACACATATGATCCTTTTTTTGGTTTCCATTTTCAGTAAAAATGGTCTTCCAAAGTACCCTTTTAAAACAAAAAGGGTCCCCCAAAGCCCCCTTTTTAAATAAAAATGGTCCCCTAAAGTATCCTTTTTAAACAAAAATGGTCCCCCAAAGTCCCCTTTTTAAATAAAAATGGTCCCCTTTCCCCCTTTTTGAGGACTAAAATATGTTGGGAGCCCTGAGTGTATGAAGTCAAACTTAGAAAATACTCTCTCAATTGATGATGAGCTAGCAGGGCTTGATAGTAAAAGCCTTGCTACTTGAGCAAGTTTGTCATAAATCTGAAAATTTGACCTGCCTCCAATTTTTTTCCCCCGTAAATGATAATACAATACAGTAATAATGAATTTTTAATATTACATCTAATCTTGCATATGTGCAACAGATATTTAATGTGAAATTTTATAGATCAGTGTAGCATTTGAGGTTTCTGACGGGGTTTTTGACAAGAGGCTTTTGACATGACGGTTTAAACCATGGTTTAAACCGGATAAAACCGCACACTGTCAAAAACTTGCCAACCCTGGTTTTGAACCACATTTTCTGACGAGAGCAGAAAATAATGTCAATGAAAGGTAGATGATCATGTGATCAAAATGGCATATAACTCGGTAGGTCATTTCATTATTATAAAATGGAAATCTGAATTCGATTCAAAAGTGCTTACATAGCAAGACCATTCAATTTGATATCTTCTCCGTTCAAAAATGAATTCGGGAATGTGTCAAAACATTTTGCGCAGAGCAGTTGAGAACAAACACCCCTATTATAAATATATATATATATATATATATATTTTTTTTTTTTTTGTTTCTTCTCCAAACTGTTTTCTCTCTTAAAACATTTGAAAAACATTTGAATTCATTAAGAGTGTACACTAGTCATGCGGTAAAAGCCGAGCGCTAATGTAAAGTCTATGGGGGTGTTCTTTTCGAATATCTTGTTCAAATTTTAATATTTTTGCACAAGATAGCTGAGGGCGATCCACAACTGGCCTAGTTTTTACTTTTTCGATTTTGCTCATATATTTTTTATATTATGATAGTTTCAATTTCAGAACCGGTTTAAATCGGTTTTGAAAGTTAAAATAACTTTTTAAAAAAAAAATCTGAAACCAAAATCGAAAAAGTAAAAACTAGGCCGGTTGTGGATCGTCCTAAGCTAGCCTATGCAAAAAAAATCATGTAAAAATATTAAAATTTGAACGAGATATTCGAAAAGAACGCTCCCATAGACTTTACATTATCATCCGGGTCTTTTTGAGTACTTTTTCTGTGACTATTGTGGGCTCTTAAGGAGCAACAACAGTTCCCCAAAACACTCTTAAAACAGTTTATATCAATGTACCTTATTTTCCAGAATTACTAGTGTGATTTAAGTAATCTATAGAGAAAAAAATAAAATAAAATAACTAAGGGTGCTATCACTATTATTGCAATGGAACTTTTTGTAATGAAGGCTCTTTTTTGGCTTATATAACAGAAACTATTGCGTGTAAAGAAATGAAAACAAGATTTTTTTTTTTTTTTTTTTAGAATATGTATGTAAAACATGCGGAAACAAACAGTTTTTAAGTTGTAGAATTTTTTTAAGCATTATTTAATGTTGAAGTCAGTCAATACTGTTCTGTTAAAAAGTTTTATAGGTTCAAAAAAACAGGTACATGAGTTACTAGATTGCAACATACAGTATGCAATTAATTTTTTAATTTTATCTTTTTTTTTTTTCAGTTGTTTTTATCTAAAATTTTACTATATCAATAGCAATTTATGAGATTTTAAAATTCATTTTTATTGTTTTTTACATATTGTCTCAGTAGCAGAAACTGTCCAGCACAGCAATATGCACTACAGATTAATCATTACACCAGCTTAAAGAGAAAGGCTGGGCGTTTTTTAAAAAAGCTGAAATTTACTTTGTCTCTAGATTTATGGTATTTGTTTCATAATTTTACTTTTAAAGGCAAATTTTTCTTATTTTATGGGACATTGTTGTTTTTTGTAGGCACTGTTGGGATGCAGATAAATTTCTGCTGCAGACTGACTCAAAAAAATTCAGCTTCTGGACATATTGTTGCCAGCGTTTATAAAAGCACAAATATTGATGTCCCTCGTTGAAAAATATGTTTATACATGAATATTAAGAGAAGCTAAACTTTAAAATAATTAAATTATTACATATGAAAAGCATTTAATAATGAAATTTAAACTATATTTTAAAAGCCAAAATAATGATGTATTTATAAAAGCTTTTCAACAGAATATTATTTACATATAAGAAAGAACTTATATATCTGTGAAAAGCATTCAGTTGAGGAAAAATTGTGTCACATTGAAAACAATATACAATAGACTCCCTCAAATCCACACTCCTAAAATCCAAAACTCTCTAAAATCCACACATATTTTACAGATGTAAACAATGAAACATTCAGTTCAGATATAACTGCAAAATTTCACTTTTTTAGTTTTAGATCAATTCCATACATTTTTTAATTTTTGTTAAGGTTATTAAATTCATGTTTTTTTTTTTTTTTTTTTTTTTTTTTTCTTTCATGAAGAAAGAATAATTTATTTCTGAAAAAATAAAGATATTTCTGATATCATTGGTAATCATAATCTTACCACATATATTTATGTAATAATCAAGCTTCATTAGATATTATGTCTGGCTAAATCTGAAATAAAGCTTCATTATCTTATGATCCTGATGTGAATTAGTAATGTACCTTTATGAAGCACATTTCATTGAATAATTTAGGAAAAACACATTTCATCTTTATATTGAATATTTAATTGTACATTATTGATTATTAAATTGACCTTTGCTTTTAGTATTTTAATCATTTTAAAAACTATCTCAATTTTTATTATTTTAGTTTATTACTTATTTCAGTATATAGTAAGCATTCATTACACTCTTGATTTCATTATTAATTACATTCAAATTACTGTTTAAAAAGTATAAACAAAGCAATGACCAGAAATCTGCAAAATTCTAAAATCTGCAAAACTTCTAGTCCCAAGCTGTGCGGATTTGAGGGAGTCTACTGTATTTAAAAAGTCATTATTAAAACAATTTTCTTATAGCATCTAAAGAAAGCTTTTTTGTGGATAGATTACTCAAATCTGCAAAACCAGCCATTAGCTGTCAGGGCAGTGTTTGAATCCAAAAAAAAAAAAAAAAGCTCTTGGTGATAATTCAGCCAATGTCACTGATGATGGTGATTATCATTTAATCTTTTCTAATCTTTAAAGATAATCTTTTTTAAAAAACAAAGTAAATTGTTTTTAAAGCCTGTTGGGTTTGTAGAGCTCAACATATTTCCCGGTGCTGCTATACAGGTGGGAGGAGGAAGGGTTGATTTTTGTTGATGCGATATTTGATGATTTTGCATTAATTGGCAAGGATCTGAAAAATGGAACCAGATCGATCCGCATGCTGCCAGATTCTGTATTATACATGTGTGTCCGTGTGTCACCATTCTGCCATCAAAAAATACATGAAGATGTGCATAGAATTGAACCAAATTTTTTTTAAATATTTTTGACTGTGGTCCTCCTTCAATTTTAAAATATTCTGCCAGAAGGGGGCACTGCAATAGCAATTTTTGGCCCATTTTCAATATTGTACCACCTAAAAGTATATGAAGTTATGCAAAGAATTAAACCAAAATTTTTGTTTAAGTATTTGGCTATGGTCAGCACCCATTTTTGCCGATCCTACCAATGCTAGCACAACGAAGAAAATACAGGCTTCTGATTGGTTGAATAATTTAAAGAGCATTTTGTTTTGGTTCATTTTTGAGTTTACATTTATTAATCGCTGGTTTTTGTTTGAAAAGCTTTTAAAAGATGGATTTTGATTAATTTCCTGATGATTTTACATATTTATTAATGGATAAAAAGAAAGATTTTCTGGAATTTTGAATTAATAAATAAGTTAATAATGATGTTTTAAAATTGTTCTGTATTACTTAAAAAATATAAAAATAAAATTGGAATTTCTTTTTCTTTACCTTAACATTATAGATCAATTTATTTACAAACAGTAATAACATTTTCTTTTAATGGCGTCAATTATGCGATATTTAAAAACCCAATTGTTCTCTATTTCTTAAAACAATATTAATATTATTATTTCTTTATTTTAAAGAAATAATAATGTGTATGAATACCCATATATGCTCCAAATATATACATCCCCATTCAAAATGGTTTTTTTTACAAACAACAATTATTCTTTAAATTATTCAACCAATCAGATGCTCGTATTTATTTTCCTATGCCTGCTTCAGTGGGATCGGCAAAAATGTGGTCAGCACATGCTCCTTAAACTTGAAAAAGAAAAATATGCCAAAAGGGGGCGCTATAATTGCAATGTTTGTGCCATTTTCATTATTTTACCATCAAAAAGTGTATGACGTTATGCATAGAACCATACTAATTTTTTTGTATATACAGTCAAAGATCTATAATCCGCACACCCATAATCCACTGTTTTCTATAATTCACGTTATTTTACGAATGTAAACAATGAAATAAACAGTTAAAAAATTTACAAATTAGTGATTCAAAAACGATTTTTTTTTTTTAAAAAAATGAGAAAACAGTGAATTATGGGTGTGCTGATTATAGATCTTTGACTGTACGAATTAAATATTTCCAGCTGAGCAAAAAATTGACCAGGCTGGGAATCGAACACACATACTTGGCTTACAAGAGCAATGCTTTACCTGTTAAGCTACCTGGGCGATAGCCAGCTGGGATTTTCCGCTCAGATAACCTTATTGGTCATAACATCTGGTCTGTCATTTAGACAGCTCAACAGAATAGACTGCAGGTAATGGAACTCCATATGACGATGGGTGCATAGATATACTCGTAGATATACTAGTACTTTTCTACCAGCTGGCTATCACCCAGGTAGCTTAACAGGTAAAGCATTGGCCTTGTAAGCCAAGTATCTGGGTTCGATTCCCAGCCTGGTCAATTTTTCGCTCAGCTGGAAATATTTAATTTGTTTGATTACTTTACCAATCAGTTAGATTGTGTTGAAAATAATAGTATTTTTTGTATATGACTATTTTTGGTCTGGCAAGCAGGTCCTCCCTGAATTTGAAAAAAAATTCTTCCAGAAGGGAGCTCTGTAAATGTGATTTGAGTGCTATTTTCATTATTGAACCATCGAAAGGTGTATAAAGTTACTTACAGAACTGAACCAAATTTTTTGTGTTTGACCTTTGGCTTGACCTTGACCTTTGGCTCTGCTGACCTTTGGCCAGCAGATCTTCCTTGAATTTGGCAACATTATAATAAATAGTGTAGCACTTTTTGTATCCTTTTCTTGATTGCTTGTTATTCTATTGTCCATCAGCTTGTGCAGAGATGTCCTGCTAAACCGGATATTTGTAAACAGCTGATGAAAACAGAATAACGGAAAACTGTTGATTTGAATAAATATCATGATTAATATATATATTTTTTTATAATGCTTTGAAATTATATTTTTATTGTTTGTCCCTCACCCCCACACGAAATATATATTCATTAATAAAGGGATAGCTTTTAAAGCATCAAAACAATTTTAATCTGTTTTGAATCTGTCAATAAAATTTCTAAGCAAAGAATGAAAGCTATTTTTATTCAAGGATAAGTTTTATAAATGCTTTTTAGTGTTTCCTAACCTTAATTTTTTTATATATATGTGTAGTTTTTCAAATTATTGCAATACTATACAAAGAAGCATCAATCGTAGTTGATGCCCATTTTTAAAGCTGTTCGAAACTTTTGTACTTAATGTATCAAATGAAAATAATCATTTATCCGTCTTTCTCAAATAACGCGAGATTTGTTAATGAACAAGAAATGCAGTTTGAACTTTGAAAACGACCACCTAAGAAAACCCCCGACAAAAAATATTTTACTGAACAAAAGGAAGGCATTGTTAAAAAAAATTTCATGCCTATTGATGCTTGATCCCCAGCGACACTGCTGATGTCATATGAATAAGCAGGGATGGGACACTGGGTTTTATTATATAAAGATAGACAGTGTCCTTTTTTGTTTTCATCCTGCCCTTCAAGGTTGGCAAGTTTCTTCCACAGTGAAAAAAAACCGGCTGGAAGAAATAGGTTTCTTCTAAGTGGAAGAAACTGTTTTTCTTTAAGAACTTGCCATATATTTTCAATTTTGTAAGATATAGTAAATATCTTCTACTTATAACATAGGTTCCCAACCTTTTCTGGTCCACCGCCCCCTTTACAAGAGAAAAAACTGCCAACGCCCCCCACCACCACCATTTTCCATAATAGTTAATTACACAAAATGTTAAACCATTGTTGAATATTTATCTATATTTTATCTGTCTATCTATCTATTAAGAATAATAAAGTAAAAGTTAATTAAAACGACCATCAAATGTAGTAAAAAAATGCTTATTTAAAATTAAAAAATAAATACAAAACCAATAAGAATTTCTAAAACAAACAACGAAATAGTTGGGGCTGATGGAGTTTTAACAATTTGCTCACGTCGGATTCCAGTTTTTTTTAACATCAGTCACAAATTGTCTGATTCTTTTCTTAGACAATAAATTAGCTACGGCACGGAGCCCACTCTCAGCCAAATGTGATGAAGGAAAAGCAATTAAAATTTTATGTACGCTCGTCACCAATCTATATTAGAGAGCTGTATTGGCTTTTGAAATTAGAATTCTTGGTATCCATTTCTGAATTTTATTCTTAGTTCTCATTTGATGTGAGTTCCACGATTTCCTCCTCCAAATATGATGATACTGCTGTATCTCCATTTGTGAAAGGCAGGGGTGCAAAAATCTAGGCGCCAGCAGGCAGTTTCTTACCACAAAATTCATTTCGTTTTTCTTCGTCTAATATTTCGTGTAAAATTCCTGCTAGAATGCTATTAAATTTTGAGCGAAAAAAACTTTAAAATTTTACTGGTGAGAGACTACCCTCTGGCGCCTAGATTTTTGCACCCCTGGTGAAAGGATCTAAAAATGAACTCGGTATATTCATGTATAAATATCAGTATCAAGAACTAATCAAATCTGAAGTTTGGTCAAAATCTGAGAGTTAGTTCTTGAAATAGAGCTGTTGTAGAAATCGTGAAAAAGGCAGCATATCAACACCGCCTGTTGAAAAATTTTCAACAAAATGTAAGTATCATCCATTCGTGTCAAGGACTAACAGAATCTGAAGTTTAATGAAAATCTATGCAGCAGAACAGGAGATAAAGCTGTTGCGGAAATCGTGAAAAAGGCAGCATAGCAGTGCCACCTGTTGAGCGATTGACACCAAAAACTAACCAGCATCAATTTATATCAGGAACTACCTTAAAATAAGTTTTTATTGAATTCCGTGCATTAGTTGTTAAGATAGAGCGCCCGCAAAATGAATGTCACATTCAGACAGAATCACAGACAGACATTTGTTAAAAACATGTTTTTTGGAATTTCTGACCCTTAAAACGTGTTAATCCGTCAGAAAACGAATTTCGAAAATTTTCACGAATTCAATACTTTCTTCTTGTAAAGATAGAAGAAAGTAAAAGTAGGCCATATTTTTTCTATCAGCACGCATTTATTCAAATGCTCCTGTAGCCTAGGAGCAGTGTTAGAAATTAGCGGTCGTTAGTCGTCAAATATAACTAAAAAATTGATTTTGACCACTAGAAAATTATTCTCGGTCATCAAATTTGACGCCTAGCTTTTTAAAAAATATTTATTAGATTTTCAGTTTCAAAAATTAAATAAAGGTGTCTCAGGTGAAAATTCGGAACTAAAAAACATCGTGAATTTGACAAATAGTCGCGGAAAAAATTAATTTCGTTAATTGCTCGCATAAAAAATCGCCGATTTCGCCAAAGGATCGAAAAAAAATTTTTTTTTTCCAAAAAATAGTGAAAAGGCAAAAATTTTTCTAAAATGATAACGGAAAAAATGGAAATTTTCTACAAAGAATTGAGAACAGAAATGCAAATTTCGTCAAATAATCGCTGGAAAAGTGCAAATTCTGTTAAAGAATCGCAAAAAAAAAATTCTAATTTCGTCCAAAAAAAAAAAAAAAAACCTGGAAAAACGTAAACTTTGTCATAGTATCGCAAAAAAAAAAAAAAAAAAAAAAAAACCCGCAAATTTTTACAAAGGATCGCGGAAACAAATCTTAATTTCGTCGTAGAATCTTTAAAAAAAAAAAAGCCAATTTTGTCAAAGAATTACAGAAAAAATGAGAATCTTGTCATAGGATTTCAAAAAACGACAAATTAGTCAAAAATCGCAAATAAACCAGCAAGTTTCATCAAAAGATTGCCAAAAAAGGCTAGTTTCTTCAAAAGATCGCGAAAAAACCGACAAGTTTCTTCAAAAGATCGTGAAAAAACATGATAAAGCTTGTCAAAAGATCGAAAAAACAGCAAGTTTCGTCAAAAAATCATAAAAAACGGCATATTTTGCCAAAAAATTCGTAAAAAACGGCAAATTTTGCCAAAAAATCGTGAAAAAAACCAGGAAGTTTCTTAAAAAGATCACGAAAAAAAGGCAAGTTTCGTCAAAAGATAGCAAAAAATTTTGTAAAAGAGGATGAAAAAAAAAAAAGTACTGGGAGTGGATTTGTCTCTCGTCTCTGCTGTAACCTTTCAGAAAATTTGATGCGAATTTCAAATTTTTTTTTAATTAAAATTATTCCTAAATTATATACAGTAATATTAATATGAATTTTAGAAACAGCAACTAAAAATCTTAATTTGACGCCTAAGATTTTTACAGTAGTCGTCATTTGACGCCTGCCTTTTATCTCCCAATTTCTATCACTGCCTAGGAGCCTTCATGGGTTCATTTAAAAAAACATTTTGGAAAATTAATCACAACGATTGGCTTGTGGGAGAATGCCTAGATTCATACTTCAAATACTCAATACTGTAATGCCGGTATTTCTTCTTCGATTAAGATACTTTGAAACTCATAATTTTTCCTTATATAAGTTTAAATAAATTTGCTTTTGAACAAATTTATAGATATAATAATTTTTATCACTTTCACTAAAAATAAACAATTTTTTAAACTGATTCAAATCACGGGTTCGTTTGAAAAAATCTTTGTTCAGTCATGTGTTATTATACTTGCGAATTTTTCGAAATACAGATTAACACATTCGCTGCCGATCACGCACCAGCGCGTGATATGGCTCCAACGTTATGGGGCCACTCACGATACAGGGCGTGGTGTGAGGTGATGTCCAATAGCCAGTCACGCGCTGACGCGGGAAAATTTTTCACTGGTTCTTTGTTATAAAAAGTAAATTGGCTTCTGGAAAAATCTCACTTCTACAGTGCGGCATTAACTATCATCACATCTTCACGTAAGCGGCAGCGAACGTATTAATAAATAAATAATTCTGTTTCAAACTTTTACCATACAATTATTGTAGTCCGAATTTTGTAGTCCACAATTTTTAAATTCATAAAGATTTTTATGTGATTCATAGCGGTTTCTCCTCTTCCGCTGGGATATTTTGATATTCATGAAATAATTCAAATGCAATGTTTTTAGACTAATAGAATAAAATTTTGTTTTTAGCGATTTTAGCCCTTCTACGTGTTTCACGAGATTTTTGATGTGATTTTTGACATTGGTAAAATAAATTACTCTCCCCTCCCCTCATATCTATATTCATCTTTATAGATTTTCATATAAAGGTGTAGTTAAGGTTTTTTTTTACGGGCCAGACAACGCAGTCAAGATCAATTATTTTCATTACATTAGTTCCTAAATACGTAAGTATGCCATGACCGCCCCCTTTGACTGTCCCAACGCCCCCCAGTTTTCTCTAATCACGCTACCGCCCCCCTGGAAGGCTCCAGCGCCCACTGGGGGGCGGTACCGCCCCCGTTGGGAACCTATGACTTATAATCTTATATAAATTAATTTCACTGGACCAAAACAAATTTAATTAAGTATATATGCTTAATTAATAATTATATCTGTTTTTTTTAGCCAAGATCACACACAACACTTATCTAGAGATCTTCAACCAAGGGCTAAATAAAAAGAAATTTTATCCAAAATGCACAAAATCAATTAAAGGCTATCCATTTCAATTTAACCAACATACCGTATTTTCGGGTGTATAGTCCGCGGCTTATACAAGAAAAAAACCTTCCAAAAAGCCACTACGGCTTATACATGGTGCGAGTCATACAAAGATTTTTTTTAAAAAATTGGAAATTGTGTTATTTTTTCTCCAATTTTTAAACATCAAAAAATTTGGAAAAAAAAAACCATCGAAATTTGTAAATTTTTTTTCGCTATGCCGTGAAATTTAGAGGGTTCTCCCATGTTTGTAAATGTTTTTTTTTTACTGCTTAAATACAGTTATTTCTGGGTTAGGAAGAACTGTCGCAATTATCGCCAAGTATTGCACTGATAGATCTATAACAGCCATTGTGTTTGTAGAGTACAAAATCCAAAATCCGGAACCCTTCCAACCTCGACGATTCTGAATTTAAGATCATTTTTAGTTTATTTAAAAAGAATAATAATAATCTACTCTACCCTGTTGCAAAGAACAAAAAAAAAAAGGTGCGTGATTTATGTCATTTCGGAACAATTCAGAGCAGTTCTTCTTTTTCGAAACGATTCCGAGGAATCGTTTCTTTACAGAGTCGTTTTATTTCAGATGGAATTCAAGGAATCGAACTTTTCCGGAGTCGTTTAATTTTGGATAGAATCCGAGGAATCGTTCCTTTTCGGAGTTAGTGCATTTCGGACCGATTCCAAGGATTCGTTTCTTTTGGAAACCAATGACTTAAGATACGTATACATTTTATGCCCGAAATTTTGAATTTATCACCCATTTTCTCTTTTTTTTTTTTTTTTTTAATTTTCGAAAAAATTCAGAAAAAAATATCATGCTTGTTTGAAAAAAAAAAAAAAATGCGCATAAACGTCGCATTGCTTGAAACTTTATCTTAAAACATGTAAACGCAGCGGCGTTTCTTCCGAAAATTACGATACTGATAATCTTAATTTTTTAGGTGAATTACATTAGGTATTATGCATCACGAAAAAATTTGGTAAACTTGTGTTAAAAATTATGACTAATGGCTTCTAATTTCGAACCCTGATTGAAATATATGTTCGTAAATGGTGTATAGTCTGCGGACTATACACCGATGCATCTCCGCGGGTTATACACGAACTTTTTTTACTGCACTGCTCGATTTAGAGGTGCGGGCTATACACCCAAAAATATGGTATTTTTTAATTATTTAAATTTCTGAAACTAGTAGTAAATAGTACGGATTCTTTAATAATGGTAGAATGAAACCCCTTTAAATAAAAGCTTTTAATTTACATCAATTTTATTAATGTAAGTAATGTATAATGATTACTGTATTAAATAGAGATCAACCAAAAATGTGGTTTTGTGTTCAGCTCAGAATCAGAGTTTGCCAAAAATGTGGTCGAAAATTCGGGCTAGACCAAAACACTCAGTATTCCAAAAATCTTGTTTCGGAAATTTTCAACATTAGTCATTGATTTGAACTGTATCAGCTCAAATGAATGTATCGCAGTGAACTTCATTGTTTATAATTATCAGTCAGGAATTATCAATCATCTCATAGAAAATTTTTAGTTTAAACTGCATTAGTGTTTCAAATATTCATTGAGAAAGTTCTAGAATAACAAATTATCATTTACAAAAATCAGTATAGAAGAAAAATCAAGGTGTGTACACCTAAAATATTTTTTGATAAAATGAAATTCATATAATTAGAAAATCTTTCTGTGTCATGGATGAATTAATTACGTGTTATTGCATATGAAAATAAAGTTTTTGGATTATTAACAGTTGTACATAATTAATAAATACTTATACTATGCATATAAATAATTTAGAATTATGTATGTAATTGTTTTTGGGCCAAAAGATAGAAAGGTCACCTAAATTTGGTTTTGGCCTTAAGGTCAAGGTTTAAAAAAATTAAAAAGGTTTAAAAAAATTATTAAAATCCTTATTTTTTTTAGTACAATGCAACTTAGTATAGCAAAAAATGAAGATTTTGTTTTCAAGTTCTACACTTCAGGATAGTTTAAAAGTATTTTGACATACTCATAGATATTTTTAAGATACCAATCTTTTAAAATCAGCATTGAGATATTCATGCTAGATGAAAAATATAAAAAAAAAATAAAATACAATTTTATTTATTTATTGTGCTGCACAGTTTAAAATAATGTACTTTTATATAAAAATAATACATTTCTATATGAAAAATAAGCAATTTGTAGGTAATTTCTTTTTTTATAAATGGAGCAATTAATAAAAAAAAACCCACACCTCTACCTCTAGAGTAGTAAAAATCCATCACCTTAAAAATGTATGCTGAACCTGAAGTTTGTTATTAAAAAAATAAAACCTTACAAAAATAATATTTTTAATTATAGTTCAGTTTTCCAATTTAGATTTCATGTAATTATACTTTAATTTTTTTACATAGTTAATATACTTTGAGCATTTGTTTGATTTCTGGTGGTTTCTTCCATTTTCTTCTAGTTTCTTCCACTGTCCTGGAAGAAACAGGTTTCTTCCGGAAGAAACCCAACCCTGCTGCCCTTTTTCCTTCTAAAATGAATACTAAATTATAAATTATCACTTTTGTAATTAAAGCATAAAAATATATATTACACCCTGACGCAAAAGTTTAGACAATGAAGAAATTCTTACATACTTTGAAAAATATTTATTCAATTTTCAAATCACTGCCTGAAATTAATGTGCTGTGTATATAAACAATATTTATAACAAAGAAAAGTGGAATTGTGCATATTGCAATAAATTAAATGGTAACAAAAATAAACTGCTGTCTCAAAAGTTTAGACACAAATCAAATAAAATCGAAATAAACAATTTTTAAAACCTGGTTGCGCATCCATGCTTCTGTATTACGTCAAATATACGAGATTGCATCGAAGAAACTAAATCTTGCATAGTTTGTGGATTGATATCGCGCCATGCATCCTCAATAGATGTCTTAAGTTCCTGTACAGAAGAGTATTGTCTAGTGTTGCTATAAACTTTGCGACACATGATGCTCCAAAGGTTTTCTATGGGGTTAAGATCTGGGCTACATGCTGGCCAGTCGAGAACTCTTATATTATGGGAATTAAACCAAGATTTTGAATGTTTTGCAGTGTGAATTGAAGCATTGTCTTGCTGAAATTCCCACTGAGGACCCCCTAGAAGCTCAGCAAATGGTTTTCTTCTAATGTCTGTGTATAATGCTGTGAAGTTTGACGACCACTGGTGAAGGTCAGAGATACTTGTCCATTATAGCAAAAGGCTGCCCAAACCATCACCGAGCCCCCTCCTTGTCTGCGACTAAAAAAATGTCGAGGTTCCTTCCGCAAGTCATGCCAATACGATAAACAACCATCTGGACCATCCAGATTCCACTTTTTTTCATCGCTAAATATGACTGCCTGCCATTTCTCTCCATATGACATATGCTTTCGAGCCCACATCATTCTTTGTAACTTATGATGTGGCTTCAGAGCTGGTTTCTTCTGCATTTTGTTATAAACGATTGTTCCTTTTTTCAAAATTCGTCTACGAATCGTATCCTTTGATACAGAGAGTCCCGATGAGCTTTGAACTCCACGTAAGCTCATTTGTTGAGTACTCGCTAGTCTTTGTATCAGGCGATCCTCTCGTACATTTGTCACACGTGGCCTCCCAGACCGACATTTTGCTTTATATTCGGAACCACTCAATAAAACTCGATAAATAGATTTTTTTGACCTATTAAGAATAGCAGAAATTTCAGAAACGCTCTTCCCTTCACCTTTCAACTGCCAAATCCTTGAAACCTCATTCACTTGAATTTCTTTAGCTCTCGGCATGTCGACTATGAAGCGCAATCGTTTGCAGAACTTAAGTAATTTGTGACACCATCGATTCTAAATTTGCATATGCCAGCGACTATTCAAAGAAATTTAGAATAGTGTCTAAACTTTTGCGACATGAAAAAAATTAGTATTATAGCAAATAAAACGACTGTCTTTTGTACATAGCATTTTAAATCAGTTTTTGAATATATTTACAGGTTTTTGTAATTCTGACGTCATAATTCTACATTTTAAAGCTGAATGACGTCATTGTCTAAACTTTTGTGTCATGGTGTATATACCTAATTAAAGATTATTTGTTTAATAATTTTTGATTTTAAGTAGTGCTAACAGTCTAATATTAAATAGAGTTACTGATCATTTGAATAAATGTAAATATCATCCATGTTTTATATAGTCTTACATAATTATCACAAAATATATTATTCTGCTAATGAAAATACTAATTTGCAATAATTATAATTCCTGTAATTACTAACTAGTAATTAAATTTTAAAAATTAAAGTATAAAAACGTAGATTATGTTAGTAATTAGTGATTTAATTGTTCTGGAAACACAAAGCTATTAATGTCTATTCAGTATTTTAACACTGCAAAAAAAAAAAAAAAATAAAAAAAAATAAACATTGGATTTAATTTTTTTTAAAATCTTTTTTTTTACACTTTATTTTAAAATTCCCTTCCACAGCTAAGTAGAAGCTAAGTAGTTTCCATTAATAAAAAGTAATAAATTAACGAAACAAATTTACATAAAATAATTAATCTAGATGGGAAAGAAATAAGAACATATAATAAATTGTATTTTTTAACTCTAATTTAAAGTAAGTGTATCTATAGTGCATAAAAATCAAATAACACTAATAGTACAGTATAAAAATCTTTTACATGCGGTGATATGTAAAAAGATTTGATAAATATAAATTAAATAAGTTGCATTTATTTAGGACATATGAAACAAAATTTCCTGAAAAAAAAAAAAAAAAATTGAAAATGTTGGAGAATGTTGAAATAGTGCTACAAATAGCACTTTTTCAAAAAAGAAAATATTCACATATGTTTGGGTGGGAGGGGGAGGAGTTATTTTCTGTACTTCATGGTATTTATTTTCCTTAAGGAAATTTAATTAAGGATATTTACCATCGAGGAAATGGATGTTAATATGTTAAATCCATTATTAACATATAGATAACTATATCCATATACAGTTTCCATATATATGGATGTATATAGATATCCACATATATAGCTGCATATGGATACATATACTGGGTGTCCAGTAAATGACTGACCCATTTTGAATGTAAATAAAAAAAAAAAAAAAAAAAAAACTGTTTGAGATAAAATTGCGCGGCTTGCTGTATTGTTATTAGAATATAAATAAATTTTAAAATATGCACTTTGTTAATGTAATACAATAATATTTAAAATAATATCTCAGACTCAAGACTGAGGAGGGGAAGTATAATACAGATGGTTCAATCATAAATATTATTTTAAATCACTTTCCAACCAACGTACCCTATTTCTGAAGCTGATTCGAGAGTCGATTCGACATATAGATTCAGATTCAGCCGAAAATCTCATATTTATGAAAATTAGAATCATGTCTCTATTCAAACAGCCTGTTACAGCCAGCGCGATATTTTTTTCCGAAATTTGAACTATATTAACAAAGTGCATGTTTAAAAATTTATTGATTTTCTAATAACAATACCGCAAACCGCACATTATTATCTAAAACCGTTTTTTTGTTATTTAAGTTCAAAATGGGTCCGTTATTTACTGGACGCCTGGTATATGGCTCCATGTACATTATATAACCATATGTAGGGATTCCCTATGTATCCATATATATTATGGATCCATAATACATATTGTCATGGCATAATGTTAAACGCTAAACAATTATGTTGTGTTAAATGTTGTTAAATAAAAATTGTTTTTTCCTACCTTTAAGTTCTGTTTAGTAAAAGAATATATTTTTTTCATTCCAGCTTTGATAGATTATAATTTCCACTGTTTTCGCCAAGCCATCCAGGATATCTTTGAAGTCCGATTCAAGTTTCCCAAAGCAGTCTCTAGGAATTCTTCAAATGTAGAAAATGTTTTAACGAATGGCTACGGGGAAGCGGCTTAAAAAAAAAAAATCCTTCATCGACACTTTTATGATAGCAATGGACTTGATCAAACTGATCCCCCCCCCCCCCTTAATTCTATTTTACATTTTATTTATGATCAGCCATTTTAACAGTTGAAGAAAATTTTATTTTCTCCACCTTTTTGTACAAAGGCTTCTTGTATAAAATGTTTGGTAAAAAAAAAATATATATGTATTGTCATGTTTCGAACATCTGAATTGTGTATGTATTATTTATATTTCATTCTAATAAATTTTTATATGTTCAAAATGCAAATCATTTCAAATCAATTTAAAATTTAATTTTTACTTTGTTAAATATTGCAAAGCATACCTTCTTAAAGTTTAAAAATCATTAATCAAAATCGTAACATTTTTGGGGCCTCGAAATAAGAACATTTTTTACACAATACTGCATACACTCAACCAATTTATTTAATAATTACAGTGTTCTTTTTCTTTTTTAATGTATTCATATTTGCACTCATAAGCCATTTATGTATTAACAGACACTGGAAATCTAATATGTGTTGCAAAAAATCCAGGTTATTTATTATTTTTTTTAAAGTTGGGTTTTATTGGATTTTTTGACTTTTTAAAAGATGAGAGCAAGGGAAATGCCTTATTTTTAGAAAGTATGTATTTAATTAAGAAATCTTTTTTATTATTATTATTAATAAACTAATATACAAGTAATTTGAATTTACATAATGTGCCAAAATAGTTTTTACCTGGCATCCTATAATATTATATAATAACCACATATCACATGTTTAAAAGTTATTTTAATAGATTACTTTTTTTTTTTCATTTTCCTTCTGAAAAAGCTAGTTAATTAAAACCTCTAATTATACACTTTTATAATCAGTGTACACAGTTGACTCTCGTTAATTTGAAATCGGATAATTCGAACTAAACATGAAGTCCCGAAAGTTTCAATGGCAGAATAATGTTAAAAATTTTCATTCATTCAAACTCATTTACTTTTGACTTTGTTTAATTTGAACTAACGAGAATTCCGATTTTTCATTTTTCTTTTCTTTCTCACGGATTTCAGATCATTTGAATAATTTTCTTTCTTTCATTTTTGTGAAAATTGTTCCAAAGGAGTATACATATAATCCAGTGCATTTGATAGCCACTTTCTGTCCATCAGTGACGCTTTAATTTTTTCTTCCATTGTGCTTGTTTCTAATCTTTTAATTTGTTTATGTACTTATACATTCTAATTTATTATTATGTCTTATTCTAATGATAACCGATGAAATAAATTTAAAAAAGCACTATAACATTAATTCCTTTGTAATATACCATATTAAGGATGTTTTCATTTCATATTTTCCATAATTAGAACGTTTCTTGTGGTTCGAATGAATGAGAGCTGACTGTATATTGATTTTGCCATAATATCAGCAGGGTTTTAAAAGGCTTAAATACATTCATCCAATAAAACTCACTTGTGGGTTTTATCCCCCCCTCCCTCCTCCTCCCTTTCAAAAAAGGGACAGGTTTCTTTGGTTAGCAGGTGGGTTTTTACAATCGTAATGTGTAGTAACCGGAAGCAATTTTTTAAAGTATATACCATTGACTTTCTAATATACGTAGACGCCACATCCCATTGTTATCTCGGCATGGTTTCGATTCCAACATCTTTGGCGAAAAGATGCTGTTTTTTGGCGGTGATCGCTTTTTTGGCAACTTTCAGATTTCATTCTCGCAGTAAAAGAAATGAAACCATAGAAGCGAAACTGGGAAGAAACAGAAGAAAAACCGGTTTGGCACGCTAAATCAGCCCTCCATCACGTGACGGAAGGCAAAGATGTCAGCCTAAGAAAAGGTTGCCATTGTGGTGTCTAAGTATCTTAGGTCATTGGTATATAGTTAAAATAAGCATAACAGCTCATCTGTATTATGCTGCTTGTATCATTTAAGAAGCAAGCTTACTTTTTTTTAAAATGCAAACTGCACCAATGAAAATTTTCAAAAGTGCAAAGGTCCCTATAAAAGTAAATCGTAATACTAATAATATATGAGGAGCCCAGAAGCCAAGAGGTACAAGTGACAAAATGTTGATTTGGAGTAAATTGAGTTTAAAGATAATTGATGTTAAATTGGAACATCAATAACAATTGACTAAATTGAAATAGGAAACATCTGCTTGTTGCATTCTAATCTTTGAACTCTCATTTCAATAACTGTTAAAAAGAAATAGAGTACATCAATTTTTTTTAAATGTATAATTAATCAATATTGTTTGTTTTTCGAAAAAAGTGGTTTATCTCTGTAACTCCCCCAAATAATCAGAAAATGACCTATATTTCTTTACCTGAAATGAAAAAAGCATATTTCCAGATACTCTGTGCACTTAACTCAATTTTGTAACTTATACCCCTTGGCTTCTGGGGTCCTCATATATTCTACATAAAAATATAAGAATTTATATTATAAAAATATATATATTATATAAATATATTATAAAAATATATATTATTTAGTTATTAGTGGACATAATCAAGACTTATTTAGTGTTATTTTTCACATTCATATCCCTATAAAAGTGACATACCCATTTATGGAATATTATTATGTTAATGAGAAACTTTCACTCTTTCTTTTAATCAAAATATTTATTATACTAATATATTTTATCAAACTACCAAAATTTTTATTTAGTTTTAAATTTCTCATTCGAAAAATGAAAGAAAATGTATTTAATTTTCTCCATGTTTGTACAAAATATTTTCTATGTAAATGTTTGAAAATTTATATTGTAACATTTGAATTGTGCATGTATTATTTATATTTCATAGTAATAAATTTTATGATACGTTATGTTTTTATGTTGTTTATAATATAAAATCACTGCAAATATAAAAGCATACACCTAACAATTGGTAAAATATTTATTATGAGCTAGCTTAATGATGCAACAATATTAAACTCCATTACTGATTTGGCCAAATATCAAAATATTCAGCCAAACTGAATACAAGAGACTCTCTAAAATCCACACAGCTACGCAAAATGCAAACCATGAAACTTTCAGTTCAGATGTAAAGCCAAAATTAATTTTTTTATTTTGATATCAGTGTGTATGTTTTAACATGTAATTTTAGATAATACAGTAGACTCCCTCAAATCCGCAAACCAGAAATCTGCAACTCTCTAAAATCCGCACTTATGGATGTAAACAATGAAACTTTCAATTCGGATATTGGGACAAAATTTTATTTTTTTAGTTTTGTATCAATTCCATATATTTTTTAATTTGTAATATTTTGATAATACTCTATTTGTGGTTTTTTTTTTCATGAAGGAAGAATAAATTTTTTTGAAAAAAATTCAAGATATTGCTGATATCATTGGTAATCACAATCTTCTTACCAAGTATATTTATGCATTAATCAAGACTTTTTGGTTATTCAGCCTGGATAAATCTGAAAAAAAAAAAAAAAAATCCTTATTTTATGATCCTGATGTGAATGAGTAATGTACCTTTATGAGGCAAGTTTCATGGAATAATTTTGGAAAAATACATTTAATCTTTATAATGAATATTTAATCATACACTATTGATTATTAACTTGACCTTTGCTATTAATACTTTAATCATTTAAAAAATTATCTAAATTTTTATTATTTTAGTTTATTACTTATTTTAATACTTTATTATATTGTAAGCATTCATTATATTTTCGATTGCAATATTAATTGCACTCAAATTATTGTTTTAAAATGTAAACAAAGCAATGACCAGAAATCTGCAAAATTCTAAAATCCGCACAACCTCTGGTCCCAAGCTGTGCGGATTTGAGGGAGTCTACTGTATGGACTGCACACATGATTATTCATGAAGTATAAATTTATTTCTTAAAAAATCAAGTTATTGCTGATATCATTGATAATCACAGTCATTTTACAAATTATTATTGTATTTTACATATACAATGTGGAACCATTAATCCAGAAACCAGTTATCCGGAATGATATTTCTAATAGACTGATGTTAGAATCTTTGTAGAAAAAAGTGTCCTACATTGTCAGTTTGACATAGACATTGCTTGAAACAACTGTATAGTTTGGTAACAGCATCTGGTATTTGAAATAGAAGCATATTATAGTTATGATATAGATGTTTCCATTTTATGCAGAGGAAACAGAGGAATTTTTTTTCCCAGTGGTGGGGAATTTTCGAAAAATTTCACCAGCCAGGGATTTATTTTACCAGCCAACAAAATACAATATACAGTTGAAAATAGTTAAGACAAAATTTAAACAACTGAAAAAACAGTTAATTATTATTACTGTAATGCATTTTCATATTTTTGTTCGATAAAAATAAGAAACATATACAAGAGAAAAAATATTAGTACTATAGCGTAGAATTTAGTATAATATTTATATTACAAAAGTTGCAAAATATAGGGAACTAATAAAAATAAATAAATAAATAAAGATTCTGGCATCCTTACAGTTTGAAGAAATAACTTAAAACTTCACTCCCCCTGAGGGAAAATTTACTCACCAGTGGCGAGTACAATGATGTAATTCCCCAGCCCTATTTGTTTCCATGAATTACCTCCTTTCAAACTCTTAACATTTGACCTTACTGACATCTGATTGATTCTCACTTCGAGTATTCTAATAATCAACTTGAGATTAGAAGTAATACCACAACCATCTATAGTCCATAAAACTTATCGAATAGATGCTGCTTTAATGCCCAACCAGTTAACTAGTAAAATCAGTTATGAAATACATCTGACCCCCAACCATTCCGGATAAATGGTTCTGTACTAATCTGGTATTAATCAGGCTTTTTTGTTATTTAAAATCAGCTAAATCTTGAAAAAAAAAAAAATCTCAGTTTATGATTTTGATGTGAATTAATAGGGTACATTTACAAGCAAAGTTTCCTTGACTAATTCAAGGAAAATATATCTAATCTTTATTATGCATATTTAATTATACATTATTAACTTTCTACTTGAACTTTACTTTTAATATTTTAATCATTTTGGAAATTTTCTTAATTTATTACTTTACTTATTATATTTTACTACATTGCATCCATTCATTGTCATTTTAATAGCATTATTGCATACAAATTACTGTTTAAAAAATTGTAAACAAACCAATAATAAGAAATCTGCATAATTCTAAAATTTGCACAACCTCCGGTCCCAAGCTTTGCAGATTTGAGTCTACTGTACTTAATCTTTTAATAACATCATGCAACTTCTACTTTTAACTGTAAATTAATTAAGAAATTGAATCATCTATACTAGGGATGCACAACCTGTGGCCAAATGTGGCCCAAGATTGGTTAATGTGTAGCTTGTGAATTTTTTCAATTTACAACTGGAAAAAATTGCAGTTTTTGTGCATAGGTCGCTAATAAAAAAAAAATCGTAAATTTTGAAATTTTACCATAGAAAAATATAAAATTTCATCAGTCACTTTGCAATTGCAAATTTCATTGATTGAGCATGAAATACTTGTGAATATATATATGATCAAATGTGAGAAAATAACAAATTTTGTCGATCAGACATGGAAAAATCGCAAATTTGGTTGGTCAGATGCAAAAAATCGCACATATCGTTAATTGGGTAAGAAAAAATACTTTTGTTGATGATTCACATAAAAAATTGCAAATTAAATTCATCGGCTGCAAAAAAATTGCATGTTTTCTTGGTTGATCACATGGGGGAAAAAACGTGAATTAATTCATAGTGCATGAAAAAATACAAATTTCGTAATGATGTGCAAAAAAATTGAAAATGTTGTTAATGGCTGCGAAACTATCTCGAGTTTTGTCAATTTATCAAGAGAAAAAAATGGTGAATTTCATCTTGCCATGTAAAAAAAAAATAATTTCATCAAAATTAGTTAAAAGTCACAAATTTTGTTGATTGAATGGGGGAAAATGCATATTTCGTCAATTAAGGGTGAAAAAAGTGCAAATTTTGTCGATCAGGCTCGAATAAAATCGTGAATATCATCGGTTGACTTTGTAAGAATCTCGAATTTCATCTATTAGGTTCATTAAAATTAAAATTTTTTTTATCATGTGCAGAAATATCGCAAATTTTAATGATTAATGCAAGAAAGAATTTCATTGGTCAGACTCGGAAAGATTGTGAATTTTATTGATCAAGCGAAGAAAAATCTCAAACTTTGTCAATCATGCAAAAAAAAAAAAAAAAAAAAAAAAAATACGAATTTCATCGATTGACTTTGAAAAAAATCACTAATCTCACACAAATTAATTAAATAAAATATGTTTAATGACTCTGTGGTTACAAAAACAGCTCGAATTGTCGCAGCCAATTAACTACAACTCTGCTAATTTTCTAACCCTGTTGGGATTACCTTTCTAGTCCCAACATCATGAAGCAAAACTATCTTCCTTACTCAGCATGTTTTTGTTTTAGATTGTAGAACGTTGTTTTTTTTTTTTTTTAAGGTCTCACATTGTAGAATTAATTATGTTGCCAAAATCCACAAGTAACACATCATCTCTGTCCCAAAACACACTACATATGATTTTCTGGACTGAAATTGTTCACCTGAACTTCCCTTTGTATAGTTGCGACAGGAAAAATTGGCTTTTCAAGGACAAATGTCCCCCCTTTTGTTGCTCATTCTTCCTTTCTTATTTTAGGTTAGTAACAATCACGTGACCTATTGACTGCTCCTCTTTTTTTTTTTCCACACTGTTTGAGAGATCCAGTTGATGCAAAACAGCAGTAACTTAACTCTTGCATCGGGTAAATTTGTTTTGCGGAAGTGTTGTGTAGATAATGTGACGAAAGACTTGTGTCCTCTAATAAAATGATCATAATGTATTATCATTCGTAAATTTCGCTAACTTGACAATGAAGGGAAAAAAAATGCTTGCCATGTATTTGTCCTTGAAAAGTCTATTTTTCCTACCGCGACTGTAGATGATGATGAATGAAAATTATTCCACGAATTTCTGCTTTAACTCTAATGCATTGTAAGCCTCCCAGATAATGCTGCCTGTTTCAATTTGTCTAATAAATCATTTTCCTCACTGTACAAGAACAAAGAAAAGTTAAGAGTTCCCCCCACAATTTCATGTAGAACACGGCATGAAATTCATTGGATAAGGACGAAATTGTAAAGTATCTGCTGTATCCTGTTTCACTTGCTTCTGCTACAAGGAAGTTTGTTAGTACTGTTTGTAGCATCGATCTTACCCACTTCTTGATGAATATTTGTGTGGCCATCTTTAAACCCCTTGAGGGGCAGTGGAATACATTTCATTCCACCTAATTGAAACAAGATTTGCACCAGAAACTTTTAACGAAATTTTATATTTTTAGTTTTGGGGATAAATTACTTGAAAATTGCTCTTCCTTATTTTAAAATAAAATTTTTCAATTATTCCAGTGAGAATTTAATATTACACAGACATTATTGTTTGCCTCTACAGGAGTTAAAAGCTCTAACCCATGCCATTCAAAACGACCATAATGTATTATCATTCGTAAATTTCGCTAACTTGGCGATTCATTTCAGCGTCTTTAGCATTAAAAAATACTGATCTCGATCAGCAAAAGAATTTTAAATATTCAAAAATAAATACTAACATTGTTTTGAATGTTTCCAACTGTGACTTATGAACAGTGTGCATGCAGAAACAGACCAAAGCCTTGCCATGTCGGAATTCTGAAATGGCACTCACTTTTAAAATATTCATCATATATATGTACATGTATACACACATACAGTTCCTAAGCCAAAAATCAATACCACTAGTGATTTACTCATAGGCACAATCATTTCATGCCTTTGATTGCATGGCAAACACAATGCTAAACCTACGAGTCAACCATTAGTGGTGTTCATTTTAGGCTTATGTACCATTTCACTTCCTGGATTCCCCTCTTACTACTCTCCCATAAAATACACCGTATTTACTCATGTATAATGCGCACTTTAGAAGAAAAAAAAGACAATTTTTTAAAATCTCGTGTATAACACGCATCATAAATTTGATATGCGAATCAATGAGTGGTCAAAGGAATTTAAGTAAAGAAAGTCGAAACAAATGCTACGTTGAGCCAGAAAATAAAATGAAAGTACATTTTTAGACTTTAGGCAGGGAGTAAATGACGGGGGATAACGGTAATTGACAGCAGTGATAGAAATTGGGAGATAAGGTAGGTGTCAAATGACGACTACTGTAAAAATCTTAGGCGTCTAATTAAGATTTTTAGTTGCAGTTTCTAAAATTCAGATTAATATTACTATATAGTAATACTGTACATAATTTAGGAATAATTCTGACTAAAAAAAATTTTTTTTAAATTCATGTCAAATTTTCTGAAAGATTACAACAGAGACAGGAGAGAAATCCACTCCCAGTAATGTTTTTTTTTTTTTCCTTGCGCTCCTTTTACAAAATTTACGTTTTTGCTATCTTTCAACGAAACAACCGTTTTTTCTCTATTTTTTGGCAATACTTGCCAGTTTTTTCACGATCTTTTGAAGAAACATGCCGGTTTTTCGCAATCTTTAGACGAAACCTGCTGGTTTTTTATGATCTTTTGAAGAATTTTGCGATCTTTTGACGAAACTTGCCGGTTTTTTTGATTTTTTGACAAGTTTTGCCATGTTTTTTTGTGATGGGTTGAAGAATTGGCCGTGTTTGTTTTCAATACTTGCTGTTTTTTTGCGATCTTTTGATAAACTTTGCCATATTTTTTCAATCATATTTTTGCAATCTGTTAACGAAATTAGCCTTGTTCTTTTGCAATCTTTTAACGAAATTTGCCATTTTTTGCGATTTGTTGACGAAATTAACCATTTTTCCATGATTTGCTTTTGCAATTTTTTGTCGAAATTCATATTTTTTGCACGATCTCTTGAAAAACTTGGCAATTTTTCTTAGAACGATTGACTAAATTGATTCTTTTCGGCGATCAACTCTCGAAATTTGCGATATGTCCGAATTTTTGGATTTATGACCGATTTTTTTGTAATTTTCAGAAATGATTACCTTAATTTATCAGAAAATTCGGACCATAATCTTCTTGACACTACTTTTCAGAAAAGCACAAATGCTTATTTTTATTTAAAATTATAGAAATTAATTTCTAAGATTTTAATAATTGAGTAAAATTGGTGTAAAGCTTTTCTAATTATTGCTATATTGCCAATCTTCTTTAGTATTGGTAATTACAGTTTAATTTAGTAAAATAATAATAATAATAATAACATAATGCATCTACATTTGGGTGATTCTGAAAAAGAAATTCATTTTTTTTTTTTTTTTTTTTGAAAGGTTACATGAGAGGGCGTAGGGCTGGGAATAGCCCCTTTCCTCGTTAATTATGCGGGTTTGTTTTTTTTTTCAAATCCTTTGGCAAAAATTGTGGGGTTTTTTTTCCGATTCCTTGAAGAAATTTGCGTTTTTTTCGCGAATCTTTGATAGATTTTTATCACGATTTTATGACAAGATTCTCATTTTTTCTGTAATTCTTTGACAAAATTCGCGTGTTTTTTTTTTTTTAAACATTATGTGACGAAATTAAGATTAGTTTTTACGATCCTTTCTAGAATTTTTTTTTTTTTTTTTTTTTTTTTAAAGATTATGTGACGAAATTAAGATTAGTTTTTGCAATCCTTTCTAGAATTTTTTTTTTTTTTTTTTTTTTTTTTTTTTTTCGCGATATGATGACAAAAGTTTGTGTTTTGATGGTGATTTTGTGGTTGATTTTTTGATGAAATTAGAATTTATTTTCATGATTCTTTAACAGAATGCGCGTTTTTCCAACAATTCTTTGACGAAATTTGCATTTCTGTTCACAATCCTATGTAGAAATTTGTGTTTTTGTTTTCCGTTATATAAAAAAATTTTTGGGGGTTTTTTTTGCGATCCTTTGACAAAATCTATGATTTTTTATGCGAACAATTACCGAATTTGATTTTTTTTTTACAAATATTTGTTGAAATTTGCAATGTTCAATTTTTCACACTTGACACTTTTTTTTTTTTTTTTTTTTTCAAAACTGTATGTCTAAAAATTTTTTTTTTTTAAAAAGCTAGGCATCAAATTTGACGACCGAGAATAATTTTGTAGTCATCAAATTCAATTCTTTAGCTGCATTTTACAACTAACGACTGCTAATTTTTAACACTGATTGACGGCAAGGAGAGTTGCTAATTAATGTTTACTAGCTTTTTTATGTAAAAAAGTACAAAAAGTAAAAAAAAAAAAAATGCAGCAGTACTTCTGAGATTTTCTTATTTTTAATGTCTCCTTTGAATACGTTTATTAATTCATATGTATATCGTGTGATCACTTCAAGTAGTAAGAAATTATGCTGTGTATAACGCACACCTATGAGTTTTGCCTGTTTTTTTTTTTTAAAGGTGTGTTATACACAAGTAAATACAGGGTTAAATAAAGATTCTTTGTGCTCGATATCTTAGGGTTTTGTGCTCTTGGACTCTAAAGAATAAACAAAGTTCACACATAAACAGACAACTATCAACAGTTTAAGTAAAATGTTTAAAGAGAAATAATTTATTTGTCAGTTCAGTCTGTACATTTCGCTGATGATGAGATGTATTGTTCAGTAGGCGTTCAAAGTCTGGGTGAGATTGAAGTAGAGGTGCATAGCAACCAAACCCACAGCAATCGTAGACAGAGCTTTGACAGCAAGAAAAGGCCACGCTCCAAATCCAAACACCGTCACAAACAATCTGGAAAATTTTTTTAAAAAGCGACAAATTAAACGAGTCGTTGGGTGCCACCATAATACTTACCCAACATGGATAGGCATACTATAACATATATATGAAAATAAAACATGTGAAAACTATTTTATAAACTGCATTACAATTCCACAAACAAAATTTTAAATGTATATCTGGGTCATTCCATGCCAAATCGACCAGTGATTCAACCTGACTCTTTCCGATTTCGATGAAACTGCTTGGGATCATTCTCTACGATGATATAAATTAGAGCATATTTTTATTTTGTGTTTATCGCTTTAAATTTTTATACAATTAATTATTTAAATTTTGAAAAATCATCATCATTTGACTTGCATAAATATTTCCAATTTCGAATTTCTCAAGTTCTATCAAACGTAGAAAATTTTATGACCACTCATTTCAAAGAGGAGTTTATAAGGTTTAATTTGATATGCAAGTTGACTATGTATAGTTAAAATAAATAAAATTTTAAATTTTTTAGATAGTCATTTTTAAAACTTTTGAAAAAATTGTATGTTTGTTGTAATATTTAAATTCAAGCTTTAAATTCTGAAAATTTTAGAGTGGGATTGCAATGGGATCAGGAGTTATGAAATAAAAGCTGAAAATTACCATACAAATCATAAATAAATAACAAAATAGACAATTAAATTGCTAGTTTAATGGTAATGTTTGTTTTTATTTAATAACTCCTGATCCCGTTGAGATCCCACTCTAAAAATTTCAGAATTTAAAGCTTATAATATTACAACAAACATACAATTTTTTCGAAATTTTTAAAAATGACTATCTAAAAAATTTTCAAAATTTAAAATTTAAAAAAATTAAAATTTTATTTATTTTAAGTATACATAGTCGACTTGCATATCAAATTAAACCTTATGAACTCCTCTTTGAAATGAGTGGTCACAAAATTTTCTACGTTTGATAGAACTTGAGAAATTCGAAATTGGAAATATTTATGCAAGTCAAAAAATGCTGATTTTTCAAAATTTAAATAATTAGTTGTATAAAAATTTAAAGCGATAAACAAAAAATAAAAATATGCTCTAATTTATATCATCATAGAGAATGATCCCTGGCAGTTTCACCGAAATCGGAAATGGTCAGGTTGAATATTGAATTTTTTTGACATGGAATGACCCATCTAAATACTGTTAATAAACACTCTATGAATAAATTGCTGATGAATCCATTTCGACAAATTATACATAAAAAGCCAAAGTGTGTAGGAAGAAACATTCTTATAACTCCCCAAAACTAGTCGTTGGAGGCCACCGTAATACTTACCCATCATACATATGCATAATATAAAGTATGAAAATAAAACATGTGTAACTTATTTATAAAATGCATTGCAATTACAAAATAAAATGTCAACACATATTTAAATAGTTTTAATATACATAATAATGATTTATTAATGAATTGCTGATGAGCCAATTTCGACACATTATATAAAAGAGCCAAAATACTCAAGTAATGCTGGATTGCGTAAGAGAAACATCCTTATAACTCCAAAAACAATAATCGTATTAACTAGCAATTTACTGCGTCGGATGAAGCGTCTCATTTCCAATTAAAATATATCTTTGAATTGAAATTTGAATGAAATACAGGGTCATGAAAAATCAAAGAATGTGAAAAACAGGATTACACGTATCTCAGCAACTAATAATTTGATTGACTTCGTTCTTTATGCAATATTTGTGTTATTTTATTGCCTTTTATATCCACTCCTTAAAATAAAAAAATTCGAAAATTTTTATATACGTTTCATCAGAACGAATTTTTCGAGAGTCCGAAAAAAATAGTTCCGGATAATCGAGGTTACTGTTATTAAATAGGCTTCGTCCCATTCTTACATACTAAGTACATACAAAATTTCAAGTCTGTATCTCAATTTGTTCGGGAGATAGAGTGGTTACAGACAGACAGACACACAGATGAACGGACGGCAAAATTTTTTTTCTAAAAATATGTTTTTCGAAATTTCCAGTATCTAAAACGTGTAAATCCGTCAAAAAAAAAATTTTGATTTTCAAAACAATTGCAAGACTTACCCTATACTACGTATGATGGGTAAGTAATAATAATCCTATTCACTAACGGTTTACTGCATCGAATTAAGTGGCTCATTTCCAATTAAAATATATCTCTGTATTGAAATTGGAATGAAAGACAGGGTCAAGAAAAATCGAAGAAACAGGATTACAAATATCTCGGCAACTGATTATCCGATCAACTTCATTTTATTTGCAAAATTTGTGTTATTTTATTGCCTTTTACATCCTCTCCTTAAAATAAAAAATTTCAAAAATTTTTATAAACCTTTCATCAGAACAAATTTTTTGAAAGTCTGAAAAAAATAGTTCCAGATCATCGAGGTTACTGATAGGCTTTGTCCCATTCTTACATATTAAGTTCATACAAAATTTCAAGTCTCTATCTCAATTCGTTCTGCAGATAGAGCCTTTACAGAAACACAGACAGATGAATGGCAATTTTTTTTTTTTTTTCTAAAAATATGTTTTTCAGAATCTCCAGTATCAGAACATAAAAATCTGTCAAAAAAAAAAAAAAAAAAAAAAAAAAAAAAAAAAAAAAAAATCAATTTTTTAAATGATGGCAATGTTTACTACATAATGATGGGTAAGTAAAAAAATTAGAAAAGCTTTTTTTTAAAAAAAGATTTTATCTAGGTGTAAGGGCATTTATTTTTTTTTTTTTTTTTAATGAAATAAATGTTTAAGGCTTAGTAGCAAAAAAATTAGAAATGGGAGATGCATATTTAAGCATCAGAAGCATATAGCTCAGCTATGCTAAGCAAAACTAATCAGTTTTTAAAACAATAAGAAATTTCACAAATTTTATTGAAATTATTTTGGTATTTTCCCACCAACTAGCCATGTCAGGGTAGAAACTAGGTAGGGGTTAGGGGGGGGGGTAGAAGGAACGTGTGCTCCAGAATGAAAGGTAAAGAGGGTGCTAAATAAAAATTTTGCTTGTTGTCTCATAGAAAAATGTATAAATATATGAAATACAATAAAAACTAGGCAGCCTAAACTAGCTAAACCTAAGGGAGCATCCTTTTCAAATTTCTTTTTTTTTCCATTAAGATAAATTAGATTGATTTTTAAGGCTTTTATACTTTTAGTTTTTAGAACTGGTACTAAAAGTGAAATAATTTTATAAAAAACAATCTGGAAAAAAAATAAAAAAAGTACGCTCTAACCCAGTTAGACTTCATCTTGGCTATTCTAAACAGGGCAAAGAAAAAAAAAAAAACTTTTAAGCTTGTTTCTATGCAAGTGAGAAATTTTAAAAAGAATGTCCTCATAGCTTAACATAAGAATTCTTGTGCGACTAGTGTGTGCTCTTAATGCTCAAGTTAATGTTAACACTGTGGGAGCATTGTTTACATATTTCTTGCTCCAATTTCAAATATTAAATGATTTTTTTTGGGGGGGGGAGGGGGGGGGAGGCCAAAATTCATGTTTACCCCTTTCACAAAAAAGGTTAGTTTTCAACCCTGCTCATAGTGAGAGGCTACTGGATGCCTGTCAAAAAGTTAAATTACTAAAGCACCCTAACCTTAAAAACTGCAATTCACAAAGCATGGTCTGAAATACATCCTTCTATGATACAATACTTAGATAATTCTATGGAACAACGTGTATTTGATGTTACAAAATGTCGTGGCAATACAATTTAATATTAAAAGTAAGTTTTTAGTTACTTTTATAAATATAAACCCCCCCCCCCCCCCCCAAAAAAAAAAAAAAAAATTACAATTGTCTGTACTTTTAGGACAGCACAAAATTATATAATTTAATGTATGTTTTATAATTTCAAACCTTTGATCATAACTTATATATGTATATCAGAAAAACTGCTTTTATTTATTACCTATCTCACGAATTTTAATTGCACAATATTACTTTTTATGTTATTGCAAATTTTATTCATTATCTAAACTTTTGGGACAGTGTGTAGTTTCTTTGTGTGATTAAGGGTGCATTCGAAAAAATGCTTTTTCATCTTCAACAGCTTGAAATTTTCCGATACAATTTCAGACACATTTTTAAAAGTAGAAACATGAAATTTGCTGAGGGGACTTTTGAAGAGAGCTACAAGGTGCTATGTGATGTCATTTTGTGCTCAATTATTTAGAATTTGATTTAGGAACAATTATCGTCTCAGTATGACCTTTTTTTTCATTCACAAATCTCCCGTTTCGGAAAAATCTGTTCAAAATGCCGTTTTTGATTGCTTTTTTTGCAATATTTTCTGCATTTATCAAAGAATCGACAGTTATGGCATCTTGTGTACATTGTAAATAAGACAATTAGCAAGTTTGATGCATTTGATAGCAAAAGTGAAATCAAAAATAAATTGCAAAATAAGCAATTTGAATCGAAATACACCCTTAATGTAGGCTCTTGATGCTCAAGCTAATGTTAAACCTATGGGAACATTGTTTGTGTGAAAAAAAGGCTAGCAGACTTGCCAAGTTCTGAAAGTTAAAAATCAGGAGATTTTATTTTAAAAAAAATCAGGAGATATTATTTCAAAAATCAGGAGATATCAATGAAAACGTGTTAATTTGTTGATGTAAACCTCTTTAGTGAAAGTTTAGTTTCAATAATGCTTGGTTATTATTGAAGATTAAAAAGAAATCTATCACTTTTTTTCGAATAAGGAAAGTCCTTACAGGTAGAACACATTTAAGAATATGATGTTTAGGATGTTTTAACATATTTTTAATTTGACTAAATAGTATAAAAAGAGGGATGTTTTGTTACTCATTAACTTATATAAAACTATAGTAAAGATCAAGATCCTAAATAAGTCTTAAGGGTGGCTAATGAGGCTAGAGCATATCTATGATGAAAAAAAGAATATAAATTTAACCATACCTTAAGGGTGTTCTTAACGGCTTCGCTCAACAAGCGCAAAACATTTTGATGCATTTACAAATTCATTTTTTAACAGAAAGTTGTAAAACTAGAATGACCAACTATGGAAGCGATTTTGAATATAACTTATTTTTCCATTTTATGATAATTAATTTACCTATCCAGTTCTAAGCTATTTCAATGACGTAATCACCCGTTTTTCTCCTGCTTTTCGACCGGTTTTTCTGCTTTCAAGGGGAAATGTGCTCAAAAGTGTCAAATTTGAAGGCTTGGTAAGAAAAATCTATTGTGTTTTTAAAAAAACAGAAAATTGAGTGCAGTTAGACAGTTTCTGATTAATAACACCTGTCATTTTTATGGATTTCCAAACAAAAATAAATTAAAGCATGTGTCACGAAGTTGTCGTTTTTGATTTAAGAACACCCTTAATAGAGACAGATTATTAATAATTCAATACATGACCCTAGTAACAATAACAAACCTTAAAGATTCATCGTTTATAATGAATCTGGATGTAATTCATTACATAAAAAACTACTGGTCAAACAGACTAAAGAACAATTACACCTGTACTAGAGCTTTTTTTCACTGAATCACAGCACATTTGATTGTTAAATAACAGAATATTTAAAAAGATTGAAAAATCAGGAGAAATGTGTCAAAAATAAGGAGTATGGAGAAACATCTGAAAATCAGGAGACTTGGCAACTCTGCTATCTTTATCTAATACATTTTCTAACTTTTTACCCAAAATTTTTTTTAATTTGTAAGCTTTGATTGAAATTTGACATTATAATATTTGTATAATATGGCAAGTTTTAAAACTCCTTGCACGTAGTATCCGATTTTTTGGTGAACATTAATGAATTTGTTTAATTATTAACTTGTGAAACAAAAAAAGATTAAAATCATTTAGTTGCCCAGATTGGCAAACAAGATATAATTTATAAAGTATTTCTGTGTTTTGCCTCATCGTCTAAATTTATTACAAAAGAAAAAACAAAGGATTAGGAGGGGGACACCTGGACTTAATCTGTACCTACCACATTCTTTCTGATAGCAATCCTGAAAATACCAGAAAAACACCTGTTACTTTTTTACACCTATTTCTTATTTATCTGCTGACTACTATCAAAAACGAAAAGAAAATTGATTTAAATCAAATGATTTTTTTTTTAAGTTGATGTAAATCTTGATTTAAATCATGCCAATCCTGGATAGAACTATTGTGGAAATTATGAATAATGCAGCATAGCAGCGCCATCAGTTGGGCGATAAACACTAATAACTAAACATCTCAAGTTTATATCAGGAACTTCGAGAAACATCTGAAAATCAGGAGACTTGGCAACTCTTCGACTCTGCTTTTATAATGAGAGGCTAAATTGCACTCACTCGGATATGAGGGGCCTGTAGCATCCAGCTGCCAGCAGGAGGATGACAATCGGCAAGTGGCTCTTCCTCAGGTCATGACGACCCCACAACCATACCAGGGTTGCCGTGGAGATGGAATGAACCTATGATTGGACAGGACACACTTCTATTCAATTATCCTCAAAATTAATAGGCAACATAAAATAAAATACCATATCATTAACATTTTTTTTTTTTTTTTGGCAACAGATTTTAGTTTAGCAGTAAAGTTTCATATTTAAGTGATACACTTATTATTATTATACACATATTTAAGTGTAATACTTATACTTAACCCTCACCATACTTAGATGGGGTCAGTGGCCAGTACTAGTTTTTATTTCATTCAGAATAATATGTATGATAAAATTAGTTTTTAAAAATTCTCCTATAAAGTTTTCTTACAGAATTTTGTCTACTTTGTAAATTTCATGCAGTTTTTTGTTTATTTCTAGAAATTGCAAATGGGGTCACACTAACCCCACCTTAGAAAATCAGGGAATAAATGAAAGTTTAGTATCATTTATCAAGAAAAAAAAAGTTATAGTAATAAAAGCAGATTGAATAGAACACACTTATATTCAATTATCCTCACAATAGTAGACAAAATAAATCGTCATATCATTAAAAAAAATTTTTGTTTTTTGGTAACAGATTTTTGTTTAGTACTAAAGTTTCATATTTATGGGATAATCTGATCCAAGAATCAATCCAGGCCAATCAATTTGAAAGAACATTGAAATTATATGTTTAAAAGTTATATAAAACTAATTAATAACCATAGTACCCTCATTGTTAACTCAATAATAATACTTCATTGACTCCCTCAAATCCACACAGCTTGGGACCTGAGATTTTGTGAATTTTAGATTATGGGTCATGGCTGCTTTGTTTCCATTTAAACAGCCATTTGAATGATATCAAAAGTGTAATGAATGCTTACAATATAATAAAATATTAAAATAAGTACTCCAATAAAATAATAAAAATTTAGACGATTCAATGTTCTTAATACACATGAAATTTACTTATTCATTGAAACTTGCCTCATAAATGTACGTTTTTAATTCACATCTAAATCATGAAATAAGGTGGGAAAGACAAATGTTCATAATAATAGAAGCAGATTGGACAGAACACATAGTCCAAGGGCCAACAGCACAAAAACCTATGTAATCGAGCACCAGGGCCGTAGCTAGAAGTGAACAATAGTTTGGGGGAGGGCTCAAGAGAATGTAGGGGGAGCTCATAATTTTTTTTATCTCTCTATCTGACGTAGAAATTTAAATGAATGCCTATTCACATTGTAGTTACTCTGTTTCTTAATAAACTGTTGTATAAACTTCATTTTATGCTAAGTAAGGTATATAGTATGATGAAAATTTTGAGTGTATAACTGGTGCAATATTAAACTAGTCGTTGGAGGCCATCGTAATACTTACCCATCATGGATATGCATAACACAATATATGAAAACAAAAACATGTAAGTAATTTATAAAATGCATTACAATTCCAAAACAAAATATAAACGTATATTTAAGTATTTTTAACACATAATCATGCTCTATTAATGAATTTCTGATGACCCAATTTCGATAAATTGTATGAAACGCCAAACTATTCAAGTAGCACTGAATTGCGTAATAGAAACATCCTTATAACTCCAAAAATAATATTCATATTTACAAACGGTTTCTTGCATCGAATTAAGTATCTCATTTCCAATCAAAAGATATCTTTGAATTGAAATTCGAATGAAATACAGGGTCATGAAAAATCAAAGAATGTGGAAAATAGGATTAGAAATATCTCAACAACTAATTATCCGATTGACTTCGTTTTTTATGCAAAATTTGTGTTATTTTATTGCCTTTTACGTCCACTCCTTAAAATAAAAAAAATCGAAAATTTTTATATACGTTTCATCAGAACGAATTTTTCGAGAGTCCGAAAAAAATAGTTCCGGATAATCGAGGTTACTGATATTAAATAGGCTTCGTCCCATTCTTACATACTAATCACATACAAAATTTCAAATTTTTATCTCAATTTGTTTGGGAGTTAGAGCAGTTACAGACAGACAGACACACAGATGGGTGGACGGCAAAATTTTTTTTTTCTAAAAATATGTTTTTTGTAATCTTCAGTGTCCGAAACGTGGAAATCTGTCAAAAAAAATTTTTCGATTTTCAAAACGATTGCAAGACTTACCTTATATACTACGTATGATGGGTAAGTAACATGCAGTTAGCTTCCTATGTACCAATAGGATGAGGGAGGGTTTGAAACACTCATTTTAAATACAATTTAGTAATTCTGTGAAAGAGTCTCAAAACTAAATCAGATTTTTGAGCAGTATTTCATTTGAATTTTCGGAACATAAATTCATGGAGTGACCTTGGAATCTTTTCCAGGGGGGGGGGGGGAGCTGAACTGTCCTCCTTAGCTATGGCCCTGTTGAGCACAAGGAAAAAATCCTTTTTTTTTTTATGGAACAGTAATTATAAGATAATCTGCCAGAAGGGATACATAAGCCAAAAAACCACTAGTGACTGACTTATCATTGTGTCTGCCATAAAATCATTTCATAACCTTTGATTGTATGACAAACACCATGATTGAAGAAGGGAAAAAAAAAAAAGAATTACAGTTATGTTGGCACTGCGTGCTATGTAATTCCATCACTTCAACTTCCACTTTCAGAACACTCTGGATTTTGTAAACAGAACGAAAGCAACGATAGGTTACTTTGATTAGAACAATTTTGTTATGATAAAAGATGTGACTATTACTGTCAAATATTGATATGCAAGTGGAGAATTGTGTTCCCCAATAATGATTTAAAGTTTTGTAAATACTTATTTTATTTCATTAAATGTTTAGTTAAAGAAATGTTCGGCAAAGATTTACTGAGGTTCGATTTTGACTCTGCTACACACTTTTCTCGATGTTGATTGGTTCGCCAGACAACATAGTTTATTTTAGACTGTTTTCATTTATGATTTACATATTCGAAATACGATTCACCTGACCTTGATATTTTTGAATCTGATTGGATGATTATTTTTTCATGATAAACCTAAGAGTCAACCACTAGTGGTATTAATTTTTGGCTTATGCACCAACTTTTCTTCAGTCAGACATGGATAATTCAATTCCACTTTTTCTACTCTTTCATGAAAATAAAGGATTTTTTCTTGTGCTCAATGACTTAGGGTTCTGTGCTGTCAGCTCGTGGAGTTACATTTTTATTCAGTTACAGTCACAACAAGTAGGAAATTGCACCTGAAACATAGCAAATGAGGTGCATTCGTACGATAACCAAGTTTTAAAATATTCAGATCTTGCTGATATAATAGAGCGTACTCCGGATACAGTATAGTAGTCGAAATCTTCTTTGTGTTCCTGTAAATATGCAGAGAGTAATTTTTATTACACCTCAGCAACGTATGCCTCACTCATAAAATGTGAAGTAGTTTAATATAATCAAAGCATGCCCCAAACCATGTTTCCATGTATGGGGCACAAGTAGGAACATTATTTGGTGGAATACATTTGTGTGGCCCTGTAATTTAATAATAAATATTCTCTGCATCCCAGATTGTACAAAATGTATATTTTAGTACATACTTCATAGATTCATGTCAATTCTATTATGTTCGAATGAGTGTAACACCTTTTAAATGCATTTGAAACTTTTTTCCCCATTGACTGCAATGTAACGGAATCCTTTTGATTGTCCCTGTAATTGATCTATGATTCTCATAAAATTTGAAATGACTCGACAAAATTATGTGATAATTATGTATTTTAAATTTCAAACAATCCAGTTGTGTAGTTTTTGCGCTGTTATACGCGGACAGACAGACGGACAGACTGAGCGACAACAATAGGTGCTACGTATTTACATAATTACGAACGCACCTAATAACAGGCTACACAAAATAAAATGTTACATCATTAAAAAAATCAAAATTTGTTTTCTCCGCAACAGATTTCAGCTTAGCACTAAAGTTTCCTGTTTAAGGGATAATCTGATCTTAACCCTCACCATACTACGATGGGGCCAGAAGTAGTTTTTATTTCTTTCAGAATAATATGTAATGCTAAAATTATTTTTGGTACTACTAAGGTTATCCTGTCAACCAAAAAATTATCGCCAAACTATAAGATTAAATGACAATAATGAATGATCGTGAATGTCACATTCAATGGCATTCAATACGATATACACATGTTTAAAATGTCAATGAGTGATTTTTTATTTGTATTATTATTAATATTACACTAATTATTTGGGTTTTTTTTTTCTTATTTAAAATAAAAATTATGTCAATATGTATAATTTGGCTCTGAGTTTGGCAATTTGTCAAATTTGGCGAAATGGGTCAACAGGATAACAAAGTAGTACTTTTTTTTTTTTTTTTAGTTATCCTATAGAGGTTTCTTACAGAATTTTGCCTACTTAGTAAGTTTCATGCAGTTAAATATTTTTGTTTATTTGTAAAAACTGTAAATGGGGTCCTATTAATCCCAACTTAGAAAATCAGGGAATAATTGAAAGTTTAGTATCACTTATCGAGGGAAAAAAAAAAAGAAGAAAATTTTCATCATCTTGCCAAATGTAGCTCACTAGATGGTGCTGTGGATAGAGTGTTTCCATGCACTTCCATTTTTTGTGTTTGGTTGAGCGTAAATTTCGTTTTTCAGTGAAATGAATCACTGTAATTTGTTTATTGCTTTGTTACTTGATGAAGACTCTGGTCAAAATTGATCTTAGGCATAATATTTTGATCTTACAAGGAAGGTCTCCATAGGGGCATATGCAGAAAATTCTGAAAAAATTACAGAATGTTCTCATGTGGATATATATGTTTGTAAAAAATTTTTTGGCGGAACCCCAAAAGAACATTCGTAAAAAAATAATGAACATTTCTTTTATTTGGCGATTTATCATCGGTTGGCGACAAAATGAAACTTCAGAAAACACTTTTTTTTTGTCAAATTCTTTTTAAGATAAAAATGTTTCATCTTGAACTTGTTTAAAAAATTTAAAAATTTTATATAAAAAAAATTTATTAGTTTTGTCAGCTTTAGTTTGTTTTAACTATATTTTTGTCAATGTATTTAGAATGAAAATTAACTGTGAAATTTTATGAATTAAAACAAAATTTAAATTAATTAAAATTGTTTCAATCTCAAAATTAACTCCAATCTAATTGAGCTCTGTCAATTCAATTTTGTTGCTATGGAAACAAAAAATTCACCGATATTGAAATGCATTATTGCAGCATTCTTTATCTGGCCTTTATTTTGTTATACGCTTAAATATATGAAAAAATACTTTTCTATATGAACGTATTCTTTATATAAGAAATTATTTTTAAAGTGATAAAATTTAATAACTGCAGCAAAAGCAATTCTGGTCATAATATTTTGATATTAGTACTGTGATAGTTAATCTTCCATCTCATTCAGTCTTTGGCTCATAGCCAAACATGACTGCCAATCTGTCAGTAACTGGCTCTACATTACTGTAGCAAATAATGTTCTGCATTGACGCTTTAAATATACAGTAGACTCCCTCAAATCCGCACAGCTTGGGATCAAAGTTTTTTGCGGTTTTAAGAATTTTGCAGATTTCTGGTCATTGCTTTGTTTACACTTTTTAAATAGTAATTTGAATGTAATTAATAATAAAATCAAAAGTATAATGAATGCATACAATATGCTAAAACATTAGAATAAGTTATAAACCAAAATAATAAAAATTTAGATAATTTTTAAAATGATTAAAATATTAAAAGCAAAGGTCAAGTTAATAATCAATAATGTATGATTAAACATTCATTATAAAGATGAAATGTGTTTTTCCTAACTTATTCAATGAAATTTGCCTCATTAAGGTAAATTACTAATTCCCATCAGGATCATAAAATAATCAAGCTTTATTTCAGGTTTAGCCAGACTTAACAACTAAATTAGGGCTTGAATTTCAGGGCGGGATGACGGGATTCGCGCCCAAAATTTTGAAATCCCGCCCAAAAGAATAACGTGGACGGGAGGCTCCCGCCCAAAAAATTTTGCATTTTGAAACTATAATCAACTCCCACGACCATTTTGGGAATTTTATGATATTTTCGTGCGAGTAATCGGCACATTTTGCGAGTTTTTTTACAGCGAAAAATCATTGAAAATCACGATTTTTTCCGCGACTGATTGACAAATTTTGCAATTTTTTTCTGCAATCAATTCACGAGTTTCGTTGTATTTTCCGCGGCGAAATAGAGGTGATTCTGTTCGGAATTACTACCCCCCCCACACACACAAAAAAAAACGCATTCAATTCCAAAAATTATGAAACAGTGATGCCGCGGATGCGCTATTGCACATAAATTACTCAAAAGATCAAAGATGACACACAAAAGAAACAGCTCTTACACGTTTCACAAGACGCGTGATTTCGTAAAAATTTGCTAAAAAACGGCAAATATTTTTAAAAGATCGCGAAAAAACAACTAATTTCCGGCAAATTTCGTCAAAAGATTCACAAAAGAATGCCTAATTTAGTCACAGAATTCTGTAAAACGGCAATTTTTGTCAAAAAAGTCGTGAAAAAACGTCAAATTTCGTCCAAAAATCGCGAAAAACAACAAATTTCGACAAAAGATTCATTATAAATGACAAATTCCTCCAAAATATCACGGAAAACGGCAATTTTCGTAAAAAAAATTGAGATAAAACATCAGATTTCAACAAAAGATCGCCAAAAAACGGCAAATTTCCTCAGAAAATTCACAAAAAAACATCAAATTTCGTCCAAAAATCGCAAAAACGACAAATTTTGACAAAAGTTTCACTATAAACAACAAATTTCCCGAAAATATCGCGAAAAACGGCAATTTTCGTAAAAAAAATCGCGATAAAACATCAGATTTCATCAAAAAATCGCGAAAAAACGGCAACTTTTCTCAGAAAATTCACGAAAAAAACGGCAAATTTCGTCAAAAAATCCCGAAAAAACGGCAGATTTCGTGAAAAGATCGTAAAAAAAGACAGATTTCATCAAAAGATAGCGAAAAAATGCAACTTTCGTCAAAGGGAACCTCTCCCCCCTTCCTCCCCCCAAAAATAATATAACGGGGAGTTCATTTTTCTGTTCAACAAACTAATTTTCCTGCTTCAGTATATATTTTTTTTTCTTTGCTACTCTCAAATCAGTTTCTGACAGCTCCAAATCTTTCTGAGTGAGTGCAATTCCTGAAAGCAGCCATATATTAAACAAAAAGTATCCCTTCACTCAACAAAGTATTCATTTTTTAAGAAAATCTTTTTCGATGAATTTGACTTGCCCCTTTTTTAAAGAAATGCAAACAATAGTGATACTTCTTATCTTCTACACTCAAATAAGTATTATTTTATGATTAAATTTGTATCTTGCACATTTAAAATACAGAAAAATAACATTATTAATTATAATTATTAATCATTAATTATAAATATAAATTTATTAAATTAATTAGAAGTTTTATTAATTATTATTAAAATAATAATCAGACCTGTGACAAAAATAATTAGCACCGGGAGGGAATTATCACCAGTAAAAACTAGACAGTATAAAAATTTTTTTACACATTTCGCATAATTATTCTGAATTGTTGATAAAAATTGCTTCAGTGATTATTTTTTTATGTTTGTATTCTGGTATTTCTTTAAATAGCACATAAAATAATGGCGGATTTTAAACATTTTTTCTCCCTCCCAAACAGCCAAACTCCCCTCCATTTATAAATGTTGGTAGGGAGACTCCCCTCCTTCAAAAAATTGAACTTCAAGCCCTGTAAATAAAAAGAATACTGCCCAGTTAAACTGATGGCATTGAGCTCACAGGCTACGCATACTAATTGTACATTACAGCCTTATATTTTCAAGGGTTAATTTCATTCGAAAAAAAAAAAATTAAGAAGGGGAAACAGCTCTCCCCTTTCCCCTTTTTTATACTTAATCGTTGAACCTCCTAAGAATCTCAAGGACATGCTTTATCATATAAAATATCTATATCCAAAATTCAGAGCAAATCGGATAATTATTCTTAATAAAAACCCATTTAGCATTTATATAATTTAAGAGGAGTTATCCCCCTCTTTTATACTTAACCATTAAACTTCCAAAACTATTCAGAGATTTGGACGAAATCTGAAAATTCTGCTTGAAAAACCCATTTATATATATTAAGGGGAGGAGCATTAGAACCCCCGTTCCCCCTGTTTATACTTATTCAATAAACACCTAAGAACAGTCACGGAATCGCCTCATCAGAATGATCCTATATCTAAGTTTTGAACGAAAACTGCTAATTCTGCATGAAAATCCCATTTATATCAATTAAGGGGAGGAACATGAGCCCCCTGTTCCCCCTCTTCTACATATTGAATGAACTCCAAAAACTAATCAGGGAAGCGCCTTGTATATAGGTATATACTGATATACCTATATGCAAAATTTCAAGTGGATCGGATATTTTTATCATGAGTTATCGTGTTATGCACGTACGCACATACATTCAGAATGGGCGGGCACATAAGCTCTCAGGCTATGATAGCCTGTGAGCTAAAAAGCTTAATTAATACATAAATATATTTGGTAAGATTGTGATTATCAATGATATTGGCAATATCTTTATTTTTTCAGAAATAAATTATTCTTTCTTCATGAATTCAATAACCTTAATAAAAGTTACAAATTACAAAATATATGGAATTGATCTAAAACTAAAAAAGTCAAATTTTGCACTTATATCTGAACTGAATGTTTCATTGTTTACATCCATAAATTATGTGCAGATTTTAGAGAGTTGTGGATTTTAGGAGTGCAGATTTGAGGGAGTCTACTGTATATATATATATATATATATAAATTATTGAAAAAGCCATAAAAAGTCATTCAACTCACAAACAGTTTTCAAATTTAATTGAAAAGTTTTTTTTTTTTTTTTTTCATTAATCAATGGCTAAAATTATATACATAAAAGTTATGTAAAACCAATTGACTCAAAAGCCATAGGGCCAGTTGCTGTTAACTATTTTTTTTTTCTTTTTACACTTTTCAAAAAAAAAAAAAACCTACATATTTTTTGAGTTAATAGAAAAGTTTATAGTGAAAAATGTAAGACTTTGCCATTAAAAAAAACTATGACCAATTTTGCTAACTTATAAAGATCGATAAATTATACAAATTAACATAATTTTAATATTAAATCATGAAAAAAAAAATCAATTATTAAACATTAATAAAAATACAAACAAAACATCGAATCAAAAAACACTTAATGACGTTACTAATATGTTCAATAATAACTTTAATTATTCGCAAATGTGACATTTACGATCATCCATTACTGGCATTTAATTTTATAGTTTGGTGATAGTTCTCATCTCAGCAAAAGTAGGTTTTTGAAAAAGTAATAGCAAAAATAAGATGTATTTATTTTAATTTTTTTTCCAGGGGGGAGGGGGGGGGATCATGAAAGAAAAAGGAAACTTAATACTTAGTTAAAAAATCACTATTCTAAGTGGGTCATTCCATGCCAAATCAACCAGTGACTCAACCTGACCCTTTCAGATTTCGATGAAATTCTCAGGAATCATTCTGCCTGATGATATAAATGAGAATATATGTTCATAATATTTTTTTAGCATCAAAATTTCATATAGTTAATTATTTAAATTTTGAAAAATCTTCATTTTTTGGCTTGCTTACATGTTTTTAATTTTGAATTTCTCAAGTTCTATCAAACGTAGAAAATTTTATGACCACTCATTTCAAAGAGGAGTTTATAAGGTTTAATTTGATATGCAAGTCGACTATGTATACGTAAAATAAATAAGATTTTAATTTTTTTTAAACTTTAAATTTGAAAAATTTTTAGATAGTTATTTTTAAAAATTTTGAAATTTTTTTATGTTTGTTGTAATATTATAAGCTTTAAATTCTGAAATTTTTTGAGTGGGATCTCAATGGGATCAGGAGTTATTAAATAAAAGCAAAATTACCATTAGAATAGCAATTTAATTCTGTCTAATTTGTTATTTATTTATGATTTGTATGACAATTTTCAGCTTTTATTTCACAACTCCTGAACCCATTGAGATCCCACTCTAAAAATTTCAGAATTTAAAGCTTATAATATTACAACAAACATACAATTTTTTCAAAATTTTTAAAAATGACTATCTAAAAAATTTTCAAATTTTAAATTTTATTTATTTTAGGTATACATAGTCGACTTGCATATCAAATTAAACCTTATAAACTCCTCTTCGAAATGAGTGGTCATAAAATTTTCTATGTTTGATAGAACTTGAGAAATTCAAAATTGAAAATATTTATGCAAGTCAAAAAATGATGATTTTTCAAAATTTAAATAATTAATTGTATAAAAATTTAAAGCGATAAACAAAAAATAAAAATATGCTCTAATTTATATCACCATTGAGAATGATCCTTGGCAGTTTCATTGAAATCGGAAATGGTCAGGTTGAATATTGAATTTTTTTGGTTGATTTGACATGGAATGACCCAAATTTATGTTTGAGTTCTTAAGTTAAATAAATATAATTATGCATTTACAGACTTGTTTCAACAGATAAATAATCTTATAAGCTTAATTAAGCCTTTTTAGTTAATAGATTTTATGACACATTCAAGACAAATAAAAAATTGCCATTTTTTCCCAGTTCTTGCAAATGTTCTGGCAAAAATGCCGACTCTGGTTGTGAAATGTGCTTTAAACTGTACTCACACACACAGATATCATTCGAAAAAAAAAACTCTTCCTGTGTCACATTATTCCTAAATCCTCTCGTTAGTCCAAAAGCTTACGAAATTCACAGAAATCACTGAGAAAAAATACAAAGACATTATCCACGCATGTTGTAAATTAATTCTACTTTTTTTTAATTTATAATTAATGGAAACACTTCAAATGATTTTATTGATCCTACCAAAAAATGACATACTTTTTTCATTTTTGCCCTGGTTTTTGCCAGTTTTTGCCAGTGTCCTGGCAAAAATGCAATTCCTGATAAAAACTAAGATTTTGCTTTTTAGGTGCATTCGTAATTATGTAAATACGTAGCACCTATTGTTGTCGCTCAGTCCGTCCGCATATAACAACGCAAAAACTACCCAACCGAATCGTTTGAAATATTTAAAATACATAATTATTACACAATTTTGTCGAGTCATTGCAAATTTCATGAGAATCGGAAGCATAGATCAACTACAGGGACAATCAAAAGGATTCCGTTACATGACGGTCAATGAGGAAAAAAGTTTCAAATGCATTTTAATGGTATTACACTCATTTGAACATAATAGAATTGGCATGAATCTATGAAGTATGTACTAAAATGTACATTCTGTAAAATCTGGGATGCAAAGAATATTTATTATGAAATTACAGGGCCACACAAATGTATTTCACTACATAATGTTATACGGGAAAACACTGTTTGGGGCGTGTTTTAATTATACTAAACTACTTCGCATTTTATGAATAAGATATACGTTAATGAAGTATAATAAAAATTACTCCCTGCATATTTACAGGAACACAAAGATTTCGACCACTATACTGTATCCAAAGTACGCTCTACTATACCAGAAAGATCTGAATATTTTTAAAACTTTGTTATCGGACGAACGCACCTCTTTTGCTACACTTCACGTGCTATTTCCAACTTGTTTTAATTTATAATTAATGGAAACACTTCAAATGATTTTATTAATCCTACCAAAAAATGACATACATTTTTCATTTTTGCCCTGATTTTTGACAGTTTTTGCCAGTGTCCTGGCAAAAATGCAATTCCTGATAAAAACTAAGATTTTGCTTTTTTTTTTTTTTGCCTTGGTTTTTTCCAGTTTATTTCCACTCTAGTCTAAAAGCTTGCATAATTCACAGAAATCGCCAAATTTCTTCGAGAAAAATATAAAGAGATTATTCATGCATGTTGTAAATGCATGAATAATCTCTTAATACATGCATGTCGTAATTTTTTTTTTTCTTTTTTTATTTTAGATGCAATTTAGTAATTTTGCAAAACTGTGAAAGGGTCTCAAAACTAAATTAGATTTTTGAACAGAATTTCATTTGAATTTCCGAAGCAGAAATTTATTTAATGACCTTGGTATCCACAATTCAGCACATTTAGTTTGTCATTTAGGACAAAGAATTGCTTTAAATTATTTTATTAAATTAAATTAATTCTTTTTTTTTTCTTTTTTTATTTTAGATGCAATTTAGTAATTTTGCAAAACTGTGAAAGGGTCTCAAAACTAAATTAGATTTTTGAACAGAATTTCATTTGAATTTTTGAAGCAGAAATTTATTTAATGACCTTGGTATCCACAATTCAGCACATTTAGTTTGTCATTTAGGACAAAGAATTGCTTTAAATTATTTTATTAAATTAAATTAATTCTTTTTTTTTTCTTTTTTTATTTTAGATGCAATTTAGTAATTTTGCAAAACTGTGAAAGGGTCTCAAAACTAAATTAGATTTTTGAACAGAATTTCATTTGAATTTCCGAAGCAGAAATTTATTTAATGACCTTGGTATCCACAATTCAGCACATTTAGTTTGTCATTTAGGACAAAGAATTGCTTTAAATTATTTTATTAAATTAAATTAATTCTTTTTTTTTTCTTTTTTTATTTTAGATGCAATTTAGTAATTTTGCAAAACTGTGAAAGGGTCTCAAAACTAAATTAGATTTTTGAACAGAATTTCATTTGAATTTTTGAAGCAGAAATTTAATAAATTTCTTAGAAATTTATTTTTTTAATATAATTCCTGGAAACACCTGAAATGATTTTATTGACTCTACCAAAAAAAAAAACGACACATTCCACCTCACTTACCAGACTTATGTTTGAGTCGAAACTCATCTGCAAGTACTTCCAGTCAAATTCCACACTCCTCGCTCCGACCCAGAGAGGCACGACCCGGGTCATGAGGAGTTCGGCTGAGGCCCAGCCCAACCCAGCCACCAGGAACTTGGTCTCGCCTTTCCCAGCAAATTTCGTCATCACAATGTGGAGTCCAATCAAGTCGGCAACATCAACGGTATTCTTCAAGAACTCCTGCAAAAGACAAAGTATTTAATAATAATAATTGAAAAAAAAATACTTTTCATTACACAAACAATATATTTCATGCCAAGCGAAAATATTTAAAAGAAAATAAATTTTTTAAAATTATTTTGAGTCATTAGAATCTTGAAATAACTTTTAAAATGTTCAGGGCTGGTACACTCATCATGCACTACAGGGGTGGGGCAATACATCATTTTGCTCGCCAGTGGCGAGTGGATTTTCTGGCGAGACAAGTGCCTTTTTAGTTTTTAGGTGCGTTCGTAATTATATAATACATAGCACCTATAGTGGTCATTCAGTCCGTCCGTCTGTCTGTCTGTCTGTCTGTCCATCCGCATATAACAACACAAAAACTACCCAACCGAATCGTTTGAAATTAAAAATACATAATTATTACATAATTTTGTCGAGTCATTTCAAATTTTATGAAAATCGGATACATAGATCAATTACAGGGGCAATCAAAAGTATTCCGTTACATTACGGTCAAAGGGGAAAAAAAGTTTCAAATGCATTTTAATCGTTTGAAATTTAAAATACACAATTATTACATAATTCTGTCGAGTTATTTCAATTTTTTTGATAATCGTGTGCATAGATCAATTACAGGGGCAATCAAAAGTATTCAATTACATTATGGTCAATGGGGAAAAAGTTTTAAATATATTCTATACGTTTGAAATTTAAAATACATAATTATTACATAATTTTGTCGAGTTATTTCAAATTTTATGAAAATCGGATGCATAGATCAATTACAGGGACAATCAAAAGTATTCCGCTACATGACGGTCAATGGGAAAAAATGTTTCAAATGCATTTTAATCGTCTTACACTCATGCAATCTTATTAAAATTTATATGCAACTATAAAGTACATATTATAATATACATCTTACATAATTTGTGGTGCAAAGAATATTTGTTATTGATTTACAAGGCCACACAAAAGTATTCCATTGCATAACGGTATAGGGAGAACATTGTTTGATGAGCGTTTTAATTGTAATTCACTATTTACAATTTTATGAGATTGATATATGAAAGTAATATTTTTAAAACTTCGTTATCGTACGAACTCACCTAATTTGCTACACTTCACGTGCAATTTCCAACTTGTTTAAAACTGTAGGCAATAGAGACATTATCAGAGACACTTTTTTAATCTAGATATTTGAACTTATCAAATTATTACAGTGTAAATAGAGTATCTAAGTTCTATCTAAGAATTACGAAAATGCATTGTAGAAATAGTAATTTTGTCTGTAATTGCGTGCAATTTTGTCATAACTATTTTCAGCTGTGTATGTTTTACATCTTGCAGGCTGGTGAAATAAACTCTTGGCTGGTAAGAAATTTTGAAAAATTCCCCACCCCTGTACGCATAGCTTAGCAAAAATGAGAGAAGATGAAAAGTATAAAACAATTTAAAGCAATTCTTTGTCCTAAATGACAAACTAAATGTGCTAAGTTGTGGATACCAAGGTCACTCAATAAACTTCTGCTTTGAAAATTCAAATGAAATTCTGTTCAAAAATCTAATTTCGTTTTGAGACCCTTTCACAGTTTTGCAGGGTTACTAAATTGCATCTAAAATAAGTAATTCAACACTCCCTTATTATATTTGAAGCTAACATGATGTTTAATTTTGCACCCGTTATACACTCAAAATTTTCATTACCCTATACTTTTCTTAAGTATAAAATGCAGTTATTACAACAATTTAATAAGAAACAGAGTACCTACAATGTGAATAGGCACTAATTTGTATTTCTGCATCAGAAAGAGGAAAAAAAATTATGACCCCCCCCCCCCCCCCATACAATTTTGGATTTTTTAAAGAAGCTCTATATATATAACCTCTGTTTTCAAATAAAGCTATAGCTTGTACTCTAGGCATTACATTTTTAACTTAGAGTATACCCTTTGCCTTTAACATATACCTTCTAGTTTTTTAACGCCTATAATACTGCTTATTGTTGAAATTTGTCTGAATATATCGCATCCTCACTACAAAAGTGTCGCAACTCAAAAATTAGGCAATTTGAGTTATGCCTACCATTCTACATGATTTTCATTCACCTACCAACCACCTAAAGTAGAAGATAGTGTACTCAAAAATCCAGCAACCAAGTAGCAGTTGTGTTTGCAACATGCCCATTGAGCCTACTACAGCCTGAAACAGTGTTCTGCATTTCATGAAAAACGAAATTTTTTGAGCTGTGACCCTTTTGTAACAAGGGGGGTGACATGTTACATAACTTTGAATACAAAGAAAATGGAATTCAGATGTTTATCTGTCAGATTTATTTTATTATAAAACAATTAATTAAAAAAAACCAGGGCTGGGGAATTACATCATTGTACTCGCCACTGGCGAGTAAATTTTCCTTCAGGGCGAGTGAAGTTTTAAGTTATTTTTTCAAACTTCAAACTATAAGGATGCCACAATCTTTATTTATTTATTTATTTTTATTAGTTCTCTATATTTTGCAACTTTTGTAACATAAATATTATACTAAATTCTATGCTATAGTACTAATATTTTTTTCTCTTTTTCTATGCTATAGTACTAATATTTTTTTCATATTTTTATCGAACAAAAATATGAAAATGCATTGTAGTAATAGCACATAACTGTTTTTTCAGTTGTTTAAATTTTGTCTTAACTATTTTCAACTGTATATTGTATTTTGCTGGCTGGTAAAATAAATCCCTGGTTGGTGAAATTTTTCGAAAATTCCCCACCCTTGAAAAAAAAAACAATTTTTTTTACGGAACACAACATTCTTTCAATACAAAGAAAGTGGAATTCAGATTTTAATTTATCTGTCAGCTTTATTTTATTATAAAACAATTCATGAAATAAAAATACAATTTTATTACAGAACACACTATTTCTTCTACCAGGTTGCTATACAAAGTAAAATATCACCAGGTTTCTCAGACATGAAATTATCCTTTTGCAGGGTTGGGTTTCTGATGTCAGAAACTGGTTTTTGTCATGACAAGCATCAAAAACTGGTTTAAACTGTCAAAAACATGTAATGTGCTTTAAAACAGGAGGGAAACATTGAATAAATCTTAATGATTTAAGTAATTTTTTATTTAACATTAATTACTGTAATTTAAAAATTATAAAAAAATTAAATTACTTTAGTTGCAATAAAATATTACTTGATAGCAGAAGCATTGCTAGTTGAGCAAGTTTTTGGATTTATGACAGTTTTTTTTTTCTTTTTTTCTCGGAAATGATAATATTCAATACAGTAATAGTGAAATTTTAATATTACATCTAATGTTGTATATGTGTGACCAAATATTTAATGTGAAATTTTACAGATCAGTGTAGTATTTGAGGTTTCTGAAGAGGTTTTTGACAGGGCAGTTTAAACCGGATAAAACTGCACACTGTCAAAAAATTGCCAACCCTGTCTTTTTGGTGCCAAATACAGTGGAGCATCGTTTATACGACGCCGAAGGGACTACCGAAAAACGTCATATAAACAATAACGACGTATAATCGATTTTCACTTCAAAAACTATAATTAATTTTGTTTTCACTTAATTTTAATGTTTAACGTGATGATTTGCATGAATTTTTAAATTAAACAAACCAAAATAAACAAATAATCTTAAAAACGGGGGGGGGGGGGGGGGGAGTTAGTAAGCAATTTAATTATGCGTACCTTTATTTATGTTTCACCGAAAGGTTCCTCATTTGCAGTACATTATTTCCCTTCCACTTAAAGATAAAAAACCCTGCCTGGCCAACTAAAAGTCACCAATACTGATAACAAAGGATAGTCTATTTGCAACTTAAAACAGGTCGGGAAAGCTGACCATCCCCGAAAAAAGAATGACCTCTCCCAGTGTAATCTGTTACACGTAAGTTGATTTTTCAGACTAATCGAACGCCAGCCCACATTTTTATAATATGGAGTGCATTTAAACACGATCTTTGGTGTCATTCATAGCTGCCAACTTCCGCTCGTTCGTAAAATACACAAGAAAAATAAACAAACAACAAAAAAAAAATCCTATACAAAATTGACGTATAAACGATTTTGGGCATTGTATAAAAGATATATTTTTACATTAAGATGAATAGGAATGAATCGGGTCCACATAAAAACGTCGTATAAATGTAAACGTGATATAAACGATGCTTTACAGTAGGTGCAACTGTTTGTCTGACACATGCAGGCGTATATGCTATATACCTTCTGGATTTTTTTAAGGAACACCGGATACTCTCTGTTCTTCTATCTTCAATAGAAGAAAGTATTGTAATAGAAATTTTTTTCGACTTCTGGTTTTCAACAGATTTACACGTTTTAGGGGTCAGAGATTCCAAAAAACATGTTTTTACAAAATGTCTGTATGTCGCCATTTTACCATACCCTCTGTTTTTTAAGAAAGCTATACAGTATAACTTCTTTAATCCGGAATCATCACAATTACAGCAAGTCCAGATTAAAGAAAATTTTGGATTTCAGAAGTTGTGTAACTAAAATGCATGTAGATTAATGATAAAACTAATATCTCTTATTACTATGGTAATACAAAAAATGTAAGGAACAGGGTATTTGAAAACATTGAGAAAAATAAATTCAAACTGCTCAAAAAAGAACATTTTAAAAAAATTTATGTAAATTTTATGCAGTGTCGCCATCTGTCGTAAACTTAACAAACAACAAACATATGATTTTTTTTTAAATTGTGATTTCTGCTTTATGAATACTTAATAAATAATGCACATCACAAGAATAATGAAGACTTATGAAAAATATTGAAAAGCTAAATTCTAAACCAAAAAAAATTACAGCGAGAAATTTAAGACTTACAAATCAAATTTAAAAATTAACCTTTTAATTACAGTAACATATTTGAAACTCTGATATTTAAAGCTAATATTATAAAAAATTAAATATATAGCAACTATAAGTATAAGAATAAGTAACAAGTTAAATACTTTAGAAAAATAACAATAATAAAAATCCAATTTTGCGATATTTTTGCAACCCCTTATTATCTTTGGAAAAAAAAAAAAAAAGAGTGAAATTACTATTAATCATGAATTTATAAAAATTAATACCTGAAAAGACACTTATAATCATTACACATGCAATTTAAAAAGTTCTTAAAGTTTAAAAATTGAAAAAAAAAGTTGTGTTATTACATAATCTTTAAATTTTCTTAGCCATTTTCTGAAATTCATTTATATATGATCTATGGCACCATCTATTATCAATAATTCAAAACAAAAACGAATAACCATACCGAAATGTCCAGATTAAAGATGTTATACTGTAGTATATATACACCCTTTGCCAAGAGTGTATACCCTCTACTTATTTTACGACTACATCACTGGAGACATCTGTGCTGAAAGCATTCATGATTAATTGTTGGTGTGCAAAGCTAATATGAAAATACCCCTTTTTAATTAGATTAAGGGCCACTCACTGTGACTGTCTCGAGGCGTCCCACGTTGGCCGTACTGTCTGTGGCCGGGAAGAAGGTTGCGAGGGCCAGCATCTTGCAGAGCTGCGTGATGAGGTAGATGGCGCCAGCTTGGATGCATTTCCAGAACACTCCATACTCGGCCCTGTGGAAATGAGTGTAGACTTATTATTAGAGAAGTTAACTTAGATTTGATCGACAGGGTATTTTAAACCGTGCTTTCTGAACAAGGGGTGTGAGAGTTTTAGGGACAGAATAACTGGATTCTTCTAATATGTACGGCAGGGGGGAAAAGCATAAGCTAAATTTGGAATAAAAGCATTGGTTTAAAAATATATATAATTGGGTCATTCCAAAAATAAATGTCCCTTTCGAGAAATTTTTTTTTTTCAAAAAAATTTTCATTTAAAATGAAATAAAAATATCATTGAGAGGGTTGTATGCATATTCAAGATTAGAAATTGAATATCAGCAGCACACTTTTTAAAAAATATTTATCACTACACTTAGAAACGCAGACACATATTGGCTGAAAGATGCCCCCCTGTGTTACCATATTTTAAATAATCTTCTCAATTTTTCTTATTAAAATAGAGAATTCCTTTTACAATATTAACATTTTGATATAAATGTTCCTTTTCAGTGTCATATAGTTTTTTGTTTATGTATATATTTTTTCACGATATAGGCATATTATGTCCTCTGTGTTACCCTCTTTTGTATTCTCACTGTATAAAACTTTATAAAACTTGGTAAAAATTAATCTAATATAATAAAATTATAGTAAAACTTATTTATACATATTAGTCAGTGCATATTATAAAATTGATTCTTAAAGTTTTTTTCTTTTGTTCTGATAAAAGAAATGTCAGTAACGCAGGGGACATCCTAATTGAACATAAAAAATTTAATCAATCTTAAAAGTGTACTTATGTATTAATTAAAAATGTATTTTTGATATAGACCAACAAATGCAATAAAAACAGGATATTCTGTTGCATTTCAGTTTTAAACTTGGGTTTTTTGTCCTTTAACAACATGTTTACCAATATAATGGTAACACGGGGGGACTAGTAACACAGGAGACAAAATGAAACAAATTATCACCCATGTATTACTATTTTCACAGAAACAATGTAAAGTTAGATGGAATATTTTCTTTTAACTAAGACTTACAATTTAAATGTGAATAAACTAGAAAATTAATAATTAATCAAAATATATCAATAGTAACACAGGGGACACACAAAAAACACACCCACCTTCAAAAATCACATTTACTTAGATAATATTCTTCAAAATTTAACAAATGAGAAAAATGACTTACCTACGATGAATGCTAACTCTAACTGTACATGAATGACTATTGTTAACAACATTTAGGTTACTAATTCTTATTTTAATATTAAGAAAAAGGTGGCGGTAACACAGGGGACAGAAATGGGACACATTAATTTTTCTTATAAAATGAAGAAAATAATTAATGTATAAAGGGATAATATAAAGACTACAAAGACACAAAAACCATCCTGAAAGATAACTTAAATGATACAGATAGTAAAAAAAATAGTGTCTAAAAATCAAAAATTGTTCTTGGGACATGGCTTTTTACAGGACACAATTATTAAGAAAGTTATTTGAATAACAATAAAAGAAATTTATCTTAAATTTAAAAATTGCATTAAAGAAAAATATTTTTAAAATATATTTTCCAATATTTAAATCAGGGTTGGCATGATTTAAATCAACCGATTTAAATCAAGATTTAAATCTAGATTTAAATCAACTGATTTTTTTAAAAAAATCATTTGATTTAAATCTTTTTTTTTTTTTTTCATTTTTGAAATTAGTCAGCAGAGAAATAAGAAATAGGTGTAAATAACAAGTAACTTAACAGGTGTTTTTCTGGTATTTTCAGGATTGCTGTCAGAAAGAATGTGGTAGGTACAGGTTAAGTTCAGGTGTCCCCCTCCTAATCCTTTAATTGTTTGTTCTTTTTTAATAAACTTTAGACGATGAGGCGAAACGCAGAAACACTTTATAAATCATACTTCGTTTGCCAATTTCTGCAACTAAATTATTTGAATCTTTTTTGTTTCACAAGTTAATAATTAAACAAATTCATTAATGTTTACCAAAAAATCGGATATTACGTGCAAGGAACAAGTTTTGAAAGTTGCCATATTACACTGTCAAATTTCAATCAAAGTTTACAAATTTTTGGGTAAAAATTAGAAAATGTATTAGATAAAGATAGCAGAGTTGCCAAAAGTCTCCTGATTTTCAAATGTTTCCCCATACTCCTTATTTTTGACATATTTCTCCCAATTTTTCACACTTTTTAAATATTCTGATCATGTGCTGTGATTCAGTGAGAAAAGCTCTAGTACAGGTGTAATTGTTCTTTAGTATGTTTGACCAGTAGTGTTTTATGTGATGAATTACACCCAGATTAATTTATAAACTATGAATCTTTAGGGGTTGTTATTGTTACTATGGTCATGTATTGAATTAATAATAATTTGTCTCTATTAAGACTTATTTAGGATCTTTAGTATAGTTTTATATAAGTTAATGAGTAACAAAACATCCCTCTTTTTATAATATTTAGTCAAACTAAAAATATGTTAAAACATCATATTCTTAAATGTGTTCTACTTGTAAGGAATACATACTTTCCTTATTCGAGTAAGAGTGATAGATTTCTTTTTAATCTTTAGTAATAACCAAGCAATATTGAAACTTAAACTTTTACTAAAGATGTTTAAATCAACAAATTAACAAGTTTTCATTGACAAAAATATCTCCTGATTTCTGAGATAAAATCTCCTGATTGTTAACTTTCAGAACTCGTCAAGTCTGAGATAGAAATACATAATTTAGAGCAAAATATGAACAAGCTATGGCTGTCATTTTGCTGGAGTTTTTTTAAGTCCCTCTGTTTTAAATTGAAATGAAATTTCACTTAGTGTAGAGGAAAATAATGAAGATTTGGCATTCATTAAAGAAAATTGTCCAAATCTTTCTCACCACTGTAGCACATTTTCAAGCAAAAAATGGCCCATTCCAAAAATGACCATTGCTTGAGATAAAAGTTTCAGATTTTATGACAGATTAGGATTGGTTGAAGTCCTTTTATATAATGGGAGATAAAGAGATAATCAGAGAAATTGAACTTGAGTTTATTTACCAAATAGCAACAGCCATGGCTTCATCTGCTGGAGTAGAAAGACAATTTTCTTCCTTTGGACTAGTTCATTCAAACCTTCGTAATAAATTAGGAGTGGACAAAGCTTCTAAATTAGTGTTTTTGTTCAAACAATTAAATCCCTGATTTATTTCTGTTTGCTTAAAGACTATTGAATTAATTGTGATTTTTATCCCTTAATAAATAGCTTGCATTAAATGAATATTTAATTTGTTTTTTAAATTTTACCATTTTCTATTCATTTACAACCTATTTCAGTTTATTTCTTATTTAGTGTGCACAATTCAATTACATAATAATAGAATGGCTTTAAATTAAAGCCTATGTGTTTAATTTTTAGTATCAATCAGTAACTAGAATATAGTATTTACTGAACTATATAATTATTTCTTATATTATTTTTATAAATTATAAATATTATTTATTCTTTTTTTAGTTATTTTTATAAGAAACTGCTCCATCTATTGTAAAAACATAAAAACACAATAATTTAAATAGAATTCTAAAAAAATCAAATAAATCCGATTTAAATCAAAAAAATCTGATTTAAATCAAATAAATCTGATTTTTTTGATTTTTTTCCAACCCTGATTTAAATTTAATTTTGAAACAAAATTTTAGAAAATATAATAGTACAAAGTGTCGGGACATCAAAGGGTGCTTTATTTTTGGAATGACCCAATTATAATCTATAAAAAAAAAAAATTAAAAATAAAATAATAATCTAGGTATCAAATTTGATCACAATATAACTTTGTAGTCACCAAATGCAATAATTTAGTTGCATTTGGCGACTAAATAGCCTCTAATTTATAACCTTGCTTTATAGATGAAAACTATAAACAAACATTTATCGAAATCTCAGATGTTGAGGTCCAGACTACATGTTCATTTGACATGGAATGACCCCAATCCCTAAAAGTCATTTTTAGTAGAATGATCATTTAACAAATTTTTTGAATGAAGTTTTAAGAAAAAATATGGTAACATAAGGGCTACTTGACTGTAATTTTAGTCATTCTTCTTAAAAATGTTTTGATTGTTGTGAAAAGTGAGCACAGATGTCATATACACACCACATTGGTGTAATTGCAAAAAAATATTGATTCTATGCTTCAAATGGTATTTCGTTTATATTGTTTATTTATTAATAAACTGTTTATTTACTTATATTTTCATTTTTATATATGATATAAATTGTTTTGTTCTATAGTTATTAATTAATTTTTTTTAATTTATTTATTATTATTTTCTTTTAACAACAGTAGGAAATAATTTAAAAATATATATGTAACTGGTATTTGAAAACGAAGTTTTTGCCAAATTGATGCAAGAAATAATTGCGCCATTATGCTGAAAAAATGAACTTGTTTAAAGATTTCTATTATGGTAATGATATTAGTTTCGTTATTTATTCTTAAAACTATCATTGCAACAATTTGTCTGCAGCCTCAAAGATCTCCTCTTTACATCAGATATCTTTCACCAGAGATTTTAAGTTAAATGAATAAAATTATGCTTTGATTTCAGTTGATTTGTTAAACCTCATATATGACTACAACTTGAAATAAAATAACTTCACTAAAAGTGAAAATCTGTGAATAAAATTAAAATGACGTATTTTTTGTTTGAGGACTATAATAATAATAATAATAATAATATTACAAATAAAATGAGAAAAAAATACAAAAGTTTTTAACAGATCAAGTTACATTACCAACTTCGATATGTAAATAAGAGAAAAAAAAGATTGATAAAAGAAAAAAAAAGAATCTCACAGGCCGGAAAACTTATATGTCATAAAATAAGGTGTATAAGCAAGAGCTATACAATTTCCGAAATGAAATAAAGTCATGTTTTCTTTAAATAATAATAATTTAAATATGTTTTTTATATTAATATCAACTCACTCCAATCGTCTGAAATTTTATAAACAAACTCTGATTGTTGCCACTATATTTTTTCAAAGATTATTAATTTCGGCTACTGAGTCTGTGTTCGAGGACTATGCGCGTGCAAGCTGAGGAGTCAGGGACATGGAGTGGGTTTTATCACAACTACTCCCTTACTTTGCTCTCAATGACAGGCGGAGAACAGAACACTGATTTGATTAATTACTAATGGCGGATCTAGGGGGGGGGGGGCTATGGGGCGATCGCCCCTCCCCTTGGGCTAATAAAGGGTTCCCAAAAAGACATGCATCACCATGGAAATGAGTCGGAGCCTAACTCGGGTCCAAAATTTTGAAAGAGCTCGGGCTGGTTCAGGTCTTCTCGCTTTCAGAGCCAGCCCGTGTCGTGATCATTATTTTCTTCAGATTTAGGTCGGGACTAAGGGGGAGGTGAAGGGGCAATCGTCCACCCCCTTTTGCTGATAAAAGGTTCCCAAAAAGGCATGAATCCTCCCAGGAAATGAATTAGATCTTATCTCGAATCCGGCGCGGCCCGCGTCTTCTTAAATACGCGAGGCTTGGGCTGTGTCTGGTCTTCCCGCTTTCAGATCTGGGCCATTCTCGGATTGCCATGAAATTTTAGGACGTTATTGACGTTTACCCTAGCACGAACGCTATTGAAAATGAATTGATTAGTTTATCTACAGGGCGAATCAAAAGTTTTCCATTACATTACGGCCTATGGGGAAAGTTCGTTTATATACTCGGATTGCCATGAAATTTTAGGACGTTATTGACGTTTACCCTAGCACGAACGCAGCACTATGTCCAAGAAGCTATGGAATCCGAGTCTTACGGCAGTGGCTCGGATTCCGAGGAAAATACTATGTTTGAAGAGTATGTGCCTAGTTAAATTAATTTTTTTATTGGTCTTTGTTTTAGTTGTATTTTGTGTTTTCTGTAGTACTTTTCCAATTTGGTTATCGTGTCATTATCTTACTGTTTTAGAATTTTAACTAGTTTTAGAATTTTATCTTTTTACAATTTTAAATATGTTTGTTGGTTTTAATTGGTTTTTAATTTCATGTGTCACCGCATTGCCTTTATCAGCTTAACTCATATCTACAACAGATTTTTAATGCAACTTTCACTTTTTACATTTTATTTTAAAATTTAACCTTATCTTATTTCTACCATAATCTAATGATTTAGCATTTTACTGTTTTCGCTTTCTTATATTTACCTGATCATATCCGGATGGGTAGTTCCCATCTGGATATTTTGACCAGAGTTGGGCAGTATCGAAAATACATGTATTTGAAATACATTTTCAAAATACATTTGTATTTTGTATTTTAATTCGATGAAATGAAAGTATTTTAGAAATGTATTTTGTAATGTTTTTTCCAAGTATTTTGTATTTTGAAAATACATTTTGAGTCAAAATACATTTTTATAAATTTCTACTTTGTGGTTTTGTAAACCACAAATCAAAGATTCGGAATAAGGAAATATCTTCCATTTTGTTTATTTAGTCTTTGAATTCGTTTCTGGGCATTAATATAAACACATTTTTCAAACTAGTGGTACGATAAAGATTGTTAATGAACAGGATGTTTAGCTTCTCTGGAAGCATTTATGCTGAATGGTTACAAAAATAATATTATAAATCTTACTGTTGCTGCGAGAATTACAAAACAAAATGTGCCGTGATAGACAGGAAGGACCCATACAGAGTTTAACTTCTTATTGCTATTCTTTATTTATTTTCAAGTACGTTGGAAATGCAGTGCTATTATCTATTATAGGCTCGTGTAAAGCTGAATAATAATTTTAACATTATCAATTAAAATCTACAAAGAGAATAATTTTATTGTGATAATACATGGTGTTCAATAGAGATCTGCACGGGGAGGGTTTGGGCCCGAAGCCTGAACCCGACCAACGGGCAGAGCCAAGCCAGGCCGATTTTCATTCTCGGCACACGGGTTGAATAGGGCTGAGCTTTTTTTTTTTTTTTTTTTTTTTTTTTTTTTTTTTTTTTTTTTTTTTTTTTTGGAGGCTGGATCAGGCAGAGCCTAGCCACTACTCTTTCTGAGCCAGGCTTGAGCCTTACTGTTTTCTTGAAGGATCGGACCGGGTCGGAACAGGCCTAACTTTTTTTTTCCATTCTATTCCGAGATTGATTTCATACTTCCTCGTATTCACGGACAAAAATATTCAATTTAAGCCATCCCGTATGATTTTTTTTTTCAACGCGGCCAGGTCTGTTCAAAAATCAGTAAAATTTGGTCTGGCCTTAATTTTTTTTCAAAAAATGCATATATATTTAAATAGCCGTTGTTCTTCTATTAAACCCTTAAAATTTATTATTTTTAAAGCATCGTCTAGGCTTATTAAAGTACATCCAAATTAAAAGATAGTTAATGTATGAAAACGATCTTGCTAATGACGGAATGTTGTTTTAAACTGAAAAATGTGTTTCTTCATGCAAAATGAATACAATAATACGTGAGAAAAAATTTGTAATACATTCACACCTGCTAAGAAAGAATTTGCTTATAACGAATTTTCTTTTCTTTTCTATGCGATTCCGTCTTCGAAGACTTTACTGTGTGCCATTTTTTATACTTTTGTGTCTCCATTACATGGAATATGGATAAATAATATTAATGATAACTGAAACATTTACATACGACAAACAGAGATTCATTAAAAACATAAATATAGCAGTCTACGGCACTTCTGCATTAATAAAGATTATAAAAATGGAAAAAAAAAAAAAAGTTTTTTGGGTCAGAACTCTTCCGTACGAGTAAAAATCAATGTTTTGTTGAAATTCATTCAGGCCAGGGTGAACTTTTAGCTATAAATTTCTTTCTACGGACCGGTACAGGTCAAGTCGATTTTTTTTTTTTTTTTTTTTTTTTTTTTTTGATCGGGCCCGGGCTGGAAATTTCGTCCCATGCAGATTTTTAGTGTGCAATGTTAGATAGGAAATATTTCAAAGTAATGTCTGTTGAGGATAATTGAAAAATTAAGAGAAAATGCCAATTGTATTAAACAAGAAGTTCAATTACATGTAAAACATAAAAAAAAAAAAAAAAAACTACTGATAAAGGCACTTGTACAAAGGCATTTTCTTGATTTTCACGTAGTCTCGTTCTTTAACTTTAAAACAAAGTTATTGTTGTCAAACTCTTTGAATTTTTTATCGATTATAAATACAACGGTTTTGCAGCCCGTGTAAAATTTCTTAAACATTGATATATGAGGAGCCCAGAAGCCAAGGGGTACAAGTGACAAGATTTCGATTTGGAGTAAATTGAGTTTAAAGATAATTGATGTTAAATTGGAACATCAATAACAACTGATTAAATTGAAATAGGAAACATCTGCTTGTTGCATTCTAATCTTTGAACTCTCATTTCAATAACTGTTAAAAAAATAGACTACAATTTTCTTTAAATGTATAATTAATCAATATTCTTTGTTTTTCGAAAAAAGTGGTTTATCTCTATAACTCTCCAAATAATAAGAAAATGACCTATATTTCTTTACCTGAATTGAAAAAAGCATATTTCCAGATACCCTGTGCACTTAACTCAATTTTTTCAATTTTGTCACTTATACCCCTTGGCTTCTGGGGTCCTTACATAGTTGTAAAATGAAAATGTTTTCTTCTCGCTGTTTTTTTTACGCTTCGAGTCCTGCAGCATAATAAAATAAAATAAAATAAAGAGCTAATTGTTCAAACTTCATGAAATTTTAATCGGTTGTAAATACGTTTGTATCCAAGCCCTCTTTAATATTTTGGAAAAATTGTATATAGTTCGTCTGTGAAAACAAGATGTGCCGAAACACCTTGCTTTTTAGAATTTTCATCGAACATTTTTTAGATTTTATTATTATTATTATTTTTTAACTTTTACTCATCAAAACGTTTCAAAATTGTTCTGGGTGATGTAAGTCAAGTCTGACAAGAAGCTTAAAATATACTACAGGTTTGTTGAAATACACACATTTACTTATTTTTAGCTTAAGAAAATATTGTCTCCAAGAGGCGCAAATATTTTAAAAGTGTTAAAATTCGTAAATTTTGGAAAACGACTGCAGCGTCAAAAAAAAAAAAAGAAAAGTTTTTAGTTGTAAATATATCTTTTTTGTTATTCTATCCCCCGAAATTGAGCTCATGTGTATGTTGCAGAAAGCGGTGTTGAATTCAGACACTTTTTCTCCGGGAGGAACTTCAGTAGCTCCGGGGGGGGGGGGGGTTCTTTTTGACCATTGAAAACGCAAAATTTCAAATTTTCCGTGGGGAGGATTTTAATGCTCCGGGGGGAAGTACCTCCCGGACCACCCCCCTAATATCAACACTGGCAGAAAGGGAATAGAAGTCAAAAATGAAAACGACCCTTTTTGAAAATTTCTATGTTTACTGTATGTAATGAGTTTTCATTTAGAATTTAGACTGATTTATTACTTTTTTGTTTCATTTTAACACTTATTCATTTTATTTTTAACACTTTCTAACAAATTTAAAAATATTAATGAATTCAGTTTGTTTGTCTATCTGTTCATACTCTAACTGCCGTAAATAGAGTCCGATTTCCATGAAATTTATAGATGTTATTGGAAATTACTATGGCATGTTCGGTATCGAAAATTAAGAATGTAGCATCAAAAGTTCATTTAAAGAACACGCAAAAAACTATCGTTACATTATGGTCATAGGAAAAAATCATTTGCGGGGTACACTATACACTGAAGTACACTATAAATAATGATTACTGCTGAATATATGTGCATACAATTTATCATTCATTTACAAAGACACATAAAAGAATTTAAATACAGAAGAAACTGAACAACAATTGAACTTTTGAAGGCTATGAACAATAATTGCTGGAAGTACGTTTTTAGTTGTGGTACGCTTTTTGAAATTGAACTATGTTTTTAACATGTTTTTGGGTGTCTAAATTCTATAGATCCTATACAAGACTGCACAAAAGTTCTCAAGTACATTTCGTTTATTCACGGAAATTGTTAAATAAGAAATATTCGTTTAACTGAAAGCAATATTTTAGCATACTACACTGCTCAAAACAATTAAAGGATATTGCAGTTTTAGGTGGATTTTGTATCTGGGAAACTTTTTAGCTGATTGATACATGGTCGACAGATATAGTAGGTTATATGAGAATAAATTACACATGTTTGGCAGAAAAAAATGCATTTTATTGCGCATTTGTGTACAAAAGGAAAAAAACACAATTTGTGCATATGAGAAAAAAAGAATAAGAAAAGGTGTTTTCTTCAAAGAAAATCATTTTCAGTAGGGGGTATGGTTTCCACGGGCGGCCAGCAACGTTGAACACCTTTGAAGCATGGACTCAATGAGGCTATTAATGACGAGTTGGGGTATTCTGCCCCACTCTTCCAGAAGAGCTCTTTCCAGTTCTTGGAGAGTTTGTGGGGGTTGTTGGCGGCCAGAAACTCGTGTTCCTAGAGCGTCCCAAACGTGCTCGATTGGATTTATGTCTGGAGAACACGCTGGCCATTCCATTCGAACGATTCCTTCCTCGAGAAGGAAATCCTCCACCAGGTTTGCACGATGTGGCCTGCAGTTATCGTCCATTAAAATGAAGTTATCTCCGATTGCTGCAGCATAAGGGACTACAATAGGTCTGAAGGATCTCATTCCTATATCGGCGACCAGTCAGAGCTCCATCTCGAATGATGTTAGAGGTCAGTGCGCCCGTCAATGGAGATGCCACCATACACCAACACTCCTCCACCGCCAAATCTGACACTTTCGTGCACGAACGCAGGATTATTCCTACTGCCACGGTCCCTCCAGATGAAAATACACCTATTATTCGGATGCACAGAAAAACGGGACTCGTCAGAAAACAGAATATTGCTCCATTCATTTCTCCTCCAGTTGACATGCTCGGTTGCCCACTCCCTGCGGTCGCGACGATGCCTTGATGTTAATCTAACACATACCATCGGTCGGCGAGCATACAGACCTACAGCATGGAGCCGGTTTCGGACAGTCTGAGTTGAAATCGTGGTGCCTGTAGCCGAGCGAAGGTGTTGTTGGAGAAGAGTAGCGTTCACGTTTCGGTGTCTCCGAGCTGTTGACGCTAAATACCGATCTTCATTGGGCGTTGTTGCCCGTCTACGACCTTACCCTGGTCTTCGGCCTGCACATCCACTCTCCAAAAAACGGTTCCAGATCCTGGAAATGACACTTTGTGACACTCCAATGGCTTGCGCTACTTCGGCTTGAGTTTGGCCCCCTTCTAACCTACCAACAATTCCCCAAGCTTCTGAATCTGTCAAATGACTTCGCCGAGACATCGTACTCATCGAAACAAAGCAATCACTGAATGCCAGTCATCCTTGTCTTCATTCTCTTTTACCCAGTTGAAAGTCAAATTTCATTCGCTGCCGCTGAAGCGACGTTTTTGACGTCGGACTCAAAATTTGCATACTCCACAGTTTGAAAACCAGAAAAATTTGCATTTGTGATTCTCTTCTTCTATTTTCGGCAAAAAATTTCGTTTATATCTTTATTTTATATAAAACTTCAAATATCCTTTAATTGTTTTGAGCAGTGTATTTAGTATACATACAAATTCATAGATCACATGCAAGACTGCACAAAAGAAAAAAAAAAATCGATTTTTTTTTTTACTATTAATACTAATAGTATAGAGTGGGTTTTCAAATGCATTGCTCTTTTTCAATTTTTTTTTATTTATTTAGACATCATTGTTTTTTTTAACTCTTTCAGGGGCGCCGTTTGCAGTCTGTAAACGGTTAATTTTAATACCCAAACTGCGAACTGACACCAATAAATTTTTAGTATAGTTTAAATCTCATATTATACCTGAAAAAGAGCTTTTGATTATTTTAAATAAATTTGTTCGTGAATTGTGATATGAATCAACCATTTGAAAATTTTTGGAGCAGAAATACTTTGTCCCTGAAAAGGTTAATAAAATGTAAAAATTTTTAACAGTTTTCTGAATGTATTGGAAAATGTTTCATAATCTATGCTGGACGCATGATTTTTCGTTCTTGTTTTCCTTATTTTGGAAATTTTGTTCAAATTTCAAAAACTTAATCAGTTTTGTAAAAGCATTTTTTATTTATATAGTGCAACACCCAGCGATTTTCATAATTTGGAAATGTATTTTGCATTTTGAATGTATTTTGAAAATACATGTATTTTGTATTTTGAATATTTTTCTTTTGAAAAGTATTTTGTATTTTGTATTTTAGGTTCTAAAACTAATGTATTTTGTATTTTGTATCGAAAATGATTTTTCGATGTATTTTGCCCAACTCTGATTTTGACGTTGTCTTTTTTTTTCTCATTCTTACAATTTTGTCTTTGGTTTAGCGCAGCATGTCCCTCAAGGGATTTTGTGCCATTAAAACCTATACAACCAACCAACCAACCAACCAACCCTAGCACGAACGCTATTGAAAATGAAGTTTCTACCATGATTAGTTTATCTACAGGACGAATCAAAAGTTTTCCATTACATTACGGCCCATGGGGAAAATTTTTTTATATACTCGGATTGCCATGAAATTTTAGGACGTTATTGACGTTTACCCTAGCGCAATTCCTATCGAAAATGAAGTTTCTACCATGATTAGTTTATCTACAGGGCGAAATAAAAGTTTCCCATTACATTACGGCCTATGGGAAAAAATCGTTAATATACTCGGATTGCCATGAAATTTTAGGACATTATTGACGTTTACCCTAGCACGAACGCTATTGAAAATGAAGTTTCTACCATGATTAGTTTATCTACAGGGCGAATCAAAAGTTTTCCATTACATTACGGCCCATGGGGAAAATTCGTTTATATATTCGGATTGCCATGAAATTTTAGGACGTTATTGAAGTTTATCCTAGCGTAAGTCCTATCGAAAATGAAGTTTCTACCATGATTAGTTTATCTACTGGGCGAATCAAAAGTTTCCCATTACATTACGGCCTATATGGAAAAATCGTTTCAAAGGAAGTTTAAAGATGTTATACCCTGTCAAACATATTAAAATATGCATTCTATAAAATATAAGGTGAAAATGTAGCTATTATTCATTTACATGGCCACACAAAAGAATTCCATTAGATAATGGTAAAAGGGTTCCCCATTGTGGGTGACATATTTTAAATATATTAAGCTGTTTCACGTATAATAAAATTGATGTATGTCACTGAAACTTAATATAAATTATACGCTACTGTCTTGCATAATATGAAGTACATAGCATTTACAGGGACATACAAAAGATTTCAAATGGTATATTCTTTCCGAAGTACCGTATATGTGTCCGATGATGGCTGATGGAGGGATGAAATGCATTTTAATTATATGATATGCGCGTTTATATTTCGCTAGATATATGCACATTATATGGTGTGTATAAATGTTATAGTTGATATACAGGGCTACCCAAAAGAGCTCACCAACGTTACTGACTAGTAAATCTGCAGATCAGGAGCCTCAACGTCAGCTTTGCACATCATTTTTTTTAAAAACACACTTAGGATAATATTCAACTTTCTGGAAACTGTAACTTAAAATTTTCGAATTACGTAATTATTTATAAGAATAAAATAAGAATAAGAAATTTTCAGCCATCAAAAGCGTTAAATTAAAGATTTAGTTATGTTAGGATATTCTGAAATTTTCATGATCTATTATTTTTGTTTTTTTATTATACGATAGTAGATTTCTTCAGGGGGCGTAGCCCCCCTGAACCCCCCGTAGTCTCATTAAATTTAAACTTGTAACTTTCGATCAATCTGCTAATGGTTATCGTATATCTTGTATTTCTTTATACATTTTGATTTATAAGGATAAGTAACAGTTTTAATAAGCATTTTTCATTATCCTCATACTTCTACATACCTGCCCACCACAAACACCTAAATCTGATGTATCAGGAACTTTTGAAAATGTAAACTCAGTAATCTAGGGTTTTACAATTTTGTTTCCGAAAAAAGAAGTTTTGATTGCATTTTGTGACAGACAGACAGAAGAACAGACTGACAGACGGAAAACAATAAATTTTGTGTCGCCAAAATAAGCCTTCGCTGAAGTTTCGGCAATGACGTCGTTATTCATGAGTTATGTTTTGTTTTTTTATAAAAATACATGTTTACTGTATTTTTAACGACTACTATAAAATACCTGTTTTATTTCAATTTTACCAAGTGAAAAATTTGTTTAAAATATAATTCTTTTTTATTTCTTTTGCTTCTAATTATGCCCCCATTTTTGTCAGAAAAATTCTTATTAACGAAACAAATTTCCGTGTTTAATATTTAACAAAGTACTATATTTATTTTTATGTTAATTCTGACGTCATTTTTATTTTTTCTTAGTTTAATTTTTCGAATGGAAATTGCTCAATTGAAACTTATTGCCGTTGAAAAACTATTCTATATTTTGATTTTTTTGACAACGATAAAGGAAATATGTTAAATTTTATCTAAAAAATCGCTATTGATTCTGTATGAAAAAGAAGGAAATTTTGAATTATTAAGGAAAATATTTGAATAAAATTAATAAAACATACCCTATTTCTTTTCTGGGCTATGTTATATTTATACGCAAAAATACAAAGACATTAATTAATTCATCTGCTATGACGTTGACTTCATTTAAATTTTTGTACACGCATTCAAATTTATAACATTATTAAAATAAGGATTAGGAGGAATGGTTGCTTAGCAACCATTAAGAGAAAATAAAGAAAGCGAAATAAATACATTTGAAATAAGTATTCTAAAACAAATAATATTCTAAAACAAATTAGTTTATATTATTGGAACACATTTATAAAAAATCTAAATTATCAAAATTTACAGTAATAATTTTTAAAATCTGACAAATGCGTAGACAAAATTTCAAAACAATACGAATAATTTAACTGGTAAATTTTAGTATCCATTTATCGTTGAATTCCATTAATGAAACGTGTCATTTTCTCTTAAGAAAAAAAAATTGAAAATCATTGGATATGCCACAGAATTGCCATTGGATTTGCCACACTGGATTTTGCGCATTATAGTGCAAAATTAAATATTCTATATTTTCCAAACGAATGAATCAAATCTAACAAAAAACTATACAGCTTAATCCCAGTGCCTCACTAACATGCCCACTTAATTTCAAGCCAATCGTATGCTTTTTGCGTCAGTTATCGCGGAACAGACAGACAGACAGAAACCAAAAAATTTCCTGTCTCCAAAGTAAGCCTTCACTGACGTTTCGGCATATATTAGCGTAAACTAGTAAATCTGCAGATCAGGAGCCTCAACGTCAGCTTTCTTCATATTTTTTTGTAAAACACACTTTTGGTAATATTCAACTTCCTGGAAACTGTAATTTAAAAATTTCAAATTACGTAATTATTTATAAGAATAAAATAAGAATTAGAAGTTTTCAGCCATCAAAAGCGGTAAATTAAAAATTTAGTTATGTTAGGATATTCTGAAATTTTCATGATCTATTATTTTTGTTTTCTCTATTATAACACAGTAGATTTCTTCAGGGGGGCGGAGCCCCCTGAACCTCCCGAGCCTCACTTAATTTAAATTTGTCACTTTCTAGTAATTGTGCTAATGGTTATTGTATATCTTGCATTTCTTTATACATTTTGATTTATAAGGATAAGTAACAGTTTGGACAAATATTTTTCATTATCCTCATACTTCTACATGCCTGCCAATCACAACACACCTAAACCTGATGTATTAGGAACTTTTGTAAGTGTAAACTCAGTAATCTAGAGTTTTACAATTTTGTTTCCGAAAAAAAAAAAAAAAGTTTTGATTGCATTTTGCGGCAGTTATAGCGAGACAGACACACAGAAGAACAGACTGACAGATGAAAAACAATAAATTCCGTGTCTCCAAAGTAAGCCTTCACTGAAGTTTTGGCAATGACGTCATTATTCATGAGTTATTGATATCAATGTTTCTTGTATTTTTAATGACTACTATAAAATACCTGTTTTGTTCAATTATGACGTCATATTTTACTAAGTGAAATATTTATTAAAAATATAATTCTGTTTTATTTCTTTTACTTCTAATTATGCCCCCATTTTTGTCAGAAAAATTCTTATTAACGAAACAAATATCCGTGTTTAATATTTAACAAAAAGTACTCTATCTATACAGGGTGATTCCAAATTTTTTTTACAATAAAAGAGGGGTGATAGTACACATCAAGACAAACAATATTAAACAGGAGACCAAACCGACCGAGAAGTCCAAACCGTTTTCTAAAGGAGATAGCCGCCATTAAAGTTTAGGGACCAAAATTTCAAATAAACATAAAAAACGGAAATATCGGTCGATTGATTTGCGGTTTTCACTAAAATTATTCTTTATGTCGGCATTTTCTTGAAATAAAATTATAAAGATAAATTTCAAAAATGCCGATAGAGAGCGCTTTAGACTTTGGAGTAACGAACAACTATTTTTTGCCAGTATTTTTTTCATCTCATTAAATGTTTTCGTAAGTTTAGACTCAAACTTAAATTTTGAGCTCAAAATCTGAAAGTGGGAGAGGTTAAATAGTACAAACTGAACTGTGTTCAGAGGGTTCAAATTTCATATGATTATAAAAAACGGAAAAATTGGTCGATTGATTTGCGGTTTTCACTAAAACTTTTCTTTATGTCGGTATTTTCTTAAAAATAAATTATAAAGATAAATTACAAAAAATGTTGATAGAGGGCGCTTTAGACTTTAAAGTAACGAACAACTATATTTTCCGTTATTTTTTGCATCTCATTAAATGTTTTCGGAAGCTTTGACTTAAACTTAAATTTTGAGCTCAAAATCTGAATAGTAGGGAGTAGTTAAGTAGCACAAACTGAAAAGTGTTTAAGGGGGGGGGTGTTCAAATTTAAAATAATTATAGAAAATAGAAAAATTTGTCGATTAGTTTGCGGTTTAAAATAAAACTATTCTTTAAGTCAGTATCTTCTTGAAAATAAATTTTAAAGATAAATTTCAAAAAATTCCATTAGAGGGAACCTTAAACTTCAGAGTAACCAACAATTAATTTTAACGATTACTTTTTTGTTCTAATTAAATGCTTGCAAAAACTTATTAAATGTTTTCGGAAGCTTAGATTTAAACTTAAATTTTGAGCTCAAACTCTGAATAAATAGGAGTAGTTAAGTAGCGCAAATTGAAGTGTCTTCAGGAGTTGAAATTTAACACTCCCCCTCCTTGAACGCCATTCAATTTTTCGGTACTTAAACACTCCCAACGATTCAGAATTTGAACCTAAAATTTAAGTTTATGCATTTGAAAGCATTTAATGAGATTAAAAAAAATAACAGTTAAAAATAGTTGTACGCTACTCCAATGTCTAAGGCGCCCTTTATCGGAATTTTGTAAAATTTATCTTTAAAATTTATTTTCAAGAAAATGCTCATTTAAAAATTAATTTTAGCGAAAACCGCAAACGAATCGACCAATTTTTCCGTTTTTTATAATCATTTGAAATTTGAACCCTTTGAACACAGTTCAGTTTGTCTACTTAATCACTCCCAACTATTCAGATTTTGAGCTCAAAATTTAAGTTTAAGTCTAAGCTTACGAAAGCATTTACAAGATGCAAAAAATAACGCCCAAAAAGAGTTGTTCGTTACTCCAAAGTCTAAAGCGCCCTCTATCGGCATTTTTTGAAAATTATCTTTATAATAGATGTAGAGGTAATTTAGCCCCAGAAACCACAAGACTTCGACTGACAATGTATGTGCATAGTTTCAATAACTGGGCGAAGTTCAAATGCCCATCCCAGGAAAATATTTGCAAGCTAAGTGCAATATGGAAAAGTGTGAAAGCTCGGAGATTTTGCAGAGAGAATGCCTTCCATCTGCGGTGCTGAGCAGATGTGGCCGGCTTACGCCCGTGCTTTTATCGGAACGAGTTTCCGACCAAGAACTTTGTGAAAGGGATCGGTTGATACCCATATTAACTTTAATCAGTTATGTTTGTGTTCATTTTATACTTTATTTTAGTCCAGAATTGTGTATTTATGTGTAATAGTCATCTAACCCAGAAACTTATAATTAAATATTCACTCAGTGAAATATTGGAACTGTGATTTATTTCAAACACCCGTTTTTCGTCCGCCCCACTTCTACAAATTTTGGGGGCTCGGCCGGGATGAACCAGAGGACTTCTGCTCGGTGATAAAGTTGGGTGTTCCCTGCTACTCCAGTGATTGCTGGAATCGTCGCTGTTTTTACGAAGAAAGCTGAGCTGCTTCGACTGTCCGAGAGCTGTGTGTGTTTTGAGCTGTGCGGAAGAAAACAGTGCTGTTGCGGTGCCACAAGAAACAACTCGTAGTGCATTTTTTTTTACGAGTCCCGAAGCTAGCGCGAGTGCAACGAATTTGTGATTTTTTGTGCAACGAATTTGTAATTTTTTGTGCAACGATTTTGTGGATTTTTTGTGCCACGAAGGGTTTATGCTGTTCAAGAACCCTCGCTGTGATTTGTTTTTTGCGAGGCGATTTTTGCGCGAGTGAAATATTTTCGAAGCCAGTGATACAGGGCTGAAATGTCCTAGTATTTTAGTATTTTTAAGCCCGGTGCATTTTTTTTAGGGCTTATATTTTTTAAGATATACAGATATGTATTGAGATATTGATCTATCTATATCAAGGGTTTTCATAATTATTATATATATTTGATTTGAAGTTATTGATGTATTTTTTGTATTATTTTTGTATGTGAGAACAGAGGATATCCACAATGAAGTAAGTGGTTTTTTCCCATAAATGGTAATTAAATATAAAACTTATAGCATCTTGCTTTTATTTTAAACATTAAAGAATTTTGTTTTTTAATGTGAGTTTATGAATAGAAAATAATTTTGCTTATATTTATAATATTTTTATAAGATATTTTAGTATATTTGATAGAGTTTTTGTAGGAATAATGGCATATTTGGTAAGAGCAAAGAAAATAGACTTATTGTCAGTGTTAAATGAATTGGGGCTGAGTGCTGAGGAAAGCGCGACAAAAGTTCAGTTAGCCGACATAATAACCAAATCGGACGGTTATAATGAAGACATAGTCAAAAACTTATTAGACGGTCTCGTTAGCGAACGGTTAGAACAAGATAAAAATAAAGAAATAGAGGAAAACGAAAAAAAAGCATATGAATTAAAAAAATTAGAGTTAGAACTTAGCGCAAAAAACAAATCCGAAATGATGCTTAACGCCGGAGTGAAAACTCCTGATGTTTTAAAATTAATCGCGAGATATGATACCAGTGAAGAAATAAGTATATATCTCACGTTGTTCGAAAGACAAATAAAAAGATTAGGAGTAGAAAAGGAGAATTGGGTGACTTATTTGCTAGGTCTGTTACCATTAGAAATAGTTAACATAATAGGTCGCGAAAATGAGGAACTCTCGAATGATTATGATTATGTTAAACAGTTATTATTGAAAAGATTCAAGCTTAGTGCGGAACAATTTCGACAGAAATTTTTTGCCCATAGAAAAGAAAGTTCGGCCTCGTATCGCGATTATTCATTTGAACTTACAAATTTTTTAGAACAATGGTTGACAGGTCTGAACATTTCGTCTTTTGAAGATTTAAAAAACCTTCTAGTTATTGACCAAATAAGGAAAAAATTACCATCGGAAGTAAAAGAGCATTTTATTGATGACTTGCCTAAGTTTACTAAGGTATCAGATTTTATAAGTAGACTTGATGATTATGAGGCGGCCCGTAATATTGTTAGGAAGAATTCGGAAATAAAAAATAGCGATAGTAAACGTTTTTCGCAGAACACAGAGAATAAAAGTTTTGGCCGGAAGAACAATTTTTCCCAAAACAACAAGAACGGAGTAAGGAACAATTATAACCCTTTCAAAACTAAATGTTTTTATTGCAATGAATTTGTTTCTCATAAATCGAATCAGTGTCCTCGCAGAATGGATGGAAATAAAAGTAATCACTACGGTTTAAATAACACGAAAAAAGTGAACGCCATTAGTAATAAATTTTGCCCGTCGGATAAAATTATCAAAAGTATTGAAATTAAAGGGAAACGCGTAGATTGTTTTGTTGATAGCGGATCGGATGTGACAATGATAAACAATGAACTTTATAGAATTTTGGGAAGGCCTAATTTAAGTAAGAATGATGTGAAATTGACAGGTATTAGTGGTGATGGAGTAATTCCTTCAGGTTTTTTCAATACTAATATAAAAATTGATGATGTTAGTGTAAATTGTGATGTGTACGTTTTGCAGGATTTAAAATATGAAATGCTTCTCGGAAATAACTGTTTGAAGAAATTAAATTTCGAAATATCAAACAATGGCTTAAAAGTGACGGGTAAGCGGAACGATGAAAAAAGTTACAATGTAAACGTTGTTACAAAGATACCCTTAGAAATTCCAGAGATAGGCGCGGTCAAATATGTTAAAAACATTCTCACGGTTAAATCTGACTTGCGGTTAGATGTTGAAGAGGTTCCCAGGCCTAACCCAAACTTGCGGTTGAATTCTTCAAACACACCCATGACTGAAAATTCTTTAGATGATTCTCATGAACCCGAATCTGTTTGCTTAGCAGAAATAGCTAATGCGGTTAATGTAAATGAAATCGATATGACGCATATTGCCGACTGCGGTTTAAGGGAAGAATTAATTAATTTGATTACGAATTATAAGCCTGAGAAAACGAAAAGTGTTGACTTGAAAGTTAAGATAGTGTTAAGCGATGACATACCAGTAGTACAAAGACCGAGGCGATTAGCGATTGCTGAACAAGAATTTGTTGATACACAAATAGGAGATGGGCTTGATAAGGGTATTATAAGAGAAAGTTGTTCAAATTATGCTGCACCAATTGTTTTAGCGAAAAAGAAAAATGGAGATTACCGATTATGCGTAGATTATAGAAAACTTAACAAAAAGATAATTAGAGATAATTATCCCCTTCCGGTAATAGATGATATTTTAGATGAGATTGGGCAGAGTAAGGTGTTCAGTACATTAGATTTGAAAAATGGATTTTTTCATATAGAGGTTGATGAGGATAGTAAAAAGTTTACTTCGTTTGTTACGAATAATCAACAATTCGAGTACAATGTAATGCCTTTCGGGTTAAATGTCGCTCCACAATTTTTCCAACGTTACATATATGCATGCCTTAAAGAATTAATAAGAGATAGAACGATTTCCGTGGACTTAGATGATATAATTGTCCCTGCGCAGACTGAAGAAGAGGCGCTTTCTAAATTGAAACGCGTGTTTCAGGTAGCATCAGAGTATGGCCTCGAGTTTAATTTTTCTAAATGTCAGTTTTTGAAGAGAAAAATCGAATTCTTAGGATACGTAATTGAGAATGGAACAATTCGACCTTCCGAAACTCATGTTATAGCTGTTACAAAATTTCCTGAACCAAAAGATAAAAAGCAACTCCAGAGTTTTTTGGGACTTACCGGATATTTCAGGAAGTATATCGCTGATTATGCTAGAATTGCTAGACCTTTGAGTGATCTTTTAAAAATGGAAAATGAATTCAATTTCGGACCAAGTCAAAAAGAAGCTTTCCAAATTTTAAAAAATAAACTGTCTAGTAAACCAGTATTACACATATTTAGAAAGGGGGCGGAAACGGAATTACATACGGATGCGAGTAGTTTAGGTTTCGGAGCAATCTTGTTACAAAAAGATGATTACGGAAATTTACATCCAGTTCATTTCATGAGCAAGAAAACAACGCCCGCTCAAGCGAAATATAGTAGTTATGAGCTCGAAGCACTTGCTGTCATCGAAGCGTTAAAGAAATTTCGAACTTATTTGTTAGGAAATAAATTTAAAATAATAACCGATTGTTCTGCTTTTCAAAAAACCTTAGAGAAAAAAGATCTTACACCTAAAGTCGCGAGATGGGCATTATTTCTTCAAGAATTTGACTACCAAATTGTTCACAGAGCCGGAAATCAAATGAAACATGTCGATGCATTGAGTCGTAACACGGTTTTAACTTTAACGCGTTCACAGGATGAACTTACTGCAAAATTGACTAAAGCGCAAAACGAAGATGATTACATTCAAACTATAAAAACATTAGTTGAAAAAAACGAAAGTAATGATTATTTTATTAGGCGAAATATTGTGTATAAATATGAAAACGATAGAGAATTAATTATGGTACCAGAAAGCATGCAAAGGGAAATTATTCGTGAAATTCACAATAAGGGACATTATGCTGTTGCTAAAACTGAAGCGATCGTGAAACAGGATTATTATATCCCTAACCTTCGAAAACAGATCGAAAACGTGATAGGAAATTGTATTGAGTGCATACTATGCAACAGGAAACAAGGTAAAGGTGAAGGATTGCTAAATCCCATCCCTAAACAAGATACGCCACTTCAAACTTACCATATCGATCATTTAGGTCCGCTACCTTCAACAAACAAAAATTATAATTTTATTTTCTCTGTAGTGGACGCTTTCACAAAATTTGTGTGGTTTTATCCTGTCAAAACAACATCCGCTAAGGAGGTGATTTCGAAATTAAAAATTCAACAAGCCGTATTTGGAAATCCAGAACGTATAATTAGCGATCGTGGAGCCGCTTTTACTTCAAATGAATTTAAGGAATATCTCGAAGATGAAAAGATAGAACACGTCTTAATTACGACAGGTATACCGAGGGGAAACGGCCAGGTAGAGCGATCACAGAAAACGCTCATAAATATCCTGAGTAAATTATCCATCGATGATCCGACGAAATGGTATAAATATGTGCCAACCGTACAACGAATAATGAACAGTACGATTTCGCGTAGCACTCAGTATACCCCTTTTGAGTTATTAACAGGAGTAAAATTAAGGGATAAGGAGGATTTAAATATTAAACGAATTATTGATGAGGAACATGAAAACGCGTTCATGGAAGAAAGACTTAACAATAGAAATATTGCTAAGCAAAACATTCTAAAAATCCAGGAAGAAAATAGTAAAAGTTTTAATCGTAAGCGGAAAAAAAGCAAGGTGTTATAAAATTGGTGATCTAGTTGCCATAAAAAGAACCCAATTTGGGGTCGGCATGAAATTAAGAATTAAATATTTTGGTCCTTACAAAGTGATCAAAATCAAAAGCAATGACAGATACGATGTCGAAAAAGTGGGCTTCCAAGAGGGTCCAAGAGTGACATCAACTGCAGCTGACTGCATGAAACCATGGGTTTCTACACCCTAAAATATGATGTTTTTCAAGTATTTCTTTTATGTGTTTTTTTTTGTTGGTGTTTATTTGTTTATGTATCGCCATATAGTGTTTTATGACTCCAAGTACATCCGTTTAACGTTATTTTTTTTACATTATTTTATGCAAGAAAAAAAAACTGAACTGTCACTGAAGAGAAAAAAAAACTTTTAATAGTTTATGAACACTTGGACTAGCACCAGACTTTTTATTATTATTATTAGTTTTTCAGTGATTTAATATGGAATTTTAGTGTTTGTGTTTTGTGATTTCACTATTTTTATGAAAGTCGTATGGAGTCTGATCTGGAGCTTACAGTTGGTATTAAGCTCTGTGAGGTCACAGATAGGTCAGGATGGACGAGATGTAGAGGTAATTTAGCCCCAGAAACCACAAGACTTCGACTGACAATGTATGTGCATAGTTTCAATAACTGGGCGAAGTTCAAATGCCCATCCCAGGAAAATATTTGCAAGCTAAGTGCAATATGGAAAAGTGTGAAAGCTCGGAGATTTTGCAGAGAGAATGCCTTCCATCTGCGGTGCTGAGCAGATGTGGCCGGCTTACGCCCGTGCTTTTATCGGAACGAGTTTCCGACCAAGAACTTTGTGAAAGGGATCGGTTGATACCCATATTAACTTTAATCAGTTATGTTTGTGTTCATTTTATACTTTATTTTAGTCCAGAATTGTGTATTTATGTGTAATAGTCATCTAACCCAGAAACTTATAATTAAATATTCACTCAGTGAAATATTGGAACTGTGATTTATTTCAAACACCCGTTTTTCGTCCGCCCCACTTCTACATTTATTATTAAGAAAATACCGACAAAAAGAATAGTTTTAGTAAAAACCGCAAATCAATGAACGAATTTTTCCGTTTTTTATAATCATTTGAAATTTGAACCCTCTGAACACAGTTCAGTTTGTGCTACGTATCCACTCCCACTTTCAGATTTTGAGCTCAAAATTTAAGTTTGAGTCTAAGCTTACGAAAACATTTAATGAGATGCAAAAAATACCGGCAACAAATAATTGTTCGTTACTCCAAAGTCTAAAGCGCCCTCTATCGGTATTTTTTCAAATTTATCTTTAATATTTAATTTCGAGAAAATGCTGACATAAACAATAATTTTAGTGAAAACCGCAAATCAATCGATGGATTTTTCCGTTTTTTATGTTTTTTTGAAATTTTGGTCCCTAAACTTTAATGGTGGCTATCTCCCTTGGAAAACATTTGGGACCCTTGGTCTCCTATTTAATATTGTTTGTCTTGATGTGTACTATCACCCCTCTTTTATTGTAAAAATAATTTAGAATCACCCTGTAGTTATTTTAATTCTGACGTCATATTTAATTTTTTTTCTTAGTTTAATTTTTCGAATGGAAATTGTTCAATTGAAACTTATTGCTGTTAAAAAATTATTATTCCAAATTTTGATTTTTTTTTTTTTGGCAACGATAAAGGAAATTGGTTACAATTTATTTAAAAAATCCCTATTGATTCTGTATGTAAAAGAAGGAAATTTTGAATTATTAAGAAAAATATTTGAATAAAATTAATAAAACATAGCCCATGTTTTTTTTTTCTGGACTATGTTATATTTATACGCTAAGATACAAAGACATTAATTAATTCATCAGTTTTGATGTTGACTTCATTTAAATTTGCGTACACGCTTTCAAATTTATAACATTATAAGGATAAAGATTAAGATGAATGGTTGCTTAGCAACCATTAAGAGAAAATAAAGAAAATGAAATAAATACATTTGAAATAAGTAAATCTCTAAAACAAATTAGTTTATATTATTGGAACACATTTATAAAAAATCTCCAAAATTTACAATAATAATTTAAAAAATCTGACAAATGCGTTGACAAAATTTCAAAACAATACGAATAATAACTGGTAAATTTTAGTATTCATTTATCATTGAATTCCATTAATCAAATGTGTCATTTTCTCTCAGGGAAAAAAAAATTGAAAATCATTGGATTTGCCAAAGAAAAGTATTATTGCGCGAAATAAAATATTCTATATCTTCCGAACGAATGAATCAAATCTAACAAAAAACTATAGAGCTTAATCTCAGTGTCTCACTAACATACCCACTTAATTTCAAGCCAATCGAATGCTTTTTACGTCAGTTATCGCGGAACAGACAGACAGACAGAATCCAAAAAATTTCGTGTCTCCAAACAAAGCCTTCACTGACGTTTCGGCAATTATTTAAACGTGGTTCTTAAATAAGCTATGCATTTTTACGCTGAGCTGCATTCAATTTACTGAGAAATGTTTGCAGAATATAGATAAAAGGATATACAGTGCCACGCAAAGAATTCGGTACATGGACGCCTATGGATGATGATTTATGAGAATGTGATTTTAGTTGTTTTAAAAGTGTTTTAGTTTACCATAAATTTTAGCCTAATGCTGAAGTGTAATAAAGGTACAATGTAAACTATAGGGCTGAACAAAAGTATTCAAGTATGTTTCCATCTAATAGTATGAATTGCTGAAAAAGAAATCTCAAGCTACTGGGTATTTTCTTGCTAAGCGAAATTTTCCCATTATATGAACTGACATATGAAATACAGGGCTGTTCTAATGTACTGGATTACATATTTGGGTATATTTGGCTATACACTATTATTTCCCTAAATAACAAAGTTTTGTTAAAGATTTCATTAAGTGTTGGAAAGTGCTTCATAGTCTATGCTTAACGCATGATTTTTCTTACTTGTTACTATTTCAGTTTTGGTTTCGGCTGAAAAAAAAAAAAAATACTTTAAATTTCAAATCCGGCTTAAACCGGTTCTGAAATTGAAGCTATCATAATGTAAAAAATATATAAGCAAAATCAAAATAGTAAAAACTAGGCCGGTCGTGGATCGTCCTCAGCTATCCTATGCAAGAAAAATCATGTCAAAATTGGAGCGAGCTATTTGAAAAGAACGCTCCCATAGACTTTACATTATTATCCGGGTCTTTTTCTGTGACTAGTGTGGGGCCTTAATGAACACCTAATTGCATCTGCAATCATTTGAATTCCCGCCTAAACGAATAGTAGGAACAGTCGTAGTTTATTTAGAGCTCTGGTTAAAGGAATAAGGGTTTTGCATGAAAATCCGCTTATAAGACACATACATCACCTAAAAGTAGCGCGTGACATAAATTAACCCTTATTTGCATATGCAGTTATTTGAAGATTCGCTTAAACGAATAGTAGGGTAACATCCCCAGTAATTGGCACATTAAGAATTTTTCCTTAAACTTACTTCAATTTTCATTACCAAGAAATAAGATATTTACTTGCAAGTACTTTTAAATCAAATAATGTATATCTGTGCATCTATTTAAAAAAAAAAAAAAAAAAAAAAAAAAAAAAAATTGAAAAATTATTTTTATAAAAATATATTTATAAAAAGTTGCTGTAGTCACCAGTAATTGGCACCGAGCGCACCAATGTATGACACCTTGTGATCCAGTAATTGGCACATGTTTATATATTTTAAAAAAAACTTTATATTTTGCATTGGGTTTAATCGCTTTAAATGAATTTACTGTAGATGAAGATGCCATATTTCAGGTTTTTGAGAGTAAGAAATCAGTATATTAGTCTGAAATGTGAACACTTTAAAACAATACAATATACTTATATTAATACCCAGTAATTGTCATGCTGTCCACAAGTAATCGTCATATGAAGCTTTAATGGATTCGAATTATTGATATTTCATATTTTCAAATAAAAACAACTGATAAACAAAATTAATCTATAACTTTAAAAGTACTGCCAAAATAAATGGTTTAATCTCAAATCTTGCGATTCCCTTGTAATTGGAATAGGTGCCAATTACTTGGAACTAGCAAAATTGAAACACCATTAATTGGCATCTATCATTAATTCAAAAATCCAAATATTTGTGTCAAAAATACTTTTGTACAATTAAAGTAACCCTTTTTAACTAAACAAAACTGTTGTCAATTAAAATTTAAAATATATTATAAATCAGATAATAATGAATTGAAAAGCGTGGCTTTCTTAAACCAGAGAAGAAGCATTTGCAACAAAAATGGCTAATTTGATACAACCATAATTGTTTCTCTTTCCTAGGCACTATTGTCATCTAGTAGCATAAATCAAAGTTATAATCTTTAGAGTAAATGAGCATATAACTGGCATATGGTCTTCAGGGCCCTACTTAGACAGTGGGGGGCCCTGGGACAAACATTATTAGGGGGGCCCCCTACTATCTTAAAATTTTTCGTAAATTATACTGGAGTGACTAAAACTGAAATTCATAGCTATTGTATGTGTACATAAATTTCGTACCAAGTACTATTCACATTTATACACATAATAGCAGAAGAAAGACAACTTTAAGAAATTATAGAATACAGGTTTTTTTTTTTCTTTTTTTTCGATTACAGGAATATGAGAGGATAAATGTGAGAACTTAAGGAGGCACTGGGTATGGAAACAGAGGGGGTAGGAGAAGAGAGATCCTTAAAATTGAAAAAATAAAGAACTTTGGTCACGTTTAACCATTTTTTATCATTTGACACTCCTTTAACGAAAAACCTATATCTGTTCTTGGGGGGCCCCCCTTAAGCCGGGGGGCCCAGGGCAATTGCCCCGCATGCCCCTGCCTTAGTCAGGCCCTGATGGTCTTGCATTTTTAAAAGACTGGATATAAATCTTATTTTAGGACATGTTTGTAGGATGTGCCAATCATTGGTGCATGCCAATAACTGGGGACGTTACCCTACTTACAATCGAAGTTTTTTTAGATCTCCGGTTAAAGGAATAACTTTTTTGCACATAGAAAGGATGTTTAATACTCGTGCAACTCGAATTTTTAATCATCCCATTCTTTTAAAAAATGAATTCATTACAACAGTTCAATGAGAAATTACAGGATGATTATGCACTCATTTATCTTTCTGCGTCACAGAAAGAGAGAGAGAAAGAATGACTATATCGTAATACTAATAATATATATTCTACATAAAAAATATAAGAATTTATATTATAAATAAATATTTTGCTTCGAAGACGTTGCATAATAACCAAAAACATTTAAAATATATTAAAGCATTTTTATTTACATGTTTCAACTCATTATTAATAGAGTCATCCTCAGAATTACAAATACAATGAACGTGAAAATCGGAATAAAGAGTTATTGAAAATAAATAAGTTAAATGTATCACGCGCTTTTTAATTTGACATTGTCCTTGGTCTAGTTAAATAATTACCGTGTAAATTGTCTAACCATTCAAGCCATATATTTGGGATGCGAAATGATTGTTACAAATATGTGAACTTTTTAAATAAATTTCAATGGATTCTCTTATGAATAATTTTAAATAAAAATTAGACCTGTATATTAATTTACTCTCGTTAAAAAGTACGTTGATGTTCTCTTTTTGATTTAATCTGGATAAAGCGATTTTCTTCCTGTTAAATTTTATATCTGTTATGTGTTCTTTACGTCTGATTTTAAATTTACGTTGGGTCATGCCTACATAAAAGTTTTTTATTCTTCCTTCTCTAATAATCTCTTCTATTTGTAATTTTTATTTTTCTATTCACATTCTGAGGATGACTCTATTAATAATGAGTTGAAACATGTAAATAAAAATGTTTTAATGTATTTTAAATGTTTTTGTTTCTATGCAACGTCTTAGAAGCAAAATGTTTTTTATAATATAAATTCTTATATTTTTTTATGTAGAATATATGTTATTAGTATTACGATATAGTTATTAATGGACGTAATCAAGACTTACTAGTGTTATTTTTCATATTCATATCGAGAAAGAATGAGCTCCTCCCCTATATTTTCTTGACCTCCCCCCTGTATTATTCACTTCTAGCTATGGCAAGGGGCCTCGCCAAGGGGGGGGGAGTCCCCCCCAAAATATTTGCATATGCTGTTACAATTGGTAAATTTACAAACCGAATCTTCAAATAAGTTCAAAAATTTAATAAAAAAGTATGATACACTTTCTATTTCTGATACTTTTGATGAAAGTTACCAATATAATTAGAAATATTATTAAACTTTCTACAAATAAAAAAAAAGTTGGAAATTGCACGTAAGGCGTAGCAAAAATGGTGCGTTCGTACGATAATGAGGTTTTTAAAATATTCAGATCTTGCTGTTATAGTAGACAGTACTTCGGATACAGTATAGTGGCCGAAATCTTTTTTGTGTTCTTGTAAATATACAGAAAGTAATTTTTATTACACCTTAGCAACGCATATCGTTTTCATAAAATGCGAAATATTTTAATATAATTAAAACACACTACAAACAATGTTTTCCCGTTATTATGTAGTGGAATTGTTTTGTGTGGCTCTGTAATTTAATAATAATGTTCTTTGCATCACAGACTATACAGAATGTATATTTTAGCATATATGTATGTAGAGGTAATTTAGCCCCAGAAACCACAAGACTTCGACTGACAATGCATGTGCATAGTTTCAATAACTGGGCGAAGTTCAAATGCCCATCCCAGGAAAATATTTGCAAGCTAAGTGCAATATGGAAAAGTGTGAAAGCTCGAAGATTTTGCGAGAGAGAATGCCTTCCATCTGCGGTGCTGAGCAGATGTGGCCGGCTTACGCCCGTGTTTTCATCGGAACGAGTTTCCGACCAAGAACTTAGTTAAAGGGATCGGTTGATACCCATATTAACTTTAATATCAGTTATTATGCCCTGTTTATTTTATACTGTATTTAGCCTAGAATTGTATATGTACCAGTTATCTAACCCAGAAACTTTTAATTAAATATTCATCCAGTGAAATATTGGAACTGTGATTTATTTCTAACACCCGTTTTTCGTCCGCCCCACTTCTACAAATTTTGGGGGCTCGCCCTGGATGAACCAGAGGACTTGCAAGAACTTTTCATAGTAATTTGGCATTAATAGGATCAACCGTTTGACTTCCGTTGGACTTTTAACAACTTTTCAGCTGGTCGGCGATAAAATTGGATATTCCCTGCTACTCCAATGATTGCTGGAATCGCTATTTTTACGAAGAAAAGAAAGAATTATTTAGCTGCTTCGACTGTCCGAGAGCTGCGTGTGTTTGAGCTGTCCGGAAGAAAACAGTGCTGTTGCGGTGCCACAAGAAACAACTCGTAGTGCATTTTTTTTTACGAGTTGTAAAGTTAACGAGTGCGCGAGTGCAACGAATTTGTGGGTTTTTTTTCTTCGACGAATGCTGGTAGTGTGTTTTTTTTTACCAGCTAAGTGCTATTTTTTTACCAACCGATTAATTGTGCGTACTGGGTGCATGTTTTATGCTGTTCAAGAACCCTCGCTGTGATTTTTTTTTGCGAGGCGATTTTTACGCGAGTGAAATTTTTTCGAAGCAAAGTGATACAGGTCTGAAATGTCCTAGTGTTTTAGTATTTTCAAGCCCGGTGCATTTTTTTTTAGGGCTTATATTTTTTAACATATACAGATATGTATTGAGATATTGATCTATTGAGATATTGATCAATCTATATTGAATGTTTTCATAATTATTATATATATTTGATTTGAAGTTATAATATATTTTGTGTATTATTTTTCATGAGAACAGAGGATATCCACAATGAAGTAAGTGGTTTTTTCCCATAAATGGTAATTAAATATAAAACTTATAGCATCTTGCTTTTATTTTAAACATTAAAGAATTTTGTTTTGTAATGTGAGTTTATGAATAGAAAATAATTTTGCTTATATATTTATAATATTTTTATAAGATATTTTAGTATAGTTGATAGAGTTTTTGTAGGAATAATGGCATATTTGGTAAGGGCAAAGAAAATAGACTTATTGTCAGTGTTAAATGAATTGGGGCTGAGTGCTGAGGAAAGCGCGACTAAAGTTCAGTTAGCCGACATAATAACCAAATCGGATGGTTATAATGAAGACATAGTCAAAAACTTATTAGACGGTCTCGTTAGCGAACGGTTAGAACAAGATAAAAATAAAGAAATAAAGGAAAACGAAAAAAAAGCATATGAATTAAAAAAATTAGAGTTAGAACTTAGCGCAAAAAACAAATCCGAAATGATGCTTAACGCCGGAGTGAAAACTCCTGATGTTTTAAAATTAATCGCGAGATATGATACCAGTGAAGAAATAAGTATATATCTCACGTTGTTCGAAAGACAAATAAAAAGATTAGGAGTAGAAAAGGAGAATTGGGTGACTTATTTGCTAGGTCTGTTACCATTAGAAATAGTTAACATAATAGGTCGCGAAAATGAGGAACTCTCGAATGATTATGATTACGTTAAACAGTTATTATTGAAAAGATTCAAGCTTAGTGCGGAACAGTTTCGACGGAAATTCTTTACCCACAGAAAAGAAAGTTCGGAATCGTGGCGCGATTACTCATTTGAACTTACGAATTTTTTAGAAGAATGGTTGACAGGTCTGAACATTTCGTCTTTTGAAGATTTAAAAAACCTTCTAGTTATTGACCAAATAAGGAAAAAATTACCATCGGAAATAAGGGATCATTTTATTGATGACTTGCCTAAGTTTACAAAGGTCTCAGATTTTATAAGTAAACTTGATGATTATGAGGCGGCCCGTAATATTGTTAGGAAGAATTCGGAAGTAAAAAATAGCGATAGTAAACGTTTTTCTCAGAACACAGAGAACAAAAGTTTTGGCCGGAAGAACAATTTCTCTCAAAACAACAAGAACGGAGTAAGGAATAATTATAACCCTTTCAAAACTAAATGTTTTTATTGCAATGAATTTGTTTCTCATAAATCGAATCAGTGTCCTCGCAGAATGGAGGGAAATAAAAGTAATCACTACGGTTTAAATAACACGAAAGCGGTGAACGCCATGAGTAATAAATTTTGTCCGTCGGATAAAATTGTCAAAAGTATTGAAATTAAAGGGAAACGCGTAAATTGTTTTGTTGATAGTGGGTCAGATGTGACAATGATAAACAATGAACTTTATAGAATTTTGGGAAGGCCTAATTTAAGTAAGAATGATGTGAAATTGACAGGTATTAGTGGTGATGGAGTAATTCCTTCAGGTTTTTTCAATACTAATATAAAAATTGATGATGTTAGTGTAAATTGCGATGTGTACGTTTTGCAGGATTTAAAATATGAAATGCTTCTCGGCAATAACTGTTTGAATAAATTAAATTTCGAAATATCAAACAATGGCTTAAAAGTGACGGGTAAGCGGAACGATAAAAAAAGTTACAATGTAAACGTTGTTACAAAGATACCCTTGGAAATTCCAGAGATAGGCGCGGTCAAAGATGTTAAAAACATTCTCACGGTTAAATCTGACTTGCGGTTAGATGTTGAAGAGGTTCCCAAGCCTAACCCAGACTTGCGGTTGAATTCTTCAAACACACCCATGACTGAAAATTCTTTAGCTGATTCTCATGAACCCGAATCTGTTTGCTTAGCAGAAATAGCTAATGCGGTTAATGTAAATGAAATCGATATGACGCATATTGCCGACTGCGGTTTAAAGGAAGAATTAATTAATTTGATTACGAATTATAAGCCTGAGAAAACGAAAAGTGTTGACTTGAAAGTTAAGATAGTGTTAAGCGATGACATACCAGTTGTACAAAGACCAAGGCGATTAGCGCTTGCTGAACAAGCATTTGTGGATACACAAATAGGAGATTGGCTTGATAAGGGTATTATAAGAGAAAGTTGTTCAAATTATGCTGCGCCAATTGTTTTAGCGAGAAAGAAAAATGGGGACTACCGATTATGCGTAGATTATAGAAAACTTAACAAAAAGATAATTAGAGATAATTATCCCCTTCCAGTGATTGACGATATTTTAGATGAGATTGGGCAGAGTAAGGTGTTCAGTACATTAGATTTGAAAAATGGATTTTTTCACGTAGAGGTTGATGAGGATAGTAAAAAGTTTACTTCGTTTGTTACGAATAATCAACAATTCGAGTACAATGTAATGCCATTCGGTTTAAATGTCGCTCCACAATTTTTCCAACGTTACATATATGCATGCCTTAAAGAATTAATAAGAGATAAAACAATTTCCGTGTACTTAGACGATATAATTGTCCCTGCGCAGACTGAGGAAGAGGCGCTCTCTAAATTGAAACGTGTGTTTCAGGTAGCATCAGAGTATGGCCTCGAATTTAACTTTCCTAAATGTCAGTTTTTGAAGAGAAAAATTGAATTCTTAGGATACGTAATTGAGAATGGAACAATTCGACCTTCCGAAACACATGTTATAGCTGTTACAAAATTTCCTGAACCAAAAGATAAAAAGCAACTCCAGAGTTTTTTGGGACTTACCGGATATTTCAGGAAGTATATCGCTGATTATGCTAGAATTGCTAGACCTTTGAGTGATCTTTTAAAAATGGAAAATGAATTCAATTTCGGACCAAATCAAAAAGAAGCTTTCCAAATTTTAAAAAATAAACTGTCTAGTAATCCAGTATTACACATATTTAGAAAGGGGGCAGAAACGGAATTACATACGGATGCTAGTAGTTTAGGTTTCGGAGCAATCTTATTACAAAAAGATGATTACGGAAATTTACATCCAGTTCATTTCATGAGCAAGAAAACAACGCCCGCTCAAACGAAATATAGTAGTTATGAGCTCGAAGCACTTGCTGTCATCGAAGCGTTAAAGAAATTTCGCTTATTTGTTAGGAAATAAATTTAAAATAATAACCGATTGTTCTGCTTTTCAAAAAACCTTAGAGAAAAAAGATCTTACACCTAAAGTTGCGAGGTGGGCATTATTTCTTCAAGAATTTGACTACCAAATTGTTCACAGAGCCGGAAGTCAAATGAAACATGTCGATGCATTGAGTCGTAACACGGTTTTAACTTTAACGCGTTCACAGGATGAACTTACTGCAAAATTGACTAAAGCGCAAAACGAAGATGATTACATTCAAACTATAAAAACATTAGTTGAAAAAAACGAAAGTAATGATTATTTTGTTAGGCGAAATATTGTGTACAAATATGAAAACGGTAGAGAATTAATTATGGTACCAGAAAGCATGCAAAGGGAAATTATTCGTGAAATTCACAATAAGGGACATTATGCTGTTGCTAAAACTGAAGCGATCGTGAAACAGGATTATTATATCCCTAACCTTCGAAAACAGATCGAAAGCGTGATAGGAAATTGTATTGAGTGCATACTATGCAACAGGAAACAAGGTAAAGGTGAAGGATTGCTAAATCCCATCCCTAAACAAGATTCGCCACTTCAAACTTACCATATCGATCATTTAGGTCCGCTACCTTCAACAAACAAAAATTATAATTTTATTTTCTCTGTAGTGGACGCTTTCACAAAATTTGTGTGGTTTTATCCTGTCAAAACAACATCCGCTAAAGAGGTGATTTCGAAATTAAAAATTCAACAAGCCATATTTGGAAATCCAGAACGTATAATTAGCGATCGTGGAGCCGCTTTTACTTCAAATGAATTTAAGGAATATCTCGAAGATGAAAAGATAGAACACGTCTTAATTACGACAGGTATACCGAGGGGAAACGGACAGGTAGAGCGATCACAGAAAACGCTCATAAATATCCTGAGTAAATTATCCATCGATGATCCGACGAAATGGTATAAATATGTGCCAACCGTACAACGAATAATGAACAGTACGATTTCGCGTAGCACTCAGTATACCCCTTTTGAGTTATTAACAGGAGTAAAATTAAGGGATAAAGAGGATTTAAATATTAAACGAATTATTGATGAGGAACATGAAAACGCGTTCATGGAAGAAAGACTTAACAATAGAAATATTGCTAAGCAAAACATTCTAAAAATCCAGGAAGAAAATAGTAAAAGTTTTAATCGTAAGCGGAAAAAAGCAAGGTGTTATAAAATTGGTGATCTAGTTGCCATAAAAAGAACCCAATTTGGGGTCGGCATGAAATTACGCATAAAATATTTGGGTCCTTACAAAGTGATCAAAATCAAAAGCAATGACAGATACGATGTCGAAAAAGTGGGCTTCCAAGAGGGTCCAAGAGTGACATCAACTGCAGCTGACTGCATGAAACCATGGGTTTCTACACCCTAAAATATGTTTTTCAAGTATTTCTTTTATGCGTTTTTTTTTTGTTGTTGTTGTTTATTTGTTTATGTAGCGCCATATAGTGTTTTATAACTCCAAGTACATCCATTTAACGTTATTTTTTAGACATTATTTTATGCAAGAGAAAAAAAAAAAAAAACTGAACTGTGTCTAAAGAAAAAAAAAAAACTTTTAATAGTTTATGAACACTTGGACTAGCACCAGACTTTTTATTATTATTATTAGTTTTTCAGTGATTTAATATGGAATTTTAGTGTGTGTTTTGTGATTCCATTATTTTTATGAAAGTCGTATGGAGTCTGATCTGGAGCTTACAGTTGGTATTAAGCTCTGTGAGGTCACAGATAGGTCAGGATGGACGAGATGTAGAGGTAATTTAGCCCCAGAAACCACAAGACTTCGACTGACAATGCATGTGCATAGTTTCAATAACTGGGCGAAGTTCAAATGCCCATCCCAGGAAAATATTTGCAAGCTAAGTGCAATATGGAAAAGTGTGAAAGCTCGAAGATTTTGCGAGAGAGAATGCCTTCCATCTGCGGTGCTGAGCAGATGTGGCCGGCTTACGCCCGTGTTTTCATCGGAACGAGTTTCCGACCAAGAACTTAGTTAAAGGGATCGGTTGATACCCATATTAACTTTAATATCAGTTATTATGCCCTGTTTATTTTATACTGTATTTAGCCTAGAATTGTATATGTACCAGTTATCTAACCCAGAAACTTTTAATTAAATATTCATCCAGTGAAATATTGGAACTGTGATTTATTTCTAACACCCGTTTTTCGTCCGCCCCACTTCTACATGTATACTTCATAGGTTCACGTCAATTCTATTATAATCGAAAGTGTTTAACATCATTAAAATGTACTTGAAACTATTTTTCCTATTGACCGTAATGTAACGGAATACTTTTGACTGTCCCTGTAATTGACCTACGCATCCGATTTTCCTAAAATTTAAAATGACTTGACAAAATTATATAATAATTATATATTTTAAATTTCAAACGATTAAAATGCATTTGATGCTTTTTTCCCCATTGACCATTATGTAACGGAATACTTTTGATTGTCCCTGTAATTGAACTATGCATCCGATTTTCATAAAATTTGAAATGACTCGACAAAATTATGTAATAAATATATATTTTAAATTTCAAACGATTCGGTTGGTTAGTTTTTGCGTTGTTATATGCGGACAGACAGACGGACGGACAGACGGACGGACTGAACGACAACTATAGGTGCTACGTATTCACATAATTACGAACGCACCTAAAAATAGTCCATTTTCTAACTGCGATAACTTCGTAAAATTACAAAACTAGTTGTCAAAAGTCCGATAACTGTTTATGTTTGCTTTTTACCGAGTTGGCAAATACTGAATTTTGACTTGGCAATTTAAGGCTCTCTCCCCCATTAAAAAAAAAAAAAAAAAAAAAAAAAAGTCTTAGCAGTCTACGCCCCTGATACTTTATGAGTCATAATTGTACTTCATATGCAAATACCTTCATGATATTTTTGAGGGGAAAAAAAAAACACCACAAGTTGAATGTAGATTCTGCCATTGCAAAATTCAGTTCAAATTCGCCTCCAATTAGAAAAAAAAAAAAAAATAAAATCGATAGAGGTTTTTTTATATATCAGAATGAATTTTTCGAGAGTCCGAAAAAAATAGTTCCGGATCATCGAGGTTACTGATATAATATAGGCTTCGTCCTATTTTTACTTACTAAGTACATACAAAATTTTAAGTCTCTGTCTCCATTTGTTCGCGAGATAGAACGTTTACAGACAGACAGACGGACGACAATTTGATTTTTTCTAAAAATATGTTTTTCGGAATCTCCAGTATCTGAAACGTGTAAATCCGTCAATTTTTTTTCGAGAGTCCGAAAAAAATAGTTCCGGATAATCGAGGTTACTGATATTAAATAGGCCTCGTCCTATTCTTACTTACTAAGTACATACAAAAATTTTAAGTCTCTATCTCCATTTGTTCGTGAGATAGAGCGTCTACAGACAGACAGACGGACGGCAATTGATTTTTTCTAAAAATATGTTTTTCGGAATCTCCAGCATCTGAAACGTGTCAGTTCGTCAAAAAAGATGTTTTTTCGATGTGTTTCAAAACGATTGCAAGACTTACCCATTACTACGTAGGATGGATAAAAGTAAAAGTGCGCCACAATTTTTGACACGACGCTTTTTAGCTTGTCTGAAAGAAATAGCATCGGAGGCTAAAAGTTTTGGAGGAAATAGACACTGGACACTGTTGATGGTCAACTGTAGAGAGATTTAGGTCTGGTAAATGTACGATATTTTCGTAGTTACAGAAAAACACAATGACAAAGCTACTCTGGCTGCTTTTTTAGGTGCGTTCGTAATTATGTAAGTACGTAGCACCTATAGTTGTCGTTCAGCCCGTCCGTCTGTCTGTCCGCATATAACAACGCAAAAACTACCCAACCGAATATTTTGAAATTTAAAATACATAATTATAACATAATTTTGTCTAGCCATTTCAAATTTTATGAAACTCGGATGCATAGATCAATTACAGGGACGATCAAAAGTATTCCGTTACATGACGGTCAATGGGGAAAAATATTGCAAATACATTTTAATCGTTTGAAATTTAAATTACATACTTATTACATAATTTTGTCAAGTCATTTCAATTTTTTTGAAAATGGGATGCATAGCTCCGATACAGGGACAATCAAAAGTACTCCTTTACATTACAGTCAATGAAAGAAAAAAAGTTTCAAATGCATTTTAATAATATTACACTCATTCGAACATAATAACATTGATATGCCATCATAAAGTACATATTATAATATAGATTTTACATAATTTGTGGTACAAAGAACATTTGTTATTGATTTACAAGGCCACACAAAAGTATTCCATTACATAATGAGAATAGAGAGAACATTGTTTGTTGCGCATTTTAATTGTAACTAACTATTTACAATATTATGAGATTGATATATAAGAGTGATATTTTTAAAATTTCGTTATCGTACGAACGCACTTCATTTGCTACGCTTCACGTGCAATTTCCAACTTGTTTTTGTATTCTTTTACTATTATTGTTTAACTACTTTACTCTAACAGAACTCAGTGAAGTAGTCAGTATGACAATAAACACTTCTTATTTCTTTTATTTAATGTTTATTGTTAATTTTACTTTTTTTTTCTGTTAGTTAATCAATACAATGCATCTAAAAAACATCAAGACACTACCTAAATCTGGTGATTGAGACTAATGAAAAGGTAGAAAAAAATATGCATGTAAAGTTAGAAGTTTTGTAAATAAAAATGAAAAGGCAAAATAAAATTAAAAAGCAATATTTAGTGTAAATAATAAAGGTGAAAAATGTTTCAAAAATCTCGAATTTCCGTGTTCAAAGCTCAAAATTCCCAAGCTCACATCAGTGTTGAATTCAGACACTTTTCTCCGGGAGGGACTTCTGTAGCTCCGGGAAAGGGGGGGGAGGAAATTGCACTTCTCGACCATTGAAAACCCAAAATATGAAATTTTCTTGGGGGGGGGGGGGGACATTTCATTGATCTGTGGGGGGAGTGCTCTCCCCAGGATTCAACACAGGTTCACATACATTGGAGATGGACAGTGGCGCAGCCAGAATTCGGTTCTAGGGGGGGGGGGGGGGGGGGGGGGGTTTGAGTTTCTGATAAAGATGAATGCCGGTTAATAGAATCAGTACTTATTAGAATATTCACTGTACAGTGTACAATGCTTATTGTTCAAAGAGCATCTGTGTGGCAGGAAATCATCGTTTTTTTTTAGCATGATGCGTCTCAGAAAAGTGATTTAGTTCAAATAACCAATTTTTACTGAACTAATCCATGTGATGTGCACTTTCACAGTTTTAAGCAGAATTTTCGTCATTTAATTGAATCACTTTATTAAATAAAATCTGATTCAATAAAGCGGCGAATTCCTAAATGTGCCAAAGAAATGCGCAAAAGTTTGCTTTTGATTCCTATAAGCGGCAATTATATCGATTTTTCTTAGCGCTGGGAGGGGTTTTAACCCCAAAACCACCTCCTTCGCTGCGCCACTGGAGGGGGAGGCTTCTTCTTCCCTCCCATCGCCAGACCCCAATACCCCAACGGTTGTGTGGGGCCCAGCACTTTTTCGGGGGCCCCTCGTAACGAAATAGTTGCTATATTTTTTAGGAGAGAAGAAGATATTTACGATACTGTTGCAAAATTAACCGAAAAATGTTTTGTTTTTTGAGAAATTAATTGCAGAAATTGCAGTTAGTTTTCTAAGAGTTTAGAATTAATTTTTTAAATAATTTTATTCAGTTTGGGGCCCCCAGCAGCAGCGGGCCCTGCGCCACGGCCTAATTGGCCTATGCGGTTATCAGGCCCGGCCCATCGCAAGGCCTCTTTGACTCAGGGTTGGGTTTCTTCCGGAAGAAACCTATTTCTTCCAGTACAGTGGAAGAAACTGAAAAAACCGGAAGAAACTGGAAGAAATGGAAGAAATGACCAGAAACCGTAAAAAATGCTCAAAGTATATTAACTATATAAAAGAATTAAAGTTAATTACATGAAATCTAAATTGAAAAATTCAATTATTACTAAAAATATTATTTTTGCAAAGATAAGCTATTTTTTTAATAAGAAACTTTAGGTTCAGCAGACGTTTTTAGTTGATGGATTTTTACTACTGTAAAGATTGGGATTTTTTATTATGGAATGGATTTTTTTTATTAATTGCTCCATTTATAAAGAAAAAGAAACTACCCACAAATTGTTCATTTTTCATATAAAAATATATTTTCATATAAATGTGCATTATTTTAAACTGTGAAACACAGAAATTTTTTTTGCAATTTTTAATATTTTCCATATAGCATGAATATTTTAATGCTGATTTTAAAAAATTAAGTGTTCTAAAAATATCTGGGTAAGTCAAAATGCTTTTAAACTATCCTGAAGTGTAGGACTTGGGGGAAAAAAAAAATCTTCATTTTTTGCTTTCATCCAATTTAAGTTGAGAAATTGATTGCATCCTACTGCTAAAAACCTTCTTTGCTATACTATGTTGCATTATACTAAGAAAAATAAAGATTTTAATGACCTTTTTTTAATACTGAGGATAGATCAAGACAGGTTTTTAAAGCCAAAACCTAATTTAAATGACCTTCCTAGTTTTTGGCCGAAAATGGTAACATCCAAAAAATTTTTAGTAGTTAGTGGTACCTTTTAAAGTAATTAATAAATACATAAATATACATAATTGAAATTAATTATATGTATAGTATTTATTAATTATGTAAAACTGTTAATAATCCAAAAAAAAAAACTTTATTTTCATATACAATAATATGTAATTAATTCATCCATGATACAAAAAGATTTTCTAATCATACAAATTTCACTTTAAAAACCATATTTTAGTTTTAGGTATATATACGTCTTGATTTTTCTTCTATAATGATTTTTTGGTACTACTAGGTTATCCCGTCGACCAAAAAATTATCGCCAAACTATAAGATTAAATGCCAATAATGGATGATCGTGAATGTCACATTCAATGACATTAAATACGATTCATGTGTTTAAAATGTCATTAAGTGATTTTTATTTCGACTTTTTATGAATATTTTTATTAATATTCTAATAATTATTTGTTTTTTCGTTATTTAAAATAAGAATTATGCCAATATGTATAATTTGGCTATTAGTTTAGCGATTTGTATAATTTGGCGAAATTGGTCGACGGGATAACAGAGTAGTACCGATTTTCGTAAATGATCATTTTTTATTCTATAACTTTCTTAAAGAATATTTGAAATCTAATGCAGTTTAAACTAAAAATTTTCTATGAGATGATTGATAATTATAAACAATGAAGTTCATTGCAATACATTCATTTGAGCCAATACAGTTCAAAACAATAAATAAAATTGAAAATTTCCGAAGGAAAAAACAAGATTTTTAGAATACTATTTGTTTCAATCTGGCCGAATTTTCGCCCTCATTTTTGGTAAAACTCAGATTTTGGGCCAAAAACAAAACCATATTTTTGATTGATCTCTATTTAAGGTAGTAATTATTATACATTATTTACATTAATAAAATTGATGTAAATTAAAGCTTTTATTTAAGTGGGTTTCATTCTACCATTAGTAAAGAATCTCCACTATTTACTACTAGTTTCAGAAATTTAAATAATAAAAAAATATGTTGGTTAGCTTGAAATGGATAGCCTTTAACTGATTTTGTGTATTTTGGATAAAATTTCTTTTCATTTAGCCCTTGGTTGAAGATCTCTAGATAAGTGTTGTGTGTGATCTTGGCTAAAAACTGATGCAATTATTAATTTAGCATATATGCTTAAATTTGTTTTGGTCCAGTGAAATTAATTTATATTAGATTATAGGAAGAAGATATTTATTATACCTTACAAAATTGAAAATATATGGTTAATTCTTAAAGAAAAATAGTTTCTTCCATTTCTTCCACTTGGAAGAAACCTATTTCTTCCGGCCGGTTTTTTCCATGGTTTTTTCCACTGCGGAAGAAACTTGCCAACCCTGCTTTGACTGCTTTCTTTCATGACTGGAAAACGTGAAATCCTGCATTTCATGCACATATAGTTTTGTCTTCAAGGTTTGTTTAAACAAGAACAGGATTTAAAATTTAAAATTCCGAAAAAACAGGCTTTTCGGAAATCTTTTAAAAAGGAAGATGGGGACATTCCCCCCCTCCCTCTTTTCCCCTATCTGAAAACCTACATACGATCTTGAGGACAACTTTATGCCCGTTTTCATTCATGACTAAAAATCTTATTCTACAATTATGTAATGTATAGGATCGTTATTGATTATTTCGGGTTTAAAGCGTTTAAGAAAATCTTAAAAATACGATTATGGGGAATTACTACAAGCTTAATCTGTAACCGTTATGGATATCGTAAGCCTGTGCTAATTGAGATTTAAACTTTCATTCATCCAAAGTACTAAATTGAATTAGGTACTACCCTTTCTCTCCCGCCGCCTTTGCTCTCTCGGATTTTCTTTGAACCCACCGCAGTCCACACATACTGCTGGCAAGCTGCCAAAGGCGCCAAACTTGGGAAATCGCTGGGTTCGAGAATATTGCTCCGATTGTTCTTCACTGTAGGCTGCGAGCGAACAGCACTAGTTTTTATTACACTAAAAGAGCAATCAATCAATCTTTATTTAAGAAGAGAACAAAGGTAAAACCTCTTTAGATGATTTTTGAGGGACTGACCCTACCAAATTGACAAAGGAAGGGGAATTATCTACCCCATCTTCAGTCGTAAAGCTGTCAACTGATTTCGAGTTCAATTTCTCTCTTGAAGTTCAAAAAAGCTCACTGAAAAAGCACTTTATACATCAAAGTGCCGACACGAAACATCAAAAATAGCGACACCTGACCGCAAGAAGTTAGTGCTATGTGCGTGGACCTTAACTGTATTAATGGGCATTATTCCCCTTTCGCTTCAGAGCCGTAGCTAGAAGTGAACAATGGGGGAGGGGGGGGGGCTCATAATTTGTTTTTCTCTATCTGTCTGACGCAGAAAAATAAATGAGTGCATACTCATATTGTAGGTACAGTAAAACCTCGATAATTCGGAATAATTGGGACCGGACCCAATCCGGATTATCCGGAGATTTAGAAAAAAAATGAAATAAAATATAACACACTTATAGAAAATCACATTTATGTTTAACTTATTGAATATTTACAGACAGTACTTTGCTTAATTCTTCCGAAAAGATGCCAGAAAAAGTTTTTTTTTACTTAGAATACGACGATGAAACAATTTAATGTTATGGAAACTAGCCGATTGCTTCTCAAACTTGAAAACAAAAATGACCAAACCGATCCGGATTAGCGGGGTTCTACTGTTGTTTCTTTATTAAACTGTTGTAACACCTTCCTTTTATGCTAAGAAAAGGAATAGGATGATGAAAATTTTGAGTGTGTATAACGGGTACAAAATTAAACATCATGTTAGCTTCATTAATAGGATGAGGGAGTGTTTGATACACTTATTTTAGATACAATTTTAGTAATTCTGTAAAACTGTCAAAGGACCTCAAAACTAAATTAGATTTTTGAACAGAATTCCATTTCGATTTTCGGAACAGAAATTCATGGAGTGACCTCGGAATCTTTTCCAAGGGGGGGGGGGGGGGTCAAAATATTTTAGGGGGGCTGAATCGCCCATATCGCCCCCTTAGCTACGGCCCTACCGTATGTATGTATGTGACGCTATCTCCTCCGATCCCGGTAACGGAGAAACGTCGCGTTTGTTTTGAATTGAAGGGGAAAAATCCCGAATAGCCCATTTGTCTGTCCGTCCGCATAAAACAACTCAAAAACTACCAGACCGAATCGTTTGAAACTTAAAATACATAGTTATTAGATAATTTTGTCCAGTCATTTCAAATTTTATGAAAATCGGATGCATAGTTCAATTACAGGGACAATCAAAAGGATTCCGATACATTACGGTCAATGGAGAAAAAAGTTTCAAGTGCATTTTAACGATCTTACACTCTTTCGAACATAATAAAGTTGATATGCATCTATGAAGTATAAACTATATTATACATTCTGTACAATCTGTGGTGCAAATAATATTTTTTATTGATTTACAGGGCCACACAAAAGTATTTCATTGCATATTTATATATTGAGACATTCTTTGGTACGCATTTTAATGGTATTAAACTATTTAATATTTTATGAAATTAATATACGTTGCACAGGATTACACCAAATTATTGTCATCGTTCAGTCTGTCTGTCCGTCCGTCTGTCTGTCCACACATAACTACCCAACCAAATCTTTGGTATTTAAAATATGTAATTGTCGCATAATTTTGTCAAGTCAATTAAAAATTTATGAAAATCGGATGTATAGTTTAACAACAGGCACAATCAAAAGTATTCCATCACATTACGGTCAATAGGAAAAAATAGTTTCAAATACATTTTAATGATGCTATAATCTTTCGAATGTAATAGAATTGATATTTCGTGTTCTTCAAGTTTTCTTCAGATAAACCGACACCGACCAGCATAGCGGGCGAAGGCCGCTAGTCTTTTCGAAATCCTGATAGCTGTAAAAAATATTTTAAGTCTAAAATATTGGCACATTCTTAATCACATAGCAATAATTAATAGTGCTTTAAATAATTATTCCCGTTCGAACTTGGCAAGTGTTTGCAATGCATGCTTAATTTAGAATAAAAGGCGTAAAACGCTAATGGACTTCTTTCGTGTATGGTGTCTTACCTATATATAGTACATTCAAGGGCGGATCCAGCCTTCCTTTTAGAGAGGGGGGGGGGGGGGGTTCATGTCTCTTAATAAGCAATTTTTACATTGAAGATTGTCCCCACATCCAAAATAGCTACATTTCTTATACTTTTGGGAAGCTATTCTCATAAGTAAAAAAAATATATCTATATACATTTTATTTAGATGGCAAGAAATTGAAGATTTTTCCATTTTTATATAAAATCAAACAATTATTCAAGAACATTTGCATTTAATGCAAATTTTTAGGACTTGATAGTTAAAAAAAAGCCGTCACGAGGAAGCAATTGGCTGTCATGGTGGCCTAAATTTCTGTTTAAAATTCTACAGTTTAAGGAGATTTCGGGAAAGATTCTTTGCTTTTATTGAAAAATGGAAAACGTTAATCATATTTAATGTGAATAAATACATCTTGCATCTAAGATTAAAAAATACTTCGTGGAAATGTCAGATATTACCTACTTTGTTTTTAAGCACGGCGTTAAAAAAGTCAGGAAGATTCTGATTGTTAAGCAAGTGTTGAAAAAAATCGATATATATTTCATTTTTAAAATTTCCTTTAAGAATTTTCTTCGTTAAGAGGGGGGGGGTCATGCCCCCCCCCCTGACCTCCCCCTTGAAACCGCTTCTGAGTACATTACTTTTATAACTTGTATCTGTAAAAATGATAGTACAGTAGAACCCCGATAATTCGGACCCCGATAATCCGGATCTCCGGATAATTCGGATCGATTTGGTCATTTTTTTTTTTTCAAGTTTGAGAAGCGAGTGGCTAATTTCCATAACATTAACTTGTTTCATCGTCGTATTCTAAATAAAAAAAACTTCTTCTGACATGTTTTCGGAATAATTAAGCAAAGTAAACATTATTACTGTCTGCAAATATTCAATAAATTTAACATAAAGGGGATTTTCTGTTAGTATGTTATATTTTATTTCATTTTTTTCTAATTCTTCGGATAATCCGGATTTTCGATAATCCGGATTAGGTCCGGTCCCAATTAATCCGAATTATCGGGGTTTTACTGTACATGTAAAAGAAAAACGTCCGCGTTCGTAATTTTGACGTCTTTCTGACGTTGAGCAAAGACATTACAAAAATCCTGATATCAGTAAAAAAATATTTTAAGTCTAAAATAAATGCACATTCTTGTATCATGTACCACTTATTAAACAAAACTAGCTGGATGTGCCAATCCCTAAACTTTCTTCCATCTCATACGTACACTTTATTATTTTAAAAATAATTACTCATGTTTGTGCTTTAATAATTTTAATTCAATACTACACAGACTTTGATTTTCATCTTAAATTTCTGCTTCAGTCAATTAATCGGAGTAAAAACGAGTTTCAGTTTCAGCACGAGCCGATGGACAATAGAATGATAGGCAGACTTTTTTTTTTCAAATTCAGGGAGAACCTGCTTGCCTTACCAAAGCTAATCATACACAAACATTTTTGGTTCAGTTCTAGGCATAACTTCATACACTTTTAGGTGGTGCAATATTGATAATGGCACAAAAATCGCGATTGCAACGTCTCCTTCCGGCGGATTTTTTTCAAATTCAGGGAGGACCCACTAGCCATAGTCATACACTTACACAAAAAATTTGGTTCAATTCAATACATAACTTCATACACTTTTGGTCGGTACAATATTGACAATGGCAAAAACAATCGCGATTGAAGCGCCCCCTTCCGGTGGAATATTTCAAAATTGAAGGAGGACCTGCTTGCCACAGCAAAAAACATTCACAAAAAATTTGTTTCAATTCTATGCATATCTTCATACACTTTTTGATGGCAAAATGGCAACATACGGACACACAGACACACGGACAGACAAATATTTTGTAAAAACATGTTTTTTTGGAATCTCTGACCCCTAAAACGTGTAAATCCGTCGAAAACCGGAAGTCGAGAGAAATTTTTATTACAATGCTTTCTTCTATTAAAGATAGAAGAAATTAAAAAAAGTGCTTTATTCATGTTCGAACTTGGCAAGCGTTTTCATAGGTAATTTAGATTTGAGGTATACTAAACCTAATTTATCTCTTTCGTGCCTTATCTATAAATAGTGCAACATATTTACTAGTTAAATTAAAAAAAATAATAGTACATGTAAAGGACAAATGTGTCCGACCGTAACGGTGACGTCATTTTGACTTTATTCGCTGCAGACGATAAAATTTCACTTTTACTGAAATTTTCGAAATTTCTAAATTTATATTTCTAGGTCCGTTCGTAATTATGTAAATACGTACCACCTATAGTTGTCGTTCAGTCCGCATATAACAACGCAAAACTACTCAACCGAATCGTTTGAAATTTCAAATATACAATTGTTACATAATTTTGTTGAGTCATTTCAAATTTTATGAAAATCGATGCGTAGATCAATGACAGGGACGATCAAAAGTAGTCCGTTACATGACGGTCAATGGGGGAAAAAGTTTCAAATGCATTTTAATGGTATTCACTCATTCGAGTATAACAAAAATCGATATGCATCTACAAAATATATAATATAATATACATTTTGCATAATCTGTGGTGCAAAGAACATTTGCTATTGATTGACAAGGCCACACAAAAGTATTTCATTGCATAAAGAGTATAAAGAGAACATTGTTTGGTGCGCATTTTAATTGTAATTAACTATTTACAATTTTATGAGAGTGATATTTTTAAAATTTCGTTATCGTACGAACGCACCTCATTTGCTACACTTCCCCTGCAATTGCCAACTTGTTTATTTTATTTTATTTTTCCCATCTACACTCAGACACATTTACAAATGTTTCCTAAAAACTGTCAAATTGCGTTCAGAACCTTCTAAAACGTGCATATCCGTCGAAAATCGATATTCGAAAATTTTCACGAATCCAATATTATCTTCTTCTAAAGATAGCAGAAAGTAAAGAAAAAATGTCGAAAATATGTAACAAAAAACATAATGGCATTAAAAAATGTTTTATGTCTAAAATAATGACACAAGCAAGTAGCAATTATTAAACATGAAAAATGTGCTTGAAATAATTATTCACGTTCGAAATTTGGCAAGTGTTTGCATGCTTAATTTAGATTTGAGGCGTAAAACGAGTTTATCTCTTTTGTCCTTATCTATAAATAGTACATTACTATTACTAGTTATATGTAAATGAAATATCATATCTATACCATACAGACCAAACGTACCTGTGCGTAACGCATACGTCATTTTGGGAATGACAACAGTTTCCCATACAATTTCGGTTTTGCAATTTTCGCTATACTGCAAATTTTATACTTCTAAACATCGCACGTTTTCAATTTTTACTTCATCGTATAGAGGAAAAAAAATGCAGTTTTAAATGCAATTTGTTTGAAAGCTGTATCTCAATTTATTCTTGACACATAATTTTTTTTTATAGTTTTTAGTATACAAATTTTGTAATTGTGGCAACAGAAACACGGCATTTTCTCTTAAAACTGATAAACATTGAAATGTGCGCATTTAAATTTTGAGATGAAAACTATAACGGGTTTAGATTTCACGTAAAATTCTACGATCGTGTCAATTTGATTTTTTTTTTTTTTTTTTCATACGCATTTATTCCAAACATAAGAGCCTCAATTGATAACTTCATCTTAATAACTGATCTTTGTTATATTTTGCCTTTTTAGGTGCGTTCGTAATTATGTAAATACGTAGCACCTATTGTTGTCGCTCAGTCCGTCCGTCTGTCTGTCTGTCCGTCTGTCTGTCTGTCCGTCCGTCTGTCCGCATATAACAACGCAAAAACTACCCAACCGAATCTTTGAAATTTAAAATACATAATTATAACATAATTTTGTCGAGTCATTTCAAATTTTATGAAAATCGGATGCATAGATCAATTACAGGGACATTCAAAAGGATTCCGTTACATTACGGTCAATAGTAAAAAAAAGTTTTAAATTCATTTTAATCGTTTGAAATTTAAAACATATAATTGTTGCGTAATTTTGTCGAGTCATTTCAAATGTTATGAAAATTGGATGCATAGATCAATGACAGGGACAATCAAAAGGATTCCGTTACATGACGGTCAATGGGGGAAAAGTTTCAAATACATTTTAATGATGTTACACTCATTCGAACATAATAGAATTGGCATGAATCTATGAAATATATACTAAAATATGCATTCTGTACGATCTGTGATGCAAAGAATTTTTATTATTAAATTACAGGGCCGCACAAAAGTATTCCACTATATAATGCGACAATGGGAAACATTGTTTGGGGCGTGTTTTAATTATATTCAACCATTTCACATTTTATGAATAAGATATAGGTTTCTGAGGTGTAATAAAAATTACTTCCTGCATATTTACAGAAACACAAAGATTTCGACTACTGTACTGTATCCATAGTACGCTCTACTATATCAGCAAGATCTGATTATTTTTAAAACTTCGTTATCGTACGAACGCACCTCATTTGCTATGTTCACGTGCAATTTCCAACTTTCTTTTTTCATATGCGATTAAAGTTTAATTTTAATAATTTAGATAACTGAGTTTTATAGAAATAAAGTTGAGTCTTTATATAACGAAATGCATCGTTCCAGTAAAAAATTCGTTACGTAGAGAAATTCGATGTATAGAGAATGATGTTAAAAATCGTATTTAATGTGTAAATTTTGAAAAAAATATTATTTTTGATCTTTTTAATTAAGAATTTGAAACGTTTAAAAGCAAATACTAACCTAACATTTTATTTCTCAATTATTTAAGCTGTTTCAAAAATGAGACCAGACATTTATTTGAAAGCTTAATGAAAATCAAATAAAGACTTGCATTAATTTCAGACGAATATATATGTAATTTTTTGTTGTTTTGATTTTAAAGTTGTTATGCTCTCAAAAAAAAAAAAAAAAAAAAAAAAAAAAAAAATCTCAAATTTTAGCAAGGAATGAAAAGTTGTAGTTAACATTTTCCTCCATTTGAAGGCTTCTCTTATGTGCCTCTCATTGATTCCTGTCTTACATGTGTAACAATGCAATTGACTCTGATTTGAGAAGAGAGAAATAATAATTAAAAAAAAAAAAAAAAACTCAGCATTGAACGATAAATAAAAAATAAGTGATAGAAAATTGATTCCGTATGATTTCGAAGCTTTTTTAAAACTAAATAAATTAAGATCAATTTATGAAAAAATTCATTATGTGGAGATAGATACCTTTCGCTAAATAGAGACTGTTTTTAATGTAATCATGCGAAAAGGGGACCGTTCCTGGTAAAAATTCGTTATATAGAGAAATTCGATGTATGGAGTTCCATTATACAGAGACTCAACTGTAGTATTTTTTTTTCTTAATTTTAGATTTAAATAACATTTGTTTGAGAGTTAGACTGAATATAATATAAGATGTATTTTTTACTTAACTAATTTGGTAGATTTATTCACATCAATGAAACAAGTCCTTCTTAAACATTTATTTTTGTCGAAATTCGACGGGTTCCACCTTGTTATTACTAAACGCCTAAACATAAATGAAGTCACATCGTAAATGCATAGATATATACTAACATTATTACATATTACATGTAAGTAGTAGCAAAAGTTTTTAAACTAAAGTAATTCTCCAATAAAAGACATGTACTATTAATAGTTCACCGGACCCAAAAGGTTTAAAATACGCCGAATCGATTCAAAGTTACGGTTCATTCAAAAGGATCCCATTCAAAACGCCCCTTTTATTGTCTCCCGCTTTCTACGTGACAGCGAACTTCACTTCTCAACTCCACTTATATGACTACCCCTCCACTTTCTCCGTTCTTTTTTTTTGGACGTGATTTAATCTAGAGCCGCTTCGTGTCCCAAACACCTTACACCAGGATCGCGCCGTACTGGTGTAAAGGAATTCCTTTCACTCCGTTCCGAAATTTGGCGACGTTCGATTTGGCGACTGCGCCCCGTCGCCAGGTAGGGCGCAGAGAGAAAGAGGCGCCCCGGCAAGTGAGGGACTGCGGAGATTGCGGTGGCTTTAAAGGTAAAACAAACAAACAAACAATTAATTTACATTTTTCGCCTTTCCTTTTTATAGCTTTGTGTAGTTGTTTGTGATATTTCAATCGTGATTTGCTGTTGTTAGTGTTTGTGTTTTTACAACTACCCCCCACTGTGTGTGTCAAATCAAAGTCGGTCTCGTATATTAGGACAAATTTGTCGGCGTCAGAAAGTTGCGGACAGTTTTAAAGCAGTGGGTCTATAACTTTGGTCAACGTACACACACGCTGTGGCGTATCGACACCAGCGGTTCTCAAGCTTTGTTGGTAGGTGGACCACCTTTAAACATTTCGGAATCTGGTGGGTTATTATTTTGTTTTAAGAAATAGTTTTGCTACTATTTACACGTAGTTGTAATGTTAGTACAGTCGAGTCTCTATATAACGAAATCCACCGTTCCAGTAAAAAATTCGTTACATAGAGAAATTCGATGCATAGAGAATGATGTTAAAAAACGTATTTAATGTGTGAAATTTGAACAAATATTGTTTTTGATCTTTTGAATTAAGAATTTGAAGTGTTTAAAAGTAAATATTAACCTAACATTTTATTTCTTAATTATTTAAGCAGCTTCAAAAAAGAGAACAGACATTTATTTGAAAGCTTAATGAAAATCAAATAAGGAAGACTTGCATTAATTTAAGACGAAGATATCTGTATTTTTTTTGACTTTTTGATTTTAAAATTGTTACACTCTCAAAAGAATGTTTAAATTTTACCAAGGAATGAAAAATTGTATTTAACATTTTCCTCCATTTGAAGACCTCTCTTATGTGCCTCTCATTGATTCCTCTCTTATATGTGTATCATTCCAATTGACTCTGTTTTGAGAAGGATGTGGAAAGATGTGTGGGAGGTGGGATGAATTCGTTGCATTTAAAGAACAAGGAGAGGAGTGAAAAAAAAAAAAAAAAAAAAAAAACCCGCACTAAATGATAAATCAAAAATAAGTGATGGAAAATTGATTCCATATTATTTCGAAGCTTTTTAAAACTGTTTCTTATGACCAATTTATGAAAAAATTCGTTATATGGAGGTAGATATTTCGTTATATAGAGACTGCTTTTAATGTAATCATGCGAAAAGGGGAACGTTCCTAATAAAAATTCGTTATATAGAGAAATTCGATGTATGGAGTTTCGTTGTAGAGAGACTCGACTGTTTATGTATTTATAGCATAACTTGATTTATGTTTAGGCATTTCTTAATAATAATAATAATTATTATTATTTGCTTAATTCTCTTGACGCCGTTTGCGATTCTTTTATTTTAAACATATACAGTCGGCTCTCGTTAATTCGAACTCGTCGGGACCACAAGAAATGTTCGAATTATGGAAAATATGAAATGAAAACATGCTCAATAGGGTACTATTACAAAAGAATTAATGTTATAGAGTTTTTTTAAATATATTTCGTCTGTTATCATTCGAATATGACTTAATAATAAATTAGAATGTATAAATACAGAAACTAATTAAATGATTAGAAACAAGTACAATGGAAGAAAAATTTGAGGTGACACTGATGGACAGACGGGGCACTAAGAAAGTGGATATCAAATGCATTGGATTATATGTATACACGTTCGGAACCATTTTCACAAAAAATCAAAGAAAGAAAGTTATTCAAATTATCTGAAATCCGTGAAAAAGAACAGAAAAATGAAAAGTCGGAATTCTCTTCGGTTCGAATGAAACGAAGTCGAGAGAAAAGGAGTTCGAATTAATGAAAGTTTTTAACGTTATTCTGCCATTGCAAATATCGGGACTTCATGTTGAGTTCGAATGAAGCGAAGATTCGAATTATCCGATTTCGAATTAACGAGAGTCGACTGTATTTCACTCTTTAACGCTTTCGGGTATGGTGTATTATTTTAATGGGGGCATCATTTTGTTTCAAGACATATTTTTATTACTATTTAGATGTAGTCATGTTAGTATATGTTTATGTATTTATTATATGATTTCTTTTATGTTTAGGCATTTCTTATTAATAATAATTACTACACTGTTAAAAATCTTGTTCTAGTTTGAACCAAAAAAGTTTGTTTTTTGGTGCTCAATATCTGCCACCGTAAGATGGTGAAATCTTGAACCAAAATTTGGAGCTCCCATTGAAGCATAGTTCCAATACTTGGAACGAGGTTGAACTAGTAAGCTCCAAATGTTGGTACGAGATTTCACCATCTTATGGTGGCAGCTATTGAGCACCAAAAAACAAACTTTTTTGGTTCAAACTAGAACAAGATTTTTTAACAGTGTATTATTTGTTTAATTCTCTTTGCGCCGTTTGTGATTCTTTTATTTCAAGCTTTAAATTTAAAATAAAATTTACTGTCTTGAAAGCGTTATGTGTTGCAAAAAGTATTAGGAAATTGTAACATAAATTATACCTTATTGTAATGCCATATTTTCTTAACAGCATCTCCAAAAATTCTTCCTTAGCCTATTGTCACGTGAATATTAAACAGCAACATTCCTTACCTGACAGACAAATGAAGCATTTTTTTAAACACCAATTAATCTATTTGAATAGCTAGAGTTAATGTTGTTATCGCGTAAAAGTGAATTTTTCTTAAAACTGAAAAAAAAAATCGGCCCCGAGAGAGTTAAAGCAGTGGGTTTATAACTTTGGTCAACGTACACACGCTGTGGCGTATCTACACCAGCGGTTCTCAAGCTTTATTGCTACGCCTTTAACCCTTACGAAATGTAGTATTAAATCTCTTAATGAAGCATTATTTTGTTATAACATTTTGTTACAAACATTTTTGCTACTATTTTCATGTAGTTATGTTAGAATATGCCTTTACTATGGGACTTCATAACACTTCTAAATTTTAATAATATTTTTTTTTAACAAACAGTGTAAAAGCGTTTAATAATATTTTTAAAAGTTTTAATAGTAATTTGTAATAATCCCCATTGATTTAAAAAAAAACGGGAGATTTGATAACATTATTACTATTATCGTAAAATAATGGCTATGGACCATGTTTTTAACTAGAAGTGTAGCAGATTTATAAATTTAAATTCAGGGCCTCACTAACGCAGGGGCATGCGAGGCAAATGCCCCGGACCCCCCGGCTTGAGGGGGCCCCCCCAAGGGGAGAAAACTTTTTTGTTAAAAGAGTGCCAAATGTTAAAAAATGGCAAAATATGACCAAAATTCCTTTTTTTTTTCAGTTTTAAGGGGCCTTTTTTTCCTCCTACTCTCTCTGTTTCCTTGCCCCACGCTCCCTTAAAGTACTAGTAGTTACATCATAAAAAAAGCTAATAGTTAAAATTATCTATCCTCTGCTATTATGTATGCAGATGTGAATATTATCAGGTACGAAATTTATGCATACATACAATAGGTTTGAATTTTAATTTTAGTCACTTGAGTATAATTCACGAACAATTTTAAGATAGAAGGGGGCCCCCTAATAATGTTTGCCCCAGGGCCCCCCCACTGTCTAAGTCGGGCCCTGTTTAAATTTCTTATCAAATTTAGGAGAATAGAAAGGCATGATGTAATAATTAAAGTATGTCAGTTTAACCCTTTGGGGCCGGGTGTACTAATGATAACACATGTCTTTTAATGGGGTATTATTTTGTTTCAAGAAATACTTATGCCATTATTTAAGAATAATAGTGTTAGTATTATTAATTATAAGGTGTTTATCGATGGGAAAGTTGTATCAGTTCTATAAACTTTTAAGTAATAAAGTAATAAACTTATAAGTATTTAAGTAAGTTTTATTGAGGGGCTACTTCAGTCAAATAAAAATATCCGTTCGCTAATGCTAATCCTACGGAAGAAATTTATAAAGATATCTCGGTTGCATTTCATTATTTTTAAATGATGCTTTTTGCATTGGATAGCTGAAATGGATCTGAATGCAGGCCTTTTTTTTTTTTTTACTTTTTCGATTTTGGGTGCAGATTTTTTTTTATGGGGACGCTTTCGCTTTCCAAACCGGTTCCGAAAATGAAAGAGTCCTCATAAAAAATAACTGTAAATAAAATAAAAAAAAAAGCGAAAAACGGCTTGCATTCAGATCGATCTCAACTATCCAATGAAAAAAAAAATCATTTCAAAATATTGAAATGTCAACCGAGATATGTTTATAAATTTCTTCCATAGGATTAGCATTAGCGAACGGGTCTTTTCATTTGACTGAAGTAGCCTCTTAGTAAAGTTAGTTCTTTCTTTAATAAGCATAAATTTCAAAACAAGTAAAATATGAATAATAATATAAACTAGCAAAAGCCATGCTTTGTTTGGATTCGCGAAGTATTATGCTACTAGGACTTCCCTCAGAGGGATTAGTCTGAGCGATGTTGCTGAGAATACACATTTAATAACTTGCGACAAGTAAAGAAAATGAGATGTTACCTTTAATTTGTCATTCATTGAGATAAAATATGATGAAAATAAGCATATTGAATCATAGAATTACAAAATCTTATACATAAAGTTGCATGTACTATTTTTATAAAAGGGAAATCAAACCATACATGGATATAAAATTGGAAATATGCAAAATGTTAAAAGAAAAAAAAAATAAAACACCAATTTTTCCTACATTGGAAATATAACTTTTTGAATTGATGTCATGAGCATAAACAGAAGCTCCGCACCGATTTGAGAAACTATAAATAACATAAACTATTATGTTTGAAGAGAATGGAGTGTATTTTATATGGTGTGAGATCCGTCTGAATATTTTATATTGTTGAACATATTTTCCATGGATGCCATGAGGTTGTCAATAAGAATTAAGGAATCCTTTTTTAAGAATTTGTCCTAAACGAGCATTTACATCTTATAAGTTACTGTGATGCCAAAGTTCTAGTTTCTAACCCCAACAGTATCCTAGAAATTGCAATATTCTCAATAAATTGGGTTTAAAACTTTTTCTAGAAAAAAAAAATGTTTAATTTGTAAATTTAAATTGTCGAACGTTTTAGAAATCGTTCGTAACAAAAATATTATATCTTAAAAGTTGCCACAAAAAAAAAAAAAAAAAAAAAAAAAAAAAAAAAAAAAAAGTCATATTAACATTAAAGAATTCTCAATTTTAGAACTTTATTTGCTCATGCATTGATGGTGATTATTGTTCCTACGCAAAATATCGTATATTTTGCAGCAAACATGGTTACCAACATTTTTTGCCCACATTATTTTTTAAATCGGCTTGGTACTCCCAATGATAACGAAAAACACACAAACGTTATTGTTTTATAGCATAGAAATATAGAATCAAAATCTATTTATCTTCTATTATGTACATAAATTATCTAATTAGTGCTAGCAGATGCATTTTTAAATATACATAGATCAATATAATGCTTCATTTTTCTTTTCTTAGTATTTCTTAATATTCATTTTTCATTTATTTTTATTATTCAGTAAAAAACTCACTTTCTTAAGCCGGAATTACGTCAAACTTTTTATAAAAGCGCCAAAGTCCATATAACAGCGAAGTATTGTGAAGAGTATTAAATACAAGCTAGTAAGACACTTAGCCAAGCGCAGATAATAAATCGTCAAATATTGTTCTTTTCGCCCTCTCTCGAAATGGATTTTTTCCGTACATTTAAAAAACACGATTTTGAGTCATCTTATTTAAAATTCAAATAAATAAATAAGAGGTAGAAATAATAGCATAAGTCAAAACATTTTATTTCAGCATCAAGGAATTGTATCGTAGTTACACATGTGGAAAAAAGCTGCTTTTGGCCAAAAAACGTTGTCTCCACTAAATTTGAATCCGATTAAAAAAAGTACCGTGATTAATTAAAATGTTATATGCAGAGCTGCCAAGTCTCCGGCGTTTTGGATACCGGTATTTTAATACAGAAAATGTTTTATTAAATTGGAACATTCTGCAGATTTAAAAAATAACTTTTCCTATAAGAAAATTCTGCTATGCAATAAGCGCGGGCTTGGCATCTCTGTATAGGAATATTTCGTAATCTACTTTTTAACCTTAAAAAAAGCAACGCCCATTTTTCGGGTACAAAAAGTATTGCTAATTGTTCCATTTTGCATACAAGGTACCAATTGTAATATTGATACATCTATGGTGATAAATTTCCAATAATTTTTCAAATCCCATTTATTTCATTAAAAATATAAATCTTTTATTCATTTAGTTTAAAGTAAATGGTTTTTAACTAATTTCATAATGCTTTTGAAATATCACTTTTCATTGGCCATTTTTTAAAGCATTTAGAAAATGGTTGTTGTTTTCAGTCAAATATAGACTTTGGTCTGTCCGCATTTTATTTTATTATTATTATTATTTATAAATGGTGGAGAAATATTAATACTTAATCCATAACGTACATAATATATGACTCTTATTACATAAGTCATCTTTTTATCATCATAAAAATTATGTTTTTACTGATTTTTATTAACTCAATAGGAAAAATTTTGTGCTTTGAGCAATAGATGTCCGCATTTCACTTATTTATTTATTTTAACAAAATTCTTTGCATTTAGAAGAATTTTTATTTAAATAGGAAATCCAAATGTCGCTGTTAATAAAGAAGAAAGTTACAAAAAAAGTTACAAAACGAGTATAGATGCATACTATCAAATATGGAAAAACGACGAATCCAAAAAAGACGTCGTATGAAATATCATCTTTTAAAGCAAAAAAACGAGGTCTGATTATCGAACCTACTGATTACAAAATATGCATTACATTTAAAAAAAATTAAATAAAATAAAAATACTGCAAATATTGATTTTTTTCTTTTGTGCAGTTTTGGCTTCGAAAGGTGCGCTATGTTGCAAAAAGATATAAGCGGCTATGAAAACACACTTGGTAAACGTTCATGCTCAGTTTTACAAATAAATATGGCACATATATGCCCTATACACACCAAGATACCTAATTGGTGTCAAAATGGCGTTCAGTTGCCTAACATGGTTATCATATAAATGTTATAATATATTGTTTGTTCTAAAAATATTATCATTTATTGGTTGTTATTTCTTTTTTTTTTAATAACAGAAAATGTTTCGTTTATTCCTTTTTTTATTTTGAAATAAATAAATAACGTGTTATTATAGCATACTATATGTATCTGGTAATCAGAACGATGTTTTCGCCTAATTTGCATAAAAAATCTCGCCAAACCCGGTGCTTATATCTCTAGTATATTATCTCAAGAATTTTATTTATGTATACTGTAATTGTTTTTACATGCCACTTACTTCTTCTTGTATATAAAAATAGGTAAGTGGCTCCTTTATGCAGTATAAATTGTATAAATCTTTAAAAAATAACCCCCGTTGCCCCTTTTTGGATCGAATTAAAAAAAAAATCAATGTCTAATTTCAGTATTGCTCCCAGGTATGCATACATATTCCAAATTTCAAAGTTGTATGCCAACAGGAAATGGAAAAGATGTCACATATGCACCAAGATACATAATTGGCGTCAAAATGGCATTATTTTACCTGAGATGGTAACCCGGCTTTATTTATTTATTATTTGTTTATTTACTCATAAAATGTTTATTTACTTTCATTTCCTTTTTTTTTTATTATACTAGGGGGGCCCCGCCCCCCTGCTCGCTATGCTCGCCAACCCCCCGCGTAATCGCTTCGCGATTCCAAATTATTGGCTACCCCTGTTTGCTGCGCTCGTCATTACCCCATGGTATGAATAAGCAGTTGCAGACCTTTCAAATGATGTGTCACACGACTGGTGTTGTAAAGAAATTAAAAATGTGCCCCCCCTAGGGGGCAGAGTGGGAGGCGACACAAAAGACATCCATAATATGAATAAGCAGCTGAAGACCTCTCAAATGATATGTCACACGACTGGTGTTGTAAAGAAATTAAAAATGTGCCCCCCTAAGGGGCAGAGTGGGGGTGACACACAAGACATCCATAAAATGAATAAACAGTTGCAGACCTTTCAATTGATGTATCACAAATTGGTGTTGTAAAGAAATTACAAAATGCGCCCCTCTGAGGGCAGAGGGGGCGTTACACACAAGATATCCATAATATGAATAAGCAGTTGCAGACCTCTCAAATGATGTGTCACACAATTGGTGTTGTAAAGAAATTAAAAATGTGCCCCCCCGGGGGGGGCAGAGTGGGAGATGACACACAAGACATCCATAATATGAATAAGCAGTTGCAGACCTTTCAAATCTTGTGTAACACGACTGGTGTTGTAAAGAAATTAAAAATATGTCCCCCCTGGGGAGCAGAATGGGGGATAACACACAAGACATCCATTATATGAATAAGCAGTTGCAAACCTCTCAAATGATGTATCAAACGACTGGTGTTGTAAAGAAATTAAAAATTTGGCGAAATATTACAGTTTTTGCCAAGTTGGCGTCACTTTTGACAACTAATTTTGGTCGCCAAATTTGGCGATATATCGCCAAGTTGGCGACAAATTTGGCGATTGTTGGCGATGGTAACCTTTCCTCTCTTTATGGTAACCCATACGGCGATGCATAGACAGAGCCCTTTCCTGATTGGTCTATTCGACTCATGGAAGGAGTGGACAACCCGGATTCGTTAGTTCCGGAAATCTTCCACATCAGCATCATTCCAGGAGTCATTCCTTTTAAGGCTAGTTTTTTTTTACTATAGAAGGATAAAAATATTTGTTTTTATAGTTATTAATTATTATTATTATTTTATTTACTATAAGTTCTTTTTGATAATAGAAAATAATTTAAAAATGTGTATGTAAGCGTTACTTGAAAACGCAGTTTTCGCCAAATGGGCTTTGAAAAAAAATGCGCCAAGTCTGATGCGCGTGTGGCATCCGTGCCGAAAAATTAGTGACCAGAATTGACTTCCACACACAAACGAAATATAAGTTAAAAGAAAACATGCAATAAAAATAAATATAAAGGGATAATGATGTCATAAAAGAAACTTTTTATTTAAAATCGTAATTGTTTCTAATTTTCACACCCGAAATATATAAAATATTCTTTTAGCTATCAAAAAATGCTATTAAGTTTTTATGACATTTTTTTAATATAAAAAAATAACAGTTTTATTTTCCTGCATGATTAAATTTTAAAATGTTTTATTGCATTCAATATTTCTGAGTGCGTAAATGATTACTATTTACTCCATGTACTGATTCGGTTATCTACGAAAATATCCAGCTTGTGAAAATGACGCACACCAAGTTTCTGTGACGTATGCAAATAAATTGTGCTTTTTTATCAGTTTTTTTTATATAACTTTTAAACTATTTGGAACTAATTTTTCGTATGTAGTGCATTCACCAGATTACCTTCATAGGTACCTATTGGTACAAACAGAATCAAAATCCGACAAGTACTTTTTGAGATTTGCTTGACGAAAGAATTTTTTTGACTTTTAATATCGTTACGTATCTCTGAGTATAAAGACTTCGCTTCGCTCAGACAATAAAAGAAATATTTGAAAGTAATGATATATTTTTAAAATTATTTTTGCATCTTTATTAAGCAAAAACGTAATTTTATGTTTCAGCGGATTTTAATTTTAAAATGTAAATTCAGCCAAATAACTAAGAATTTTCTCAGATTTTTTTAATTTATGATATAAGACTGGTATAAATAAAAATATTTTCAAAGTAAAATTATACAAAACAGTAATTAATTTTATTTGTTTACAATTCTTTTGTTGCCACACTTCACACACACGCACACAAAACCCATAATATAATTAATTTAAAATTCATAAATATCGTCTGCATAAACGATTTCACAAAATAAGAATAAATTGTGTATTTAATTCTTTACGCTGAAAAATGTTTTTATAATTGAATGTAAATAAGGAAATTTTCACAAATTTCAATTCATTAAAAATATGCTATAATTTTCCTAAAAAAGTGTATTTTATAAATTTTATAAAAGAAATCGTGAAACTATACATAATTAAAAGGAATGAGCATAGTTTGAAAATCTGAAAGCAGTTTTTGAGATATTTTGGCAGAATAATGAAACAATATTTTATTTATTTAATTAATGATGATTCTAGCTATAATTACTGACTCCATGATTTAAATTTTTCTTCTGAAAATGTACGTGTTTCACTTTTTATTTGCAGAAATGCGTCCGTAATGGAAAAACATGTAAAACAAATTAATTAAAATAATGATATTTTTAAGGTTATTAGGATGAGCGAAGCGAATCCTCTACTAGCCCACTCAAATTACATTTTGTCGTACGCTTTACAAAAAAACTATTCAGTATTTTGATTTGAAATTAAACACATATATAAATTATGATCTGTAGATTTGCACAATATAATTTTTTTTACAGAATAACTTTTTAAAAAATTATTATTTTAATTAATTTATTTTACATGTTTTTCCATTACGGACGCATTTTTAGAAATAAGAAATAAAGCATGCATATTTTCAGAACAATAAATAATTCATGGAGTTAACAATTGTAGATAGAATCATGATTAATTAAATAAATAAAATGTATTTTCTTTATTCCGACAAAATCATTTACGCTGATGTCACTTACGTGTATTAAAATTATATTGTGTTTTATTTATTTATTTATTTTTTCGTAAAGTGGCAACAAAAAAATTGTAAACAAATAAAATTCATTATTAAATTCATTATGTAAAGAGTTATTTGAATTCGAAGATTGAAAATTAAACCAAATGAAACATATATATTATTATATGTAGTACTATTTTTAAATAGTTTGCCGTTTAAAAACAATTTATAGAATGTATTAGTTCTATTATAAAAAATGCCAAGGAAACGTATACTTACTGGATGAAAAGAATGCGAATATGATATAGCTTTAAGGCAAGAGGTTAGATACCAGCGTAAAAAACGACGGCATTAGATGTCATATACACACCATATCGGCGCGATTTTTCCGACGCCAATTTGGCAAAAACCTGGTTTTCGAATACCAGTTACCATATATATATTTTAAAAAGGGAATAACAATAAACTTTAAAAAGTTTAATTAATACCTGTGGAACAAAACTATTTATATAATTTAAAAAAAGAAAATAAAAGTAAATAAACAATTTATTAATAAATAAACAACATCCGGGTTACCATGTCAAGCAAAATAACTACACTTTGTCGCCAATTAAGTACTCCGGTGCATATATGACATTGGCGTCTGAAAAAAAAATAGCGCCAATGTGGTTAGTATACGACATCTGTGACAAAAAGGACGACATGACCAATCTCTTCTGATAGAGAATGCATGTACTCGGAAAAATGCTTTAAATTTCGAAAATGCACAAAAAAATTTGGTACTTCTGGGTTATCCCGTCGACCAATTTAGCCAAATTATACAAATCGCCAAACTAATAGCCAAATTATACATGTTGACATAATTTTTATTTTAAACAACGAAAAAACAAATAATTAGTAGAATATTAATAAAAATAGAAATAAAAAGTCTAAATAAAAAAAAATTGGTTGCCTGTAAAGTCGGTATACGGGCGAAAGTTTTACGTGACAACGACTTTGAGTTGTAAAATAATTTTAATGTGAATATTCATTCGTATAGTAGGAAGAAGGATGAAATAATAGTAACAATTTAAAACATTTATTTATACAAAGAATTATATTTAAAACATTAATTTATACAAAGAATCTCGCACTGAATTTCATATTAACAAAATTTTATTTTTACCTTTACACATACATACGTATTTATATACAAATATACATACAATAACTTGCAATACACTGTGTTTGTTAAACACATTTTACTTCATGTTTATTGATGTCAAATGTTGAATTTTGTAAACAGCATATTAAAGAATTTTTCAATGAGCAGAATATAACTAAAGTAAAATGGCTTTCACTAATCACATATCATTAGTTTTCCATAATATACCACCGAATTACGAAATAAACTACACTTATTTTCTTTGTACTTTATACTAATAACTAATACATAACGTATTTCGTCTTAGTTTGATACTATCTAAAATTCCTATTAAGCACCGCCCCTTCCTTGCAGCGAATTCACATTCACGTTCAGAAAATGGTCCCACAAGTGACCGGAAAAAGTTAAGAGAAAAGTGAGCGCGTATCGTGAGCGGAGCGTAACGTAACGTAACGCAGTTTCTTGAAGTGTCTCCCGGCAAACCAATTTACACGACGTTGTCACGTCAAAACACTTAATGACGTTTTAAACACATAAACCGCATTTAATGTCATTGAATATATTCGTACTTTATTACTTAGATACTATAACACAATACATTTTTGGGTACTACTTGATTATCCCGTCGACCAAAAATATAATACCAAATTTCAGGATTAAATGCCAATAATGGATTATCATAAATGTCACATTCCATGACATTAAACATAATACACGCGATTGTTAATACATCAAGTGATTTTTAATTCGGGTACTATTTGGTTATCCCGTCGACCAATTTCGTCAAATAATACAAATAGCCAAACTATTAGCACAATTTCACAAATTGATGCTTTTTTTAAAATAACGAAAAATCAAATAAATTAGTAAAACATTAATAAAAATCCGAATAAAAGTCGAATTAAGATACTACTTTATTATCCCGCCAATCAATTTCGCCAAATTATACAAATCGCCAAACAATTGACCAAATTAAACAAATTGGCATAATTTTTATTTTAAATAACGAAATAACAAATAAATTAATGAAACATTAGTAAGAATACAAATAAAACTTCATAATAAAAATAACTTGATGGCATAACGAACATGTGATACGAGTTTAATGTTATGTGAATCTGATATTTTTTACCATCATCATTAGCATTTAATCTTTCAGTTTGGCGGTACCTATTTGGTCGACAGGATAATCAAGTAGTACCAAATAATATAAAAATAGGTTACTTTCCAATAAATAACTAATGAAATAATGCTTCGCGAATCCAAACAAAGCATGGCTTTTGCTAGTTCTGTAAAAAAATTATATTGTGAAATCTGCAGATCATAATTTATTTTATGTTTAATTTCAAGTCAAAATATTGTATAGTTTTATTGTAAAGTGTACTACAAAATGTAATTTGAGTGGCCTAGTAGAGGATTCGCTTCGCTCATCCTAATAAGTCTAAATTACCTAGTGTTGTCTCTATTATTCCCTGTGGAGATTGTGGTAGTGTAATACATTGGTGAAACAGACATATCAGTACTCTAAAAAGCGGTCATTTAAATTTAATAAAGAATACTGCCCAGTTAAACTGATGGCATTGAGCTCACAGGCTACAAATACTAATTGCACATTAAAGCCTTATATTTTCAAGGGTTAATTCCGTTAAAAAATTAAGAAAGGGAAACAGCTCTCTTCTTTCCTCTTTTTTTATACTTAATCATTGAACCTCCTATACTATCAAAGACATGCTTTATCATATAAAAAATCTATATCCAAAATTCAGAGCAAATTAGATAATTCTTAATAAAAACCCATTTAGCATTTATATAATTTAAAAGGAGTTATCCCCCTCTTTTATACTTAACCATTAAACTTCCAAAACTATTCAGAGATTTGAACGAAATCTGAAAATTCTGCTTGAAAAACCCATTTATATAAATTAAGGGGGGGGGGGCATTAGAACCCCTGTTCCCCCCTATTTATACTTATACAATGAACACCTAATAACAGTCACTGAATCGCCTCATCTGAATGATCCTAATCTAAATTTTGAACGAAAACTTAATTCTGCATGAAAATCCCATTTATATCAACTAACGGGGGGGGGATTAGAACCCCTGTTCCCCCTATTTATACTTATTCAATGAACACCTAATAACAGTCACGGAATCGTCTCATCAGAATGATCCTAATCTACGAAAACTTAATTCTGCATGAAAATCCCATTTATATCAACTAACGGGGGGAGGGGGATTAGAGCCCCTGTTCCCCCTATTTATACTTATTCAATAAACACCTAATAACAGTCACGGAATCGCCTTATCAGAATGATCCTAATCTAAATTTTGAACGAAAACTTAATTCTGCATGAAAATCCCATTTATATCAACTAACGGGGGGGGGGGGGATTAGAACCCCTGTTCCCCCTATTTATACTTATTCAATGAACACCTTATAACAGTCACGGAATCGTCTCATCAGAATGATCCTAATCTAAATTTTGAACGAAAACTTAATTCTGCATGAAAATCCCATTTATATCAACTAACGGGGGGGGGGGGGATTAGAACCCCTGTTCCCCCTATTTATACTTATTCAATGAACACCTAATAACAGTCACGGAATCGTCTCATCAGAATGATCCTAATCTAAATTTTGAACGAAAACTTAATTCTGCATGAAAATCCCATTTATATCAACTAACGGGGGGGGGGATTAGAACCCCTGTTCCCCCTATTTATACTTATTCAATGAACACCTTATAACAGTCACGGAATCGTCTCATCAGAATGATCCTAATCTAAATTTTGAACGAAAACTTAATTCTACATGAAAATCCCATTTATATCAACTAACGGGGGGAGGGGGATTAGAGCCCCTGTTCCCCCTATTTATACTTATTCAATAAACACCTAATAACAGTCACGGAATCGCCTTATCAGAATGATCCTAATCTAAATTTTGAACGAAAACTTAATTCTGCATGAAAATCCCATTTATATCAACTAACGGGGGGGGGGGATTAGAACCCCTGTTCCCCCTATTTATACTTATTCAATGAACACCTTATAACAGTCACGGAATCGTCTCATCAGAATGATCCTAATCTAAATTTTGAACGAAAACTTAATTCTGCATGAAAATCCCATTTATATCAACTAACGGGGGGGGGGATTAGAACCCCTGTTCCCCCTATTTATACTTATTCAATGAACACCTAATAACAGTCACGGAATCGTCTCATCAGAATGATCCTAATCTAAATTTTGAACGAAAACTTAATTCTGCATGAAAATCCCATTTATATCAACTAACGGGGGGGGGGGCATTAGAGCCCCTGTTCCCCCTATTTATACTTATTCAATGAACACCTAATAACAGTCACGGAATCGCCTTATCAGAATTATCCTAATCTAAATTTTGAACGAAAACTTAATTCTGCATGAAAATCCCATTTATATCAACTAACGGGGGGGGGGGCATTAGAACCCCTGTTCCCCCTATTTATACTTATTCAATGAACACCTAATAACGGTCACGGAATCGCCTCATCAGAATGATCCTAATCTAAATTTTGAACGAAAACTTAATTCTGCATGAAAATCCCATTTATATCAACTAACGGGGGGCATGAGCCCCCCGTTCCCCCTCTTATACATATCGAATGAACTCCAAAAACTAATCAGGGAAGCGCCTTGTCAGGATATACCTACATACAAAATTTCAAGGGGATCCGATATTTTTATCATGAGTTATCGCGTTACGCACATACGCACATACATACAGAACGGACGGGCACATAAGCTCTCAGGCTATGATAGCCTGTGAGCTAAAAATTGTCCAACATTGCGTTCAAAAGAAACACATTCCGCAGTTTGGAAGGCCAGTGCAGTAGACTCCCTCAAATCTGCACACCTAAAATCCTCACATAATTTACAGATGTAAACAATGAAACATTCAGTTCAGATGTAGGTGTAAAATTTGACTTTTTTAGTTTCATATCAATTCAATACATTTTTTAATTTGTAATTTTTGTAAAGGTTATTGAATTCATGTTTTTTACTTACCCATCATACGTAGTATAGGGTAAGTCTTGCAATCGTTTTGAAAATCGAAAAAATTTTTTTGACGGATTTACACGTTTTAAATAGTGGAGATTCCGAAAAACATATTTTTAGAAAAAAAATTTTGCCGTCCGTCTGTCTGTCTGTCTGTCAGTCAGTCTGTCTGTCTGTCTGTCTGTCTGTCAGTCTGTCTGTCTGTAAACGCTCTATCTCCCGAACGAATTGAGATAGAGACTTGAAATTTTGTATGTAGTTAGTACGTAAGAATGGGACGAACCCTATTTAATATCAGCAACCTCGATTATCCGGAACTATTTTTTTCGGACTCTCGAAAAATTCGATCTGATGAAAGGTATATAAAAATTTTCGAATTTTTTTGTTTTAAGGAATGGACGTAAAAGGCAATAAAATAACACACATTTTGCATATAGAACGAAGTCGATCGGATTATTAGTTGCCGAGATATTTGTAATCCTGTTTTCCACATTCTTCGATTTTTCATGACCCTGTATTTCATTCAAATTTCAATTCAGAGGTATATTTTAATTGGAAATGAGACGCTTAATCCGACGCAGTTAATTGTTAGTTAATAGAGTTATTATTTTTGGAGTTATAAGGATGTTTCTTTTACGCAGTTCGGTACTACTTGAGTAGTTTGGCGTTTTATATAATTTGTCGATATCGGTAATCAGCAGTTCTTTCATAGAGCATTACTATGTATATTAACAATATTTAAATTTTGTTTATGAATTGCAATGCATTTTTCTAAATAGTTTTCACATGTTTTATTTTCATATACATATCCATGATGGGTAAGTATTACGGTGGCCCCCAACGACTAGTTTCATGAAGAAATAATAATTTGTTTCTGAAAAAATTCAAGATATTGCTGATATCATTGGTAATCATAATCTTACCAAATACATTTATGATTAATCAAGCTTTTTTAGTTATTAAGTCTGGCTAAACCTGAAATAAAGTTTCTTTATTTTATGATCCTGGTGTGAATTAGTAATGTACCTTTATGAGGCAAGTTTCACTGAATAATTTAGGAAAAACACATTTCATCTTTATAATGAATATTTAATTGCACATTATTGATTAATTTGACTTTTGCTTTTAGTATTTTAATCATTTTAAAAATTAACTAAATTTTTATTGTTTTAGTTTATTACTTATTTTACTATTTTAGTATATTGTAAGCATTCATTATACTTTTGATTATATTATTGATTGTAGTCAAATTACTTTTTAAGAAATGTAAACAAAGCAATGACCAGAAATCCGCACAACCTCTGGTCCCAAGCTGTGTGGATTTGAGGGAGTCTACTGTATCTTAAAATGAGGTTGTAACACGGCAGAATTCTTCTCGAAGGTTCGAATTCACTCGCTTACGATCGCCAACTCTGAATGAGGTCCCGAATGAATATTATCTTTTTCTAAAATATAATAACTAACTGTAACTGTCTTGATTTGTTTGTTATGCAATGAATGACGAGGCCTTGCGTGTAGCTTAGCGAAAAGTTTACTTTTGTATATTACTTACCCACAGAGTTGGGCAGTATCGAAAATACATGTATTTGAAATACATTTTCAAAATACATTTGTATTTTGTATTTTGTATTTTGAACTGACTAAGCGAAAGTATTTTGGTAATGTATTTTGAATTGGTTTTTCCAAGTATTTTGTATTTTGAAAATACTCTCAAAATACATTTTTGTAGATTTCAAAATTTGCTGTTCTGTAAACCGCAAATCAAAGATTGGCAACAGGAAATACTTGTCGTTTTGTTTAATCTTTGAATTCGTTTCTGGATGTTAACAAAAACACCTTTTTTCAGCCAGTGGTTATGATAAACACTGTTAATGAACAGGATGTATAGTTTATGCTGAATTGTTACAAAAATAATGTAATAAATCTGCTACGAGAATTACAAAACAAAATATTCCGTGACAGACAAGAAGGACTCATAAAAAGTTTTACTTCTTATTGCTTTTCTTTCTTTTTTCTTTTTTTCCGTACGTTAGGAGTGTAATGTTATTATCATTTATAAAAGCTCCTGAAGCGCTAAATAAGAATAACACTTTTGCCGTTCCCAATGAAAGTCCTTCAAGAAAATAATTTTATTGTGATAAGACATGGTGTGCAATAGAGATCTGCACGGACTGGGTCTGGGCCCGAATTCGGTCCGCGGGCAGAGCCGAGCTAGTCCGACTTTCATTCTCGGCACTCGGGTTGGGCCGAGAACGAGCCTTAATTTTTTCTGAAGGTTCGGATCGGGCCGGGCCTAATTTCTACTGGTCAAAACCTTTCAAAATTGTTTTTGGTGATAGAAGCTTCAAAAATATTAGAGGTATATTGACATACATATGTTTAGATATTTTTAGCGTAGGGAAAAAATCGTCTAAAAAAGGCGCAATTTTTTAAAAATTGTTAAAATTTCTAATTTTTAAAAAACAATTGCACCGTCAAAAAAAAAAAAAAAAAAAAAAAAAAAAAAAAAAAAAAAAAAAAGTTTTTACTTGTACGTATAATTTTTTAGCTCTCGAGCTATCCAAGCCTGAGAGCTTACGTACCCGTTTGTTCTGTATATATGTAACGCGATACTCATGATAAAAAAATCCGATATGCTTCAAATTTTCGATATACGTTTATGGTGAAAGGGCGCTACCCAGATTAATTTTGGGAGTTCATTGGGTTAGTGTAGGGGGAGGGGAATGGGGGGAGACAATACCCTCTCCTAATTTAGATAAATTGATTTTTCATGCTTAATTATTAGATTTTGTTCAAATTTTAGATATAGAATCATCCTGATGTAGTGTCTCCAGTTTTGAGTATTCCTTGGTTAAGCATAAATGAGGGAGGAAAATAGGGGTTGACCCCCTTTTTAATTTAGGTAATTGGTTTTTTTTATACGGAATTCACCGATTAGCTTCAATTTTTAGATATAGATGAGGCGGCATCCTGATGAGGCAGGCGTCTGCATAATTAGTTTTGTGTGTTCATTGGTTAACTATAAATGGGCGATGGGAATAGGAGGTAACACCACCACTTTAATGTATGTAGATGAGTTTTCTTACTCCGAGTTTACCGATTAGCTTCGAATTTTAGATGTAGGATCATTCTGATGGGGCATCTCCATGATTAGTTTTGGGTTTCCATTGCTTAAATTTAAAGAAGAAGGGAACAGAAGGGACCCCCCTCCCCCCCCCCCCCCCCGCCTTTAAAGTAGATAAATGGTTTTTTTACGCAGAATTTACCGATAAGCTTCAAATATTGGATATAGGTTCATTCTGAAAAGGCGTTTCCTTGATTTGTTTTGGAGATCCATTTGTTAAGGAATAAAAAATAGATTTGGGACAACCCCTTTTAATTTAGGTAAATGAATTTTTCATGCAATTAATCAATTTGCTTCAAGCTTTGGATATAAGTCCATACTGAGAAGGAGCTATTCAGATTAATTTTGGCGTTCTTTTGTTACGTATAAAGAGGGGAAGCGGGCCATTATCACCCCCACCTTAAATTAGATAAATGAGATTTTATGCAGAATTATCCGATGTGCTTTAAATTTTGGATATAGATTCTTTCTGATGAAGCAAATCCCTGAATAGTTTTTAGGATGTAATGATTAAATATAAAAAGGAGAACGGGGGATTAACCCTCTTAAATTAAATAAAAAAGGTTTTATGCAGAATTATCCGATTTGCTTCGAATTTTATATTTAGATTCATTAATATAAGTCGTATTCCTGATTTGTTTTGGGAATTCAGTCATTAAGCATAAAGGATGGAAATGGGGGAGCTAATCCACCCTTAATTTTTTTTCGAGTGGCGTTATTTCTTGAAAAAATAAGGCTGTAATATACAAATAGTGCTGATAGCCTGTGAACTCAGTGCTAAAAGTTTAACTGGGCAATATTCTTTTTATTTGTTACTCGATACACCCGAAAATGAACCGCATGTCTACGTTGCCGAAAGGGAGTAAAAGTTAAAAGTGAAAACGACCCTTTTTGAAAATACTTTTGTTTCTGTATGAAATGAGTTTTCTGTTAGAATTTAGACTGATTTCGTTTTTGTTTCATTTTGACACTTTTCATTTCATTTTTAACACTTTCTAGTAAGTTTAAAAGTGTTCATGAATTCGGTTTGCTTGTCTGTCTGTCCGTGCTCTAACCAGTGTTGAATTCAGACACTTTTCTCCGGGAGGGACTTTGTGGCTCCCGTGGGGGGAGGCGGATTTATAGAGAAATGGGGTGAATATGGGGAGAAATAGTGGGAGAAATTGTAATTTAACTAAAATTATGACCATTATGAAAATAATTTGACCATTAAAAGCACAAAATCTCGAATTTTCTGAAGGGGCATTTCATTGCTCCAGGGGGGGGGGGATAACCCTCCAGGCCACCCCCTGAATTCAACACTAGCTCTAACTCGCATAAATACAGCTCGATTTCCATAAAATTTAAAGATTTTATTGGACTTTAGTATGGCATGTTCATTGAAAATGGAGAGTGTAGCATCAACAGTTCATTTATAGGAGCACACGAAACCTTTCATTACATTTATCTATGGGAAAAAATCATTCATGGTATACTTTAATAATATTATACTAATTTAATTATGCTGAAATTTATATATAACACTGAAGTATACGACATGACGATTACTGTTGAATATGATGTGCATACAATTTAACATTCATTTACAGGAGGTGCATGAAAGAATTTGGCTAAAGAAGAAACTGAATAATAATTGAACTTTTGAAGGCTATGAATAATAATTGCTAGAAGTACGTTTTTAGTTATGATAAGCGTTTTTAAATTTAACAATATTTTTAACATGACTTCGGGTATCTAAATGTTATAGATCCTATACAAGGCTGTACAAAAGTGCTTAGGTACATTTGGTAAATTCAAGGAAATTGCTGAATGGGAAATATTCGTTCGACTGAAAAAACTTTTGACATACTATGTAGTATGTATATACAAATCCATAAATCATATACAGACCCGCACACACAAAAAAAATATCCGATATATTTTTTTAATTATTGATACCAATAGTAGAAATTGGGTTTTCGAGTGCATTATACGCCTTTTCAATTCTTTATTTAGACATTATCGTTCTCTTTAATAAACTATAAAGTTTTGTTACAGTATTCTGAATGCGTTGGAAAATGTTTCATAATCTATGCTGGACGCATGATTTTTCTTTCTAGTTTTCCTTATTTTGGAAATTATGTTATAATTTCAAAAACTTAATTAGTTTTGAGAAAGCACATTACAACACCCAGCGACTTTCAAAATTGGAAAATGTATTTTGTATTTTGAATGTATTTTGAAAATACATGTATTTTGTATTTTGCATTTTTTCTTTTGAAAAGTATTTTGTATTTTGTATTTTAGATTCTCAAAACCAAAGTATTTTGTATTTTGTATCGAAAATGATTTTTCGATGTATTTTGCCCAACTCTGCTTACCCATCATACGTAGTACAGGGTAAGTCTTGCAATCGTTTTTAATCACATCGAAAAAAATTTTTTGACGGATTTACACGTTTTAGACACTGGAGATTTCGAAAAACATATTTTTAGAAAAAAAAAATTGCCGTCCGTCAGTCTGGCTGTCTGTAAACGCTCTATCTCCCGAACAAATTCAGATAGAGACTTGAAATTTTGTATGTACTTAGTGTGTAAGAATGGGACGAAGCCTCCGGAACTATTTTTTCCGGACTCTCGAAAAATTCGTTCTGATGAAAGGTATATAAAAATTTTCAAAATTTTTTGTTCTAAGGAATGAACGTAAAAGGCAATGAAATAACACACATTTTGCATATAGAACGAAGTCGATCGGATGATGAGTTGCCGAGATATTTGTAATCCTGTTTTCCACATTCTTCGATTTTTCAGGACCCTGTATTTCATTTAAATTTCAATTCAGAGGTATATTTTAATTGGAGATGAGACGCTTCATCCGACGCAGTTAATTGCTAGTTAATAGGATGATTATTTTTGGAGTTATAAGGATGTTTCTTTTACGCAGTTCGGTACTACTTGAGTAGTTTGGCGTTTTATATAATTTGTCGAAATGCAGCAGTTCTTTAATATAGCCTTACTATAGGTATATTAACAATATTTAAATTTTGTTTGTGGAATTGCAATGCATTGTATAAATAGTTTTCGCATGTTTTATTTGCATATACATATCCATGATGGGTAAGTATTACGGTGGTCCCCAACGACTAATTTACATGATTTTTAGTGTTTTTTTTTATGTGTGTGTGTGTGTGTGTATATACAGGGTGATTCAAAATTATGTGGACTAACTGGTATGACAAATCAGGCGTACGACAAGGATAAAAAATCACATAGGAACATAGAGCCGCAAACCACTTATTGAGTCACAAATACAGGGTGTTTCATCCAACTCAATTTGGGTTGACGGTAATAAATTTCAGAAAATTAAAGTGTATTATAATAAAACATTTAACAGACATTCTCACCTTTGTTTTAAATGTGATAACACCAAACAAAAGTGATAGAAGTGTGCATTATACGTGCCAGCACTACGCACTTGGCACCTCACATTATGGACTGTGATAATCAGTTTATATGATATCATCGATTGCTTGAGCAATATGTTTTTCCAGATTTTTTCGTAACGTTATCACATTTCACGCAAAATAAGGTACCTATCGTTGCCTTTTCATTACAATATTTTAATTTCTTCGAAATTATTACTTTCAAACTGGGTGTAGCTAGGATGAAACACCCTGTATTTGTGACTCAATAAGTAGTTTGCGGCCTATGTTGTTCCTATGTGATTTTTTATACTTGTTGTATGCCTGATTTGTCAAATCAGTTTGTCCACATAATTTTGAATCACCCTGTATATTTTATTTATTTTTAAAAATGTATTCAAGTCTGTCTCAATTTTTATTATTCAATCTTTTAAAAGTTTTAAGTACCCTAACCAAAGAAAAAGGCTTTTTTTGCGAAGGAAACATCATCAACAAAAATAAGAATTGATAAACCCAAAGTATATGTAATATAAAATGATAATTAAAACAAAATATAGGGTCATTCCATGTCAATTCAACCAGACCTTGTAACCCGACCCACAGGGATTTTGATGAAACTTTGTGTACACACTAATTCTATCATGAAATGATTCCATCAGAAATTTTTCCTTCCTAGACCTCATGGTTTGTGAGATATGGGGGGTCCAATTCTTGGGGGTTTCTCAAATCGCACATTTCTGAGTCTGTATTTTGAGTTTGCAGTTCCATCTTCAAAAAATTGTTTCTCTGGATCTAAAACGTGAATCATCTTAAAAATATCACTGTAAGAATATAAAAAGATGCAGATTTTAATAAAAAAAATATTTAAAAAATTTACTTGTAATATTTAGGATAAAAAAAATTAGCCAAATTTGAGAGTTATGGTTATTTTTCCAAATTTTTGTGACCTCACCAAAAAGGCTGTACACAAAAAGGCAAATTAAATTTCCAATTTCTTTTTGTTTTAAATAAAAGTTTATACTTTGGGCTTTCTATCTATGAAATAAAGATGATGTGTTTCGCATGGCTTATGCAAAAATTTTGGGTACTTTCCAATTAGCCGGATGCATGTTTTATTTTTACATATTACATATGCAAACAAAAAGGCAAATGAAATTTTGAATTTCTTTTTGTTTTAAATAAAAGTTTATACTTTGGGCTTTCTATTTGGGAAATAAAAATGATATCTTTCGCATGGCTTATGCAAAAATTTTGGGTACTTTCCACTTAGCCGGATGCATGTTTTATTTTTACATATTACATATGTACACAAAAAGGCAAATGAAATTTCCAATTTCTTTTTGTTTTAAATAAAAGTTTACACTTTGGGCTTTCTATCTGTGAAATAAAAATGATGTCTTTCGCATGGCTTATGCAAAAATTTTGGGTACTTTCCAATTAGCCGGATGCGTGTTTTATTTTTACATATATATATATATATATAGATCTATATAAATGCAGATGTATTATACATGTACATATGTATGTAAGTATACAGTATATTGATATATATATGTATAACACTGGTGCCCGTCTAACCGAAAAGTACCAAATTTTGCCTTGTTTTGAGAATCTGCACCAATTAAGAGGAAAAAAATCTGACTAAGTTTAGCTGTGGTACTTAAATAATTACTGGAATTTCTATGAGTTATTGAATTTAATGTTATTTGATGCATGTTTTTTTAATTTGCAAAGTAAAATTTATTTTTTATTTTTTCTGATTTAAAAAAAAATCTGACTGTAATACGTTTCCCCATTAAATTTAGTGAATGGTCCATATATTTCATATAGTTATTTAATAATGGGCATTTTTTGCTAATCTAAAGAATCTCTTACTTTTATTTTCAATAATTAAACTCAAAACAGATTTTGTACAGTATAAAATAGATAATTTTTTCTCCTCACATTTCCATTCTTTCTTTCGAATGCTTATATATTAATTATTTGTGTTTAAAAAATGTTCAAAACCTTGGATTTCCTGTCCTTGGTTAATTTTAATCAGTTTAAATATTTATATTGGCAAGTTTAAATACACAAATGTTTAACAGAACTTAAATTTGTTTTTATAGTCTGAAAGATTTAATTGCACCTGCCTTGTATAAACACCTTCTGATAAAGGCAGGGTAATGTTCGTTAGTATGAAAGCAGATGTTTTGAAATCAATTTAATAAAATTATTGTCACTCTGTTGTTTCTTATCATAGAAGAATGATCTAACTTTTACTGTGCTACTAAAAATATAATCTGATTGTTACATACTTTATAGTTTATGATACGTATAAATATTTTTTTGCTTTATTGTTTTAATATGGAGCCTGATATTAAACCTTCTACTAGTCTTCAGGCTTGCAGTATTGTAATATTAATTGGTTTAGAATGCTACAAAACTAGCTATAGAAATAACAGAGAAATAGACTACATTGGTAATCTCTGTGATTCAGAAAAAGAACTTTTATTAGTTAGGACTATTGCATTTATAAAACAATAAAAAGAATACTGCCCAGTTAAACTGATGGCATTGAGCTCACAGGCTACGCATACTAATTGTACATTACAGCCTTATATTTTCAAGGGTTAATTCCGTTCGAAAAAGAAATTAAGAAGAGGAAACAGCTCTCCCCTTTCCCCTTTTTTATACTTAATCATTGAACCTCCTAAACTATCAAGGACGTGCTTTATCATATAAAAAATCTATATCCAAAATTCAGAGCAAATCGGATAATTCTTAATAAAAACCCATTTAGCATTTGCATAATTTAAGAGGAGTTATCCCCCTCTTTTATACTTAACCATTAAACTTCCAAAACTATTCAGAGATTTGAACGAAATCTGACAATTCTGCTTGAAAAACCCATTTATATAAATTAAGGGGAGGGGCATTAGAACCCCCGTTCCCCCTGTTTATACTTATTAAATGAACACCTAATAACAGTCACGGAATCGCCTCATCAGAATGATCTTATATCTAAATTTTGAACGAAAACTTAATTCTTCATGAAAACCCCACTTATTTCTATTAAGGGGAGGGGTATGAGCCGCCCGTTCCCCCTCTTATACATATCGAATGAACTCCAAAAACTAATCAGGGAAGCGCCTTGTCAAGATGTACCTATATACAAAATTTCAAGTGGATTGGATATTTTTATCATGAGTTATCGCGTTACGTACGAACATACATACAGAACGGGCGGGCACATAAGCTCTCAGGCTATGATAGCCTGTGAGCTAAAAATTAAGTGAAAACCGTTTGATTAATATATGTGAGCATCACAAAATTATGCTCTTAATGAAATATGAATTATATAAATGTGGAGATCCATTTAAGCGGCATAAAAAGCAAGTGAAAAAAGCAATTAGGGCAATTAATAGAGATTTATATACGGCCGAAAAAGAAAACCAAAGTTGAAAGTTATGATTATTTTTCCGAAACTTTGTGACTTTATGAAAAAGTCTCTACACAAAAAGGCAAATGAAATTTCCAGTTTGTTTTTGTATCAAATAACATTAAATTCGGTAACTCATAGAAACTCCAATAATTATTTAAGTACCACAGCTAAACGTAGTCAGATCCCCCCCCCCCCCTCTTAATTAGTGCAGATTTTCAAAACAAGGTAAAATTTGGTACTTTTCGGTTAGACGGGCACCCGTGTTATACATATATATATCAATATACTGTATATATACATACATATGTACATGTATAATACATCTGTGTTTATATAGATCTATACATTTGTACATATGTAAAAATAAAACACGCATACGGCTAATTGGAAAGTACCCACAATTTTTGTATAAGCCATGTGAAAGACATCATTTTTATTTCACAGATAGAAAGCCCAAAGAGTAAACTTTTATTTAAAACAAAAAGAAATGGGAAATTTCATTTGCCTTTTTGTGTACAGCCTTTTTCGTGAAGTCACAAAAATTTGGAAAAATAACCATAACTCTCAACTTTGGCTGACTTTTTTTATCCTAAATATTACAAGTAAATTTTTTAAATAATTTTTATTAAAATCTGCATCTTTTTATCTTCTTACAGTGATATTTTTAGAATGATTCATGTTTTAGATCCATAGAAACAATTTTTTGAAGATGGAACTGCAATCTCAGAATACAGATTAAGAAATGTGCGATTTGAGAAACCCCCAAGAATTGGACCCCCCATATCTCACAAACCATGAGGTCTAGGAAGGAAAAATTTCTGATGGAATCATTTCATGATAGAATTAGTGTGTACACAAAGTTTCATCCAAATCCCTGTCGGTCGGGTTACAAATGGGGGAAAAATTGGTTGAATTGACATGGAATGACCCTATAGGGTGTCCAGCAAATAAGGCCGAGATTTAAAAATTAAATTTATCAAAAACAAAGATGCATAGACGGTAAACGGTTTGTTTATTGGGTGACCTGTAAAAAAACCTTATATAGAAGTTTCGGTACTACTGTGTTATCCCGTCGACCAAAAAATTATCGCCAAACTACAAGATTAAATGCCAATAATGGAGGATCGTGAATGTCACGTTCAATGACATTAAACACGATACACGTGTTTAAAACGTCATTAAGGAATTTTTATTTCGTTTTTCTATTTGAATTTTTCTTAATATTCTACAAATTATTTGTTTTTTCGTTATTTAAAATAAAAATTATGTCATTTTGGCTATTAGTTTGGCGATTTGTATAATTTGGCGAAATCGGTCGACGGGATAACAGAGTAATACCCTTTATTATTATTATTTATAATTTATTGCGTTATTATGTATGCTTTACTGCATTATTATCTTATTCTGATTGTTTTAGAATATAGTCAAAGTTCTATAATCCGCGTTACTTTAGGAATATAAACAATGAAATAAAAGTTAAGAAAATTTATAAATTATTGATCCGAAAACGATTTTTTCAAAAAAATTATAAAAAAATGAAAATTTCATAAAACATTTTTTTTTAAATATACAGTCGACTCTCGTTAATTCGAAATCGTATAATTCGAATCTTCGCTTAATTCGAACTAAACAGGAAGTCCCGAAATTTTCAACGGCAGAATAACGTTAAAAATTTTCATTAATTCGAACTCATTTTCTCTTGATTTCGTTTAATTCGAACAACGAGAATTCCGATTTTTCATTTTTCTTTTCTTTCTCACGGATTTCAGATCCTTTGAATAATTTTCTTTCTTTGATTTTTGTGAAAATTGTTCCGAATAAGTATACATATAATACAATGCATTTGATATCCACTTTCTTAGAGCCCCGTCTGTCCATCAGTGACGCTTTAAAATTTTCTTCCATCGTGCTTGTTTCTAATCTTTTAATTATTTTATGTATTTATGTATTCTAATTTAATATTAAGTCATATTCTAATGACAACAAACGATTTAAGTAAAAAAAAAAAAAAAAACACTATAACATTGATTCATTTGTAATAGCACCATATTAAGCATGTTTTTCATAATTCGAACTCCGGATAATTCGAACATTTCTTGTGGTCCCGACGAGTTCGAATTAACGAGAGTCGACTGTAACTATTATTTTATTAACAGTAAAAAACAAACTCACCTAAAAATATTGAGTACTACTCTGTTAAACCGTCGACCAAAATACTATCGCCAAACTATAAGATTAAATGCCAATAATGGATGATCGTGAATGTCACATTCACTTGACATTAAATGCGATACACGTGTTCAAAACGCCATCAAATGATTTTTATTTCGACTTTTTATTTGTATTTATATTAATATTCTACTAATTATTTGTTGTTGTTTTTTTATTATTTAAAATAAAAATAACGTCAATATCTATAACTTGGCTATTAGTTTGGCGATTTGTATAATTTGGCGAAATCGGTCGACGGGATAACAGAGTATAGTACTAGAGGTCTGCACGGGCCGGAATTTCCAGGCCCGGACCCGGCACGGCCCGTTGTAAAACTCAAAAGTTCGGCCCGGGCCCGGCCCACACCAAAATCAGCGAAAACAGGCCCGGCCCGTTTTGGCCCGTTACAATTTCTACGATTTCTAAAAAGTTCAGATTTTTATCCTATAACTAAGATTCCTTTAAAGAATACTGCATACATATCTATGGAATGATTTTACAGTATATTTTACAGCAAATACACATTAACAACATTAATGATTACTTAGATTCTTAGGCTTTCAACATTCAAATAAAGATTCATTAAAAAATTAATATGGCTTAGAATAAAAGAAAAAATAAAGAAAGCTAAAAACATCGTTAACCGTTTAGACGCCAATGTTCCCATTTGGGAACATCAATTTAGAAAAATCTCAAAAAATTTAATTTTAAAGATATCTTTATGAGATTTTTATTTCATAAGCTTAGAAGTGTGATTGATTTTTTGAAATGCGTTTATATTGGACAATTTAATTTTTTAATATCGAAAAAAAATTATAAAAATTTCAAATTTTGACATATTCCATATTGGGAAATTGCAACTTTAATAAAAAATATAAAAATGTAAAATAATTTTAAATTCATATGAGTTATGAAATAATAAGCTTAAAACAATATGTAGAATACAATTAAATCATGAAAAAAGATATAATTGAGTAAATATGAAGAAAGATATTTCGATGTTTCCATTTTGGAACATTGGCGTTTGACATGAACTTTTTTTATATGTTTGAACACAATGTAATTAACTAACTTGAAATGATATTTTAAGGTATTAATTTAAGGTATTTATTTAATATAAGATTCAAGTTTATCCAAAACCGCTCCCCCCCCCCCCCCCGGCAAAAAATACAAATTTCATGTCTCGTTATTTCATTTTCTCTGTTTCTTTCTGCCTGCACTGATGACAGTTCTTGCTAATGATATCTATTTCTGCTGAGTACAACCGAAAAATATAAACAAGTGAATCACAGCTGTAGATTTTCAGGACCTAGAGTGGGGGGAGAATTTTGTTTACACGTGTCGGAAGGTCAATATCCTTTCCCCAAGTGTTTCGATAGGAAGGGAGATAATCTTTCTCTCAGAAAGGAATAAGTTGTTCTGTGTTTCTGTTGTGCGATTATTTTGTTCATAATGGACCACGCTAAACGTTTTAAAACTGTGGAAGAAGCTCTCGATTATTTTGAAACGCTAAATTCAGATGACTCTGATAATTCGGAAGTTGATATATGCATTCTTCCGCCAAATGAAAGTGGTGATATAACAGAAAATGAAGACATCAATGATGAAGATTTAGGTGAAATAATTCCGACGGATGTAACTGGAGAATTGGATATTTTGCGTAAAGATGGGGTTTGTGATGCGCCATCAACATCACACATAAGAACAGAAACAGAGAGCATGGGTAAAGTTGATGATGATTTGTCTACACGAAAAAAAATTAAACTGTATGAAACAAGATGGAGTAAAAGAAAAGAATTTAATCACGCATTTCTTGATGAGGAACCGAATGATTTAAAAATTGATTTTCCAGAATTAGAAGATTTGAATCCTATTCAAATTTTTTATAAAATTTTGCCCAAGGAGTATATTGGAACATTAGCAAACATGACAATGTTATACGCTGGTCAAAAAGGAGAGAGAATTGCCATTGACGATACAGATATTACCCAGTTTCTAGGGTTGCTCCTCTTGAGTGGTTACCACTGGGTGCCAAAAGAAGATTATTATTGGAGCACTGCTGAAGATTTGAAAGTTGATATTGTTCCAACAGTCATGTCAAGAAGCCATTTCCGTACAATCAAAAAGTTTTTTCACTTAAATGATAACTCTAAATTGAAATCAGATGATAAACTTGGGAAAATAGCTCCAATTTATGAAGAATTGGGGAAAAATTTGCGTCAATTTGGAACTTTCCACAAAAAATTGAGCATTGACGAGTCTATGGTGCCTTATTATGGACACCACACTTGTAAAATGTTTATCAAAGGTAAACCCATAAGATTCGGTTTTAAAATTTGGATGTTATGTTCCTCGATGGAAATTTATTCTGGTAGGAAGAGTGAATCATCAGGAATCCCTCTGGGTGTGACGCAGCTAATCTCCACCATTACAGATCCGAGAAATCTATTTTGATAACTTTTTACATCGTATGAGTTATTAAGAAAATTGGCAGATTCTGGAATTAGAGCTACAGGTACAATCCGAAGTAATCGCATCAGGCAATGTCCTTTAGTAGACAATAAAAATTTGGCTAAAAAGACCAGAGGAGCGATGGATTACCGCAATGATGGAACTGTATTCATTTGCAGATGGAATGACAATGCAGTTGTAACAGTTGCGTCTAATCATCAAACGCATGAGCCTATTTCAAACACAAAGCGATATTCCAAATCGGCAAAAAAGAAAATTGACGTTCCACAACCTGCTCTTATAAAATATTACAATGAAGGTATGGGTGAAGTTGATGTCCTTGATAAACTTCTTTCATCGTACAGACCGCAGCTCCGAAATAAGAAATGGTACTGGAACTTGTTTGCAAACGCTCTGAATATTGCTGCAACTGCATCTTAGATACTTTATAGAGACATTCATGGAAAGAATTCAATGCCACATTTAGAATTTCGCCGGGATATTACAATGAACTTACTGCGTTCCAAACCAAAACTTATATCTCAACCTGGACCAAAAATACATGTTCAAAAAGAACTTAGAAAAACTGATAACCATTATCTGATTTCTGCCTCACAAGGACGCTGTGCTGTTTGTCAAAAAAACTGCCGCAATATGTGTGTTGAATGTAACAAGAAGTTGCATAAAGGTTGCTTTCCCTTATATCATGGCAAATAAATTGGATAAAAGCTGTAAACAAAAAAAAAGGTAAACAAATTTAATGTAAATTACATTTATATTGTCAAATATTTTCATAATCTTTTACTTCTATGTCTTTTTTTCATTTGATTTTCGTAAAAATAAAAATCTTTAAAATCTATAAGAAAAGTACTCATTAAACGCCAATGTTCCCATTTGGGAACATCTAAAAAATCTATATAAAAAAATTTTTCTTTAAATTTTTTTGTTGCTTACTTATAATGGGTCTATAAGTATACTTAATTAAGCAAACTTGAGTACCAGCTCGATCTGCATCATAATTCGGCGTCTAAACGGTTAATTTTGAAGCTGTTTAATAAAAGAAGATTTATAATAATTTCTATATCATTTTATTATAGATTTCAAATCCAAATTCATTCTTAAATTCAAAGAAGCTCCTTTCTGATACATTTCTAAATTCATTTTCCCTCAGAAACGCATAAGATTAGCAGGTGTCTTTATTCAGAAACTATATAATCGAATGGCGTTATCCATTTTTTGGTTCAAGCAATTTAAGAATACTGCAAACAAATAAAATACTGTCATAATTAGCGTTTTGAATAGAATTTCCGGAAGCAGTAGCAAGGGAAGGGAGAAAAACCTGCAATCATTTGAGGAACTATTCTATCTCAACAAGATTATACAAGTATTTTATTTACCAAAAATGAAAAACGCTATTCGATTCCAAATCCCTTCAATAGTTCGGCTTATCACTTTTATACTTTTTAAAATTAATCAGAAAATGTGTCAAACTTTCGCATGATTGAGAAATTAATTTAAAAATCATCAAGAAGTATATATCCGAAGACTAAGCTAACATAAGTTCTTTATCGCTGTTAATAATTTTACAAATCATGTTTTCTGCCAATAATTAAGTCTAGTACCGGTCCGGCCAGTCTATATGAAGAAAAATAATGCAAGCGTGATCTCGGACTGGCATGAGTCAGCTAAAAAAATATTAAAACGGGTTACACATAATGTAATACTCCGATGCCGATACACTGTGCATTTTTATATTGATGCTGTCAAACTAGTACGGCCACATTTATACTTATTCTCGTTAAAACCATTTTCGTTGAAAATAGCTCATATTTTATCGTTTTTGCCCAACTCTTCAGAACGAGCCGGCAGGCCCGAAATTTTTTTTTCATCGGCCCGTCTGGCCCGTTCATTTTCTTTTGCCGGGCCGGGGGCCAAGCCCGGGCCCGTGCAGACCTCTATTATAGTAACGAAGTTTCGAACGGTGAATATTTTGAGAAGATTGTGTTCTGATTGCAAAGAATGCTTGATTTGACATTTTTCTTGTTTTAGATTGCTTGCAGAGAACGTGTTTTTCGGCTTATTTTAAAGAATTTAGGAGATATATTTTTTGAAGTTTCGAAGTAAGGTACCCTGGGGGTAATAACGCCACGTTAAGGGTCTACCAATTTTCAGAGCTCAGTTTTAGATTGTATTTTTCAAACAAATATATGATTTGATACAACAACTCATTGACTATCTATATAAAAAAAAAAAAAAAAAAAATTAACAGATATGTATTCATAAAATGTAATGGCGTGATTTCTTGACCAATGCTATTTGCAGGGTTGGCAAGTTTCTTCCACAGTGGAAAAAACCGCGGAAAAAACCATGGAAAAAACCGGCCGGAAGAAAGTTCTTCCAAGTGGAAGAAATGGAAGAAACTGTTTTTCTTTAAGAATTTACCATACATTTTCAATTTTGTAAGATATAATAAATATCTTCTTCTTATAATCTTATATAAATTAATTTCACTGGACCAAAACAAATTTAATTAAGCATATATGCTAAATTAATAATTGCATATCAGCATTTTAGCCAAGATCACACACGACACTTATCTAGAGATCTTCAACCATTGGCTAAATGAAAAGAAATTTTATCCAAAATACACAAAATCAGTTAAATGTTATCCATTTCAATTTACCAACATATTTTTTTATTATTTAAATTTCCGAAACTAGTATTAAATAGTAGAGATTCTTTACTAATACTAGAATGAAACTCAATTAAATAAAGGCCTTTAATTTACATCAATTTTAATAATGTAAATAATGTATAATGATTACTATATTAAATAGAGTTCAATCAAAAATACAGTTTTGTTTTTGGCCCAAAATCTGAGTTTTGCCAAAAACGAGGGCGAAAATTCGGCCAGATCGAAACACTTAGTATGCCAAAAATCTTGTTTCTTCCTTCAAAAAATTTCAATTTTAGTTATTGATTTGAACTGTATTGGCTCAAATGAATGTTGCAATAAACTTCATCTTCATTGTTTATAATTATCAGTCATGATTTATCAATCATCTCAAGTTTAAACTGCATTAGATTTCAAATATTCTTTGAGAAAGTTCTAGAATAACAAATGATCATTTACAAAAATCATTATAGAAGAAAACTCAAGATGTATAATACCTAAAACTAAAATATTTTTTAATTAAATGAAATTCATATAATTAGAAAATCTTTCTGTCATGGATGAATTAATTACATATTATTGTATATGAAAATAAAGTTTTTGGTTTATTAACAGTTTTACATAATTAATAAATACTATACATATAATTAATTTCAATTATGTATATTTATGTATGTATTAATTACTTTAAAACATACAATTTAATTATTTAAAATTTTTTTTGGATGTTATCATTTTCGGCCAAAAAGTAGGAAGGTCACCTAAATTCAGTTTTGGCTTTAAAAATCTGTTTCAATCTATCCTCAGTATTAAAAAAAGTCATTAAAATCTTTATTTTTCTTAGTATAATGCAAAATAGTACAGCAAAAAAGTTTTTTAGCAGTAGAATGTTGCAATCAATTTCTTAACTTAAATTGGATGAAAGCAAAAAATGAAGATTTTTTTTTTTTCCCAAGTCCTACATTTTTACTTACCCATCATACGTAGTATAGGGTAAGTCTTGCAATCGTTTTGAAAATCGAAAAAAAATTTTTGACGGATTTACACGTTTTAGATAGTGGAGATTCCGAAAAACATATTTTTAGAAAAAAATTTCTGCCGTCCGTCTGTCTGTCTGTCTGTCTGTCTGTCAGTCTGTCTGTCTGTAAACGCTCTATCTCCCGAACAAATTGAGATAGAGACTTGAAACTTTGTATGTAGTTAGTATGTAAGAATGGGACGAGCCCTATTTAATATCAGCAACCTCGATTATACGGAACTATTTTTTTCGGACTCTCGAAAAATTCGTTCTGATGAAAGGTACATAAAAATTTTCGAATTTTTTTGTTCTAAGGAATGGACGTAAAAGGCAATAAAATAACACAGATTTTGCATATAGAACGAAGTCGATCGGATTATTAGTTGCCGAGATATTTGTAATCTTGTTTTCCACATTCTTCGATTTTTCATGACCCTGTATTTCATTCAAATTTCAATTCAGAAGTATATTTTAATTGGAAATGAGACGCGTAATCCGACGCAGTTAATTGTCAGTTAAAAAAATTGTTATTTTTGGAGTTATAAGGATGTTTCTTTTACGCAGTTCGGTACTACTTGAGTAGTTTGGCGTTTTATATAATTTGTCGAAATTGGTATATCAGCAGTTCTTTAATATAGCATTACTATGCATATTAACAATATTTAAATTTTGTTTATGAATTGCAATGCATTGTATAAATAGTTTTCACATGTTTTATTTTCATATACATATCCATGATGGGTAAGTATTACGGTGGCCCCCAACGACTAGTTTATAAATGGGGCAATTAATAAAAAAGTATATTCCATAATAAAACCTCTACAGTAGTAAAAATCCATCAACTGGAAATGTCTGCTGAACCTGAAGTTTGTTATTAAAAAAATAACTTATCTTTGCAAAAATAATATTTTTAATAATAATTAAAATTTCCAACTTAGATTTCATGTAATTATACTTTGATTCTTTTACATGGTTAATGTACTTTAACTTTGAGCATTTGTTTTGGTTTCTGGTGGTTTCTTCCATTTCTTCCAGTTTTTTCCATTTCTTCCAGTTTCTTCCGGTTTTTTCCAGTTTCTTCCACTGTCCTGGAAGAAATAAGTTTCTTCCGGAAGAAACCCAATCCTGGCTATTTGGCGTTATTACCCACCTATATGGGTAATAACGCCATGCAAACAAAACTATGAAATAAGATGGAATAATTGCATGTAGATGGCCCAATTCTAAAAATACAAACTCTACAAACTTAAAAATTGACAAATTGCATTCTAAGCTATTGAAAATGTTCAATTTTTTGTGAAAGTGTAAGAAAAATAAAGGTGTGGTGGTGGTGGGGGGGGGGATGAGGCAAAAGAATATCAGACCGTGAGCTTCTTTTTGCTTAAAAAGGACCGCTTAAATAGAATTATTAGAAACATTGCACAGTTTTAACTGTGTTTATTTGAATCAGTATTTAGGATGTAGCTCGGCCACTGTAGGGAATCATCCGGGGTATTAATGCCAAGGATTGGCGTTATTACCCCTTTGTAGCTATTGCGCTGTACATTTTAAATTACAAATTATCTCGAGAAGATATCCAAAATCTTCAACAACATTTTGAAAGTCCATGAAATGTACTGCAAATTTATGTAATTAACGAAGTATTTCCAGACAAAAAAAAAAAAAAAAAAAAAAAAAAAAAAAATAGTCTTCACATTACAAAACGTATCTCGCCAATTTTAGATCAAGCGTTAATTTTAGTTGCTTGTAAAAACAATAAGACCTAAAAATGAAACAAATTAACTTGAAGCTGTTTTTTGCGATTTATATGACTCAAAACCCTTCTGCGCAGAGCACATGGGTGTCATTTACCAGATTATTTCATAATTATGCATAATATTAGCACTTGGCGTTATTACCCCGCCTGGCGTATTACACCAGACCACCTTACCAAAAATTTAGTTTTAAAAAATCGTTAAAATACGGCATTGTACGCCGAAAAACTCGTTCTCTGCAAGCAATCTAAAACAAGAAAAATGTCAAATTCTTTGCAGTCAGAACACAATCTTTTCAAAATATTCAGCTTTCGAAGCTTCTATATAACATTTTTACAACTTACCTAATAAACAAACCGTTTACCGCTTAATTCTATCGACCCTTGTTTTTTTTTTTTTTTTTTTTTTTCCTCAACATTTTCCTGTTTTGTGTACTATTAATAGTTACATGTCTTTTATTTGAGTATTATTTTGTTTTAAAAAATACCTTTGCTACTTTTTACTTACCCATCCTACGTAGTATAGGGTAAGTCTTGCAATCGTTTTGAATTCGAAAAAAAATTTTGATGGATTTACACGTTTCAGATGCTGGAGATTCCAAAAAACATAATTTTAGGAAAAAAAAAAAAATTCCGTCCGTCCGTTTGTGTGCCTGTCTGTCTGTAACCGCTCTATCTCCCGAACAAATTGAGACAGAGACTTGAAACTTTGTATGTGCTTAGTGTGTAAGAATGGGACGAAGCCTATCGAATATCAATAACCTCGATGATCCGGAACTATTTTTTTCGGACTCTCGAAAAATTCGTTCCGATGAAGGGTACACAAAAATTTAGGGAGTGAAATATCTGTTTAAAATAAAAGAATCGCAAACGGCGTAAAGAGAATTAAGTAAATAATAATAATAATTACTATTATTACTAAATGCCTAGTAACATAAATGAAGTCCTATAGTAAATGCATAGACTTATATATAAACTTATATATAAACAATTTTCCTGTAAATTGTAGCAAAAATATTTCTTAAACCAAAATAAAACTCCATTAATAGTTACGCCAGACGCGAAAGGGTTAAGCATAAAATTCTTTATTTATCTTAATTTATTCTGCCATGTTTGTAATTCTCCAACCACTCATTTAATTAGTAAATTAAAAAGTAATTTAATAGATAACTAGCAGGCTATGCCCGCTGCGCTGGTCAATATTTCAAAATCAACCGTCAATGAAACGAACTGGTGAATTTAAATTTGTATTTTAAATAATTTCGACCTCCAGCAGCACCTTGCTCATTGCTGAAAACGATTTAGACACCATTGTGATATTAAATTATCTTAAACGTTGCGCAAAAACCAGCTATTTAGAAGTAACTATTTTAGTTTATTACTAACAGTTCACATTTGGAAGCGAAGTGAGACCAATATGGCAACAGGATTTAAAATTTCCCCTTACCTGAAGAAATATTAATTATTACAGTCGTTACCATGGTACAACTTCTGAAAAATTTCTTCACAACTTTTCATTATGTGAAGCCAGGAACCCAAAGCTACTCCCACCTAAAAAGTTTATATATATATTAAATTTTGTCCGCGCGATAAAAGGCACAATTATGCAAGAATCATCTTCAAACTCGTCAAGTACATTGAGATGGTTAATATCTCAGAGGGAATTGCAAATGAGCAAAATCGGCCCAAGGGGGTGGTAATTGGGAAGGGTTCAAAAATTTGAATACCATCTTAACATGGCTTTCACAAAACCAGCTCTTACAAAACAATAGCAGGAAAAAAAACATTTTTCGTTACAGCAAGTTGCCAACGATAAAAAAAAAAAAAAAAAAACACACATTAAAATTCTGACTACAACAATTACTTTATTATTGCAAAATTTCCTCCTGAAAAATGAAAACAAAATTATTTGCTCTTTCGTATTTAAGCATTTTCTCTTTAGTTATTTACGGTTAAATTATGTAAATTTGTATAATTTGGCGAACGATTTGGCGAAATTGGTTGACGTGATAATCAAGCAGTAGCCAATTTACACTTTTCATATTTCACAAAAGATTCCTACACAGACATCATATACGCAATAGGTTTAGCATGATTATCTTGCAACTACAATGTGGCAAAATCCTCGTTTTAGAATACCAAAGAAATTTATGTATATTTTATTATTTTCTATCATTTTAAACAGCAATTAACAATAAATAAAAAATAACTGTATAACAAAACAACAAGTATCATTTCAAAAAAGAAAAAAAATGAAAGTAAATAAACAACTTATCATCAGATAAACAACTATAGCTGGGTTACCATATGAGGCAAATAATGCCATTTTGGCGCCAGTGAGATACCTCGATGAGTATATGACCAAATTCGTGACAAAATTTCCATTTGGAAAAAACTTTAAGCGGTATTTATACTGCATTTTCTCTACTTATGTATAAGAAAAAACTTTGACACAGATGTCATGTATGCACCACATTGGCGCAATTTTTTTCTGGCGCCAATTTGGAGAACTTGGTTTTTAATTACCAATTTCATGAATATTTTTTAATTATTTTGTATTATTCGAAAAAAAATAATAAATAAAAAAGCTTAATTAATAGTTATAGAACAAAATGATTTATATTATTTTAAAAAACAAAATGAAAATTAATAAATAGTTTATTAATAAATAACAATAGTCGGTTTACCATGTGTGGCATAAAATCGCCATTTTGTTGCAATCGTGCGAATGTGGTGCGTATATGACATCTGCGCCAAAACTTTAAAAAGTTGCAATTAAATTATTTTACAGTTTGGATGAGGAAGACATTTATACTAAAATTTAAACATTATACGCTTTTTTTTTTTTTTTTTTTTTTTTTTTTTTTTTTTTGCTATAACTGCTATTTATATATTTACAATTAAACATAAAAAAATATCCTAAAAATGCTCTCACACATTTAAAAGAGAGTGAGAGAATTTAGTAATTGTGAACATCGGTCCGGCTTATGCCTTCTTGGTATCAAATCGCATTGTTTGATGACAAAAGTAAGTTCAAACACCCAAATAAACAAATAACATACAATTAACAGATAAAACCATTTTTAAAAGTAATTCTGCTATTTTGTCCTGTAAGACACATAACGGTAGAATTAGATTTTAAAATTATTAAAAAAAAAAAATAGAAAAATGTTATTTACGTTTTATCTAATAAAATATTTAAAATACATTTTTAAATGTAACCATTTGAACTAATGTAAACATTTCAAATTAGCCTGCGCGAAAGAGAATAGTGAAAGTTTGATTGAAGAAATATTGAAGAGGAAATGGTCAATTAAAAAAGACTGTAAATTTTATTCAGCGGGAATTTTTCATTTCAAAATGTTGAATTTATCTATAGTAATAATGCATAATTACATAACTTTACTTTGAATTGCAAAATTTTTCCTTCAGTACTACTTGGTTATACCGTCGACCAATTTCGCCAAATTATACAAATCGCCAAACTATTAGCCAGATTATATAGATTAGCATAAATTTTCATTTAAATAACGAAAAACAAACTAGCAGAACATATATAAAAGCAGAAATAAATTGTCGAATTAAAAATCACTTGATAACATAATTAGTATTTATATTATACTTAATGTCAAGTGAATGTGACATTTACGATCATCCATTATTGACATTTAATATGGAATTTGGGGGTAGATTTTTAATCGATGGGGGTAATCTTTTATTCTTCAGTTTTTAAATTTTAAAACTGAAATTTTTCCTGTAAGTGAAATTGACGAAATGGCGCAAGAAAAATTAAATTAACAATGAAAACATTTGCAAAAAGAAATAAAAGAGTTATATCTATATAATTTACGATTGAATATTAAAATATACTCTAAAAATTATCTTCACTTGAAAAAAAACAACATTATTGCGACCATTAAGAACCTATGTCAGGCATTAAGTCAGTAATGCATTTTCGGCTTAAAAACACATTCTTTGGCGACAAAAGCAAGATGAAAATGGTATAGAAACGAATAGTAACTCACAACTTACAGTGTCTTTTACAATCAGATCTGCTTTTTTCTGCTGTAAGTTATATTACATGGAAATTCGATAAAAAAGAGAAAGAAAATAATAAAAAGGGAAATAACTATCATTCAAAATTCATTTCATCAATTTCTGAAATTCATGTTTTTATTCTAACACCCGGGATAAGTCGCCAAAAGTTGTACCAATTGTTATATTTCGCGTTAATTTATTTTTTAAGCATTACAAACATTTTTTTCATTTTCAAGATAAATATATGTTTATAACATTACGCCTCATTTAAGCGGTCTTTCTTTATTATTATTAATATTATCAGTAGTTACTTTCTGCTATTTGCAAGATATTTGTAATATTTTTAATAGATGTAGCCATTTTAATTCTTTTAGCAATTATAATTTTCGCCAAAAACAGCTACTGGCAACCCTTTTGTCAAAAATAACCGAAAAATACGAAATTTACTACGAAAAATCAGAGTTATCCCTGTAAATTTGAATCATAAACCTTCCGAAAAATATTTCCTATCGAATGATACAATCGGCAAAAAGATACATCGGGTAGTTTTTGAAAACACCCGTTTGGAAGTTTCAGAACTTCTGCTTTATAATATACTAGCAGGATATGCCCGCTGCGCTGGTCAATATTTCAAAATCAACCGTGGATGAAACGAACTGGTGAATTTAAATTTGTATTTTAAATAATTTGGACCTCCAGCAGCACCTTGCTCGTTGCTGAAAACGATTTAGACACCATTGTGATATTAAATTATCTTAAACGTTGCGCAAAAACCAGCTATTTAGAAGTAACTATTTTAGTTTATTACTAACAGTGCACATTTGGAAGCGAAATGAGACCATTGTGGCAACAGGATTTAGAATTTTCCCTTATCTGAAGAAATATTAATTATTACAGTCGTTACCATGGTACAACTTCTGAAAATTTTCTTCACAACTTTTCATTATGTGAAGCCAGGAACCCAAAGCTACTCCCACCTAAAAAGTTAATACATATATTAAATTTTGTCCGCCTCGATAAAACGCACAATTATGCAAGAATCATCTTCAAACTCGTCAAGTACATTGAGATGGTTAATATCTCAGTGGAAATTGCAAATGAGCAAAATCGGCCCAAGGGGGTGGTAATTGGGAAGGGTTCAAAAATTTGAATACCATCTTAACATGGCTTTCACAAAACCAGCTCTTACAAAACAGTAGCAGGAAAAAAATAAACATTTTTCGTTACAGCAAGTTGCCAACGATAAAAAAAAACACACATTAAAGTTATCACTACAACAATTACTTTATTATTGCAAAATTTCCTCCTGAAAAATGAAAACAAAATTATTTGCTCTTTCGTATTTAAGCATTTTCTCTTTAGTTATTTAAGGTAAAATTATGTAAATTTGTATAATTTGGCGAACGATTTGGCGAAATTGGTTGACGTGATAATCAAGTAGTAGCCAATCTACACTTTTCATATTTCACAAAAGATTCCTACACAGACATCATATACGCAATAGGTTTAGCATGATTATCTTGCAACTACAATGTGGCAAAATCCTCGTTTTAGAATACCAAAGAAATTTATGTATATTTTATTATTTTCTATCATTTTAAACAGCAATTAACAATAAATAAAAAATAACTGTATAACAAAACAACAAATATCATTTCAAAAAAGAAAAAAAGGAAAATAAATAAACAACTTATCATCAGATAAACAACAATAGCTGGGTTACCATATGAGGCAAATAATGCCATTTTAGCCAGTGATATACCTCGATGAGTATAGGACCAAATCCGTGACAAAATTTCCGTTTGAAAAAAACTTTAATCGGTATTTATACTGCATTTTCCCTACTTATGTATAAGAAAAAACTTTGGCACAGATGTCATGTATGCACCACATTAGCGCAATTTTTTTCTGGCGCCAATTTGGAGAACTTGGTTTTTAATTACCAATTTCATAAATATTTTTTAATTATTTTGTATTATTCGAAAAAAATAATAAATAAAAAAGCTTAATTAATAGTTATAGAACAAAATGATTTATATTATTTTAAAAAACAAAATGAAAATTAATAAATAGTTTATTAATAAATTACAATAGTCGGTTTACCATGTGTGGCATAAAATCGCCATTTTGTTGCAATCGTGCGAATGTGATGCGTATATGACATCTGCGCCAAAACATTAAAAAGTTGCAATTAAATTATTTTACAGTTTGGATGAGGAAGACATTTATACTAAAATTTTAACATTATACGCATTTTTTTTTTTTTTTTTTTTTTTTTTTTTTTTTTTTTTGCTATAACTGCTATTTATATATTTACAATTAAACATAAAAAAATATCCTAAAAATGCTCTCCCACATTTAAAAGAGAGTGAGAGAATTTAGTAATTGTGAACATCGGTCCGGCTTATGCCTTCTTGGTATAAAATCGCATTGTTTGATGACAAAAGTAAATTCAAACACCCAAGTAAACAAATAATATACAATTAACAGATAAAACCCTTTTTAAAAGTAATTCTGATATTTTGTCCTGTAAGACACATAATGGTAGAATTAGATTTTAAAAATAATTTTTAAAAAATAGAAAAATGATATTTACGTTTTTATCTAATAAAATATTTAAAATACATTTTTGTTAGCCTGCGCGAAAGAGAATAGCGAAAGTTTGATTGAAGAAATATTGAAGAGGAAATGGTCAATTAAAAAAGACTTGTAAATTTTATTCAGCGGGAATTTTTCATTTCAAAATGTTGAATTTATCTATAGTAATAACGCATAATTGCATAAATTTACTTTGAATTGCAAAATTTTTCCTTCAGTACTACTTGATTATACCGTCGACCAATTTCGCCAAATTATACAAATCGCCAAACTATTAGCCAGATTATATATCTATATAATCTATAGCATAAATTTTCATTTAAATAACGAAAAGCAAATTAGCAGAACATATATAAAAGTAGAAATAAAATGTCGAATTAAAAATCACTTGATGACATAATTAGTATTTTTATTATGCTTAATGTCAAGTGAATGTGACATTTACGATCATCCATTATTGACATTTAATCTTGGAATTTGGGGGTAGATTTTTAATCGATGGGGTAATCTTTCCTTCTTCAGTTTTTAAATTTTAAAACTGAAATTTTTCCTGTAAGTGAAATTGACGAAATGGCGCAAGAAAAATTAAATTAACAATGAAAACATTTGCAAAAAGAAATAAAAGAGTTCTACTCATATTTATATAATCAAGTGAAGATAAAAATTATCTTCACTTGAAAAAAAAAAAACAACATTATTGCGACCATTAAGAACCTAAGTCAGGCATTAAGTCAGTAGTGCATTTTCGGCTTAAAAACACATTCTTTGGCGACAAAAGCAAGATGAAAGTGGTATAGAAACGAATAGTAACCCACAACTTACAGTGTATTTTACAATCAGATCTGCTTTTTTCTGCTGTAAGTTATATTATACGGAAATTCGATAAAAAAGAGAAAGAAAATAATAAAAAGGGAAATAACTATCATTCAAAATTTATTTAATCAATTTCTGAAATTCATGTTTTTATTCTAACACCAGGGATAAGTCGCCAAATGTGTAACGAATTGTTATATTTCGCTTTAATTTATTTTTTAAGCATTACAAATATTTTTTTTCATTTTCAAGATAAATATATTTTTATAATATTACGCCTCATTTAAGCGGTCTTTCTTTATTATTATTAATATTGTCAGTAGTTATTTTCTGCTATTATTTGCAAGATATTTGTAATATTTCTAATAGATTTCTATTTTAATTCTTTTAGCAATTATAATTTTCGCCAAAAACAGCTACTGGCAACCCTTTCGTCAAAAATAACCGAAAAATACGAAATTTACTACGAAAAATCAGAGTTATCCCTGTAAATTTGAATCATAAACCTTCGGAAAAATATTTCTTATCGAATGATACAATCGGCAAAAAGATACATCGGGTAGTTTTTGAAAACACTCGTTTGGAAGTTTCAGAACTTCTGCTTTATAATATATATGATATGATATGATATGATATGATTGTATTTAATGTATTGTGAAACGTGTTTTGTGTTGCGATTGTGTTGCTCTCTAGAAATGTCTTCATAATATGTTGCAAAAGTATTTCTATTTAGAAATGTGTTCTGTAAATAGTGTTGAAATAGTGCACAAAAATGCTTATTTATGTGAATGAATGGAGATTACTTCATCTGAATGAATCAATAAGCGTAGATTCTTTTATAAGTATGAATAAATAAATGAGGATTATTTTATATAAATTAATCAATGTCTTTTATACGAATGAATACAGATAATTTTATGTGAATGAATCAATGATCAAAGGCACTTTCATATGAGTGAATGTAGATTATTTTATGAGACTAACACTGATGAGCAAACAGAGACCCTTTGCTATAAATGAATGAAAATTATTCAATGAAAATGAATGAAAAATATTTACTCTTTTCTGTGAATGATTGTACTTATGTGAGTGAATGTAGATTATTTTATCTGAATGAACGAATAAACGTAGATTCTTTTATATGAATGAATCAATAAACGTGGACTTTTTTTAGATGCGTTCGTAAATATGTAAGTACGGAGATCAGGGAGCTAGAGAAACGACTCAAGTTGCACGGTGCACGTTGGAAATAGCATTTTAAAGTAAATTCTATTCACAAACTGTTTCGTCAGATGCATATTTTATTTTAAATAGCGCCTTCGTTCCTGTTTTTGATATTCTGAAACGTAGAGATGACGGATCCTAACTTGTTCCTAGTTACCTTGGGGATTAAAAATATAAATACTTGATTAATTTATGTGATAGATGAAGTTTTGTTATCCTTTTTTAACTTGTTTAATTTTGTACTTAGAAATTTATTAATTGAAATTGCTTGCATCATTATGTTTATCTGTTTGCATCGTGTTTTCTATTTCTATCATTTGCATTGTGTTACCCTTATACTTGTCACTGATTTCAATATTTTATTTGGTAAATTCACACTATTGTGATTTAAAATAATTGAAATTTGAAAATTAAATTTACTTATATTATTGTCAGCCCTTTCCCCCTCCCTGTCCTGGCGTGTCTCTAAAACTCAACTGCTCAAAGACCATCTATCGACAGCACATCATCTGCTCTTCACCACCGCAGCTGCCTGCGAGATGAACATTAGACTCTTTTTATCATCATGATGAACTCTGCTTAGATCGCCTCTTGTTCGATGGAAGTAAACGTGGGCATCGCACCCACGTAGGTATTCCAATAAGGAAAGGGCATATTTACAAACAAACACTTCTGTCAACCAATCTACCGCTACATTTTTTGTCATAGCGATCATTGTAGGAATCATCTTGACGACGTAGCCCAATCATATCATACTTACTTATACATTGGCAAATTTAGACCAATCAAATTCCCGGAGCTCATCCGTACAGTGTCAGTCGTTAAAGAACGGACAGGTTTTTCTCCCTTATCCACAGTAATTCGTCCACAGTGACGTCAGCTGCCCTTTCCTGTCCGCATAATAACAACGCAAAAACTACCCAACCGAATCGTTTGAAATTTAAAATACATAATTGTTACATAATTTTGTCGAGTCATTTCAAATTTTATGAACATCGGATGGATAGATCAATGACAGGGACGATCAAAAGTATTCCGTTACATGACGGTCAATGGGGAAAAAAAGCTTCGAATGCATTTTAATCGTCTGAAATTTAAATTACATACTTATTACATCATTTGGTCAAGTCATTTCAATTTTTTTGAAAATAGGATGCATAGATCAAATACAGGGACAATCAAAAGGACTCCGTTTCATTACAGTCAATGGAAAAAAAAAAGTTTCAAATGCATTTTAATAATATTACACTCATTCGAACCTAATAATATTGATATGCATCATAAAGTACATATTATAATATAGATTTTGCATAATCTGTGCTGCAAAGAATATTTGTTATTGATTTACAAGGCCACGCAAAAGTATTCCATTGCATAATGGTATAGGGAGAACATTGTTTGGTGCGCATTTTAATTGTAAATGATTTACAATTTTATGAAATTGATGTATGAGAGTGATATTTTTAAAACTTCATTATCGTACGAACTCACCTCATTTGTTACGCTTCACGTGCAATTTCCAACTTGTTTTAATATGAAGGAAGGAATAAATGTAGATTATTTATGTGAAAGAATCGAAAAAACGTAGTTTTTAATATACAGGGAGATTTAAAAAAACAAACAAAAAAAAAAAAAACGTGGAAAATTGATATGACAAATCAGGCATATGTACGACAAGGATAAAAATATAGGAACATAGGAACATAGGGCCGCAAACTACTTATTGAGTCACAAATACAGGGTGTTTCATCCTAACTCAATTTGGGTTGACGGTAATAAATTTCAGAAAATTGAAGTGTATTATGATAAAACATTTAACAGACATTCTCACCCTTGTTTTAAATGTGATAACACCAAAGAAATGTGTTAGAAGTTTGCGTTATGCGCACCAGCAATACGCACTTGGCAACCTCACATTTTGGACTGTGATAATCAGTTTATATGATATCATCGATTGCTTGAGCAATATGCTTTTTCAGATCTTTTCGTAAAGCAGGGGTGCCCAGAGAGAAGTTTGGTGACGCAAGATGCGTCATACAACTTAGTTTTAGGGGGGAATTTGAGAAAAAGTACAATTTGGGGGGGGGGGATTTTTTAATTCTTAATATTTCTTTTTTTTTTTTTTTACTGTTGAAAAAAAAATCTTGATTTTTCTTAATATCACGTTTAAATTTTTTCAACATTTAATTTCTAAAAATGTTTCTTTCTTTAAATTCTAGATAAGGGCAATAAGAACTCATTCTGCTATACTCAACTCGCTATCTTTTGTAAATCTTGATTCTTTTAATATCACTTTTAATTTTTTTTAATCATTCAATTTTCAGAAATGTTCCTGTATTTTCTTTCTTTAAATTCTAGATAAGGGCAATAAGAATATACTCCGCTATACTCAATTCGCTATCTTTTGAATGTGCAATAGATTATAAGTAGAATATGTTTTACAATTGATATTCTGTTTAGGGGGTGGGGGGTCAATGTTAACGTATAAATATTTTTTTTTGGGGGGGGGGGGAATTTGCGTCATTGGGTTTGGGGGGGATGGTCACCACTGTCGTAAAGTTATCACATTTCACACAAAATAAGTTACATATCGTTGCATTTTCATTACAATATTTTTATTTTTCTCGAAATTATTACTGTCAAACCAGGTGTAGCTAGGAGGAAACACCCTGTATTTGTGACTCAATAAGTGGTTTGCGGCCCTATGTTCCTATGGGATTTTTTATCCTTATTGTATGCTTGATTTGTCATGTCAATTTGTCCACGTTATTTTGAATCACCCTGTATATGAAGTTAGAATATTTCATCTGAAAGAATCAATAAACGTAGATTCTTTTATATAAATAAATAAAGTTAGATTCTTTTTTGTGAATTAATCAATCTCTTTTCTATAAATCAATAAACCCATCAAGCTCATTTATATAAATGAATGTAGATTATTTTATGTGATTGAATCAGTAAACATAGAATATTTTATATGAATGAATGTAGCTTATTTTATGTGAATGGATCAGTAAAAGCAGACCCTTTGTTATGAATGAATGTAAATTATTCAATGAGAATGAATCAATAAACTTAAGAGCACACATTAGTCACGCGGTAAAAGCCGAGCGCTAATGTAAAGTCTATGAGGGCGTTCTTTTCGAATATCTCGCTGAAATTTTAATATTTTTGCATGATTTTTTTGCACAAGATAGCTGAGGACGATCCACAACCGGCCTAGTTTTTACCTTTTTCAGTTTTCGTTTCAGATTTTCTTTAAACAATTACTTAAACTTTCGGTACCGGTTTAAACCGGTTCTGAAATTGAAACTATCGTAATATAAAAAATATATAAGCAAAATCGAAAAAGTAAAAACTAGGTCGGTTGTGGATCGACCTCAGCTATCTTGTGCAAAAAAATCATGCAAAAATATTAAAATTTCAGCGAGATATTCGAAAAGAACACCCCCATAGACTTTACATTAGCGCTCGGCTTTTACCGCGTGACTAGTGTACGCTCTTAAGACTCTTTTATGTGAATGAACGTACAGTATTTCATCTGAATAAATTAATAAATGTAAATTTTTTTTATATGAATGAATGAACAAAATTTATAAGAATTAATCAATCACTTTTACATGAATGAATGAATCAGTAAGCATAGGCTCTTTTATACGAATGAATGAATGAATGTAGAGTGAATGTTATGTGAATGAATCGATAAAGGTAGACTTTTTAATATGAAGGAATGAATGTGGATTATTTCATGTGAATGAATCAGTAAACGTAGGCCCTTTTATATGAATCAATGTAAATTAATCAATGAGAATGAATCAATAGACGTAGACTCTTTTCATGAATCATTTTGTACTTATGTGAATGAATGTAGATAATTTCATCCGAATAGATCAATAAACGTTAAATTATTATATTAATGAATAAATGTAAATTATTTTACGAAAATTAATCAATCTCTTTTATATGAATGAATGGATCAATAAACATATAGGCTCTTTTATAATGAATGAGTGAATTAATGTAGAGTCATTTACATGAATGAATCAAAGGATCTTTTATATGAATCAATGTAATTTATTCGATGCGAATGAACCAATAAACGTAGACTCTTTTTATGATTAATTGTATTTATGTAAATGAATGTGGATAATTTCCCTCTGAAAGAATAAATAACCGTAAATTATTTTGTATGAATGAATGTAGATTTTTCAATGAGAATAAATCAATAAACGTAGATTTTTTTTACATGAATTATTGTATTTATGTGAATGAACGTAGATTATTTCATTCGAATGGGTCAATAAACGTACATTCTTTTATATGAATGAATAAATGTTGATTATTTTATAACAATTAATCTTTTACATGAAAGAATGAACAAATAAACGTAGACTTTTTTATAAGAATAAATGTAGATTATTTTAAGTAAATGAATCAGTAAACGTTGGCTAGTTAGGTTACTTGATTATCCCGTCGACCAAAAAACTATCACCAAATTGTAAGATTAAATGCCAATAGTGGATGATCGTGAATGTCGCATTCAATGACATTAAGCACGATACACATGCTTAAAACGTCATCAAGTGGTTTTTAATTCCGCTTTTTATTTGTATTTTTATTCACGTTTTACTAATTTATTTGTTCTTTCGTTATTTAAAATGAAAATTATATCAACATGCATAATTTGGCTACTAGTTTGGCGAGTTTTATAATTTGGCGAAAATGGTCGACGGGATAACGAAGTATATATAAATGAATGAATGTAGAATATTTTATGCGAGTGAATGCCAATTACTTTGCGTAAAAGTAAACAGTAATGAGTCTTTTGAAATGCAAATTATTAAAAGATTCCGATAGTAGAGGAAAAGTGCCGATCCGGCCCCAGGAGAAGGAGCAGTGAGCAGCTCCTCCTCCCAAGCACCTGCTCCTCCTCTGGTGCTCCTGCTCCTCCTCACACGATTCTACTCTAAGAGGAGGGGTCAAAGGATTTTTTTTTTTTTTAATTTTTAGCGGGAATTTCAGGGAGATAGAATTTTTTTAACCATACTATAGTATGAGGGTGATTTTTAATTTTAATGTGGGGACTTTAAAATTTTCGGCGTGTTACAGTACGTGGGGTATGTTTTTCGATTGAATTTTGCTGTTGTTCATTTAAAAAGATAATTAAAAAGTAATTAAAAATAAAGAATAAAGCGACTTTTTTTTTTTTTTTTTTTTTTTTTTTTTTTTTTCCCACCGTGTTTTTTGAAAGGTTAAGCGGGTATTTGGGGACATAGAATTTTTTTGGTGATCCATAGTATTAGGGTTTTTTAATTTTAATGTGGGGACTTTAAAATTTTTCGGTGAACTTTAGTTTAAGGATTTATTTTCTTGATTTTAAGTGAGAATTTTGGGGAGATTGATTTTTTTTTTCACCGTGTTTTAGATGAGGGGTTAAGCGGGTATTGGGGACACAGAATGTTTTTTTTTTTTTTTTTTTTTTTTTTTTTTTTTTTTTGTACTATTGTACGAGTGGTTTTTAATTTTAATGTGGCGACCTAAAATTTTTCGATGAACTTTAGTTTAAGGATTTATTTTTTCGTTTTTAAACAAAAATTTTTGGGAGATTCATTTTTTTTTTTTTTTTTTTTTTTTTTTTTTTTTTTACCGTGTTTTAGATAAGGGGTTAAGCGGGTATTTTAGGGAAAATGATTATTTTTGAGTACTGATACACGAAGGGTATTTATTTATTTTTTTTTTTTTGCGGGTTAATATTTTAACGAAGAACTAATTAAGAAGGGAGCATTCATGGTGAATTAATGAATTATTTTTTTAGGAGTAATTTTGTTAAGATTGAATTATTTTTTCATGTGTTCGAGTTTTAAGCGGAGATAAATGGATAGGGGGACTTTAATATTTTTGCAATGAGATTGACGTGCGCTCGTCGACCTAACCGTTCGGAATTTATAGTTTTCTTCGAATCATGTGTGAATATTGGTTTAGAATTTCTTAAAATGACTTCCACCGCCTTTATGTCTATCCATTATCATAAATAACACATGCTTGTAATGGGAATTTGGGAATAATAATTTTAAATATTAATTTAATGAAGGAACTTTAAAATTATTTCGAGTGTTATTTTTAGTCAACTATGTTATACACTTGATATTTTAAAATAATTAAAAAATAACTTTAAAATTTGAATGAAAAAATATGTTTTAAAATGGGATTTTTCGTACTAACATTTATTCGCGCTCGTCGACCTAACTGTTCGGAATATGTGGTTTTCTTCATGCTGTGGAAAATTTAATTTAATTGATTATTATTAATATTTTGTATGTGTTGTGTGTATGTATGTTTGTGTGTTGTATGCATGCATGTGTGTGTATGTTGTATGTATGTATGTGTGTGTTGTATGTATGTGTGTGTTGTATATATGTGTGTGTTGTATATATGTGTGTGTGTTTGTATGTACGTGTGTGTTGCATGTATGTGTGTGTTGTATGTATGTGTATGTTGTATGTATGTGTATGTAATTTTTTTGCCGAAAGATGTGATCTTTAGCTGAAAGTGACCTAGGGTCAAAACTTTCACCCAGGAATCGCCACGGGGAGGCAGATCACGTGATTCCCATAATGCACAAATTCACATACATTATTTCGAGTGTTATTTTTAGTGAACCATAGTATGCAGTTGAAATTCTAGAATAATTAAAAAATAACTTTAAAATTTAAATGAAAAAATGTTTCAAAATGGAATTTTACGTACTAACATTTAATCGCGCTCGTCGATTTTTACTGTTTGGAGTCTGTCATTTTCCTTTGACCTTGGGAAACCTTGCGTCAATGTGGTTAGGATATTTCAGAAAGACCCCCCACTTTGGGTACTCTTTTAATCTTATTTGAAATGAGATGTGTTCGCGCCCGTCGGCCTAACTTTTCGGAGTAGCAACATAAAATCATCAAATTAATATAAAATATTTAAAATAGTAAGAAAATGAAAGATTAAAATCGCCAAGTAAGAACAAAATACTTCAAGCAATGAGAAAATAAATATTTAAAATCGCCAATTTAACATAAAATATTTCATTCAATAAAAAAACGAAAGATTAAATTCGCCAAATAAGAACAAAATACTTCAAACAATGAGAAAATAAATGTTTAAAATCGATAATTTAACATTAAATATTTCACACAATAAAAACGAAAGATTAAAATCACCAACTCAAAATGAAATCTCATGCAATTAGAATAAAAACATAAAAAAAAAAGTGCCAAATTAAAAGATTATTCTTATCTCACAATAAATAATGTGAAAGACCTATTCAAAAATTCTAGTTGAAGATTAAAGTTTTCGTTCAAAATTTAATTAAAACTTCTAAAGATTTGGCATATCACATAAAAAATTTTAAGTAAAAAATTTTTCGAAGTATCAACATCAATGATTAATTTTCCTTTTGAATTTTATAAAGCTCTTCTAATAAATGACCTTGTAAAGAAAGATAAACAAACAATGATTCACCATTTGCTTGATAAGACTCAACCCAGAAATAGACGAATTCCTCCAAAATTACTTTTAATATTTGAATGCACTTCAACATTAATCTCCCAAGGTTTTATATAAAAATTAACATGCAATCGGAAATACTTTAAATGAATTTATAATAATAATAGTAACAGTAATAATAAGTCAAAATTTTCTTTACATAGTTTATTTAATAAGAATATTATTAAAACTTGTCTCAGTAAGTAATCTATAGTAAACATACTAAAGTTTAAATTATCCCACTCGCATAACTATTCGCTTAATTTTTAATTTAATTAATATCATTATCATATAAAATAATTATGAGCTGTAAATGTAAGCAATTTTTAATATAAAGAGAATTTTTGACATGAGTAATTTTTCACTGTTAGAACAATTAAATATTTAAAAAAAATAATAATAATTCTTCAATAATTTTCAACTGATCTTAATGAATTTTAAGAGTATCTTTAAAATATAAATATTACATTTCTAGAAGACTAATCTTAATGTTAATTTAAACTCCTCAACTCTTTTTAACACACTTTAGGTAAGTACAATAGAATATTAATATTTCCAACATAATTAAGAAATGACTAATTCATATTAAAAATGATTTTTAAAGAAGATGTGATTTATCATTTATTGCTAGCAAAATCGCAATATTTTATTTGCAATTAATTTTAAGAATAAAACATAAGAAGTAAATTGACTTACTTAAATTCGTTTTACTATCAACAGTCGAACACGTTAGAAACCATACTTCATAACCAGTCAGTGACAATCTACGGAATGAATCAGACTGTTGAACCCCACGTCTTATCTTTTACGGTATTTTCCAATACTCTGAGTCATGTGATAACTAAAAATGTCACGTTCAAATCTGAAATTAAGACTTATGTTAATGAATTTACTTTATTCAAATGGAATATAATTAATATAACATGCAATTAAAAAGGGACTTAATTTATTTGATACGTCATAATTTAGAATTTAATTAAATCCTGAATATAATTTTTAAAAATCTTATTAATAGAATAGAATAGAAATTCTTTTCAACATTTTTAAGAAACACACATGTTATTGAATACTTAATAGAATATTTTTCTTAATGAATGTGTAATTAACATTTTTAAATAATTTTTTCTAATTAATTAGTGCTTTATTAAAATTTTCATAATTAAAATAAATATATAAAATAAAAAAAGGAATTCTTTTCAAAATTTTCAAGAAACACCAAGTTATTATTAAATAATATTTCGAATAATTACAAACTTTAATCATGGTGAGTCATCACTGTGTATGATATCCTCAAGTTTTTAAAAAGATTCTAAACATTTTCATATTAACAAAGAAAATTAAATATTGAATACCAACTATTAAACATATTCTTTTCTTCTTGTATGTTATAAAAACAAGTTTTGGTACCCAAATTTTATTGATATATTTCTTTGTGTGTTGGATCCTTCTTTACTAATTATCATTAAAATTATTCATTCAGAATGATTTAAACTTCACATTTTAAAGTTAATTATATAATACACTAACATTTAATTATAATAGGTATAATTTTATTAAAAATACTGAATAAAATTAAATTTATACTATGTAAAAAATTTAAACACCATTTAAAATATTAAGCAACAACAACAAACTTGTAATTAACAGATGCATAAATTTAAATATATATATATATATATATATATACAAAAACAGTCGAGTCTCTCGATAACGAAACTCCATACATCGAATTTCTCTATATAACGAATTTTTAGTAGGAACGCTCCCCTTTTCGCATGATTACATTAAGAACAGTCTCTATATAGCGAAATATCTATCTCCATATAACGAATTTTTTCATAAATTGGTCCTAATTTATTCAGTTTTAAAAAAGTTTCGAAATCATATGGAATCACTTTTCTACCACTTATTTTTGATTAATCGTTCAGTGCTGAGTTTTTTTATATTACTTTTCTCCTTGTTCTTTAAAACCAACGAATTCATTCCATCTCCCACATATCTTTCCACATCTTCTCAAAACAGAGTCAATTGGATTGTTACACTTACAAGAGAGGGATCAATGAGAGGCACATAAGAGAGGCCTTCAAATGGAGGAAAATGTTAACTACAATTTTTCATTCCTTGCTAAAATTGGAACTTTTTTTGAGAGCCTAACAATTTTAAAATCAAACCAACAAAAAATTACAGATACCTTCGTTTGAAATTAATGCAAGTCTTCCTTATTTGATTTTCATTAAGCTTTCAAATAAATGTCTGTTCTCATTTTTGAAGCAGCTTAAATAATTAAGAAATAAAATGTTAGGTTAATATTTACTTTTAAACACTTCAAATTCTTAATTAAAAAGATCAAAAATAATATTTGTTCAAAATTTACACATTAAATACGATTTTTAACATCATTCTCTATACATCGAATTTCTCTATATAACGAATTTTCTACTGGAACAATGGATTTCGTTATATAGAGGCTCGACTGTGTATATATATATATAAAACACAATAATAAAAAGAAATACTTAATCATTCATAAAAATTCTTCCCTTAAACAATCCCATGTATGCTAATAAGAATATTATACTAAAGTGTTCAAAAAGATTATAAGCATTTCCAAATTAACAAAGAAAATTGACTATTAAATATCAAATAATGGACACACACTTTTTACACTTACATCTTACAATGTACTTAGTAACCAAATTTAATGATTTTTAAACATGTCTTCTTAAATTTTTTACAATGAAAGACTATCACAGTTGAATATTTAGCTTTCTCTTCATAACTTTATCTAGAAATATAAAATGCCTACCACTTAACTTCATTAAATGAATCAATCACAATACAATTTAAACTTCTCATTTTCATTGTTTTGTATAGTAGTGTTTATTTACTTTCTGAATATTTTATAAAAATACCAATTTCGAACTTCTCACCCGCAAAGGTGTATATCCATACAACTATTTCACCAGTTTTGAAAAATTTAATGAAAAGAAGCTTCCTCCACCTTCTGCATTTTTTAATAGTTTGAGTGCTGAAGCAATAGACAAGAAAGATTATGAGCATGCGCAGAAGGTTTGGACAACGTTCAACATGAAGTCGCTGGGAGAATATCACGATTTTTACATCAAGACGGACATCTTTTGTTAGCGGATGTTTTCCTGAATTTTAGGGGCTTGTGCAAACAGTTTTATGATATTGATTGTGTACATTTATTTACTACACCTTCGATTGCTTGGCAAGCTTGTTTGAAAATGTCTGAAATACCGTAAGAGTTACTCGCAGGTTTCGAACCAACAAACATCTGATTAAACTTCTCATTTTAACTCCACACGCTAACCACTGGGCCACGGAGGGCCTGTAATTTAGTAACTAAAAAGTAAGAAAGATCATTGAAAGTGGTACTTCACACACTGAGAAGCATATAATATATTCAATTAAATCGCCTGTACTTGGAATTTAAATCTGCTTGTAAAAAAAATTTTTATTGTGACTTATCATTTAAAAATCACGAAGAAAAGAAAAAAATCATATGTTTTGCATTACTTTAAGATTTTATGAGTCATACTTTAAGATTTCATCAGTTAAATAGACATATCTACTTCTTATGATTCACTACTTATGCTTAAATTTTCAAACACTTGCTTATATGAAATGTATTATATTTTAGTTTGTCAGTGATAGTGTGATTACTTGTTAATAATTTTAGTGTCATTAAAAAATTAAAAAAAAAATCAAACGTTAATAATTAATTAAAAAAATACAAGTCAGGATTAAAGGTTTGAATAAATTATTAAAATAATTTTACAAAACTTTTCAAATTATTTAAAAATGTTTCACTAATATTTAGTAATCGACAAATTTTAATGTTCCTAATCATTTATGTGACTTAGGTTTTCTGTTTTAACTGTTAAGTTATTAGATTATCCCTTCAAGTACATCTCATTGATAAATTTTAATCAACCAACCAACCATTCAACTGTTTTCGCAATCAACTATTATGTGAGTTAGGTTTTCAGTTTTAATTGTTAAGTTATTACATCCCCCCTTTATTTACATCTCATTGATAAGTTTTAATCAACCAATCAACTATTTATTTACCCTAGCAACCAGCTATTTGCTTGCCCTAGTAACCAGAAAGCTTTTGTCGACACATGAACAAAATTTTTAAGATGCAAGACTCTTCATTTTCATTCGAAAAAACAATGACTTATGTAATAAATTTTTTCCTTACTTAAATGAAACCTTTGAATGTGTATGGTAAAACTTGGAAAATTTCATTTAATGCACAAATTTAAAGTTAACAGACAAGGTCTTCATACATCTTTTGGTATTTTACTAACCCTTTACCAAATATCTTTAGAAAACAACAATTCGGAATAATTTTCATAAATATCAAAGACAGAAAGTTATTCAACAGAAAGTTATTCAAAATAAAAAATCGGAATTCTCGTTAGTTCGAATTAAACGAACTCGAGAGAAAATGAGTTCGAATTAAGGGGGTATTCGAAAAAACGCTTTTCCACCTTCAACAGCTCGAAATTTTTCGATACAATTTCAGACACATTTTTAAAAGTAGAAACATGAAACTTGCTGAGGGGATTTTTGAAGAGACGTACAAGGTGGCGTGTGATGTCTTTTTACGCTTCATTCATTAGAATTTGATTTATAAACAATTATTTTCTAAGCATGTCCCTTTTTTTCGTTCCAAGATTTCCCGCTTCGCAAAAATCGGTTCGAAATGCCATTTTTGATTACTTTTTTTGCAATTTTTTCTGTATTGATCAAAGAATCGACAATCATGGCAGTTGGATGCAATTGAGATCAAAAGTGAATTTAAAAATAAATCGGAAAATAAGCAATTTGATTCGAAATACACCCTTAATAGGATTATTGTTTATGGAGTTGTAAGGATGCTTCTTTTACGCCATTCGGTACCCACTTGAGTAGTTTGGCGTTTTCTATAATGTGTCGAAATGGGTTCATTAATAGAGCATTGCTATTCATATTAAAAATACAGTCGAGTCTCTCTATAACGAAACTCCATACATCGAGTTTCTCTGTATAACGAATTTTTAGTAGGAACGGTCCCCTTTTCGCATGATTACATTAAAAACAGTCTCTATATAGCGAAATATCGATCTCCATTATAACGAATTTTTCCATAAATTGGTCTTCATTTACTCAGTTTTAAAAGGCTACGAAATCATATGGAATCAATTTTCCATCACTCTTTTTTGAAACAGCTTAAATAATTAAGAAATAAAATGTTAGGTTAATAAAAGAAATTAAAATTATAAACATTTCAAAACATCAAAAATAATGTTTGTTCAAATTTCACACATTAAATACGATTTTTAACATCATTCTCTATATATATCGAATTTCTGTATATAACGAATTTTTTACTGGATTTCGTTATAGAGAGACTCGACTGTATTTAAATTTAAATTTAAATTTTATTTATGGAATTGCGATGCATTTTATTAAGTAGTTTACACATGTTTTGTTTTCATACAATATATTGTGCACATCCATGATGGGTAAGTATTACGGTGCCCAACCCCCCTTCCAACGACTACAGTAAAACCCCGATAGTTCGGATTCATTGGGACCAGATCCAATCCGGATTATCGAAAATCCGGAGAATTAGAAGAAAATGAAATTTAATAAAACATTCTTACAGAAAATCACTTTTATGTTAAACTTATTGAATATTTACAGACAGTAACAAGTTGGAAATTGCACGTGAAGCGTAGCAAATGAGGTGCGCTCGTGCGATAACGAAGTTTTAAAAATATCACTCTCCTATATCAATCTCATAAAATTGTAAATAGTTAATTACAATTAAAATGCGCACCAAACAATGTTCTCTCCCTATTCTCATTATCTTAATAGAATACTCTTGTGTGGCCTCGTAAATCAATAATAAAAGTTCTTTGCACAACAGATTATGCAAAATCTTTATGATGCATATCAATATTATTATGTTCGAATGAGTGTAATATTATTAAAATGCATTTGAAACTTTTTTTTTTCCATTGACTGTAATGTAACGGAGTATTCTTGATTGTCCCTGTATTTGATCTATGCATCCTATTTTCAAAAAAAATTGAAATGACTTGACCAAATTATGTAATAATTATGTGTTTTAAATTCCAAACGATTAAAATGCAATTGCAACATTTTTCCCCATTGACCGTAATATAACGGAATACTTATGATCGTCCCTGTAATTGATCTATCCATCCGATTCTCATAAAATTTGAAATGACTCGACAAAATTACTTTAAATTTCAAAAAAAATCGGTTGGGTCGTTTTTGCGTTGTTATATGCAGACAGACGGACAGAGAGACAGACGGACTGAACGACAACTATAGGTGCTACGTATTTACATAGTTACGAACGCGCCTAAAAATGTGATTTCATAAAAAGTTTTTTATATTCTGAATATGACGATGAAACAAGTTAATGTTATCGAAATTAGCCTATCGCTTCTCAAACTTGAAAAAAATAAATGGCCAAACCGATCCGGATTATCCGGAGATCCGAATAAACGGGGTCCTACTATAAATATTTTATCTTTTCTCATCTAACCTTGAAACTGGAAAAATTCAGATCCGCCAAATTGCATCATCGTCACACGTTTTTATCCGCTGATATCACGGGACGTAATTCGGCTGAATCTTGCCACTTGTAAGATTTCACTCGCGCAATTCCCTTTTTTTTATTTCTCTTTCTATTGTTTGTTTCTTTTACATTTGTATTGTTTTTTACCGTGATAAATAGAGTCTTCAGTGACATCACATACGTTACATTTAAGGTTGTTCTTAAATCAAAAAGAGCAACTTTGTGACACATTGCATTAAGGGTGTATTTCGATTCAAACTGTTTATTTCCCGATTTATTTTCGAATTCATTTTTGCTCTCAAATGCACCAAACTTTCAAAATCTCTTATTTGGAAAGTACACGAGGTGCCATGATAGTCGATTCTTTGACAAATGCAGAAAATATGGCAAAAAAAAGCAATCAAAAACGGCATTTCGAACCGATTTTTTCCAAGCGGAAGATATGGGAACGAAAAAAAGGGTCCTACTGATAAGGCAATTGTTTATAACTCAAATTCTACTGAATTGAGTGTAAAAAGACATCACACGGCACCTCATACGCCCCTTCAAGAATACCCTCAGCCAATTTCATGTTTCTACTTTTAAAAATATGTCTGAAATTGTATCGGAAAATTTCCAGCTGTTGAAGGTGGAAAATCATTTTAACTAAGTGTTTTTTCGAATACACCCTTAATTTATTTTTGTTCGGGCAATGCATGAAACTAGCAGGTGTTGTTATTCAAAAACTGACTAATTGCACTCTTTTTTTTTTTTTTTTTTTTTTTTTTTTTTTTACAAAGGCGAATTTTTCATAACAAGCCTTCAAAGTTGAAGCTTTTGACCACATTTCCGGACGAAAGCAGAAAAAAACCTGTCGAAAAGCAGGAGAAAGACGGGTGATCACGTGATCGAAATAGCTTAGAACTGGACAGGTAATTTAACTATCATAAAATGAAAATCTAACAAGGAAGGTCTCCATACGGGCATACTCAGAAAAATCTGAAAAAATTGCAGAATGTTCTTCTCATATAATTATATATGTTTATAAAAAAAATTTCGGCGGAACCTCCTTATAACGTCCGTAAAAAAATAATAAAAATTTCGTTTATTTGGCGATTTATCTCCGGTTGGCGAAAAAACCAAATTTTGAAAAATACGCTTTTACGCTTCGAATACTTTTTAAAGAAAAAACTTTCTATGTTCAATTTATTTAAATAAGTTTAGTTTAAGTAATTTTAGTTTTGCATTTTTACTTTACTTTAAGTGTAATTTTGTCATATACGTTTATATGTACTTATAACAAAATGAAATTAATATATTTTACCATTTAAAACACAATTTAAATTGATTAAAATCGTTCCAAATTGAAAAATACACTGTTAAAAATCTGCTGCATTTTGTTGCAACGCTTTCCCTTGCTTGTATAGAAAACGGTTACTTGGCCGTGAAATGGAGCTTTCTCATTGGTTGGAATAGAGATTATATACAAGCGGTGGAGTGCGTTGCAACAAAATGCAGCAGATTTTTAACAGTGTATGACACGGTCAATTCACGGTGCTATGGAGCATTCTCATTGGTCAGAAGAGAGATATTCTATAAAAGTAGTGGAGTGACGTTGCAGTAAATGCTGCAGATTTTTAACAGTGAAGTCAATTAAAATCAATTTTCCGATTCGTTAAAATCGTCTGCTTTTGGCGAGGAAATGCACTGCTCGCCAAATCCCGCGTCGCTTTCAGCTTTTCAAGCCAATTATTCCAAACTATTTTATTTTTTTTACATATCTAATAATGTAATTCAGCCGCTAATTTTCACTGATCCTTTATTACCTACATGAGTAGTTTAATTCGCATTTTTTTCAAAAAATTCGGAGTATGCCCCCAATGGAGACCTTCCTTGTAAGTCCTATTCGAAATCGCTTCCATAGTCAGGCCTCTCAATTTTATATATTTCTGCTAACGTTTTGACACACTTCACATTCAATTTTTAACGGAGAGGCGTAAAATTGCAAAGCCTGATTATGAAAAACGATTTCAAATCGGACTTACATGGAAGGTCTCCATGCGGGCATACCCCAAAAAATCTGAAAAAATTACAGAATGTTCTTCTCGTGTAGATATATATGTTTATAAAAAAAATTTCGGCGGAAACTCCATTCAGTAACCGTAAAAAAATAATGAAAATTTCGTTATTTGGCGATTTATCGCCGGTTGGCGAAGGAATGTAATTTCAAAAAATACTCTATGTCAAATACACTTCAAGAAAAAAAAAAGGTTTTATGTTGAACTTATTTTGAGAAATTTAATGTTAATAACTTTAGTTTCATAGGCGTAGGAAGTGGGGGAGCTAGGGGAGCTGTGGCTCCCCCTAGAATAGCTCAGCTCCCCCGGGAGAAATTCTCACACCACATCTGTTTATGATAGATTGTTGAATTAAAAAAATAAAGTCTACTTTTTTAGGAAATTCGCACAAAAAACAACAAAGAGAAAAGGGTATGAGCACACTTGGTTGTGCCTTCATCCTTTTCCTCATCATTTTAAACCCTCTCAATTGCCAGAAAGAAAGGAGGTTAGAGGTCTGCAAGGGCCGAAATTTCCAGGCCCAGGCCCGGCCCGAACGAAAGAAATATTGGCCCGACCATCCGGGCCCGAAAGTTAAAATTTCGGCCCGAGCTCGGCCCGGTCCGGCCCGAAAGAAAAAATAATGACGAAAAAAATAATGGCCCGGCCCGAAAGGATTAGTGACTAGGCCCGGCCCGGCCCGAAAGGATTAGTGACTAGGCCCGGCCCGGCCCGAATGCCATTATTGGAAATCGGCCCGAGCTTGGCCCGCGGGCCGGGCCGGGCTCGGACTTCGGGCCGAGGCCCGGCCCGTGCAGACCTCTAGTCTTAAAGGTTTACTACAAAAAACTCAATTACTTGATGTTATTACGTATTTATAAAGAGGTTGCCTTGAAAATTGATTTGTAAAGACTTTCCAAGCAAACCAACAGAAAGAATTTTTACCTTTTGGCAAATGAGAGTAGGATAATCCTTAAATTTGAATACTGTATTCGGGATCGTCCAAAAAATAAGTTTCTATGCATCAAGTATATCTAATGAAAATTATTTTAACTGGATCAAAGAGTTGGTGATCTTTACTGGTGACCAACTAGCCATAGACATACACTTACACAAAAAATTTGGTTCAATTCGATGCATAACTTCATACACTTTCGGTCGGTACAATATTGAAAATGACATAAAAATCGTGATTGCAATGCCCCCTTCTGGCGGATTTTTTTCAAATTCAGGGAGGACCAACTAGCCATAGCCATACACTTACATAAAAAATTTGGTTCAATTCGATACATAACTTCATACACTTTTGGTCGGTACAATATTGATTATGGCACAAAAATCGCGATTGTAGCGCCCCCTTCCGGCGAAATATTTAAAAATTGAAGCAGGACCTGCTTTCCACAGCCAAAAACATTCACAAAAAATTTGGTTTAATTCTATGCATATCTTCATGCACTTTTTGATGGTACAATGGCGACATACGGACACACGGGCAGACAGACATTTTGTAAAAATATGTTTTTTGGAATCTCTGACTCCTAAAACGTGTAAATCCGTCGAAAACTGGAAGTCGAAAAAAATTTCGATTACAATACTTTCTTCTATTGCAGATGGAAGAAAGTAAAAATCCCCATCACTAACTTTCCACAGTGTGCCCCGGCTCCCCCTATTTGTACAAAGTTCCTACGCCACTGTTTAGTTTTGTAAGCTTTAGTTTGTTTTAAGTATAATTTTGTTTTATCGATATTTATATGTATTTATATTTAAATTTAATCATCAAAATTTAAGATTTAAAACGAAATTCATAATTTAAATTAATTAAATTTGTTTCAAGCTCAAAGTCCTATTGAGAATAGTAGATTAGATTTTGTTACTATGGAAACATCTATCTTTTATTTTTGTATACGCTTAAATTTATGAAGATAATTTTTCTCAATATTATTTTTTTTATCTATAAATTTTTTTTTCCAGTGATTAATTAAATAATTACTTCAAGTAATATATATATGTAATACAATATCTATATATATGTATATAATATATTAAAATCTCTCATTGTTTATGTTTAAATTCATTAAATACCATTTAAACGCATTCTAAATATCCAAGAGTTTTGAGTTTCATTATAATCGTTTGCTTTTGGCGAAGAAAAAGTCTGCTCGCCAAATCAAGTGACTCTTTCGTTTTTTCACGCCAAATATTTGAAAATATTTTATTTTTTTACATTTTTTCTAATGTGATTCCGCCGCTAATTTTGACTGATCTTTTATTACCTATATAAGTACTTTAATTAGTACTTTTTTCATAAAATTCTGAGTACGCCCAGTATGGAGACCTTCCTTGTTAGATTTCCATTTTATGATAGTTAAACTATCTATCCTTTTCTAAGCTATTTCGATCACGTGATCATCCGTCATTTGTTAAGGGGGCTAAGGGGTTGAAAACTTTTCAAAAAATCGATTTTTTTTATGATCTAGTTTGATCATTCAATTAATTTTTAACTGAATGCAAAAAACCGCATAAAAATATTTGCATTTTTAACGGATTTATAAGTATTTATGTATCAACACTTTCATAGCCGCATCCACATAATTTCAACTTTAAGTCGCGTTTTCTCAAAACTTGATTTTGGACGACTAAGACCAAGAATAAAAATAACTATTTGATGGAATGGCTTAGATTTTTTTTGCATGCATATAATATCATTATCTAGAGAATGAATTAATATAGTTTAGATAAATTGATATTTTGAGTATTTTTAATGAAAAAAAGTTGTATTTTTTAGGGTTTTTTTGAATTTTTAAGTTTGAGAGTTTTTTTAATAATGTTTTTTTCGAGTGATTGTTATATCCTTAATTCATTCTATAGAGTAAAGTTTCCTGATCATTTTAAAACAAAAATTAGGTTCTTAAGTCAATTCAACGTTAAGATATCTTGGTGTTGGTGATATAACACATAATTTTTTTTTTCGAAAATTGTGTTACATAAATTTTGCTATATTTCTTATTGTTGCCGAAACGTCAGTGAAGGCTTACTTTGGAGACACGAAATTTTTTGGTTTCTGTCTGTCTGTCTGTCAGTCAGTCTGTCAGTCTGTCTGTTCCGCGATAACTAACGCAAAAAACATCCGATTGGCTTGAAATTAAGAAGGTATGTTAGTGAGGCACTGGGATTAAGCTGTATAGTTTTTTTGTTAGATTTGATTCGTTCGGAAAATATAGTGTATTTTATTTTGCGCAATAATGCTTTTCTATGGCAAATCCAATGATTTTCAATTTTTTTTTTCCTTGAGAGAAAATGACACATTTCATTAATGGAATTCAACGATAAATTGACACTGAAATTTACCAGTTAAATTATTCGTATTGTTTTGAAATTTTGTGTATGCATTTGTCAGATTTTTACAGTTATTACTGTAAATTTTGGAGATTTTTTATAAATGTGTTCCAATAATATAAACTAATTTGTTTTAGAGATTTACTTACTTAAAATGTATTTATTTCATTTTCTTTATTCTCTCTTAATGGTTGCTAAGCAACCATTCATCCTAATCCTTATTATATTTTAATGCTATAAATTTGAAAGCGTTAATTTAAATGAAGTCAAAGTCAAAACTGATGAATTAATTAATGTCTTTTTATCTTTGCGGATAAATATAACATAGCCCAGAAAAGAATATAGGCTATGTTTTATTAATTTTATTCAAATATTTTCCTTAATAATTCAAAATTTCCTTCTTTTTCATACAGAATCAAGAGCGATTTTTTAGATAAAATTTAACCAATTTCCTTTATCGTTGCCAAAAAAAAAAAAAAAAAAAATCTGGAATAATTTTTCAACGGCAATAAGTTTCAATTGCGCAATTTCCGTTCGAAAAATGAAACTAAGAAAAAATAAATATGACGTCAGAATTAAAATAAAAATAAAAATAGTACTTTGTTAAATATTAAACACGGAAATTTGTTGCGTTAATAAGAAGTTTTCTGACAAAAATGGGGGCATAATTAGAAGTAAAAGAAATAAAAAATAATTATATTTTTAACAAATATTTCAATTGGTAAAATTTGACGTCATAATTGAAATAAAACAGGTATTTTATAGTTGTCATTAAAAATACAAGAAACATGGACAGCAATAACTCATAAATAATGACGTCATTGCCGAAATTTCAGTGAAGGCTTATTTTGGCGACGCAAAATTTATTGTTTTCCATCTCTCAGTCAGTCCCCGATAACTGCCACAAAATGCAATCAAAACTTCTTTTTTTCGTAAACAAAAGTGTAAAACCCTAGATTACTGAGTTTACACTTTCAAAAGTTCCTGATACATCAGATTTAGGTGTTTTTGGTGGGCAGGTATCTAGGTTGAGGATAATGAAAAATGTTTATTAAAACTGTCACTTATCCTTATAAATCAAAATGTAGAAAGAAATACAAGATATACGATAACCATTAGCAGATTGACAGAAAGTTAGAAATTTAAATTTAATGAGACTACGGGGGGTTCAGGGGGGCGGAGCCCCCCTGAAGAAATCTACTGTGGTATAATAAAAAAACAAAAATAATAGATCATGAATTTTTCAGAATATCCTAACGTAACTAAATCTTTAATTTAACGGCTTTTGATGACTTCAGATTTCTTATTCTTATTTTATTCTTATAAATAATTACGTAATTCGAAAATTTTAAATTACAGTTTCCAGGAAGTTGAATATTACGCTAAGTGTGTTTTAAAAAAAAAGATGTGAAAAGCTGACGTTGAGGCTCTTGATCTGCAGATTTACTAGTTATATTACATTGAAGTACTTCATTTTATAATTTTATAAGACTACAAACATACCTTTAGAATATCAGAAAGTTTAAATTAATTACACTGAATACATTTGTTTTTATATATGGACTCGAAGAGAGAGCTCTGTTTACATGTTTTTCCGTATCGATCAACCCTTGAGCCCCCTTAATGTCATTCATGTTAAATGTTCAAATAATCAGTTGGGAGAGCCACATTAGTATAAATGGTGTATTATATCACCACGTTAAATTATTAAAATAGGTAGCCAGAAATACACAATATTTTCTGATGACTAAAATATCCACTAGGAAATGCAAAATTATCCAAGATCCTATCAATACAGAGCCATGAAACTACATGTTTTCTGTCTGGTGACAGAATCAAGACTGAACTTTTCGAGGAAAAAATATAATAGAAGAAGAAAAAGCATCAAAATACATTTACATCATCATAAATAAAAAAAAAAATTCATTAACTTGACATAAAATAATTAAATAAAAAGAATGCCCAGTTAAACTGATGGTATTGAGTTCACAGGCTACGCATACTAATTGTACATTAAAGCCTTATATTTTCAAGGGTTAATTCCGTTCGAAAAAAAAAATATTAAGAAGGGGAAACAGCTCTCCCCTTTCCTCTTTTTTTATACTTAATCATTGAACCTCCTATACTATCGAAGACATGCTTTATCATATAAAAAATCTATATCCAAAATTAAGAGGAAATTGGATAATTCTTAATAAAAACCCATTTATATAATTTAAGAAGAGTTATCCCCCTTTTTTATACTCAACCGTTAAACTTCCAAAACTATTCAGAGATTTGAACGAAATCTGATAATTCTGCATGAAAAACCCATTTATATAAATTAAGGGGAGGGGCATCAGAACCCCCATTCCCCCTGTATATGCTTATTCAATGAAAACTTAATACCAATCACGGAGGCGCCCAACCAGAATGATACTATATCTAAAACTGATAATTCTGCATGAAAAACCCATTTATATAAATTAAGGGGAGGGGCATCAGAACCCCCATTCCCCCTGTATATGCTTATTCAATGAAAACTTAATACCAATCACGGAGGCGCCCAACCAGAATGATACTATATCTAAAACTGATAATTCTGCATGAAAAACCCATTTATATAAATTAAGGGGAGGGGCATCAGAACCCCCATTCCCCCTGTATATTCTTATTCAATGAAAACTTAATACCAATCACGGAGGCGCCCAACCAGAATGATACTATATCTAAAACTGATAATTCTGCATGAAAAACCCATTTATATCAATTAAAGGGAGGGGCACGACCCCTCGTTCCCCTTGTTATACATTTCGAATGAACTCCAAAAACTAATCAGGGAAGCACCTATCGGGATGTACTTATATACAAAATTTTATGTGGATCGGATATTTTTATCGTGAGTTATCGCGTTACGCACGTACATGAAGAACGGACGGGCACATAAGCTCTCAGGCTATGATAGCCTGTGAGCTAAAAACCAATAAATATCTGTTAATGATTTCAAAATCAATTAACTTGTCAATTTATCAAGAAATCAAACATTAATTTGACATAAAATAATTATAAGACCAATAAATATCTCTTAATGATTTCAAAATCACTTAACTTGTCAACTTATCAAGAAACAAAACGTTAATTATTATCTACATAATAAAGCCTAAGTCATGTGACTATCGTCAACACTTCCGGGCTTACCCACTTTACTCCTTATAGGCTATGCAGCCAATTTCATGTTAGCCAACGCAGGTGATAAGTCGCCAAATTATTGTACAGTTATTGTTATTATAAGCGCATTTGGCTGTCATCAACAGTTTGCCGTGATGACCACTTCGCTTTTCTTAAGCCAAGCGGCCAGTTTTAATCAAAATTATTTTTCCGGATAATGCTGTATAAAAGCGAAACTTTTATAGAGATCGCTTGAAAAAAACAATATTTGAGAGATGAATTACATTGTACAATTTTGCCGAATTGTACAAATCGCCAATCTCATAGCCAAATTATTCATATTGACATAATTTTCATTTTAAATAATTTAAAAAAAAAATAGTAGAATATTAATAAAAATACAAATAAAAAGTCGAGATAAAAAATATCTTAATGGCGTTTAAACAGGTGTATCCTATTTTATGTCATTGAATGCGGCATTCACGATCACCTATTATTGGCATTTAATCTTATAATTTGGCGATGGTTTTTTTTGCTCGACGAGATAACAAAGTAGTACCAAAAAATTATATTTGGAACGTTTTACAAATGAGGGAAGATTTTCCATATCCTGTTCTGTTTTTTCTAGCGAGCTTTTTTTTCGGCATTAAATGAACGATATTTTGTTTTAATGTAAGGGTAGACATCGTTAAAGGCCTTTTACAGAAAAAGTCAATGGCCAAATCCTAAGACCTGGAGACCAAACTGGTCGCCTGGGCGGCCAGTTTAATAATAAATCAATCAGGAAATCAAACATTTAATTATAAAACAAAATAAATCAGTATTAACTAGCTAGAAATTATTATCTTTATATATATAAATCTTCTGTGCGTGTGTATGTCACTGAACTCCTCCTAAACGACTGGACCAATTTTAATGAAATTTTGTGTGTGTGTTCCAGTGGATTCGAGAATGGTTTAGATTCGCATTTCATCGAAATTGATTCAGTACTTTTTTAGTAACTAGGTAGTTTTTTTTTAGTAACAAAAACTAATAGTTAGTGATTTTCCGCTAATTAAAAGTGTTGAATAAGTTCGATGAATAGAGTGCGGACGGAATGCTCGAGTGGTCTAAGGCGCCAGATATAAGCTCTGCTTCTTGAAGAAAGAGATCGCGTGTTCGAACTCCGCTCCTGCCAAACGTGTATGCTCTACAGTAATATAGCCTGTATTATAATTTTTATTAACTGACTTCAGAAAATCGTTAACTTTTAACAAAAAAGAGAAAAATAAACTTTTCTATCAAAAATTGAACCGACTTCAAAAAATACTGAAGAGTGAAAAATAATTTCCTTACATAATTGTAATAAGAAATTAATTTAAGAGCGTAGTGTTTATCGTGCGTATTGCCATATTTACGTACATTTATTTGATTTTCTGAAGTCGGTGCCAGGAAGGACAATGTCTGTCGGGTCCGCTAGTTTTACACATAAATATTGATCAAGAACTTTTATTTTGACAGTAATTATATTTCGTGAAGGTCAAATACATTATCCTGTCAATAAATTTGATTTCTTTACTAAGGCATTGCCTAAACACAATAGCTGGCGCCACCAGGTGGTGAAACCTTGAACCAATATCTGGAACTTCTGTTGAAGCATGTAGTTCCAATAATTGTAACGAGGTTGGAATAGGAAGTTCCAAGTGTTGGTACCAGGTTACACCAACTTATGGTGGAGCTCCAAAATTTAGTTAAAAGTAGGACAAAATTAAGTGTAGTAAATTTTAGTAGGACTTAATGTGTTAAGAATGTGTTTTACAAAATAAAAAGATTGTGCAAAAAGTGTTGTTAGAAATTAGAAGAGGAGAAAATGCGTTTTCAAAACATACAGTCGACTCTCGTTAATTCGAACTCGTCGGGACCACAAGAAATGTTCGAATTATCCGAAGTTCGAATTATGGAAAGTATGAAATGAGAACATGCTTTATATGGTACTATTACAAAGGAATCCATGTTATAGTGTTTTTAGGTGCGTTCGTAATTATGTAAATACGTAGCACCTATTGTTGTCGCTCAGTCCGACCGTCCGTCTGTCTGTCTGTCCGCATATAACAACGCAAAAACTACCCAACCGAATCGTTTGAAATTTAAAATACATAATTATAACATAATTTTGTCGAGTCATTTCAAATGTTATGAAAATCGGATGGATAGATCAATTACAGGGACATTCAAAAGGATTCCGTTACATTACGGTCAATAGGGAAAAAAGTTTTAAATGCATTTTAATCGTTTGAAATTTAAAACATATAACTATTGCGTAATTTTGTCGAGTCATTTCAAATGTTATGAAAATCGGATGTATAGATCAATTACAGGGACAATCAAAAGGATTCCGCTACATGACGGTCAATGGGGAAAAAGTTTCAAATGCATTTTAATGTTGTTACACTCATTCGAACATAATAGAATTGGCATGAATCTATGAAATATATACTAAAATATGCATTCTGTTTAATCTGTGATGCAAAGAATTTTTATTATTAAATTACAGGGCCACACAAAAGTATTCCACTATATAATGCTATACTGGGAAACATTGTTTGGGACGTGTTTTAATTATATTCATATTTCACATTTTATGAATAAGATATACGTTGCTGAGGTGTAATAAAAATTACTTCCTGCATATTTACAGAAACGTAAAGATTTCGACTACTACACTGTATCCGGAGTACGCTCTACTATATCAGCAAGATCTGAATATTTTTAAAACTTCGTTATCGTACGAACGCACCTCATTTGCTACGTTCACGTGCAATTTCCAACTTGTTTAAATTTATTATGTCTGTTATCATCAGAATATAACTTAATAATAAATTAGAATGTATAAATACATAAACTAATTAGAAGATTAGAAACAAGCACAATGGAAGAAAAATATGAAGCGTCACTGATGGGCACTTAGAAAGTGGATATCAAAGCATGGGATTATATGTATACTCGTTCGGTTGGTTGATTTGGGTTTAATGGCGCAAAATCCCTTAAGGGACATGCTGCGCCAAATCAAAGGCTAAAAGTACAAATGTGAAAAAGAGAAAAAGTCAAAATATCTGGATGGGGTTATAGTCAAGCAAATAGGTTAAGAAAAATAAAATACTTAAAATATTACAATGTAGCTAATCCGAATGTCATTAAAGGGCATCCAAACCAAGATAGAGAAAAGATTATGTATGAAAATAAAAACCTGCGTGTTTTAAAAAGTTAAAGAGTGCCCCATGAGGTGTTTCCCCCAATGAGGTTTGTCAAGATTGGTGATGATGAGTTAAAATACATTCTGTACAAGTGCCGGAGCCCCGGACAGTCAGTTAAAAGATGATGAATGGTCAGATGATCAAAATGGCAATGAGGACACATGGGTGCATCCTCTCTAAGTAATAGATGATTATGTGTGACCTATTCTCAGACGAGTCAGAAGAACATCTGTTTTCCTGGGGTAGATTGGAGGCCAGATCATTATTGTAGGTTTGATATGGTGCAATTTATTATTATGTTCTAAATCCCGATTCTCTTGCCATTTATTTTGAATAAAATGATTAACAATTAGTTTAACGTCTGAGAATGGTATTTTATGATGTAATGGATTAAGTGCAAGCTTTGCCGCCCCATCTGCTTTCTCGTTTCCAGGTATACCCATGTGTCCAGGTGCCCAACAAAATAAAATATTATAACCACGTCTTGTCAAATTATTATAAAAGTCTAAGATGGATGAGATATACGGATGCTTTTTAGGTGCGTTCGTAATTATATAATACGTAGCACCTATAGTGGTCGTTCAGTCCGTCCGTCTGTCCGTCCGCATATAACAACGCAAAAACTACCCAACCGAATCGTTTGAAATTTAAAATACATAATTATTACATAATTTTGTCGAGTCATTTCAAATTTTATGAAACTCGGATGCATAGATCAATTACAGGGACAATCAAAAGTATTCCGTTACATTACGGTCAATGGGGAAAAAAGTTTCAAATGCATTTTAATCGTTTGAAATTTAAAATACGCAATTATTACATAATTCTGTCGAGTCATTTCAAATATTTTGATAATCGTGTGCATAGATCAATTACAGGGGCAATCAAAAGTATTCAATTACATTATGGTCAATTAGGAAAAAGTTTCAAATAAATTCTATACGTTTGAAATTTAAAATACATAATTATTACATAATTTTGTCGAGTTATTTCAAATTTTATGAAAATCGGATGCATAGATCAATTACAGGGACAATCAAAAGTATTCCGTTACATGACGGTCAATGGGAAAAAATGTTTCAAATACATTTTAATCGTGTTACACTCATGCGGACTTAATAAAATTTATATGCAATTATAAAGTACATATTATAATATACATCTTACATAATTTGTGGTGCAAAGAACATTTGTTATTGATTTGAAAGGCCACCCAAAAGTATTCCATTACATAATGGTACAGGGAGAACATTGTTTGATGAGCGTTTTAATTGTAATTCACTATTTACAATTTTATGAGATTGATATAGGAAAGTAATATTTTTAAAACTTCGCTATCGTACGAACGCACCTCATTTGCTACGCTTCACGTGCAATTTCCAACTTGTTAAAAGATTTAATTGCGTCAATAGAACTATTTGAGTCAGTATAGATGATGTTTTATGATGATGAGATATGTGTACCATGGCCATTGCAATTAATTCGGCAGTAAATATAGATGTAGAAGGATGAAGTCGATAACCATCACAATATATACCACAGCCAACAGTATTTCCATTCTTTGAGCCATCTGTATAAATGTCTAAGTGATTGCTATAAATATCTCGATGTGCAGCAAATAGGCATTTAAAGATCACAGGCCTTAGATTCTTTTTTTCATAGCCTTTAAAAGGATGAAGGATTGCGATAGCAGGTGGATTCCAAGGAGGGTAGATATGCTCTCGCCTCAATATTACTCAGAGGGCCATTGCTGATTATGCTTCTCATTCTTACACCAAAAGAAGATGGGCGATTCTGATATAGAATATCATTGTCAGAGTTTAAAATATACGTATGAAGTGGATGACTAGGATGTGAAAGGACACGGTAAAACAACTCCAGAGAAAGTTTTTCACGAGTATAGTGTAATGAAGGTTCATTACAGTCAACATATAAGCTTAAAACAGGTGATGTACGAAATGCACCAGAGCAAACACGAAGTGCGCTATGGTGCACTGTGTCAAGTCTCTTAAGAACAGACTTACAAGCAGAACCGTAGACCTGGCAGGCATAGTCAATTTTAGCACAGCACGATAAATCTTTAGAAGAGAAGTACGGTCTGCTCCCCATGAAGTATTACCCTAAGTAAGTTTAGGGATTTTTCACATTTTGCCCTTAATTGTAAAACATGAGGTAAGAACGTAAGTTTATTGTCAAAATAGAGGCCTAGATAGCGGACATTGTCAACAACAGGAATTTGAGTTGATCCGATAAAAATTTCAGGGTCTGGATGCAGATCCACAAAAATGCACACAAGAAGTTTTGTCATGAGCGATAACAAAACCATTCTTATTAGTCCAATTAAGAATATTTCTAATAGCAATTTGCAATTGTCTTTCGATAAACCTCTCCCATACACATAATCCGGAAGTCGTCAACGTATAAATCTCCTTTCACTGAAGGGGGGAGCTGATTGAGAATATCATTTATTTTAATAGCAAAGAGGGACACCGCCCTGGGGCACACCCTCTTCTTGTACGTAAAAACTAGAAAGAGTTAGATACGAACTTGGAAAATTCGCACTGCAAGGAAATTTTTGATAAAAATAGGAAGATTCCCGCGAAAGTCCAAGTTAAAAAGGTCGCGGAGTATTCCATAACGCCATGTTCTGTCATAGGCTTTCGCCATGTCAAAACATACTGAGACCAAATGCCTGCGTTTAAGAAATGCTGTCCTTATGTAATGTTCAAGATGGATTAAATTATCGATAGTAGATCTACCACGTCGGAAACCACTTTGAAAAACAGCAAGGCTGTTGTTCGTTTCTGAAACATGTATGAGGCGGCAATTGACCATCTTTTCGAGAAGTTTGAAAAGGCAGCTTGAAAGAGCAATAGGCCTGTAATTATTAGGATCAGTAGCATCTTTTCCTGGTTTAGGAAAAGGAATAACGATTGCTCTGCACCAAGCATTAGGAAAAATGTGTTCTGTCCATATTCTGTTAAAAAAAGAAAGTAGATTGTTAAGAGAAGGTGGAGAGAGCTGCTTGAGCATGACATAAGTGATGCCATCGTGCCCAGGAGCAGATAAACGACTGTCATGTAAGCATTTTAAAAGCTCTGATTTAATAAATGGTTTGTTGTAGGAAAAAGAATGATGACTATTAAAATTAATACTGGTCCTCTCAGTTTTTCTTTTATAAGATAAAAATGGTTCTGGATATGAATCTGAATTTGAAGTAGAAGCAAGGGTATTCCCTATTGTCTCAGCTATGTTTTTAGTAGAAGTGATAGTTTGACCGTTCAGTTTTAAGATTGAAATATGGTATTCAGAGTACAGGCCCATGCAGTTTTTCACCTTTTTCCAAAGCTCTTTACTGGATGTGTTAGAGTTTTTACTTGAAACATACTTTATCCAGGATTCACGCTGGCTTTTGCGTCTTATTATTGCTGCCTTTGCTTTTTTAAATGCTATATAATTAGTGTTGTTTGGGTGCCTTCGAAAAATACCCCAAGCTTTTTGTTGTTTTTTCTTTGCTATTTGGCAATCATTATTCCACCAAGATTTTCTGTTTTTATGAGCAGATGAAGTTTTAGGGATGCTAGCATCAGCAGCATTGATAATACAATGAGTTATATTATCAAGTGCTTTCTCAATGTCACCCTCTATCATGTTATTTGTGATGTTCGCAAGTGCCGTGAAAGTTGGCCAATTGGCTCTGTCATACACATACCTTTTAGTATAATTATTGGAATCCACACTAGGAGTAGTCAATGAAATAAATGTTGGAAAATGATCACTGCCGTGTAGATCATTTGAGATCCAAAAGTTCCAAAATGGATAGATTGATGGGGAGAATATAGTAAGATCAATTGCATGAAAAGTGCGTGTCGGTTCATGAAAGTAGGTATGATCACCATTATTGAGTAGGCATAGGCCATTATCAGAAATGTTCATCATCAACATCAACATCAGAAATGTAGAGAAATGAATTTCTCTATTATTTCTCCACGTTGATTGTTATTAGAACTGCCCCAGAATTGGTTATGAGCATTAAAATCTCCAACAATGATAAATGGAGTGGGGAGTTGGAGAATGAGATTATCTAGATGTGCTAATGGAATGGACTGGTTTGGTGGTAAGTAAATTATGCATATTGTTATAAGTCAGTTTATAAGCGAATGAGGTAACTTGCGAGAAATGAAGAGAGCCACTCCTCCAGTGGCCCTATCACTACCAGTGAAGTCTTTCCTGTAAGTAGCATAATTACGAAATTTCGCTTTATCATTTGGTTTTAGATGGGTTTCCTGTAGAGCTAAGCAGAGTGGTCAGAGAGAATATTGTTCATTAAGATAACCACGGCAGTTCCATGAGATGATATTATCCATACCTAGGAGAATTAGGTTAGTGTATTTATGTTATTATATTTGCGATAAGATTTTATAATGTCAATTAGGCACAAATTCTTCAAATATAGTATTTTCATCTATATCCGAGTCATTGCTATAGGATTCGTCCATAGCCTCGTCCACGTACTGCTGTAGCTGTTTTGGATCTTTTATGTTTTTTACAATTGAGCTAAGCCCAGAATTTTGCTTCCTCTTCCCCACAGTGTTCCACTGTAGAGAGGCTGGAGTTGAGGTTTTCTTTTTATTTGTTTGTATAGGGGTTTTATTTAGATTATGTTTTTTCAGAGTATCAGGTTTCTGTGTTATTTTGGTATTCGTGGTAAGTTTTGGCTTAATTTGGGGTTGAGATGACTTACTGGATACAGCTGTCAATTTCTGTCGTTTATTCTCTAGATCAATTATTTTTACTGGTTCAGAGGATGAGGTATTGGTTGATTGTGTAACGGTAGATTTACCTTGTGGATATGAGAGATCAGTTTGAGTAGCCTTACGGCTGTTGATTGCTTCTTGAGTAAGCTGGAGTAGGTAATTCCGACAGATGGGGTTCTATTTTCAACTAGTTTACGGGCATCAGGATAAGACAATTTTTGAGTAATTTTTATAGTAACTATTTCCTTTTCACGGTTCCAGTTAGGGCACTTGCGGGAATATGCTGTATGATCGCCTTTACAGTTTGCACAGCGTATAGAATTTTCACATGTTTTATTGTCGTGACCGACTTCCGCGCAACGTGCGCAGGTAAGAGATCCACGACATTGGCCATTGGTATTAGTATGGCCATAACGCTGGCATTTGAAACATCTGATAGGGTTTGGTATGTATGGTCGAACTGGACAGCTTAGATAGCCAGCTTTAATTCTAGCTGGTAAATTGGGACTATTGAAGGTTAAAATAATATGTTTAGTAGGTAGTATTTCTTCATTGCGACGGATAGTGATACGGCGGGCGTACATCTATGACATTTTGGTCTTTTAAATTTTCTAAAAGTTCAGTTTTAGTAGAGAATAACAGATCAGGTTCAGATATAACACCACGACTGGTATTTAGAGTTTTATGTATTTGTACAGAAACGGAAAAGGTGCCTATTGTAGAGCAATTAGAAAGAATTTGTGACTGTTTAGCTGTAGAAACCTCAACTAGTAGATCCCCAGATTGCAATTTTTTGATAGAATGTCCATCCCCCAGCACTGAGTGGAATGTTTTTGCAATGAGAAATGGTGAAGTCTTTTTAAATGAATCATCTATCTGTACGTTTAATGATGAAAAAACGAGTGAATGACAGAGTCTGTGCAGTTTGTTGCTCTCCACTAGGGAGAGAAGTAGAAGGAAAAGAAGTGATTCCATCCATATTTAGAAATAATAAGATTCAGACCCCGGCCGCACCACCCTCTCCCGAGCCCTACAAGGGGATGCACATTCGTGCACCAGTGCTAACCAGGGCCCATACGGTCACAAGACAACCCTATGTCAGTCTCCACCCTTAACGAGATGACTAGTAGTTGCTCGATCACTTGATCCCTAGAGCCAGTGACGAAAGTCAGCTGACCAGCCGATTGATGCATACGGGACCAAATGCACCTCCCGTCTACCTGAAGCAGAGGCCAAAGTAGTGTGTTGGTTTCCCTCAACTACCAGGATCCCCCTTTCCAGGGACACGGGTCGCCACGCACGGCCAACACGTGGGTGGTTTACAATTCTCCATGAGTCGATATGCAGGATGACATCGGTTCATACAGAATTGCCCTCACCTCCGAAGAGGAAACCACAGCGAGAATGAAACAAAGAGGAAAGGAAGACCAGAGGAGTAAGAGGAAAAGGAAAGGAGAAAGATCACTCAGGTGCCCCGGGGTTGTGAAGCCCGTGAATACCTAAAGAAGGTATCCCCCTGGGGGTGTATACTCGTTCGGAACAATTTTCACAAAAATCGAAGAAAGAAAGTTATTAAAATTATCTGAGATCCGTGGAAAAGAAAGGAAGAATGAAAAATCGGAATTCTCGTTAGTTCGAATGAAACGATGTCAAGAGAAAATGAGTTCGAATTAAAGAAAAAGTTTAACGTTATTCTGCCATTGAAAATTTTGGGACTTCATGTTCAATTCGAATTATCCGATTTCGAATTAACGAGAGTCGACTGTATTTCAAAACATTCATTTTTAAAATTTTGTCCCTTTAAAGGCATTAGGGTAACATCCCCAGTAATTGACACATTGAGAATTTGTCTTTAAACTTACTTCTATTTTCCATGGCAAGAAATAAAATATTTACTTGCAAATATTTTTAAATCAAAGAGTGCCTATCTGTGCATCTATTTTGCCCACTAAAAGCAAAATTATTTGAAAAAGTATTTTTATAAAAAAAAAATATTTATAAAAAGTAGCTGTAATCACCAGTAATTGGCACCTAGGGCACCAATGTATGGCACCTTGCGATCCAGTAATTGGCACATGTTTATATAAGAAGTAAAAAAAAAAAACTCTATATTTTGCATTCTTAGGTAATCTATATGAAAAATTCCATGACTATGAGAAACGTATGATAGAAAATAACAATTATAACATAATATAAAGCAGAAAATTTTGGTTGTAAGATAACATAGATTGGTAATATTAATTGTAAGAACTTTATTCTGAAAATATTAATCATCACTGTTGGAAATAAACTTGTTTAAAAAGAGTGGGAAATAGTATTTCCAAACATAATTTGAAATGTTACGTGGAAAAATGTATCCCTTTAAATGAACTATGCAGAAAATACTATGAACATGTGTTTTACATGATGTGTTGTTTCATAATGTTCTAAACTGTGTAATGTTAAAAGTGTGTTGTTAATTTGGGGACAATGTGTTGTGCAGCAAAAACACCATTTTAATAAACATCAACATTGTTTTACAAGACTATTTCAACACAATTGAACAACAGTATTTTTAGAACACAATTCTAGATAGCACATCTCTAGAGACCGACCCTTTTGAACACACCGAAAATACCTTTCTAGAGGCCGAGCCTTTTGAACACACCGAGAAGACCTTTCTAGAGGCCGACCCTTTTGAACACACCGAGAAGACCTTTCTAGAGGCCGACCCTTTTGAACACACCGAGAAGACCTTTCTAGAGGCCGACCCTTTTGAACACACCGAGAAGACCTTTCTAGAGGCCGACCCTTTTGAACACACTGAGGAGACCTTTCTAGAGGCCGACCCTTTTGAACACACCGAGAAGACCTTTCTAGAGGCCGAGCCTTTTGAACACACCGAGAAGACCTTTCTAGAGGCCGACCCTTTTGAACACACTGAGGAGACCTTTCTAGAGGCCGACCCTTTTGAACACACTGAGGAGACCTTTCTAGAGGCCGACCCTTTTGAACACACTGAGAAGACCTTTCTAGAGAACAATACTTTCGCAACAGATTAAGAACACAATGCCAACCCAAAAAACACTTCACAATAGAATAATGTGTTGTGAATTTGGAGATAAAAAGTGTTTCAAAATGTGTTTATTTTTGTGTTTGAGACAAAAAAGTGTAGTTTTATAAATATTCAGATTTGGCTGCAATAGCTGTTCCACTCTTGATCAGAAAGGTATGAAACAAAATCTATTGCGATTCTATATCGATGCAATTCGGACAGGCGAAATAATAGGACTCCGCCTTATTCGAAACACCCGGGCAACCTAGAATCATGACCTATCACGGGATATCACTGAATTCACGACGTGGGATAGGATTTAAAATAACGAACAAAACTTTTATGAATATGTTTTTAACATTTTCCAACAAAGTTGAAATGTGCTCATGCATTCGATTTGTCTGTCCGTCTGCCCATGCTCTCACTCCCGTAAATAGACTCTGATTTTCATGTAAATGATAAAACTTATACAATATTAATTTATGACACGATTTTTCAATCGGTAAATTAATTATAAGGGATGTAATGAAAGTTCGGGCCAGGATTCGAACCAGGGATGTATTGGCTGAAGCCGCCATAATGCTCTTCCAACGGAGCCATCCCGGACACGAACACTGGAGGACTGTTTCACCCAAATAACCTCAACGATCGATCACTTAATCAGGTCTGCTACTATGGATCAGCTCAACAGAATAAATCGAAGGTCAATATACGGAAAACGCTGCTTACGAAATTATACTAGATTAATTTATGACACGATTTTTCAATCGGTAAATCTATATTATAAAGGCCAAACGTATCTGTGCGTAACGCATACGTCATTTTGCGAATGGCAACGCTTTCAAATTTTAAATGAAATTTCGGTATTGCAATTTCTGCTACTACAATTTTTTTTAACTCTTAAATATTCCACATTTTCAAATCTTACACCATCGTGTAGGGGAAAAAATGGACTTTTAAATGCAATTTGTTTGAAAGCTGCATCTTAATTTGTTTTTGAAATATTACTTTTTTTGTAGTTTTTAATACCGCTTTTCTAATCGGGACAACAGGAGTATTCCATTTCTATTAAGAGGCAGATTTTATAAGAGTAGGGCAGAAAAGGGGGTGTCATTACACAAGCCATTTTTGATTTTGCCGAAATTCTTTTTATGGTTTCTTCTTATGATTTTAGAAGATATGTATATTTTGTTTTTCTCCAAAATTTTTTTGTGACCCACAAAAATTTCTAAAGTGGGTCACGACCCAGTATTTTTTTCGAATCGACATCTTTCTGTATTCTATTATCTCAGTCCATTGAGCATCAACCAAAGTTATTTTTGTGATTACAACATTACATTTAGTAACTAAATTGAATTACTTTGTAAATTTCATGGATGACCTTCAGTGACACCCGGCGTGGCTCGTTAATTATAAGGGATGTAACTTTTCCATGTGGGTGAAAAAAGTCCGGGTCAGGATTCGAAAAAATTACATCCCCTTATGATAAAACTTAGTTTGGGTCACAGATAAGCATGTTTGATTGTGAAGCATTTGCAGTGTACTACCATGGCCCACTAGATCTACAGGCCCGTCTATTTGAGATTCATGTATGAAGTCTCCCGCCAGAGGACTCTGATACCTTGCCCAAGTTATTCTAACCAATCGTGAAAACCCTGAACCAAAACAATGACCATGTGCACCTAACAGAAAGAAATGCTAATTTGGGCAGGGTTTGCGTCACGTGGACTCACACGTGGTTCAATGAAATGGTTCAGGGTCTGAAGATGAATCCAGCTTCATTTTTTCGGCGGTTTTCGCGAAATGGCTCGGCCGGTAGTATAGAGTCGGCTATGGTATTACTTATCATTGAGTATTACTTTTTAACTTTTTTTTTCCGCATGTGTCTTGATAATGTTATTGTGAAACTACACTGTTAAAAATCTTGTCCCAGTTTGAACCCAAATTTCGGTGCTCAATAGCTGGCACTGTGAAACCTTGAACCAATATTTGGAACTCTTGTTGAAGCATGGTTCCAAACAATTGAAACGAGGTTGAAATGCCTCCAAATGTTGGTACCAGTTTACACCATCTTATGGTGATAGCTACTGAGCAACAAATTTTATAAGAGACGTAAATTTTCCGAGTGGGTGAAAAAAGTCCGGGCCAGGATTCGAACCAGGGTTGTATTGGCTGAAGCCGCCATAATGCTTTTCCAACTGAACCATCCCGGACGCTAATTCGCAAATACTCAACGTCCCAGCGCGCTTCACGCCAACCTCTGTAGCCAAGCGCTTTCGGGAGAAAATGAAAATGTGCGTGCAAGTCTGAAGTTCTAAAGTAAGTCTGGAAAAAAAAGACAAACCAAGTTTATAAATATTTTTGAATTACGTTGAACTATCTTGATTAACTATGCGGCTTATTGTTTCAACTATTACACCTTCATAACGCTAAAAACATGCATTTTAAATTTTCCAGCGTCATCCTAGCTTTTTAACGGTAATCCTATTGTAACAGCATCAGTATTCAACTAGTGTAATCAATAGCACAACTTGTGTAGACTGAATTAATCTGCTACAGAAAAAAAAGATATCTTTGAATTCTGTAAGCGTATCAAAAATATTCATATAAAGTGTCTATAAATATTTGCAATGCAAATTTCAAACTACGATACTAGCAGTATTCAAGTATGCACGTCGAAGTTCAATTTTTCGCGAAAGCCCTTGGCTTGAGGAGTTGGCGTCAAGCGCGCTGGGACGTTGAGTGTTTGCGAATTTGCATCCCGGACATGAAGACTGGTGGACTATTTCACCGAGAGCACTGGCGGCTTCAGCCAATAACATCACTGGTTCGAATCCTGGCCCGGACTCTTTTCACCCACTCGGAAAATTTACGTCTCTCCTAATTCATTTACCGATTGAAAAATCGTGTCATAAATTAATTTAGTACAACAAAATTCAGTTCAAAGCAGGGCAAAATTTTCAACAGTGCAGAGTCGGCTCTAATTATTTCTTTTTAATAGTCCAAGAGCCGATCGCACAAAAGTCATTGAGCACAAGAAAAAAAATCTATACATCTACACAATTGTATATTTCATAGATTCATGCCAATTCTATTATGTTCAAATGAGTGTACAACATCATTAAAATGCATTTGAAACTTTTTTTTCCATTGACTGTAACGTAACGGAGTACTTTTGATTGTCCCTGTATTTGATCTATGCATCCTATTTTCAAAACAAGTTGGAAATTGCACGTGAACGTAGCAAATGAGGTGCGTTCGTACGATAACGAAGTTTTAAAAATATTCAGATCTTGCTGATAGAGTAGAGCGTACTCCGGATACAGCACAGTAGTCGAAATCTTTGTGTTCCTCTAAATATGCAGGAAGTTAATTTTTATTACACCTCAGCAACGTATATCTTATTCATAAAATGTGAAGTAGTTGAATATAATTGAAACACGCCCCAAACAATGTTTCCCCGTATAGCATTATGTAATGGAATACTTTTGTGTGGCCCTGTAATTTAATAATAAAAACTCTTTGCATCACAGATTGTACGGAATGCATGTTTTAGTATATATTTCATAGATTCATGCCAATTCTATTATGTTCGAATGAGTGTAACATCATAAAAATGCATTTGAAACTTTTTTCCCATTGACCGTAATGTAATGGAATACTTTTGATTGTCCCTGTAAATGATCTATGCATCCGAATTTCATAACATTTGAAATAACTCGATAAAATTACCTAATAATTATATGTTTTAATTTTCAAACGATTAAAATGCATTTGAAAGTTTTTTCCCTATTGACCGTAATGTAACGGAATCCTTTTGATTGTCCCTGTAATTGATCTATGCATCCGATTTTTATAACATTTGAAATAACTCGACAAAATTACGCAATAATTATATGTTTCAAATTTCAAACGATTAAAATGCATTAGAAACTTTTTTCCCCATTGACCGTCATGTAACGGAATCCTTTTGATTGTCCCCGTAATTGATCTATCCATCTGATTTTCATAAAATTTGAAATGACTCGACAAAATTATGTTATAATTATATATTTTAAATTTCAAACGATTCGGTTGGGTAGTTTTTGCGTTGTTATATGCGGACGGACAGACGGACAGACAGACAGACAGACGGACGGACTGAGCGACAACATTAGGTGCTACGTATTTACATAATTACGAACGCACCTAAAAATGGAAATGACTTGACAAAATTATGTAATAAGTATGTAATTTAAATTTCAGACGATTTAAATGCATTTGAAACTTTTTTTCCCCATTGACCGTCATGTAACGGAATACTTTTGATTCCGTTACATGTCCCTGTAATTGATCTATCCACCCGATTTTCATAAAATTTGAAATGACTCGACAAAATTATGTTATAATTATGTAATTTAAATTTCAAAAGATTCAGTTGGGTAGTTTTGCGTTGTTATTTGTGGACAGACAGAACGAACACTAAAGGTATTTACATAATTACGAATGCACCTAAAAAAAATCCCTTTATATTATCGATAAAGTAGTGATAGGGGAACCTAATGATCCATGTCTGTCGGAAGCGAAGTTGGTGCCTAAGCCAAAACCGAATACCAGTAGAACACGGTAGTGGTATTCGGGTATAGGTTCACTCATAAGTTTAACGTTGTGTTCGCAGTACAATCATAAGTATGAAAACACGGAAAACTGGGTGCAGAAAAATACAATGCTAATCCTATGAATCCAAGACTAAGTGGTATTCATTTTTGGCTTATGCTCCCCCTTCGAAGGAGGGGGGGGGGGGGGCATAAGCCAAAAATAGCCCACTAAAAAAAAAATCTTAAGATTATCTGCAGAAATATTCACTTTCTTAAGAAATTCTACAGAAATGTAAAGAAATTTTGAAAATGTGATTTTACTTTCCAAACTATCTGCAGATTTTTTAAAGATATCCTTTGAAATATCTGCAGATTTTTTTTTAAAAGTGGGCCAATTCCCTCCAGATTCCCTACAGAAATTTTCTTAAGATTTTTTTTCTAGTGGGGGATCCCTTCCATTCGATTCCCCTTCCATAAAATAAAGGATTTTTTTTCTTGCGTTCGATGATTTAGAGCAGGTATTTCAAAATCGTCTACCACTGCGGGCCAGAGTTAGCATTGTACAGAGAGCCGAGGGCCACATTATCGAAAATAAAGAAGCGGATTAATTTGATGGCTGTTGCACAAAATGAAAACTGTACATAAAAAATGCAGCATTGTTTTCAAAAACAAATAAGTAAACAAAAATACATACAAAAATTTTAAAACTATTTTTAGAAAAATTAGAGACACGCACCAGAAAATGTTTAAAAATATTTATTAAGTACAAACAAATCTTTAGCATAAATATCTTATGAGAGTGGACTGTCAAATGTAATGAAAAACAAGTTAAAATAAAAAATACAAACATGCTTAAACACATATTGAACTTTTTAAATCACAATCAAAATTACACAAAAATGTGTTATTAAATTTGTAATCCTAATATCTGCATTTTATTTTTTGTTGTAATTGCTACTTTTTATAAAACCAATCATTGATAGAACACAATTATTTACAATATAATATTCTGAAAAAAAAAAAAAATCATGATTAAAATATAATAGCTATGGTTATTGGTCCGGCATAGATTTCCTGATTCTCCTCAGTTATTTTTAAATACATATAGTGTCTGAAAAAAAAAAAAAAAAAAAAAAAAAAAACTGCCCGCAGAGTAAAATTTCTTGCACCTATATTTTCAAGAATTATAAAGTTAAAGGTCAAAATTAACGCTAGCCACCAGCCACGAGGCCACTAAATGAGAAAAAATGGCTATTAAAAAATATTTGTCATGGCTACTGATGGCTACTGTCTACTAATGAAAATTTGTTGGTTTAATGAAAATTTTCAGTTATAGCAAAACATATTCAAATTATAGATTTCATGCGATTATTGAAATTTCTGGTTATATTTCTGAATATTTATAGAAATGCCCTTGCATATTTTTAATTTAATTTAACTATTCTGGACATCCTTTATTCTAACTTGAGCGATTTCGAGATCTATGCAAATGCATCGAATTGTTGTTTTTAAAAGCAGATGGATTATTTTTAATGTGTTTCACGAACACACTTTTTTAAACAAAGTTTCAATTTAAAATCTATTTTTTTTTCCAAATTATTTCTAGATATTTGTAGGTTTTTCGAAATATTTGTGAGTAAATTCTTAGCAAACTCCAACGTAGTTTCTACATATCAAACACAATTTTTCAGTCTTTGTTTAAGCATAGAAAAATATTCAAATTGACTTTTATGAGTACTTGATGTTATATTTTCATCATCAAGAAATGTAATGATCACGCAAGGATAATTTACAATGATATGTTTACTAACCTTTAAAAATGAAATTAATTAATGAGCTTATGTCCAAAATGCTTGCTTTCGACTATGCATGCAGCCAAATAATAAAAACAGGGAACAATTTTTTGTTATTATTATTATTATTATTATTATTATTATTACTATTATTTTTACTATTAGTATTAGTATTTTACGAGACGAGAAATCGTGTCACTTTCTCTTTTAAAGTTATTCATTTCTTTTGATTTTTTAGAGATTTTTAATTAGAAATTAGCATTGTATTTTAATTGATTTTCGATACACTTTTAATACCTAAAACACACCACGTATTATTTTGTAATGTCACAGTGAATCAAAGAGAGCAATAAAATAATGTATTCGTCTCAACATAAAACAGATAATAAATTATCAGGAAAAAAATTTAAATTTTTATGTATTTTTTAATTTTTAGTTTAATATATGCTCTTCTTAACTTTCTTATTCATAACTTTTGCATACCCTATCTCCTGGAAACGAAATTTTAAAATGAGTTAGATTTGATCATATTCATGACAGTATGTTTGCATATTTTATGTCACAGTGGTTTTGAATCGGTGTTGTTTGCTTCTTCTATGCCAAATCGTAGGAAATTTTCATCCAAAATAACAACCATTAATTTAAAAATTTAGACTTTTCTTAATTTAATTGCGGATCATTAAATTCAATGTCTGTCGATATCTGCCATTAAATGTAATAAAGATTAATATTTTGAAATAATGGTAGATATTTTGAATAAAATAATTCTCTAATTTTGCAACTCTGCAATATTTGCATTGCAAAGTGTATTTTCTGCATCAACTAAAAACTGAATCAAACATACGAAAATGCTAAAGGTTTGGTGGGCCACAGAGAAGTTCCTGGCGGGCCAATTGTGGCCCGCGGGCCACGTGTTTGACATGCCTGATTTAGAGGTTTGTGCGGTCGAATATAAATGTTTGAGAAAGCAAAAGGTGTCAATTGTTAGTTAATAGGACTATTATTTTTAGAGTTATAAGGCTGTTTCTTTTACGCAGTTCGGCACAACTTCTTGATTAGTTTGGCGCTTCATGTAATGTGTCGAAATGGCAATTCATGAATGGAGCATTACTATGTATATTCAAAATATTCTGAAACACGTTTAAATTTCGTTTTGGAATTGCGATGCATTGTATGAATAGTTTAATAGTTTACACGTGTTTTGTTTTCAGATTTTATAGTATGCCTATCCATGATGGGTAAGTATTACGGTGCCCCCCCCCCCCCCCCACAGCGACTAGTTTTTAGCCGGGTTCAAAATCAGCCAACGATTAGTTTTCCACATGTTATACATGTATTTTGAGAAATGTTAGCGTATGACTAGTATAGACTCAAATTACTTTTTTAATGTTTTAAAAAGCTAAAAAGTATTAATAATGAATGATTTTTGTTTGTTAACAGGTGTTTGAAGTAGTGGCGAGAGGAGTACTGGCATGAAGGGGTGTGATGCCGGAGCAGAGCAACGATTACCGGGTCGTGGTGCTGGGTGCGGGCGGGGTGGGCAAGTCCTCGCTCGTCCTCAGGTTCGTTAAGGGAACCTTCTCAGACGCCTACGTGCCCACAGTCGAAGACACCTACAGAGAGGTAATTCATTCATTCACCAATACCAGCTTTCTTTCTCTCTTCCTTTTTTTTTGTACTTCTTTCTGCCTTTCTTTCTTTCTGCCTTTCTTTCTTTCTGCTTTTCTTTTTTACCTTTCGTTCTTTCTTTCTTTCTTCCTGCTTTTCTGTCTTTTTGCTTTTCTTTTTTTCCTTTCTTTCCGTCTTTCTTTCTTTCTTTCTTTCTTCCTGCTTTTCTGTCTTTTTGCTTTTCTTTTTTTCCTTTCTTTCCGTCTTTCTTTCTGTCTTTCTTTCTTCCTTTCCTTCTTTCTTTCTGCCTTTCTTTCTGCTTTTCTTTTTTACCTTTCTTTCTGCTTTTCTTTCTTTCTTTTTTATTTCTTCCTTTCCTTCTTTCTTTCTGCTTTTCTTTTTTTAGCTTTCTTTCTTTCTGCTTTCCTTTCTTCATTTCCTTCTTTCTTTCTGCTTTCCTTTCTTCATTTCCTTCTTTCTTTCTGCTTTTCTTTTTTAGCTTTCTTTCTGCTTTCCTTTCTTCATTTCCTTCTTTCTTTCTGATTTTCTTTTTTTAGCTTTCTTTCCTTCCGTCTTTCTTCCTGCTTTTCCTCCTTTCTTTCTTAATTTCCTTCTTTCTTTCTGCCTTTCTTTCTTTCTGCTTTTCTTTTTTTACCTTTCGTTCTTTCTTTCTTTCTTCCTGCTTTTCTGTCTTTTTGCTTTTCTTTTTTTCCTTTCTTTCCGTCTTTCTTTCTTTCTTTCTTTCTTCCTTTCCTTCTTTCTTTCTGCCTTTCTTTCTGCTTTTCTTTTTTACCTTTCTTTCTGCTTTTCTTTCTTTCTTTTTTATTTCTTCCTTTCCTTCTTTCTTTCTGCTTTTCTTTTTTAGCTTTCTTTCTTTCTGCTTTCCTTTCTTCATTTCCTTCTTTCTTTCTGCTTTTCTTTTTTTAGCTTTCTTTCTTTCCGTCTTTCTTCCTGCTTTTCCTCCTTTCTTTCTTAATTTCCTTCTTTCTTTCTGCCTTTCTTTCATTCTGCTTTTCTTTTTTTACTTTTCTTTCTTCATTTCCTTCTTTCTTTCTTCCTGCTTTTCTGTCTTTTTGCTTTTCTTTCTTTTTCTTTCTTTCTGCTTTTCCTTCTTTCTACTTTTCTTTCTTTCTTTCTTTCTGCTTTTTTCTGCCTTTCTTTCTTTCACCTTTCTTTTTTTCTTTCTTTCACCCTTTCTTTCTGCCTATTATAATTAATAAATTTTTAATTATTTACTACATTTTCTGTATTCTCACAGTGTAAAAGAAAATTAATAATTTTTATAGAAAAAAAATTCTTTTTTCTTTAAAATAGCCAGACTTTATTATTTTTTTTAATGCAGATTTAATTTTAAAAACTAGTCGTTGGGAGCCACCGTAATACTTACTCATCATATATATGCATATATAATATATGAAAATAAAACATTTGTGAACTATTTATAAAATGCATACAAACAAAATTGAAACTTGTATTTGAATATTTTTAACACGCATTAGTAATGCTCTATTAATAAATTGCTGATGAATTAATTTCGACAAATTATACAACACGCCAAACTACTCAAGTAATACTGAATTGCGAAAAAGAAACATCTTTATAACTACAAAAATAATATTCTTGTTAACTAACAGTTTATTGCGTCTCATTTCCAATTAAAATATATATCTGAATGGAAATTTCAATGAAATACAGGGTCATGAAAAATCGAAGAATGGGGGAAAACAGGATTACAGATATCTCGGCAACTCATAATTCGATCGACTTCGCTCTTTATGCAAAATGTGTGTTATTTTATTGCCTTTTACATCCACTCTTTAAAATAAAAAATTTCGAAAATTTTTATCTATCTTTCATCAAAACGAATTTCTCGAGAGTCCGAAAAAAAAAATAGTTCCGTTGATGATCGAGGTTACTGATATTAAATAGGCTTCGTCCTATTCTTACATCCTAAGTACATACAAAATTTCAAGTTTCTATCTCAAACAGACAATAAGTAATAACGTAAGTCTTGCAATCGTTTTGAAACACATCGAAAAACATCATTTGGACGGATTAACTCGTTTTAGACACTGGAGATTCCGAAAAACATATTTTTAGAAAAAAAAAAATGCCTTCCGCCTGTCTGTTTGTTTATCTGTCTATGGCTCTGTAAACGCTCTATCTCACGAACGAATTGAGATAGAGACTTGAAATTTTGTGTGTACTTAATATGCAAGAATGGGACGAAACCTATTTAATATCGGTAAGCTCGATGATCCGGAACTAGTTTTTTTCGGACTCTCGAAAAATTCGTTCTGAGGAAAGGTCTATAAAAATTTTCAATCTTTTTTTTATTTTAAGATATATACTTAAAAGACAATAAAATAACACAGATTAATACATAAAAAACAATGTCGATTGGATTATCAGTTGCCGAGATATTTGTAATACGTTTTCTCACATTCTTTGATTTTTCAGGACCCTGTATTTCATTCAGATTTCAATTCAAAGATAGGTTTTAATTGGAAATGAAATGCTTAATCCGACGCAGTAAATTGTTAGTTAATAGGATTATTATTTTTGGAGTTATAAGGATGTTTCTTCAACGCAGTTCGGTACTACTTGAGTAGTTTGGCGTTTTATATAATGTGTCTCAGTAATTCATTAATAGAGCATTATTGTGTACAGTGTGTCCAGCAAATAACACCCTGATTCCAAAATTAAATTTCTCAAAAACAAAGATCGATAGTAATATGCGGTAAACGGTTTTTTCATTAGGTAAGCTGTAAAAATCTTATACAGAAATTTCAAACAGTGAATATTTTGAAAAAATTGCGTTCTGATTGCATAGAATGCTTTGATTTGACATTCTTCTTGCTTTAGATTGCATGCAGAGAAATAATTTTTCAGCTTACAGTGCAATATTTTAAAGATTTTAAAATATTGCACTGTAAATTTTTTGAATTTCAAAAATTTAATTTCAAAAAACTATGAAATATAGCACTTTAAGCCGAAAAACACATACTCTGGCAGCAATCTAAAGCAAGAAAAATGTCAAATCAAAGCATTCTTTGCAATGAGAACGCAATTTTTTCAAAATATTTACTGTTTGAAATTTCTGTATAAGATTTTTACAGTTTACCTAATGAAAAAACCGTTTACCGCATATTACTATCGATCTTTGCCTTTGAGAAATTTAATTTTGAAATCAGGGTGTTATTTAAAAATACGTTTAAATTTTTTAATAAAAATTTTAGTTTTATTTAAGAAAGGTGTTATAATAAAAATAAAATACATTGACATGTTTCGGAACCGTCAAATAAGTTCCATAGTCATAATATGAAATTTCATATTATGACTATGGAACTTATTTGACGGTTCCGAAACATGTCAATGTATTTTATTTTTATTATAACACCTTTCTTAAGTAAAATTAAAATTTTTATTAAAATGTTTATATAAAAGGTGAATGTTTTAAAATCTGATGATTTAAAAAATCAATTGGATTTAATTAATGTTTAAATTTTGTTTTGGAATTGCAATGCATTTTATAAATAGTTTATACGGGTATTATGTCCATATTTTATATTATGCATATCCATGATGGGTAAGTATTACGATGGCTCCCCAGCGACTAGTTTAATATTGCAGTTCATTTCATTATACCTGAGTTAGCGTGATTTTGGTTAACCAGTTTTCAATTTTTTTTTTTCTTTTTTCGATATTTTAATTCTTGTTAATGTTGTCGTAAAAGAAACGAAACATCTCAAATCTGAATAAATAAAAATATTCTGAGTTTTTTAAATTTATTTTTACCATTTATTAAATTGGTTTATTGTGATCAATACAATCTAAAATCTGGAATATTCTGAAAGATATTTCTGATAAAAAAAAAAAAAATCCTCTTTCAGCAAAAAATTAAAACTAAAATTAACAAGTAAGATAAATCATGCGTTAAGCATAGATTATGAAGCACTTTACAACACTTTTTGAAATCTTTAACAAAACTTTGTTATTTAGGGAAATAAGGTGCTACTGTCCATAGCCAAATAAGTATTGTAATACTTTTGAACAGTCCTGTATTTGATCCGTCGGTTGATATACAGGGTGTTTATAAAGTCCCGGACCCATTTTGATGTTTAATAACTCATAAAATAATTAAGACGGATTAAAATGAATAACATAAATGGTTAGATAGACTCAAAATAGTTTCATGACCCTTGTCAATGAACTTCCACGTGTGCCCCCTTCGTCGCACAGAGAATATCAAAACGTGGAAATTTTACCAGAGAGAAAATTCGCCTTGAATACAGTATTTCAAATGAAAATCAAATTTCAAATTATTCTAATTGCTTATAGGCGTTAAGAGCAAGAATCTGAGAAAGTGTCACACCTAGCATTATGGGGTGATTCATGACATCTCAGATTTTCTCCAAAAAATTACCAGTTGTTACTTATCTTGTTAAAAGACTAAATCCAGAATTTTTTGCTCCAAAGTTGAGTTGTTCATTTTTTATGGCCCCCTAAAGGTCATCATGTCGTGAAAAAAAAATAAGTGTTTTTTTAAGACATAGATATTACCATGACTCATAGCTCTTTGCGCATACAACTTGCCACCAAATTCTTTTTATATCTGGAATGTAAGAGGGTTGAATTTTATATAATAGATGAAAAACCCGTGGCAAGTTTTTGCCGCAAGGGCACAGAAGGTCACAAAAAGATTCATTTTTGCTGTTTTTTTTCCATTTTTAAGACCCTATAACAGCTTGCGCGTTCCACTTGCCATAAAAGATGAGGTAACATTTGAAAGCCATGTATAAGCACTTTTAAAAATTGTATATATAATTGAGGCAAGTTGGATGCGCTTTTAGTTACAGAGTGCCAAAGTCTGAAAAATGTCATTTTTGACCAATATTCAAACTGTCATAATTTCTTGCGGCAACAACATTTTGAAAAAATTCTTTTGCCATTGTTTTATTCTATTATTGTCCTTTTCAAAAAAGAAAACTCCATTGAGGCAAGTTGCTTTAAAAAAATTAAATGATTTTTTAAAATATGGCCTTCTTTCAATAGTCACAGCTATTTTATTATTTGAAACAACTTGACTGGACAGCAATATTTTATACATTTGTTTGTCTATATAAATTGATGTTCTAATATATTGTGAGATATATATGATGATGATGGCATTTATTTAATTTTAACCCTTTCGAGTCCAATTTTTTTCAATTTTAGAAAAAATTACTTTTACTTTGATAATATCGACACTAGCTATCCTAATAGATTAATTAGAGTTTAACGAATATTTCATTGTCTGAAACATAACGAATGTTGCTGTTTTCTGCACTATTAAATTCATATTCGTGCAACAATAGGCTAAGGAAGAGTTTTCGGAAAGGGTTTAAAAATATTATATTGCAACAAGTTAGTGACATTACAATTTTCTAATACTTTTAGCGCTTTATTATAAATAATTCTTTCAGGAAAATAACTTTTATTTTAAATTAAGATGGAAAAACATTTAAAATAAAATAATCGCAAACAATACAAAGAAAACTAAACAAATATTTATTATTATTACTAAATGCCTTAACATTAATGAAGTCATATAATAAATGCTAACATTGTTACATGTAATTAATAGCAAAAGTATTTCTTAAAAATAATAATACTCAAAAGACATGTATTATTAATAGTACACCAGCTCCGAAAACATTTGACATTTACAAATTGCAACTTGTAATTAAAATGCAAATATAAATACAATCAGCCAACACTGTTAATATTTTTACATTGATTTATCAGTACGAGAAAAGAAAATCAAAAATATAATCATTTCTTTTAAGATATCTCAAGGCGTACTTTACTTTTTTTTCTTTTCACTTATGCGAAAAATAAATTTTCTTTTACATTAATAGCTATCCAAATATATTAACTGAAATACATGAATAGACTACTAATGAATATGTCCTCCTCTGAAATCTATTATTTTACATACTATTCATATTCACATGAAAATATTATTACATATTACTAAATTCCAAAACAAATTCATTATAAAAAATACATAGAAATTTACTACTTTTACTGCATGCAGATAATAAGAAAAGTAAAATAATACTCAATAAAAACCACATATTATTCATTAGTACAGCAGCCACGAACACGTTAAGCATGTAACAGTAAAATAATTGGCACCAGACAATTGTATAAAGTTGAAAAAAGAATCCTATAACTGTTAAAAGGCATCTTCATATATGTTACAGTTATGCTTTTGATTTTCTTTTCTCTGATAAATCAATGTAAATCCATTAACAGTGTTGGCTGATTGTATTTATATTTGTATTTTAATTACTTGTAAATTGTAAATGTCAAATATTCTTGTTTAAACCCTTTCGAAGCTGGTGTACTATTAATAATACATGTCTTTTTGAATGTTATTATTTTTAAGAAATATTTTTGTTATTAATTACTTGTAACAAGGTTACTATGTGTCTGTGCATTTATTATATGATTTCATTAATGTTAAGGCATTTAGTAATATAAATAAATATTTGCTTAATTTTCTTTGCATTGTTGTTTGCGATTATTTTATTTTAAATGTATTTCCCTCTTAATTTAAAATAAAAGTTACTTCCTTGAAAGAATTATCTGTAATAAAGCGCTAAAAGTATTAGAAAAATATAACATCACTAACTTGATGCAATATAATATTTTTAAACCCTCTCCGGAAACTCTTCCTTAGCCTATTGTAGCACGAATATGAATTTAATAGTGCAGAAAACAACAACATTCGTTATGTTTCAGACAATGAAATATTCGTTTAACTCTAATTAATCTATTAGGATAGCTAGTGTCGATATTATTAAAGTAAAAGTAATTTTTTCTAAAATTGAAAAAAAAAATTGGACTCGAAAGGGTTAAAATTAAATAAATGCCATTAGCATCATATATATCTCACACTATATTAGAACATCAATTTATATAGACAAACAAATGTATAAAATATTGTTATCCAGTCAAGTTGTTTCAAATAATAAAATAGCCATGACTATTGAAAAAAGGCCATATTTTAAAAAATTATTTAATTTTTTTAAAGCAACTTGCCTCAATGGAGTTTACTTTTTTGAAAAGGACAATAATAGAATAAAACAATGGCAAAAGAATTTTTTCAAAATGTTGTTGCCGCAAGAAATTATGACAGTTTGAATATTGGTCAAAAATGACATTTTTCAGACTTTGGCACTCTGTAACTAAAAGCGCATCCAACTTGCCTCAATTATACATACAATTTTTAAAAGTGCTTATACATGGCTTTCAAATGTTACCTCATCTTTTATGGCAAGTGGAACGCGCAAGCTGTTATAGGGTCTTAAAAATGGAAAAAAAACAGCAAAAATGAATCTTTTTGTGACCTTCTGTGCCCTTGCGGCAAAAACTTGCCACGGGTTTTTCATCTATTATATAAAATTCAACCCTCTTACATTCCAGATATAAAAAGAATTTGGTGGCAAGTTGTATGCGCAAAGAGCTATGAGTCATGGTAATATCCATGTCTTAAAAAAACACTTATTTTTTTTCACGACATGATGACCTTTAGGGGGCCATAAAAAATGAACAACTCAACTTTGGAGCAAAAAATTCTGGATTTAGTCTTTTAACAAGATAAGTAACAATTGGTAATTTTTTGGAGAAAATCTGAGACGTCATGAATCACGGATGTGACACTCTCTCAGATTCTTGCTCTTAATACCAACCTATTGAAAAAGATTCCATGCCGGGAGTCGAACCCGGGCCATCAGAATAGCTCACTGACGTTCCACCGACTAAACCACATGGAACGACAAGCAGAATGGAACTCTTCTTCACTATTATTTGTTGGCAAGGCTACATTCGCAGCACAAGATGGGATATATTCCGTGAGCCACCGATCTGTGGCAAACACGCAGAACTCAAATAGAACCAGCCTCGCCTATAAACGCCAATAAGCAATTAAAATAATTTGAAATTTGATTTTCATTTGAAATATTGTATTCAAGGCGAATTTTCTCTCTGGAAAAATTTCCACGTATTAATGTATTCACGAGGCTGGTTCTATTTGAGTTCTGCGTGTTTGCCACAGATCGGTGGCTCATGGAATATATCCCATCTTGTGCTGCGAATGTAGCCTTGCCAACAAATAATAGTGAAGAAGAGTTCCATTCTGCTTGTCGTTCCATGTGGTTTAGTCGGTGGAACGTCAGTGAGCTATTCTGATGGCCCGGGTTCGACTCCCGGCATGGAATCTTTTTCAATAGGTTGGTATTAACGCCTATAAGCAATTAAAATAATTTGAAATTTGATTTTCATTTGAAATATAGAGAATATCGAGTCGATAGTCAATTTCACGGCGGGTAGCAGCAATCATGTCGGCATCCACAGAGGCTATTGCGGTTGTAATTCTGGCTTTTAAGACATCAGTGTTCGACACTCTCCTCCTGTAAACATTATCCTTTACAAATCCCCAGAGGACAAACACATCAAAAGTAAACATAACATTACAATAGGTGTCCAAAAACAAGAGAGAGAAGAATGCAATGAATAGGCAGACGATATTTAGAAAAGTGCGGATATTTAGACTGGAAAATGAAATTATCTGAAATGAACTACACGCGCAGGCTATATTTAAAAAAAGTAAAGATATTCGAACCGGAAAAGGAAAAATATATGAGTTATTCCATCCATAAATGCCATGAGTTTATTTACATCTTCATTATTTTATGAGTTAGTAAACATCAAAATGGGTCCGGGACTTTATAAACACCCTGTATATATACTATATATTAGGAAAATTTAGTTTAGCAAGAAAATGCCTCACTGGTTTAAATTTCTCTTTCAGCATTTTATTCTAATTGATGGAAAATACTTGAATACTTTTTTTCAGCCCTTTAATTTACCTTTATAACACGCCAGAATTTATTAAACTTTAATTCAAACAAAAATACTTTTAAAACTATAATTAAATCACAAGATATAAATAAAGGTGTTCTGCACTTTTTACTTACCCATCATACGTAGTATAATGGGTAAGTCTTGCAATCGTTTTGAAACACATCGAAACATTTTTTTTGACGGATTTACACGTTTCAGGAGATTCCGACAAAACATATATTTAAGGAAAAAAAATTGCCGTCTGTATGTCTGTCTGTAAACGCTCTATCTCCCGAACAAATTGAGATAGAGACTTGAAACTTTGTACTTAGAGTACTTAGTAAGTAAAAATAGGACGAAACCTATTGAACATCAGTCACCTCGATTATTTGGATCTAGTTTTTTTCGGAACTAATTTCCGGAACCATTCTCTCGAAAAATTCGTTCTGATGAAAGGTACATAAAAATTTCCGAATTTTTTTACTTTAAGGAGTGATGGTAAAAGGCAATAAAATAACACAAATTTTGCATAAAGAACGAAGTCGATCAAATTATGAGTTGCCCAGATATTTGTAATCCTGTTTTCCGCATTCTTCGATTTTTCATGACCCTGTATTTCATTCAAATTTCAATTCAAAGATATATTATAATCCGAAATGAGACGCTTCATCAGCCGCAATAAACTGTTAGTTAATGGTATTATTATTTTTGGAGTTATAAGGATGTTTCTTTTTCGCAATTCAGTACTACACTGTAAAAAAAGGTCGATCTACTAAAAAAAATTAGTGATCCTTGTAATTACTAAAAATTTTTTTGTAATCTTACTCGGTTACTAGAAAATCTGTAAGAATTACTAGAAAAAAGCTAGCAACGAATAGAGTTAATAGTTTTATATTTTTAATAGCTATTACTAAAACTCACTTTGTGTGGCCGTGATAGCCTAGTGGTCATAGCACCGATCTCCTGGCTGAAAGGTCCCGGGTTCGATGCTGGACGCCTCCAAATACGCCCTTGAATGTATGCAGTGTAAGTACTCTTTAAATAAAGGGATTATGAAAGTTCTGTCGGAGCAGGTAGCAATGTTGGGTGCTGCCATCTATTGCGGCTTTTTATTAAAAATAATTTTGGAGCTATTACTAAAATTTGCTTGATGGCTCATACTAAAAAGTTTTAAGTTAGTTATACAAAAAATTCTTTTGTTCAGTTTACAAAGGAAATGTTTGTTTCACTTGCAAAGAAAAGTTTGTAATGGTTACTAAAAAATTCTGTGGAATACAAATTTATTAAAAAATTTGTAGTAATCTCTTGAATTTTTTTTTACAGTGTACTTGAGTGTGTACTTGGCGTGTTGTATAATTTGTCGAAATGGGCTCATTAGCAATTCGTTGATATAGCTATGAATATTAAAACTATTTAAATATACTTTTAAATTTTATTCGTGGAATTGCGATGCATGCACCACAATTGCGAAACATTAGTTTACGCATGTTTTGTTTTCCTATTTCATAGTTGGCATATCCATGATGGGTAAGTATTACGCGGTGATCCACCAACGACTAGTTTAAATTTATTTTTATGTCTTTTATCTATATATTTAAAACACCTGGCTGTTTTTTTAGTCATCAGCCCTGAGCTTTCTACTGGCCCGATTTTGATGATTATTTTTTTAAATGAAAGCTGTTTATGTGTAGATTTGCCCATTCTGGCTAATTTTTAGTTTATTTCCATTTTTATATTTTATTTTTAATTTTATAAGCTTTTTCGTGACATTTCTTCAAAACAGTGGCAACAGATTAAGCTTTTCTCGCTAAAATAAAAATTTATTTTACTTTATTACTTTCCACCAATCAGGAGCTTGATCTCATCGGTGAATGTGTCATCGCATTAAAAAAAAAGAAAAACTAATGGTTTTTGTAAAATTTAATCCTAATAAAATGATTGCGCATAATATTAATCGTGGTACAATACGCAGATTTTTTACTGAATAATATTATTAAGTATTATGTAAATAAACTTTAATAAAATAAAATATCTAAAGCGAAATTTCTTTGGTGGAGAAAATGTCGTCATTCAGGAACCAGATAAATTTGTTCCATGAATCTAATATAGATTGTTATAGCTGTATCAGTGATGATGTCATATGCAGTGACTTTTATTCCTTCATCTAAATAAACAGAACTTATTTTATTTATTTAAATGTCCTTGGTATGCACAAATGAAAATATTTCTATAAATTGCGCCATTTTCATTTAATTATAATAAATATTTTATGAGACTAAAGAATTTTTTAATAACTGCATAAATCACGCTTTTATTTCGGAAAAGATTAGTGTTTCTGAAGGTGTAAATGATGTCATATTAGAAAAAAAAAATAATAAAATATGTGATATGCGGGTGTTACGATAATTCTATTTTACATGATATCAAAAATTAATAAAAATCATTCCGTAGTATTAAGTTATTACATAAAATAAAAATAAATAAAACGTTTTCTATAGATCAATAACAAATAAAAAAATTTTATTCTTTTTTAATAACAAAGATATCGTTTTTCTTTTCGTTGTCATGACAATAAGATAAATTTTGACAAATTCATGGAGGCTACAAACCAATAAATAAATTAAATTTATTGCAAGTGCCGTAAATGTGTAGTGGGTCAGTAATGCAGTTTATTAACTCTCTGTTACAATTATAATTAAAATGTTTTGTTGATAGTATAATTATGGTACATTTACCAAGCGATATTTAAACAGAGAAAAAATAATCTATGCAGAAATTTTGAATTCGTCGTCTCAGGTATAATAATTTCCTGAATAATTTCGTATTCAAATAATGAGATTTGTAGCTGAATTTAAGCCATCATAATACTTTATAATTTATTTCCTTATTTTATTTCTGAAGTTTGTGTATCTTTATCATGGAACGTTATGTTATCCCTATTTTAAGGGATGGCAATTGTTTATTTCGGTCAGTATCATATTGTGTATATAAGACTGATATATATCACCATGAACTTCGATTGCAAGTAGTGAAAATAGTCAAGGATAATTGGGAACAGTATGAAAATTTTATAATTCGTGATAACTCTTATAGGATCCCGGTAAGTACTTCTGTTGATTATGAAAATTTGATGTCATTAGATAGTGGATATGCAGGTCATGTAGAATTAGTTTGCTTAAGCCAGTTGTTTCCGAATTATACCTTTAGAATATATAGAAATAATACTAGCAATAATACTTTCGATTATGGGTCTGGAAATATAATATGTAATTTACTCTTTTCTGGAAAGGTTGATTCAGGTCATTATGATGTTTTGGGATTTCGTCCTAAATCTAATTTTGCTCAACAAATTGTTTCAAAAAATGTCAAAAAAAGAAAAAAAAAAGTTTAACAGGGCGTAAAGAAATCATAAACAAACGTATGAAAAACAAAGAACGAAAACCCTTTTCTATTCAATATAGATGTGCTGTTTCTAAAATAGTTGGTAATATACAAACATTTAGGTTAGGTGAATTAAACAACAAATGTAATTACTGCTCTGCTCTATATTTTAAAGATGAAAAAAATTCATCTGGCTATTTTAATTTATGCTGTTGTAACAAAAAAATCAAATTACCTGAATTTCGTATTTCTAAAGATATCGAAGAATTATTCTGCGGAAATAATGAGTTATCTAAAAACTTTAGAGAAAACATTCGCCAATATAACAACGCTTTATCATTCGGAGCTAATGTAACATTGCCACCTGGACAGGGTCCGTATTGTTTTAAAATTCTTGGTGTAGTACATCATAGAATTTCTCCATTGTACCCTCAAAGTAAAACTACAGCTTCTTATGGGCAATTATATATTCTAGATTTTTCTGAGGCTAATGAAATCAGACTGCATCATTCCGCTAACAATTCTTTAAGGAAAGACATTCTGGAAAGATTAACCTCTATATTAGACAAATGCAACCCATATATACGATTATATAAAACAATGCATCAGAAAATGAGTGAAGAAAAAGAAATAGCATTGAAAGAAAATCGCGTACCTATAAATTTAGTAATGCGACTTTATCATGAGCCCCAAGAGGATTCTCGAAGGTATAATGATCCTGCATGTTCTGAAGTCGCAGGGGTATTTGAGTCAGCTGATGGTGCTCTACCTTCTCATAGACATATAGCAGTTTATGCTAAGAGCGGAGAATTGAAAACCATAGATTTTGACAGTATGCACTGTGACCCAATGTCTTACATTCTAATATGGCCATATGGGGAACCAGGATGGCATATTTCAATGCCATCTAGCTGAGAGCGTCAGATTAAAGTTCACCAAAACTTATCTATGCGGGAATATGTATCATACAGACTTATGATTCGAGGTTGTGCCCCTAAAAGAAATTTTAACCCAATAATCAATTCTGGAAAATTAACTCAACAGCTGATTGTGGATTATTATTGTCGAATCGAAGGCGACCGATTAAAATTCATTCGAAGTCAGCAGTCAAAATTGAGAGTGGAAACATAAGCCGGCCTAGCAGATGCTTTACATGTAAGGGCTGAATATGAGAAGTTAAGGACTGGGCGTGTTGTTATTTTACCATCGACTTTCATTGGAAGCCCTCGAAATATGATACAAAACTATCAGGATGCAATGGCCATGGTGAGGAAGTTTGGTAAACCCGATATTTTTCTGACGTTTACATGCAACCCTTTATGGTCTGAGGTTACAAATGGTATACATTCTTATGAAACAGCTTACAATAGACCAGACATTACAGTTAGAGTTTTTCATGCAAAAGTTAAAGAACTCTTACGATTAATAAATCAAAAGAATATATTTGGGGCTGTACAAACATATCTTTACACTGTAGAATTTCAAAAAAGAGGATTACCTCACATTCACTTATTATTATGCCTCCAAGATGATTGTAAGTTTAGAGAAGTCTCAGATATTGATAATGTTATTTCAGCAGAAATTCCAGATATTAAAGATCACACATTATACAATTTAGTTAAATGTCATATACTCCACGGCCCGTGTGGCAATCTTAACAAGAATTCACTTTGTATGAACGACGGTAAGTGTAAAAAAAGATTTCCTAAAGAATTTACTTCTGAAACAAATAATAATGTCAATGGTTACCCTCTATATAGAAGAAGAAATAATGGTAGGACAATTATAAAACATGTTAAATGAACTGCCATAGAAGTTGACAATCATTTTGTCGTTCCTTACAATCCATTTCTTCTACTTTACTTTCAAACACACATTAATGTGGAAATGTGTGCAACATTACACAGTATAAAATATATCCATAAGTACGTTTATAAAGGACATGACTGCGCTAATTTGCAAGTTGTTTCTGAAAAAGACCGTTTAATTCACCACGATGAAGTTTCTTCGTTTCTAAACAGCTGATATGTGAGTCCATCTGAAGATACTTATAGAATTTTCGCCTATCCTATGCAGCAACAATCTCATTCAGTAATGCGACTATCGGTACATTTACTCGACGAACAACAAGTATATTTTCATAACGATAATGCCACTGAAGCTTTACTTTGAGCGGAACTGAAAAACACAAAGTTAATCGCTTGGTTTAAATTGAATAGTGATCCGGCAACAAGAAGTCCTCATATATATCCATAAACGCCATTTTATTATTCATTTGATAGAAAGAAACGAATTTGAAAAAAACGCGTCAATTTGATTAAAATTACAGGTAGAATGTATAATGTGTCACCAAAAGAATCTGAAAGATATCATCTTCGACTGTTGCTGCTTCATGTAGTGGGTGCTACGAGTTTTGAAGATATCAGAACATGTAAGAACATTACTTATTCAACTTTCAAAGAAACTGCAATGCAACGAGGATTGCTTCAAGATGATAATGAATGGTATCATTGTTTAAAGGAAGCATCATCCGTTTAAATGCCGCAACAATTGAGACAATTATTTTCAACCATTTGCATATTTCAGCAACCTACTAATGTTCTTCAATTATGGAATACATTTAAAGACTTTCTTAGTGAGGATTATCTACAACATCATAGTCAAGCAAGTGCATATGAGTTAACTCTCAAAGATATTGAAAAAGTACTTAAATCCGATGGATTATCTCTTTCTACTTTTGAATTACCGGCTACTAAATATAATACTAATAGACGAACTGCTGCTATTGAACCTTCTACAAACCCGAATCTAAATTATGATTTAATGATACAACATGCTGACGAAGAACAACTCATTTTCATTAACGAAATTATTTATGTGATGCAACAGAACAATACGAATAAAAGTAATGCATACTTCATAGATGGTCCAGGAGGAACTGGTAAAACATTTGTATATCAATGTTTAATACAAAAATGTTTTGATCTAGGATTAGAAGTTATACCAGTTGCATGGACTGGTATCGCCGCTTTGCAGTTACCAAACGGTCGAACAGTGCACAGAGCAGATTTAAACTACCTTTAAATCTGCATGAGAATTCCATATCATCCCATCCCTAAACATCAATAGTAAGGCTGCATCTGACATTAAGTCTGCTCGACTAATTATATGGGATGAAGCACCCATGGCCAATGTATATGCATTAATGTACGTGGACAGACTTCTGCGGGACATTATGAACAATAATGTTCCTTTTGGAGGAAAAATAATTGTCCTTGGAGGTGATTCCAGGCAAGTTTTACCAGTGATTCCACATGCTTCAAGACAAAACATAGTTCAAAACTGCATCAAGTTTTCGACTTTTTGGTCAGAATTTAAAATATTTAAATTGCAAAAATATATGCGATTAAGACCAGAAGAATCGGAATTTTCGGAATTTTTGCATAAAATAGGTAATGGAGAAAATTTTTGCATGAATGAAGAATTCCCTGGAGACTCAAATAAAGTAATTTTACCACCGTCTATTATAGCAGAAAATGACATCGTGTCCGAAATTTTTGGAAAAGGATTTTCATCTTCAGATAGTATCACAAAATTTACTAAAGTTTCAATTCTAGCTCCAAAAAACGAACATTGCAATGAAATTTACCATAAAGTTATAAACCTTATACCTGGCACATCCAGAACATAATGAGCATAAATAATTTAATAACTGAAAATGAAAATGAAATCCTCCAATTTCCAACGGGATTTTTAAATAGCTTAGAATTAAGTGGATTGCCTCCACACATTCTTATCTTAAAAATCGGAGCAATAGTAATATTACTAAGAAATTTAAATCCTCACGAAGGTCTTTAAAATGGGACCAGGTTGTTTGTACGAAATATGTACGATAATTGTTTGGATCTAGCAGTTATTACTGGCGACAGAGCTGGAGAAAGAGTTTTGATTCCTAGAATCGATTTAATGCCATCAGATACAACTCTTCCCTTTTCATTTAGAAGACGGCAATTTCCAATTCGTGTTGCGTTTTGTATGACAGTTAATAAAGCACAAGGACAGACAATGGATTCTGTTGGTATTTATTTACCTGAGCCAGTATTTAGCCACGGTCAGTTATATCTCGCGATGTCTAGAGTACGTTCATTTAATAATTTGAAAGTGCAAATAGTTCCAAAAAGCAACAAAACAATTAATGTGGTATATAAGGAAATATTTTAACTCGAAAAGAAAATTAAAATCTTAACTCCAAAAGAAAACAAAAACCTATCATTGAACCAACATGAAAACTGATTTCATACTTATTATAGGTAAAACTGGATAAAATTTATATTTTCTTCTAAGTAGACTTTTTTTTATTTCATTCATTTTTATTATTTATAAGCTTTAAATGTAACATACTCATCTTACACATATTCCTTTCCGTCGAATCTCGACGGGTGCAGCTAGTCATTTATTAAATCAGTTTATTGTAATCGATACAAATCTAAAATCTGGAATATATTCTGAAGGACATTTCTGACTAAAAATAGCCTTTTTCAACAAAAACTAAAACTAAAAAAAAGAAAAAAAAAAAATTGGAAATTGCACATGAAACGTAGCAAATGAGGTGCGTTCGTACGATAACGAAGTTTTAATAATATACAGATCTTGCTGATATAGTAGACAGTACTTCGGATATATTGTAGTTGTAGAAATCATTGTATTCCTGTAAATATACAGGAAGTAATTTTTATTACACCTCAGAAACGTAAATCATATTCATAAAATGTGAAATAGTTGAATATAATTAAAACACGTCCCAAACAATGTTTTCCTGCATAGCATTATGCAGTGGAATACTTTTGTGTGACCCTGTAATTTAATAATAAATATTCTTTGCATCACAGATTGTACAGAATGTACATTTTAGTATATATATGTTTCATACACTGTTAAAAATCTTGTTCTAGTTTGAACCAAAAAAGTTTGTTTTTTGGTGCTCAATAGCTGCCACCATAAGATGGTGAAATCTCGTACCAACATTTGGAGCTTCCTAGTTCAACCTCGTTCCAAGTATTGGAATTATGCTTCAATGGGAACTCCAAAATTTAGTTCAAGATTTCACCATCTTACGATGGCAGATATTGAGCACCAAAAAACAAACTTTTTTGGTTCAAACTAGAACAAGATTTTTAACAGTGTAGTCTCATGTCAGTTCTATTATGTTCGAATGAGTGTAACACCATTAAAATGTATTTGAAACTTTTTTTCCCATTGACCGTAATGTAACGGAATACTTTTGATTGTCCCTGTAATTGATCTATGCATCCGATTCTCATAAAATTTGAAATGACTCGACAAAATTATGTAATAAATATGTATTTTAAATTTCAAATGATTCGGTTGGATAGTTTTTTTTCGTTGTTATATGCGGACAGACAGATAGACGGACGGACTGAACGACAACTATAGGTGCTACGTATTTACATAATTACGAACACAATTGAAGAAAAAAAAAACTATGTTATTAAACACATTTGTGTGTGTGGTTACAGAGCATATTAAATAATTTTGTCTAAACCTCGAAATAACTTCAATGGAAAGTATTTAATTCTTTATCTAAATATAAGCGAGATATAATTTACAGATAATCTAATACATAATTTACAGAGTATCATATCGTTATAATTTACAGAGATATAATTACATTTATAGATCGATATAACGCAACGAAGTTAAAAGGTTCTTTTTATTTATTGCTAGACAAGCGTCTGATAAATCGTTGGGGTAGAAATATTGTCTATTCTTTATTTTACTTCAAATAATGCTAAATTGAGAATCAATTTTCTAATTCATTTGATATTAAGATGTAAATACAATACGTTAAGAAAGTAGCCGTTGTCCGGCCACCGTAATACTTACCCATCATGGATATGCAAAAATAAAACATGTGTAAACTATTTATAAAATGCATACGAAATCAAAATTAAAATGTAAACGTATATTTAAATATATTTAACACGAAGTAATGCTCTATCAACGAATTGATGATGAACCCATTTCGACAAATTATATAAATCGCCAAATTACTCAAGCAGTACCGAACTGAGAAAAAGAAACATCCTTATAACTCCAAAAATAATAATCGTATTAACTAAAAATTTACTGCGCAGTATTAAGCGTCTCGTTTCCAATTAGAATATATCTTTGAATCGAAATTTGAATGAAATACACGGTCATGAAAAATCGAAGAATGTGAAAAACAGGTCTTCAAGTATCTGGGCAACTTCGTTTTTTAGGCAAAGTTTGTGCTAATTTATTGCCTTTTACGTCCACTCCTTAAAATAAAAAAAATCGAAAATTTTTGTGTACCCTTCACCAGAACGAATTTTTCGAGAATCCGAAAAAAACAGTTCCGGATAATCGAGGTCGCTGATATTAAATAGGCTTCGTCCCATCCTTACATACTAAGCACATACAAAATTTCAAGTCTCTATCTCAATTTGTTCGGGAGATAGAGGGGTTACAGACAGACAGACAAACGGGCGACATATTTTTTTAGCACTTTCCAACAGAGTTGACAAGTGCTTATGCATTCGGTTTGTCTGGCCGTCTGGCCGGATGACCGTCTGTCCGCGCTCTAACTCCCGTAATTATATTCGGATTGCTATGAAATTTTTATATGTTATTGAAGAGGTTTACCGTAGCACGAACCCTATTGAAAATGAAGTTTCTACCATGATTAGATTATCTACAGGGCGAATCAAAAGTTTCCCATTACATTGCGGCCTATGGGGAAAAATCGTTAATATACTCGGATTGCCATGAAATTTTAGGACGTTATTGGCGTTTTCCCTAGCACAAGTCCTATCGAAAATGAAGTTTCTACCATGATCAGTTTATCTACAGGGCGAATCAAAAGTTTCCCATTACATTACCGCCTATGGGGAAAAATCGTTTCAAAGGAATTTTAAAGATGTTATACCCTGTCGAACATATTAAAATATGCATTCTATAAAATATGAGGTGAAAATGTAGCTATTATTCATTTACAGGGCCACACAAAAGATTCCATTATGGGGAATTGTGTATGACATATTTTAAATATATTAAGCTGTTTCATGTATAATAAAATTGATATATGTCACTGAAGCTTAATATAAATTATACGCTACTGTCTTGCATAATATGAAGTACATAGCATTTTACAGGGCCACACAAAAGATTTCAAGTAGTATATTCTTTCCGAAGAACCGTATATGTGTCCGATGATGGCTGATGGAGGGATGAAATGCATTTCAATTATGATATGCGCGTTTATATTTCGCTAAATATATGCACATTATATGGTGTGTATAAATGTTATAGTTGATAGACAGGGCTACCCAAAAGAGCTCACCAACGTTACTGAATATGAGCGTAAATTATTTAAACGTGGTTCTTAAATAAGCTATGCATTTTTACGCTGAGCTTCATTCAATTTACTGACAAATGTTTGCAGAATATAGATAAAAGGATATACAGGGCCACGCAAAGAATTCGGCACATGGACGCCTATGAATGATAATTTATGAGAATGTGATTTCAATTGTTTTAAAAGAGAGTTTTTAGTTTACAATAAATTTTAGCCTAATGCTGACGTGTAATAAAGGTACAATGTAAACTACAGGGCTGAACAAAAGTATTCAAGTATGTTTCCATCTAATAGTATGGATTGCTGAAAAAGAAATTTCAAGCTACTGGGTATTATCTTGCTAAGCTAAATTTTCCCATTATATGAACTGACATATGAAATACAGGGCTGTTCTAATGTACTGGAATACATATTTGGCTATACACTATTATTTCCCTAAATAACAAAGTTTTGTTAAAGATTTCATTAAGTGTCGGAAAGTGCTTCATAATCTATGCTTAACGCATGATTTTTCTTACTTGTATTCTAAATATCTTAGGTGAAGTAAATAGCTTTTCTACGGATTTTTATAATATCGCGTTTCAATTCATTCTCTCCAGACTTTGCTCAAAATTTAAGACTCTTAGCTAACAGTCTTTTTTATATCTATTTCTCTAACGTTAGAGGATCATCATGTTTAACTTATAAATCAGAATATATAATTTATAGATATGATATACATCTGTATAGTAGTTTATAAATAAACTATAATATCTTTCACACAGCCGACCCAAAATTTAATACCGTACCCCCCCACCCCCCCAATAAATGATGTTAATGTTTATTTTGCTATTGTTAAAATACATTCATAAATTCCTTTTAAGATGAAATTTTTTCAAGAAATAAATAACCTTAGATACAATAGTTGTTATTTTAATAGTCTTTATCAGGAGTTAGGTAATGTTGACATTTTTTAAGGAAAGTAAATTATTTATGTAAAAAATTTTATACGAAAAAAAACAATCCAACATATAGCATTTACATTTATACATAAATATAAACAAATCAGATAAAAAGAATTGAAGGTAATACGAAAGTATGAAATTACATACCTTACATTTTATAGGAGAATAACTTTTATATTTTTCTCAACGCGAGCGCTATCATTCAGCTGGACCCACCATTAGTTTATTATTATTATCCATTATTAGTTTTCAACTTAAACCTGATGAAGCCAAGTCAACCATGATTACGATTTTAAGTTTCGATGCTAGATTCGCGTCTAACTCGGGATCGGAGTAATTCGTGAACAGGAACATAAATTGTACCGCGAACTAAAATTAAACTAAAATTACAAGTTAAACATTGAAATGAGTAAAAGGTTACAAGCCTTGAGACGGCTAAAATAATTTAGGGTAAAAATAAGGCATACTTATATTCGATGTGCAAAATGTAAAAATAACCCAGGATACGAATTTAGAATTATCTTAATTACATGAATTATATTTTATGTTACATATTAAATGAATTCGAAATAGTTTTTAGATTCTACTGAAGGTTAAACTACTGTTCTTTAAATTAAGGAGGGGGGGGAGAGCAGCAGAAAAATTAACAACAGTACAAAAAATATAATTTAAATTTATGAATAAGTATAAAGTGGGATTATATCTCTATTATAAAGCCTCTTTAGGAAGTCTTCCTGATTTCACTTTAAGAATGATATCTAACACTATTACTGAAAATTACAAGAAAAATTGTGAAAAAACAGCGGTCTGCGAGACGGCTGAAAGAAATTACGATTTAATTAAAACCTGGAATTATAAAATCAAGCATTCTTAAAATTGATGTACGAATTTCTAAAGGTAATTCGAAAAACGAAATTAAAATTAACTTATTAAATGAATAAAATTTTACGTTACATGTAATGAAATATTGTTACATGTTGTCGAGATAAAAAAAAATTTTAACTTCTTTTAACTATTCATGAAACTGCTGAAACGTGGCTGAAACGGGGAGGGTGAGAAAGGTGGTCAGAGTATCCTATAAAAATAAATAAATATATTAGTTTATTATTTAAATATGCTGTTACAGCAATGCAATGACAGCATGTTCTTTATGAATGGGATTACTGAAATAAAATTGTAGCTCTGAATAATATATAAGCATCCTATCCCTTTCGTAACGTCTACTTTAAAATTCACGCATTTATAATTTTTGTAACACACTAATTAGAGTAATTTCAGGTGTTATCTACATTTACACATTTTTTTGAGTTTATGAACTGATAACAACTTACAAACTAAACACTCATTAAGATAGGTATTTTTTGTACTTTATGTGCATTTTTTTATGACAAGTGGATGATTTTAGAAATTTACACACTTACCTATGTGTATATCATTAAGTGTTAATTGCAATAACGTACAAATTTGTGTAAATTCAGGCATTTTTCACCATTTACACATTTAATTGTGATTTCCAAGTGATAACAAAATACATACTTAGTTTTGTAAGCTAAAATAAACATAAAAACAGGTAAAGTTTTGCAAAAAGTGGGTAATTTTCATGTCAGGTGTGTAATTTTAGGAATTTACACACATATATATGTGAATTTGTCTAATTTACACTTTTATTTTTTAGAGTGTAAGATATATCTTTGAATTGAAATTTGAATGAAATACACGGTCATGAAAAATCGAAGAATGTGAAAAACAGGACTTCAAGTATCTGGGCAACTTCGTTCTTTATGCAAAATTTGTGTTATTTTATTGCTTTTTACATCCACTCCTTAAAATAAAAAAAATCGAGAAATTTTATGCACCTTTCACCAGAACGAACTTTTCGAGAGTCCGAAAAAAATAGTTCCGGATAATCGAGGTGACTGATATTAAATAGGCTTCGTCCCATTCTTACATACTAAGTACATACAAAATTTCAAGTCTCTATCTCAATTTTTTCGGGAGATAGAGGGGTTCCAGACAGACAGACAAACGGGCGACATATTTTTTTTTTTTGTGTAAAAATATATTTTTCTGAATCTCTAGTATCTGAAACGTGTAAATCCGTCAATTTTTTTTTCTTTCGATGTGTTTCAAAATGTTTGCAAGACTTATCCTATACTACGAGTGATGGGTAAGTAAAATGAAGGTGCTGAAAACGGACTTCTAACATTTGTTTTTCATAGACTCTAATGTAATCAAATTATTTTTAATTGCTACAAGTGATTTATTAAAATAATATAATAGGGCACATTATTTCGATGGAAATCCATCGAAATCATAGCACGAGAAAATAAACCATGTAATGATAATTTATCCTACAATATACCAAAAATATGGCATAACATCATAAAATTTTAAAATTTTTATTTCCTTGCAATATTTAAATTTTTACTCACATGTAAGTGGCAACATTTTTTTAAATTTTAATTCATTTAGATTTTAATTTACTAGAAATGTTATCTCTCGATCAAGATGCAAACATAGTCCTTCCATTATCATATTTTCCTGAAGACGCCCGCAGAAGACGGCGCGAAACGTTGAAAGTTTTATTTTATTTTAATATGTACAAATGTATATTAAAATTCCTGTTTTGTGCACCACTGAGCAATGTGTTATTATTAGTTAAATTTTATGGTGCAACTGCCCTACATATATTTATATAAATTAATGTAATGCGATTGTTGTTCTGTGTAGGTGATGACTTGCACACGGAACATCTACACGCTTGAGATCACGGACACGACGGGCAGTCACCAGTTTCCCGCCATGATGCGTCTGAACATATCGAAGGGGCACGCTTTCATTCTCGTCTACTCGGTGACCAGTCGCCAGAGCCTAGAGGAGCTGCTGCCCATCAGGAGACTCATAGGGGAAGTGAAGGTGAGCATCAAATCATTTTGCATCCATATTACAAATTTAAAATTTTTTTCGCCAAAACTAACCTTTATACTATCTTAATTTTCTTATAATAATACTAGGTATAGCCCGTTATCGGAGTGAAAACTCTTAAATTATAATTAATGAGAGATCATTCAGTCGAAGACGGGACCCACCACGTGAAGGCGATCTCTATTAGGCCCCACCCATTTTTTAATGTGGTTGGCTTTCCAGTCTGTCCACTACTTACCAAATAATTAAGGATATAGAACATTATATAGAATAATACATACTGTCTCACCACCGCCCACTGACACCACCAATTTCTCAATCTGTCTCATTTTCTCTTCTTTTTCTATTCTGCTCTCTTTTCTTCGCCAGTCTTTCTTCTCGGTGTTCTGGGGTTTCGTTTGCATATCTTTTTTTATTGTTAATGAAGAGGTCTTCCATTTGTTCTTCCATCTGTTCTTCTTTCTGTTCTTCCATCTGTTCTTCCATTTGTTCTTCCATTTGTTCTTCCATTTGTTCTTCCATTTGTTCTTCCGTTTGTTCTTCAATTATATTCGACGATTCACTGTTTGAGAGCCTATCTGTCCTTTTATTTATAGAAGTTCAAAATGAAAAAAGATTTTCTTAGCAGACGATTTTTTGTGATAAATACATTATCTGTTTTATATTTCTTCTGCTTTATTCCTTTTATTTATAGAGTTCAAAATGAAAAAAGATTTTCTTAGCAGACGATTTTTTGTGATAAATACATTATCTGTTTTATATTTCTTCTGCGTTTACCTAAGCTGTGTAAAATATAAAGAAAAAAAATATGACACTCAAATGCAATGCATTCACTGTTTGAGAGCCTATCTGTGCCTCAATTAATTAATTAATTATCCTCTTTATTCCTTTTATTTATAGAGATTCCGTACTTACTTCAAATTATTAAATTAAAATCTTGTTTATAGATCTAATCTCTTAATCTTTATGCAGACGATATAAATTCTTAATTCGCCTTAAAAAAACATTAATCCAGTATGCGTAAATTTAAAAAGATGGCTCTAAATTAAAAATATTCTCAATTAAACTTTATTTCCTAATATTCCAAATAAAACTGATTTCTTCTATGTTTTTATCAACCCTTTTTAAGAAAGTCTTATTAAATTTATTCCAAAACCATACCTTTCAAAAAATATCATTATTTTATTTTATCTATTTTTATTTATTTTCCCTCAGTCAACCTTTGATAGTATGCATATCAATAAATTCATTTCTTTTCTTTTTCTCTTAAAATTAATCATCTACAGTGGCTCACAAAAGTGTTCGTACACTTAGGAATTTCAATGAAATAGGGCTCTATCTATTAATTAAAATTAATATTTTAGAATCGGTATTTAAGAGTAAGATCTATGACTCATTATTAACAAAACTACATAAAATATTTTAAAAACATAGCAAAACTTTTTTTTTGAAAAAAACACTAATCAAAAAATTTACCTCACAAAAGTCTTCGTACACTTAAAAAAATCTCTGTATATTTGTAAATATTGTAATATTTCGCTAAAATTGTACTTAATAGGATATTATTTAGCACCCACAAAAGTTTTTCAAACACCTGGAAATAGATTTAATTAGTGTTTTTGTAATTTCTGCATGAAAGTTGATGCCTTCATCGAACATTGCTGTTTTTACTTCGCTTTTTGTTTCAATGCTGTGTTTTCGTGTTCTAACTTCCAGTTACCTCCAAATATGTTTTACTGGGTAAATTCAGCAATTGAGGTGATGTTTTCAGAACTTGTGAACAATTATAAAGACGCTAGAGGCGAACGTTGAGAGCCATGTGCCTTGTATCATTATCCTGAAAAAAAACAAAGTTGTATATGTTACCCATATATTGGCCTGATAATTTTAAATTGCCTTTTAAAATATTAGAACAAAGATCGTGATTTATTATGCTATCAATATATACCAAATTACCAAATCCTGATGCTGATATGCACCCGCACACAAGAACAACTCCACTGCCATGCTTAACTGTTCCAACTAAGTTCTTTGAATTAAATTCTTAATTTTTTTTTCTCCATATTATTATGCACTCATTGGACAAAGAATGACATACTAGATTTAATCTGTAAATAAAACATTAATTTAATACGATTTGGGTTTATTTATCATTGATTTTGCTAAAGAAAGCCTAAGATTCCTGTTTTTCGCATTAACAAAAAATTTTCTATGGACAGAATACCTATTTAATGCAGCTGGGCTTACCATTCGTCGAACAATTTCAGGTAAAAATGAAGTAGAAACTGTTTCATTAAATTCTATAGCAACTTTTATAGCACTTAGACATGGATTTTTTAAGACTTTTCTAATTGTAAGTATTTGATCTCATTGCGTTCACTTAGATTGACGACCTCTTCATACTTAGTTTTCAATCCATTTTTTTTCTACAAAGCATTTTAATGCATACTTCACCATAGAATGGAATAAATTAACTAATTTTGCAATATTTCGAATTGATTTTCTACTATTATGAAGAAAAATAACTAATTTCAAACACTATTAGTCGTGACATTACGATTACAAACCATTTTTAATTAATAAATAGAATATTATGGACCAATTCTGCAAAATATAAAGCCAAGCGATTTTTTAAATGTCAATATAATGCAAAAATAAAAATAAAGCGACAAATAATATTTTTAATAATGAAATTATTCGAAAATGTTTCTGTGTACGAAGACTTTTGTGGCGTCTTCTTTCTGTGGCATCTCCTGTTTTCATTTATAGATTAAAAAAAAAATCCCTTAATGTTAAACAAAAAGGTTGTGTGTTATTTAGAATAACTTGAAGATAATATAAAAAACTTCTCTACTTCATATACGAATTTAATTTCAGGGAAATTTCTTTTTAGTACAAATTTTTAAAGTGTACGAACACTTTTGTGAGCCACTGTATAAAAATCGTCTGCCTAAGAAATTCTGAGTCGATTATAAATTGGTTAAATAATATATTTTTTAAAAAATAAAATTATCGTCTGTGGAAAATAGTCTCGTAGCTGGACAAGAATTCTGTTTACATAAAAGAATGATGGTTTGAGGTTAGAGAATGTGCTAGAATTTTCTTTTTAGATTTAAAAGAGGAAGCTCGAGAGGTGATGAGAGAGATGAGAAGAAGGATTTTTGGGTGCGCTCTTGCATGAGTACGGCTTGATGTAGTAAAGGATGGAATATTTTTTGGATGTTTCGGTAAAATATCGTCTGCAACAAGAGCTTTTCCCTCTATTATAGCTACAGTTTAATAAAATGAATTTGTAGCAGCCAAGGAGTGATTATTTTGACCTTCTACATTTATTTATTTTGTTTGTTTTTTTTCTCGCTGGCCATGACTTCTGTGCGGAGAAAGGGAAACCTGGCGATAATGTTTCTGCCCCTCTAACTGTAAATCGTCACATCCATGTAGAATACGGAGGGCCTACCCAGGCCCTGATTATCGAATAGGCGTGAAGAGAAATTATTCCAATATCAGAAGGTTTTCATTTTCATAATAAGTTTATTTTAGTCGTTCAAATATATTTCTGTACACATATTTACAGTACCAGACAATCTGGTAAATCCAAATTATTAAATAAATGTAACATTCCAAGATGCGTAAAATTCAACAGCTCTAATAATAAATTAAACATTCCATCCAAAACATTGCTATCGTCAAGGCAACGAAAAACTGGTTGCCACTTAGCATCCTATAAATACATCGCTCGCTCGCAGCAGGCGAGAAAGAAACGTCACTTTCATCGGAGGAGATTTCGCAACAAGGCACGAGAAGCAGGTGCTTCCCTTCGAAAAATTTTGAAGGGGCCCAAAATTGAGAAAGCAGAGCCCCCAAATTTTATTTAATTCCATTTCAAAATGCTAATTTCTTTTCAAATTACGATTTTCATCTTAATATATAGTAAGAAGTGTTTCTTATAAATCGCTTTCATAACAAATTAATTTTGCATGTAACAGATCCAATTCAACCAATCGCAGTTCGTTCATTATTTTAGATGTATGTTTAGATGTTGTACACTGAGTTGTAAGTAAAGCTGAATTTGGCTTTTATGAGCAACATGAAATATTGATAATTCATTGTCAAAATGGAGACGAGTATTTCAAAATGTTGATATTTTATGTTGAGCGTACATTCTGAATTCAACATTTTTATCCTAAGTTACATTTTTACGCTCATACCATTCAAAATGTTTTTTTGCACATTTTTCTTGATTGTATCCCATTCTTGAGTAAGCGGAACATATAATGGAATGCATAAATTTAACTGAGCCACTCTTTGCAATAATATTGGTAAGTTTTCGAATGTGTTGAATTTAGAAAGAAGGGGGGGCCCTAAAATGACACTGTGCCCACTTTCAGACGTGCCCGTCAGGCACGTCTGAACCCACGTCAGGTGTCTGTGCCCACTTTCTGACGGGACCGCATCACACCTTCCAATGCGCGCCAGTAACGAGTCCTCCGTTTTTACTTACAAGGAAGGTCTCCATACAGGCATACTCCGAAAAAAATACAGAATGTTCTTCTCATGAGGCTATATATGTTTATAAAAAAATTTTCGGCGGAACCTCATAGTAAAAAATTAATGAAAATTTCGTTATTTGGCGATTTATGTTCGGTTAGCGACAGAATGCAATTTCAAAAAATACTTTTTCACATCAAATACATTTAAAAGGAAAAAAAGTGTCATGCTGAACTTGTTTAGATAAATTTAATTCAAATAATTTTAGTTTTGACAGTTTTAGTTTCATTTAAGTATAATTTTGTTATATCAATATTTATATGTATTTATATTCAAATTTAATCATCAAAATTTGCGATTGAAAACGAAATTCATAGTTTAAATTAACTAAAATTGTTTCAAGCTCAAAGTCCAATAGAACATTGTCGACTCGATTTTGTTGCCACGGAAACAGCTGACTTTTATTTTTGAATACGCTTAAATCTATGAAATTATTGTTTCTCAATATGAATTTTTCATTTATGAAAATAATTTGTTCCTGAGGTAAATTAAATAACTACAGCAATGAACAATATACATATGGAATTCAATATATATATATATGTATGTATGTATAGAATATATTAAATTCGCTCATTGTTTATGGTTAGATTCATTAAATACAATTTAAATGCATTTAAAAAATCTATTAAGAAACAATTTTCAGTTACATTAAAATCGTTTGCTTCTGGTGGGGAAAAGAGCTGTTCGCCAAATCGCGTGCCACTTGGTCTTTTCACGCCAAACATTCGAAAATATTTTATTTTTTTACACCATATCTAATGTGATTCCGCCGCTAAATTTGATTGATCCTTTATTACCTACATGAGTAGTTTAATTAGTATTTTTTTTTTCAAAAAATTCTGAGTATGCCAAGTATGGAGACCTTCCTCGTTACTTACACAAGAACAATTTCTGAAGCTTTTTCGCAAACTAATTAAATATGTTCGGGATGTGTGCAGGGAACATAGCTAGTTTCAAATGCATTTTAATCGTTTCAAACATAAAATACATAATTATAACATAATTTTGTCGAGTCCTTTCAAATGTTATGAAAGTCGGATGCATAGATCACTTACAGGGACAATCAAAAGTATCCCACTACATGACGGTCAATGGGGAAAAAAGTTTCAAATGCATTTTAATGATGTTACACTCATTCGAACATAAGAAGAATTGGCATGAGTCTATGAAGTATATACTAAAATATGCATTCCGTACAATCTGTGATGCAAAGAAATTTTATTATTAAATTACAGGGCCACACAAAAGTATTCCACTACATAATGCTATACGGGGAAACATTGTTTGGTACGTGTTTTAATTCTATTCAACTATTTCACATTTTATGAATAAGACATACGTTGCTGAGGTGTAATAAAAATTACTTCCTGCATTTTTACAGAATTACAAAGATTTCGACTACTATACTGTATCCGAAGTACGCTCTACTATATCAGCAAGATCTGAATATTTTTAAAACTTCGTTATCGTACGAACGCACCTCATTTGCTACGCTTCGCATGCAATTTCCAACTTGTTACTTACTTACACAAGCAATTTTTGGAAGCTTTTTAAATATATTCGGGATGTGGGCAGTGAAAATGGTAGTTTCATCGCCCCACCCACCCGCTAACCGTCTTTCAATATCTTTCATGTGGCAGCTCAATTTGTCCGGTTTCAATTTCTCAATTTTTCCCCCTTTTCTATTTGGAGGCCAAGGCATTCGGGTCGTAAGTAAAGAAATTTGGCGCTATTCGGGGTCGCGACTTTTTTAACCGACTTCGAGGAGGAGGTTATGATTTCGACCTCCATGTATTTCCTGTTCACTCTTGAATTCTTTAAATATGAAATTCTTTCTTTTGTTTGAAAGTATAAGATACCCATGGGGTCCCATTTCAATTTCATTGAATTCTGATTATTAGAACTTTTATAAAATAAAACTAGTTGGATGTGTCAATCCCAAAACTTTCTTCTATCTCATAAGTACATTTTAATATATATATATATATATATATATATATTAAAAAAAAAAAAAAAAAAAAAAAAAAAAAAAAAAAAAAACGTGGTGACGCCAAAGTTACCCACTATCGAATTTCCTCGAACATTTGACCTAGCCTAATGAGATTCTGGTATCCGAAATCCTAAAACGCAAAATTTAATTAATATTCTGAGAAAATGAGCTTAGTAGTGCCTCATGTTGGGTAATTTATACTAAAACCTAATAAGCATCTATTTATGTCAAGACCTAACAGAATCTGAAATTTGATGGAATTTCGTCCATTAGTTCTTGAGTTATAACAAAAAATTTGCAAAACGTAGCACAGCAACACCATATCTTGGACAATTTATGCCAAAACGTAAAAAAGCGTCTAATTATGTTATGGTGTAAAAGAATCTGAAGTTTGATGAAATTCTGTGCATTAGTTCTTGAGATATAGCTAGTTTAAAAAAAACCGTGTAAAATATAGCACAGCAGCACCATCAGTTAAAGAATTTATAACAAAACGTAATCATCGTGTAATTATGTTATATGTCATTTTGTAACAATGTATGTTTGATGAAATTCTGTGCGTTGGTTGTTGAGATATAGCTATCGGAAAAATTGTGCAAAATGCAGCATAGCTGCACCACCTGTTACAAGGTTAATACCAAAATGTAATCAGCGTCTAATTATGTTATATATTCTAGGGTAACAGAATCTAAAATTTGATGAAGTTCTCTGCATTAGTTCTTGAGATATAGCTATCGCAAAATCGTGCAAAATGTAGCATAGCAGCGCCCCCTATAGGGCAGTTCACACCAAAATCTTATCAGCGGCTATGTATCTCAAGGTATCACGGAATCTGAAGTTTGGTGAAATTCTGTGCATTAGTTCTTGAGATATAGCTATCATGAAAATCATGAAAAAGTGGCATAGCAGCGCCACCTGCTGGCCAATTTACACCAAAACTTAATCAGCGTCTATTTGTATCAAGAGGTCACATAATCTGAAGTTTGGTGAAATTCTGTGCATTAGTTCTTGAGATATAGCAATCTTGAAAATCATGAAAAACGTGCCATAGCAGCGCCACCTGCTGGCCAATTTACACCAAAACTTAATCAGCGTCTATGTATATCAAGGGGTCACAGAATCTGAAGTTTGGTGAAATTCTGTGCATTAGTTCTTGAGATATAGCAATCTTGAAAATCATGAAAAACGTAGTATAGCAGCGCCACCTGCAGGCCAATTTTCACCAAAAACCAATAGGCACTAATTCATATCAAGGTCTAACTGAATATAAAATTTTATTAAATTTCGAGCATTAGTTCTTGAGATAGAGCGCCCACAAATTTTGTCACATACAGACAGACAGACAGACAGACAGACAGACAGACAGACTCACAGACAGACATTTTCTAAAAATAGTCAAAACGTGTTCAGGACCTTCTAAAACGTATAAATCCGTCGAAAACCGGAAGTCGAAAATTTTCATGAATCCAATACTTTCTTCTTGTAAAGATAGAAGAAAGTAAAAAATGTGTATTTGATAAAATAATAATAATAATAATAATGATTTGTCGCAAATCATCTTTCATTGTTGCAACCGTTTTCAAATCATAAGCCTATTAAAACTATACATTCATATGTATTAGTGCCGAAGAGTTCGCAAGTTTTTTTTTATGTCGGAAAGTAATTTTTTAAGTATATTTTATTACTGTTTCAATTTTATTTTCAGATTAAAAAAAAAAAAAAAAAAAATACTTTTTTTTCCGAAACCAGCTGGAACCGGTTCTAAAATTGAAACAATCATAAAATTAAAAAATATGTAACTATAATCGAAAAACTAAAAACTAGCCCGGTCGCATTTTCAGAAGGAATCACGTTTTGAGCACCATATCACCAGAACATGGCGTGGAGATGAAGTCAATGCTACGCACCCTTTCTTGTTTGTGACGTCAAACGCCTAGCGAATAGCAACCCTTCCTTCTGCAAAGAGATCGCGTTTATTGTTCATTTGTTTTTCCGTAAATGTTATCAAGCAAAGACTATAATGAGAGGAAATGTTATTCATCGTTGTGTACAATTAAAACATAGCTTAAAACAAAGAGTTTTTTCAAATTGAAATGATTTCGGATTTAAAAAAAAAAAAAAAAAAAAAAAAAAAAAAAAAAAACGACGATTGGCGTTTGGCGATGCAGCTAGCTGAACGTTCTCGTTTTCGCCAACTCGCCAAGGCTGGTGCTCAAAACGTGATTCTTTCTGAAAATGTAGCCCGGTCATCCTCACCTAGTTTATGAAAAAAATAAAATAAAAATAAAAATATTAAAATTTGAGCGAGATGTTTGAAAATATACATAGACTTAAGGGGCTACTTCACTTAAATGAAAAGACCCGTTCGCTAATGCTAATCCTATGGAAGAAATTTATAAAGATATCTCTCGGTTGCATTTTAAAATTCTTAAATGGATTTTTTTTTAGCATTGGATAGCTGAGATCGATCTGTATGCATGGCGTTTTACACCTTTTTTATTTTATTTACAGAATTTTTTATAAGAACGCTTTCATTTTCGGAACCGGTTTGGAAAGCGAAAGCTTCCCCATATAAAATATAAGCACCCAAAAAGAAAAAAGGCCTGCATTCAGACCCATCTCAGCTATCCAATGCAAAAAAAAAAAAAAAAAAAAAAAAAAAAAACTCATTTAAAAATATTAAAATGCAAGCGAGATATCTTTATAAATTTCTTCCATAGGATTAGCATTAGCGGACGGTTCTTTTCATTTGACTGAAGTAGCCCCATTAACATTATCTTCCGGGACTTTTCCAGTTCATAGTGTGGCGTCTTAAAAGATGATTCGGTTTCAAAAAACTTTGCGTTCTTGAGCAAAAGAAAAAACTAGTCGTTGGAGGCCACCGATATACTTACCCATCATGGATATGCATAGTACAATATATGAAAACATAACAATTTATAAAATGCATTACAATTCCAAAACAAAATATAAACGTATATTTAAGTATTTTTAACACATCGTCATGCTCTATTAATGAATTTCTGATGAACCCATTTCGATAAATTGCATGAAACGCCAAACTATTCAAGTAGCACTGAATTGCATAAAAAAAAACATCCTTATAACTCTAAAAATAATTATCATATTCACTAACGGTTTCTTGCATCGAATTAAGTGTCTCATTTGCAATTAAAATATATCTTTGAATTAAAATTGGAATGAAATACAGGGTGATGAAAAATCGAAGAATGTGGAAAATAGGATTAGAAATATCTCAACAACTAATAATCCGATTGACTTCGTTTTTTATGCAAAATTTGAGTTATTTTATTGCCTTTTACGTCCACTCCTTAGAACAAAAAAATGCGAAAATTTTTATGTACCTTTCATCAGAGCGAATTTTTCGAGAGTTCGAAAAAAATAGTTCCGGATCATCGAGGTTGCTGATATTAAATAGGGTTCGTCCCATTCTTACATTCTAACTACATACAAAATTTCAAGTCTCTATCTCAATTTGTTCGTGAGATAGAGCGTTTACAGACAGACAGACGGACGGCAAATTTTTTTTTCTAAAAATATGTTTGTTCGGAATCTCCACTACCTGAAACGTGTAAATCCGTCAAAAAAATTTTTTTTTTCTATTTTCAAAACGATTGCAATACTTACCCTATACTACGCAGGATGGATAAGTAAAAATAAATAAAATCGAGAACCGCTTGCCTCTGAAAGTTGAAAGTTTTGACATTTAAACTTTTTCCCTGCGTCGACCACTTAAACGTTTAGAAGCCGGAGGCAGTCACTTGTACCACTCAACTCTGCCTTCTATCGTAAGGGACAATATGCACTTTTTATCTCTGCAAAAATGCACAAAGAAAAAAACAAAAGATTAAAAAATAAAAAAACTATTAACTCTTTAACGTTGAAAAAAAAAAAAAAACTTAAAATAAACCTTAAGGGTGTTCTCGACTGCTCCGCTGAACAAGCGCAAAACTCTTTCACACATTTAGAAATTCATTTTTTAACAGAAACGTATCAAATTGGAATGCCTGACTACGGAAGCGATTTCGAATAGAACTTAGTTTTCCATTTTGTAATCATTACATTACCTATTCAATTTTAAGCTATTTCGATCACGGGATCACCCGTTTTTCTCCTATGCTTTTCGACCGGTTTTTCTGCTTTCGTCGGGAAATGGGCTCAAAAACGTTCTCTTTGAAGGCTTGTTATAAAAAATCTATTGCGTTTGTAAAAAAAAAAAAAAAAAAAAAAAAAAAAAAAACAGAAAAATGACTGACATAACAAGCTTTCAAAGTGGATATTTTTGGACACATTTCCCGACGAAAGCATAAAAACCAATCGAAAAGTAGGAGAAAAACAGGTGGTCACGGGATCGAAATAGCTTTCTTTCTTTCTAACCGATGACCAGGCCCCTACCTGCCGAGTTTTCTCAGCTTAACGAGTTGATCGAAATAGCTTAGAACTGGACAGGTAATGTAATGATCACAAAATGGAAAACTAAGTTCGATTCGAAAGTGCTTACATAGTCAGGCCTTCCAATGTCCGTTAAAAAATGAATTTGTAAATGTGTCCAAAAGTTTTGCGCTTGTTGAGCGGAACAGTTAAGAACAACCTTAAAAGAGGCTACTTCAGTCAAAACAAAAGACCCGTTCGTTAATACTAATCCTATGGGAGAAATTTATAAACATATCTCGGTTACATTTCAATATAGTTCAATGAGTCTTTTTTTGCAATGGATAACTGAGATCGATCTGTATCCAAGCCGTTTTTAGGGGCGTTCGTAATTATGTAAATACGTAGCACCTATAGTGGTCGTTCAGTCCGTCCGTCTGTCTGTCCGCATATAACAACGCAAAAACTACCCAACCGAATCGTTTGAAATTTAAAATACGCAATTATTACATAATTCTGTCGAGTCATTTCAAATTTTTTGATAATCGGACGCATAGATCAATGACAGGGGCAATCAAAAGTATTCAATTACATTATGGTCAATGGGGGGAAAAGTTTCAAATGCATTTTAATCGTTTAAAATTTTAAATACATAATTATTACATAATTTTGTCGAGTTACTTCAAATTTTTTGAAAATCGGATGCATAGATCAATTACAGGGACGATCAAAAGTATTCCGTTACATTACGGTCAATGGGGAAAAATTTTCAAATGTGTTTTAATGGTGTTACACTCATTCGAACTTAATAAAATTGATAATGCATCTGTGAAGTACATATTATAATATACATTTTACATAATTTGTGGTGCACAGAACATTTTTTATTGATTTACAAAGCAACACAAAAATATTCCATTACATAATGGTACAGGGAGAACATTGTTTGGTGAGCGTTTTAATTGTAACTCACTATTTGCAACTTTATGAGATTGATATAGGAGAGTGATATTTTTAAAACTTCGTTATCGTACGAACGCACCTCATTTGCTACGCTTCACGTGCAATTTCCAACTTGTTTACTTTTTATTTCATTTTATTTATTTATTATTTTTTTTACAGATATCTTTTTATGCGAACGCTTTCATTTTCGAAATCTGTTTGAAAAGGGAAAGAACATATCTACAAGCAAAAATCGAAATTGTAAAAAACGGCTTCCATTCGGAAAAATCTCAGCTAGTCAAAACTAGAAAAAAAAAATCATTTAAAAATATTGAAATGCAATCGATATATCTTTTTAAATTTCTTTCATTTGACTGAAGTAGCTTCTTAATTTATTAGGACGAGTTGAGCGAATCCTCTACTAGGCTACACAAATTACATTTTGTCCTACACTTTACAAAAAAAAAACTACTTAGTATTTAGATTTGAAATTAAACATAAAAATAAATTACGATCTGTAGATTTGCACAATATTATTTATTTATTTTTAGTTTAATTAATTTATTTTACACGTTTTACCATTACGGACGCAGTTTTGCAAATAAAAAATGAAACAACTATATTTTCTGAAGAAAAAATAAATCATGGATTTAGTAATTACAGATAGAATCATGATTAATTAAATAAATAAAATATATTTTAATCAAATACACTGTTCTTTTTATGTGAAATCATCTATGCAGACGATACTTAAGGAATTTTAAAAGAATTAGATTATGATTATTTTTTTGAAAAGTGGCAACAACAGAATTGTAAACAAGTAAAATTAATTGTTAAATTCGTTATATAAAGTGTTATTTGAATATGAAGATTGAAAATTGAACAAATGGAACATATTTACTATTTAAAAGTAATTACTATTAGTATTATTTTTAATAGGTTTGCTGTTTAAAAACAATTTCTGGAATTTGTATGGATTTATATTTCTAAAATTAAAATTCGTTAAAGTAAATTGTAAAATTACGTTTTTGCAAAAAAAAAAAAAAAAAAAAAAGAAAGAAAAGAAAAGAAATCAAAACTAATACAAAAAAAACATTGTTACTTTCAAATATTTATTAGCTAATCCAAACAAAGCATGGCTTTTGCTAGTCATAAAGAAATTATAATCCTATAATGAAAAAATAAAAATAAGCAAAATTTAAATATATTTTCGGTAATTACTTAAAACAAGCGACGAGACACGGGAAGAAAACAATAAAATCCGGCCGAGGAGAGAATAAGCGTGTCTTATCAAAGGAATAAATATCCTGCAGTTAGAACGGACGGGAGAAAAAGGAATTATCGATCTTGGCGTCCATGCCAAAACTGGGAGAATGTCAGCATTCGATGCGGAGAAGGAGGGAGGGGGGGGGGTTGCCGCCAATATTTTCGTCTTTTGGCGGCGGCAACGATCATAGCGGGATGAAGCTAATTAAATCCCACGCTTATTGGTCGGTTACTGAGATCTAAGGCTGCATGCACACAAGGCCGTAGCCAGAAAAATATTTCGGAAAGAGATTTGAGATCATAATTTTTATCGTTCTCATTTTAGATTAATTTTTAGGTGCGTTCGTAATTATGTAAATACGTAGCACCTATTGTTGTCGTTCAGTCCGTCCGTCTGTCCGCATATAACAACGCAAAAACTACCCAACCGAATCGTTTGAAATTTAAAATACATAATTGTTACATAATTTTGTCGAGTCATTTCAAATTTTATCAGAATCGGATGCATAGTTCAATTACACGGACAATCAAAAGTATTTTGTTACATTACGGTCAAAGGGGAAAAAAGTTTCAAATGCATTTTAATCATTTGAAATTTAAAACACACAATTATTACATAATTCTGTCGAGTTATTTCAATTTTTTTGATAATCGTGTGCATAGATCAATTACAGGGGCAATCAAAAGTATTCAATTACATTATGGTCAATGGGGAAAAAGTTTTAAATATATTCTATACGTTTGAAATTTAAAATACATAATTATTACATAATTTTGTCGAGTTATTTCAAATTTTATGAAAATCGGATGCATAGATCAATTACAGGGACAATCAAAAGTATTCCGTTACATTGCGGTTAATGGGGGAAAATGTTCAAATGCATTTTAATGGTGTTACACTCATTCGAACGTAATAAAATTGATATGGATCTATAAAGTACATATTATAATATACATTTTGCATAATCTGTGGTGCAAAAAATATTTGTTATTGATTGACAAGGCCACCCAAAAGTATTCCATTGCATAATGGTATAGGGAGAACATTGTTTGGTGCGCATTTTAATTGTAATTATTTACAATTTTATGAGATTGATAGATGAGAGTGATATTTTTAAAACTTCGTTATCGTACGAACGCACCTCATTTTCTACGCTTCACGTGCAATTTCCAACTTGTTTTTATGAAATCAGTACTTTAGGGGACTGGTAATTTCGGTTTACAAATATGGATATAAACGTACTAATCCCCTTAAAACATCCGTTTAACTATCAGAAATATAAATTTACGCAATAACAAAATTAAGGTCTTTAAGCAAGTAAATGATCAGCAAATCCTCAAAATTTTTTATTGTAGAACATTTAAGTTAAATAATCGTGAATATTTCATACTTTCTTGGCCACAATGTCTTGAAGGTATATTCGAAACTCCGATGAAAATAATATTTATTTTATGAGGTAAAATTCACCAGTGCTGACATTTATTGGTTTGGTTTTAAATCAAAAAACACTCAGCTGTATAGAAGTAAAGTAAAAATGCAAAAAATTCGAACAGTTAATTTTTTTTATGAGGAAAATAATGGAAGTACACATTCGTGCACTTCAGGTCTGAAAAGGATAGGATCCATTTCCGGTTTCTTCATAATAGAACGGAGGAGACTGAACAAAAGAATCGGGAGATCCATCAAACTTGAGGGAAAGAGTAATCTTTTGCCTGCAAAAACTCATTAAATATCAGAAAACAGTGTGTCGCCACAACAAACATGCCGATGGCTAACCGCAAGAAATGGTCACAGTAGCGTAGCTATGTTTTTTGGCGCCCCTAGGCCTCGGCGTCCGGGGCGGACGCCTCCCCCCCCCCTTAACTACACCACTGAGTGGTCAGGTCTGTTTTGGCCTTACAGGTGCAAACACACGGACATACAAACTAGAGGTCTGCACGGGCCGAAATTTCCAGGCCCGAGCCCGGCCCGAAAGTTAAAATTTCGGCCCGGGCCCGGCCCGGCCCGAACGAAAGAAATATTGGCCCGACCCGGCCCGGCCCGAAAGTTAAAACTTCGGCCCGAGCCCGGCCCGGCCCGAACGAAAAAAATATTGGCCCGACCCGGCCCGGCCCGAAAGTTAAAATTTCGGCCCGAGCTCGGCCCGGTCCGGAAAAAAGTTTAAAATTCGGTCCGAACCCGGCCCGGCTCAAGTGAATTTCTACAGAACATTGATCTTTAATCTTATGGAAGAGTTCTGACCAAAAAAAATTATATTAGTCTTTTTTTTTTTATGTTTATAATCTCCATTTATGCGGAAGTGCCGTAGGTTGCGATATTTACGCTTTTAAATGAATCTTTCTTTGTTGTATGTAAATGTTTCAGTTATCACTAGTATTATTAATCCATATTCCCTGTAATGGAGACAAAAAATCGAAAAAGCGGTATATGGTAAAATTTCCAAAGACAAAATCGCTTTGGAACGAAAAAAAAAAAAAAAAAAAAAATACATTCCCTTCTTAACAGATGTAAATGTTTAATATATTTTTTTCTCCCATATTGTCGTATTCATTTTGCATGGATGAACATTTTAAAAGAAACTTTCAGTTTTCAGTTTAAAAAAAAAATTCCGTCATAATCATGTTTTTTTTTTTTTTTTTTTTTTTTTTTTTTTTTTTTTTTGTGTGTGTGTGTGTGTGTGTGTGTGGGTGTGTGTTGTTGACTTCTATTTTAAAACGCCTAGTAATCTATGATTCTTTAAACGGAATAAATTCTAATGTTTAATTGTAGAATAATGACGGCTTAAAAGTATATGCCTTTTTTACAAACATTTCTGGACAAAGCCAAATATTACTGATTTATAAAACGTCGAGAAAAGGATTTTCATATAGGAGGATTCAACAGGAACTGATTATTTTGGTCCATGAAAACTAGGAAGAATGGAATCAGTCTCGGCTTCGTACGGAAAAAAAAGTTAGGCCCGGCCCGTCCAGCAAAAAAATTAAGGCCCGAGCCCGGCCCGGCCCGAAAGATTAGTGACTAGGCCCGGCCCGACCCGGCCCGAGTCTTCAGAAGTAAGGCCCGAGCCCGGCCCGGCCCGAATGCCATTATTGGAAATCGGCCCGCGGGCCGGGCCGGGCTCGGGCTTCGGGCCGCGGCCCGGCCCGTGCAGACCTCTAATACAAACTGCCTGCAACTGTCGGCTTTTTAGGTGCGTCCGTAATTATGTAAATACGTAGCACCTATTGTTGTCGCTCAGTCTGTCCGTCCGCATATAACTACGCAAAAACGACCCAACCGAATCGTTTGAAATTTAAAATACATAATTATAACATAATTTTGTCGAGTAATTTTCAAATTTTATGAAAATCGGATGGATAGATCAATGACAGGGACAATCAAAAGGATTCCGTTACATTGCGGTCAAGGGGGAAAGATGTTTCAAATGCATTTTATTGGTGTTGCACTCATTCGAACATAATAAAATTTATATGCAACTATAAAGTACATATTATAATATGCATCATACATAATTTGTGGTGCAAAGAACATTTGTTATTGATTTACAAGGCTACATACATAATGGTCCATTACATAATGGTATAGGGAAAACATTGTTTGATGGGCGTTTTAATTGTAATTAACTCTTTACAATTTTATAAGATTGATATAGGAGAGTGATATTTTTAAAACTTCGTTATCGTACGAACGCAACTCATTTGCTACGCTTCACGTGCATTTTCCAACTTGTTTTATTGTACCTACGCGGTATTTTTTATCTGTATTGACATTCACGAGAAAAGTAGGCATGGGCAAATCGGAACTTTGCCCATGGGCCCCTGAATACATACATTAAATTATAATATATTAATTTTCTTAAATATGTTGAAGTTATTAAATTGATCTTAAACTAATATAACAAATTGTTAAAGTTATTTTTAGGATTTTAAAAGTTTTCATTAAGGTTAAAAAGGCGCATTTTTAGTAATTAAGGTGTATTTAATTCAGAATTGACGGTGCAAATAATTTTCTTATCTAATGTACGAAACTATGTTTATGCATTACCCATACACCTATGAGTGACCAGTAATTCTGTTTGAATAACGTTGCAATGATTCGAAAGGGGTGCCCCAATTCATTTTTGCCCGGGCCATAATCGGGGCCTGGGGCCTTGCAAATCAAGAATCTTTCGTTCAAGTCGGGTTGAACTCCTAATTTTTTGGAGATGATTACATATGAGGAGCCCAGAAGCCAAGGGGTACAAGTGACAAAATTTAGATTTCGAGTAAATTGAGTTCAAAGTTAAGCATCAATTGTAATTCAACGAATTGAGATATGGAAATTTTGCTTACTTCTTAGTGATCTTTGAACTCTTATTTCAATAACTGTTTTAAAAAAAGTGGAATACAATTTTTCTTTTTATTTATAACTAAGCAATGTTTATCGTCATTCGGCACTTGTACCCCTTGGCTTCCAAGCAGTAATGAAAACTGCTTGAAAGCTATAGGGTACAAGTGCCAAATGAACACAAGAAATGAAAAATTATTAAATAAAAAGTTGTATTTATGAAAAAATTAAGAACAATGTTGATACAAATAAGTGAAAGGACAAAATTTTGTTTTAATATAAATTCTAAAAAAGAAAAAATTATGAAATAAAAAAATGAATTTAAGAAAAATTTATGAACAATGTTAATATAAATAAATGAAAGGAAAACTTTTGTTCTAATATAAGTTTTAAAATTTTATTATAAGTTTAGAAACATTGGAATTTCATATTTTTTAAAATTTTTATGATTTTGGTTTGTCCGTCCGTCTGTCCTAACTCTCGTAAATATATTCGGATTGCCCTGAAATTTTGGGGAATTATTCATGTTTACTTCAACACGAACTTATTGCAAATGACTCGTGCAATGACTCTGTGCAACTTATTGCACATATTTCTAACATGATTAGTTTATTTACAGGGGCAATCAAAAATTTCCCGTTACATTACGGGTTATGGGAAAAATCGTTTTAAATGAATTTGAAATATGTTACACCTTGTCACATGTTAAAATTTAAATGCATTTATGAATTGCACTAAAATAGACATTCTATAAAATCTGAGGCGAAAAGAATAGTTATTAATTATTTACAGGACCATACAAAGATTTACATTACCTAATAATAAAGAGGAAATTGTTTGCGACTTGTTTTAATTATATTACAATTTTCATGTATAATAAAATTAATGCATATCGCTGAGGCTTAATATAAATTATTTCGCACATAATACAAAGTACACAGTATTTACAGGGACACAAAAAAAGATTTCAAATAGGACCGAATTACTGTATAATTATCGATGATGACTGATGAATGAACAAAATGCTATTTTAATTATGATTTGCGCTTTTAAGTTTCACTAAATGTATACACGTTATATGATATACAGGATCACACACAAATTTTTATACATGGTCATCGATGAATGATAATTTCTGGAAATATGATTTCAGTAGTCTTAAGTGTGTTTAATTTGAAGTAAATTTCAGCTAAATACTGGCGTATAATAAAGGTTCAAGATAAACTACAGGATGAACAAAAGTATACAAGTGTGCTTCCATCTATTAATATAAACTGCTGAAAGAGAAATTTCAAACTGTTATGCGTTTTCTTGCTAAACTAATTTTTTCCCATTATACAGTATATATCAACCGACAAATAAAACACAGGGCTGTTAAAAAGTATCAGAATACATATTTGGCAATGGACTGTAACACTTTATTACCCTCAATAGCAAAAATTTTTAATGATTTCAGGGAGTGTTCGAAAGTGTTTCATAATCCATGCTTAACGCATGATTTTTCTTACTTGATAACAGTTAAAATGCACATATTTAATGCATAAAAAAAGCAAATGGCTTTGTATGTATGCCGTTGGTCGTGCTTCTGCTATATAGATGTTAACGGACACAACTGCACTTATACCCCTTGGCCTCCAATCGTTTCACAGTTTTGGGAAAGAGATTAAGTGACTGACCCAGTACATAATGAAAAAAATCACTCTTAACTCTTTACCTACAAATAAATAGACATATTTCCAGATAGCCTGTGCACTTAACTCCTTTTTTTAAATTTTGTCACTTATACCTCTTGGCTTCTGGGCTCCTCATATATCATACAGATGACATATATAGATGATTTTATATCATTAAGCGATACAGAGAGAGACGAAATTTCATCCTCTTTTGTCGAAGTAGGTCTACGCGATTTAATATTTAGCGATTTAGAATAGCATTTCTTTAAAACACGTTTGAAAGAAAAACCGGTCGAAAAGCAGGAAAAAAACGGATGATCAGGATCGAAATAGCTTAGAACTGGATAGGTAATTTAGTTATCATAAAATGGAAAACTAAGTTTAAGTGAAAACTAGTTAAACTAACCTTAAATGAAAACTAATGATTTATGCATATAAATCATTTCAAATCGCATGTGTATTTCAATTACATCGACAGTAAAGTGTATTCTGTTGCACTGCTGCCCATTTGAAAAAATAGTTTCAAGTGTCTTTTAATAATGCTCTGAATACAATACCACTCCTCCGAATACAATGAAACAGACATGCATTTATGAAATGCACTAAAATTTACATGCAGGATCTATATGAAAATATCGTGGCTATAAATATATGCATGCAGGATCTATAGGGAAATGTCGTGGCTATAAATATATGCATGCAGGGTCTATAGAGAAATGTCGTGTCTATAAATATATGCATGCAGGATCTATAGGGAAATGTTGTGGCTATAAATACAGGGAGAACAAAAAGTCCGTAAAAACTTTAAAAATTCATAAAAACCGAAAAAATAACCAAAATGAAAAACGGTTTGCAGGGTTAGCATCCATAGGTCACGGGGATTTTATTAAGACAGAAATAAAAAATAATTCAAAAAACAGCCGACAGATGGCGCTGGTACTTGCGATTTCAGCGGAAATATGCAAATGAACCGGTTACAGGAGCTTGAGCTCCTAATCCACAATTAGTTCACCGTTGTGAGCCGTGAACTTGATCAAGGATGGAAGGACTACGAAGGACAAAGCTTTGTTGGTGAAGTTATTTTACATGAGCAAGGAATCAGCGACTATTGCTTTGCGTAAATTCCGATTTCAAAAGGATTTGAGGACGGGAAAGGGGCCTTTAACAGCGGCAGGGCTCATAAAGCTTGTTCGGCGGTTTGAAGAAACATTATGTTCTTTATTTGGGTATCTTTTCTTTGATTTGGGTACATCAGCGCCACCTACTGGCTGTTTCTTGAAATTTTTTTTCATGTCTTAAAAAAATCCCCGTGACCTATAGATACTAACCCTGCAAACCGTTTTTCATTTCGGTTATTTTTTCGGTTTTTATGAATTTTTAAAGTTTTTACGGACTTTTTGCTCACCCTGTATATGCATGCAGGGTCTATAGGGAAATGTCGTGGCTATAAATATATATATATACAGGATGTATTATACAAACTTTTAGTTAAATCAAAATATTATTTATATTCTCTCTTTTGTATTGTAGGGTTCGGTGCAGGACCTTCCCATGATGCTAGTCGGCAACAAGACGGACGAGGAGGAGACGCGGGAGGTTCCGACGGCGGAGGGGGAGTCGACCGCCGAGAAGTGGAGCTGCAACTTCATGGAGACGTCCGCAAAGACGAACAGCAACGTGAAGGAGATGTTCCAGGAGCTGCTGAACATGGAGAAGTCGAGGAACGTCGCACTCCACCCGGAGAAGAAGGGCATGTTCAGGAAGGAGAGGCTGAAGGGCAAATGCAGGATCATGTGAACAAGCAGACACCTTTTTGGAAGGGTCCCCTGTAAATAACTTATATTACGTAATCTCTTTTCGTTTGAGTGATATAGAGTTCCACAGTGGTGACGTCATAACTCCAGAATTCGGGTAAAAAAGAAACCTGAAGAGTTCAGAAAAAGATAGAGATGAAGCAGGATCGTGTAAACATTTAGAAGCATTTGGGGGGGGGGGGGTCCCTGTAATTAGCTTATATTACAAAATCTCTTTCAGTTTGACTGATATTGAGTTCATAACAAACCACAGCGTTCAGAAAAAGATAGAGATGAAGGGAAAATGCAAGATCATGTGAATATTTAGAAGCAGACACTTTTTTGGGGGGTCCCCTGTAATTAGCTTGTATTACATAATCTCTTTTCGTTTGAATGATACAGAGTTCATCAGTGATGACGTCACAACTCCAGAATTCGGGTAAAAACAAACCACAGAGTTCAGAAAAAGATAGAGATGAAATGTGTTGTTTTATCGTGAAGTTAAAAATTCAACCCTGAAACTGATTTAAACACTAGGCACTTTTAAAAATACTTGCGGATCGCTTTTCAAAGCTTCACCCAGTTCAATGAATTCAGCCTTTGAATCTGATATCTGATTTCATATCGAAAGCTTTTTTGATGGTACATAGAGTGCACCTCTAAACTCTATCGGTTTGTTTTGAATGCGGGGTTGAGTTGTCTGTGATGTCACACTGATGGAGATCTATTGATGGACATAAACCATCGTTCAGAAATAAAAACTAATTTTCCTTCATTGCGCAATCATTTGACAGCTAAAATTGGATCATAAATCTACTTAAGTAGAAATCAACGTAACATTGAAAAAAAAAAAAAAAAAAAAAAAAAACAGAAGAAATTATAACACATATCCTTAAACGATGTATAAATATAACCGTTAATTTGCATTCGGGGACCCCCCCCCCCCCCGAAAACTGCTGGGCTCAAAATCAAGGTCTTGGAAGCCTCGCCAGAATGTCAACGATACAGAATATTCTAGAAAAGTAGCTCTTGTTACACTTTTAAAAGCGTGAGGCGACAATGAACTTAAATAAGAGTTGTGTGTTACCCTCTGAATCAAAGGAAAAGATTTCGTAATTTTTGAAACTGTGGTGTAAATCAAGTGTACGGCAGTTTTTGCATTAAAAAAAATAACTTGCAGTTTTATTTGTAGTAATCGTAAATCTCTCTAACAAGGAAAAAAAGCTTTGAAAGTGAAAAAAAAACTGTGATGAAAATCAAATTTACTTTAGTTTTAGCATCAAAGTAAAAGGTTTCAGTAAACTTACATTGTAGTCTCTCTAACAAGGAAAAAGGCTATGAAATTTAAAAAAAAAATGTTTTAGTTAAGGCACCATACTAGGCACAGAAAAAGACCCGGATGGTAATGTAAAGTCTATGGGAGCGTTCTTTTCAAATATCACGCTCAAATTTTTTATATTTTGACACTTTTTTTGCACAAAATAAATGAGGACGATCCACAACCGGCCTAGTTTTTACTTTTTCGATTTTGCTTATATATTTTTTATATTACGATAGTTTCGATTTCAGAACCGGTGTAAAGCGGTTTCGGAAGTTAAAGTATTTTTTTTTTTTTAAATCTGAAACCGAAATTGAAAAAGTAAAAACTAAGCCGGTTGTGGATTGTCCTCATTTATTTTGAGCAAAAAAATCATGTCAAAATATGAAAAATTGGGCAAAATATTTGAAAAGAACGTCCTCATAGACTTTACATTATCATTCGGGTCTTTTTCTGTGCCTTAACCTTCCGTCTACCAGACAAAACACCCATTTATCTACGGCAACACCTAATTTTAATTCCGAACTTGCAAATGGCACCAGTAATATTTTAATATAATTTTGCTTTTACAATGAAAGCTTAAATTAAGGAATTCGTAATATCTAGACAAGTCCTTTATAAATTCCGGTGTCAATCGACAATTTCTCATTTTACCATTGACACCAGAAATATTGCTGTCGGGTCCAATGGACCCGTCTGGTAGACGGAAGGTTAAGTACAGTTACATTTCCCAGTAATCATAGTTTCTCTGTGAAAGAAAAAAGTTTTGAAATTGAAGAAACTACAATGTAAGTCACATTTACTACAGTTTGAATCAAGGAAAAGATTTTGAAACTGAAGAAATTTTTATGTAGGTTACGTTTATTATAGTTTAAGAAAAGATTTCAATCCACAATAATCGTAGTCTGTATATCAAGAAAAAAAAAAGTTTTGAAACTAAAGAATCTAGCCAACGTAAGCCACGATTATTATACCTTATGCAAAAGTAGAAGATTTCAGTAAAGTCACAGTTTAATTCAAAGATATTTTAGTTTTTATATCACAGAAAACGGTTTTAAAAGTGAAGTTTCATAGTTTCTGCATCAAGGGAATAAGTTTTGAAATTGACGAAACAAGGGTATAAATTACAGTTAACATAGTTTCACCATCAAGGGAAAATGTTTTGAAATTGAAGAAACTGGAATATAAGTTACGATCTCCATACTTTCTGCATCAAGGAAAAATGTTTTGAAATTGAAGAAACTGGAATATAAGTTACGATCTCCATACTTTCTGCATCAAGGAAAAATGTTTTGAAATTGAAGAAACTCGGACATGAGTCATAGTTACCATAGTTTCTGCCTCAAGGTAGAAAGTTTCGAAATTGAAGAAAGTACGTCACATTCGCTGTAGTTTTAGTTTCAAGATTTCATTAAAGTTGCAGTTTACATCACAGCAATCATAGTCTTTGTATGTAAGACAAAAGTGCAGAGTTTTCAAATTCAGATATTATGCCGTACACACAAATGTAGATTGCGACAGTATATCGGTAATAGCGTTTACAGAGATTCTTGTTGTTAAAATATGATTCTCCGGTCTATGTGCATTATAAGAATAATTACACGAAGGGATTCTAAATTATGGCAGTTATGTAGAAGTTAGTTATAACAATTTAAGGGTGTGTGATGTTCATTAACCCTAATGAGAGCAACTGCATGAAGGGATTCAAAATTATGGCAGTTATCAAGAAACTAGTTATCATTCCAATATAAAGAAATGTAATGTTCATTAACCATGGTGAGAGCAATTACGTGAAGAGATTCTGAGTCAGTCGAAGAATGTTTGCCTTTAAAAGTAAATAAAGCAAGAGTTAAGACAGAGTTTGTCACTTCTGCTTCAAGGAAAATGGAAAAGGAAATTCAAGTATTATACATTATATAAACATAAACTGAACTATTTTGTTGGTGTTTCACTATAGTGCTTTTAAGACTTCTAGTTGTTAAAAATGGATTCTACTGTCTGAGCGTTGCTAAGCAACGACTGGTGTGAGATTCTGCCATTTATGTGAGAAGCTGGTGAATCCAAAATGGCGCTATGGGGTGTTGTGTCGAACAAGTGGAAAGAATTACTATTTTCTATTATTCTGTTCATCAACTAAAATTTATTTGAAACTTTTCACTTGGTATGTCAGTTATGTTGTGAAAAAGGACATATAGTTAAAGGATGTGTATGGGACATATTTGGCAAAGAAGTTTGATTGATGAAAGGTTGAAGGAAAATTTTATCATGTTATTTAGAATGTAGGTAAAAGACTACTATAGATTCACGAAAAAAAAAAAAAAGCGCTGCTTAAAACATAAAATTGTATAAATACGGTTACCGTGAGATCTTCTTATATAGATGAGACATGATAACTCGAAAATTTTCATTTAAATCAAATTTTTAAAACAATCATTTCATTTATCTGTTCATTTGATATTACTTTTATGTGATGTATCAAAAAGTTGCATAAACTGTACTGTACAAATTAAGGGGATATTGGACGTTAAAAATATTATTTTTAAAAAAATCACCAAAGAGATATTAAATTTTGTGCAAATATACATTTCACTATAAGCATTATGCAAAATTTAAAAAATATTTTCAATTTTATTATAGTTATAAATTTGTTTACAAAATTTAAAATTTTGAAACAAAGTTTAAAAATGCTCCATGCGTCTTAATATTTGAGATACTTTAAAGGAAAAGGCAGAATTTAAGTATTATGCATTGTTGAAATTAATGATTTAATAATGATTTGAATATGTTATTAAATAATTATTTGAATCTCATTCACCATTTAAAATTTACATTTTAATCATTTAAAACTATGTTACACAAAAAAGTGTATCGATATTTTAATTTCTTGAAGAGTTAATTTTTTGGAGATTTTTCTCTGAATTCCATATCGATTTCCCACAAGATTTTGCTTTTTGATAAGTTAAAAATAAAATTTATTTATCTTAATGAATCGGAATTTTAAAATGCATGCACAATTTTCTTAGTAAGCAATATCGGGATTTTTACATATTAATTTCATGAATTTCGATTAAAAAAAAAAAATACGACGTACGGAGCATTTAATTTTTTTTTTAAGTTCAAAAACCAATTTTCAGAAAAAATATTTAAAGTACTTTATTAAAGTAGATTTAAATTGCTGTATTAAATGGCTAAAAATTTGTTTGTGTTGTAAAAAATTAAAATATTTCTAACTATGCAAAGAACCATCGCATATGCAACTGTTTTTAGGGAAATAATAACACGAAACGCAATATTTAACTTTGTTTCAAACATAAAATATGTAATGTGAACTTTAAAAAGTTCACTGCTTTCCTTAAAAAGTGGCAAAAATAATCAAAGATATGTTGCAAGTTTAAAATATACATTATATTTAAAACTTCTTAGTATTTTTAAATTTTTCCAAGCCCTTCATAATAAATAAATAACAATGGACTATTATAATATTCTGTGATGAAGGGCTTAGAAAAGCTTGAAAGTACTAAAAGTTTACAATAAAATGTTAACATCTCTTTGATTTTTTTAGTCAAATGAAACTCAAATGCAGGTCCACTGTCCCCTTAAATGCTGCCAAAAATTAATGTAACATTGCTCCACAAAAGCGTTGCTCCGGCATCCTTGCTGCCTCTTTTTTTATTGCGTAATTTAATCGATATAACTAGTGTTACGTTATGCGAATGTGTAGCATTACACCAGCTACTATATGAGTTTAAGTTACATCATTTCAAGAAGTTAAACTACTACATAAAATTGAAAGCAGCACTTTATGGAGCAATATGGCATAATTTTTTTTACAACGAGGAAATATTTATTTTTTAAATGTTTGAATTCATCTATGTAGTTTTTTTTCATTTGAAAAACAAAATCGAATGACAAAAGTACAAATATTCATTTGGTATTTTAAATTTTCATTATCGAATCTAACAATTTTTTTTAAAAAATGATCTTTTGAAAAAAGATGTTTTTAAAAATGATTATTTTAAAATTTTCGAGGGCATTACAGTAGAACCCCGGTAATTCGGACCCCGTTAATCTGGATCGGTTTGGTCATTTCTTTTTTCAAGTTTGAGAAGTGATTTGACTAATTTCAATAACATTAACTTCTTTCATCGTCGTATTCTGAATTTAAAAAAAAACTTTTTCTGAAATCTTTTCGGAAGAATACCTCAAGCTTTCTTATTTAAACTACATCCAACGAACTACTTATGCTCAAGCGGATGCGTGATCGCAAAAGTATATAAAGGTATAGAAAACTGGTACAGCAGAAAATTACAAACTTTTTCATTACAAAGTAAACATTTTTACTGTCTGTAAATATTCAATAAGTTTAACATAAAAGTGATTTTCTGTAAGTACGTTTTATTTTATTTTAATTTTTTTTTCTAATTCTCCGGATAATACGGATTTTCGATAATCCGGATTGGGTCTTGTTCCAATGAATCCGAATTATCGGGGTTTTACTGTACTTTCATAGTGTTAAAACACAATTCCCCCAAAAGAAATAAAAAGCACGTACATCGAAATAAAGTTCTTCCTTTTTTGATAGATAGAGATGAAACTATATTTTTGTAGCGCAACAACATATCTCAGAGATATTTTTAGTCTTGGATTTTCGGCTTCTGTTGTTAGGACAATTTATCAATTTTTTTTTTTTTCTTTAGCATTGGCGATTCTTTCGGCAACATTTAGGGAGAATGACGATGATTGCTTTTTCGATTTTGTTTACATATTTTTCATATAACGATAGTTTCAATTTCAGAACCGGTTTTAAAAGTTAATTTTTTTTTTTTTTTTTTTTTTTTTTTTTTTTTAAATCTTAAACCAAGATTGAAGAAGTAAAAACTAGGCCGGTTGTGGATCGTCCTCAACTATCTTGTGCAAAAAAATCATGTAAAAATATTAAAATTTGGGCGAAATATTTGAAAAAGAACGCTCTCATAGACTTTACATTATATATATATATATATATATATATATATATATATATATATATATATATATATATATATATATATATATATATATATAAACCTAATAAAACCAAATTTCTAAGTCTGGTGCAGTTTATGCATGAAGATGATTTCCTAAGATTATGTATTTAAATATAAATGAAAGATAGCATAATTTCCATTTTTTTTTTTCGGTAACAATTAATTGATTAACATACATTAAAAACTTTTATTTATTTTACTTTTTGCCAACTGACATACAATAAATTAAAAAAACAACAGCATAAACTTTATAGCTGGGCTTTTTTCCCCCCTCTAAGCAAATTTTAAATACTTCAAAATAATAAATGCTACAAATTTGGGGATTTTTCTGTTTTTGTTTTTTTAATTCAATTATCTATTAAAGCCAAGTTACTTTACTATTTTTTCTACAAAAGGTTTCTTTTAGGCAAAAGTTCGGGAAAACAGTCTTTAAATATAAATAAATGAAAACGAACAGCGAGTGAAAAGCAAAAGTTTTCAAGTGTAAGAAGGTTAAAAGCAATTGACAATGAAAAGCCTAGTTTTTTAGTAAAAAAAATAAAAGCAATTGACAATGAAAAGCCTAGTTTTCAAGTTACTAGAAATTAAAAGCAATTGACAATGAAAAGCCCAGTTTTTTAGTGAAAAAAATAAAAGCAATTGACAATGAAAAGCCTAGTTTTCAAGTTACTAGAAATTAAAAGCAATTGACAATGAAAAGCCCAGTTTTTTAGTGAAAAAAAATAAAAGCAATTGACAATGAAAAGCCTAGTTTTCAAGTTACTAGAAATTAAAAGCAATTGACAATGAAAAGCCCAGTTTTTTAGTGAAAAAAAAAATAAAAGCAATTGACAATGAAAAGCCTAGTTTTCAAGCTACTAGAAATTAAAAACAATTGACAATGAAAAGCCCAGTTCTTTTAGTGAAAAAAAAAAAAATAAATAAAAGCAACTGACAATGAAAAGCCTAGTTTTCAAGTTACTAGAAATTAAAAGCAATTGACAATGAAAAGCCTAGTTTTCAAGTTACTAGAAATTACAAGCAATTGACAATGAAAAGCCGTTTTTTAGGGAAAAAAATTAAAAGCAATTGACAATGAAAAGCCTAGTTTTCAAGTTACTAGAAATTAAAAGCAATTGACAATGAAAAGCCTAGTTTTCAAGTTACTAGAAATTACAAGCAATTGACAATGAAAAGCCGTTTTTTAGGGAAAAAAATTAAAAGCAATCGACAATGAAAAGCCTAGTTTTCAAGTTACTAGAAATTAAAAGCAATTGACAATGAAAAGCCTAGTTTTCAAGTTACTAGAAATTAAAAGCAATTGACAATTGACAGCCTAGTTTTCAAATATAAAGAAATTTTTTTACTGTGTACATTTTGAAAACAAACCAAAACTATAAAATTAATATTTTTCTTCTTCTAATTAATCAGAAACGTCATTTTAAGTATAAAAAACAAGATAATTTTTTAATGCAACAATTATTTTAGAAAATTTGAAGATTTTTGTGTCCAGACTTTCTTAAAAAGGTAGAGTATTACTTAATGAAGAAAAAAATGAATAAATAAAGAAAATAGTGTATTAATTTGCCGAAAGGATCGCCAATCTTTCCACAACACGTTGATATACTAAAAAGGCATTTTAAAACATCGACTATTGTTTGTGTAGTATTTTATAGGTATACGTATTGAATTTCAGTATTTTATAGATAAACGCATATGTATACATATAAGTGTTATCTTCCTAAGATTGCGGCCTTATTGTTTTAAAAGTCGGACTTTTATCGTCCGGGAGGTGGCGACATTTTAAATTAGCCATTTTAAACAAACTCTACTTCGACTGTGCAATGAATCTTGCTTATTAATTAAGCGCGGAACCAATCCTTATCTGCCACGACAGTTGTTCAGGAGTCATCGGGAGCCACGATACCATTATGTCAAATCGAAATGAACGGTATCTCGGTTATGGATGCTATTGCGAAAGATAGAAAACATTCGTAATCGGAAAATAACATTAATAATTAAAATAATACTCTTAGTAAAAATTACCGTAAAATGAAAAACAAAGCAGGACGCGTTTCGAGCTAAAGCTGAAGCTTACACGTGTCTGATAGGGGACAATGTCAGAGCTAAACATCTTCAATCTTTAGACACGTGTAAGCTTCAGTTGATGACGAGCTGTTATTGCTTTAGCTCGAAACGCGCCCTGCTTTGTTTTTGATATTATAGTGATTTGTACAAAGTGTAAAATTTTAATAATTAATTATCGATGTTTTTTTTTTCATTGGAATACATCATTATTTACTTTGACTGGTGGAGGCTATGATTCCCGCGACCGCATCCACTAATATCGCGACAGCTCACGACTGTTTTTTTTTTTGTGATTGAATCAACCCTAATCCATGACAAAACTTGCATAAAATCGTCAACTGAAAATGTCGCTATCTCGCGGACTTGCATTGTCCTCCCAAAAAAAAGTAACGGTAGGTTGTACGAAGAAATAGCATTCGAGTACAAACATGTGATAGCGGGTAATACGCTGGCAGTTCGCACACAGCAATACATTTTTAGCATTTTTTTCCGACGTAGTCTTTCTATTGTCCACTTTACCACTCTACTGTCGTGTTAGCTATGTCTAGAGTTGCCAGGTCACAAAAGGACGGAGGAAATAAAAAGTGGGACAACGGCTTTCGAATTGGGACATAAAAATGGAGTAAAGTCTACGAAAACTGAAGTTTTCTAAAGAAATTCTGTCTTTATAATGTCATAAGATTTCTAGAATATTTTTTCGAAGTGGCTACAAAAAATTTCGTTATAGAGAGGTCTGACTATAGGTTTTATTGTTTTAGATATGTAATATAGGGGAGAGTGGGGATACTTGAGCCACCTCTATTATCTCTACAGTTGGTCAATTTTTCTTTCTAAAACTGGCAACATATTTATAGTTCTGAACATGTAAAAAAGAAATCACATACCTTGGAACCATTTTGAAAGTATGGTGACTAACCCTTTGAGCTCTGCTGGTAGAATTTTCTACCACATAATTTTAATTCTGAAATGTCACAACGACAACAGAAAATTCGACCAAATTTATTTGAAAAAGGTTTAATGCATTTTTCGCGTATATTGTAAATCGGTTTTTTTCTTTGCGAAATACTGGTGCGAATGTGACATCAGGCTCAAGTATCCCCTGGGGGGGGGGGGGGATACTTGAGCCACGATGTAAAAGAAAAAGTAAAAATTTATTAGACATAGAAAAATAGTTCAAAATTAATTGAAAGTGGTTTTTAATTGAAGAAAAATTATCAAATTTTCATTTTCAATATTTTATTTTGTTTAAGAAATTATAAAAAATTTAAAAAATGGCTCAAGTATCCCCATCTTCCCCTATTAAAAAGGTCTTTAAAGGGTTATAAGATTTGTAAAGCATTTTTTGGAAGTGGCTATAAAAAAATTTCGTTACAGACAGGTCTGACTATATATTTTAGATAGATAAAGTATTAAAAAGGTCTTTATAATGTCATAAGATTTGTAGAGTATTTTTTTGAAGTGGTTATAAAAAAATTTCGTTACAGACAGGTCTGACTGTAGGTTTAATTGTTTTAGATATGTAATGTATTAAAAAAGTCTTTAAAGGGATCTAAGCTTTGCAAAGTATTTTTTCGAAGTGTTTATAAAAAAATTTCGTTCTAGACAGGTTAGATTTTATTGTTTTAGATGTGTTCCTTTCAGCTGGATTATAAAATGTTTCCATAATAGGTCTTGCGATAGGACTACAAACACTTTTTGTCATAGACAGGTTTTACTGTTTTGCTGTAAAGTATTTATTTCAAAGATACTGGAAATTTTTTTTCGAATAGACAAGTTTTTTCTTCACAGAAATTACTGCATAAAAATTTGTAGGGTATTCATTTCGAAAAAGCTACAAAAAATTTCGTCATAGGCAGGTTTTACTCTATTAGTTCGTTCGATTGAGTTAGTTATAAGCAGATCTGTTTTCACTGATTTTAATGCATTACATCCTCACAAAAGTTTATAAGGAATTATTGTCATGGACAGGTTTCACTGTAAGGTATTCCTAGCAAAAGACCCGAAAATTTTTTTGTTGTAGACAGGTTCTGTCTTCACAGTTTTTACGACCGGCATGGAGCTAAAGGACGTAATAGTAAGAATCTGTGCATTCTGAAAATTCCGAACTACACTGTAAAAAAATTTGAACCAAATTTTGGTGCTGAGTAGCTGAAACCATTAGATGCAACATTCGGTTCAACCTCGTTCCAACTGTTGGAACTATGCTTCAACAGGAACTCCAAATATTGGTTCAACACTTCACAGTGGCAGCCATTGAGCACCAAAGTTTGGTTCAAACCAGGGCCGTAGCTAAGGGGGCGCTATGGGCAGCTCACCCCCACAGGAAAAGATTCCGAGGTCACTCCATCAAATTCTGTTCCGAAAATCTAATTTAGTTTCGAGACCCTTTCACAGTTTTGCAGAGTTACTGAATTGTATCTAAAATGAGCGTTTCAACACTCCCTCATCCTATTTGTATTGATGAAGCCAACACGATGTTTACTTTTGCACCCGTTATACACTCAAAATTTTCAGCATCCTATATACTTTACTTACAAGGAAGGTCTCCATACGGGCATACTCCGAAAAATCTGAAAAAAAAAAAAAAAAAAAATTACAGAATGTTCTTCTTATGAGGCTATATATATTTATAAAAAATTTCGGCGGCGGAACCTCATAGCAGTGTCCGTAAAAAATTAATGAAAACTTCATTATTTGGCGATTTATCCTCGGTTGGCAACAGAATACAATTTCAAAAAATACTTTTTCACATCAAATACATTTAAAAGGGAAAAAAGTGTCATGCTGACCTTGCTTAGATAAATTTATTTTAAATAATTTTAGTTTTGACAGTTTTAGTTTCATTTAAATATAATTTTGTTACATCGATATTTATATGTATTTATATTCAAATTTAATCATCAAAATTTGCGATTTAAATCGAAATTCATAATTTAAATTAACTAAAATTGTTTCAAGCTCAAAGTCCAATTGAACATTGTCGACTCGATTTTGTTGCCATGGAAACAGCTGACTTTTATTTTTGAATACGCTTGAATCTATGAAATTATTGTTTCTTAATATGAATTTTTCATTTATGAAAATAATTTTTTCCAGACGTAAATTAAATAACTACAGCAATAAACAATATACATATGGAATACAATATATGTATATATGTATGGAGTATAATAAATTATCTCATTGTTTCTGGTTAAATTCATTAAATACAATTTAAATGCATTTAAAAAATCTATTAAGAAACAATTTTCAGTTACATTAAAATCGTTTGCTTCTGGTGGGGAAAAATGCTCAAATGGGGAAATTCGCCAAATCGCGCGCCACTTGGTCTTTTCACGCCAAATATTCGAAAGTTTTTTTTTTTTTTTTTTTTTTTTACATATTTCCTAATATAATTCCGCCGCTAAATTTGATTGATCCTTTATTACCTACATGAGTAGTTTAATTAGTATTTTTTCAAAAAATTCTGAGTATGCCCAGTATGGAGACCTTCCTTGTTAGCATAAAGAGAAGTTATGACAACAGTTTAATAAGAAACAGAGTACCTACGATGTGAATATGCACTAATTTATCTTTCTACGTCAGAGAGAGAGAGAGAGAGAAAATATGAGCCCCCTCCTATTGTTCACTTCTAGCTACGGCCCTGGTTCAAAGGAACGACAAGATTTCTAACAGTGTCCCGCGTAGTGTTTATCACGGGACAGATTTTAGGGAAAACGGGACATCCCACAATAAACCTGGCAACACTAGCTATTGCCGAGATAGTTATTACATTTATGTAGATAGAGACATACAGTGAGAGATACAAGACAAGTTTGAGCTAAGATGCTGCTTGACAAATCCCTTTGCTTTTTTTTCCGCGTATCATTGAGCATTTTGCACCGAAAAATCGGCATTTTTCACAATATATGACCGTTGACCTTTTTTTTTTTTTTTTTTTTTTTTTTTTTTAAAGAATTGGCGTAATTAATACTTCAGAAAATGTGATTTGTCGTTGAATGAAAACAAACTTGATAAAATTTTGTTTATAATAAACGGTACTACTCTGTTATCCCGTCGACCAAAATACTATCGCCAAACTATAAGATTAAATGCCAATAATGGAGGACCGTGAATGTCACATTCAATTGACATTCAATACGATTCACGTGTTTTAAACGTCAGTAAGTGATTTTTATTTCATTTTTTATTTGAATTTTTATTAATATTCTACTAATTATTATTATTATTTTTTTTTTTTGGTAATTTAAAATAAAAATTATGTCAATATGTATAATTTGGCTATTAGTTTGGCGAGATGGGTTGACGAGGTAACAGAGTAGTACCATATTATGTTTTTTGGTTTTATGTAGTGAATACTGTTTGCATTACACCCCCACCCTATTCTTTGGTCCTATTGCTTTATTATTATTATTTATAATTTATTATGTTATTATTTATAATTTATCGCGTTATTGTGTATGCTTTACTTTATTATTATTATTTATAATTTATTATGTTATTATTTATAATTTATCGCGTTATTGTGTATGCTTTACTGCATTATTATTTTCTTCCATTTGTTTTAGAATTAGTTAGTTATAGTGTGTTGCAGCCTGTGAGTTCAAGTATGATACTTTGATATATTTATGTCTATAGTCACATATATGGGTCATTCCCAGATAAAGGGAAATTTTGGCTTCGATAAAATGATTATTTTAACTCTTGATTTCTGACTCAAATTACACCAGACATTTAAGAAAGGGGAATTTTTGCTAAGGAATAGCAATGACCTTTTTTTTTAAAAATGCCTAAAATTGTCATTAATATGACCTTGAAATCATAAATATAATACGCCATGATAATGACATTTTTAACGTTAACCTTATTTTAGCACTAAACTATAACAATTTAAAACTTATGGAGTATTCATTCTGAAAGCAGTCCCAAACGATCTTTGTAATTGATTTTGTAAAGTTAAATTACTGAATAAGTATTTCAACAATAAGGAGCTTGGTAATGACACATGTTAAGTACACAGACTATAATTTTGGAACAAAATCCATAAATTGAAGTAGTTCCTGAATAATCAATTAAAAATAGATGCTACAGCACGTAACAAGATGTAGAACTATACAATCTAACAAGAATTTCGATATAAAAATAACATACAGGGGAAAATTAAATGAAGAATAACTGTGGAGCGTGGTAACGACAGTTAATGCTGGGGACAAACTTTAAATAAGCATAATCGATGAAAATGTTTTGTGTAAGGGGTTAAATGTATGAAAAGTAGAAACATCCAACATACCCATATAATCATTACATTTGTTCTGAAGCTTTCCAAATCCGAACTATTGAATTTTGTGACAAGCCATGGTAATGACATTTGCAACTTTACAACTTTTTTAGATATTGAAATTATTTTTACTTTCATATTTAAACTACATTATTCAAACAGAAATGTTCCCAAAAAATGCAAACATTCGTAGCTGACTTGATTTAATTCGCATTTTTTAGCCAAGAACATGATATTTCCCTTTATCAGAGAATGACCCATTACTAACGTCACATATATGTGATATTTTGAATCTGTTCTCGACCTCCTATTTCTAAGGCCTGTTTATCCAGCGAATTCTATTAGAGACAATAAATGGGTTGAAGTCAAAGTTATTTATTAATTAATGAAATGTGATCATGTATTTATTTTTTTAAGAAGCTTATAGACTTTATGGAAAGAAGAATATGTTGTTAAAAAAAAAGGAGATTGTATCCAAGTATGTCTATTACGTTATAAAGGCAATAATACCATTTTAAAGTAGAAAAAAAGGAATATTTTAACGATTTTCTTTTTTTTCAGAAACTGTAAACAGTAATGTAATTTAATAAAATAATATTGTTTATTATAGCAGTGTTTCTCTTTTCTTTTCTTTTCTTTTTTCACGACACATTTAAATCTATAAATCAATTTCCCAGAAAAGTTAAGGCCCCTGTCCTCGCTCGAGGAAACGCTAGCGAGCTAATGCTATTCCTATGGGGAAGCATTTTTCTAATAACTCTTTCGCATTTTGACATTTTTGAATATTTTTTTTTTTTTTTGCATTGGACAGCTGAGGTGCATGCCGACAGCGCACCTTTTTTACTTTTTCGATTTTGGTTGCAGATATATTTTTTAAAAGCACTTTGTTTCGAAACCGGTTTTGAAAGTGAAACTAACTTTGTAAAAAATATCTGCAACCAAAATCGAAAAAAGTAAAAAAGGTGCGCTGTCGGCATGCACCTCAGCTATCCAATGCAAAAAAAATTATTCAAAAATGTCAAAATGCGAAAGAGTTATTAGAAAAATGCATTTTTTTCCAGACGCACTTTTTTTCCAAAAAATTAGGGCAAAACTCCTAGGTGCGCCTTATACAGGGAATAATTTTTTACTGTTGGATGCAGTTGAACGATATACATATGAAACAAGAAATTATTCAAAGAAGATATTAAAACTCGGAAAATGTTACTTAATTGAAGTATTACTGCATATCTATTTCACTCCTTGCAGTTTTTTATACAACAGAGCTAATGGCATCATCTAAACCCTAATTAGCAATTCTCTTTACCGCCACTCATTCCGATTTCCCGTCATTCTTTTACAACCCGAAGTCTAAAAATGCATTTTTGTCTTGTTTTCTGGTCTGGTGTATTGTTTGTTTCGACTTTTTTTTTAAACTGAAATTCATTTGGTCATTCTTCATTAGCGTATCAAATTTAGGGTGCGCCTTATACACGCGTACGCCCTATACACGAATAAATACAGTATAAAATATTTGCTATCTTTAAAATATCGTCTGTTATAAAACCAGTTGAATTTTAATTTTCATTCACATTTTCAAAATTTTCATTTACACTTAAAAGAAATATAAACAGTTTAGTATGTGTTTCCAGCTAAAAGCAATCGAGACTTCAGATATCGAATTTAAATGATTTTAAAATGACCATTAATAAAAATGAATGCAGTTAGGAGAGGTGCAAATGTAAGTTTTGGTGGAAATGATATCGGGTTTAAATTTCACATGGACAAATCCTACGATTGAGTCAAAGTGAGTGAGTCAATTTTGCTCTTTTACTTACCCATCATACGTAGCATAGGGTAAGTCTTGCAATCGTTTTGAAAATCGAAAAAATTTTTTTTGACGGATTTACACGTTTTAGATAGTGGAGATTCCAAAAAACATATTTTTAGAAAAAAAAAAAAAAAAAAAAAATTGCCGTCTGTCCGTCTGGATCTGTCTGTAACCGCTCTATCTCCCGAACAAATTGAGATACAGACTTGAAATTTTGTATGTACTTAGAATGTAAGAATGGGACGAAGCCTATTTAATATCAGTAACCTCGATGATCCGCAACTATTTTTTTCGGACTCTCGAAAAATTCGTTCTGATGAAAGGTATATAAAAACTTTCGAATTTTTTTATTTTAAGGAGTGGACATAAAAGGCAATAAAATAGTTAACTCAAGTTTAACTTGAAATAGTACAAATTTTGCATCAAGAACGAAGTCGATCGGATTATGAGTTGCCGAGATATGTGTAATTCTGTTTTTCACATTCTTCGATTTTTCATGACCCTGTATTTCATTTTAATTTCAATTCAAAGATATATTTTAAATGGAAATGAGACGCTTCAGCCCACGCAGTAAATTGCTAGTTAATATGATTATTATTTTTGGAGTTATAGGGATGTTTCTTTTACGCAATCTGGTATTACTTGAGTAGTTTGGCGTTTTATATAATTTGTCGAAGTGGGTTCATCATCAATTCATTAATAGAGCATTACTTCGTGTTAAATATATTTAAATATACATTAAAATTTTATTTTGGTATTGCAATGCATTTTATAAATAGTTTACACATGTTTTATTTTCATATTTTATATTATGCATATGTATGATGAGTAAGTATTACGGTGGCCTCCAACAACTAGTTTCATTTTGGAATACCAAGCATAAGAGCCTTAATTGATAACTTTGTCATAATAAGAGATCTATATTATATTTAACTATTTACATTGCGATTAAAGTTTAATAATTTCTAAGACTGAGTTTTATGGAAATGCTATATCGTTAACTTTAGTTTAAATATCATTTGTTTAAGAGTTGGATTTACAATTTAAGATACATTTTTTTATTGTAACTAATTCTGTAGACTTATTATAAAGAAATGAAACATTTTCTTTCGTCGAAATTCGACGGGTTCTACCTTGTTTTAATAATAACGAAATTTGTTTATCTTTTGCTGAGTGTGCGGCCGGATTAGTTAACCTGGATTCCACTTTCGCCGAATGTCAATCATTCTGTCATCCTATCAATTAAGTGCTTCCGTTAGAAAAATGCCTAAATAGTTTGTTACTTTAAACCCGAAAACGATTAGTAGGGGAAAATACAAGGGGTCATACTGGAGTTGCATATTGCAACGCTCAGTTCTTGATCCCTGGTCATTAAGAGGGAAGATTCGACAAAACATTTTCAGTGTTTCAGTAGAATTTATCATTTTATTGCTTTTTTTCACTTAAAGCTTAGTACTGTTTATGTATTGTATCATCTGCCCAATAAAAGGGTCACAACATTCGTTGTAATTTTTAAACTTTTGTTCATTCTTTATCTTAGAAATGGAAGAGTGGTTTAGGAATTTTTTACGGAAAAAACGTTTGTGCTGTTTATGATGGTAATTTATTTCTCAAAGATAAAAAAATAAAAAATAAGACTTATTTGCGTTGTGTCCGATATAAATTCTTCAAGGCAAGAATTATATTAAAATATAATGAAATTCTTAAAATCGGAAAATTTTCTCACAACAATGAAACAACCTCAAAAGAAAGCCAACAAATAGAGTTTAAAAATCAGCTGGTAAACAAAATAAAATCCAATCCAACCGCACCAATTACAAGGATTTATTAGTAAACGAAAAATAGGTATTTTTAAGTAATTTTTAAAGACATTTAGCTAAAGGAAATCTCTTAAAATATAGCACTTGAATACAATACATGTAATCCTTTAAAATTAAATATTAATTATTAAGTTACCTCTGTTTATATGTAAAGAAAAAATGCATTTTACTTCTTTATCATATGAGGAATTTAAAACTTAATTGTTCCTGAGTTTGTGAAAAGTTTACTGCAGTTATTTCTTAATTCACTTTCAGCGCCCTTTTCCTAGAAAGAAATACATTAACCTTATAATCAATGATTAGTTCAACCTTAAAAAATGTTGTATTGAATGAAATCTATGTCAAACTACTTATTTGTACAAATTATTTTCGAAATTCTTAGTTTTCAGGCATAATTAATTTACTTATTCAAAATTAAATGGTAATAATAATAATAATTAAATACGAAGAAGAGATTACACCTTCAAGAGTAACAAAGTACATGTGCTACTTTTTCTGTTTCTTATAGCTTTATATTATTTTCATCAAGTTTAACAATTATAAAATGTTTAAATTTTCTGTACTGTTTACTTATTTGAGTAAAACCAATTTTCTTTGTGCTTTTTCAAAAAAAAAAAAAAAAAAAAAGTTTTTTTAGGATCTAGATTTTACTAAATAACAATAATATTGTTTAAATATGTGTTATTTTATATAAGTACTAATGTTTTTAATTTTAATGATTGTATTTTATATGCTTCGTCTAAAATACAAGTTAGAAATTAGTATAGTTTTCAGATAATTAAAACAAAATTATTAACAATCGTCTTTGCTAAATTAATGTCTTTATCACGCATACTTACAATTTTTAAATCGGAGAACTATATATAAAAAAAATTTTAATGTTAAAGTCGGTCAGAAAATGTCCATTAAAGTTTTTAAGAACAAAACTATGCATATGAATTATATATATATAAAGTGAAGAAGTCTAGGGGTAAATATCATAGAACTTTAATAGTCTTGGTTAACATAAGGTATTTACAAGGGAAGAAATAATTAAAGGATTAAGATTAAGGGGCATCTTCGGTCTTTTCAATACGAGCTCGGCTGAGCACGTCTTTACATGGCTGGATCCGGCATCATTCTGACTTCTTCTGTGCTTGTTGCTGAGGCCCTTTCGTGTGAAAGTGCTAACTATGCAACATTTAGTTCACACGTGGCTGTAAAAAGGTCGTACACGTGTTGTACTTTGCTATGGGACGGATGTCGAGTCGGCCAAATGCATCTGGAGCGAGCCTGTTGCTATGGGCTCGCTATATCGACACATATATATATATATTTACGCATCTCAAAGCAAACGGTGTGTAAAGTGCGCTTATTATTCTTTTAATTTTACTAATTTTCTGATTGATTTTTTTTTATTATTTTTTATTATTTATTTATTATTATTATTATTTTCGAATTTTCATTATTTTAATATATATATATATATATATATATATATATATATATATATATATATATATATATATATATATATATATAAGACCATTAAAAGTAGATAATATTCACCAATTAAATTTATCAATAAACCAAACCGAAAGATGAGAAAAATTTAAATAAATAAAATGAAATATATATATATATATTTAGAAAAATTAATTTTTATGTTGATGCCAGTTTGTTAAACAGCACAAAGAATTAAATTTCGTTTGAAGTTAAAATATGTATTTACACATGACTATTAAAAACACAAATAAAACTTTAAAATAATATTATAATGATCGATTGTTAAAATCAGGTAATATGGAAAATTATTTCATATAAATTGTATTTAGACATGAATATTAAAAAATTAATAATATCTTAAAATAATTAAATTATTACGCGTGCACCACATTTAATATAAAACACCAAAATATTAAAAATGTTGTCATATGAAAAATGCCTAAAATAATTAATTTATTATGCATGAAAATCTTTTAATAATAAACATCAATTAGTATTTAAAAAATTCTAACACTGATATTTTCAAGTACTTTTAAATGGAATAATATATTTATAAGTAAATATTAAAAAGTGGAAAAATAAAAATTGTAATTAAATTTTCGCACGTAAAACTCATTCAGGGTTCGTACGGGTACCGTTATTTTCCAGGTGATATACCAGTTTTTTTTTTTTTTTTTTTTTTTTCAATGGAAAAATAAATTTTGTTCAAACACTGAAATTTCGCTTAGTTTAATCGGAAATTTTCAATAAGAAAATACTGGTATAGTAGAATTTTCTGATCATAAAATTCCAGGATCCGTACGAGCCCTGCCATTTAATAGTGAAATTACATTATACATCACGATTTTCTTGTGGACGATATTAATGGGATGTCACATTGCGAATCACATGACTAGTAGCCATGTAGTGCGGCTATAGCAATTTTGTTTATAAATTTCTTCACTAGATGCAGCATAAATAGTGGTAAATCCATGCATAAAATGCGTTTGGTTTATTTTATACCAATTACTATTCGATAAATACATATTTAAAAATTCATATATATATTTTATAATTAAAATAAACAATTTACATTTTAATAACATACTGAATATGTGTGATAGTGTAATAAAATGAAGAAAATAAGTCATGCATAAGTTATACACGTTCGTCAATGTATTTAAAACGCGATCAAAATAAGAAATATAAGCTTAAAATTTCAAAATACAATGCTTTTCAGTACCGTGATTTTGAATGTTATTTACAGCCAGACGGATTTTTTCAGATCTCGAACTCAAAGGAAGAATATTGTCCATAGTATCGCTATGTCCGAGAGGCACCGACATTATTTATCTAACCATTTTATTCAAGCTGATTTTCAAATGTGTAATTTATCTTGCTTGCCAATCTCAAAAACAGCCATCAGCTGTCGCCACAGTGGTGGATGAGGCCATATTAACCAAAAATACTGAATTCAAGCGAAAACAATATAGAAAACTTATTACAGAAGGTAGTCCTCGTTCGTGATAATGTCATTTAATCTTCTATAACCAGGTAATATTTTTAAAACAAGAAACATTATAGTGTTTTAGTGAGAGAGTGTGAGATAAAAGGAATTTAGGGAATTAAAAAATTAAAATTTTTAATTGATTACTAAATCATTAAATTATTTGTAGAATTATTGATTTTTATTTTATATACAAATTTTGTAGATGCTAAAGGATTAAAGCATTTAAAAAATTATCTCGAAGTAATCAAAAATAATTGTTTTGCAAATTTCAATTTTTCACTACAAATCTTTCAAGTGTTCATTTACTATACTCATAAATTTTAGTTCTTCATTATCAGGAGCATTTACAAAAAAAGTATTCAACTGCTGTGCTCAGCTAGTGGGAAACGTTTTGACATATTTACAAATTCATTTTTTAACGGAAAGGTATAAAACTGGAATGCCTGACTGTGGAAGCGATTTGTAATCGAACTGAGTTTTCATTTTTTTGTAAATAAATTACCTATTGAGTTATAAGCGATTTTGGTCATGTGACAAATACGTTTATCACCCTTCCTGAGTAGTTATTCTTCTTTCGTGTAGAAATTCGGTTCAAAACGCCCACTTTGACAATATTTTCTGTAAAGTCTATTGCATATGCCCTCAAAAAATGAAAAAAAAAAGTTCGATTACATATTTCTGAACAACAACGCCTGCTAGTTTCGTGCATTTCCGAATAAAAATAAATGAAAACTTATGTCATAAAAGTTGCCCTTTTGGATTTGAGAACAGCCGAATGGCATTTATTAAGTTCTATGTTTCGTACTTTACTTTTATTTTCCACTTTCAGAACCATCCTGAAAATTTCCAACATTACTTTCAATGGGGAAAAACGCACTGATGTCAAATCAGAATTGTGGGTAAATAAATAATCGCCAATTGTGTCGTATGCCGCTGTATCCACATGACTGTCTGTCTGCTTGATAAATTCACAAAAATCTGTATTTTCATCACAGACATATTTCATTAACTGAAATGCAAAAACCAGTCCCTTTGATCTCATTTTCAACTGTTCCTTAAATCGAGTGTCCCTTATTCAGAGGTAAGTACATTACATGCCCTATACCAGGGACTGGGACCGGAAGTTTTGTCCCTTAAATAGAGGTGTCCCTTATTCGGAGTGTTCCTTATTTAGAGGTTTTACTGTACTATGTTTCTTATTAAACTGTAATAATAATTTCATTTTATGCTAAGAAAAGTACAGGATGGTGAAAATTTTGAGTGTATAACTTGGAGCAAAATTGAACATCATGTTGGTTTTATGTGTACAAATAAGATGAGGAATTGTTTAAACACTTATTTTAGGTACAGTTTAGTATTTCTACAAAACTGTGAAAGAGTCTCAAAAATAAATTTTGAACGAAATTTCATTTGAATTTTCGGAACAGAAATTTATTTAGTGACCTTCGAATTGTTTCCAAGGGGGGCTCAAAATATTTTAGGGGGGGGCTGAGCCGCCCATAGCGCCCCCTTAGCTACGGGCCTGGTTGGTAGTCCCAAATTCGTATTGTTTTGCTTTCTCATGGCAAATACGAAGATGAAACCACACACTCCATTTGTAATTCCAAAGTATTTGGGACCTGATGATTCTGCTTTGGTTCTACAAATTCCATTTGTATTCATATTATTCTTTGTTCCTTTCATATTCAGTGTGATATAAGATATTAAATTCAATAGTTAATTTCAAATGGTTAATATTGTTTACTAATAATGGTCTTATATATATATACTAGCGGACCCGACAGACGTTGTCCTGTCACCGACTGACGTTGTCCTTCCGGGCACCGACACCATAAAATCAAATAAATGTACTTAAATATAGTAATACGCACGATAAACACTACGCTCTTAATTGAATTTCTTATTACAATTATGTAAGGAAATTATTTTTCACTCTTCAGTATTTTTTGAAGTCGGTTCAATTTTTGATAGAAAAGTTTATTTTTCTCTTTTTTGTTAAAAGTTAACGATTTTCTGAAATCAGTTAATCAAAATTATAATACAGGCTGTATTACTGTAAAGCATACACGTTTGACAGGAGCGGGGTTCGAACACGCGATCTCTTTCTTCGAGAAGCAGAGCTTATATCTGGCGCCTTAGACCGCTCGGGCATTCCGTCCGCACTCTAGTCATCGAACTTATTCAACACTTTTAATTAGCGAAACTATTAGTTTTTGCCTAGTTACTAAAAAAGTACTGAATCAATTTCGACGAAATGTGAATCTAAACCATTCTTGAATCTACTGGAACGCACACACAAAGTTTCATCAAAATCGGTCCGGTCGTTTAGGAGGAGTTCAATTACATACACACGCACAGAAGATTTTTATATATAAAGATGAGCATTGAAAATTTCAGGTTTTTGCGCCGAAGACACCGCCAAATTAGGAAAATGTGAATTATCTCACGAACTACTGGATTTAAACAGAAATGAATGCACTAAAATATGTTATCAGTTGAAAAATAACTACAAAAGCCGATTTTTATGGAATTTTTTTTAAGTTCGTTCTTTTATCTACTCATCTTAGGGGTGAAATTTTCGAAAATTTATTTTTACCGGCACTCGATGTTATAAGAAGTATTTTTACCCCATTTCAAGATTTTTGGTATGGTAGATTTCTTTGTCCTATGATTAATACGAAATCCCGACTTTCTTTAATATATATAGCACTTTTAATTAGCGAAAAATCACTAACTATTAGTTTTTGCCTAATTGCTAAAAAAGTACTGAATCAATTTCGACGAAATGTGAATCTAAACCATTCTCGAATCCACTGGAACGCACACACAAAATTTCATCAAAATCGATCCAGTCGTTTAGGAGGAGTTCAATTACATACACACGCACAGAAGATTTTTATATATAAAGATGAGCATTGAAAATTTCAGGTTTTTGCGCCGAAGACACCGCCAAATTAGGAAAATGTGAATTATCTCACGAACTACTGGATTTAAACAGAAATGAATGCACTAAAATATGTTATCAGTTGAAAAATAACTACAAAAGCCGATTTTTATGGAATTTTTTTTAAGTTCGTTCTTTTATCTACTCATCTTAGGGGTGAAATTTTCGAAAATTTATTTTTACCGGCACTCGATGTTATAAGAAGTATTTTTACCCCATTTCAAGATTTTTGGTATGGTAGATTTCTTTGTCCTATGATTAATACGAAATCCCGACTTTCTTTAATATATATAGCACTTTTAATTAGCGAAAAATCACTAACTATTAGTTTTTGCCTAATTGCTAAAAAAGTACTGAATCAATTTCGACGAAATGTGAATCTAAACCATTCTCGAATCCACTGGAACGCACACACAAAATTTCATCAAAATCGATCCAGTCGTTTAGGAGGAGTTCAATTACATACACACGCACAGAAGATTTTTATATATAAAGATGAGCATTGAAAATTTCAGGTTTTTGCGCCGAAGACATCGCCAAATTAGGAAAATGTGAGTTATCTCACGAACTACTGGACTTAAACAAATTTGCTTAGTTCCGTTCGATTCAGCATGAAAAAATGCACTAAAATATGTTATCAGATGAAAAATAACTACAAAAGCCGATTTTTAAGGAATTTTTTGAAAGTTCGTTCTTTTTTCTACTCATCGTAGGTGTGGAATTTTCGAAAATCCATTTTTAGCGACACTCGATGTTATAAGAGGTATTTTTACTCCAATTTTCAAGATTTTTGGTATGGTAGATTTCTTTGTGCTATGATTAATACGAAATCCCGACTTTCTTTAATATATATAGCACTTCTAATTAGCAAAAAATCACTAACTATTAGTTTTTGCCTAATTACTAAAAAAGTACTAAATCAATTTCGACGAAATGTGAATCTAAACCATTCTCGAATCCACTGGAACACACACACAAAATTTCATCAAAATCGATCAAGTCGTTTAGGAGGAGTTCAATTACATACACGCACAGAAGATTTTTATATATAAAGATTTTCCAATTTCTTGACCTCTAAAATATATAACCTATACCGTTCTGTTTGCAAACGTGAAGTTTCAGGATAATTCCTCAAGTATTTCGTTAAATATTTAACAAGATGTTTAAAATCCCAACTGACCGATCATCATTGGACATATAGTGTATATACAGCTATACCACACCCTACATTTTATAGTTTTTTTAGCTCACAGGCTATCAAAGTCTGGGAGCTTATGTGCCCGTCCGTTTTGTATGTGCGTATGTGCGTAACGCGATAACTCATGATAAAAATATCTGATTCACTTGAAATTTTGGATATATGTATATTCTGATAAGGCGCTTCCCTTATTAGTTTTTGGAATTCCTTCGAAATGTATGACAGGGGGAACGGGGGCTAATACCCCTCCCCTTAATTTATATAAATGGGTTTTTCATGCAGAATTATCAGTTTTCATTCAAAATTTAGATGTAGGATCATTCTGATGAGGCACTTTCGTGATTAGTATTAAGTGTCCATTGGATAGAGAGGGGGAACGGAGAGCTCATGCCCCTCCCCTTAATTGATATAAATGGGTTTTTCCTGCAGAATTATCAGTTTTGTTCAAAATTTTTATATGATAAATCATATCCCTCATTAGTTTAAGGGGTTCAATGATTAAGTATAAAACGGGTAAATGGAGGGAGCTTCCCCCTCCCCTGTTTTTCGAACGGAATTAACCCTTGAGAATATAAGGCTTAAATATACTATTAGTATGCGTAGCCTGTGAGCTCAATGCCATCAGTTTAACTGGGCAATATTCTTTTTATTTCACTTATTATTCTTTCAGAAACTATTTTTTAAAATAATAATACGTATATTTATTGTACGGAACACTCTGAGCGCGAGTAATACTCGCTCTTAAGGGTGTATTCGAAAAAACGCTTTTCCACCTTCAAGAGCTCGAAATTTTCTGATACAATTTCAGACACATTTTTAAAAGTAGAAATATGAAACTTGCCAAAAGGGATTTTTGAATACATGTATGAGGTGCCGTGTGATTTCCTTGAATCTAGGAAAAAAAGTGACCGGAAAAAAAGTTATCGGAAAAAAAGTGACATAAACTAGAAAAGCGGAAAAAAGTGACACGGAAAAAAGTGGCAGGAAAAAAAGTGACAAGGAAAAAAGTTACCGGAAAAAAAGTGACAAGGAATTGATTTTGGGGATTCATTGGTTAAGTATCAGAGGGGGAGGGGGGGGGGCTCATAATTTAGATAAATGAGTTTTTTATGCTGAATTAACTGTTTTGGTTCAATTTTTGGATATACGTTGATACTGAAAAGACGCTTGCCTGACTTGATTAGTTTTAGGAAGGGACGATTACCCCCCCCCCTCCCATCTGTCCTCAATTAGATGAATGGGTTTTTATGCAGAATTACTTTTTTATATTAATTTCGTTGAAAGAAAATATTTAAAAAGTATTAATCGAAATTGTTTTTTAAACTAGGCTAAAATAGATGTTCAGCGAAAGAGTATTTTCGAGATTGCCCCCCCCCCCCCCGCCGACACACACACACAAATATATATATGTATTTAATACAATATGCATCATTTAAACGCATGAAAAAATGAATTAAAAGGAATATAATCAAAACCAATATACATTTAATGTTAGTCACAAATCATTATATTATATCTTTATATTTTATGACATTGTATCATTATATGAAATTATTAGATAATAATATTGCAAACTTATAATGGAATTTCCTATGCGCAACACAGCAATTATCCTAGCTAATTATATATATACTCTGGTTTTTTTTTTTTTTTTTTTGAATTAATAAATTATTATATAATCATCTTTTATAAATCAAATCCAAAATAAGTATTAATGTTTTCAAATTATCTAAATCTCAGAAAGCAAATAATAGATGTGTGCAATAAATAAAATAGCCATTGAAAAATAACGACGGTCGTAAATGCATTTAATTTTTAACAGTCCCCTTTTTTTCGGCTTAAAACTTTTCGTCTTTTAAAGGAAGTCGCGCGCCATTCATTAGTAGGAACCATCAAGAAACAGCGTGAGGTAAGAGGGTTCAGAGAGGAAGGAGAATTCGGCGAAAGTGGCATGAATCATTAGTTAAACTAGCTGAAGTTTTAAGTAAGATGCTACTTGGAATTTATTCACAGTCAACTTATTTATATTAAAAAGGATTAAATCAAAATTTAATTACATCTTTGTTTCACGACAGCGTCAAATTCTAGGTGATTCAGATTATCCTTCTCAAACGTAGTGATTCAGACACGAATCTTAGCTGCAGGAACTTGTCTGTAATGCACTTTACTTTACCCATCATACGTAGTGTAGGGTAAGTCTTGCAATCGTTTTCAAACATCGAAAATTTTTTTTGACGGATTTACACGTTTTTGACACTGGAGATTTCGAAAAATATATTTTTAGAAAAAAAAAAAAAAAAAAAAAAAAAAAAATTGCCGTCTGTCTGTAAACGCTCTATCTTCCAAACAAATTGAGATAGAGACTTGAAATTTTGTATGTGTTTAGTATGTAAGAATGGGACAAAGCCTATTGAGTATCAGTAACCTCGATGATCCGGAACTATTTTTTTCGGACTCTCGAAAATTCGTTCTGATGTACATAAAAATTTTCAAAATTTTTTATTTTAAGGAGTGATCGTAAAAGGCAATAAAATAACACACATTTTGCATATAGAACGAAGTCGATCGAATTATGAGTTGCCGAGATATCTGTAATCCTGTTTTCCACATTCTTGGATTTTTCATGACCCTGTATTTCATTCCAATTTCCATTCAAAGATATATTTTAATTGGAAATGAGACACTTAATCCGATGCAATAAATTGTTAGTTAATAAGATTATTATTTTTGGAGTTATAAGGATGTTTCTTTTTCGCAATTCAGTACTACTCGAGTAGTTTGGCGTGTTGTATAATGTATCGAAAGACATTCATCAGCAACTCATTAATACAGCATTACTATGCACAACAAAAATATAAATACACGTTTCAATTTTGTTTTGGGATTGCAATCCATTTTATAAATAGTTTTCAAATGTATTATTTTCATATATTATACATGCATATATATGATGGATAAGTATTACGGTGGCCCCTAACGACTAGTTTCTTTTCTTTTTTATGCAATTCCATGTTAGAAGATTTCAATACACAGTATTTCCAAATTTTTAAATCTCCTATACATGGAGTATGGATTAACAATATTAATGATAACTGAAACATTTATATACAACAAACAGAAATTCATTAAAAAAAATAAAGGTTGCAATGTATGGCACTTCTATAAAAATGAAGGTAATAAACATGAAAAAAAGCTAGCATTGTATTTTTGGTCAGGATTCAGTCCGGCCGAGATTTTAATTTTTTTCCGGGCTGAACTTTTAATGGGCCAATATTTATTTTGAAGGGGCTGAATATTAGCCAAATATTTCTTCCTACACTTTCGTGACATACCCAAACTAAGGCATCTACATACATTTTTTTTTTTTTTTTTTTTTTTGCTTTAATATTGAATTTGAGGAACATTTATCATATACGAATCTAGATTTCAGGAAACCAAGGTCCCACAAAAATTGTAAAATGTTGTTTCGATTTTTATTTCTATTAATCAGGGTTGGTATAAAAACCGGTTTAAAAAAAAAAAAAAAAAAGGTGTTCTTTTGTTTTGTTTTTACCAGGGTTTTTTTTTTTTGTTTAAACTGGGTTTTTTCCCCACTGTTTTTCAAATAGCACTTGCAAGAAAATTAATTTGAGTTTTAGAAAACCATGATGATTTTTTATAATTAATGGTTAATTAATATTAACCCAGATAGCATTTTTTGCTTTTTAAAAGCTTCTTTCGACCAGATTATGTAAATGTCTGAATGCTTTTTTAAGGCTTTACATGAAAAGTTTGTAAATGTTTCGTAAAGGGTTAGAACAGGTTGCTAGTTGACTCAATCAGAGGTAGACTGTAGAGCATGCGAAAGGGAAGAATAGAAAGGATAGTTACAATCAAAGATAGATAAAAGACTTTTATTACAAGCATGTAAGAAAAAAATTGATTTTTTTTTTTTTTTTTTTAATATATAAATCTTAAAACCTCAAAAAAAAAAAAAAAAAAGATTTTCAGCAAGTTAACTGAAGTTATAATTTTTCTGAGATGTGTATGCTTTTTTTTTTTTTTTTTTTTTTGGCTTGTTTGTGTTTGTTTCCATGGAAAACTAAATTTTAGTCTAATATTATCTATATATTGAAAAGTAGTACTGTTACATTAATTAGAGTGTACATAAAAATAAAAAAATATGTGTGCCACTCGGGGACTGCCGCGGTAAAGCTATTGCATAGCATTTTTTATCAACTTATGCAAAAATACCGCGTCAATGTCTGCTGAAGTCTATCGAAGGATACCTTCCCGAAGTCTGCCAAACTGAAACTTCGTTAGCCGGATTGTTAGGAATTTTTCTCGTTGCGGAATTCTTAAATTCGGTCGCCGCGCTCAAAGCCCGCGATAAAAGCTATGCAATAGCTTAATAAATTACCAAACAAAATTTGGTCGCGCTACGAAAATTAGATCGCGAGTTATAAGCATTTTAAATTTTTCGACCCTCAACGTGGGGGGTCTCCTGTCACCAAAAATTAACAGTCTCAAAATAAATTACCAAACAAAATTTGGCCGCGCTACGAAAATTAGATCGCGAGTTATAAGCATTTTAAATTTTTCGACCCTCACCGTGAGGGTCTCCTGTCACCAAAACTTAACACTGACTCATAATAAATGAATAAACAAAATTTGGCCGCGCTACGAAAATTAGATCGTGAGTTATAAGCATTTTAAATTTTTCGACCCTCACCGTGGGGGGTCTCCTGTCACCAAAAATTAACAGTCTCAAAATAAATTACCAAACAAAATTTGGCCGCGCTACGAAAATTAGATCGCGAGTTATAAGCATTTTAAATTTTTCGACCCTCACCGTGGGGGTCTCCTGTCACCAAAACTTAACACTGACTCATAATAAATTACCAAACAATATTTTGCCAAGCTACCAAAATTAGATAGCGAGTTATAAGCATTTTTAATTTTTCGACCCTCACCGTAGGGTGTCTTCTGTCACCAACAATTAACAATGTCTCATAATAAATTACCAAACAAAATTTGGCCGCGCTACGAAAATTAGATCGCGAGTTATGAGCATTTCAAATTTTTCGACCCTCACCGTGGGGTGTCTCCTGTCACTAGAAATTAACAATGTCTCATAATAAATTACCAAACAAAATTTGGCCGCGCTACGAAAATTAGATCGCGAGTTATAAGCATTTTAAATTTTTTGACCCTCACCATGGGGGGGGGGGTCTTCTGTCATCAACAATTAACAATGTCTCATAAAAAATTACCAAACAAAATTTGCCCGCGCTACGAAAATTAGATCGCGAGTTATAAGCATTTTAAATTTTTCGACCCTCACCGTGAGGGTCTCCTGTCACCAAAACTTAACACTGACTCATAATAAATGAATAAACAAAATTTGGCCGCGCTACGAAAATTAGATCGTGAGTTATAAGCATTTTAAATTTTTCGATCCTCACCATGGGGGGTCTCCTGTCACCAAAAATTAATACTGTCTCAAAATAAATTACCAAACAAAATTTGGCCGCGCTACGAAAATTAGATCGTGAGTTATAAGCATTTAAAATTTTTCGACCCTCATCGTGGGGGGGGGGTCTAATTTCCCCAAAAATTAACACTGCCTCATAATAAATTACCAAACAAAATTTGGCCGCGCTACAAAAATTAGATCGCGAGTTATAAGCATTTTAAATTTTTCGACCCTCACCTTGGAGGATCTCCTGTCACCAAAAATCAACACTGTCCCATAATAAATTACCAAACAAAATTTGGCCGCGCTACGAAAATTAGATCGCGAGTTATAAGCATTTAAAATTTTTCGACCCTCATCGTGGGGGGGGGGGTCTAATTTCCCCAAAAATTAACACTGCCTCATAATAAATTACCAAACAAAATTTGGCCGCGCTACAAAAATTAGATCGCGAGTTATAAGCATTTTAAATTTTTCGACCCTCACCTTGGAGGATCTCCTGTCACCAAAAATCAACACTGTCCCATAATAAATTACCAAACAAAATTTGGCCGCGCTACGAAAATTAGATCGCGAGTTATAAGCATTTTAAATTTTTCGACCCTCACCGTGGGGGGTCTCCTGTCTCCAAAAATTAACACTGTCTTATAATAAATTACCAAACAATATTTTACCAAGCTACCAAAATTAGATCGCGAGTTATAAGCATTTTTAATTTTTCGACCCTCACCGTGGGGTGTCTTCTGTCACCAACAATCAACACTGTCCCATAATAAATTACCAAACAAAGTCAAGTCAACGCAGTTGCTTCGGAGTACTTACAGAAGGTCGAGACCTCTGTTTAACCTCCAACGATAGTAAGGAAAACATAAAGATGCGTTTTGCGAAGCTACTGGGAAATCGAAGAGGATACTCGGGCAGTCCCAAGTTGGCACCAGGCGAACCCAGTGTCGCAATGACCTCCGAGGAAGTCATCACTTCGTTGACAGACTATGTCCGAGCTGGCATTGGCGAAAAATCGAAGAGCAATTGGAGCTGGTCTCCCATTGGTCGGAACACTAGGCCCCTCCCTCAGGTTGACTCAGTCCGACATGCGAAAAGAGCACAGGGTCCCAAGCCTCAGTTGATGCCCACGCGCGGCTAAGAGCCGGAGCTCTCAACCGGTTGCGAACACCCACTGGACACGTGACAATGTACGTCAATTGTTCAGGCAAGATCTTCTAAGGGGTGAGGCACAGAAAACAAACAACGGCCGATTTCAGTCCACATATTTTCATTACTTTAAATAAATTTTCCTAACACTAAAATTTTTTTTTTTTTTTTCTAATTTTCTTTATTATAATTTTGCTTATTTAAGTTGGATGCTCCGTCCATAAATACTAACATTTTCTTAGCGGGATCGCTTTCCGCCACGATCTTTTCGTAAATTTTTACCAATTTATTCGCAAGGTCCGTAAAAGATTCTATTTTTAATTCAGTTTTAATTTTTTCTAAAATTTCCAAAAATTTACCGAAGCCGTTACCTAAGTCATTGCTTTGATATAATTGTTGCGGTTCTGGTGGTTCCGTTTTAGCAGGTACTTGAGCATTTTTTTTCTGAGCCTTTGGCTCCGACGATTTAATTTCCCTTTCTTTATTCTTTGCCACTTCGGCGTACGATTTCCTAAATTGTTGTTTTAGAGGAAATTTCTTGCAGCCTTTATAAGAAGAGGGATGCTGCTCTCCACAATTACAACATTTCGGAGGGGGCATTTCCTCCTTAGTAAGTTTTTTTCTCGGGCAGTTTATGGATTCATGCGGTTCTCCGCAGCCAACACAATTTGGCTTAAAATTACAGTACTTGGCTACATGAAAGAAATTTTGGCAATTCCAGCATTGCAATGCTTTTCTCGGAGCTCTATACTTTTCAACACTTATTCTGATTTTGAAAAGTGATTTTAAATCAAATATTCTCTTTGAATTTTCATTTCTAGCGAGATGAACTAAAAATAGTGGAAGTTTTCTTCCATCTTTCCTACTAGTCATTTGATTGGCTTTCATGGCGTCCAATCCGAAATCGATAAGCTCTTGGAGCAAAATTTCCTGTGTTATGCTGAGAGGAAGACCTCTTATCACAGCTTTTAGTGGAGATTCTAAATCAGGCACTACATAAAATTCATATTTACTTTCCCTCAAGAAATTTACGATTTTTTCTTTAATATTAAATTCTTCGGTGATGATTTTAATCCATCTACCCGAGATTTCAACCATAAAATTACAATCACAATTCGTTTCGATATTTTTCGTAAAGCTTATTACGTCCGAAATTCCCGAAACCATAATGGGTTTGGGTGGGATATTTTTAAGTTTTTTTTCCTGAATTATCACTTTTTCATTACTTTGCTCCTCTTTCGAAGTGCCTGTTTCGTTATTTTTAGCATTGCTTTCGTCGTACGCGTTAAGATCCACAGAATAGATCTCGGAAGCCACACTAGTGGCTCCATCTCTCGAGCTAACAACCGACATAGAGTCTTCAGTTTCGTCAATTTCGGAAGCGGTTTCAAAACATAAGCTTTTTACGCTCTCTGGCGGAGAATTTAGAGTTTTAGCTTTTTTAGAGTTCGGAACCACCAGTCCCGTCGAATAAGAATTTGGATTATTCTTTTTAACCTTACGACTTTTAGATTTAATCTTACTAGCTGACTTCCTTTCCTGCATCCATTCAGATTCTAGCCTCATCAAATCATTCATTTTATCAACTATTATACTGCCGTCAAAATCTATACATTCTAATAAATTATCATCTAACTCATGAATCGTTTGCTGCCTATTCGCCAAAATGTTAGATAAAATACTATCGCGTGGAATAGAATCTGGGTTATCCCTAAAAATAAACGCGGGTCCGGTGCCTGAACAAGACATACTACCATGAGCTCGTCCGTCCATCGCCGACAACCTCCGTCGTAAAATCCAACCAATGCGCTCGTCTGAGATCCAAGGTGGTGCTGACACTCACGCTGTTTTACCAAACAAAGTTTGGCCGCGCTACGAAAATTAGATCGCGAGTTATGAGCATTTTAAATTTTTCGATCCTCACCGTCTGGGGTCTCCTGTCACCAAACATTAACACTGTCTCCTAATAAATTACCAAACAAGTTTGGCCGCGCTACGAAGATTAGATCGCGAGTTATAAGCATTTTAAATTTTTCGACCCTCACCGTGGGGTGTATCCTGTCACCAGAAATTAACAATGTCTCATAATAAATTACCAAACAAAGTTTGGCCGCGCTACGAAAGTTAGATCGCGAGTTATAAGCATTTTAAATTTTTCGACCCTCACGGTGGGGGGGTCTCTTGTCACCAAAAATAAATAAGACCACCAAAATAAACACTGTCTCATAATAAATTACCAAACAAAATTTGGCCGCGCTATGAAAATTAGATCATAAGAAACATAAGTTTGAGACTTGATATTCTAATATCTGAAAAATACCGCGTCAATGTCTGCCGAAGTCTACCGAAGGATACCGTTCCGAAGTTTTCCGAAAGGAAACGACGTTAGCCGAGTGTTAGGTTTTTTTCGTTACCGATGTGTTAGGATTTTCCGCGTTACGGAATTTTTGGATTCGGTCACCGCGCTCAAAGCCCGCGATAAAAGCTATGCAATAGCTTAAAAAATGAGGCTTTTTTATAAATCTTAAAACTTTTTCGATAAAATAAGGAGTTTTTATCAAAATAACTCAACTTAGTATTTTTCTGGACAGGGTATTTATATACATATAGTGGCTGGTGTAAATTGGATGACAGAAAACAATCTGGGGGAGACCAGCAGTGGATCGAAAACGGTTGTTGTTGATGATGATGATGATGATGATATATATGTATGAGAAACTCAATCTTAGTCTTAATGTTTACACATTTAAAAAAATTGGAAAACAGTGACTTCTATTAGTCAATATATTTATAATCATTTTAATTGATATATTGCTTTTTTTCCATTTAAAATAATTGATAACATTAAATATAGCTTTTTTGTTTTTTTTAATTTTACTTTTAAAATTAAACATTGTACTCTTATATACCACCTCAGAACTTTCTCAAGAGATGTCTTTTGATCTTATTGTGCACAGCTTAGAAACAAAACAACTGATAATTGTGTTTAAACTGACGCAAATGTTTCTGTCGTATTAATATCAGAGAAGTTTTTTTAGCATTGGTGCACTTTCTGAATTTATTATTACATCGAAACTTTTGATGACTGATGTCTTCTGAAACATAAAATTTCTTAGAAAAAAGGTGAAGGATAAATAGCTAATAATTTTATGAGAGAATTATTTTAATATCTTATTTGCATTTCAATATTTCTTTTTCATTGGAAGCTGTGGATGATCTCTAGAAAGATAGTTTTTTATTTTACAATTTTTTTAATAGTTTTTACTATTAGGAAATTTATTTTCAAAATCGGTGTCATAAGTAAAGTATTTCCCTAAAAAAAAAAAAATTGCACACAAAATCAAAAAAAGTAAAAAACAAGAAATTGATCTTGGTTATACAATGCAAGATATTAATGAAATAAAATAAATTAAAAAATATGGAAATGCAAACAAGAGTTTTAAAAAGGAAATTCCTATAGCAGTAACATTGACATGTAGATGTTTTTGCTTGAGCAAAACAGCTTCTCGATGAATAAATTTCCTGTAAAAAAAATATTTTAAATGGATTTTTTTTTTTTTTTTTCCCACATAAGCATAGCATTTTGAATGTACAGATCTATTTATAAAATGATATATCCAATGTTATCCCTTTTGATAATGCAAAAAAAAAAAAAAAAAAAAAAAAAAAAAAATGTAACAAAAGAAAAAGAAGAAATTTCATAAAATAGAAATTTAACTTTTTTTTTCTGTTCCAACAAATTTATTAATGGGATTCAAGCACATACAGTATTATACGCATGGTAAATCTGATTATATTTTCAGTTACTTACCTCACTGATGCAAAATCCAGAAATTGTATATTGTAATAGAGAGAGAAAGAAGGAAAAAACAAGTAAGAAAAATCATGCGTTAAGCATAGCATTTTCCAACACTTAATGAAATCTTTAACAAAACTTTGTTATTTAGGGAAATAATAGTGTATAGCCAAATATGTATTCCAATACATTAGAACAGCCCTGTATTTCATATGTCAGTTGATATAATGGGAAAATTTAGTTTAGCAAGAAAACACCCAGTAGCTTGAAATTTCTTTTTCAGCATTTCATACTATTAGATGGAAACATACTTGAATACTTTTGTTCAGCCCTGTAGTTTACATTGTACCTTTATTACACGTCAGCATTAGGCTAAAATTTATTATAAACTAAAACACTTTTAAAGCAACTGAAATCACATTCTCATAAATCATCATTCATAGGAGTCCATGTACCAAATTCTTTGCGTGGCCCTGTATATCTTTTTATCTATATTCTGCAAACATTTCTCAGTAAATTGAATGAAGCTCAGCGTAAAAATGCATAGCTTATTTAAGAACCACGTTTAAATAATTTATACGTTTAATAATTACGTTTACGCCACGTTTAATAATTCAATAACGTTGGTGAGCTCTCTTGGGTAGTCCTGTATATCAACTATAACATTTATACACACCATATAAAGTGCATATATTTAGCGAAATATAAATGCGAATATCATAATTAAAATGCATATCAGCCACCATCGGACACATATACGGTACTTCGGAAAGAATATACTATTTGAAATCTTTTGTATGGCCCTGTAAATGCTATGTACTTCATATTATGCAAGACAGTAGCGTATAATTTATATTAAGCTTCAGTGACATATATCAGTTTTATTATACATGAAACAGCTTAATATATTTAAAATATGTCACCCACAATTCCCCCTTTTACCATTATCTAATGGAATTCTTTTGTGTGGCTCTGTAAATGAATAATAGCTACATTTTCATTTTTATATTTTATAGAATGCATATTTTAATATGTTTGACAGGGTATAACATCTTTAAAATTCCTTTGAAACGGTTTTTCCCCATAGGCCGTAATGTAATGGGAAACTTTTGATTCTCTCTGTAGATAAACTAATCATGGTAGATACTTCATTTTCAATAGGTGTCGTGCTAGAATAAACCTCAATAGCGTATAAAAATTTCATGGCAATCCGAGTATATTTACGGGAGTTAGAGCGCGGCCATCCGGCCAGACAAACCGAATGCATAAGCACTTTTCAACTTTGTTGGAAAGTGCTAAAAAATCTGTTGATTAACAATTAGAATTCCAGTATAAGTTTCACATCAATGCACACTATTAGATTTTTTTTTACATTAGATTCTTAATTCTTTTATTCATTAGAATTTTCAATTATAGAATAGGGGAGAGTGGGGATACTTGAGCCACCCCTATTATCTCTACAGTTGGTTAATTTTTCTTTCTAAAACTGCCAATATGGTAACATATTTATAGTTCTGAACATGTAAAAAAGAAATCACACATCTTGGTACCATTTTGAAAGTATAGTGATTAATAATTGTCTTTTCCCTATCTGAAGTAAATATTTGGGTGCATGGTTTTTTTGTAATTAAAGATTTGTTTAAAGTTGCAACTATATACATAAATTTAATAAGTATAATTTCAATTGTATTTTGAATCTAAAATAGTTCTAATAGCTGCATGCTTTATTTAGTAAAACCCTAGGAAACAAAAATAGTGGTAGTGGGGATACTTGAGCCAGTGAGAGTGGGGATACTTGAGCCAGTGAGAGTGGGGATGCTTGAGCCATGTCTCAACCACCCCTACTAGAAATTAAACATGGGTGAAACAAACAAAAAATAAAATTCAATCCTTATATTCACTAATAGATATTTTTCTGGATAAAAGGGAGAATAATTTTTCATTTTATTTTTTTTTTCTTAAAAAAATAACGACCTAAAAATGTTTCAAAATGTATATTTTTTAAATGAAAATATCCATTTTATTTTTCATTTTGACTAACAAAATAGCCTGTCTAGATAAATGTAAGCATAGTTTTCAATTTAACTTTTATTAAATTAAAATAACTTTTAAAACTGTTTTACAGGCTATAATCTCTAATACTTTAATTAGTTAAGTCCACATATTAAAATATTTATTTTTTAATATAACATATTAAGATTATTATTTTATATTGAAATCGTAACCTCTGTTGCTGTAACTTTTTTTTTTTTTATTTAACTAAGAAAATTGAAGAAAAATTGGTAAAAAAACGCACACAAAAAACAAGAAAAGCAACAAAAATCCCAGTTCAAACTTACCTGCATGGAGCCAAAGAGGAAGACAAAATCTTTTCCTGTGAAATCAAAAAAGTGTTTGAAATAGTAGAATGATACATCTGGCTTAAATTCCGACAGCTACTAAATTAAAAGCATGAGTTCGACAGTATCATCAAAGGAAAATTCTGTCAATGATGGTGATGATGTGAAAAGAAAATCTTCTATTGATGGTTGGTTACTAATAAAATATGCCAAAAAGAAAACTGTAAAAATATTTGTTGGATAAGTGCTTAGTATTTTAAAAATGAAATTTGCCCGATGAATTGCAGATTCCAAATTTAAATGGCTCTGAACTGAGGAGGCTTCTACCGTCGTTATAAGTCGAGTTGAAATTATCCTTCGACAGCCAGTTCTAACGACAAAAAATGATCTTAATACTAGCTTTGTTTTCTCAATTGGTTTTGAAGGACTTTATGTTTCATAATCTATCATTCTGTCAGTGGCATAGCTAGAGCATTTTGTTTGGGGGGGTGTGGAGATCGAATTTACCGAATGCTAATTGAAAATCACCGAATGATTGTGATTTAATTTTTTATTCTTGAATATTTATGCCTTATTATATTTTAGATTGAGCACTGTAAAAATAATTATATCTACTACAATATGGATGAATAATATGGATAAACTACTACAATATGGATGTTTGTGCGCCATATCAATAAAATCGTGTTTTTTCGTTCCCGATCGTCTAAATTCGCGCATTTTACGAAACCGATCGACCATATTCACGATTTTTCCGTTCCCGATCCACAAAATTTTCGATTTTTCCGTGCCCAATCAACAAAATTTTCGATTTTTCGGTGGAATATCAACGAAATTCACTCTATTTTTGCGCTAGATCGACAAAATTTGCGATTATTCCATGCTTGATAGACAATATTTTCGATTCTTATTCACGCGGTCAATGAAATTCGTGTTTTTTTCGCGCGGTAAACAGACAAAACATGCTACTTTCCCGCAACCGATGAACAAAATTCGCAAATTTTTCACGAATTTTCAAAAATCGAAATCTTTTTTTCTTGCCCGATCAACGAAAACTCAGATTTTTTCGCTTCCGATCAGGAAAATTGGCGATTTTTCCATGCTCGATTGACGAAATTTGCTATTTTTTTCCGCATCTCATCGACAAAATTCGATACTTTTTCGCACTCCATCAATGAAATTCCGGATTTTCCGTGCCCGATCGACGAAATTGGCGATTTTCCGTGCAATATCAACAAAATTCGCAATTTTTTTGCTCGAGATCGACAAAATTCGTGCTTTTTGGAAAACTTATACAAAATTCGAAATTTTTCGAAGGCCGATAGACAAAATTAGCGTTTAGTATTTTATGCCCGATAGACAATATTTTTGATTTTTCCGCTCCCGCTCAGTGAAAATCGCTTTTATTTCACTAGATAAACAGTTAAAACAGGCGACTTTTCCGCTACCCATGAACCAAATTTGGAATTTTTTCACACATCATCAAAAAAAATTGTATTTTTTTTCTTGTCCGATCAATGAAATCCGAGATTTTTTTTTTTTTAATTCCGATCGAGAAAATTTTTGATTTTTCCGTACCGGATCAACAAAATTCATGATTTTTCCGTGCCCGATCAATGAGATTTGTGATTCTTAAGTGACTGACGAAATTTTCAATTATCCTATGTGACAAAATTTACGATTTTTTCCTGCAACCTACGCACAAAAATTGCAATTTTTTCCAGTTAAAAATTGACGAAATTCGCGGGTCACTTTTGACTCGCGGGCCACAAGTTGTGCATTCCTAAATTACAAGCTTTTTTTTTCTTTCTTTTTTTAAGTTTTACAAATTTTAGTTAAAACATCAAAAAAGAAGAGAGAATGGCGAAAAAGGGTAATCGACTCAGAGTGAATAATGTGAATAGTAGAAAGTTAATAATTAAAAAAATATTTAGCAGTTTTAAATATGTTTTATGTTTTGTAATAAATTTTTATTTATATATTTTAAAAAATTCTTAGAAGGGAGAAAATTACAGCACGAAATGATGCAATTTTTTAATGAAGTAAATTACCGAATGAGAGTATTCCGAATTTGGGGTTGAGTACTTCGAAAATATTTAATATGTTTTAAATATGTTTTGATATTGGTTTATGTTTTCTAAATATTTTTAAAAATTCTTAAAAGGAAAAAAACAGACGAAATAATGCAATTTTTGAACGAAAGTGAAAATACCGAATGTACTGAATATTCACAAAGTAGGATATGAGTATTCCAGAAATATTTAATTGTTTTTAAATAGGTTTTGAGATTGTTTTATGTTTTGTAATACATTTTTTAATATATTTTTTAAAGTTCTGAAAAGGAAAACTTCAGCACGAAATAATGCAATTTTTGAACGAAAGTGATTATACCGAATGTAATGAATATTCCGAAAATATTTAATAGTTTTAAATCTTTTAACATTGTTTTATGTTTTGAAATATTTTTTTAAGTTGTTACAAAAGGAAAATGCAGTGCAAAATGATGCAATTTTTAAATAAAGTAAAAATACCGAATGTAATGAGCATTCTGAATGTGAGGTACAAGTATTCTGATACTATTTAATAGTTTAATATGTTTTGACATCGCTTTATGTTTTGTATTAATTAAAAAAAAAAAAATTCTTGGAAGGTAAAAAAGCTGCGCGAAATAATGCAATTTTTAAACAAAAGTGAAATTACCGAATGTAATGAGTGTTGCAAATGTGGGATATAAGTATTCCTAAAATAGCTTAAATGTTTTGATATTGTTTTATGTTTTGTAATAATTTTTAAATATATTTTTTAAATTTCTTAGAAGGGAAAAACACAGCAAGAAATGATAAAAATTTTGAACGAAATTTTACCGAATGAATTTACCGAATACAATAAGTATACCGAATGTGGGGGGGTGTCGCACCCCCCGACACCCCCCTGTAGCTACGCCCCTGCATTCTGTAAAATGTTTGTGCAAAAATAAAGCGAAAAAAATTACTTTTGTAGGTATTTTTCCGTCGTGGCTCAAGTATCCCTTCACCATGGCTCAAGTATCCCCCCCATGGGGATACTTGAGCCACGATGTAAAACAAAAAATAAACACTTATTATACATAGAAAAATAGTTCAAAATTAATTGAAAGTGGTTTTCAGTTGAAGAAAAAATATCAAATTTTCATTTTCAATATTTTATTTTATTCTAAGAAATTATAAAAAATTTTAAAAAATTAAAATTCAAAAAATGGCTCAAGTATCCCCATCTTCCCCTACAGTAGAACCCCGTTAAACCGGATTGGTTTGGTCATTTTTTTTTTTTCAAGATTGAGAAGCGATTGGCTAATTTCCATAACATTAACTTGTTTCATCGCCATATTCTGAATGATTTTTTTTCTGAAATCTTTTCGAAAGAATACCTTAAGCTTTCTTATTTAAACTCTTTGATGTTATCTTTCAAAGAAATAACAATGTATCACTAAGTTTGGCAATTCCATTTGTCCCAATCTTCTATTTAAACCTCTTAGAAATGTCATAAAAAATCACTGCACAATATATTTTTACTTAGAGCATTGCAAGAGAGCAAGGTAAAGAAGGGTACTACTAGGTTATACCGTCGACTAAAAAATAATTGCCAAACTAAAAGATTAAATGCCAATAATGGAGGATCGCGAATGTCACATTCAATGACATTAAATATGATTCACGTGTTTAAAATGTCATTAAGGGATTTTTATTTCGACGTTTGATTAATATTTTTATTAATATTCTACTAGTTATTTGTTTTAAGAGAGCATTATAAATTAGTCCCTGTAAGACCCTTTGTCTGATAAGGATCGCATTCCGATCTTTGTCAGCCCATGGGTCTGTTTTCTTGTTGTTATGACAAAACGCTTCTACAATATCACTTGCAGAAAATTATTTATCTATATTATAAAGGCCAAACGTATCTGTGCATAACGCATACGTCATTTTGCAAATGGCAACACTTTCCCTTGCAATTTCGGTTTTGCTATTTTTGGTAGTGCAAATTTTATACTTCTAAACATCGCCCATTTTAATTTTTACACCATTGTATAGAGAAAAATATGTGCTTTTAAATGCAATTTGTTTGAAAGCTGTATCTCAATTTGTTTTTGAGTTATTATTTTTTTTTATTATTTTTAGTTCGAATTTTGTAATTGTGGCAACAAAAATTTTCTCTTAAAATTGTTACAAATTGAAATGTGCGCATTTAAATTTTGAGAAGATGAAAATTATGACGGGTTTGATTTCACGTGAAATTCTAAGATCGTGTAAAACTGATATATATATTTTTTGTCATACGCATTTATAATGAGCATAAAAGCCTCAATTGAAAACTTCACCTTAATAACTGATCTTTACTATGCCAAAGTGACCATGATATATGCTACTGATGCCATGATATATGCTACTGAGCTGATTATATTACTGACCTTATTTTGCTTTACTATTATATTTTTCCGTATGCGACTTTACTTTTAATTTAAGGTTTACTTTTAATAATTTTAACAAATGAGTTTTATAGAAATAAATTTTTTTTCTTAATTTTAGCTTTAAATAATATTTGTTTGAGAGTTAGACTGACCATTGTAAGATGCATTTTTTACTGTAGCTAATTTTGAAGGTTTATTATAAATCATTGAAACATTTTCTTTCGTCAAAATTTGATGGGTTCTACCTTGTCTACATAAAGTTAAAATCTGAAATCTCGATGCAAACAATTCACAATTAAAGAAAAAGTAAAATTGCTTCAATGTCTTCCGTCTAAATTTGCCAGGTTCCACCTTGTATTTATAAAGATGCAGCATACAAGTCAGGTACTTTTCAGTTAAACATAAAGGGGATTTTCTGCAAGTTCCTGTTTTATTTCATTTTTCTCTAACTCTCCGGATAATCCAGATTAGGTCTGGTTCCAATTAATCCGAATTATCAGGGTTTTATTCTATTAACTCTATATTACTTACCCATCATACGTAGTATAGGGTAAGTCTTGCAATCGTTTTGAAAACCAAAAAAAATTTTTTGACGGATTTACACGTTTCAGATAGTGGAGATTCCGAAAAACATATTTTTAGAAAAAAAATTTTGCCGTCCGTCTGTCTGTCTGTCTGTAACTGCTCTATCTCCCAAACAAATTGAGATAGAGACTTGAAATTTTGTATGTAGTTAGTATGTAAGAATGGGACGAACCCTATTTAATATCAGCAACCTCGATTATCCGGAACTATTTTTTTTCGGACTCTCGAAAAATTCGTTCTGATGAAAGGTATACAAAAATTTTCGAATTTTTTTGTTCTTAGGAATGGACGTAAAAGGCAATAAAATAACACACATTTTGCATATAGAACGAAGTCGATCGGATTATGAGTTGCCGAGATATTTGTAATCCTGTTTTCCACATTCTTCGATTTTTCAGGACCCTGTATTTCATTCAAATTTCAATTCAGAGGTATATTTTAATTGGAGATGAGACGCTTAATCCGATGCAGTTAATTGTTAGTTAATAGAGTTATTATTTTTGGAGTTATAAGGATGTTTCTTCTGTGCGGTTCGGTACTACTTGAGTAGTTTGGCGTTTTATATAATGTGTCGAAATGGGTACATCAGCAAATTTATTAATAGAGCATTACAATGTATATTAACAATATATATAAATTTTGTTTATGAATTGCAGTGCATTGTATAAATAGTTTTCACATGTTTTATTTTCATATATATATCCATGATGGGTAAGTATTACGGTGGCCTCCAACGACTAGTTTTATTTTACATTATGTTGATAGCAACATTATATAAAATATATATATAGGATTCTGATTAGTGTCCAAAGTAATTTTTTAGTCTATTCTCTAAATGTGAATTAGTTCAATTGGGTAAAATGAAACTTTTTTTGAAAATGCAAACTATTATCTCTCCAAAAAATATTTACTTTAATAAAACTTACTTGTTTAACAGCTTAGATACATTTTATATTTTTTGCTTATCACATTTTTCACTTATATCGTAATCATTCCATTTTTTTCATCTAAAATATTCAAATATTTCCTAAAGTATTAAAAAAATAAAAAACTAACTACATGTAGACTCCCTCAAATCCGCACAGCTTGGGACAAGAGGTTGTGCGGATTTTAGAATTTTGCGGATTTCTCATCATTGCTTTGTTTACATTCTTAAACAGTAATTTGAGTGCAATTAATTGTGCATTCAAGACTATAGTGAATACTATTATATGAATAATTATATTTCATGAATAAGATTAAAGAAAATTTAAATCAAAAGAAAAATTGATTTTATACAGTACAAGATGATCATTTATTTTCAACATTGCTACAACACGGTGTTAGTTTCAGTTTTGGTTTGTTGCAATTTTTTTTTCTGTAGTCTATAAACACTTTCTGCTCTAAAATAAAATTTTGTTACTCAAGGAAATGCAAATGTTTATATCCAAATTACATTTAAGTATTTATTTGTGGGAAAATTTATATTTGAAAAAACCTATACAAAATTTAGCTTCATGAGTTTTTGCTGTTAATGGCAATTTGCATTGTGGAAGGATAATAGAGGTTTGTGGCTTATACATCGGCAGACTTTGCAGATTACATTGCATTACAATAAGTATATAAAATGAAAGTAAAAATATATGACATGCACAAAATAACTAATAAGAATGTATTTATTAAAATACAACATGTTGCTCAGTGGTGCATAAAACAAGAATTTTAATATGCACTTGTACAATTAAAATAAAATAAAAATATCAATGTTTCGTGCCGTCTTCAGGAAAATATGGTAATGGAAGGACTAAGTTTGCATCTTCATTGAGAGATAATATTTATAATAAATTAAAATCGAAATGAATTAAAAGTTTAAAAATGTTGCCACTTACACGTGAGTAAAAATTAAAATATTGCAGCGAAATAAAAATTTTAAGATTTTATGATGTTATGCTATTATCATTTTTTCCTGAAGATGGCACGAAACGTTGATATTTTTATTTTATTTTAATTGTACAAGTGTATATTAAAATTCTTGTTTTGTGTACCACTGAGCAATGTGTTGTATTTTAATAAATACTTTCTTATTAGTTAAATTTTTATGGTGCAACTGTCCTGTATGTATGACATGCACAAAATATTTCTTCAATATGAACAGAAAAATTTAAGGTATTATACATATTATTATCAAAAAATGTAATATACATATGCAAACTAAAATATATACATGTACTAGTCATCTGGTTAAATTGCATAATTTACCTTCTATTCTTTCTGAATTTTGATAGCATTAATCAATCACTAATGCCTTCCCTGATCATATTTTCTTTCACATCTCAATGAACACAAAAACATGCTTCTGTAAAAAAAAAAATTATTAAACTGTAAATAATGACATCATCTATATAACAAAAGCCTAAGAAGGAAGGTCTTCATACTGGGCATACTCAGAATTTTAAGAAAAAAAGGTACTACTTGGTTATCCCATTTCGCCAGATTATACAAATCGCCAAACTAATAGCCAAATTATACCCACTGAAGTAATTTTTATTTTAAACAACGAAAAACAAATACTATGAAAATACAAATAAAAAAAACTTAATGACGTTTTAAACATGCGTGTCATATTTAACGTCATGGAATGTGTATTTAATCTTATTCTTTGGCCGACGGAATAACCTAGAAGTACTGAAAAATATACTAATTAAATTACTTATGTATGTAATAAAAGATCGGTCAAAATTAATGGCGGAATTACAGAAGAAATCATGTAAAAAAATTCAATACTTTTGAACATTTGGGGCGAAAAGATGAAAGCGTCACAAGATTTGGCGAGTTGCACTTTTCTTCGCCGAAAACAAATGATTTTAATGTAACTGTTGGATATTTAGAATGCATGTAAATGGTGTGGTGTTGAACATTTAATTTGTACTATTGAGTTGATGATGAGGCCGTGAAATTAAATACAGTCAATTTAAAATGTCGGTAAAACAAAAACATAATAAATTAGACAACTAGGATGACTTCTCTTTAAATTAAAAAAAAATCCACTTTATTTTTTCTTCCTTTGAGAATAGGAAAGAAGAAGGACGAAGTCGATGCCGGACACTGTACATTAGCACTGCGATTAAATCCACGGAAATTCTCCCTTTAAAATTCTGTAGAACAAAAATTCCAGACTCGGACAATCGGATGAGATATTTCTCATCGAACGGCAATTCATATTAAAATAGGAACTTGGATTCACCCTTTTAACAATCGATGTGCCGAAAGTAAATTTTAGAATTGCGATGACATTAACCTAGAATATGAATAATAAAATCCCCATTCCGATACTTTAAATTAAGCGCACTCCTCGGATTTTTAACGGGACAAAAAAAACACACCGTCAAAATCCTACGCAAAACTTTTTCGTTCTTCGCTTAAACATTCGTTGCATTACTTTTTATATTACACAAACGGGGTCTTCAGAAGTTAAAACAAAAGATATTTGAAACCATTAGTTAAATTAAGATGACGTAAATTAAAACGCGCGTATAAAAAAAATTAAACTAGATTATTTAAATTACGCGAAAACTGAACTGCAATCCCATTGGTTTAAAGAGGCACATCTCTCCCTACGTAGCCTCCCGGACCGCACAAGAGGCGAAGAAAAAGCTGACGCATGCGTACTACCGAGCACCTGCGCATATTCGTATCCTGCTGCGCCAACGGAGTTATAGAAACCGGAGTAAAGCCGAGAAAACAACATACAGGCACGAGATGCGGCGAGAAAAATCGTGACAACCGGTGCCTAGCAGAAAAACAAAACACAGGGGTGGAACGTTACAACTAAAAATGTGATAGTTATATCACATTAATGGTATTTAATGGATTAAAACATAAACAACGAGAGAATTTAATACATTATATATATATACATATTGTATTAAATATATATATATTACAAATTTTAAATTTTTTTTCGCCAAAATTAACCTTTATACTATATTAATTTCCTTATAATAATATTCCGTACGTGTTCGAACCCCACTGCTGACAAAAGTGTATGCTTTACAATAATATTTCCTGTATTATAATTTTGATTAACCGACTTCAGACAATCGTTAACTTTTAACAAAAAAGAGAAAGATAAACTTTTCTATCCAAAATTGAACCGACTTCAAAAACTAATGAGGAGTGAAAAATAATTTCCTTACATAATTGTAATAAGAAATTAAATTAAGAGCGTAGTGTTTATCGTGCGTATTACCACATTTACGTACATTTATTTGATTTTCTGGTGTCGGTGCCAAGAAGGACAACGTCTGTCGGTGACAGGACGACGTCTGTCGGGTGTGCTAGTATATATATATATGTAACATCTTCGGGTGTGTCATAGTCGTGGCATAAGAACTTGACTCGGGAGCCTCTTGTTAGTTCGGAACTGTTTTTATTAGGCCGCTCTTCGTACAGAGGGAATCGAGAGTTCAGTCGGAGGTCGCCCGAGCCCTTTACGTGGATTATAGAGCGTTACATGGCCGTAGTTTCTGCAGGCATCTCAAATCAGCAAAGTCTCTCGTTTTTCGCACGTGTTCTTGCTAATATGTTGATGATTGTCATATTTTCCAGCAGCGGGCACAGTTGTGAATTAGGGAGGAACATTTAATTTAATTGGTTAAGAAATATCTGGGCACTCTGACGTAATTTAGGCGCGGCTGTCCAGGGCTGCATGCTGATCCTACAAATTAAGAATTGCGCTTACCTTAGCATTTTTAATCTTAAAGAACATCCAAAAATGATCTCTGAAAGTAATAAATGTTAGGCTGGGAAAGAAAGTTATCAGGGGCAAAATAGCTTTTAAGCATCAGAATTAAAGTTAAAAATATTAATTGGGAACTTTAAACTTTTGAATTTTAATTTTAAATTAAAATTTTAAAAAGGGGTTAGTTTTTATCCTTTCATATATATATATATATATATATATATATAATATATATATAAAGACCATTAATTGTAGACAATATGAGCATTTGAATTCAATAGAAAAAAACCATATTGAACATGAGTAAAAATTAAATAGATAAATAAAATTAATTTAATAGAAATTTGTAGAACCAAAGCAGAATTGTCAAGCCCCAAATACTTTATACAATTATATATGTATAGATAGACATAAATATAGAGACATTTACAATTATTGTATATATACACATATACAGAGTGTCCAAAAAGTCTGGAAACGGCCGAATAACTCGAGAAATACATATGAGATTGAAAAACGTAAATATACGTGTTAAATATTTTTAAATAAGCTACTCTGTGATGCCAAATTTGACCTTCGAAACCGACCCCCCGGGGGTCAGAGGGGGTCCAACTTTGAAATCTTAAATTATAACCCCCATTTTTTATTGCAGATTCGGATTCTACGGACAAAAATACGTAACTTTTGTATTTGATGTTTATTTCAAATCTTCGTTTATCACGGTGTGATCGAGCATATTAAATCGATACATATTCCCGCTTTTCCAACGGGATTTTCCCTAATCGAAACTGATTGGGCAGAATTTTTGATGTCAAATTCCTCGTCTTTTATAGGAATAGCGTTTCCTGAAAATCACCTGTGGCGATTATTTCAATAGTGCTACACTGTTAAAAATTTGACCCATTTGCTGCAGCGTCACTCCACAGCTATTATAGAATATCTCTTTTGTGACCAATGAGAATGCTCCATAACACAGTAAAGTAATCGTTTTCTATAAAAGCGGTGGAGTGACGATGCAGCAAAAGGGTCAATTTTTTTACAGTGTACTTTACCGTGTTATGGAACATTCTCATTGGTCATGAAAGAGATATTCTATAAAAGCTGTGGAGTGACACTACAGCAAATGGATCAAATTTTTAACTGTGTAGCACTACCGAAATAATCGGCACGGGTGATTTTCAGGAAACGCTATTATTGCAAAAGACAAAGAATTTGATGTCATAAATTCTCCCCAATCAGTTTCGATTAGGGAAAATCCCATTGGAAAAGCCGAAATATGTATCGATTTAATATGCTCAATTACACCGTGATAAACGAGGATTCAAAATAAACATCAAATACAAAAGTTACGTATTTTTGTCCGTAGAATCCGAATCTGCAATAAAAAATGGGGGTTATAATTTAATATTTCAAAGTTGGACCCTCTCTGACCCCAGGGGGTCGGTTATGAAGGTCAAATTTGGTATCACTGAGTAGCTTATTTAAAAATATTTAACACGTATATTTACGTTTTTCAATCTCATATGTATTTCTCGAGTTATTCGACCGTTTCCAGACTTTTCGGACACCCTGTATATCAACATACATGTACATGTATACATAACGCTGGTGCATGGTTAACTGAAAAATACCAATTTTAGTAACATACTTTGCCAATCAAAAGACCTAGGTCTTGTGAAATGGTTTTCTTTTAAATCTCTCAAAAGAGAGTCCGGCTCCCCATCAGCCGATTCTTGCTGATTAGCTGCAGTGCGTGTTTCAGGCAATGCATCTAAAAAAGTTGAACAGCTAAAGGCACGACTTTCATTTGGGGTTTTTTCAATCTGAATTTTGCCTAGAAGAAATAATAAATAGTATTAATAAAAAGAATACTGCCCAGTTAAATGGATGGCATTGAGCTCACACGATACACATATTTAATTGTACATTACAGCCTTATATTTTCAAGGGGTAATTCTGTTCGAAAAAAAATTAAAGGAGGGGAAACAGCTCCCTTTTCCCCTTTTATACTTAATTATTAAACCCCCCTAAACTAATCAGGGACATACTTTATCATATAAAAACTCTATATCCAAAATTCAGAGCAAATCGGATAATTCTTAATAAAAACCCATTTATATAACTTAAGAGGAGTTATTCCCCTCTTTTATACTTAACCATTTAACTTCCAAAACTATTCAGAGATTTGAATGAAATCTGACAATTCTGATTGAAAAATCTATTTATGCAAGTTAAGGGGAGGGGCATTAGAACCTCCGTTCCCCCTGTTTATACTTATTCAATGAACACCTAATAACAGCCACGGTATCGCCTCATCAGAATGATCCTATATCTAAATTTTGAACAAAAACTGTTAATTCTGCATGAAAATCCCATTTATATCCGTTAAGGGGAGTGGCATGAACCCCCCATTTCCCCTCTTATACATATCGAATGAACTCCAAAAACTAATCAGGGAAGCGCCTTATCAGGATATACCTATATACAAAATTTTATGTGGATCCAATATTTTTATCATGAGTTATCGCGTTACAAACGCACATACATACAGAACGGACGGGCACATAAGCTCTCAGGCTATGATGGCCTGTGAGCTAAAAAGGAATACAAAGATCAAAAAGATTTACCAAATTTGTATTTCAGTAACATACTTTCACCAGCACAATTCCTAGAGGGAGGCAGATTTTCACTTAAAAATCTAGAGAAATCTGAATTATCTTCAGTTACTCCATAGATGGTGGTAATGGAGGGGCACACAAATTCCTTAAAATATGTCTCGAACTTTCTTTGATTTTTGAGAAGTAGTTGCAGCTTTTTCATCCCCACTACTGGACTCTTCCCCAGGCAGACGAATGATTTGCTGCTTTCTTTTGCGAATTTTTGTTTCTTTGTTTTTGCCATCCTCTGAGTTGAGGTTTGATGTGTTTTCGGCCTCTCATAAGAAATTTTTAGCATCAATGAAATTTGCTAAAACAAGAAAAATTAACACATAAATAATTTTTTTCTTTCCAATAAAACAAGCTCAATAAATATACACTTATGAAAAAAAGGGATTTATTTTTGTTTCTTTACTTTATGTGACAAAAGATCTGGAATTGCCAAGAAAATTATATCCACTGGTAATAAGTTTTTAAAATTTAGTAAAGTCAAGTTAATTCAATTAGATGAAAGAGAAAACAATATAGTTTTAACAGTTAAGTGCAAAATCAGAATTTAATAAAAGCTGTCCTGATTAAATTTATACAGTTCACTTTACAATTAAATCACACACACCCTCTCTCCCCCACAAGAAATAAATTTAAAAAATGCTGATTGTAAATAGCAATCTTTGGAGATTTCTTTGACTGTCTCCTGTCTTGAGACCAATATGAAAACAACTGTTTAAATACATTTCAAAACTTTATTTGAATGTATTATTGCTATTTTTCATACAAATATTATTTTCAGCATTGTTAGTGTAACGCATAAAATATAAAAAATCTATAAATGGAAACCTATGCAAATCTTTCTCACCTCAGTCTGAAATTATTTGCTGTTGTTAAATTGTTGTTTGTCAAATTGCTGTTTTTTCATTAATTTCATAACAATGTAAAACTTCATAATATAAGTTCGACACTAGATGCAAATTGCATTTATTCATTAATTGCATTTTTGGCCAGCCCCTTCCCCCCTCCCCCCCCCCCCCCCACACACAAAGAGGCCTTTTTCTTTTCAAAATTACAACTCTCCCTCTTTTTTTATTGTTTAACCCCACCTTCTTTTAATATCATTTTTTATTACACATTATACCATATATGTAGTTAAAAATAAATATTTTTCAATATTTATATAAGTATTATAATTTCATTTCACAATATTCAACTTAAATAATCACAATCAGTTATGAATCTAATTGAAATTATTTGTAATTTTAATAACAGCTTTGTGCCTATATTATGAAGGCCAAACGTATCTGTGCATAATGCATACATCATTTTGTGAATGGCAACACTTTTCCCTGTAATTTTGGATTTGCAATTTTCACTACTGCAAATTATATACTTCTAAACATTGCATATTTTAAATTTTTACACTGCCGTAGAGAGAAAAAAATGTACTTTTAAATGCAATTTGTTTGAAAACTGTATCGCAATTTATTTTTGAGATATTAATTTCTTTATGGTTTTTAGTAACAATTCTGTAATTGTGGCAACAGAATCACTCCAATTTTTCTTAAATTAAAAAAAAAAAAAAAAAAAAAAAAAAAAGAAAGAAATTAAATGTTCAACACTTTTTTATGCAATTTCGGTTTTGCAATTTTTGCTACTGCAAATTTTACACTCCTAAACATCATACATTTTAAATTTTTATAACCTCATATAGAGAAAAAAAACACTTTTAAATACAATTTATTTCAAAGCTGTATCTCAATTAGATTTTGTGATATTAATTTTTTTTAGTAAATTTTAATATAAATTTTGTAATTGTGGCAACAGAATTACTCTATTTTCTCTTAAAATTGAAAAAAAAAAAAAAAAAAAAATTAAAATGCGTATACAATTTCAAAAATATCGTCTGTTGTAAAGTCAGGTGAATTTTGGTTTTATTTGTTTAATAATTTGGTCAATTCAGTTTTATAGTATTTTGTTAATTTTAGCTTAAAATAATATTTGTATGAGAATCAGACTGACCAATATAAGATGCATTTTTTACTGTAACTAATTCAATAGATTTATTATAAATCAATGAAACCATTCTTTCTTAAAGATTTTCTTTCATCGAATTTCGACGAGTTCCACCTCCTTATATTCAAAGAATAAATTTCTCTATACAGTTAACCATAGATAAATTGAAAATATTATTAAAAATACTTTTATTATAAGTAATATAAGATTAAAGATTTGTTTAAAAAACGTGTTCTTAGAGGGGAATAAAAATAAAATGTTTTCTAATAAAGTAACTTTGGTAATTTTTGGTTAGCCAACCAGCATTATTATAGTGATATCAGAATATTTGATTAAGATCATTAGTTTCAATGGTTCAAATGTACAGAATCTTTTACATACATATATGTATAATTTATATATGCACATTATGTATAGATATAACATTGGCGCCTAGCTAACCAAAAAGTACCATAACTTTTAAGCATGTGATATGTGGTTATTATATAATATTATTTGATGTCAGAAGTATTTTTTTAGCACTTTCCAACAAAGTTGAAAAGTGCTTATGCATTCGGTTTGTCTGTCTGTGCTCTAACTCCCGTAATTATACTCGGATTGCTATGAAAATTTTATACGTTATTGATATTTACCCTAGCACGAACCCTATTGAAAATGAAGTTTCTACCATGATTAATTTATGTACAGGGAGAGTCAAAAGTTTTCCATTACATTAAGGCCTATGGTGAAAAATCGTTCAAATGAATTTTAAAGGTGTTACACACAGTCAAACATACTCCTATTCATATGGATTCACAAAGTGCACTAAAATATGCATTGTGTAATGTATGCAGTGAAAATATAGCTATTATTCATTTACAGGGCCGCACAAAAGAATTTCATTAGATAATGTTAAAGGGGGAATTACGTGCAACATATTTTAAATACAGTCGAACCTCGATTTAACGTACTTTGATTTAACGAATTCTCCGATTTAATGAATATTTTTTCTGTCCCGACAAAAAGGATGCTAAAATCCTCTGATTTAATGAATTTTTTGCTTTGATTTAACGAACAACAATTGCTGAAAAAAAATTGCATTTGCAGATAGACTAAAACTTTGACATTTTTGAGCATAAAATTTTGAATCTTTCACATTCTAATCCAAGTATTGCATTTTTTTTCTCATTTCTGGTGGATTCAAAAGAGTCTTTTCACCTTTTCGACTAGAAACATATGATGAAATTGTATATAAAGTTGTAGAGCTAAGTACATGCAAAAATGAACAGAAAGAGAATGAAGATTCTGAAAGCAGTTAAGAAGACGAAGAAACGGAAATTCAAATAAAAAATGTGACATTCCAAGAATCAATTTGCAACTTGAACACTTTAAAAAATTATTTTTTGTCTCACGAGGTTGATGATGTTGCTCTTAAGGCGTTAGAAAATATCGACAAAGAACTTTGGAAAGTCAAAACAATGAACCCAAAACAAAACACTATCAAGGATTTCTTTCCAAATTGCCAATAAGTATGCATGTATTATGTATTAAGTTTTAAAAGCAAATAATACTAAAGAATTTAGATAATTTAAACTTGATATCCTAACATATAATTTTTAAGTTCTTAGGAAACAATAAACATTCTTTTTTTAAAAATCTGTATATCTAAGGGTATGTTGTATTGATATTTTTATACCATACTCTTCACAAAAATTTATATTCGATTTAACGAATTGCTTTGATTTAACGAACGAATTTGTTGGTCCCAATCAATTCGTTAAATCGAGGTTCGACTGTATATTAAACTGTTTCATGTATAATAAAATTGATGTATTTCACTGAAGCTTAATATAAATTACATGATACCCTCTTGCATAATATGAAGTACATAGCATTTACAGGGCCTCACAAAAGATTTCAAATACAGTAGACTCCATCAAATCCGCAAACCAGAAATCCGCACATATTTTATGGATGTAAACAATGAAACTTTCAGTTCAGATATTGGGACAAAATTTTATTCTTTTAGTTTTGTATCAATTCCATATATTTTTTTAATTTGTAATTTTCTTAATAATACTCTATTCATGTTTTTTTCATGAAGAAAGAATAAATTTTTTCAGAAATAAATCAAGATTTTGCTGATATCACTGGTAATCACAATCTTCTTACCAAATATATTTATGCATTAATCAAGATTTTTTGGTTATTAAACCATGCTAAACTTGAAAAAAAAAAATCCTTATTTTATGACTTTGATGTGAATTAATAATGTACTTTTATGAGGCAAGTTTTGTTGAATAACTTTGGAAAACATATAATCTTTATATATAATCTTTATAATGAACGTTTAATAATATATTGATTATTAACTTGACCTTTGCTATTAGTATTTTAATCATTTAAAAAATTATTTATATTTTTATTATTTTAGTTTATTACTTATTTCAATATTTTATTATATTGTAAGCATTCATTATAGTTCCGATGGCACTATTAATTGCACTCAAATTACTGTTTAAAAATGTAAACAAAGCAACGACCAGAAATGCACAAAATTCTAAAATCCGCACAATCTCTGGTCCCAAGCTGTGCGGATTTGAGGGAGTCTACTGTAGTATAATCTTTCCGAAGTACCGTATATGTGTCCGATGATGGCTCATGGAGGGATGAAATGCATTTTAATTATGATATTCACGTTTAGGTTTCACTAAATATATGCACATCATATGGTGTGCATAAATGTTATGGTTGATATACAGGGCTACCCAAAAGAGTTCACCAACGTTACTGAATATGAGCGTAAATTACTTAAAAGTGGTTCTTAAATACGTTATGCATTTTTACGCTCAGCTTCATTCAATTTACTGAGAAATGTTTGCAGAATATAGATAAAAGGATATACAGGGTCATGCAAAGAATTCGTTACATGGACGCCTATGAATTATAATTTATGAGAATGTGATTTCAGTTGTTTTAAGAGTATTTCAATTAAAAATAAATTTTAGATTTATCCTGATGTGTATTAAACGTACAAGGTAAACTACAGGGCAGAACAAAAGTATTCAAGTATGTTTCCATCTAATAGTATCAATTGCTGAAAAATAAATTTCAAGCTATTGTGCATTTTCTTGCTAAACTAAATTTTCCCATTATATCAACTGACAGATGAAATACAGGGCTGTTTAAAAGTACTGGGATACATACTTGGGTATATTTGGCTATACATTATTATTTCTTGAAATAACAATGTTTTGTTAAAGATTTCATGAGGTGTTGGAAAGTGCTTCATAATCTATGCTTAACGCATGATTTTTCTTACTTGTTTTTAATACAACTTAACAATGATTTATTTATGTTATTTCAATTCAAATTGCTTTATAATACTTACTTACTCCTTACGTATGTAATCTGAGAAGCCCATATTTATCCGCTCATATTATTTAAAGAACAAAAGTATATTAGATAATATCCATATAGTAACCTAAACATAAAAAAGGCACATGCACTTCTTAATGTTTCAGTTTAAATGGTGATACTTACAAAATTGCTTTAAGGGTGTATTCGAAAAAATGCTTTTCCACCTTCAACAGCTCGAAATTTTCTGATACAATTTTACACATATTTTTGAAAGTAGACACATGGAACTTGCTGAGGGGATTTTTGAAGAGACGTAAAAGATTCGGTGTGATGTCATTTTACGCTCCATTCATTAGAATTTGACTTATATACAATTATCTTCTCAGTATGACCCATTTTTTTTTCATTCACAAATCTCCCACTTTAAAAAAATTGGTTCAAAATGCCGTTTTTGATTGCTTTTTATGCAATATTTTCTGTATTTATCAAAGAATCGACAATCACGGCACCTTTTACACTTTCTAAATAAGGCAATTAGCCAGTCTGATGCATTTGAGAGCAAAGCTGTATTTAAAAATAAATCGGAAAATAAGCAGTTTGAATCGAAATACACCCTTAACACTTGAATTGGACATTGGATCCAAGTCTTGCTTAGGAGATGCTCTGGCAAACAAAAGTTTATTTTTCCGATCCTCAGTTCCCACATTGGGATACCAACAAATGCCGTTATCAGAGTCAATCCAGTTTGTGGATACAACCCCATCTTCTTCAATAATTTTTACTATTGCATACACATTTTTTTTTTCTGTAAAGTGACAAATTTTGAATAAAATTAATATTAATTTGAAAAACAAATTGTACAGAAAATTAAAAATTATTTTCATAAAAATTAACCTAATTAAAATTCTATGAAAGTGCATTGATATTAATTTATGTATAATATATATCTGTTATATAATATAAGGACAACTATTTCTAAGGGGATTATAATGATCACACTTGTAATAAAAAGTAATAAATAGTCAAAATTACTACTGTACAGTTATATTAACCCGGGAGAACTCGCTATGAGAATTTCTTTCACGGTGCCCAATTCTTTTCTTTTACTTTACAGTCACTTAATATCGAATTTTTTGTTTGGATTAGTACTTTTATTCAAAAAAGAGGTAAAGTAATCGAAATCACATTTTGAAATTTTATTAAAATGAAAAATAGTCTTAAAAAGTGTACGATAGAGAAAGAAAATCTCATGCGGGAGTTCTCGCGGGTTAAAAACACAAAAGAAAGAATTTGATATCAAGCTTATATATATGTACAAAAACAGAAGAAAAAAAAAATTAACTCCTGAAGTGCAGTATATACTCCAAATCTGCATAGCTTGGGACCAAAGGTTGTATGATTGTAGAATTTTGCAGATTTCAGGTCATTGTATTTGCAGTTTTAAAACATTAATTTGAATGCAATAAATAATACATTCAAGATTATAACAAATGCTTGCAATATAGTGAAATATTAAAATAATTAAGCAAAAAAAAAAAAAAAAAAACTAAAATTATGAAAATTTAAAAAATAAATTATTAAAAGTAAAGTAAATAATTAATAATGTTCTGTTAAATATACATAATAAAGAAGAGACATTTTTCCTTGAATTATTCAATGAAACTTTCCTCATAAAAGTACCCTTGCTTAATTATTTTTATTTAACATAAAAATAATAAAGCAAGAATAATTTATTTCAGGTTTATCCAGTCTTAATAACTAAAAATGATTGTTTAATACATAAATATATTTGGAAAAAAAATTTTGATTACCAGAAATATCTCTTCTTTTCTTTTTTCCTGAAATAAATGTAGATTAAGGAGTCCAGGGGTATTGTTACATACGTTTAATAATCTTGATTAAGGTGTAATATTTACAAGGGAAAAGTGCAATATTTACAAGGGAAAAAATACTTAAAGGATTAAAATTATGGGACATCTTCTGTCTTTTAGCCCTGAGCTCGGCTAAGTACCTCTTCATCAGGCGGGCTCTGGCATCCTTCTGAACTTGTTCTGTGCTTGTTGCTGGGGCCCTTTCGTGTGAAGGTGCTAACTCAGCAACATTTAGTTAACACGTGGCTAAAAAGGTCAAACACGTGTCGTACCTTGCCATGGGGCGGATGCCGAATCGGCCAAATGCATCTGAGCGAGCCTGTTACCATGGGCTCGCTATATCGATAAACATCATCTCGCTGCCGGATGGGGACTAGGGGAAATATAATCTTTCCTCTTGCACACTGCACATCAATCCATATGCAAAAATAAGAACTCTTGCAGTGCAGGTTGTTTGGGGGTCCAAGTAGGCCGCAGCCCCCATGTAGATTAAGGAGTCCAGGGGTATTGTTACATACGTTTAATAATCTTGATTAAGGTGTAATATTTACAAGGGAAAAGTGCAATATTTACAAGGGAAAAAATACTTAAAGGATTAAAATTATGGGACATCTTCTGTCTTTTAGCCCTGAGCTCGGCTAAGTACCTCTTCATCAGGCGGGCTCTGGCATCCTTCTGAACTTGTTCTGTGCTTGTTGCTGGGGCCCTTTCGTGTGAAGGTGCTAACTCAGCAACATTTAGTTAACACGTGGCTAAAAAGGTCAAACACGTGTCGTACCTTGCCATGGGGCGGATGCCGAATCGGCCAAATGCATCTGAGCGAGCCTGTTACCATGGGCTCGCTATATCGACATAAATTTATTTTTTTCGTGAAAAATAACTACTAGTTCAATCATATTGTCAAGAATTACATATTAAAATACAAATGGAATGATATAAAACAAAAAAATTCTGTAATTTTGGCACTCCATCTGAACTGAAAGTTTCAATGTTTACTTCTGGGATGATGTGCAGATTTTAGGGTTGCGGACTGGATGGAGTCTACTGTAGTATACATTAAATCTGAATTACTTTCAACTATCACCACAAAAAACAACAAGTTGGAAATTGCACATGAAGAGTAGCAAATGAGGTGTGTTCATACGATAACGAAGTTTTAAAAATATTACTCTCATCTATCAATCTCATAAAATTGCAAATAGTGAATTACAATTAAAACGCTCATCAAACAATGTTCTCCCTATACCATTATGTAATGGAATACTTTTGTGTGGCCTTGTCAATCAATAACAAATGTTCTTTGCACCACAAATTATGTAAAATGTATATTATAATACATACTTTATCGTTGTATGTCAATTTTATTAAGTTCGAATGAGTGTAACACCATTAAAACGCATTTGAAACATTTTCCCTATTGACTGTAATGTAATGGGATCCTTTTGATTGTCCCTGTAATTGATCTATCCATCCGATTTTCATAAAATTTGAAATGACTCAACAAAATTATGTATTTTTAATTTCAAACGCTTTGATTGGGTAGTTTTTGCGTTGTTATATACAGACAGACAGACGGACGGACTGAACAACCACTGTAGGTGAAACGTATTTACATAATTACAAATGCACCTAAAAATGCTAAACACTCACAATAGAGTTCCCCCAGATTAAAAAGGTGGCAGGTTGTTTTTGGTGAGAAAAGGACAACTTAAATTTTTTATGAGTATTTTTTTTCCCTTAAAGGCACTTTTAACATTTAAAAGCAAGGACACTATTATCAAGACACATCGATAAGTCAGTTTTGATAAGCATACAAATTTCGGTACTTACGTATTAACGCCACCGCAGCAGAAATGACTCTATATAGGCTCATTTTTCACCGAAATCTGATTGGTTACTTTGTTTTTAAATATAGTGTTTTGAATTTTGAAAGTGTTTTGATTTTAAATAAAAAGGTTTATTTTATGATTTGTTGCAAAATATTTATGTGTAGATTGGTGATATTTAAAAACTGCCAAATCTGTAACTGCGGTGGTGTTAATACGCAAGTACCCAAATTTCTAAATACAAATAGTTGAAGTAATTTTTTAAGTTCCAAAATATTAAAAATAATGCCGAAAAAAAAGATAAAAAGTTCATTTTTAATGGCGAATAATTGATTTAATTCAAGGTTCTTGCTAAAATAAACAAAAGTGTAGATAAAAGAAATAAACTTGAATTAAAAAGGGCAAATAATAATCGAAACTAATTACATGAAATTTAAAAAATAATGAAAATAATTTTGACAATGAAATAAGTTTAATGATATTGATTTATTTACTGCTTCAAAAGAAAAAATGGTAATTCTCTATTATCCCGTCGAACCATTTCGCCAAATTATACAAATTGCCAAAACTAATAGCCAAATTATACCTATTGACATAATTTTTATTTTAAATAATGAAAAAACAAATAATTAGTGGAATATTAATAAAAATTCAAATAAAAAGTCGAAATAAAAATCACTTAATGACATTTTGAACACTTGTATCATATTTAATGTCATTCACGATCCTCCATTATTGGCATTTAATCTTATAGTTTGGCGATAATTTTTTGGTCGATGGGATAACCTAGTTGTACCAAAAGAACATATTTATTTATTCCCTGGCTGACTATATGTATGTTATAAATAAGAAAGGGCAAAATAAATAATTATTAATGATAATAAAATTACTTTTGCATTTAGAATAAATTCAAATATGCAATTTAAACCTTTAAGAACCCTGTCACGTAACTTTTGGAATCAAAGGCCACTTTAACAGAAAATCAACATTAAAGCTGAATTTTTGAAGCGAAAGAGATAAATAAAAGTTACAAAATAAAAATACTTTTCATAGCTACTATTTTATGAATCATTAAAATGAATGGAAAATTTTACATTATGCTTAAAAATTGAATTGAAATTTTATTTTTAAAGGTGTAATAAAGGAAAAGCAACTTGTTTATTCTTGAGTGGAAGCAAAACCATTTTTGCAGAAATATCTGATACTGGTTTTTCTTTAAGACCAGATAAATTAGAAATCATATATATATCTAATGATGAGCTGTCTATTAAAGGACTGCTGTAAAAATTACTCTTATCCAAAAATTCTCTACATATAACAATAGCAGTTTGGATGTAATTTTAAAATTTTAAAACTTAATGCATGAATATTGCTTAAATTTATTATTTGATCTTGAAAGAATAGGGCCATTAAAATGGAGATTTAAATATTGAGGAAAATTTACAGTTTCTGGAGAAAGGGATGAATTTGAAGCATTTAATCTTTTGACAATTTGTTATAATGGATTATCTCTGTTATGGATAATTTTTTTTTAGTCATTGAAGATAATTTTCAAAAGAAAACCCACCCGGGTTTTTTGGGCTGGGCAAAATCATAACAACCCTTTTTTTTTGTATGTATAATATACCAGAATTGTGAGCTTCATGCCACATTTGATGCAAAAATGTAAATATCTCATCGTGTGCTTTGGGACACATATAGCACAAACCACAAAATCTATATATTTAAAAGACCTGGCTGTTTTTTTAGTCATCAGCCCTGAATTTTCTACTTAACCGATTTTGATAAATTTTTTTTTTTTAATGAAAGCTATTTATTTGCAGTTGTGCCCATTTTAGCTATTTTTTAATTTATTTCCATTTTTATATTTTATTTTTAATTTTAAATGCTTTTTATGATATTTCTTCAATATGGTGGCAACTCAGTTTAGCTTTTCTCTCAATAATAAATATATATTTTCCATTATCACTTTCCATCAGTCAGAAGCTTTATTTCATCAGTGAACATGTCATCACATTTAAAAGAAAAAAGGCAATTGTTTTTGTAAAATTTAAACACATTAAAATGATTGAGTATAATTATGCACTAATTGAGATAAAAAAATATATTTACTGAGAAATAATATTAATAATGTAAATAAAATAACAGAAAATAATTTATGATAAAAATTAATGTCTAAAGCAAAATAAGAAAAATTTCTAAGGTAATTTTTAAATTAAGGAAAACAGTGTCATTCACCAACCAGATAAATGGGAATTGCAATATTATTACGGATGCCTTTTTCATATTACTAATGTCACTATTTAATTATCGCATTTTTACTCATAACGATATTACACTTCAATATTTCTTTTCATTATGGACACTGAGATTGAGATTTTACTTTCAGATGACTTCAGTTAGTAAAAATAATGTCATAGTAAAAATGAAATCAGTTTTTTTTAATAAAACTATTTTTCTGTGAGTGTATATAAAATAAAATTTCTGGATTTCGCCGGCACTCAGATTACAATTTTAACTGAAGATGTGCGAATATCTGCATGCAAAATTGTGACTGGCAAACTTAGCATTAAGTTTGGAAATATATCTATACTAATATTATAAAGAGGAAAGATTTGATTGTTTGTTTGTTTGAATTGAATAGGCTCCGGAACTACTTGACGGATTCGAAAAATTCTTTCACCGTTGGAAAGCTACACTATTTCCGGTGAACATAGGCTAATTTTTAATTGATTTATTCAAATATTTTCCTTAATAATTCAAAATTTAATTATTTTTCATACAGAATCAATTAAAAATTTTCCGATAAAAAATAATCATTTTTCTTTCCTGTTGCCAAGCAAATGAAAATCTTGAAAAATAATTTCTCCTCGGCAATTAATTTTCAGTTAAACAGTATCCACGTGCGAAATTAAAATAAAATGAACTTAAAGGAAAATAAATATGACGTTATGCTTGGGAAAAAAAAGTTTTTTATTATATAAAACGCACAAATATCGATTACGTTAATAAGAAGTTCTCTGGGGAAAATGGCGACATAGTTAAAAGTAAAATGAACGAGAAAGAATTAAATTATTAATAAAATATTTGATTTGGAAAAATTTGACGTCATACTTTAAATAACATAGAAATTTTGAAGTATTTATTAAAAGAACACGAGGCATGGATACATGCCTGTAAAAAATGCCGTCACATCTATACCAATATTATAAAGAGGAAAGATTTGATTGTTTGTCTGTTTGAATTGAATAGGCTCCGAAACTACTTGACGGATTTGAAAAATTCTTTCACCGTTGGAAAGCTACACTATTTCTGGTGAACATAGGTTATAGTCGCCGCTTAAAAGTATCAAAATAAAACGCCGGATAAACGGATCAAAAGCAATTTGAGAAATTAAAAGTTACCTGACATCCTAGACAACATGACAATCACTGAAACACATATGAAAATTGTAACTATGCCAAAAAAAAAAAAAAAAATTAGTTTGACGTGATATAAAAGCGCATGTTTTAATTTTTAAAACTATTTAGCAATTATTAAAAAAGGAAAAGAAATGCTGAAACGTGAATTAATTAAAATAAAAAAAAATCACAAAACGATTGTTTTGGAGTTTTCAAAAAGTTATAAAAGTTATTAAATCAAGGGGGAGCGGTCAAAGATTTAAAATTGTAACGTTTTCTACCATTTCAAATGCGGACTTTTCACAAAGTCCAGGGATAAATATTACTTATTTAATTTAATATAAAATTATAAAAATGAAAGATTTGATTGTTTATTTGTTTGTTAGATTTGAATATGCTCCGAAACTACTATACGGATTTGAAAAGTTCTTCCACCGTTGGAAAGCTATTATATAAAGCACTTATAGAACCGCTGGAATAAGAATAGCACCGTTGGAAAGATATTATATAAAGCACTATTTCTGGTGAACATAGACTATACTAAAAAAAAAAAAAAAAAATAGGGATCCTTACTAAAATGCCAATAATGTAACTCAAGGTGTAGAAAAATGACCTTAAAAAATCCTTACATCGCGTTCGCTGAGAATACTATTGATTATAGAACAAAATAATGTACTACGACTTTTAGGACTGGGCGATACATCGATAAATATCGATTTAAATCGTAAATCGTCACACCGGTTTCCGGATCTTTCTTTTAGCGATGCATCGGGCCATATGATGCCTCATACCAGATCGATGATGAACGAGACCGATGTGTAAGACCGGTTTCACCTCCGATCTTCCAACGCTCGCATGATGTATCATCACTCATACGGAGATCGCATCGATGATGAGTAAAACCGGTTTTCTCATACGATCTTCAAACCCTCTCATGAAACATTCCTAATACGGAGATAGCGGCGTGTAACGTAACTGGTACGCGTTCTGCTACGATGTCTCGTACACATCGGACGAGTGACCTATCGCAAGTACAGAGTTCGCGATCGAACTTTTCCCCGCTCATTTAGATATCGGTGTCAGGGGCGTGCGAAGAAAAAACTGCACTCGGGGCAAAGCTTCAATTTGGTGCCCCCCCCTTACGTTTCTAGTAATAGGGCAAAAAATAACGCTGATACTTAAGCTTGGAGCCCCCTAAATTTCCGCACCCAGGGCGACCGCCCCCCTCCCTTTCGCACGCCGCTGATCGGTGTTGTCTAAATTGGATGACAATCAGATCACATTCTCGATTACAAGTCTGTTTTTTTTTTTTTATCATTAGCGGGCAGTATCTTGATCATGATGTGCATATGCGAAAATTCGGCGATGTCAAATGTACATTTTCCCAGTAAATTACTTTTGTTATTTCAAAGCTGTTGTAATCAATATAATAATTTAAATAGCAATTGACGCTGTTAGTTTTAGTAAGAAATACTTCCTTTTATTACTGCTTACGATTTTCTAAATATTACTTCATCTTTGGTAAGAAACTTCTAATTTAGCTATTTTTTAATGATAATGATAATCAACATCCCCCCCCCCCCCTCCTCGGATAAATGAAATGTCCCCTTCGGAAAACAAATTAATTTTGCATTTTCAACGATCAAAAAGTAAGATTTCCTTCCCGAAACTCTATAAAGCCCCCCCCCCCCCCCGGAGCCACTTAAGTCCATCCCGGAGAAAAGAGTCTGAATTCAACTGAACGATGTTCCGGTTCGTGAAATTATGACAGACATTGTTCCGGTTTAAAATATTTCAAAGAAATGCTCTTTTCTTTAATTCTATGCAATTGCTTTTCTTTTCTTTTTCTTTTTGAATTGCAAAAGAAAACATTATCAGTGGATGGAAAGCATATCTGATTCTCTTATCGTCGGACTTCTCTGAAATAAATAAACAAACCGCAGATCACACATGTTTCCCCCCTTTGTTCTAACAGTGAGCTATTTTTGTAGGGACTATAATTTTCTCAGAACTTATTATATTTTAATGAAAAATTAATACGCAGCTTAATTCGTTACGATTACAACTAGCTGAAAATTTGATAAAAATCGTCCAATTAGCAACAAAGATACCAATTATTTTTTAAATTGTAAGTAAAATAAGGGGATTTTGCTTTTGTTTCTTTTTGTTTTAATCATTATTTCTATTTGCTGTTCAAACAGTAAAGGAAGTACTTTGAAACTGACACAACGATTCTGTGCATTAATAATGGTTTTTTTGCAGTCTAATCTTATATAAGGAAGGGGGATCAATTTACAAATTATTTAAGTCATCAGTGCTTCAGTTTCGCTATGCGTCACGCCAATCGCCAGACATCGGTTCTTCCGATGTCTAATGCCGGTGTAAGACCGGTGTAGAAACCTGAAGAGGCATAACTCCTTTCATAACTCATGATTGCCGGTTCGTGGAAATCGGAACTTTCACATTTACAGTAAGGGAATGTGCATGCGCAGAAAAACGGTGATCTTTTGCGATAAAGCCGGTTCCAATCCAACTTACAATGAAGGTCTCCATACAGGCATATTCCAAAAAATCTGAAAAAAAAATACAGAATGTTCTTCCTATGAGGATATATACGTTTAGAAAAAAAATTTCGGCGGAACCTCCGTACACTGTCCGTAATTATAATAAAATAAAATAAAATAAAATAAAATAAAATAAAATGAAAATAAAATTACGTCAAATGCATTTTAAAGGAAAAAAACCTTCATGTTCAACTTGTTTAGATAAATTAAACATCTTTGGCTTTGTCAGCTTTAGTTTGTTTTAAGTATAATTTCGTTATATTGATATTTATGTATATTTACATTCAAATTTAACCATCAAAATTTGAGATTTAACACTAAATTCAGATTTAAATTAATACTAACATAATCTTTTGAGAAGTAAATGTTAAATAATTGTAATTTTTTTTTCATTTTTTTTCTTCTTCTTTCAGAAAAATAGTTGATGTATATAATTATAAATACATAATTTATTTTAGCCCATTTTTAAAATCCATGTGTTTGTTTTATGTAACATGTTTGTGTTATTTCATTTTTTTTTTTTTTTAAATATATAAATGATCTAAAATAGCAACAGAAATTCATGATTACAGTAGCAATCAGTGGCAGTCAATCTAATGCTCTACTGCAGATACTCTTAATTCCTCTCCCATAAAATAATTAAATAAAGTACATCATTAAATAAATGTATCAATTAAAAGAGTAAAGTGATAATTTTGTTGGCAACTGAAAAATGAATAAACCATGCTACTACTTGTAACAGAAGTAACATCGCGATGCATCAGAATATCGTGATTTTACTCAGGCGATGCATCACGATGTAGAAATTGAGACATCGCCCAGTCCTAACGACTTTGTTAACATATAATTAGCTACCAAAAATTTCGCGACAGTGTATGTCTAACTGTTATAGTTACATCACAATAAGTGTTTTTTTTTTATTTAAAAAAATAATTAAAATAAATATCAAAATAAATTACTTCATAATCAAGACTGATTTAATAACTTTATATAACTTTTTGAATTATTCGATTCGGACATTCCATTTGAAAGATATCACGAATTTAAAAATGTAAGTATTAGAAAAAAATTGCGTAGTCGCCGTTCACCCCGCTCGGCTAGGCTACAACATAATATGTGATGTAGGCGTCACTGGGGCACGGAAGGGGAGTCAATGTCAGAGACGGCATTTTAATTATTAGGTTATGAGTGTATGTGAACAAATTTATAACTTGAAATTTTTCTTTAATACCTGTGAGAAGCCGGGGCGGGCTGCTATAATCTATATACATAAAATAAATTCGTCTTAGTTACACCATTTATAACTCAAGAACGGATGGATCGATTTTTATGAAATTTTGTAAGGAAGTATCTGACACCTTAGATTAACATATAGGCTACTTTTTATTCGACTACCTAAAAAGAGGGTAATGTTTTTTAGTAATTGAATTTAATGGGATAAAGTGGTAGTAACAATTTGCGGTGTCAGTAGTGGAACGGGACTGGGCGACTTGCTCTACCCGAAGCAGAGCGAGGGCGGGCCGCTAGTTTATTATATATTGATTCAATAATGTAATTACTTTTGCTTTTAAAAAAAAACCAAATCAATCGGGTCTTTTAAACATTTCATTCGTCGAATTTGATGGGATTCCACTTGTACCATATTAAAAAATATATACATGAAGTTAGAGTTTTTTTATTATTTTTCCTGCATTTATGACAACCTATAAGTAATCAAAATATTTTTTCATAGAGAAAAGAAAAATCATGCAGTGAAGGGTTAAACCAGCGTGGTTTAAATCAAACGACTCTGCCATTAATAAAAGCAAAGTTTATGTCACCAGTAATATACTTAACTACAGAAAAATGACATTTAATAATAGATATAGGCACTTATGTCATGTACACATCACAATGGCACAAGTGAAGAAAAAAAAAATGGTGATTTTATGCCTCACTTGATAACCCAGCTATTATTGTTGATTAATAAACTGTTTATTTACTTTTCTAAAAATAATGTGAATTGTTTTATTTATACCTTTTTTATTTAATATTACAGTAGAACACCGCTAATTCGGACCCCAATAATCCGGATCAGTTTGGTCATTTTTAGGTGCATTTGTAATTATGTAAATACGTAGCACCTATTGTTGTCGCTCAGTCTGTCTGCATATAACAATGCAAAAACTACCCAACCGAATCAATTGAAATTTAAAATATATAATTATTACATAATTTTGTTGAGTCATTTCAAATGTTATGAAAATTGGATGCATAGATCAATTACAGGGACAATCAAAAATATTCTGTTACATTACGGTCAATGGAAAAAAAAGTTTCAAATGCATTTTAATCGTTTGAAATTTAAAAGTATAATTATTACATAATTTTGTCAAGTCATTTAAAATTTTATGAAAATCGGATGGATAGATCAATTACAGGGACAATCAAAAGGATTCCCTTACATTACGGTCAATGGGGAAAAAAGTTTCAAATACATTTTAATGGTGCTACACTTATTTGAACATAATGGAATTGACATTAATCTATGAAGTATGTACTAAAATATACATTCTGTACAATCTGTGATGCAAAGAATATTTATTATTAAATTACAGGGCCACACAAAAGTATTCCACTACATAATGCTATATGGGGAAACATTGTTTGGGGCGTGTTTTAATTATATTAAACTACTTCATATTTTATGAATAAGATATACGTTAATGAAGTATAATGGAATTGACATTAATCTATTAAGTATGTACTAAAATATACATTCTGTACAATCTGTGATGCAAAGAATATTTATTATTAAATTACAGGGCCACACAAATGTATTCCACTAAATAATGTTATACGGGGAAACATTGTTTGGGGTGTGTTTTAATTATATTAAACTACTTCATATTTTATGAATAAGATATACGTTAATGAAGTATAATAAAAATTACTCTCTGCATATTTACAGGAACACAAAGATTTCGACCACTATACTGTATCCGAAGTACGCTCTACTATATCAGCAAGATCTGAATATTTTAAAACTTCGTTATCGTACGAACGCACCTCATTTGCTATGATTCATGTGCAATTTCCAACTTGTTTTTTCAAGTTTGAGAAGCAATTGGCTAATTTCCATAACATTAACTTGTTTCATCGTCATATTCTAAATAAAAAAACTTTTTCTGACATGTTTTCGGAATAATTAAGCAAAGTAAACATTATTACTGTCTGCAAATACAGTAGACTCCCTTAAATCCGCACAGCTTGGGAGCAGAGGTTTTGCGGATTTTAGAATTTTGCGGATTTCTGGTCATTGCTCTGTTTACATTTTTTAAACAGTAATTTGAGTGCAATTAATAGTGCAATCGGAACTATAATGAATGCTTACAATATAATAAAATATTAAAATAAGTAAAAAACTAAAATAATAAAAGTTTAGATAATTTTTTAAATGATTAAAGTACTAATAGTAAAGGTAAGTCAATAATCAATAGTGTATGATTAAATATTCATTATAAAAATTAAATCTTTTTTTCCAAAATTATTCAACAAAACTTGCCTCATAAAAGTACATTACTAATTCACATCACAATCATAAAATAAGGATTTCTTTTCAAGTTTAGCCAGGCTTAATAACAAAAAAATCTTGATTAATGCATAAATATATTTGGTAAGAAGATTGTGATTACCAGTAATATCAGCAATGTCTTGAATTTTTTCCAAAAAAAAATATTCTTCCTTCATGAAAAAAAACATGAATAGAGTATTATTAAGAAAATTGCAAATTAAAAAATATATGGCATTGATACAAAACTAAAAAAGTCAAATTTTGTCCGAAAATCCAAACTGAAAGTTTCATTGTTTACATCCATAAAATATGTGCGGATTTTAGAAAGTTGCGGATTTCTGGTTTGCGGATTTGAGGGAGTCTACTGTATTCAATAAGTTTTACATAAAGGTGATTTTCTGATAGTATGTTATATTTTATTTCATTGTTTTTCTAATTCTCTGGATAATCCAGATTTTTGATAATCCGGATTGGGTCCAGTCCCAATTAATCCGAATTATCGGGGTTTTACTGTATTTCTTTATTAAAATAATAGAAAATAATTAAAAATATATGTAATGTAACTGGATTTTTAAAACTAAGTTTTCACCAAATTGGCATTAGAAAGAAAATCACATCAATCTGGTGCATATATGACATCTGTGCCTAGATATATTTCCTAAAATACTAAATTGAAAATTTTGAACATATCATTTACAAACAAAGGATTGTCGCTGACAAATCCAGACTTATTTCAAAATACCTAACCTTACCTTAGTAAAGTAAAGGATTAAAAACAACAAATTCAGTCATAATAAAAATCAAAATAATCACCAAGGAAAAAAAAAAAAAAAATAAATAAAAATACAACCAGAACTTATGATCGTGCTAAAAATAATGTAACCCAAATCCTTGTTTAGATATTGCATAAAAAAGATCAAGAATACAACTGACTCAGCTACTGTAATAGCTTTGTATAAAATGCATGATCTGAACTGCTAAATTTATATGAAGCAAAACTATGCAGCAATATCTATGTTATTATGCAAGGCCAGAAAATGTCATTTTGGCACCAAACAGGTGTGCTGGTGCATCTGAGATGCCTGTACCAAATATCGCCTGTTTTTTTTAAAACAAATTATCCCATTTTCTAAACATTTCCATTTTATATATCAAAGCTTGTTCATATAAAAAGCCTAAAAAAATAATTATTATTAAAGAATAACAGCTGATGTATTGGGAAAACTTGAAATTCATATTAGATTTTTTTTGGCACAGATGTCATACATGCATCGCATTTGCACGTGTTTTTTCCCCTGCCAATTTGGCGAAAATTTTGTTTTTGAATATATAGTGGAAATTGCATGAAATAACAGCATGTGATTTTTTATTGCAATATATATATATATATATAAAATAATAATAAAGTGAAAAAATGAAAGAGATTCTAGTATTTAAAAAAGGAAATAAAAATAAATAAATTACAGTTTATATAAATAATTATTTATATCCTTTATAATAAAAGTAATTTAAAGAATTAAAATAAAAAATAACAGTAAATAAGCATGAATTCAATAAAAAAAGAAACGATAAACATACAATTACAAATAATAAACTTATAAGTAACAAAACAGTAAATATAATTTTCACAATGAATTGTAAATATTAATGCTTACACCCATATTGAATGCATGCAATCGCATCATTTAATCAGCACATTTCACTGAAATCTTTAATTTTCCCCATTTTATTTCACTAACAATTTTATAAACTTATAACTAACGGATCTTACCCTAGCATAGATGTGCTATACCAAATTTGCGGGGAGAAAATGTGGTGCGTATGTAACATCTGTGCCGATTTTTTCAAGGATTGGGATCGTAAAAAAGGCTTTGTGAAAATTTTCTAATGAACCATAATTTACGTTCTTAGTTACCGCTTTAAGTATTTACTTACAGCTAACTTCAGTTTTTCTTCCATTGAAGGTTCACGAGGTCCTTCCTCTTCATCTAATCTCTGTAAAAGCATCTATTGTTATAAAAATCGGTATCGATGTCAGAGTATTTTAAAACTTTTGAGTTTTTGGAAATCATTATTAAATAGCTTTTGTAAAATAAATAAAAATCGTTTTATTATTTTATAACATGGAGAATTTAATATTGTGCTGCACACAAGTAATTCAATTTAAGCTGAAATTTTGAACGAAACTCTTAAATTGGCTTTTAAAAATATTTAAATAATCAGACTTATCTGCTAAAAAGAACATTTATTATAAACAATCGGTATCTAGGAAACCAGATTAGAGTTATGGTTTGCAGTTAAAGCACGTATGGTTTGCAAAACGTGCATTTGCAAAATAAATAAATCGTTAAAAAAGTTACAGAAAATCTGAGGATCTACAATATTTATTAATATTCACAACACTCATAATTTATTAATAGTCAATAATAATAATAATTGGCTCATAATTTATTAATAGTCAAATAGTCATTAATCTAATAATCAATAAACAAAATTCCTTACTTTTGAAAATAAGGTTAAGTGGAATGGCAACAGACACTTTCTATGACGTAACAGGCCTCTTGTGAAAGTGTAAACAACAAGAAGATTAGGCTCCATTAATTTCCACTAATCTTGTTAGCAGCATACTTCTACTGCATACAATATTTACGCATTGACATAAATGTATTAATACCATACATTTGACCTACATTCAATATCACAAAAATTTTCATTTGTGTAAAAATTACAGGAAAATGGATGACAACGTATTTCTTTTTGTGCCAAATCTTATTGGTAAGAAAAATTTAATTTTCAAGTTACAATATTTCACTGGAAGTACTGAGAAACATTTGTTTTTTGTTTTTCTCGTGGATATTTTATTGGGTTCATCTTAAAAAGTTTTCGTTATTGATTTTCTAAGAAAGACGCTTGCAGTTTTCTCTAAAATTTAAAACTAAATCCAAATGAAAAACTCAAACAATAATGCTAAAGGAAATATCGTGTTTTTTCTACTTGTTCCTGTTTTTCTTTTACTTTTTACGGCAAATCAATTTGGATTGTGCTGTCAACAGTTAAAGATTGAATTTCTAACATAAAATTTTAGTAAAATGTTAGCATTTAAAGAGTCATTTTGAAAATTCTCATACATATACTGTTACAAAAGAACAATAAAAAAATGCAAACATATATGAACCCAGTGGCAGAACTATCTTAAAATGTCTGCAACGCAAATATTATTTTCAAAAATAGCTTGCAAGAAGCAACGTATTACATAAATATATCCTTTGTGCTATTATAGTGCTAATTAATTATGGCAATGTATGTGTAAACTATTATCATCACTTACAAAAAAAATGGAACAGAAAAATCCATTTCTGGTAATTTTTGTTCTGTGCATCTTTGGCGAAATTTGCGTTTTTTCCTGATTTTTTGGCAAAATTTATGGGTTTTTGTGCAGTTTTTTGGCGAAATTTACTATTTTTTCGCGATCTTTTGATGAACTGTCTTTTTTTTTTTTCGGGATTTTTTTTATGAAATTTGCAGGTTTTTCACAATTTTTTGACGAAATCTGTTCTGTCTATGTGTTTTTTTATTTTGCGCCCCTTTTTTTTTAATTTGCGTTTTTTCTTGTTTAAACGTGACAATTTTTTTTCTGCAGTTTTTTGTGATCTTTTAACAAAATTTGCCGTTTTTTTCACGAAATTTGTGATTTTTTCATGTTTTTTAACAAAATTTGCTGTTTTTTCGTGATTTTTAAACAAAACTTACTTTTTTTCAATTTTTTGATGAAATTTTTTCTCAATTCTTTAACGAAATTTCTGTTTTTCCATTATTTTTTTAACCGCTAGATTCAACTTTATAAAAGTGTTCTTAAAGATAAAAGTGCCCTGAAGAATGTAAAAAGTATCCTTTTAAGAGTAGTAGCACCCTGCCCCTTTTTAACCTTTTCCGGCACGGGCAAAATCTGTTAGTAAAATGAGAAATTATCGAGTGACACCGGAATTCACAAACAAATTTTTTACATATTTTGAATTCCTTAATTTAAGCTTCTATTTTAAAAGCAAAATTTTACTAAAATAGTATTGGTGGAAGTTTGGAATCAAAATTAGGTATCCCAGACTGGGCACAGTGTGCCGAAAAGGGTTAAACCTGGGGGAAGCTCTGGTATTTATATCTAAAACAAAGTTTATGCATTATTGTTTCACAAATGTAAGATCTCCAAAACTTTTACAAGATGGATTCTACTTATTTTAACACTTGGTCTTAAAAAAAATTAGCTATACTACATTATTTATATCAAAAACGATACTGACCAAGAATTGCTCCATTTCCAAAGTAATTCTTGGTCTCTTAAAAGTTATTATTTCAATTAAGTGCATACATTATTTAATTACTGTAAAATACTGTTAATCCACCTTTCCCAATCAAACATCCTCTCCTAACTTTATAAAAAAAATTTAAAATTTAAAAAAACCCTAAGAAAACGCCCCCCCCCCTCCCCTCCTCTCTTTAAAGATAGCTGGAAAAAATAAATTATGTCAAACGATCGCTGAAAAATGGAAAATACATCAAAGAACAGCAAAAAAAAGGAAAATTTTATAATGATCGCAAAAAAAACACAAATTTTGACAAAGAATCGTGAAAAAAAGCAAATTTCTTCAAATGATCACCAAAAATTTAAGAAAATCGACAAAAAAAACAAACATTTTCAGATTACAGGAAAAATCTCGAATTGTTAGTTCTTTTTTTTTTAAATACTATCAAAAGACCGCTGAAAATCGTGATTTATGTAAAAAAACGCGAATCACGTCAAAAGATTGAAGAAAAAATGTATATTTCCTTAAAAATCTCATAAAATACACTTTCTCCAAAAGATTGCCGGAGAAAATATGTTAAATTCACATTAAAAACCATGTCAAAGTATCGTGAAAAAAGGTGAAAATTTCATTAAAAGATTGAATTAAAAAATTTTAATGTCACCAAAAGATCGCAGTAAAAATACAAAATACGTCAAAAGATCACAGTAAAAATACAAATTAGATCAAATGATCACAGAAAAATGCATATTTCATCAAAAGATCACAGAAAAAAAGATTTTCATCAAAAAATCATGGAAAAAATTGAATTCCATAAAAAAAAAACCTCGAAAAAAGGTGAATTTTGTTAAAAATATTTGCCGAAAAAAACTAATTCCATTAAAGAATCTCGAAAAAAAAAAACTTCCATTTCTTCAAAGGATCACAAAAGAAACGCACAGAAAAACATAAATTTTGCCAAAAGATTGAGGGAAAAATGTGATTTTTATTTTAAAAGAATCTTGAAAAAGCTGCAAATTTTGTCAAATATCACTAAAAAAAACATAAATTTTATCAAATTTCATGAAAAATTCTGCAAAATTCATCAAATATCATGAAAAAACCCCTGCAAAATTCATCAAATATCGCAAAAAAAAAAAAAAAAAAAAAAAAAAAAAAAAAAAAAAAAAACCCTGCAAAATTCATCAAATATCGCAAAAAAATTAAAACCTGAGAAACTTGTCAAATATCATGAAACAAAAACGCAAATTTTGTGAAACGATCGTGAAAAATACCATGCAAGCACCCCCTCTGAATATTTTTCGATATCCCATCACATTTGGGGAAGATTAACAGTATTTTACGGTAAGATTTTATTATATAGCTATCATAAAGGTAGGGAGGCTTATTCCACAAAAAAATTGGGAACAGAACCTTTAATAGTTTTTATAATAATTAAATGTTGATGATTTTTGACGAGGAATTACCACAGATGACACTACATTAAATTTATTTCTTAGGATGTTTGTTTTATTATATGCATATGTCATGTTTGACTATGATTTGCAGAGTTTCTGCCAGATTTAAAAAAAAAAAAAAAAAAAACAGGGTGCAAGTTTGTAAAAAAAAAAAAAAAAGAAAAGGGTATTTTTTATTCTAAAGGTCTCTCATTTTTTATCCCTAAAGGAACTTTTTAGGTTCTAAAGTATACTTTTTTGATTTTGTTAGACATTTTTTTTTTTTTTTTAAGCCATTTTTAATGTTTAAAATTTAAAGGGACTCTTTTCAAGACAAAAAATGAAGTTAATTACTATACAAACACTTATTTTTTATAATAATAATAAAAAAAGTAAGGGCTAATTTTCCGGTTTAGGATTTTTGGTACAGTATAGGATCCGTTATCCAGAATGCTTGGGACCCAGGGCATTCTGGATAAAGGGTTTTTCCGTAATTCGGAACACTTTACTGTAAGTGTAAGAAATATACGAAATAATTTCATAAATAGGGAAATAAATAGGTAAATATGAATACTAATACATGTAAATACCTTAATTTATTGATTAATTTACACAAAATAAAAAAAATAATTATAATAAATGAAAAAAAAAAATATACATATATATGAAATTTAATTTTGAGATTTTGAAACAGAATCTTTTTGATTGGGATTTAGCAAACATTTCTATGATAGCCTTTTGCTTATAGCGCGTCTTTTGCACTAATTGTTCTTGTATTTTGTACAGAGACATGATTTGCTGCTCGTGGAAGTAGTTTTTCTGTTGCATGCCTGAAATTAATTGTTCAGTATAAAATACTAATTTTTAATTTGATACATTTTCAACTGCTTCATTCTGCTGGTTGTCCTTCTCCTCATCACTTTCATCATACAGGGTTGGTATAAAAACCGGTTTTTTTGAAAAAAAACCAAAAAACCAGGTTTTTTTGGTTTAAACCAGGTTTTTTTGGTTTAAACCGGGTTTTTTTCAAATCATTGTTTAAATAGCATTTGCAAGAAAAATAATGTGAGTTTTAGAAAGTCGAGGATTTTTTGTAATTAATAGTTAATTAATGTTAAACATTCACATTAGTTTTTATTTTTTTGATAATTAAATAACTAAAGCATAAAAATTTATAATTAAATTATCTTATAAGTTTAGGTTTCTATAGGGAAATATTCATTGTGTGAAAAAAAATAAACTATTAATTTATTAGTATACTTATATAAACCTTTTAGATAATAATTTAAGAAATAATTATATGCAGGTTGATAATGAAGAACATAGTAAAGGGCAAACGAACATATTTTACTAAATTAACAGAAATAAGCTGAATTAGAAAACATTTTCTTGTGCATAATTTAGAAATTATTTACAGTATTAACATCAACAAATGATTATTAATCTCTTACAACATATATTTACTTAAAAAATATCAATATGCATTTTATTAATGTTAAAAAATACATATGTATTGACTTACTTGATACATCAACGAATTTAATGCTTACACAAATTGAGACAGACTTAGAAAAATTATTTTTTTAAGCTATTGCATAGCTTCTATCACGGGCTTTGGGCGCGGCGACCGAATCCAAAAATGCCGTAACGCGAAAAATCCTAACACATCGGTAACGAAAAAACCTAACACTCGGCTAACGTCGTTTCAGCTCGGCAAACTTCGGCACGGTATCCTTCGGTAGACTTCGGCAGACATTGACGCGGTATTTTTCAGATATTAGGATATCAAATCTCAAACTTATGTTTCTTATGATCTAATTTTCATAGCGCGACCAAATTTGTTTGGTAATTTGTTATGAGACAGTGTTAATTTTTGGTGACAGGAGACCCCCCCCACGGTGAGGGTCGAAAAATTTAAAATGCTTATAACTCGCGATCTAATTTTCGTAGCGCAGCCAAATTTTGTTTGGCAATTTATTATGAGGCAGTGTTAATTTTTAGTGACAAGAGACCCCCATGAAGAGGGTCGAAAATCTAAAATGCTTATAACTCGCTATCTAATTCTCGTAGCGCAGCCAAATTTTGTTTGGTAATTTATTATGAGACAGTGTTAATTTTTGGTGACAGGAGACCCCCCACGGTGAGGGTCGAAAAATTTAAAATGCTTATAACTCGCGATGTAACTTTGTAGCGCGGTCAAATTTTGTTTGGTAATTTAGTATGAGACATTGTTAATTTTTGTTGACAGGAGACCCCCACAGTGAGGGCCGAAAAATTTAAAATGCTTATAACTCGCGGTCTAATTTTCGTAGCGCGGCCAAATTTTGCTTGGTAATTTATTATGAGATAGTGTTAATTTTTGGTGACAGGAGACCCCCCAAGATGAGGGTCGAAAAATTTAAAATGCTTATAACTTGCGATCTAATTTTTGTAGCACGGCACAATTTTGTTTGTTAAATTATTATGAGGCAGTGTTAATTCTTGGTGACAGTAGACCCCCCACCGTGAGGGTCGAAGATTTAAAATGCTTATAACTCGCGATCTACTTTTCGAAGCGCGGCCAAATATTGTTTGGTAATTGTTATATGAGGTTACTCATATAACGAAATATGCCGTGAAGAAAATAAATCTTAAACATGTCTTCACGTACATACTCTCTATTACGTCCTATTACTAAGAGAGCTAAATAAAAATATGCGCAGATGAAAGCTGAATTATCTTTTAAAACATGCAGATGAAATTGTAATGGAGTAAGTGTATAAAAGATAAATGATGACGAAGTTTTAAGATAAAATACTAGCTTTATTTAAAATCATTTGTATGTAGAAAAGGAAAATGTAAATATTGCAGTTAAATTATTTCAATTCAATATATCGTATTAAATTCAGAAATTGCACTAATTAAAAGAAATATTTTATCACTCGGGAGCTATTTAGAAACGAAAGCAAAACCTTGAAGACAAGTTATTCCGGACTTTAATGACACATGAGATAAGCTTTAAAAGACGAAACTATTCAGTAACTTGAAGATTTAAACCAACGTAATAAAGTAAACAAACTATCACTAACGTTCAAGAAAGATAACATATTACCACTACGCTGCGAGACTAAATGCAAGCATCAGCTGTTTAAAACGAAATGCCAAACGCCATACTAGAGGCCGGAGCACAAAGTGAGCGATCTTCAAAGCTGCCGCGATTCTACTTAAAGCTCTGGCGCAGATCGAAGCATGCGCCATGAAAGATCGGAAGTAGAAACCGCCTCTTCTCCGGAGGACGTCATCGGAAGTTACGCCGCTCGTATGCGCCGAAAGAGGAGAGCGATCATACGGTCAGATTACGTCATGCGTAGCACAGTTTGAGATGCTGCGTCAATACAGGGAAGGATGCCGTGGAACTTTAACGAAAAATGTCTACGGTAGCGATGTCTGATAAAGCAATAATTAAGCTTAATTAACGAACTAAAATAAGGCAAACTGGAAAAGAAAAAGTAAGTAACCATAGGTCTTTAAATGAATAGATTAAACATTACAGATGATAAGAAATATGGGATGTGGCTAACAGTAATTTATTATGAGACATTGTTAATTTTTGGTGACAGGAAACCCCCATGGAGAGGGTCGAAAAATTTAAAATGCTTATAACTCGCGATCTAATTTTCGTAGCGCGGCCAAATATTGTTTGGTAATTTATTATGAGACAGTGTTAATTTTTGGTGACAGGAGACCCCCCCCCCCCCACCGTGAGGGTCGAAAAATATAAAATGCTTATAACTCGCGATCTAAATTTCGTAGCACAGCCAAATATTGTTTGGTAATTTATTATGAGACATTGTTAATTTTTGGTGACAGGAAACCCCCATGGTGAGGGTCGAAAAATTTAAAATGCTTGTAACTCGCGATCTAATTTTCGCAGCGCGGTCAAATTTTGTTTGGTAATTTATTATGATAATGTTACTTTTTGGTGACAGGAGCCCCCACACAGTGAGGATCGAAAAATTATAAATGCTTATAACTCACGATCTAATTATCGTAGCGCGGCCAAATTTTGTTTGCTAATTTATTATGAGACAGTGTTAATTTTTGGTGACAGGAGACCCCCCCACCGTGAGGGTCGAAAAATTTAAAATGCTTATAACTCGCGATCTAATTTTCGTAGCGCGGCCAAATTTTGCTTGGTAATTTATTATGAGATAGTGTTAATTTTTGGTGACAGGAGACCCCCCAAGATGAGGGTCGAAAAATTTAAAATGCTTATAACTTGCGATCTAATTTTTGTAGCACGGCACAATTTTGTTTGTTAAATTATTATGAGGCAGTGTTAATTCTTGGTGACAGTAGACCCCCCACCGTGAGGGTCGAAGATTTAAAATGCTTATAACTCGCGATCTACTTTTCGAAGCGCGGCCAAATATTGTTTGGTAATTTATTATGAGATATTGTTAATTTTTGGTGACAGGAGACCCTCATGGTGAGGGTCGAAAAATTTAAAATGCTTATAACTCGCGATCTAATTTTCGTATCGCGGCAAAATTTTGCTTGATAATTTATTATGAGACAGTGTTAATTTTTGATAACAGGAGACCCCCCCCCTAAGATGAAGGTAAAAAAATTTTAAATGCTTATAACTCGCGATCTAATTTGTGTAGCACGGCGAAATTTTGTTTGTTAATTTATTATGAGGCAGTGTTAATTTTTGGTGACAGGAAACCCCCATGGAGAGGGTCGAAAAATTTAAAATGCTTATAACTCGCGATCTAATTTTCGTAGCGCGGCCAAATATTGTTTGGTAATTTATTATGAGACAGTGTTAATTTTTGGTGACAGGGGACACCCCCCCCCCGTGAGGATTGAAAAATTTAAAATGCTTATAACTCGCGATCTAAATTTCGTAGCACAGCCAAATATTGTTTGGTAATTTATTATGAGGCAGTGTTAATTTTTGGTGACAGGAGACCCCCATGGTGAGGGTCGAAAAATTTAAAATGCTTATAACTCGCGATCTAATTTTCGTAGCGCGGCCAAATATTGTTCGGTAATTTATTATGAGACAGTGTTAATTTTTGGTGACAGGAGACCCCCCCACGGTGAGGGTCGAAAAATTTAAAATGCTTATAACTCGCGATCTAATTTTGGTAGCTTGGCAAAATTTTGTTTGGTAATTTATTATGAGACAGTGTTAAATTTTGGTGACAGGAGACCCCCCACGGTGAGGGTCGAAAAAATTTAAAATGCTTATAACTCGCGATCTACTTTTCGAAGCGCGGCCAAATATTGTTTGGTAATTTATTATGAGATATTGTTAATTTTTGGTGACAGGAGACCCTCATGGTGAGGGTCGAAAAATTTAAAATGCTTATAACTCGCGATCTAATTTTCGTATCGCGGCAAAATTTTGCTTGATAATTTATTATGAGACAGTGTTAATTTTTGATAACAGGAGACCCCCCCCCTAAGATGAAGGTAAAAAAATTTTAAATGCTTATAACTCGCGATCTAATTTGTGTAGCACGGCGAAATTTTGTTTGTTAATTTATTATGAGGCAGTGTTAATTTTTGGTGACAGGAAACCCCCATGGAGAGGGTCGAAAAATTTAAAATGCTTATAACTCGCGATCTAATTTTCGTAGCGCGGCCAAATATTGTTTGGTAATTTATTATGAGACAGTGTTAATTTTTGGTGACAGGGGACACCCCCCCCCCCCCGTGAGGATTGAAAAATTTAAAATGCTTATAACTCGCGATCTAAATTTCGTAGCACAGCCAAATATTGTTTGGTAATTTATTATGAGGCAGTGTTAATTTTTGGTGACAGGAGACCCCCATGGTGAGGGTCGAAAAATTTAAAATGCTTATAACTCGCGATCTAATTTTCGTAGCGCGGCCAAATATTGTTCGGTAATTTATTATGAGACAGTGTTAATTTTTGGTGACAGGAGACCCCCCCACGGTGAGGGTCGAAAAATTTAAAATGCTTATAACTCGCGATCTAATTTTGGTAGCTTGGCAAAATTTTGTTTGGTAATTTATTATGAGACAGTGTTAAATTTTGGTGACAGGAGACCCCCCACGGTGAGGGTCGAAAAAATTTAAAATGCTTATAACTCGCGATCTAATTTTCGTAGCGCGGCCAAATATTGTTTGGTAATTTATTATTAGACAGTGTTAATTTTTGGTGACAGGAGACACCCCCCCCCCCGTGAGGATTGAAAAATTTAAAATGCTTATAACTCGCGATCTAAATTTCGTAGCACAGCCAAATATTGTTTGGTAATTTATTATGAGGCAGTGTTAATTTTTGGTGACAGGAGACCCCCATGGTGAGGGTCGAAAAATTTAAAATGCTTATAACTCGCGATCTAATTTTCGTAGCGCGGCCAAATATTGTTCGGTAATTTATTATGAGACAGTGTTAATTTTTGGTGACAGGAGACCCCCCCCCCCCCAACGGTGAGGGTCGAAAAATTTAAAATGCTTATAACTCGCGATCTAATTTTGGTAGCTTGGCAAAATTTTGTTTGGTAATTTATTATGAGACAGTGTTAAATTTTGGTGACAGGAGACCCCCCACGGTGAGGGTCGAAAAAATTTAAAATGCTTATAGCTCGCTATCTAACTTTGTAGCGCGGCCAAATTTTGTTTGGTAATTTAGTATGCGGCAGTGTTAATTTTTGGCGACAGGAGACCCCCATGGTGAGGGTCGAAAAATTTAAAATGCTTATAACTCGCGATCTAAATTTCGTAGCACAGCCAAGTATTGTTTGGTAATTTATTATGAGGCAGTGTTAATTTTTGGTGACAGGAGACCCCCATGGTGAGGGTCGAAAAATTTAAAATGCTTATAACTCGCGATCTAACTTTGTAGCGCGGCCAAATTTTGTTTGGTAATTTATTATGAGGCAGTGTTAATTTTTGGGGTCAAGAGACCCTCCCACGGTGAGGGTCGAAAAATTTAAAATGCTTATAACTCGCGATCTACTTTTCGTAGCGCGGCCAAATCTTGTTTGGTAATTTATTATGAGACATTGTTAATTTTTGGTGACAGGAAACCCCCATGGAGAGGGTCGAAAAATTTAAAATGCTTATAACTCGCGATCTAATTTTCGTAGCGCGGCCAAATATTGTTTGGTAATTTATTATGACAGTGTTAATTTTTGGTGACAGGGGACACCCCCCCCGTGAGGATTGAAAAATTTTAAATGCTTATAACTCGCGATCTAATTTTCGTATCGCGGCAAAATTTTGTTTGATAATTTATTATGAGACAGTGTTAATTTTTGATGACAGGAGACCCGCCCCCCTAAGATGAGGGTAAAAAACTTTAAAATGCTTATAACTCGCGATCTAATTTGTGTAGCACGGCGAAATTTTGTTTGTTAATTTATTATGAGGCAGTGTTAATTTTTGGTGACAGGAGACCCCCATGGTGAGGGTCGAAAAATTTAAAATGCTTATAACTCGCGATCTACTTTTCGTAGCGCGGCCAACTTTTGTTTGGTAATTTATTATGAGACATTGTTAATTTTTGGTGACAGGAAACCCCCATGGAGAGGGTCGAAAAATTTAAAATGCTTATAACTCGCGATCTAATTTTCGTAGCGCGGCCAAATATTGTTTGGTAATTTATTATGAGACAGTGTTAATTTTTGGTGACAGGAGACACCCCCCCCCGTGAGGATTGAAAAATTTAAAATGCTTATAACTCGCGATCTAAATTTCGTAGCACAGCCAAATATTGTTTGGTAATTTATTATGAGACATTGTTAATTTTTGGTGACAGGAAACCCCCATGGAGAGGGTCGAAAAATTTAAAATGCTTATAACTCGCGATCTAATTTTGGTAGCGCGGCCAAATATTGTTTGGTAATTTATTATGAGACAGTGTTAATTTTTGTGACAGGAGACCCCCCCCCCCCACCGTGAGGGTCGAAAAATATAAAATGCTTATAACTCGCGATCTAAATTTCGTAGCACAGCCAAATATTGTTTGGTAATTTATTATGAGACATTGTTAATTTTTGGTGACAGGAAACCCCCATGGTGAGGGTCGAAAAATTTAAAATGCTTGTAACTCGCGATCTAATTTTCGCAGCGCGGTCAAATTTTGTTTGGTAATTTATTATGATAATGTTACTTTTTGGTGACAGGAGCCCCCACACAGTGAGGATCGAAAAATTATAAATGCTTATAACTCACGATCTAATTATCGTAGCGCGGCCAAATTTTGTTTGCTAATTTATTATGAGACAGTGTTAATTTTTGGTGACAGGAGACCCCCCCACCGTGAGGGTCGAAAAATTTAAAATGCTTATAACTCGCGATCTAATTTTCGTAGCGCGGCCAAATTTTGCTTGGTAATTTATTATGAGATAGTGTTAATTTTTGGTGACAGGAGACCCCCCAAGATGAGGGTCGAAAAATTTAAAATGCTTATAACTTGCGATCTAATTTTTGTAGCACGGCACAATTTTGTTTGTTAAATTATTATGAGGCAGTGTTAATTCTTGGTGACAGTAGACCCCCCACCGTGAGGGTCGAAGATTTAAAATGCTTATAACTCGCGATCTACTTTTCGAAGCGCGGCCAAATATTGTTTGGTAATTTATTATGAGATATTGTTAATTTTTGGTGACAGGAGACCCTCATGGTGAGGGTCGAAAAATTTAAAATGCTTATAACTCGCGATCTAATTTTCGTATCGCGGCAAAATTTTGCTTGATAATTTATTATGAGACAGTGTTAATTTTTGATGACAGGAGACCCCCCCCCCCTAAGATGAAGGTAAAAAAATTTTAAATGCTTATAACTCGCGATCTAATTTGTGTAGCACGGCGAAATTTTGTTTGTTAATTTATTATGAGGCAGTGTTAATTTTTGGTGACAGGAAACCCCCATGGAGAGGGTCGAAAAATTTAAAATGCTTATAACTCGCGATCTAATTTTCGTAGCGCGGCCAAATATTGTTTGGTAATTTATTATGAGACAGTGTTAATTTTTGGTGACAGGGGACACCCCCCCCCGTGAGGATTGAAAAATTTAAAATGCTTATAACTCGCGATCTAAATTTCGTAGCACAGCCAAATATTGTTTGGTAATTTATTATGAGGCAGTGTTAATTTTTGGTGACAGGAGACCCCCATGGTGAGGGTCGAAAAATTTAAAATGCTTATAACTCGCGATCTAATTTTCGTAGCGCGGCCAAATATTGTTCGGTAATTTATTATGAGACAGTGTTAATTTTTGGTGACAGGAGACCCCCCCACGGTGAGGGTCGAAAAATTTAAAATGCTTATAACTCGCGATCTAACTTTGGTAGCTTGGCAAAATTTTGTTTGGTAATTTATTATGAGACAGTGTTAAATTTTGGTGACAGGAGACCCCCCACGGTGAGGGTCGAAAAAATTTAAAATGCTTATAACTCGCGATCTAATTTTCGTAGCGCGGCCAAATATTGTTTGGTAATTTATTATTAGACAGTGTTAATTTTTGGTGACAGGAGACACCCCCCCCCGTGAGGATTGAAAAATTTAAAATGCTTATAACTCGCGATCTAAATTTCGTAGCACAGCCAAATATTGTTTGGTAATTTATTATGAGGCAGTGTTAATTTTTGGTGACAGGAGACCCCCATGGTGAGGGTCGAAAAATTTAAAATGCTTATAACTCGCGATCTAATTTTCGTAGCGCGGCCAAATATTGTTCGGTAATTTATTATGAGACAGTGTTAATTTTTGGTGACAGGAGACCCCCCCCCCAACGGTGAGGGTCGAAAAATTTAAAATGCTTATAACTCGCGATCTAATTTTGGTAGCTTGGCAAAATTTTGTTTGGTAATTTATTATGAGACAGTGTTAAATTTTGGTGACAGGAGACCCCCCACGGTGAGGGTCGAAAAAATTTAAAATGCTTATAGCTCGCTATCTAACTTTGTAGCGCGGCCAAATTTTGTTTGGTAATTTAGTATGCGGCAGTGTTAATTTTTGGCGACAGGAGACCCCCATGGTGAGGGTCGAAAAATTTAAAATGCTTATAACTCGCGATCTAAATTTCGTAGCACAGCCAAGTATTGTTTGGTAATTTATTATGAGGCAGTGTTAATTTTTGGTGACAGGAGACCCCCATGGTGAGGGTCGAAAAATTTAAAATGCTTATAACTCGCGATCTAACTTTGTAGCGCGGCCAAATTTTGTTTGGTAATTTATTATGAGGCAGTGTTAATTTTTGGGGTCAAGAGACCCTCCCACGGTGAGGGTCGAAAAATTTAAAATGCTTATAACTCGCGATCTACTTTTCGTAGCGCGGCCAAATCTTGTTTGGTAATTTATTATGAGACATTGTTAATTTTTGGTGACAGGAAACCCCCATGGAGAGGGTCGAAAAATTTAAAATGCTTATAACTCGCGATCTAATTTTCGTAGCGCGGCCAAATATTGTTTGGTAATTTATTATGACAGTGTTAATTTTTGGTGACAGGGGACACCCCCCCCGTGAGGATTGAAAAATTTTAAATGCTTATAACTCGCGATCTAATTTTCGTATCGCGGCAAAATTTTGTTTGATAATTTATTATGAGACAGTGTTAATTTTTGATGACAGGAGACCCGCCCCCCTAAGATGAGGGTAAAAAACTTTAAAATGCTTATAACTCGCGATCTAATTTGTGTAGCACGGCGAAATTTTGTTTGTTAATTTATTATGAGGCAGTGTTAATTTTTGGTGACAGGAGACCCCCATGGTGAGGGTCGAAAAATTTAAAATGCTTATAACTCGCGATCTACTTTTCGTAGCGCGGCCAACTTTTGTTTGGTAATTTATTATGAGACATTGTTAATTTTTGGTGACAGGAAACCCCCATGGAGAGGGTCGAAAAATTTAAAATGCTTATAACTCGCGATCTAATTTTCGTAGCGCGGCCAAATATTGTTTGGTAATTTATTATGAGACAGTGTTAATTTTTGGTGACAGGAGACACCCCCCCCCGTGAGGATTGAAAAATTTAAAATGCTTATAACTCGCGATCTAAATTTCGTAGCACAGCCAAATATTGTTTGGTAATTTATTATGAGACATTGTTAATTTTTGGTGACAGGAAACCCCCATGGAGAGGGTCGAAAAATTTAAAATGCTTATAACTCGCGATCTAATTTTGGTAGCGCGGCCAAATATTGTTTGGTAATTTATTATGAGACAGTGTTAATTTTTGTGACAGGAGACCCCCCCCCCACCGTGAGGGTCGAAAAATATAAAATGCTTATAACTCGCGATCTAAATTTCGTAGCACAGCCAAATATTGTTTGGTAATTTATTATGAGACATTGTTAATTTTTGGTGACAGGAAACCCCCATGGTGAGGGTCGAAAAATTTAAAATGCTTGTAACTCGCGATCTAATTTTCGCAGCGCGGTCAAATTTTGTTTGGTAATTTATTATGATAATGTTACTTTTTGGTGACAGGAGCCCCCACACAGTGAGGATCGAAAAATTATAAATGCTTATAACTCACGATCTAATTATCGTAGCGCGGCCAAATTTTGTTTGCTAATTTATTATGAGACAGTGTTAATTTTTGGTGACAGGAGACCCCCCCACCGTGAGGGTCGAAAAATTTAAAATGCTTATAACTCGCGATCTAATTTTCGTAGCGCGGCCAAATTTTGCTTGGTAATTTATTATGAGATAGTGTTAATTTTTGGTGACAGGAGACCCCCCAAGATGAGGGTCGAAAAATTTAAAATGCTTATAACTTGCGATCTAATTTTTGTAGCACGGCACAATTTTGTTTGTTAAATTATTATGAGGCAGTGTTAATTCTTGGTGACAGTAGACCCCCCACCGTGAGGGTCGAAGATTTAAAATGCTTATAACTCGCGATCTACTTTTCGAAGCGCGGCCAAATATTGTTTGGTAATTTATTATGAGACATTGTTAATTTTTGGTGACAGGAAACCCCCATGGAGAGGGTCGAAAAATTTAAAATGCTTATAACTCGCGATCTAATTTTCGTAGCGCGGCCAAATATTGTTTGGTAATTTATTATGAGACAGTGTTAATTTTTGGTGACAGGAGACCCCCCCCCCCCACCGTGAGGGTCGAAAAATATAAAATGCTTATAACTCGCGATCTAAATTTCGTAGCACAGCCAAATATTGTTTGGTAATTTATTATGAGACATTGTTAATTTTTGGTGACAGGAAACCCCCATGGTGAGGGTCGAAAAATTTAAAATGCTTGTAACTCGCGATCTAATTTTCGCAGCGCGGTCAAATTTTGTTTAGTAATTTATTATGAGACAGTGTTAATTTTTGGTGACAGGAGACACCCCCCCCCGTGAGGATTGAAAAATTTAAAATGCTTATAACTCGCGATCTAAATTTCGTAGCACAGCCAAATATTGTTTGGTAATTTATTATGAGACATTGTTAATTTTTGGTGACAGGAAACCCCCATGGTGAGGGTCGAAAAATTTAAAATGCTTGTAACTCGCGATCTAATTTTCGCAGCGCGGTCAAATTTTGTTTGGTAATTTATTATGATAATGTTACTTTTTGGTGACAGGAGCCCCCACACAGTGAGGATCGAAAAATTATAAATGCTTATAACTCACGATCTAATTATCGTAGCGCGGCCAAATTTTGTTTGCTAATTTATTATGAGACAGTGTTAATTTTTGGTGACAGGAGACCCCCCCACCGTGAGGGTCGAAAAATTTAAAATGCTTATAACTCGCGATCTAATTTTCGTAGCGCGGCCAAATTTTGCTTGGTAATTTATTATGAGATAGTGTTAATTTTTGGTGACAGGAGACCCCCCAAGATGAGGGTCGAAAAATTTAAAATGCTTATAACTTGCGATCTAATTTTTGTAGCACGGCACAATTTTGTTTGTTAAATTATTATGAGGCAGTGTTAATTCTTGGTGACAGTAGACCCCCCACCGTGAGGGTCGAAGATTTAAAATGCTTATAACTCGCGATCTACTTTTCGAAGCGCGGCCAAATATTGTTTGGTAATTTATTATGAGACATTGTTAATTTTTGGTGACAGGAAACCCCCATGGAGAGGGTCGAAAAATTTAAAATGCTTATAACTCGCGATCTAATTTTCGTAGCGCGGCCAAATATTGTTTGGTAATTTATTATGAGACAGTGTTAATTTTTGGTGACAGGAGACCCCCCCCCACCGTGAGGGTCGAAAAATATAAAATGCTTATAACTCGCGATCTAAATTTCGTAGCACAGCCAAATATTGTTTGGTAATTTATTATGAGACATTGTTAATTTTTGGTGACAGGAAACCCCCATGGTGAGGGTCGAAAAATTTAAAATGCTTGTAACTCGCGATCTAATTTTCGCAGCGCGGTCAAATTTTGTTTAGTAATTTATTATGAAAATGTTACTTTTTGGTGAAAGGAGCCCCCACACAGTGAGGATCGAAAAATTATAAATGCTTATAACTCACGATCTAATTATCGTAGCGCGGCCAAATTTTGTTTGCTAATTTATTATGAGACAGTGTTAATTTTTGGTGACAGGAGACCCACCCACCGTGAGGGTCGAAAAATTTAAAATGCTTATAACTCGCGATCTAAATTTCGTAGCGCGGTCAAATATTGTTTGGTAATTTATTATGAGATATTGTTAATTTTTGGTGACAGGAGACCCTCATGGTGAGGGTCGAAAAATTTAAAATGCTTATAACTCGCGATCTAATTTTCGTATCGCGGCAAAATTTTGCTTGATAATTTATTATGAGACAGTGTTAATTTTTTATGACTGGAGACCCCCCCCCTAAGATGAAGGTAAAAAAATTTTAAATGCTTATAACTCGCGATCTAATTTGTGTAGCACGGCGAAATTTTGTTTGTTAATTTATTATGAGGCAGTGTTAATTTTTGGTGACAGGAAACCCCCATGGAGAGGGTCGAAAAATTTAAAATGCTTATAACTCGCGATCTAATTTTCGTAGCGCGGCCAAATATTGTTTGGTAATTTATTATGAGACAGTGTTAATTTTTGGTGACAGGGGACACCCCCCCCCCGTGAGGATTGAAAAATTTAAAATGCTTATAACTCGCGATCTAAATTTCGTAGCACAGCCAAATATTGTTTGGTAATTTATTATGAGGCAGTGTTAATTTTTGGTGACAGGAGACCCCCATGGTGAGGGTCGAAAAATTTAAAATGCTTATAACTCGCGATCTAATTTTCGTAGCGCGGCCAAATATTGTTCGGTAATTTATTATGAGACAGTGTTAATTTTTGGTGACAGGAGACCCCCCCACGGTGAGGGTCGAAAAATTTAAAATGCTTATAACTCGCGATCTAACTTTGGTAGCTTGGCAAAATTTTGTTTGGTAATTTATTATGAGACAGTGTTAAATTTTGGTGACAGGAGACCCCCCACGGTGAGGGTCGAAAAAATTTAAAATGCTTATAACTCGCGATCTAAATTTCGTAGCACAGCCAAATATTGTTTGGTAATTTATTATGAGGCAGTGTTAATTTTTGGTGACAGGAGACCCCCCACGGTGAGGGTCGAAAAAATTTAAAATGCTTATAGCTCGCTATCTAACTTTGTAGCGCGGCCAAATTTTGTTTGGTAATTTAGTATGAGGCAGTGTTAATTTTTGGCGACAGGAGACCCCCATGGTGAGGGTCGAAAAATTTAAAATGCTTATAACTCGCGATCTAAATTTCGTAGCACAGCCAAGTATTGTTTGGTAATTTATTATGAGGCAGTGTTAATTTTTGGTGACAGGAGACCCCCATGGTGAGGGTCGAAAAATTTAAAATGCTTATAACTCGCGATCTAACTTTGTAGCGCGGCCAAATTTTGTTTGGTAATTTATTATGAGGCAGTGTTAATTTTTGGGGTCAAGAGACCCTCCCACGGTGAGGGTCGAAAAATTTAAAATGCTTATAACTCGCGATCTACTTTTCGTAGCGCGGACAAATCTTGTTTGGTAATTTATTATGAGACATTGTTAATTTTTGGTGACAGGAAACCCCCATGGAGAGGGTCGAAAAATTTAAAATGCTTATAACTCGCGATCTAATTTTCGTAGCGCGGCCAAATATTGTTTGGTAATTTATTATGACAGTGTTAATTTTTGGTGACAGGGGACACCCCCCCCCCCCCGTGATGATTGAAAAATTTAAAATGCTTATAACTCGCGATCTAATTTTCGTATCGCGGCAAAATTTTGTTTGATAATTTATTATGAGACAGTGTTAATTTTTGATGACAGGAGACCCCCCCCCCTAAGATGAGGGTAAAAAACTTTAAAATGCTTATAACTCGCGATCTAATTTGTGTAGCACGGCGAAATTTTGTTTGTTAATTTATTATGAGGCAGTGTTAATTTTTGGTGACAGGAGACCCCCATGGTGAGGGTCGAAAAATTTAAAATGCTTATAACTCGCGATCTACTTTTCGTAGCGCGGCCAACTTTTGTTTGGTAATTTATTATGAGACATTGTTAATTTTTGGTGACAGGAAACCCCCATGGAGAGGGTCGAAAAATTTAAAATGCTTATAACTCGCGATCTAATTTTCGTAGCGCGGCCAAATATTGTTTGGTAATTTATTATGAGACAGTGTTAATTTTTGGTGACAGGAGACACCCCCGCCCGTGAGGATTGAAAAATTTAAAATGCTTATAACTCGCGATCTAAATTTCGTAGCACAGCCAAATATTGTTTGGTAATTTATTATGAGGCAGTGTTAATTTTTGGTGACAGGAGACCCCCATGGTGAGGGTCGAAAAATTTAAAATGCTTATAACTCGCGATCTAATTTTCGTAGCGCGGCCAAATATTGTTCGGTAATTTATTATGAGACATTGTTAATTTTTGGTGACAGGAAACCCCAATGGAGAGGGTCGAAAAATTTAAAATGCTTATAACTCGCGATCTAATTTTCGTAGCGCGGCCAAATATTGTTTGGTAATTTATTATGAGACAGTGTTAATTTTTGGTGACAGGAGACCCCCCAAGATGAGGGTCGAAAAATTTAAAATGCTTATAACTTGCGATCTAATTTTTGTAGCACGGCACAATTTTGTTTGTTAAATTATTATGAGGCAGTGTTAATTCTTGGTGACAGTAGACCCCCCACCGTGAGGGTCGAAGATTTAAAATGCTTATAACTCGCGATCTACTTTTCGAAGCGCGGCCAAATATTGTTTGGTAATTTATTATGAGACATTGTTAATTTTTGGTGAAAGGAAACCCCCATGGAGAGGGTCGAAAAATTTAAAATGCTTATAACTCGCGATCTAATTTTCGTAGCGCGGCCAAATATTGTTTGGTAATTTATTATGACAGTGTTAATTTTTGGTGACAGGGGACACCCCCCCCGTGAGGATTGAAAAATTTTAAATGCTTATAACTCGCGATCTAATTTTCGTATCGCGGCAAAATTTTGTTTGATAATTTATTATGAGACAGTGTTAATTTTTGATGACAGGAGACCCGCCCCCCTAAGATGAGGGTAAAAAACTTTAAAATGCTTATAACTCGCGATCTAATTTGTGTAGCACGGCGAAATTTTGTTTGTTAATTTATTATGAGGCAGTGTTAATTTTTGGTGACAGGAGACCCCCATGGTGAGGGTCGAAAAATTTAAAATGCTTATAACTCGCGATCTACTTTTCGTAGCGCGGCCAACTTTTGTTTGGTAATTTATTATGAGACATTGTTAATTTTTGGTGACAGGAAACCCCCATGGAGAGGGTCGAAAAATTTAAAATGCTTATAACTCGCGATCTAATTTTCGTAGCGCGGCCAAATATTGTTTGGTAATTTATTATGAGACAGTGTTAATTTTTGGTGACAGGAGACACCCCCCCCCGTGAGGATTGAAAAATTTAAAATGCTTATAACTCGCGATCTAAATTTCGTAGCACAGCCAAATATTGTTTGGTAATTTATTATGAGACATTGTTAATTTTTGGTGACAGGAAACCCCCATGGAGAGGGTCGAAAAATTTAAAATGCTTATAACTCGCGATCTAATTTTGGTAGCGCGGCCAAATATTGTTTGGTAATTTATTATGAGACAGTGTTAATTTTTGTGACAGGAGACCCCCCCCCCACCGTGAGGGTCGAAAAATATAAAATGCTTATAACTCGCGATCTAAATTTCGTAGCACAGCCAAATATTGTTTGGTAATTTATTATGAGACATTGTTAATTTTTGGTGACAGGAAACCCCCATGGTGAGGGTCGAAAAATTTAAAATGCTTGTAACTCGCGATCTAATTTTCGCAGCGCGGTCAAATTTTGTTTGGTAATTTATTATGATAATGTTACTTTTTGGTGACAGGAGCCCCCACACAGTGAGGATCGAAAAATTATAAATGCTTATAACTCACGATCTAATTATCGTAGCGCGGCCAAATTTTGTTTGCTAATTTATTATGAGACAGTGTTAATTTTTGGTGACAGGAGACCCCCCACCGTGAGGGTCGAAAAATTTAAAATGCTTATAACTCGCGATCTAATTTTCGTAGCGCGGCCAAATTTTGCTTGGTAATTTATTATGAGATAGTGTTAATTTTTGGTGACAGGAGACCCCCCAAGATGAGGGTCGAAAAATTTAAAATGCTTATAACTTGCGATCTAATTTTTGTAGCACGGCACAATTTTGTTTGTTAAATTATTATGAGGCAGTGTTAATTCTTGGTGACAGTAGACCCCCCACCGTGAGGGTCGAAGATTTAAAATGCTTATAACTCGCGATCTACTTTTCGAAGCGCGGCCAAATATTGTTTGGTAATTTATTATGAGACATTGTTAATTTTTGGTGACAGGAAACCCCCATGGAGAGGGTCGAAAAATTTAAAATGCTTATAACTCGCGATCTAATTTTCGTAGCGCGGCCAAATATTGTTTGGTAATTTATTATGAGACAGTGTTAATTTTTGGTGACAGGAGACCCCCCCCCCCACCGTGAGGGTCGAAAAATATAAAATGCTTATAACTCGCGATCTAAATTTCGTAGCACAGCCAAATATTGTTTGGTAATTTATTATGAGACATTGTTAATTTTTGGTGACAGGAAACCCCCATGGTGAGGGTCGAAAAATTTAAAATGCTTGTAACTCGCGATCTAATTTTCGCAGCGCGGTCAAATTTTGTTTAGTAATTTATTATGAGACAGTGTTAATTTTTGGTGACAGGAGACACCCCCCCCCCGTGAGGATTGAAAAATTTAAAATGCTTATAACTCGCGATCTAAATTTCGTAGCACAGCCAAATATTGTTTGGTAATTTATTATGAGACATTGTTAATTTTTGGTGACAGGAAACCCCCATGGTGAGGGTCGAAAAATATAAAATGCTTGTAACTCGCGATCTAATTTTCGCAGCGCGGTCAAATTTTGTTTGGTAATTTATTATGATAATGTTACTTTTTGGTGACAGGAGCCCCCACACAGTGAGGATCGAAAAATTATAAATGCTTATAACTCACGATCTAATTATCGTAGCGCGGCCAAATTTTGTTTGCTAATTTATTATGAGACAGTGTTAATTTTTGGTGACAGGAGACCCCCCCACCGTGAGGGTCGAAAAATTTAAAATGCTTATAACTCGCGATCTAATTTTCGTAGCGCGGCCAAATTTTGCTTGGTAATTTATTATGAGATAGTGTTAATTTTTGGTGACAGGAGACCCCCCAAGATGAGGGTCGAAAAATTTAAAATGCTTATAACTTGCGATCTAATTTTTGTAGCACGGCACAATTTTGTTTGTTAAATTATTATGAGGCAGTGTTAATTCTTGGTGACAGTAGACCCCCCACCGTGAGGGTCGAAGATTTAAAATGCTTATAACTCGCGATCTACTTTTCGAAGCGCGGCCAAATATTGTTTGGTAATTTATTATGAGACATTGTTAATTTTTGGTGACAGGAAACCCCCATGGAGAGGGTCGAAAAATTTAAAATGCTTATAACTCGCGATCTAATTTTCGTAGCGCGGCCAAATATTGTTTGGTAATTTATTATGAGACAGTGTTAATTTTTGGTGACAGGAGACCACCCCCCCCACCGTGAGGGTCGAAAAATATAAAATGCTTATAACTCGCGATCTAAATTTCGTAGCACAGCCAAATATTGTTTGGTAATTTATTATGAGACATTGTTAATTTTTGGTGACAGGAAACCCCCATGGTGAGGGTCGAAAAATTTAAAATGCTTGTAACTCGCGATCTAATTTTCGCAGCGCGGTCAAATTTTGTTTAGTAATTTATTATGATAATGTTACTTTTTGGTGAAAGGAGCCCCCACACAGTGAGGATCGAAAAATTATAAATGCTTATAACTCACGATCTAATTATCGTAGCGCGGCCAAATTTTGTTTGCTAATTTATTATGAGACAGTGTTAATTTTTGGTGACAGGAGACCCACCCACCGTGAGGGTCGAAAAATTTAAAATGCTTATAACTCGCGATCTAAATTTCGTAGCGCGGTCAAATATTGTTTGGTAATTTATTATGAGATATTGTTAATTTTTGGTGACAGGAGACCCTCATGGTGAGGGTCGAAAAATTTAAAATGCTTATAACTCGCGATCTAATTTTCGTATCGCGGCAAAATTTTGCTTGATAATTTATTATGAGACAGTGTTAATTTTTGATGACAGGAGACCCCCCCCCTAAGATGAAGGTAAAAAAATTTTAAATGCTTATAACTCGCGATCTAATTTGTGTAGCACGGCGAAATTTTGTTTGTTAATTTATTATGAGGCAGTGTTAATTTTTGGTGACAGGAAACCCCCATGGAGAGGGTCGAAAAATTTAAAATGCTTATAACTCGCGATCTAATTTTCGTAGCGCGGCCAAATATTGTTTGGTAATTTATTATGAGACAGTGTTAATTTTTGGTGACAGGGGACACCCCCCCCCCGTGAGGATTGAAAAATTTAAAATGCTTATAACTCGCGATCTAAATTTCGTAGCACAGCCAAATATTGTTTGGTAATTTATTATGAGGCAGTGTTAATTTTTGGTGACAGGAGACCCCCATGGTGAGGGTCGAAAAATTTAAAATGCTTATAACTCGCGATCTAATTTTCGTAGCGCGGCCAAATATTGTTCGGTAATTTATTATGAGACAGTGTTAATTTTTGGTGACAGGAGACCCCCCCACGGTGAGGGTCGAAAAATTTAAAATGCTTATAACTCGCGATCTAACTTTGGTAGCTTGGCAAAATTTTGTTTGGTAATTTATTATGAGACAGTGTTAAATTTTGGTGACAGGAGACCCCCCACGGTGAGGGTCGAAAAAATTTAAAATGCTTATAACTCGCGATCTAAATTTCGTAGCACAGCCAAATATTGTTTGGTAATTTATTATGAGGCAGTGTTAATTTTTGGTGACAGGAGACCCCCCACGGTGAGGGTCGAAAAAATTTAAAATGCTTATAGCTCGCTATCTAACTTTGTAGCGCGGCCAAATTTTGTTTGGTAATTTAGTATGAGGCAGTGTTAATTTTTGGCGACAGGAGACCCCCATGGTGAGGGTCGAAAAATTTAAAATGCTTATAACTCGCGATCTAAATTTCGTAGCACAGCCAAGTATTGTTTGGTAATTTATTATGAGGCAGTGTTAATTTTTGGTGACAGGAGACCCCCATGGTGAGGGTCGAAAAATTTAAAATGCTTATAACTCGCGATCTAACTTTGTAGCGCGGCCAAATTTTGTTTGGTAATTTATTATGAGGCAGTGTTAATTTTTGGGGTCAAGAGACCCTCCCACGGTGAGGGTCGAAAAATTTAAAATGCTTATAACTCGCGATCTACTTTTCGTAGCGCGGACAAATCTTGTTTGGTAATTTATTATGAGACATTGTTAATTTTTGGTGACAGGAAACCCCCATGGAGAGGGTCGAAAAATTTAAAATGCTTATAACTCGCGATCTAATTTTCGTAGCGCGGCAAAATATTGTTTGGTAATTTATTATGACAGTGTTAATTTTTGGTGACAGGGGACACCCCCCCCGTGATGATTGAAAAATTTAAAATGCTTATAACTCGCGATCTAATTTTCGTATCGCGGCAAAATTTTGTTTGATAATTTATTATGAGACAGTGTTAATTTTTGATGACAGGAGACCCCCCCCCCCTAAGATGAGGGTAAAAAACTTTAAAATGCTTATAACTCGCGATCTAATTTGTGTAGCACGGCGAAATTTTGTTTGTTAATTTATTATGAGGCAGTGTTAATTTTTGGTGACAGGAGACCCCCATGGTGAGGGTCGAAAAATTTAAAATGCTTATAACTCGCGATCTACTTTTCGTAGCGCGGCCAACTTTTGTTTGGTAATTTATTATGAGACATTGTTAATTTTTGGTGACAGGAAACCCCCATGGAGAGGGTCGAAAAATTTAAAATGCTTATAACTCGCGATCTAATTTTCGTAGCGCGGCCAAATATTGTTTGGTAATTTATTATGAGACAGTGTTAATTTTTGGTGACAGGAGACACCCCCGCCCGTGAGGATTGAAAAATTTAAAATGCTTATAACTCGCGATCTAAATTTCGTAGCACAGCCAAATATTGTTTGGTAATTTATTATGAGGCAGTGTTAATTTTTGGTGACAGGAGACCCCCATGGTGAGGGTCGAAAAATTTAAAATGCTTATAACTCGCGATCTAATTTTCGTAGCGCGGCCAAATATTGTTCGGTAATTTATTATGAGACATTGTTATTTTTTGGTGACAGGAAACCCCAATGGAGAGGGTCGAAAAATTTAAAATGCTTATAACTCGCGATCTAATTTTCGTAGCGCGGCCAAATATTGTTTGGTAATTTATTATGAGACAGTGTTAATTTTTGGTGACAGGAGACCCCCCAAGATGAGGGTCGAAAAATTTAAAATGCTTATAACTTGCGATCTAATTTTTGTAGCACGGCACAATTTTGTTTGTTAAATTATTATGAGGCAGTGTTAATTCTTGGTGACAGTAGACCCCCCACCGTGAGGGTCGAAGATTTAAAATGCTTATAACTCGCGATCTACTTTTCGAAGCGCGGCCAAATATTGTTTGGTAATTTATTATGAGACATTGTTAATTTTTGGTGACAGGAAACCCCCATGGAGAGGGTCGAAAAATTTAAAATGCTTATAACTCGCGATCTAATTTTCGTAGCGCGGCCAAATATTGTTTGGTAATTTATTATGAGACAGTGTTAATTTTTGTGACAGGAGACCCCCCCCCCCCACCGTGAGGGTCGAAAAATATAAAATGCTTATAACTCGCGATCTAAATTTCGTAGCACAGCCAAATATTGTTTGGTAATTTATTATGAGACATTGTTAATTTTTGGTGACAGGAAACCCCCATGGTGAGGGTCGAAAAATTTAAAATGCTTGTAACTCGCGATCTAATTTTCGCAGCGCGGTCAAATTTTATTTGGTAATTTATTATGATAATGTTACTTTTTGGTGACAGGAGCCCCCACACAGTGAGGATCGAAAAATTATAAATGCTTATAACTCACGATCTAATTATCGTAGCGCGGCCAAATTTTGTTTGCTAATTTATTATGAGACAGTGTTAATTTTTGGTGACAGGAGACCCCCCCACCGTGAGGGTCGAAAAATTTAAAATGCTTATAACTCGCGATCTAATTTTCGTAGCGCGGCCAAATTTTGCTTGGTAATTTATTATGAGATAGTGTTAATTTTTGGTGACAGGAGACCCCCCAAGATGAGGGTCGAAAAATTTAAAATGCTTATAACTTGCGATCTAATTTTTGTAGCACGGCACAATTTTGTTTGTTAAATTATTATGAGGCAGTGTTAATTCTTGGTGACAGTAGACCCCCCACCGTGAGGGTCGAAGATTTAAAATGCTTATAACTCGCGATCTACTTTTCGAAGCGCGGCCAAATATTGTTTGGTAATTTATTATGAGACATTGTTAATTTTTGGTGACAGGAAACCCCCATGGAGAGGGTCGAAAAATTTAAAATGCTTATAACTCGCGATCTAATTTTCGTAGCGCGGCCAAATATTGTTTGGTAATTTATTATGAGACAGTGTTAATTTTTGGTGACAGGAGACCCCCCCCCCCCACCGTGAGGGTCGAAAAATATAAAATGCTTATAACTCGCGATCTAAATTTCGTAGCACAGCCAAATATTGTTTGGTAATTTATTATGAGACATTGTTAATTTTTGGTGACAGGAAACCCCCATGGTGAGGGTCGAAAAATTTAAAATGCTTGTAACTCGCGATCTAATTTTCGCAGCGCGGTCAAATTTTGTTTAGTAATTTATTATGATAATGTTACTTTTTGGTGAAAGGAGCCCCCACACAGTGAGGATCGAAAAATTATAAATGCTTATAACTCACGATCTAATTATCGTAGCGCGGCCAAATTTTGTTTGCTAATTTATTATGAGACAGTGTTAATTTTTGGTGACAGGAGACCCACCCACCGTGAGGGTCGAAAAATTTAAAATGCTTATAACTCGCGATCTAAATTTCGTAGCGCGGTCAAATATTGTTTGGTAATTTATTATGAGATATTGTTAATTTTTGGTGACAGGAGACCCTCATGGTGAGGGTCGAAAAATTTAAAATGCTTATAACTCGCGATCTAATTTTCGTATCGCGGCAAAATTTTGCTTGATAATTTATTATGAGACAGTGTTAATTTTTGATGACAGGAGACCCCCCCCCCCTAAGATGAAGGTAAAAAAATTTTAAATGCTTATAACTCGCGATCTAATTTGTGTAGCACGGCGAAATTTTGTTTGTTAATTTATTATGAGGCAGTGTTAATTTTTGGTGACAGGAAACCCCCATGGAGAGGGTCGAAAAATTTAAAATGCTTATAACTCGCGATCTAATTTTCGTAGCGCGGCCAAATATTGTTTGGTAATTTATTATGAGACAGTGTTAATTTTTGGTGACAGGGGACACCCCCCCCCCGTGAGGATTGAAAAATTTAAAATGCTTATAACTCGCGATCTAAATTTCGTAGCACAGCCAAATATTGTTTGGTAATTTATTATGAGGCAGTGTTAATTTTTGGTGACAGGAGACCCCCATGGTGAGGGTCGAAAAATTTAGAATGCTTATAACTCGCGATCTAATTTTCGTAGCGCGGCCAAATATTGTTCGGTAATTTATTATGAGACAGTGTTAATTTTTGGTGACAGGAGACCCCCCCACGGTGAGGGTCGAAAAATTTAAAATGCTTATAACTCGCGATCTAACTTTGGTAGCTTGGCAAAATTTTGTTTGGTAATTTATTATGAGACAGTGTTAAATTTTGGTGACAGGAGACCCCCCACGGTGAGGGTCGAAAAAATTTAAAATGCTTATAACTCGCGATCTAATTTTCGTAGCGCGGCCAAATATTGTTTGGTAATTTATTATTAGACAGTGTTAATTTTTGGTGACAGGAGACACCCCCCCCCCGTGAGGATTGAAAAATTTAAAATGCTTATAACTCGCGATCTAAATTTCGTAGCACAGCCAAATATTGTTTGGTAATTTATTATGAGGCAGTGTTAATTTTTGGTGACAGGAGACCCCCATGGTGAGGGTCGAAAAATTTAAAATGCTTATAACTCGCGATCTAATTTTCGTAGCGCGGCCAAATATTGTTCGGTAATTTATTATGAGACAGTGTTAAATTTTGGTGACAGGAGACCCCCCACGGTGAGGGTCGAAAAAATTTAAAATGCTTATAGCTCGCTATCTAACTTTGTAGCGCGGCCAAATTTTGTTTGGTAATTTAGTATGCGGCAGTGTTAATTTTTGGCGACAGGAGACCCCCATGGTGAGGGTCGAAAAATTTAAAATGCTTATAACTCGCGATCTAAATTTCGTAGCACAGCCAAGTATTGTTTGGTAATTTATTATGAGGCAGTGTTAATTTTTGGTGACAGGAGACCCCCATGGTGAGGGTCGAAAAATTTAAAATGCTTATAACTCGCGATCTAACTTTGTAGCGCGGCCAAATTTTGTTTGGTAATTTATTATGAGGCAGTGTTAATTTTTGGGGTCAGGAGACCCTCCCACGGTGAGGGTCGAAAAATTTAAAATGCTTATAACTCGCGATCTACTTTTCGTAGCGCGGCCAAATCTTGTTTGGTAATTTATTATGAGACATTGTTAATTTTTGGTGACAGGAAACCCCCATGGAGAGGGTCGAAAAATTTAAAATGCTTATAACTCGCGATCTAATTTTCGTAGCTCGGCCAAATATTGTTTGGTAATTTATTATGACAGTGTTAATTTTTGGTGACAGGGGACACCCCCCCCCCCGTGAGGATTGAAAAATTTAAAATGCTTATAACTCGCGATCTAAATTTCGTAGCACAGCCAAATATTGTTTGGTAATTTATTATGAGGCAGTGTTAATTTTTGGTGACAGGAGACCCCCATGGTGAGGGTCGAAAAATTTAAAATGCTTATAACTCGCGATCTAATTTTCGTATCGCGGCAAAATTTTGTTTGATAATTTATTATGAGACAGTGTTAATTTTTGATGACAGGAGACCCCCCCCCTAAGATGAGGGTAAAAAACTTTAAAATGCTTATAACTCGCGATCTAATTTGTGTAGCACGGCGAAATTTTGTTTGTTAATTTATTATGAGGCAGTGTTAATTTTTGGTGACAGGAGACCCCCATGGTGAGGGTCGAAAAATTTAAAATGCTTATAACTCGCGATCTAATTTTCGTAGCGCGGCCAAATATTGTTCGGTAATTTATTATGAGACAGTGTTAATTTTTGGTGACAGGAGACCCCCCACGGTGAGGGTCGAAAAATTTAAAATGCTTATAACTCGCGATCTAACTTTGGTAGCTTGGCAAAATTTTGTTTGGTAATTTATTATGAGACAGTGTTAAATTTTGGTGACAGGAGACCCCCCCACGGTGAGGGTCGAAAAAATTTAAAATGCTTATAACTCGCGATCTAATTTTCGTAGCGCGACCAAATATTGTTTGGTAATTTATTATTTGACAGTGTTAATTTTTGGTGACAGGAGACACCCCCCCCCGTGAGGATTGAAAAATTTAAAATGCTTATAACTCGCGATCTAAATTTCGTAGCACAGCCAAATATTGTTTGGTAATTTATTATGAGGCAGTGTTAATTTTTGGTGACAGGAGACCCCCATGGTGAGGGTCGAAAAATTTAAAATGCTTATAACTCGCGATCTAATTTTCGTAGCGCGGCCAAATATTGTTCGGTAATTTATTATGAGACAGTGTTAAATTTTGGTGACAGGAGACCCCCCACGGTGAGGGTCGAAAAAATTTAAAATGCTTATAGCTCGCTATCTAACTTTGTAGCGCGGCCAAATTTTGTTTGGTAATTTAGTATGCGGCAGTGTTAATTTTTGGCGACAGGAGACCCCCATGGTGAGGGTCGAAAAATTTAAAATGCTTATAACTCGCGATCTAAATTTCGTAGCACAGCCAAGTATTGTTTGGTAATTTATTATGAGGCAGTGTTAATTTTTGGTGACAGGAGACCCCCATGGTGAGGGTCGAAAAATTTAAAATGCTTATAACTCGCGATCTAACTTTGTAGCGCGGCCAAATTTTGTTTGGTAATTTATTATGAGGCAGTGTTAATTTTTGGGGTCAGGAGACCCTCCCACGGTGAGGGTCGAAAAATTTAAAATGCTTATAACTCGCGATCTACTTTTCGTAGCGCGGCCAAATCTTGTTTGGTAATTTATTATGAGACATTGTTAATTTTTGGTGACAGGAAACCCCCATGGAGAGGGTCGAAAAATTTAAAATGCTTATAACTCGCGATCTAATTTTCGTAGCGCGGCCAAATATTGTTTGGTAATTTATTATGACAGTGTTAATTTTTGGTGACAGGGGACACCCCCCCCCCGTGAGGATTGAAAAATTTAAAATGCTTATAACTCGCGATCTAAATTTCGTAGCACAGCCAAATATTGTTTGGTAATTTATTATGAGGCAGTGTTAATTTTTGGTGACAGGAGACCCCCATGGTGAGGGTCGAAAAATTTAAAATGCTTATAACTCGCGATCTAATTTTCGTATCGCGGCAAAATTTTGTTTGATAATTTATTATGAGACAGTGTTAATTTTTGATGACAGGAGACCCCCCCCCTAAGATGAGGGTAAAAAACTTTAAAATGCTTATAACTCGCGATCTAATTTGTGTAGCACGGCGAAATTTTGTTTGTTAATTTATTATGAGGCAGTGTTAATTTTTGGTGACAGGAGACCCCCATGGTGAGGGTCGAAAAATTTAAAATGCTTATAACTCGCGATTTACTTTTCGTAGCGCGGCCAACTTTTGTTTGGTAATTTATTATGAGACATTGTTAATTTTTGGTGACAGGAAACCCCCATGGAGAGGGTCGAAAAATTTAAAATGCTTATAACTCGCGATCTAATTTTCGTAGCGCGGCCAAATATTGTTTGGTAATTTATTATGAGACAGTGTTAATTTTTGGTGACAGGAGACACCCCCCCCCGTGAGGATTGAAAAATTTAAAATGCTTATAACTCGCGCTCTAAATTTCGTATCACAGCCAAATATTGTTTGGTAATTTATTATGAGACATTGTTAATTTTTGGTGACAGGAAACCCCCATGGTGAGGGTCGAAAAATTTAAAATGCTTGTAACTCGCAATCTAATTTTCGCAGCGCGGTCAAATTTTGTTTGGTAATTTATTATGATAATGTTACTTTTTGGTGACAGGAGCCCCCACACAGTGAGGATCGAAAAATTATAAATGCTTATAACTCACGATCTAATTATCGTAGCGCGGCCAAATTTTGTTTGCTAATTTATTATGAGACAGTGTTAATTTTTGGTGACAGGAGACCCCCCCACCGTGAGGGTCGAAAAATTTAAAATGCTTATAACTCGCGATCTAATTTTCGTAGCGCGGCCAAATTTTGTTTGGTAATTTATTATGAGACAGTGTTAATTTTTGGTGACAGGAGACCCCCCAAGATGAGGGTCGAAAAATTTAAAATGCTTATAACTTGCGATCTAATTTTTGTAGCGCGGCCAAATATTGTTCGGTAATTTATTATGAGACAGTGTTAATTTTTGGTGACAGGAGACCCCCCCCACGGTGAGGGTCGAAAAATTTAAAATGCTTATAACTCGCGATCTAACTTTGGTAGCTTGGCAAAATTTTGTTTGGTAATTTATTATGAGACAGTGTTAAATTTTGGTGACAGGAAACCCCCATGGAGAGGGTCGAAAATTTTAAAATGCTTATAACTCGCGATCTAATTTTCGTAGCGCGGCCAAATATTGTTTGGTAATTTATTATGAGACAGTGTTAATTTTTGTGACAGGAGACCCCCCCCCCCACCGTGAGGGTCGAAAAATATAAAATGCTTATAACTCGCGATCTAAATTTCGTAGCACAGCCAAATATTGTTTGGTAATTTATTATGAGACATTGTTAATTTTTGGTGACAGGAAACCCCCATGGTGAGGGTCGAAAAATTTAAAATGCTTGTAACTCGCGATCTAATTTTCGCAGCGCGGTCAAATTTTGTTTAGTAATTTATTATGATAATGTTACTTTTTGGTGACAGGAGCCCCCACACAGTGAGGATCGAAAAATTATAAATGCTTATAACTCACGATCTAATTATCGTAGCGCGGCCAAATTTTGTTTGCTAATTTATTATGAGACAGTGTTAATTTTTGGTGACAGGAGACCCCCCCACCGTGAGGGTCGAAAAATTTAAAATGCTTATAACTCGCGATCTAATTTTCGTATCGCGGCAAAATTTTGTTTGATAATTTATTATGAGACAGTGTTAATTTTTGATGACAGGAGACCCCCCCCCTAAGATGAGGGTAAAAAAATTTAAAATGCTTATAACTCGCGATCTAATTTGTGTAGCACGGCGAAATTTTGTTTGTTAATTTATTATGAGGCAGTGTTAATTTTTGGTGACAGGAGACCCCCATGGTGAGGGTCGAAAAATTTAAAATGCTTATAACTCGCGATCTACTTTTCGTAGCGCGGCCAACTTTTGTTTGGTAATTTATTATGAGACATTGTTAATTTTTGGTGACAGGAAACCCCCATGGAGAGGGTCGAAAAATTTAAAATGCTTATAACTCGCGATCTAATTTTCGTAGCGCGGCCAAATATTGTTTGGTAATTTATTATGAGACAATGTTAATTTTTGGTGACAGGAGACACCCCCCCCGTGAGGATTGAAAAATTTAAAATGCTTATAACTCGCGATCTAAATTTCGTAGCACAGCCAAATATTGTTTGGTAATTTATTATGAGGCAGTGTTAATTTTTGGTGACAGGAGACCCCCATGGTGAGGGTCGAAAAATTTAAAATGCTTATAACTCGCGATCTAATTTTCGTAGCGCGGCCAAATATTGTTCGGTAATTTATTATGAGACAGTGTTAATTTTTGGTGACAGGAGACCCCCCCCCACGGTGAGGGTCGAAAAATTTAAAATGCTTATAACTCGCGATCTAATTTTGGTAGCTTGGCAAAATTTTGTTTGGTAATTTATTATGAGACAGTGTTAAATTTTGGTGACAGGAGACCCCCCACGGTGAGGGTCGAAAAAATTTAAAATGCTTATAGCTCGCTATCTAACTTTGTAGCGCGGCCAAATTTTGTTTGGTAATTTAGTATGCGGCAGTGTTAATTTTTGGCGACAGGAGACCCCCATGGTGAGGGTCGAAAAATTTAAAATGCTTATAACTCGCGATCTAAATTTCGTAGCACAGCCAAGTATTGTTTGGTAATTTATTATGAGGCAGTGTTAATTTTTGGTGACAGGAGACCCCCATGGTGAGGGTCGAAAAATTTAAAATGCTTATAACTCGCGATCTAACTTTGTAGCGCGGCCAAATTTTGTTTGGTAATTTATTATGAGGCAGTGTTAATTTTTGGTGACAGGAGCACCCCCCCCCCCGTGAGGATTGAAAAATTTAAAATGCTTATAACTCGCGATCTAAATTTCGTAGCACAGCCAAATATTGTTTGGTAATTTATTATGAGGCAGTGTTAATTTTTGGTGACAGGAGACCCCCATGGTGAGGGTCGAAAAATTTAAAATGCTTATAACTCGCGATCTAACTTTGTAGCGCGGCCAAATATTGTTTGGTAATTTATTATGAGACAGTGTTAATTTTTGGTGACAGGAGACACCCCCCCCCCGTGAGGATTGAAAAATTTAAAATGCTTATAACTCGCGATCTAATTTTCGTAGCGCTTCCAAATATTGTTTGGTAATTTATTATGAGACAGTGTTAATTTTTGGTGACAGGAGACACCCCCCCCCCCGTGAGGATTGAAAAATTTAAAATGCTTATAACTCGCGATCTAAATTTCGTAGCACAGCCAAATATTGTTTGGTAATTTATTATGAGGCAGTGTTAATTTTTGGTGACAGGAGACCCCCATGGTGAGGGTCGAAAAATTTAAAATGCTTATAACTCGCGATCTAATTTTCGTAGCGCGGCCAAATATTGTTCGGTAATTTATTATGAGACAGTGTTAATTTTTGGTGACAGGAGACCCCCCCCCACGGTGAGGGTCGAAAAATTTAAAATGCTTATAACTCGCGATCTAACTTTGGTAGCTTGGCAAAATTTTGTTTGGTAATTTATTATGAGACAGTGTTAAATTTTGGTGACAGGAGACCCCCCACGGTGAGGGTCGAAAAAATTTAAAATGCTTATAACTCGCGATCTAATTTTCGTAGCGCGGCCAAATATTGTTTGGTAATTTATTATGAGACAGTGTTAATTTTTGGTGACAGGAGACACCCCCCCCCCGTGAGGATTGAAAAATTTAAAATGCTTATAACTCGCGATCTAAATTTCGTAGCACAGCCAAATATTGTTTGGTAATTTATTATGAGGCAGTGTTAATTTTTGGTGACAGGAGACCCCCATGGTGAGGGTCGAAAAATTTAAAATGCTTATAACTAGCGATCTAATTTTCGTAGCGCGGCCAAATATTGTTCGGTAATTTATTATGAGACAGTGTTAATTTTTGGTGACAGGAGACCCCCCCACGGTGAGGGTCGAAAAATTTAAAATGCTTATAACTCGCGATCTAACTTTGTAGCGCGGCCAAATTTTGTTTGGTAACTTATTATGAGGCAGTGTTAATTTTTGGTGTCAGGAGACCCTCCCACGGTGAGGGTCGAAAAATTTAAAATGCTTATAACTCGCGATCTAATTTTGGTAGCTTGGCAAAATTTTGTTTGGTAATTTATTATGAGACAGTGTTAAATTTTGGTGACAGGAGACCCCCCACGGTGAGGGTCGAAAAAATTTAAAATGCTTATAGCTCGCTATCTAACTTTGTAGCGCGGCCAAATTTTGTTTGGTAATTTAGTATGCGGCAGTGTTAATTTTTGGCGACAGGAGACCCCCATGGTGAGGGTCGAAAAATTTAAAATGCTTATAACTCGCGATCTAAATTTCGTAGCACAGCCAAGTATTGTTTGGTAATTTATTATGAGGCAGTGTTAATTTTTGGTGACAGGAGACCCCCATGGTGAGGGTCGAAAAATTTAAAATGCTTATAACTCGCGATCTAACTTTGTAGCGCGGCCAAATTTTGTTTGGTAATTTATTATGAGGCAGTGTTAATTTTTGGTGACAGGAGCACCCCCCCCCCCGTGAGGATTGAAAAATTTAAAATGCTTATAACTCGCGATCTAAATTTCGTAGCACAGCCAAATATTGTTTGGTAATTTATTATGAGGCAGTGTTAATTTTTGGTGACAGGAGACCCCCATGGTGAGGGTCGAAAAATTTAAAATGCTTATAACTCGCGATCTAACTTTGTAGCGCGGCCAAATATTGTTTGGTAATTTATTATGAGACAGTGTTAATTTTTGGTGACAGGAGACACCCCCCCCCCGTGAGGATTGAAAAATTTAAAATGCTTATAACTCGCGATCTAAATTTCGTGGCACAGCCAAATATTGTTTGGTAATTTATTATGAGGCAGTGTTAATTTTTGGTGACAGGAGACCCCCATGGTGATGGTCGAAAAATTTAAAATGCTTATAACTCGCGATCTAACTTTGTAGCGCGGCCAAATATTGTTTGGTAATTTATTATGAGACAGTGTTAATTTTTGGTGACAGGAGCAGGGATGAGATTCTTCCGCGGATCCGCGGTTTTCAGCCTTTTTTGTTATTTTCAAATTTTCTGATTTACCAAAAAAATACAGGATGCGTAATTTCGTCAAAAAATCGCGAAAAAACGGCAAATTTCCTTAAAAGATCGCCAAAAAACGACTAATTTCCGGCCAATTTTGTCAAAAGATTCGCGAAAGGATGGTTAATTTCGTCACAAAATACCAAAAAAAATGGCAGATTTTGTCAAAAATCGCGATAAAACGACAATTTTCGTCCAAAAATCGCGATAAAACGGCGAATTTCGCCAAATGTTTTGCGAAAAATGACAACTTTTGTCAAAAAATCAGGATAAATCGGTAGATATCGTCAAACGATCACAATAAACCGGTTAATTTCGTCAAACGATCGCGGAAAAATGGCAGATTTCGTCAAAGATCGCGAAAAAATGGCACATTTCGTCAAACGATCGCGAAAAATGGCAGATTTCGTCAAAATATTCGCAAAAATGACAGATTTCATGAAGAGATAGTGAAAAAACTAAAAATTTCATCAAAGGGACTCTGAAAAAAACTAATCCAAAAACTAATTTTCAAAATTATTTTTTTACCACTCCAAATACAGACTTTTCTGATCCAAAATCCATTTTTGACACCTCTAAATCTTTCTGAATGAATGTGACTTCTGAAAGCACCCATTCATTGAAAAAAAAATACCCTTATATTCAACAAAAGTATCCCTTTTTTCAGCAAAAATGTTTTTTTTCAATAAATCTGACCTGTCTTTTTTAAAAAGAAATGCAAACAATAGTGATACATGTTATCTTCTACACTCAAATAAGCATTAATTTATAATTAAATTTGTATCTTGCACATTTATTTTTTAAAAAATAAATAAAATATTTCTCAATAGTTTTTAAAAAAATATATTGATTTTAATTATTCATTAATTATTGTTAAAACAAAAATTATTGCATTTCAGTCTTTTCCGAATGAACAAGTTCAATTTTTGCATCTAAAAATGACTTATTATCAGTGAGGGCCCACTTTTGTAAAAAAAGAGACCCAGAATTTAAATTCTGGGTCCCGGAGACCCAGGATTTTTAAAGTCCAGCGATATCACTAGATATCTTTAATGTTTAATATCCAAGAAAAAAGCAGGAGAAAGAAATATACCTTGTGCAAGAGCAAAGCTAAAAAACAAAGAAAATTTCTATTTTCTTTTCCCTAATACTTAACCAAAAGTGTCTTACTGTTAGAAAATTTCAATAAAAAAAATATTCATGCCAATTACAGGGTTTTATTAATGTACTCTATCTTGATAAACTAAATTTTCATTAGAGTAAGTATAAATAATTTCTGTAATTCACATTAATAATTTCTTTTTAATTTAATTTACCAAAAGCTAAATTGTATGTTATATATTAATACAATTATATTTGTTGTGATTGACATTCCTGTCATTGCTCAAAAGTCGTTCACGCTGTTTTCAGCTTTTTTGCTTTTTGGTCAATCTCATCCCTGCAGGAGACACCCCCCCCCCGTGAGGATTGAAAAATTTAAAATGCTTATAACTCGCGATCTAAATTTCGTAGCACAGCCAAATATTGTTTGGTAATTTATTATGAGGCAGTGTTAATTTTTGGTGACAGGAGACCCCCATGGTGAGGGTCGAAAAATTTAAAATGCTTATAACTCGCGATCTAATTTTCGTAGCGCGGCCAAATATTGTTCGGTAATTTATTATGAGACAGTGTTAATTTTTGGTGACAGGAGACCCCCCACGGTGAGGGTCGAAAAATTTAAAATGCTTATAACTCGCGATCTAACTTTGGTAGCTTGGCAAAATTTTGTTTGGTAATTTATTATGAGACAGTGTTAAATTTTGGTGACAGGAGACCCCCCACGGTGAGGGTCGAAAAAATTTAAAATGCTTATAACTCGCGATCTAATTTTCGTAGCGCGGCCAAATATTGTTTGGTAATTTATTATGAGACAGTGTTAATTTTTGGTGACAGGAGACACCCACCCCCCGTGAGGATTGAAAAATTTAAAATGCTTATAACTCGCGATCTAAATTTCGTAGCACAGCCAAATATTGTTTGGTAATTTATTATGAGACAGTGTTAATTTTTGGTGACAGGAGACCCCCCACGGTGAGGGTCGAAAAAATTTAAAATGCTTATAGCTCGCAATCTAACTTTGGTAGCTTGGCAAAATTTTGTTTGGTAATTTATTATGAGACAGTGTTAAATTTTGGTGACAGGAGACCCCCCACGGTGAGGGTCGAAAAAATTTAAAATGCTTATAACTCGCGATCTAATTTTCGTAGCGCGGCCAAATATTGTTCGGTAGTTTATTATGAGACAGTGTTAATTTTTGGTGACAGGAGACCCCCCACGGTGAGGGTCGAAAAATTTAAAATGCTTATAACTCGCGATCTAAATTTCGTAGCACAGCCAAGTATTGTTTGGTAATTTATTATGAGACAGTGTTAAATTTTGGTGACAGGAGACCCCCCACGGTGAGGGTCGAAAAAATTTAAAATGCTTATAACTCGCGATCTAATTTTCGTAGCGCGGCCAAATATTGTTCGGTAATTTATTATGAGACAGTGTTAATTTTTGGTGACAGGAGACCCCCCCACGGTGAGGGTCGAAAAATTTATAATGCTTATAACTCGCGATCTAACTTTGGTAGCTTGGCAAAATTTTGTTTGGTAATTTATTATGAGACAGTGTTAAATTTTGGTGACAGGAGACCCCCCACGGTGAGGGTCGAAAAAATTTAAAATGCTTATAACTCGCGATCTAATTTTCGTAGCGCGGCCAAATATTGTTTGGTAATTTATTATGAGACAGTGTTAATTTTTGGTGATAGGAGACACCCACCCCCCGTGAGGATTGAAAAATTTAAAATGCTTATAACTCGCGATCTAAATTTCGTAGCACAGCCAAATATTGTTTGGTAATTTATTATGAGGCAGTGTTAATTTTTGGTGACAGGAGACCCCCATGGTGAGGGTCGAAAAATTTAAAATGCTTATAACTCGCGATCTAAATTTCGTAGCACAGCCAAGTATTGTTTGGTAATTTATTATGAGACAGTGTTAAATTTTGGTGACAGGAGACCCCCCACGGTGAGGGTCGAAAAAATTTAAAATGCTTATAACTCGCGATCTAATTTTCGTAGCGCGGCCAAATATTGTTCGGTAATTTATTATGAGACAGTGTTAATTTTTGGTGACAGGAGACCCCCCACGGTGAGGGTCGAAAAATTTAAAATGCTTATAACTCGCGATCGAACTTTGTAGCGCGGCCAAATTTTGTTTGGTAACTTATTATGAGGCAGTGTTAATTTTTGGTGTCAGGAGACCCTCCCACGGTGAGGGTCGAAAAATTTAAAATGCTTATAACTCGCGATCTAAATTTCGTAGCACAGCCAAATATTGTTTGGTAATTTATTATGAGGCAGTGTTAATTTTTGGTGACAGGAGACCCTCCCACGGTGAGGGTCGAAAAATTTAAAATGCTTATAACTCGCGATCTAATTTTCGTAGCGCGGCCAAATATTGTTCGGTAGTTTATTATGAGACAGTGTTAATTTTTGGTGACAGGAGACCCCCCACGGTGAGGGTCGAAAAATTTAAAATGCTTATAACTCGCGATCGAACTTTGTAGCGCGGCCAAATTTTGTTTGGTAACTTATTATGAGGCAGTGTTAATTTTTGGTGTCAGGAGACCCTCCCACGGTGAGGGTCGAAAAATTTAAAATGCTTATAACTCGCGATCTAATTTTGGTAGCTTGGCAAAATTTTGTTTGGTAATTTATTATGAGACAGTGTTAAATTTTGGTGACAGGAGACCCCCCACGGTGAGGGTCGAAAAAATTTAAAATGCTTATAGCTCGCTATCTAACTTTGTAGCGCGGCCAAATTTTGTTTGGTAATTTAGTATGCGGCAGTGTTAATTTTTGGCGACAGGAGACCCCCATGGTGAGGGTCGAAAAATTTAAAATGCTTATAACTCGCGATCTAAATTTCGTAGCACAGCCAAGTATTGTTTGGTAATTTATTATGAGACAGTGTTAAATTTTGGTGACAGGAGACCCCCCACGGTGAGGGTCGAAAAAATTTAAAATGCTTATAACTCGCGATCTAATTTTCGTAGCGCGGCCAAATATTGTTCGGTAATTTATTATGAGACAGTGTTAATTTTTGGTGACAGAAGACCCCCCCACGGTGAGGGTCGAAAAATTTAAAATGCTTATAACTCGCGATCTAACTTTGGTAGCTTGGCAAAATTTTGTTTGGTAATTTATTATGAGACAGTGTTAAATTTTGGTGACAGGAGACCCCCCACGGTGAGGGTCGAAAAAATTTAAAATGCTTATAACTCGCGATCTAATTTTCGTAGCGCGGCCAAATATTGTTTGGTAATTTATTATGAGACAGTGTTAATTTTTGGTGATAGGAGACACCCACCCCCCGTGAGGATTGAAAAATTTAAAATGCTTATAACTCAAGATCTAAATTTCGTAGCACAGCCAAATATTGTTTGGTAATTTATTATGAGGCAGTGTTAATTTTTGGTGACAGGAGACCCCCATGGTGAGGGTCGAAAAATTTAAAATGCTTATAACTCGCGATCTAATTTTCGTAGCGCGGCCAAATATTGTTCGGTAATTTATTATGAGACAGTGTTAATTTTTGGTGACAGGAGATCCCCCACGGTGAGGGTCGAAAAATTTAAAATGCTTATAACTCGCGATCGAACTTTGTAGCGCGGCCAAATTTTGTTTGGTAACTTATTATGAGGCAGTGTTAATTTTTGGTGTCAGGAGACCCTCCCACGGTGAGGGTCGAAAAATTTAAAATGCTTATAACTCGCGATCTAATTTTGGTAGCTTGGCAAAATTTTGTTTGGTAATTTATTATGAGACAGTGTTAAATTTTGGTGACAGGAGACCCCCCACGGTGAGGGTCGAAAAAATTTAAAATGCTTATAGCTCGCTATCTAACTTTGTAGCGCGGCCAAATTTTGTTTGGTAATTTAGTATGCGGCAGTGTTAATTTTTGGCGACAGGAGACCCCCATGGTGAGGGTCGAAAAATTTAAAATGCTTATAACTCGCGATCTAAATTTCGTAGCACAGCCAAGTATTGTTTGGTAATTTATTATGAGGCAGTGTTAATTTTTGGTGACAGGAGACCCCCATGGTGAGGGTCGAAAAATTTAAAATGCTTATAACTCGCGATCTAACTTTGTAGCGCGGCCAAATTTTGTTTGGTAATTTATTATGAGGCAGTGTTAATTTTTGGTGACAGGAGCACCCCCCCCCCCGTGAGGATTGAAAAATTTAAAATGCTTATAACTCGCGATCTAAATTTCGTAGCACAGCCAAATATTGTTTGGTAATTTATTATGAGGCAGTGTTAATTTTTGGTGACAGGAGACCCCCATGGTGAGGGTCGAAAAATTTAAAATGCTTATAACTCGCGATCTAACTTTGTAGCGCGGCCAAATATTGTTTGGTAATTTATTATGAGACAGTGTTAATTTTTGGTGACAGGAGACACCCCCCCCCCCGTGAGGATTGAAAAATTTAAAATGCTTATAACTCGCGATCTAAATTTCGTGGCACAGCCAAATATTGTTTGGTAATTTATTATGAGGCAGTGTTAATTTTTGGTGACAGGAGACCCCCATGGTGATGGTCGAAAAATTTAAAATGCTTATAACTCGCGATCTAACTTTGTAGCGCGGCCAAATATTGTTTGGTAATTTATTATGAGACAGTGTTAATTTTTGGTGACAGGAGCAGGGATGAGATTCTTCCGCGGATCCGCGGTTTTCAGCCTTTTTTGTTATTTTCAAATTTTCTGATTTACCAAAAAAATACAGGATGCGTAATTTCGTCAAAAAATCGCGAAAAAACGGCAAATTTCCTTAAAAGATCGCCAAAAAACGACTAATTTCCGGCCAATTTTGTCAAAAGATTCGCGAAAGGATGGTTAATTTCGTCACAAAATACCAAAAAAAATGGCAGATTTTGTCAAAAATCGCGATAAAACGACAATTTTCGTCCAAAAATCGCGATAAAACGGCGAATTTCGCCAAATGTTTTGCGAAAAATGACAACTTTTGTCAAAAAATCAGGATAAATCGGTAGATATCGTCAAACGATCACAATAAACCGGTTAATTTCGTCAAACGATCGCGGAAAAATGGCAGATTTCGTCAAAGATCGCGAAAAAATGGCACATTTCGTCAAACGATCGCGAAAAATGGCAGATTTCGTCAAAATATTCGCAAAAATGACAGATTTCATGAAGAGATAGTGAAAAAACTAAAAATTTCATCAAAGGGACTCTGAAAAAAACTAATCCAAAAACTAATTTTCAAAATTATTTTTTTACCACTCCAAATACAGACTTTTCTGATCCAAAATCCATTTTTGACACCTCTAAATCTTTCTGAATGAATGTGACTTCTGAAAGCACCCATTCATTGAAAAAAAAATACCCTTATATTCAACAAAAGTATCCCTTTTTTCAGCAAAAATGTTTTTTTTCAATAAATCTGACCTGTCTTTTTTAAAAAGAAATGCAAACAATAGTGATACATGTTATCTTCTACACTCAAATAAGCATTAATTTATAATTAAATTTGTATCTTGCACATTTATTTTTTAAAAAATAAATAAAATATTTCTCAATAGTTCTTAAAAAAATATATTGATTTTAATTATTCATTAATTATTGTTAAAACAAAAATTATTGCATTTCAGTCTTTTCCGAATGAACAAGTTCAATTTTTGCATCTAAAAATGACTTATTATCAGTGAGGGCCCACTTTTGTAAAAAGAGAGACCCAGAATTTAAATTCTGGGTCCCGGAGACCCAGGATTTTTAAAGTCCAGCGATATCACTAGATATCTTTAATGTTTAATATCCAAGAAAAAAGCAGGAGAAAGAAATATACCTTGTGCAAGAGCAAAGCTAAAAAACAAAGAAAATTTCTATTTTCTTTTCCCTAATACTTAACCAAAAGTGTCTTACTGTTAGAAAATTTCAATAAAAAAAATATTCATGCCAATTACAGGGTTTTATTAATGTACTCTATCTTGATAAACTAAATTTTCATTAGAGTAAGTATAAATAATTTCTGTAATTCACATTAATAATTTCTTTTTAATTTAATTTACCAAAAGCTAAATTGTATGTTATATATTAATACAATTATATTTGTTGTGATTGACATTCCTGTCATTGCTCAAAAGTCGTTCACGCTGTTTTCAGCTTTTTTGCTTTTTGGTCAATCTCATCCCTGCAGGAGACACCCCCCCCCCGTGAGGATTGAAAAATTTAAAATGCTTATAACTCGCGATCTAAATTTCGTAGCACAGCCAAATATTGTTTGGTAATTTATTATGAGGCAGTGTTAATTTTTGGTGACAGGAGACCCCCATGGTGAGGGTCGAAAAATTTAAAATGCTTATAACTCGCGATCTAATTTTCGTAGCGCGGCCAAATATTGTTCGGTAATTTATTATGAGACAGTGTTAATTTTTGGTGACAGGAGACCCCCCACGGTGAGGGTCGAAAAATTTAAAATGCTTATAACTCGCGATCTAACTTTGGTAGCTTGGCAAAATTTTGTTTGGTAATTTATTATGAGACAGTGTTAAATTTTGGTGACAGGAGACCCCCCACGGTGAGGGTCGAAAAAATTTAAAATGCTTATAACTCGCGATCTAATTTTCGTAGCGCGGCCAAATATTGTTTGGTAATTTATTATGAGACAGTGTTAATTTTTGGTGACAGGAGACACCCACCCCCCGTGAGGATTGAAAAATTTAAAATGCTTATAACTCGCGATCTAAATTTCGTAGCACAGCCAAATATTGTTTGGTAATTTATTATGAGACAGTGTTAATTTTTGGTGACAGGAGACCCCCCACGGTGAGGGTCGAAAAAATTTAAAATGCTTATAGCTCGCGATCTAACTTTGGTAGCTTGGCAAAATTTTGTTTGGTAATTTATTATGAGACAGTGTTAAATTTTGGTGACAGGAGACCCCCCACGGTGAGGGTCGAAAAAATTTAAAATGCTTATAACTCGCGATCTAATTTTCGTAGCGCGGCCAAATATTGTTCGGTAGTTTATTATGAGACAGTGTTAATTTTTGGTGACAGGAGACCCCCCACGGTGAGGGTCGAAAAATTTAAAATGCTTATAACTCGCGATCTAAATTTCGTAGCACAGCCAAGTATTGTTTGGTAATTTATTATGAGACAGTGTTAAATTTTGGTGACAGGAGACCCCCCACGGTGAGGGTCGAAAAAATTTAAAATGCTTATAACTCGCGATCTAATTTTCGTAGCGCGGCCAAATATTGTTCGGTAATTTATTATGAGACAGTGTTAATTTTTGGTGACAGGAGACCCCCCCACGGTGAGGGTCGAAAAATTTATAATGCTTATAACTTGCGATCTAACTTTGGTAGCTTGGCAAAATTTTGTTTGGTAATTTATTATGAGACAGTGTTAAATTTTGGTGACAGGAGACCCCCCACGGTGAGGGTCGAAAAAATTTAAAATGCTTATAACTCGCGATCTAATTTTCGTAGCGCGGCCAAATATTGTTTGGTAATTTATTATGAGACAGTGTTAATTTTTGGTGATAGGAGACACCCACCCCCCGTGAGGATTGAAAAATTTAAAATGCTTATAACTCGCGATCTAAATTTCGTAGCACAGCCAAATATTGTTTGGTAATTTATTATGAGGCAGTGTTAATTTTTGGTGACAGGAGACCCCCATGGTGAGGGTCGAAAAATTTAAAATGCTTATAACTCGCGATCTAAATTTCGTAGCACAGCCAAGTATTGTTTGGTAATTTATTATGAGACAGTGTTAAATTTTGGTGACAGGAGACCCCCCACGGTGAGGGTCGAAAAAATTTAAAATGCTTATAACTCGCGATCTAATTTTCGTAGCGCGGCCAAATATTGTTCGGTAATTTATTATGAGACAGTGTTAATTTTTGGTGACAGGAGACCCCCCACGGTGAGGGTCGAAAAATTTAAAATGCTTATAACTCGCGATCGAACTTTGTAGCGCGGCCAAATTTTGTTTGGTAACTTATTATGAGGCAGTGTTAATTTTTGGTGTCAGGAGACCCTCCCACGGTGAGGGTCGAAAAATTTAAAATGCTTATAACTCGCGATCTAAATTTCGTAGCACAGCCAAATATTGTTTGGTAATTTATTATGAGGCAGTGTTAATTTTTGGTGACAGGAGACCCTCCCACGGTGAGGGTCGAAAAATTTAAAATGCTTATAACTCGCGATCTAATTTTCGTAGCGCGGCCAAATATTGTTCGGTAGTTTATTATGAGACAGTGTTAATTTTTGGTGACAGGAGACCCCCCACGGTGAGGGTCGAAAAATTTAAAATGCTTATAACTCGCGATCGAACTTTGTAGCGCGGCCAAATTTTGTTTGGTAACTTATTATGAGGCAGTGTTAATTTTTGGTGTCAGGAGACCCTCCCACGGTGAGGGTCGAAAAATTTAAAATGCTTATAACTCGCGATCTAATTTTGGTAGCTTGGCAAAATTTTGTTTGGTAATTTATTATGAGACAGTGTTAAATTTTGGTGACAGGAGACCCCCCACGGTGAGGGTCGAAAAAATTTAAAATGCTTATAGCTCGCTATCTAACTTTGTAGCGCGGCCAAATTTTGTTTGGTAATTTAGTATGCGGCAGTGTTAATTTTTGGCGACAGGAGACCCCCATGGTGAGGGTCGAAAAATTTAAAATGCTTATAACTCGCGATCTAAATTTCGTAGCACAGCCAAGTATTGTTTGGTAATTTATTATGAGACAGTGTTAAATTTTGGTGACAGGAGACCCCCCACGGTGAGGGTCGAAAAAATTTAAAATGCTTATAACTCGCGATCTAATTTTCGTAGCGCGGCCAAATATTGTTCGGTAATTTATTATGAGACAGTGTTAATTTTTGGTGACAGGAGACCCCCCCACGGTGAGGGTCGAAAAATTTAAAATGCTTATAACTCGCGATCTAACTTTGGTAGCTTGGCAAAATTTTGTTTGGTAATTTATTATGAGACAGTGTTAAATTTTGGTGACAGGAGACCCCCCACGGTGAGGGTCGAAAAAATTTAAAATGCTTATAACTCGCGATCTAATTTTCGTAGCGCGGCCAAATATTGTTTGGTAATTTATTATGAGACAGTGTTAATTTTTGGTGATAGGAGACACCCACCCCCCTTGAGGATTGAAAAATTTAAAATGCTTATAACTCGCGATCTAAATTTCGTAGCACAGCCAAATATTGTTTGGTAATTTATTATGAGGCAGTGTTAATTTTTGGTGACAGGAGACCCCCATGGTGAGGGTCGAAAAATTTAAAATGCTTATAACTCGCGATCTAATTTTCGTAGCGCGGCCAAATATTGTTCGGTAATTTATTATGAGACAGTGTTAATTTTTGGTGACAGGAGATCCCCCACGGTGAGGGTCGAAAAATTTAAAATGCTTATAACTCGCGATCGAACTTTGTAGCGCGGCCAAATTTTGTTTGGTAACTTATTATGAGGCAGTGTTAATTTTTGGTGTCAGGAGACCCTCCCACGGTGAGGGTCGAAAAATTTAAAATGCTTATAACTCGCGATCTAATTTTGGTAGCTTGGCAAAATTTTGTTTGGTAATTTATTATGAGACAGTGTTAAATTTTGGTGACAGGAGACCCCCCACGGTGAGGGTCGAAAAAATTTAAAATGCTTATAGCTCGCTATCTAACTTTGTAGCGCGGCCAAATTTTGTTTGGTAATTTAGTATGCGGCAGTGTTAATTTTTGGCGACAGGAGACCCCCATGGTGAGGGTCGAAAAATTTAAAATGCTTATAACTCGCGATCTAAATTTCGTAGCACAGCCAAGTATTGTTTGGTAATTTATTATTAGGCAGTGTTAATTTTTGGTGACAGGAGACCCCCATGGTGAGGGTCGAAAAATTTAAAATGCTTATAACTCGCGATCTAACTTTGTAGCGCGGCCAAATTTTGTTTGGTAATTTATTATGAGGCAGTGTTAATTTTTGGGGTCAGGAGACCCTCCCACGGTGAGGGTCGAAAAATTTAAAATGCTTATATCTCGCGATCTAACTTTGTAGCGCGGCCAAATTTTGTTTGGTAATTTAGTATGCGGCAGTGTTAATTTTTGGCGACAGGAGACCCCTCCCCCCACCGTGAGGGTCGAAAAATTTAAAATGCTTATAACTCGCGATCTACTTTTCGAAGCGCGGCCAAATTTTGTTTGGTAATTTATTATGAGACATTGTTAATTTTTGTTGACAGGAGACCCCCATGGTGAGGGTCGAAAAATTTAAAAGCTTATAACTCGCGATCTAAATTTCGTAGCGCAGCCAAGTATTGTTTGGTAATTTATTATGAGGCAGTGTTAATTTTTGGTGACAGGAGACCCCCACCTTGAGGGTTGAAAAATTTAAAATGCTTATAACTCACGATCTAATTTTCGTAGCGCGGCCAAATTTTGTTTGGTAATTTTTATGAGACAGTGTTAATTTTTGGTGACAGGAGACCCCCCCATGGTGAGGGTCGAAAAATTTAAAATGCTTATAACTCGCGATCTAAGTTTCGTAGCGCGGCCAAATTTTGTTTGGTAATTTATTATGATAATGTTACTTTTTAGTGACGGGAGCCCCCCACACGGGGAGGATCGAAAAATTATAAATGCTTATAACTCACGATCTAATTTTCGTAGCGCGGCCAAATTTTGTTTGGTAATTTATTATGAGATATTGTTAATTTTTGGTGACGGGAGACCCCCCCCCCCCCCACCGTGAGGGTCGAAAAATTTAAAATGCTTATAACTCGCGATCTACTTTTCGAAGCGCGGCCAAATTTTGTTTGGTAATTTATTATGAGACATTGTTAATTTTTGTTGACAGGAGACCCCCATGGTGAGAGTCGAAAAATTTAAAATGCTTATAACTCGCGATCTAATTTTCGTAGCGCAGCCAAATTTTGCTTGGTAATTTATTATGAGACAGTGTTAATTTTTGGTGACAGGAGACCCCCCAAGATGAGGGTAAAAAAATTTAAAATGCTTATAACTCGCGATCTAATTTGTGTAGTACGGTGAAATTTTGTTTTTTAATTTATTATGAGGCAGTGTTATTTTTTGGTGAGAGGAGACCCCCATGGTGAGGGTCGAAAAATTTAAAATGCTTATAACTAGCGATCTACTTTTCTTAGCGCGGCCAAATTTTGTTTGGTAATTAATTATGAGACAGTGTTAAATTTTGGTGACAGGAGACCCCCCCCCCACCGTGAGGGTCGAAAAATTTAAAATGTTTATAACTCGCGATCTAATTTTCTTAGCGCGACCAAATTTTGTTTGGTAATTTTTTAAGCTATAGCATAGCTTTTATCATGGGCTTTTAGCGCGGCGACCGAATCTAGAAATTCTGTAACGAGAAAAAATCCTAACACTCCGGCTAACGCCGTTTCAGTTCGGCAGACTTCGGCACGGTATCCTTCGGTAGACTTCGGCAGACATTAACGCGGTATTTTTGCATAAGTTGATAAAAAGTGCTATGCAATAGCTTTATCGCGGCAGTCCCCGAGTGGCACACGTATTTTTTTAATTTTATTATCTGTGCAAGCATCGAGTTACATGGATATTTTTGTTTTGTAAAATTTAATGTATCCTTTTTTTCTTGTTCACACAGTTCACTTTGACTGTATTGTGGTTCAAGCATGTATACCTAAAAGGGCATGGGTGTTAATGCTATTTTATCCCTGAACTAAAAACTATGAGACTTCTTTATTTACATTTTTTTTCTCTTAATATTCTTTGAAGACCTGTCTAATAAACTGCATTAGTAATGGAACTTATTACTTTAGATATTATCCAGGGCAATTGCAATAGAATTTAACAGTTTAAACATATCTTCAACATTTCTTTTAAAGTAAAAATTAGACAGATACAAGCTTTTGAATATTTTTATCAATACATTCCTATTTTCTACACAAATTTTAAGTAAAGTGGGGCAATTTTTAAGGTAAACATCTAAAGCATCTGAAAATGAATCACACCTAGTATTATAAGGAAGAGCTAATTTGACAGCATTTGCATTGCATGCAATTTTTTTACATTTGGCTCTTAAACATGTTTTTGATGTATTTCTTATTCCCTCAAATGAAAACCAGATTATATTTTCCTTTCTTCTAGTTTTAGACATTCTTTTATTTCAATATATATAAGTAGCTTTCTTAAAATAAAATACAATACAAAGTAACTAGAAACAGAAAAAAATAATGTAAAAACTGCAAATCCAATCTAAGAAAAACCAAAGCTTACTAACGCCAATAGCTATGGAACAGAGAAAATTCATAGCCAATCATTCATTAGCATACAGAACAAGAGTAACCAATGGAAAAAATGACTTATGATTATGTCAATATTGATGCTTTGATACATGATACAATCCTTAGTAAATCATAATCAAGCTATCTAAGCAGTAAAATTGCATTTTTGCCTGGCATATGCCATTTTTACATTTTTAAAAAAATAAAAGGTTTAAAAAATAATTAAAACTTACTACCTTTTTTTTATCCTCCACAGTTCACTGTAGAAAAATATTTTGCCATGTCATTTTATAGCTATTAAGAAGAATTAGATTGATTAAAGATGTTTGTCACTTTAAAAATTTAATTTGTCTTAAGCTTTGCTTGTAGCTGCACCATAACTTTGATTTTGCACATTTTAATAATGTGTAAAATAAATTAAAACATTAGGAAAAAGGGAAAAAAACCAAATTAAAAAAAACCACTTGGTTTAAACCAGCATGGTTTAAACCAAACAACCCTGTCATCATATATATATTTTGTCATCATTTCACAAACCTCACTGTCAGTCATGTGATTAGTGGCAGAAATGTTTTCATCAGCTTCTAAACAATCCTCCACTTTTTCTTGATTAAGCAATTTAGATTCTGGACAATCAAAGCCTTTGGCATATGCCAACAGATCAGCAATAACTTGCTTCTCTTTTGAAATCTTGAATCCTCCAAACTCAGGCTCATTTTCGTCATCAAAAAATAATGCAGATGGCCACAGATTGTACCATCCATGCATAAGTGTATCCTTATCCGCAGCCTGCCATGCACTAGCAGCGCTCCACAAATCATCTTTGATTGTGAAGCTTCTCTGGAAATTTTTTGTCCCAATTCCTTTGTTGCACTCTGTGAGCATTTTTTAAGAAGTTATTTTTGTAGTGAGTTTTTAAAGATCTGTTATGTACAATTTGGTGGCAAAAACACTGCAAACACAATATCCATTTCTAAGAATTCTGCTTCAGGATGGGCCGTTTTTTTCGTGATCTTTTGAAGAAATTTGCCTTTTATCGCGAATTTTTGACGAAAGTTCCCTCTTTTCACAATCTTTTGTTGAAATTTGCCGTTTTTCGTGAATATTTTGCCGAAAATTGCCGTTTTTCGCGAATCTTTTGTCGAAATTTGCGTTCTATCGCGATTTTTTGTACTATATCTGTTATTTTTTTGCAATCTTTTGGGAGAAATCTGCCATCTTTGGAGATTTTGTGACGAAATTACCCATTTTCTCGCGAATCTTTTGACGAAATGTGCCGAAAATTAGTCGTTATTTCTTGATTTTTAAGGAATTTTGCCATTTTTCTATGTTTTTTTGACGAAATCTGCCGGTTTTGGGGATTTTTTTTAAATAAAATTTGTTGGTTTTTTTTCGTAATCTTTTGAAGAAATTTGCCTTTAATCGCGATTTTTTGGCGAAAATTGCCGTTTTTTGCGATCTTTTTTTTAAATTTGCCGTTTTTCACGAATCTTTTGTCAAAATTTACCGTTTTATCGCGATTTTTTGGACTATATTTGTTATTTTTTTTGCGATCTTTTTTTGAAAAATGGGAATTTCTTTTGGGGAAAAATGTCTTTTTGGGGAATTTGTGACGAAATTACCCTTTTTCTTGCAAATCTTTTGACAAAATTTGCCGAAAATTAGTCGTTATTTCGCGATTATTTAATGAAATTTGCGGTTTTTCGCGATTCTTTAACGAAATTACGCATCCCAATTGACGTGTAAAAGCTATTTTTTTGCGTTCCGTCGCCGATTTTTTGCGTAATTTACAAGCTATAGGCTATAGCACGTCCGTGGTATCGCTGAAAAAAAAATTTCCCGATTTGCATTCCGGTTTTCGGAGCGTTCCGGATAATGGATCCTATACTGTACTACTAGGTTATCCCGTCGACCAAAAAATGATCGCCAAACTATAAGATTAAATGCCAATAATGGAGGATCGTGAATGTCACATTCAATGACATTCAATACGATTCACATGTTTAAAATGTCATTAAATGATTTTTTATAATATTTTTATTAATATTCCACTAATTTATTTGTTTTTTTGTTATTTAAAATAAAAATTATGTCAACATGTATAATTTGGCTATTAGTTTGGCGATTTGTATAATTTGGCAAAATTAGTCAACAGGATAATCTAGAAGTACCGGATTTTTATATAGACATTTTGAATGTATAGATTTTTTGGCAGAATTCTATGATATACAAGTACTTTGAAACATTAAAATTGGTGAGGTGATAAATCACTTATTCTTGCACAATAAAAATACTGTGTTTAATTTTTAAAATGTACAAGATGCTGCATCCTCAAAAATTAGCCTAAAGGAAAGTTTTGACATGTTACATACCCAAAAGCAGAACTTTCTGTGTCAATCTGCAGCATGCTAAAATTTGTCTGCGTGTTAGACTAAGCCTTATAAAACAATATCCCATAAAGTAAGAAAAATTTACCTTTATAAAGAAAATATAATAAAATTATGAAACAAACATCATAAAATAAATTTCAGCCTTTTTTTTTTTTTTTTTGGTACTACTCTGTTATCCCATCGACCGATTTTGCCAAATTAATAGCAAATTATACATACAGTGGAGCATCATTTATACGATGCCGAAGAGACTACCAAAAAACGTCGTATAAACGATTTTCACTTCCAAAACTAGAATTAATTTTTTTTCACTTAATTTTGATGTTTAACGTGACGATTTGATTGAATTAGTAAATTAAACAAACCAAAATAAATAAATTACAATTTTAAAAAAAACTGGGGGGGGGGGGGTATTAGTAAGCAATTTAACAACAGAAAGGTTCCTTATTTGCAGTACATCATTTCCTTTCCATTTAAAGTCAAAGATCAAAAACTCCGCGTGGCCAACTAAAAGTCGCCAATACTGATAACAGTTAGAAGGATAGTCTATTTGCAACTTAAAACAGGTTGGGAAAGCTGACCATCCCCGAAAAAAGAATGACCCCTCCCAGTATAATCTGTTACACGTAAGCTGATTTTTCAGACTAATTGAACACCAGCCCACATCTTTATAATGTGGAGTGCATTTAAACACGCTGTTTGGTGTCATTCATCGCTGCCAACTTCCTTTCGTTTTTAAAATACACAAGAAAAATAAACCTATACAAAATCGAAAAATCAATGTATAAGCGATTTTGGCCGTCGTATAAAAGATATAGTTTTGCATTCAAATGAATAGGAATGTATCGGGACCACATTAAAACGTTGTATAAATGTAAACATCGTATAAGTGATTGTCGTATAAAAAATGCTTTACTGCAGGCCTGTCCAACCTTTTACTAAGAAAGGGCGCATCTCAGCTTTTGGCAAGCAATGAAGGGGGCCATTATTAACATGCAAGAAAATATTTTTTTAATACTAGTAACAATATATACAACTGAGACATAATGCACCTATAAATCTGAAATGCCATGTAAAAAAAAAAAAAAAAAAAAAAAAAAAAAAAATCAAATAAAGAGTAAATTTTAATAAATTTCGAGTAACATATTTTTCTGCGAGGGGTTACTTCAGATATTTTTTAATTGGAAGGACTTAGAAAATGAAATATTATCTATTATTAAAATAAAATGATAATCAGAGATATTACTAGGTTTTTGGGGGATGTAAATACTCTGCAATAACTGCAATATTTTTAGAGGTGTAAATTTGCCATTATAAGAACTGCAGAAACAAAGTCATGGGTAGTTCCAAAGCGAGAGCCTCTGAAAGAGCTTTCATTGATGGAAAATCTTTCATCCGATATTATAGATTTTAAATGAAATAAAATTACCTAAAGTTTCAAATGTCTGGAGGAGAAAAAGATAGCATTTATCCCGTCTTATAAAGCAGTCAAATGGCCAGTGAAACAACGTCAATAACAAAAGTGCTAAACTTTCATGCAGAAGGAGAAGAAGAATCGTTTATTTTTTTCTACATTTTACTTCTTAACATATTAAAAAAGTTATTAATTCTTATCGACATAATATCAATAAAAAGATTTATAAAGCATAACTATAAATTAGTAAAGAAATACAATAGCACATGATTTGTTTTTCTTTAAAAACTAATTACCGTATGTACTCGTGTATAAGGCGCACCCCTACTTTACAAGTAAAAATGGCGATTTCTTAAAATCTCGTATATAACGGACACCATAAATTTGATATGCTAATGAAGAATGACCAAATGAATTTCAGTAAAAAAAAAGTCGAAACAAACATTACACCAGACCAGAAAACAAGACGAAAATGCATTTTTAGACTTCGGGTTCTAAGAGAATGATGGGAAATAGGAATAAGTGATGGTAAAGAGGACTGCTCATTAGCATTTAGATAATGTCATTAGCTGTGTTGTATAAAAAACTGCAAGGAATAAAATAAATATGCAGTAATACTTCAATTAAGTAACATTTTCCGAGTTTTAATATCTTTTTTGAATAATTTCTAGTTTCATATGTATATCATTCGACTGCATCCAACAGTAAAAAATTATTTCGTGTATAAGGCGCACCTAGGAGTTTTGCCCTAATTTTTTTTTTAAAAGTGCGCCTTATACACGAGTAAATACGGTATGTGCCTTTAATCACCTTTCTTTTAATACGTTGCGTACGTTATAATTGATCATACGTGAAATACACTTGTGGAGATTTTTAAAACGTCTCAGAAGAAAATATCAAGGTTTTTAAATAAAATATCTTTTATAAGAGAGTTGTATTAAAACTAGTAATAGGAAAATTTTAAAAGGGCGCCATGGCGCCTGCGGGTGCCGCGTTGGACAGCCCTGCTTTACTGTATTGGCATAATTTTTATTTTAAATAATAAAAAAAAAACAAATAATTAGTATAATATTAATAAAAGTACAAATAAAAATCACTTAATGACGTTTTAAACACCTGTATCGTATTTAATGTGATATTCACGATCATCCATTATTGGCATCATTTAATCTTATAATTTGGGGATGGTATTTTGGTCAACAAGATAACGTACCTTTTTTTTTTTTAAGCTTAACCTTTTTTTAAGATGGTGGACTAAAGGTTTAAGTTAATCTGCAGTGGCCATTGTCGTGTTGACCAGTTTCTGCTACTGGGGTTGCATACAGAATTATCTTTCTCATATTAAGAGAATTCCTATTTAATTTTAATGTTTTTTTTTTTTTTTTTTTCAGGCTATGGCCGTATTGTACTTGGCATCCTGTCTTTCTATTACCTGCCCTTCGATCACATCAAAGCCTCCATATGCTACCTACTGAGCGGATTTCTGGACGCTTTCGATGGCTATGCTGCTAGATGGCTGAACCAAGGTTTATATCAATTTAATACACTATATGTCTGTTTAATTAAATTGTTTTATCAATTAGTGTTCACTCTAGAAATAAATAGGGCATGGTGCTATTCACTACAAAAGGCACTACTGAAGCAGAAAAGGACACTTTTGCAATAAAAAAAATTGTTATTGCCTTTAGAAGGGGAAAAAAGAAAGCAATGAAACACATAATTTTTAAATATGATAAATCAAGTAACATTAATTTCGAATGATTTTATGATATAAAAATTAAAAATACAATTACATTAAACAATGATTGAATAGTTTGATGTTCTTTTGTGAGCACACAAATTTAGAAATACTACGGAATAAAAAAAAGAAATATTTGTTAAAAATCTGTGGGTAAAACCAATGGTGCATTTTACTACTTTTAAAAAGGGCAGGGTGCATTTTGCAAATTTGAAAAAGGGCAGGGTGCTGCACCCTTCAAAAATGGCTTAGAATGAACACTATATCAATTAAGAACTTGTACTGGAAGGTGTGTGAAATGCAGGGCATCCACATCCAGATTTTGAAACTTTACCCAAAAGGACCCATCTACAGTTCTTAGTAGAGAGGGGGAGGGGGGATGCTTTAGTGGGAAGAAGCAATGAAAGGCCTCCCAGGGTTAGAAATTAGGAACTCTCAATAAGACGCCAAATTACACGTCTACAATTTCTATGTTTCATAGTTACAATTTTGTTATATCATATTTTCTCATTTCTTGTTGCAACCAGGTTAACACTAATAATATTTTTATTAGGGGCAAAAGGGAGGAACTGTACATACTTTGTCTATGTTGACTAAAACTAGGGATGCAACGGATATCCGGCCAATATCCGGCATATCGTCGGATATCCGGATCACAATCACCGGATATCCAATCGGATATCCGGAGAATGCAGCAAAGCAAATATAGATGAATAACAGTAATCCTTTGATCCCAAATAATACTGAAAAACTTTTGTTTATAATGCAAAAGATGAAATAATAAGTTCCCTATCAATATGAGTAAAAGATAATTCTCAAAAGCTTAAAAAATTGCCAGCTTTCCTTACTATTTATATTAAAATTCTGTAATAAATTCAAGATTTTACATTTATATCTTTTAGAAAATTGTATCTTTACTTTCGGATTGTAAAACAAAATTTGAAGTCAAAATAGCAAATAAAGCCTTTTTGTAAAAGTGTATAAAGATAGAAAACCAACATTTAAAAATGCTCAAATAATGAAAGAAACAAACAGCTGTTTCGAATCTATTGTCGAGATTCTTCATCAGTACAAGATTCAGCATGTAGAAAAAGCTAAGCTGAGCAAAGCGATAGAGAAGCGCAGGCTTATATATCATCTAGGAGCCTTCACCCCGCTACGCTGGTCAGTGTTTTTTAAAGAAACTTTGAATTAAACGAAATTTTTATATCATAGTAATTTTTAGTTTTATATCATACTTTAGACTGTCTGTCATCGGTGAAAAGTCCATCATCTAAATGGAAAGTTCAATGTTAGTCACCAATGAATGACGTAGCGCTCAACATGTTAAGTTTTAATCACATAAAAATTCATTCAGCAGAGCCTTTAAAATAAAGCCAACCTTTTGTAATTGGGTTCATCTGATTTAAAACATCTCTCCATAAGTATTCAATTAAGCAACGTAGAATGCTATATTTCATTTGCTACAAAATTTCAGAAAAATTATCCAAGTAACAATGTAAGTTCCATTAAAATCTATCTAGTAGAACTTAAGTTATAAGCGGCCGGAATGAAATTTCACTTTGCGTTTTATATATATTGATATAATTAAATATATCTTACATAATCATGTTAACCTGATTATAGAACTCTCTTTCAAAATTGTAGGTACAACAGATTTTTTTGTACAATGATTAATACAAAATTCAGACTTCCTTTTATATAGATGGATTGAAAATTTCAAGTTTTTGCACAGAAGGCATCGCCAAATTAGGAAAATGCAAAGTATTTCACGAACTACTGGATTTAAAAGATTTTGCTTAGTACCATTCGATTCAGCATAAAAAAAATACACTAAAATATGTTATCAGTTGAAAAATAACTACAAAAGCCGATTTTTAAGGATTTTTTTTTTTTAATTCGTTCTTTTTTTCACCTCCCTTGGGGGTGGAATTCTCGAAAATTTCTTCTTAGCGGCACTCAGTATTATGAGAAGTGTTTTTATCCCAATTTTCAAGATTTTTGGTCCGGCAGATTTTTTTGTGCTGTGAATAATACGAAATCCAGACTTTCTTTTATATATATAGATAAGGATTGAAAATGTCAGGTTTTTGCGCCGAAGACATCGCCAAATTAGAAAAATGTGAAGTATCTCACGAACTACTGGATTTAAAAGATTTTGCTTGGTACCATTCGATTCAGCATGAAAAAATACACTAAAATATGTTATCAATTGAAAAATAACTGCTAAAGCCGATTTTTAAGGGCCCCACCAGTGGCCGAGAGGTTCAGACCTCTCAACTGGTAGACGGCAGGCGGCAGGTGCTGGGTTCGAACCCAATCGCGGCTGTCGGCCTAACCGTTCGGAGTTTTCGTGGTTTTCTTCGAACCTTGTGTAAATACGGGTTAGGTTCCCTTAGAAAGACCCCCATGAAGGGCACTCCCCCCCTGGTCCTATATCCCTAGCGTAGATAATCGGACATCAAAAATCAACCAACCGATTTTTAAGGAATTTTTTTTAACTCGTTCTTTTTTTCACCCCCCCCCCCCCTCTTAGGGGTGGAATTTTTAAAAATCTCCTCTTAGTGGCACTAAGTATTATGGGAAGTATTTTTATCCCAATTTTCAAGATTTTTGGTTCAGTAGATTTTTTTTGTTCTGTGATTAATACGAAATCCAGACTTTCTTTTATATATATAGATTACAGGAGCGAATGATAGTAGATTCTAAATGGCTTTTTGCTACCTTACATGCATTATTTATGCATTTCTAAATATTGGTTTCTGTCTTTAGTCTTTATAAAATTTGAAATTGTTTAATAAACTATGATTTTATTAATTTTCTTTCTTTCGCTTAGTTTAAACAATGGGTTAATTGGTTTATAAGTTAAACAACCAAACAAACATTTTTTACTTTCTTCTATCCTTGCTAGTAGAAAGTAATGTAATCATTTTTTTTCGACAAATTTATATGTTTTAGGGATCCAGTATCCCTAAAAACATGTTTATTCAAAACCTGTCTGTCCCAGTGTCACCATCATATCATCAAAAATTGAATGAAGTTATACATAGAATGAACCAAACATTTTGTACATGTTTTTGGCTGTAGTTTTAGACATAGGATCATTCTGATGAGGACACCTCCATGATTAGTTTTGCGAGTTCATTGGATAAGTCTAAGAGGGGGGGGATGGGAGGTAACTCCCCCATCTTGAATTTAGTTTAATGGGTTTTTCACATAAAATTTACCGATTTGCTTCAAAATTTGGATATAGGTTCATTTGGATAAGGCACTTCCCTGATTTGTTTTGAGAGTTCATTGGATAAGTATAAATGGGGGATCGGTGGGACTACCCCTCTTAATTTAGGTAAATGATTTTTCTTGCAGAATTAACCAATTTGTTTTAATATTTGGATACAGGTTTATAGTGATAAGATGCTTCCCTAATTAGCTGTGGGGTCCTTTTGTTAAGCATAAAAGGGATACCGGAGATTACCTCAAACCCCCTTAAATTTGATAAATAAGTTTTTATGCAGAAGTATCCTATTTGCTTTAAATTTTGGATGTACATTCTTTTTGATAAGGTGAATCTCTGAGTAGTTTTGGAAGTTTAATGTTTAAGTATAAAGAACGGGGATAACTCTTCTCAAATTATATAAATGGGTTTTTATGAAGAATTATTCAATTTGCTATGAATTTTGGATATAGGTTTTTTTATGTGATAAAGCATATTCTTGGTTAGTTTAGGGGATTCAATGATTAAGTATAAAAAGGGGAAATGGGGGGGGAGCTATTTCCTCCCTTAATTTTTTTTTTGTTGTTTTTTCGAATGTTTTTGAATTGGCAGTTCATGCAGCAATGGGAATTTTGCATCTTGCTAAAACTGGCTATTCGCAAACAGCTGATGTATAGCGGAATAACAAAAAAATATTAATTTTAATAAATAACATGATCGAGATTAACTCATTCTTAATCTAATTGACTGCAGCAAAAATTCTAGATGAAAATCAAAGTTAGTATGATATTGAACTAACAATATTGATGTAGTATTAATATTTGTAAATATTTTTTGAAAATTGAGATCTATGAAATAGAAGAGAGTCTTAGGATTGGTGCATCCAACTAGTTATTTTTGTGACTTCATTATAAATATTTAAAATTAAAAGTATTTTTTTCTTTTCATAAATTTCAAAGTGATTTACCTTAAAATAAAATTAAATATAGCTTAAGGAAAGACATTTTTGAATAATTAAAACATGAAAAAAAAAAAATCATCAATTAAACCTGTATTTGGATATAACTCTTCAACCATTGGTATATTAGTAAGACTTTTATGTTTACATTATAAAAGGATGCTATGTATTTCTTTCTGAAAATTCTTTACAATTATAGACATATTAATAAACATGTAAAATTTGTTCTAAAAATTATCAGCCATTTCATTGTACATATTATAAGCAATTTTCAGCAGTTCAATGACAAATAAGCAGAGTATTTAAATATTAGAATTGCATTTTTTATTCAATATTATTATTATACACATACAGGGTTTGAATTTCGGGACGGGATGGCAGGATTCATGCACTAAAGAATCTTGTATCATTCCTGTTTCCCAAAAAAATCACTTTTTGAATTTTTTTTCTTTGTGAAGTGAGGGTCAAGTCTCAGGACCAACTGACTATTTTCTTGATATTTTCCTCTATCGATTGACAAATCTCACAGTTTGCTCTTACGACAATTATACAAAATTCATGATTGTTTTTCTGCGTTTGACTGAAATGTTTTGTAATTTTTCTCACAAAATTTCCCGTTTGCTGGTCTTACAAAATTTTACAACTTTTTCTTTCTGGAGACCAACAGGCAAAATTCATAATTTATTTCTCTCAACTAATTGACAAATTTAGCTATTTTATTCTGCGACTGATTGGCAAATTTCCCTTTTTGTTTTTGTGACATTCTGATGAAATTAACAATTATTTTCCTGTGTCCAGCTGAAAAATTTGTGTTTTGTCCTTTGTTATTGGCTCACGAATTTCATGATATTTCCTTGTGACAGCTTAACAAATTTTACGATATTTTATTGTAATTGATTGACGAATTTTGATATATTTTCCCACTACCCAAGTTCTCTCAAAGTTCAAATTTTTTCAGGCAGGTCGACAATTTTTGAAAATTTATTTTTGCCATGATGGACGAAATCAGCTACATTTTTTCTATGACAGATTTATATAGTTTGCGAATTTTTTTCCTGTGCCAAAACAAGAAATAACTAATAGGGCAGTAATGGTCACTAGAGTCTGAGCTCTATCACATGAGTCTGGAATTAACTCTGAACAAAATGAGATTAAATCCTGTGTTGCACATTTGAAAAAAATAAAAAAAAAATAAATAAATAAACATTTTTTGTTTACAATCAGTGGATCAACATTAGATTTTTTCATTTTTCAAAGTCATCGCACAGTTTGTCATCAATGGGCTCAATAATCATACATCCTTTTTTTATTTAAAAGACGATCTTTCATACAACGTTTCTGTTCGGATTCATTTTTTTCCATATCTGATAATTTGCACCTTCCCATTTTGTAACTTTTCTACTCTCTTCTTTATTAACATTGACATTTTGATTTCCTATTCAAATAAAAATTCTTCTATATTTAAAGAATTTCGTAAAATAAATAAATAAAATGTGGACATCATTGCCCAAAGCAAGATGTTTAAATGTTTCCCATTGAGTTATTGAAAATCAGTAAAAACATTTTTATGATGTTCAAAACATGATTTATATAATAAGTCATATATTATGTATATCATGGATTAAACGTTAATATTCCGTGACGAATCATAAACAAAATAAAATGCAGACATCACAAGGCCCATTCTCAACCGAAAACAACAGCCGTTTTCCAAATGATTTAAAAAAAAAAGATGAATTTTGAGGAAACACATTTAGAAACAATAAATACTTGATGTGCATAGTTCACAGAAATTAGGACATGACTTTTTTAAATAATTTATTTCTTATGTAATAGAAGAAACCTATTGAGAATCCTTTTCAGAATTTCATATGGGTTTAAATTCTAATAAATAGTAGAACATAATTCAATTAGCTAAAATGTCAGGGATTACACATTACAGTATTGACGATAATTCCACTAAGTGATATACAATCACCGAAGGATATTGACAATACAATCACCTACATACAATTTTCTTGAAAGTAAATTAAAAATGAATGTCAATCAGATTTTAAGAAAATTAAGAAAAAGAATTAAGAAAAAATAATAAGATGAAAAAAGCATAACCAAGTATTTTCGATAATTTAATGTGTTAGAAAAGTTGCTCTGTTCTGGTTGTCAAAAGTGTAACCTATAAAAGATTCTAAGCCACACAAAATCGAATAAACATGAATTGAAAAATTCATTTAGCAACTCAGTTATTAATTGCCCATAACATTGAGTGAAAATTGAAAAATGATATAATATATATAAGGTTTGATTATTTTCCTTTCTTTTAATTAAAATAAACATTTTGGATAATTATCTTGAGTTGTTGATTTAATTTATTTCAGTGGAATTTTGTCCTGTCGGTATAATTTGTAAATATTTAAGTGGCATGTAAAAAATAATAGGGTTTAAAAAATATTTCCCCCCTCCCTCTCATATAGTTTAACTCCCCTGCATTTACAAATGTTATGAGGGAAACTCTCTCCTCCTGGGAAAACCTGAATTTCAAGCCCTGATAGTCAAATATATATAGTTTCTGTAAAATATATTGCAATATGTTTAAAATGTTGTAATGGTGTGTGAAACATGTTTGCAATTTATTATATGATTGGCATTGTATAAAGAAATAAACGAGCATTCACCATAACTAAAAACATATTTAGTACCGGATATCCGAATCCGGCAGGCAAATTGGATATCCGATATCCGGCAAAATCAATATCCGTTGCATCCCTAACTAAAACAAAATAAAAACTGGCTGCCTATAAAGCTGTAAGATCTGATTAAACTAGAATATTTGTATTTCAGAAAAATGTGTAGGAACATATAAGGAGGATTCATATTGTGTATTAAAATTTCATGCATATATTAAAAAAAATAAATAAATAAAAATATTTTATTATCCAGTTTTTACAGACATTCTTGCAACAATTACTTCATAAATTCAAAACTGAGATATTTGGTCTTTAAGTTTAGGCTCTCTGCTTAACTCTTTCACTGACAAGCCTGTCTTGATATGTTCGCTAAGTTTCATTTTCCCCTGCAATATGAGCCATATTTAAAGTGATATCCTAAATTTAATGATTTAATGGATGTTTAATGTATTGTACAATGATTACAGTATGGGACCCATTATCCAGAAAGTTCAGAATGCAAAATGAAAACCGAAAAATATTTTGTTTCATTTCAAAAACATAAAAATTGAAGATATATTTTACATAAGCATGGGATATCCAAAGGTGATACCATATGTGATATTTTTTGATGGTCTTGAATGAACATGAAGTGGAAGACTTTAAAATTTCTATGAAGGAAATTCATTACAGATCTGCTGGGGGACATTCATATGCAGGTTTTTCAATTGTTAAAACAATGGTCAGTGTAAAACTGCCCTTGCTGATGATGATACTTTTGCAGGGTTCGTACGCATCAGGGGAATATGGGAAACCTGGGAAAATCAGGGGATGAGATTTGGGCCTTAAAAATCAGGGGAATCTCAGGGGATATTGCAAAAAAACCCCAAAACAGGGGAAAACTTGGCAAAACACTCGCTTACTCTGGGAAATAAGGGTATTCTCTTCTACTCACATGCTTTGTGATGTCATAACGAAATCGAACTAAGACACACCTTCCAAACTTCGTGAGATATCGAATCAGAAACTAGCCACGCCTTCTATCGTCCAACGACGTCCACGGGCACGCCTTTAACATCGGCAGGCACTCCTTCCTTTAAAAGATTTTCTCGTTGGGAATTTTTTTTCTCCCGTGATTTTTCATTCATGAATTTGGCAACGGCTACAGCTTTAACTTTGTTTTGTAAACGATGATCGTGTAGCGTGCTTACGGAAGCAAATGTGCAGTGCCGATCGTAGATGTAATTAGTGAAGAATTTGTGTATGATCTCTTATTTTTTTTTCGAACTATAGTTTAAAACAGATGTAATAGATCTTGAAATAGTGAGAAAGTAAAGTATTATTAGATTCAAACGTGATGTTTAATGGATGTAAAAAGATTAGTGGAATTTTTTTAACGTAGTCTTCGATATCTGACTGCTGCTAGTTTGGATTTTTGTTGGTCAGACTTTCAAATTTGCAGAATATTTTTTTGTGGAAACTATATTTTTTGTATCAAAATGGCCTTATCAAAAACTGTTTTCAATTTAGACTGGACAGATAAAGATATCAATCCAGAATTCGCGTTGTGGGTTGAAAGTGTTAAAGACGATCCGTACGGGTTTCGTTGCCGTTTTTGCCGAAAATCATATTTACTCAGTAATATGGGACGTCAAGCTCTCACCAGCCATGCTAAGTACTATAAACATAAAAAATTAGTAGCCAATTTCCAAAAAACCCAGAAATTTTTTAGCTGCACCACTAAAGCAAAGGACGATATGGCTGAACCAAAAATATTGAAAGGAAAGGATATTGAAAAAAATGAAGTGGATGAGACAAAACGTGATGGAACAAAACATGATGCTGGAATTTTGAAGTTTGTTTCAAAAGATGATGTAATAAAGGCTGAAGTAATATGGGCGATGAAACTAATTATGTCACATTCGTCATATAACAGCTTCAAAGATGCGGCAGAAGTTCTGAGAGTTATGTTCCCCGATAGTGACATATGCAAAAAGGTTACTCTAAGCAGCTCAAAAATGGCTTACCTGATAACATTTGGATTATCTCCTTTTTTCTACAAAGAATTATTGAATGGTATTAACAAGGATATAAAGTTTGTGATATGCATAGACGAAGCATTGAATAAAATATCTCAAAAAAACCAAATGGATTTGGTGATAAGATATTGGCCAGAGAATTCCAGCGAAGTGCAGGTGAGATATTTAAATTCTCTTTTTCTTGGACATTCTACTGCTGTAGACTTGTATGATAATTTTATTCAAGGGTCAGCTGATTTGAATTTATCCAACCTTTTGCAAATTAGTCTTGATGGACCTAATGTGAATCTGAAATTTTTGCGTACTATGCAAGAACAGCTTAAAGAACAAAAGGGCCATTTTTTAATTGATATTGGCACCTGTGGCCTTCATATAATACATAATGCATTTCAGAGAGGCAACAAAATTACCAAATGGAAATTAAATGAAATTCTAGCAGCTATCTATAGAATTTTTAAAGATAGCCCTGCAAGGCGTGCAGACTTTATTTCTATTACAGAAAGTAACGTGTTCCCATTAAAATTTTGTCAAGTAAGATGGGTTGAAAATGTTAAAGTTGCCGAAAGAGCCCTCGAAGTGTTTCCTCATGTAATGAAATATTATAATGAATGTAAAACAAATTTGCCTCCCACCATAACCAATTCAAATATTGACTATGCATGCAATGACAAACTGGTACTGGCAAAAATTTCCTTTTTTAGTTCCATTGCATCTATGTTGGAACCATTTCTAAGAAACTTTCAAACATCGAAACCTATGGTTCCCTTTTTATATGACTCTATTTCTGATTTGTTGCGCAGAATAATGTTGCGCTTCATCAAAAGAGATTTGTTAACAGATGCCAAAACACCGAGCAAACTATTTGAGATTGAAATTACTTCAAGAACAAACCAATTACGAGCACAAGAAATTGACATCGGAATAGGTGCAAAAAGTTACATGACCCGAAGCAAGGCTAGTGAAGCAGAAAAAAATCAGTTCCTCAATGAATGCAGAGATTTCTTTGTAGAAATGACAAACAAAATTATCACTAAATTTAATGTAAATTTTGTAATCCTCAGATCACTGTCATGCTTAAATCCTATACTAATAAGAAACAATTCTGTATTGAGTGAGAAAAGAATGGGTACCTTATTACAAATTTTACATGACACTTACAATTTATCTGCATTATCTGCTGACTCTGCAAAACAGCAGTTTATTTCTTTTATTGCCAAAGTTGAAAGTGACTTTAAACATGAATTTTCTACCTTTTCGGAAAGTGAAGTCCGATTAGATAGTTTTTATCATTCTTTGCTGTCTAATAATGGTGAATTTAAAGATTTGTGGTCTGTTATAAAACTTATACTGACTTTATCGCATGGAAATGCATCTGTTGAATCGGGTTTCTCTGTTAACAAAGACATTGTGGTTGAAAATCTTGGAGAAAATTCATTAATTGCACTGCGTCGCACCTATGATGCCATCAAATCAAAAGGGGGACTTTCATCAGTAACTGTGACGTCAGAAATGTTACAGTATGCAAAATTGTCACGGCAACGATATCATCAAGCACTGGAGGAGAATAAAAAAAGACAACAAAATGAAATGAAGAATATCAATGAAAAGCGAAAAATTAAAGATCAAGTAAAGATCTTGAAAAATAAAAAAGCAAAGTTGTCAAAAGAAGCTACAATTCAGGCAGAAAAAATTGATCAAGAGATCTGGGAACTTGAAAAAAATTTAAATTAAAACATTTCTTTCATCTTGGGGAGGGGTGGGGGGCTTTGGTAATCTTTTTTTTTTTTTTGTTTTTTTTTTTTTGTTTTTTTTCTCCTATAAAGATTAATTTTTAAAAAGGTTTTAAAAGCTGAAATTTTAAAATAATACATTAAGCTTATTTACTTTTTTAATATTAAAAACTCAAATGCTTGCATGAGTTACTTTTTTACTATTGTATGTACAAAATTTTTTAAAGGTCAATCAAAAAGGTTTTAAACTGAAATTTTAAAATAATACATTAAACTTGTTTACTTTTTTACTAATTGTGTGCAGAAAACGTTTTAAAGGTCAATCAAAAAGGTTCTAAAAATGGAAATTTTAAAATGCATTAAACTTATTTACTTTTTTAATATTAAAAACTCAAACGCTTGCATGAGTTACTTTTTTACTATTGTGTGCAGAAAAGGTTTCTTGTTAATTTGATGCTTTTACAAAAATTGTTACAAATTAAAAGTATTAAAAAAAAAAGATTTTTAATGGAATAAGCATAAATTTTGTTATAGGCTAGGAAAGTCAATTAATAAAACACAAAAATCATTGTGTAATTCTTAATGTAACCATCAGGAATATGCAGTTTATTTGATGTAGCATCTTATTAAGAGAAAAAATCATTGTAAAAATTTGTACTCTCAGACCCTCTTAATCATTATTACAAACATTCAACTTGATGAAAATCAACTGTCTCATTGTTCTAAAGGATTTTTATTTTTAATGATAATTTCTTGTTAAATTTAAGCATTTGTTTGATTTTGAATTTTTTGTGTACATAATGCAAGAAGGAAATAAAATTTTCAATTTTGAGAAATGTTAGTGCTCTTATAATTCAGCAGATTTCTTGGCCAATTATTACAGTTTACACATAATACAACTTAGTACTTGGGTAAGTAGAAAATAAATATATATAGATTTTTTTTTTTATATATCTGATGATTTTTTATATCTTTACTTTTACTGACTGCCTCTTAATTTATTGTTTACTTAAACTGATTACCTTTTTATTGTTTTATGGATGATATTAGAGGACATAAATACAATTATATATATGATGTATAATCTTTACTTTTACTGATTAACTCTTATTAATTATTTTATGGGTGGGTGTGGGCATGATACTGATTTTTTAATGTCGTTAAATGCTCATGTGAAAAAAATAATTCATTGCGAAAATTATCAGGGGATTCTCAGGGGATTTTTTTTTTTGCAAAATGAGTATGAACCCTGTTTTGTAATTCATCTGATGACCAGTGTTCTCGCTGACATTTGACCAACGTTAGTAATTTGGCTAATTAAAAATAAAAAAAACATTCACCAAATGAGAAAAATGTTAGCAAAATAGATTTGTCAAGTAGCATTAAAAAAAATTATCTTTAATAATTTCTTTTTTTCAATATGTTCCAAAATAGCCTCAGTTTTTATAACTGCGACAACGATTGTTATTAATCTAATTTCAACTATCTGCTACAAATATATTAAAATATGTGTACATACATATGTATGAAAAACGGAAAAGAAAAGAAAGAAAAAGCAAAAGTTGAGCATTAGCAATTTGGCGAATCTAATCGCTTGTTTATTCACCAAATGAAGAATTTAGTCGCAATTTGGCGCAATGATGAGTGACAGCGAGAATACTGCTGATGACTGGAAGAGAAATGTGTGACATAATGACAAATGGTATGTCTAATGATGATCAGCAAAATGGGGTAAGAAAAAAAAAATTGAAATATTTTTCAACTGAACAAACGATTTGTGAAATGCAACAAAGAAGTTACTTCCATGAACAGTGAATAATGTCATAATGCAGGATACAGAAAGAAGAGACCCACTCTAAGTAACTAATCTTGATAAAAGTTTTCTTAAAACCCAAATCAAAAGATTTTGCCCCCAAGTCTTAATTTGAATTGTAATTTAGATTGTTTTTTTTATTTTTATTTTGTAGAAATAAATTATTAAGAAATTTATAATTATATATCTCATGTATTATTAATTTTTTATGCATTTCATACTGTTATTTTGTACTAGTCTTAAACTTATAGTAAAGTGGCTGAAAATCCCCAATATCTGAGATCCCAAGCATTCTGGATAACAGATCCTAGCACTGTAATACCCTTAAGCTTCACATTCATATTTGTAATAAACAATTTTATAAAATGATGAAATAATTGTGTTTCATTAACATTTAAAGTAAAATGCACAGAAAACATTACAAATTTAATTTACCCTTTTGCAAGGGCCATTTGTCATAGGGTTAAAAGAGTTAACTTAGATGTGATTGTCATGTGTATGTTGCAGCCAATACCCGAAATTGGCCAATTCGCGAATTGGCCAGCAACGTTAAAAAATGACCAGCCAATTCTAGAATTGGCCAGCCAATTCGCGAACTGGCCAGATGCAATTGGCCAATTCGCGAACTGGCCAGGTGCGATTGGCCAATTCTCGAAATAGATATAAGCACTCGGCTTAATCATTTCTAACATAGTTGAAAGTGTCTATAAATTCAAATAGTCTAGACGACAGCCTGTCCGTGATCAAACTCGAGTAAAGTTTCCGGTTAACTTGTAATTGTCATCGTATTTGGTTTATCAATTAATTTAGATATTGAAAGGGAATTGTGTACTATTTTTGGTTAATTTAGTTGGGTACACAAAAATATTTCGTTTCAGTATAATCAACGGGAATCTTTTTACTGTACATTTTAATGTTACATTATCTTAATTACAAAAAAATTGGTACCTATGCATCACAGTTCGGATGTTGGCCAAGGCTTCCCGGCCAGTTCGCGTATTGGCCGGCCAAAACCCGAAATACGCTATTCATTTCATGTATTTCGGGTTTTGGCCAGGAAGTTTGGCCAGGCTCCGGGTATTGGCCGCAACATGTATAAAAGGAGGAGGGCGTGCAGAATTTCTTTTTTTAAGAGATGGTGGTTTTTGGTAAATACAGTAGACTCCCTCAAATCCATAAACCAGAAATCTGCATATATTTTATGGATGTAAACAATGAAACTTTCAGATCGGATATTGGGACAAAATTTGATTTTTTTAGCTTTGTATCAATTCCATACATTTTATAATTTTCTCAATAATACTCTATTCGTGTTTTTTTCATGAAGGAATAATAATTTTTTTTTTTTTTTTTTTTCGAAAAAATTCAAGATATTGCTGATATTACTGGTAATCACAATCTTCTTACCAAATATATTTCTGCATTAATCAAGATTTTTTGGTTATTAAACCTGACTATACTTTTAAAAAAATCCTTATTTTATGATTTTGATATGATTTAGAAATGTACTTTTATGAGGGAAATTTTGTTGAATAATTTAGGAAAAATACATTTAGTCTTTATAATGAATATTTAATCATACATTATTGATTATTAACTTGACCTTTGCTTTAGTACTTTAATCATTTAAAAAATTATCTAAATTTTTATTATTATAGTTTTAATATTTTATTATATTGTAAATATTCATTATAGTCCCGAATGCACTATTAATTGCACTCAAATTACTTTTTAAGAAACATAAACAATGCAATGACCAGAAATCCTCAAAATTCTAAAATCTGCAAAACTTCTGGTCCCAAGCTGTGTGGATTTGCGGGAGTCTACTGTATATAATATTTTTGGCTCTGTTTCATTTTTAACAAAATCTCTTTGTTGTAAAAGATAATATGTATGTTTTTAACAATATTTTTGTTATTTATCTTGTGTTAGCCTCCAAGTTTGGTGCCATGCTGGACCAGCTGACCGATCGCTGTGCCACCATGTGTCTGCTGGTCACTCTCTCCTGCTTCTATCCCAAGTGGATGTTGTTCTTCCAGCTCAGCATGACCATAGACATCGCAAGCCACTGGATTCATCAGCAGGCGTCTGTATAGACACCATTTTTTAAAATTTTTCTATTATAGGGGGCCTTGTATTATAAGTATCAATTCCCATTTCTTTAACAGGGCTCCCAAAGGGTCCCCTTTTTCCCCCAAAAGTCCCCTTTTTTGTATTTGGTTCCCAAGTCCCCTTTTCTGCATCTGAAAAAAATCGCCGCATAATAAAAAATAAAACTCTGAAAATCACTAAAAGCTTAAAAATCCAAGAAGACAAAAATTTTATTAAACTGGGTGCATAAAAAGGTGCTATGGGTGTAAAAAAGCATTGTAACTGAAATTTTTCCATGAATCTAAATGTTAAAAAATCACCTCAGAATACAAGCAAATTTTAAGAATCTCATTAAAATTCTTAAAAATTAAAACACATTTTTTAAATTTTATTTTCTATTATAGGGGACCTTGTATAAAGTATCAATTCCCATTTGTTTTTAAGATAATTTTTGTTAGGAATTTCAAGCTCTCTTCATTCTCAATATTATAAGAGTTTTCAATGTACTTTTATGCAGGATAACATATTTAGAGTACTTTATTTCTATTAAATTTTACTTATTAAAATGTTTACTCTATTTAAAATAAACTTATAGTCTGAGAGTATAGGGCAAAATTGGGAGATTTCTGTAGCGGCCACTGGCCAGTAAGACTAATTTTTCAAGTGGCCACTATGTTTAAACTACTGGCCACTTTTTTATTTAAAAATACTAAACAGTTAAAAACTCTATAAATATTAATGTAAGACTGTATAGCACAAATAAATATGTTAATATAAATATATTAGAACTTGAAAAAGTAGAATTCTTGATGAAATGTAAGTAAATTGTATTCTCTCCTTGTAAAAAAAAGTTGTCAGAAGGTGGCCGCTGATAGACAATTTTTCACTGGCCACTTTTTCTGATTTACTGGCCCTGTGGCCGGTGGCTAGTGTTAATTTTGCCCTTTATCCGAGAGCAGACCACACAAAACCCTAAGTTATCGATCACAAGAAAAAAATAATCCCCTTTATATTATCGAAGAGTAGTGATAAGGGAACCTAATGATTCATGTCAGCCGGAAGCAAAGCGGTGCATAAGCCAAAAATTAATACCACAAATGGTTTACTTGCAGCTTTAACATTGTGTCTGCAATACAATCCAAAATATAAAAACACGGAAAATTGGGTGCAGGAAAACATAATGCTAAGTCTACGAGTAAACCACTAGTGGTATCAAATTTTGACTTATGCACCGCTTCGCTTCCAGCTGACATGAATCATTAGGTTCCCTTATCACTACTCTTCGATAATATAAAGGGGATTATTTTTTTCTTGTGATCGATGACTTAGGGTTTTGTACAGTCGGCCCCTGGACTATAAGTTTATTCTTTGAGGTAATCCTCTTTAGCATTAGTTAATGTTTATATGGGTGATTTTACGATAAGAGGTAATTTGTATGGCAATCCGTTTAAAACAGATTTTTTATTCTATATGTTGTCATTTTTTGCAATGAATCGCATCATCTTAATGTACTTTATTAAATAACATCACAATTGAATGCCTAAATAAAACACATTTTTCTGAAATTTTGTTACTAAGTCTAAAAAAGTCTCTCCCCTGGCATGTCCTCTTGCCGGTTTCAATTTTACTTTCAAACAATACATATATTTTTTCCATCAGATGCTTAACTGAAGTATGTTTAATTGGAATTTAAGTTATTATACTTACGTATTATAAAAAAAAAAAAATAATAATAATTTTGTTAATTTCAAATAATTTTTAAAATTAACTTTTGTCACCTTTTTTTTTTGTGTATCTACACTGTCAAATTTTGTTCCGCTGAAACAAATATAAATTCAAGGATGGCTATATCGGAAGTAACGCTTAAGGACGTCTATCGGCTTGAAGTTAGCAATAGTAAACGCGCAAGCCATTTAAGCGTCGCCATTTTTAGTTGTTGCGACGCGCCCGTGCGGTGTAGTGGTTTCGCAAGGTGCTCATGTATCTCCCCTGGTAAGTCATAAAACTTATAATATTCATTTAATTCAATTGCATTTACTGCCCTAATTAAACAATATGGTAATAATTAAAGTGAAATACACGATTAACCCAAAAACTAATTCAGTCAGTTAAAAAATTTGAATTTACATGAAAATGTCTCTCTCCTGCCGTATTTCTCCTGGCAAGATAACTGCCAGGGGAGCGAGTCACTGACCAGAAAAAGTTATAAAATATGTATAAAGTGACTTGCCCTTATATGAAAAAGTAAATAAACGGGACATAAATCATAATTTAAAGGTTTTTGATCAAACTCAAACTTTTCTCTTTGGCCGAATTCTTTGTTTTTGAACCTCTTATTGTAGAATCACCCATATATCTATTGGAGGTCTTGTGTCAGTACAAATTCCCAGTTCTTTTAAGATAATTTTTCTTTATAGGAAAAGCAGTGTTTAAAGTGTATTTTGAAGTTTAGTGCAACATAATCTCTCACATTCGCAAGTTGTTTCCCATGTACTTTTGTATGACAAAAAGTGAAATAAGAAAAACTTTTGTATGACAAAAAGTGAAATAAGTGATACTGTATTTTTAATATCCCACACTACCATTATTGCTTAATGCATACATGTTTTCTTTTTTATTGTATTTTTCCCACCTCTATCTTCTCATTGTAGACAGTTTGAGATTTATGTTATACATAATATCCAAATTTCAAGAATGTTATGGTTAAATTAAATATACATTTTGATGTAATTGGTTTTTTTTTTTTGTACAGATGTGATTATATTAGTTAAATAATTTTTAACTTTGAATTCTTGATTTATTTTTTAGCTTCTTTTTTTTCTCATATAAGAACTACTGTTTTTTAGTTTGTTTTACAAAGTGACCAGTGAATTTTTTGGGTTTAGGAGTCACTGATTCTGTCCAGAATTTAGTATCGTATTTTTGGGAATAAGCGTTGCAGCACATACGAGTTTAATAGTTCAAAATATGCTTAGTATGGCACTTCTGCTGGGGCAGCAGGCATAGTGATTTATTTATTTTTATTATTTTTTTCCCCCTTTCAGTGATATGCATTACAGAGCTGATTCTGTTCTGAATTTATCCTAAAACTATGAGAAGTCAGTACAAAAATTCAAACTCTAAAAGAATACCATGAATTTTTAACAGTCGCTAAAAAAACTTAATTTTTGTCAATCATTTGCAGAAAAAATAGCTAGCTTCATCAAAGATTGCATAAAAAGCAAGATTTTCTCAAATTTTCTTGCTCACATCAAACAGATGAGAGTGATATGCATTCTTATTTTTAAAATGTTTCATAAAGAAATTTATATTTTAACCTTTTTTTTTTCCTCTGAACTCTTGTTAAAAGATGTCTCTCTGTCTCTCTTTTTTAGTTACAAAAGTATTTGTAAAATATGTGCTTAATTTTAGCAGAGAAGTGCTGAAATTAGAGATAATTTTACTTACCCATCATAGGTAATATAGGGTAAGTCTTGCAATCGTTTTGAAAATCGGGAAAAATTTCTTGACAGTTTTACATGTTTTAGATAGTGGGATTCCGAAAAACATTTTTAGAAAAAAAAATTTGCCGTCCGTCTGTCTGCCTGTCTGTAAACGCTCTATCTCCCAAATGAATTGAGATAGAGACTTGAAATCTTGTATGTAGTTAGTATGTAAGAATGGGACAAAGCCTATTTAATATCAGTAACCTCGATGATCCGGAACTATTTTTTTTTGGACTCTCAAAAAATTCATTCTGATGAAAGGTATATAAAAATTTTAAAATTTTTTTGTTCTAAGGAATGGACGTAAAAGGCAATACAATAACACACATTTTGCATATAGAACGAAGTCGATCGGATTATGAGTTGCCGAGATATCTGTAACCCTGTTTTCTAAATTCTTCGATTTTTCATGACCCCGTATTTCCTTCAAATTTCAATTCAGAGGTATATTTTAATTGGAAATGAGACGCTTAATCCAACGCAGTTGATTGTTAGTTAATATAGTTATTATTTTTGGAGTTATAAGGATGTTTCTTTTACGCAGTTCGGTACCACTTGAGTAGTTTGGCGTTTTATATAATTTGTCGAAATTGGTACATCAGCAGTTCTTTAATAAAGCATTACTGTAGGTATATTAACAATATATATAAATTTTGTTTTATGAATTGCAATGCATTGTATAAACAGTTTCACATGTTTTATTTTCATATACCTATCCATGATGGGTAAGTATTACGGTGACCCCCAACGACTAGTTTCAAGATGAGCACACAGGGAAAAAATACGCCAAAAATATTTTCTCATGGGCTGCAATAAAATAAGTCAATCCCCACTGTCATTTGAGAAGAATTTAAAGTCTGGCTAATCATATGGCCCTTTATAAAAGTAATATGTGTGTTTTCTGTGTTTGTTTTTGTTCATCTGATGTATTTGACAATTTCCAGGTCCCTGATGCAAGGCAAAACAAGTCACAAGTTTTTCGATGCATCTGCAAACCCAGTCCTTAGAATTTATTACACATCAAGGGTGAGTACTATATTTAGAACTCTTCTAGCGCACTGGAATATTCTTAAAATAATATCACTGAAAAAGTAATGAAATTTCATTCTTCTGCATCACAGGGTTCGTACAGACTCCTTGGACTCCTTAGAAACTATGTAGAAATGAAAACGTTCCCAAGTAGTACTTAGAAAAACAAAATACTCCTTGGAAACTCCTTAAATTGTATTGTGATTTTGCACTGGAGCAATATTGCTCTCGGAAAAATGTTTTATCCCAGATTATTGTAAATATTTTGATCTTATTTATGTATGTGCACATAATTTAATTAAAGTATTCAAGAGTAGATAATGGGGACTAGTATTTTGCAGGGATATTAATAATGGTACTTTTTTTTTTTTTTTTCACTTTTCTATGTATGTCATGGGCAACATTCACCTTCAAAGAAAGTGATTTCGGTAAAGTGCTCTAAAGCTGACACACAAAATACAGTTCTTAAAGCTGACATCTTTAAGTAAAAACAAATATTTAAAGCATTATCAATTTTACAAATCCAAGATATCTGATTTAAGAAGAAAGTAAAACTCATTCTAAATTATTTTAGAAAATTGGTAATGCTTTAAATATTTGTTAGATGTTGGCTTTAAGACACTTTACCTTATCGCTGCTCTAAAAGAATAAATTCAGAAGTTGTTATATTTTTTCGTGTATGTTGCATTAGCTTTTTTCTTTCTTTTTTTCTTTTACCTTTGAAAATAATTTTTAAAAAGATGTATGCGATATATATAATAAGTGTTTCGAGTTTGACTGACCTCTGTGTATATGACCATTGGTCACTGCTTTGGAAAGTTGATTGTGTATTTTTTTAAATTTAAACTTACAAAATCACCAAGGTTGCGAATTCTGTGCATTTTCAGCACCAATAATTAGATTCTAATAGAGAAAAATTTGTTTCAAATGTTCTCTCCAGATGGAGCATTAAAAATTGGAGTTTGCAAGTACATGCCACATAAATAACAACAAAAGTGGCAAGTCCTTAAAATTTTTTGGACTCCTTGGATTTTTTCTTCCCAACTCTGTATGAACCCTGGCATCAGTTGTAACCCTAAACAAATCGTGGTTTACTTAATGGGGCTTGCTGGGCACAGATGTCACATACACACCATATTACAACCATTTGATGATTTTATGCCTAACATGGTAACCTGGTTGTTGTTTATGTGTTAATAAACTTTTTATTCTCCTTCGTTTTGTAAATGATATACAGTAGAACCACTGTTATCAGAAAAAAGGCTTAACCAAAATAACATAAAAATTTCTTTGAAGTCTTTTTTTAAATGTGAAAAATCTTACTGTCAACACTATTTTTAGCGATGTCAAATAGTACATTTCGGCATAGCTTGATTTATAATTTCTATTTTATGTGCAAGGTTCAGATCAAATCAATTCCGAATCATTTTTAATACATTGAAGAGTTGTTTTATTTTAATACTTACTAACTATAAAAATTAGAAGCAAAATAAGTAAAAATTAAAATATTGAAAGGTGTTATTGGATACTGGTAAAAACAGTGTTAAAAAAGCATGTTCATTATGAAATAAATAAACAGAGTCAACACTCTTATTGGGTACATTGTATAATTCCAGGCTTCATATTAATTAGATACATACAACATCATTTTTTTTTTTTTTTTTTTTTTAAATATGTTGCGATTTACTTTTGTTTTTCAACTTTGCATTGTTTCAATCCTGTTTTATCATGTTTTTTTTTTTTTTTTTTTTTATAAGAATAACAACACATCTTATGCTGTTGCATCTTCTTGATATATCGAAGTTGTGCGACATCTAAGATCTTAGCTATGGTTTTAACCAATAAGTTAACTCTTTGCTGTTACACCGTCTTGTAATTTTGGTTTGTCATTCAGTCTGTTTTGAATACGGTACCACAACATTTTTATTACGATGATTTTCAAAATTACAGTCACAGCTTTCCATCAAGGAAGTTTTCACCATAAGCCTCCCAGTTATTCCGAAATTCCTACGAAAATCCCTTGTTATCCGAAAATTCTTATAGAACACTGGTTATCCGAAAATGCTTTAGTCCCATGCTTTTTGGATATAGTCGAGGTTTTATTGTAAATTGCTTTGCTCTGTAGAAATTAGTTTTATTTATTTATTTATTATTATTATTTAAATAATAGAAAAAGAAAAAGGAAAAAATACTTACCCGTTTCATTCATTCAGAGTTTGAAGATTTAACAATATTTTATTTTTACTTATCTATTTATTTTTTTTAAAGCCTGTAGACAGGAAGGTTCTTTATCTCTCTCTAAGCTTAAAATATTTTTTTTTAATATGATTATTTTAAAATTCTCAGTAATTCTGAAAAATATTAAAAGCATTCTTTACTCATTTAACTTATGACTGGAAAAATACATAAAAGTAGGGAACTTACAGTAGAATAAAGGATCTTCTTATATGTTTGCTGAAAAAAAAAAAAGAAAGAACATTAATGAAATTGAATGAACAAATTGGATAAATAATTTTCCCTTAGGATGACATGCACTGTAAAGAAAAATCAGTTACATTTACTGCAAAAACTGCTGGCACCAATGTTGCCGACAATTTTTGACGTGAAAATTGCAGTAAAATTAGCTATTATTTTTTTTATTACATCTAATTTTACTGCAATTTTTATGGCAAAAACTGCTGATAACATTTCTGCGCCATAAATTTAATAAATTTTTTTTTTACAGTGTGGGATTCAACTTGTTTCTTCCCCACCATATAAGACCCCTTAAGCGTCTTTCTCTTCAAGCATGAGCTAATGCTAATCCTAGGGGGAGGTATTTTTTTTAATACATCGTTTGCATTTTGAATTTTTAAAATATTTTTTTCTGCATTGGATAGTTGTGGTCAATCTCTGTCCCTCGTTTGCTTTTTTGATTTTTGGTTGTTGATATTTTTTAGAATGACACTTTCGTCTTCAGAATTTGTTTTGAAGGCAAAACTAACTTTACAAAAAAAATCTCTGTACCCAAAATTGAAAAAGCCAAAAAGGAACAATTTGTCTAAGCTATCCAATGCAAAGAAGCTATTTAAAAATGTCAAAGTAAATATGATATTAGATAATAACCTGGTACTACTCTATTATCCTGTCAACTAAAATTCTATCACCAAATTATAATATTAAATGCCAATAATGGATGATCGTGAACGCCAATTCAATGACCAGGGTTGTTATGTTTAAAACATTTCGTTTAAAACAGCTGTTTAAAACGCGTTTAAAACATTACATTTAAAACAATGTTTAAAACATGAATATTGCTAATAATGTCACAAATTAAAATTTACGAAATAAAATTGTATTAAAAATTTCTAATTAGCTGTATGTACTAAAAGACATTCAAATTTTATTAAAATTATAAATTGGTTATTTAATTTTAATTAAGTATTTAAAGTAAATTTATTTCCTCTAAAATTGGAAATACATAATTTTTTTTTAAATATCTCAATTATGATTTTTTATATAATATCAAAGTTCTATTATATATATGAATTTTCGAAGATTAAAAGTAAGACTGAAAGATCATTTTTCGGATATACAATACAACAAGCCTAGTACAGCCTTATCTAGAATGCAACAAAAAGAAAATATTTTGATAAATTTTTACAAAGCTAAAATAATCTTTTCAACATCAAATCATTACTCTTCAACTATCCGTGAATCCCTCGAAATTTTGCTTAACAATGATACTGTTTGTAATGAAGTCATTTCTTATAATATTCGACACTCTGGTACAATATCCTTGGTGTTTTGATGAATTCATTGTGACTTACTTTGTACACGCGGACTGTTTTTGTTTTGTTTTTACGTTTTCCATTTCTAATGAATTATCTTTTTTTATACTCCTTTGAAAATGGATGTGAGGGCATCCAGAAGATCTAAGGTAAATAATAATTAAATAATATCTATTTTTACAATACTTTTTAAGTATTTATTTGTATATTTTGAGAGATCTATTTCTCCTTTTTAGTGAATAAATTTGGCAGTTGGTGCACAGAGAACATAATATTGAGTAAAAAATCTGGTCTAAATGCCTTCTTAATATACTATAAATAATACTTTCTCCCATCAATAGATAATGCTATAATACTTTATAGATATTTGTTTAGTAGTCAAAAAAGATTTTTTATTGTTTTTTTTTTCTCTCTCTTTATTAAAATTATAATGACATCAGTTTAAAATATCCATATATAAAAAAAATTCAACATTAATTTAAATTTCTTTTAATAGTATTTCCTTTTTAATAATTCATTTATAAAAATAAACTGAAATGAAAAAAAAAAAAAAACTTATCTACTTTCAATTTGTTTTAAATTCTAATTGTTTAAATTTGTCCTGAGAGTTATAAAAGTATGCTACCTACCAACCAATCTATCTACTTTGATTTTCAGTTTGAATATGTTCTCAAAATAATAATAATAATTTAATAATAAAAAATGGACATGTTTAAAAAATATTTATTTCTTAACTAATTTTTTACATACTTCATATTTTTTTACACATTTATTACATATTTTTTACATATTTCATTACGCTTTAAAGGAGAATCACTTGCAATTGACGAGACTGAAAAAGGCATGAACCTTGCTGCCAAATTATGTCCTGAACTAATTCCATTAATTATAAATTATAAAGCTAAGTCAGTTCCATTCTCTGATTATATGTTTGATGCAGTTGCCAATCATAAATTTGACATTGGAGAATCAAATAAAGTGGAAATAACACAGGTTAAACCTTGAAAAACACATCGATAAAAATGCCATTAATATCATAAAACAGTTGCACATAGTTGTATGTTCTACTGCTGGATTAGGAAGAGTTTTCTCTACTTTTGGTTTTGTGCAAAGCAAAACCAGAAATCGTTTGGATGTTGATAAGGCTGTTGTAAGGGTATTGACAAACTTGTTACCATTTTTAAAGAACTGAACAATTAAATGTTATAGTTTAGAATAAAAATAAAATTTCTAATTAATGTTTGGTATTTGTTATATAATTTTTTTCTTCGTTACTGCCGTTTGAAAATATTTCCATTCTTTATATTTAATAATTTTTGTTCACTTTAATCAAAATTGTGCTGTGTGAGAAAAAAACGTTTTAAACGTTTAAAACATGTTTTAAACAAAAAAAAAACATGTTTTTTGTTTTTTTTAATAAAAAACATGTTTTTTTCCAACCCTGTCAATGACACTAAATACGATACATGTGTTTAAAAATGTCATTAAATGATTTTTATTTAGACTTTTTATCATTATTTTTATTAACGTTCTACTTAAATATTTATTTTTTCGTTATTTAAAAAAGAATTGCATCAATTTGTATAATTTGGCGATTTATATATAGGATGGACGAGTCCTTACTGTAGATAAAAACTATTCTCTGACAGACACATACATTTATTATCTGACGAACAGAACAAAAAGCAAACAAATAAAAAGTAAGATATCAAATCGCTCTTTGTGGTTATTCATAACATTCTTTATCAAACATCAATTCGTCGTAAATATTAAAAGAATCGTCTTAAATCTTCGCTTTTAAATCGTCGGAATCATCACTTTAGTTTTTAGTCAACATCATTTGCCGTCGTTCAAAACATTTTATTTACTTTCTTCTTTCCATTCCTCGTTACTTCGCGTTTCTTATTTAATCTCGAAGCAGAGTTCCGGTGGGAAAATACAGTCCAATTCAGGTGCAACAGAGAGTGTATGCCCACATGCGAGAGTATATCCCACATATATATATATTGGCAAAATTGGTCGATGGGATAACCTAGTAGTATCATTATTTAAAAACGTCAAAGTGAATAAGATATTAGAAAATAGCCTCCCCCATAGAATGAGCGTTAGCTGACAAATGCTTTGCTTGATTGTGACAGGAGTCGTGACCTGATTGCATCTCTTTGTTCTTCTCGAATGCTGATCTTTTCTGTCTTTTCCAGCCCGTCCTGTTTTGTATGTGTTCCGGAAACGAGCTCTTCTACAGCATGCTCTATCTCATCTACTTCACACCCGGACCCACTGGTGAGGCCCCCTTTTTTTTCTGCTCTCTTATTAGTGTTCAAAATTAGTGGTTATTAGCTGTTCAAATGCAGCTAAATTATAGTACAGTCGGCTCTCATTAATTCACTCTCATCGGGACCACAAGAAATGTTCAAATTATGGAAAGTATGAAATGAGAACATGCTTAATAGGGTACTATTACAAAAGAATTAATGTTATAGTGTTTTTTTTTATTATTATTCATTTCGTCTGTTATCATTAGAATATGACTTGATATTAAATTAGAATGTTTAAATACATAAACTAATTAAAAAATTACAGGGGTGATTCTCGTCTGAAATTTCCGAAAATTTAAGACATCCTCTTCCGAAAATTTGAAATTGGGTTATCAGTTCCGCATAGTTGCCAACTTGTACGGTTTTGTGCGCGGAAAAAATAATTGCGTAGAAATGCAAATTTCGTGATAGGATCGCCGAAATAGCATACATTTCGTCAATATTTTGTGAAAAAACGACAATTTCGTCAATGTTTTTTGAACGAACTTTGTCAAAAGATCGATGAAAAACGCGAATTTCCCGTGCGGATCGTGAAAAAAACGGCAATTTCACCAAATATCGCAGACAAAACGCTGATTTCTTCTGAAGACGGCGGGAAAACGCAGATTTCGTCTAAAGGTTGCGGATATAACGCCGATTTCGTTAAAAGATCGTGGGAAAAAACGCCGTTTTCGATAAAAGATCGCTTAAAAATATTTTGTCAAAAGAATATTTGAAAAAATATGCCCATTTCATCAAAAGATCACGGAAAAAACGCCGATATCGTCAAAAGATCGCGGGAATAAAACGCCGTTTTCGAGAAAAAATCGCGTTAAAAAGCAAATTTTGTCTAAAGATCGTCGAAAATCGTCAAAAGATCGCGGAAAAATCGCCGATTTTGGCAAAAGATCGCAATACATCGCCGATTTCGCTAAAATATTGCTGATTTCACCTGAAGATAGCGGGAAAATGCTGATTTTGTCCGAAGATCGCTAAAGGGGGGGAGGGACTCACGCCCCCCCCCCTTCCCGCCGATTTCCGAAAATGCGATGCGAATTTCCGAAAAAAAAAATTTCATTCAGAATCACCCCTGAAAAATTATAAACAAGCACAATGGAAGAAAAATTTGAGATGTCACTGATGGACATGTGGGGTAATTAGAAAGTGGATTTCAAATGCATTGGATTATATGTAGACTCGTTCGGAAAAATTTTCACAAAAATCAAAGAAAGAAAGTTGTTTAAATGAACTGAAATTCATGAGAAAGAAAGGAAGAATGAACAATCGGAATTCTCGTTACTTCGAATTAAACGATGTCAAGAGAAAATGAGTTCAAATTAAGGAAAAAAAATTAACGTTATTCTGCCATTGAAAATTTCGGGACTTCATGTTGAGTTCAAATTATCCGATTTCAAATTAACGAGAGTCGACTGATTATAAAAGTGTATAATTAGAGCTTTTGATTAACTAGCAAGATACACTAGTAAGTATTGATTATGTCCATTAATAACTATATTGTAATATTAATAATATATATATTCCACAACAAAAAAATAAAAATTTATATTATAAATAAATAGTTTGCTTATACGACGTTGTTGTATTAATAAAAACATTGAAAATACGTTGAAAATTTTTTATTGGCACATTTCAACTATTTTTAATCAAGTCATCTTCAGAATATAAATAGAAAGTAAAATTACAAACATAATGAGCTAAAATCTAAAATTCAAAAATCATCAAACCTAAAATTTTTAGTACCTTTTTAAGGTTGTTCCTTTAGTATGGTTGCACTATGTAGACGATATTTTTGCTGTTTGGCGGGGTAATGTTAAGGATTTCATGATTTTTATGCAGCAATTAGAGAAACGTTCAATTTATTTTCGAATTAGAAATTGAAGAGAAGTTGCCTCTTTAGATGTTAAAGTCAAAAGAGTTCGATTTTAAATCTTTTTAGGTGCGTTCGTAATTATGCAAATACGTAGCACTAATTGTTGTTGCTCAGTCTGTCTGTCATATAACAACGCAAAAACTACCCAACCGAATCATTTGAAATTTAAAATACATAATTATAACATAATTTTGTCAAGTCATTTCAAATTTTATGAAAATCGGATCAATAGATCAATTACAGGGACGATCAAAAGGATTCCGTTACATTACGGTCAATGGAGAAAAAACTTTCAAATGCATTTTAATTGTTTGAAATTTTAAAAATATAATTATTATGTAATTTTGTCGAGTCGTTTCAAATGTTATGAAAGTCGGATGCATAGATCATTTACAAGGGTAATCAAAAGTATTCCATTACATTACGGTCAATAGGAAAAAAGGTTCAAATGCATTTTAATAATGTTACACTCATTCGAACATAACAGAATTGACATGAATCTATGAAATATGTACTAAAATATACATTCTGTACAATCTGTGCTGCAAAGAATATTTATTATTAAATTACAAGGCCACACAAAAGTATTCCACTACGTAATGCTGAACGGGGAAACATTGTTTCAGATGTGTTTCAATTATATTCAACTATTTCACATTTTATGAATGAGATGTACGTTGCTGAGGTGTAATAAAAATTACTTCCTGCATATTTACAGGAACACAACCATTTCGACTACTACACTATATCCGAAGTACGCTCTACTGTATCAGCAAGATCTGAATATTTCTAAAACTTCGTTATCGTACGAACGCACCTCATTTGCTACGCTTCACATGCAATTTCCAACTTTTTTATTTCTAGAGTGAACACTATCACAATGTTAAATGTGTTTACTGATCAGATGTGTTTTTTTTTTCAGTTTTCGGGATGGGACTGTTCTACCTCATCCTCTACATCTGCACTCCCATTGCCCTGGTGAAAACGGTGATCAGCCTCATCCAGCTGGTGATTGCGTGCAGAAACATCGGAATCATCGACATGAGTGAGAGATCCGTCGAATGCAGGAAGAAAGAGTGAAATCACCATAGCTACCCACAAATATCTTTCATATATATGTGTTTACAAAGACCAAAGGAACTGTTCTTTTTTTTGTTTGTTTTCTCTATTTCAGTTTTTGTTCTAAAGTCTCCATGTGTGAAGGTAACTGAAGAAATTTCTTTTCCTAAGAAGGCAGCAACCATTTGGAGAATCCAAAAAAAAGTTGCTGATATTGATTTACACTTTTACAGTTAAAATCTTTTGCAGTGATTTCAATACTTCATCATTGTTATTTATTTATTTATTTTTTGATGGGAAGAGATATGACAATTATATTTCAATTATTTTGTTTTTGGTGGAAAATCGATGGCATTATAATTAAATTGTCATTAATATGTAATGACATTAATAATTTTAAAAAAAAACTTTATTGTGAACTTGCATAATTATAGCATTGTTACATACTTTAGTTTAACTTACTTTGTAATTAATTATGTTAGTTATTATGTTAATTAATTAATGTTGGTTAATGTGTTAATTATGTTATATGTAATTATGTTAGTTTGTTTATGTTAGTTCTGATTTATTTTACTTCCAATTCCTGTGGTCATAGGGCTTTGAAATTCAGAATCGAAGTGTATTCTTGGAGGCAATACATGAATTGGAAACTGATTTTTTTTTTTTTTTTTAATTAAATCCTATGGGGTGGGGTAGGTTTAAAATTGATAAAAAAAGAAATAACCTTACCTTATAAACCAATGGAAATAGAAAATTGAAACTTGACATGTGTAATTATATGTGTAAACATTAACTATAGTGTAATTCAAATTTGTAATCCAAGTTTCTCGGAATTTTTCTAAAAATTGACACCAAATTCCCCTCTCTTTTAAAAAGGCATCACAAAAATACTACTTAAGGCTACAATTAGGGCTCAATTGTAGTAAACTCAATTTCCTATTGTAAAAATCAATATCAACTTTAACAATGAATATTTGTTGACAAGATTATCACAAATTTTGCCAACTTGGACAAAAAAAAAAAAAAAAATCACCCAATTTGTCAAGAAAAATAAATTGCCAACAGTAGACTAATTTGCCAAAATTCCTTTTTAATCCATATTTTTATATTTATGCGAGTTTTAATGAAAGTATGTTTAATATATATAAATAACACACACAAACACAATTAATTTCTTTTTTCATATTTTGCCGATTCAAGAATCCATTTGCTGTTTGGTTACTGCTAGATTTGTACTCTTTAAATTACTGAAATTATTTCTGTTGTTTTTGCAAAAAAGATAATTCAATATCAGTCGTTTTCCAAATGTTATCTCCTTTTTGATGAATTTGATGAAAGTTTAATCATTATTTAAAAAATTTAAAAAAAAAAGTACAATTATGATGTTTGTATTTTGTTTTTATACTTTTATAGTTGATTTTTCAATTGTTTTATCTCTGTTAAAGTTTGTTACTTATATTTGTGCAATATTCTGGTATTGTTTGCTTCGTAGCGACATGTTTTGTTTTTATGTTACTGATTTTAATTTTAAAAAATCTTGTCTGAATTATTAAATTTGTAATCAAGCTAAAAATTTTTATGGGGCTTAAAAAATAACTCACTCATTTCATTTCAAACTAATTTCTTGTGGTATATTTGCATTCATAGTTTTTAGTACATTGAAATTCCAGGATTCTGTCATGGTACTTAATTCCATAATTATTTATTCAAACGTAAAACTGGCTACATTACTACTACTGCTATTGGGGATTTGTAATTGTTACTTGATCTTAAAGATTTTCATTTTTCTTTCTTCAAATTAACTTGTAAGATGTCAAAGTTTAGGTCCTGTTTAAGACTTGTTCATAAAATTTCTTTCCATTAAAAAATCTACTACTACTTATGATTTTCATTTTGTTAGGTTTTAAATCATGTGATTTGTAAATAAAACTAGTTTGCCAGAAACGAAAACTTTAGAAAATGCTTTTAAAGAAGTTTTTTATTAATTACAAAATATATATTTGTTTGAATTTGAGTGACTGGATTTTAGCTTTTATTACAAAATATACTAAAAAATCACAAAAATTTCACAAGAAAAAAATCTGCATTCATTCCTGCTTATTTCCCATGTACCTTCCAGCATTTGTCTGCCCGTATGAGTTTGCCTCCATATATCACTGCCTCATCAAAAAGAAAAAAAAAAAAAAAAAAAAAAAAATGAAAGACAAATTTTGAAAATTACGGTACAGATTTTTGATTAATTTTTTGATTTCTTATATTGTTATTGAAAATATTTTCCTTAAAATACTTATATCTTGATTGTGCAATGAAGGTCAGTATATTAAAGATATATTTTAGTTTACGTCATTACAATTTGTGCGCCTGTTTAATTATGTGTAGATGCTTTAAATGTTTTTAGTGATTTCATATTCCGGATGATTTTTAATGTCTAAAAATGTATGACCGATGTATATATGTTTTAAATTCTGCACATGTGATACAATCAGTTATAAATATATATATATATATTTTGCCCTTTGATGTCTGTCTGTTATCATGTGAGAATTTATGGCCATTAATACATCTTATTGTTGCGTTTGTCATGTGATTTAATATATATATATATATCTTGGTGTCAGTGAAATTGATTTTTATCACAACTTAAAAAATTTTTTTTGGGGGGAGGGAATTTTTAGTGGGTACAATTATAAGGATTAATTGAAATGAATACAGAGTAGACTCCCACAAATCCGCACAGCTTGGGACCAGAGGTTTTGCAGATTTCAGAATTTTGTGGATTTCGGGTCATTGCTTTGTTAACATTTTTTTAAACAGTAATTTGAATGTAATTAACCATGCAATTGAAACTATAATGAATGCTTACAGTATAATGAAATATTAAAATAAGTAATAAACTAAAATAATAAAAATTTAGATAGTTTTTATAATATTAAAAGCAAAGGTCAAGTTAGTAATCAACAGTGTATGATTAAATATTCATTATAAAGACTAAATGTATTTTTCTTAAATTATTCAATGAAACTTGCGTCATAAAAATACATTACTAATTCACATCAAAATCATAAAAGACGGAAGTTTTATTTCCAGGTTTAACCAGATTTAATAACCAGAAAAGTTTAATACATAAAATTTGTTTGGTTAGAAGATTGTGATTATTAGCAATAAATTTGTTTTTCCTTCATGAAAAAAACATGAATTCAGTATCATTTAAAAAAATGACAAATTAAAATATGTATGGACTTGATATAAAGCCAAAAAAGTCAAATTTTGCCCCTATATCTGAACTGTAATCCTCATTGCTTACATCTGTAAATTATGTGCGGATTTTAGAGAGTTGCAGATTTTAGAGTTGTGGATTTGAGGGTGTCTACTGTATATGCTTTGGTTTGTCTTCTGAAAGGTACAAATGTGTTTGTAGACTGCAGATTGAATTGGAGGGATTTTTCCTAAAATCTGACAAAAGGCACTTTTGAAAACGATTGACAATTTAAACTCATAAATAAATCATTAGGGCAGTTCCGTTTAAAACTGAAGTGCTGTATGTGCACTTTGAAAATATTAATCTCTTCATCCTTAAATGTCAACAAAATAGAGATGCAAATTCGTAAAACTTTTAAGCAGACTTCTAAGGGGATAAATATCATACTAATTTACATTTTTTCCGTAAATTTAACCCCTCCTCCTCCTCCCCTTCTTTGTCACACTTCACCTTAGCCTCCCCCCCCCCCTCTTGCCACATGTCATGCTGTGTTACAAAAACATATATGGGCGGGAGGGGGATATTAAAAGAAACAATTGAGAAATTTTATTATCCTCTGAAAGTGGTACAGCAACTTGTTGGTGCCATAAATTTGGTTTGCTGCAAATAACTGCTCATCGCCAAAATATTGTCTCCTCCTCCCTCCCAAAGGTTATTTTTATTTATTTGATTCTGTTTGCGAATCACAAACACATCTGTTCCTATTCAAGAAAACAATTTAATTTTGAAATTGTCTAATTGAATCGACTTAACCATTGAGACTTTTGCCATTTTAAATCATAGGCATCCGCTTAATGTGTAGAAATATCTCCTCTCTTTAGGTGTAAATCAGCTGGTCTGATTTAGTTTCATTTTCTTTTACATATATGCATTTAATTTTTCCAGTACTTACTTGTTACATGCTAGTGGTTGGTAACAGCCTATTCTGTTTTGTAATAGTGTTATTTTTATTTAAATGAGATGTGTTGTTGTTATCTTGCTGTTGAAATGAAGCGTGATGTTGTAAATTTATTTTAAAATGGCATTAAAGTTTCTCATATATTTCATAATTTCGCTGTGTCTCTTTTTATTTGTAGATACAATCGGCTGTCATTAATTTATACTCGTCAAGATCGAATTATTCAAATTATGGTAAGGAGGGTATTATTATAAAGAAATTAACGTTATAGTATTTTTAAAATATATTATGTTGTTGTCATTAGAATATGAAGATAAAGCCTAAATTAGTAGCCCTAAGCCCTAAACCCTAAGCTTAAGGCCCAAAGCGACTAAAATATAAAAAGCCTAAACCTTAAGCCTAAACCCAAAGCCCCAAATTTAAAGACAAACTTAAACCCTAAAATTTAAGCTTAAGACATAAAGCCTAAGGCATAAGGCAAAAAACCTAAAGCCTAAAAGCCTGCCTAAGGCCTTTATCTTAAGGCCTAAAGCCTAAGGTTTAAGACCTTATTTCACTGGTCGTTTTAACGACCTAAAAAACCTAAGCAACCCAATACCTTAAGAGTGAGCTAAGAGTGTTTTCACTGGTTACAGATAAAACCATATGCCAACCAATCAAAGGCAAGTTTTTACTGCGCAAGCGTCTACTTTAAGGCTTTAATGGACTACAGACCGATCAGCTGACATTTAATTGTAAACAAATAATTGTTGGTTGCACTCATCGTATTATTAAATATTTCGTATAAAAAATAATAGAAAGTTATGACTGTTTTTTCCTCATTAAAAGAGCCAGTCCAAAAGTCATTTTTATCTAAGTTTCAAAATGAAAATACATAAAACACTCAGTTACTATGATTAATACAGTTAAAAACAAAGAAGTAAATTGTCACTTGTGAAACAGTGATAAGTGAAACATTTTGATCAAGTTGTACAACAGTTTATCTCATGTGCCTGGCTGACATTCATTTGCCAAAAATGTTGGGAAATTTGTTCAAATGGCACAATAATGATTACTCTAATTCGTATATTTCTATACATACCTTGTCAATAAAACACATTGTGTTTCCTCATCCTGTCAGTTAGTTAAAAAATTAAGCTTTCTTAATAAATAAGTTTTAAAATATTTTTTTTAGACCATTCTTTAATAAACTTTAAATATTTTTAATATCATGCTTACTTTCAAGACGGTGATTTTGTGTTGCATCAAAAAACTTCTCTTCATTAATTTGTCATGACTTTAATTATGGAAAATTCACCACTTTGACTTGGTAGAAAGCATGAACTGCTGAATTTATTAAATGAATTATTTTTTCTTTCTTTTTTTCCCCTATACGACAACAGAAAGGGTGGAAAAGAAACATCTTTTAAACTATAAATTGAGAATTTTTAAATTATTTTTTTTCAAAGTTTAATTATAATTTACTTAATACTAAATTATTAATAGACTAAAAATTGTTTCTTTATTTATGTCTTAAAATTCATTTATTACTTAAATTCCTAAAAATATTAAAATTTATTGTCAAGGGAAGCACACAAGTGTACATATTTTTTATAATTATAAAGTATTTAGTAGTAAACTAATTATAAAATCCCACCTTTACATACTTAAAGCAAGTTAAATAAAAGAAAGTAAAAAGGAAAAACAAATTCACGGGATTAATAAAAATACAATCCACACATTTTTTTTTTTTTTTTTTTTAAATAAAAAAGTGAAAGAGTGTATTGTGTTTGTGGGGGAGGGGAGGGGGGTTCAGCATCATACAGTCAATAAAAATGTGACAAATCATACAATAACAATAATTGCACACTTTTTCTAAATTAGATTACTTGCTGGTCAACCCACTTTTTCCCATTTTACTGTCAGAAAGTATTATTTGCATATAGAGATGCATTGAATATTTGGTATATATTGATATTCGACCATATTACCAAATATCAGATTATTCAGCATGTCAAATATTTGGCTTGGCCGAGTTATCACACTGTTCAGTAAGTCAAATATTTTATTTGGCTGAATATCGAAATATGGTATATCGGCCAGACAGAATACTTAAAAAATATTTTTAAAAATCTCAAAACAACTTTAATTTTTAACTGACAATTAGTAAAAATATTTAGAATAATTAGAAATAGAATTATATTTAAATAAAAGAAAATGCTTTTACATTATTTATTTGGATTTTGAAAATTAACCCAAATGACAATTAACCATTTATGATGATTTTAATTTTTTCCTGACAAATAATCAATGCTTGATGTATTTTTTTTTCTTTAAAATTTCGTTTTGATATCAAAATATTTGTTTCAGAACATAAGAAAATTATATTCATTCATTTTAATTCAGAAAGGAAACTATCCTCTTCTTAAATAACAATAAAAAGCATAGATTATTTTTATTTATTTTGTGTAAAATTTACCTGTAAAAAGATTTTGTTTATCAATGAAAGTTTTTATGTTAAATATTAGGTGAAATTGTTTTAAGGTTTAACTTTTTATTACTTTCAAACTCTGAAATTTAAAAGTATTCAGTAAATCGAACATTCGGTGTTTGGTCTATTTGTTGGCCGAATATTTGGCATTTGGCCAAAATCCCTCTTTGGTGCATCTTTACTTGTGTATGTAATTCAAATCGTAAAGGGCAAAATTTGGAAATTTCATTACTGGCCAGTAAAACCAGTTTTATAAATGGCTACTTTTTTTATTTAAAAATACTAAACAAAAAAGTTGTGTTAAAACTTCTACTAATATTAATCTAAAAATTGAATAGCACAAATAAATATGCCAATATAAACATATTTCAATTAGAAAAAACAAGGTAGAACCCGTCAAATTTTGACGAAAGAAAATGTTTAAGAAGGAACTGTTTCATTAACTTATAATAAACCTACAAAATTAGTTATAGTAAAAAATGCATTTTATATTAGTACTTCTTACTCTTAAACAAACGATATTTATCGTCAAATTAACAAAATACTCTTTCTATAAAACGCAGTTGTAGAAATTATTAAAATTAAACTTTAATCGTATATGTAAGCAGTAAAAAATAATAAAGATATGTTATTATGATAAAGTTATCAATTAAGGTTCTTATGCTAGTATTCCAAAATGATAAAAAGCAAAATTTATTCAACTTTGACTCAATCATAAAAAAAATTTCCCGGGAAATCTAAACCAGCATCATTTTCATCATAACAAAATTTACAAATGTGCATTTCACATCTGTATTCACGTTTAAAAAAAAATTGGCATTTTAATTTGATAATTTTGATTCAAAACATGAACTCTCAATGGCTATTAGCTGAAATAGGTATTAAACTGCTGATATTATTTTGCGTGTAAATCAAATTTTGTAAATTAAATCAAAATTCACCGGGTTTTAGAACAGAAGATATTTAAATTTTCATTTTTTCCCCTTTTAATGAGAAAATGGCAACATAAAGATACAGCACTCAATTTTTTCCCTTTTTTCCTTTGCTTTAAATAGAAATGGAGTACTCCTGTTGCCACGATTAGAAAAGAGTTATTAAAAACTACAAAAAAATTAATATTTCAAAACCAAATTAAGATACAGCTTTCAAACAAATTTCATTTAAAAGTAAATTTTTTTCCCTACATGATGGTGTAAAAATTGAGAATGTGCTACATTAGGAAGTTTAAAAACTTTTGTAGCAAAAATTGCAATACCGAAATTCATTTAAAATTTGAAAGTGTTGCCATGCACAAAATGACATATGCATTACGCACAGATACGTTTGGCCTTTGTAATATAGATATAACAACATGTAACATGATGGAATGGAAGAAAGTTTTATTATCTCTTTCTAGTAGCCGCCAATTTTTTAATAGCCACTTTTTTTCATTCACTTGCCCTGTGGTCAGTGATTAATGCTAACTTTGACCTTTGTCAGATAGATCAATATGTAGAAGACAATATTTATTCAAATATACAACCATGTCTAATAGTAGTTACCATCAGGACACGGGAATTGTTAAGTAGCAACAGTTTTAAAACCCACAAATAATTTTGCATTCAAATCATGCACACAAATAATAATGTACTTTTAGCATCAGGTAGGTGGCTCAATAATGCTTCAGGTTGCAAAAGATTAAGATAATTTATGCATGCATTATTCTTATTTATAAAATACTATATTATGAAAATAGGGGGCGGTCCGATATCCTGTGCTAGATTTTTGGCGATAAATGTTTTGATCTGGCTTATGTTTATTTCTGGAATTCTGGGCGGCTTCTCAGCTTTAGGGTTGCATTTTTTTCGAAAATCGTATAAGAGGCAGGAGTGATTCTCATCCGAAATTTCCGAAAATTTAAAGCATCCTTTTCCGAAAATTTGAAATTAGGTTATCAGTTCCGCATAGTTGCCAACTTATATAGTTTTGTGCGTGGAAAAAACAATTGCGTAGAAATGCAAATTTCGTGATAGGATCGCCGAAATAGCATACATTTTGTCAATATTTCGTGGAAAAACGACGATTTCGTCAATGTTTTTGTAAACGAACTTTGTCGAAAGATCGATGAAAAATACGAATTTCCTGTGCGGATCGCTGAAAAAACAGCAATTTCACCAAATATCGCAGATAAAACGCTGATTTTTTCTGAAGACGGCGGGAAAACGCCGATTTCGTATAAAGATTGCGGATATAACGCCGATTTCGTTAAAAGATGGCGGGAAAAAGCGTCGTTTTCGAGAAAAAATCGCGTAAAAAAGCAAATTTTGTCTAAAGATCGTCGAAAAAACGCCGATTTCACTTAAAAAAACATGGAAAAACGCCAATTTCGTCAAAAGATCGCGGAAAAACCACCGATATTGGCAAAAGATCGTAATAAATCGTCGATTTTGGCAAAATATTGCTGATTTTGTCTGAAGATAGCGGGAAAACGCCGATTTTGTCCGAAGATCGCTGGAGGGGGGGGGGGGGTCAACTCACGACAACCCTCCCCCCCCCCCCCGCCGATTTCCGAAAAAAAAAATTCATCCAGAATCACCCCTGGTAAGAGGAGAGAAGAGCTTGGAAAAAAGATATCTTGAAGCTTATTGGTTCATTAGTATCACGTAAAAGGTTAGTCAGCTTAAATTTTAATTCTGTTAGGTAATTTCCCCCCCCCCCCCCCACATTGACATTCAGATGCGTTTGCTTGTGGTGCATAACGTCTTTTTCATTCTAATGTAAGTCTTGTTGCAATTGCTATTTTTTTTTCTTTTATTTTTATCTTTTTATCAGAATTTGCCCTAGCTGTTTAAAATGCTAACTTTATTGCTTAAAATTTAGATTTCTTTTTCTTTTATGACACCATTTTAGAAACGTAAGATTCAGCAGTCAATTTTGATGCACAAAAGACAAATTTGTTCTAAAAACCGATAAAGTGAACAGCATTAATGATCTCAAAAATTAAAATCGTTGGTTTAAAAAAATTCACCGGAGTGATTAAAAATTGACATAATATACAGCTCTTCATTTTTATCGTCAATGCAAGCTAGATCATTTAACAGCGGCTGCTGTGAATATTAACTGATTATGTGTCTTTGTGTGTAAATATATATTTAAATGTTTATCGCCGACAAAAGCTGGATAATTTTTTAACAACAGCTACCATGAATATTAACTGTATGTTTTTGTTGAGTAAATATTAATATTTTTTTATCTTTTATCGCCGACATGAGCTAGATAATTAAACAACGGCTGCCATAAATATTAACTGTTTGTTTATATTTTTATTTTTTTGTATGACACTTCCCTTTTTATGAATTACCGTCTTATTTATTGGTATTTATATATATATACTAGCGGACCCGACAGACGTTGTCCTGTCACCGACAGACGTTGTCCTTCCTGGCACCGACACCAGAAAATCAAAAAAATGTACTTAAATATAGTGATACGCACGATAAACACTACTCTCTTAATTTAATTTCTTATTACAATTATGTAAGGAAATTATTTTTCACTCTTCAGTATTTTTTGAAGTCGATTCAATTTTTGATAGAAAAGTTTATTTTTCTCTTTTTTGTTAAAAGTTAACGATTTTCTGAAGTCAGTTAATCAAAATTATAATACAGGTTATATTACTGTAAAGCACACACTTTTGATAGGAGCGGGGTTCGAACACGCGATCTCTTTCTTCGAGAAGTTGAGCTTAAATCTGGCGCCTTTGACCGCTCAGACATTCCGTCCGTACGCTATTTATCGAAATTATTCAACACTTTTAATTAACAAAAAAATCACTAACTATTAGGTTTTGCCTAATTACTAAAAAAGTACTGAATCAATTTCGACGAAATGTGAATCTAAACCATTCTCAAATCTACCAGAAAGCACACACAAAATTTCATCAAAATCGGTCCAGTCGTTTAGGAGGAGTTCAATTACATACACACGCACAGAAGATTTTTATATATAAAGATGAGCATTGAAAATTTCAGATTTTTGTGCCAAAGACATCTCCAAATTAGGAAAATGTGAATTATCTCACGAACTACTGGACTTAAACAAATTTGCTTAGTACCGTTCGATTCAGCATGAAAAAATACACGAAAATATGCTATCAGATGAAAAATAACTACAGAAGCCGATTTTTAAGGAATTTTTTAAAAGTTCGTTCTTTTTTATACTCATCGTAGGGGTGGAATTTTCGAAAACCCATTTTTAGCGGCACTCGATGTTATAAGAAGTATTTTTACCCCAATTTTCAAGATTATAGGTTCGGTAGATTTTTTTGTGCTGTGATTAATACGAAATCCGAACTTTCTTTTATATATATAGATAAGGATTGAAAATTTCAGGTTTTTTGCTCCGAAGACGTCGCCAAATCAGGAAAATGTGAAGTATCTCGCGAACTACTGAACTTAAAAGAATTTGCTTGGTACCATTCGATTCAGAATGAAAAAATACACTAAAATATGTTATCAGTTAAAAAATAACTACAAAAGCCGATTTTTAAGGAATTTTTTAAAAGTTCGTTCCTTTTTTTAATCCCTTTAGGGGTGGAATTTTCGAAAATCCCTTCTTAGCGGCACTCGATATTATCAGAAGTATTTTTACCCCAATTTTCAAGACTATAGGTTCGGCAGATTTTTTTTGTGCTGTGATTAATACGAAATCCAAACTTTCTTTTATATATAAAGATAAGGATTGAAAATTTCAGGTTTTTTGCTCCGAAGACGTCGCCAAATCAGGAAAATGTGAGGTATCTCGCGAACTACTGAACTTAAAAGAGTTTGCTTGGTACCATTCGATTCAGAATGAAAAAATACACTAAAATATGTTATCAGTTAAAAAATAACTACAAAAGCCGATTTTTAAGGAATTTTTTAGAAGTTCGTTCCTTTTTTTAATCCCCTTAGGGGTGGAATTTTCGAAAATCCCTTCTTAGCGGCCCTCGATATTATCAGAAGTATTTTTACCCCAATTTTCAAGACTATAGGTTCGGCAGATTTTTTTGTGCTGTGATTAATACGAAATCCAAACTTTATTTTATATATATAGATAAGGATTGAAAATTTCAGGTTTTTTGCGCCGAAGACGCCGCCAAATCAGGAAAATGTGAAGTATCTCGCGAACTACTGGACTTAAAAGAATTTGCTTGGTACCATTCGATTCAGCATGAAAAAATACACTAAAATATGCTATCAGATGAAAAATAACTACAGAAGCCGATTTTTAAGGAATTTTTTAAAAGTTCGTTCTTTTTTCTACCCATTGTAGGGGTGGAATTTTCGAAAATCCATTTTTAGCGACACTCGATGTTATAAGATGTATTTTTACCCCAATTTTCAAGATTTTTGGTATGGTAGATTTTTTGTGCTATGATTAATACGAAATCCTGACTTTCATTAATATATATAGCACTTTTAATTAGCGAAAAATCACTAACTATTAGTTTTTGCCTAATTACTAAAAAAGTACTGAATCAATTTCGACGAAATGTGAATCTAAACCATTCTCGAATCTACCGGAACGCACACACAAAATTTCATCAAAATCGGTCCAGTCGTTTAGGAGGAGTTCAATTACATACACACGCACAGAAGATTTTTATATATAAAGATATATCACCTTAAAAAAAAATTTTTTTTGAAATAATAAATGCATTTTTAACAGTTGTGAGCGAGATACTTTTATACTACAAGCTTAGGTAAGTTCTTTTTCTATATTATTGTATTATTATTAAATCTATTGTGTTATTTTTAAAACGGGGGGTTCAGGGCAGCAGAGTTCCCCTGACAATAGAAAAGTTTATTTATTTAGAATGCTAAAATTTGTGTTATTGCATCTAGGAAAAATTTTCAAGATGGCAGAAAAACATCATTTTTAAATCTTTGTTATTTATAAATCAATGATTTTACACACTTTTCTATTTTTATAAAATGGTGCAAAATCATTGATTTATAAATAACAAAGATTTAGAAACGATGTTTTTCTGCCATCTTGAAAAAATTACGGCACTTTGGCGCAAATTTTTTCGCCAAGTTTTCCCACCTAGCGCATGATATCGCACTCTTCCCAGTTATTATTTAGCTCGAAATAGATTAAAGTTGACAAAAATTAGACTAACATTTCAAACAGTCCATTTTCTAAGCTTACTATTCGATAAAATTTTATAAAGAAATATATGCAAGGGATATTCTTAGAGTGACATACATAAATTAACTCTAAAAACTTGCTCCGTTTGGAAAAACAACATAAGGATTATTTAATTTCAGAAGAAAAAATAATCTTTTGTCAGACATAAAAAAAAGCCTCAAATTTGAAAATTGTCCATTAGATGAATGGCGTGTTGGGTGTGTGGGGGAGGGGCAAACAAGCTTAAGAAATCACTTAAAAGTTTATTTCAAATTTATTTTCACGCTCATCTTAAGGGTGTATTCGAAAAAAAATGCTTTTTTACCTTCAACAGCTCGAAATTTTCCGATACAATTTCACACACATTTTTAAAAGTAGAAACATGAAACTTGCTGAGGGGATTTTTGAAGAGACGTACAAGGTACCGTGTGATGTCATTTTACGCTCCATTCATTCAAATTTGATTAATAAACAATTATCTTCTCAGTATGACACTTTTTTCGTTCCCAAATCTCCTGCTTCGGAAAAATCGGTTCAAAATGCCGTTTTTGATTGCTTTTTTTGCAATATTTTCTGCATTTATCAAAGAATCGACCATTACGGCACCTTGTGAACTTTCTAAATAAGAGAATCTGCGAGTTTGATGCATTTGAAAGCAAAAGTGAATTCAAAAATAAATCGGAAAATAAGCAGTTTGAATCGAAATACACCCTTAAATGCATAATTAAAATGGTAGCCTGTTGAGAAAATTTTATCTTCAGCAAAGAGTTTTATTATTATTATTATTATTATTATTATTATTATTATTATTATTATTACTGTTTTACTTTGAGCGAATTTTTCTCATACTTTGAAACATTTAAAATCCAAACCAGCATACATTGAAAACTTTAACTAATAACTTTAAACTTTAACTACTTTACTTATATACTTTAATTATTTTAGTTAAAAACATTCTGCATGTAAGCAGATATATAAATCTCATAAATAATAATAATAAACAAATAAATCTCTTCAGAAGAAAAAATATTCTTTTATCAGACATAGAAAAACGCCTCAAATTTTAAAAATGCCCATTAGATTAACAGGTGGGCGGGGCATGTGTTGGGTGTGAAAGGGGGCCGGGCAAACAAATGGGAGAAACCACTTCAAAAATTAATTTCAAGGTTATTTTCACAGTCATCTTAAATACATAACTAAAATAATTAAAATAACGAGAATTATAGTCTAAAACTAAGAATTGTTCAAAAATTAAGTATAAAGAGGTCATTAGTGAACTTTTTAAAAATAGTAAAGATCGTCTTATTTAACATCATTTAATGACATATTAATTAACCCTTTCCGGCACGGGCAAAATCCATGAAAAGGTTAAGACCATGGAGCTAAGAACGTATATGGAGGAGACATGTGTGACGTCACTTGAAGCTTTTCCTACCCCCCCCGTTACAACGCCGCGGCCGCCATATTTGACCTGGCTAAGCTGCCCTTTTCCCGTCTGCTACCGATCGTCGTATTGAGGAAGCTCCTCGCGGCGCGAGTCAACTACGGTAAAAGTCAAACATGGCGGATATGAAAGAGGGGGAAAGAACTGGTTTTTCGGCGTCAGGGCTCACCATGATGCTAGATTGATATGTCTCCTCCATATACCTTCTTAGCTCCATGGTTAAGACGAAATCCAGGGCAATTTTACCATTTCAGAAAGTTGGTGCCAATGAAGAAATCTAAATTTAAGAAAAGTAGCCCACTGTAGCCATGTGGGATTCCAAGAAACGAAATGGAGGTGCGAGATTACTATTTTTGAGCTTCTCTCTCCCTTCATTAACCAAAGAGTTGCTTGAAAAGAAAATTCTTCCCTGCTTTCCTTAGTTCATGTTCATTCATCACTGTCTCACTATTCATTCTCAGGAAAACTCAGCAGAATAAAAAAAAATATATATTCTTTTCTCCTTTTTTAGAGAATGCTTTTCTGTTGTTAGAAACGACATGATAAAGATTTTCGATTTATGAAGAAATCCACAAAGAATGTTTAAAAAGATTATAGAGTATAATTTTAATTAAATATACTACGAATAAAATGCCATTCTTCAAACTTAGTTTTAAAATTTGCAATACAAAATTTTATGGTATTAAATTTCATTTTAAATCTTGAAATTAAAAGAGTCAAGTTGCATTACTGTACATTAAAAAAAAAAAAAAAAAAAGTGTTATCGAACGATTCTTCATATTTCGATGAAGAAATAACATGTTGAGTTATAAACTTCTATTGTATCATAAACACAGTTTTTATCCTTTTCCGCGCTGTTGCGACCGTAAATTGAGTTCAAGATGTCAAATTGGCAGAATTTTCTGAAGCATCTGCCTTTATCAAAAATGGAAAAAAGCCGGAAAAATTTTTAGCAAGAATAGCTAGCAATTTTATGCTTTTACAAATATAAATTAAATTAATATTAAGGATACGTATTTGAAAGTGTACAGTGTTCATATGGGGTTCTTTCTGACATATATTAGGAAGGATTCTGTTTAGATTTGTGAACAACCTTAAGATAATTTTTAAAAATCCTGCATTCAGATAGCTTTACTTTCTTCTATCTTCAAAGAAGAAAGTATTGTAATCGAATTTTTTTTTAACTTCCGGTTTTCGACGGATTTACACGTTTTAGGGATCAGAGATTCCAGAAAACATATTTTTTTCAAAATGTCTGTCTGTGTGTGTGTCCGTATGTCGCCATTCTACCATCAAAAAGTGTATGGAGTTATGCATGGAATGAGGATAAGAAATGTTTATTAATATAGAATTAAGAAATATTGGCACCTATGCTATTTAATTAAAGCTACGAGTTTCACTGCATACTGTAAATATTGCGAGGAGAACTTAATGCCGGTAAGGGCGCTCACTCGCTTCAGAGATCAAGCCCGGTGTTTTTCGTACAATCATTTTGAACAGCATTTACTAACTATCACATGTTATGTAATAAAGTTACTGGTATGAGTTGAAAAAAAAAACTTTTTAAATATTAACTCAAGTCTAAATTAATATAACATTTAATAGCAGGTTTTATTACCTTTCATCCCAAGAAAGGTTTTCAATTTCATCCTTTGATATTACTAACTGAAAAAAGCATAAAGTTGCCCCTCGCCCCAAAAAAGAATTGTGAACTTAAAAGAAAACAACGTAAAGTTGATCTATACCTCGACATGCAAAACAATGTCATACCTGAATGCTAGGTAGATAATTTATTAAAATGAGCGAAGCGAATCCTCTACTAGGCCACTCAAATGACATTTTGTCGTACACTTTACAAAAAAAAAAAAAAAAAAAAAAACTATACAGTATTTTGACTTGAAATTAAACACAAATATAAATTATGATCTGTAGATTTGCAGATTATTTTTTTTACAGAAATACTTTTCGAAAAATTATTATCTTAATTAATTTATTTTACATGTTTTTCCATTACGAACGCATTTTTTCAAATAAAAAGTGAAACACGTACGTTTTCAGAAGAAAAACTTAAATCATGGGGTCAGTAATTATAGCTAGAATCATCATTAAATAAATAAATAAATAAAATATATTTTCATTATTCTGATAAAATATCTCAAAAACTGCTTTCAGATTTTCAAACTAGGCTCATTCCTTTAACTATGTATAGTTTCATGATTTCTTTTATGAAATGTATAAAATACTTTTTTTTGTTGGAAAATTACAGCATATTTTTAATGAATTAAAATTTGTGAAAATTCTCTTATTAACATTCAATTATAAAAGTATTTTTCTGTGTCAGGAATTCAAATACACAATTTATTCTTATTTTGTGAAATCATTTAAGCAGACGATATTTATGAATTTTAAAAGAATTACATTATGTTTTTGTGAAGTGGCAATAAAAGAATTGTAAACAAATAAAATTAATATTTTGTATAATTCTACTTCGAAAATATTTTTATTTATACCAGTTTTATATCCTAAATAAACAATCTGAGGAAGTTCTTAGTTATTTGGTTGAAATACATTTTAAAATTAAAATGCGCCGAAACATAAAATTACATTTTTGCTGCATTTAATGCAGCAAAAATAATTTAAAAAATATATTATTGCTTTCAAGTATTTATCTTATAGCATAATACTTCGCGAATCCAAACAAAGCATGGCTTTTGCTAGTATTTTTTCAAGCATTTGTTTACAAATGGCCGTCCATTCAACTTTGTCCTTTTATTACGTTATTTGTTTTAAAATTTTGATGCGAAGAATGAATGACTCCACCCCCCTTTTTAAAAATAATACAGCTAATTCGGACCCCGTTAATCCGGATCTCCAGATAATCCGGATCGATTTGGTCTTTTTTTTTTTTTTTCTTTCAAGTTTGAGAAACGATTGGCTAATTTATTTCATTAATTTATTACATTAATTTATTTCATCGTCGTATTCAAAATTAAAAAAAACTTTGAAATTTTTTCGGAAGAACTAAGCAAAGTAAACATTTTTACTGTCTGTAAATATTCAATAAGTTTAACATACAGGTGATTTTCTGTTAGTATGTTTTAATTTATTTCATTTTTTTTTCTAATTCTTTGGATAGTCCGGATTCGGTCCGGTCGCAATTAATCCGAATTATCGGGGTTTTACTGTACTTCAATCAGATTTCGAAGGACGTGCCACACTTACATTGAAAATTAAGATGAAAATTGATTGATAAATAATTTTAAGCTTCCAAAATACAAAATAATAATAATAGTAATAATAATAATAATAATAATAACTCCCGACACCTTTAATAATTCAATAATACTACATATATAATATATTTATACATTGATTTATTACATCACATTATATTTTTTAAATGCATAATATTTGTTTAAATTATTTTTAGTTTCAAATGGACTAAATTTGACCAAAATATTTAACCTATTCATTTCAAACAGTCCGTTTTCTATGCTTACTGTTTGACAAAATTTTATTAACAAAGGAATTTTCTTTCAGTAGCATACATAAACTTAATCTAAAAACTTACTCCTTTTAGAAAAACATCATAAAATCGCTCAGTATTATTTAATTTCAGAATAAAAAAGAGTATTTTGTCAGAAAATAAAAAAAAAATCTTCAAATTTAAAAATTGGCCATTAGATGAATGGGTGTGTTGTATGTATACCTGTTGGATGTATAAGGGAGAAGTAAACAAATCAAATAAATCGCTTAAAATAAATTTCAAATTTGTTTCTATCATTATCTTTAAATGGTAGCCTGATAAAAAACTGTATGTAAGTAATTTTTTTTTTGAAAGAAAATTTTTGCATACTAAAAAACATTTGAAATCAAACCTATCATCATTAGATAGGGTAACATCCCCAGTAATTGGCATGCACCAGTGATTGGCACATCTTACAAACATGTCCTAAAATAAGATTTAGATCCAGTCTTTTAAAAATGCAAGACCATATACCACTTATATGCTCATTTACGTTAAAGATTATAACTTTGATTTATGCTAATAGATGACAATAGTGCCTAGGAAAGAGAAACAGTTATGGCTTGTATGAAATTAGCCATTTTTGTTGCAAATGCTTCTTATTTGGCTTAAGGAAGGCATGCTTTTCAATTCATTATTATCTGATTTATATATATTTGAAATTTTAATTGACAACAGTTTTGTTTAGAAAAAAAAGGGTTACTTTAATTGTGTAAAAGTATTTTCGACACAAATATTTGGATTTCTGAATTAATGATAGATGTCGATTAATGGTGCTTCAATTTTGCTAGTTCCAAGTAATTGGCACCTATTCCAATTACAACGAATTCGCAAGAAATTTGAGATTAAACCACTTATTTTCGAAGTACTTTTAAAGTTATCGACTAATTTTGTTTATCATTTGTTTTTATTTGAAAATATGAAATATTATCAGTAATTGGAATCCATTAAAGCTTCATATGACAATTACTGGGGACAGCATGACAATTACTTGGTATTAATATAAGTATACTGTAATAATACTTGGTATTAATATAAGTATACTGTATTGTTTTAAATTGTTCACATTTCAGACTAATATGCTGATTTCTTACTCTCAAAAACCTTAAATATGGCATCTTCATCTACAGTAAATTCATTTAAAGCGATTAAACCCAATGGAAAATGCAAAGTTTTTAAAAAATATATAAACTTGTGCCAATTACTGGATCACAAGGTGTCATACATTGGTGCTCTAGGTGCCAATTACTGATGATTTCAACAACTTTTTATAAATATATTTTTATAAAAATACTTTTTCAATTTTTTTTGCTTTTAGTGGGCAAAATATATGCACAGATATGCATTCTTTGATTTAAAAATATTTCCAAGTAAATATCTTATTTCTTTGTAATGAAAATTGAAGTAAGTTTAAAGACAAATTCTTAATGTGCCAATTACTGGGGATGTTACCCTACTATGATAAATACTCATGTAAAGAAAAATTTATTTATAAAAGAAATATTGTACACGGGGAATAGAGGTTCACTAAATATTGAAATCCTGCAAAATAAATATTCAAAAGCATTTGGTAGCAATTCATTTATTATTATTATTATTATTTATTATTATTATTATTTATTATTATTATTATTTATTATTATTATTTTTATTATTTATTAAGCTCGTATGCAATAAAAAAAATTGAGGCGGTACTAAAAATTCTGGGCACGCCTCTAGTCATCGACTCTTGTTCTGAAATTGTAGAAAATAACGTTTATTTTATTTTACTTATTTATGTGTGTATGCTCAATACTACTTGATATATTGTTAACTAGCTGAAATTTTTGAGCCAATAGATTAGTTAAGCATGGCCCAAAAACCTTTCATTTTGTGAATGAATTAATTCAAAGTAATTAAAAACGACTTCGTTTTAAACATCTCTCATCCTACACGAAGAAGTTCAAATCCTTTAAGGTTAGAATTCCGAAGTTTCTAAGTCTTCATATTAATGTGATCTTTTAATTTAATTTGTCAAAATAAAATACTGAAAAAAAAATTACTATCATTTCGGTTAAATTATAACATTCCAAAATAATAAACAAAATAAAAGCATTAATTTGTGCTCACATCGAAAGTTTAATCTCGTTTAAGAGATTATGTACTTAAATTATTTTCTCTGCTTATTGTAGAGAATGGTGAACATTAAAAGAAAAATGACGCCTTTTAATATTTAATAATCAAATAAGTGGGGAATAATAGAAAAAAATATAATATTTATATCAACACTTAAACATAAAATACAAAGAATAAAGGAAAATAGTAAAAAAATCAATTTCGTTGGCCATGAACCTAAAGGACAAAAGAAGATATGCTCGGCTATTTCGTCGAGAACGGCTGATAAAATTCTAAATATCTAAATCGATGTTATTAAATACAAACTGCCTTTGGTGGATCAAAACAGTAATTTCTCCCCACGAAGACTATCGCAGCGCATGCGCTATCCCAATTTCGGGTAGCTAACTTTTGGCGAGCTTCTTAGATAAAGCAACCTTTGAATTTCAGGACATTTGATCATTTTAGGGATACTTTGAAGGTGAGCTCGATGGCCGAACGGTTAGAGCACTGAGCTTGCGAAAAAATGAAGTATTTGCGGAAAAAGTTTTGTGTTTGAATACTTTAAATATTCTAAATATCGTTCCAAAGTGATTTGTATATATATTAAACAAATGAAAAAAAAAAAAACAAGTATTCTGAGAAAGTATCCGCATACGCGTAAAATAACTTCTTAATGTTTTACTTTTTTTTGAAAATTTTAGAAGTGAGCGCTTTGATTATTTACGTAATTCATCTTTTGTGTTTTTATTATGTGTTACTTACCTATCTGTTTTCATTAATTTATTTTGGGGGAAGTAACACATTTCGTTGATAATGCTTAGAATATGCAAGGTTTTTTTTTCTTTCCTTTTTTTTTCTATAAGGCAGTCATTAACACTGCAAATTGTTAAAACATAATTAAATTTATGATGTGTTTGAAATAGTTTTTATTGTACAGACACATTGTATAGACTTTAAAGCAAGCATATTATTTAAAGTTATATTTTTTAGGTGCGTTCGTAATTATGTAAATACGTAGCACCTATTGTTGTCGCTCAGTCTGTCCGTCTGTCCGTCCTCATATAACAACGCAAAAACTACCCTACCGAATCGTTTGAAATTTAAAATACATAATTATTACAGAATTTTGTCGAGTCATTTCAAATTTTATGAAAATCGGATGGATAGATCAATTACAGGGACAATCAAAAGGATTCCGTTACATTACGGTCAATGGGGAAAAAAAGTTTCAAATGCATTTTAATCGTTTGAAATTTAAAACATATAATTATTGCGTAATTTTGTCGAGTCATTTCAAATGTTATGAAAATCGGATGCATAGATCAATTACAGGGACAATCAAAAGATTCCGTTACATTACGGTCAATGGGGAAAAAAATTTCAAATGCATTTTAATCGTTTGAAATTTAAACATATAATTATTACGTAATTTTATCGAGTCATTTCAAATGTTATGAAAGTCGCATGCATAGATCATGTACAGGGACAATCAAAGGCATTCCATTACATTACGGTCAATCGGAAAAAAGTTTCAAATGTATTTTTATGATGTTACACTCATTCGAACATAATAGAATTGGCATGAATCTATGAAATATATACTAAAATATGCATTCTGTACAATCTGTGATGCAAAGAATTTTTATTATTAAATTACAGGGTCACACAAAAGTATTCCACTGCATAATGCTACACGGGAAAACATTGTTTGGGACGTGTTTTAATTAAATTAAACTATTTCACATTTTATGAATAAGATATACGTTGCTGAGCTGTAATAAGAATTACTTTCTGCATATTTACAGAAACACAAAGATTTCGACCACTATACTGTATCCGAAGTACGCTCTACTATATCAACAAGATCTGAATATTTTTAAAACTTCGTTATCGTACGAACGCACCGTATTTGCTACGTTCACGTGCAATTTCCAACTTGTTTAATTTTCAGCAAGTTTCGTTATGTAATAGGACTGATACTATATCCAACAGAAAATAAAATAAACGTTTCTCTATTATTCTAGAGGATTATTTTCAAAAAACAATCTCAGATATATTTTTTTTCTTTTACGAACGAAATGAAAAAATCATGCTTGAAAAAGTTTAAATATAGAGACGCTGTATTTAGTTCTGCGATACTGAGGCCATCAACTCCATCCCACGTAGAAAAAAAAAAAGATCTTTTGGAGAGAGCACAAGATCAGAACAATATCTGCATTTTTTTCATTTTATTTATAGTAAAAAACATCTTAAGAATTTGCACTTCTTCGGACATTTTAGTTCTGAAAATTTTAACTGCAGCAGACATGGATGATTATAGAGTTATTGTTATTCCTTTGCAAAACATGAATACTTCAATTATTCAATCTTATAAATTAAAAATTCTAGAATACATTCGAAGTAATAATTTTCCATACCGTTTGAAGATATGGTTTCCCTATGAGACCAAAAAATAAATAAATAAACAACAAAAACTATAAAAAAAACAGTACTCTTTTTACAGAATGAAGTGCGGGTATGTTTTTAAATTTTTAGAATATATATAATCGTTTTTTTTTTTTTGCTCCATTTTTCACCGAAATAAATTGTAAAAAACTATCTAATAATAATTCTTTGGTTATCTTAAAACATATTTTTAATTGATGAAAAGCGGTGCAATTATTTTTATAAGAAAAGAACTTTTTGCAATATTCAAAAACTATACATTTTTCTTAATAATATTAATATAATTTATATCTGCATTCAAAACGTACGATGCCCCGCCTACTTTATGTAGCTACATTTACTGTCGTGTGCGTTTAATTTGAATAAATACATATCATTTGATGATAGGCGGAGTTAAAAAAAATCAGCGAGTGCGGAGTATAGATGTAAAAACGTATTAATAGGTTACAGGATAATTATTGTGGTTTTAATAGCCAATTGTGGTCTTAATCCACAATTTAATACTGATACCTTGATACTTTGGAAAAATTATTGTTCACTAAAGAGCTATTACTGATAAAACAAATCCATTAAATTATATTAAAATGCAAGAATATGCTTTTAAAAATTTTTCAATCTGACATCACATTTTATTTTTCTCAGATAATTCTTGACTGTTGTTAACCTCTTTTAAAATTAATAATTTAAGAATGTACGACTCTTTTTTTGAAATGTTCGAAAATGTCGTTAATTTTTTCTACTTTTTTATATGTATGCTCAATGCTACTCGATAAATTGTTAACTAACTGAAATTTTTAAACCAAAAGATTAGTTCAGCATGGCACAAAAACATTGCAGTTTGTTAATGAACGAATGAAAAAGGAATTCATTTTAAACATGTCTTATCCAACTTGAGAAATTCAAATTCTTTAAGGTTAGAATTCCAATATTTTCAGTCTTAATATTAATGGGATCTTTTAATGTAATTTGTCAAAATAAAACTAACTACTATGATTTCGGTAAAACTATAACACGTTTTTGTACATCATTTAAAAAGAATAAGGAAAATATAAGCATTAAATTATATTCGCATTAAAATATTGTCGTTCAGGAGGGTTTTTTTAATTATTTTCTCCGTTTATTCTAGAGAATGCTTAACATCAAAGGGAAATGACACTTTAAAAGATTTTATAGTTGAATATACCCAGGAATAAATTAAAATAGAATATTCGTGTGTAATAAAGTTACCAGGTAAACCACAGGGTTGAAAAAAAGTATTCAAGTACGTTTTCCATCTATTAGTATAAATCGCTGAAAGAGAAATTTAAACTTATTATGCGTTTTCTTGCTAAGCTAAATTACCCCGTTTTGTAGTATGTATATCAACCAACAGATCAAATACAGGGTTGTTCAAAAGTATTGTGATATATAATTTTGCTATAGACAGTAACACCTTATTTCCTTAAATAACTAAATTTTGATAAAGATTTCAGGATATATTGGAAAGTGTTTCATAATCCATGCTTGAAGCATGATTTTTCTTGTTTGATTAATGTTTGCAATCAATGATCCCGGAAATTGTTTGATTTCTGTTTCTTATATATATATATATCTGCTGCATTAAGAAAATGAAGCAGATGTATGTAATTTAGAAAAGTAATCTCCTACGCTAAACAAAATTACCTATTATTACTAAAACATTGTTTTTCAAGAATTTTGTGGTGTAAGTTTTAGTTTAAATTTTACATTAAAGTAGTAGTCGATGAGTTGTTACACTAAAATTCGTAAACTGTTTTAATAGGGTAAAGGAAATATCCTCTGCGTTTTGTATATACTATGCATGTATATTGAGATTTCTTGTAGAATTTGTTAAAAATTATTTCAATTAAAAACACTTTAAGCACCTCACAAAAACTGGAATTTCTGTAAATAATTTTTCTGTATCATAAAATTTATAACAGATGTAAATTTTCCATTTTTCATTTTTGGGTGAAAAAAGTCCTGGCCAGGATTCGAACCATTGGCGTATTGGCTGATGCCGCCAATGCTCTACCAACTGTGCCATCCCGGCCACGAACACTGGAGGACTATTAGATTAATTTTTAAACACGATTATTCAATCGGTAAATTAATTATAACAGATGTAAATTTTCCATTTTTCATTTTTTGGTGAAAAAAGTCCAGGAAAAAATGGAAAATTTACATCTGTTATAATTAATTTACCAATTGAAAAATCGTGTTTAAAAATTAATCTAATGCAATTTCGTATGCAGCGATTTTCTGCTGTTCCATATATTGACCTTCGATTTATTCAATTGAGCTGATCCAGAATATCAGACCAGATAAAGTGATCGATGAGGTTAATTAGGTGAAACAGTCCTCCAGTGTTCGTGTCCAGTATGGCTCAGTTGGTAGAGCATTGGCGGCTTCAGCCAATGCATCCCTGGTTCGAATCCTGGCCTGGACTTTTTTTCACCGAAAAATGGAAAATTTACATCTGTTATAATTAACAGATTGAATAATCGTGTTTAAAAATTGATCTAACATAAATGTATCTATATTTATAAAATATACAATCATTACCAAGAGATTTGAAATATTTTTATCGAAATAAATCATATTGAAATAATTATAAAACATGGCAATTAGAATTCTAACAGTTTCATTGGATGGACTAGTCTTATTCTCGCCAGTAGGTGGCAAGGCTGGATAGCTCCGCCCCATTTTTCAAAGTAATTGTTTCAGCAGATATCGAAAGGCGTTCCACACTTTCAGAATGAAGTAAAATAAAATTTCATTCATAAACAATCAAATGCTTCCAAATTATAAAAGCTGTCGAAATAATAACGGAATAAAATCTTTACCATATTTTAGAGTACTTTTAATAAATTGGATAGAACTTTCACCATAATTTCCATTCTTAAAAACTTGGAACAAATGTAGTATTCGACCGTTGTCCACAATCTTATTTCCTTGATAGAGCCTATGAAGATTTTATACTTAATTTTTAAACAATTCAGGATTTAAACATAAACAACAACAAATTTTTAAACTGAAAACAAACATTATTTGTAAAAAAAAAAAAAAAAAAAAAAAAAAAAAAAAAAAAAAAAAATTAAAATTGGAGAAGGTAGAGAGGAATTCATAATTAGCAAATAATGAAATACAAAAATTTTAAAACAGTTAAATAAAGCAAACATTAATTTAAAAACGTATACATTCCAAATTATAATAAAAAATGTTTCAGATATTATACATTTGTCCCTTTCCAGCACATTGTGCTCAGTCCCCCCCCCCCCCCCGAACACACCTAATTTTAATTCCAAAGGATATAGCCGGGTTTCTTAGTAAAATATGCCCTTGAGTCCACCACATCGAGTCCTACATGGATCGATACCCCTAAAAAGAAATTCATTTCTCCCCAGTTTTAAAATTCTATCTCAAGACCATGAGGGGTAATGGCCCTAAGTGCCTGTTTTGGAAAAGAGAGCATTGTTACGAAACTACTAAGCAGATTTCAATGAAAAAAAATAAGGGATGTAAAAAAACCACCGTACGAATGTTTGACAATTTTTTCAGATTTTTCTAAACAAAAGAACAAGTTTTCTAACATTTTTTCTGTTTTTAAATGTACATTTTAATTAAAAATAAACTGGAATTTCTGAGTGACCACCTTAATTTTTTTGCATGAAATACTATGAGACATGATGCATATTCACTATGAATTTGAACTTTCTACGTATTGTGCATCATATTAAAAAAAGGGCAAAATCATATTCTGGCGTAAATATGGGGCGTGTCTCGGACAAATTTCACGCCTTTTTTAAAAAATACCATGTGAATTAATATGTGAGATTTGATAAGATATGATAAGATGGATATGTCTATACTCTGTCTTCATTTATGGATGTTGAGGTTTCTTAAACTATTTAAATTATTAGAAAGCGACTAATGTGGACTTGTATAAAAATGATTTTTTTTATGTAATGTAAAGCAAAAGCTAGCAGATCAGGAGCCTCAACGTTATTTTTGCAAATCACTGTTTTTTACCAAATTTTGTGTAATATTTAACTTTATACAAACAGCAACTGGAAATTTTCAAGTAAAATAAATATTTAAAATGATTAAAAAAAAAAATCATAGGAAGTTTCAGAAATTAGATGCTCTAAATTGATTATAATGTAATCCAACGGTATTATAAAATTCTGATAAACTTCTTATTATGATATATTTTTAGATAAAAAAGTAAGTTTCTTGAGCAGGGCTCCGCCCCTATGAACCCCCCGTGATCTCATTGAATTTACATCCGTAATTTTTAATTGATTGGGCGAATGGTAAGAATTCATCTTAAATTTCATTTTATACAAAGATTTTTAAGGGTAAACAAAAGTTCAGAAAATCCTTTTATATTATTCTAATTAGCAGGTATTTTTTTAAACCTACTTTCCACAAACATCTGTATTTGATGTATTAGTAACTTATCAAAATGTAAAAAAGTTATCTATTTTTTTTTTTTTTTTAAATAAAAATTTTATATCACTTGAGAGAGCTTTTACAAAATTCAAAAGAAATAACATCGACATGTTTCAGATCCGTCTAATAAAGTTCATAATCATAGTAAAAATTAAAATAAAATTCAAATCGTTTCATGGTTCGGAGTTATATAATTTCGATTTTTTTTTCTCAAAAATATCTTTTATTACCGTTCTATAATACTTAGATCTCAGATCTTATACAAATACCAATCCTAATGCATTTGAGGGGTTGTGCATCCCCCCCCCCTTTATATCTTTTTTATCTGATAAAGGAAAAAAATGGATCGAATGATTTTTTAGAACGTAAATATAAAAGATATAATGCAACAGATAAAAGAATGAATTTATGAAATGGGATTTTAATAAAAGAAATTTTTTGACAGAATAATGATTTTTAGAATGAAATAAAAGAAAGAAAGAGCTGATTAAAGGCATGGAATTAAAATAATTATTTTAAGATGCTATAAAAAGAAAGAGGGAAAGTTAAATATTATAAGAAATTGTAAATAATTAATTTAGAATTAAGACACAAAATTTTTTATTATTACACATATATATAGAGTGGGAGAGAAAAAAACAATAATAGACAAATTACTTTCTCAAATCACGAGATGATAAGTTTTCCAGCTACTTACTTAATTAAAAATTTATTTTTGTTTCATAATTTAGTAAAATTTTATGTTTTTAAGAGAAATATATCCAGCTTTAATTTTATTCATTTATTTGTTAACCATTTAAGCTCAAATCACGAGATGATAAGTTTTCCAGATACTTACTTAATTAAAAAATTACTTATGTTTCATAATTTACTAATAAATTTTTATGTTTATAAGAGAAAGATATTCAGCTTTAATTTTATTTATTTATTTGTGAACAATTTAAGCGAGTTTATTTTATGTTATTTATTTACTGTTATTTTTTTTTTTTTTTTTCGGTACAATAAATTGGAAGCATGGGATAAACATAACTGTTTTAAAAACTAAAATATTAACAATATTTATTCTTAAAATTTCTGTCATTAAATAGTACGAAATTGTAATTAATAAAATTAGTGGAATCAAAAAGATTTAAATGATAAATCAAACAAACTCTTCTTCACCGTACGCAAATCAGTTGTGTGATAATTTCAAAACGACTTTCTTTCTTTTATTTTTTTTTCGATTAATTAAATATATAGTATTTTGGACATCGTATAGGCAATCTAGTACTATGTTATCATTCTTGGTTTATTTTGGAAAATAAGAAATCGAGTAGCATAGTGGAATGTTTTCAACTGTTTTTCTTACAAATAATATAAAATTCATTTAAAAGATATGGAAATAAAATTTTACTTACAATAACAGGGTAGTAAAATATGTTATTTCACCAAATATATCATTGATATGCTTCAGATAAAAGTGAATACTTTCTAGTTCACATGCGTATGTATAGTTATTTAAAATTACGAAGCATGTAAATTAGTATTTTTACATATAAATTTAAAACAGCATAAAAAAATTATTTATGTATATTTTCTCTTTGGGAATTAGATACGGAAATTATTTTTAGACTTTTTGATTTCTCTCTTTTTCCTTAAAGTGAGAAGTTGGGGGTGGAGCTTTAAAAATGTGCTTGGTTGTATCATGGTTTTAGAAGTGAAATTTGTGAATAGGGGGGTTGGGTGAATTGCAGGATATAACATTCAAGAGCGTGTACGAAATTTTTTTTCTTACATTCTGTAAACCCAGATGTAAAACATCCATTTCTGTAATTTCAGACTCCATTAGTAAAATTCTGTTTCAAAGAGTTAAAATATTTCTCTAGTCTTTCTTTTCTAAGGGCTCTATTCTAATCTACAGAAGAAAAGAGAAGTAATAAACATAAGCTTTTCTTAGGCAGTTCCAAACTCTCATATATAAATTCCGTAATCTTCAACCTTGGACTTACATAGACTCATACTCATTTAAACCAACAGGGAAGTCAAATTAATTAGGATGCACGTTAATTTATATTTAATCGGCTGTTTGAATGTTTCAACCGCGGATTCATGTAATTTCAACAATATCAACAACGTACAATCATGATGATGATACTAGGATTTTTACCGAGGAGCCTGGGACCTATGTCCCACATCCCCGGATACAGAGCAGATTTGAAAATAACCGTGAGAATAGTCATTGGCAGTAATGTACAATTAAAATTCAGGGTAGGTAATCATACAATCATGAAAAGTTTATGTTTATCAACTAAAACTATTTTCGTGGAAAGTTTCTGGTATGAGTTTTAAGTTAAAGTAAGCGTTTTATTCATTTTGATTTACAGTATTCAAAATATGTTCATTCACATGAGCATGGTTCTAAGTGCTTGTCTACTATTGGCATCAATGAAAATACTGAGCATAGTTAATTTGTTTATCACTGCAGTAAATTTCTTTTTCTTATATATGTTGGCTCGATTAGAGGTAGTGCATCTGCTTCTTAATGCTTCGCACGATTGGCCACATAATAGCGTAACGTACTGACTCATTGAACGTAGAAATGCTTACATTTCAGAGGGCTATTTTATGCATGTTTTACAGCATTAAATGGAGATTGCTTTACATTTTTGTGCATTTGTCAATTGCACTTTTTATGACAATATATATATATTTTTTATTAATTCATTTATTTTTCATAAAAATACCCGATTTCAAAGTTTCCAAAATTTTTTAGACAAACTTAAAATGTTATAAGCATAATAGTAATTTTATTTTCATAATCTGCATACTCCATTTATTGTGCATAAATTATTTGAAGATGATTTGTCTAATCGATATTTAGCTATAATTATATTTATGACATCCGATTTGAAATCCGATCACTCAAGAATGCCAAATGACGGCAGTTTTCAAAACATTTTATTTTCTCAGAAACTATTTTATCGATCAGTTTAACCCTTTAATGTTCATTGTTTTCTCTATGAAATAACGAAATTTTAATTCATATATGCACTAACGACACAGGAATTTTAATTTTTAAAAATTCATCTTATTATGTATGTGAAAAATCGCTTTTTCTTATATCCAAATATATTTATTCGCAATTATCGGTGTCATTCATTAATTTCAACATCTTAGCAATGAAAATGATTTTTTAAAGGGTTAAACAATTGCTGGTGATCATATCTTAATAAAAAAGAACAAAGACACGCAGTTTCATTAAAACCTGTGACAGTGGGTTACAGGTTTACCTGAACTGCCATTGTGTAACTCGCAAGGCGTATTGGGAAAAAATTAAAATGATTTGTAGCTCTGCCTTAAATCTATTTTTTCCCCTTTTTTTTGTTTTTTTTTATGTATATGTTACAGGCCAAACCCGATTTTAGGCCAAACTAGATTAGCCTAGGCCGAACTAGTCTATCCTAACGCCCATCGGATAAACTAGTTTTTCCTAGGCCAAACTAGTCTATCCTAACGCCCATCGGATAAACTAGTTTTTCCTAGGCCAAACTAGTCTATCCGAACGCCCATCGGATAAACTAGATTTTCCTAGGCCAAACTAGTTTGGCCGAACGGTCATTAGGATAAACTAGTTTAGCCTGCTATTCATTGGTTTGAACTAGTTTATCCTAGGCCGAACTAGATTGTCCTAGGCCAATTCAATTTGGCGTGATATTTTTTAATCTAAAGACCGCCACGGCGCCAACTTTCTAATTTTGATCTATTTTATCCTAGGCCGATGCAGTTTGACGCGATTTTAGCTCACAGACTATCAAAGCCTGAGAGCTAATGTGCTCGCAGATTTTGTGTGTGTGTATGTAACCATTTACGTACGTATAACCGTATGTACGTACGTGTGTACGTAATGCGATAACTCCTGATAGAAATATTCAATTTGCTTCAAATTTTGGACATAGATTTATCCTGATAATGAACTTTTCTGATTAGTTTCAGGGGTTCATTGAATAAGAATAAGGGGAGGAGAACAAAAGGCTAATCCGCACCCCCCCCCCTCCTTAATTTAGTTTAGTCAGTTTTCCATGCAAAATGATCAGATTTTATTAAAATTTTAGGTATAATATCATTTTGATAAGGTACATTGTTTACGTATAAAGAAAGGAGCAATGGGAGGTAACACTCTTAATTTATGATAATAGGTTTTTCATAGAGAATTTACCGATTTGTTTCAAATTTTGCATGTAGGCTCCTTCTGATAAGGCGTTTACCTGATTAATTTGGGATGTTCTGAGTTTAAATATAAACGTAGAACGGATTTTTTTTCAATCAGATAGAGACTTTCGGTTTTATGAAAAGATTTTTAATTCGTAACAGATATTGGTTTTTGCACACATCACTTCAGGCGAAATTGTTCATATTAAGAAACTAAATATCCGAATCCTTTTAAAAATAAGAAAAAGCTTAAATAAAGCATGACACTTGAAATTTAGGATGGGGGGTAGAGTAAGAGGACGCTAGATTTTTTTTAAAGCTCAGCACTTTTTAAGGTTTTAGCTGATAATTAAATATTACCTTTATTTGAAACTTTTAGAAACATAATAAAACATGATGTTAAATATTTAAGAAAAAAGATGGCGCGACAAATACCACTATTCTCTATTAGTAATTTTTGTAAAAATGTTAAATTCTTGTTGGAACTGTTTGAAAGTTTGTGATAGTTTATAACACATGATAAAAATTGTAAAAAAAGTCCCATTACGAAAGGGAAAGAGGGGGGAGGGGCGAAAAAAATCAGGAAATATAAAGGAAATTCTAGGTTGATCTAGTTGAAACTTTAAGATAATTTATGACACATGATATAAATTTATAAAAATATGTTCCGCGTTTAATGCCACTATTGACGAATAGTGATTTTTGCAAAAATCTTAAATTCTTGTTTTGCAGCACCACGACATCGAGTAACATATCTACTGATAGATTGTTTAACGGAGTTTCCTTCATATACAGTTTTGTTGGCAATAGGGTGCGCTCCCTGGTGATGGAATGTGGAACTAATATAACGCGAGCACCCTGGTGTTGGAATTTGGAACTAATACAACGCGATCTAGTTCAAATAAGCTGGCTTCGCCTGCTATTGGGCTCTTTCTTTTATATGAAATCTCAAAACGGACGTATGTTAAGCGAACGAACCTCGAAGAGAAAGAAACATGATGATAAATATTTAAGAAAAAAGATGCCGCATCGAAATATCACTATTATCTAATAGCAATTTTTGTAAAAATGTTAAATTCTTGCCGGAATTTTTGAAAAAACTGTAACAACGTCTTTCAAATTCTAACTCAATCTGATATTTGATGAAAATCTGTGTATTAGTACTATTTGAGATTGAATTATCGCAGAAATCATAAAAAAACTGCATAGAAGCGCTATCTATTGAGCCATTTACTCTAAGAACAAAAGAATATTAATTTATATCAGGGACTAACTGAATTTGAAGTTTGATAAAAATCCGTGCATTTGTTCTTGAGATAGAACTATTGCGATAATTATGAATAATGCCACATAGCAGCGCCACCTGTTGCACGTTTTACTTCAAAAACTAAAAAGTACTTTTGTAATTTTTATATCAAGGACTAACATAATCTGGAGTTTGATGAAAATTAATGCAGTAGATCCTGAGATAGAGCTATTGCGATAATCACGAATAATACCGTATAGCAGTGCCACCTTTCGAGAGATTTACTCTAAAAACTACAGAATACTAATTTTTATCAGAGACTTACTTTGAATCTAAAGTTTGATGAAAATTCGTGCATTATTTTTTGCGACAGAGCTATTTCAGGAATCGGGAAAATTGAGCACAACGTTGCCACCTATTGAGCAATTAATATAAAAACGTAAACAGAATTAGTTCATATCACGGATTTACTGAATCCGGAAGTTTGATGAAAATCCGTAAATAAGTTATTGAAATAATGTTGATGCATATCGGTAAAAATGCAGTTTAGAAGCGCCATCTGTTGAACGATTTACTTGAAAATATAATCAGAATCAATTTATATCAGGGACTATCTGAATATAAATTTATATTAAATTCCTTTCATTAGTTCTTGAGATGCAGCTATTGTAAAAATTGTTAAAAATGCAGCATAGCATTGCCATGTTGAGTGATTTACTTTAAAATAGAAACAACACCAACTCATCTCATGGACGAACTGAATCTGATGTTTGATGGAAATTTGTGTATTAGTTAAGATAAAGCTAATGCGTGATTCATAAAAAAATTCAAAACACCAGCTCCATTTGACGAGCGATTTACACCAAAAACTAATCAGCATCAATTTAGATCAGAGACTACCTGAATGTAAATTTTTATTAAATTTCGTGCATTAGTTCTTCAGCCGCATCCCTACAGCTTGCGACAGCGTATAGCAGGTGTGCTGCACACATACTGCCGAATGCCCTCTTCCTTTTCGAACGAACTTCGAAGCGAACGAAATTCAAATCGTAGCAAGCGTGCTGAGTACGCACCGCCGAATGTAATCCCCCTTTTTGAAAGAGCCTCAAAGCGAACGAATTTCCAACCATAACCCCGCTGCCCACGCCAGTCAGATAGCTGGCGAAGCCAGCAAGTTTTAACTAAGTAACGTTATATTAGTTCCTCATTCCAACACCAAGGAGCTCACTCTATTATTAACAAAACTGTATCTGAATGAAACTCCGTTAAACAACCTAATAAGTAGATATGTTACTTGAGGTCGCGGTGCTTTAAAAGCTAGAATTTCCGTTATATTTCCCGATTTTGTTCGCAACCACACTCTCTTTTACGCCGAAATATGACTTTTTTTATAAATTTATATCAAATGCCAAAAACTGCCACAAAGTTTCAAAATGTTCCAGCAAGAATATAACATTTTTACAAAAATTACTATTAGGAAATAGTGGTATTTCGATGCGGAATCTTTTTCTTAAATATTTATCATTATGTTTTTTTCTCTGCGAGGTTCATTCGCTTCAACATACGCCCGTTTCGAGATTTTATATAAAACAACGGGCCCGATAGCGGGCGAAGCCGGCTGATTTGAACTAAATCGCTTCCAAATTCCAACACTTGGGTGTTTGTGTTATATTAATTCCACATTAGTCCGTTATATTAGTCGCTATATATTAGTCCGACGTACGTACGTACATAAGTATGTACATACATACGTACATACATACATACATACATACATACGTACATGGTTACATACACACACACAGAATCTACGAGCACATTAGCTCTCAGGCTTTGATAGTATGTGAGCTAAAAGCGAGTCAAATTGCATCGGCCTAGGATAAATTAGATCAAAACTAGAAAGTTGGCGCCGTGGCGATCTTTAGATTCAATAAAATCACGCCAAATTGAATTGGCCTAGTACGGTCTAGTTCGGCCTAGGATAAACTAGTTCAAACCAATGAATAGCAGGCTAAACTAATTCATCCTAATGACCGTTCGGCCAAACTAGTTTGGCCTAGAAAAATCTAGTTTATCCGATGGGCGTTCGGATAGACTAGTTTGGCCTAGGAAAAACTAGTTTATCCGATGGGTGTTCGGATAGACTAGTTTGGCCTAGGAAAAACTAGTTTATCCTATGAGCATTAGGATAGACTAGTTTGGCCTAGGAAAAACTAGTCTATCCGATGGGTATTAGGATAGACTAGTTTGGACTAGGCCAATCTAGTTTGGCCTAAAATCGGGTTTGGCCTGTAACATATATATTTGTAAATATTTAGGTGCGATACCCTCGCAACGTGAAGGTAAATAAATATATGGGACATGTTCAATCGTCAGGAATATTTCACGCACACAATTATGTATAAAATAATGTTTGATACTACTTGGTTGTTCCGTCGACCAAAAAACTGTAAGATTAAATGCCAATAATGGATGATCGTGAATGTAAAATTCAATAAAATTAAGTACGATATACGTGTTTAAAACGTCATTAAGTGATTTTTATTTTGACTTTTTAATTGTATTTTTATTAATATTTTACTGAGTATTTGATTTTTTCGTTATTAAAATTGAAAATTATGTCAATATTTATAATTTGGCTATGAGTTTGGTGATTTGTGTACTCTGGCGAAATGGGATAACCAAGTAGCACCTTTTTTCATGCATATATTTGTTAATATTTACATGCCATACCTACGCAACTTGAAGCTAAATAAATATGTAGGACATCATCAACAGTCAGGAATATTTCACGCACACAAATATGCATTAAATAATGTTTAAAATAAATAAATGAATGAAATAAGATAAACATTGCTATTGCAGAATGAGCTATAGATAAGTTTTTAACTTTTTAAGAATTTATACCACCATTTTTTGGACAATTTTTCACTGAAATAAATTGTTAAAAACTATCAAATAATAATTTTTTAATGTCCTTAAAATATATTTGTAATTCATGAAATGTAGTGCATTTTTTTTTTTGGTAATATTCAAGAATTGTTTTTTTCTCAAATGATATTAATACAATTGACAGCTACCACAAATTTCATAATATCATCATAAAATGAACTCCTTGGATCATTGTGAATCCAAAAAGGTACATATCACCAAGTCCCCAGAGATGAAACCAAAAACCCTAATTTTGGCTTCTGGTTCAACGACTATGTATTCAAATGTACCACGAAGACGATGCTCCGCCTACTTTATGCAGCTAGATTTTCTGTAGTGTGTTTTTATCTTGAACAAATGCATATTATATGATGATGGGCGGAGTTTAAAAATAAAAAAGACAGCGAGGGCGGAGTATAGATGCATACTGATAGTGTTTTAGATTTAGCGTTTACTCAAGAGTAATTTTTGATAAAACAAAGTCAGTAAATTCCATTAAAAGGCAGGAATGTGCTTCAAACTAATTTCTTATTTGACATCGCCAGACGCCCTTAGCCAGATAGTCGTTGACTGCTGATAACCTCTTTTAGAATGATTTGCATTAAGTTTAGTTTAGTTTATTTTGTGTCGATCGATTATCTACCTATCGAGTACCTACCTATACCCAGGGGAAGGAGTGCCCTTCGTGGGTGATTTAAGGGAACCTAACCCGTATTTACGCAAGGTTAGAAGAAATATCCGAACGGCGCGATTGAGTTCGAACCCCGCACCAGCCGTCTACCAGTTAAGAGGTCAAAAACCCTCGGCCACCGGTTATATATATATACATAAATCAAGAAACATTTTATTCTTGATTATGTTTTAAATTCAATTCAAAACTCGCACAAATACAACCCAATAGTAGGTAATAATTATTTTTTCTAGAAAACTATTCTGGTGTAAAAGATAAAATAATTTATCAGTAATAAACATTCCAGCGTATTGATAAGTATCTACTCAGTTCGTTACAATCAATATCTGTAAATCTGTGAAATTCCATACCACTTACAGTACCACAATATCTCCACTCTCTCCACACACAAATATTTTTTCATTATTTAAGGAGTATTACTGTTTTAAATATCGCAAAAATATATTTTTTAACTGATCGATGTTAATATAATCTACCATCCAAATATTTAACAATTTGAAAAATACAATAAATATCTTCTTCCTTTAATCTTATATAGATTAATTCCACTCGACCCCCCCAAAAATTAATAAAGCATATATATTAAAATAACAATTACACTAATCTTTTAGCCAAGATCAGTTTGTCTTGTTTGAAAGCATATAGTTTAAAGTACACTTAACGGTATGGTAGTATCTTTTGTGTAGTTTTTATTTATTTTTTTTTATTTGCAAAGTAATTTCTTAAAAATTCACATTAAATAAACATTTTTATGAAGTTAAAATTTTACGGTAAAAAAGGGTATATAAAATGAACAAAAAGAATTTCAAAAAGGCGGAACAATAATTGTTGTCACACTTAATTGCAGAATTTCTGTGATTAAATAAGATAAAAATTTTTGGTAATTAAATTTGTTTAAAAGAAAAAAAACACTCACCACTAAGGGATAAAAAAAACGGTATTTTGTTTTTCAGGAGGACAGTCAAGATGAGAAATTTCGGAATAAGTTAGGGGAAAAGAGAAAATAAAACATTAATTAAAACTAGAATTGACTATTTAAAAAAATCTCAGAAAATGTAGCATTTTAATAAAGATTGGAAGTGAACAATTTAAAGAATAGAACATATATTTTTCATGAAAGACATTGAACAAGGATGCTTTTTCTCCAGCATTTCCAAGAAAAAATAAAAATTTTTACACTGCAATTTAAAGAATTTCAGAACTACTTATTTCTTGATCGTTACATTTAAAATTGCATTCCTATTTGTTGAGAATTAATATTAAATGAACAGTTTTATAATGGGAAATACAGAACAATTTTTTAATATCAAAAAAGCTATCGTTATTAATAGTTCATGAAAAACCCTGAAAAAAGGATTTATTAATTTAATTTCTTTTTTAACTGATTCAGTCAGTGAAAAACGCACTGATAAATTCGTCTGCGCGGTCATTGATTAGAAACATTCCCCAATCACCTCCACTCCTTTTTTTTTAATGTATTTTTCGATAAAAAACAGATGAACTACCAAATGCTGCAATCATATGGCAACCATGCCACCTGTTCTGCCGCCCCTCTCTGGACGGCGTTAGTCTAAATACGAAATTATGAATGCATAATTTTTGAAAAATTAGCGAGGAGAACTTAATACCGGTAAAGGCGCTCACTCGCTTTTATAATTGCGAAATGGACTTTTCTATGAACTCGAACGGCATTTTAATACAGTAACATATTATTCAATAAATTTACTGGTATGAATTGAATATTCTTTTTAAAAAATGTCGAGTTTAGTTTAATTCTTTGAGAGGCAAGCAACAATGGCTCTGTAATGTAATAAATTCTCAGCGGGAAATCGAAAAGTTTTGTATTAAAATAGGAAAAAGGAATTTTTAACATTTTGCAGTCAAAGTTCAAAATGTAAAATTTCATTAAAAGTTTCCGGTAAGAATCTCGTTTAAATTACGTAGGATAAGATGTATCCCAATTAGCAACATTCAATAGAAGGGTTAATTAGTTTTTACCCAAAAAAGCAAAATCGGTGAACTCTTCCACTGTGAAAAAAAAAAAAAAAAAAAAAAAAAAAAAAAAAAAAAAAACCGTCTGGAAGAAATAGGCTTAACTTTATTAATTAAACTTTTTAAAATTCAATAAATATATTCTTCCTAAAATCGTATATAAATTAGTTCCATTAGACCAAAAAAGTTAATGAAGTATACATCGTAAATAAATACAAATTTTATGCAAAATACACAAAATCCAAATTTTTTCAACTTAAAAGACATGTTTTTTAATTACATAAACTTTTGAAACTAGTAGTAAATAGTGGGGATCATTTACCAATTTTAGAAAGAAACCTGTTTAAATAAAAGACAGTGCTTTGAGTTTATATCAGTTTTATTAGTGTAAGTAATGTACAATAATTGCTGACTAAAAAAATCATTAAAATACACATTTTCCTTACTACAATTAAAACTTTATTATTAATTAAATCTTTCCTTTAAATAATAATAATGTATATGTGTGCGTGCTTATTAATTTTAAATATATAATTCATAATAATGATACGATTATCTAAATACAAAATTAATAACATTTTATACAAAAAAAAAAAAACTTTTTCCTCCTTTAAATACAGCTCGAACAATGATCATTTGTTTTGAATGACACCGTTTGTACAAATCGAAACATTACATGTTTGTATGTTTAAAACTGAACTAAAGTTACTTTTTTAAACATTATTAGTTTATAACGATTCATAACAGAAACATATTATTTTTTGGCCTAAAATCGTATCCAGAACATGCGACTTTTTTCATTTTTTACTTACTCATCATACGTAGTATAGGGTAAGTCTTGCAATCGTTTTGAAAATCGAAAATTTTTTTTGACGGATTTACACGTTTTAGACACTGGAGATTTCGAAAAACATATTTTTAGAAAAAAATTTCTGCCGTCCGTCCGTCTGTCTGTCTGTAAACGCTCTATCTCCCGAACGAATTGAGATAGAGACTTGAAATTTTGATTGTACTTAGTATGTAAGAATAGGACGAAGCCTATTTAATATCAGTAACCTCGATTATCCGGAACTATTTTTTTCGGACTCTCAAAAAATTCGTCCGGATGAAAGGTATATAAAAATTTTCGAAATTTTTTATTTTAAGGAGTGATCGTAAAAGACAATAAAATAACACAATTTTTGCATAAAAAACGAAGTTGATCGAATTATGAGTTGCCGAGATATCTGTAATCCTGTTTTCCACATTCTTCGATTTATCATGACCCTGTATTTCATTCCGATTTCATTTCAAAGATATATTTTGATTGGAAATAAGACGCTTCATCCGACGCAGTAAACTGTTAGTGAATAAGATTATTATTTTTGGAGTTATAAGGATGTTTCTTTTTCTCATTTCAGTACTACTCGAGTAGTTAGGCGTGTTCTATAATTTATCGAAAGAGATTCATCAGCAACTCATTAATACAGCATTACTATGCACAATAAAAATATAAATACACGTTTAAATTTTGTTTTGGAACTGTAATCCATTTTATAAATAGTTTTCAAATGTATTATTTTCATATGTTATATATGCATATATATGATGGGTAAGTATTACGGTGGCCCCCAACGACTAGTTTTACCTTGAAAAGTAATGTAAGAGTAAGAAAATATTAACGACAGTAAAAATGTGCAATATTATGCTGATCATTAAAAGCCTCAATTGATTAATCTGTATTCATATGATTCTAGACACTGTAACCGAAGAAAGACGAGAACAGCTCCTCGTTCGATCCTCGTTATAGAATAGTGATTCCGATTTCGAGTGGCGGTATCTTTTCGACCACGCCAGAATACACTCCCAGCTTCTTAGCTTCTATAAAAATAAAAATTATAAACATGGAAAAAAAAAAAAAAAAAAAAAAAAAAAAAAATATTTATTTTCGTTCAGAATTGCTCGTACAGTATAATTTTTAACAATATTGGCGTGAAAACTCATGTTTTGCAGAAATTCAACTATGCCGAATTGGGCTAAAACGAAGATTTTAACTACTTTCTGGGTCGGGCCAGTAATTGTTTTGTATGGAGCAAGTTGGACAAACTTAGTTTTTTACCAAATCGCCCCCCCCCCTTTTTTTGAACAAACTTAGTTTTTTACCAAATCGGGCCCGGTGCGAGCGTAATTTCTTCTTTTTTTCTATCAGTCGATCCGATCCATACCTGAAAATTTCGGATTTGTTTAATTTCAACAGAGATATCTCCTTTATTGCAGCTTCAAATAAGTATATTCACGTTACTCACCTTAATAATTAGAATAAGTCATATCTTGCTAAACATATATCGGTTTTAATAAAAAAATTTTATTTTACTTAAGAAAGGTGTTATAATAATTAAAAATAAATGACATTGACATGTGCCGGATCGTTCTTATAAGATCCATAATCATAATAAAACTAAAATTAAATTTCAAAACATTTCACGGTTAATACAAAGGACACGCGACAATGAGATATAAACAAAAAAAAAAAAAAAAAAAAAAAAAAAACAAAAAAAAAAAATGACGCGCTCTATAATAAAAAAACTAATTTAAAATAGACCATGATCTAAAAGAATTTCTAACATGGTTCATCCCATTCAAGCTCTCACGAGTAATTTTAATTTTAATTTTTTATTATGATTATGGATCTTATTATACGGATCCGAAACATGTCAATGTCATTTATTTTTACTTATTATAGCACCTTTCTTAAGTAAAATAAAAATTTTATTAAAATGTTTATATAAAAGGTGAATCTTTTAAAATCTGGTTGATTTAAAAAATCTATTGGATTTAATAAACTTTTTATCATACGTTTTAATAGTTGGCTAGTTGGTTAGTTTTATTACACATGGCTTTTAAGTAGGAATAAAATATCAGAGTTTATAATGCATGTTTTTCCCAAATGATGAAAATATTTAACAATACGTATTTAATCATTTTTAAAATAACGTAATATCATAATAAAATAATTATGAAAGAAGTTTAATTATTCAAGCGGAGCGACCAGTCACATTCCCCTCTTTGGTGCAATGACTGAATAACTCCGCCCCCATTTAAAAAATAGTATTTCAACCAGGTTTCGAAAGGCGGCGCCACAAGCATTTTTGCCGATCCCACCGAAGCTAGCATAGGGGAGAAAAATACGGGCTTCTGATTGATTGAATAATTTTGCTTTCCTTCATTTTTGAGTTTACGTTTATTTAATCATCAATTTCTGTTTGAAAAGCTTTTGAAAGCTGGATTTTCCTTCTGTTTTTACATATTTATTAATAGATAAAGAAATAGATAATTCGGAATTTATAATTAAAGAAGTTAATCAGGATGTTTAACAATTGTTCTGCATTACTTTTAGAAAAATAAAATAAAAATGGAATTGCCATTTCTTCTTTCAATTTTTTTTAAACATGATATGCACATATATACACAATCAGAACAATATATTTAGAAACAACAGTATTTTCATTTTACGGCGTCAAACTCAATTGTCCTATATTACCTTTTAAAAAAATTGTAATTTCTTCTTATTATTTTTATTTTAATGATATATCCATATACGCTCCTAATACATAGCATTCAGGATGATCTATTTGCAAACAATTTTTCGACCAATCAGAAGCCCGTATTTTTCTCCCCTATGCTAGCTTCGGTGGGATCGGCAAAAATGCGCGCCACACTTACGTTAAAATTAAGATGAAACTTGACTGACAAATAATTGCAAGTGAAGAAAATACTAACGGCATGAGGCTTTCACCATATTTCAGTTCTGTTTTAATAATTCAATAATAGGGTAACATCCCCAGTAATTGGCAGGCACCAGTGATTGGCATATCCTACAAAAACGTCCTAAAATAAGATTTATATCCAGTCTTTTAAAAATGCAAGACCATATACCAGTTATATGCTCATTTAGTTTACAGATTATAACTTTGATTTATGTTACTAAATGGCAATAGTGCCTAGGAAAGAGAAACAATTATGGCTTGTATCAAATTAGCCATTTTTGTTGCAAATGCTTCTTCTCTGGCTTAAGAAAGGCATGCATTTCAATTGATTATTACCTGATTTATAGTATATTTTCAATTTTAATTGACAACAGTTTTGTTTAGTTGAAAAGAGTTACTTTAAATGTGTAAAAGTCTAAGTTCCAATTACTGGTGATTACAGCAACATTTTATAAATATATTTTTATAAAAATACTTTTTTTAATATTTTTGCTTTTAGTGAGCAAATTAGATGCACAGATATGCACTCTTTGATTTAAAAATATTTGCAAGTAAATATTTTATTTCTTGGTAATGAAAATAGAAGTAAGTTTAAAGACAAAACCTTAATGTGCCAATTACTGGGGATGTTACCCTACCTCTGCAATATTATAATCTTAAATGATAAATTTCAAAATACGAAATGCATCATTAAATTTGTATACATTCTATTTTTTCTTCCGCTAATTGAATATGCAGTATTTTGGACATCGCGTAGGCGATCCAGTGTGTTATCAGACTTGGATTGTTTTGGAAAATAAGAAATCGAGCAGGATACTGGAATGTTTTCAACGTTTTTCCTACATATAAAATTCATTTAAAAGATAGGGAAATAAAATTTTTATTTATAATAACAGGGTAATATGTTTTTTTTTTTTTTTTTTTTTTTTTTTTACTAAATTTATCATTGATAAGCTTCGGATAAAAATGAATACTTTTTAGTTCATATGTGTATGTATAGTTATTTTAAATTTAGAAAGCTTGTGAATCAGTCTTTTTATATATGAAATTGAAACAGTACTAGGAAACGATTTTTGTAATTTTTCTCTTGGGGAATAAGGTCCGAAACTTATTTTCGGAATCTCTGTCCCTCTCCTCTTTTTCATTAAACAGGGAAGTTGGGGGTGGAGCTCAGAATATATTTGTTATAACATGGTTTTGGAAATGAAATATGTGAATAGCGTGGAATTGTAGAACATAATCCCCAAAAGCGTGTACGAAATGTTTGTTCTATAATCTGCTAACGAGTTCTATCCAGATGTAAGACATCCAGTAGCTAACTATGTTTCATCCATAGATCATAAATAACAACTAGATAACGGATCCCTTTGTTCTCTTCGGAAATACTTGAAGCTGGAATGGTCCAGATTTGGCGAGAGTTTTCCTTGCCAAAAGGGTGTCTTTTTTGGCGATTATCCCTTCTTGGCAATTTTCTGCTTTCATTCTCACAATAAAAGAACGCAACGTAGTCGAAAAAGGTCTTGGTGGCTGGTAGGATCGGCGGGAGAAACCGGTTTGGCGCGCATTCGCCCCACCATCATCGTTAAAGAACGGACTTGGTTTTCTCCCTTATCCACAGTAATTCGTCTACAGTGACGTCAGCTGTTCTTTCTTTATGCTTGATGATATCTAAAATATATCGGTTGACACATTGTCTCAAAAAATCCTCGGATATTTGTTCAGTAGCTCCGTCCCAAAAAACGTCTTTCAATAAGTTTTAATAGTTTTTATACATAATTTTATAAATATTTGTAAGTACAACCCAACGCAGAATTTCGGCATTTATTTATAACATTCGGACAGATAAAAGGAATTTTTTTTTTTTTTTTTTTTACAAAAAAAAGGATAATTTTCTGACAAACATAAGATATAATTTGTATTTTTGTAAATTTTTTAATTACATTTCACACACTTTTTACGGTTAGAAAACTATACAAAAATTCCCATTTATGCATCTTTGATCTCTATATAAACTCAATGAATGACATGTAATTCGGTTCAGTAGTTTTTGAGAAAATGAGGTTTTTAAAAAATCAAAAAAAAAAAAAAAAAAAAATTTCATTTTACAAAATATTAATATTTATAAGGTGATAAAAAGAGAAATACATTGTCAGATAGGTGGGCGAAACAACTGGGGGAAAAATCAAGAAATTTGATTGAAAGGTATGTTTCCATCCTTATCCAGCTGTGCCCTTTGAAAAATTAATTAAAATTCCAATAAAAAAGATTATAAAAATTCACAGTTTTATTCCCTCATCTAACTAAAAACACGTGTGTTTGATATAAGTTTCATATTTTAGAAAAAAGTGCCCCTAATCTAACGTAGAAGCACTTTTTTCTAAAATATGAAACTTATATCAAACACATATGTTTTCAGTTAGATGAGGGAATAAAATTGAATTTATATAAATTTTTTATTGAAATTTTAATTAATTATATACCTTAAAATTCTTCACATACCTTAAAATTCTTGTTCACTTGTTTTGTAATTTTTTTATGCACATTTATATTATTAATGTTGTTAAAAATATTTTGAATTTATAATTAATGATTTTGATTTTTTGTATAAACATGTTTCGCAAAAGTGGTTGAGAATTAAAAAAAAAAAAATCCAGATTTTCTCGAAAATTGAGACAAAGTGAAAAGGAAATATCAATTACAAAAGTTTTGAGCAATTTTGATTTAGTGTGAAATGATACCTTACGTTTAAAATTTTCCTAAAATAGAGGAAGTTCGGAAATGTAAGCATCTTGATGTACCCTGGGACATCAGGACGATAAGGTTATGAACGCCAACAATATTTTATGTCGAAGTATAAAATTACCAGGCAAATGCACTTTAACCACTCACCTGATTCCTTGTTTTACGTTCCATAAATCGAAAATATGGGTAAACGTAACTCCTTTTAATCTAAAATATTCGTAATATTTATTCTCAACATTTCTGCCTTAAAAAATTGTAATTAAAAATGTTAATTTCGTTGAAAAGCTTTAAAGAACGGATCAAGCAAACTTTTCATGCAAGTACATCATACGGGCAAATCAATCACGTGGTTAACTGACAAAGGTAATATATGTACGCAATAAATATATTTTATTTTAATAACTATCCATCAGTGGTCAGCATTAGACGAACACTTAGAGTTATGCTCATGTACTAAATATATTCATTCCACTAAATAGACATATTTAAAAAAAAAATGTTTTAAATTAAATTTCATACCAGAAAAGATATTTGAAAATAGAGAAAAGTAAAAAATTTAAAGGGTGTTTATAATGCTTATCATGAAATTCCAATTTCAAACTGTCGGCCGCTGACTAATGTGTTCAAGCGGCAGATAAAATGCTATTAAAAGGTGCAATTCGTTGTGGTCGATCACAGACGTCAGAAGTTGTCATCGGTACCACAGAATAATAGGGGTACCGTAATTTCCGGCCTATAATCCGCGGCCGTGTATAATCCGCAGTCGCGATTTTTAGCCTTTTTAAAATAATTTTAGCAGATAATCCGCACCGGCGTATAATCCGCGGATTATATCGCTACTATTCGCGTTTGTAATGACCGAAAGGTGGCGTTGTATAGACCTGATAATCGTTTTTTACGTAGTGCTGTTTGTTCCATGCTGTAGCATAGTGAAACCCGTTTAAAGAGCTATTTAAAGTGCAATTTTTTATCTTTTTTATTTAATTAAGGGAGATAAATTACAAATATCGACAATTTTAGAATTTCTAGATGCTGGAAAATGTAGTAATTGCTTTAGAGAAGCTGAAGCAATTATTGATTCAAAGAGCTTAGTAATGTGCGGCATTAAAGAATGCAAAGAAGAAGAAATAGAGATTGTAGGCTCGTGTTTACAAACAAGTCAAACAAAAGGAAATCCCCATATTATTCCAGGTTTGCTAGTAAAGAAAACAAAAATTTGAAAATAAATTTTTTTTCTTGCTCTTGCAAAGCTGGAGCAAGCGAATCATGCAAACATTGTGTTGCTGTCATGTTATTTTGCCATGAGTAAGTCAAATGTACTTTTTTATATTATAGATCTAAACTTTGTGTATAAAATTTTGATTTTAGATAATTTTAATACAAAGAACCCAACGTTGCATGCGTTATAGAACTGTTTATTTATTTATTTATTATAGAACTTTTTTTATTTATCGGCCTTTTAAACACTGATTTCAGCGGAAGATGCTCACGGTATCAGTTCTATTTCGTTTCAGACTTTGTCCGCGAGAGGGCGTCTATTTCATTTCAAACGCGAATACGAGGATTACTCATTGTTTTCAATATTCGAATGTATTATTAATAAACTACCCTATTTATTTAGTCACTGTATTCAAATGATAATTATAAGATAATTGAAAAAATAATTATATAGTAATTGCAATTTAAAAACTCAAATATTTTTTTCTTTGAATCTTATATTTAAAATGTTGAATGTTTTGTTAATACAAATAATTCTATACAAATTGCTGTTTTTAAATCATTTTCAACATTTTTTTTTTTAAAATAACATTCAATTTAAATTCTGAAGTGTTAAATAATGCGTTTTTTCAATATAATTTTCGTATCCCTGCAAGTTGTGAAATGAAGTTGCGATCTACGTCAGTTTTACTGATTACGACGATCGATATTTAATCGAATTAATCATTATCGTATCTTAGTTCCAATGCAATATAACTTTTAAAGGCTGTCTGGTAATGTTTATAATTTGCGTAGCAGGATAATTTTACCGCATAAAATTATTATTTAATAGTTCTTTGTTCTTTGCTTCAGCTAAAGGATTGAGTTTGCCATTTTTGAATGAGATGAGTTGAGAAACATCTGTTGTTCACAGAAACATGTTGCCAAAAGGCTAAGAAAATATAGCATAAAAAGTGGAAGCCACACCTATTATACGTCTGTATGTATACGTCTGTATACATACAGACGTATGTATTACACATATATTCACATATATGTGTAATACATTCATTATATTCATTCATCATTATATTCATTATATTCACATAAGACGTATGTATACGTCTTATGTGAACCAATCACGAGCAACTCCATGTACGGTCGGTAACAAACAAAAGTGTGACAACTGTTTACATTTTTATAAATTCCGGTTGAAACTGGATATGCTTGGTGAAATCCAATTTAAAAAAAAAAAAGTCAGCAGATAATCCGCACTGGTAGATAATCCGCACTTAAAAATTTTCAGGTTTTTTGACAGATAATCCGCGGATTATAGGCCGGAAATTACGGTATTTGTTTTGTCTGTGATCGGTACAACACGGAAAAATTTGGATGTGTGTATGAGGTACCTTCAAAAGACTTTCGTCGTGACAATGTCATGCCTCAAAAGGAGTGAGGGGTCTACAATAGGTAAGAGACACAATTGAGTTTGGATGGATGTAGCGCCTCAGTGAACGGCTGTATGCTGCTTAATCCGACAACCCGAGGTTAGGCTTAAGGGAGTCCCGTTATTGTCCCGTATTTACTATATTTTCCTATTATTATTTTATTTATAATGTCATTATTGTCGGTCGTCCCAAAAGGGGTTAAGAGAGTGGTTATTGTCAGGAAGGAAAAATTCAATTACATAGTTCTCGGAGGAGCGAAAGGAAATTACTGACAATTGAAGGCGAATGGATGCACTGTTTATGTGATTATTACATATTCTAAACATTTTAGTTTTTCTTAAGAAAGGTGTTATAATAAAAATAAAATACATTGACATGTTTCGGAACTGTCAAATAAGTTCCATAGTCATAATATAAATAAAACAAAATTTCAAAATATTTCTCCGTCAATACAAATGACACATAAAAACACCAAGAAACACGCGCGCTATTGTAAAAAAATTAAAAATAGACCATGATCTAAAAGAAATTCCAACCTGGTTCATCCCATTCAAGCCCTCAATTTAATTTTTAACCCCCTTTAATTTAATTTTTTGCAATAGAGCGCGTGTTTTTTGTTATTTATATCTCATTGTCGCGTGTCATTTGTATTGACCGTGAAAAATATTTTGAAATTTTGTTTTATTTATATTATGACTATGGAACTTATTTGACGGTTCCGAAACATGTCAATGTATTTTATTTTTACTATAACACCTTTCTTAAGTAAAATTAAAATTTTTATTAAAATGTTTATATAAAAGGTGAATGTTTTAAAATCTGATGATTTAAAAAATCAATTGGATTTAATTAACTTTTTATTACATATTCGTTTACGGAAATAGTATTGTGTAGAAATAATTTATTGCACTTCTAATAAAATTGATTTTTGAAAATATTATTAGATTGTAAAAAATTTAAAACTAATGTTTATCTTGAATTAAAGTTCTGTGTGTACAGAGAAAAAAACAACTCTTTGGAAATTTTTGGCGGGAAAATTTGGTAATTTTTTGAAAAATTATAAGATAAATCAGGATCAGTTATTCAAATTATAAAGCGATTTTTGGTTGATATTATTCATCTGAAAAATTATATTCACAAGATACTTAGTATTGTTATATGGGTGATTCTACGATAAGAGGTAATTTGTACGGCAATCCGTTTAAAACAGATTTTTTATGCTATATGTTGCTATTTTTTGCAATGAATCGCATCATCTTAATATACTTTATTAAATAGCACCACGGTTGAATACCTAATTAAAACACATTTTTCTGAAATTTCTTACAAAGTCTAAAAAAGTCTCTCTCCTGGCATGTCCCTTTGCCGGTTTCAATTTAACTTTCAAACAATACATATATTTTTTCCGTCAGATGCTTAGCTAAGGTATTTTTAATTGGAATTTAAGTAATTATACTTACGTATTATAAAATAAAATAGTTTTGTTAATTTCAAATAATTTTTAAAATTAACTTTTGTCTCGCTTTTTTTGTGTTTCTACCCTGACAATTTTCGTTCCGCTGAAACAAATATAAATTCAACGATGGCTATATCGGAAGTAGCGCTAAAGGACATCTATTGGCTTGAAGTTAGCAATACTAAACGCGCAAGCCATTTAAGTGTCGCCAATTTTAGTTGTTGCGACGCGACCGTGCTGTGTAGTGGTTTCGCACGGTGATCGTGTATCTCCCCTGGTAAGTCATAAAACTTATAATGTTCATTTAATTCAATTGCATTTACTGTCCTAATTAAACAATGCGGTAATAATTAAAGTGAAATACACAATTAACCCCAAAACTTATTCAGTCAGTTAAAAAATTTGAATTTACATGAAAATGTCTCTCCCCTGGCAAGATAACTGCCAGGGGAGCGAGTCACTGACCAGAAAATGTTATAAAATATGTATAAAGTTACTTGCCCTTATATGAAAAAGTAAATAAACGGGACAAAAATAACAATTTAAAGGTTTTTGATCAAACTCTTGATCAACTCAAACTTTTTTTTTGGCCGAATTCTCTATGTTTTTGAACCTCTTATCGTAGAATCACACATATATGACAAAAGTTTTGTCTGTCGATAAAGTAAACTTTTACTATTTTCATCTTCCCGTATAATCTCCCCCCCCCCCCCACTTTTACATGGCATCGTGATCAGCTCATTTATTTATTTTGCAACAAAGTAATAAACAGGACAGTTAAAAATAAACAACTTAAAAATAAAAAGGCAGAATAACTTTAGTATATCAAAGTATTTTTAACATTAAATGCTTGCTGAGATGCGGAGGGTTTGTAGAAATCTTATTTATTCATTTTCATTGCACATTACGAAAGGTAAGAAAATATTTTCAGAACGTTAAAGAATTTCAAAGCTTTATAGGCTAGTGGGTGTAGTATGTGTGTGTGGAGAGGGCATAAGATGTATGGGGGGAGGGTATATTAATTTATAGCTTATGTAAGGCATATCAGAATTGTTTCTACCTGCAGGTATTCAGTCTTAGCTAAAACCCCTATAACAGCAACTTTTATTACGTCGTCTTGAGACAACAATGCATAGTAATGCTCTATTACTGAATTTCGGGTACTAATTGATTATCCAATCGACAATTTTGACGTATAATGTAAAACGCCAAACTGTTAGCAAATTATACAAATTGGCATAATTTTTACTTTAAATAACGAAATAAAAAAAATAGTAAAAGATTATTACAAATAGAACTGTGAATTAAAAACCACTTGATGATTCAACAAACACATGTAACGTGTTTAATGTCAAATTGATGCGACATTTACGTTAAGCCGTTATTGGCATTTAATTTTACAGTTTGGCGATAGTTTTTTAGTCGTCGGGTTAATCAAGTAATACCGATTTGCATAAAGAAACATCCTTATAGCTCCAAAAATGATAATTATGCTAACTAACGGTTTACTGCATTGGATTAAACGTCTCATTTCTAATAAATATATATCTTTGAATTGAAATTTGAATTAAAACACAGGGTCATGAAAAATTGAACAGTGTGGAAAACAGGATTACAAATATCTCCGTAACTATTTATCAAATCAACTTCATCCTTTATGCAAAATTTTGATTTTTTATTGGATTTATATTCATTTCTTAAATTAAAAAAAAATTTGAAATTCCTTTTATGCCTTTCATGAGAACGAATATTTTGAATGTCCGAAAAAGAAAACAGTTCTGGATAATCGAGATTACTGACGTTAAAAAGCCTTCGTCCCCTTTCTACATACTACGTGCATATCAAATTTCAAGTCTCTATCTCAATTTGATCGGGAAGTTGAGCGTTTACAGACACACAGACAGATATACAGACAGCCGGACGGCAATTTTTTTTTTCTAAAAGTATGCTTTTCGTAATCTCTAGTGTCTAAAACGTGTAAATCCCTTAAAAAAAATATTTTTTTTCGATTTTCAAAAGATTGCGAGACTTTCCCTATATTACCTAAGATGAGTAAGTAAAAATATAATGTTTAAATTGTTCATCGAATTAAAAGTTTCGTCAATATTTTATAAAACAAATGCAAAAAGTAGATTTAAAAGAATTCTAATTTATTTTCGGCGCTTAAAGAAAAAACCTCTCCCAGCTCTGCGTAACGATTACGGTATGAAGAGGCGGAGTTAATACATCAGGGAGGAGTAATCACAGGCTGTGACGTCAACACTTTACATGATGTCGCGAAAGAGATCGTCTGAGATAGAGGAAGAAATCTACCGTTAATACGTGAGGGAAATGAGGTTAAAGACACTAGCACACAGTCGCTCCCGTAAAGATAAGGAATTAAATTTAAAGTATATCGATTAAGGCTGAATGGTATTAAAAAAAATACAATTATTTACGCACTGTGATGTCATCTCACAGTGCTGAAATTTAAACTTAACATAATATTGATAATTATGAATCAAGAAACAGTTGCTTCCCGATTCTGTAATATTAAATCTTGATGCATTAAAAGTTGGCCTTAAATCGCATAAGATAAAGATAAATAATTTTCCTTAAAAACTATTCTGGTGTAAAAGATAAAATATTTTATCAGTAAGGAATATTCTATCGTATTGATAAATATTTACTCTGTTCGTTACAATGGATATCTGTAGGTCTGTGGAATTCCATACCACTTACAGTAGAACAATATCTCCACTCCTTTTCAACAGAAATAAACAATTTTCCATTATTAACGGCGTATTTCGATTTTGCATATTGCAAAAAAATAAATAAAATAAAAAATAAACTGATCGGTGTTAATATAAGCTTAGACTTTGTTGAACGATCATCCAAATACTTATAAACTTTAATGGTTCTTCAGTCAAATGCAAAAAAGTAGAGAATATTCAACTGGATGTTATGTCCAATCCCCTAATCCTGGTGACATTCAGAATAACATTTATAACGAAGATCGTCGACTTTCGTTAACCTTTCAGGGGCCAGTAATTGCGATCAGAATCTGCGAAATATTATACTATAGCAAACGAAGGAAAAACAGTTTCTACAATTTTTTCCCCAACCAAAGTTTAATCAAATTTTTTATTAATTAAGTAAGTTAATCAAAAAGTTTTTAAAATTTTTCTGACGCTAATTTTTATTAATAGCTGTCCCTCTTGGGGCTTTAATGAGCAAACCACTAAACCGATGCAATTATATAGAGTTATTTTTGTAAGAGTACTTTCGTTGGTGTTGGTTTTTTTTAACCCTCTGTGGCACGGGAAAATTCTGTTAGTAAAATTAGAAATATGATTTCGGTTAAATTATAACGCTATTTTTGTAAATTATTCAAAAAATAACAAACAAAATTAAAATAATACATTGTGCTCACATCGAATGTTTGTTGTTTAGGAGCACTCTTTTAATTATTTTCTCTAGAGAATGGGAAATGACGACTTTCAAGATTTAAAAGTTGTTATACTTAAAAAAAAAATAAAAATACAGAATATTTATATAACATACCCATAAATAATAAACAGTAAATGATTAGATTTAAAAAGTCCAATTATATGCTATATTCCATACTCCTGTCTGTAACTAATTCTTGCACGGCTGTTTCGTTAGGAGCAGCTGTTCAAAATCTTAATCTATGCTACTATTGTCACTTTCGAATATTGTTGTTTCTTTTTCTCTCTGTTAACTTTTAACCTCGCATTCCCTCACCTCAAAGATGTTAATTGTTAATACATTGTGCAAATAGGTAGGTGTAGCATGATATTCTTTTACAATAAGACGCTTTGATTTTTAGCAAAATCGATCTTTTGTGTTTCTAATATGAGTTACGTTTGATAACATGCACTTAAGGAAGTGTAATCTTTTGTTTCTTTATTGCGAAGAAGTTAAAATATATTTTGTTGATACTGCTTTAAAATATGATTGACTGCTTCTTATTTCTACAAAGCTGACATTAGTACCGCAAATTGTTAAAAACATAAACAAATTTATTATGTCATTGAACAGCTGTTATTGTGCAATGTAAACACTTTAAAATAAACACATTATTTAAAATAAGACTTTTTTTTTTCAACAATTTTTGTTATGTAATAGAACTGACACTATGCCAACAGATAATAAAATAAATACTTTCACTGTTTTTTGAGAGGATAATTTTTAAAAACAGACTCAAATATGATTTTTTTCCGAACAAAATGAAAAATCATGCATTAAAAGGTTTAATGCATGATAAGCATGATAAGACGCCTATAGTTCGTCACTATTGAGGCCAGCGACCGCGCCCCCTGTTCTCCCAAAAACGAGCGTCTGTGGGAGAACACGTCCTCTAAAAGCAGATCTTTGAAAACGATTCGCCTTTCCAATAAACAGTGCAGGAAGAGGGGGGGGGGAGGATTAATACTCGGTATTCCCCTCACTCAACGTGAACCTGTGATTCGTGAGATAATTTTGGGAGTTTGCGGTAAAATCAGAACAATATTTACACTTTTTTCCATATTATTATTAATGATAAATAAATCCTAAGAATATGCTGTATCTCAAAAATATTAGTTTTGAATTTTTTAGTTGCATCAGACATTGATTATGGTATGTATTTAAGAAAATTTAGTTTTGTAAATTTTAATTGTAGCAGATATTGATAATTATTGTGTTATTGCTTTGCAAAACAAAAATACTTGAATTAAAAATTCAATTATTCAATCGAAGAAATTAAAATACCTGCAATATATTCGAAGCAATAATTTTCCATACCTATTTCTCAAATGAACCGTGTGAGGATGATATGGTTCCCCATGACACACCCAAAAAGAAGAAAAAAAAACATTGTTTTTACAGAATGAAGTATTGGTATGTTTTTAACTTTTTAAGAATATATATGATAGTTTTTTTGCTCAATTTTTCACTGAAATATATTGTCAAAAACTATCAAATAATAATTTTTTAGTACCCTTAAAACTTTTTTTAAATTCATGAAATGCGGTGCAATGACTTTTTTTTAAGAACTTTTTGCAATATTCAAATATAGGATTTTTTCTCAAATAATATTTATACAATTTACAACCGTAACGTGACGTAAATACGGTTGTAAAACGGAATGTGACGATAAACATTAAATTTAATAGCTGGAGCATTTATCGAATTATGGATTAGCTTACCATTTTTCAATCATGGCTGCAAACATTCTAGTACAGAAAACGCTTCTTATTATTCATTTAACTCTTCAGGATATTATTTCTTATTTCTATTACTTTACATTCGAGTTTCATTGTTTTTGACACCTAGCATACATCATTATATTCATTCTAGTATAATTTTAATGGTGTCGATTTACTAAATTGCATCACAAGTTATCTCTGACTCCGCCTACTTGAAATGTCGCAACTAATTTGGGACAAAATTTTCAACCTAAATGTCGCAACTAAGTTGGGACAGAGGGAGTACTATTTTTTCACTGAAAAATACAGCGAGGAGAACTTAATACCGTTAAAGGCGTTCTCTCGCTTTAAAAAGCATCAACACGTACTCTTTAGTTACACAAACAGCATTTTAAAACAATAACATATTATTTAATAAATTTACTGGTATGAGTTGAAAAATAAATTTTAAATGTTACCTTTTGTTTCAATTACTAGCATTCAATACCAGCTTTAATTAGCTTTCCAAAAAAAAAAAAAAAAAAGGTTGCAGAGTTTTTTTTACAGTGGAATAAATAAAGAAGAAATAAGTTTCTTGCAAGTGGAAGAAATGGAATAAAATGTTATTCTTTAAGAATTTAGAACATAACTTTCAACTTTGTAAAACACGATAAATATCTTTTTATAAGCTTATATAAATTAATTCCATTCGATCAAAATAATAATAATAATAATAAAGTATATACATTAAATTAATACTTTAAGTATATACATTAAAGAAAACATAATAAAAAAAAAAGACCGGAGACATACTTTAACCCTTTGAGGCAAAATTTTATGAAATGGAGTCTGAAAGAAGAGATGAAACCATTGACTTCTAATATAACTGGACTAAGAAATGGCAACCTTTCTTGACGCCATCATAACCTCCCAACCAGCACGTGATGGTGGGGGCGAATGCGCGCCAAACCGGTTTCTCCCGCTGATCCCACCAGCCACCAAGACCTTTTTCGACTACGTTGCGTTCTTTTATTGTGAGAATGAAAGCAGAAAATTGCCAAAAAAGACACCCTTTTGGCAAGGAAAACTCTCGCCAAATCTGGGCCATTCCAGCTTCAAGTATTTCCGAAAAGAACAAAGGGATCCGTTATCTAATTGTTATTTCTGATCTATGGATGAAGCATAATTAGCTACTGGATGTTTTACATCTGGATAGAACTCGTTAACAGATTATAGAACAAACATTTCGTACACGCTTTTCGGGTTTATGTTCTACAATTCCACGCTATTCACAAATTTCATTTCCAAAACCATGTTATAACAAATATATTCTGAGCTCCACCCCCAACTTCTCTGTTTAATGAAAAAGAGGGGAGGGACAGAGATTCCGAAAATAAGTTTCGGACCTTATTCCCCAAGAGAAAAATTACAAAAATCGTTTCCTAGTACTGTTTCAATTTTATATATAAAAAGACTGATTTACAAGCTTTCTAAATTTAAAATAACTATACATACACATGTGAACTAAAAAGTATTCATTTTTATCCGAAGCATTAGTAAAAAAATATATACATATATATATAACCCTGATGTTATAAAAAAAAGAAAAAAAAATATTTCCCTATCTTTTAAATGAATTTTATATGTAGGAAAAACGTTGAAAACATTCCAGTGTCCTACTCGATTTCTTATTTTCCAAAACAATCCAAGTCTGATTCTGACTCCAAAATACTGCATATTCAATTAGCCGAAGAAAAAGTAAAATGTATACAAATTTAATGATGCATTTCGTATTTTGAAATTTATCATTTAAGATTATAATACTGCAGAGGTATTATTGAATTATTAAAACAGCACTGAAATATGGTGAAAGCCTCATGCCGTTAGTATTTTCTTCACTTACAATTATTTGTCAGTCAAGTTTCATCTTAATTTTAATGTAAGTGTGGCCGGCATTTTTGCCGATCCCACCGAAGCTAGCAAAGGGGAGAAAAATACGGGCTTCTGATTGGTCGAAAAATTGTTTGCAAATAGCTCATCCTGAATGCTAATGTATGTATTAGGAGCGTATATGGATATATCATTAAAATAATAATAAGAAGAAGAAATTGCAATTTTTTAAAAAAGTAATATAGAACAATTGAGTTTGACGCCGTAAAATGAAAATACTGTTGTTTCTAAATATATTGTTCTGATTGTGTATATTTTTGCATATCATGTTTAAAAAAAATTGAAAGAAGAAATGGCGATTCCATTTTTATTTTTTTCTAAAAGTAATACAGAACAATTGTTAAACATCCTGATTAACTTCTTTAATTATAAATTCCGAATTATCTATTTCTTTATCTATTAATAAATATGTAAAAACAGAAGGAAAATCCAGCTTTCAAAAGCTTTTCAAACAGAAATTGATGATTAAATAAACGTAAACTCAAAAATGAAGGAAAGCAAAATTATTCAACCAATCAGAAGCCCGTATTTTTCTCCCCTATGCTAGCTTCGGTGGGATCGGCAAAAATGCTTGTGGCGCCGCCTTTCGAAACCTGATTGAAATACTATTTTGTAAATGGGGGCGGAGTTATTCAGTCATTGCACCAAAGAGGGGATTGTGACTGGCCGCTCCGCTTGAATAATTAAACTCCTTGTTCTCATATTTCATAATTATTTTATTATGATATTATGTTATTTTAAAAAATGATTAAATACGTATTGTTAATCATTTTCATGATTTGGAAAAAACATGCATTATGAATTCTGATATTTTATTCCTACTCAAAAGCCATGTGTACATTAACTAATAAAACTGATATATGATAAAAAGTTTATTAAATCCAATAGATTTTTTAATTCAACCAGATTTTAAAAGATACCTAACCCATTTAAACTCTTATATAAACATTTTAATAAAAATTTTCTTTTACTTAAGAAAGGTGTTATAATAATTAAAAATAAATGACATTTACATGTTTCGGATCCTTCTAATAAGATCCATAATCATAATAAAAAATAAAAATAAAATTACTCGTGAGAGCTTGAATGGGATGAACCATGTTAGAAATTCTTTTAGATCATGGTCTATTTTAAATTAGTTTTTTATTATAGAGCGCGTCATTTTTCTTTTCTTTTCTTTTTTTTTTTTTTTTTTTTGTTATTTATATCTCATTGTCACGTGTCATTTGTATTGACCGTGAAATGTTTTGAAATTTAATTATAGTTTTATTATGATTATGGATCGTATTAGAAGGATCCGAAACATGTCAATGTCATTTATTTTTAATTATTATAACACCTTTCTTAAGTAAAATAAAATTTTATTAAAACTGATACATGTTTAGCAAGATATGATTTATTCCAGTTATTAAGGTGAGTACGGTGAATATTTGAAGCTGCAATAAAGGAGATATCTCTGTTGAAATTAAACAAATCCGAAATTTTCAGGTATGGATCTGACCGACTGATTAAAAAAAAAAGAAATTCCGCTCGCACCGGGCCCGATTTGGTAAAAAACTAAGTTTGTTCAAAAAAAGGGGGGGCCCCGATTTGGTAAAAAACTAAGTTTGTCCAACTTGCTCCATACAAAACAATTACTGGCCCGACCCAGAAAACAGTTAAAATCTTCGTTTTAGCCCAATTCGGCATAGTTGAATTTCTGCAAAACATGAATTTTCACGCCAATGTTGTTAAAAATTATACTGTAAGGGCAATTCTGAACGAAAATAAATATTTTTTCTTTTTTTTCCATGTTTATATTTTTTATTTTTATAGAAGCTAAGCTGGGAGTGTATTCTGGCGTGGTCGAAAAGATACCGCCACTCGAAATCGGAATCACCATTCTATAACGAGGATCTATTCTCGTCTTTCTTCGGTTACAGTGTCTAGAATCATTTACAGAATCACACAGAATCACATTTCTAGACACTGTCATATGTCGAGACATTTTTACATCAATATTTTATCAATTCAAAATTATATTTAGAAAATAAAGATTTTAGAGAGACCTCCTAGACCAAACTTTTATTATTTCTTACCAATATATTGATGTATTATCGATGTATCAGTGTATTATCAATTATTATAGCAATACAGATTAATCAATTGAGGCTTTTAATGATCAGCATAATATTGCACATTTTTGCTGTCGTTAATATTTTCTTACTCTAACATCACGTTTCAAGGTAAAAGATGTAACACATTTTTCACTTCTAAAAGTAAAAGAATATACGCATATATGCATGAATATGAATGTATGGAAATATATATGCATACATGAGTGTAGAAATTTTATATTTGTATGTTTCTTATACATTTGAATATTTAATATGAATTAGATATTATTTGCTACTGCAATTTTCACATGATTCTTGGAATAACAACGACATTCAAATACATTACTGATGAATACAATGATTTAAAAAATGAAAAAAAGTCGCATGTTCTGGATTCTTCTGCGTGTTCTGGATACGATTTTAGGCCAAAAAATAATATGTTTCTGTTATGAATCATTACAAACTAATAATGTTTAAAAAAGTAACTTTAGTTCAGTTTTAAACATACAAACATGTAATGTTTCGATTTGTACAAACGGTATCATCCAAAACAAATGATCACTGTTCAAGCTGTAATTAAAAAAGAAAAAAGTTTTTTTTCTTTTTTGTATAAAATATTATTAATTCTATATTCAGATAATCGTATTCATTATTATGAATTATATATTTAAAATTAATAAGCACGCACACATATCCATTATTATTATTTAAAGGAAAGCTATAATTAATAATAAAGCTTTAATTGTAGTAAGGAAAATATGTATTTTAATGATTTTTTTAGTCAGCAATTATTGTATATTACTTACATTAATAAAACTGATATAAACTCAAAGCACTGTGTTAAAACTGTTGTTAGCTTTCGTTTTTTCAAAACTAAAAACTAAAACAAAAGCACTTCACCTTTTTCATTTACGTATAAAAAACATTTCATATTTATTTACTTAGAACAGGTGTCACAAATAAAAAATTAAACAGTTGACATGTTTCGGTTCATTCATAAGAACCGTATTCATAACACATAAAATCAGTTGAAAACTAAATGACACTGGATATAAATATTTTGGGTTTTGGGTTTTTTAATTATATTTATATCCAGTGTCATTTAGTTTTCTACTGATTTTATGTGTTATGAATACGGTTCTTATGAATGAACCGAAACATGTCAACTTTTTAATTTTTTATTTGTGACAACTGTTCTAAGTAAATAAATATGGAATGTTTTTTATACGTCAAAGCACTGTGTTTTATTTAAACGGGTTTCTTTTTAAAATTGTAAATGATCCCCACTATTTACTACTACTTTCAAAAGTTTATATAATTAAAAAACATGTCGTTTAAGTTGAAGTTGAAAAAAAATTGATTTTGTGTATTTTGCATAAAATTTGTATTTATTTACGATGTTACTTATTACTTCATTGTTATTAGTTATTTATTACTTCATTAACTTTTTTTGGTCTAATGGAACTAATTTATACACGATTTTAGGAATAATATATTTATTGAATTTTAAAAAGTTTAATTAATAAAGTTAAGCCTATTTCTTCCAGACTTTTTTTTTTCCACAGTGGAAGAATTCACCGACCCTGCTTTTTTGGGTGAAAACTAATTAACCCTTCTATTGAATGCCGCTAATTGGGATATATCTTATCCTACGTAATTTAAACGAGATTCTGACCGGAAACTTTTAATGAATTTTTACATTTTGAACTTTGGCTGCAAAATGTTAAAAATTCCTTTTTCCTATTTTAATAAAAAACTTTTCGATTTCCCGCTGAGAATTTATTATTACAGAGCCATCGTTGCTTGCCTCTCAAGAAATTAAACTAGACTCGACATTTTTAAAACGAATATTCAATTCATACCAGTAAATTTATTCAATAATATGTTATTGTAATAAAATGCCGTTAGAGTTTATAGAAAATGTCCATTTCGTAGTTATAAAAGCGAGTGAGCGCCTTTACCGGTATTAAGTTCTCCTCGCTATATTTTTCAAAAATATGCATTAGAGATGGGCAATATCGTTCCTTTTAAGGAACCGTTCCAGCCAGATTCGTTCACCAAAAGGAACGAGTTCTTTGGACTCGTTCCTATTGGAACCGTTCTGAAAAAAAGGAACGATTTTGAGAAAAAGGAACGAATTCGAGAAAAAAGGACGATTTCAAGAAAAAAAGGAACGAATCCGTAAAAAAAGGAACGATTTTGAGAAAAAGAAACGAATTCGAGAAAAAAGGACGATTTAAAGAAAAAAAGGAACGAATTCGAGAAAAAAGGACGATTTCAAAAAAAAAAAGGAACGAATTTGAGAAAAAAGGACGATTTCAAGAAAAAAAGGAACGAATCCGTAAAAAAAGGAACGATTTTGAGAAAAAGAAACGAATTCGAGAAAAAAGGACGATTTCAAGAAAAAAAAGGAACGAATTCGAGAAAAAAGGACGATTTCAAGAAAAAAAGGAACGAATCCGTAAAAAAGGGAACGATTTTGAGAAAAAGGAACGAATTCGAGAAAAAAGGAGGATTTCAAGAAAAAAAGGAACGAATCTGTAATCAAAGGAATAAATCCGATAAAAATGAAACGAATCCGAGAAGAAAGGAACGACTTCGAGATAAAAAGGAAGGAATCCGATAAAATAGGATGGATTTTTTTAAAAAAAGGTTCCAAGGGGAAAAAACGCGTCCGAAACTATTTTACGAAAAAGGGAACGAATCCGGAAACAGGCATAACAGATCTCGGAGCGACATGCAATCCCTAATATTTATTATTTATAACTAATTTATTTTCTTATGTATTCATTTTTTTATATCATTTCTTATGGTTTGCTTTAATTTTTAAATATTTTGGACAGATCATTTTGTTTTTAAGAGTTCATTTTATTCATCTGTGTGCGCTATTAATTAGCATAGTTATTTCTATTCCCCATAATATAAGTATTCGCTGACTTTATGGTTTATTGTATTAAGCATAATTGCTCTTGAAAATTTGCATTTGATTGATTTTTCATTTATCGCTATAGTTTATCCATGGAATTTTACTGTAGCTTTGGTTTTGGTCATCAGGCTGTTGCGGCGGTCTATTAGATTTTCAATGTAATCATTGTTTTCCCCTCCAAAATCTGTCGTCAAATGACCTTCGATTTATTTTATTATTTTTGCGTAGGAAATTTCTTTACTGATCTAATATTTGATATCAGGGTCTATGATTTGTTTCCTCTTCAAAATTCACCCAAACGTAATCTTTAACTTATATATCGGTCCTCGTAACGGCCGTTTTCCAAGTTGGTCCATTTCAGTACGATTCCTCAGGAATTGGAAATTTCGGAGTCTGCCCATTTCGAGAAAATTCCTAGAAGTCCATCTATTTAGGAATTAAGGGTGTATTCGAAAAAAAATATTTTCCCACCTTCAACAGCTCGAAAATTTCCGATACAGTTTCAGATACATTTTTAACCCTTTCCGGCACACTGTGCCCGGTCTGGGATACCTAATTTTAATTCCAAACTTGCAAACGGCACCAATAACATTTTAGTAAAATTTTGCTTTTGCAACAAAGGTTTAAATTAAGGAATTCAAAATATCTAAAAAAATCGTTTGTGAATTCCGGTGTCAGTCAATATTTTCTTATTTTACTAACAGATTTTGCCCGTGCCGGAAAGGGTTGAAAGTAGATACGTGAAACTTGCTGAGGTGATTTTTAAAGAGATGTATAAGAGGCCGTGTGATTTCTTTGTTTTCGCTCAATTCGTTAGAATTTGATTTATAAACAATTATTTTCTCAGTATGACCATTTTTTTCGTTCGCAGATCTCTCTCTTCAGGAAATTCAGTTCAAAACGCCAACTTTGACAGCAGTTTTTTGCAATATTTTTTGCAATTGTAAAGAAAAAAAAAGACAATCACGGCGCATTGTGTACTTTCTAAGAAAGAGAATTGCCAGTCTGAAACGTTTGAGAGCAAAAATGAATTTAAGAATAAATCAGACAATAAGCAGTTTGCATTGGAATACACCCTTAACCCCTTCGCGACCCCTTCGCTTGTGTTTTTTTGGGTCAAGGAATCCGAATTTGTATCTTCTCAGCAAAAATTTCTCCCGGCAATTCCCCTTCCCCAATTTTTAATAAAATGCACCCCAAAAGAAATTTTAAAAAATTCAATTTTTTACTGTTTTAGCGAAAAAGTATCCATAAATTTAGATGCAGACAAAATTTCCAAGAAATACGATGCATAACATTATGACGTAGGATGAACGGGGAGGGGAGCATCGTTTGCTTTTTCTCTCCTCCGAACTTTCAATAATTCTTATTTTATGTTTTTGGGCCATTGAATCCGAATTTTTTACTTCTCCCCCCCAGAAAAAAGTAAAATAATCGCCAATATAGGTTTTTTATATTTTTTGAGGAAAAATTGTCTAGAAATTCAGAAAGTAGACAGAATTTTCAAAAAAGTACGATGCATAACATTATGACTTAGGATGAATGGAGTGTGAGTGTGTGTGTGTGGGGGGGGGGAGTCTGCCTCACAGAGCTACGTGCACTAAGTTATGCCATATCGCTTTTACCAAAATTTGTGTGCATGTGTTTGAGGGGGAGGAGTTGCCGGGAGAAATTTTCATGCAGCGATCCACAAAACATAAAATAAGTCTTTTCTAGAGCTACCATGAATTTTGCTAGGTATAGCCCCTATATGGTCTCTATTGCCTTGACTCAGGCGACCAAGGTCGTGCGAAGAGAAAACTGTACCCGCGGCAAAGTCTCAATCTAGCGCTCCCCTAGTAAGTTGGGGGGGGGGAACCCCTCAACTTTTTCTTGCGACAGGCCAAAACATAACGTTGGTAGTATAATTTTGGCGCCCCATAAGTTTCCGCCATCGAGGTGACCGCCCCCGTCGCACCCCTCTCCTTTTACACGGGGCTGCAGATGATACAGTGCCACAGCGCATGTTGAGAGGCAGACTCCCTCCTCCAAGTTCATGCTACGTCATGATGTCACGTATCTTTTTTTGTAGCAAATTTTGCCTGCTTTCTGAATTTCCTTTTTTTCCAAAAACTTTTAATTAAATATGTATATATATATATATATATATATATATATATATATTAAAATTAATATTTTTTATTATAATACCCGAAATTAAACGTATTTTGGGTATCATTTTGCCTTTTCTTTTTTTTTTTTTTTCTTTTCTTGAGGGAGGATTTTAGTGAGAAGTTAAAAATTCGGATTTAGCGATCCCAAAACATAAAGTTACAGGAAAAATTCGGAGGAGTAACGGGAGAAGCGAAAGCATATCATGCGATTGGTTAACCTCCTCAGTCCTGATGTCGCCTATAGGTGACACAAAAGAATATCCATTAAGTTCATTTAATGCAATCTAATTTAATTAATCTTTTAATTTAATTTAAAATTGTTAAAATTACTTACTTCTAGAGGTTTTTACTAAATGCGTGCATATTAGAGGCATCCATACATACTGATACATCTTTGAATATGTTTTACAGTAATTTTAAACTAGTTTGTGTGGTCCTTCTTAATATTTGTCTCAGATTTGAGGAATTTAAGTGGAATTGCATGTAGCGCCGCGGCGCATGTTGAGAGGCAGGCTTCACTTTTCCCGTTCATCACGTCTTATGTTAGTCATGCATCGTATTTGTTGCAAATTTTGTATACTTTCAAAATTTCTGCATACTTTTTTTACTAAAACGATAAAATAATTGATTTTTTTTCTTAAATAACTTTTTTTTGGGGGGAGGGGAGAGGAGGTGAGTATTTTACCAAATTTTAGGGGAGTTGCCGAGGAAAATTTTGGTGGGAAGTTGAAAATTCGGATTTCGCGAATTAAAAAACATAAAAAAAAGCCTTTTTCCAGAATTATCATGAATTTTGCTAGGTAAAGACCCAATACGGTCTCTATTGCCTGGACTATTGTTCAAACAGATTTTCCTCTATGTAATAAACCTCAATGTAAGTTGATTAAAACAATCTTCGAGAGTTTCAAGATTGTTTTTTAATCATCTTCTTCAGGAGAGAAAAATAGGACGCCAAACTTATAAAATGATACATGAGCGAGCGCTATTAGCTGGTCTTATTGATCTTTTGGCAAAGAAGATTCTCAAATTCAAATTATACTTGAGGAAAAATAGCATGAAACCGAAATGTACATAAAAGTGCGTAGCTATTAAAATAATGGAAAATCAGTTATTATCGCATTAAAGTGCAATTTTTATGACATGATGATGTATTTCTTATATTATTCAAAACCGCTTCAAATCAGTTATTTTTTCTTTCTTTTAATCTTGTTTTTCTTGAAAATTCATTATATATATATATATCATTTCGTATGATATATTTACCAATTAGAAAAAGTATTAGTGCATGTATCTAAAATTATATGGTGTTTCATTGCCTTCGGATCCTGGTACTCAATCGATAAAGCACGTTTAGGTTCTCTATTCGAATCCTAGCTGGGGCATTTTTTTCACTCAGATATAAAAAATCAACTTCGTAAATTATTTCTTTTAGATCAATTTTGCATGAACACGTCAGATAGTATTGTAATTAAGTCACAGATGGCAGTAAATGATTTGTAACAGACAATATCTTAAATGAAGTAAAATAATATATTTCTATTTTTCTAAACATTAAATTTAAGAGGATACAATGTGCAGTTGTAGTTTATTAAACGTTTATCCCCTCCTACAACTTTAATTTCTTTTCTCTTTATTTCGTTTTTCTTCGTCTCCCCCCCCCCGCTTTTTTTCATACACATTCGAAGGGTATTTGGGCAATACACTTTGCTTTAATAAATCAAAATATATCTTATTTTAAAATAAAATAGCGTATTTTAATTTATTGAAACTGGCCAATCTACAAGAACCGATTTTTTCGGAATCGATCCATTTCGAACCGAATCCAAGAAATCGGTCTTTCCGGACCGAATCTGATGAATCGGTCCTTTTCGCAGTCGGTGCATTTCAGAACGAGAACGAGTCCGAGGAATCTGTCCTTTTCGGTGTCGTTTCATTTCGGAACGAGTCTGAGGAATCGGTCCTTTTCGGAGTCGTTTCATTTTGGGAACGAGTCCGAGGAATCGGTCCTTTTCGGAATGGTTTCATCTCAGAACTAGTCCGAGCAATCGTTCCTTTTCGGAACGAGTCCGATCAATCGTTCCTTTTCGGAATGATTTCATTTCGGAACTAGTCCGAGGAATCGTTCCTTTTCGGAATGGTTTCATTTCGGAACTAGTCCGAGGAACCGTTCCTTTTCGGAATGGTTTCATTTCGGAACTAGTCCGAGGAACCGTTCCTTTTCGGAATGAGTTTGAGGAACCGTTCCTTTTCGGAACAAATCCGAGGAATCGTTCCATTTTGGAATCGTTCCGAAAAGGAACGGTTCCTTTTTACAGACAGGAACCGTTCGTTCAGTTCCACCGCCGGAACCGTTCCTTTGGAATCGTTCCTCAACAAATGACACATCTCTAATATGCATTGGTAATTTCGTATTTAGACTAACGTTGTCCAGAGAGGGGTGGCAGAACAGGTGGCATGGTTGACATATGATTGCAGCATTTGGTAGTTCATCTGTTTTTTGGCGAAAAAGATAAATAAAAAACGGAGTGGAGGTGATCAGGGAATGTTTCTAAACAATGACCGCGCAGACGAATTTATCAGCAATCGGCAACCGCGTTTTTCACTGACTGAATCAGTTAAAAAAGAAATTAAATTAATAAATCCTTTTTCTCAGGGTTTTCCATGAACTATTAATAACGATAGCTTTTTTGATATTAAAAAAAAAATGATCTGTATTTCCCATTATAAAACTGTTCATTTAATTCTCAACACATACGAATGCAATTTTAAATGTAACGATCAAGAAATAAGTAGTTCTGAAATTCTTTAAATTGTAGTGTAAAAATTTTTATTTTTTCTTGGAAATGCTGGAGAAAAAGCATCCTTGTTCAATTTCTTTCGTAAAAAATATATGTTCTATTCTTTAAATTGTTCACTTCCAATCTTTATTAAAATGCTACATTTTCGTGAGATTTTTTTTTTAATAATCAATTCTAGTTTTAATTAATGTTTTATTTTCTCTTTTCCCCTAACTTATTCCGAAATTTCTCATCTTGACTGTCCTCCTGAAAAACGAAATACCGTTTTTTTATCCCTTAGTGGTGAGTGGTATTTTTTAAAACAAATTTAATTACCAAAATTTTTTATCTTATTTAATCACAGAAATTCTGCAATTAAGTGTGACAACAATTATTGTTCCGCCTTTATGAAATTCTTTTTGTTCATTTTATATACCCTTTTTTACCGTAAAATTTTAACTTCATAAAAATGTTTATTTAATGTGAATTTTCAAGAAATTACTTTGCAAATAAAAAAAATAATTAAAAACTACACAAAAGAAACTACCATACCGTTAAGTGTACTTTAAATTACATGCTTTCAAACAAGACAAACTGATCTTGGATGAAAGATTAGTGTAATTATTATTTTAATATATATGCTTTATTAATTTTTTGGGGGTCGAGTGGAATTAATCTATATAAGATTAAAGGAAGAAGATATTTATTGTATTTTACAAATTAATAAATATTTGGATGGTAGATTATATTAACATCGATCAGTTAAGAAATATATTTTTACGATATGTAAAACAGAAGTACTCCTTAAATAATAATAAAATATTTGTGTGTGCAGAGAGTGGAGATATTGTGCTACTGTAAGTGGTATGAAATTTCACAGATTTACAGATATTGATTGTAATGAGCTGAGTAGATACTCACCAATACACTGGAATGCTTATTACTGATAAATTATTTTATCTTTCACACCAGAATAGTTTTCTAGAAAAAATAATTATTATCTACTATTGGGTTGTATTTGTGTTATTTTGGTATTGCAGATCTTTAAAACACAATCAAGAATAAAATATTTCTTGATTTCTGTATATATCAATATTAACTATAAGGGATTCAGAAGACTAGCCCTTCAATGACGAACACCCTCTCTATGAGGCAGAATCTTTCCATTTTTTAGCAGGTGGGGAAAGGTAGGAGGGAGTGATCGCGGCTGCGGCATGCGGTACGAAGGGAATGAATGTAGTAGGATTTGTTTTGATCTATTGATGTGAAAAAAAAAACACAGTTTGATTACATAGCTTCTGAACAATACAACTTGAAATTAAAATACATTAGCGGAACATTGAAGATGTCATTTTTGTTTTATGTTTTATTTATTATTTGGTTATTAAATAAAAGAAGATAAAGTCTTCGTTTGTTGTTGTTGTTAAACTGAAATCGAATTTTTAAAATTTAAATCTCAAAATTTTATCTAGTTTGACTGCAGTGATAGCATTTCCTTACAAAATTTGCATTGGAGCAAGATTTTTTTTTTTTTTTTTTTATAAAAGTAACATATCGTAAAAGTAATGTAACGCAAATTACTAAAATTTTTTCGTATTCGGTTTCATAATTCTTTAACTTTAAACATTGGCGAAGAATAAAAGTAAATAACATATCTAAAGCCATATTACTAAAATTTTTTGTATTAGATTTCATAAGTCTTTAACTTTAAACTATATTAAAATTGTGTCATTTGTGCCTCCCCTCTAAAAAAAGTAGATAAATTAATAATCGCCCAACTTTATTTACGAGCTTTCGAATTGTTTTGATTTTATTTTGTAAGCAGATACATATATAATAATTATGAAGTACTAATTTATGAAAAAATTCAAAAGAAAAAAACTAGACTTCCCATCCCTTTCAGGATTTTTCACTTTTTTCTATCTTTACAACAGAATTGGTAAAACCCCCTTAAAACTTTTTTTTTTTTAAAACCAGGTCTTTTTTTAGATATATTTTCCTATTGCACATATTTACATATATATTGAAAAAAGTAAACATCGTTTGATATATAAATATTATAACTTCTTTTAAAAATAATTTAAATTAAATTATTACAATCAGTTATATAGAAAATTGAAATCATGTAAAATGTAAACATTTTTATTAAAAGCTATGTTTTATGAACCATTAATAAAATTATCCACTTAGTGAAACATAGTGATACCTTGAAAATCTTAATAAGCAATCTTTTGATTACTAGTACTATAAATAAATATATGGTTTAGTTTCATAAATATAATATGCTTTCAGATGGCTATTCAAAATAATCTGAAAAATTTGCAATCTGAAATATCTAATTTTTCTGTTAGAACACTGCACGAACAATTATCTTTTTCTGAAATAAAGTTTTTTACAAAGAATTCCTGGAATGATTTTAATTTAGCAGTAGAGTCTTTACATGTTTCAAGAAGTATTGTGTATTTTCATTTGACACTTCTCCTCTAAAACTGCCAAATTAAAAAAAAAAAAAAAAAAAAAAAAGGTGACAGTAAAATAAACTGAATAGAAAGAGATATTTATTAGCGTGGCCGAGAGGTTCTGACCTCTCAACTGGTAGACGGCAGGTGCTGCGTTCGAACCCAATCGCGGTCGTTGGTCTAACCGTTTGGAGTTTCCGTGATTTTCTTCGAACCTTGCGTAAATACGGGTTAGGTTCCCTTAGAAAGAGCCCCACGAAGGGCCTCCCCCCAGGACCTATATCCCTAGAGTAGATAATCGACCGACACAAAATAAACCATACCATATTTATCAGCTTTTTAGACTACTGAAAATATTCTTCTTAAAATGGAAAGCAGATTTACAAAAGTTGTCATGCACTAAAACATTTAAACAGCCATCAGACTCAATACACAGGCTTTCTTTCTAAGTTATCTTATAATACATATTACTTTTAAATGTCTAAACTAAAAATTAATACTGTATCATTTTAGGCATTTTAATAAAACATTTTTCTATTATGTCTCAAATGAGCCTTATCTTGATTCCTCCCCCCCCTCCATTTTTTGTCAGATCTAAAGAGTGGATTCGATTATGCAGTAGACGATTTAAATATATCTTATAGTATATTTTAATTAAAAGTAAACAGGTGCTTCGCTAGCACCCAATTTTTCAATGTCCCCATATTCGACTTCATATTTTGAGTTTCTTTTTCATTGTTAAGGCTGTTTTCATATCCGAAAGGGCAACTTTATGTCATAAGTTTTAATTTATTTTTGTTCGGAAATGTATGAAATTAGCAGATGCTATTGTTCAGAAGCTATGTAATCAAACTGTTTTTTTTTTTCCACATTAATAGATCAAAACAAATCCTACTACATTCATTTCCTTCGTACCGCGGCCGCGATCACTTCCTCCTACCTTTTCCCACCTGCTAAAAAATGGAATGATCCTGCCTCATAGAGAGGGTGTTTGTCATTGAAGGGCTAGTCAACAACCTTAGTTCATAAATGCTTTCTGCATTTAGGGAGTGTGTTGCATAATATTTTTCTCCAATACGGTGCTTTGATTTTTGGCAAAGTTCATCTTTTGAGTTTTTATAATGTGTTACGTGTGATTATATGCATTTAAGGTCGTGGAATCTGTTTTTTGATATTATTATTATTGCTGGAAAGTTAAAACAGTTTTATTGTTACTGCTTAAAATATGCTTGTCTGTTTTTTTTTCTATGAGGCAATCATTAAATCTACAAATTATTAAAAACATTATTGTGTCATTGAATAGCTGTTATTGTGCAGTGTAAATAAACACTTTAAAGTAAATATATTATTTAAATTTGGTATTTTTGTTATGTGACTCAGAACCGACATCATGTTCAACATAAATTTAAATAAATGTTTTCACTATGTTCTAGATAATAATTTTCAAAAATAGACTCAAATATGACTTATTCCGAACAAAAAGGAAAATTATGCATTAAATGGTTTAGACCTTTCAATTCCAGTTAGACCGAATGGCATCATTACCTATATATATATATATATATTTTTCTGTATATAAGTCAGATATTCAAAATTCATACCAGAAAATTAAAATAGAAATACTTGTTTCATTTAATAACAAACAATCCATATTTAAATAAGGCGAAATTAATCTTCGGAATTTTCTGGTGCAAATTCAAATTCTCTGAACAACGGAATTTCTTGGGAATGTTACCTTATGAAAAATAAAAATTGTTGATATTATGCTTGTGGTTCAGCGAATGATTGAAAAAATAGTGGTTGAAGAACATATGTCAACAAGATTGTGATAAAACCAACTCTTACAGAAAAATGAAATTAAAAATTCATCAAAAGCGGCCATATAAAATTGTTAAACTGGGTTTATCACTAATCTTGATTTAGTTTTTCTTGGTAAAATTACTATTTAATTTCGAAATCTTCTTGTACCATTAGGTCGAATCGGCAAGATTTTTATTATTATTATTATTATTTCCATTGTTCATTTGATTATTAAATATGATTCGAAATTGAAATTGACATTTTGTTCAACAAGATTTACTTTTGGCTATCGACAATAAGAAGGTTAGTAGCATTATTATTTAGAGATGTCAGATCTGTTACTTTTAATATGTGGCAGATCTTGCAGACACCAGACCTGACAATTAACATTTAAAAAAAAATTATTACTGTATGTAATTTTTTTTTAGGATGAGAATAATATAGCTTAAATATTCTTCTTGCGTGGACTTTTGATGTACTAAGCAGATATTAATGCTTCATTAATTTAACCATTAACTGTTTTTTTTTTTTTTTTTTTTTTTTTTTTTTACAATAAATATAAAATATGTGAAAATACCATCTTTTAAAGCTAAAATATTCATAATATTCAGTCTAAGCAATTCTGTCTTTACATTATATGAAATTATATTTAAAAAATTTAACGACGTCGAAAAGCTTCAAGTGATGGATCAAACATACGACGCATAGGCAAATCTGTTGAGTGATTAATTAAACAAAACTGATAACAGGCCTGATAAGCTATAGAAAAAAAAAATCTCAGCTTATAAAAAAACAGTAAACATTATCCATTTGGTTCAGCGTATGATTAGAAAAAGGGTTCTACTACGTACTGAATCATGAAAATAATATTCAAAGCACTTATTGAAACCTCCTTAATATTTTCAAAACTATTTTTATTGGTTACAGACAAGACAATAACAGACCTGATATTCCTTTCGGGCAAAAGAAAACAACTACAGAGTTCCTAAATGGTCCGCGAACCGAACACTAATATTTTTAACAGTAAATTAGATAGTAAATTTCAGCATCATTTGTGCTAAAACTAACCTACGAAAGCGATTTCAGAGCAATTTGCCAGAAAAGTATAAAACGAAAATCTTTCTAAGAAAATATTGATGTTCAGTTGACGGACCATTTAGGAACTCTGCAACTAATATATATTTTAAAATTAAAAAAAAAAAAAACATAAACTTTAAATATATTTACATATTGATTTATTACACTACTTGTACATTTTTAAACGCATAGAATACATACCATTTTTAAGTTATTTTTAATTTCAAATAAATTAAATTTGACCAAAGAAATTTGGCTTGATAATTTTGATCAGTCCATTTTCTCGTTTACTGGTTTGACAAAATTTTATAAATAAATATAGGCAAGGAATATTCTTTTAACAACATACATAAATTAACACTAAAAACTGGCTCCTTTTGTAAAACAATATCCCTCAGGATTATATAATTTCAGAATAAGAAATAGTCTTTTGTCATAGAAATAAAAAGAATCTTCAAATTAGAAAATTTGAAAATCGTCCATTACATGAATGGGTGGGTCATATATTATGAATTGGGTGTATATGGGGAGTTAACAAATCGAAAAATTCAAAATTCACTTAAAAATATATTTCAAATTTGTTTCTACCATTTTATTTAAATGGTAGACTGTTAAGAGCTTTTATTTTAAACGGAGATTTATTATTATTATCAATTTTTTTTAATCTCGAACGAATATTTTTGGACATTAAAAAATATTTGCAATTCATCCAAGCATCATTTCATAGTATTATTAACCCTCATGTGAAGAAAATGTATTAATAAAAGAAAAATTGTACACACTGAGTACTAAATATTGAATTGTTCACTTAATATTAAATTTCTACAAAAGAAATATTTAAAAGTATTTGGCAGCAATTTATTTATTTATATAAAGCTCGTACGCAATAAAAAAAAATTGAGGCGGAACTTAGTATTCAGATTAAGCCTTTAGTCAAAATGTTAGTGACGCCTTTAGTCATCGACTCTGGTTCTTAAATGTTAGAAAATAACGTTTATTTTATTTTATTTTTTAATGTATCTATGCTCAATATTACTCGATATGAAATTTTTAAGCCGAAAGATTAGTTCGGCATGGCACAAAAACTCTCAATTTGTGAATGAATGAATTCAAAGAAATGAAAAACGATTTCGTTTTAAACATGTCTTAACCTATTTAAGAAATTCATACTGTTTAAAATTAGAATTCCGCGGTTTTTAAATCTTGTCAAATTAAAACCTAGAAACACAAAAATAAATACTACTATGATTTCGGTTAAATTATAATACTATTTTTTGTATATTATTAAAAAATAAGAAATTAAATAAAAGTATTAAATTGTGCTCACATGGAAATGTTGTCGTTTTGGAGGTTTTTTTAAAATCATATTCTTTGTTTATTCCAGAGAATGTTGAACGTCAAAGGGAAATGACGCCTTTCAAGTTTTAACTGTTCAACCTATTCAAGAATAAATGAAAATACAGAATGAAATCACACCATAAAATATAAAGAGTAAATGATAAAATTTAAACAACCAAATTTTTCAGTTTATGTTTAAGAAATGAACTCTCCAAAATTTGTGGCCGGCTGTTTCGTCAGAGGAAACGAATGACAAAAATCTCAAGACAATATTCTTTTTCCCACTTTCCATATTTTTTCCTCTCTCGTAATTGTTTGCCTCGCAAATCCCTTTACCCCACAGATCTTAATTCTTATCTTCATATTTTTAATTTGTAAATAAAAGGTTACTTTATAAGATAACGTACACTAGTTGTTCAATAAAATCTTTGCTGGGCATAACCCTTCATAACACAATTTTTATTACTTTTTTTAAATCAATTCATCCGTCTTATAATAAAAAGAAATACATTTCAAATTTTGAGCTAAAATTCATATGTACCTATATACACAATTAGGATATTTACAATATTGAATTGCTCTATTTTGCTATTAAATTAGCGTAAATTAATTAGTTTTATTTTCTTAATACTCGATAAATTTCTTCATTTTAATACTTTTAAGTGGTCCTTAAAAATAATAAAAGTAAATTTTGTCTTAATCATTTGATTTTTTTTTTTCTTTGTTTCCGATGAAAATAATTCTAATTTTTTTGTCAAATGCAGCCGTTCGACATGGATAAAATAAGTACTATTCCATTTTTACTTTCTTCTATCTTCAATAGAAGAAAGTATTGTAATCGAAATTTTTTTCGACTTCCGGTTTTCGACGGATTTACACGTTTTAGGGGTCAGAGATTCCAAAAAACATGTTTTTACAAAATGTCTGTCTGTCCGTGTGTCTGTGTGTCTGTCTGTGTGTATGTCGCCATTCTACCATCAAAAAGTGTATGAAGTTATGAATAGAATTGAACCAAATTTTTTGTGAATGTTTTTGGCTGGGGCAAGCAGGTCTTCCTTCATTTTTGAAATATTCCGCCGCAAGGGGGCGCTGCAATCGCGATTTTTGTGCCATTTTCAATATTGTACCGACCAAAAGTATATGAAGTTATGCATCGAATTTAATCAAATTTTTTGTGTAAGTGTATGACTATGGCTAGTTGGTCCCCTCTGAATTTGAAAATAATCCGCCGGAAGGGGGCGCTGTAATCGCGATTTTTGTGCCATTTTCAATATTGTACCGACCAAAAGTATATGAAGTTATGCATCGAATTTAATCAAATTTTTTGTGTAAGTGTATGACTATGGCTAGTTGGTCCCCTCTGAATTTGAAAATAATCCGCCGGAAGGGGGCGCTGTAATCGCGATTTTTGTGCCATTTTCAATATTGTACCGGTCAAAAGTGTATGAAGTTATGCATCGAATTGAACCAAATTTTTTGTGTATGTGTATGACTATGGCTAGTTGGTCCTCTCTGAATTTGAAAAAAATTTGTCGGAAGGGGGCGCTGCAATCGCGATTTTTGTGCCATTTTCAATATTGTACCGACCAAAAGTACATGAAGTTATGCATCGAATGGAACCAAATTTTTTGTGCATGTGTATGACTATGGCCTGTTGGTCCTCCCTGAATTTGAAAATAATCCATCGGAAGGGGGCGCTGCAATCGCGATGTTTGTGCCATTTTCAATATTTTACCGATCAAAAGTACATGAAGTTATGCAACGAATTGAACAAAATTTTCTGTGTAAGTGTATGGCTATGGCTAGTTGGATCGCCATGAATCTGAAAAAAATCCGCCGGAAGGGGGCGCTGCAATAGCGAATTTTATGTCATATTCAATATTGCACCGCATAAAAGTGTATGTAGTTAGTTATAGAACTGAACTAATTTTTTTGTATATGATTATTTTTTGGTAAGGCAAGTAGATCCTCCCTGAATTTGAAAAAAAATCTGTCTATCATTCTATAGTCCATCGGCTCGTGTAGAGACGGTATTGAATTAAAATTATTAAAGCATTAAAATGAGTAACTATTTTTTTTATATTAAAATGTACGTATGAGATAGAAGAAAGTTTTGGGATTGGCACATCCAACTAGTTTGGACTGTCCTTGATCAGTTACAGCTATCATTTTGGCCAAATTTATGATGCATAAGGAGAATTATAAAGTTTTTAGATTGTATTAAATGTGGCGTAAGATGAATGAAGAGTTAAAATAAAGTGCAACGTGTGTTGCTTCATTATCAGTCTTTTTTAAAAAATTTCAGATTAAGTGTGTTTTTTAAAACATGTTTTTTGCTCAGTTATAATATAACCATCACGTGTTTAGAATTGGTCAAAAATGACGATTTCACTGAAATCATGAACCAAACGTCTTATGAGGTTTTCGAAAAGTATAATATATAGGTTTAGAAAATATATGAATTTGTTTAAATTTAATATTTATCTTTCTATTTTACTAATATATATATTACTTATGCACCATACATAGCATAGGGTAAACCTTGCAACCGTTTTAAAATCGATTTTTTTTTTTTTACGGATTTACATGTTTTAGACACTGAAGATTCCGAAAAACATATTTTAGAAGAAAAAATTTACCATCCGTCTGTCTATGTGTCTGTTTGCCTGTATGCTGTAAGCGCTCTATCTTAAGAACAAATCGAGTTATTGCGTGTACTTATAATGTAATCATGGAAAGAAGCCTATTGAAAATCAATAACCTCGATTATCCGGAACTTTTTTATGGATTCTCGAAATATTCGAAATGTTATAACTTTGTTGAGTCATTTCAAATTTTATGAAAATCGGATGTATAGTTCAATTATAGGGACAAGTTAAAAGGAGTTAAAAACTGTAAACTAAATGAACAGAAAGAAAAAAGGAAAAAAGGGAATTTAATTAAAATAAAAACTCAAGCTTTTTGATATGATTTTATTTCCAATTAAATCTGGCAACAACTGTTGATTTTTATTCAACTCCAGTATTGTTTCAATTTGTCCTTAATAGATGTCAGCACAGATAGTCAACTTCTCGATGATGATACTATAAATCTTTGTTATAATTCTAAAATTTTTGTAGTTTATTTTTTTGTTCGCAAATTAACAATCAAATAAACTTATTAAGAGATAAAGTTAATGCATAAAAATAATCTAAAAATTTAGTGAATTGGTTGATGGATTTAAAAAAATCCTTTAAATTCACTTTTCAATACAGGAGTTCAGAGTATTTATTATACACGGAACTGTCTACTCGTAACTTTTAAATCTTGATTAATTGAAATCTTCAAGTAAACATTACCTGTTCAATTTATATTGAAACTAAATGCTGTATATGTTTTAATTAGTATTTAATAGATGGCAGCACTATAGTAAACTTTTCGCATGATCTATCTAATATTTGCTTTCGTTCTTGGTCCAAAGCGGAAAATAGCCGCAGACCAAAAATTTCCGATTCTTCTTTCGGAAATTCTCAACAGTCATAATTCGTTAATTTCAGCTGTTACCTACCAAATGAGACATTCAGAGCAGGCCTGACCACTATTTGCTGTTACTCGTCGGCGTATTTGTTATGGAGATACTCATTGCTACGAGTTTTGCTGTTTATCATAACTGTCTGCAGTGATGGTAACCTCATCAGCCAGTATTTCCCTCAAAATTTCCCACATCGGTCTGATTTTTCCCTCAAAATTAAATCTCCGGTGCTGCCCTCTGTCGGAAAATTTCGAACTACATTATTTCCTATATTATGCCTCCCTCTTCCTGTTTTAGGTTATTGCATATTTAAATAGTCCTTCCGGCAGTGCCGGGAGGAAGAGGTAGCTTTCATATACTTATATATTTATTTATTCAAAAATACTAAGCTCAAATTAGTAGAACCTGACTATGAGCTTGGTCGAAATCTTAATTCAAGTGCACATGCACACTCATATTGAAATCGATTAATATATATATATGCGATAACTCAGCCATTTTTTAAGATACAAACGAAACAAAAAATGCTCTGGAATCTTTGTATCAGGGTCAAATGCATAAAAGAAAAATCTTTTTCAATTTCTCACTTTCTTGTACCTAATTTTAAATTTTAAAATTTATAAAAAATTTTAACTGGCCGCCATTTTGAAATAAAATGGCGGATGGAAATGAGTATCGAACTCGATTCAGGCCTCAGTATATACTATGTACACACCAAGTTACATCCAAATCGATTCATAAATACGCGTGTTGTCACGTGACAAAAATCAGATCGTTTCAAAATGTCAGGCACAAGAAAAATTCAAAGTGCTATAGCTCAATCATTTTTTAAGATATAGACAAAATAAAAAGTGTTCTGGAATCGTTGTTTTAGGTTCTAACACGTAAAAGAAAAATGTTTTTCAACTTTTAATTTTTTCGTATTTAATTTTACATTTAAAATTTTTTAAATGGCCGCCATTTTGAAACAAAATGGCGGATGATGCTGGTCAACGAACTCGGTTGAGAAATTTGTATGTACTATGTACATACCAAGTTTCATTCAAGTCCGTTCATAAATACGCGTGTTATCACGTGACAAAAATCAGATCGTTTCAAAATGTCAGCCATAAGAAAAATTCAAAGTGCTATAACTCAATCATTTTTTAAGATATAGAAAAAATAAAAAGTGTTCTGGAATCTTTGTTTTAAGTTCTAACACGCAAAAGAAAAATATGTTTCAACTTTTAATTTTTTCGCATTTAATTTTAAATTTTAAATTTTTAAAATTTTTTTAAATGGTCGCCATTTTGAAACAAAATGGCGGATGATGCTGGCCAACGAACTCGGTCGAGACATTTGTATGTACTATGTACATACCAAGTTTCATTCAAATCGGTTCATAAATACGTTAGTTATCGCATGACAAAAATCAGATATATATATATATATATATATATATATATATATATATATATATATATATATATATATATATATATATGGTTATATATATATATATATATATATATATATTACAAATTTAAAATTTTTTCGCCAAAACTAACCTTTATACTATCTTAATTTTCTTATAATAATATTCCGTACTTACTTCAAATTATTAAATTAAAATCTTGTTTCTAGATCGCATCTGTTAATCCTTATGCAGACGATATAAATTCTTAATTTGCCTTAAAAAACATTATTCCAGTATGCGTAAATTTAAAAAGATGGCTCTAAATTAAAAATATTCTTAATTAAAACTTTATTTCTTAATATTCCAAATAAAACTGATTTCTTCTATGTTTTTATCAACCCTTTTTTAAGAAAGTCTTATTAAATTTATTCCAAAACCATACCTTTCAAAAAATATCATTATTTTATTTTATTTATTTATTTTTCCTACGTCAACCTTTGATGTGTGCATAGTAATAAATTCATTTCTTTTCTTTTTCTCTTAAAATTAATCATTTATAAAAATCGTCTGCCTAAGATATTTAAAATTCTGAGTCAATTATAAATTGGTTAAATAATATTTTTTTTAAAATAAATTTATCGTTTGTGGAAAATAATCTCGTAGCTGGACAAGAATTCTGTTTACATAAAAGAATGATGGTTTGAGGTTACAGAATGTTCCAGAACTTTCTTTTTAGTTTAAAAAGGTGGAAGTCTCGAGATGAAAAAGAAGATTTCTTGGGTTGCTTCTTCGATGAGGACAGCTCGCTGAAATAATGATGGAATTTTTGCAAAAGGAGCTTTTCCTTCCTCATTATTACGAATTTAATAAACGAATTTACAGCAGCCCATGACTAATTATTGGTATTGCAAAACGCAAGCCTCCATGAACATTTATTTATTTTAGAACATTAACTTTTCTCTTTAATTTTGGCAACAGCCACTTTTTTAATGTTTTCAGATTTAGAATGTTTTTTTTACGATGTTAAGAAGAAGCGGGTTTATTTTCCCCTTCTAGAAAAACAGAATATGATTCTTAGAATTTAAGCGAAAAGCAATTTTTGTAAATAATTGTAAATAGTAAGTGTTTTGTAAGTTTAAGTGTCATATAAATAATTATAAAAAGAATGAAGCTGCCGATTATTTCACAAAGTTTCGATTTCGTTGCTTGACTGGGATTAACTCGTATTAGTGTTCTGATATTTTCTGAAGGCGAATAACCCTGGAATGGTAAGTATTTTACTTACCTTTTTTAGTTTGTATGATATTTTATTATTATACGCGAAATTTATGGCGCCCGAGAACAGGTACTGATTGCCTAATACTTGAATCAGAACTGAATAATATGAAATAGAATTATTTTAGTGCTTTGTTTATAATAGATAATTGCAATTGTTTTATTTTGATAAATTGATAGTTAGAATATTGATTTAAATAATGGATGCAATTAACAAAACAAAACGCACTACCGTGAGAAGTCAAACAACGAAATTAATTAATAGAATAGAAGCGGCAATTTCTGAAAATAGTGCCGATGAAGAATTGTTAGAACAATTTCTTGCTGAATTAGATTTAAAACAAAAAGAGCTTCATTATCTTGATACTGAAATTCAAAACACTATTAAATTAGAAGATTTAGAAGCTGACGTTTTAAAATGCGATGAATATAATTCGAATTTAGTAATTTGGAAAACAAAAGTAAAACGGGCCAAATTAAAATTAGAAACTAAATCTAATATGAATGTTTCTACTACGACAATTAATAGCTCTCAAGAAAGAGTTGTAATTCAGGGATTGGAATCCATTCGTATAAATTTACCCAAGTTGGTAATTGAAAAATTTGACGGCGATCCCTCGGATTGGCAACGATTTTGGGATCAATTTGAAACAACAATTCATAAAAATTCTGAATTGTCTGACGTAGAAAAATTTAACTATTTAAAGTCATATCTGACTTCTAATGCTGTTAATTCAATAAAGGGATATAGCTTAACTAACAGTAACTATTTATCCGCAATAGAAACTCTAAAAGAAAGATTCGGGAAGAAACATTTGGTAATAAACTCACATCTTAATAAATTGTTATCACTTAATTCAGTTAAGAAATCCAATGATGTTTATGCACTTCGCAGATTATTGGACACTTGCCAAACCGAAATCCGTAGTCTTAATTCTTTAGGAATACAGATTGAAAATTATTCAGCGTTACTCGCCCCCATTCTGATTAAATTATTACCTTCTGACATAGTGTTACAAATAACAAAAAAATGCGGTAATGATGAAGAATTAAAAGTTACAGATATCATAGAATGTTTGAAAATAGAAGTCATTTCGCGAGAAAGAACTATTTTTTTAATTTCTAATCAAGAGTCTTCGAATGTAGATATTACGTCTGAAAAGTTAGTTCGCGACAAGCAGTCGCCAAAAACGATTCCTACCGCCTCTGGTTTGATTAATGAAACTGTATCATTTTCTAAACAAATTACATGCCCCGAATGTAAAGGAAAACATTTCTTGACTGAGTGTGAATTATTTAAAAATAAATCATTACAGGGTAAGAAGGAAAGTTTAAAGCAGTATGGTTATTGTTTTATTTGTCTCAAAAATGCAGGGCACATAGCCAAAAATTGCAGAAAATTCGTTAAATGCACTAATTGTTCAAAACGGCATTATAGAATTTTATGTCCTGAAAAAGAAAAGGGTAAATCACAAGAAAATAATGAAAGCACGTCTTTGTCGAATAAAACTTGTAATCGTGCTGTGTTAATGCAGACCTTAATTGTACGTTTAGAGCTCAAAGATCAAAATAAACACATGCTAGTACGTTGTTTAATAGATTCTGGATCTCAACGATCTTATTTAACTAAAGATGTTATTAATCTTATGGGATATAAAGCTATGGGAGAAGAAAAAATGATTCACGGCCTTTTTGGTGGGATTCAAGAAACACACCTTCATAAACGATATAAAATACATTTAAGTAATTTAGAAAACACCTTTAGATGCAATTTTGATGTCTATGATCAAGACAAAATATGTACTGAAGTTCCTAAAATAAAAAGTGGGCCTTGGATAAAGGAAGCTAAAAGGTATGGTATAATATTCTCAGATTATGATGCATATACAGGGAATCAAAAAATTACAAATCAACAGGAAATAAGTTTACTTATTGGAGCTGATATTTATGGGAAGTTATTGACGGGGAAAATTAAATCCTTAAACCGTAATTTAACTGCTATACAGACAAAACTAGGGTGGACATTAATGGGAAAAACTAATATAGAAGATACAAATGATTCTACGAAAGTTGTTTTATCGCTGCACGTAAGTGAAGCCAAATTAACAGATCTGTGGAGATTAGATACTTTAGGAATTCTTGATCCAGGTGATAAAGAATCCAGTTTAGAACTTGAAGATATTGTAAATGATCATTTCAATAGAAATATTCGAATAAACAATGAAGGACGTTATGAGGTTAGTCTTCCCTGGATTGTTGGTCATCCCCCTCTCCCCAGTGGTCGGAAAATTGCAGAACGTAGATTGAAAAATTGCGTAGATTCCTTAAAGAAATCCGACAATTTAGATGCCTATGAAGCGGTCTTTAATGACTGGCTACAAGAAGGTATTGAAGAGGTCAAATCCACTCCAGGAACGGAAGCCGAATTTTTATTACCACACAGAACGGTCATAAAAGAAAGAAGCCTTGGTGAAAAACAATCTGATGTTCACTCCAATCCTATTTTTGATAAAATTGAAGCTAAATCTTCCTCATTCCCTTTCATTAAACAAAGGATATCTACTGATTCAACCAATGTTTCTGAAAAACAATCTATTAAATTATCAGATTCAGATCAATCACGTAAACTAGAATTAGCTCTTCAGAGAATTAAAGCTTATGTATCTCTTAATGTTGATTCGGAGAAAGATGATATTCAGAATGAAGATAAGATCAAGGATAAAAATGAAGAAGGTGAGAAAAACATTCCTGAAGTTACAGATAGAACTCCTACAGAAAAATGTAAAGTGATATCACCTATATTTAAGGAATCTATTACTCTTCCTGCCTCTCAACCAATTGAAAGTCAAGAAACAAATGAAAATGTTAGCATAGTCTTAGAAGCAACTAAGAAAACAGATTCATTTTACTTAAAATTGAATGAAAATATAGAATCTTGTAAAGCAAAACTAGGAATTTCTGAAATTAATGATGATCTTTCTTCAGATGAATCAGCTATTGATGACAATGCAAACCGATCAGATGAAGGTGAAGAAGATAAAACTAGTGCATTTGAAGCAAAAGAAGTTTCTGAAGAAGATGCAGATGAAGAGGAAAGCATAGAAGTATCTGATGAAGAAGTTGAAAATAAAGTAGATGGTGCTCGATTGTCTAAAAGGGTTAATTCCGACTTAAAGTTAGGAAATCTTCCAACTTCTTTCTGGTCAGATTCTAGTAATGCATTATATTGCATAAAGAAAAGTGGAAGTTGGGCTCCCTTCGTGTACAATCATGTAAAAGAAATTAAATCGCTTAGTAATCCAGAAAATTGTCACTATGTGCCCGGAACTCTTAACCCAGCCGATCTACCTTCCCGTGGATATTCTGCAGAATCTCTTAAACAATCCCTCTGGTGGGAGGTTCCTGATTGGTTGAAAAAACCTCAAGAATTTTGGCCTAAATATATTTTAAATCCCGACTTAGAAATCATTAACACTAGAAAAAGAAAGACAGTGATCAATGTGATAAATATATCTCAAAGTCCAATTGAATTATACGAAAACACATCTTCATATTTGAAAATGATAAAAGTAACTGCCTGGATTTTTAGGTTTTGGAAGTATAAGCAGTCTAGAGTTGAAGGTGAAAGTATTCATAAAAGTTGCTTAAAAGATGTCCAACCTCAACCTGATTCCAATACTAGGATTTTGCCTGTTTCTAGTTTTAAACCTTCAGAGAATGTCCATATTCAATATCATGCTGAAATTCTACAGTTAAAAGAAGAGTTAGAAGTTCTGAAATCTAAAGCTGAAAATGCTCTTAAAGAGAAATACAACAAAACATCTGCTTCTTTGCTCTCTGATGTCAAAGCTCGAAAAGAAAATGAACTTCGAACAGATCGTAGAAAATTATTGCAAGAAAACGAAGGTCTAGAACGAACTGTTGTTGAAAATGAAAATAAATGGTATTTAGAGAAAGAAAAGTGTGAAAATCTTATTCAGGATCTAAAAAGGAAAATTGGCAATCAACAAAGAGAACGAGAGAAGGAGCAGCCAGATTATGATTTGATACTTAAAGAATTGCAGAAACTTTTAGCTTTTGAAAGAGCAAACGAAGAAAAACTTGAAGAACAAATCGGTGAATTACAGCATAAAATAAATTCAAAGCTACCAGAAAAGAATTAGATTATGAAAGAATTAGATTAGATTTAGATTATGAAAAATACATTGAAGACCTACAGAATAAATTCAAATGTACTCAGAACAAATGTCAGGCTGCAGAAAATTTGTCAAAAAATCAGTTGATTATGATACAGAAGCTCCAAGATGAAATGCATGATATGAAAACAAAAACCGGTTCTTCACTAAGACCTATTAAAAAATTATATATTCTCAAAATTGATGATAAACTAATGCATCCTTTTTTAGTTCGTAGAATTCCTGTCCCTCTAGATGACACGCCTGTTCCTGAACCTGTAGACCGTGCCTCTGATTCTGCATCTGTAGTTGAGCCTGTGAACAGCACTCCTAGTTATGATCCTGTGCCTGAGACTTCAGATTCTACAACTCCGATTGAGCCTGTGGACCATGCCACCGATCCTGCTCCTATTCACCAGTCTTCCTTGCCTGATGATGAGAACCGTCGATCACGATCTGGAAGAAAGCTGAAGCAGCCGCAACGACTGAACTTATAGAATAGTTTTGAGCTTCACTAGACCTGAACCTCAAAGGTGGGAGGATATTGCAAAACACAAGCCTCCATGAACATTTATTTATTTTAGAACATTAACTTTTCTCTTTAATTTTGGCAACAGCCACTTTTTTAATGTTTTCAGATTTAGAATGTTTTTTTACGATGTTAAGAAGAAGCGGGTTTATTTTCCCCTTCTAGAAAAACAGAATATGATTCTTAGAATTTAAACGAAAAGCAATTTTTGTAAATAATTGTAAATAGTAAGTGTTTTGTAAGTTTAAGTGTCATATAAATAATTATAAAAAGAATGAAGCTGCCGATTATTTCACAAAGTTTCGATTTCGTTGCTTGACTGGGATTTCGTATTAGTGTTCTGATCTTTTCTGAAGGCGAATAACCCTGGAATGGTAAGTATTTTACTTACCTTTTTTAGTTTGTATGATATTTTATTATTGTACGCGAAATTTAGATCTTCTACATTTATTTATTTATTTTGTTTTTTCCCTCGCTTGCCATGACTGTGTGTTTCTTTTTAACCAGTGGAAATAATTCGAGTTCTCTTTAAACCGTCACAACTAATCGAAAAGTCGGACAGGATTTTTTATCTGTGCTGCCTTTTTAATGAATGATATTTAAAGAAAATTGCGATGGAACGAAGAAAAGCATGCTATCGCCGAAGTTCGATTGAAGGACAGCCTATATGGTATTTTCAGCTTGCTAATGGAATGGGCTCTGGAACGAAATGATGATAGGTTTGTGAATCGCCGATAATTGACTTCTCGTGAATTCCTGAAGCTTGATATTTTTGGTCATAATGATAAATTTTTGAGACCTGGTGATTTCGAATTGGATTTAATAAGGAATAGAAGCGCCATTCATCTTGTTGCGGCCCAAATATGCGATCATTGACTTTAAATATTACTGGTAGTAATGACAAGAAAAAAAAAAAAAAAAAAAAAAAAAAGTTTAGAGACAACTGAACGCCGATTGCTACTTACTTTCATAATTTTCGTTATTATTGTCTCTCCTAGGATCATCTTGAGAAATTCTTCTTAAGAGTGAGTTATTTCAAATTAATTGAATATTATTTGTATCCTTTTTAAGCATTTGTGTAGATTGTTTATTCTCTATTTGTGAGGTTTATTTATTTATTGTTTTTCTTTGAGTCTTATTTATTAATCTATTTATGGGTATTATTATTATCATTATTATTTGTTGAAGATTGAAATATTTTTATTCGTAAGGATTTAATTGAGGAGTATGATGTTCTTAGGATATTTACTGTTACTTATTAAGATTATTATGATATTTTTATGCACGTTTAAAGATAAGTTCGTAATAATAATGAAGTATAAAAGAACTTAGAAGCTCAAGTTATTTTTTAAAAAGGTACATTTTCTAATTTATTGATATTTGTTTGTTATCAAGAACTATTCTCAGAATGCAGTATTTTCATGATAATGTTCCTACAACTAGACATTTGAGCTGAAAATTAAGTTAACATTTATGTTTTTCATTTTATTTGTTAGAATTTCTGTTTACAGTGAGCTTTGGTTCCCGGATTCTTATAATTTATTTAAATTCAGTAAGAAAGATGGAACTGTGCAAGGCTGTTGCTAGAATTTTGACTGATAAATATGATTAATTTTGTCAGTAAATTTTGTGATTTTAAGTAAGAAATTACCTATAGTTAAAATTTTTGAATCTGTTTATGATCTATAAAATAATAGAATTAAAAGTTGATCCCAATTTAAGGTATATCTATGATATTTACAATTTCTGTTTTATTAGATAAAATTTCTGGTTAAAGTTAGCAGCTAAATATAGTTATAATTTTCGCGATAATTTTGATTCAGATTTTTAAAAAAGTGGGTAATGGTTCTGTGTGAGGCAGTTAAAATGTGTACAACACCAGTAGACAAAGCCCTCAAAATTGTGAAAGCGCGAACTCTGGAATTTCACCTTAAAAGTAAAAGGCTCTATGATCGAAATTTTGTCGAATGCCCATTAAAAATACAAGACTCTGTAATTTATGAAGAATTTAAATACCCTAACACTCGAAAATTAGAACCTACTTTCTCTGGACCATACAAAATTATAAATAAACTTTCTGATGTAACTTATGAAATAGATAAATTTAATTATGAGACAGGACAGAACAGGGCCTGATTATCAACGGGGCACTCTCCCACCAGAAAAAGTAAATAGAAATTTTTTCCTTATTCATGATAGTAATTTTGACTAAAAAGGGCGTTTAAACAAGGCGAAAATTTCTATGTAATTTTACTGGGGAGAGAGTGCCCCGTTAGTAATCAAGCTCTGGGACAGAATTCTGTTATTGTGCATGTTTCTAAATTAAGACCCTATTTTTCACCAGAAGATTTTAAACTGTTTCATGAGCAACCCAAAAAACAAACAAAACCTCAGATACAATCACAATCACTAGATCAAACTAAAGTCAAGACAGTAGATTAAGTTTTAATTCTTATTCTTTAAATAGTTTATCACCATAATTTTCAACATTAGCAGGTATGTTCTTGGAGGCCTACAAGAATATTACTTGTTTTTGGGAGTTTTTGGGGTTAAATTGGGCTCCTTATGCAGGCATAAGGTGAACACTTTGATTGTAAAAGCTTTCAAATTGATGTTGATAAATTAATTTTAATAGTGTTTAAGTCTAACTATATTTACTCATGTATTTGACATTAGTATTATTCTATTTATTCAGCAGATATTTATGTTATAACAGTTATAAAATCTAATGATTCTACTCAAACCTATAACATAATATGTGATTTTCAGTGATTGTGAAAACTACAGATATTAAGAGTTTTTCAGAAAAGCACACTATTTTTATTTCTATTTATCAATTAAGAATGACACCTTTTATTCCTATTGTATTTTATTATTAAAGTTTATAAACATTAAGTAAACATAAAGTTTATAAAACATTATTCTACATTTGGCATTTGAAAACTTATAACCAAATTTGACAATTTTATAAAAGAGTATCAGAGATTTTACATGTTTCAGAAGATCACCTCATTGAGTTAAGAAACGGAAATCTAGGATTAATTAAATCTCGATTCACATATTAAAACTCTTAGTTTATCTAGTCATATCTTGGTGGAAGAAAAAAAACATTATTTTAGCGATTTATTTTAAATGCTATAAGCGATTTATTAAAAATAGTACAGATACCTTATAGTTTTACATGTTTCATTGCTCTTATGTCAAATTTTTCAAAAACAAATAAATGATAAAAAGAAATTTTTCGCTAAAAATATCTTCAAATTAAAAATAAGCAGAAAAACATAAATTACGGGAACATGAGCATAGTAAAGTAAAATTGGAAATAAAAATGAATAAAAATAATTGTGAACATGAAATATAACAAATTTGTAATATTTTGTAATAATTGTAAAAATTTGTTGTAATAATATATTTGTTCAAAAATTGGACCCAGTATATATATATATATATAGGTGTACGTACCTTATCTCCAGCCATCTCGTACACTTAAAGCCCACTGTTGTGTTATTTTTCCTGCACGTACGCTTCAGCAAGTACAAACACAGTGATGTTACACTATTTCAAAATGCCTGCATTGCTTTAATGACATATAACAAAGGTGGAGGTGGGATGTGGTGGTGGCATTCCCAGTTTCCAGTGTTAATGTGTGTTCTCCGTAGCCTGGTTGTTCTTTCTGGCCAGGCGAGTCTAGTGTTGTCGACAGCGGAGATGAGTTTGAGCCGAGCCCAAAGCGTCCAAAATGAGCCTTGGAGATGAGGTGCGCCTGCAGAGTAAAGTTTAAATTTTTTTTAAAAAGCCTGCTAAATGAAAAATTGTAAAAGAGTCGAGCCTGCTATCTAATATGCAACTCAAGCCTGCTTTTTCCGGAAAAAAATCTGCATCAGAAATTCAAATTCAAAATATTACAATTTTTTTTATGTCTATAAAGAGATAGACTTTTTCATAAAATATTATAAATGGTATTTTAAACGGATTTCAAAATCATTGATTAACACAGATAAATAAAAACATGTAATTTCCGTATTCAAAATAAATGTGTCTTGAAATTACTTGAAACACATTCTGTTAAACATTCAGAATCCAGAATGGAGATATTAAAAAATAAATTTGTTTCATCAAGATTTTTTTTCCCTTTTAGTCTCAGAATAGATAAACACTGACAAAATAAAACATATAAATGCACAATTAAAAATTTATTTAGAAGTATAATTTCACAAATCACATATTACAATAACATACAATTAATTATGCAAATAATCTACATCATGATCATGGTCAACACCAATGCTTTTTACAATTCCTGATTTGCACCTGTTGGCAACGACGAAAGGATGCTCTGAAAAAGATCGAGCCACATCTTCATCGACATAGACACTGACCAGAGACGGACGCGACCGGACGAGGGAAACGAGACACTCGCATGTCACATATGTATCACAGAGGCAGATTGTCTCTAAGCAAGGAAATACCGGATTACTGAAATCCAAATGATAGTCATCTAGATTTAATCTGCACAAATACAATTCTTTCAGATTTTGTCCATGCCTCCATATCCTCAGTAAAGAGCGAGCAGTAACATGTGACCATCCCAGATCCAACACACGTAACTGATTCCAGAAAGTATCACCTACAAACCAGGCATTATCTACTTTTGTTTTATTTAAACGCAACTCGTTCAATGAGCGCAATTTTGATAATTGTATCCAACTGTAATAAGGAAAAACAGAACAGTTCAAATCTAAAACTTCGATACTCGAATTATCTTCATGTTCTACAGGTCCAAAATGGTATTCAAACTGACAAGTATGAAGCACCAACTTCTTTAGGCCCGGTAAAAACTGAGTGCAGAAATCTATGACTTTCGGAAGAATGGTTAATATGTAACAACGTCTTATAATCAACACTTCGACCTGGGGACATTTTTGATGCAGTTTCATACAAAGTTCCTCAAAGTCCAAACAACCCACACAAGCTGGAAAATCTAACCGGAGGAATGTCACACAAGACGGCAACCCATCGACGAGATAATTGAAGGATTGGGCGTCATTTTCTAGATCAGATGAGCAGAAAATTTCCACGTTGACCATTCTCCAGAACACTGGCCTCTTCGTCAGGGCATTCCAGTTTTTGCATACCCTGTAATAAGAGAATCAAATGTAAACATAGAGGGTTTTTGTACATACACTTGACACTGGGATTTAAACTACTGGCATATCACAAACCACGGCAGATATGTATATTTGTCTTTTTACACAATACTTATAAGTTATTTAATTAAATCATTAAGATGTCTCATAATGAATATTGCAAACAGGTGTATCAGTGTTTTCAAACATATTCATACGATAATTCAAAAGAATGATAAAATTATAGGTGTAAAATGAAACATCACTTTAAAATATCAAATGACTTATGATATACTACAAGACAAGTGATACATAAAAATAAAAATGGCAAGAAATTCATTTTATTTCACATGTTTCGTATGCTCTAACGGCAACTTTTTCAAAACAAAACGATAAAAAAAGAAATTTTCCTAAAATAGTTTCAAATTGAAAAATAGTAAACAGAAAAACAAAAATCCCGCGAATATAAGCATAGTGAAATAAATTGGAAAATTAGAGTTTCTGTTAAATAAAGTTGCTTAAGTTCGTGTTCTTTTTGTTTTTCTGTTTACTATTTTTCAATTTGAAATTATTTTTGCGAAATTTTTCTTTTTATCGTTTTGTCTTTGAAAAAGTTACCATTAAAGCATTCGAAACATGCAAAAAAGGTTATTTTATGCCATTTTTGGTTTGTGATCACTTTTGCAAATTTCAAGTAAAACCTTTTAATTCATTTCAGATTTTAAATATCTACTCAATTTGTAGCTTTTACTTATGCACCGGAGAATGCAATATTATATCTTTGAAAACAGAAACTAAATAGGTTTCTATTTTAATGTATTAAAAAAATAATATTTCGCATTTTGTATGAGTTTTAGAATTAAAGTAAAACAATACAATAATCTGCCATTGTCAAAGTTAATAAACTAAAAAGGTGTTCCTTTATACAGGTTTTGGTGCTTTCAAAAATGAAACTGGCCAAATTCGTCCTTTTTAAATGTCAAAAGCTATGAAAATTAAAACAACTGTTTGAAGGGCTATATGGCAATACTGGTGTTGTTTTCAGTATAAACTTTCTTTCAGCGTAAAATTTTTCACTGCATATTTGATTAAAGATTAAGAAATTTAATGTTAATGCATATTTTCAGCAGTATTAAGAAAAGTAGGTGATAGAAGTGAATATTCTACGCTTAAATGATTCAAATATTAAATATCTAATACAGTAAAAGTTATTTTGAATCTTATCGAGCATAAAGGATTAATCTGAGATTTCAAGATTTTGAATCAAATGCTTATTCCATTCAAATATAAATAAATAACATGCAGAAACTCTGGATATCAATTAAAAAAAACTTTGCATACCTAGCAATCTGGCCCAGTTGGTTCTGTGTTAAAAAACTGAAAATTTTCTCAATAACTTCATTGGGAAAATCATTAATATTGACCTAGAAAAGAAAGCGATTATAAGTGACCGATAGACACATGAATGCATTTCGTGTAGTTACAAAATAAAGAGAGAAAATTCAAGAACAAATAAACTGATATGAAATAATCTTTCAAAATTAGGAAAATGACATAGTCATATTTAAAATTCTTTAAAAAATATCCATCAATGAAATTTCCTTCAATTTACGATGGCGTCGAAATATTTTTTATATAGATGATGAAATCAGACATAACTTTTATAGAATTAGCTAAATGAAAAATTAAATAATCATTAAGTTGCAATAATTATAAAATTATATTTTATGTACTATGCCATAACTGCTAAAAACTTCTGTGTAATACTTCTAAATATTAATGTGTATAACTTTGCTATATTCTACTAATTAATGTAACTGCTAATTTGCAATTTTTATAATTTCTATAAATACTCACTAACAATTACATTTTATTAATTAATGTCCAAAAACGTAGATTATGTCAGTCATTAGAGGTTTAATTGTTCTGGAAACATAAAACGCTTGGTATCTATTCAGCATTTTAACTCTGTAATTAATAATCGTAATAAAACAAACAAACAAACAGATACTATATTGGCGTGCAAAATGATAGAAACAATCATGTAACTGCCTAAATAAAAAATATAATTATATTAATCTTCACATGAACCATACAAATTTACTATATCAAACTAAATACTCAAATTAAACATAAAACATTCTAAAACTGTTGTTATGAATATAATTTAATACATTGCATCTTTACACGATATGCACAGAGAACGAAATGGTAAGAATAATAAAAACAGATTTTTCTAAATTATAGAAATATTGCAAGTCAATTGGACTTTCGCTTGTGTTTAATAATTTCAGTGCAACATTGTAGCATAGAGATATTACATAGTTTTGAATTTGTTGAGGAGACAAAACGCGTCATATCTTCCAAATATCAGCCTTTAATTCCGTTTTCAAGTGATACTGTAAGATCACTTTACTGTGATACTGTAAGATCCCTGTCTTTTATTATATATTGTGCTCTATGATACCACAAACTTTATGCATGGAATTTAGGTTTGGACCATTGTCTGGCCAATCAAATTTGAGATATTTATTTATTGTCAAACCACTTTTTTGTGTCTTTTACAGACTGAATTTAAGTATAGTCTTGTTGAAAATTTTTAAAAAGTCAGTAATTTTTTCATTCAGGTTCAACAAATTGCATTCTAACATGCAAATAGAAAAACAATTATTAGCTTCCGAGGAAGAAGTAGCTTAAACCATAAAGAAAGCTCCTCTTAATTGGCGCAAGGAAAATACGTCTTTTTCATTTTAAAGGCTGTGTAAATACGGACAAATACAATCTGGTGTTCTCTCTGCAAATGGAATGAGGTCTTTTTTACTGCCAGATGTTAAACATCGACGTGGTTTTATAATTTTAAGAACTGCCAAAATTTTTATTGTTGTTTGTACTGTCGAAATTGGTACTGGTGTCTTTATATGCAAGGATGAAAGTGCTACATCAAAAATGGTTGATTTCAACCAGTAAAGTTTAATAGCATTCTTTGTTTTATTAAATCTCAGAAATCTTATCGTTAAATAAGGCGAGAAATATTTTCCCCTTGAAAAAACTCATTTTAAGATAAAAGAAATAATTTCAGTTTGGTTGTGCTTGACATTCAATTTCATTTCGGTGAAGAGAAAAAATTTGCAACGATGAATGCGGGAAATTTTTTTTTAACGATGCATGCAGGTTTCCATAACATTTTTTTAAAACATAATTTATGCAGAGACCACAGAAATAAAACGGTTAATACGGGAAAGATAGATCGAGGTTTCATTGTATTATGTGAATCAGTAAAATTTTTAAATTTTAAAAACAGCAAAATTTTCCATACACTGGGAATACTTTATAAATGCTCTCATTGTATTAAAATGAAAAGTCCAATTTGATGCATTTTTTACGTTTTTAAGCAAATAAAAGTACATTAGAAAAAAAGCACGAATCATAAACAGTATTGTTATTCTTACCTTAGTTGTTTGACTGTTTAAGTTGGTGTTCCAAAGATTTATCTGATTCTTTACATTTGATGACTCAAGATCTTACAAATACCTATTTATTTTTTCATTTTCCCTCTTAAGTTCAGAGCACTGTTCTTTATATTTGGATTCCAGTTCAGAGCATTGTTCTTTATATTTGGATTCTAGTTCAGAGCATTGTTCTTTATGTTTGGATTCCAGTTCAGAGCATTGTTCTTTATATTTGGATTCCAGTTCATATTTTTCAGTCTCAAAATTTATTTTATCATAAGATCATTCGTTTTTTACTTGCTCTAATTCAGCAGTAACCTAAATGAAATATATTTCAATAAAGCATTAATTTATGAATATGTAATGTATATTACACAAAAGACAATACTCAAGAAAGAATGTATTGAACTTCAGTTCAAGCTAAAATTTTCAATGGTTTTTCTTTTGTTACTATTAATTGTCTTTCATCGACTGTTATTTAGTAACTTTTACATTATTCCTTCAAAATCATGGTGGCGATTCTTATTTATATCAAAGTTCCAGCAACAACCATGTTTATTTGATGCCAAATATGAATTTTTACATTATGATTTACTTGCTAGTTGGATAATACTGTAAATATTAAAGTTAATAAATTCCTGACATTTATACACAATTTAGAAACTTATAAATAACCTTAAAATTTAATAAATTTGGCTTTAGCTGCAAAATGTCCATCAACTAAGATAGGGATGCACAACCTCTGGCCCGCGATGGGTTAACGTGTGGCCCTCGAACTTCTTCAATTTACAACTAGAAAAAAATTGCAATTTTTGTGCATAAGTTGCCGAAAAAATCGTCAATTTATCGCGGGAAAATATAAAATTTCGTCAGTCGCTTAAGAATTGTAAATTTCGTATAGATCGGGCACAGAAAAATCGCGAATTTCATTGATCAAGTGCGGTTTGTTTGTTTGTTTGTATTTGGCCGATTATCTACGCTATGGGATATAGGCCATATGGGGCGGGATGCCCTCCGTGGGGGTCTTTCTAAGGGAACCTAACCCGTATTTACGCAAGGTTCGAAGAAAACCACGGAAAACTCCGAACGGTTAGGCCGACGGTCGCGATTGGGTTCGAACCCAGCACCTACCGTCTACCAGTTTGAGGTCAGAACCTCTCGGCCACTGGTGGGGCTGATCAAGTGCGGAAAAATCGCACATTTCGTTCATTAGGTATAAAAAAATTGCGAATTTTGGCCATGGAAAATTCGAAAAAAAAAAAAAGCAAATTTCGCTGATCGAACTTGGAAAAATCGCGAGTTTATCAATCAGCCACAGAAAATTTGCATATTTTGTCGATTGGATACAAAAAATCGCACATTTCGTTGATCGATCAAGAAAAAATCATCAGTTTTGTTGATGATGCACAAAAAAAATTACATATTAAATTCATAGACTACAGAAAAATCGCATTTTTTCTCGGTTTATCGCGTAAAAAGAACGCGAATTTTGTCGATCAGGGACGAAAAAATCGCAAATTTCGTTGATGAGGCACGGAAAAATTGATCGGCGTCGAAACAATCGAAATATTTGTAAAAGTGCTATTACACGTAAGGTGCTGGAAACGTCAAATTGCAGGCGTCTCCATATAATCCTATGGGACGTGGGGATGCGCTGGAGAAGCGCGCGACTCCCCTCGTCCCATAGGATAACATGGAGACGCCTGCAATTCGAAGCGACTTTGACCCCTTGTGTAATAGCACTAAGTTTATCAAGAGAAAACGAATCACGAATTTCATCTTGTCGCTTAAAAAAAATGCAGATTTCGTCAAAGTTAGTTAAAAATCACGAAATTTGTTGATTGGGCCCGTAAAAAGCAATCGAGCACGGAAAAAGTCGCGAGTTTTCTTAATCGGTTCTGATTAAGAACTAATTCGCAAATTTCTTTGGTCGTACACGGGAATATCACTAATTTTGTCGATCGCAGTAGAAAAAATTGCAAATTTCGTCAATCGCCTTTGCAAAAATCGCAAATTTCGTCGATCAGGTTCGTAAAATTCGCCAATTCCGTGAATCGACTTTATAAAAACCGTGAATTTCGTCAATAAGGTTTGTAAAAATCACGATATTCGTCGATCTGGTATGGAAGAAACGGGAATTTTATCAATCATGCAAGGAAAAATTACGAATTTCGTCGATCCGCTGAGTAAAAATCGCGAATTTTCTCGATCGGCTTCGAAAAAATCGTGAATTTTGTCGATCAGGGTGGGAAAAGCAACGAATTTCGTCGATCATGTGAAGAATAATCGAAAATTTGACAGTTGGCTTCGTAAAAATCGCTAATTTTGTTGATCAGGCGCGGAAAAATTGTGAATTTTGTCGATCGGCTTGTATGATCGACAAGATCAGCGATCAAAAAATCGCAGATTTTGTCAATCATGCAAAGAAAAGTCACAAATGTCGCCTATCAGCTTTATAATAATCGCGAACTTTGTCGATTGGTTTCGTAAAAATAGAGAATTTCGTCGATCAGCTTCGTAAAAAATCGCGAATTCCTTCGATTGGCTTCATAAAAATTGCCCATTCCATCAATCGGGTTTCCTGAAAATCGCGAATTTTGTCGATCGACTTCGTAAAATTCACATACTTTGCCGACCGACTTCGTAAAAATCGCAAATTGTGTTGACTAGGCATGAAAAAAATCGAAAATTTCGTCGATCTGCCGCGGAAAAAACGCGAATATCGTTAACCGGTTTAATAAATAATCACGAAATTTGTCAATTGGCTTTGTAAAATCGCGAATTTTGTCTATCGATTTTGTGAAAATCGCGAATTTTGTCGATCGATTTCTTGAAAATCAGGAATTTTCTTGATAGGTTTCGTAAAAATTGCAAATTTTGTTGATCGGGTGGTAGAAAATCGGGGATTTCATTGATCAGGCACGTGAAAGTTTTGATCAGCTCCTTCTTTCTCTTTTGTTCATAAAGTTCCCATTTTTTTCACCACCAGCCACTTATGCTTGTTTTCTAGCACTTTTAATAAAAACAAAATTTACTCTACTGAATAAAGTCAAGGAATATTATTACATAATGAAAATAATTCTCGTTAAATTTGTTACATATACATACGTAAAAACTGCTGATATATTCTTACCTTCTGAATTGGATATTTTAACTGGTTCAGCGAACTTAAACGGGTACCCCCCTCTCTCCCCTCTGAAACCATATTATTTTATCCAATTACAGACCACAGATCACCTCCTCGAAATCGAATTCTCTCCATGTTATTGATGTGGCCCTCGACCCCCCAAATATATTTGTAAGTGGCCCTTTTGTTGAGAAGGTTGTGCACAAATTCAGTAAACACATATTCACTCAGACAACATTTTGGCATTAGCATCGGGTCCACAATAAATGACACAGCTCAACGTATTAAGCTTCAGAAAATTGTACTCTACGTTAAACAATTGATATAAAACGATATAAAGTCAAGGATCTATAATCCGCGCACCCATAATCTGCAATTTTCTATAATTCGCGTTACTTTACGAATGTAAACAATGAAATAAACAGTTAAGAAAATTTATGAATTTGTGATCCAAAAATTATACATATTTAAAGTTATACATAAACATATCTGAAATATACATACATACATGGTTCTCGCTGTCACTCGCTATTGCGCCAAATTGCAACTAAATTCTTCATTTGGCGAGTAAACAACCGATTAGATTCGCCAAATGGCTAGAGCTCAATTTTTGTTTTTTCTTTCTTTTCTTTTTTGTTTCTCATACATATACATAGATACATATTTTTAGTATATTTGTAGCAGGATTAATAACAATCATTGTCACAGTTATAAAAACTTAGGTTATCTTAGAACATATTAAAAAAAAGGGGGTACATTAAAGGATTAAAAATATTTTTTTGTGCTACTCAGCGAATCTATTTTGATAATACTTTTTTCATTTGGCGAATGTTTTTTATTTTCAATTAGCCAAATTACTAATGTTGGCCAAATGTCAGCGAGAACACTGCATACATATATCATATATTTTTAAAATAGAATACTTAAAAAATGTCTGACCTCTTCTGGAGTCAACTTTGGTCTTTTCGGTTCCATATTCGATAGTCACAAATCGTAGTAATAGAACTACAGCTTCAACACTGTAAAAAAGAAAATGACAAAATTGAGTCCACTACGCAATATTTTTTTAAGAAAATGTTATTTTATTGTTATTTGTTCAAAAGTTTGGATCATAAATATAAAAATCAAAGCTCATATTATAATGTTTATCACGTTGGATTTGGTGATCTTAAATAATTGAGTAGTATGTAATAATGACAACTTAGAGAAGAAATACTGCATCTGCGAAAATTTACATTGAAATAAAAGAAATCCACTTAATTACTTCACCTGGCATCAAATGCCAAAGCGAAAAAAAAAAATACTTTTCTTTAATAACATCAAAATTATTTCATAAAAATTTAAATTATTAATATATCCAATTGCTCAAGAATGTGTAGGAATATTAAAACATTTAAAGTATAGGGCTCATTATCTGAAACTAAAAAAAATCTGGAATTTTTTTATAAAATTTTTTGATTGGTTGTTTTTTTTTACTTTTAACATTAAGTAATAAATTCTGAAACTACTTATAGCCAATCTTCCCAAAATTTTCAAAAATGAAAAATCCATTAGTAAACTGCAGATAAAACCCTTTTTCTATTTTAAACAAGTTGGAAAATGCACTTGAACGTAGTAAATGAGGTGCGTTCGTACGATAACGAAGTTTTAAAAACATTCAGATATTACTGATATAGTAGAGCGTACTCCGGATACAGTATAGTAGTCGAAATCTTTACGTTTCTGTAAATATGCAGGAAGTAATTTTTATTACACCTCAGCAACGTATATCTTATTCATAAAATGTGAAATAGTTGAATATAATTAAAACACGTACCAAACCATGTTTCCCCGTATAGCATTATATAGTGGAATACTTTTGTGTGGCCCTGTAATTTAATAATAAAAGTTCTTTGCATCACAGATTGTACAGAATGCATATTTTAGTATATATTTCATAGATTCATGCCAATTCTATTATGTTCGAATGAGTGTAACATCATTAAAATGCATTTGAAACTTTTTCCCCATTGACCGTAATGTAACGGAATCCTTTTGATTGTCCCTGTAATTGATCTATGCATCCGATTTTCATAACATTTGAAATGACTCGACAAAATTACGCAATAATTATAAGTTTTTAATTTCAAATGATTAAAATGCATTTAAAACATTTTTTCCCTATTGACCGTAATGTAACGGAATCCTTTTGAATGTCCCTGTAATTGATCTATCCATCTGATTTTCATAAAATTTGAAAAGACTCGACAAAATTATGCAATAATTATGTATTTTAAATTTCAAACGATTCGGTTGGGTAGTTTTTGCGTTGTTATATGTGGACAGACGGACGGACTGAGCGACAACAATAGGTGCTACATATTTACATAATTACGAACGCACCTAAAAAAAAGCACTATTTTTTTTTTCTGCATAAGAAAGCATATCTGTCCTAAGTTGATGATCAGATTCAGTTAACACTGGCTTCGTACAGTTGAATAACAAAACAAACCACAGGTACTTCGCTCAAATCTTTTTTGAAGTTACTGTACAGTGGGCTTTTTTATACGGGGGACATTTTCACCATTTGCTTACATTTCATGGTAACAGACATGACAAGTAATGGACTTGACATTTCAAATAAAACTATTAGAAATGAACTAGCTTGAATAATTTCTTTTAGATAATAATATACATACCTTTTGAAACTATTTAGTAAACAATATTTAATTACAAAAATCATTATTTTAATATTAATATTTATGGTAACAGACTTGACAGCGAAAAAAAATTCCAACTTTGATGAAAGCTGATTCTTCCCACTATTACATTGCTTCACAATTGAAGAGTAAAAAATTACAAGTAGTAGTTGCGTGAATAGTTTAACTATAACTGCCGAATATATGCTGCCAGCTTTAGACAGAATTAGAAACCTATTTTGACTTAAACAATCACAAGGTAACGGATTTGATGCAAAGTGAGGGACAAAATATTTCTGTTAATTTCTTAAAGAAAATATCTCTTGTAAACAATTTTTTTCATTTTTATAGAACACTAACAATTCACAGTTAAAATAATTAAATCTTTGTATTTAAAAAAGTTAAATTAGGTTTTAAAAAAAATAACAGTTAACTACATAAAACATGGAATGGGACAGGCATTTTTGCTTAGAATCACAAATTTAACGATTTATATCTCCAGAATTCTTATTGGGCTATTTCCAAGAGTACTTGTAGTGTAAGTCACAGGCTACGATTTTTGGCTACCAGTATTATAAAACAAAAAAAATTGATTAATTTTATTGGCACATTCTCATTAATTGAATAAGGCCAAGCAGACTTTTCGAAAATAACGGTGGCTAACAAGCATAACAATTAATAAGTTATGTGACTTACACTACAGAACCCATGGAATTAGCCATTGATTTTTTAATTTTTTCATGTTATAAACATTCAATATTGTCTTCTTTAGCTAACGCATAGCTGAAGTCAAACTTTAAATATTAATTTATGTTTGAATTTTCTTTTTATTCTTGGACACATATGTAAGTGAAATTTGAAAATGACCCGGGTGCTTTAATTTTTTAATAATTTATTATAGTTTAATGTGCACAGTCTGATAAACTATTTCATTACAACTTGTTGAAAATTTGCATGAAATCTTCTAATTAGGAAGAGAAATATCTTTCTTTTATAGAAAGGAAGCAACACGTTTTGCTTCCCCCCCCCCTTCAATTATTTTTTTGTTTGCAACTCGAGGACTTTATTTCCTAAACTCATACAATGTGAACTTGATGACATATTCTCAGAATTCTTTTTATGCATTAAATATTAGAATTCAAAATTTTCTCTTGTTTTTTTAAACTTTCTTAGAACATTGTTTTTATTTTAAATTATTTACATAACACATGATACTCCCTTAAATCTGCACAATTTGAAAATAGAGGTAATGCAGATTTCGGGTCATTGTTTTGCTTACATTTTTAAACAGTAATTTGAATGTAGTCAAGAATTGGAAATTATAATAGTTGCTTACAATATAATAAAATATTAAAATTATTTATCGTGTTAACAATTACATAAAAAAATTATGTAAAAAAAATAAAAAATTAGGGAACAGATTTAAAAAAAAAAAAAAAAAAAAAAAAAAAAAAAAAAAAAAAAAAAAAAAAAAACAGTATTACTTGGTTATCTTGTTGATAATTTTCGCCAAACTATATACATTGTGGTATAATTTTTATTTTAAATAACGAAAGAACAAATAAATTAATAAAATATGAATAAAAATACAAATAAAAAGCAGAATTAAAAACCACTTGATAACGTTTTAAAAATGTGTATCATGTTTAATGTAATTGAAAATTATAGTCACAGTTATCCATTATTGGCATTTAATGTTAAAATTTCGCGATAATTTTTTGGCTGACGAGATAACTAAGTAGTACCAAAAATGATCTCTCCAATTTTTTTTTATTTATTTTTTTTTATTATTTATTTATTTTTTTTTTATTTCATGTTTAAAACCTTTTTAAGGTTTTAAGGTTTCAACTTAATGACACATTCTCAGAATTCTATTTATACATGAAACAGTAGAATATAAATAATTTCTCTTCTTTTTGTTGATTTAAAAACTCACTAACAACATTTTTTTTTAATTTTGAAAGATTTCTGAATACACAACACTCTTTCAAATACACACAGTTTGAAACCAGTGGTGATGCAGATTTTAGAATTTAAGAGATTTCTAGTCACTGTTTTGTTTACATCTTTTAAACAGAAATTTAAATGTTGTGAAGCATTGGAAGTTATGATGAATTTCATTCACTGGAATATTTAAATAATTAAGCAAAACAAAATAATTTGCATCTGCGAAAATTGAGATTGAAATAGAAGAAATCCACATAATTGTTTCATCCAGCATAAATGCCAAAGAGAAAAAAATATTTTTCTTTATTTAAAACAATATTTCAGAAAAAATTAAATTATTAATACAGTAAACTTGTCCAAATCCGCACAGCTTGGGACCAGAGGTTAAGCACATTTAAGAATTTTTCAGATTTCTGGTTGTTGCTTTACTTATATCCATTAAACAGTAATTTGAATAATGCAATCAGAACTATAATGAATGCTTGCAATATTTATTACAATGTTAAAATAAGTAATATACTAAAATAATAAAAATTTATCAAATATTAAAATAATTAAACAAAACAAAATAATTTGGTACTATTTAATTACCTTGTCGTTTAATTTCACTAAAGTAAATAAATTGCCAAACTATTCACCAAATTATACAATAATGCCATTCTAAATTTTTTATTTCGGAAAATGAATGAATTTTAATTTAAAAAAAATCCCAAAGGGTTACTATAAAGATAAAGTTCACTCATGACATAACAACGTAGCAAATATAAAATTTGATTTATCCAGATTATTTCAGACAAAACAATACTAAGAACAGTTTCCAAGTTCAAATGCAGAATCATCAAGTCGAATCATAAGCAAACAGATATTTTCAGGATATTGACTTTGTGAATTAAATACGTATTTTTAATGTAATACAGTAGATTCCCTCGAATCCGCAAAGCTTGGAACCAGAGGTTGTGCGGATTTCCGGTCATTGCTTTGTTTACATTTTTGAATCATTAATTTGAATGTAATTAATATGGAAACTGAAACTATAATGAATTCTTACAACATAATAAAATATTAAAATAAGTAATATACCAAAATAATAAAAATAGATAATCTTTAAAATGATAAAAATATTAAAAGCAAAGTTCAAGTTAATTATAAATAATGTATGATTAAGTATTCATTAGAAAGACAAAATGCAATTTTTCCTAAATTATTCTAGTCTCATTAAAGTACATTACTAATTCATATAAAGTTTATAAAATAAGGAAGCTTAATTTCTGGTTTAGCCAAACTTAAATACTCAAAAAGCTTGATTAATATGTAAATATATATGGTAAGAAGATTGTGATTATCAATACCATAGCAATATTTTCAATTTTTCAGAAATAAATTTATTCTACCTTCATGAAAAAACATGAATTTAATAACATTAATAAAAATTATAAATTAAAATATTTATGGAATTAATATTAAATTAAATAATTCAAATTTTGACCCCATATCTGAACTGAGCGCCTCATTGTTAACATCCGTGAATTATGTGCGAATTTGAGGGAACCTACTTTAATTGAATTTATTGAGGAACATAACTAGTAAATCTGCAGATCAGGAGCCTCAACGTCAGCTTTGCACATATATATATTTTTTTAAACACACTTTGGGTAATATTCAACTTCTTGGAAACTTTAATTTAAAATTTTCATAGTACTTAATCTATATATATAAAAGAAAGTCTGGATTTCATATTAATCACAGCACAAAAAAATCTACCAAACCAAAAATTTTGAAAATTGGGGTAAAAATACTTCTTATAACATCGAGTGCCACTAAGAAGGGATTTTCGAAAATTCCACCCCTAAGGGAGGTAAAAAAAAGAACGAACTTTAAAAAAAATCCTTAAAAGACGGTTTTTGTAGTTATTTTTCAACTGATAACATATTTTAGTGTATTTTTTCAAGCTGAATTGAATGGTACTAAGCAAATTCTTTTAAATGAAGTAAGTCAGCGAGATACTTCACATTTTCTCAATTTGGCAATTTCTTCGGCACAAAAACCTGAAATTTTCATTTTTTATCTATATATATATATAAGAAAATCTGGATTTCGTATTAATCATAGCACAAAAAATTCTAGCGACCCAAAAATCTTGAAAATTGGAATAAAAATACTTCTTATAACATCGAGTGCCGCTAAGAAGGGGTTTTCGAAAATTCCACCCCTAAGAGGGGTAAAAAAAAAGAATGAACTTTTTAAAAATTCCTTAAAATCGGCTTTTGTAGTTATTTTTCAACTGATAACATATTTTAGTGTATTTTTTCATGCTGAATCGAATGGTACTAAGCAAATTCTTTCAAATCAAGTAGTTCGCGGGATATTTCACATTTTCTTAATTTGGCAATTTGTTCGGTGCAAAAACCTGAAATTTTCATTCCTTATCTATATATATAAAAGAAAGTCTGGATTTCGTATTAATCAAAGCACAAAAAAATCTACCGAACCAAAAATCTTGAAAATTGGGGTAAAAATACTTCAAAGTAATAAAATACTACTAAGCAAATTAAATCAAGTAGTTCATGAGATACTCAATTTTGAAAGAGAGTTCTATAATCAGGTTAACATTATTATGTAAGCTATATTTAATTACCTCAATATATATAAAACGCAAAGTGAATAGTTTTCCATCCGCTTATAACTTAAGTTCTACTAAATAGATTTTAACGGAACTTACATTGTTAGTTTGATCATTTTTCAGATATTTAGTAGCAAATGAAATATAGCATTGTACATTGTTTAATTGAATACTTATGGAGATGTTTTAAATCAGATGAACCCAATTACAAAAGTTTGGCTTTATTTTAAAGGTTCCGCTGAATGAATTTTTTTGTGATTAAAACTGTTAACATGTTGAGAGCTACGTTATTCTTAGGTAAATAACAATCAACTTTCCGGTTAGATGACTGACTTTTCACCGATGCCAGACAGTCTAAAATACGATATAAAACTAAAAATTACTATGATATAAAAATTTCGTTTGATTCAAAGTTTCTTAAAAAAAAAAAATCTGACAGCGTAGCGGGTGAAGGCTGCTAGTTATTTATAAGAATAAAATAAGAATTAGAAGTTTTCAGCCTTCAAAAGCGGTAAATTAAAAATTTAGTTAGGATATTCTGAAATTTTCATGATCTATCATTTTTGTTTTTTTATTATAACATAGTAGATTTATTCAGGGGGACTCCGCTCCCCTGAACCCCCCGTAGTTTCCTTAAACTTAAATTTGCCACTTTCTAATAATTGTGCTAATGGTTATTGTATATCTTACATTTCCTAATACATTTTGATTTATAAGGATAAGTAGCAGTTTGGACAAATATTTTTCATTATCCTCATATTTCTACATACCTGCCAACCACAAACATCTAAATCTGATGTATCAGGAACTTTTGTAAGTGTAAACTCAGTAATCTAGAGTTTTACAATTTTGTTTCCGAAAAAAAAAAAAAAAAAAAAAAAAAAAAAAAATGTTTTGATTGCATTTTGTAGCAGTTATAGCAGGACAGACAAACATACAGAAGAACAGACTAACAGATGAAAAACAATAAATTTCGTGTCTTCAAAGTAAGCCTTCACTGAAGTTTCGGCAATGGTGTTATTTTCCATGTTGCTTGTATTTTTAACGACTACTATAAAATACCTGATTTTGTTCAATTATGACGTCAAATTTTACCAATTGAAATATTTGTTAAAAACATAATTATTTTTTATTTCTTTTACTTCTAATTATGATTTTTGTCAGAAAAATTCTTATTAATGAAAGAAATTTCCGTGTTTAATATTTAACAAAGTACTATTTTTATTTTTATTTTAATTCTGAGATCATATTTATTTTTTCTTAGTTTGGTTTTTCGAATGGCAATTGCTCAATTGAAAATTATTGCCGTTGAAAAATTATTCCAGAATTTTTTTTTTTTTTGGCATGATAAAAGAAATTGGTTAAATTTTATCTAAAAAAATCGCTCTTGATTCTGTATGAAAAAGAAGGAAATTTTGAATTATTAAGGAAAATATTTGAATAAAATTAATAAAACATAGCCTATATTCTTTTCTGGGCTATGTTATATTTATCCGCAAAGATAAAAAAGACATTAATTAATTCATAAGTTTTGACGTTGACTTCATTTAAATTTTCGTCCACGCCTTCAAATTTATAGCATTAAAATATAATAAGGATTAGGATGAGTGGTTGCTTGGCAACCATTAAGAGAAAATAAAGAAAATGAAGTAAATACATTTTAAATAAGGAAATCTCTAAACCAAATTAGTTTATATTATTGGAACACATTTATAAAAAATATCCAAAATTTACAGTAATAACTTTAAAAATCTGACAAATACATAGACAAAATTTCAAAACAATACGAATAATTTAACTGGTAAATTACAGTATTCATTTATCACAGAATTCCATTAATGAAATGTGTCATTTTCTCCCAAGGAAAAAAAAAGTGAAAATCATTGGATTTGCATAGAAAAGCGTTATTGCGCAAAATAAAATATTCTATATTTTCCGAACGAATGAATCAAATCTAACAAAAAACTATACAGCTTAATCCTAGTGCCTCACTAACATACCCACTTAATTTCAAGCCAATCGGATGTTTTTTGCGTTAGTTATCACGGAACAGACAGACTGACTGACAGAAACCAAAAAATTTCGTGTCTCCAAAGTAAGCCTTCACTGACGTTTCGGCAAATATCAATAATAACAGAAAATTGTAAAGAATTCAATTCCTTATTTTTTATATTAAAATAATATTAACAACAATTTACAACACTGTTTAAATGCAGCTAATTTTAATAATTTAATTTTAATTGTTTTAATAATTCTAAAATCAATAAACATATGTTTAAAAAATAATAATATTTATGATTTATAAATACTACATTTCAAACAATAACAGACATATGGAAAATACTGGGAAAAAAATCTAAAACTAAAAAGTTTATACTGAGAAATTTAAAACTTACAATTATTTAAAAAAAAAAAACCTTATAATTACATTAATATATTTAAAATGTGATATATAAGTCTAATGTTATGAAAAATTAAATATATAGCGCCTACAATCAAACTAAGCCATAGATCTAATACTTAAAAATAATAATAATAGTAAAAATCAGATTTTGCATTATTTTGGCCACATTTTATCATTTTTATATAAAGAAAAATAATAAAATTACTATTATTCATGAATTTTTAGGATTTAATATTTAAAAAACTTCTTAAACGCTTAAAATTGAAAAAAAAAAAGTATATTTTGTATAGTCCATGGAAGAAGGAATATAGATATGGAAAGAAAACGAAGCCTCTTTCCCCTTAGGAGCAGGGTGATCGCCGATGCCACCGGATTTCTGTGAGGTTCACCCATATCCCAGCATTCCCTGGGGAATGGCAACTGTTTGGCGCATTTATCGCTTATTTGGCCTTACACTCGACGTTTTATTACAGAAAAAAAAGCATGCGATACTGTTTGTTTACAAATGGATTATCCGACGGCGCAATAGAAGCGAACGTCTAATAATTATCCAAACAAACCTATTTATCTTGAAATTATTAGATGTAGAGAATTATGATTTATAAAAAATAATAACCGCCTGCTTCTATGTTTCTCTAGATGTTTCCAATGAATCTAATTTATTTTCAGAATTAGTTTAAATTTGATATGTATTTTTAAATTTTATTATTACAAGGCTTATAGTATAAAAAATCCATTACAATGCTTACTTTAAGGTTTAAGTAAAGTTTACTGGATTTTTCAATGAATATTTAAAAAAAAAATAGTTTCAATTGTACAGTAAACTTAAGTTAAATAAGTCACTTTAAATTGTGCTACTACAATATTTATTCGAAATAACAGTATTAATAATAATTAAAAAGTCCGTTTCAAAGATGCAATAAGTACTTTTGAATGAGTATTCTGTTAGAAGATTTACAAAAATGTTTTCTCCCCCCCCCCCCCCCAAAAAAAAAAAAAAAAAATCTTTCCAAGTGACTTGACAAAAAGGATATTGTTTATTTTTCGAAATTTCTGTTAGTAAGCATGAAATTGATAAATATGAAAGACTTAATTTTTTTTTTTTCTATCTATATTACAAAGTTAAATTAAATATATTTTAAAAGTCATTTATATATTAAAATGAATTATAACCATGTGTATGATAGTTATCTTTTTGTAACTTGAAAGTATTAAACTAATAATAAATGCATTGTTTCAATCTCCCTCCCCCCCCCCCCACCCCAAAAAAAAGAATACAGTTTGCTAAAGGTGTAAAATAGTGATGGGCGATTCTGGAAATTTTGAGAATCGATTAAAATCAATATCGTATAAAACAACATCGATCATAATAAGAATCGATTTCTCAGTTCTAGAATCGATACTAGAATCGATATTTCGATATTTAAGTTCACACAGAGAAGATCCAAATTACTAATTCCAAAACTTAGACAATCAGCAGGACCGTAATTACCGCCTCCCACCCCCCATCCCCATTTAGGGAGGCATAGAATTAAGCTATTGCAGATTTTAGAGTCGGATAATAAGAATTTTAAAATTTAAAATGATTGTCACTTATGGTTTTCAAATACGCAAATACTTTGACAAATTTAAGAGACATAACTCAACTAATAACAACACTGAATAACTTGGCATTAAACCGAGTATAAAGAGTGCCAAGAGCGTGTAACTAGGATGGGGAACAAGGAGTATAGACAAAAAAAAAAAAAAAAATTTTTTTTTTTTTTAATGCCAACCAAATGTTACACGAGATAGTTTGGAAGAACATAAAATATGCCCCATTCCCAAGGGGTCAGGTAACCCCCACTCTTGACGGAAAGGCGACCATAGCCCAAATGTATCTTTTGTCGATGTTTCAAAATGAGGATTTACAATAAAATAGAACGAGAATTGGACATTTTAAAAATTGCATGCATACTTTGAACGGCCCATTTAGTAAAGATTGGCGAGGAAGGGGAGGGGGGCGAGGGATTAGAACGGACGAACTTGAAAAAAAATAATTAACTAATAACTCAAATAACTGAGCTTCTAAACAAAAATATAGTGTTTAACTTAGTGTTGAATTCATGGGGTGGCCCGCGGGGAACATGCACTCTTTGAAACTATAAAAAGTGCCAAGAGCATGTAACTAGGTGGAGAGAGGGGTAGTAACAGAAAAAAACGAGGAGATAAAAGCTTTATAACGATATGTTACATGAGATGGTGTGGAAGAAACAAAAAATATGCCCTCCACCCGGGGGGGGGCAAGGTGAATCCCAAACGGACAGAAGGGCGACCCCGGCCCAAATGTATCTTTTGTTGAGGTTTCAAAATATGGATTTATAACAAAATAGAACGAGGATTAGACTTTTTTAAAATCGCAGTCATAATTTGAACGAACCTGTAAGTTAACATTGGTGAGGAAGGGGGGGAGGGAGGAGTAGAACGGGCGAACATGAAAAAAAAAAAAAAAATAGTGGCACTCTGACAGTGCCGATAGAAGTGAAATCTTGAACAATTACGTGTGCATTTTTGAATCGTTAGGATGTATAATTTTGAATCGCCAGGAAATACTTTTAAATGAATAAAAAAAGGTTCTATAATATTAAAGAAAATATTAATGTCTATAAAAAAAAAAAAAAAAAAAAAAAAAAAAAAAAAAAAAAAACGCGCGATACCATATATCCAGCTATTGTAGTTAACTCACTATAACTACTTTCCTACATTTTAAAACGCGATAAATACACCAACCAAATTTAGACCATACTATCGATACCTTAATCCTTATCCAAATAAATCATTTTGTATTAATGCCTGTTACAATATCTGTAGATTACTTTTTGAATTATTCAAATCGGACATTCCATTCAAAAGATATTACGAATTTAAAGATGACAATCTAAAGAAATAACAGCGCTGCTGAGTACTCGGTGGCCAAAAAGCTTAGGGATTATGTGTGCAATCAAACGATTGCGGGTTCGAACCCCAGTTTCGCTGATATGTATCAATGTTTTTTTTTTTTTTTTGAAGAAGTTTGAAAAATTAAAATTTTAATACATTATGAGTCCATAATGTGACCTGAAACGATGGGAGAAAATTTCTTTTGCTAGATTTGTAATGTATGAAGCATAAGCTTTCAATAGACATATTGTATCAACAAAAACCCCCTCTGCCCCCCCCCCAAAAAAAAGGTCCTATAGGGAAAACCGGGAAACTGGAAAAGCAAAAAGAACGGCGAGAAATGGTTAGCTATACTAGAATTTTTCTCATCACTGTAATTCCTATAGAAGCAAAGTTATAGCCTTTTAAAGATTGAAATGAAGTGAAGAAATAAGCAAAATTAGGTGAGTGATTGACAGGGGGGGGGGAGAGAATCCACAGTTCTGGGGGTGCCATGTAGCTTAAACTTTTAAGTTAAAAATGGTAGAAAATTAAATGAGCGAAATTTTAAGGTGTATATTGGAGGAGGGTGCAAGCCCACCCACCTCCAAAATTGTTTTGTTTCTTTTGAAGAAACAAAAAAAATGCCCCCCGGCGGGGCGCAGATAAACCCCAAACGGGCGGAAGGGCGACTTTTTATTTATCTTTTGTCAAGGATTTAAAATGTGGATCTAAAATAAAATAGACCGAGAATTGGACATTTTTAAAACTGTATGCATATTTCGAACGGCCCTGTAAGTTAAAACTGACGTGAAAGGGGGGATTAGAAGAGACGAACGTAAAAAATAAAACATAATAAACTAATACTTCAAATAACTGGACTTCTAAACAAAAATATAACGATTTAACCTAGTGTCGAATTAACGGGGTGGCCCGCAGGGGATTATCCCCCCCCAGAAGTTATGAGATTTTATGCTTTTTAATGCACAAATTGCGATTCCCCAGTGGTGACCATCCCCCTCCAAACCTAATGACGCAAATCCCCCCCCCCGCAAAAAAAACCTTCATACTTTAAGATCCCCCCCAAACATAATACAAATTGTAAATTATATTCTACTTATAATCTACTGCACATTCAAGAGATAGCGAAATGAGAATAGCAGAATGAGCTATTATTGCCCTTATCTAGAATTTAAAGAAAGAAAACATAGGAACATTTCTGGAATTAAATTTTGAAATATTAAAAAATTAAAAATCTCCCCCCCTCCAAAAAAATGTACTTTTTCTCAAATCCCCCCCCCCCCAAAAAAAAAAAAAACTAAATTGTATGACGCATCTTGCGTCACCAAACCCCTCTCTGGGCACCCGTGCACAAATTGCGATTCCCCCTCTCTTACAGAGCTCTAAAACATGATGCCTTTCTCCGGAGTCGCAGAAAAATACTTGCATTCAACACTGATTTAGCCTAGAAAGAAAAAAAAATCGAAATCGAATCTAAAGATCGAAATCGAATCTAAGATCGACATCGAATCTAAGATCGACATCGAATCTAAAGATCGAAATCGAATCTAAAGATCGACATCGAATCTAAGATCGACATCGAATCTAAAGATCGAAATCGAATCTAAAGATCGACATCGAATCTAAAGATCGACATCGAATCTAAAGACCGATCTTACGGGCAGAATCGATTTTACAGTTTTACTTTCTTTTGTAACTTTACAAGAAGAGAGTATTAGATTCGTGAAAAATTTTGACTTCCCGTTTTTGATGGATTTATATATTTTAGAAGGTCTTTAACACGATTTCATGTTTTTAAAGAAATATCTGTCTGTGTGTGTGTCTGTCACTCTGTGCGTCTGTATACGACGAAAATTTCTGACCGTTCTATCTGAAGAACAAATGCACGGAATTCCACAAAACTTTAGATTTAGTTTGACCTTGATATAAACTGAATCTAATTAATTTTTGGTGCATATAGCCTAACAGGTGGCGCTGCTATACTGCATTTTTTGCGATTTGCGCAACAGCTATATCTGATAAACGAATGAACGGATTTTCATCACATTTTAGATCCAGTTAGTCCTTGACATGAATTGATGTTTTCTGCATTTTGATGTATATAGCTCCTCAGATGGCGCTGCTATACTGAATTTTTCACAATTTCCACTCAGCGCCATGTGAAAGGGGGGGGGCGAAAGGAAGCGGTCGTTCCGAGCACGGAAATTTAGGGGGCGCCAAATTTTTACTACTAACATCACTTCTAGCCTATCACAAGAAAAAGTTAATGGGGGGGGGGGCTAAATTGGAACTTTGAACCGGGCGCAGTTCTCTTTTCGCACGCCCCTGTTTCCATTTTAGCTTTATCTCAAGAACTAATGCACGGACTTTCATAAAAATTTAGATTCAATTAGTCCTTGATATTATTTGATGCTAATTACATTTTGGTGGAAATCGCTTAAGAGATGGCGCTGCTATACTGCATTATTCATGATTAACGCAATAGCGCTATCTCAAGAACGAATTTTCATCAAAATTCAGATTCAGTAAATCTCTGACATAGATTAGTGTTATTTAGTTCTTGGTGTAAATTGCCCAGCAGGTGACGCTGATATGCTGCATTTTTTAGCTCACAGGCTATCATAGCCTGAGAGCTTATGTGCCCGTCCGTTCTGTATGTTCGTGCGTAACGCGATAACTCATGATAAAAATATCGGATCCACTTGAAATTTTGTATATAGGTATATCCTGATAAGGCGCTTCCCTGATTAGTTTTTGGAGTTCATTCGATATGTATAAAGGGGAACGGGGGGCTCATGCCCCTCCCCTTAATGGATATAAATGGGTTTTTAATGCAGAATTAACAGTTTTTGTCCAAAATTTAGATATAGGATCATTCTGATGAGGCGATTCCGTGACTATTATTATGTGTTCATTGAATAAGTATAAACACGGGGAACGGGGGGCTCATGCCCTCCCCCTTTAATTGATATAAACGGGATTTTCATGCAGAATTAACAGTTTTCATTCAAAATTTAGATATAAGATCATTCGGATGAGGTGATACCGTGGCTGTTATTAGGTGTTCATTGAATAAGTATAAACAGGGGGAACGGGGGGCTCATGCCCCTCCCCTTAATTGATATAAACGGGTTTTTCGTACAGAATTAACAGTTTTTGTCCAAAATTTAGATATAGGATCATTTTGATGAGGCGATTCCGTGACTATTATTATGTGTTCATTGAATAAGTATAAACAGGGAGAACGGGGGGCTCATGCCCTCCCCCTTTAATTGATATAAACGGGATTCTCATGCAGAATTAACAGTTTTCGTTCAAAATTTAGATATAAGATCATTCGGATGAGGCGATACCGTGGCTGTTATTAGGTGTTCATTGAATAAGTATAAACAGGGGGAACGGGGGGCTCATGCCCCTCCCCTTAATTGATATAAACGGGTTTTTCGTACAGAATTAACAGTTTTTGTCCAAAATTTAGATATATTATCATTCTGATGAGGCGATTCCGTGACTGTTATTATGTGTTCATTGAATAAGTATAAATAGGGGGAACGGGGGGCTCATCCCCCCCTTAATTGATATAAACGGGATTTTCATGCAGAATTAACAGTTTTCGTTCAAAATTTAGATATAGGATCATTCGGATGAGGCGATACTGTGGCTGTTATTAGGTGTTCATTGAATAAGTATAAACAGGGGGAACGGGGGGCTCATGCCCCTCCCCTTAATTGATATAAACGGGATTTTTATGCAGAATGAACAGTTTTCGTTCAAAATTTAGATATAGGATCATTCTGATGAGGCAAGTCCGTGGCTGTTATTAGTTTTTCATTGAATAAGTATAAACAGGGGGAACGGGGGTTCTAATGCCCCACCCCTTAACTTGCATAAATGGATTTTTCAATCAGAATTGTCAGATTTCGTTAAAATCTCTGAATAGTTTTGGAAGTTTAATGGTTAAGTATAAAAGAGGGGAATAACTCCTCTTAAATTATATAAATGCTAAATGGGTTTTTATTAAGAATTATCCGATTTGCTCTGAATTTTGGATATAGATTTTTTAATATGATAAAGCATGTACTTGATAGTTTAGGAAGTTCAATGATTAAGTATAAAAAAGGAGAAAGGGGAGAGCTGTTTCCCCTTCTTAATTTTTTTTTTTCGAACGGAATTAACGAAAATACAAGGCTGTAATGTACAATTAGTATGCGTAGCCTGTGAGCTCAATGCCATCAGTTTAACTGGGCAATATTCTTTTTATTATGATTTCGCAATAGCTGTATCTCGTGCTTTCATGGATTTTCATCAAAATTCAGATTCAGCTAGTACTTAATAAAAATTGATCCTGATCAATTTTTGGTGTACATCACTCAAAAAAAAACGCTATTTTGCAAGGGGGGGGGGGGCGGATTCTGAGGTTTCTTTAATTCTTCTATCTTAGAAACTAATACACTGAAATTTTGGAATTGGCACATCCGTCTATTTTATCTTCGACTTTTGAAGGAAAATGAAAATTATATTACTTTCAGAGAAATCGATTAAAAATTTTAAAGTATCGATTAAATCGAGTTGGCCGTAGTATCGATTAAATCGATTTAAAAAATCGGAATCGCCCATCACTAGTGTAAAACCAAATATATCTGATGAACAGTGATTATTTTTTTTTTCTAATTAAATGCTATTCTGGGTGTTTTGGTTGCATTCTTTTTTTCCTTCTTTAAAGAAAAAATACTAAATATATGTTTGTCACACTGATCTTTGTTTTATAGTCAAACATCTCTAAAAATGTGTCATTCGAATTAAAAAATTTATATATATATAAATAGGACACAATATTTTATTCCTAAAAGATCCTTATTAAAATCTCCTTTCATTTTTAAAATCCAAAAAATTTCACTGTGAAAAGACATTTTTAAATTCATTTAGATGGTTTTCAGATGTTTATAATAAGCTCATACACTTTTTCTTGGGGAATGGGGGGGGGGATTTAGAAAGAATTTTAATAGACAAATAATCCAGTTATTAAATATTTGTGATTTCCCGCAAACCCCTCACCCGTCTCTTACATGCTTCCAATATTTCCTTTGCATTTTGAATGTAAATTCAAAAAATGCCCCCCCCCCCCCAAAAAAAAGAAAAAAATGTATGTTTTGAAGAGAGAGAGAGAAAAAAAAAAAAAAAAAAACTTTAGCTTATTTAATGTTTTTTGTGGACCATTTAATTAAGCCTGATGTCTCGCATAACTCATGGCTGCCTTACCTTATAAAGATATTTCTTCATTTTCGCATCTGGAAAATTGGTTCAAAATAACAAGTGCAACTAGATTTCATAGTTTTTAAAGAGCAGCTACTGAGTTTATAGTTATATAAAAAAAAGTATTCAATAAATATGTAATTAAACTATACTTTAATTAAATCATAATACTGCAGTTAGTACTAGTTTGTAGCATATGTACATGTGTTTAATTTATGGAGGGAATTAAAATTTAGAGAAAACTTGAGGAATACAGTGAAACCTCCAAATAAGGGACAAAACTTCCAGTCCCGGTCCCTTGATATAGTACGCATAATACATTTACCTCTAAATAAGAGACAGTTTTTGCATTTCAGGTAATAAACTAGTCCGTGATCGAAATGAAAATAGAGTTTTTGTGAACTTATGAAACAGGCAGATAGTCATGTCAATAGAGACATACGACAATTCACGAGTATTTATTTACCCACAATTCTGATTTGACATAAGTGCGTTTATCTTCAGTGAAAGTAATGCTGAAATTTGTGAGGGCGATTCTGAAAGTCGAGAATAAAAGAAAACTTTGAAGTAGAGAACTTTACTGATGCTTTTAGGCTGTTTTGAAATACAAATGGGCAACTTTTATGACATAAGTTTAAAATTATTCAGAAATTCTTAAAACTAGCAGGCTTTATTATTCAGAAATTACATAATCATACTTTATTTGCATGTGCGTGCACAACCGCAATAGATCTTTAAAAAAATACTGTCAAAGTAACCACTTTTGAATTTAATTTCCATGCGAAAGAAGAATAGTTACTCAAAAAAGGTGAAAAACTTATTTGTCACATAATCAATATCACATATAACTCAACATGCAATTTATTTATCAACATATCGAAAACAAAGTTTGATTCCAAATCGCTACTAACAGCCAGGAATTCCAATGTTATACTTTTCAGTTTAAAAATGAATTTGTAAATGTGTCAAAACTTTTTTCTGTAGCTGAGCACAGCAGTTGATAGATTTGTTGCCTTAAAATACACAAGGCATTTGCATACCTTTTTTGTAAATACTGCTGATAATGACAACTAATATTTATAAGTATAATAAATGAGCACTTGAAAGGATTGTAATAAAATATTGAAATTTGCAAAACAATTACTTTTGATAGATGATTTCAAGTAAATTTTTTTATACTTTTTGCATGTACAAAATTTATATATAAAATAAAAACCAATAATTTTGCAAATAATTTAATGATTTGGTAATCAATTTTAATATTTTAATTCTCTATTTCTTTCGTATCTGATTAATGTAATCTGTACCTTTTGGATACATTCAAAATTCACCATTAATGATTGATTATTTTTATATACCTCTGAATGATTAATTAAAAATACCAATCAAAATTTTGAATAAAGGACACCTCTATTTAAGGGATGAAAGTTTCGGTCCCATGGGTGTTCCTTATTTGGAGGTTTCACTGTATTACATTTTACAAAAACCTTTGACATAGTTAAAGATATTTTTAACGTGTATTACATATCTCGAATTAATGAAGAATACTAAAATTTAGGAAAAACTGGTGGAATATAACATTTAAAAAAAAAAAAACCTAGAGGCAGTAAAAGGTACTTTTAATATATATTACACATTTAAATAAAAATTATACAGTTATATTGCATTAAGATATTTTTCTTTGAAAAGAAACTTTAATAGATGTTTCCTTTTTCATGAGTAATAAATTATCACATTTTTCATTCTTAAATTATTTTTTTGCTCTTAATTCCATGAATTATGTAATCAAACTACTTTTTATAATATTTGGAAATTGTGAGAAAATGCTGTCAAAATAGACATTTTCCTACAAAATATTCAGGTGCAATAGTGCATAAAAAGGTACAAATTCAGCAAAAAATATTTAAATTTTTCTATTAATCCATGCCTAAACATTTCACACCATTATGTTTATAAATGTGCATAAGATCAATTCTTCAGCCTTGGAAAGATTTTTAACCAATAGTAAATTATACTTTATGTAGTGAAATAGAAATAATATTAGCAAAAACTATCCACTTTATTTTTAAAGATCAATTTTTAGTTGTAATGCACAACAAATTTAAATCTATTGGCTTATCTCTTTAGAAACATTTAAAAATTTTTGCTTGGATGGACCACTTCTTGCACATATGTAACTGCATTAGACTGTTTGATATTGTTGAATAAAAGAAAATAAGTTTGAGAACCACGTAAGGGAATGATCAGATTACTTTAAAAAGTACACTAGTAGTGACTTGGCAGACCGATTGCATTTTAATATGCAAATTGAGATTTAACTAATCCTAGATTTTCATCCATGATCTCCAAAGGTGTAAAACCAAATATATCTGATGAACAGTGATTATTCTTTTTCTAATTAAATGCTATTCTGGATGTTTTGGTTGCATTCTTTTTTTCCTTCCTTAAAGAAAAAATACTAAATATATGTTTGTCACACTGATCTTTGTTTTATGGTCAAACATCTCTAAAAATGTGTCATTCGAATTTAAAAAAATATATATATAAATAGGACACAATATTTCATTCCTAAAAGATCCTTATTAAAATATCCTTTCATTTTTAAAATCCAAAAAATTTCACTGTGGAAAGACATTTTTAAATTCATTTAGATGGTCTTCAGATGTTTATAATAAGCTCACACACTTTTTCTTGAGGAATGGGGGGGGGGGGGCATTTAGAAAGAATTTTAATAGACAAATAATCCAGTTATTAAATATTTGATTTCCCGCAAACCCCTCACCTGTCTCTTACATGCTTCCAATATTTTCTTTGCATTTTGAATGTAAATTCAAAAAATGCTCCCCCCAAAAAAGAAAAAAAATGTATGTTTTGAAGAAGGGAAAAAAAAAAAAAAAAAAAAAAAAAAAAAAACCACACAGCTTATTTTTTAGTTTATTTATAACTTTAACTACCATTATAAAAGGGACTAAATTTTGCATGTTGAACAATTAGAAAATTCATACAAGTTTTTTCCAATTTAGTGAAATGAACAAACAGAAAAATATGTATACTTTTAAAGAATCACACAAAATAAAAGAAAACAAAATAATGCTACAAAATACTTTATTGGATAAATAATTATAAAAGAAATATAATACTGCACAGAAAAATTGAGTTTAGCAACTGATTGTTTGAACTGCTGTAAAAACAGCAACAGTTAAAGAAATAAATGATTAGATTATTTGAAATATTTTCTTAAAAATTAACAAAACAACTTTTGCTTTTTTCTAATTAATAAAAATACAAATCAGAATTTAATAACAAAAGTTCAAAATAGTGCAGATATCTAAATTCTTAGAGGCACAATAATATAGTGGTCAGCGCATCTGACTGGTGGTCAGCGCATTTTTGTCTATAAGCAAAATATTAGAAAATAAATGTAAAATATCGTCGTCAATGGCTGATAGCAAAGCGAAAAGAAACGAGTGAGTGCTGATTTCTACGGCGAGAGGTAAAACACATGCCAAGTTATCGCCAATCGAAAAAAATCGCCAAGGTTGCCGGCAGTTCAGGGTCACACTTGTCCCAGAATTCTCGGCATGCCTCGGATCGCCTCCATTGACCGGTTTTCTTTCCATATTTATATTCGTTCTTCCATGGTATAGTCTCTTCATTTTTCTTGACCATTTTTTGAAATTTATTCATATATGTTCTATGGCGCCATCTACTATCTTTAATTGAAAATAGGAACGATTAAACAAACGTACCAAAATGTATAGATTGAAAATGTTATACTGTAGTACCAATAATTAATCGTTATGGATTAAAAATGTTACCCTGATGAATGCAAATTAGTAAGCATAAATATTGTGGCATGAACAATTACATGTTAAATTAAAATTACTGTTGTGCCTCTTTCTTTTTTTTTTTTTTTATTGATAAGATAATAAAAAATTAATTTATATATATTAATAATTTGCACCAGAATCATAAAAAAATGGAAATTTTAGATTCTGTTGATCCAGATTTAATAATAATAAAAAAATTATTAATTAAAAAAAAATCTTGAAAAAAAAATGTTAATGAAATATTTATCTTATTCAGAAATAAATTAAAATTTTTCTTCATTAAAAAGCTTGAGTTCAGTCATATTAACTGGAATTGCATATCAAAATGCAAATATTAAAAGAATTTTTAAAAAATGAAAACTTAGAAAAAGAAAAATAGACAACGAATTCGGTTACAACTTGCACTTGCATATGCAATGCAGGATCTATAGTTTGGCATATTTTTGCTATAAATATGCAAATATACATCAAAATCAAAAGTAATGTAATTTTATTTAGGAATTAATCACTTGTAATACCCAAAAGAGCATGATTAGAAAAAAAAATGCAATCACAGCTGATTACTACCTTCAACTTTGTTCCTGCGTCTTAATTGTAAATTTTATTACAAATCATTTATTAAATTTTATTTATTTGACATTATTGACCATTTTTAACAATATTATGTTTTAAATAAGATTAAAATGTTGTTTTGAAGCATCAATCGCAACGATAATGAAGATGGGCAAATAGCAATTAAATTGGCGATCGATGTAATTGCCCTCAATTATCAAATTTCTTCCGAATTTCTAAAAAAATTCGTCGAAAAGGATGAGTCATTTTGGTACGAATGCAGTTTACTCTCCTTCTTGGCGTGATTTTCAAAAATCTCCAAAATGGCGTGTTTTTGCGTCTTGTCTCTCGGAGCTTCTTGCTCCAAGGCGCGCCACACACTACAGAGACATGTGTCAAAAATCGTGCAACATGCAGAGCCTGATTACTAACGGGGCACTCTCTCACCAGAAAAAATTTATAGAAATTTTCGTCTTCTTTAAACGCCCTTTTCATACAAGATTACTGTCATGAATAAGGAAAAATTCTTTATTTCTTTTTCCTGGTGGGAGAGTGCCCCGTTAGTAATCAGGCCCTGGCAACATGATGCAGTCAAACCGGTTTTTACTTTGTATCAGGGTGAAACTGTCTCATGTCGTACGTTTTTTCGTTCAATGTTTCACTGGTGTGTGGCGGGCCCAAGAGACAAAGCACATAAACAGTGGCGTAGCTATGTTTGGCGCCCGTCTATGGCGCCCGGGGCCAGCAAGAAATTTTGCGCCCCCACCCCAATATAGATGTATAACAATTTCTCACAATTTGGCGCCCCTAGGCCTTGGCGCCCGGGGCGGACGCCCCCCTTGCCCCCCCTTAGCTACGCCACTGCACATAAAATACAAATCTAAAGACAAAAAAATAGATTTTTTACTTACCCGGAGCCGCTGTTTTGCTCCGGATTGACTGGTCAATCATATACTTTTTCCCGCAAACTTTCAACAGCGTAAAGTATCCATTTGAATACTTTACTTCCTCATTCAAACAATCAACAACATTCTTTCTGAAATCAACAACTTCCATAGTAGTTACTGAATAGTATCTAACTAAATATAAAAAGAGGAAAATGCAAAAAAAAAAAAAAAAAAAAAAAAAAAAACTCACTCGTTGAATGCAAGACGCAACTCCAATAAACAATCCTACCGGAAGCAATTTCTAAGCGGGAATAACGATATTCAAAAATTTAAAAGCTCTCTTTCAAGTTCTCCTCATTCGTCCAATCAGAAAACATTCAACAAAAAGAAGCGTCCAATCAGAAACGGCTTAAAAATCGGTAGCCGTAGCACTCCTTAGGGTTGCCATATTGAAGATCCAAGAGGAGAAAATGAAAATGCAGGGTTACCATATCGAAACATTTATCGCTAAAAAAAAAAGTCGCCTTGGCGAAGGAGAGTAAATTACATTTCACCCATGAAAACTTATTAATTTTTAAATGAATGTGAAAGTTTAAATTTTATCTGGACTTGATTACTGAAAATAAAAAAGAAATTTTTAATTAGTTGCTTTTTAATTTTCATTTTTTTTATTAATTTACACTCTTACTGAAAATTAAAAAGAAATATATCACTCTTACTCAAATAAGGAAAATATATACTCATTTCAAGTAGAACACATTTAAGCATACAATATTTAGGATGTTTTATCACATTTTTAATTTGAGTGACTATTATAAAATGGGTGTAATATAGAAATGATCATAAATAATTCTTAATTAATACAAATTATTAATAATTCAATGCACGACAACATTTTACATTTACATTTATTTGCTTTGAGGTAGGCGCTACAGCTATTCGCCGGCATAACCTCCAATGATCACAAGAAACCATATATAGAACACTTTATTACAGAATATCCGGTACATCCATTATCACAGGGACAACACAAGACACCCATGCCGCTAGCTGGACTCGAACCAGGGTCCAGCGGTGTGGGAGGAGCTGACGCTACCAACCAAGCCGCTGGCTCGGCTGCACCATGGAAGAACGAATATAAATATGGAAAGAAAACCGGTCAATGGAGGCGATCCGAGGCATGCCGAGAATTCTGGGACAAGTGTGACCCTGAACTGCCGGCAACCTTGGCGATTTTTTTCGATTGGCGATAACTTGGCATGTGTTTTACCTCTCGCCGTAGAAATCAGCACTCACTCGTTTCTTTTCGCTTTGCTATCAGCCATTGACGACGATATTTTACATTTATTTTCTAATATTTTGCTTATAGACAAAAATGCGCTGACCACCAGTCAGATGCGCTGACCACTATATTATTGTGCCTCTAAGAATTTAGATATCTGCACTATTTTGAACTTTTGTTATTAAATTCTGATTTGTATTTTTATTAATTAGAAAAAAGCAAAAGTTGTTTTGTTAATTTTTAAGAAAATATTTCAAATAATCTAATCATTTATTTCTTTAACTGTTGCTGTTTTTACAGCAGTTCAAACAATCAGTTGCTAAACTCAATTTTTCTGTGCAGTATTATATTTCTTTTATAATTATTTATCCAATAAAGTATTTTGTAGCATTATTTTGTTTTCTTTTATTTTGTGTGATTCTTTAAAAGTATACATATTTTTCTGTTTGTTCATTTCACTAAATTGGAAAAAACTTGTATGAATTTTCTAATTGTTCAACATGCAAAATTTAGTCCCTTTTATAATGGTAGTTAAAGTTATAAATAAACTAAAAAATAAGCTGTGTGGTTTTTTTTTTTTTTTTTTTTTTTTTTTTTCCCCTTCTTCAAAACATACATTTTTTTTCTTTTTTGGGGGGAGCATTTTTTGAATTTACATTCAAAATGCAAAGAAAATATTGGAAGCATGTAAGAGACAGGTGAGGGATTTGCGGGAAATCAAATATTTAATAACTGGATTATTTGTCTATTAAAATTCTTTCTAAATGCCCCCCCCCCCATTCCTCAAGAAAAAGTGTGTGAGCTTATTATAAACATCTGAAGACCATCTAAATGAATTTAAAAATGTCTTTCCACAGTGAAATTTTTTGGATTTTAAAAATGAAAGGATATTTTAATAAGGATCTTTTAGGAATGAAATATTGTGTCCTATTTATATATATATTTTTTTTAAATTCGAATGACACATTTTTAGAGATGTTTGACCATAAAACAAAGATCAGTGTGACAAACATATATTTAGTATTTTTTCTTTAAGGAAGGAAAAAAAGAATGCAACCAAAACATCCAGAATAGCATTTAATTAGAAAAAGAATAATCACTGTTCATCAGATATATTTGGTTTTACACCTTTGGAGATCATGGATGAAAATCTAGGATTAGTTAAATCTCAATTTGCATATTAAAATGCAATCGGTCTGCCAAGTCACTACTAGTGTACTTTTTAAAGTAATCTGATCATTCCCTTAAGTGGTTCTCAAACTTATTTTCTTTATTCAACAATATCAAACAGTCTAATGCAGTTACATATGTGCAAGAAGTGGTCCATCCAAGCAAAAATTTTTAAATGTTTCTAAAGAGATAAGCCAATAGATTTAAATTTGTTGTGCATTACAACTAAAAATTGATCTTTAAAAATAAAGTGGATAGTTTTTGCTAATATTATTTCTATTTCACTACATAAAGTATAATTTACTATTGGTTAAAAATCTTTCCAAGGCTGAAGAATTGATCTTATGCACATTTATAAACATAATGGTGTGAAATGTTTAGGCATGGATTAATAGAAAAATTTAAATATTTTTTGCTGAATTTGTACCTTTTTATGCACTATTGCACCTGAATATTTTGTAGGAAAATGTCTATTTTGACAGCATTTTCTCACAATTTCCAAATATTATAAAAAGTAGTTTGATTACATAATTCATGGAATTAAGAGCAAAAAAATAATTTAAGAATGAAAAATGTGATAATTTATTACTCATGAAAAAGGAAACATCTATTAAAGTTTCTTTTCAAAGAAAAATATCTTAATGCAATATAACTGTATAATTTTTATTTAAATGTGTAATATATATTAAAAGTACCTTTTACTGCCTCTAGTTTTTTTTTTTTTTAAATGTTATATTCCACCAGTTTTTCCTAAATTTTAGTATTCTTCATTAATTCGAGATATGTAATACACGTTAAAAATATCTTTAACTATGTCAAAGGTTTTTGTAAAATGTAATACAGTGAAACCTCCAAATAAGGAACACCCATGGGACCGAAACTTTCATCCCTTAAATAGAGGTGTCCTTTATTCAAAATTTTGATTGGTATTTTTAATTAATCATTCAGAGGTATATAAAAATAATCAATCATTAATGGTGAATTTTGAATGTATCCAAAAGGTACAGATTACATTAATCAGATACGAAAGAAATAGAGAATTAAAATATTAAAATTGATTACCAAATCATTAAATTATTTGCAAAATTATTGGTTTTTATTTTATATATAAATTTTGTACATGCAAAAAGTATAAAAAAATTTACTTGAAATCATCTATCAAAAGTAATTGTTTTGCAAATTTCAATATTTTATTACAATCCTTTCAAGTGCTCATTTATTATACTTATAAATATTAGTTGTCATTATCAGCAGTATTTACAAAAAAGGTATGCAAATGCCTTGTGTATTTTAAGGCAACAAATCTATCAACTGCTGTGCTCAGCTACAGAAAAAAGTTTTGACACATTTACAAATTCATTTTTAAACTGAAAAGTATAACATTGGAATTCCTGGCTGTTAGTAGCGATTTGGAATCAAACTTTGTTTTCGATATGTTGATAAATAAATTGCATGTTGAGTTATATGTGATATTGATTATGTGACAAATAAGTTTTTCACCTTTTTTGAGTAACTATTCTTCTTTCGCATGGAAATTAAATTCAAAAGTGGTTACTTTGACAGTATTTTTTTAAAGATCTATTGCGGTTGTGCACGCACATGCAAATAAAGTATGATTATGTAATTTCTGAATAATAAAGCCTGCTAGTTTTAAGAATTTCTGAATAATTTTAAACTTATGTCATAAAAGTTGCCCATTTGTATTTCAAAACAGCCTAAAAGCATCAGTAAAGTTCTCTACTTCAAAGTTTTCTTTTATTCTCGACTTTCAGAATCGCCCTCACAAATTTCAGCATTACTTTCACTGAAGATAAACGCACTTATGTCAAATCAGAATTGTGGGTAAATAAATACTCGTGAATTGTCGTATGTCTCTATTGACATGACTATCTGCCTGTTTCATAAGTTCACAAAAACTCTATTTTCATTTCGATCACGGACTAGTTTATTACCTGAAATGCAAAAACTGTCTCTTATTTAGAGGTAAATGTATTATGCGTACTATATCAAGGGACCGGGACTGGAAGTTTTGTCCCTTATTTGGAGGTTTCACTGTATTCCTCAAGTTTTCTCTAAATTTTAATTCCCTCCATAAATTAAACACATGTACATATGCTACAAACTAGTACTAACTGCAGTATTATGATTTAATTAAAGTATAGTTTAATTACATATTTATTGAATACTTTTTTTTATATAACTATAAACTCAGTAGCTGCTCTTTAAAAACTATGAAATCTAGTTGCACTTGTTATTTTGAACCAATTTTCCAGATGCGAAAATGAAGAAATATCTTTATAAGGTAAGGCAGCCATGAGTTATGCGAGACATCAGGCTTAATTAAATGGTCCACAAAAAACATTAAATAAGCTAAAGTTTTTTTTTTTTTTTTTTTTCTCTCTCTCTCTTCAAAACATACATTTTTTTCTTTTTTTTTTGGGGGGGGGGGGCATTTTTTGAATTTACATTCAAAATGCAAAGGAAATATTGGAAGCATGTAAGAGACGGGTGAGGGGTTTGCGGGAAATCACAAATATTTAATAACTGGATTATTTGTCTATTAAAATTCTTTCTAAATCCCCCCCCCCCATTCCCCAAGAAAAAGTGTATGAGCTTATTATAAACATCTGAAAACCATCTAAATGAATTTAAAAATGTCTTTTCACAGTGAAATTTTTTGGATTTTAAAAATGAAAGGAGATTTTAATAAGGATCTTTTAGGAATAAAATATTGTGTCCTATTTATATATATATAAATTTTTTAATTCGAATGACACATTTTTAGAGATGTTTGACTATAAAACAAAGATCAGTGTGACAAACATATATTTAGTATTTTTTCTTTAAAGAAGGAAAAAAAGAATGCAACCAAAACACCCAGAATAGCATTTAATTAGAAAAAAAAAATAATCACTGTTCATCAGATATATTTGGTTTTACACCTTTAGCAAACTGTATTCTTTTTTTTGGGGTGGGGGGGGGGGAGGGAGATTGAAACAATGCATTTATTATTAGTTTAATACTTTCAAGTTACAAAAAGATAACTATCATACACATGGTTATAATTCATTTTAATATATAAATGACTTTTAAAATATATTTAATTTAACTTTGTAATATAGATAGAAAAAAAAAAAAATTAAGTCTTTCATATTTATCAATTTCATGCTTACTAACAGAAATTTCGAAAAATAAACAATATCCTTTTTGTCAAGTCACTTGGAAAGATTTTTTTTTTTTTTTTTTTGGGGGGGGGGGGGGGGGAGAAAACATTTTTGTAAATCTTCTAACAGAATACTCATTCAAAAGTACTTATTGCATCTTTGAAACGGACTTTTTAATTATTATTAATACTGTTATTTCGAATAAATATTGTAGTAGCACAATTTAAAGTGACTTATTTAACTTAAGTTTACTGTACAATTGAAACTATTTTTTTTTTAAATATTCATTGAAAAATCCAGTAAACTTTACTTAAACCTTAAAGTAAGCATTGTAATGGATTTTTTATACTATAAGCCTTGTAATAATAAAATTTAAAAATACATATCAAATTTAAACTAATTCTGAAAATAAATTAGATTCATTGGAAACATCTAGAGAAACATAGAAGCAGGCGGTTATTATTTTTTATAAATCATAATTCTCTACATCTAATAATTTCAAGATAAATAGGTTTGTTTGGATAATTATTAGACGTTCGCTTCTATTGCGCCGTCGGATAATCCATTTGTAAACAAACAGTATCGCATGCTTTTTTTTCTGTAATAAAACGTCGAGTGTAAGGCCAAATAAGCGATAAATGCGCCAAACAGTTGCCATTCCCCAGGGAATGCTGGGATATGGGTGAACCTCACAGAAATCCGGTGGCATCGGCGATCACCCTGCTCCTAAGGGGAAAGAGGCTTCGTTTTCTTTCCATATCTATATTCCTTCTTCCATGGGCTGCACGACAATAGCAACAGTATCAAATCTTAAAGATTCATTGTTTATAATGAATCTGAATATGGTTTATCACATAAAATACCATCATACTAAAAAACAATAACGCCTGTATTAGAGTTTTTATCACTTAATCGCGGCATATTTGATTGTAAAATAACAGACTATTTAAAAAAAATGTGGAAAATCTGGAGAAATATGAATAAAATCAGGAGTATGGAGAAACAAATGAAAATCAGAAGTTTCCTGCTGAAATCAGGAGACTTGGCAAGTCTGGGTTTAACCAACCATAATGTTTTTAAATGGTTTACTGCTAATTTTTTTTTGTTTGGCTGCTGTTTTTTTATTCCTTATTTGCCAAACTGTTGGTCAAAAGCCAGCAAAAACACTGCTTCCTTCATAAAACCCCCAAGTTTTGTCGGTACTCACGTATTAATGCCACTGCAGTTATCTTTCAGATTCCTTGTTGCCTTGCTTTTGGCTGATTTTTGACGCCATTATTTAGTGTATTGGTACTTTTTTGTGCCTTTATTTATTTTTTTTTTGCTCATTTTTGAGGCTATTATTTTTCTGCACGTGCACTCAACAAGATAGTTCTTAATTGGTGCAGTAGCGCAAGTTCTGCTGCAGTGGTGTTAATACTTAAGTACTGTCATATTATCGAGAATAACATATTACTGTATATACTGAAGGATTTAAAGCTAAAAATCTCTGTAATTTTGTCCATACATCTGAACTGAAAATTTCATTGTTATCAATGTGAAAAATTATGTATATAAAACCCCTCCGTGTATAACAATTCTGGGGTCAACCTATCCACGAGAAAAAGAAACTCATTCACGAATGAAAACGTTTCATAGTCGACATGGAGCGTTCTCATTGGTCAGATTTACAGTGGGAGCTCTAAATGACGTCACTACATTTTACTTCACTTTGAAATCTTTCCACGATTTCAAAAAGTACACTTAAAAATTTGATCCATTTGCTGCAGCAGCACTCCACAGCTTTTATAGAATATCTCTTTTATGACCAATGAGAATGCTCCATAACACAGTAAAGTAACCATTTTCTATAAAAAGCGGTGGAGTGAAGCTGTAGCAAATGAGTCAAATTTTTTACAGTGTATATTTAATTAAAACTTTTTATTAAAGGAAAGCGAAGGTACGTTTTAATGGAATATTGTTAAAATTTTTACATTCGGGTTGCTTTAATTTTTTTTTTCTTTATAGCCGTGAATGACTCTTGCGAATTTCAAATCTATAAAAAACATTGTGAAAAGTTACCTCCGATTTTAAAGGCAATCTATTTTCTGACCAATGAAACCGTTCCATAGTCGTAATGGAGCGTTCTCAATGGTCAGGTTTACAGTGGAAGCTGTAAATGACATCACTACATTTTACTTCGCTTTGAAATCTTTTCACGATTTCAAAAACACTATTTAATTAAAACTTTTTATTTAAGCAAACCGCGGTTGCGTTTTTCATTTCATTATAATCCCCACCCCCATCTACCAGATAGTTTTGCTATAACTTTAAATGCAGATTTCTGTTGAAATTTTTTTTTTCTTTTTTTTTTTTTTGTTTGTTAGATTTTTACCTTTCCAAGTTTAATCGCTGTATTTATCAAAATTGTTTCAGCGTAAAGTGGCTATGATTGACCACAGTTGTTGTAATTATTTATCATCCTTTAAAATTGCAAACACGTCATTTTGACGGGCTATCTTCTAGTAACAGTATAATAAGTCAAGATTACGTCCATTACTAACTATATTGTAATATCAATAATATATATTCCACAACGAAAAAGCAAAAATCTGTATTATAAAATAAATATTTTACTTATAGGACATTGCTGTAATAATAAAAACATTTAAAATACATTAAAAATGGTTTGAATTAATATCAAGTGAATTGAATGGTTGGACAACTTACAAGATAATTATTTAGCTAGACCAGACCATGGACAATATTCAAATTAAAAAGTGTGTGACATATGTTTAATTTAATTTTCAATAATTATTTATTCCAGTTTTTCACGTTCATTATGTTTGTAGTTTTATTTTGTATTTACATTCTGAAGATGACTCGATTAAAAAGAGTTGAAACATCTAAATAAAAAATTTTAATGTATTTTAAATGTTTTTATTCATTACAACAACGTCTTAAAAACATTTATTTTATATTTTAAATTCTTACTTTTTCGTTGTGGAATATATTACTAATTAATGCATGAATTTTAGGGGGGTGGATTTGAGAGAGAATACTACGATATTCATGCCATTCATAAAGTTGTAGTCATTTGTAGCATAAAGACATCACTGGTTTACTAGAATTACAGAGTTACACTGAATACTTTTTGTTGCATACACATACTTTAAAATTGGCTCACCTAATATTTGCTACGTAACTCAATGTGTGACACTTTCTAGACTTTTTTTTTTTTTAAACATGTTATTTAAAAAAAAAAAGCATAATTGTTACAGAAATCACTTAATCATTACATTATATATATTTTTAATTAAAAATAATTGGTACTTTTAGTATGTATAAAATTAAAACAAAACATTTACAAAATTTCTCCATGCATTTTTTAAAATTGACTTGATTGTTTTAACTTCTTAGTTTATTAGATAGTGAGCGCGTTCACAGACGTAAACCTGGGTAACGTAGGGTTTCCCGAGTAGAACCCGAACCGTTCAGAGACCGCCGTCACGTGACTTTTCCTACCGTTCAGAGCCGTGAATTACCGAGATTTCGGGTAACCCACATTACCTGCAGAATTTTGTTGGGTAAAGTGATCACGTGGTTGGGTAATCTGATTTGTTTATCCATAGCCAACTATAATACTAGTAAAAGCCTGTTTATTTGAGATTAATGTATGAAGTCTCCCGCCAGAGGACGCTGATACCTTGCCCAAGTTAATCAGACCAATCATGTAAACCCTGAACCAAAACAATGACACGTGTGCAAACATGTGCACAGAACAGAAAGCAGCTTATTCAATGCTAATTTGGGCAGGGTTTGCGTCACGTGGACTTACACGTGGTTCAATGAAATGGTTCAGGGTTTGAAGCTGTTGCCAGCTTCACTTTTCCGGCAGTTTTTCGCGAAATGGCTCGGCTGGTAGTATTATAGTAGGCTATGGTTTATCATTTGATAGCGTAACTGCGACTGCATATTGGAATATCTCTGTTTTGATTAGTTTTTTTGCACAGTATTTTCGTTTTTTCATATTAAGGAAATGATAATATAGACATTTTTTATCTAAGTTTTACATTTCTTACAAGTTAGAACAATAATTTCGTTTATTCATGCTAAAAAAATAATAATAAAGATATTTCTAGTCTGAATTTTATTTTAGATAAGTTAGAAGATAAATGTTAATTTTTCATATGACAAATTAGTTAAGATTAAAAGAAAAAAAAAAAAATATTTTGGCAAAATATGTTTAACATAAGCAAAAACTAAAGGTAGAGAATAGGAATAATTCTTTATATCAGAAATTACAATTGTGTGTTCCATTTATTTGAAATTTTGTTTGTCCATATTTTTCTAATTGCTAAACATTTAGCACAGCTCATAATGATTTTAACACATAAACTTATTAATAAAGTATACATTTTAAAAACATTTTGATTACAAAAACACACAAAGAAAATATGCATATTATAAGAAAAAAGAAGTTACTGAAGTGATTTCCAATGAAGATATTTAAAAAAATATGATTGCATTATGAATCTGTAGGTTTGACTCTAGCAAAGGAATTTGATATTTTATTGACCAGCACTCTTAAATATTTATGTTTTGATTCTTTAGCCAGAATAACAGTTTGGTTCTTCAGAATGAAAAATATAATTTTTATCTAATGTTTTTATGAGCAAATACTGTAATATAAAGTTATTTTTCAATATTTGTTTTAGAATATCAGATAATATTATTCACTCATTTTAACCCATAAAAGAGTCCATCAAATAAAAAATGCTTTAAAACTATCCTCTTCTTATGAAATAACAATTCAAAGCATAGGGGGTTTTTTTAGTATATAAAATTATTTTTTAAAAAGATCTTGTTTAACAACATGAAAGTATGTGTGTTAAATACTATATAAAATTTTTAATATTTTAAAACTCTGAAATTTAATGAACCTGTGTGCTGAATATTTGGTATTTGGCCAAAATCGCTGTTAAAGTATTGTAATTCACATTATTACTTTATTTATTAAAAAAAATTAAATTCTTGTATCAAATTTATTTTTAATTACTTGTAACAGTTAAATTACTAATGCATTTCGGTACTTTTCCCTCCCACAGGGACTTGGCATTATATTAAAAAGCGGGGTACTTACGTATTAACGCCACCACAGCAGAAGTTGTGCTAATGCACCGATAAAGAGAAATTTTATTGTTCGCATGCGAATCCAGTTACCTTTTGGATCCCTTGTTGTCTTATTGTTTCCTGATTTTTGATGCCATTTGTTAGTGCTACGAAAATGCGCATTTGCGATTTGCCAAAAAAGAGACAGTTTTGAGTCTATGTTAAACTGTATATCAACTCATTTTCCACTGAAATCCGATTGACTATTTTATTTTTAAATAAAGTGTTTTCAATTTTGAAAATGTTTTAATTTTTAATAAAGTGTTTTATTTTATCCCAAAAATTTTAGGTGTAGATTGGCAGTACTTAAAAACTGTCATATCTGTCGCTGCAGTGGCGTTAATACTTAAGTACCAAAAGCGGGTTTAGAAAGTGATATCTAGTCGTCAAATAAAGTAAACAGCTATGAAAAAAAAACCTGATGAACATTTGTTTATATACATTTTTATACATAGATATATATTATCTTTTATTTATAAAATACTTCTGTTTGTATATAATGAGATAAATAGCTTCTTTATATTAGATTAATTGTATAAATGTTCAACAAATTCTTGTGTGTAGGAAAATGGTGAATATATTGACAGAAAATCATAGGCATGACTAAAACTATTTTGTAGGCGTGTACATTGGTCCTCCAATCTCATAAATTCTTTAGGTGCATTCGAAGTTATTTTATTGGTTTGTTTTAGAAAAAATTGACGATATGTCAATTGCCTTTCTTTTAGGAACATTCTGTGATCATCAACAAATGAAAGACATACTCATCAATGTTCACTGGTGATCTTTGATTTTTAAACTTCTGATAAAAAGTCACAAAACATCAAATGGATCGCATAAAAACTTCTGACATCAAGTGTTGGATTTTTAAGATCAAAACAAATTACAGTAGAACCCCGCAAATTCGGACCCCGTTAATCCGGATCAGTTTGGTCTCTTTTTTTTTTTTTTCAAGTTTGAGAAGCGATTGGCAAATTTCCATAATATTAATTTGTTTCGTCGTCGTATTCTGAATAAAAAAACTTTTTTCTGAAATCTTTTTGGAAGAATTAAGCAAAGTAAACATTTTTACTGTCTGTAAATATTCAATAAGTTTAACATCAAGGTGATTTTCTGTAAGTATGTTTTATTTTAATTCATTTTTTTCTAATTCTCCAGATAATCTAGATTTTCGATAATCCGGATTGGATCTGGTCCCAGTTAATCCGAATTATCAGGGTTTTACTGTACTTTTCTTGACTACAGAAATTTTCATATTTTATAACTTTCGTCAGATGCCTAGAGGTCAGACTTTAACTACTGGACATAGTTGACATGTCCATCTCTGCCTGTTTCTTTATTGGTGACCACAGAACACTTAAAAAAGAAAAATATTTATAGAGTTTCGTTAGATAAAATAAATAAACCAAACTTTATATCCTTAAATTGATGAAAAGTAATAAGTCATTCAGTTGAACTTTCTTTTCCAAGTATTTTGTGGTCATCAACAAGACAAATAGGTGGAAATGAACTTGTCGATGTAGTCATCTCGTAAATTTTTATTTCACATCCTACAAAAATCCTAAAATATGGAAGAGAGTGTCATATCACATCAAACGTTATGATCTATCACTGGAATATTTGTATTTATGCAATAAAATGTCAAATGTTTACATTTACAAAATACTTTTGTAGCATAAACTTTAATAATAGATCATATTAACTTTGCTTTGTATGAAATATAAAGAAGTCATTGGAAGTGATCTAATTTTTGATTGAAATATATTTCACAAAAAGCAAAATAAGTCTGTTCTAAATATTGTTAAATATCTTCGGTTTGGCTGAATATTTGGTAGTACAAGTATTAAAAAATGCTCTGGTGAGCAACAAAAAACATTAAATGTTTAAATATGAAAAAGTGTTTGACAAGTGCTTCTAATTGAGCATGAGAGATGACAAGGGGTTATTTCTTGGCTGCAGCTCACTGCCAATACCAAATTCGAAAAAATCATATTTGCACTTTTTCTGTGTAAAGGAAATCAGTCACAATTACGATAAAAATGTGAAGCGCAAAGACATAGCCAAGAAAAATGCAGCATAATTAAACATGAATGTAAGGCGAAATAGTACCAGAAACCTTAGTTCCTGTAGCGTATCATACTCATGCAGTGCCACCAAGCATGCTCCCAGCATAGAACTGCACAGAAAATGATTTGTAGTCAATAGTGCAGTTCACATGTAAAGCAAAATTGAAAATTTTATTTAAAAAAAAAAAGTTTTAAGCAATTTTTTTTTATATGGAAAAAGTGCAAATATGACTTTTTCAAATTTGGTACTGACAGTGAGCTGCAGCCAAGAAGGGACCCCTTGTCCTCTCTCATGCTCAATTAGAAGCATTTGTCAAACACTTTTTCATATTTAAAAACATATTAACCTTTTTTGTTGCTCACCAGAGCATTTTTTAATACTTGTCATTAAAATTTTTTGTTAAAAACTGAAGATTTTTTTATATCTTGAAAAGAAAAATATTTGCTGCCAAAATTTTATTTTTATATTTGAATTAATTATTGCATTGTCAAATAAAATGCATGATGTCTGATAAATAAACCAAGGAGTCGAACAAAAATAATTACAGTGCGCTCACAACTTTATTCAAAGAACTGAAACTAAATGCTTCTCAATAAAAACAATTACGTTTTCCACATGATTGATTTAATTTGAATAAATTATATTACATACATAAAAAATTTATACTTATTTAAACTCGGTGGCAACGAAAAAAAAAAAAAAAATCTACAACAGCAATAATTTTCAACTGGAACTTTAAGACACAAATTCGATTTTCTCGGCAATCGTGAAACATACAAAGATAAAAAAAATCTATTTTAAGTTTTACCAAAAGGGGTCTACTCTGTTACTACTCTGTTATCCTGTCGACCAAAAAATTATCGCCAAATTCTAAGATTAAATGCTGATAATGGAATATCACGTTCAATGACATTAAGTACGTTAAAGGTGTTTAAAATGTCATTGCATGATTTTATTTTGACATTTTATTTGTATTTTTATTAATATTCTAATAATAATAATATATATTTTTTTTTTTGTTATTTAAAATAAAAATTATGTCAATAAGTATAATTTGGCTATTAGTTTGGCGATATTTATAATTTGATGAAATTGGTTGACGGGATAACAGAGTAGTACCCCAAAAGGATTAAAATAAACCAAAAATGAAGTTAATTCCTCCATGGGATCGTTAGCTATCGCTTGTTGAATTTTAGGTCTTCATTTTTTTGTTAAAAGTTAAATAAAAAACAACAGTAAACTACGATAATATTTTGAATGCTATCATTTTATTCGTCTTGTCAAGTTCTATCTTTTGAAAAAAAAGAAAATCACTGTCATACGTGAACTGTTTGCCACATTTTAAACAGACATTTGCATTTTTCATTTCTTAAACATATTATACCAAATGCTACCGCACATGCTATGATAGTATGACCAAGCCAAATAGACAGCGCTCATTGCATCCCTAGTATTTAAAATAAAAAATTGAAATGCATAGAATAGAAATGAGCTTTAAAACATATTACAATGTTTACTATAAATAAATACCTCCAATCATCACAGTATCACTTCAATGTAAAATTCTGGATTGAGCAACCCCCCCCCCCCACCCTGATTCCCCTAGTTACATCTATGCAGAAAATATGCATACAAAATTTCTTATTCTCACCAAAATCCCTATAGTCGAACATTGTCTGCATTTCTTATTTATAACATTTTCAGACAAAGATAATGTAAAAATATTTACAGGATAAGAAAGAACATTTTATTATTGTTATCCAAAAAAGTATGAGTAGAATAACTTTTGAAATCCCAAATGAACTTAATATCAACATATTAACGTACTGTGAATGAAACACATCCATTGTCACAAATGAGACCTTGCAACATCAGTGAAGAGCTTGAGTGAAGACACCAAGGACTAGCGGGATACATATACAGACAGAAAATTAATAAAATATCTGCCTGATAATGTATCCAGCTGTCATAAAAATTTTAACAGATCTTCGATTCCAGAGTTCCTTGACTTCCCAGCAGGCTTCTTAACAACGGGGATAACATTATGTGATTTCATTACACTCCATTATAAGTTAATATATTGATACCAAGTTCAATTAGAATTAACAAAAGATATTTTAAATGTACATTTTTAGATAGCAGTTTAAAAAACTTCTTTAATTTTCTGCAAATATTTTTATTTTTTCTGCTGTTTGCGAGGTTTTTTTTTTATTTTTGTTTAAGAGTATAGAAATAAAGTAAACAATATTACTTGGAAACCAAAAATAAACTAAGTAAGCATCAAAACAAACACATTGCAATATAGTTACAGCTACCGACAATTGTGTTACCATATTCTTGAATTCATGGAAACACACAATCTGCCCATTTTCGCCATGTACACAAAGATATTTAGCAAATTGCGACTGGCTTTTTTTTCCCGATCATTTTAAATTTATTTTATAATTTACACATCCATAAAATAGAAGTTTCTTGGGAGGGAAATGTCAGCAGAAACGTTTATTTGATCTATGCTTTTTTTCGCGAGAGGGCGAGAATTTTATTACAAATTTTATTGATATAAGCACATAGCAATTTAAACATACCATATTTTCAACCGAATGATTGCATCTCCACTTCACACTAAAATCGCCAGCAAAATTTGCAGCAGACATTTGTGCCACAATAAAAAATAACTTTTTAAGCACTTCTCCTTCTAAACAGAGTGAAAATATTATAATCTTCTCATCTGACGAATAATCTATCTGAACAATCAAAAGCTCAGTTGCCGCCATGTTTGTTGATGTAAATAAAAAAATCTCGTAACTTTTCCCGAAGCCGTTCAGAGAAGTTTTAACCCAACCTTTCCCCGAGAAACCAGTATGACGTCATTCCCCGATTTTCCGAGTTACTCGTGTTTTGGTCTCTGAACGCGCTCAGTGTTAGAGTTAATTGTAATTTATGTTCGAAATCTGGCATCATATTAGTTCGCTAATTTATGAAACTATAGAAACTCAAATTGTCTGTGTTTTCTTTAGTTGTTGCTTTGTTTTGCTAGTTTCGCTTCGCAATGTCTTAAAAAATAATGTATGTTACAGTCCACTAAAGCATATGAGTTTATTAATTACGTTAATACGCATCGCCGCCACAGATAAAATTTCAAAATGCCATACTGAAACAGCGGCAAAAACAAAAGTTTTTTTTTTGTTTCAGTTATGAACATAAACAGCAACTTGAAATCTGTAAGAATCTTATTTATTAAATTAATTGTCATAAAAATAAAAGAGAATAAAACTCTGAATAACTTACCTCAAACTAAACGTAAATACTGTCCAATTCTTAATGAAACACGGTTAAAAGAGGTCTCGGAAATACCTAATAACGAACAATCTTACATATTTCCGGTTAGGCTTAGGTTTAAGTATTGGTTGCAGCTATTTTGTACACTGAGTAGATTTAATAAGGGGCACTGTCTAGTTCCGCAAATGGGGGAAAAAAGCTTACTAATCTATAGGGAAAAGACATCTAGGGCTGGCCCCGTGCCGTTCTCCGAACAATCAAAGAAAGGTGAAATGGTAGGAGGGGGGTGTATGACAAAGATAACTACATTCAAACTAGATGTTTGTCCTTGAATCAGGAAGGTGGGTGGGAAGAATGCTTTCAACATTTGACACTGTGTGCAAAAGGGATTTATCACTTTTTGTCCTGTGTTAGGTGACTTTGGTACTTCCTGGAAACTAATTACACCTTGGACCACGCACTTTTTACTGGAAAAACTAGCGCAGAAATTTCTGATAATAAGAGAGTTGTGACAAAAATGTTATACTTATTGTTTTTAACTATATTTTATAATTGATATTCATAATATTTATCCATTATTCTTTTAATTAAAGCATAAAATATGGATCATTTTAGTGATCAGGGAGTTAATTACTTTAGAAATTTTTTTACACTTGAATGCTATTTAGTATTTTAAAACGAAATAAATAAATAAAAACAAAATTTAACAAAAACAATCTAATTTTAATAATAATATTATTATTATTATTACGTCTCTTTTAGGCTATTTATCGAAAGGCTTTTAGAATCTAAATCTGCCAAAAATAAGAATGAAACTTAGGTAAAATCATGCATGAAGCCTAGATTATCAAACACTTTCATCAATTGCAAGTTTTTTAACAAAGCGCCATAATAACAACATGCTAATTTTTAAATATTCCTTTTAAATATTAATTTTATATTGCTCTGAAAAATTATCATTCAAACAAAATTTTAATTTATAATTTTATTAATTAGAGCATAAAATATATTGTGATAGTAACCAGAGGAGTAATGTTTTTAGAAATTTATAGTTTTTGATATCTTTCAATTGTTCAAAAATGTTGAAAAGCGTAAAAAAAGATTAATAGGAAAACAATTCCATGGAGTTAAATTGTGCTTCGTAATTTCCTTTAAAATTGAGATTAAATTGCGTAAAGTAAAAAATAAATTTAATTGTATAAATTGCAATCCATTTAAACGAAAAACCTAATTGATAAAAAGAAGAAAGAATTATATCTCGCATAAATTATGAAACACTTTGCATTAACGAACAAATTGTTGTTGAAAAATTTCATATTTTGACATATAAAAAACAATAAGCAAGCCAATTGTCTTGACCGATACACTGTAATATTATTCATAAATGCCTGGAAAACTGCTGTTTCAACGACAATGCGTATGTGTAAGAAGGACATTTTTAAAATGATTAAAATATACAATTATATTATATAGGATTATTTTTAAAAATATATAAACTAAAATTTTATTGTGTTTATATATGCATGAAATAGCTGAAATATACATAACAAGCAATTACTCATACTTATAGATGTGGATGTTACTATACTTCAACTGTTATTTTCCTTATATAATTATTACACTGTCATCACACACCATATATCATACTGAAAGTTGACCTAGAAAATGCATAAAAAAATAAACAGGGTCCGATTTATGCGAGGGCATGAGGGACAACTGCCCCCCACCCCTTTCAGCCCTTCCATGAGAGTAATCGGTATTTTGATTAAAATTGCCAAATGATTCAAATTAGCCAAAAGTGTACCAAATTCCTACATTTTCAAACATTTAGAAAGGTAGAGAATTTTTCCTCATTCCAGGATTTATGCAAAAATCAAAGTACATCATTAGAAAAATAATGAATAAAATTTTATTACAACAACTTAGTATTCTATTGTTTTCAAAAGAATTCCATATCGAAGTTTCCTTTTCAAGTTGAAATCACTATTTATGACTAATTTTGATCCTTTTCTTTTAGATATACTATAATATACGTAGATAAGCAAATTAAAAATTTGCAAAGAGATACTGGTGGCAACCAATCTATTATTTTTTTTATATTATTATTATCTTACTAGTAATTTTTTATCAAAATTGTGACCATCTTTTTGGGATACCTTGTATAAAAATAAGAATTGTACCGAGGGCAAAATTTATGAATAGATATGCATGAAGTTTAGTGCAAGTTATTTTTCTTTTATTCATAAAATTATTCTGTAGATAGAAAGAAGCCCGTCCCCCTTCCAGAATGATGCTAGTCCAACCCCCCCCCCTCGCCATAGTCTTAGAGTAGTGAAACCTCTCAATGCAGTAATTTATTCTAATTCTTTCGACTATTTCTGTTAATGATTTGCTGATTTCCCACAAAATACAATTTTCTTTAATTTATTTCGATCGGAAAACGTAACTAGATTTTACTGTATCAGCATTATACATTTGAAAACTCTATTCTGACAATTACAATACATTATTCGAATTCGTTTATGCTAGGGTATCAGTGATCTTAATCAAATGACTTAAATCAGTGATTTAAACGTGATTCGAATGAATTGATTTTTTTAAACCATTGATTAAAATCATAAATAGCCTAAATGTTTAAAAAGCATAGCTATCAACTCTCAATTTTTTGGCTAGAAATATTTAAAATAGAAATGTTTATCTTGATTAATCGGCAGATTATGACGTTTTGAAATGGTAAAATTTACTTTAAAATTTTTCCGGGTAAAATAAAACGGGAGATGTTGGCAATTATGAAAAAAGAATAAAAATGTATTAAAATCTAAGATGGACGTAGTTTGGGGAAAATATATAGGTAGTTTGCCTTATAAAAAGAGAAAAAATAAGCTTTATATAATTATTTTTAAGATTAATTGTTCCCCAGATTTGTCAATATAAGTACAATAAGTTTGTAAACAGTGAGCCTTTTACTGGAACAAACAGCTTTTCATTTAAAATAGATATTTAAATCTAACATAATTTGCAATGTCATAATTTCCTTTAAGGATGCATTGGAAAAAACATTTATCTACCCTCAACGGCTCAAATTTTTCTGACACATTTTCATACTCATTTTTAAAAGTAAAAACATTCCCGAATTGTTTTTTAAAGACATGTATGAGAGGCCATCCGATTTTATTTATCGCTCAATTTGAATTTGAGTTATAAATAATTATGTTCTCAGTTTCTTAGTATGACCACTTTTTTCGTTCACAGAACTCTCGCTTCGGAATATTCGGTTCAAAACGCCAACTTTGACTGCATTTTGGAATTATTTTCTGCATTTATCAAAAAATCGACAACCACGACACGGGAGCTGTATGTAGCTTCTAAATAAGAGAATTTGCCTGTTAGATGCGTTTGAAAAAAAAATGAATTTAAAAATAAATTGGAAAATAAGCAGTTTGGATTGAAATACATCCTTAAGGGTGTTCTTAACTGCTCCCCTCAACAAGCGAAAAACGTTTTGACACATTTACAAATTCATTTTTTAACAGAAATATATAAAATTGGAATGCCTGACTATGGAAGAAATTTCGAACCGAACTTATTTTTCCATTTCATGATAATTAAATTACCTATATCCTGTTCTAAGCTATTTCGATCATTTGATTACCCGTTTTTCTCCTGCTTTTCGACCGGTTTTTCTGCTCTCGTCGGGAAATGTGCTCAAAAGTGACAACTTTGAAGTCTTGTTGTGAAAAATCTATTGCGATTCTTAGTTAATTCAGCAAGAAAAACCCATTTACCTAAATTATGAGCCTACCCCCCCGATCCCCCTTTCTTACTTAACCAATGAATCTCCAAAATTAATAATAAATCCATAATTAATAATAAATAAATAATAAACGGGCCGAGCCGGGCCGATAAAAAAATTTTCGGGCCTGCCTGCACGTTTTGAAGATTTAAGCAGAAACGATAAAATATGATCTATTTTCAACGCAAATGGTTTTAACGAGAATAAATATAAATGTGCGTCACGAGCCATACTAGTTTGACAGTATCAATATAAAAATGTAACTTGTGCAGTGTGAGATCGGCATCGGACAATTAAATTGTGTGTAACTCGTTTTAATATTTTTTTAGCTGACTCATACCGGGCCGAGATCAAGCTTGCATTATTTTTCTACGTATAGACTTGCCGGACCGGAACAAGACTTAATTGTTCTCAAGATCTATAGGGCAGACAACATGATTTGTAAAATTATTAACAGCGATAAAGAACTTATGTTAGATTAATCTTTGGATATATACTTCTTGATGGTTTTTAAATTAATTTCTCAATAACGCGAAAATTTGATGGTTTTTAAATTAATTTCTCAATAACGCGAAAGTTTGACACATTTTTAGATTAATTTTTAATTGTAAAAATATAAAAATAAGACTGACTATTGAAGCATTTGGAATCGAATAGCATTTTTCATTTTTGGTGAATAAAATACTTGCATAATCTTGTTCAGACACAATAGTTTCTCAAATGGTTGCAGGTTTTTCTCCCTTCCCATGCTATCGCTTCCGGAAATTCTATAGAAAACGCTAATTATAACAATAATTTATTTCTTTTCAGTATTCTTAAATTGCTTGTATCAAAAAATGGATAACGCCATTCGATTATATAGTTTTTGAATAAAGATACCTGCTATGCGTTTCTGAGAAAAAAAATGAATTTAGAAATGTATCAGAAAAGCGCATATTTGAATTAACGAATGAATTTGGATTTAAATCTTTAATAAAATGATATAGAAATATTTTTATAAGTCTTCTTTTATTAAACAGCTTCAAAAGTTACGATGTCTTTAACTTTCTTTCTTTTTTCTTTTATTTTAAGCCATATTAACTTTTAGGTGAATCTTTATTTCATTGTTGAAAGCCTAAGAATCTTAGTAATCACTAATGTTGCTAATGTGTATTTCCTGTAAAATTATTCCATAGATATGTATGCAGTATTCTTTAAAGAAATCTTAATTATATGAAAAAAAATCTGTTTTTTTTAGAAATCGCAGAAATTGTAACGGGCCGGGCCGGCCCCGGGCCGAACTTTTGAGTTTTACAATGGGCCGGGTCGGGCCGAAAATTTTTTCCTACGGGCCAGGCCCGGGCCTGGAAATTCCGGCCCGTGCAGACCTCTACCATACACTCCATTTGTAGTTCTAAAGTATTTGGGACCTGATGATTCTGCTTTGGTTCTACAAATTCCATTTGTATTCATATTATTCTTTTTTCCTTTCATATTCTATGTGATATAAGTTATTAAATTCAATAGTTAATTTCAAATGGTTTATGTTGTTTACTATTAACGGTATTATATATATATATATATATATATATATATATATATAAATTTTAAATCCGATTCTTGTCAAGTAAATTTAAATAGAATTTTTGGGCCCGGGTCTGGTACATTATGAAAAATACAAGACTTTACTTGTATCCCCCCCCCCCCCCCCCCGAATTTAACTTTTAATCTCAATTTTAAATACGAAGAAGAGGTACAATAAAAATTTTATGAAATTTTATATTTTGGAATAATTTAGATTGTTATTGCTAAAAATAATTTATGCACTTAAACGTTTAAAGAAAGAATTATTTCCAAAGTTAATTTAATGATCTATATAGTTCTAAATATAACTCAATAGCTTGTTTGTATTAAAACTCATGATTTGTATTTCTACATTGTTTTTTCCAGTATTGTATAAATATACTACAATAATAATAATAATAATAATACTTATTTTTATTAAAATCGAATTTTTTTTATTTGAATCCGTGTATTATTATTCCCTGCACTAAACCACTGAAGAATCAAGACTTGCAGGTTTCTGAAACAATTAACATTCTAATTACTAACATAAGTTAGTAATTAAAAATATAAAAACTGTAAATTTGTGAATTCACTAGTTATGACATACACAATGTTTTATACTATATTTCGTGATGTGTAATTATGTACATAAAATCCAGTTTTAAATGATAAGTATTGAGCGTAAATTAAAATAATAATTACAACAAATAATTAAAATTCAGCATTTTACGTTTTTCATAAATAATTAGACCAGTTTTCAACGCAAAATGATTCGTAATTAATAATTAAAAGAAAAAGATAAAACGTATCATAATGTTCTCCGACAAAATTGTTTTCAATCATTAAATAAAAAAAAATATATTATTATTTGCATTCAGTCGTATTTTCAAGTCTTTTCTTGAAAGCATCTCGGAAAATGTTCCCGTCTTCCCTTGCCCAACAAATTTCTTAAGAATTTGCAGTAGACAGTTTTGTCCAACCCACATCCGTCAAAAGGGGGAATCAACTTTAATCCCCTGAAAGTGTTCTCTCAGTCACAATGTCACCCTCCCAACTTTAACTCCCCTATTAGTAAGCTATTCGTAAGTTTTCCCCTCTTTGAGGAACTAGAAAACACCCTTAATAAGAGGTCAATTACAATGTAAATAAATACTTCCTCTGAACAACAAAAATCTCTTCAAAGATCGACTACACTACATAAAGAAAGAAAATAAATTCAAAAGTAAAGAGAATTTCTAACTTTGTAAGCGACCACGTACGACTTCTAGCAACTGTAACACGATGAAACAGTCCATCGAATTGCTTTCGATTAACATTCTCGATTCCTTGTTCGATTATGAAGCCTTTAGACTGGTGCTGCCATCTATTTTTTAAAAGAAATTTCATAATAGCATTATATCCCTATAGCCATGATCTTTTTTAAACCTCTGCTATTTAATATGCATTAAAAAAAAATAGAAAGAAAATAAATTGAAAATAAATCTCTATTTGTACAGTAGATGGCGGCACGCATGACAATCGAACAAGGATTTTTAATCGAAATATTTTCTGGATTCATTTAGCATATTTGCTAAGCCTAACAACAAACGTATTTGTAAGTTCTGTTATAAATTTAAACATTATTTTCTATTTGTACTTCGGCATGTGTTGATATGCAGACGAATAGATGAGATTTTGATTTAAGAATCATAAATGCGAATGTTTTCATTTCAGATTGATGTTTACATTAATTTCGACTTAGAAACGTTTAATAATTCCAGTGTGTAAATTTTCATATTTAAGTCACCTGTGTTTCCAAATATGCTAACAAAATACAGATTTGTTAAACAATTCCATTAGAGTTCATTGTGCGAATTCTATTTTAACCTTTTTAATATGTTACTTCTCATGAAAGATGATCAAACATCTACAGGCGTCATATTCGTATTGGGTTTTGCTCCACTTTTTTCTAGCGCCATTTTTTAAAATTTGTTTTACATCCTTTTCGAGTATATCATACACATTTTTAAATTATTTTCTGTTAATGTAAAAAATAAAAATAAATAAACAAAAGCTTAATGAATAACTGTAGAACAAAACGGTTTATATAATTTATAAAAAGAAAATAAATATTAATAAACAATCTTTCAATGAATAAACAACAGTGTTTGGCTTACCATATTAAGCAAATTAATGCCATTTTTGTTTTGAATTCAAAATTAACATTAAGTACATGTGAAAAAGTACTTTTACTCGCAGATATTGGCAATGGTAATATACAAGAGAACTGTGATAAAAAATGTGGAAAATGTAGCTTTATGTTAGTGTTTGTTTAATGTAATTTTGTAATAAATAGTGAGTATTTTAAAATACATAATTTCTTAGTAAATATAGTGCACATAAGCATACATCACTGATGGGAAATTCTTCATAATTTTGCCATCATATAGGTACCCTCAGTGCATATATGATACCTGTGTCCAAATATCTTTCAGTTTTGGCAATGATATATTTAAATTTTATGCACTTTTACTTCACAGAATTTAGAATTTAAGGGTGTTTGAGATCTTATAAAAGGATGACCTGCTTTTTGTCCTTTGTCTCTTTTAAATACTTAATTTTTGTTTAATTAAGGGAAAAAAATGATTCTGTAATACATATTATTAACCATTTCGAAAATGGCAGTTGTTTTTGATCCAAAATGGATGTTGTGGTGTCCACATTTTATTCTTTTTAGGTGCGTTCATAATTATGTAAATACGTAGCACCTATTGTTGTCCTTTCAGTCCATCCATCCGCATATAAGAATGCAAAAACTACCCAATCATATATTTTTAAATTAATAATTATTACATAATTTTGTCGAATCATTTCAAATTTTAGGAAAATTCGATGCATAGATACAAGGGCAATTAAAAGTATTCCGTTACATTATGGTCAATGAGGAAAAATGTTTCAAATGCATTTTAATGGTGTTACACTCAATTGAACATAATAAAATTGATATGCATCTATAAAGTACATTTTATAATATGCATTTATCACAATCTGTGGGGCAAAGAATATTTGTTATTGATTTACAAGGCCACCCAAAAGTATTCCATTACATAATGGTATAGTAAAAGTAATGGTATATAAAAGTATATTACTTATACTTTAAGATATAAAACCCTTACTGTTTGGGCATATTTTAATTGTAATTAACTATTTATAATTTTATAAGATTGATAGATGAGTGATATTTTTAAAACTTTGTTATCATATGAACACACCACATTTGCTGAGCTTCATGTGCTAGTCCCAATTTGTTTTATGATTGGTCCAGGAATATTAATGTTTAATTCATGACATACGTAGTGTATGACTCAGTCATTATGTAAGCCACATTTTAATCTTTATAAAAATGATGACTTTACTGATTTTTATTAACTAAGTGGGAAACATTTTATACTGGGAAATGGATGTCCACATTTTCTATTTATGAAATCATTTTTATTTGAATAGGAGATCAAAATGTCATTGTTAATAAAGAAGAAAGTAAAAAATTTTACAAAATGGTTGGATGCACTATCAGATATGAAAAAAAAAATCAGTACTTACGCTACTGCAGCAGAAGTTGTGCTAGAGTGTTGTTCGCATGTGCACAAAAATATGCCATCAAGAAATGAACAAAAAAGCACTAGAGCAAAAAGAAAGCATTAAAAAACAGCGTCAAAATTCAACAAACAACAAGGAATTCTAAAGATAACTGTGTGCACATGCGATCAATAAGATTGGCCCATTAGCGCAACTTCTGCTGGGGTGGCATTAATACGTAAGTACCAACAAATCAAATTTAAAGAAAGACTTCAGATGAAAGAACATCTTTCAATGTTAAAAAAAAAAGGGTTGACTTTTTGAAAAAGAAAACAATCTAATATTGAACTGGTTGATTATAAAATATTTTTTCTTTTGTCTATTTTAATATAGAATTTATTTATAAGTCTTAAATTTTAGTCTTTCAAAAAATCCTTTTTCAAGTGGTTTTTATCTATACTAATAAAAGAACAAAACGCTCTGTCTGTGTGTGTGTGTGTGTGTGTCTGCGATGGCTAGCAAAATCTACAGCACGTACGAAGCTCAAAATTTTTTTGAGAGTAGCCCAATGTCTCTCCTGATGCACCTGAAGCTCAGAATTTCAAAATTCTATTTATTAACTGAGTAATTAATTAAATTCCAAAGCTCACTCTCATAAAAAATCGACCTTTTTCGCTTTTTTTTTCATTTCATTTTCTTATGGTTGATTGGTTGCATAAAATTTTCGCAGAAATAATTTAAAAAGCTGGGACAGACCTTTAAAATTCATAGACTGGCAAACTGTCAGTTTAAATGAGGATTTTTTTTTTAAATCATAGCTGCTGTACACCATGGAGAAAAATATAGGTGGAGGCGAAGTAAACCGAAAAAAGGTTTGCAACACGGAGTAAGAAGTGTCTTACTCCGTGGTTTGCAATATTAAACCATTTATCGCTGAAATTTTAATGTCTCAAACAAAAGCACGAGGAAGGAATTTTGTATTAATAAAACGAATTGAAAGAAATGAATTACAGCTGAAGCATATTTTACGAAGAAATAGTAATTTTTTTAAATAGTTTTTTTCTATTATATTATTTAGGTTAAAGTTAAATTGCATTTATGTTATGGTTAGAATAAGGATATGTTACAATAAAGTGAATACATTTAGGCTAGGTTACATTTCTGTTATATTTAATTTACGGTAGGGTACTGTTAAGTCGCGGTTACAGACAGGTTCTGGTTACGGTATAAAAGTTTAAGGTTAGGAATTTATACACAGAGTGAACCTATACGCAAGATTTGATTAAAAATAACACTTACTTTTGTTAAATAGCTCTGAAATTATAGTACTATATACCAACCTTTTAGCTACCATCGTGTATCGATTTCATTCATGGTATAGTCGGATTTAAGAGTGATATAATTAGTTTGAAATTCCAAATATTTCACTTGGGATTTGTATGTGAAAATAATAATTAGTTATGTGACTTAACAGTGATTTTTACATGTAAATATCTACTTTTTTTACACGAAAATCATGCAATCGTTGGATACATATTCCCTCCCACGTTTTTCATTGCTCATTTTAAGTATTTTTAGAGCTTAATATTAGTTGTTTTTAAAACCGATTTTATCACACAGTCAGTGGCTACGTATTTCAGACAATGCATTTCTGCATGTAACGAGTTAATGATAAAATCATACAAATTTTAAGTTTGCTTAATATTGTTAATACGGACCCGGGCAACGCCGGGCGGGTCAGCTAGTAATTTACTAAATTACTTCATATATTCAGTAGACTCCCTCAAACCCGTACAGCTTCAGACCAGAGATTGTGCGGTTTTTTGAATAAAGCATATTTCTGGTTATTGCTTTGTTTAAATTTTTTAAACAGTAATATGAGTTTAATTATTAATACAATAAAAATAATGAAGAATGCTCATATTAGAGTAAAATATTAAAATAATAAGGTAAAGTTACAAACTAAAATTATAAAAGGAAAGTTCAAGATAATAACCAATAAAATATAATAAAATATTCATATTAAACATTGAATGCCTTTTTCCTTGAATTATTTAATGAAACTTGCCTCATTAAAGAACGATGGGATTAAATATATCTTACTTAATGCCACATTGACACCAGAATTTTAAAATGAAAATTTTAATTTTATCAAGAATGTAAAGAAAACCTTTTATCGGTTTTGAAATAAGTTTGTTTTTAAATTCTGGTGTCAATTCACTATTTCAGCATTTTAAGAATAGATGTTCTTTGCCCCTCAAAGGGTTAGAGTGCACTACTAATTCACACCAAAATCATAAAATAAAAAAGTTTTCTTTCAGGTTTAGCCAGACTTAATAATCAATGAAAGCTCGATTAATGCAAACATACATTTTGTAAAAAGATAGTGATTACCAGTAATATCTGGAATTTTTTTCGGATTTTTTTTTTTTTTTTTTTTTTTTTTATGAAAAAGATGAATTTAATAATATTAACAGAAATAATTAATTTAAAAAATATATGCAATTGATATAAAAATGAAAAAGTCAAAATTTGTCCTTCTACATCTTAGTTGAAAGTTTCATTGCTTAGTTCGTCAAATTATGTGAAGATTTTAGAGAGTTGCAGATTCGAACAAAAATACTTTATACATAGCTGCCAACTTTTACACTTTTTTGCTACCACTAAAATTGTACACAGATTTTCTATTGCTTAATTATATTTCGACAATTAAATAAGACGATATTTACTATAAAATTTTTGTGGTAAGAAAAATGCATAAAAGTTGGCAGCTATGCGTATATATATTTTCTTCCTTAATACTTAAAATCTTTCACTGTGTTGCAGCTTCATATCTTGTTTGGTATATTTTTATACAAAAAGAAATCTATTCTTTTTTGAAACTCCTGTATGCATGTAAAGCATACTTTTTTAAAAAAATCTTTTACCCACTCTGCATTTTCTTTTCATAATTTACAATTCATTTCATTTTGTTTAATTCATTTGTATCTGTCTTTTTAATTTCATAAAATGATTGATATTTTTCCAAAATCTCATTGTTTCCCAGCTGTTCCAATAGTAGGTGCAAAAGGAACATTAATTCTTTTTTTTTTTTTTTTCATTTAATCATCGCCACCAATTTATCTCATGTTTTCCAGTCTACTTTTAGGTTTTCATTTATTGTAGACTCTCTCAAATCCAGACAGCTTCAGACCAGAAGTTGTGTGTATTTTAGAATTTTGTAGATTTCTGGTCATTGTTTTGTTTACAGTTTTTTTAAACAGTAATTTGAATGTAATTAATTATGCAATTGAAATTATAATGAATGCTTACAACATAGTAAAATGTTAAAATAATAAACTAAAATAATACAAATTAAAATAATTTTTAAAATATTAAAAACAAAGGACATGTAAAATATCGACTAATAATGTATAATTAAATATTTATTAAGAAATTGAGATTCGTTTTTACTAAATTATTCAATGAAACTTACCTCATAAAGGTGCACTACTAGTTTACATGAAAATCATAAAAAGACAAGTTTTATTTCCGGTTAGCCAAAATTGATATCCAAAAAAGCTTTAGTAATATATAAATACATCTAGTAAAAAGATTATTATATAACTTAAATTTATCTTGAATATCTTAATTTTTTAAAGAATGAATTTATTCTTCCTTCACAAAAAAGCATCATTTCAATAATATTACATAATTAAAATATACATTAAATTGATATGAAACTAAAAATTCAAATTTTGTCATTACATCTGAACTAAAAGTTTCCCTGTTCACATCTGTGGATTTTAGATTTGTGGATTTAAAGGAATCTACTGTATTTGTAATTAAAGTTCACAAAAAACAATCAAAGTCATCTCTTGGTACCATAAACTTATAAATCTCACACCAAAAATTGGTAAAAGCAATTAGAATTTTTCAAAACTTACTATCTTTGTATAAATATATATTAGGGGGGGGGGGGGATAATTGTTTTTAGGGTTCGTTGATATATATATATATTAGGGGGGGATAATTGTTTTTAGGGTTCGTTGATATATATATATCTATTGTCTTGATATACAATATAACTTCTTTAATCCAGAATAATCATGATTACAGCCATTCTTGATTATAGAAAATTCTGGATTAAAGAAGTTTTGAAATTACAATGCCTTTAGAGAAATAATAATAATAATATTTCTCATAAATATGGCAATAGAAAAATGCAAAGTTAAATTAAAAACTTTGAGAAAAATCCATTCAATATGATTTTTAAAAAGTATATTTTTCAAATAATTATGTATATTTTATGCAGTGTCGCCATCTGTTGTAAACTTAAAAAAAATAACGTTATGATTTTTAAAAGAAAATAACAATTTGTGATTTATAAATATTCAATAAATAATACTAAACACAGGAATAACTGACATGAAAAGTTTAGAAAAATAGTTCTAAAATAAAAAATATATATATTATAGTGAGAAAATTAAATAAGACTTGCAATTAAATATAAAAAAATAATAATAATAAAATCCGATTTTGTGATATTTTGGCATTATCTTCTTATCTTTGTAGAAAGAATAATTATAAATTGATCATAATTCTAACTTTTTACAAATTAATATTAAAAACAAACCCCTCTATTAAATATATAATTATTTAGAAAGTTTCTACAATTTTAAAAATGAAAAAAAGTAGCAAATTAGGTTGTCATTTCTTTTTTCTTGATAATTTTCTAAAGTTTTTTGTACATGTATTATGGCGCCATATATTATCTTTGACAGATAATAAAAAATAAACTTACAGAAATGTCCGAATTACACTAATTTCTAGATCAGAGATGTCCAGACTGAAGATGCTATATTGCGTATCATATTTATTTTCAGAATGATTTTTGATGTTTTCATATTACTATATATTTATTTTCAAAATCATCCCTTTGCTTTTGATATTTTCAATTGAATCAAGTGTTAAATCAAATTTTCAACTCTTGACTGTGTTGTTTCTCTAGATATAGAACTTTTGTCTCTGATACAGACTTTTTTACCCCCCTCCCCAACCTAAAAAAAATGAAAACTTAAATATCTTTTTAAAACTTTATATTTGAAATTTTTAATTTAACTGTATATTATGAGGGATATAATTCACAAGGCCAAGACTAGACTTTTTTCTTTTTCTTTTTTAGCTCGGGGCAAACATGGATTTTAACGCTCCCCCCACCTCCCTTCCTCCACAAAATATATATGAAAATTATTTTAAACAGAATTTTACTAATTTTCTTATAGTCAACTTATTTTAAAATTCTAAATATGTAATACAGTAGACTCCCTTAAATCCACACAGCTTGGAACCAGAGGTTGTGTGGATTTTAGAATTTTACAGATTTCTGGTCATTGCTTTGTTTACATTTTTAAAACAATAATTTGAGTGCAATTAATAGTGCAATCGGAACTATAATGAATGCTTACAAATAATAAAATATTAAAATAAGTAATAAACTTAAATAATAAAAATTTAGATAGTTTTAAAATGATAAAAGTATTAATAGTAAAAGTAAAATAAATAATCACTAGTGTATGATTAAATATTATAAAGATTAGATGTATTTTTCCAAAATTATTCAACAAAACTTGCCTCATAAAAGTAAATTACTAATTCACATCAAAATCATAAAATACGATTTTTTTTTTTTTTTTTTTTTTTCAAGTTTAGCCAGTCTTAATAACCGAAAAATCTTGATTAATGAATTTGGTAAGAAGATTGTGTTTCCAGTGATATCAGCAATATCTTGAACTTTTTCCAAAAAAATTTATTCTTCCTTCATGAAAAAACATGAATAGAGTATTATTAAGAAAATTACAAAATCAAAAATATATAGAATTGATCCAAAACAAAAAAAATCAAATTTTGTCTCAATATTTGAATTGAAAGCCTCATTGTTTACATCCATAAAATATGTGTGGATTTTAGAGAGTTGCCCATTTCTGGTTAGCGGATTTGAGGGAGTCTACTGTACTGAACTACATAATCTGCTTTGTCAAATATGGATACATTAAAATCTTGTAAACAGAATCAAAAAGAAATCTGCCGCATGACCCTTAGTTTCTGAGCTTTGTCATGCACCATACAGAACGATTTTAACAATATCAGGCTAACACAAATGTGGGGAAAATCGACACACAAATTATCCATTTGGCGCCTGGGGCACATGCCTCCTCTGCCTTTTACCCGCCCCCTTCCCCCTTAGTTTCAGTCCTGATAATTCAGGACAGACACTATAAAATAAACTGTCTAATTTAGGTACTCAGTTATATATAGCTTCATAAAAAAAAAAAAAAATCTAGGAGGAAAAAATAGGGGATACACTATAATCACAATGTCTGTGCCATTTTCATTATTTTACCATCAAAAAAGTGCAGGAAGTTGTGCATAGAACTGATCTAAAATTGTTGTGAATGATTACTTTTGGGCGAGGAAAGTAGGTCCTCCCTGAATTTGAAAAAAATATCTGCCTATTATTCTATTGTCCATCGGCTCGTACAGAGACAGAAACTTGTTTTTATTCCAATTCATTGACTGAAGAAGAAACTTAAGATGAAAATCAAAATTGGTATGCTATTCAATTAAAATAATTAAAGCATTATTAACATGCATAACTATTTCTTTTTATTTATGAAAATGTATGTATGATATAGAAGAAATTTTTGGAGATTGACGCATCCAATTGTTATGTAACTGTTGTTTCCTGCATTTCAGTTGTTAAATTCACATACAGCAAGTTTTTTTAACACACAATTTAAATGAGCCGAAATTTCGGATATCCGAGTTACAATAGTCCCATTCACAAATCGGCACAGCTTGGGATCGGAGGTTGTGCAGAATTTTGCAGACTTCCGATCATTGCTTTGTTTACATTTTTTGAACAGGTATGTGAATGTCATCAAGAATGTAACCAAAACTATAATGAATGCTAACAATGCAGTAAAATATTAAAATAATTAAGGAAAATAATAAACTAAAATAGTAAAAATTTAGATAACTTTTAGAATGATTAAAATATTAAAAACAAAGTTTAAATTAATCAATCAGGCCCCGATCATGACTAACTGGGGTCCCGGGCAATGATAAGTTAAAGGGCCCCCCTTTTGAATCATTGCAACCTTATTCAAACAGAACTGGCAGTCACTCATGTGTGTATGTGTAATGCATAAACATAGTTTCACTCCTTGGAAATAAATAGAAGAAAATATTTAGTTCCGTTTATTCTAAATTAAATACCTTAATTAGTAAAAGTACACCTTTTTTTTTCTTTAGTACAGAATAAAACACTTTTATATAACTTTAGTAATTTGCTATATTATTTAAAAATTAATTTAATAACTTTAACATAAGTAAGAGTTAAAATTGGAAAAAGAAAGTAATTTTTTTATAATTTAACGCAAGGATTTGAGGGCCCCTTTGCCCATGCGGTAATAAGGGTCTGTAATCAATAATGACTAAATAGTCATTATAAAGATGAAATGGTTTTTACCTTAATTATATGATAAAACTTACCTTATAAAGGTTCACTACTAAAATCACATCGAATCCATACAATAAGAAAGTTTTATTTCAGGTTTAGCCAGACTTAATAACCAGAAAAAACTTGTTTAATACATAACTATATTTGGCGAGAAGATTATTATGACCAGAGATATCAGCAATATTTTGAATTTTTTCAGAAATAAATTTATTCTCCCCCCCCCCCCCCAAAAAAAAAAAGGTTTTAGTAATATTAAAAGAAATTACAAATAAAAATACTGATGGAATTGATAATAAACTAAAAAGTTATATTGTGTCCCTATATCTGAACTGAACGTTTCATTGTTTACATCTGTAAAGTATGTGTGGATTTTAGAGAGTGGCAGATTTGGGAGAGTCTACAGTACTAACTGTCTCAATTAGCTTGGATAATCGAGATTACACTATATATTTACTAGGATTTAGTTTTAAACCATTGATTTTTTTAAAAAAATTTCTATTTTAACAGAAACATTACGAAAAAAATCTGTGTTCCAACACATTTTCTTTAATTATGATACATTAATCATGCATACATGACTATTGTACTGGTTCAGAATTCTATTACTTTATTTCCTTTTTTGATAACTTGAAAACATCTTGAGATCAGGGATGAAAGATTTCCTCTTAAAGGAGAAATTCCACCTTTTTGGATAGTCTCCAGATTGATGCAAAAATGCAAAGAAAGTTCAGTAGACTCCCTCAAATCTGCATATAATTTACAGATGTAAAGAATGAAAATTTTTTCAGATATAGGCAGGGCTCCCAAATGGTCCGCCAACTGAACATCAGAATTTTTTTTTAAAGATTTTTCTTGCAAATTGCTGAAAAATTACCTTTGTATGTTAATTCTAGCTCAAATTCTGTAGAATTCTTTCATGAAATTTTCTGTTTAAAAATATTGATGTTCAGTTCGCTGACCATTTAGTAACCCTGTGTAGGGATAAAATTTGACTTTTTTCATTTTATATCCATTCCATGTAAATTTAAATTTGTAATTTTTGTTACTATTACTAAATTCATGTTTTTTCACGAAGGGAGAACAAATTAACTTTTTAAATTTTTATAAATATTTTTTTTATTTATATTTTTATAAATTTATTAAAAAAATTTGCTAAATTCTAAAATCAGTGCAATGCCTGGTCCCAAGCTGTGCAGATTTGATGAAGTATTATACTGTATCCCTTCGCTGAGTGTGCAGGTTTCACTGCAGCAGACACATTATTTAAATTGATTTAATTCCACAGTTAGAATCCAGTTTTAAACAGTTAAATTAGGATTTATACTCTGACAATGTATATAACATAACAACTTCAATACAGAAACTTTTGTAAACTGGACATTTTGGTATGTTTATTAATTTTTATTTTCTGTTAAAGCTAATAGATGGCGCCATAGAACATATAGGAATGAATTTCAGAAAATGAAAAGACAACTTAGTAACACTACTTTTTCTTCCATTTTAAAACTGAAAGAACTTTCTAAATTACAAATGTAATTCATGTAGACTTTATTTAAATATTAATTTTTAAAAATTCCGGGTGATAATAAATGTTGCAAAAACATCACAAAATCAGAATTTTTTTTTTTTTTAATTTTCATTATTTAAGTTAGTATTTAACAAGCAACTTTTGGTTAAAGAATTTTTTTTTTTTTCATGACATGTACTTTTTTCTAGTGATTTGCATTATTTATAAATCAAAAATGACAATTTTTTGGAAAAATCCTACATTTGTTGGTTTAGAATTCACGACAGATGGCAACAATGCATAAAATATACATAATTATCTTTAATATGTTCCTTTTCGAGAATTTGAATATGTTTTTCTCATTGTTTTCAATTATTTAGATTTATCAATTTCTTTGCATTTTTGTATTCCCATATTAATAAGAATAACGTTAAGGATAAATAATGTATAATAAAAATCTTAATTATTCACATCTATCAATGAAATATAAAACCATGAATTAGACTCATAATGGAGAAATTTCACGATTTTCATTTTCACTTTTATATTGAAGAGCAGAAAAAATTAAGAAAATTGATACTATTTTTATGCATATTTGAAACTTTAATAATTCACTAAATGAATTTTAAAACTGCACTTTTTGCCTTGGCGCGAAAACGCTCCATCGCGGACGAAAGCGGCTGTGACGTCATTCGCCATGTAAACACCGTTGTGCTACGTTGCTGGCTTAAGCGTTTCACATATTTCTTATGTGTTTTTAAATTTTCCATATTAAAAACGAGTAGCAAAGTGTGTTATAAATATTATATAGTGCCTGTTGCACAAATAGTACAGTAAATGGGCCTAAGAAGCACTTTTTTTTTTAGTGTTCCTAATTATTATGATAACGACAATTTATTCTGATGTTAACTTGATAGAAATGTTTTTGAAACAGTTTTGACTTTTCTTCATTTGTATGAATATTTATTGATTGAATCTAAATAAATGTCTTGTTTTTATATATGAATGGGAATAATCACACATGGAACAGAAAAAAATATTTATGTATCATACATATAGCCATTTATTTTTATTTACAGTGCTGTAATTGGGTGGGAACGCCGTTCCCAGAAATATTTAAATTGTCACTGTAAAAATAAATAATATCAAATATTGCGCACGAGCATAAATTTTTCTTTTTTTTTTTTTTAAATCAATTGTAATGATAATGGTTGTTATGTATTATAACAATATTTATAAAGTTTATTAATACTGAAAATGAACCAGAGAGCTAAGTTTTCTTCTAGTGCATATGAAAACTGTATCCGATTCAACATCGGAAAGCGAAAGAGTAAATCAGCTGCATGATAACATCATGACCGATGCGAAAATTTTAATCTTTATTAAAAGATTAAAAGAAGGATATTGAACCATATGTTCAGTAATCTTGGTTCTCGGAAGAAGACTGGCAGATGAGATAGTTTATTGTAAATCAAAAAGCAGAAAAATAAAATCTGTCATTATCGTTCTTTATGAAAAAATTCTGTTATTTCAATTAAAATTTTCTTCACGATAGAAAATGTTGCTACGCGATTTATAAAATTCATTTAAAAAATGCTACATAATTACAATATCTAAAAACAAGAGTATAAAAATTAAAACTGTTAGCTCAGAAAAGTTGATTTTGGTCTAAATGTTTTAAATTGGCTTTTAGCTTAACGAAAACCCAGTAACACCAACATGGACTCTATGGAAAAGAGAGTTCCCACAAACATTTTTTTCCAATTACAGCACTGTTTATTTATGCATATTAAGTAGTGCCTTCAAGTAATCTATAGCTTATGTTTGTTGCATTATTCAATAATCAAAATGCAATTTTTTGGAAAATTTAAATTTTGATATCCATCCTTAATGTATAAACGTATAAAATAAACATAAATATTAAAAAAAATTACAATCATTTATGAAAACAAATTTTCACTGAAATCATGCATTCTCAACGAAGCATATTCAGACATTTTAATAAGTATTTTTGCATTAGTAGCGTATCCAGAAAAAAATAGGGGGGGGGGATAGATAAGAAATGGTTTGTTCTATATTAATGTATGGAAGTTTTAATACACTGAATAATTCAAAGTTTGGGGGATTTTTAAGAGAGATTCTAACCCTTTAAATAACACTTCTGACTAGAGAAATGTTTTTTTTTTTTGGGGGGGGGGGGAAATAAAAAGTTCAATATTATGTTTATATTGTGTGCATACAATTAAGCTTTTTATTCCTGAAAATTTATATTTTATCTCAGCTGTAAAATAAAATTTCTACTACAAATAAACAACTACCAAAAATATAGGCTATTTTATGCCTAGATCTTTTTTTAATTTATTTATTTATTGTTTATAATTATTATTTAACATTAAATATTTTTAATGTATGTATATACTTTATGGAATTTCAAATGAAAATTTATTATTTCCTGTAAATTACAAATAATAATTTTGATGTCAAATGTCCAAATATATTTAACTTTAGGTGAATAAAAATGGATAAATTATATTAGAATTTTTTTTCACTCTAACAAAAATAAAATAAAAATTTTTAACTGGAAATTTAAAAATTGTCTGCTGATCCCACATGACATATAATATGTGATACATGCATATATAATTATACTTCTTATAAGAAATCGCCAGCTAGACTTACATAATAAATCTGAATAAATATATATATTTTTAAATTTTCTTTTAAAGACAAATACTAGCCAAGAAGTATGCTCCGTATAGGAAATTTTTCCAAATTAATATTCTGTTCTGAAAATTTTTTATATATGTCACCGATTAATTGCACATTTAATAAACTTCAGAATCAGTAATAATAATTTTTTTCTATCTCATTATCTGACATATATTAATATTTAAAACAAGCTAAATATTAAGAAGATACTCATATTTTTAACGCTTTTTTCTAATAAAATATTATGCATTATTTGAGACAAGTATTTAAAATATAAAAAAGTGAACAATCTTATGGAAAAAAAAAAACGCAAATTTAACACACAGTAACCAGTAATTCCGCCAACAGAAATGTCACTTAAATAAAACAAGAAGTTTTCATAAAAGATAGGAACAATTGTATATTTTCAAGTAAAATGTTAAAAAAAATCGAAGTATTCGCAATCTTGTTTCAGAAAATATTAACAGGTAGAATAGAACTCGGGCCACTTGGTCAGTTGCTGGTACTCTAAGAGTACACCATGGATTGCTTGGAGGAATCTGCAAACTAGCTATTCAAATTTTAGTGGCTAAAAAGTAACCTGTCACAACTACAAAATAAACTTTCTAGGAAAACTAAATTGTTCAAGCTTAAATAAGTCACACTTGGTTCTATGCTTGTTAATTAAAGAACTGAAAATTTAGATTGATTTCCTGTTCGTTATTCAATGTTATATTAAAAGGTTGTGCAGTAGTTTTTAGAAAATGATCATATCACAATCTTTTGCCCCAACTTGAGCTTATTTTTTCCTTTGTAGTATGTCTTTAATAAAAGTTTTATGTAATATTTTATATATTATGCAGAAAAAAAACATTAATTACTCTCATATAATTATTATGAACTTTTTTTATTGTGTGTGTGAGGGAGCAGGGGAAATGAAAATATTTTTTAAAACTTTCTATAGGACACATTTTATTGTAACAGTCTTAAGTTTCTCAGGTATTGTCTTCTCCTTTCAACTTGGATACAAAGGTCTTCAGTTTACAGAGAAATTTTTTACTCACAAGTCAGAAAATATATATTAAGTATTAAATAAATAAAAAGTCTTTCTTATTTCTCAAAATTTTATTTTATATCAAATATACTTTATCAGTATTGTAAAATAATTAAATTTTCATTTAAATTAAAATATTCTGAAATAAGAAAATAACTCTTTTCAAGAATAACAATCAAGAATCGCGAATTATTATTTTAGTTTTAATCTTTCATTTCATTTTAACCATTACTATTATTTAATAAATAAAAAATAATGTAGAACAGAAATTTATTTCTTTTAGACTTTACTCCTCGTATTTCTGCGCCGATGAAATCAGAATTCTTCCTCCCCCACCCCCCAAAAAAACTAACTAACGTGGAAAGAGCATTCATTTTTGGGAAGTTGTCGTCCGAATTCCTTATCACAAATCCGGCTAAAATCGACATTTTTAAATTAAAATTTTAATGGAAATAAAAATTAAACGATGTATTTTACATTAAGATAAGTTAAGTCTTAATTTTTACAAATTTAAAGTTGCTAACATTAAATAAATTTGTAGAAACAGATGAAACAAGGTTGTAAATAGGAAAAGTATTGGGAAAAAGTATGCCCGCAAAACGTAAACATTTTCACTTCGTGGCAAATGACGTCACAACCAATCCCGTCGCGTTTTGGTATCACGTGGTTTTGTTTGTGTTTTTGCGTTGCTAAAAACAGTAATTAAAGATTATTTAAAATTATTTTAACGATTCTAAGTGGATTTTTGGGAATTTCAAGATAAACTTTATCAGTTACACACAAATAAAACGTATTCCTCCCGGGTGAAATTTCTCCAATAAAAACTTAAATTACCACACACATGCAAAAGAAAATGGCGAAGTGAAAATATTTCGATTATAGAATCGATTAAGTTAGAAATGATTATTATTTTATTATTACATGTAGATTTTTATTTAAGCTTGAAGTGCTTTAGCAATTTCCTGCTTGTGCATTACAAATTCTAAGACATTAGCTTACTTCCGTAAAAGGCTAACAGTTCAAAAACATCTTTTGATAAAACTTCTGATAAAAATTCGCTTCGTGAAGTGCTATCAATCGAAAATTTACTTTTAATCGAATTTTACTTTCCTGGTGTTCCTTCCGCCATTTTTCTCAGTGTAAAAGCATTGCCCACTAGATCTAAGTAAAGGCCTGTTTATTTGAGATTAATGTATGAAGTCTCCCGCCAGAAGACGCTGATACCTTGCCCAAGTTAATCAGACCAATCATGTAAACCCTGAACCAAAACAATGACACATGTGCAAACATGTGCACAGAACAGAAAACAGTTTATTCAATGCTAATTTGGGCAGGGTTTGAGTCACGTGGACTTACACGTGGTTCAATGAAATGGTTCAGGGTTTCAAGCTGTTACCAGCTTCACTTTTTCGCCGGTTTTTCGTGAAATGGCTCGGCTGGTAGTATTATAGTAGGCTATGGTAAAAGAATAGTCTGTGGTAAGTTATACTTTCCAACCTTCATTCGAGAATTTCAATAGTATTTATGATTTTTTTTTCTCTGTTCTAATTAATAAGATGTAAATAAATCAACATTCACTACAAATTTATATTGTTAAACTTGATCCTAATTAGTCAGAAATGTAAATTCTATAAAGTATTATCGTTGTGTTAATTTTTGCTTGTAGATTTTAATGAGCAATCTATTATTTTAATAAACAGTGTTCGAAACTATGAAATGCAATAAAAATGACTCATCCTTTTTGACAATTTTTTTTAGAAATTTGATAATTGAGGGCAATTACATCGATCGCCAATTTAATTGCCATTTGCCCATCTTGATTATCGTCGCGATTGATGTTTCAAAACAACATTTTAATCTTATTTAAAACATGATATTGTTAAAAATGGTAAATACATAAAATTTAATAAATGAATAGTAATAAAATTTATAGTTAAGTTGCAGGAACAAAGTTGAAGGTAGCGACCAGCTGTGATTGCATTTTTTTTTTCTAATGATGCTCTTTTGGGTATTACAAATGATTAATTACTAAATAAAATTAAATTACTTTTGATTTTGATGTATATTTGCATATTTATAGCAAAAATATGCCAAACTGTAGATCCTGCATTGCATATGCAACTGCAAGTTGTAACCAAATTGTTTGTCTATTTTTCTTTTTCTGAGTTTTCATTTTTTAAAAATTCTTTTAATGCTACATTTGCATTTTGATATGCAATTCCAAGTAATATGACTGAACTCAAGCTTTTTAATGAAGAAAAATATCAATTAATTTCTGAATAAGATAAAAAAATTCATTAGCAATCATTTTTTTTTCCATGAAATTTTTTTTATTAATCGGTTTTTTTTACTATTAAATCTGGATCAACAGGATCTAAATTTTCCATTATTTTATGATTCTGGTGCAAATTATTTTCTTTTATATATATAAATATGTAATGATTCGACGAGATCGATGTTCCATAACAATGTACAAGTTCCAGTGGCACACCATCTATGAGGCAGAACAGATTACTACTACCAAGAATCAACAGTGGGACGAGCTGAGCAGTCGCTCCGGCAATTTGACCAGCAGTGGATGAGTTTATTGGGCTATTTCCCCATAAGAAAGTTCAATCAAGCAGTCTTTAAATTAATTTTATTAGAACTCATAAATAAGTTAAGTTCTTTCACGCAATCACCTTGGCACTCTCATCGAATAACTTCCACTTCACCAACTCCGTGATTAAGCTACATTCCACAATATTAGAATTTTGGGGAGAAAGAAGAAACAGCATCCTAATAATTTTTGAAAGTCAATCGCATTCTCGGGAAACATGACATGGCTTCCGAGTAGTTTTTTAAGAAAAAATGCATTCTAATTCAGCGGAGCAATAAAACGCGCGTCTTGATAGTTTAAAGAAAAGGTGCATTCTACTCTCCTGAAAAGCCAAATGAAAAAATCATTTTCACGACAAAACTAGCGCCCTCCTACTCCGCGTCAATCATTTTAAAAATCCAATCAGGATGGACTCGAGCCTCTAACGGACAAAATGATCAATTCTAATTGGCCGTAATAGGCGGTCTATTGGCAAGAACTATATTTTTTCCTCGGAACACTAAGCCCTTTAGCAACGCGTAGTAACACTTGTCACGCGATGCTAAAAAATAAAAAATAAAATTAAAATCGCAGGAATATGCCAGAAAGTAAAAAGCTTACGAAATACTTCCCGCCTTTTTGAGAAGCAAGAAATAATTTATTAATAACTAAAGTAAGAAAAAGAATTTTAGCTGTTACAAGTTACGAAACTAAGATTGAAATATGTTCCACAAATTTAGAATTGAAGCTAAGAGAGAATAAAAAAAAATGGCGCAATTTTTTTTTTTTTATTACAAATCCCCCCTCCCAGAAAGACGGGTGAAAAAGTAGGTCTGAGACCTGCAATTTCACAGAAAGGGAGATGATGCAGACTTAGCTCACGAAGTTGTTGATATAAGTAATAATAATTAGATACTGAATAAAAAAAAAATTTAAATTAATTTCTCTTTTTTATATAAATATAGAATTCAAATTTAAAAACACCAAGGTGATGCGTGGAATAACTTCAAATTTAAATACAATAAAATAGGCTTCAATACAAATACAAGATATAATCTTGTTTAAAGTACACATCAAAAAGTAATTTGAAAATATAAGCAATTACCCATAGTAATAACATAAAAATGAAACATAAAAATGAAAAACAATAACGTTAAATTCTTTTTTAACAATGTCAAATCTAGAAATCAATTTTTAAAAGTTTGTTTCAAAAATCCTCTTAAAGTCATATTTGGAATGGCATAGTTCATTACCTCATTTCAAGGATGTCTAATTCATTTAACTGTCCAAATTCATCAGCTAACATTATAATATTAGTTCAGTTTTTGTGTGAGTAAGTCCTTGAACATTCATAACAGTTCCATTTTGGAATCTTTGTGAAAATACTTTTATAATTGTATTTTTAATTAATAACACATTTTATAATATAGTAATAATAAAATTTAACAATGTAAATAATAAACAATATAATTAAGAAACATAATAAGGAAAAATATCAATAATAATAAATATCATAAGTGTAAGTAAATCTCATAATGGGTATAAGTAAATCTCTTAATAAGTAATAATAAATATCACAAAAGACATTCTTTAAATACTTAATCTCGTTTATCTCATCTCATATTTTTGGGATGAAATATAGAGAGAAGTGGAATAAAATAAAAAATGCAATCAACTATGAAATCATTTACTTAATCTGGTAATCCGAGTACAGGATTAAGTAGGAATATGTACAAAAAAAAAAAAAAAATTAAAATATAATATGATAAATTAAAATAAAATAAAGATAAATAAAAATTTTGTTCATGTTTGAGAATGCACGTGACCTTTAAACTACTAAGATTCTTAAAAAGAAATATTAATAAATGATAAAAATAAAAAACAAGATCTATTCATGTCAAATAATTACGCAATAAATATTCTCTCGGTGTGATAAAACATTGCAAGATGCAAGTAGGAAAGAGAAAAAGAAACAAAATTATATTATAATTGACATGTACTTGGACTGGAATGCAGAAGCAAAGAAAGAGAGAAAGAAAAAAAAATATATTAAAATAAAGTGATAAAAATTTTGTTACTTGGCAAATAATTAATTTAATAATTGATAGATTAAATTTAATATTACAAATAGGTTCAGTTGAAAGAAAAAAAAAATATTCTAAGTAGAGTAATTCAGTACAGAATAAGAAATTTCCACTTTGTTCGTCTACGCCGGCATAAATAAACAAATATAAAAATTTCCAGACAAGTGACACTCTCGCTGCAGTCAAGAGATATCATTGCCATTCTGTGAAAATTACAGGATATTATCTGAATTAAAATATGAAAGGAAATTTACTGTTTAAGAGAAAAAATTATAAAATGATAAACTAGAGATATAGTTTAAGCTACAGTTTTTACCTGAGTTTGTTGTTGTTGATTAGGGGGTTGTTGCTCATGACTTAATTTAAATTTATCAGGGGAATAATAAGGCCTTAATTTAGATACATGTACTATTTCTGAACTTTTGAACTGGTTTTGCCTATCAATTTCAAAATTTACTTCGGATAATTTGTTAAGAATTTTATAAGGGCCACTAAATACTTGTGACAACTTTCTAGTATTAGGGTACTGAAATTCTTCATAGATAACTAGATCTCCTATTTTAAATTTTGGTTCGATATAATCTTTATCATAATATCTTTTATTTTTTAAATGAAATTCATCAGTTCTTGTTTTAGCAATTTTAAGTGCTTCATGAACAGGGGGATAATAATTTTGTTGTAAGGGGGAGTCAGAGGGTAATTGGCCAAAAAGCAAGTACGCAGGTGGAAATTTGGTAATAGAATGGGGTGTATTATTATATTCATTAATTACCTCAGTTAAAAGCTTAGTCCAGGGAATTTTAGAGGTAGTGGAGTTTACTTTACATTTTAATCTAGTTACTATTGTCTGATTTACTCTTTCACATTTCCCATTCGTTTGTGGATGATGGGCAGTGGTCAAACGTTGTTTAATATTATGATTTCGCAGGAATTTTTTGAATCTTGAAGAAGTAAAAGCAGCATTCCTGTCACTAAGTATTTTTTGAGGGGACTGTACACTTGAAATCTTACTAAAACAGAATAATTGTTGAGGGATTTTGATATTGAAAATTTGTTTCAGACAATTTGTATAAGTTTCTGTAGTGACACTTTTGGAAGGAAATGCCCAAACATATCTTGTGGCATGGTCTATTATAATATGGAGATATTTTTTTGTAGAATTATAATAATTGAACCCTCCTACAGTATCAACAGACAGACAGTCAAAAGGTTGATCTGTAGTGGGCATAGCTTGTAATAAGCCAAATTTTTTCTGTCTAGGTTTTTTATTTTTCTGGCAAATATCACAGTATTTAACAAAGTTAGTAATGTCTTGGGTCATATCTGGCCAATAATAGTTAGGAGAAATTAAATTTTGCATTTTTTGAACACCAGGGTGACCAAACTGTTCATGAGCAACATTAAGCAATTTTTTTCTTAGGGACATGGGAACTACCACTTTACGAAAACCTTTTCTTTTAACTATAATCAGTCCATTGTCATTAATATAATTTGATCCACACACATTTTCTTTTTCTTGCATCTCAATAATCTCTTTAACGTCAAGAAGAAAAGTAAGGGGCTTACAAAAATGAGAAATAGGGTTTCGGGACAACATGTCGGCTTCGACATTTGTAGATCCCTTTAAGTACTCTATTTTGTAATCGAACATACTTAACTTCAATGACCACCTAAATAATCGACCTCTTAAATGTTTGACATTTTTTAACCAAACAAGAGATGCATGATCAGTATGGATGGTAAATTGTACACCGTGAAAGTAATGATAAAATTTATCTAAAGTATCAATGATAGCAAGACACTCTAGTTCGGTAATGAAAAAATTTTTCTCATAACTTCTCAATCCTCTAGAAAAATAAGCAATTGGATGTAAAAAGTTATTATGGTCGGGTTGTTTAAGAACTGCACCTACCGCTACCTGAGAAGCGTCAACAAACATGTGTAGGGGTAATTTTGGGTCATAAATCTTTAAAATTGGTTTAGCAATGAGGGCATCTTTTAATTTTTGAAAAGAGTTTTGACATTCAGTATTCCATTCCCAAATAGTATCTTTCTTAAGTAATTTATTTAGGGGGTGTCTAATTTCAGCATATTTGTCAATAAATTTATGATACACATTTATAGAACCAAGAAATCTTTGTAATTCTTTAGTGTTAGTAGGAGGTTTTAATTTTTTAATCGTTTCTATATTAGTATTAGCTGGAGTTAAAGTTCCATTTTGGATTTCATACCCTAGAAAATTGATTTGTTTTTGAGCAAAAGTACATTTAGATAATTTTAATTTAATATTTTCTATTCGGCATAAATCAAAAATTTGGATGAGATGCTGTATATGTTCATCTATTGATTTAGAAAAAATAATTATATCATCAAAATAATAACAAGCAAAGTCTATTTTATATTTTGTAAGAATTCTTCTAATTGTCCTGTTGAAAATTGGGGGGGCCTACCTTTACACCAAAGGGGAGAACATTCCATTCCCAGAGCCCACAATTAGTAGTAAAGGCTAACTTTTCGGAATCGGCTGGGTGAATAGGTATGTGCCAATAGCCTGAGGCTAAATCTAGTGTAGAGAAATATTGGGCACCACTTAATTTGTCTAAAATTTCATCTATTCGGGGTAAAGGTTCAGCGTCATTTTTCATGATAGAATTTAATTTTCGGTAGTCAACACACATTCGGGTTTTTTTACCTTCATCTCGTTTATTTACTAACGTAACTGGAGAAGAGTATGGGCTATAACTTTCTTTAATTAACCCAGCAGCTAATAATGATTGGATTTGCTGAGATATTTCTTTTTCATCAGCAGTGGATGTACGATAAGGCCTCAAAGATATTGGTAGGTCAGATTTAAGATAAATACGCTGAGGTTCAATATTAATTCTCCCTACATCATATTTATTTTTTGCAAAAATATCTAAATAATCCATTAAAAGTTCCCTTACATTTTTATTTTGAATAGCATTCAGATCCCCCAATAGATTATAATCATCATTATTAGTTCGCGACAAGGATTGAGGAGTTATGGTATTTCCATAATCGGGTTGCACAGTAGTATCATTTTTTATAATATCAAAATGAAGCAATTCTAAGTTATCACTGGATATGTTGACATATGGGTTTAACGAAATATTGTCTTGTAACACCTGGCTTTTTGCACAATCAATTTTCAATTTAAATTTGGCACAATCAGGTAAACCTAAAATAGCATAGTCCAAATCAAGTTGACTTACTAAAAAATTAACATATCTCTTTATATTACCAAATTTAATACATAATCGACAAGATTTATTAATTGTAAGAGTTCCTTGTGCCTGTCTGATAGTAATAGGGGTAACATTATGTAAATTACCATTTAAATATCGAACAAATTTGAGGGGTAAAATTGAGACAGTTGATCCACTATCCACCACACAATACACTTTGTTATTGCCCACATATCCAGGGATAAATAATTGTCAGACATTATTAGTAGGGGGTGGTTGAATATGAGCAGGAGTTTGAGCTTGACAGGAATTTGTGTTAAATATACAACTCCTCTCCCAATGATATGCATTTTCTATGCCTCTGTTTAAACATACTCTGCACGGACGACTAGGGTAATTGTTTTGATAATGAGTTGCAGGCATTCTAGGAGTGAAAAACCTAGGATTAAAATTTTGGGATGGATTGTTTGGAGTAGGTCGAGTCCAATGTCTGGGCTGAGGATTGGGATTGTGCATTGGTCTAGTTTGTTGAAAATTTCTATTGCCGTTATTAGAGGTATGATTTGGAATCGCTGCTAATTGTTTAGCAATGCGAAACCATTCACGAGTATTGGAAGGAGGGTTAACCATCAAACAATTTTGATACTCCGGCTGAAGGCCATCAATTAATCCCTGTATAATTAAATTTTCCTCAAGCTGAAGTTGCCTTCCAATCTCAACTTTCTTTCTAAAATAAGAATCCAAATCACTTAGATCATTTAACTTTAAGGAAGTAAATTCAGAAAATTTTGGAACTCTAACTTGAATGAATTTTTCACTTAAAATCTCGACAATTTCTTCATAAGTAGCACAATCCAAACAATCATTTATATAAGTTTTTAGCGCTTCCCCCTTTAAATATTTTGAAATATTTTGGTGTTTCCACTCATTATCTTTCTTTTCTACCGAACATTCTCGATCAAAATGTTTAAACCATTTAAATATATCCATGCCCGACCCAAATTCAAAAGGGACAATATCAAGTTTATTTTCTGACATTTTTTCTTCTTTTACTAATCCTGACCTTAGTAACATGAAAGAAGGATAATTCATATGGAAAATATTTAAATGCTATACTTCAATTATTAAAATTCAATTACTATACTTCAAATACCTCAATAAATAATAATAAAAATAAATAAATAATAAATAAATAAGTAATAAAATAATAAATATCGGGTTTCCATACATGGGAAATAACAAATAATTTTAAAAACAAAAATACTTTTCTTTACGTATGGAAAATAAATTTTGCAACAGAGTATTTTTTTAACAACAAATTAATCCATCTTTCGATTTAAAAAAAAAAATAACACCTTTAAAACTAAATAAAATTTCTATGAGCAGAAAATTTTAATTAATTATAAATTAAGAACAAATTTATTTTTTAATATCTGTAATAAAAGAGAGAAAAAAAAAATCAAGAATTTAAACAAAGAAATTATCATTAAATTTCTTAATCAATAAAACAATAAAATAATAAATAATAACTTACAGACATGTTCGATGTGGCCTTGTTCAAATACCTAATTTTTTATTAAACTAAACAAAAATAAAGAACTTCGTAGATACGACTCACAGGTGTAAATTTCAATTATCTTGTATTACTGATGGAATCTACCGTAGTTTCGCAACCATACAGCAGGTGTTCATTTATTATGAAATGAAAATTTATCAAAATATTTATGCACTTTTACCTAGAAAATACAGTAAATAAATAAATAAAAGAAAATGATGTTGAATTGATTTCATGCATGTGATCTTTTGTAATTTTTATTTTGCATATCTCACAGTTTGGTTGCATATCTCACAGTTGAAAAGTTTCTCACTAGAATGCGAGGTATATTTCACAATTAAAATATTTGTAGATGTAGATACCACACATAATTACAAACAAAACTTTATAAGACGATCTTTTTTCACAGATTGATTCATGTCGGTTCAAGATGAGTAATAAACAAAGGCCGAAGTTCCAGCAATTAGTTTCAAGCTCGGCGAAAATGGCACGTGCACACACAGCGTTGCGAAGAATTCTCTAGAGACGTATGCAGGTTCATTTAAGAAATCCTGCCGGCTAATATGTAATGATTCGACGAGATCGATGTTCCATAACAATGTACAAGTTCCAGTGGCACACCATCTATGAGGCAGAACAGATTACTACTACCAAGAATCAACAGTGGGACGAGCTGAGCAGTCGCTCCGGCAATTTGACCAGCAGTGGATGAGTTTATTGGGCTATTTCCCCATAAGAAAGTTCAATCAAGCAGTCTTTAAATTAATTTTATTAGAACTCATAAATAAGTTAAGTTCTTTCATGCAATCACCTTGGCACTCTCATCGAATAACTTCCACTTCACCAACTCCGTGATTAAGCTACATTCCACAATATTAGAATTTTGGGGAGAAAGAAGAAACAGCATCCTAATAATTTTTGAAAGTCAATCGCATTCTCGGGAAACATGACATGGCTTCCGAGTAGTTTTTTAAGAAAAAATGCATTCTAATTCAGCGGAGCAATAAAACGCGCGTCTTGATAGTTTAAAGAAAAGGTGCATTCTACTCTCCTGAAAAGCCAAATGAAAAAATCATTTTCACGACAAAACTAGCGCCCTCCTACTCCGCGTCAATCATTTTAAAAATCCAATCAGGATGGACTCGAGCCTCTAACGGACAAAATGATCAATTCTAATTGGCCGTAATAGGCGGTCTATTGGCAAGAACTATATTTTTTCCTCGGAACACTAAGCCCTTTAGCAACGCGTAGTAACACTTGTCACGCGATGCTAAAAAATAAAAAATAAAATTAAAATCGCAGGAATATGCCAGAAAGTAAAAAGCTTACGAAATACTTCCCGCCTTTTTGAGAAGCAAGAAATAATTTATTAATAACTAAAGTAAGAAAAAGAATTTTAGCTGTTACAAGTTACGAAACTAAGATTGAAATATGTTCCACAAATTTAGAATTGAAGCTAAGAGAGAATAAAAAAAAAAAAAATGGCGCAAATTTTTATTTTTTATTTTATTACATATATATATATATACAATCCCAATTTCATGAAAATATTTATTAAGCACCAGGTGCATAATGTATAAACATTATTAAAAACAGTAAACATTAAAATAACAATATTGAACAATATAAAAAGTCACCCGCAGAACCAAACGCCTACGGTGGCAATATTCTACATACTGTTAGCAAACATATATATATATATATATATATACAGGGTGTCCGAAAAGTCTGGAAACGGTCGAATAACTCAAAAAATACATATGAGATTGAAAAACGTAAATATACGTTTTAAATATTTTTAAATAAGCTACTCAGTGATACCAAATTTGACCTTCATAACCGACCCCCTGGGGGTCAGAGGGGGCCAACTTTGAAATCTTAAATTATAACCCCCATCTTTTATTACAGATTCGGATTCTACGGACAAAAATACGTAACTTTTGTATTTGATGTTTATTTCGAATCCTCGTTTATCACTGTGTAATTGAGCATATTAAATCGATACATATTTCGGCTTTTCCAACGGGATTTTCCCTAATCGAAACTAATTGGGGAGAATTTATGACATCAAATTCCTCGTCTTTTGCAATAATAGCGTTTTCTGAAAATCACCCGTGCCGATTATTTCAATAGTGCTACACAGTTAAAAATTTGATCCATTTGCTGTAGCGTCACTCCACAGCTTTTATAGAATATCTCTTTCATGACCAATGAGAATGTTCCATAACACAGTAAAGTACACTGTAAAAAAATTTACCCTTTTGCTGCATCGTCACTCCACGATTACTTTACTGTGTTATGGAGCATTCTCATTGGTCACAAAAGAGATATTCTATAATAGCTGTGGAGTGACGCTGCAGCAAATGGGTCAAATTTTTAACAGTGTAGCACTATTGAAATAATCGCCACGGGTGATTTTCAGGAAACGCTATTCTTACAAAAGACGAGGAATTTGACGTCAAAAATTCTGTCCAATCAGTTTCGATTAGGGAAAATCCCGTTGGAAAAGCGGGAATATGTATCAATTTAATATGCTCGATTATACTGTGATAAACGAAGATTTGAAATAAACATCAAATACAAAAGTTACGTATTTTTGTCCGTAGAATCCGAATCTGCAATAAAAAATGGGGGTTATAATTTAAGATTTCAAAGTTGGACCCCCTCTGACCCCCAGGGGGTCGGTTACGGAGGTCAAATTTGGTATCACAGAGTAGTTTATTTAAAAATATTTAACACGTATATTTACATTTTTCAATCTCATATGTATTTCTCGAGTTATTCGGCCGTTTCCAGACTTTTCGGACACCCTGTATATATATATATATATATATATATATATACATATATATATATGTGTGTAAAGGCACGAAAGTAATTTTCACATAACATGTAATTGTTCATGCCACAATATTTATGTGTTTACTAATTTGCATTCATCACAACATTTTTAATCCGCAATGATTAATTATTGGTACTACAGTATAATATCTTCCATCTATATACTTTGGTATGCTTGTTTAATCGTTTCCATTTTCAATTAAAGATAGTAGATGGCGCCATAGAACATATATAAATAAGTATCAGAAAATGCTCAAGAAAAATGAAGAGACTACATAATATACTTTTTTTCAATTTTAAAAGTTTTTTAAATATTAACCCATTAACGCCCGACTTTTTTTCTTCACTAAAATTTAAATTTTGTATTTCCTACCACTTTTAAAAGAAAATTAACTTTTATCTAAATTTATCGAGGATTCTGTTTCTTGAAATAAGGTATATATTTATTTTTTTCTGTACTGGTGGGAAAACCGCTTTCTCCCGGCGTTAATGGGTTAAATCCTAAAAATTCATGATTAATAGCAGTTTTACTATTTTTCTTTTTATAAAAATGATAAAATGTCACTGAAATAATGCAAAATCTGATTTTTACTATTATTATTATTTTTAAGTATTAGATCTATGGCTTAGTTTAATTGTAGGCGCTATACATTTAATTTTTCATAACATTAGATATATATATCGCATTTTAACTATATTAATGTAATTATAAGTTTTTTTTTTTTTTCAAATAATTGTAAGTCTTAAATTTCTCATTATAAGCTTTTTGGCTTTAGATTTTCTTTTTCAGTATTATTCAAATTATTCTGCATTTAAACATGTAAACTGTTGTTAGTATTATTTTAATATAAAATAATAGGGAATTGAGTTCTTTACAATTTTCTGTTATCATTGATACTTATTATGTTCCTCAATAAATTCAATTAATGTAGGCTCCCTCAAATCCGCACATAATTTATGGATGTAAACAATGAGTCGTTCAGTTCAGATATGGGGTCAAAATTTGACTTGTTTAGTTTAATACTAATTCCATAAATATTTTAATTTCTAATTTTTATTAATATTACTAAGTTCGTGTTTTTTCATGAAGGTAAAATAAATTTAATTTGAAAAATTGAAAATATTGCTAATGTTATTGATAATCACAATCTTCTTACCATATATATTTACATATTAATCAAGCTTTTGGGGTATTTAAGTTTGGCTAAACCTGAAATTAAACTTCCTTATTTTATAATTTTGATGTGAATTAGTGATGTACTTTTATGAGACGAGAATAATTTAGGAAAAGTTACATTTTGTCTGTCTAATGAATACTTAATCATACAGTATTTATAATTAACTGGAACTTTGCTTTTAATATTTTAATCATTTTAAAAATTATCTAAATACATTAATAATTATATTCAAATTAATGATTCAAAAATGTAAACAAAGCAATGACCAGAAATCCACACAACCTCTGGTCTTAAGCTTTGTGGATTCAAGGGAGTCTACTGTATTACATTTAAAATATGTATTTAATTCACAAAGTCAATCTCCTAAAAATATTTGTTTGCTTATGATTCAACTTGATGATTCTCCATTTGAACTTGTAAATTGTTCTTAGTATTTGTTTTGTCCAAAATAATCTGGATAAATCAAATTTTATATTTGCTACGTTGTTATGTCATGAGTGAACTTTATCATTAAAGTAACCCTTTGGGATTTTTTTAATTAAAATTCATTCATTTTCCGAATAAAAAAAATTAGAATGTCAATATTGTATAATTTGGTGAATAGTTTGGCTATTTATTTACTTTAGTGAGATTAGATGACGGGATAATCAAATAGTACCAAATTATTTTGTTTTGTTTAATTATTTTAATATTTGATAAATTTTAATTATTTTAGTATATTACTTATTTTAACTTTGTATTATATTGTAAGCATTCATTATAGTTCCGATTGCATTATTCAAATTACTGTTTAATGTACATAAGTAAAACAACAACCAGAAATCTGAAAAAAGTTTAAATCCGGTTAACCTCTGATCCCAAGTTGTGCAGATTTGGGTGAGTCTATTATATTAATAATTTTTTTTTCTGAAATAATTTTGTTCTCAATAAAGAAAAATGTATATATATGTATATATATTTCAGTTTGGCATTTATGTTAGATGAAGCAATTATGTGGATTTCTTCTATTTCAATCTCAATTTTGTTTTGTTTGATTATTTTAATATTTGACTGAATATAAGCATTCATCATAACTTCCAATGCTTCAGAACATTTAAATTTCTGTTTAAACGATGTAAACAAAACAATGACCAGAAATCTGCAAAATTCTAAAACTGCATCACCTCTGGTTTCAAACTGTTTGGATTTGAGGGAGTGTTGTGTATTCAGAAATCTTTCAAAATTAAAACAATGTTCCATGGAAGTTTTTAAATTAAAAAAATAAAAGAAATTATTTAAAGTCTTATTTTATGTATAAAAAGAATTCTGAGAATGTGCCATCAAGCTCAAATTGTTAACAAAGCAATGTTTAACATGGGAGGGAAAAAAAAAATCAATTTTTATATGAACAGTAACAGCAAAGCTGGTATTGGAGAGTGATTTTTTAAAAATATTTTCTATAATTTTTTGTTGTTTTACATAATTACTTTATGTAATTATTAAATTAATAAATTATTATACTATTTTATTATGTTGCAATCATCTATTATAATTTTCAATTCTTGACTAAACACAAATTACTGTTTAAAAAATGTAAACAAAACAATGTCCAGGAACCTATAAAACTCTGAAATCTGCTTTTCATTTTGTTTCAAATTGTGTAGATTTGAGGGATTTTCTAGTGGTGTAACGAGTAGCACTTTGGCCGAGTACCGAGTACTCGGTCACTGACTACTCGGCCGAGTACCGAGAACCGTATAATAAGAAAATAAAACACTGATGTGTGCATAATGTGAGCTTAGGTGTACATATATATAAATATACCTGTGTACACATATCTATACCTGTGTGTACATATAAATATAACATACATATACAGGGTGAGTCATAAATATCAGAATAATAGGCTATCTCCTTAAATATTGTCCCTAGACCCATACTTCCAATTGCAAAAATTCATTAAAAAAGGTGAATTTTTTTTATAAGATAAGTTGCAACTCCATGGGAGGGCTATTTGAAAAAGTACGAAAATTAATTTTTTATACGGCCCCCGTAGAATAAAAATTCTAATTAGGAAAACTTTCCTTAATCAGTCCTGAATAACATACAAAAAATTGCGTCTTCATATCTTCAAAACTAGCAGAGCTATAGCCGTTTGAATAATTCATCAGGTTTTAAGGGATTAGACACAAATTGAAATGTGTGAAATTCAAAAGACAATGTTTCTTTAACATTTCAAGGAAATGTGTAAAAAATCTATCTTTTAAGTTAGAATTTTGATTTTTTTTTCTTTTTTGTGATGGTTAGTCATATAATTTGCTAAAAAAATTTCATCCTAAAATTTATCAAAATTCCATATAGTTAGTACTGGTTTAAATGGGATAGTTAAAAATCGTTATAACTCCAAACATTATTTATCAGATTTCAATTTCTTTCCATTAAATTAATGATGAAAATCTGATTTTAGTCTTGTTTTGGGGTTTTTGTATTTCAATATTAATTTCAAAACTATCAAAAATATTTATTGAAAAAATAATATAACTTTTAAAAAAGTCATATTCTCAAAAGTAAATGATTTTTCAAATTTTTTGAAACAAAACAATGTAAAATAATAAAATATGACATGTTTCAAGTTTGTACTTTTTCTTTAACAATTTTTTAACTTATAATAATTTAAAGACAAGAAATAGTTGGGAAATAATTCATTATGCAGAAAAACGAAATACTGTTAAAAACGAAGTGGTATTGTTTTACTGCTTTCAGTTATTTAAAAGAATGCTTTACTAAGATGCAGATTAGGTCTTTTTTAGAAATTTAGCTCTCACAACTTCAAGCTTTTTATTGTCCTGGAGAAGCTGTTAAAAAATCTGTATTCTGGGCCCAGGTCGGATCAGGACTGATGACGTTACTTTTTTCTGATGACTCGCCTACCCAGGTCTAATGTATTTTTCATACCAGAAGGGACTGCTTCTTTCTTCTTAGGTCTGCACTGGAAGAAATTTTCAACCCCGGTCTCGAACAATTCGTTTTAAAATCATAGATCTGATTGACATGATCTGATATGCATGAAATAAGTAAAATGTGTTTCAATCAAAATTTTTACGAAAACCAGATTTTAAAAATGCTTTCATTATACAAAAAAAGAAAAAAAAATTTAAATTTAATTCTTTAAGAATAGTATATTTAAATTCTAAAAAATTAAAAACAATAAAACCAGAGAAAAAAACTGCCTATGAGGGAATTCTGTCTTAAACAGAAAATGTGTTCATCCATGCAGAATAAACACAATGATACCCAAGAAAAAAGTAAACTTCTTAACCCTCCTAAGAAGGGCATTTGTCTATTGCGTTTTTTTTTTTTTTCTGTGTGATTTTGTTTTAAAAAGTTTTACTGTATAACATTTTTCAAAGTCTCCAACGCACGCAATATGGATTAGCTATATTAAAATATAAGTGAAACATTTACATATAAACACAGATTCATTGATAAAATAAATAATATATCACAACCTTTGGCACTTCTTTAATTATAAAAAGTATAAATATAAAAAACAAAATGCTATAATAAGTATTTTTAGTCAAAACTGCTCCACGCAAAACAATTTTTAACTACACTGAAGTAAAAAACTATGTAGAAATTCACGGCTGAGCCGGGCTATGATTAAACTTTTTTCCAGGCTGGTCCGGATTATGATTTTAACATTTTTCCATGCTGGGCAGAACGTTTTTCCCTATGGATCAATTTGGGACCGGACCAATATATTTTGATCCTCATTCCTCCAGTGCTTATGATAAACTTATTTTGAAAACAAGTTTAGATTTAAATCAATACGCTGCTTTATTATGTCCAAATAAGAGACACAATCTTAAATCGACATATATGAACGGATAATTTGTGGGCGATCCCTCATTTGCTTTGAAACTTAATCATGAACTCTTCGTTTACAGGTATAGTAAAGTGGTGTCAGTCACGAATTTTGGATTTTAATATCTCTGTAAAGTTTTCAGATACGGAGATGAAATTTTTTTTGTTTAGTTTAGGAATGGATAAGGAATAATTTCCTAATTGGGAATTTTGTTCTACGGGGGCCGTATAAAAATTTAGTTTTCGTTTTTTCAAATAGAACCCCCATGGAGTTGCAACTCATCAGAAATTTCATTTTTTTTAATGAATATTTGCAATTGGAAGTATGGGTCTAGAGTAGGGGTGCACAATCTTTTCAAGAGAAGGGCCACTTACAAATATGTCTGGGTGGTCGAGGGCCACACTCGGAGATAATTCAATTTAGAAGACGTGATCTATGGCCTATAATCGGATAAAAAATGCATGTTCCAGAGGGGAGTAAAAGGGGAGGGGAGAGACCCCTTTATATTCGCTTACCCAGTCAAAATATCCAATTCAGTTGATAAGGATATTTCAGTAGTTGTTTCTATGTTTTTTATGTATAATAGATATTGCAAGGATTATTTTCAAAATGTAAAAATACTCTTTGACTTTATTTAGGAGAGTAAATATTGTTTTATTAAAAATGTTAAAAAACAAACATAAATAGCTGGCGCCGAAAAAAAAAACTTTATGGACGAAGGAAGGAGGAGTTGATCAACGTGGTTTTTCTGCAATTGATCTAAGAAACACCAGATTTTCTGTTTCCGATCAATGAAATTTCTAATTCTTCCACACCTGATCAACTGAATTTTCACTTTTTACAAAACCGATCGACAAAATATGCAATTTTATGAAGCCGATTGACAAAATTTACGATCTTTCTTCGCCTGATCAACAAAATTCGCGATTTTTACGAAGCTGATCGACGAAATTTGTAATTTTTTCTCATTTGATTGACGAAAATCTCGATTTTTTTTTCCTCACCTGATCAACGAAAATCTCGATATTTTGGCTCCTAATCGGCGATATTTTCGATTTCTCCGCGCCTGATTGACAAAATTTGCGATTTTTCTTAAAATGATCGATGAAATTCGCGATTTTTCTTCGAATGATCGACGAAATTCGCGATTTTTTAGCGCTTGATCGACGAAATTCGAGATTTTTCCGCGTTAGATCGACAAAATTCACGATTTTTAGGAGCCTGATCGAGAAAATTCGCGATTTTTATGAATCTCATTGGCAAAATTTTTGATTTTTGCGAAGGCGATCGACGAAATTTGCGACTTTTAAGAAAACAATCGATAAAATTCGCGATTCTTACGGCGGATTCACGAAATTTAGAATTTTTCTTCACATGATCAAGAAAGTTCGAGATTTTTCCGCACCGATCGACGAAATTTCACGTTTTTCTCGCACCTGATCAACAAAATTCGCGATTTTTACGAAATCGGCCAACGAAATTCGTGATATTTCTTCGCATAATCGACGAAATTCGGAATTTTTCTTCGTATTTTTCGCGATTTTTACTACTTTTATTGATAAATTCCGTAATTTTTACGTAGCCAATTGATAAAATTCGGGATTATTCCGCTCATGACCAACAAAATTCATAATTTTTACAAAGAAAATTGAGAAAATTCACGATTTTTACGAAACCCACCGAGAAAACTCACGATGCTTCCATGCCTGATCAACAAAATTCGCTATTTTTATAAAACTGATTGACGATATTAGAAATTTTTACTAAGCCAATCGACGAAATTCGCAATTTTTTCGATTTCGGTTGACAAAATTCACGATTTTTACAACGCCTATGTCGATATTTGCGATCTTTACAAAGTTGATCCACGAAATTCGCGATTTTTTCGTTCCAGATCGACGAAATTTCCGATTTTTCCGCGCCTGATTGACGAAATTCGCAATTTTTACAAAGCAGATCGACGAAATTTGCTATTTTTCTTTGAAGGAACGACAAATTTCGCGATTTTTCTGAATCCGATCGACAATGTTTGCGATTTTATTAGGGTCTGATCGACGTAATTAACAATTTTTAATAGTGTAATCAATAAATTTACAATATTCCCGTCCACGAAATTTGTTATGCTTTTGTCGCTCTTAATTGCCGAAATACAAATTTTTCTGTGCCCGATCAACGAAATTCGCGGTTTTTGTACTAACTCTGACAAAATCAGCATTATTTTACGTGGCAAGATGAAACGCACAATTTTTTTTTCTTGATAAACTGACAAAATTCACGACTGTTTCGCAGCCGATCAAGAAATTTTCCATTTTTTCCGCGCGTCATTGCATAAATTCGCTATTTTGTGCCTTGTCAACGAAATGTGCGATTCTTCACGTCCGACGGACAAAATTCACGATTTTTCTGTGCGTTTTCGAAAAAACTCGTGATTTTTCCTTGCCGGATCTGGGAAATTTGCGGGTTTTTTTCCGAGCCTCATAAGCAAAAATCGCGATTTTTCCATATCTGATGAGCGAAATATACGATTTTTCCGTGCCGATCAACGAAATTTGCGATTCTTAAGTGACGAAATTTTATATTTACCCGCGATAAATTGACGAAATTTACGATTTTTTCCTGCGACATATGCACAAAATTTTGAATTTTTTTTTTCATTAATCTCGCAGGCCATTTTTGGCCCGCGGGCCAAAAATGTCTAGAGGCAATATTTAAGGCGATAGCCTATTGTTTCGATATTTATGACTCACCCTGTATAGTATAAATAAGTTAACTCATTAAATTTGAAATTTATTTATGCACCTTTTAAAGACAATTTTTGACAGTTCAAAACTAATAAAAAAGGAGAATTGATACATGACAACTACAGTTATTAACTAATATAAAATTAAAACATTCTTTAACCCTCCAATTTATTCCAACCATTGAAATCTGTCAATCCAAAGTAAAAATGTTTATTAGTTACTATAACAATTCATTGAATAATGCAAAATATTTCATATTTATTTTGTAACTGTCTGTATCTTATTTTTATTTGATTAAAAAAAAAGTATTGGCTTTGCAGTTTCTTTTCATTTTTCATGTGTACAGATTAAATTTATTATTTTTTAAATATCTCAGTAAAAAACTAACCTTTTTCAATGAAAATTATAAATGTGTGAATTAAGATTGCCTTAAAAAGCAAGCTCTAAAATTGATGAGTTTAGATGATCTAGAACTTGAAAATCCACCAGAGAAAGAAAAAAATACAACATGAGGACGAACCGAAAGAGAAAATGCTAGCAAAAAGTTCATCTATTTTCTGGCAATGTTTTGAGGAAATTGCGAATGAACAAAAAGATTGTGGCACTAGCACTAGTTTAACATCACCGCATGAAGAATTGGTACAAAAAGAGTTACAGGCTTTCTTAACAGAAGACATGTAAAACTGACACTCCATTTGCATAGTGAGAAGAAAAAAAAAAAACTTTTCCGATGGAACTTTGCAAAAAACTCTTATGTGCACCTTCAACAACTGTTTAATCTGAACGTATATTTTCAGAGGCCAGCCAAATTTATAGTAGTAAAAGAAATGTCCTGTCTACTGATAATGTAGAACGTTTGGTCTTTTGGCACCATAATTTAAAATATAATAAATTTAATTATTAATTTTTTATTGCATTTATTGTATTTTTAGTTTCTTTATCCATAATACAGGGATGCCACTTTTCCGCCTTTTGGCGGATTTCCGCTTTTTTTAATTTTTAAGAATTCGCAATTTTTGTTAAGCGATCACGAGATAAAATAACGATTTTCGTCGAACGATCGCGAAATAAAACAGCCTTTTCCATCAAACGATCGCGAAATACAATAGCCTTTTTCGTAAAGCGATCGCGAATTATAACATCGATTTTCGTTAAAAAATCGAAAGAAAAACCCGGCTATTTTCATCAAACAGTCGCGATATAAAGCAGCAATTTTCATCAAACGGTCGCGATATAAAGTAGCAATTTTCATCAAACGGTCGCGATATAAAGCAGAAATTTTCATCAAACGATCGCGAAACGAAACGGTGATTTTCTTGAAACGATCGCAATGTGAAACGGCGATTTTTGTCAAACGATCGCGAAACGAAACGGCGATTTTTGTCAAAGGATCGCGATGTGAAACGATGATTTTTGTCAAACGATCATGATGTGAAACGGCGATTTTCGTCAAGCGATCATGATGTGAAACGGCTATTTTCGTCAAGCGATCATGACGTGAATCGGCTATTTTCGTCAAGCGATCATGATGTGAAACGGCTATTTTCGTCAAACGATCGCTAAATAAAACGGCGATTTTCGTCAAACAATCGCAATGTAAAACGACGATTTTTGTCAAACAATCGCGAAACGAAGCGGTGATTTTTCAGAAACGATCGCAATGTGAAATGACGATTTTTGTCAAAAGATCACCATGTGGAACGATGATTTTCATCAAACGATCATGATGTGAAAAGGCGATTTTCGTCAAACGATCGCTAAATAAAACGGCGAATTTCGCCAAACGATCATGAAATAAAACAGTTATTTTCGTCAAATAAAAAAACAACCTGCAAAATTTTGCTCTTCACTCGTGGAATAATCATTGAATCTATTGCTGGGTTACTTGAATTGGTTTAAAATGATGCAATACATAAAATTCTTCACTGAACCTGTTGCTGGGTTAACTTAATTGATGTAAAATACTGTGAACTAAAGAAAAATCATTTTAACTTACTCTTATAAATTAAAAGTTTACAAGAAAAGAAAAGCTGTAATTCTTTATTTAGTTTATTATAAACAATATAATTTTCAAAATTCACACATAAAGTTGTGAAAAATGTCGTAAATTTTACTTTACTCATAATTTCCTCTTTTTTGCTATTTTCTGAGTGGCATCCCTGATAATAAGTCTTTTCTGTTTTCCTATATATAAAAAAAGTATTTTTATTTGTATAAATGTGAAATTTTTTTTGGGGATTTTGTTCTTAACTTTTTCTATATTTTTCAGACATATTGTTAAATACAGAATAAATAGTTTTATGAATTACTACATATATTATGCATTGATATTCGAATAACTTTTCACAGATCAGTTATAAATTCATATGCTTAAAAAATGAAATTCTTAAAACTACTCGGTATTGGCCGAGTAGGCCGAATACCGAGTATTTACCGAGTACTCAGTACGGCTCTAGGATTTTCCTATATTCTATAAATATCTTATACTATAGTGCGAGCAAAAATTGCGTGTGTGTGTGACTGTGTGTGTAAATTTTATCTCAAAAACGGCTCTAACGATTTTCACAAAAATTTGGATTTTACCATTTTTGGACACGAGAAGACCATTGGGCTAGGTCACATGTTCGAGAAAATTCGATTATATGGTCATTTTGGGTGATAATTGGTCAAGATCAAGCTATTTATATAGAGAGAACGGCTGGATCGATTTTAAGGAAATTTTCTATTCAATCGTTTTTTGGCACAACAAAACTATTGGGCTGGGTCACATGTTCGAAAAATTTCGATTAGTGGGTCATTATGGGTCAAGCCATTTTTATCTAAAAAACGGTTCTAACGATTTTGACCAAATTTTATATTATATCGTTTTGGGTTACAAGAAGACCATTGGGTTAGGTAACATGTTCGAGAAAATTTGGTTAGTGGGTCATTTTTGGGGTCATTGTGGGTCATGCTATTTTTATCTAGAGATTTTCTCACGCAATTTTGACTAAAAATTGCATTCTGTGGTTTTCGGGCACGAGAAAAACATTGGGCTAGGTTACATGTTCGAGAAAAAATTTTAATGGGTCATATTGGGTCATTAAGAGTCTGAGTCAAGCTATTTATATTTAAAGATCGGCGTGATGGATTATAACGAAATTTTGTATGTAACAGTTTTTTGACATGAGAAAACTAATGGGCTAAATCACATGTTTGAGAGATTTCGACTATGAGGGTCATTTGTGGGTCATGATGGGTCATGGTCAAGCTATATCTAAAGAACAGGTGGATCGATTTTAACGAAATTTTGTATGCAACATTTTTTTGGCACGCTAAAATCATTGGACTAGGTTACATGTTCGAAAAATTTCGATTAATGGGTCATTTTGGATCATAAAGCGTCTGGGTGAAGCTATATATAATTAAAGAACGGCAGGATGAATTTTAACGAAATTCTATATGTGACAATTTTTAGAAACGAGAAAACTAATGGACTAAGTCACATATTTGAGAGCTATCGATTATAAGGGTCATTTGTGGGTCTTAATGGGTCAAGGTCAAGCTATATCTAAAGAATGGGTGGGTGTATTTTAACGAAATTTTGTATAAAACATATTTTTGGCATGAGAAAATCATTGGGGTAGGTCAAGAAATTTCGATTAGTGGGCCACTTTTGGGTCATTCTAATTTTATCTAGACAACGTTTCGCACAATTTTGACTAAATTTTGTATTTTATCGTTTTCAGGCACAAGAAAATCATTGGGTTATGACAGATTTTTGAGAAAATTTGATCAATGGGTCATTTTGGATCATAAGGGGTCAGGGTCAAACTAATTATATCTAAAAAACGGCTCAATCGATTTTATCTAGATTTTGTATCTAATGAGCTAGGCCACACGTTCGAGAGATTTCGATTATAAGGGTCATTTGTTGGTCATGATGGGTCATGCTAATTTTATATAGAAAATGGTACTCACCATTTTGACTATACTTTGTATTATATCGTTTTTGAGCAAGAGAAAACCATTTGGCTTGGACACATGCTCACGAGAATTCAATTAGTGGGTCATAATGAGCTAGGGTCATTCTAATTATATATAACAATGACTCAATCAATTTTACCTAAATTTTGAAACAAAACGTTTTTTGTCACGAGAAGACTATTGGGCTGAGTTGCATGTTAAACAAAATTATATTAGTGGGTCATTTTGCTTCATTGCTGAATGCTGCCAAGCTAATTTTACCTAAAAAATGGCATAAACGATTTTGATTCAATTTTATATTCTACTGTTTTTGATTAACTGAAAACGATTGAGGTATGTCACATGCTTGATCAAATTTGATTAGTGGCTCATTTTGGGTAATATGGGTCAGGGTCACGAGAATATGGCAACAGCCAATAACTTGGTGATATTTGACAAAATATTGGCAACATATGGCCAAAAAATCGACTATAAAAATTACGAAAACCAAAACACGTATTTGGAGCCAAATGAAAGAATGCCTCCAAATTTGGCTATATCTAGCAAAAAATATTGTCTTTCAGAATGTAAAGAATTTTTTTATACATTCTTAAGAGGATTCGAAGTGCATGGTTAAACCAATCAGAGTCGAGCTAAAAAAGTGATTTAGATCGATTTCCTTTCGTTGTAAATTTTAAAATAAAGTAAAATTTATAAACATGCGCATAAAAACATAGTTTTTTTTATTGATTGTTTTTCTAAATAATACTATTATAAACATGTTTTACAGTAATAATACAGAGTTAATGATACAGTCAAAATACTATATCGAGTTGAACACAAAGTTAATTTTGACCGAGCTAAGCTCGGTCTCCCCTGCTAGTTTCTATAAAGAAATGTTCTAAGAAAGTTTTAAAACATTTTATGTTAATTTAAGCAAGATATTTTTTAAAAATTCTATTATTTCATACATAAAATTAATTTCTATGGAAGTCTAATCAAGTTTAAATAGTTAACAAACCTTAGAATAATGTTTATCGTGAAAAAAAAGGGAAAAAAATTCAATTTCAAATTTGATTTCTATATGAACGGTGACAGCAATGCTGATATTGGAGGCAGATTTTTAAAAAATGTTTTGATCTTTTCTCTAATTTTTTAGTATTTTGCAAAATTACTTTATGTAATTATTATATTACTTTACGTACAACTTGATTATCCCATCGACCAAAAAATTGTTGCCAAATTCTAAGATTATGATGCCAATAATAGTTCATCACAAATGTCGCACTCGCTTGATATAAAACATGATACGCAATTTTTTAGGTAATGAAGTGATTCTTAATTTGACTTTTAATTTGTATTGTTTATTAATATTCTTCTAATGTGTTTGTTATTTCGTTATTTAATGATAAATTGCATCAGTTTGTATAATTTGGCTAATAGTTAGACAATTTTGCATAATTTGGCGAAATTGGTCGATGTGATAGCCAAGTAGTATCATATTTTAATACATTGTAAGCATTTATTATAATTTCCAATTCTAGACTACATTCAAATTACTGTATCAAAAAGGGTCGGGTTTTTGAGTCAAAAACTGGTTTTTCAACACGACAGAGATAAAAACTGTATTTTTACCTGTTTATTCCGTCAAAACCCATCATTTTCAATTTTCATCTCATTTATAATGCAAATGCAGCATGCAATTCATTTCTAACTCAATTTTTCCTTGTTGTTCTTGTTATTATTAATTATTTTTAATTACATTTGTTAAATTTATTTAAAAGTAGCATTTTCTAAATGGGAAAAATTTAAAAATACAAGAGTAAAAGGAAAAAACAATATTTGTCATAATCTCCAATTATATAGATTCTACTAACTGCAATGAACATTAATAGTAAATGATAATTTAAAAAAAAAAAAAATCATAGTTATTAAGTAACATTCAATATATACATTTCTAATGAAATATTTAAATCCATTTAGGGATGCAAAAATATTGTTATATGTTATGAAAATAGGTGTGAAGAACTGGTCATTGAATAAATTTTGAACATTATTATATTATAACATTTCAAAATGCTTATCTTATGCTCTTTATTAATGCAACTAAACGGTGATTTTTATTTTCAGTTCAATAAGCAAAATCTTAAAATTTTTATATTAATAAAATTTTAATACATATCTCTAATACATAATTACAATTGAAAACATTTGTATTAAACATTTAATGAATGGCAAAACAATATTTAAGAAAAATCAGGATATAATAATAATTTATATATTTATATGTTCTAATTTTTATTTTTTAACTTCAGTGCTAATATGTATGTGTCTTATAGACTATCCTAACACCCATGTTTTCATATATAAATTTTTACCTGGATAGTCATGAAATATTTTTTAAATTGAAATTTACTAAAGCTACCATAAAGTCAGACTGTATATGCCCTGCTTACACTTTATTTAAAAGTATTTAAAGTAAAAAGAAAGAACACATCACATATTTTTTTTTCACATACATATGACTGTATGAGTAAAAATATTTTACCTTTAAAATTGTTCCTAAATTATTATTACATTTACAGTCTTAAATGCTTTTTCTTTAAATGCAGATTTTGTTTTTGTTTTTTAGAATAAATATATTTAAGAATCTTTTTGATACTGAATATTTCATGTAAAATGACTTAATACTAAAAATAGAATGAAAAAATAATTATTGTTATAATATAAAAACAATCTACTAAAAAATAGGTTTTTGCCAGTTTTCGACATTTTTGACAAAGAAGTTTTTGACATGATGGTAAAAACCATCAGGTGTCAAAAACTTGCTAATGCTGGTTTCAAAAATTTCATTTTGTCAAAATTTAATTCATTAAAAACACTCTTAAAACTACTTAAATCACATTTTCAGAAATTATTATTAATGGGTGACAATATAGCTTATTCTTTGCGTGACCCTGTATATAATTTTATCTAAAATGTACATCTTAAAACTAATTAAACCACATTTCCAGAAATTATCATTAATGGGTGACAGACAATATAGCTTACTCTTTGCATGAACCTGTACATAATTTTACCTTTATTCTACAAACATTTATTAGTAAACTGAAAGCAGTTCAACATAATAATGCATAACACATTTAAAATCCACCTTTAAGTTAATTGTCTCCCATTCACTAAATTTTATGAGCTCTTTAGTGTATATCAACTATAACATTTATACACAACATATAATTTGCAGACATTTAGTAAAACTTTTAAAAGCATATTATAATTGAAAATGTATTCCATCCACATCCATCAGCGATAATATACAGCACTTCGGATAAGAATATAATATTTGAAATATTTTGTGTGTCCTATGCACTTCATATTGTGCGTTAAATATTAAATCTCATTGGCGTATATCAGTTTTATACTTCAAATCGTTTAACATAATCAAAATCTGTCGCAAACAATTCCACTCTTTATTATTGTGTAATGAAATTATTTTGAGTTGCCCTGTAAATGAATAGTAACTATTATTTTCACTGCATATTTTAGTGCACTTTGCGGATCCATATAAATTCGAATATATTTGATAGGGTGTAACACCTTTAAAATTCGATTGAAACGATTTTTTCCCATTGGCCATAATGTATCGGAAAACATTTGACTATCCCTGTAAATAACCTAATCACAGTAAAAACTTCATTTTCAATAGGGTTTGTGCTAGGGTAAACATCAATAACATATAAAAATTTCATAGCAATCACTTTTTGCTTGGCAGGGTTATGTTAAAATTCATATGGAACAATTTTTCCCATAGCATGTAATGTATCAGAAAACTTTTGACTATCCCTGTAAATAAGCTAATCATAGTAGAAACTTCATTTTCAACAGAGTTTGTGCTAGAGTAAACTTCAATAATATACATAAATATTTCATAGCAATCAATTTTTGTTTGGCAGGCTTATGTTAAAATTCATATGGAAAGATTTTTTCCCCATAGGGTGTAATGTATCGGAAGAATTATTGACTCACCCTGTAAATAAACTAATCATCGTAGAAACTTCATTTTCAACAGAGTTGGTGTTAGAGTAAACATCAATAACATATAAAAATATCATAGCAATCTGAGTATATTTACGGGAGTTAGAGCACGGACAGGCGACCATACGGACATACAAACCGAATGCAGGTATGTTTCGCTAGCAGAAAAAGTAGTGCAATTTTTTATATAGAAAAGGGGCTTCAACTGCAGTTTAGATATGGATTTCTTATTTTTTGAAAATTTTGAGAAGGTTGGTGGTAAGTATTTTAAGAATTTATTCCTAAAAATAAGAAACAACCAATCAGAAAATTTCACAAAAAAATCCAGATTTTTTGGAATTTCAGGTAATTAGTCCTACACTTTAAAAGTTTTAATATACCTAAGAAAATTTTAGGCAATTGAATATACTGTAGACTCCCTCTAATATCCGCACATAATTTATGGATGTAAACAATGAAGCATTCAGTTCAGATATAGGGACAAAATTTGACTTTTTTAGTTTTATATCGATTCCATACATACATAATTGTAATTTTTATTTATATTATTAAATTCATGTTTTTTTAATGAAGGAAGAGTATATTTATTTCTGAAAAAGATTCCAGATATTGCTGATATCACTGGTAATCACAATCTTCTTACCAAATATATTTATGTATGTATCAAGCTTTTTTGTTACTGGCTAAACGGATTTAAAAATTTCCTTATTTTATGATTTGGATGGGAATTAGTAATGTACCCTTTTGAGGCAAGTTTCATTGAATAGTTTAGGAAAACACATTTCATCTTTAAAATGAATATTTAATCATACATTGATTCTTTGCTGCACATTTGCTTTTAAAATTTTAATCATTTTAAAAAGCATTTGGATTTAAAATTTAATGAATGGCAAAACAATATTTAAGAAAAATCAGGATATAATAATAATTTATATATTTATATGTTCTAATTTTTATTTTTTAACTTTAATGCTAATATGTATGAGTCTTATAGATTATTCCAGCACCTATGTTTTTATATATAAATTTTTACCTGGATAGTCATGAAATATTTTTTAAATTGAAATTTACTAAAGCTACCATAAAGTCAGATTATATATGTCCTGCTCACATTTTATTTAAAGTTATTCAGGTATTATTTAAAGTAAATTAAAAGAAATAATGCATCACATATATTTTTAACATACATATGACTTTATGAATAACAATCTTTTACCTTTAAAATTGTTCCTAAATTATTATTACATTTACAGAGAGTCTTAAATGTTTTTTTGTTGTTGTTGTTGTTGTTTTTAATGCAGATTTTTTTTAAAAATAAATATACTTAAGAATCATTTTGATACTGAATATTTCATGTAAAATGACTTAATACTAAAGATAGAATAAAAAATAATTATTGTATAATATAAAAACAAACAAAAAAGCAAAACAATAAAAATAGGTTTTTTACAGTTTTCGACATTTTTGTCAAAGAGGTTTTTGGCATGACGGTAAAACCATCAGGCTTCAAAAACTTGACAACCGTGATTTCAAAAACGTAAACAAAAAAATGACCAGAAATCTGCATTACCTCTGGTTTCAGCTTGTGCAAATTTGAGGAAGTGTCTAGTATTCTGTAAATAAATAAAAAAAAAAAACAATGTTCTATTAAAGTTTCCAAAACTTTTAAATCAACAAAAACAAGAGAAAAATTTCTAATTCTAATATTTTATACATAAAATGAATTCTGAGAACGTGTCATCAAGTTCACATTGTTTGCTTGTGGGAAAAATAGTCGTTGAATTGCAAGCAAACGGGAAAAAATAATTAAAGAAGGGAGGGGGGGGGTGTAAAACATGTTTTTCTTACTGTAAAATAGAAAGATATTTTTCCTGGTATTTGGTATATTTCATGCAAATTTTCAACAAGTTGTAATATAAAAGAATATTAGGATGTATGCATTAAAATGAAATAAATTATTAAAAAATTAAAGAACCCTATAAAAATGCCCACTATAGAACCCCCCCCCCCGCCACCAATAAAAAAAAAATACAAATGTCACAGTTTTTGAATAATCCGCCAGACAATTGTGGGGAATGTAATTGATTATGCAGTCCACTTTGTTCAATCAATTTCCAAATGGATATTATTGCTCAAGTATTTAAAATTGTTCTGAAAATAGAATTGCCCAAATCATTGAAATAGTGATTATTTATTAGAAATTATAACATGTTAAATATGAACATGACAAATATTGTTCCCATTTGCTATCTTAATTTATTTTTATATAAATTACTGGGTTTAATAATCAAATTGTTAAAAAAAAAGAACTGAAGAGAAAATATGGGTTTGAAAATTTTACCTAAAAACATGCAAAATCTTCAAACCCATAATTTCTCTTCATTTATTTATTTATTATATTAAAATTTATTATATTAAATTATAATTTATTATATTAAAAATAATATAATACATTTTATAGCAGTAAGCCATCAAATTGTACTTATTTTGAGAGTGGCCCATATTTACACATTTCTTTGCTGTAGATTTGTTTAAAATTTTATAATTTTGAGCAAATAAAAAGAATATGTAGAGGATTTATTTATTTATTTTTTTTTTTTTACTCTTTTAAATGCAGTACAGCGATCCTTAAACTCAAATGAAAAATAGATTGAAAATCCAAAATGAATTTTAAACTGAGTTTAAAAACAGATTGGAGTTTATATTTAAAAGTCAATGAAGTTTCTAAGAAGCTTTATTTGCCACTTTTTTCTTATACAAATTGTATAAACATTTTATTTTTTTACGACCTACTTGTAATAAAGTTATAATTAACACTCTGGCAATCTTTCTAAAGAACAAAATTGTAATGTTGCTTATGCTGCATTTTGTTTTAAAAGCTAAACAAAAATTGATTCCTTCAACATTATTTTGAAAACTTGTAAAGAATATGAATATATATTAATCTTCAAAAGAATTAATCATTGTTCAACGTATTGAAAATCGATTATATATATATATATATATATATATATATATATATATATATATATATATATATATATATATATATATATATATATATATATATATATATATATATATATATATATATATATATATATATATATATATATATATAGACTTATTTTATTTTAAATATTGATTGTATGGTAGTGAAACATGAAGCTTACTGAATGCATTAACACAATCTTGTCAGTAAGAGAGTTAAGTAGAATACTTTTTACTAGCATGCTCTGTAAATGAACTTTCATTAATTTTTGTTCTTTTTATTTAAAATAGGTTATGGACGAAATATACCCAGGTGTGAATCATCCTCCAGGCATACCAAGAGATTATCTGCCCAGACCGATGCCAACTTCCAATCCACTGTGTCCTGGTGTAGGTTTTGTATCAAATATGTCCACATCGACTGCTTCTACTTCAGGCAATCTGTCTAACAGCTCATATCCTGCATCCTCTTCACCCTATCTTCCCGTACCTCCATATCCTGTATTTACATCAACCTATCATGCCAATTCCAACAGTACTTTTCCCAGATGTGTCTCGCCATATCCTCCAAGTTCTAACAGTCGATATCCTGCATCCAGTTCATCATATCTTCATGTCAGCTCTGATAAGCCTTATCCTGCATCTGGTTCATCATATCTTCATGCCAGCTCTGATAAGCCTTATCCTGCATCTGGTTCATCATATCTTCATGCCAGTTCTAATAAGCCTTATCCTGCATCTGGTTCACCTTATGCTGACAGCTCTAATAAGCCTTATCCTGCATCTAGTTCATCATATCTTCATGCCAGTTCTAATAAGCCTTATCCTGCATCTAGTTCATGTTCATCATATCTTCATGCCAGTTCTAATAAGCCTTATCCTGCATCTGGTTCACCTTATGCTGACAGCTCTAATAAGCCTTATCGTGCATCTAGTTCATCATATCTTCATGCCAGCTCTAATAAACCTTATCCTGCATCTGGTTCATCATATTTTCATGCCAGCTCTAATAAGCCTTATCCTGCATCTAGTTCATCATATCTTCATGCCAGCTCTAATAAGCCTTATCCTGCATCTGGTTCATCATATCTTCATGCCAGCTCTAATAAGCCTTATCCTGCATCTGGTTCATCATATCTTCATTCCAGTTCTAATAAGCCTTATCCTGCATCTGGTTCACCTTATGCTGACAGCTCTGACAGACATTATGCTGCAAGCTGTAACAGTTCATATTCTAAACCCACATTGGTGTACCCTGACAGACATTATCCTGCACCCCCTTCAAAAAAACAACGCCCAAGTTCTTTTCTATATCCTTCGATGGGATCCAGAGATTATACCAGCAAGTTTGGACCCAGCGTGAGTTATGCAAACATATTTTTCAGTAATTCTTAGCACCAGTAATTAGCTACCTAATGAGTAATATTGAAAATATCTCAATTCAGCACTGCTGTTGAAGTGTCATTCTTTGCGTATTAGCAAGTACAAGTATACTTTTTTTGCATACTTGGTTGACCATAATTGCTTCAGGTTAGATTTACCAAAGAAAGTTGATACCATTGTGTTAATGAATTTTGTGCTTAAAAATTGCAGAAAATTTCCACTGATAGATGTTACACTGATAGATGGAGGAGTTAGTGAAAAATTTTTAGATTATATGCTCCCATCATATACCTGTCATGCGCTTTGAGATTTTCTATTTATTTTATGGAGTTTGCTCCAGGCAATTTAAGAAAGGTGCTTCATTCTGCTTGCTCTTTGATTAAAAATTAGCACCATTTTTGTCTCAGTCAAAAAAAAACCTTCTTTATTGTCTTTTGTTTAAAAAAACTTCTTGCGTTGTAATAAAATGGCTTATTGTAATGTCTTGAAACCATGCACTGCTTCAATATTAAAAGTGTCTTTTATAAAAAAAACTTTTTTTTTTCTGTAAAGTGTCCTTTTAACCCTTTATTCACCGAATTATAATTTCATCAACATTTTACCATCTAAAGCATTTTATGTAAATTGTTTAAATTAAATTAAAAAAATTACATAATCATTCAATAAATTTTTGTAGGATTGGAAGATATAGAGATTAATTAAATTTGAATTTACAGCAATTTTTGCAATATTTATAACCCCCACTCAAATCTTTAATTTTGATATTTTTTTTCCTTAGTATTTTGTCGAAATAAGAAATGTAGAAATACGATATTCTTATAATATAAATATAGAAGTATTTTCAAATTGAAAAATCCCCCTATCGCTCCCGCAGCACCAAGAAAGCTGAAAAGATACAAAGGCAAAAGAAATGATCCTTTTAAAAATATTTTTGTTTTGTGTAACCCATAATGCTCTTGGGATCAAAGTAAAGTAATGTATCTGTAACTCATTCTAAACAGTATTACAGCTAATTGACGTATTATAAGAATTTAATAATAAGTAACTTTAATGCTACTTACAAGTACCATCGGCACATACAGCACCCAGTCCTTAATTCATCTTGGGAAAATACGTTAATCTTGCATTAGCATAGCAGAATCTGTGAAAGTGTAGCAATTAAATGCAGTGATTTTGAGCAGTTTTTATTTAAAATATCACATAATGAAACAAAGTTATACCAATATTTCCCAATAACAGTTTACATTGCACATTTTAGTAATACTCAAAATTCTTCAGGTAAAAAAAAAAAAAAAAAAAATGTCCCTTTTGATAATTTTAAAAGTAATAAGCTAGTAATTCTTGAAAAATTGTTTGTTTTCTGTCATTAAAAGTATAGTATGAAAAAAACCAAATATTTTTTTGAAATTCCATAAAATATTTTTAAGTGATTTGTATGAAGGAAAACTGCCAGTAAAAATTTAATTTGTACTATAATTGTATAATTACACTGTGGAATATTTTATCCAAAAAATCAGCTATACGGAATACTATTTAAGATGATGTAAAAATCTTTGTCAATAAGTGTGTGTCCTACACTGCCAGTTTGATATATACATTGCTCTAAAAAATTGTGCATAAACATAACAGCATGTATTATTTGAAAAGGAAACATATTTTTATATGATTCAATTTTTATGCCGAGGAAACTGAATAATTTTTAATTCCCATGTTACCTTATTTCAAACTCTGACTTTTGATATTTTGCTTGTATCTGATTCTTAGTTCAAGTAATCTAATAATTAATTTGAAATCCATAAAATTTATCAAATGGATTCTGCTTTAATACCCAACCAGTTACTAAAATAAATACACATTGCTAAATGGTACTATTTAAAATACGCTTAAAAATTATCAACGTTTCGTATCACTTTTGTGAACATCATCAGGATAAAACAGAATGAAATTCTTTTCTTTCTATTTTATCCTGATGACGTTTGCAGTAGCGATATGAATCGTTGATAATTTTTAAGGGTATTTTAAATAAATTGTTTTTTAAGTGTACCAATCTGTATTTATATTAGTATAATTTGTGGTGCAATTGTCCAATTCATAATTGTTTCCCAACCAGTTAATTGGAAAAACCAATTATTTAGAATAACATTTGATCCTAACCATTCTGGATAAATAGTACTGTGGTATGTACTGTAATTTAATTCAATTATAATATAATACAATAGCATAGTATTATATAATGTAATGTAATTGTGTAATTTAAGTTTCATTTAATTACATTTATCTAAGTCACATGAGGAATTAATTCTGTCTTGCCCTAAAAATTGAAAATTATGATTTAAAACATCTGTCGTTATTAAAAAACTGTAATCAACAATAAGAATTTAAAAATTTATTTAAAAAACATTAATTCACCTTTCTTTTTTAATTAGTCAAAATATGTGTCACGAAATAAAAAAAAATTTCATTAAAGTTAACGTTATTACTTTTTTCTATCTTCAATAGAAGAAAGTATTGTAATCGAAATTTTTTTCGACTTCCGGTTTTCGACGGATTTACACGTTTTAGGGGTCAGAGATTCCAAAAAAAATGTTTTTACAAAATGTGTGTCTGTGTGTCGCCCTTCTACCATCAAAAAGTGTATGAAGTTATGCATAGAATTGAACCAAATTTTTTGTGAATGTTTTTGGCTGTGGCAAGCAGGTCCTTCTTCAGTTTTGAAATATTCCGCCGGAAGGGGGCACTGCAATCGTGATTTTTGTGCTGTTTTCAATATTTTACCGACCAAAAGTATATGAAGTTATGCATCGAATTGAACCAAATTTTTTGTGTAAGCGTATGGCTGTGGCTAGTTGGATCGCCCTAAATCTGAAAAAAATCCGCCGGAAGGGGGCGTTGCAATAGCGAATTTTATACCATTTTCAATATTGCACCGCATAAAAGTGTATGAAGTTAGTTCTAGAACTGAACTGAGTTTTTTGTATATGAGTATTTTTTGGTAAGACAAGTAGGTCCTCCCTGAAATTGAAAAAAAAAATCTGCGTATCATTCTATTGTCCATCGGCTCTTGCAGAGACGGAAATTCGTTTTTACTCTGATTAATTGATTGAAGCAGAAATTTAACATGAAAATCAAAGTTGGTATGGTATTGAATTAAAATTAATAAAGCATTAAAATGAGTAACTATTTTTTTTTAAATATTAAAATGTACGTATGAGATAGAAGAAAGTTTTGGGATTGGCACATCCAACTATTTTTTTATTAATTTCATTTTTATAATATTTGATACAATTATTGAGGCTTATTAAACTAATCTGTCAATCTTTATGTGAAAGGAACAAAATTTTAATCTACCTAAAAATAATATTTATTCCAATTTGCTTAAATTTAATATGGTGCTAATTAAATAAAATTATTTAAATCCTTAGTAAAAATTACTCTGATTTCCCATGTTTATTAAAGCCTTTTAAAATTTATTTAATTGCTACAAATCTAAATTCATAATCTATTCGTTTATAAAACCTACTTATTTAAATCATTTCTTTTATTAAATTGTCTAGTATAATATTCAATGTTTTAAAAAGATATTCCAAATCAATAAATTCATTTTTCCTTTTAATAAAAATATCATTTTACTAATAACTTCTATTTTAAACTGCAATTTTATTTTATGTGAATTTTTTTTTTTTTAAGAGTATAAACTACTAAAAATGTATTTGTTAAAAACACATAACTTTGCTATTGGTACACACTAAAACAAGAGCTTTAACCCGAACTTGTATAATTTAAAATAAAATAAAACATAAAATCGATATTTCGAGCCGTCTTCAGGAAAATATGATATGATGGTGAAATGTTAAAAAGTTCAAGAATATTGTTTTAATTATTAGCTATCCCCAGTTTATTTAGAGTTTTGTCGCTTGTATTTAAACAGTTACACTAACTGAAATTATCTATGTAATTAGCTTTTTCTTTTCTGTTTTTACCATTAAGATATGAGAAAAATTACATTTTTGGAAGAAAACAAATGAAATTAAAAAAAAGTTGCTGAATTCAAACAATAAAAAGATTCAGATATACTTCAGATTTCCCAGTTCTTTACAGAGAGCAAAAACTATTTTCCATATAGTTAATAACTTGTATACCTATTTAATAAGCAAACTACTGTGCCAAATGTGCTTCCTTTACTTATCTGAGGTGTATAAGCTCTTATGGCTGTGTTTGAGTTATAATTTGCTTCTATCTCATTACAAAGCAATTAAAAGTTTTATTTTTTCTAGAAGTACGTCCAAAAAGATTGCCAAGAAGCTGAAATAGCAGCATTGAAACAAAAGCTTGTGGACATGGAAGCCAAGCTAATGAGGGTATGAATTTTTGTAAAAATATTTTTATTATTGTATAAATTAAAATATTATCCAACTTGCTTGTATTTATCTTATTTTCTAGAAATATTTTCCATAAATGCAGATCATTTAAAATTCTTTCAAATCAAATAAACAAATTTTGGAATAGAAATTTAATTTAACTACAACATTTAAGTTACTACCACATATAAAAAGAATGCATTTTGCTAAGTACATATTCTAATTCGAAAACTCTATGGCACTCTAATTTCACTTTAAATATCTAGAAAGACCTCTAAGACACTCTTTAAAGTAAATATTTTCAAAGATGAAAGCATTGGCATTTATGAAATGACAATAAGAAGGTTGCTAAAAACAAAGTATTATTGTCAGTTTTTGTTTAAATTTAGACACAGGAGAGATTTTTATGCCAATCACTTCGAATCTTTTCTGAAATATTCTTTGTTAAAGTTACAAATAAAATCTTGCACCTTTCTAAGAAGATAGTGAAAATAAGGCTCATAATGCATTATTGCATATTGTTGACTTGAGTTTTAATAAGAATGTTCGAAATTTTTCTCTTAGTCCAGTAGATTTTATTTTCCTGTGCTGACATGGCTGTGTCACTGCTGGCATATTAGGCTTGTTTCTGCACTTTGATTAATTAGATTATTTATTTCAGCTGGGTTTTTTTTGTGTGTGTGTTTTTAGATGATTGTTTTAAAGGGGTGGCAATAGATAACACCTATTTCCTCTTTTTAAATTGAAATGCTAATGTTCATCAAAATAATTATTTATATACTTTGGGGATGGTGAGTATACTCTGGTGATATGCTTTCAGGAAAACTTTTCAGATGTAAAACTGTTAAAATCGTTCTATATCGTTTTGTATCAAGTGTTTAATGTAGAGTACAATTTTTTTAAGCTTAATTCGTTGAACTGCATTATTTATTGTGGACCCAATGCTAATGCCAAAACGTTGTCTGAATGAATATGTGTTTGCTGAATTTGTCCAGGATATCTTAGTTGATGGACATTTGGCAGCTAAAGCCAAATTTATTAAATTTTAAGGTTATTTATAAGTTTCTAAATTGTGTATAAATGTCAGGAATTTATTAACTTTAATATTTACAGTATTATCCAACTAGCAAGTAAATGATAATGTAAAAATTCATATTTGGCATCAAATAAACATGGTTGTTGCTGGAACTTTGATTAAATAAGAATCGCCACCATGATTTTGAAGGAATAATGTAAAAGGTACTAAATAACAACAATCGATAAAAGACAATTAATAGTAAAAAAAAAATTGAAAATTTTAGCTTGAACTGAAGTTCAAAACATTCTTTCTTGAGTATTGTCTTTTGTGTAATATACATTACATATTCATAAATTAATGCTTTGATGAAATATATTTCATTTAGGTTACTGCTGAATTAGAGCAAGTAAAGAACGAACTATCTTAAGATAAAATAAATTTTGAGACTGAAAAATATGAACTGGAATCCAAATATAAAGAACAATGCTCTGAACTGGAATCCAAACATAAACAACAATGCTCTGAACTGGAATCCAAATATAAAGAACAATGCTCTGAACTTAAGAGGGAAAATGAAAAACTACATAGGTATTTGCAAGATCTTGAATCATCAAATATAAAGAGTCAAATGAATCTTTGTAACACCAACTTAAACAGTCAAACAACTAAGGTAAGAATAACAATACTGTTTATGATTCGTGCTTTTTTTCTAATGTACTTTTATTTGCTTAAAAACGTAAAAAAATGTATCAAATTGGACATTTCATTTTAATACAATGACAGCATTTATAAAGTATCCCCAGTGTATGGAAAATTTCGCTGTTTTTAAAATTAAAAAATTTTACTGATTCTCATAATACAACGAAACTTCGATCTATCCCGTATTAACCGTTTTATTTCTATGGTCTGCATACATTATGTTTTAAAAAAAATGTTATGGAAACCTGCATTCATCGTTAAATTAAAAATAAATAAATAAATAAATAAACATTTTTTCCACATTCATTGTTGTAAATTTTTTCTCTTCACCGAAATGAAATTGAATGTCAAGTGCAACCAAACTGAAATTGTTTCTTTTATCTTAAAATGAGTTTTTGTGTTTTTTCAAGGGGAAGGTATTTCTCGGCTTATTTAACGATAAGATTTCTGAGATTTAATAAAACAAAGAATGCTATTAAACTTTACTGGTTGAAATCAACCATTTTTGATGTAGCACTTTCATCCTTGCATATAAAGACACCAGTACCAATTTCGACAGTACGAACAACAATAAAAATTTTGGCAGTTCTTAAAATTATAAAACCATCTGGCAGTAAAAAAGACCTCGTTCCATTTGCAGAGAGAACACCAGATTGTATTTGTCCGTATTTACATGGCCTTTAAAATGAAAAAGACGTATTTTCCTTGCGCCAATTAACTGGAGCTTTCTTTATGGTTTAAGCTAGTTCTTCCTCGGAAGCTAACCTTATAATTGTTTTTCTATTTGCATGTTAGAATGCAATTTGTTGAACCTGAATGAAAAAATTACCGACTTTAAAAAAATTTTCCTCAAGACTATACTTAAATTCAGTCTGTAAAAGACAGAAAAAATTGGTTTGACAATAAATAAATATCTCAAGTTTGATTGGCCAGACAATGTTCCAAACCCAAAATTCCATGCATAAAATTTGTGGTATCATAGAGCACAATATATATAATGAAAGATATGGTAAAATCTTACAGTATCACTTGAAAACGGAATTAAAGGCTGATATAATTTGGAAGATATGACGCGTTTTGTCTCCTCAACAAATTCAAAACTATGTAATATCTCTATGCTACAGTGTTGCACTGGAATTATTAAACACAAGCGAAAGTCCAATTGACTTTCAATATTTCTATAATTTATAGAAATCTGTTTGAATTATTCTTATCATTTCGTTCCCTGTGCATATCGTGAAAAGATGCAATGTATTAAATTATATGCATAACAACAGTTTTAGAATGTTTTATGTTTAATTTGAGTATTTAGTTTGATATAGTAAATTTGTATGGTTCATGTGAAGATTAATATATTTTTTATTTAGGCAGTTACATGATTGTTCCTATCATTTTGCACGCCAATATAGTATCTGTTTGTTTTATTACGATTATTAATTACAGAGTTAAAATGCTGAATAGATACCAAGAGTTTATGTTTTCAGAACAATTAAACCTCTAATGACTGACATAATCTACGTTTTTAGACATTAATTAATAAAATGTAATTGTTAGTGAGTATTTATAGAAATTATAAAAATTGCAAATTAGCAGTTACATTAATTAGTAGAATATAACAAAGTTATACACATTAATATTTAGAAGTATTACACAGAAGTTTTTAGCAGTTATGGCATAGTACATAAAATATAATTTTATAATTATTACAACTTAATGATTATTTAATTTTTCATTTAGCTAATTCTATAAAAGTTATGTCTGATTTCATCATCTATATAAAAAATATTTCGACGCCATCGTAAATTGAAGGAAATTTCATTGATGGATATTTTTAAAGAATTTTAAATATGACTATGTCATTTTCCTAATTTTGAAAGATTATTTCATATCAGTTTATTTGTTCTTGAATTTTCTCTCTTTATTTTGTAACTACACAAAATGCATTCATGTGTCTATCGGTCACTTATAATCGCTTTTTTTTCTAGGTCAATATTAATGATTTTCCCAATGAAGTTATTGAGAAAATTTTCAGTTTTTTAACACAGAACCAACTGGGCCAGATTGCTAGGTATGCAAAGTTTTTTTAAATTGATATCCAGAGTTTCTGCATGTTATTTATTTATATTTGAATGGAATAAGCATTTGATTCAAAATCTCGAAATCTCAGATTAACCCTTTATGCTCGATAAGATTCAAAATAACTTTTACTGTATTAGATATTTAATATTTGAATCATTTAAGCGTAGAATATTCACGTCTATCACCTTCTTTTCTTAATACTGCTGAAAATATGCATTAACATTAAATTTCTTAATCTTTAATCAAATATGCAGTGAAAAATTTTATGCTGAAAGAAAGTTTATACTGAAAACAACACCAGTATTGCCATATAGCCCTTCAAACAATTGTTTTAATTTTCATAGCTTTTGACATTTAAAAAGGACGAATTTGGCCAGTTTCATTTTTGAAAGCACCAAAACCTGTATAAAGGAACACCTTTTTAGTTTATTAACTTTGACATAGACATATCAGACGTGAGAAAATCAGCTATGTACTAGTTTATTATTGTATTGATTTATGTCTAAATATGCGTATATCAGATGGTAAATCAGCTTATATGGCAGATTATTGTATTGTTTTACTTTAGTTCTAAAACTCATACAAAATGCGAAATATTATTTTTTTAATACATTAAAATAGAAACCTATTTAGTTTCTGTTTTCAAAGATATAATATTGCATTCTCCGGTGTTTAAGTAAAAGCTACAAATTGAGTAGATATTTAAAATCTGAAATGAATTAAAAGGTTTTACTTGAAAGTTGCAAAAGTGATCACAAACCAAAAATGGCATAAAATAACCTTTTTTGCATGTTTCGAATGCTCTAACGGTAACTTTTTCAAAGACAAAACGATAAAAAGAAAAATTTTGCAAAAATAATTTCAAATTGAAAAATAGTAAACAGAAAACAAAAAGAACGCGAACTTAAGCAACTTTATTTAACAGAAACCCTAATTTTCTAATTTATTTCAATATGCTTATATTCGCGGGATTTTTGTTTTTCTGTTTACTATTTTTCAATTTGAAAGTATTTTAGGAAAATTTCTTTTTTTTATCATTTTGTTTTGGAAAAATTTGCCATTAGAGCATACAAAACATATGAAATAAAATGAATTTCTTGCCATTTTTATTTTAATGTATCACTTGTCTTGTAGTATAACATAAGTAATTTGATATTTTAAAGTGATGTTTCATTTTACACCTATAATTTTATCATTCTTTTGAATTATCGTATAAATATGTTTGAAAACACTGATATACCTGTTTGCAATATTCATTATGAGACATCTTAATGATTTAGTTATATAACTTATAAGTATTGCGTAAAAAGACAAATATACATATCTGCCGTGGTTTGTGATATGCCAGTAGTTTAAATCCCAGTGTCAAGTGTATATACAAAAACCCTTTATGTTTACATTTTATTCTCTTATTACAGGGTATGCAAAAACTGGAATGCCCTGACGAAGAGCCCAGAGCTCTGGAGAATGGTCAATGTGGAAATTGTCTGCTCATCTGATAGAGAAAATGACGCCCATTCCTTCAAGTCTCTCATCGATGGGTTGCCGTCTTGTGTGACATTAATCCGATTAGATTTTTCAGCTTGTGTGGGTTGTTTGGACTTTCAGGAACTTTGTATGAAACTGTATCAAAAATGTGCCCAGGTGGAAGTGTTGATTATAAGACGACATTACATATTAACCATTCTTCCGAAAGTCATAGATTTCTGCACTCAGTTTTTACCGAGTCTAAAGAAGTTGGTATTTCATACTTGTCAGTTTGAATACCATTTTGGAACTGTAGAACATGAAGATAATTCGAAAATCGAAGTTTTAGATTTGAACTGTTCTGTTTTTTCTTATTACAGTAAGATACAATTATCAAAATTGCGCTCATTGAAGGAGTTGCGTTTAAATAAAACAAAAGTAGATAATGCCTGGTTTGTAGATGATACTTTGTGGAATCAGTTACATGATACTTTCTGGAATCAGTTACGTGTGTTGGATCTAGGATGGTCACATGTTACTGCTCGCTCTTTTCTGACGATACAGAGGCATGGACAAAATTTGAAAGAATTATATTTTTGCGGTTTACCTCTAGATGACTATGAATTCATTTTCAATAATCTGGTATTTCCTCGCTTAGAGACAATCTGCCTCTGTGATACATATGTGATAGGCGAGGGTCTCGTTTCCCTCATCCGGTCCTGTCCATCTCTGGTCAGTGTCTATGTCCGTGAAGATGTGGCTCGATCGTTTGCAGAGCATCCTTTCGTCGTTGCCAACAGGTGCAAATCAGGAATTGTAAAAAGCATTGGTGCTGACCATGATCATGATGTAGATTATTTGCATAATTAATTGTATGTTATTGTAATATGTCATTTGTGAAATTATACTTTTGAATAAATTTCTAATTAATGTACTTACATGTGTTTTATTTTGTCAAAATTTCTCTATTGTGAGACTAAAAGGGAAAAAAAACTATGAAACAAATTAATATTTATTATCTCCACTTTCGATTTTGAATCTTTAAGGGGGCTCAGGGGTTGAAAACTTTTCAAAAATCGATTTTTTTATGATCTTGTTTGATTATTCAATTAATTCTTAACTCAAAGCAAAAAATCGCATAAAAATATTTGCATTTTTTAACGGAGTTATAAGCATTTATGTATCAACACTTACATAGCCGCATCCATATAATTTCAATTTTAAGTCGTGTTTTCTCAAAACTTGATTTTTGACGACTAACACCAAGATTTAAAAAAAACCTGTTTGATGGAATGGCTTAATTTTTCTTTGCATGCATATAACATAATAATCTAGATTATGAATTAAGGATATAACTATCACTTAATAAAAACAATATTAAAAAATCTCTCAAAGTTGAAAATTAAAAAAACCCTAAAAAATACAACTTTTTTTTCCATTAAAAATACTCAAAATATTAAACTATCTAAAATATATTAATTCATTCTATAGATAATAATGTTATACGCATGTGAGAAAAAAATAAGCCATTCCATATAAAAAAAAAAAAAACAGTTTATGTTCTATCAGCAACAATGGGTTTTTATAGATAAAAATAATTTTCCTAGATACAATTGTAGGAACAGATGTCATATATGCACCACATTTGTATGTGCTTTTTCACCTGCACCAATTTGGCATTGCACATCTATGCTGAGGAGAAGATCCATTGATTAAGTCTCTAACAATTGTTAGGGAAATAAGATGGGAAAATTTTAATATTTCAGTGAAATGTGCTGATTAAATGATGCAACTGCATGCATTCAATATGGCTATAATTATTAATATTTACGATTTATTGCGAAAATTATATTTACTGCTTTGTTATTTATTAGTTAAACCTGCTTATTTATTATTTCCTTTTTTATTAAACTCATGCTTATTTACTGTTATATTTCATTTTAATTATTTTTATTATATAGTATATCATTTATTACTTATATCAAATTATCATTTACTTATTTCTATTGCCGTTTTCAAAATACTAGAATCTCTTTCCCTTTTTCACGTTTTTAAAATTTTTTATGTTGCAATAAAAAATCAAATACTCTTACTGCATGCAATTAGTTGATTATATTCAAAAACAAAATTTTCGCCAAATTGGCGCGGTGGGGGGGGGGGGGAGCACGTGCAAATGTGGTGCGTATATGGCATCTGTGCCCAATTGTACTATATTAAACATGCAAGAATTTTAAGATCAGTCATAAGAAATAAATTTTACATGCTCACTGGAGAACAAAATCAGGTACTGTAGAGCACCGATTGTCGGTACTGAGACCGATCCGGTTTATGATGAATCCGGATAACTGGACAGCTTAAAAAAAGGTTAATGCTAAGTTCTTTAGGCAACTTCTCTTCGCAATTTACGTTTAAGACTGACAATTGTAGAAGCAACATTGTACGCTTTACTACAATTGTCAGTACGCTTCTACTGACAATTGTAGAAGCGTAGCTATGTTTTTTGGCGCCCGGGGCCAGCAAAAAATTTTGCGCCCCCACCCCAATACAGATATATAACAATTTCTCTCAATTTGGCGCCCAGGGCAGACGCCCCCCTTGCCCCCCCTTAGCTACGCCACTGTGTAGAAGTGCACGTTTTAGCACATTGGGCAAATGTAGAAGTAATTTTTCATTTTTTAAAAATTTTATTATCTACAAAATTGGTACAGAATTATACATAGAAATACACAAACACATTATTACATGTTTATATACATACGAACGTCCGAAATCTTTCGTGGGCCGTTGGTCCGAGACCACCAAAAATCCAAATGAACCAGTAATTTAAAAAAATTAGTGGTCCGCAGAACAAGTAAACTTTTTCCCCCCTTCTCTGACAGGTAGACATAAATTTTCCCATCCCTGAGAAAACCGAACCAGACATAAACCACAAATTTTTATTTTATTTGAAAAGATAAATATAAAAACATTTGCAATAATCCTTACAGTCAGTGAAATAAATGGTAGGAAATAAAGTACATAATTAATAATTTTTGCTTATGTACTGTAGACTTTTTGTAAATTATAAATTTACATTTTATTATTCCGGAAATTTTGGGTAAATGCAAAGGAAGTTTGCTTTCTATTCTACACTGTTAAAAATGTGAAACTTTTGCTGCATCGTCACTCCATCGCTTATATAGAATATCTCTATTTTAACCAATGAAAATTCCCCATAACACAGTGAAATAATAGTTTTCTATAAAAGCGGTGGAGTGACGATGCAGCAAAAGTTTCACATTTTTAACAGTGTAGCAGGAGGGGCGGGGGGGGGGTCAATCAATAGGTACTTAGAATTTTATGTAGGATCCTTCATGTTTACTGGTCTTTTTGTTTTATCGATTCTACTGCTGCATACACTGTACGAAGCAATAGCCAATGGAGAGAAGGGGGAGGGTCCCATTTTTTGAGGACACCAAGGGGTTAGTGAGGTAATTTTTTCACCCCATTCAGCGAATCTGAAGATAAAGGGGGCTTCTTTTGGGGAGACTCGCACACAACGGAAGTGATTTTTTTTTCGATTTTTATAAGCAATCCATTTTATGCATTGTTCTCTTTGCCTTTGTTGGTGATTTTATTAAACCAGGATAAGGAAAGGGTAATTTAAAGGTCAAATTTCGTGACTTCCAGTGAAATTCTATTCCTAAAAAATTTTCACTTAAAAAGTTTAGAGAAGACGGGGGGGGGGGGTAAATGTATGGTCCTCGATAGATCCGGATAACTGGACAATCTGGATAATCGGCACTCTACAGTACTTCTAGTTCAAAAAGCCGATAGCACAAAAACCTAAGGTATCGTGTACAAAGAAAAAAAACCCTTTATTTTATGGAAGAGTAGCAATAGGGGAATCTCATGATCCGTGTCTGCCGGAGGGAAGGGGTGCATAAGCCACATATTAATACACCAAGTGGGTTTACCGTACAATAAAAGGTACGAAATGGTTGAACAGCAAACACGATGATAAACCTACGAGTGAAGAACTAGTGGTATCAATTTTTGACTTATGCACCCCTTCCCTCCCGCCAGACATGGATCATTCGATTCCCCTATTGCTACTCTTCCATAAAATAAACTTTTTCTTGTGCACGATACCTCAGATTTTTGTGCTGTCGGCTCTTGGACTATTCGCAGTTTTCTAAACAAAATAAAAAGCACATGTAACAAGAAGTCTAAGAATAAATCTATCTTTATTCTTAAACAACACTATTTCTGCCTTCTACATGTTGAAAATTGATTTAATAATATTTTCTGTATGTACTTCAATGTTATTCTAATGATAATTTAACACGTTCGCTGCCGCTCACGCGAAAGCGCGTGTTATGTAGCCAACGTTAAGGGGCCACTCACGCGCTGGAACGAGAAAATCTATCACTGATTCTTTGTTATAAAAAGTAAATCGGCTTCTGGAAAAAAAACCACTTCTACAGTGCGGCATTAACTATCATCACATCTTCATGTAAGCGGCAGCGTACGCGTAAAAAGACTAAATTGAGTACACTGTCGAAAGGCAACATGCGGCGTTTAAAGGTTGAATGCCTGAGTCGGCTTTCGAATTACGTTTAACCCTTTGTGTGATCGCCAACGATGTCTTTGAAATACTGTATTCTCACCAAAATGACCGAAAAATCTTATTTTAAAATAAGAAAAGGCAGTTTTTTCAAAATTTTGCCCCCCCCCCCCCAAAGTTAAAAGTATGAAATTTCGTTAAAAATGAGGGGTGCGAATTTTGTTTAAATCAGGTGGGTTAAATGCATCCCCCCACTTCTCGAGTGGTTAAGAGTTACGTTTTTGGAGACATCTAAAGATTATTAAGAGACCTTATACAGTGACATTTAATCCTGTAAATTTTTACTTATTTTTTGTATCAATAGACCTTATGCACGCAACCTGAGATCGAGGCTTAAATTCGGCTGCTGGCGGTATCTACTGGCGATGTTTAGCATAGCAATCTATGGAGTGTGAGTTAATACTTATTTGTTAAAAATACCGGAAAGAATTCTTTGTTTTACAGGGATGCCACTCAGAAAACAGCAAAAAAAAAAAAAAAAAAAAAAGGAAATTATGCGTAAAGTAAAATTTACGACTTTTCCACAACGTTAATTTGTGAATTTTATAAATTATATTGTTTATAATAAACTAAATAAAGAATTACAGCTTTTATTTTTGTTGTAAACATTTAATTTATAAGAGTAAGTAAAAATGATTTTTCTTTAGTTCACAGCATTTTACATCAATTAAGGTAATCCAGCAGCAGATTCAGTGAGGAATTTTATGTATCGCATCATTTTAAACCAATTCAAGTAACCCAGCAATAGATTCGATGATTATTCCATGAGTGAAAAGCAAAATTTTGCAGGATTTTTTTTGGACGAAAATAGTTGTTTTAATTTATGATACTTTGGCGAAAATCGCCGTTTTATTTAGCGATCACTTGACGAAAATTGCCGTTTCACACCATGATCGTTTAACGAAAATTGCCGTTTCACACCATGATCGTTTGACGAAAATCATCGTTCCACATCGCGATCGTTTGACGAAAATCGCCGTTTCGCATTGCGATCGTTTCACAAAAATCACCGTTTTACATCGCGATCGTTTGACGAAAATGGCCGTTTTATTTAGCGATCGTTTGTCGAAAATCGCCGTTTCACATCATGATCGTTTGACGAAAATCATCGTTCCACATCGCGATTCTTTGACAAAAATCCTCGTTTCACATTGCGATCGTTTCACAAAAAGCACCGCTTCGTTTCGTGATCGTTTGACGAAAATTGCCCTTTCATTTCGCGATCGTGTGACGGAAATCGCCGTTTTACACCGCGATCTTGTGACGGATATCGTCATTTTACATCGTGAATTTTTTTGACGAAAATCGCCGATTCACATTGCGACTCGTTAAATTTAAAATGTAATTTTAAAATTATTTTTTATTTTGCTACCCTTGATTGAAGTACGCTAAATAAGTAGATGGTAAAAAAGAAATTCCTAATATTTGCATGATTTTTACAGCAAAATAAAAAATAATTTAAAGATTACATTTTAAATTTAACACAGCCATAAATTAAAATAATTAGTTTCATGCAAAGAGGCTGCTAAACTCCCTTTTAATTGAGGTAATTTATTATAACGTGCATTTTTAACATAATACTCAGTTAGTAAACAATGTAATTTTCTATATTTACTTGATTAAAAACATCTTTATATAGGTCCCATAGTGTGTTTGGAGGGTTGGTGGGGGGGAGGGGGCAGAACGTAGCTGCAGCACCTCTAAATTTTGGTATAGTCTCATTTATTATATATGTTTAACATTCAATTAAGCTTTATTTGGTGTATCTGCCAGAAGATTACTTGCTGAACACAGCGGCGTGCGAATAGAAAATTGCGCCCCGGTAGAAGTTTCATTTTGGCACCCCTCCCCCCCAATCACCATTACTGTTTGTCACAGGTGTCACAAAATTGAAAAGTGTAAAAGCACAAATAAATTCTATTAAATACATGTTTTTCGTTTATTTTGAAACTTTAAAAGATTTAACAATTACAACTGAATAATATAAAAGAACATTGCACTTACATTTTGGCAAAGTGATCTGGAAAACATATGTGAAAAAAATGTATCTAACAGTATTGTATGACCACTTTTGGATTTCAAGAATGAAGTAATATGCTATTTTGAAAATGTATGTTTTTTTCACACAAAAAATCCCAATATGTTTATATATATAATTTTTTTTACAAAAAAAGCGAAGAAACAAAATACGATAATAACATAAATTTGCCGCCCTCTCAGTTTCCGCGCCCGGGGCGACCGCCCCCTTCGCCCCCCGTTTCACACAGCTCTGGGTGAACATACCGGCACCCCCCCCCTTTCATTGAAGTTCTAAGATTTTCCATTAAATGTATTCAAATTCAAATAGGCATTAATGATGATTTTAATTATGTTTTACTAATTTAATAAATAGAAAAATAAAGCCATGACAATCTCTTTAACTCTTTCAGTATCAACATCTAAAAAAAAAAATAAAAATAAAAATATTGAAATTTTTACACGATGTTAATATTGCTTCTAATAATCTAAAAACACATCAAAACAAAAATATAAATTGAAAAAATGAATGTTTAAAACAAGATATAACACTATGTTTATTTAATACTCATGTTAGTTCAAGTTATGCGGAATTTAAAGCAGTAAAACACTATAAAATCAAAACTAGATATTTCAAAGCTCTGTACGAAAGGGACAATTTTACGACTTTTATATTATTAAGTAATTTTCATTTTTAAAATATTGAAATAGCTTGACTGCAAAATCATATTTTGCAAGTCTCATGCATTTATTTATATATATACGTACAACACATATAACACAATTACAAGCTTTTACAGAGAATTAAGAGTGATTGAATACAAAACAGAAAGAAAATAAACGTCACTTACTTATTTGAAAAAAATCCAAAACTTTGCAACAACACTATGTTGCAGCTGTTTATGTTGCGGCTATCATAGAATAGATTCTAATTCATCATAGAATAGATTATTTCTGATTTCGTAAATTGTCCAAACAAATTAAAATAATCACAGTTGTAAGTCGATAAAAGTGCTTAATATGAACTATGCCAGCAATTTTTAAATATAATCGAAATTCACACAACATTTTTACACGGAACACAACAGAACGTTTCAACCACGGCGCCATTTTGCATATCCCACAATCCCACCTCCCACGCTGGATTACGAAATCAACGCTTTTTTGTCGCTGGATTAAGAAACCACCTGTCTTAGTGTTAATGAATTCCATAAAGTCTTTCAAAGAGCGAATTATGACGATTTCGAGTAATTCAGAACGCCTATTTTTTAAAAAAGAGTTGTGATAGATAATTCAGTGTATCGTAACATTTATTTTGGTATTGACACTCAAAAAATTATATATTTACACCTTATTTCACATCTCGTACAATCAAAGTAATCACTCTTTATTTTTTACAACGTACTTAAAATAAAAATTTTGTCAGTCTGTATAATTTGGCAAATAGTTTGGGGATTTGAATAGTTTGGCAAAATTGGTTGACAGGATAATCAAGTATGTAGTGCCGTAATTTTCTTTTGAATCATATTTATTGTAAAAATAAAAACATATAACTTTTTTATTCATGTTTTTTTATTATTATTATTATTATGCTTAGTTCTATACTTTGTAACAAACATATTTAAAACAAAAATAGGAAATTTTTTAAATGGAAAAGAAATCAAAGTTTGTACAGAATAAGCATAAGTAGAATAAGTGATATTTAAAAAAAATTCTGACAATTGCTGCCTGATAAAGCGAGAACATCCACATTGGAAGAGGGAACAACTCCTAATGCGACAGTGCTTCAGGACGTAGGCATGGCTCCAGGGCCGTAGCTAAGGGGGTCCTATGGGCGGCTCAGCCCCCCCTAAAATATTTTGAGCCCCCCCCCCTGGAAAAAGTTCCAAAGTCAGTGAATGTTCCGAAAATTCAAATGGAATTCTGTTCAAAAATCTAATTTAGTTTTGAGACCCTTTCACAGTTTTGCAGATTTACTAAATTGTATCTAAAATATGTGTTTCAACACTCCCTCATCCTATTGGTACATATGAAGCTAACACGATGCTTAATGTTGCACCAGTTATACACTCAAAATTTTCATCATCATATACTTTTCTTAGCACAAAATGAAGTTATTACAACAGTTTAATGAGAAACATAGTACCTACAATGTGAATAGGCACTAATTTATCTTTCTGCATTAGAGAGAGAACAAAAAAATATGAGCCCCCCTATCGTACACTTCTAGCTACGGTCCTGCATGGCTCCCTCCCATCGGGTCATTTTTTTGTAGGAAGACAGGAAGTCCCGAACTATTTGTAACACTATCAACTACAGTAAAGGCATTTATTTTCGCGAGTACATCGTAATCGCAAAAATTTAAGCCTCGCAAAATATTTATTTATTTTTGCTTAAAATAATAATAAGACATCAGAAAATTTTCACTTATCCAAAAATTAATGATTACAGTTACTTAATACGTTGACCGCCATTGTCTGATACTGAACTTTCCGATCATGCTGCGTCAGTCACCGGTGACTGACACACTAAAATAAGAAAACTAAAAATAAATAAATTGTTTAAGTAATTACTAAAAATGTATTTAAATTTTACTTAATTTTTGTTTATTACAGGATATTTCCTTAATAATTATTTAAAACATTATATTTTTTTTAGTTTTATATTATATTTCATTCTGACAGTCATGGGTGTGGCCTAGACAAAGTGGCATTCAACGTGTTAAATAAATAATAAGTACAAAAATTTCTTGAATACTTAGAACTGTTTGTTGAATACCATACAACTATTTCTTGACTAAAAACAATGACACAACTAATAGAATGCAGTTCCTTCATTTACAGTATTTATACCAGCTTCTTTCGAGTAATTCAAAATTATTTCATGCTTGGCTTAAACATCGTTAAATGTGCTTTGGGATTTTTCAACTTTCAGTTCTGTTCAAATAAAATTCGAGAAATTTTCAACTCGTGAAATCACCGATATTTTTATTCTCGCGAATATAGATGCTTTTACAGTACAGTAGAACCCCGCAAATTCGGATCCCGTTAATCCGGATCTCCGGATCGGTTTGGTCATTTTTTTAAGTTTGAGAAGCGATTGGCTAATTTCCATAGCATTAACTTGTTTTGTCGTCGTATTCTGAATAAAAAAAACTTTTTCTGAAATATTTTTGGAAGAATTAAACAAAGTAACAATTTTTATTGTCTGTAATTATTCAATAAGTTTAACATAAAGGTGATTTTCTGTAAGTATGTTTTATTTTATTTCATTTTTTTTTCCAATTCTCCGGAAAAACCGGATTTTTGATAATCCGGATTGGGTCTTGTCCCAGTTAATCCGAATTATCGGGGTTTTACTGTATTTGATAGCTTCAGTGTGGGCATGGCCAACTAGATGTATAACGGCCTACGCATTTCACTAAAAACCGCCGAAAAAGTGTTGCTGGATTCAGCTTCAAACCATGAACCATTTCATTGGACCACGTGGCGCTAACCTGCCCGAATTAGCATTGAATAGGCTGATTTCTCTTCTGTACACCTGGGCATTGTTTTGATTCAGGGTTTGCACGACTGGTCGGAATAACTTGGGCAGGGTATCAGAGTCCTCTGACGGGATCTTTCATATAATAATCTCAAATAGATGGGCCGTATAGATCTAGTTGGCCATGGTGTAGTGGGGCGGGGATTCCCTGTGATTTTGTTGAAAATCTTCTAGCTACGGCTCTAAGAATTTTCTTTTTTTATATTAGAAAGGAAGGAGCAAGTTTGGATTTGCGACGGTATAAAATCTCCTGTACTTGTTCCAGCTGAAACCGGGCCTCAGGCAGTTGCTCCTTCCCACTCTCACTGGCTCTGGTCGTGTTGCTTTTGCATGTGTAACCTAAATAGAATAACTTATGTGTAAATAAATGTATGCAAGTCATTTCGCTGTATCCATTGGAACCTTCAATGGTACGCTACAATATTAACTGACTTTAGTAATAATGCACCTGCTACATAAAGTTTGGGTACTACTTGATTAATCCGTCGACCAAAAGACTATCACCAAACTACCTTATTCCCCCCCATTAGATGGTATGCCGGAAAAAATCGAGGTACACAAACATGCCTGAAAATATGAGGTTTTGCTACTGGAGAGGGGAGTGCTGATTTATTTTGGTTTTTCAAACATTTTTCATTTTAAGGAAAAAATCATCTATACTTATTGTTTTCTCTGTCTCCCTCTCTATTATATTAAGTTTCGTTTATGTGCATATTACATTATTTTTTTATCTTATTATTAAGCAAAATTTTCATGTATGATGTTTCTATTAAGGTAATTAAATTATCATGTAAAATATTTTTTTAAATATCGTAAGCACATACTTCTCGCTTTACATATTTAGAAAAATTATTAATTTTTTCCCTATTATGTGTATAATAAGAATATTTCTGTTCCTGTAATAATTTATGAAATAATCTATTTCTACATTGTAAATACTGGATGGATGATGGGGAGAGAACTTTGTATTTATTCTCTTAAACATGTAAAATAACGATTAAAAAATTTGAGACAAACTCTATATTGCATCCCTCCTCTCCAACAGAAATCACTGCTACTGAATACATCTAATGAATCTCATTCCCCTAATAGCATGCATGGTCACAGTGACGTCACTTTGGTCACATCACATCTGTGACCAAAATGCCACCTCTCAGTGACGTCACATTGTGACTGAGATATGACTTTCTTAAAAATCTTTAGAAATTTATAAATATCCTTCAAAACATGTTATTTATTTAAAAAAACATATTTTTGGCAATTTAAATATCGTCGCTTTGTGACAGTTTCGTCACAATGTTAATGTCAAATTAGTCACAAATACACATTTTTCACTAATTTGTCACATTGTGACCACTTTGTGAAACGTCACAAAAGAGTTCTAAAACAGCCATAACGACTTCACATTTTAGTCACTATGACTTCACATCGACAATCGATGGTCACTAAGTCACAATGTGACTTCACAACGACGTTGCAGTGATGTCACCATGCTTTACGGGTTCTTTCCGTTTTTAAAAATCCTCGTTTTTTCAGGCATGCCCGCTAATGCGGGGATGTACAGTATAACATTAAATTCCAATAATGAATGCTTGTTAATTTCACATTCACTGACATTAAACACATTGTCTGTTACATCAAGTAATTTTTATATAGTCAATTTAAAAGTCAAATTCGACTTTGATTTATTAATTAATTTATCATTTCATTATTGAAAATAAAAATAATTTCAATTCGTATAATTAGGTGAATAATTTGGTGATTTGTATAATTTTGCGAAATGAGTCCGCAGGAAAGTCAAGTAGTACCAAATATTCTTGTAGAAAGAACTGATAATAGAAAATTCCCTGTCTTGTACTTTTTTCTTTTTTAAGCGTTATTCTTAAATACACTGCAGTATTTGTACATATTATTTAAAAAAAAACTGAATAAAAAAATATTCACACGAAAACCATTGTATATTTTCCACAGGCCTCTACTCTTTTTTTTTTCTTAAAACCAACTAAGCTTTGTAACCAGGGTTGCGGAGTCGGTGCAAAAAAATAGCCGAACTCCAGAAATTTTAACGACATCGACTTAGAATCCGATTCCAGCCTCGCTAATATATTAGTGAACTGTTGGTTAAAATTATGAAGGAACACAAGAAAAACTAGTTGGATGTGTCAATCCCGAAACTTTCTTCTATCTCATAAATACATTTTAATATTTAAAAAAAAAAAAAAAAAAAGAAAAAAACGTGGTGACATCCGAGTTACCCACTATCGAATTTCCTCGCACATTTGACCTAGCCTAATGAGATTCTGGTATCCGAAAAGCCTAAAACGCAAAATTTAATTAATATTCTGAGAAAATGAGCTTAGTAGTGCCTCATGTTGGGTAATTTATGCTAAAACCTAATAAGCATCTATTGATATCAAGGCCTAACAGAATCTTAAATTTGATGGAATTTCATCCATTAGTTCTTGAGATATAGTTATAACAAAAAATTTGAAAAACGTAGCACAGCAACACCATATCTTGGACAATTTATGCCAAAACGTAAAAAAAGCGTCTAATTATGTTATGATGTAAAAGAATCTGAAGTTTGATGAAATTCTGTGCACTAGTTCTTGAGATATAACTAGTTTAAAAAAAGTATAAAATATAGCACAGGAGCACCAATAGTTGAAGGATTTATAACAAAACGTAATCATCGTGTAATTATGTTATATGTCATTTTGTAACAAAATCTGAAGTTTGATGAAATTCTGTGCGTTGGTTGTTGAGATATAGCTATCGGAAAAATCGTGCAAAATCCAGCATAGCTGCACGACCTGTTGCAAGGTTAATACCAAAATGTAATCAGCGTCTCATTATGTTATATATTCTAGTGTAACAGAATCTAAAATTTGATGAAGTTCTCTGCATTAGTTCTTGAGATATAGCTATCGCAAAAATCGTGCAAAATGTAGCATAGCAGCGCCACCTATAGGGCAGTTCACACCAAAACCTTATCAGCGGCTATGTATCTCAAGGTATCGCGGAATCTGAAGTTTGGTGAAATTCTGTGCATTAGTTCTTGAGATATAGCTATCGTGAAAATCATGAAAAACGTGGCATAGCAGCGCCACCTGCCGGCCAATTTACACCAAAACTTAATCAGCGTCTATGTATATCAAGGGGTCACAGAATCTGAAGTTTGGTGAAATTTTGTGCATTAGTTCTTGAGATATAGCAATCTTGAAAATCATGAAAAACGTAGTATAGCAGCGCCACCTGCAGGCCAATTTTCATCAAAAACCAATAGGCACTAATTCATATCAAGGTCTAACTGAATATAAAATTTTATTAAATTTCGAGCATTAGTTAGTTCTTGAGATAGAGCGCCCACAAATTTTTTGTCACATAGAGACAGACAGACTCACAGACAGACGGACAGACTCAGACAGACGGACAGACAGATATTTTCTAAAAATAGTCAAAACGTGTTCAGGACCTTCTAAAACGTATAAATTCGTCGAAAACCGGAAGTCGAAAATTTTCATGAATCCAATACTTTCTTCTTGTAAAGATAGAAGAAAGTAAAAAGAGTGAAAATTTCTTTATTTCGTTATTAGTTCAGTTCCTAAAGGCTTTGAAATATAAAAAGAAAGAAGAAAATATTTTTCGTTTTACTAATTTTTCAATTCCACGCCTCACAAACCCAAAAAGTCCAACTATCGAAATCTAAAGAAGAAAATAAAACAGAAGTTTTGCTATTTCGGATCCATGGATTTGAAAAGGGGAAATCTTTATAACTTTGATGTTAAGTCGTGTCCTCCAGAGCAGAAAAATTTCGATAGAAGGAAAAAAAATATATGAAGTTAAAGTTTTTACTAGTTAGGAAATAATTCGGGATTTGCTAGTTTTTAATTAAAAACGATTCTCATTTACTGTGTATACTCCGCGCCCTATAGTGGGAATGTTTAACTTAGGTAGTCCGATATGATCCAAAAATAAAAATAATAAACCCTTTTATACATTTAAAATTACATATAAATGGTTTAATTTCACTTCAAAATATCTAACAAAAAAAGTCGGTGTCAGCTTGTTTTTTAGCGACTCTGACATTTTTATTCAAAAATGTCTCTGACTCCGCAGCCCTGTTTGTAACTCAAAACGTTTGCCTAGCCTATTCATAGACTTCAAGATTAACTTCAACAGTGTAAACAACAACAAAAATCTTCAACAACAAAAATCTTCAACAACCATTGATGCTGTATTAAAAAATTAATAAATTTTGAATATATTTTTAGAATAGTTTTTTTTCTTATTTATGCATTAAAATGTGTAATTTATTTATTTGCAAAAATTAGCAATCTAAATTTGTTCGATATATGGATTTTTTAAATCGTAAACAAATATTAAATAGACATGACCTGTAATCTGCAAAAAAGCGTCTAATCTGTTCTTGGAACAAATTTTTGTGGATTAGAGGCCTTCTGCTGTATAACTAGTATTAGAAGTATTCAAAAATTGGTGCTATAGCAGTTGATTTCTCATTCAAAAATGCATGAATGCAAAATTTATTCCTATTATGTATGTTACATTCATAAATACCAAAATAATAGGACTCCGTCTTAAATGTGGTGCAATCACATGGCAACTTAGAATCATGACCATACATGGAATGCCATTGAATTAATGATGTATGACAGGAAAAACTAAAATAAAGAAAACTTTTATGAATATCTTTTTAAGTTTTAATATGATTTTTATAAAATTTAAAATGAATAAACACAATTATGCTGCGATTATGTATATTAGGTTTCAAACTATTTGTTAGGTTATTTTTTGCACTGTTATATATGGACGGATGGACAGACCAGACAATGACTATAAGTTCTATGTATTTATAGAATAACGAAATTTCCACATATATTAGAAAGAAATGTAACAGTTTTTGAGTGTCTCTCTAACTGAAATATTCCTGATATTTTATTTTTAATACCAAATGGCACAGTATAACTAAAAACGCACAATTGGTTGAACTTTGACTTATGAGAATTTATACCAATTAACGGAAGCATACTTGAAAAATTTTGTACAGCTCTGTATTTCATCTACTACCTTTATATATATGCCCTTATTTAGCTAAAATTTAATTACGACTGAAACACATTTAAAACTAACTAGTGTTCACTACCAAGACTTTTGATTTCTACCAAAGCTTACTAGGTCTTAAAGGATTAAAAGAAAATAATCTCTGCCGGGGCAGCCTACAGACGGAAGTAGATTTGGAAGGTTGGTACGAATTTCACCAACAAAAACTAAATCAAGATTAGAGATAAACTCAGTTTCATCAATAACAATGAGCTCTAGGGATCTAAACATTTTGTGAAAATTCTAATATACACGCATGCATGCATGCATGGAATAGATTTTAAAATGATAAAAACGAATAAGAGAATTTCAAAATGTTAAAATATGCCAATATTTTCATAGTCTGGTTTTTATCATGCTTCAATACGCTTGTACAAACGCACACAACGTTATATATTCACCTGCTTTTCTTTCATTATATTTCCAATATAACGTAATATTTGCTTCTTTGAAAAAAAAATCTGCCATGCTATATATTTTATTATCCGTTTTCATGTGGAAATCTTGCTATAAATAAATTATGATGTAATATTCAATTTTTTTAAATTCGTCAAACTATTTTTTTCCCGTGCAAATCTTGCAATAGTAAAGTAATTGATGTGGTAAGATTTTTATTGTGTGTTTGTTTCTTAATTGTTGGCAACTGCTATAACGAAAATTTTAATATTTTCCAGTCATTGTTCTGTAAGAGCTGATTTTGTCATAGCCATGTTAAGGCGATATTTAAATTTTTTAACGCTCCCCGTTTCTACATTCTTGGGCTGATTTCGCCCATTTGCAATCTCCGCCGAGATATTAGCTATCTCAATGTAAAAGAATCTCAATGTTTGGAGACGATTTGTGTATAATTGCGACTTCTATCACACAAACAAAATTTAGTAGGTTGTATATGCATATAAATATAAACTTTTTAGATGTGGATGGTTTTGGGTACCTGGGGTCATATCATGAAAAGTTATGAAATTTTTTTCCAGTAGTCATACCGTGGTAACAACTGCAATAGATAGAATTCCTTACAAAATCTGCCTAAAAAATCATAAGTAACTATAGTAAATATTTACGATAAGTTAATTGTAATATGAGAAATTATTCGCTTATTATCAAACACGCAAAATACCATGCAATGCTTTTTGAGGGTGTAAAAAATGAACATTTTAATTTTATTACTACAGGCTAACACAAGAGATGTTGTAATAGTAAAAGCAACGACATATGCACGGCTCATACTTAATTTGATAGTAAAAACAGAGGAGATTTTCAGGAGGATTCTAATTCGTATGAGAGGAACGATGTCTTCTTAGATTGCTCCGAACAGAAAATGCCTTGGAACATATTTCACAAACAAAAGGTTTTTCACCTGTATGAATCAAGAGATGTCTTCTTAGATTACCATTCTGAGAAAATCCTTTGGAACAAACTTCACAAACAAAGGGTTTTTCATTTCTATGATTCAAGAGATGGATTCTTAGACTACTACTCTGAGAAAATCTTTTGGAACATATTTCACAAACAAAAGGTTTTTCACCTGTATGAATCAAGATATGTTTTCTTAGTTCACTCTTTACAGAAAATCCTTTGGGGCATACTTCACAAACAAAACGTTTTTCCCCTGTATGCCTCAAAAGATGGGCACTAAGATACTTATTATCAGAAAATCCTTTGGAACATACTTCACAAACAAAAGGATTTTTTTGACTGTGAACAAAAAAATGTTTTTTTAGATGACTACTTTTAGTAAATGTTTTGCAACATATTTCACAAGCAAAAGGTTTTTCTCCTGTATGAGTCAAATAATGTTTTCTCAGACTACCATTCCCAGTAAATGTTTTGGAACATACTTCACAAATGTAAGGTTTCTCTCCAGTGTGAGTCAAAAGATGGCTTCTCAGATTACTTTTCTGAGAAAACCCTCTGGAACATATTTCACAAATAAAGGGTTTTTCACCTGTATGCTTCAAGAGATGTCTTCTTAGATGACCACTCTCAGAAAATCCTTTGAAACATACTTCACAAACGAAAGGTTTCTCCCCAGTGTGAGTCAAAAGATGGCTTCTCAGATTACTTTTCTGAGAAAACCCTTTGGAACATATTTCACAAATAAAGGGTTTTTCACCTTTGTGAATCGAGAGGTGTCTTCTTAGATGACTATTATCAGAAAATCCTTTGAAACATACTTCACAAACGAAAGGTTTATCACCTTTATGAGTCAAGAGATGCCTTCTTAGATTACAATTCTGAGAAAATCCTTTGGAACATATTTCACAAACTAAGTGTTTTTCTCTCGTATCAGTGGAGGAATGTTTTCCTTTATCCCTATTTTGAGGAACAATGTGCTGTGGACTAGAGGAAGAACTTTCTTCTGTATTCGATGACATTTTCTCAAATGAACAATCTTGATTTCGGACGATAACAGAAACTTCTTCAAGGCATCAGCAAGAAGATAATTGTTACCGTTTTCAACCAAGAACACTTCAGCAAAAACAGTTTTAGCCACCACTGAATCTTAAAACAGAAAGAAAAATAATTAACAAGACATTTTTAAATAAACTGCACTAAATTTTAACACTGAATTAAGAATCTGATTTTCCAATTTTGATTTCTTTAAACAGTACAAAATTAATGCATTAAATTATCACAATATATATTCTTAGGTATAATTTAACTCGAGAATTTTTCATAGATGCAGGTACATATGCGTTGGTATGCATCCAATACAGTACATACTGCCTTAGCTCTTATTGAGACTCTTCACTATCCGGACTAATAACATAATAACTAAAGGTTTATTTCATTGACTGCTTGTAATTGTAATTTTTCACCTCTTAAAATTCCGCCTCCTTGTTTAGTATGTTCTCAAAAGATATCCACACAATGTTTTTATCTCTGAAGTCCATACATTCAGCCCCAACTCAATTTTACCTCTACTTCTGATACTCATTCTTATTGTCAAGCATTCGAGTTATACTTTTTTTCTCACAATTTTTTTTTAAGTTTACGCTAAATTTTATATAATTTCTCTTGGAATCCTTTTCATAAAAGTTGTCTTCCGAACCAGTATATCGAATCGACTCTTTCTGAAGTAGGATTATACTGGTTTTAAACAGGTGCAGGGGAAAAACAGAATGTATCCATCATAGTCAAAATATGATTTGATTATCAGTGGCCAAAGAAATAAAAATTTATTTAAATGAGAAATTTAGTGAAACATTTTAAATGATTTTTCACAATAACTTTTAACAATATTAAATAAAACATTTGAAAGTGTTTTAAAATTGTACTTAGTATCATGCTTTAACTTGTATAATATTTTTTTTAGTCACACAATTTTTTTAAAACCTTTATTTATATTTTATTTAAAAAGTGATTAATGTTGTAGGGGAAAGTTGGATAAAACCGGGTAGGTGGATAAAACAAGGAACCAGGCTTTATGGCTTTATTTGTGGAGGTTTCTGGGGGAAACTTCTTGTATAACTTCTAGGCAAGCAGCATGATAGCTCCCAGTAAGCAGAAGTTGTGTAAACCATCTCATTTCGCAGTAAGGATTTTTTTTAAAGTTTCACGTGAAAAAGTTAAAAATTCAACGTCTTCAATGTCACATTACAAATCCTAAATGCCTAAAGATTTAATTTAGTTCAGTATAACGTATGATAGCCTGTTATTTATTTGTTATTTTAACGTTTTGTATTGGTGTCTATGAGTTGCCTGAACAATGCTAGAATGACATTTCGTCAAAATGGCGTGGCCGGACAAAACCGGGATGCAAGTGGTCGGATATAACATGGAAGCTCCCCATTTCGAACAGCTCATTTATTTGGGTGATTGAAATAAAATTAACTTGTTTAAGATACAAAAAATTGCTATTTAAATTAAGTTGTGATATGTAAAACTGTTTTTAGTCTTTTTTATTCCAAATTGAGCTGAAAAAATACAGGAAATCATAGAATTGAAGCATCATCGAGGAAATCGTCGATTTTCATCAACTGAGAGGCCCATGGAAATGGAAAATAATCCTTTGGTTGAATCTCAAAAATTGCCTGACCAAAAACAAGATCCTGATATAGACCTGCCTGTAGAAAACTATTAGCTTCAGTCGTAAAAACAAAATGGGTCTATAGGAAAGCAGCCAACGCCAACTTCGAAGGCTCCAGTTCCTGCAGAAGACGACGATGTGGACTTTCTGGTTGTTGCGCAACCTTTTACTTCTTCTCAAGGCCTGGGCAGAGATATCAGGCGTCCTTTTGCTTTCTCATCACAGGATATAAAATCTATTCTAGTACAAATGGACCCTAGGACCATCAGGAATTTCGACAAGTGTCGAGGGAAAGCAGCTGTTCTTACTTCAATCCCTTACAAATCAGAACTCGAACGAGAAGAAAAATAAAAGATGAAAAAAGAAAGACAAAAAGAACTTAACCGTGAAGAAAATCTTTTCAAGATGACAGAAATAAATGGCAAAAAAGCTGAATTGAAAAAAAGTGGCTAGAGAAGAAAAAAAACTTGACATCAAACAAAGAGAAGGATAAAAGTGAAACATGCATCTTTTGCAACGGCTTATATGAACAAGCTAAACCTAAGGAGAGTTGTATACCATGACTTCACTGCAAAGATTGGTCACATGAAGCATGCAGCAATGCAGATGAACAAGATCGAATTTTCATTTGTGATTTTTGTCCTTGCATTTTTAATTCGTAAAACAAAACGTAGATTTAATACAGATTCACATTCTATAAGTATAATATGACAATTTCTGCAATTTTTTCTTAAATAAATGGTATTATTGCAAAGTTACAGTGTGCTTTTAATTATTTTTTCAAAGCTCCCGGTTTTGTCCGACCAGGTCGGACAAAACCGGGATGTTGCCTACTTTTAGAAAAAGTGTTTTTATGATCTCAATTGCTGTTATTCGCGACTGAATGAATACTTTTCTTCTTCGTAAGGTACCAATTTATCGTTTTAATACAAATTTTAACCGTTTTATTCACATAGTATACAATAATAAAAAGAAAAACATTAGGGTCCCAGTTTTATCCGATTTCCCCCTACATTGGAACACTTTTCAATTTTAACTTAGCCGATTAAAAATAGCTATTTTTACACTTTTCTTTTTATTAAATAGTACAAAATTAATGCATGAAATTTTTATATTCTTAGATATGACTTAACGTGAGATTTTTTTTTTATAGATGTAGGTACATATACGTAGCTATGCATGCAATAGAATAGACAATGCCAGGGCAACTCCGACCATGGCTCATAAAATTTTGCCATAAGCGGAAAAATAAACATTGTTAAAATTATCCGATCAAAAATACGTTTTTGCTATACTGGCAGCAAAAATACGCTGTCCTTTTAAATTTTTTTTCTCAGAAAATGAGAAATAAATGAAAGAAAGAAAGAAATTTAAGACTCACTTTAAAAATTAATATTCTAATTTTATTTTTAAAGTCTTTAAGCTAAATAAGTATAATTATGCATTTCATGAAAGAATATTAATTTTTAAAACAAAATTATAAAACGAAAAAGCTACTAATTTTATATAAATGAATAGAAAACTTTATTATTTATTTATGCTTATTATGTTGCGATTAATCAAGCTGTGGACGCTCGAAATGAGTAAAGTATCTATGTTTATGTATGTTAGAAATTCAAATAAACAATTGTATTGTAAAGAAACATTTTTAATATAAAATTATATTTAAAGTTAAACACTATTAAATTTCAAACAATTGAGTGATATCTCCATTACAACCTAATTGTTACTGTTTTACCATAGCATAACAATATATAGTACCTGTGCCTAATATGGACACCCTAAGGAAAATGTATTTTTTCACCCCCATGTACAGTACACGTGATAGAACTCCAAAAGTATATGACCATGATCCCTGGACTGTTGACTATCATTATTAAAATTAGCAACCTTGTAACTATTATGGTTTTTATTTAAATGATAAAAACAAAAAATGTTTACAAATGTCCATATAAGAAACCACTAGTCCCTATTATGGACAGGTGCTTCCTTATTGACTTTCTACACAGTGTTTATGGAAGAGCCACTTTTCCAAGGGATTTTAGAGGAGAGGGAATAAAAAAATGTATATTAAAGTATTCCAAGGAAGAGGGGGGACAATAAATATCTTCAGAACATTAATTTTAGAAAGGAGGGGGGGAGCATTCTCGGTTTTTACCGTTCGAAGACCCATACAAAGCCCCTTAGTTACTAGTAAATATTATGAAGTAATATTGTTGGTTTTGCTTAGCTTTATTGTATCTGTCTGCGAAATTACGTCTGTGATTACTCAGTCCTCACAGCATGGACAAATAGAAACTTTTTCACCATGGACAGTAAGTCCCACATAATACTCATGAACATATCTGCCACATGTGATGCATGGCCGCATGTTTGAAAAAGCATCAATACTGCAAAAGAAGCAGTACGATATCTCCTTTGTTGAGGAAGTCATACCATTGGTACCTACGATTTCGCCAACAGATATCCTACCGGGGGGGGGGGCTTCTTTTTATTTTTGTGCAAGGGTTTTTTGGAGGAAGGTTTTTGGGGGATTGTTCAAATAGCATCTTGTTGAACAAAGCTTTTACCACTTTGATGACTTTTCAAGTTATTGCTTGGCAACGTTGAATTTTCTTCTTTCTTAGAGTCGATGGGGACATAAGCTGTCCATATTGGGTACAGGACGTAGTTTTACTAAATCTTGTACCAAATGAATGAGGAAAATTATTTTAAGCAAAATATGCAATAGCAATCGAAAATATATTTCATTAGCTTTCTACAGTACTCCACTTTTCAACATTTAATGTAATTTTACCATATCTAATAAGAATTTAAGCTTACAAGTAATTAAGATCAGCACATCTCGAAATAACAAGTTTCCTCCTAAATGGCGAACAGCGCACTTTTTTATACTTTCCAGGCTTAATTATCTTTTCAACTGCTTTTTTTCACGAAAATGTTTAGCCACCTTTTAACCAAAATTATTATCTTTAAAAATATTAGGGGTGTCCATATTGAGAGCGCGGTTTATATAGGGTACAAATACCTTACTAGTTTACAAAGAGTTTTAACATGGGCAATTTTTTTTAATGTCAGTTGGCACAAATAAAAATTTAAAAAATCTTTTTTTGATATTTTTCAACCAATTATAAACACTGACGCTACTAATCTTTTCTTCTGAAATATATGAATTACGGAAGGGTTTTTCTATTAGCTCGAAATTTATAACTCAAAATATAAAGTCGGGTTTCATTTTACACAACTATTTTTTACAGCTTTCTTTTTGTGTAACAGAGAGTATTTACAATGTATAATTTTCAATTTACTTTTATTACTTTTTTATGTGTAACAGATGAGTTTCATCAGATAAATGATTATAAATTAGTAATAAAAATTTTAATATTTTTGAAGTTTCATTACATAAAAACAAAAGTAGCAAAGTTATATAAAATTTCTTAATAGTAGAAAAATGTTAATGGCTGACAAATTACTTGAAAAAATATATATAATATATAAATATATATACATAGACAGTAGACTCCCTCATATACGGGTGATTCTCAAAATAGGGGACAATTTCAAAAATAAAATCTTAAAAAAATTACTGTTAGCAAAATTTCTGAAAAAAATAGGTGTTGTTAATATAGTATCAGGTATACTTTACATGTAGTCAGCAGAGCTAAATGTTTAAAAATTATCTTTAAAAAAATAATTAGTGTTTTTTGAGCCATGCTAATGACAAAACAAGTTGCATGGAATAAATATATTAAGAAATTTTTATTTTCTTCCTGTTTAAATATTTTTTTATATATTTATTAGCCTTCCTTTTCAGCAAATGGTTTCCATTTTTACATATATACATATAAGGAGAATAAAAACATTACCAAAGAGCAAACTTTGTTTACATGAGCAACATTCTGACCCCAACAATGTAAGAAGCTGTCTTAGTGATTTTCTGACAGATTTAATGCATATTTTAGGGATAATAAATGTAATACCTAAATATATATGTAAAATTAAACTTTATAAAAGATACAATATAAGCAATGGTTACATTTATGCACATAGGAGTTTTTAGCATTGACAGAAGAACCATGCTAATGACACTGATATTTGACCATGCTAATGACAAATTTTAATTTAAATAAGATTATGAGCCATAATATAATCACTATGCAATAGTCCTTTCTGGGGCTTTTTAAAACACAAAAGTCCCATGCAAATAAGTAAAATAAAAATTAATTATAAAATAAACATGAAAATTATTATCCATTCTAATGACATACAATTGATGTGCGCCCCTAATATTCAACTTCTATTCTTAAAATACAATACATGCTTCTATTTTCAGGCTGGCATAAAATGGCTACTTGTTGCCATGGAGAAACTTTATATTTTCAAACTATTGTTATATGTGAAAATGAAATTTTTATTAATAACCAGCTGTTATAGTATGACCTTGTTTTGAAAATAGAATATGGAGGACAAACTTTAATTCTTTTTTTATATACTATAATTTTATTTTTAAAAAGAAATTTATTAGATAAATCCTTTCCTTGATTAATTTAAAGAAAGAATAACATTTGTTTTATTTTATAAACATGATATTAACTCTTGAAAAAGCTAATATATACAAGGCACAGCTGCTGTGGACATCCATGCTAATGACATTTTGAACATTTATTCTGTTATTTTAAGGTGTTTTTAACTAAAAAGTGAGTAATTCTTGAGTGATCAAATAATGAATAATACTAAGACAAACATATCTAAATATAAAAACATGACAGAAAACCTCTCAATTTTTTTTGTATGCCGAAAGACATAATTTGTCCCCTATTTTGAGAATCACCCATACGCACAGCTTGGGACCAGAGGTTTTGCAGATTTCTGCTTTATTGCTTTGTTTACTCTTTTTAAACAGTTATTTAAATGTGATTAATAATGCAATCGAAACTATACTGAATGCTTACAATATTATAAAACATTAAAATAAAGTAATGAACTAAAATAATAAAAATTAAGATAATTTTTAAAATGATTAAAATATTAAATGCAAAGGTTTAGTTAAAAATCAATAATGTATAATTAAAAATTCATTATAAAGATGAAAAGTATTTTTTCTAAATTATTCAATGAAACTTGTTTTATATAGGTACATTACTAATTCGCATTAAAATAATAAAATAAAGAAGTTTTATTTTAGGTTTAGCCGGACTTAGTAATAAAAAAAGCTTGATTAATACATAAATATATTTCGTAAGAAATTGTGATTACCAGTAATATCAGCAATATCTTGAATTTTTCCTAGAATAAATTTACTTTTTATTCGTGAAAAAACATGAATTCAGTAATATTAACGAAAATTAGAAATTAAAATACGTATAGAATTGACATAAAACATAAAAAGTAAAATTTTGCTCTCATATCTGAACTGAATGTTTCATTGTTTACATCTGTAAATTATGAGCAGATTTTAGAGTTGCAGGTTTTAGGGCTGCAGATTTGACTGCAGCTCATTGAGAGAGAGTATAGATATACATATACCAGATTTTTAATTTGGTTCTTAAATTCCTAATTATTAGGGCTGAATCTCACTATTTTATAAAGATTCAAAATAGGTATGCAAAAATACTTATGGTATTTTTGGATGTATAGCCCACACCTCTAAACTGAAGAGTACTGTATAAAGTTTGTGTATAAGCTGCATCGATGTACAGCCCACGGGGCGTACATTGACTTAGAATTATTTTTACACGATTACAATAATTTCTTTTATGGCAATGCCATGGAACAATACTGCAATTGCCAATAAAAAAGTATTTTTTGGTGCTACCATCTATTGTAAATTTAGCAACACTGTAAAGTTTTAGTGTGAATGTGAGAATTCTGAAAAAAGGGGTATTGTGATACTTATAAAAAAAATAAATAAATAAATTTTATTTATAAGAAAATAGGATAATTATAAATTTGCATAAATGAATTATCTTCATTTTATTAATATGTCTAATTTAAAATTAGTCTTATGAGGCATTACCAGAACTTTCTTCTATCTTTTTATTGTTAACACTTCCTGAGAAATGCAGCATAGCAGCACCACTGGTTTACACCAAAATCTAGTCGGCAACAACATATGTCAGCCTCTTATTGAATTTGAAGTTAGATGAAAATCTGTGCATTAATTTCTGAAATAAATCTATTGGAAAATCTTTTGTAAAATCTTCGTAACAGAACCACATGTTGGTTGATACACACACAAAAAGCTAAACAGAATCGATATTTTATAACGTACAAGCTGATCTGATGTTTGATGAAAATCCATGGATTAGTTCTTGAGATACAGCTATTGGGAAATCATGAAAAATGCTGCATAGCAGTGCCAAATGGAAGGCCAATTTCACTAAAAACTAAAGAAATTTAATCTATATCAGAAACTAATTGAATCTGTAATTTCAGAAAAAATTGTGCATTAGTCCTTGACATAGAGCTATTGCAATAATAACAAAAGATGCAGCATGGCAGCGTCACCTGTTAAGCGATTTGTACCAAAATGTCCTTAACATAACACCGCCATATTATGTTAAAGACTAACTATGAAAATCCATACATTAGTTATGGAGATAGAGCTATTGTGGAATTCATGAATGATGCAGCATAGCTGTGCATCTATTGAGCGATCTATACTAAACAGCTCCAGTTCATATCAAATTCTAACAGAATCTAAAGATTTATGAAATTCTGTACCTTGTATGTCCTTGAAATAGAGCGTCCACAACAATTTTGTCACATACAAGCTTATAGACAGACATTATCTAAAACCCAGTCTAGAAACAGTCTTATAAATAAACAAATTGTAAATTTCAAAAAAGTGTCCCATACTTCCCCAGTAACAGGGAGGTACAGGACAGCAATAGAAAATGTAGGATAAGACACAAATAGTCTAATGTCTCCCCTATACACAATCTAACAAATATTGAACGTTAATCATGTCTGTTGAGTGCTTCTCCACTAACAAGAAGGTTTATATTTCATATATATATTATATATTTCATATATTATATGAAATAGGTTTATATTTCATATATTAGATATATTTCAGATTTATCATACCTGTGCTTCATTATCAAATTTCAGTATTTTCATCACTGGAAGGAAAATAGAGGATAATTATGAATTGGCAGTCAGAGATGACATTAAAAAAATATCAGTTCAATTTATACATACAGTAGACTGCCTCAAATCTGCACATAATTTACAGGTGTAAACAATGAAATATTCAATTCAGATATAATAACAAAATTTCACTTTTTTAGTTTTATATCAATTTCATACATATTTTAATTTGTAATTTTTGTTAATATTATTAAATTCATGTTCTTTCATGAAGGAAGAATAAATTTATTTCTGAAAAAAAAAAAATAACATATTGCTAATATCACTGGTAATTACAATCTTCTTACCAAATATATTTATGAATATCAAGCTTATTTTGTTTTATAAGGCTGGCTAAACCTGAAATAAAACTTACTTTTTTTTATGATATTGATGTGAATTAGTTATGTACTTTTTCGAAGCAAGTTTCATAGAATAATTTAGGAAAAATACTTTTCATGTTTATAACAAATATTTAATCATATATTTTTTATTATTAATTTGATCTTAGATTTTAATGTTTAAATCATCTTAAAAATTGTGTAAATTTCAGTTATTTTAATTATTACTTAGTTTAATATTTTATTATATTGTAAGAATTTGTTATAGTTGCAATTACATTATTAATTACATTCAAATTACACTTAAAAAGATGCAAACAATGTAATCACCAGAAATTTGCGATATTCTAAAATCTGCACAACCTCTGGTTTGAAGCTTTGCGAATTTGAGGGAGTCTACTGTAATTTGAAGCAAATGAACATATTTTCAATGCTATTTTTAATACACTACCTTCTAAAAATATTTGCAATTCGCAATTTACACTCATCTTATTAAAAAGAAAGAATTATACTTGTTCCATTCCTCATTCGTCCCTCTACCTTCTTTTATAAACCAAAATGTGGCTTTTAGTCATAGTTCGAATTATGAATAATATACAGTATAATGCTTCATAAAAAAGGAAACTATTACATTTACACATAAACAAGTCATCAATATATAGAAAGCATAAAAAGTATATTAAGGAAATTTACTTTTGATTCTTGAAATAATATTTTTCTAAAAAGCTTATGCGGAACAGCTACTTTTTTCAACTACTGATTAGGATACCCTTGCATCATGAAATGTGTGATTATTGAAAGGTCAAGAGAGGTACATAAAGAAAAAAATCAACTGTCTCATTCCTCACACTCTTCTCAAATTTATGTGATACAGTATATGTATACCTATTTACGTAATACAGTTAGTAAGTTTACGACCATAAAATCCTAATAGTAAACTAAAATTATTAAGTAACATATAAATCAGGCATGATACTATTTTGAGTAGTTAAGCCTAAATAAAACTGAACTATTTTTAACTAAACTTACTAAATTAAGTCGTACTTAAAGAGCGAATTAAATTGTTAAGTAAATCGGTCTCTTAAAAATGATAATTAACAAACAATCAAAATTATAAATACTCAACACACATTCGATGCCACATACATATCGAGATTTACAAAATCATTATTATAATATTTAAACGGATTATTAGGATATAGTAATCTTACTACGCCTAATAACAAAATGGCGACCAGACGCTTACGAATACACGTTACTGATTTTTTTTTTTTTTTTTTTTACGATAGATGGCAGCATGCAAAAACATTTATCGAAACTTGCTCGATGATGTATCGAAAAGTTACTATTATCGCATCTACGGAGCATTGCATTACTAATGATATAATTTTAGCTACATGTTCATCATCTTTTCCCTCAAAGAAAGTAGATCATGCAGTCTCTTTGCAAGTGCTGCGGCTGGCTCTTTATGTATGTATTTATCCTTTATTTTAATATCTATTCTCTTATTTTTTCTCTGTTTTATTTTAATTAGTATTTCTGACATTGTTCCTGACTTTACATTTGGCATCGGATTTAATCTACTTTCTTAAAAAAAAAAAAAAATCCTATTGTATTGTTTTTTACAGCTATTTATTCTTTTTTTTTTTAAATTCATTATTGTTTTATTTAATTTATATATATATTTAAATTCCATATATTTAACTGGCTTTGGGGGCCCCTTTCTATTTTTCCCTTACCCTCTGTTTGCTTCGACCAACCCAATGCTATGGAGTTTGTATGCAAATTCCACCAATATGCTCAAGATCTACGCATCAAGACAGTTCGACTGATCACCATCGATGGGAAGTAAACGAGAGCATTGAGACTCTCGTAGGAATTCCAGAAGACATCTGCATTGGTTCATTGGTTAGCTACATGTTGTATTGCAGCTTTTATGTGGTTTTTTTTTTACTAATTTTTCTGTTTAAACATTTATATATATGATTTATTTTGTTTTTCTTTTGATTCCTAAGAAAACAGAGAAATATAAAACTTGTAAGAAAGTTACCAGTTATTTTGCAGTTGAGTTAGGCTTATGTATTGCTGGATCAGTTTTTAAGCAACAATCAGTTTGAAGGTAACTTATTTAAAGAAATGCTATTAAATTTATTTATTAGTTTCAATACTGAGTTGTAAAAAATTGAGACCGCTTCTAAAAGTTTTAAAGAACAAATAATTAGTTTAATAAATGTCTTTAACCATGATTATATTTCATCACTAATTTTCATCAGTTTACTTATTAAGTATCTTGTATCCTAATTATAAAAAACTTTCCTTCAGGTTTTATTTTTTATTTTTTTTATTATTATTATTTTTTTTTACACGACTGCATGTGCCGATAGTGAATTTCAGCTCTAACTCCCTCTATGCCTAATTAGCTGACAGGTAAGTTTCATCATATCACCTGAAAAGTTAGGTACTACTCAGTTATCCCGCAGACCAAGTTATACATAGCCAAATTATACATATTGACATAATTTTTATTTTAAATAACGAAAAAACAAATAATTAGTAGAATATTAATAAAAATCACTTAATGACATTTTAAACACATGTAACATATTGAATGTCATTGAATGTGACATTCACGATCATCCATTATTGGCATTTAATCTTACAGTTTGGCAATAATTTTTGGGTCAACGGGATAACCTAGTAGTACCAAAAGTTATTACAAAAGTATCTAAATCTCAATTATTAGTATTTTAAGTTGATATTTTAATTTTCATAGGTACAGCTGATCAATGCTTCTATAATCATTACCTTTTTATCCCAGCAAAGAAATCATGTTATGAGATTTTTTTTCTGCATTTGTGCATGCTGTAGTTTAAATATGTATTTAAGGTACTTCTTGGTTATCCCGTCGACTAATTTTGCCAGTTTATACAAATCGCCAATTTTTTCTCCAAACTATATAAATTGACATAATATTTTTTCCTTTTACTAATGAAAGAACAAAGAAATTAGTAAAAAAATTCATAAAATACTAATAAAAAGATGAATTAAAAATCATTTGATGATGTATCTAATATGTATATCATGTTAAATCTCAAATGAAAGTGACATTTATAACCACTGTTGTTGGCACTTAATCATATAGTTTGGCAGTAGTTTTTTAGTCAGTTGGATAATTAAGTAATACTGTATTTAATGAAAAAGCTTAAGCTGTATATTATGAAGAACTGAATTTTGTTTCCTTTTTTTGGTTCTTATGTATTACTTAATCATGTTATATTTGACTGCATCAAAAATATTAATTATAGTACTCTTTATTTTATTTTATTCATTAATTTTGCTTTCTTCATTTTAATTGCATAGCTAATATTATGTGTGCTACTACTTGATTGTCCTGTTGACTAAAACAGTATTGCAAAACTATAAGATTTAGTACCCAATATCGGATGATGGTAAATGTCCTATTCATGTGACACTAAACAGATGTGTGTGTGCTACATTATCAAAAGATTTATAATTAGATGTTTTATTTGTATTTTTTAATATATCGCTAATTTATCTGTTCTTTTGTTATTTAAAATTACAGTAGATTCCCTCAAAAGACTCGCTCTACTCTCTAAAATCTGCACATAATTTAATGATGTAAACTAAGAAACATTCATTTCAGATGTTGGGGCAAAATTTGACTTTTTTATTTTTATATCAATTTTATGCATATTTTAATTTGTAACTTTCATCAATATTACTGAATTCCTGTGGTTTCATAAAGTAAGAATAAATTTATTTGGGGAAAAAATAAGATATTACTGATATCACTGGTAATCACAATCTTCTAACCAGATATATTTATGCATTAACCAAATTTTTTGGTTATTAAGTCTGGCTAAACCTGAAATAAAATTTCCTTGTTTCATTATTTTAATGTGGATTAATAATGTATTTTTATAAATCAAATTTCATATGAAAAATGCATCTTATCTTTATAATAAATATTTAATGATACATCATTGATTATTAACTTGACCTTTGCTTTTAATATTTTAATCATTTTGAAAATTATCCACATTCTTATTATTTTAGTTTATTACTTATTTTAATATTTTATTATATTGTAAGCCTTCATAATAGTTTTGATTTCATTGTTAATTACATTATAATTACTGTTTAAACAATGTAAACAAAGCAATGACAAGAAATCCATAAAATTATAAAATCTGCAAAACCTCTGGTTCCAAGCTGTGCGAATTTGAAGGAGTCTGCTGTACTGTTTTTTTTTTTTTTTTTTTTCTGCTTCAAGCCTATGTTTAATAATAATTCCTTAATGTTTACATGCATTTTACAGTTGCATGTGTCTCCATTTTTTGACACCATATAAATATCATTCAGTTTCTTGCAATCATCTATTATCATTGATATTTATTGTGAGTCTTAATAAGTTTGATTATTTTATTTACATTTTATTGACTGACAAATACAAACATCCTAAAGGGATATGTTTATTCATGGTTTAATTTAATATCTCTGCAATCATATACATAAACTAGTGTTATTTTTGGTACTTTTTGTTTAGTCAGGTACCAGTGTTAAATATATATGTAATATCTATATATACATGTGTATAAATACATATATAAATATAAGTGTGTACACATAAATATATTTAAATATACATATGCATATATATGCACTATATCACCAAATGTTTTAAAAAATAATTGAGGAATTATCCTGAATCTCCTAATGTGTAATCAGATGTCACACATTTCTGCAAAGATTTTTTTTTCCAAAATCTCATAGTAAACTATCAGTAAATTGAAAAAGAGTGAATATCTTTTGGATAACCTTGGCAAAACTTATGTGTAGCAAAAGCATTCAAGCTGCAGATTATGATTAAGTGACTTATTTTAATAAACTGTGTTCATTTTTATGAGGATAGTGTGTATACTCATAGAGAAATTAAGGTTTTCATAAAAACACTCCCAAATTTTGCCGAGTTTTTTACGTATAATTCACAGAGTTCATAAAATAAAAGATTTTTCTTTTCAGAAAATATGACAAACAACATTGTAAACAATAGCCTGTAATCAGAATTAAAAAATAATAAAAAATAAGCAGGCTAACTTAATAATGTCTCACTGTGCATGTGTGAATGCAACAAAAAATAATATGTATAATGTGTTAGATAAATGTATTGATCAACCTGAAATTCATAGCTTGAAAATTCAAAAAAGTATTGTAGATAGATTTAGCTCAAAATCCATTACTCCCTTAAAGATGAGGGACTTTTTCCAAATATAGTAGTATGTGCAGTAATTGCCAAAACTTGCATGAAGGCTTACTTTGCAGACTGAAATTTATTAGTTTCTGTCTGTCTGTTCTGCAATAACTGGCATAAAAAGCATATGATTTCCTTTAAATTAACTAAGTACGTTCATGTGATATCCAGATTTATCTGCATAGTTTTTTTAGTACTTAAGTATTAGTGCCACTGCAGCAGAAGTTGCGCTAATGCGTCAATAAAGAGCAATCTTGTTGATCGCACACACACCCAGTTATCTTTTGGATTCCTTGTTGCCTCAATGTTTGCTGATTTTTAACGCCATTTTTTTAATAGAGTAGACTCCCTCAAATCTGCACTCCTAAAATCTGCAACTCTCTAAAATCCACACATAATTTACGGATGTAAAAACAATGAAGCATTCAGTTCAGATGTAAGCTCAAAATTTGACTTTTTTAGTTTTATATCAATTTCATATATTTTTTAATTTGTAATTTTTGTTAATATTACTGTATTCATGTTTCTTCATGAAGAAAGAATAATTTATTTCTGAAAAAATCAAGTTATTGCTGATATCATTGTAATCATAATCTTACCAAATATATTTATTTATTAATCAAGCCTTTTTAGTTATTAAGTCTGGCTAAACCTCAAATAAAGCTTCAAAATTTTATGATCCTGATGTGAATGAGAAATGTACCATTATGAGGCAAATATCATTGAATAATTTAGGAGAAACACATTTCATCTTATAATGAATATTTAATTGTACATTATCGATTACTAACTTTGCTTTTAGTATTTTAACCATTTCAAAAGTTATCTAAATTTTTATTATTTTAGTTTGTTACTTATTTTAATGTATCAGTATATTGTAAGTATTCATTATACTTTTGATTTCGTTATTAATTACATTCAAATTACTTTTTTAAAGATATAAACAAAGCAATAACCAGATATCTGCAAAATTCTAAAATCCACAAAACCTCTAGTCCCAAGCTGTGCGGATTTGAGGGAGTCTACTGTACTACGAAAATGCATATTCGGGATTTGCCAAAAACAGAACAAGATGCAATATTAATTTTAATCTATGTTAAACTCTATACAGGCCCATTTTCCACCAAAATCCAATTGACATCTTGTTTTTAAATAAAGTATTTTGATTTTAAATACAGTATAACATCTTTAGTCGAGACATCTATAATCCGGAAACATCTTAATCCTTACACTTTGGTACATTTATATTTAGGATTAGAGATAATAGGTGGCACCATAGGTCTTATGTAAAGAAATTTTATAAAATGGTTAAGAAAATGAAAAATTATATAATAACACAACTTTTTTTTTTTTTTCGATATTAAAACTGTAAGAACTCTCTAAATTACATTTGTAATTAATATAGGTGTCTTTTTAGTTACTAAGTTGTAAAAATTCATGATTGATATTAATTTCAGTTATTTTTCCTTTTCAAAAGGTAAGATGTCGGTAAAATATCACAAAATCAGATTCTTTTTATTGTTATTTTTTTTAAGTATTTAACTTATAACTTACTTTGATATTTATAGTTACTATATATTTGATTTTTTTATATTATTAGCGTTATATATCACATTTTTAAATATGTTATTGTAATTATAAGATTGATTTTTAAATTATAACTGTTGGTCTTAAATTTCTCATTGTATTTTTTTTTTTTTAATTTAGTTTTTCAATATTTTTCATTATTAGTCTATTATTCTAGTGATATGCATTATTTATTAAGTATTCATTAAGCAAAAACCGCAATTTTAAAAAAAAAATGTTCATTTGTTATTTTAAAAATTTACGATAGATGACGACACTGCATAGAATCACGGTTACATTGCATAAAATTTACATAATTAAAAAAAAAATTTCGTTTTTGAGCATTTTCAATTTATTTTTCTCAATGTTTTCAATTATCCAGTTCCTTGGTATTTTCTATTGCCATATTAATAAGATACATTAGTATTATCATTAATCTTCATGCATTTCAGCTAAACAACTTTTGTAATCCAGAATTTTGTGTAATTCGGACTCGTTGTAATCGTGTCGATCCCGGATTAAAGAAGTTATACTGTAATGTGTTTTATTTCATGATTTGTCAGAAAAATTTTAGGTGTAGTTTGCCGGTACTCAAAAACCGCCAAATCTGTAGCTGCGGTGGTGTTAATACGTAAGTACCATTTTTTGTTATGTTTAGTTCATTCGTTTGGAAAATTTTATTTTGCATCCTAATGCTTTCCTATTGCAATTCAAACAGTTTTCATTTGTTGAAAGAAAATGGCTCTTTTGATTATGATTTTTATTACATTTAAATAAGCTATGGATACTGAAATTTCCCAATATGGGTCTAAAATTATTGGTATCTTTTCGGAATTTTGTCTATACATTTGTCAGATTTTTTAAATTATTTTTGTAAATGTTGGTAAATTTTTATGCATGTACATATTCCAATAATATAAAACATTTATTTTAGATTTCTTTTTATTTAAAATATGCAAATTTTGTTATTTCTTTCTTTTTTCATTTGTTGCCTAGCAACAATAACTGGTACTAATGTTATTGTAAACATGCATACTATATGAGTGTAATATTTGAGTAAAAAAAAAAAAAAAAACAGCAAAACAGAATAATTAATTGTTCAAAAATACAGACAAATATGATAAAATTAAAATTAATATGCTTGACATTCAGTTGACATTAAATAGGTCATACAGTTTAGAATTGGAATTGTAAGAGATCATTCAATTTTTTTCAAAGAATTGAAATCTATATTTATTCTAAACATAGAAAGCAATTATGAGTATTAATTTTATGAAACAATATTTCAAATGGTATACTACAATATTCCAACAAGTATATTTACAATTTAAGTCAAATGCTTCCCCCATAAAAATGCACATAGCTTTGTTTTCAAGAAGTTTTTTGTTCTTCCAAGATTTGGGTAGAAATGATGACATTTGGGTGAACTTGCACAAAAATTACTGTTTTGAGTCATTTATTCAAAAAAACTTTCTGAATTAAAATATATGGTTTGAGAAATATAACTTTTTCTCCCTAAAACATTATTTTTATTAATATCGTTGAGAAAAGTTCAAATTGCCATCTGAAGAAAATAATTGAAAAATCTCTTTCTCTACTTTAAATTGAATTAAAAGAGGTATGATGGATTTTTTTTTTTTTTTTTCAGTTTATGTCCCAAAGGAATTTATCTTGATGTTACAGTCTTTAGTAAAGGATATGTATCATAAATTTTTTTTTCCCCTGAAGTGTAAATAATGTATTACGATACTTGGAGGATAGTAATGTATGTGTTCTTTTTGAATTTGTAAATTTCGAAACGCACATACTGCTGAATGGTTGTGATAAATCGACCCCAATTGAAAGGCTGTTTTCCAAGTTTGATGTTCTCCAGAATAAACTATGGAATTCTCTTATCTTAATAAGACACTGGTAGTCAATTTTTTTTAATTTGTAAATAAATTAAAAAAAAAATTACATGATTAAAAAGAAAATTATGCAATTACACTGTTTTAAATCTTGTCCTAGTTTGAACCAAATTTTGGTGCTCAATAGCTGACACTCTAAGATGGTGAAATCTTGAACCAATATCTGGAGCTAATGTTGAAGCATAACTCCAATAGTTGCAACGAGGTTGAGATAGGGAGCCCTAAATGTTGGTGCTAAATTTCACCATCCAATGGTGGTAGCTACTGAGCACCAAAATTTGGTTTTAAATAGAGCAACATTTTTAACACTGTAGAAGTATAATACTAAGTGCAATTTGCAAATACTTTAAAATTTTTTATGTTTTATTCAATATTGTTAAGTGTTATTGTGAAAAAAACCTTTAAATTGTTTTGCTAAATTTATCAGACCCCTGATGGTTAAAACCTGTTTTCCCCCTGGACCTGGTTTAACCCTTAATCGATCAATGGTGATATACTTACCACTTAATTTTTCTTAGAAACGGATTGCCAGTACTGTAATTGGGCGGGAACACTTGGGAGCACCGTTCCAAGAAATATTTGGTTTGTTACTGAAAAAAAAAAAAAAAAAAAATTGTGTACGAGCGCAATTTATTTTTTCTTCAAGCAAAACGCCAATTTTTCCTAATTTTAAGGAGATCCATTTCCACTTATTGAAAAAGGAAACATTTCGACCACTCAGATGCTTTATAGACGTAGTGCTGCCGTCGTTCCTTGAATAATAGGCCTGAGTTTTGATACTATAATGGCCGCTGCCGAAAACAGATTTTTTTAAAAGTAAGCATAGTCTCCTAAGTTCTGACTCAAATTTTTATAAAAGATTTCCTAGACTTTAAAACTCGGAAAATAAAGCGAAAAAAACTTAAAATTTTTGGTACCAAAACTGAAGGGACAGTACTGACTCTGAAATAACTAATTTTTTTTGTCGGCGTTGAGACCTAGTATTCAGAGGGCTGGGGTTCTGAACTGATGTCAGTTGCCCTATTCTTATTGAATAAAAACAATTTGCATTACTATAAAAACTTCAAAATAATAATTATAACTTTTAATTTTTTAAAAAGAGCGTTTTTTGGCTAAATGTTTCAAATTGCCCCTTCGATTAGTAAAAACCCAATAGCATCATTATATATGAAAATTTAAGTACAATATTTTTTTCCAACTACAGCACTGTGGATTGTATACACTGTAATTTTTAGTGCGATAATTTGTATTTATGGCAATCTGACGGAAATAGCACTTTTTATTTAAAGATAAATATATTTGTTGATTTTGGTGCCATTAAACCTTTTCAACATTTTAACCAAAAAAAATTATTTGCCTCATAAAGGGTTAAACAAATTACAACCCTATTTTGGAGAGAATTGATTCACTGTGCTGGTTTGCAAGGCAACTTTTGTAAAAAGAATTCCAAGATGCATAAAATTTAGAGTCAACTTAAAAAAATTGTGAAAAAAATGCATAACTCGAGTGCTTGAATACATAAATGAGTACAAGAAGAAGAGGTGAAAGTGAGTTGGGGTTGAACGTATTGACATCAGAGGGGTAAAAATCTTTTTTGAATATCTTTCGAGAACATGCTAAACAAGTAGGTAAAACTTTAACAGGTGAAAAAGAAAAAATACAAGCTGTCAATGAAATAAATTTTTAGCTTTCATCAGTTGGGATGTGGGAGGGTCTCGATATGAGCTATGGCAGTGTCTACTGTTTTGTATTCACACCTATGCACATGTAGCTGTGAAAAACTTCTCGAGTTTAAAAAAGAATGCATATTGTGATAATTTTATCATTGATTTTGTACTGTTTAAGGAAATGAAAATTGGAAAATCGGCTTCTTAATACAGAGTTAAAATTTAGTGCAGTTTACTTAAAAATGTCTTGTTTATTTTTTTCTTATAGTTTTGAGATTCAGTGGTAGCTAAAACTGTTTTTGCTGAAGTGTTCTTGGTTGAAAACGGTAACAATTATCTTTTTGCTGATGCCTTGAAGAAGTTTCTGTTATCGTCCGAAATCAAGCTTATTCATTTGAGAAAATGTCATCGAATACAGAAGAAAGTTCTTCCTCTAGTCGACAGCACATTGTTCCTCAAAATAGGGATAAAGGAAAACATTCCTCCACTGATACGAGAGAAAAACACTTTGTTTGTGAAATATGTTCCAAAGGATTTTCTCAGAATTGTAATCTGAGAAGGCATCTCTTGACTCATAAAGGTGAAAAACCTTTCGTTTGTGAAGTATGTTTCAAAGGATTTTCTGATAATAGTCATCTAAGAAGACACCTCTCGATTCATAAAGGTGAAAAACCCTTTATTTGTGAAATATGTTCCAAACGGTTTTCTCAGAAAAGTAATCTGAGAAGCCATCTTTTAACTCACACTGGGGAGAAACCTTTCGTTTGTGAAGTATGTTTCAAAGGATTTTCTGAGAGTGGTCATCTAAGAAGACATCTCTTGAAGCATACAGGTGAAAAACCCTTTATTTGTGAAATATGTTCCAGGGGGTTTTCTCAGAAAAGTAATCTGAGAAGCCATCTTTTGACTCACACTGGAGAGAAACCTTACATTTGTGAAGTATGTTCCAAAACATTTACTGGGAATGGTAGTCTGAGAAAACATTATTTGACTCATACAGGAGAAAAACCTTTTGCTTGTGAAATATGTTGCAAAACATTTACTAAAAGTAGTCATCTAAAAAAACATTTTTTTGTTCACAGTCAAAAAAATCTTTTTGTTTGTGAAGTATGTTCCAAAGGATTTTCTGATAATATGTATCTTAGTGCCCATCTTTTGAGGCATACAGCGGAAAAACCTTTTGTTTGTGAAGTATGCCCCAAAGGATTTTCTGTGAAGAGTGAACTAAGAAAACATATCTTGATTCATACAGGTGAAAAACCTTTTGTTTGTGAAATATGTTCCAAAAGATTTTCTCAGAATAGTAGTCTAAGAATCCATCTCTTGAATCATAGAAGTGAAAAACCCTTTGTTTGTGAAGTATGTTCCAAAGGATTTTCTCAGAATGGTAATCTAAGAAGACATCTCTTGACTCATACAGGTGAAAAACCTTTTGTTTGTGAAATATGTCCCAAGGCATTTTCTGTTCGGAGCAATCTAAGAAGACATCTTTCGTCTCATACGAATTAGACTCCTCCTGAAAATCTCCTCTGTTTTTACTATCAAAATTAAGTATGAGCCGTGCATATGTCGTTGCTTTTACTATTACAACATCTCTTGTGTTGTAGCCTGTAGTAATAAAATTAAAATGTTCATTTTTTACACCCTCAAAAAGCGTTGCATGGTATTTTGCGTGTTTGATAATAAGCGAATAATTTCTCATGTTACAATTAACTTATCGTAAATATTTACTATAGTTACTTATGATTTTTTAGGCAGATTTTGTAAGGAATTCTATCTATTGCAGTTGTCTCACATTAACTAAATTTAAATATATGGAAGAGAATATATTTTTCCCATATACTTTTGTAAGAAAGTAATCTATTTTCTTGATTTCTTACTTCTAAAATATCTGTGATATCATCATAATTAATATTGTCATACTACATACAATGAGTTAATCATTAACAGATTCAAAACTGCTATTTTATTCTGGAGGAGTTCTTTTTATTTTTTTTTCTACAGTAGTTTTCTGCTCAGCAATTTCAATTTTGATTTTTACAAAAGAAATTTTAAAATGTGATATTTCCTTTTTCTTCTAAAGACATTGTTGTTACAAACTGCAGCTATGAAAAATGACCCAATCATTACTGAAGATGTGATATTTTGTGAATGTGGATAAACTTGTTATAGTATTATTGTACAATTGTATTGTATTGTATTATTGTACCTATATTACATACATCTGACAACATATTTTGTGCTGTAAATTCAGCTGGTTCATTCAACATTTCAGTTGATTGAAATGGTCTACAAATTACATATTATTAAAAATTTGTCTTGCCATACTATGTTTTCATTGATTGAATACATGCCTGTTAATTTAAAACTTTTAACTCTATTTATTGTTTTGAAAGTCTTTTAAAATGGATTTTCAACAACTTCTACTACAACATAAATTGTGATTGGCTGTCCAGGATGTGATATCATCAATTCATTAGAACAAGACTTGTAGTAGACTCCCTCAAATCTGCACAGCTTGGAACCAGAGGTTGTGTCGATAGATTTTAGAATTTGTGGATATTTGCTCATTGCTTTGTTTACATTTTTTAAACAGCAAATTGAATGTAATTAACAATGCAATTGAAACTATAAAGAAGGCTTACAATATAATAAAATATTAAAATAAGCAATAAATTTAAATAAAAATGTAGATAATTTTTAAAATGATTAAAATATTAAAAGCAAAGGTCAAGTTAATAATCAATAATGTATGATTACATATTCATTATAAAGATGAAATGTATTTCTCCTAAATTATTCACTGAAAATTGCCTTATACATTACTAATTTACATTAAAATAATAAAATAAGGAATTTTTATTTCAGGTTTAGCCAGATGTAATAACTAAAAAACTTGATTATACTTTAATATATTGGGTAAGAAGATTGTGATTACCAGTATTATCAGCAACATCTTAAACTTTTTCAAAAATAAATTTACTCTTGCTTCCTGAAAAAACATGAAAACAGTATTATTAACAGAAATTATAAATTAAAATATATATGGGACTTATATAAAACTTTAAAAGTCAAATTTTGTCCCTATATCTGAACTGAATGTTTCATTGTTTACTTGTGATGATGTGCAGATTTTAGAGAGTTGTGGATTTTAGGGTGGTAGATTTGAAGGAGTCTACTGTATAATTTTTTTTTTCTTTTATGGCTTTTTGACTAAAAGCAGGGATGTAGTAGAGAAGATATGTATATGTACTGTGATATATTATTTTTTCAATCTGTATATTCCATGTTCCTCAAATAAAGCTATATCATTCATTTTCCATTTATAGTACATAAACTAATTTTTTTATTTACAACTAGACCGATGCACTAACAAGAGTTCAAGTATTTATACTTAAAAAATAAAACTTAATGAAAAACAGAAAATTCCTTATGTCATTTACCATTATATATATATATATATATATATATAAAAAAAAAAAAGAAATATCAAAATAAATATATTTAAAATATATTTAAATATATTTAAAATATCAAAATAAAAGAAATAATAGAAATTTAAAAAAAATGATTAGAAATTTCTATAACATATTAAAAAAGGAAAAACTATGATAATTGTTAAACAATATTGACAGATTGTTAATGGCTTAGGTAATTGTTTAAACAAAGCTGTTGAAACTTATTTTTATTGTATATTTGAAATTTGATTAATAATTAAAAATTCATTTAATAAAAGAATTTGTTTTAAAAATGCTATAACAAGGATACAGAGATATTTTTTCATTTCTTTTGTTTTTAATTATTTAAATAGTACCTTAACATAACTAGGGATAAGAAATTTTCAATAAATGTATTTTTGTAGTAACATTTCAATACATGTTACCTATAAAATTACAAAAGGTACACAACAGAAGATGGTTTATCTATCTGAATAAAAGAATTCATCATTGTGTTTGACTGTGTGTGTGCGATAGCTAGCAAAATCTACGGCACCTAGGAGGCTCAATTTTTTTGGGAAGATAGACCAAGATCTCTCCTAATGTATCTGAATCTCAGAATTAAAATTTTTTTTTATTAATTTTTGAGATATTAATTATGTAGTACAATTCACTCTCATAAAAAATCAATTATTTGATGCTTGGGTAATAAAGAAGCTTGTACATGTGCACAGACATATTTACTCTCCAAAACAAGGGAAGAAACATAGTCCACATTTATTTCTATTTCTTGATCATTTTGTTTAACTTGAAATCAACCAAACCACTTGGCACAGATAAACTTGAAAAAATATTTTGAAAGATCGTACTTTTAGGCTCCAAATGCAATTCGAACAATTAAAAAAATGTTGCAGTTAACAGTTTGAAAAAAAAAATTCAAAAAGTTATCATTTTTCTGAAAAACATTTTTCTCCCTTATATCAACACCCTTCCAAGGTGAAATTTTAAAGATATACACAAACCAGAAATATGCTTTTAAAGCTAAAACTTTTTTTTTTAATTGATCATGTAATGGATTTTTAAAAATATGTATTTTAATTCTTTCAAATGCACTGGCAAATGGTCACTTTGTGAGTCAAAGACAGGCTATATTTAATACACTTAAAGTACATAATCTAAATGTATATATTTCAGCACAATATTTTAAAAGCATCTTAGTAGACCAGATTTACACCCCTTACAAAAGTTCGTAAAGGTAGAATTACTTTTTACAAAATAAAATGTATGAAAATTTTGATTAAATCAATAGAAAAACAAATTGTTTCATTGCGATTTTGCCCCTCCAGGGTGCAATTTCATGGGTACCAACAAACCAAAAGTATACAGTAGACTCCCTCAAATCCGCACAACTTGGGACCAGAGGTTTTGCGGATTTCTGGTCATTGCTTTGTTTAAATTTTTTTAAAAGTAATTTGAATGTAATTAATAATGAAATCAAAAGTATAACGAATGCTTACAATATGCTAAAATATTAAAATAAGTAATAAACTAAAATAATAAAAATTTAGATAGTTTTTAAAATGATAAAAATACTAAAAGCAAAGGTCAAATTAATAATCAATAATGTACAATTAAATATTCATTATAGAGATGAAATGTGTTTTTCCTAAATTATTCAATGAAACTTGCCTCATAAAGGTACATTACTAATTCACATCAAGATCATAAAATAATGAAGTTTTATTTCAAGTTTAGTCAGATTTAATAACTAAAAAAGCTTGATTAATACATATATTTGGTAAGATTGTAATTACCAATGAAATCAGCAATATCTTTATTTTTTCAGAAATAAGTTATTCTTTCTTCATGAAAAAACATGAATTCAATAACCTTAACAAAAATTACAAATGAAAAAATATATGGAATTGATATAAAACTAAAAAACTCGAATTTTGCACCTACATCTGAACTGAATGTTTCATTGTTTACATCCTTAAAATATGTGAGAATTTTAGAGAGTTGCGGATTTTAGGAGTGCAGATTTGAGGGAGTCTACTGTATTCTTAAAGTTAAAAGTTTCTTATAATCTATGGTGCAATCATTTTTTAAAAATATGAGTATTAACTCTTTCAAATGCAAATCACTTCATGGCTCATAATGACTATATTTTTTCTACACTGAATAACTAAATGTTCGTATTTTAATGCAATTTTTATTAAAGCACTTCAATAAACCAGATTTACACCTTATACAAAATTTTTAAACATTTGTGTAGATGGAAATATTTTTTTTTTACAAAATAAAATGTTTTCCATCAAAGTGTAATTCTCTTTTGGACTCGAGACTTCAAATATAGACTCAAAAAATCAAATTATGCAGAAAATAAAATATCAAACAGCGTATGCTTTCAATTCTATATCTTTTCATAATTTTTCCATTTAAAAATATAAATTCTGACAAAATGGGCATAAAGATATAAAATCATCAAATTTTAGGTTTATTTATAGGTCATTTGGAAAACAGATAACAAGTTTGGAAACTGAATAATATCATGGGCCTAGACAATGCCGAGTATTTCAGCTAATTAAGAAATAAAACTTATTGTTATGGTCACATTGCAGCAATTTTATAAACATTATATATGGCCATATGTATATATGAGTAAAAATACATAAAAAATTGATATACAGTAGACTCCCTCAAATCCGCACTCCTAAAATCTGCAACTCTCTAAAATCCACACATAATTTGTGGATGTAAACAATAAAACACTCAGTTCAAATGTAGTTACAAAATTTGATTTTTTTTTAGTTTTATATCAATTCCATATATATTTTTAATTTGTAATTTTTGTTAAGGTTATTGAATTCATATAGTTGCATGAAGAAAGAATAATTTATTTCTGAAAAAAACCAAGATATTGCTCATATCATTGGTAATCACAATTTTACCAAACATATTTATGTATTAATCAATTTTTTTTAGTTATGAAGTCTGGCTAAACCTGAAATAAAGCTTCATTATTTTATGATCCTGATGTGAATTAGTAATGTACCTTTATGAGGCAAATTCCATTGAATAATTTAGAAAAAACACATTTCATCTTTATAATGAATATTTAATTGTACATTATTGATTATTAACTTGACCTTTGCTTTTAGTATTTAAAGCATTTTAAAAATTATCTAAATTTTTGTAATTTTAGTTTATTACTAGTTTTAATATTTTAGTACATTGTAAGCATTTGTTGTACTTTTGATTTGATTATTAATTACATTCAAATTACTTTAAAAAATATATAAACAAAGCAATAACCAGAAATCCGCAAAATTCTAAAATCTGCACAACCTCTAGTCCCTAGCTGTGCGGATTTGAGGGAGTCTACTGTAGTTTCAATAACCTGCAATTTTAGAAAAAAACACTCATTTTCATTAATAAATTTATTCAATGCTAGTAAATTGATTGATGTAATTGAACAAACTGCTTCTAATTTTCTTTCTTTTTTTTATCATTTTTAATATCAGTTGAGGATGTATGACATGCAATACTTCAATGAATGTGACATGCTTATGGATTATTGGCCTTAAAATGCATTTTTTGTTGACAGATTTCATTTACTGTAATTGTTCAGCAGAAAGTAAATAGGTATATCTTATCTTTTTACCAAATCTGGCATTATTGGTTCTATAACAAATATGTCTGCGGTGACGAATTCACTGGCACATAGTATATGTATTAGTTGTAACACATTGAAAGAAATATTTTATTTTTTCAGGCAAAGAAAAATGTCCACATCAGACGCAACGTCACCGCTGTCTAATCGACAGTTGATTTCCGACAAAGAAGTTGCCATCTCGCTAGAAAGATTATTAGACTCTGTTGTTGTGGATGTGATGGCAGAAAGGTCTGCTCTTCAACCTCAACAGGTGTAGTAAAAATTATACAATATAAAAAAATATATCATTCTTTATTTTCTTTTATCTATGTAATGCTGGTATGCATTTTAACTCAATTAATCTTTTCTTAACTTTTGAAGCTGTACCTATATAATTCTTTAAGTAAAAAGGATGTAAACTATATAAAGTTTTTTGTATCCTTATTTCATCTTACTGTAAGGTGTTCTATTAAAATATATGCACTGTGTGTGAGTCTGTGTATACATAAAACAATCGTTAAAAACAAAAAATTTAATTTATAATTTTTTAAAGGTATTATATTAAAATATGTACATTGTTTATATAAAACAATTTTTAAAAACAAAAACTTCAATTTATAATTACTTAAAGGTGTTATATTAAAATATATACATTGTGTGTAACAATATGCATATTTCAGTAAAACTCTAAGTAATTCTAAAAGAAAATTTTTGTTTTTAATGAAATAATTTATATGACTTATAAAATTTCTAAAACAATAAAATTAAATTTTGTACAAATTATTTATAAATAAAAAATAAAACTGTAGAATGAATTTTTGTTTTGCTATTAGATACTTTTTTAAAATTTTTATGTTTGCCTTACATTGAAAAGAGATTAATGAGTGTAGAATGATGATTTCAATAATCTGTATTGATAATTAACTAAACAAAACTCTTTGTTAAAACTGTTGTTAGCTTTCGTTTTTTCAAAACTCTTTGGCTTACAAGACCCATGAAGGATTTGTGTTGACAGTTCCCCATGGCTCCCAGAAGCTATACAGCACATATCTTGGTAAGATAGTCAGCCTAAAGCAGACCCAAGTGCTTAGTCTCCAAACAAGCTTAGTACTCATTTTATAGACACCAAAGGAAATAAAGACTGTGTGAACATCGCCCTGCCAAGAGTAAAATTCTGGACCTATAGCATAACGACTGTGGCATTGGGCTTAATCTATATTAATAACTTTTAATTAAGCAGTTCTGTCAGTATGCAGTGATTAGCTTTTATTTTGCTTTTTACTTTCCTTTAATTTAATTCAATTTTTTTTATGTAGTGTTAGATAAATAAAAAAAAATATGAAATTTGTAAAAAAGGTTTTATTATGATATAGTGCACTTTTGTTGAAATGAGTTATGTTTCCAGTCATCATCAAAATTAACCTTTCAGCTCAAATATATGGCCAAAATTACAGAATTGGTGAGTTTTATATTATTCTGTATGCATTTTAATATGTAATTCTATATAATATGACAAAATTTATGGTTTATAAAGAAAGTATAAATTTATTTTAAAATAAAAATCAAAATCCTGTTGATATCACTTGTAATTCCACTATATTTACTTAATGTATTTATATATTAAATAAGCTATTTTTATTAATAAGACTGGCTAAGCTTGAAATAAAATTTCCTTATTTTATTGTTTTGATGTACATTAATAGAATATCTTTATGAAAAAAGGTCCTGTGAATATTTTAAAGAACATATATTTCATCTTTATTATGCATATTTAATCATACATTTATTATATACAGTATAACATATTTAATCTGGACTTTTCAGAGCCCCACCAGTAGCTGAGAGGTTCTGACCTCTCAACTGGTAGACTGCAGGTGCTAGATTCGAACCCAGTTGTGGCCGTTGGCCTAACCGTTCAGAGTTTTCGTAGTTTTCTTCGAACCTTGTGTAAATACGGGTTAGGTTCCCTTAGAAAGACCCCCTACAAAGGACACTCACCCCCTGGGCCTATATCCCTCGAGCAGATAATTGGCCGACACGAAATAAACCAAACCAGACATTTCAGTACGTTTATTTGCTTTTATTTTGAATTAAAGATAACAGATGGCGCCATAGCACGTATATAAATGAATTTCAGAAAATGGTTAAGAAAAATGAAAAAACTAAATAACACTACTTATTTTGAATTTTAAATTTGTAAGAACTTTCTAAATTACATGTGAAATTAATATAGATGTCTTTTTTTATATTGAATTGTAAAAATTCATGATTAATAGTATTTCATAATTTTTCTTTTTCCTGAGATTATAAGATACAGCAAAAACATCACAAAATCAGATTTTTTTAAAAATTATTATTTCTTTTATTTAACTTGTGACTTACTTTGTCAATTGTTGTTGATATATATATATATTTAAGATTAGCCTTATCTATGACAGTTTTAAATATAATAATGCAATTATAAAGTTGTTTTTTAAATCATAATTGTAAATCTTAAATTTCTCAGTATATATATCCTATATACAGTAGACTCCCTCAAATCCGCACAGCTTGGGACCAGAGGTTTTGCGGATTTTAGAATTTTGCAGATTTCTGGTCATTGCTTTGTTTACATTTAAAAAAATAATAATTTGAATGTAATTAATAATGAAATTAAAAGTATAATGAATGCATACAATATACTAAAATATTAAAACAAATAATAAACTAAAATAATAAAAATTTAAATATTTTTTAAATGATTAAAATACTAAAAGGAAAGATAAAGTTAATAATCAATAATGTACAATAAATATTCATTATAAAAGAGGAAATGTGTTTTTCCTAAATTATTCAATGAAACTTGTCTCATAGAGATACATTACTAATTCACATCAGGATCATAAAATAATGAAATTTTATTTCAAGTTTAGCCAGACTTAATAACTAAAAAAGTTTGATTAGTACATAAATATACTTGGTAAGATTGTGATTACCAATGATATTAGCAATATCTTTATTTTTTCAGAAATAAATTATTCTTTCTTAATGAAAAAACATGAATTCAATAACATTAACAAAAATTATAAATTAAAAAATTTATGGAATTGATATAAAACTGAAAAGATCAATTTTTGCACCTACATCTGAACTGAAAGTTTCATTGTTTACATCCGTAAATTATGTGCGGATTTTGGAGAGTTGTGGATTTTAGGAGTGCGGATTTGAGGGAGTCTACTGTATATGTTTTAATTTATTTTTTATGACAAGTTTGTTATTCTTGTAATTTGCATTATTTATTAAGTATTCATAAATCAGAAATTACAATTAAAAAAAAAATTTCATTTGTTGTTTGCAGAATTTTTAACAGATGGCAACACTGCATAAAATATACATAATTATTTTTAAAACATTTGTTTTTGAGCTTTTTGAATATGTATTTCTCATATTTTTTTTAATCATCAAGTTCCTTGCATTTTCGCATAACCATATTAATAGGGGATATTAGTATTATCATTTATCTACATGCATTTTAGTTATAAAATTTCTGAAATCTGGAATTTTCCACAATCCAAATTCGCTGTAATCGCGACGATTCCAGATTAAAGTAGTTATACTGTACTTGACTTTAACTTTTCATAATATAATCATTTTGAAAACAACCTTACTATGTATCATTTTATTTTATTACTTTACTTAACTGTTTTACTATAATGTAAGCATTTATTATAATTTTGACATAATTTTTCCATTCCAATTGCCATTTAAGAAAGTTAGAGGGATCTCAAGAAACTGTAAAGGGGGAGGGGAACAAAGGATATTTTTTTTTCTCTTTCCCTCTTTGATGCAGAAAGATAAATTAGTGCATATTTACTCTGTAGGTATTATGTTTCTTATTAAACTGTTATAATAAATTCATTTTATGTTAAGAAAAGAATAGGATTATGAAAAATTCAAGTGTATAATTAGTGTAAAATTAAACATCCTGTTAGCTTCATATGTGCAAATAGGATGAACAAGTGTTGAAATATGGGTCATTCCACATGAAATGAGCAAATCAGGTGTGGCTGCACATGTCATAGATTTTATTGAAAATTATCACATAAGTAGATCACAATCATTTTCGAGAAAACACAAAGTAATAGATTTCAGACTTGTTTATTTCAGTACAAAAATTTACATTAAAGTTGATACGAAATTGAGGTCTTGTGTACATGCTTGAACTTTCAAGTTTGATTATTAGCCTTACGAAAGGAAAGACTGTAATAAAAATTATTTACACTTAAAAATGAACTATAAGTAACAGATTAGCGTAATTTAGTAATTGTGTTTTTATTTCATAATTTAAAAATAAATAAATAATTTTAAAAAATGTGGAAAAAATGAAATATTTCAGTTATTTGTTTTAAAATGAAGGACATTTTTTCCAGATTCAAAATTTTTTGGCGTTATAGCTAATTGAATATATTTAATGCATCTAAATTTAAATTCTTGCCTTTTTTTATTTCTTAATGAGAAAAAAAAAATAAACAGTGAAAACTGTTGATTAAAAATTCAATATTTTTATCGTTTTTTTTGGACACGAATAAGAGCTTTCAAAAGCTTTAAACTGTTTGATATTACGGATAAAAGAGTATATTTTAAATATACAAAATTTTATTCTTGCTTTCTGTTTATTTTTGCTTCAAGAATATTTTTAATTTGAATAGGAAAAAAATGATTATCTTGAATAAATAAATGTATTTTAATCTTAAATTCAAGTAGCAAAAGTAGATGGCAGAACTTATCTTTTTTTTTCAACAACAAACTTGCAAAAAGTGCGTGATTTCAAAGAAAGATTGTCCTTAGAATGGCTCGAATACTAGTTTTTTGAACCCATTTTTGTTATGTTAGGAATCAAAAAGGCAGTTTTGAAACTTTTTAAGTGTATCATGGACTTATTGATTTTTATATTTGTGCAATAATGTTGATGTTGGAGCTTTCTTTTAATTATTTTTTTTGAGGTTACCTAAGAAGAATAATTCTGATTTTATCATTTTTTTTAAAAGTTTGTAAGTTTTTTTAAAGATGAAGGAAATAAATAACAACTTTGAAACTTGGAGAATTCGATCTTCATATATAATACTACATCTTGCATCAATTTCACAGATGTTTTTTAAATCCTTTAATTTTTATAGCATTTCAAATTTTTTAAAAATGTACAAAATTTCAATATTTACAACCAATTTATGATTAATCATGGTATTACCAGATTATTATTACTCAATAAATATAAAGATTGATTACCAGATATTTCAATATTATAAAAAAAAAAACTTCATTTTTGTTAAATAGTTTTCAAAATACAGGACTTCAAACTTGCAACTTTCGACGATTATCTGCAAGCCATTCTATATCACAAGTTTTTTAAATGTCCAAAACAGATAAAATAACACTGATAAACAAATTTTAACGAATTTTCGATTTCTCTATATATGTTGGGTGTTTCGTATAGATTTCAAGCTGCTGAAAAAGAATATGTTTGTAAAAATTTTCTACCACCTTCCATTTTTGAGAAATTTCATTTATACGTTTTGGAGTATGTAGGCATTGTATTGTCATTATAAATATATTATATTATTCTCTTTCATGTATTTGATTCACATAAACATTCCTTTTTCTTATACATCGATAGAAGATACAGCAAGAGAGTAGAAACAGATGTCCCCCTAATAAATTTTATGTTAGCGACCTTGAACAGACAGCTCTAGCCACCCCCACAGTATTTGACTTTAACGCAAATCACTGACAGTGGAAACTTATCTTTCGGGGCAACTATACTACTATTTCTTTGTTCTATAAGACTTTTTAATTGAATTTTGTTTATAATTATCATATCTTCCTCTACAATATGTAAAACATGTCTAGAGGATGCGTTAATGAACCCAATTCCTTTTGCTGTGTGTGCGAGGAGCTAACAGCATCGATGTGCCTATCATATGTACTTTGGATATAAAGTAGTTGAACGAGATAAGAAATAAGCACCTCGTTCTTGTTATACACAATGTGCTACTAACCTCCGGACATGGATGAAAGGTACAAAAAAGTGTATGTCCTTTGCTATACCCATGATGTGAACCGTGCCGAAGGATCAAATAACTTACTGCTACTAATGTATTACAAAAATTAAAGGATTCTTTGCAAGAAGTAAACATAAAATTAAGTACACGAACTTAGATTCAGCAATGTGACCAGCATTACATAATGATGATTTAAAAATAGCAAAACCGCCAGAGAATTTCACATATGATGATGTAGCAGTAGAAATGGAAATCGGTGAAACTGAAACTTCCTCGGCATCTGATGTGGACTAATCTCCTGGCATAAATGAAGAACCATACCTAAACTCAAAAAGAATTAAATGATTTTGTGAGAGATTTAAATTTATCAAAGAAAAACTCAGAATTACTTGATCAAGATTGCAAGGTTGGAATCTCCTGAAAAACTATACAAAGATATCTATTTATCGAGATTGATATAAGAAATATTCAACATTTTTTAAAAGAAAAGATGATTTACGCTATTGTAATGATATAAGTGGCTTAATGTCTGCTTTAAATTGACAATATAACTCGGAACAATGACCTATAAGAGAGCACCCACAGATAAGACATTTACAGCTACATAAAGTATGAAATTTCTTATTAATATCATTTCTTTTTACAAAAAATCTGTATTTTTCTGGAACTTTATAAACAATGCATACTTTCAGTGTTTTAAATATTAATTTTAAGCTTTATAAATGTTTATTTAAAAGTTTGTCATTACTAAAATACCAAATGATAAATTTCATAAGGTGTATGTGTTGAATAAATACTACAAAATTGAGATTTTCAGGATTTTCAATTTTTTAAAAATCTGTGGGTGATGGAAATTTTTTAATGGCATATTCTTTCACAACACCACCTAAAATATAAAAATCACCACATACTTAGTTAGAAACAGAAATCTTGTTTATCAGTGTAATTTATGTTTCATTAAAGTATTGTGCAGAACTACATTTGAATATGAAATGAACTCGTATCTCAAATTTTATTAAAATTGGCTCCTATGCAGCCATGGTTTTTTTTCATTTTTGCTCACTTTACATGGAATGACAGATACATATTTTACTTATAAATTAGTATTCTTACAAAACTGTGAAAGGGCCTCAAAACTAAATTAGATTTTTGAATAGAATTTCATTTGGATTTTTGGAACATAAATTCCTTTAGTGACCTTGGAATCTTTATCAGGGGAGGCTCAAAATGTTTTAGGAGGGGTGAGCTGAGCCGCCCCTTAGTAGCTGTGTGTACAGTGGGAATCATAAAGAATGGATAAGTGTTCAATGCTTATCCACAGAAATTCGACCACAGTGACATCAGCTGCCTTGTTGGAGACAAAGCAAACATTTAATTTTTTGTAGTTTGTCTGTTACTCTTCCCATAATTTGTAACGATGCTTTTCAGTTATTACATATATATAAATATATACAGGGTGTCCCAAAAGGTTGTTTACAAACTTAACATGTTGGTCTATCATATCATGATGAACAATATTAAATAGGAAACTAAGGGTCCCAAACGTCTTCCAAAGGAGATATGCGCCATTAAAGTTTAGGGTCCAAAAATTCAAATGATTATAAAAAACAGAAAAATTGGTCGATTCGTTTGCGGTTTTCACTAAAACTATTCTCTATGTCAGTATTTTCTTGAAAATAAATTATAAAGATAAATTTTAAAAAATGTCGATAGAGGGCGCTTTAGACTTTGGAGTAACGATAAACTAGTTTTTACCATTATTTTTTGCATCTTATTGAATTTTTTTAGAAGCTTAGCCATAAACTTAAATTTTGAGCTCAAAATCTAAATCGTTGGAAGTGGTTAAGTAGCGCAAACTGAATTGCGGGGGGAGGTTCAAATTTCAAATGATTATAAAAAACGGAAAAATTGGTCAATTGATTTGCGATTTTCACTAAAATTATTCTTTATGTCAGTATTATCTTGAAAATAATTTATAAAGATAAAATTCAAAAAATGCCGATAGAGGGCGCTTTAGACTTTGGAGTAACGTACAATTATTTTTTCCGTTATTTCTTGCATCTCATAAAATTTTTTTAGAAGCTTAGACATAAACTTAAATTTTGAGATAAAAATCTGAATCGTTGGGAGTGGTTAAGTAGCGCAAACTGAACTGTGTTCAATGTGGGTGGGGAGGTTCAAATTTCAAATGATTATAAAAAACGAAAAAATTGGTCGGTTTTCCCTAAAACTATTCTTTATATCAATATTTTCTTGAAAATAAATTTTACAGATATCTTTCAAAAAATTCCGTCAGAGGGCGCCTTAAACTTTATAGTACCCAACAACTATTTTTAACCGTTATTTTTTGTGTCTAATAAAATGCTTGTAAAAGTTCAAACTTAAATTTTTTGCTCAAATTCTGCATCGTTGTGAGTAATTAAGCGGTCAAAAATTGAACTGCGTTCGAGGGGTGGGGAAGGTAACATTTCAATTCCTGAACACAGTTCAGTTTGCGCTTCTTAACCCTTGCGCCCTCCTATCGATTTAGATTTTGAGCACAAAATTTAAGTTAATAAAATAAGTTAATTAATTTAATTTAATTTACTTTTGCAAGCATTTAATTAGAGTTAAAAGGAAAAAAAAAAGGTTAAAAATAATTGTTGGTTATTCTAAAGTTTAAGGCGCCCTCTAACGGATTTTTAAAATTTATCTTAAAAATGTATTTTCAAGGAAATGTTGACATAAAGAATAATTTTAGCGAAAACCGATCAATTTTTCCGTTTATTATAATCATTTGAAATTTGAACCTCCCCACCCGCATTGAACACTGTTCAATTTGCGCTACTTTACCACTCCCAACGATCCAGATTTTCATCTCAAAATTTAAGTTTATGTCTAAGCTTCTAAAAAAAATTTATGAGATGCAAAAAATAACGGAAAAATAGTGGTACATTACTCCAAAGTCTAAAGCGCCCTCTATCGGCATTTTTTGAATTTTATCTTTATAAATTATTTTCAAGATAATACTGACATAAAGAATAATTTTAGTGAAAATCGCAAATCAATCGACCAATTTTTCCGTTTTTTATAATTATTTGAAATTTGAGCCTCCCTCCGCAATTCAGTTTGCGCTACTTAACCATTTCCAACGATTTAGATTTTGAGCTCAAAATTTAAGTTTATGTCTCAGCTTCTAAAAAAATTTAATAAGATGCAAAAAATAATGGTAAAAACTAGTTGTTCGTTACTCCAAAGTCTAAAGTGCCCTCTATCGGCATTTTTTGAAATTTATTTTTATAATTTATTTTCAAGACAATACTGACATAAAGAAGGTGCTACTTTGATACCCCCCCCAAAAATTACGCGCCAAATCTGGCACTCCCTACGCACTTTTCCTACGGACCTGTTAGGTTTGCTGTTACTCAGCTTCATTCCTTCATTTGTATTTTTTATGTATTCATTGTATTTTTTAGGTATTCCTTTTTTGTATTTAACGATTAAGTAATTTTTGTTTATTAATTATTTGTATTCAGCGAGAATTCATCTTGGCGAGAAAAAGCGTTAGAAACGGGTATTTTGCTTGGCGAGAAAAAAAGACGCCAAATTTACGATTTGGGGGGGGGGTATATCAAAGTAGTTCCATAAAGAATAGTTTAAGTGAAAACCGCAAACGAATCGACCAATTTTTCTGTTTTTTATAATCATTTGAATTTTTGGACTTTAATGGCGCATATCTCCTTCGGAAGACGTTTGGGACCCTTAGTTTCCTATTTAATATTGTTCATCATGATATGGAAGACCAGCATGTTAAGTTTGTAAACGACCTTTTGGGACACCCTGTATATGTATATTAGTTAATATGTTTGTATCTGGAATTTCTTATTTATGACCATAATTTTTTCAAATCTCGTTTATACAGTCTTTTTTAAATAAATATATATTTTTATGATGACTTTTATAATATTTATAACATGGACTGAAATTAACATAAAAATGTTAATGAAACAAAGTTCACCATTTTAAAAGTAGATAAATATTTTTTTAATAGTAGACATGTTTTCTTTAGAAACTATTATTATTATTATTTATTATTATTATTGATTATATTTGGAGTTTTAGCAGCTGATTCCATCCTGATGATTTTTCAGTTATTTAAAGCGTAAGAAGTGTTTAAAATGTTATCAAGATTCATTCTAAATATTGTCCCTAAAAACAGTTATTGTAATAATTGTGTCTGTTCTTTCTGATTATATTAAAAATAAAACATTAAACTTTAGCTGAAAATATGAGGGGGGAATCTTAAAATATGTTTTCCATAGCATCTATAGACAGAGGTGTGTATGAAAGTCAACAATATAATGAGACATGAAAGATGCAACACAACTTTATTTGTCAACATAAGTACCTAGCATGCTGAGATATCTGTCATACTGCTTGATAAGCTCCAAAAAGCCCTTTTGCAAAACATCGGAACTTTGCATAAGGACAAGCCGTTAAACACTTCTTCTATTTGTAAATCCCGTAGTTTTTCCCCTGAAGCCTTTTTTAAGCTTATCAAGTAGTATGACAAATTGTCACCTGAGAATAAAAAGAATCTATGTGCGTTTTTGAAAAAAATGGCTTACCAATATAGAAAGGTTCTATTTGTATCCATGTAGGCATTTTTGCATCAAAATTATGTGATATATAATTTACATATGCTATAACGATTATGTTATGACATTATTTTAATCCAGAAATGCCTTTCTAGTTACAAATAGAACATTTCTATTTTGATAAGTCAATTTTTTTAAAAACACAGATAGAAACTTATTATTCTCAGGTGATGAAGTATCTCGATGTACTAGGTAATTATGTAGAAAAGTAAAGATATGTCTTATCTTTAATGTCTCATTCTAATTTTTGACTTTCATACACAACTCTGACTGTAGGCGACAGGGGAAACTTATTTTCAGACCCCCACCCCTTGTAAGATTAGCATAAATTTTATTAAACTTTCTACTAATAAAATGCCATAGCACCTTCCCTTAAAATTATTAAGTAATTCTTTTAAATATACTATTTCTATAATTTGTATGAAATATAATAATTTATTTTGTCTAGATTACTGAAAATAGTTAAATAACATGTCAAAAATTAGATTTTTGATTTCATCTTTTAAATGTATCTATAAACACACTTTCCACATTTTTTTTCCAAGTTTCACATTTATGTCACTAATTAATTTCTGATGAGTATTTCTGACAAACAATTTGTTTCAGGTGAGAATTTTTCAAAACTAAGGTGGGGGTAGATACATAAATTTAAAGAATGTAATTTGTTATGAATTACACTACTTCAAAATTTATCTTGGGCAATCTAGACTTGTTCTGTAGAAACACTGTCTTTTCTTTCCTTCGCTTCTTTGCCATATAAAAAACTGAAATAACACTATTTATCATTGACATTACATCATTTACTATTTTTTATCTGCCAGAATATTAATATATTCTTTTTCTTTCAAATAGTTAACTGTAGTTAAAGGTCACATACATCTTTTAAATGTCAAATTATACATGTCACGTACTTTAATTCGCTTCAGAAACTGACTCCTTTATCTCAATATCAATTAATTGAAGTAACAAAATCAAATATATATTGACTATATCATAGATCAAAGAAGATTTCTGCAACTTTTTTTTAAACCTTTTAAGTGGCTTGCTTAATATTATTATGCTATCCTAATTTTAACCATTGTAAAAGGGTTAATTTTCATTGTTAATCTAATCTTGCAGTTAACAAATATGCATTCATGTATCTATATTTCATTCATATTTTTATTTCTAGATTAATGAGTCAAATGATGATTGTTTGGGCATTAATTCCCTACCTAATGAAATTATCCTCGAAGTTTTTCGTTATTTAACACAGAACAAACTGGCTCAGATTGCACGGTATGTAAAGTTTGATTATCAATTTCTTATTTAAATATCAGACATAGGACAAATATTCAGTGTTCCTCTGTGTTATTTGTTTACTTTAAAAAAAAAGGTGCATTTAAAAAAAATCTTGAAAATTGAGATGAACAAACAATATTTTCGGAACAAACAAGATTGTCTGGAAACAACAGCCGAACTATTTTATTATCTTAAATACGGAAAGGTTTAATTCCCGTAACAGTCTGCACGCGGTAAAGATCAAGCTTAAAAATGATTTTAAAAGTGAGTAAATTACGTAATTATTTTTTTTAACAAATTGTATATAAAAAGAGCATCTTTCTCTCCTCACTTATTTGATGGTGTAGAATTTGAAAATCTGCAATATTTATAAATTTACAAAGTTGCAGTAAAAGTTTAAGCGAATCGTCTGGGGATTACCAGCATCAAAATGTTTCCAGAAAATATGTAGAGACGAAATTAGGAAACGTTCCTCAAACCCAGGATACAAGCGCCGCCTGTTGATAGATCACATTTCAAAACTCAATCAGCATCTACTTATGTTAAGATCTAATACAGGACGCAAAATTTCCACTCGCCAGCTCGCCATTGGCTAGTAAATATTTAAGGTTGGCAAGTAAGTTTCGTCTGTTAAAATGTTGTGCTTCAAATCAAACTATGCACAGCAAGATGCAGAAGTATTTCAAAATGAAGCGATGGTATTTATTTTCCAAAAGAAGTCAAAATGCTCCATTGCCTATTTCTTATTTCTTCGTCTTTCCTACGGAGGAATGAAATTCCCCTTTCTGCATTCATATGTTAAAAGAAAGAGAAGATATTCTAGGAGAAGAAATTCTTAAACTGAGTGCGATTCATTCTATTAGATGGTTATCCAGCAAAGAAAGTGCAGTAAAAGCTTTCTTGCAATCTTGGAACACTGCGGTATGCTTTCTTGAACAAGTGGCCCATGGAAAAGACATTAACAGTTCTAAAGCTAAGGATTTGCTGAAAAGTTTGAAGGATTGTAAATTACTTAAAGTTTTGTAGCTCCACTTGGATTTCCATTGGAAATTGAACCCTTTAAGTGTGGCATTACAAATCAAGGAAATCATCTTTGAAAATAAAAATTGAACATTGTATCTCAGTTCTAACAGATCTCGAATTTAGTATTGGACCAAGCGAACAAGAATTTTTAGACCAACTATCCATTTCTAGGATAATTAAGGATGTGCAGCTGACAAATTGGGAGGAAGAGTTTCATACTTTAAGAGGGACATTACTTAAACACACAAATATATACATTACTGAAAGACTTCAACCCATGTCATCAGATGTGTTAGAATGTCTACATATTTTTTATAGAAGGTTGGTCTCCTAAAGAAAAAACTCTTGAATCTGGGACAGAAGAAATAAAGAAGCTCTTTATGTATTTGAACCCAAATCTCTTTAATGAAAAAGTAGATATTGTATTGGCAGTGTGGGCAGAATTTAAATTTATGTTATAATCACAGACACTAAAAGAGATGCTGGAGCAATTTTACACTGAAAAATGTTTAGCAAGATTCCACAATTTGCTCAAGATCCTAACATTTTGTGCTGTTTTACCACAAAAGCACAGCTTGAGAGACAACAGATTCAAGACAGCATACAGGAACTCTCTGAAGACTGAGACAATGACTGATTTGCTCAGAATTTCTGTTAATGGACCCACCCTGACAGAGTTTGACCCTACAGCTGCAATTGAAAAGTGGTATTTCAGTGCAGAAAGACAGCTCTACACAAACCTGAAGTGCTAATAGTATAGGAACTTATCATTGGTATGTACTTCTGTAACCCCTAAAACCTTATGGCAAGCTTATTTTGAGTTAATGTTATTTTTTTCATTTTGCAGTAAATATGTTTCGTTTTATCAATTTCTGCATTTTTTTTGGTCTATAGAAAGTTTTTCATACTACATCTGTTAATATTTTAAAGATATCCCATATTTTTCATAAATGTAAAATATTCTGGAATTAACAGATAGCTTCTTTTAACAATCGCTAATTTAAATTAAATATGTCCTAAATATTTCCTTTTCTGCGCAGATATGGGGGGGGGGGCTGACGTTGTTATCTGAATGAATTATAAAATAGTGGTGATTAAAAATTTTAGTCTGGCGAGTACCTTTTAAGCTGAAATTTCATGCCCTGCTGTAAGTACTTGTGCAAAGTAGATTAATAGTGGTGAAACCATTAGTAGAAGCTATCGTGTTGGCTCCCAGGCTTTAAAAAACAAGTAAGATAAATCATGCGTTAAGTGTAGATTATGAAGCATTTACCAACACTTTTTGAAATCTTTGACAAAATTTCGTTATTTAAGGTAATAAGGTTACTGTATATAACCAACTATGTATTCCAATACTTTTAAACAGCCCTGCATTTGATCTGTCAGTTGATATATGCATTATATAATGGGAAGATATAGTTTAGTAAGAAAATGCTGAACAAGATGAAATTTCTCTTTCAGCAATTTATACTAATAGATGGAAACATACTTGAATGCTTTTGTTCAAACCTGTAGTTTACCTTGTATCTTTATTACATATCATTATTAAGCTAAAATTTATTTTAAAATAAAACACTCTTAAAACTACTGAAATCACATTCTCAGAAACTATCATTCAAAAGCGTCTATGTGTCCAATTCTTTGGGTGGCCCTGTATATCAATTTATGTGTCTTCTACAAACATTTCTTAGTAAACTGAATCCAGTTCAGCATAAAAATCCATAGGTTATTTCTTTTGTGTGGCCCTGTAAATATGTAGCTGCTATTTTTTCACTACATATTTTTCAGAATGCATATTTTAATGCATCTCGTAAATACATTTCAATTTTAGTATGTTTGTCAGGGTGTAACATCTTTAAAATTAATTTGAAACGATTTTTTCCAATAGGCCCTAATGTAACAGTAAACTTTTGACAGTCTCTGTAAATAAACTAATCATGGCATAAATTTCATTTTCAATAGGGTTCATGCTAGGGTATACGTCAATAACGTACAAAAATTTCAGGGCAATCTGAGTGTATTTACAGGAGTTAGAGTGCAGACAGAAGACCAGACAAACAGAATGCATAAGCACTTTTCAGCTGTGCTGAAAAATGCCAATAAAAATGACCTCGGGAGACTCATCCCCTTCCTTGGCAAAGCAAAACTGAAAACCAGAGACTGGCTCAATTTACATTCCTAGACATTATGGGCCCAAATGAAATTTTTTCGAAGCATACAGTTCAGCTAACACTGTTGAATGTGATATTCCCAGTCATGTGCCCCTGTTGACCAAGTATCATTGCCAAATATTTCTACATTAGGCCTGAGATTATCACGACTGGACTATGGAACATAGGGAGAGAGTTGCCTCATTGGATGAAAAACGATTCATCCTTTAACACATTGATGTATGTGTTTGAGTACACCATCTTCTATGCAAACTGTTACTCCCCCCTTATGCAACAGGTATACGCAGGTTAGTCATGGCGATATTAAATTTTGGAGGATGCTGTCATGGACACCCCTGGGACGCCATCCAGGAACTGGCCATAAATGCTACAGACAATCTGAACAGCAATTGTGGATCATTTGCACCATTACATGGTATCTGTATACCAAAATGAAAATGGAATCCTAGTGCAAGACAATGCTTCATATCACATAATTCAAATTGTGCTCAATTGGTTCCAGGAACATAATACCAACTTCCAGTTAATGTACTAGTCGTGTAACTCGGAGGATTTTAATCTGAAAGAGTACATTTCGGGTATCATTCAATGGCAACCCAGATCGTTAAATCAACTGTTTTGGAATTTCCTATATATATATGACCACTGCTTGAACAATTAAAAAAAATTATCCCCGGTCATCAACCAAAAACTTGAAGAAACCCTGCCGAAGCATTTTTGAAGGTCAAAATTGGGCCAGTATCTTACTAGGTAGGTGGTAATAATGTTGTGGCTCTTGAGTGTACATGGGTTTTTTTCAGAAAAGAGTCTGTTCTTGAAAAAAAAATGAACAAAATAAAATTGCCTCAAAAATCTCAAAATTTTGCCTGAAAATACCTTATTGCTATTTTTAAACAAAAAATGATTCAAACTGTATCTGATAAATCTGAGATTTTAATTATTTTAATGATTGGAAATATGATAAACTGTGTGTGAGGGAATGACAGATCACAATTAAAATTGACTATTTTCTCCTAACACACTAGTTTTGACGTAATTATTTGTAGACAAGAATAAAACCGAATATTTGCAAAATTGTTTATTTGATTACAGTGACAATTTTAGCCATAAATAATCACATTTAAAATTTTTATCAAATTTATACTAGCTAGTTCTGCTGTTAAAAAGAGTATGATGAAATAGTTTATATTTTGATATTTATTAAATTATAAGTATGGATGTTCTTTATTGAAGGTTATGCATATCTGTTGGTCCTTGTTGCAACTATGCCATTTATCATGAAATTGTCAACCTTTATTGAATAAAACTCGCCAGGATACAATGTTTTCTCACTATCTACTGTTAACCATTAATCACAGACTTCATATTTAGTGTTCTTAAACGTTTGATCTCTCTGTGCTGCATGTTCTTTTTTTTCAGTATTTAACTGAAAGGAAGAGTTTTAATTGCAAAAAATTTGTTACCAGCTGGTTTCAATAAATCTTCAAAAGGATCTAGTTTCTAGCAAAACACAGCGTTGCATCGCTACTTCAACCACTATGCAGACTCAGTCTGTCATCTCCGGACTTTTTTCTATAAGGAAAGGGTAGCTAACGTCACTGTAGGCAAAATTACTGTGGATCCACAGTAATTTCCTGCCCATCTTTAAGACTCCTAGTGTAGACAAGAAGTCAAAGCGATCTGATTAGTCTACGATTTGTCTGTGATTAAAAGTTCTGTTGTATGTTTAAGCTGCTATCAGATTCACGGTCTTTAGACATGACAAACTTTTCAGCCGATTTTAACAACAACATTTTCCCGTTCAAAGAGAGAAAAAAGGTTATAATTGTCTTTGAAAAATTTGGAGGAAAAGGCTAAAATACCAGTCTTACTAGTGCCAGCCGTTAATATTGGGTTGGGGAAAATGTAAATTCGTTTTTTTCAATAGATAGCTTTAAAGTCCCATATCTCGAGTAATACTTACTCAATTAAGTCATACTATACAGCGTTTGAAAGGTAATAGTTTCTAGAAAATTCTAGATATGAAGGTAGCGTCATCTGTTTAACCAGTCAAAAGTTATTGCATTTTAAAAATAGAGATTTCAGAAGATCATTTTCGTCACATTTTAGTTTTTTATTCCAAAAAAGGAAAAATTGACGCAGGCTCATCGAAACTTGTGTGGCATTTATGGTGATCAGTGCTTAAGTAAACGCCAAAGTCAGAATCGGTTTCCTCTTTTTCCTTCCGAAAATTTCGATGTTAAAGATGAACCTTCTCCTGGCCGGCCAATCCTTGAAAAATTCGATAAAATTTTAAAAACAATCCAGGTAGACTGACATATTTCTTCCCACGACTTTGCTACGGAACTAAACATTAACCATAAACCACTTTTGAACCATTTACATAAAATTGGATACCAAAAGAAACTCGATACTTAGGTTCCCCATAAACTTATAGTGAAAAATTTAATGGACAGAGTTTTCATTTGTGAATTGCTACTGAAACGGTATGAAATCGAGCCATTTTTGAAACAAATCATTACGGGTGATGAAAAGGGAATCACGTATAACAACAATGTGCTAAAAAGATCGTGATCGAAGCTTCACAAATGGTGGCAAAGCCTGGATTTATTGCCTACGAAAGTGATTCTGAGTGTTTGGTGGGATTGGAAAGGAATTTTCCATCATGAGCTGCTCAAACCTGGCCAAACCATCAATTCAACTATCTTCTGTAAACAACTAATGCGATTGAAGCAGGCAATTAAAAAACCCGGTCAAAATTGATCGAAAGGAAAGGTGCTGTCTTCCATCACGACAACGCTAAACCACACGCATCTTTAGTCACTCGGCAAAAACTGAAAGAGCTTTGTTGGGAAGTGTTGATGAACTTATCATATAGTCCGGACCTGGATCTGATGGATTACCATTTGTTCCGCCCTATGCGGTACTCTCTTGAAGGTGTTAAGCTGGTTTCAAAAAAGGCTTGTGAAAATCACATTATTCAGTTTTTTGCCCAGAACTCTCAGAAATTCTACAGTGACGGAATTATTGTTTTACCAGAAAAATGGCAAAAGGTCATCGAACAAAATAGCACATAAATTTTGATTAGTTTTGTTTTATTTATATAAATAAATTCACTTTGAAAAATATGAAAAAAAGCGAACTTACTTTTTCGCCAACCCAATATTTATCACCTATTCGTATCAATCGCTTATCTCTGATTCGTTGAAATGTTCGATGGTGGATGAAAAATCTGGGCTAGCGCAGACTTTTTTGGACCTGACGAAAGAAGTTGGGGAGACATTGCTGTTTGCTATTACACGGGGTGTTGGGAGGACATTTCGCGAAAAGTTGAAGGAAATCAAGTGTTGGCTCAAAAGTCTTACTAAATGTTGGTGAATCTGATAGCGGCTTAAGTCAATGTTGCAAAGATGATTCCTGTAATGATCGCTAAAGCAAAAATGTAATTGGTAGATTGGTTGAAGGAAGCGTTTGTTTGTAAACATGCCCTTTCCTTATTCCCACGATTAAAACCCAGCTTAAAAGGCCATCGTTTCAACAATCTGTAGAGCACGCAGAAAAACAGAATGCACGTTCTGAAGAGCATTCCACTTGAAGACATCTAGAGTGACATAAATGGGTGGCACAGTTGTTGACGACGGTGTGTTAATGCACAAAGAGGTTATTTTGAAGAATAATAAGTGTTTATAAAATTATCTTCAAATGAAAGAGTTTTATGAAATCAGTCTCCTTACTTACTGGACAGATCCTGTATGTAAATACACTCAAGGTTCTATAATTTGCATTACTTTACGAATGTAAACAGTGAAATAAACAGTTAAAAAATGTACAAATTTGTGATCCAAAATGATTTCTTAAAACAAAATGAAAAAAAAAATCATAATAAAATATCTACTCTTTTTAAATATAACCCTTTTATTTTATTAACAGTAAAAAACAAATTGTACTACTTAACATATGTAATATGTATATGTAATTATTTTTATTTAAATGCACATATATCAATTTTTTTAATAAAATAACTTTTGAGATAGCAAATAAAACTAACTATTAGATATCATATTTATCTTTTCATATTATATTGAAAGTAAAGATAAAAATCTGTCTAGGAATAATAAAATGACATACAATCCATAATACTCTATAATCCACAATATTCTATAATCCACACAGCCTTTGGCCCCAACTTGTGCGGATTGTAGAACTTTGACTGTATTGAATTGAATTCTTAATTATTACCATTGCACATTGTCAAAAGAAAAAAAGAAAGGTTCCATAAATAAATGTTTTTCAGGAGTAAATTTACTACTGTCTTTAATCAGAATTTCATCATTCTTTTGATCCCACTTGCACGTAGATTCAAAAATAGAGTTATAATTCATTTAAATATTCATTGAGATGCATTTTGATTAATTTAATATTAATTTATGCATTTGTCTGGTTTTCACTATATTGTAACCTTGCAGTTCAATTTACAATGGCAAGTATAGGTAACAAATAGGCATTTTAATATTTGCATTTTCTTTTTGTATTACAGAGTGTGCAGGAGATGGAAGGAATTGACAAAGGACCCACTTTTGTGGAAAAATGTCAACGTGAAACTTTTCCTATCAGATTCATCCCGGACTACTATAGCAAAATCTTTTATCAATGGGCTGCCATCTTGTGTAACTTCCATGAGATTGGAATTTGTGAAAGGCAAAATATGGAATGGAGCATTGGATTTTGGGGAACTCTGTATGAAATTGCTTGGAAAGTGTCCTCATATTGAACAGTTGATTGTAATTAATTCTCAAATGTCAAATTGTCTTTCTTCAGTTATAAGTGTTTGCAGTCGGTTATTGCAGGATCTAAAGAAGTTGATCTTTTATCATTCTACATTTCGTCGTGATTGTTCAACAGATGAATGTCTTGGTACATCTAAAATTAAGGTTTTGGAACTCAATAATTGTTACCTTTATTCATACCACAGTGAGTGTCCATTTTCAAGAATGCCTCACTTGGAACAGTTGCATTTATATGGTGCAACGGTACCCCGTTTTTGGTTTGTAGCTCACACTTTTTTCTTGAGTCAGTTACAAGTGTTGAATCTCAGGTACACATTTATTGATTCCAGAATTTTTACATCCATACAGAATCATGGACATGGTTTAAAAGAACTGTATTTATGTTCGACAGATCTACAGGACCATGCTTTAACTTTTACTGAATCAATGCTGCCTCACCTAAAGACAATCTGCCTGTCTGATACTCGTGTGACCTGTGTGGGTGTTGTCTCCTTCATCCAGACATGCCCATCTTTGCTTAATGTCTACGTTAATAGACATGTGGCTGACACTTTTGCAGTTCATCCTTTTGTTGCTGCCAATAGATCTAAAGCAGAAATTGTAAAAGCCATTTTTAGGAATCATAGTCACAGTGTAGATTATTTATATAATTAATTGGATATCATTTAATCAGGGTTCATACTCATCAGGGGATTATGGGATTTCTGGGAAAATCAAGGGAATCTCAGGGGATAATACAAAAAATTCCCGAAATCTGGGAAAACCTGGCAAAATGATTTGTTATTCTGAGAAATTGAGGTGAATAGTTGCTATTCGTGTACTTTGTGAGGTCATAATGAAATTAAACTATGACCTCTCTTCTAACATTTTGCCACATAGAATTCAAATTTAGTCGCTCTTCTTTGAAAATTAAGTATAACATTTGTTAAAAATAATCTATGCTCTTTTTAGCATCTGGTGACATCCATTCATTCAGTCTCTAGATACAACTTCTAACATCATGAGGTTTAAAAACTGTTCAAGAGGAATTTTAGAAAAATAAAGCACATTTTTAAATTGATATTGGCACTTGTATCATTCCTGTTATTTATAATACTTTTCGAAAAAGTAATAAAATCACTAAGTGGAAATCAAATTCTTACAGCAATCAACCAAGTTTTTAAAGGCAGACCCAACAGGCATGCAAATTTTATCCCTGTTGTAAGCAAATTAATATTTTTTTTCTTTAAAGTTCTGTTCATATTGTTTATATAGGTGTTGTATAAACTTAACTTTTTAGATCACCTCTTTTATATTTTATTTTTTGCTTAAAAGGTGCATGCTACTAGTTTAAAAAATGTCCTAATTACTGACATGATAAAGTTATGCATCTTGGAAAATACATGAGGGGATTTTTTCATGAAAAATGAATATGAACTCTGAGAATGCATCATGTGTGAAATTGTACTTTTAAATAAACTTCTAATTAATGTGTAATCATCAGCTTTATTTTGTTAAAATTTCTAAATTCTGAAACTGTTTTGCATATGTTTGTGAACTAAAGAAAACAAAAACTAATGAATAAATCTGTTTTTAAGTATCTCCACCCTGGATTCTGAATCTTTAATAGAACATGCTTCAAATAGTGGCACAACACATTTTCTTTAAATACCCATATTAAAAGTTTCTGTTTATAAACAGTTCATAACTAAAACAATTGCAAATGATTTGCAATTAAGATAAAATACTAATCTGTATTATTGCATGAAATTAGTTGTGTTTTTATAGAAAGTGCTAAAATATTTCATTTTTAATATTTTGAATGAAAATATTATGCATGAGGAATAAAAAATGATTTTTCAAAAGTGTAAGGATGTTGAAAATTTAGATTACCCATCATTTGCATCACTCGCCTGAGTGAAGTGTAGTCCATTAAAATTTTACACAATTTACATGTTTTTCTCCCTGTTTATCACTCTTAACCAGATTTACAATATCATGCAATTAAAAAATCTCAGCAGATAATGAGGATTTATCAATTTCATGATGAAATTTAAGTTATATCTTTTTCTTAACCCTTTCACGATGGGAGTCTTTTACAAAATTTTTAATGTTTGCAACCGGTTTTCAAAAATAGAACATTTTGTCTTATTAAATCAAGAAAATGCTCTGATTAAAATAAGGCCAATTTTAAAGTAAAATTAATCCAGTGGTAATTTAAGAGATAATAGAGGACCATTGATTACTTTAATCATATAATTATCTTTTTTTCGTTATATACGTCTTTTATCATCTGAGCTGTTGAATTGATCATATATTAAAAAATGCCAAAACTAGAATTGAAAACAGCCTTAAAGATAATCAAATGTCACATTATGTGTAGCAGTATTCATAAATATGTAGCACCTGTAATCGTCAATTGGTCTGTCCATCTGTAGATAATATCGCAAACAATACCCAACCAAATGGTTTGAAATTTATAAAATATAATCATTGCAGAATTTTGATTAATCATTTTAAATTTTTTGAAAATCGAATTCAAATTTAAATAAATAACAAATTTTCTTCATTCTATTAAATCCTATCACACTTAGTAATTAATTTTGTGGGTTATAGTATATTTAAGATGAAGTCGTGTTATCTTCTTATTATTGAAAATATTATGCATAATGATAATAAGTTTTTCATAAGAGTGCAACAAATATTGCACTATGATCTGAATATTTATAAAATATTATACAAAGCATGTTTTTTAAGTAGGTACCGTTTTGTGATTCTGCCACCGCAGCGCTACGGTCGGCATTCCGCGCATGCGCGCTGGTTACCTACATCTCTCGTCTACGCACTGACGCCATTACAGTCTGATTCTTCATTGTATACGTTGTTTACTGAGTGTTTAAGATGATTCCGACAATCGTGAGTCCCGCTGATTGTGAAGAACGGGCTGTTATACGATTTCTTAGTGCTAAAGGCGTAAAATCAATCAATATTCATCGTGAGATCTGTGAAGTTTACGGACAAAACATTATGAGTGATGGAATGGTAAAAGGAAATGGGTGAGAGCATTTAAAGATGGCCGCACAAATGTGCATGATGAAGAACGGAGTAGGCGTCCTTTGGTCGTTAATAAAGATTTGGTGCAGAAAGTGGACGAAAAGGTGAGAGAAAGCAGACGCTTTACAATTTCATCATTGTGCGACTGCTTTCCTCAATATTCTCTTAGTGTTGTGTATCACATTGTGACCGAGAACTTGAATTACCGGAAATTGTGTTCACGTTGGGTTCCAAAAACGTTGACGGATTTGCACAAAACCCAACGTTTAGGCAGTGCATTGACTTTTCTTGAACGGTACCACAATGAAGGTGCAGATTTTTTAGACCAAATTGTTACTGGTGACAAAACATGAGTGGCCTACGTCACACCAGAATCGAAACAACAATCCATGGAATGGCGACATTCATCATCACCCAAAAAAGTGAAGTTTAAGCAAACAATTTCTGCCCGGAAAATCATGTACACTGTTTTTTGGGACAAAAAAGGAGTATTGCTAGTGGAGTTTCTGCTTCGTAATGAGACAATCAATGCAGCGTCTTATTGTGAGACATTGAACAATCTGCGTCGTGCAATCCAGAACAAAAGACGTGGCAAGTTGAGTAAGGGTATCGTTTTGCTGCATGACAATTCCCGTCCACATGTGGCTAATCGGACCAAAGATCTCATCAAATCTTTTAAATGGGAAACTCTAGATCATCCTACATATAGTCCTGATCTGGCGCCCAGCGACTACCATTTGTTCCTGCACTTGAAGAAACACCTGGGTGATCAGCGTCTTCAAGATGATAACGAGGTCAAAACATTTGTGATACAGTGGTTAAAAAGTCAGGTGGCAGAATTTTATGAGGAAGGTATTCAAAAACTGGTGCCACGTTATGACAAGTGCCTCAATAATCACGGAAATTATGTAGAAAAGTAGATTAAGGTACAGGCTTTCATGTAAAAATACAATTATTGCGATATCTTTGCACGTCTTTTTTTAATTCCAAAACGGTACTTACTTAAAAAACATGCCTCGTAATAGAAAATTGCATGCAAAATCAGGCATTTTTTGTAGAAGTAGAGTTTTAAGGACTTTATCCGAAATTTCATCACTAGCGAAGGTTCGTATATTTTGTAATAGGTCACTGGGTTTCACATAAGGAAAGGGCATGTTTACAAACAAAAAATTTTGTCAACCAATTTACCACTGTACTTTTGCCATTAAGATCACTGTAGGATTCATCTTGGAGGCAGTGGCGTAGCTACATATTCAGCGCCCTGGAGCAAGTAAAGTTTCTGCGCCCTCTTGATACTCAAACATGTTCTGCGCAATTTTGCTTGGAAGTTACGTGTATATGCTATTATATATGTAACTAGGCGATCAATCTGACGTTGCCCGGGCTCAATATAATTAGCCTTAAACAATTAAAACAAGCTTGTATGATGTCATACCTTCTAAAAATCTCTCAGGTGAACCCAGTTTCAGAGCCTCCCACTAACTTCGGCAGCGTGTAATGTGTTTCCCAAAAATCTCCTTTCGAGTGAGCCTGTGACGCGGTGTATATACTAGGAGTGCTGCGCATGCGCCAGAGACATTCGAAAAATAAGATGAATTAGTCTAATTCTGTAGAAATCGAGAAAATGAACCCGATATAAGAATTCGAACTCTAGTGGGGGAAGGTGGAACGGAAATCTAAAAAAAATCGTAAGCTAAGTTGAATGAACCAGTTTCAATTGAAATAGAGTGCATAGAAAGTGAGAAACGATACGCCGTTAATGTTCGAAATAGTGGTAACAGAAATCTAAGATAAACTTCCCTAATGCAAAAAATAGCTGAGTCGAATGATCCAATTCTCTTTGAAATCGGGACCTTAGAACCCGAAAAAACAATGCACCATTAATCTTAAAAAATGTTGGTAACTGAAGCCTAAGATAAACTTTCATTAATTCGAAAGCAGCTGAATCGCAATTTAAGTTGAATAAAAGAAATCCCGTTGAAATCGGGCCCATGGAATCCGAGGGAAAAATATAATGTCAGTGTTCGAAAATGTTGGTAATTGAAGTTTATGATAAACTTTTATAAAACAGAAAACAGTTGAACCCTAATCTAAGTTGAATGAATCAATTCCAGTTGAAATCGGACCCGAGTAAAGCAGGCACAGAGAAGCGGTGGAATCCCCCCCCCCCCTCCTACAAATTTTAGGAATTACGCTTAACATTAACATATCTTATTAATTGATGAAATTCCTCGCTCTCTTCTAAAGTTAACTACTTACCTTTAACAGTAAAGCGATTTTAACTTTACGGCTGTTGTGAATAAACGTAAATTGGTGCCGTAAAAGAAGACTGATATTCAAAAAAAGTGCCAGCTGTGTATAAGGAATTTTTATCAGATTATAAAATAGTCTGAGATCCTTACAATTATGGCGCTGCTATGCTGCCCTTTAACTAATGGACTAACTTTCCCTAAAAACTAATGGACGGATTTTTTTCTATAAAACTTCAGATTCCTTTATTTCTTGACATATATTGATGTTTTATACTTTTTGGTTAAATAGTTCAACAGATGGCGCTACAATGCTGCAATTTTTGCAATTTCCGCATCAAGAAATATTGCGTCAGACCATTTCATAAATCTTCAGATTCAGCTATTCTTTAATATGACTTGGTGTTGCTTACATTTTGGTGTAAATCGCCCAACAGGTCGCATTGATATGCTACATTTTTCACGATTTCCGACATAGCCCTTACTCAAGAATTAATGCACAGTTTTCATGAAACTTCAGATTCAATTAGATGTTGCAAATCAGGTTTATGTGTAAATCACCCAAAGAGTTTTATATGATTTACGTTATTTTAGCGATAATCATATCTCAAGAAATAATGCACGGAATATCATATCATTAGAATTCCCATGATAGGCATAGATTGCCATTTATTTTTAACACTGTAATAACGAATTTTGAAATATTAGCATAGATAGAAGAAGGTTTTGGGATTGCCACATCCGACTAGTTCGTTTGTAAAATGGCGAATGATTTTCTTCAACTTGTCAAACTATTTTTTTTCATTGTAAAATGTCTAAATAGTTGAGGCATTGCTGTTATTTCGTAAAATATAAGTTATCTCAGCAGCAACTTCATTGGTTACCATTATTTCCGTAAAAACTAAATAACTAAGGCTACAAACTAAGTCTGTTACTTCGTAAATATAGGTCTCTCTGCAAAGACTTTATTGGCTAGCATTATTTCTGTAAAGTAATCATAATGATACATTTCTAAATAATTTACATTAGAAATGTACCAGGAAGTTTCTTGTTTGAAAAAAATGGTAACCAATAAAATGATCTGTGCGTGCCTTGTAAATACAGTTCCAAGAAAAAAAAAGAATAATAGGAAAAAAAGAATTGTAAAAAAGGATTTTTTTTATGTATAATAGCCTATACAAAAAGCAATACAGGATAAAACTTAATATTGTAAAAACCTAAAAATTTGTAGAATCTTTTAGCATAGATTAAAGGAAATAATAAGGAAATTAAAATAATTACTCACACTTGGAAACAATCAAAATATTATTACAATAAAAATTATTAAAATAATTATTCACACTTGGAAACAATCAAAATATTAGAATAACCATATACTTGGCTCAAAATAGTAGAATAATGCATTGTAATTAATGCTTATTTTTTAAAAAAGAAAAAGAGTTATTGTTTAGTATTTTGTAGGAACATTTTTACATTTTATAATAGCATGAAACGCTTTGTCAAACTATATTTACTGCCCAGAGATGACAATGTCGACTTTATAATTGAAAGAAGCTCAACTTACAGTCTTTTTTTCATTATTTACCACAAATTTTCTATTGGATTTAAAAACGGCAAATTAGCCGGCCAGGGAAATACTTTAATTTGTTGTTGACTAAACCTGACCTGTGTGAAAATGCTAAATCATGTTGGAAAATAAAATCATTACCACACAGGTCTGCCGACAGTGGTATCATGAAAGGCTCAAGGATTTCTCGATATATCTCAGAATTAACCCTTACGTTAACCATACATAGCCTTCCAGGACCATCTGCAGTCATGCAAGCCTATACCATTACACTGGCTGTAAATTTCTCTTATCGTTTAAGGTAGTCCTTGTCATATGCTTCTTGCTTCATTCGCCATACAAGAACACTTTGATTACCATATGTAAAGCAAAATATATTTCATCACTAAACAATACCTTTTTCCAATCATCCAGACCCCATAACGGCTTTTTTAGGTGCGTTCGTAATTATGTAAATACGTAGCACCTATAGTGGTCGTTCAGTCCGTCCGTCCGTCTCTCTGTCAGCATATAACAACGCAAAAACTACCCAACCGAATCGGTTGAAATTTAAAATACATAATTATTACATAATTTTGTCGTGTCATTTCAAATTTTATGAAAATCGGATGAATAGATTAATTACAAGGGCAATCAAAAGTATTCCATTACATTACGGTCAATCGGGAAAAAACTTTCAAATGCATTTCAATCGTTTGAAGTTTAAAATACATAATTAATACATAATTTTGTCGAGTTATTTCAAATTTTTTGATAATCGGGTGCATAGATCAATTACAGGGGCAATCAAAAGTATTCCATTACATTACGGTCAATGAGGAAAAAGTTTCAAATGTATTTTATACGTTTTAAATTTAAAATACATAATTATTACATAATTTTGTCGAGTTATTTCAAATTTTATGAAAATCGGATGCATAGATCAATTACAGGGGCAATCAAAAATATTCCATTACATTACGGTCAATGGGGAAAAATGTTTCAAATGCATTTTAATGGTGTTACACTCATTCGAACTTAATAAAATTTATATGCAACTATAAAGTACATATTATAATATACAGGGTGATTATAATTAAAGTCGCTTTTCAAAACGCTCTAAAAAGAGAACCACTCGTTAGAATGGCGTCAAAATTTAACAGCGTATTATTGAAGAAGGGGGAAAGAACATGAACCAAAAAAAAAGTTCCAAATTTGAGTGACAGATGATGCTGTCAGCGTCAGTATATGTAAATTAAAATACCTGGTTTGCGAACGACAATTTCAGGTGTTATAAAAGCGTTGGGTAAACGGTGTTTCCTCATTTCGCTTCTCAGACGTTGGCCATGAGTGTCTCAATGAAGGATCGTGCTCTGCTTGTAAAGCTTTATTACAAGAACGGTGATTCTGCACCAGTGACTCTGCAGAAGTTCAGGACTCTCAAGGGTATGAAAAAAGGCTCTGGACTGATGACTGTCAGAGGTCTGGTGAAAATGATGCAAAAATTCGAAAATACAGGTTCGTTTGATGTGCAGTCTGGTAGAGGAAGGAAAAGATGCGATTCGGCGGTAGTTGAAGAAGTGGCCACAGCAGTTCAGGAAGAGTCTAGCGGTGGTGAGCAACCATGCAGTGCACGGAGAATTGCCCGAACATTGAACAGGCCTGTGAGCACGGTACATAACATTCTACGAAACATCCTGCAATGCTATCCGTATAAAATTTGCCATGTGCAGGAGTTGTTCCCTTCTGACCTGCCAGCAAGAGAGCGTTTTGCTTTGGAATTTCTCGCTCGCATGGAAGTGGACAATGATTGGCCGTGGAAAATTTTGTGGACAGACGAAGCCCATTTCCACCTGACGGGATGCATATAAGCAACCTTTACATGGATACGGACATGGGGGAAAATTCGGCGCTGTGATTGGCTAATGTAATGGGGCAATTTACTGCGTCACGAATACGTTTTTCGCCGTAGTGCAGGAAACAAAGAACCACAAACCGGCATGGTTTTATAATGTCCGATATCAAGGATTTCTAATCACAAGATTTTTATTTAAGACATTACAAGATGTTACGAAGTTAAATTTATTCAAAGTACTACATAAAAAAATCTAGCAGGAATGTGCTTGGAAGCTACAAAGGGCAACGTTTGATCCAATATCTACGTATATACTTGCTATTTCAGTGGTTATAATAATCAATTTTAAAGCATAATAGATATTTTAACTATAAATATAATTATTCTGCTATCTTCAAGAAATATCATGTTTGATTCTTAGATAAAGTTATTTTGACTATTCCTTTTTGTATTACTAAAATGTTTTGTGATTCGTGCAACCATTGCTTATTTATGTAAAATTATACTAAATACACATTTTTTTTTTTTTTTTTTTTTTTTTTTTTGTTAGCTACATCTGTGAGCCATTAACTTACCTTAAAAAATGAAAATGTTTCTTGTTTCATATTTTTAAAAGTGTATGAAAAATGTTCCGGCATGAAGTTATGCATTACTTAAACATTAATGTTATAATGTAAACATTAATGTTACAATGTTACAATGTTAAACATTAATGTTACAATGTTGTATTGTAAAATGTCTATGGTAACTATAAAAATTGTAAAAATTTAAATTTGAAGAAATTTTGTTAAATTATTTCTACAACGTATTTTTACAGTGTATCTATTACACCATTTCGAAGAACAACTTTTCTACGACAAATATTAAAAAAAGTCTTTTAATTTTCGGTTAAAGGGGTGAAAAACAATGTCCTTTAAATTAACGTTAAAGGGAAGACAGAACCAATCAGCCAATACCTGCAGAGAATTCTTTCCCGTGTCCGTATCCATGTAAAGGTTACTAATAAGGAAAGGGCAGCTGACGTCACTGTGGGCTCTTAGTGTGGGCAAGCTGTTTTCGCCCGTGCTTCGTTATAGCACCCACTCTACATATGAATTCAGGCATTCTGATTGGTCTAAAAATTTTATTATGGTCGTCTGCTTGCTATGATTGGGCTACGTCGTCAAGATGATTCCTACAATGATCGCTATGACAAAAATGTAGCGGTAGATTGGTTGACAGAAGTGTTTGTTTGTAAACATGCCCTTTCCTTATATGCTGACGGGATATGTCAGTACACAGAATTGCCGAATATGGGCAACAGAAAATCCACTCGCAACGAACCCAGTACCACTTCATCCTGCAAAGGTCACTGTGTGGTGCGGATTTACGGCATCATTTATCATAAGGCCGTATTTTTTCGAGGAGACGGGTGCTTTAGGTCCTGTTACCGTTACCGTCAATGGTCAGCGCTATGAGTCTCTTTTGCGTAATGACGTCATTCCAGCTCTGCAACAGCGTGAATGTCTGGATAGTATCATTTTTATGCAAGATGGCGCTCCTCCGCACATTGCAAATCGAGTGAAGCAGTTGTTGAGGCGGCATTTCGGAAATGCTAGAATTATCAGTCGTCAATTCCTTACAGCCTGGCCGGCCCGATCACCTGATCTTAATCCGTGGGATTTCTGGCTGTGGGATTATCTGAAAGATATTGTTTTCTGTACTCCGATTGCCAACGTAGCTGAATTAAAGACACGCATTGCGCAACACATTCTGAACTTGACCCCGGATACACTTCGACCGGTTGTGGAACATGCTGTTTCCCGATTTAATCTTGTTGCCCACAACGGCGGACAGCATATTAAACATGTTATGCGCCAGTCTCGCCAAACTTAAAAACCGATTGGATGGATACTTTTTATGCGGTTTTTGGCCTCAGGACAATTAAAAACCTGTTAGATGGATGCTTTTTATGCGGTTTTTGGCCTCAGGACAGTTAAAAACCGGTTAGATGGATGCTTTTTATGCGGTTTTTGGCCTCAGGACAATTAAAAAACGATTGGAGGGATGCTTTTTATGCGGTTTTTGGCCTCAGGACAGTTAAAAACCGATTTTTCCCATCCGATGTGGTACGACCTTGTCGTGGTGGACGGGCTTACGTAAGTAACAGTATCACACGCGTACAGCCATGCACACTGAACAATACAGTTAGTTTATATCGTGTAACTTACGCCTTAGCCGTTGTTTTACGATTTGTCTTTTGTAGTCGAAATTCTGACGCTAAAATTTGAAACTTTTTTTTCGGTTCATATTCTTTCCCCCTTCTTCAATAATATGCTGTTAAATTTTGACGCCATTCTAACGAGTGGTTCGCTTTTTAGAGCGTTTTGAAACTCGGACCTTAATTATAATCACCCTGTACATTTTACATAATTTATTGTGCAAAGAAGATTTGTTATTGATTTGAAAGGCCACGTAAAAGTATTCCCTTACATAAGGTATAGGGAGAACATCGTTTGATGAGCATTTTAATTGTAATTCACTATTTACAATTTTATGAGATTAATATATGAGAATAATATTTTTAAAACTTCGTTATCGTACGAACGCACCTCATTTGCTACGCTTCACGTGCAACTTCCAACTTTTTTTTTTTTTTTGCACTACTTTACTTTCCCCCTGTTCTTTTAATAGTCATGAGGTACTTTGATGCACGAGATTGAAATTTATGGAGAATCCCAAATTGATCTCCAATTTAAAGAGACGTCTTAATGTTGTATATTTATTCACAGATTACCCGCTCCTTATCTTTCTATAATCTCTCAGAGTAGTTTTTGGCTTTAAGGCCGCTATTCAGACGCTTGTTTTCAAAATGACCCTCGTTAAAATACTAATTTATTGCTCCACTATCAATTTGCGGGGACATTTTAAGTAAGTGGTGATATACTGCTGATTATGACCTTCTTTATGCAAATCAATAATATAATGCTTTGTAAGCTCCGTTGTGTCGGACGAACGACCCATGTTTCACACAAAATGAAAACAATGATGATGCAAAGAATTTTTATAACTTAAGAAGTTCTGCAGAAGCTAATTTTATGCTTAATTTAGGCAACATTCTGAACCAATCACGAAAATTCATAAGTATTCTAATTTTTTGAACCACCTTGTTTAGTATTCTAATATTTTGAATAATGAAAAAAAAAATCATTATTCACTCAAAATTTAATCTTTTACAGTTTTTACTTTCTTCAATAGTATGCAAATTTACTAAAACATCAACCATTGTTCTTTTTCAATTGTATTTTCCCTGAAATAAAATGAAATGCAATTCCAAATATAAGTGAAATGAATTATTTTAATTTTTTGACTTGGAGCTTTGATTGCTTCAAAATTTTAAAATCTGTAACTAACGTCTACGGAAAAGTTTCAAAAAAATATCAGTCATGCTGAAACGGGTCGGAGAAGTTACTTGACGCTGCAATATATTATGAACTAAAATTAGAGCTTCGCGAACAGAAGTAATTTTTTTAACTGTATATAAAAACCTATTTTAAATCGAAATAGTTGAAATTAAACAGAAGGTAAAATATCATAGGAATACGCCAATTAAAAAAAATCATCCATAATATCTAACTAATAATGAAAAAATACGCAAATATTTTTACAAATCTTTATTTTACTCTTTTTAATTTTGCGCCCTAAGAATTCGTGCGCCTGGAGCGGTTTGCTCCAACTGCTCCACTGTAGCTACGCCCCTGCTTGGAGGTGTGGGCCAATTACATCATAGGCCTGTCGAACACAGGCCAATATGCACATTAGAAGTCGTAAAGCAAAATCAAATGTTAAAACAATCGATAAGTGTTTTATCGAGTGTTTAACATTTGATTTTGCTATTCACTGTTCTGGCCAAAACACACTGCCACTAATGCATAATTTATATACATATTTGAATGCTTGGCTGCTTTTTCAAATAAAACACATTGTTGATGAGGCCGCAGCCTGTTTCTTTTGTAATTTTTCTTGTTGAATTTTTAACTTTTAAAACAGTTTTTGTTTTGTTCAGGCTAATTCTTTTGATGGATTATATTTATATGTATGTGTATATACAGTACAAAACCATTTATCTGGAATGGTTGGGGTCAGATATATTCCTGATAGCTGGTTTTTCCAGTTAATTGGTTAGGCATTAAAGCAGCATCCATTTGATAAGTTTTATGGAATATATGTGGTTATGGCATTACTTCTGATTTTAAATTAATTATTAGATTACTTGAACTAAGAATTCGATGCAAGTAAGATCAAATGTTAGTTTGGAAGAAGGAAATTGATAGGAATTGCTTGGAAACAAAAATTCTTCTGTTTTCTCTGCATAAAAATGAAAACATCTATAATATAACTATATTTCGAATACTAGATGTTGTTATCAAACTATAGAATTGTTCCAAGCAATGTATATGTCAAATTTGCAATGTATGACACTTTTTCTACAAGGATTCTAACATCAGTCTATTAGAAATATCTTTCCAGATAACTGATTTTCCAGTCAACTGGTTTCCGGATAAATGGTTCCATACTGTATATATATATATATACATACATACATACATACAGGGTGTCCAACAAATAAAACCCCGATTTCAAAATTAAATTTCTCAAAAACAAAGATCAACAGAACTATGCGGTAAACGGATGGTTTATTAAGTAAGCTGAAAAAATCTTATACAGAACTTTTGAACTGTGAATATTTTAACAGATTATGTCCTGATTGCAAAGAATGCTTGACTTGACATTTTTCTTGGTTTAGATTGCTTGCAGAGAATGAGTTTTTTGGCATAAAACGCCATATTTTAACGATTTTTGTAATTTTAATTTCTAAAATTTCAAAATTCTAGTTCAGAAAATTGTTAAAATATGGTACTCTATTTCAAAAACTCGTCGAAAAATTCGTTCTCTACAAGCAATCTAAAACAAGAAAAAGGTCCAAATCAAGCATTCTTTTTAACTAGAACAGTTAAATTCCAATAAAGCAAATAAAAGAGGGCAACAACCCTGAGCTAATGTATTTCTTCGTTTAATCCCCTTTGAGACTATAAATGCATACATGCACTATCAAAAGGTGCATGTGGAATTTATTTTTTGGTACCAATAATAAGTACAAGAAATATTTATCTTTTCCAATTTGAATATTTTTGGTATTTTATAGCTAAACATATTAACCCAATAAAATTTCCCTTATTCCCCCTTACGAGGGATGTCCATCCTGAAAAGGGTTAAGAGGCCTGCTCTTACGTGAAACACGTGTTGGCTAATGTTAATCCTATGGAAGAAATGTTTTAAGACATATCGGTTGTATCTCAATATTTTTATTTATTTATTTATTTATTTATTTTTTGCATTAGTTTGTTGATCTTGATTTGCACAAAAGTTTTTTTTAATTCTGTTCACAGCTTTTTTTTATTAAAATATTTTTATTTTTGGAACCAGTTTCAAACTGAAAGTATTCTCATTAAATATCCTACAAAGAAAATCAAAAATGTAGACACTGACCTGAAGCACCCAATAAATTAAAAAAACATTGAAAATTTCTTCCATAAGAATAACTTTAGTGAATGGATCTTTATGCATTAGTGAAACAATTCTTTAAGTATGCCACACCAATCTGCTGATCAAAATATGTTCTGTATGTAATAATCTTTCAGGATATGCTTTTATCATAAGATGAATCTGATATCTGCAATTCATTACTGCTGTCTGCATTTTTTTATTCAGCTATTACAGTTTATTTACTTTTTGTTTTCTTTTGTAGAGGGCGAGACCAAAATACTTATTTTCTTTTTCAAATCTTTTGCATCAAGAAATCTGTCAAAATATTGTTTGATGCGCAAGAGCATAGCTGCTAACAGTTACACTCTCTTGCAATGACCAACCTTTTTTAATTACAGATTTGAAGAGATTAAATAAAAAAAAATACTGATTATTAATTTTTAGTAATAATAAAAAAGTATTAAAAAATGGCAGCTTTGCCAGAGCATATTTTTATCATACTTGAAAATATAATTTCCTTTTTAATTCTGGATTTTTTCTTAAGTTTTTGACTTCATTGTCATTATAGTACAGGTTCAGCCAGGAAGGCAGGTTTACAAAATGGCTTAAGTTCTACACCTCTATCATAATGGTATCTAAGAAAGTAATCTTTGATGCCATCAGGAGCTGTAAGCTTAAAGTTTTATTTATTTATTGTGTATTATTAAAGTTTTATTTCATTATAAACTTACTAACATACAAATTACACATCGATGAAAATAAAATGCAACAAAGTGCAACATATGATTAAAAAATATTCTTAAAACATCATAAAAAATAAGTACAGTAGATTCTCTCAAATACACACAGCTTGGGGACAAAGGGCAAAAATGTATGGATTTAGAAGTTTGCAGCAGGGTTGGCAAGTTGCTTACGCGGTGGAAAAAACCATGCAAAAACTGGCCGGAAGAAATAGGTTTCTTCTGCAGTGGAAGAAATTTAAGAAACTGTTATTTTTCAAAACTTTACCATATAACTTAAAATTTTGTAAGATACAATAAATGTCTTCTTGCTATATAACCTTAAGTAAATTAATTCCATCAGATCTATACAAAATTAATTAATTATTTGTTAAATTAATAATTACATCAGTTTTTAAGCCAAGATCACGACACCAGTCTAAAGATCTTTAACTATTGGTGGCTTATTCATGAAAAAAAATTATCTAAAATGCATGAAATCAATTAAATGTTATTCATTTTAATTTAACAAGTGTGTTTTTCAGTTATTAAAATTTTTTTAACTTGTATTACATAATATACATCACTTAAAATGAAACTCATTTAAATAAAAGACAGTGTTTTGTTACAGTTTTTGTTTTTTACAGTACAATAATTACTGTATTAAATAAATTCATTAAGATCCTCATTTTCCTTACTGCAGCAAAGTATTAACATAACAAAACAAAACAAAAATAATCTTTTAGCAGTAGAATGCTGCAATCAGTTTCTCAACTTAGAATGGAAGAATGCAAAAGATGAAATAAACAAGTTAGAAAAATCATGCTTTAAGCATAGATTATGAAACACTTTCCAACACTTCCTGAAATCTTTAACGAAACTTTGTTATTTAGGGAAATAAGATGCTACTGTCCATAGCCAAATATGCATTCCAATACTTTTGAACAGCCCTGTATTTGATCAGTCAGTTGATATATAATGGGAAAATTATTTTAGCGAGAAAATGCCTAACTGGTAGAAATTTCTCTTTCAGCACTTTAGTTTAATAGATGGATAATACTTCAATACTTTTGTTCAGCCTTGTAATTTACCTAGTACCTTTATTACATTCCAGTATTTTGTTAAAATTTACTGCAAAGAAACACACACTTAAAACTACTTAAATCACATTTTTAGAAATTATCATCTATGGGTGACCATGTAGCTAATTTTTTGTGTGACCCTGTATATCATTTTATCTATATTCTACAAACATTTCTTAGTAAACTGTAAGCAGTTCAACGTAAAAAAGCATAACTTACTTAAAAACCACCTTTAAGTTAATTACTTTCATATTCAGCAACCTTTATGAGCTTTTTTGTATAACCCTGTATATCAACAATAACATTTATATGCATATTATAATTTTCAGAACACTTAGTAAAACTTAAAAGCACATATTATAGTTGAAAATGCATTTCAACCATCCATTAACTATCATTGATAATATACAGTACTTTGGATAATATAAGATTTGAAATATTTTGTGTGCCCCTGTAAATGCTATACACTTCATATTATGCTTATATATTAAGTCTCAGTGGTGTATATCAATTTTATGATATTTGAAATCATTTAACACAATTAAAATATGTCACAAACAATCCCCCCTTTATTATTCTATAATGGAATTCTTTTGAGTGGCTCTGTAAATGAATAATAACTTATTTTGACTGCATATTTTACAGAATGCGTATTTTAGTGCACTTTGCAAATTCATGTAAATTTAAATAAGTTTGACAGGGTATAATACCTTTAAAATTCATTTTAAATGATTTTTTCCCATTAGCCATCATGTATTGGAAATTTTTTGACTATTTCTTTAAATAAACTAATCATAGTAGAAACTTCATTTTCAATAGGGTTTGTGTTAAGGTAAACATCAATAACATAAAATTTCATAGCAATCCAAGAATATTTATGGGAGTTAGAGTATGGCCAGACGGACAGACAAACCGAATGCATAAACACCTTTCAACTTTGTTGGAAAGTGTTTAAAAGACTTTCAAGTCCTACAGAAAACTTGGAGAATTTAAAAGCATTTCAACATACACATAGACATGGGTGTAAAAATCTAGGCAGCAGGCAGTCTGCTCTCACTAAATTTTATTTAATTTGTTCAATTGAATTTTATTAGAACTCATGCAAAAGATTTAGATGAAAAATAAGGAATAAAATTTAGTGTTGAAAAACTGCCCACTGGCACTTAGATTTTTATACCCCTGCAAATAGGTTTCTTCTGGAAGAAACCCAACCCTAGTTTGCAGATTTCTGGTCTTTGCTTTATTTACATTTTTAAACAGCTATTTCAATGTAATAATGTGATTAAAATTATAATAAATGATTTTAATATAGTAAATATTAAACTAATTAAGTAAAGTAAAAAACTAAGAAATAAACAGTAAGCTAAATTAAAAACTGATTAAAATATTAAGAGTCGAGTAATTAATTAATAATGTTTAATGTATATTTGAATATGCATTAAAAAGTGAGATACAGTACATTTTCCTTGAGGAATTAAATGAAACTTTCCTTCTGAAAAATACTCTCCAATAATTCAATCAAAATCATAGTAATATTAGCCAAAAAAATTTGATTATTGTATAAATATATTTGGTAAAAAGATTGTAATTACAAGTGATCTTTATCGTATAGTGATAGCAATATCTTGATATTTTTAAAAAATAAATTTATTCTCTTTTCATGGAAAATAACAATTTCAATCTTACTACTAAGAATTACATATGAAAATGCATAGAGGATAAAATAAAAAATGAAAATTCTTTTAATTTGCACCTACATCTGAAATGAAAGTTTCATTGTTTGCATCGGTAAAGATGTGTGGAGGTGTTTGTGAATTTTGGTGTTGTGGATTTGAGGAAACCTATTGCAATTGAATTAAACAAGAGAAAAAAAAAAAGATCAAAATATGAATATAAACAGAATAACTTTCGTGCGGGTATTTTAAGATTTTTTTTTTCTTTTATACTCTATAAAAATTTTTATTAAAAGCAACTTTAATACTCTGTTGATAGATTAAACAACAAATTTTAAAAAAATTTCCATCGATACTTTTATATAGTTTACAACCATTACAGGAATCAAAATTGTCAAACTTTCAAAGAGAAAATTTTTTTTTACCATTTTCCTGAAATAAAGGAGAATTTTTTGCTTTATAACAGATTTTTATTTTTAACACTTCAAAAATTAAATACATAAATCAAATGATATTTTCTTACACAAGACTCATTCACAGATATTTTAAAATTTATTTAATTCAGATAACAATATATTGTGTTAGACATTTCCAATTTCAATTAATATATATGTATATATTTACAATTAATAATTTACATGGAAAAAAATAACTGCAATAATAAATGAATGATGTACACCAAAAAGTAAAAAACATCGTTTCAAGATCTAATCTAATCATTTAAAAAACTGGTGGAACCAGTGAGTAAAGTAAAGTTAGATATAAAAAATTATACAGTAACGAATTGGCAAATATTTTCAACATAAAAAGTGCATAGAAATGAAATGGAATCAGGTTATCGGTAAAGCTCATGAAATTACCCAAATTTTTGTTACCTGAAAATGTGGACTGAGCTTTACTGGTGCCTTAAATTCAGTCATGGGAAAAGAGGCATTATTAACGCATTCGATATCCCAGTAATCCAAAACCAATTTAAAAATTTGGGTCCATAACTGGAAATAAGATGCTGATCTAATAAAGAATGAGAACCTAAATGGTCCATTCAGTACAAAGTCTGGACAAAAATCCATTCCAAGGTTTTTTGATAAGTGGAACATGAAAGCTCCAAGTAAACTCAAAATCTTAATCATATACGATTCGGCCATATACTAAATATTTGTGTTCAGAAATATTTATCTGCATCAATTCCTCAGCAATTTGACTACAATAATGTTATACGTTAATTATTACTTCATGGTTTATACCCGTTTAACGTTGTGGAGCTTAGTTGATTTGACACAACATAACTATATATTCTATTAACTATTGTGTACAGTAATAATTTTGAGTGGATAATACCATGACTCTGAATATAAGGCACCAGTAAAGCTCAGTCCACATTTTCAGCTAACAAAAATTTTGGTAATATCATGAGTTTTACGGATAAGCTGATTCCATTTCATTTCTATACACTTTTTTATATTGAAAATAATTGCCAATTTGTTACTGTATCATTTTTTAGATCGAGCCCTTCTTTTCTCTCTGGTTCCAACAGTTTTTAAAATGATTTCACAACTTTTTCTGATCCCTTCAGGAATTTGATCAATCAACTTCAACTAACATTTTTTTAAAATTAAAATTCCACTAACAGATTTAAACTAATATTAGAATTAGTTTAAACTTATTAGTAGGCATATTAGTTTGTAAAAATACCGGAAATAGCACCAAGGAAGCATCACTTTCAGCAAATATTTTTGGTCACCAGAATTGGCAATATAGCGTCAAGATGGGGACAGAACTGCCCCCCCCCTCCCCATACAGTTTCGCATTATCTATGCAGATTTTCATTGCTCTATTACCAAATCGTTATTTTTTATACATAGAGAAGGACTTATTTCTAAATTATCTCTTTGTAATGGAAATATCTGTATTATAGTAATTGTTTTTATTTTGGAAGCATTCAAATAAAGGCGTGATTTTTGTAACATAAATTTAGTTATAATTTATATATTGGTTTATGAAAAATATGCATTTTCTGTTTCAAATGACGTCAACTTCAAAAATGCAAAAATATATCAGAAACAACTGAATTTTTATTGACCTATTAAAAAAAGAGCATGTGTTATCATTTCTTTTAAAAATTATTGTGATGTTTTTAAACTGGTGACAACTCGAAAGAAATGAATGGATTAGCAATTAAAAAGGAGAGATTTCTGTAATGTTAGATTATGGAAGATATAGTGCTATATGAGTTTTAAATGAGTGTCATTTCTTTAATATTTGATAATTTTTGACAGGATCTTCGAAAGGCACATGCTTAAATTAAAAAGCTTTCGAACAAGCTATTACACGTCGCTGAATGTTTCTTGGTTTGGATTATGATTGAATTGTTTGCCCTTTTATCTTGTTTCACGTAGAAAAAAGTGACAAAACAGGCATTCTCTGGATCTGCATAACTAATGGTGGGTGTGGATGAAGTTTGATAAACTTTGAGGTCTAGAATAGGACACTTTGCCTTTTCAATTTCGTCGCGATCCTAAAGTTATTAAGGGGCAAACTTTGGACTTTAATATTAGAGATGCATCCGACATCTACTATCATGCTGTATGATATGGAGTTCCATCACATTCTGTTCATCAGTATCTTCAAATAGAGTAGCCCCCAAAATTGTGTAAACAAAAACAGAGAAATATTTTCTAAAAATAGTTTTTGATTTGTATTTAGGGCATTCAAAAAATGCATAAATCCATCATAAAATGGTACATGGAAATTTTATGATTTCAGTAAATTTTTGTTATATGAATAAAATATGAATGAAAGCAAGACTTTAGTTAATTCGAAAAAAAATTGTAAACAATATTTACAATTGAAATAAATATCAACTGGAATAATATGAAATTCTGAATTCTAGAAAGTAATAAATAGCTTTCATGCATGTATTAAAAATGTATACCATAACGCCTACTATTTCAATATGGAATAAACAAAGAAATATGTCAATAAAGTTAATTTAATATCCCTGGATTTTGTTTTATTCATCTTTTGAAAACACAGCCTTTCAACATACAAAAGGATTTTATAAATTAAATAAACACAGAAATATGAAATTATTCTAATGTAGTTTTACATATTTAAATCTGAATTTGACTTCCCAAAATTTGCACTACACACTACAAATTTGCCCTATAAGGCTTTCATTAGACATGACAGATAATATCAAAGGAGACTGAAACGTTGCAGTGAATACAATGTTATTTATTTATATTATACAATTTAGAAAGATTTATCTTTAGTAGGTGGTATAACTGAAATTATATCATTTAGGCTTTCTTACACGCCTCATATAAAATCACCATCATTTTTCTTTAGTGTGAATAATTAAGTGTTTTTTTAAATAAATTTTTTGAGAAAACCCTTTGCTACATAACTCACAAATGAATGGTTTCTCATTAGTATGAACATGGAGATGTTTCTTTAGGTTAGATTTTTCAGCAAAACCTTTATTGCACAGCTCACAAATGAATGGTTTCTCATTAGTGTGAACAACCTTATGTTTGTTTAAATTAGATTTTCGAGAAAACCCCTTGTTACACACCTCACATGTGTATGATTTTTCTTCAGCATGCATAGGTAAATGAGCATTTAAATAAGCTTCTTGAGAAAATCCTTTGTTGCACAACTCACAAATGAATGGTTTTTCTTTGGTATGAATGAAGAGATGCTTGTTTAAATTATCTTGTCGAGAAAAACCTTTGTTGCACACTTTACAAACAAATGATTTATCTTTTGTATGAGTAACTAGGTGGACATTTAAACTGTGTTTGTGAGAAAATCCTTTGTTACACACCTCACAAGAGAACGGTTTCTCCTCAGTGTGAATGCGCAAATGGTTGTTTAAATTACGTTTTCGAGAAAATACTTTGTTACATATCTGACAATTAAAAGGTTTCTCTTTCGTATGACTTCTCATGTGAACATTTAGATCACATCTATGAGAGAAATTCTGATTACACATGTCACAACTGAATGGTTTCTCTTTAGTATGAACATGCAGGTGGGAGTTTAAGTGAGCTTTTTGAGAAAATACTTTGTTACACACTTTACACTTAAATGGTTTCTCATTGGTATGAATGAGCATGTGGGTTTTTAAACTGCCCTTTAGAGAAAATCCCTTTTTGCACACTTCACAAGTAAAAATATTTTCTTTTTGAAGATAATTCATGTGGTCATTAAAAGCAGAATTATGAGGAAGGTTGTTGTTACACCTTTTAAAAGCAAATGTTTTATCTTCGTTATGAACTCTGAGATGATCATTTACATTGGTCTTTTCAGAAAATCTTTCTTGATACATTTTAATAGGTTTCTGATTAGCATGGACACTATGATGCTGTTACAAGATAAATTTCTGGTAAAATTTTTTTGTTAAAGGCACCTGAAAAGAAAAAGTTTATATGTAGCATAATAATAATGGAGATTTACACAAGTTGTTTTAAAAACTGTTTATTTCATTTCTTACAAGAGAAATGAACTGAACAAAAATGCCATTTATAAAAGTTTGCCAGAATATCTTTCCTTGAAGTCTTTACAATTAAAAGGTTTTCCTTACCATTAGAATGATAGTGCATATTTTAAACTAAACTTTTACGAAAAAACTTAGTTGCAAAGTCGTCAAATTATGTTTTTCATTCGAAATTGAAATTAATTTTTACTGATATCCTTTCCTTTGCTTCTTACATGTAAATGTTTCTATCTAGTAAACATATGAATTTTCTCTTACAGAGTTTTTGTTTTTTAAGTGATATATAGAATGTTAGAAATGATTTACAAGAAGAATTTTTTTTATAGAAGACTGAAATTAGAAATACCAACAATGATCACGCATGGATAATTAATGACCAAATACAATATCATAAAATAATTTAAATTCTCAATTTAAAGATCTTTCACTTGAGAAAAAACATACTAAAAATATATTCATGAAATTTTATAAGTAGTATTTTTTTATTTCAACAATTTGATAACCATTTATAAATGGATATGGTTGAAATACTATCCATTAATTTGCATGTAAATATTATGAAAATTATGGCAATGCTCACTTTTCAAAATTAAGGAGGTCTTTTTTTAACAAGATTTTTATGGTAGCATTCAATGAATAAAAAGAAATAAAGTTGTCTTTGAACATGATAATCTTCATTTATTCTTTTACTATGTATTCAGAATAGGCATCAACATCTGTATCTGCAATATAAATAAAAATGTAATGTACATGAAATAATTATAAGTAAATATTTTAATGTTTACGTGGAAAATGCTTTTTATTTCAAAAATTATCTCAACAACAATGTTGTGCACTTTTTTCATTAAGTGGTTAGGGGAAGCAAAATACTGTGTAGATCTTAATTTCTATAGTTCTTTTACAATTTTACTTTAAACTAAATCAAGAATATATAAAGCACCGAGTTATTTTGCAAGTAATAATAAACATGCCCGATTAATGGATTATCTGAAATTAGTCCTTTCTGTCAACAAATCTGATTTTTTAAATATTTAATCAGATGTTAAAATAAATCATTTTAATCATACAAAAATAATTAAAAAATATTAAAAAATAGCAATTAACTAAAATGTCCTTTTCCATTTCGGCAATAAACAGAAAATTATAAATTTCTCATAAATACTGTCAATTTTCTTATACAAAACATAAAGCATGCAAAATTATATTTGTAAAATATCTTTAGGTCCAGTTCTGCAACCTTGTAATGCAAGGTAGAAGGAGACACGCTAAAACTTTGCTTTTATTACAATTTAAATGGGCTTGATTTTACTTCCTACCTTAGAGCAGTGATCCCTCCAGACCATTTTTTGAGTGGACAGAATTATGTCTTTTATTAAAAATAACTTTGTAAAATGAATCCAGTTCTTTTAAAATATTGTGAAATACATCCTCATTTGTAATTAGATATCACTAATAAAGATGTTTACAATATTTAATGTGTCTAAATCTGTATAACTGAAATCTTGCAAAAATTATGGATCTACATCATACCTTCGAGAAAAATACATGAAATCATGCTATAATTTTATTGAACCCTCTAATTTATAAGTTATAAAATCTTTCAACATTTATATTTTAGTTTATATGTATATCATACCTAAACATTACATATCACCTTCCTTTGGTTTTATTAATACAAAACTCAATACTTATTTTCTTTAGCAGTATTATTCTTTAGTGACTAGCAGAGTATCTTTTCTGGAATGAATTATCTATTAGAAAGATAACAAAATCTTTTTGATAGAGCTGTCATTAGTATTGCTTTTTTTTCTTAATTATTGAAGCCATTGCCATATAATTTAAAACGGAATTGACATTGTTTCAACCCGATATTCTTAAATTTATTTAATGGCTAAAACTCTCATTATCATGAAGTGTAAATAATTATAGAATATATGTTGTGCCCTTTTTGGCCACTGCCATGGCCATAACTAGTACAGTTGTGGAAAAAAAGAGTAAACGTTCTGTACTAATTTTTCAACAAATTATTATAAAAGAAAATTATTGGTACCAAACAATTGAAAAAATGTCATCTTTTGAATTATGTATATAAAATTTGTTTAGGGGACCATCTACATATTAAAACGAACCTAAACTTAATTTTTTTTTTCCAATGACGATACCCAATTTTAACAAGATATTTTAAAACTTTTGTTCAAATTGTGCCTAGACACAAAGTATCAAGTCATTTGAATAAGATTTTTAATTATAAACATTCAAAATTTAGTGCTTTTAATGTTAAGCTACATTTTCATATTTTTATTGGCACTTCTAGGTTATCCCGTCAACCAATTTCGCCAAATTATACAAATCGCCAAACTAATAGCCAAATTATACATATTGACATAATTTTTATTTTAAATAACGAAAAACCAAATAATTAGTAGAATATTAATAAAAAGTCGAAATAAAAATTACTTAATGACATTTTAAACACATGAATCGTATTTAATGTCATTGAATGTCACATTCACGATCCTCCATCATTGGCATTTAATCTTAAAGTTTGGCGATAATTTTTTGGTCGACGGGATAACCTAGTAGTACCTTTTTATTAATATCTCCTGAAATTTTGCTCCTAATTTTTTATGTGACAATAATATTAAAATGCCCAAACATAAATATGGTAAATTTGCTATTTTTATTATTTTATTATACAAATTATGAAATTAACATTTGAAAAAAAAAATTAAATTACAACCTACGATTTTTTGACAGATTTAGATTTATTAAGTCCTGCTTTATGGAAAGCCAGAATTTTCTTCTGTGTTGTTTTAAATTATGCCTATAAAGTGTCAAGGTGATGATTATTTAAAGGAGCCATTTACAACCCAATTTGTAACTTCATCGATTGCCCTGAACTGCCTCAAAAATAAATACAAACTTCTTTAATCCGGAATTGTCGCGATTACAGAGAGTCCGAATTATAGAAAATTCCGGATTACAGAAGTTGTGTTGCTAAGATGCATTGAGATTAATGATAATACTAATATCTCTTATTAATATGGCAATACAAAATAGCAAGGAACTGGATAATTGAAAACATTGAGAAAAATCAATTCAAAATGCTCAAAAACAATTTTTTTAAAAAAATTATGTATACACTATATTGCTATTGATTATGGGACACTTGCGATTTTAGACATTTTACTAAATATCTAGAAAAATACATGAGGAATCATCTCGAAACTCTTAGTGTATAAATATAATAGTATACGTCATACATCTCCGTGAAGATTTTTTACCGAAACGCCATAGGGGACCGTCAACAAATTAAAAAAGAATGAATATCTTTTGAATAACCCTGTCAAAACTAATGTAGCAAAAGCGCTCAAACTCCAGATTATGATTGAATGCCTTATTGTAATACACTGTGTTCATTTTTATGCAAATAGCATGCACACTCGCAGAGTAATTAAGGTTTTTATAAAAATGGTCCCAAATTTTTCCAAGTTTTTTCATTATAATTTTCAGTTCTTAATATAAAATAATATTTTTTTCAGAAAATATGACAAACAACATTGCACACAGTACCCTGTAATCAGAATTAAAAAATAATAACAATTGTATGAAAAATGAGTAGGTTTACTATATAATTTTTTACTGCGCATGCGTCAAAGATATCAAAATTTCATTTGCATATTATGTTAGCTAAATGTATAGAGCAACTTTTGTAAAAGTCTCAAAATCATAGCTTGAAAATTCTGAAAGTAATTGTCTATAGAAAAAGGACAAAATTCGTTGTTTCCAAAATGAAGCAAAAAAATGAGGGATTTTATCCAAGTGCAGTAGTACATCCCATATTGTGTATTCTATATTGACACTAATCAATGAATATATGGATACAACCCGTCTTGTTTTTGCTTCATTTTGATAATAACGGATTTTCGACTTATTCAATTGACGATTATTGTCAGAATTTTCAAGTTATGATTTTGTGACTTTCACAAAAGTTGCTCTATACATTTAGCTAACATAATATGCAAATGAAATTTTGATATCGTTGACGCATGCGCAGTAAAAAATTATTTAGTAAACCAACTCATTTTTTATACAATTTTCATTATTTTTTAATTCTGATTACAGGGTACTGTGTGCAATGTTGTTTGTCATATTTTCTGAAAAAAATATTATTTTATATTAAGAACTCTGAAAATTATAAGGAAAAAACTTGGAAAAATTTGGGATCATTTTTATAAAAACCTTAATTACTCTGCGAGTATGCATGCTATTTGCATAAAAATGAACAAGGCTTATTACAATAAGGCATTCAATCACAATCTAGAGTTTGAGCGCTTTTGCTACATTAGTTTTGACAGGGTTATTCAAAAGATATTCATTCTTTTTTAATTTGTTGACGGTCCCCTTTGGAGTTTCGGGAAAAAATCTTCACGGAGATATATGACTTATACTATTATATTTATACACTAAGAGTTTCGAGATGATTCCTCATGTATTTTTCTAGATATTTAGTAAAATGTCTAAAATCGCAAGTGTCCCATAATCAATGGCAATATAGTGTATTTTATGCAGTGTCGCCGTCTATCATAAATTTTAAAAATAGAGACATCTTATCTTTCGAAAAAGAAAAATTACTGAGAACATGAATCATGATTCAATTCCTGAGCGTTCTTCAATTCATGATCAAACATTAATTGATCATGAATTTTTACAACTTTCTAACTATAAAAACACCTATATTAATTACAAATGTAATTTAGAGAGTTCGTACAGTTTTAATATTGAAAGAAAACGTTATGTTACTATGTAATTTTTCATTTTCTGAAATTCCTTTACATAAGACCTGTGGCGCCATCTATTATCTCTAATCCTAAATAAAAATGAATAAATGTACCGGATTACAGAAGTTTCCGGATTATAGATGTCCGAACTAAAGATGTTATACCGTACCTTCACATTCATTTCTAATGTATGACACTGCCTAATTAAGCTAATATATTTCTTCCTCCACCTTTATATCTGTAAAAATGGTACATTTTCTTTCCAAGCTTGAATCTCGTTTCATTTTATTTATTCATGACCAATGAGTGTAAATCTCTCACCTTTTCCTTTATGCCCTGGTAAAAATTCAAGAAAAAAGTAAGTCTAATGTTTACTTTTCATTTCAACTTTTACAGGGAAAGGAAATAAATACTTTTTCTGGTCACTTCTAAGCGAATTCACACAACATTATTAAAAAAAAGTTATGATGAGGAATTTCTGCCTTTTAACTCCAGAGATTCTTGTAGGCAATCTAATAAACAATCTCTCTTAACTAATAATTTTTATCAGTTAACTTATTGAAATAGCTGTATGGTTTTGTAGGACTCGAACCCAACCAATAATTTCTAAAATGTCCACCTTCCTTTTTTTCTCTTTACCTATATACCTGTGATTTTCTAATATTTCATGAAAATTTTAAGCAAATAGATCTATATCTATTTTCAGTTTTGGCAAACTCATATTTTGAATGAAGATATTATTAAAATTTAAGTGATTTATGAATCACTTAAAACACAAGAAGTACATTTTGAACAAGTGAATAAATAAACAGGACTGTATACAAACGTTTTTAAACTTGTTTAATATTTAATTATAAATTATATGCAATTCAGTTTCTGTGAATCAAGATTCAAAAGGCACCATTAAAATCTGATAACTGTTTTATTTTATAAAAACATACACAATTGTCAAAATGAGCTATAATCAAGTTGAGCTCTACAAATAATTTTTGAAACTCTATACCTAATGTCAGTCACAAGGAACTAAAGAATTAAAAAAAATGACAATGTAAAAAGTAATGCCGAAATGTAATAAATAAGAAATATTAACATTTAAACTTTACTTTTAATTTCTTTTAGAATAAAAACCATATTTACTCAGATATACCATGCACCCCTTACTTTAGATGGAAAAATGAAGATTTTTCAAAATCTTGCATATAACATGCGCCATAAATTTGATATGCAAATAACTGAATGGCCAAAGGAATTTATGTAAAGAAAATTCAAAACAAACATTGCATTAGGCTAGAAAAGAAAGAGAAATAACATTTTTAAAATTTAGGTAGGGAGTGTATGATGTGAAATAATAGTGAGTACGGCAATTGCTTATTAGTGTTTAAATACAGTTGAACCTTGAAAATCCGGACCTCCAAATTCCGGAAATCTCTAAAATCCGGACATTTTTCCGATTTCAGTTTTATTAATTTTTAAAATAAGACATAGATGTAATTTTCATCAATTGCAGTTAAATTCTGATAACTACCGTAAAATCTCGTTAACCAATCCTTCCCGATCAAACGCCCCCTCCCCACTTTATAAAAAATTTGAAATTTTCAAAAAAATCCCGAGAAAACGCTCTCCCTCTCAAAAAAATCGTTGAAAACGGATGAATCATGCTGAAATGAATGAATCATGAATCTTTGATGAAATGTGCGATTTTTCGAGATTTTTTAATTAATTTCATGCTTGTTTTGGCTTTTTTTTTTTTACAAACTTCTCCTTTTTTCTGCGTTTTTTCGACAGAATTTCCTTTTTTTTTTAACCCAAATTTTTTCAAGTATCAAAATTCATGATTCATTCATTTCATCATGACTCATTCCTGTAAATTTTGTTGAACGATCGCGGAAAAATCCCGTGTAAGCGCCCCCCTCTAACTATTGTACGATTTTTCGTCATGTTTGGGAGGGGGGGATTAACGGTATTTTACGGTATATATATATTACCGTGGCTTATTTATGAAATGATATAGTAAAATTTCAAATAAATAAATAAAAATAAAAGTCACTAAAACTTTAAAAAATGTAGTATCGGAAGAATCGTTATTTGATTGCACTGGGAGAAAAAATTGCATTTTTTGTTTGTTATTATATAGCCATAAAAAAAGATTTTTTAATAAACCTCCAAAATCCGGAAAATTCGAAAATCCGGAATCGCCGCGGTCCCGACGGTTCCGGATTTTCGAGGTTCAACTGTAACGTTTCTAGCGTTTTTCTATAAAAAATTGCAAGAAGTGAAATAAAGATGCAATAATACTTTTATTAAGTAAGATTCTCCTACTTTTAATGTGTTCTTTGAATACATTCTTTAATCCATACATATACCATGCGATTACATTAAGCAGTAAAAAAATATTCCATCTACGAGCACACACATCTTCCGCACACCTACGAGTTTTGCTTTAATTTTATTTTTTTAAGAGTGCGCAATACACGAGTAAATATGGTAATCGAAAAAGTTTATAATCTTTTTTATTAGTTGATACAAAGTGGAGGTGACACAAAAAACAACAAAAATCCAAAGTTTCTTATATTCTGATTGTTTAAATATTTAATGTTTTTTGAAAAGAAAAAGAAATCTGTTTTATTTTTCTAAAATCAGAGAAAAAAAGAAAATTTAATTAAAATTTTAAAATCCAATGAGGCGCAAATTTTATAGCACAAAATTAGCCCTCGCCAATGATTGAGTATTATTTAAAACATGACAATTAAATTTATTGTTCTCACTCACAAAAACGCTGGTTGAAAGATGTATCAATGCCAAAAAGGAAAGAGCAAAATTCTTTTTGAATCTATGGGATACTGATCTACAATTCTTCTGAACATAAGAAAAGAAAGTAGCAATGGTGATTCTGTTCCAAATTTTCTGAAAAAAAAAATAACAAGTTGAATGTAGATACTGCCATTGCAGAATTCAGTTTCGCCTCCGATTAGAAAAAAAATCGATAGATGTTTTTTAGAAGGGCGACCCCGTTCAGATTGCAATGAACTAACTTCATTTTTCTTGTGTTTATCAATATAATAGCAAACAGAACGGCGTGAAATACCCAGTTGATTAGCAATTTCTCTCTGAGACATTGGAATTGCGGAATAATAAAGAGATACAATTTGACGTGCTACTTCTTCATTGACTATATTCATCAAAAACGGATTTTTTCTTTAGTTTAAACGCTTTTTTATAGACTCGAGGAAAAAAGAAATGCATTTTAACAACAAAACGAGTGGAATCCTGTCCAATTCGACGAATGAAATGTTTAAAAGACCCGATCGATTTGGCTTAAAAAAAAGCAAAAGTAATTACATTATTGAATCGATATGTAATCAATATGTAATAAATATATTTCCAAACTTAATGTCAAGTTTTCCAGTTACAATTTTACATGCAAATATTCGCACATCTTCAGTTAAAATTGTAATCTGAGTGCCGGAGAAATCCAGAAATTTTTTTTATATGCACTATAGAAAAATAAATTTATTAAAAAAAAAAACTAATCTTATTTTTACTATGACATTATTTTCACTAACTGAAGTCATCTGAAAGTAAAATCTCAATCTCAGTGTTTATAATGAAAAGAAATATTGAAATGTAATATCGTTATGAGTAAAAATGCCATGTTGTAAATAGTGACGTCAATTTCTCTTCAAATGTTTTTTAAAAGTTACTGTTATTAGTAATATGAAAAAGGCGTCCTTAATAATATTGTAAATTCAATTTATCTGGTTGCTGAATGCCATCATTTTCCTCATATGAAATATTTCTTACTTTACTTTAGACATTAATTTTTATCATAAATTATTTTCTGTTATTTTATTTACATTATTAATATTATTTCTCAGTAAATATATTTTTTTTTACCTCAATTAGTGCATAATTATATGCAATCATTTTATTGTGGTTTAATTTTACGAAAACAATTAACTTTTTTCTTTTAAATGCGAGGACATGTTCACTGATGAAATAAAGTTTCTGACTTGTGGAAAGTAATAATGGAAAATAAATTTTTATTATCGAGAGAAAAGCTAAACTAAGTTGCCACCATTTTGAAGAAATATCCTAAAAAAGCATTTAAAATTAAAAATAAAATATAAAAATAGAAATAAATTAAAAAATAGCTAAAATGGGCACAACTACAGATAAATAGCTTTCATTTAAAAAAATAATTATCAAAATCGTTTAGTAGAAAATTCAGGGCTGATGACACGACATTTTTAGCTTGTCTGAAAGAAATAGCATCGGAGGCTAATAATAATAATAAAATCATTCATTAGTCTAAAAATGTGGACATACAAATATCGCTAATTTCAACATGATCACTGAAAAAAAAAATAATAATTTTATCAAAGAATCACAAGGAAAATACAAAATTTATTCAAGGATTGTAAAAATCCCAAATTTTGTACAAGGATCATGTGAAAAATGAAAAATTTGTGTAAGAATTGCAAATTCTGTCAAAGAATCATGAAAAAACACAATTTTCGTGAAAAAAAAATCATGGAAAAATGTAAATTTCGTCAAAAGATAGAGAAAAAGATGTAAATTTTGTTAAAGGATTGTAGAAAAAACATGAATTTCATTAACCAGAAAATACATTGCAAGTGCCGGAAGAAGATTCCCTCCTCCCCCACCTGCTGTAACTTTTCAGAATTTTTTTAAAACTCAAAATCACCCCTGGAAAGTACCATATAATTTCATGAATAAGCCAAATATATTACTTTTCAGTGAAAAATCGTCCAAAATCAGAAACCCATATATAAGCTGATGTTTAAAAATGCAGATGAAAATTTCAGCAAAAAACAAGCTGAGTAATTTTTTGTATATAGATAACAGAGAAAAATACTCTCTCCAAAATTATTGATCTCTTTTAATTTTTTCCCGCTCATTCTCTTATGAGATACTTGCTTATAAAAACCAAACCTACAATTTTTGACTTGAATTATCACAAGAAAAGATCGTTTTGATCTTTCAAAAAATATTGAATCAATAACGCGATGGATGGAATTGGGGATAAATTTTTGAAGAAGACAGCATTTGTGACGATGATGAATTAGAGACTGTTGATATTCATACTGATGTACCAAAGAAAGAAATGGATTTTAAGGAGTTTCTTGAACATTTTGACGTTGATTTAAATAGTGAAAGAGGATTAGTAACTTTTAGAATATTTAATCAAATTAGTAGATTTTTTTACGTTTCTTACATTTATCGTTTTTATTTTCCATTTTAGAATATAACTTTTTAAATTTTCTAAGATTCATGTATAAGCCAACTCCCCATCAGGAGCCAAAACAATGTCAAAAACTTCTTGGCTTATACATGGAAATACACAGTAATTTTTATTGATTCAAAGGTCAAGCACCTCTCCTTCCTGAAGGAATGGGAAGAAGAAGGTGGTTATTGCACTTTTGACAGTCCTAAAAATTGATCTATTGAAGAAAAAAAAAAAAAAAACATGGTTGAGATTTGACAACAATTACTCCAAGCAATGCTGAACATGAGAGAATGTGGAGCAGTGCAAAAAACACTCTAAAGTGGAAAAAATTATCTATGAATATAAACATGCTGTATAATTGCCCTAAGTGTTAAACTACAGTAGACTTCTTTTGTTCCGAAAATCCGATTATTCTGAACAGAGTTGAGAAAAAACACTGATTTTTTTAATTTAAATTCATCATCAAAAAACACACATTTATTGTTATACAATAGACTCCATCAAATCCGCAACACTAAAATCCAAAACTCTCTAAAATCCACATATAATTTAAAGATGCAAACAATGAAACTTTCAGTTCCGATATAAAGACAAAATTTAGACTTTTTAATTTTACATCAATTCTATATGTATTTTAATTTGTAATTTTTGTTAATGTTACTGAATTCATGATTTTTCATGAAGGAAGAATAAATTCATTTCTGAAAAAATTGAAGATATTGCTAATATCACTGATAATCACAATCTTTTTAGTAAATATATTTATATATTAATCAAGCATTTTTGATTATTGAGTCTGGCTAAACCTGAATTAAAACTTCCTTATTTTTTTTTATTTTGATATGAATTAGAAATGTACCTATATGAGGAAAGTTTCATTGAATAATTTTTAAAAAATACAATTCATTCTTATAATGAATATTTAATCATACATTATTGATTATTATGACCTTTGCTTTTAAAATTTTAATCATTTATAAAATTATCTAAATTTTTATTATTTTAGTTTATTTATTTTAATATTTTAATGTATTGTAAGCATTCATTATAGTTTCGTTTGCATAATTATTTACATACAAATTGCTGTTTTAATAAATGTAAACAAACCAATGACCAGAAAAAAATCAAAATTAAAAAATCTGCACAACCTTTCATCCCAAGCTGTGCGGATTTGAGAGAGTGTATTGTGCAAAGAAGTACTTAAGATCAAGGTTGGAAAAAACCAGGTTTTTTTGAAAAAAACCCCCAAAAAACTGTTTTTTGGTTTAAACCGTTTTTTTTTTTTTTTTTAAACATCCCTTTTTAGTACATATACATGGATATTTATTAATAAAAATAGACATTGTTGGATTATATGTAGTATAAATTCATTTTAAAATAATTTAAATTAAATAATTAGAGTGAATTATGTAGAAAATTGAAAAAAAAATCATATATTTTAATTTAAACAGTTATTAATAAACAGTCTTATGTCCAAACAATAAACTACTCTACACAGTGAAACATTGATACTTTGAAAAACTTTATAAACAACCTTTTGATTACTTATAATAAACATCTGATGTAGTTTGATGTATGTAAATATTATTTTCCATAATAATAATAATAATAATAATAATAAAGAGATAATTCTTGAAGGTTTTGTTTTTTGAGAGACAATTTGAAATCAACATTTATAGTCATTAGATTTAGCAGATGACATTAACAAAGGGGGAAAAATTAGTTTGTTAAAATACTATAACTAGCACCCAATTTTTGAATACTCTCTTATACAACTTCATATTTTGATTTTTAAAGATTATCTCCCCAAGAAAAAAAAAATTTCTTTTATAATTTTACCAAAATGTTAAAAATCATCAAGTTTTGTAGCTCTATATTCAAAAGCTTGTGCATGTTATGATAGATTGCTTTAAATAATCTGCATTTTTTTAATGAAAATATTTTATACTAAATATTGAATATATTTAATCTATTTTATCTTTGATCTTTTTTTTTTTTACAGCAATGGAATATGTTCACCAATGCATAGTGATTTTCATCCTATACATAAAAAAAATAACCTAGACCCACTATATCTAATACTTATTGCTGAAAAAAAGTTAAAAGTAGAAAATATTTATATACAATTTGTAAGTCTTAAATTATAAAGAAAAATGAAAAAATATGATTAGATTTTTTCGAAAAAAAAAAAAAACAATTGGTTTAAACCGTGCCAACCTTGCTTAAGATGTAGAATCAGTGATTCTTTTATCTGATGAACAGCACTGCACTGTTTCAACTAATTTTTTTTTTTTTTTTGTCATCAATTAACTCAGATTTATGCGTGGAAAAAAAGCATACTTATTTCTATGATACTACAGTTGTAGTTTTTATTTGAAGAACCAGTTATATATTAACCCTTTTAGGCGCACTACTCTTTAAAGTTGGAATTTAAAGAAAAAAAAATTAGGCAATCTATTTAGGGAGTGCACAGGTATTGTTTTGTAAAGATTGCACTAACCATTTTAATTATACAGCTGCTGCCGAAGTGGTAACCTCCCATAAGTAAAGCATTGATAAGCGCAGTGAGAAGAGCATTGCTGTGAAGCACATATTACAGTAAAACATTTTACCTATTATTTAAAAACAGTAGAGTTTGATCTCTGTGGTGCTGCCATCTAGAACTCATAAGAAAGATTTAAAGTAGCCATTAGACTAGTTTTTAAAATATTCAGAGTTTTTGTGTCTCTAAACAGGGGGAACTTTAGGTGTTGCCGACCCGGCAACACTGTGCGTTAAGGGAATGCGTTAAGAATTTTAAATTAAGTTATTAGAAGAAACAGAACTGGTTTACCACAAGCCAATTGTTGCTGTGTAGAGTTGACACTAGCACATGTTCCCATACTTAATTTATGCCCTAACAAGTCAATAGCTTGATTATTATGAATGAAATCTGCCTATTCTGAATTCCCACTAAACTGAACAGTGTTCAGTTCCAATAACAGTCAATTTTCTATAATCTGCACAAATTGGGGCCAAAGGTTGTGTGGATTATAGAATATTGTGGATTATAGAGTATTATGGATTGTACATCATTCTATTATGCCTAGATAGCATTTTAATTCTACAATTAATATAAGATGAAAAGATAAATATGAAATATAATAATTAATTTAATATGCAATCTCAAAAAATGCTTTTTAAAGTTATTTTATTAAAAAATTGATATATATTTGCTTTTGGTACTTACATATTAATGTCACCGCAGCAGAAGTTGCGCTAATGGAAAAATAAAGAGCAATCTTGTTCACACGCGTACAAAAAAAATGGTGTAAAAAATGAGCAAAAAAGCACTAAAAAATTGCGGCAAAAGTGAGCAAAAAAAAGAAAGCACTAAAAAAACACAAACAACAAGATTGCTTTTTATTGGCGCATTACCGCAACTTCAGCTGCTATGGCGTTATTATGTAAGTAAGCACCTGGCTTTTAGATACAAATAATTACATACACATATGTTCTGTAATACAGTTTGTTTTATACTGTTAATAAAATAAAAGAGTTACATTTTAAAAAGTAGATGTTTTATTGTGATTTTTTTCAATTTTTTTATATTTGTTTTAATAAATCATTTTTGGATTACAAATTTGTAAATTTTCTTAAGTGGTTATTAGATATGCACCGAATATTCGGTATCTATTCGGTATTCGGCTTGGTCGAATAGTAAACTATTTGGTCTGCCGAATATCGAAATATTCGGCCAACCGAATACTTAAAAAAACTTTTAAAATATATTTTTAAAAATCTCTTAACACTTATACATTTAACTGTCAACTTATAAAGATGTTCAGAATAATGAAAAACAAAATCATATATTTAAATAAAAGATAATGTTTTTGCATTATTTGTTTTTTCTTAAGTATTATTTAAGAAAATTAACCAATCACGAGGATTTTCACAGGAATTAATTATGTACAAATGCAAGTTCCTAAACATTGTCCAGTAAATAACCTGTTTCTCTCTAAGATTTTAAGAACAACATTTACAATCGCTGAAAAGGATCGCCGACTCCAGACACCAATCTTGGATGTATTTAAAAACTTCCTTGCTTAATAAAAGGGAGTAGAACAGTTACTCTTGCTGAGTTGGCACCATATAAAATTTTAATAGATTGTATTATTTATTTACTTTTACTTTAGTCTCTTCCTGATACACAAATAATATATGATCCTGTACAATTTTTCTTTCAATGTTTTCACAATTTCTCTTTGATTTTAAAATGTTTGTTTAGAATTTAAGAAAAATTTATTCATTTGTTTTAATTCACAGAAGAATCCATGGAATTTAAAATTTTATTAATTAAAAATGTTTTATAACTATCCTCTTCTTAAATAACTCAAAGCAGATTTTCTTCAGCATAAAGTTTACTTGAAAAAAGTTCTTAATTATCAAAATGAAAATTTCTGTTTTAAATATCATGTAAAACTGTTTTAAAATTTAACATTTTAATGCCTTTAAACTTTGAAATGTAAAATTATCCAACAAGCTGAATATTCGGTATTCGGCCGAATATTCAGTATTCGGCCTAGCAGTTACTATTCGGCTAGCCGAATATTCGGTATTCGGCAAAAATCACTATTCGGTGCATCCCTAGTGTTTATATTTGTAAAGTAAAATGAATTATAGAAAATTGTGGATTATGGGTGCACAGATTATTGAACCTTGACTGTAGTTTAGAAGATCCGGACCCTAGTATATCAAAAATTCAATTAAATAAATATAACTCTGATACAGCAATAAAAAACTTTGGTGGGAAGACTCTGTTAAGTCAAGAAGATTATTAAGTGAAATATTAGAGTCAAAAATAGCTATTTTGGTAACATTTTATTTCATCACAATTAATAGTATAAGTAAAATATTCAAGACTTTATTTAAATTATTTTTAAAATAAATCTTAATTTTCTTATCTCTCTTATACACTACATTAAATATGTCTAAATATTTTCATTTATGTGTGTGACATTTTTTGGTTATATTTTTCTGTTGTAACGCCAGTTGTTTTTATTTTTATTTTTTTCACTTGAATGTAATCCTATCGAATGGTAAGTAAACAATATTAGTAGATAACAATGTTGATAGTTAGAAAATGTACAATTTTTTTATGACCTGTCCATAACTGTGTTACTTGCTAACAGTTAAAAAAACTGGCCAGTGAAAAAAATCAATGTATGGCCAGTGGCCATTGAATAAACATGTTGATTTTGACCTATAGCTATTGTCCATCCTTTTACACTCACATGGCAAAAGCTAGTTCATACTTTACAGAAACACAATATTTTTAAGTGTACACTTTTTGTGATATAAGAAGAAAAAAAAATTACACCTATCTCCAGCAAAATTAAAAGAATAGACCATATTCTTTGAAAACATATTAAAAGAAAAAAAAATGCATATCAAACATAATATATTTCAAGGTTTTTTTTATTAATAATGTTATTCTATTAATTTAATCTGAAATACAGTTGAGCTAAATTTAAGAGCTAGCCAACTAGAAATAAAGAATGTAATTGACTGAATTACAATCTTTTAAGGAACCACCCTCTTTTTCGGATTAAAGCGATTTAAAATTGTAATCACATGAATGATAAATAATAAATAATCAAAATCTTACATACTTGTCTACACCTACAAAAGAAATTTAAAAAGATTAATGCGAAATTTAGATTCATAAATATAAAACGTAAATTGTAACTACTACACACTATCAGGTAAAAGAAAATGGCGAAGTTAACTTTTATTTCGATTATTGATTCGAATAAGTTAGAAAGGATTAAATGTTTGATTAAACATATACAGAGCGCATAGAGCTTTATTAAAGTTTGAAGTTTCAGAAACTTCCTGTTTGTGCATGATATGATATGCATTGCAAATTATATGATATCATGTTATTTCCAGAAAAGAAACATTTCAAAAACAGCTTGTTAAAATTGTGTTACGATATAAGATTAAATCGTAAATTTTATTAATCGAACATATATATTTGTAATCGAATAATTTTTTGTCGTCATTGCGCCATTTTGATAATGATTTGTGAATATAATGATGTAAGTTTATTTCTTATTTTTCAGTCAAAGAATATCCATAGATTTTTCGTATAAATTCAATCTATTTTATAAAGGAAAGTAAATTCCATAAAATGAATAAAGGGATTATTCAGTGAACAATTTCATGTGGATTTTAAGAGAAAGATATTATATTTAATTTACTGATTCATTTAAATGATGTATTGTTATAAAAAATATACAACACAATTTGATATCCAGGAATGCAATTTATAAATCATCCTTTTTGGAGAAATATTTAGAAATAAAATAATTGTTTCATTTAACATCTAAATATTGCCTGTAACTGACTTTGCAATGAAAATTACAATTTAAATTACATTTAGTAATTATTCTTAGCAAATTTCAAGAATACAGTAGACTCCCTCAAATCCGCACAGCTTGGGACCAGAGGTTGTGCGGATTTTAGAATTTTGTAGATTTCTGGTCATTGCTTTGTATATATTTTTTAAAAAGTAATTTGAATGTAATTAATAACGAAATCAAAAATATAAGAATGTTTACAATATACTAAACTATTAAATTTAGTAATAAACTAAAATAATAAAAAGTTAGATAATTTTTAAAATGATTAAAATTTTAAAAGCAAAGGTCAAGTTAATAATCAATAATGTACAATTAAATATATTCATTATAAAGATGAAATGTGTTTTTCCTAAATTATTCAATGAAACTTGTCTCATAAAGGTACATTACTAATTCATATCAGGATCTTAAAATAATGAAGCTTTATTTCAGGTTTAGCCAGACTTGATAGCTATGAAAGCTTGATTAATACATAAATATATTTGGTAAGATTGTGATTAGCAATGATATCAGCAATATCTTAATTTTTTTTCAGAAATAAATTATTCTTTCTTCATGAAAAAACATGAATTCAATAACCTTAACAAATATTACAAAAATAAAAAATGTATGGAGTTTATATAAAACTAATAAAGTCAAATTTTGCACCTACATCTGAAATGGATGTTTCATTGTTTACATCCGTAAATTATGAGCGGATTTTTGAGAGTTGCGGATTTTAGGAGTGCGGATTTGAGGGAGTCTACTGTATTTGTATGTCAATAGCATAAATAGCTTATAAGTGAGAATATAATTTTTAACACAGCATATAATATTATTTGCATCTTACAATAAAAAATTGGTACTACTTTGATATCCCGTCGACTAATTTCGCCAAATTATACATAGACATAATTTTTATTTTAAATAGCGAAAAACAAATACCTATTAGAATATTAATAAAAATACAAATCAAAAGTTGAAATAAAAATAACTTAATGAAGTTTTATACATGGGTGTTGCATTTAATGTCATTGAATGGGACATTTACGATCATACATTATTGGCATTTAATCTTTTAGTTTGGCGATGGGATAAGCAAGTAGTACCAAAAAATTAATCATACTTTTCATTGCAATAGTTTTTGGTACTATTTGATTATCTCACCAATCAATTTCTCCAAATTATTTTCAAAATTATACAAATAGATATAGTTCTTATTTTAAATAATGAAAGAATAAATTAATAAATAAAATATTAATAAAAATACAAATAAAACATCGAATTAAAAATCACTTGATGACATAACAAATACGTGTAACATGTTTATGGTCCAGCAAATATGACATTTACATTCACCATTATTGGCATTTAATTTTATAGTTTTTTTGTTCGATGGGATAATTAAATAGTACCAATATTTTGACTTTAAACAGAAAAAAATTTCTTCTTTTTCATTAAGTTACACATTTGATATGAAAATATTTTTGCATTTTATTGTGGAAAATATTTCCAATATTTATTAATTTATTAACAATTTATATATTTTATTAATTTAATTTTTTTTTGTCATTTTTAAGTACTATTTTTGTTTTTTCTAAAAATTTTTGATTCAAAAATCATTATTTAATCGAAAATAGATACTTATTCAGCAAATAATTTTGTTCTAAGTCACCAAATTTTCAAAAATTAAAAAGCAAAGCCTTCATAAAAATCTCAAGGCCAATTACTGCACATTGTTTCTTAGGAACTAAATGTTCCTTTCAAGCTGTGTACTCATGTTCTAATTGTGTGGCTGACACAGATGGTGTCTACTATATGTCTCATTATGTGTATATTGAATATGTACAGAACTGTGTAAAGCGGGGAGGAGGTCGGGGGTGTTAGAAATAACGAGCCTTCCATATTCTCAATGCCTCATTTAATATATAGTTTCCAGCTAAAATAACATTTAGAATATTTTATTTCATCAATCTTCATACATTAAAATATAACTTTATTTTATGCATATTATTTTGAAATAAACTTACCTTTTTTCTGGATTAATCTTGTTGGATAATATTTTATTAATAGTTAGTTATTTAAATTTACAGTATAGTTAAATTTCTTTTAGACTTATATTTTTATCTTTATTTACATTCCCAGTCTTTTAGTCAAACACCTGTCATTAACTTTCGATTCCCGAAGACATGATTTGCTATCTTTTCGCCAGGTGGCGATAGCAACATAATGTTGCTTGAATTAGCGGATGTCATCTACTCCCACAAATCTGCGTACATACGATCCTTCTGGAAAGGGGGTGTGTCGGCACGTGCCGTTCTTCACAGAGGTATAAAAGCTAATTTGTTCTTCGGTCTAACCACTTGTTTTGAATGTGTTTTAGTCACGATACGAAGTCTGATGTCTTCAGGATGCCATAATAGTTACTGACTTTTTATATTAAGTTCGTATTTATTTTGTGTTGTGTTTATTTAATCGTTTTTCATCTCCAAAGTTAATAGTAATGCTGCTTCACTACTCCTGTGTTTCTCCGTATGTTATTCTTCAATATTTTTCGACATAGTTGATAGTGAACTTTACTGTTGTGTACTGAATGTAATATAAATGAACTGTTTTTCTTCAAGATTCAATAAATGGACTGCCATAGAATAAATGACTATTTATTTTTGCATGAATATTTTTACATAATGGCTTTTACAGAACATTTTAACATTCTTTATTTTGATTTTAATGCAAGCTAATTTTACATCCTCATGAAAAAGCTTCCACTAAGTATTGAACTCTGCAAGTCTTTTTAATCAGTGTGAAAGGTTAAGTTGGGGAAAACTTTTGATTTATGTCAGTTTTCCCTAACAGGGGGCAGTCACCCTGGGCGCAGAAATTGAGTTGGTGCCAAATTTATATTACCATCATCATTTCTTTCTTTCTTTATTTTTTTATTTTTATTTATTTATTTATTTAATTTTTTTTTGGTAAAAAAATTATATAAACATATTGGGATTCTTTTGTGAAAAAAACATACGTTCTTAAAATAGCATGTTGCTTCTTTCTTCGAATCCAAATGTGATTATACAATACTGTTAGATAATTTTTTTTTCCATATATGTTTTCCAGATCCCCTTTGCCAAAATAAAAGTACAATGTTCTTTTAAATTATCTAGTTGTAAAAATTAAATTTTTGAAGTTTCAAAATAAACAGCAAACATGTATTCAATAGAATCCAGGAACCGATTTGCAAATTTGGGGGCCCTGGGCACAGATGTTTAGAGGGGGCCCCCCTTGTAAAGATGCTTACAGGGAGATTAATAATAAAAAAAATTCAAAAAGTTTCTTTTTAAGATACCCACTATTGACTTTAATAATCCCTTTTAAATGGCAATTATAAAATTAAATATGATAATCATTAATTTACTTTTTAAATGACTTTATATAGTAAATATGGTATAATAAATTGTGTAGTAATAATTATCTCTTCTCATGCAAGTTTATGCATTTGGAGTGATAAGGTGAGTAATAACTAATCATAAATTTTCCGCAAGATACCAAAATATGATTATTTAAAATATTATGGGGCTCTGCCGCCTATGAACTGCACTCACTAACCCCAAATAATTTGATAAAAACTGGAACATGATTAAATAAGAATGAAAAATATAATATATTTTTAAAGTGATAAGGATAAAGGAAAATATTAACTATAATAAAGTAATTAAGTGTGGATGTTTCAGCAGGGTTGGCAAGTTTTTGACAGTGTGACGGTTTTATCCGGATTTAACCATGGTTTCAACCGTCATGTCAAAAACCCCTTTTTGACATAGTTTTTGACAGTAAGTGTCAAAAACTTAAAATTGAGTCCAAAAACTGTTTAATATTATTTTTAGATTAACATTAAATTTACAATTTTTCCTAATTTTTAGTTTTAGACACTTGAATACATTTTTTGACAGTTTTAATACAAGTTGCTTAGAAAATAGAAATTAACTGTAAGCTATAAATATAGAATAAAGAATAATCAGAAGTATTATTAGTTGTTACATTAAAAATGTAAACTAGTGAAACTACTAAATACTTTAATTTTTAAAAATGAAAGTGCATGGTGAAAATACTTATAATTTAACATATAAAATTACAATATAATTAATACACATTGTTATTTTTATCTTATTTTAATGTTAATGTGTCTTATTTTAATGTTTTATCTTATTTTAATGTTCTTTTTTTCCACGAAGCCTGCAGTAGCAAAACACTAGTTTTGATGCCTTCTGTACTCCAAGTTTGTTTCATAATTTGGAGTGGATAAATCCAAAATTTGAAAATATTCATTCAATTGAGGCTGAGCTGCATGGACTAGAATGCAAACGCACCATGAGCTGTATGAAATCACTTGGTATATTGTTTTTCTTCAAGCCTTTCTACCATACTGCTGCTGGAACATCTTGAGCTGAGAAGAAACTTTTAGGGTATGGTGGAAATTCAGCTTCAAAAGCAATGATAAATCTAAGAAAATCTGGGTTTCTTTCAAGCAGCCATGTCCGAGCTGCTTCCCTCTGTTCATCGTTTAATAATGCACCTTTGTATGCTGGATGTGTCATGTACGCCAGATAATGAAACAGTTGTAGATAGGATTCCATACGCTCCATAATTGCATCATAGTTTGGAGCCAGATTTATGTCTACAGCTAAAGAAAGCCAAACTTGACAAGCATCAGCCAATGTTGCATTATCTCTTTGGACCCTGTCAAGCATATTTGCCAAAGGTTTTAACTGCATTTGCAACTCTTTTGCTTGTTGGTATAAGCTATAATTTTCAAGCTGTACTATTCTGGATTCAATTGCATGATCTTCACAAATTTTTACATAAGCTAACCTATTTTTGATAAAAGTGTCAATACAAGTGAGTTGGCTATTCCAGCGAGTTTCATTTGGAAGCTGCGGCTTCACAGTGTGTTGCAATTGACTTAACCAGGCAGATGGAAGGTGGTGGTTGCGAAAGTATTTTTGCACTTCCACAATATGCTTCATGATGTCTTGTGGAGTAATTTCCTTCCCAAGAAGATTCATCCAGTGAGCACGAACACAGCATCCATACACAAGAAGATCATCATTTTCTTCTTTTAACAACTCCCACATTTTTTGCATTTTTCATTCGTTGTCAGTAACCACACATGAGACATTGCAGGAAAATTTATTTTTTGCTAGAGCTATCGAGTTTTTTACTTTTTCTTTGGAAAACTGAGCTGTTTTAGATTGACCTGCACAATCAGTAGCTTCAAGAAAGAAAACCTTTCCCTCAACATGCAGGCAAGAAGCTATTACAGCATCATTATGGACATTACTCCATCCATCTTCGACTAGTGTACAATCTTTTCCTTGAAGTTCTGATTTCATTTCACTTTCTAAAGTTTCAGTAACTTTATCTAGAAGGCCACCAGATAATGTTTTCCGAAAAGGTGGTTTAAATCCAGGGTGAAGAAGCTGTACTAGCTTGACAAATTCCTCTTGTTCAACAACGCTAAAGGGGATATTACAGCTATAAAAGAATCTAGCAACTTGTAGATCCAACTCCTTTTTTATGATAGGTGTAGTTTTTACTATATGGTTATCTATCTTATTTTGTTCAAAACAAAGTTTCTTAGCACTTGTAATATTTGAAGTACAATCATTTTCTTCATGGTTATTGTTTACAGTTTCATTCACATGACTATTGTTCTCAGGACTTCCAATATCAATTTCCATGTGCAGATGTTCTTGTTCTTTATTTACATAATCTTCTCTTTTCTCTTGTACATGCTCTGCATTTTTGCATTTTGCTGAATGACCTTTTATTCTGTCAACTCTATTGGCCATAGTGTGTCCACATCTTTTGCATTTTCCATAAGTTTTATTTCCTTCTTTCACACAGAAAAAATCATTTCACACAGCATTTTTAGGCCTACCACCTTTATCCATGACTTAAGGAAAAAATCTGTACTACAGAAACAAATTTAATACACATTAACTAAACAAGATCTCTGGATAAAGCTATGTAACCACAATTGAAATAATTTCCCTCTTAGAAGTAGCATGAGCAATTTTTAAGAAAGTATGATTAAATAATTTCTATAAAGCACAGATTTGTTTTTCAAACTGACAAGTAATTGCACAATACTGACCTAACTACATTATTCTATACAGGCAGGTGCAATACTAGACAGGTGCCAAATACAGTTATAGTTAATAGAATCCAAATTAAGAAAAAAAGTTACACCTGTTCTTTGCTTGCAAATGTACGTACATTCCACAAACAAATAATTAAGCATTAAAGGCTAGATTTACAGCTTCTGAAATAATATACTCAAAAAGAAAAAAAAAAGGAAGGGTTGGTGGGCAATTTATAATGCATAAAAGAAAAATTTAATAAACAAATTGTTCTAAAGAATTAAACTGAAACTGACATAGTAAAATGAGGATATATATGGGTAACGTAACTGAAAATAAAACACCTTCTTTTAACATATTGATTTAAAGAACATTTAATTATATTGATTTCATATTATAATTAATTTAATTACACTTAGAACATTTGTGTTGCAATTGTGGTTTATATCTATGTATGAAAACAAACATTTAGAATCAATAAAAATAGAAGGAACTTATAATCAGTCATTGAATAGCGATCATTTTAAATTTACACAAGCATTTTTTTTTCTTTTTAAGCATAAATTAGACCTAAAATTTTTTACATCAAACTGAACACTTAATAGTAATAAAGATACAAACATAAATAATACTTTGAAAAATGTACAGTAGCTTCAATGTTTTCAGCTATTTTCCTATACATGACAATTAACATATAATTTAAATTGTGATACATAATTTTATTACAACTCATAGTATAACTAAATAAAAATTATTTACATAATATATAAATTATTATTTAACGAGTTTTTAGCTTTATTTAATTTAAAATATCACTAATGATTGATAAAAGAAAAAAAAATGCGTATAAGGTTTTTGACACTTTTCGACAGTTTTTGATGCTTTTTGACACTTTTAGACAGGTTTTCGACATGTCATGTCAAAAACCACTTTTTGAGGTCAAAAACCCAACCCTAATATTAAGTGCAAAATCTGTTTTCTGCTTTAGTTCTACTCTTTGAAAAGTGCAATAACTTGCAAAAATCAAAAGATTTTTAACTACTATAAGCATAATTGATTTGGTATTTTTAAGTGTTAAAAATGTTAAATAAATAGAAAAAAATAAAAATTAAATGAATAATATACATTAAAAGAAGGAAAATATTGAAAATTACAGTATAAAAACTACGTTTATGCATGGATTTTAAATGATAATTGTACAATTTTAAATTCATTAAAATTCGTAAATAAAAATTACATCAGATTAAAAAAAAAAAATAAGATAGTGCAAAAAAAAAATTTTAATTTCAAATGTTAAACTTTTTTTTTAAATATTAGAAAGAAAAAAAAAATAAATAAATAAATAAATAAAAAATAATAATGTTTGTCGAAACTTATATCAGGTTTAAAACGTTACATTTTAGAATCACTTATTTAAATGCATTAATTTTACAGCATTGTTAAAAAATATCCAGAAGGTAAGACCCTGTTTAACTTTATTAAATTTTTATGTTTCCAAAATGCTAAATTTTTATAAAGTTTCCAAAATTCCACAATAATAATTGCAATCGATAAGGTTTTTTTTTTTTTTTAAATTAAGTTTTAGGTAAATATTTTTAACAAACTCTGTATTCTCATAGATTTTGTTGTCTGGAGGTTTTTTTCTTCTTTCTTTGCTCTCTAGGAATCATGCAACAACAGGCTTTGAAACATAAAAACCATTATGAGCAATGGACATCCTTTATTTATCACAAGGTTTCACTTAGTTTGTTGTGAGTCTCTTTGTAATTAAATATTGCATGTATAGACGCAACCCTTCCTTTATTTGATGAGTCAAATAAACATATGATTGGACCAATTTCTTAAAAGTGAGTGAGGTTGAGATGTTTTAAGTAGTAATACAGTCTTGCTGTCGATGAGAAAGATATAATTTTTCATCTGCATACAAAGCCGTTACATCATTAATAAATTTGCTGATTTATTCTTTACCAAAAAAATTCTAAACATCAAATATCCAATCATGTTTATTTTTATCCACAAACATGGATAGTAAATTTGTAATAAAAAAATTATATTTAAGGAAGAAAGAAAAAAAGAAAACCTGATTTAAACAAAGAAAAAAATTTGTTTTTATGCATTTTCTGAAAAACGTGCCCCCCTCCCCCCCCCTTTCTTTTTTTTAAAATAAATTCTGACTAAAAGAGAATTAATCAAATTTGTATCCAGTTTTTTAAAAGAATTAAGAACATTATTTTATTTTGACAATTTTGGATTTGTCATACGCCCACAATCAGTTTTGATAGGATAGTGTAAATTTTTAAATAAAAAGGTTACAAAATTAACATAAAAGATGCTGGGTTTTTTACAATCCATGATATTATTATTTATAATAATATATTTTTATTTATATAATATATATTATTATTTATAATAATATCACAGATTGTAAAAAACCCACTTTAATGTGGATTTTACCCCTCCTCCCCCCCAAAAAACCCTGGGTTTTTTTGTAACATAAAAGATTTTGTAATTTTGCCCTTACATCTGAAATGAAAGTTTGTTTCATTGTTTATGTCTGTGGGGATTTGAATTTAATGGGGGTAGATTTGAGGGAGTATTCATGCCATTCATAAAGCCTCAGTCATTTGTAGAATAAACACTTGTCTGGTTTACTAGAATTACAGAGTTTCACTCTGTAAGCTTTTTGCTGCATTATACTTTAACCCTCTCATGCATACGGGCCTCATATGAGGACAGATGATTATTGCATTACTAAGGAAATAAATTTCGAGCATTTATTTATGGAGATCTGATTTGTGGAAAGATAATAGCGAGCATGCAGTACAATAATAAAATTATTTTAGAATGGGTCTTTTATTTATTATAAAAAAGATTTTTTGTGAATAATGGAAAATAATGAAAAATAATTTATGCATGAGAGGGTTAAAATTGGCTCAATTAAATTTTCTATATTTGCTATGTAACCCAATGTGTGATGCTTACTAGATTTTTTTACTCATAACATGTTATGTTACAAGAGTAGGTTTATTGCAGAAATTATATGATCATTAGTGTATATACATATATATTTAAAAAACAATAGGGAATTTTCCGTTAGATTAGATGCCAGCCTTATATAAACACATTTCAGAAATTAGGAACTGTAAGTAAGGCATCAAATAATGGCTAGAATTTTTAGGTGTGTTCATAATTAACTAAATGCATAATACTTTCATTGTTCAGTTTATCCGCCTGTCCGTATGTAACAAAGCAAAATCAACCCAACAGAATCGTTTGAAATTTAAAATACAGTAGACTCCCTCAAATCCACAATCCTAAAATCTACAACTCTCTAAAATCCACACATAATTCATAGATGTAAACAATGAAACTTTCAGTTTAGAATTAGGGACAAAATTTGATCTACTTTTAAATCACTTCTATATACATTTTAATGTGTAATTTTCATTAATATTACTGAATTTATGTTTTATCATCAAGGAAGAATAAATGTTTTCTCAAAAAAATTCAAAATATTGCTTATATTACTGATAATCATAATCTTTTTGCCAAATGTATTCATGCATCAATCAAAATCAAAAAGTCTTATAAAGTATCATAAAAGATTTTTAGGTTATTAAGTCTGGCTAAACCTGAAATAAAACACCCTTATTTTATGAATTTGATGTGAATTAGTAGTGCATCTTTATGAGGCAAATTTAACAGAATAATTTAGAAAAAATGCATCTAATCATTATAATGAATATGAATTATACATTAATGATTATTTACGTGACCTTTGCTTCTAATATTTTAATCCTTTTTTAAAAAGTGTCTAAATTTTTATTATTTTAATTTATTACTTATTTTAATATTTTACTATATTGTAAGCATTCATTAGTTTCTATAGCATTATTAATTGCATTCAAATAACCATTTTAAAAATATAAACAAAGCAATGACCAGAAATCTGCAAAATTCTAAAATCCGCGCAACCTCTGGTCCCAAGCTGTGCGGATTTGAGAGAGTCTACTGTATATCACTGATGCAACATTTTGTCCAATTTTATGAAAATCAGATGTATTGTTTAATGACAGGGACCATCCAAATTATTCTGTTACAGGTGGGAAAAAATAGTTTTAAGTGCATTTTAAGGGTGTCACACTCTTCCGAACATAATACAATTCACTTCAATAAAGTATGAATGCACCTCATTTGTTATGCTTAACGTGCAATTTTCAACTTGTTTCTCTAGATACCAAACTGCATTTCATGGTTACAACTTGATACTACATATCTTCTCATTCTCTTTCCAAGTTAAGACTTTTTCAGAACTATTTTTAAAAAATTACTCTAGCTCAAAATAAGTACTTAGTGATTGTGTGTTGATGAGTAAATATACCTATTAATAAATTTCAAAATATCATAAGCTAGTTACTACCCACATAGCACACATTCATCTATAAGTCATCTAGAAGCTGTAAAAATAAGACGCCAAAACATCTATAGGTTATCTAAAAATATCCACGATACTCTCTTTTTACGTCTATTAGAAATAACATGTGTGATCTCTCTGAGTTCCTCCAGACGTTGATTACATCCAGATAGTCTACAAGACTACATCTATAAGACCTCCAAGCAAGAGTATTTTTTCCATAAGAGATGCATAATGCGTGTTATTCGCAAATCCATTGGATGCAGTCTTGAGTATTTCCTAAGGACATGGAGTAAAGGATTTCCTTTAGATGTTAAAAGAGTGAAAGCCACAGATCGTCTGTTGCAGGTCACAGACGTCTGATAGAAATCTAAATTGGAATGTCAGATCGACGTCTGTTTATTTACTGATATGCACATCTAAATAACATTATGGAGATTATAGACGTATTCATACTATAAGTCGACGTCTTATAGATAACGTGTGTTGTGTGGGTACTTGTAACAGAGGTTACATGAGGTAACAGAAAAGGGTGTTTACTTTATTCGCCTCTTTGACCAAAAAACTATCGATAAATATAAGATTAAATGTCAATATTGGATGATTGTGAATGTCACACTCAATGACATTAAAAACGATACACATGTTTAAAATGTCATTAAGTAATTTTTGCTTACAACTTTTTATTTATGTTTTATTAATTTATTTGTTTTGTCATATTTTAAAATAAAAATTATGTCAATATGATTAGTTTGGCGATTTGTATAATTTGGTAAAATTGGTTGACAGAATAAACAAGTAATACCCGGAAAAGTTACCAAGATATTTAGATCCCCTCATATGTAGGAATGTTTTTAATTTATTGCAGCAACATTTTTTTGCATCAATATAAATAAATAAATAATTTTGAAAAATAGCATATGCAATCTGTGTAATTTAATAAAGAGGTTACATAATATAACATCTATTACCGAGGCCAAATTAAAATGATTAAAATTAAATTAATTAAGTGCTTTTGTTATCTTGATATCTTAGAAATGCTTTACATTTGCTACAAGGAAAAAAATATATACATATATATATCTCAGATTGATTTATAGTTAATTTTGAAGATAAACGTCTGTATCTGTTAACGGTAACAGAGATAAAAATTGAGGAAGAAAAAAAAATTCTGAGAACACATTTGGTTTCAAAATTTTCGGAACAAGAAATCTATGTGAAAAATTAAAACGGAGCATTTACAAAATGTCTTTATGCTTTTTTAAAATTGACTTGACTACTTTAACTTCTTAGTTTATTACATAAAATTGTAATTTGCTGTATTGAAACAGCAATAGAAACAAAAGTTTTATGTTTCAGTTATGAACATTAAACAGCTACAGCAAAACGAAATCTGTAAGACTGATCTTATTCAGTAAAAAACTTGCTTTAAAAATAAAAAAAATAAAACTCTGAATAACTTACCTCAAACTAAATGTATGTACTGACCAATTTTTAATGAAACAGGTCTCGGAAATGTCTAATAACAAACAATTTTAACATATTTCCAGGTAAGCTTAAGTTTATTATTGTTGTAGCTATTTTGTAAGATAAGTAGATTTGATAAGAGGTAAATCATAATGTAAATACTCCCTCTGAACAACAAGAATCTCTTGAAATATCAACTACACTACATATAGAAAGAAAATAAATTCAAAAGCAAAGAGAATTAGATTGATCAGTAAAGTAACCGTATCTTACGGCGCAATAGACATAGCACGGAGTAAGAAACAGGAGGAGAAAAGTAATGTTAAAATTCTGCAATGCGACTTTTCTAAATATTAGAGGGCGCCACCGTAGATGGTAGCTCTCAGTCGACTTTTCTGCAATGTTTTTCTATGCGAAAAGCAGTCATTTTTAAACAAATTTTAATAAAAATTCCGAATTTTTAGAAAGTCATACGAATAGAAATCTGATTACTGAAGTTTTCTTTACATGATACATATTTTTTTAAAGTTATTTGGCGTTTCAGATTCCTTTTTTAAGACGTTAAAATACGAGATCATTCTGACAAAAACATCGGAAAAAACCTTAAACTAATAGATGGCAGCATTAAAAAATTTGACGTATTAATCGATATCGATGTTGAATATATAATCGAAATTTTCTCCCTTTATCGATCATGGACAAACTACAAAATGGCGCTACATTTTCCACTCACGGAATAAACTAATATACCACATGAAATTCTACCCTGGAGTTTCCAGACAAAAGCCTCCCTAACGGGTAGTAGCATACGTCTCAGTACTTACCAACCAACACATGAAATTCTAGATGGCTATTACATCATAATCGTCTCTTGAGATTTTTACTGTTTCGCTGTTGCATATTTCTTAATTGTGTTATTTTAATTTCTGATTCCTGAAAAGCAAAGAAATCGCAATAGGGAAAAAATATCTCTTAAGACTGCATAAGATTAGTATGTGAAACTATTTAAAAAATTGATTAACTATGAAAAGGTATGTTTTACATTCTTTTCAATTCTGCCTCTTTACTTTTCACTAATGTAAAAAAATATTTTTTTATTTCTGTGAAGGGTCATTCCATATCAAATCAACCAAAAAAATAACACTTTTGAACCTTCAGGATGCAGATTTTCCTAGTTTTTTTTTTTTATTTGTTGTACTTATCAAGGGGATAAGAAAAATCAAATTTTTTTATTTTTTGGATTTTTATTTTTTGAGTTATTGACTTTCAAAAATTGAAAAATTGCTGAAAATTGACTCCACTTTGACACCTTTAAACAGCTGTAGACAAAAAACTATTTGACTTAGAAAGCTCAAATTGGTGTCATTCTCTTCTGCTTTTAATGATCTTTAAAATGATATGTAACATGATTAATTTATTTAAAATTTTAATTTTTTATAAAAAAATTTAAATTTAAAAATTTTAAAAACACCCCTTTTAATTTTTTTGAAAAAAATATATGTTTTAAAGACATTAATTGACTATGTGTATGCCAGCTTTCATAATGGGATGACCATGGGTTCCTATGCAAATTAATATTTTTGTATCATCATGTATGCTAAATTTGCTATACTTGTTTTCCCATGTTAAAAAAGTAACTGTAAATTCATTGATTAAGGTTTGAATATTACTATTAATTATTAAGTAGTTCTTGTAATACAAAAAAATATGAATATTAAATCTATTAAATACATCAGGTAATACTTTAGAACAAGTCTCAACAGAATAACAAGTTTTAACATGAAAAGAACAAGTCTCAACAGAATAACACGTTTTAACATGAAAAAACAAGTCTCAACAGAATAGCACGTTTTAACATGAAAAGAACAACTCTCAACATGAATAGCCAATTATACTTGTTATCACTTGATTTTTGGCTGCAGACTTCATTCTGTTTCTCAATGTGATCAGTTCACAATTCTTTCAAAGTGAATTATTTGAAATTAGTTATTTTTAAATAACGTGTTGTATGGATATGTTTTTTTAGTTTATTATGGATAATCTGTGTACATATATTTTTAATATTAAGACCTTATTAACTTGAAAGTTTTGTGGATATATCAATTTTATGCAAGTTTTACAATGGTAGAAAATCTTCCACAAATACATTTATAAATTGTTTCTAGTTCTAAGTCATACTTTTAAGTAGTAAAAAATGGCAGATAATCAAAACATTAAAAATTGGCCTGTGTTTTCTGTCAAATGTTGTAACCCTTTCAATGAAGAGAAACATTCTAAATCATGTAAAAATACAAGGAATGTAACAGAATGGATGTGCTTGTTAAATTTAGACATAAAAATGGGCATGAAAATATGTGATAGATGTAGAAAGAAACTTTCTAGTGAGTATAAGAAACAATTTGATCAGACAGATCAGGATGTATTTCCAAGCACTAGCAAAGATGATACGTTCATTGATTCAAAAACATCAATAAATTACTTAAACAAATCGCTAGAACTTATTGGTGAGTCACCTTTAAAGAAAAAGAAAATTCAAGTAGAAACTTATACAAAAAAAAATTGGAAAAAATAAAAACAAGTCTTGAAAAGCAATTAATACCTTCTAAAGATACTGAATGTGAAGTAATAAAAGAGGAAAATAAAGTAGAATCTGAAATGTTGCAGCAGTTAAAGGATAAATTTTCCCAGGCTTCAAAACGTAGTGAAAAGTTAACAATCTTATCTGTCTTGCCTTCTAGTTGGAGCTGCAAAAAAATTGAAGATGAGTTCAAAGTCAGCAACTACATGGCCCGCTCAGTAAAAAAATTAGTGAGTGAAAAAGGTATTCTATCAACCCCAAATCCAAAGCCAGGGAAAACTTTAAATGAGAATACTGCTCAATTGGTTATAAATTTCTACAATGAAGATGACGTTAGCCGAATGATGCCAGGAAAGAAAGACTTTGTTACCGTTAGGGACAAGACTTTAAAAATTCAAGTACAAAAACGTTTACTTATGGAAAATCTAAGTGAAATTTACCAATTATTCAAGGAAAAATATTCTTCTTGCCGTATTGGATTTTCCAAGTTTTGTGAGCTAAGACCGAAGAATTGCATCTTAGCTGGCAGAAGTGGAACCCACGTAGTATGTGTCTGCACTCTTCATCAAAATATCAAACTAATGATAAATGGTGCAGGACTTCAAAATGCTGTGCTGGACGGGGATGACGCACCATTACAATCATATCATGGGTGTCTAGCCAAAATTATGTGCAATCCACCTACTCCAAATTGCTACATGAATGAATGCAATGAGTGTCCCGGTGTCATGCAATTGAAAGAAGCTCTAACGAAAAAATTCGAAGATGAGTTGATTGATGAAATCACTTACAAGCAATGGGTTACAGTTGATAGATGTACGATGGAAACAATGATTAAAAGCAGTGAAGATTTTATTGAAGATTTCATAGAAACTCTCTTAAAACTTAAAACCCACTCCTTTATATCAAATCAACAGAAAGAGTACTATAAAAATTCTAAAGAAAATATAAGTGAAGGCCAAATAGTTATTAATTGTGATTTTTCAGAAAACTATTCGTTTATGTTACAGGATGAAGTTCAGTCATACCACTGGACAAGTACCCAAGCCACTCTGCACCCTTTTATCGTCTATTACAAATGTGATGGAAAACTTGAGCATTTAAAATATGTTTTCATATCAGATTGCTTGGAGCACAATACAGTTGCCTTTTATGTTTTCCAAAGAAAATTAATTTCAATCTTAAAAGAAACATTACCTTTCAATCTTGAAAAAATCATTTATTTTTCTGATGGCAGCTCAGCTCAGTATAAAAATAGAAAAAATTTCCACAATTTATGTCTCCACAAAACAGATTTTGCAACTGAGGCAGAGTGGCAATTCTTTGCCACTTCACATGGAAAAAGTGCTTGTGATGGACTTGGTGGTACTGTTAAAAGGCTTGCTTCTAAAGCAAGCTTACAAAGGCCATATGCAAACCAAATTTTGACGCCAAAAGAATTGTATGATTTTGCTGTTGAACACATTCCAGGTATAGACTTTGAGTATTGCACCACTGCTGATTATGAAGAAGTTAAAAAAATATTAATGCCTCGATTCCGTGAATCAAAAACCATTGTGGGTACTCAAAAACTTCATTCTTTTTCTCCGATTTCTGAAAACCAACTTCTTGTGAAGCAGTATTACTACAGTGAGCGCCAATTTACTGAATATGTGACAGCACTAGATTACATTACACCAACTGATTTAACAAAAATTGAATCTGGATTTGTCACTGTAGTTTATGATGATTGTTGGTGGCTTGCATGCATTCTTGCAAAAAATAATATGACAAATGAATATAAAATAAGCTTTCTACATCCAAAGGGACCAGCAGCTTCATTTTTTTATCCACAACCAAATGATATACTAGATGTATCAGGGGATAGCTTTCTGCAAAAAGTTCAGCCTGTTACTGCAACTGGGAGAGTTTATACTCTCAGTAACGAAGAAATGAAATTGTCTTCACGTTCTTTGGAAAAGTTCCTATCTTAAAAGTCCTTTATATTTTTTGTATATTTATATATTTAATTTTTAATTATAAACAAATTCTAATTTTTAACAACATAAAATATGAAATATTAATTGTGGAAATGAATATTTAATATTAGTGAAGTCATATGTGCAATGAAGATTCATGAATTATGCACAATTGGATTCCAGGTGTTAATTTATTCCCCCCCCCCCTCAATGACTACACTTGAAACTTTAAATTTCATGGAAGATTGGTAATACAACATTCATGTAATATGTGGTGAACTGAGACTAGTACCTGATTTTGATTTAGGATAGCTTGAAATTGATTATGGTGAATGATTATGGAGGATTATTTTATACAGAATCTGTAAGTTATTTTTCTTTTGCATATCTTTATTTTTACCGTAATGGTTTATTGTTTAATGGTTCCTACTCTATTATTATTAAATAAATAAGTTTTTACCAATTGTTATTACCTGATATTATATTTAATTATATTTAATATTCATGTTTATTTGTATTACAAAAACTACTTTATGGATTAATAGTAATATTCAAACTTTAATGAACTTAACAGTTACTTTTTTAACATGGGAAATCAAGTATAGCAAATTTAGCATACATGATGATACAAAAATATTAATTTGCATAGCAACCCATGGTCATCCCATTATGAAAGTTGGCATACACGTAGTCAATTAATGTCTTTAAAACATATATTTTTTTCAAAAAAATTAAAAGGGGTGTTTTTAAAATTTTAAAATTTAAATTTTAAATTTTTTTATAAAAAATTAAAATTTTAAATAAATTAATCATGTTACATATCATTAAAAGCAGAAGAGAATGACACCAATTTGAGCTTTCTAAGTCAAATAGTGTTTTGTCTACAGCTGTTTAAAGGTGTCAAAGTGGAGTCAATTTTCAGCAATTTTTCAATTTTTGAAAATCCATAACTCAAAAAATAAAAATCCAAAAAATAAAAAATTTTGATTTTTCTAATACACTTGACTGGTACTATCACTGCACCAAAAATTTTAAATTTCTGAGATGTCAAGGTTCAGACCATTGGTTGATTTGACATGGAATGACCCTGAAATGTTTACAGTCACTTCAAACTTATTTTTATACATAAAATGCATTTTTAAAAATTTTCAGTTAATCATTACATTTGTTGTAACTTATTTAAGAGTAGTATCGATTATTTATTTGTACTTTTTTGTTGATGAATTTATTTTTTAAATTATCTCTAAAGTCATATATTATTTAAATATGTATTTATTTCTCTCCTGTCTAATTATTTAGATTTACTGCAGTTGTTTCATTAAATTCATTAGGGCATAAAATAACATTGAAAGTAGGCAGCACTATTTTCGGCCTGTACCAAGATATTGTCGGCCAGTGACAGGTGATGGTGCCGGCAATTTTTTAATATAAAGCATGGGAATAACATAAGCTGATTCTGTAACTATGAGATGATAAAAATGACAACATTCATCATAGCAGTAAAATAAAACACAATAGCACATTCATAAAATGCTGATTGTTTTGCTATACAAGTAGATGGGTTTTTTTTAGCATTACAGAGTTTATAATAAGTTTATTACAGCACAATTTGTTTTCAGAAGGACAAGAAATGAAATCGAATTTTCAAAGAGAATTTAAATTAAATAATCGAAGAACAGTAGGCCTCGAGGATTTTGCCATGATTGTATTTAATAACTTTGTTCTTGAGAAAGATGGGAAAAATAAGTTGTCAGACTTGACTAGAAATGGGCGAACTGCAAACAGTGGCAAGAAAAGCGGCTTCTAGATCTGTATGAAACAATATTTGGATAAAGACTTGCTTTGGATACCGAGTGTTGCTCAGAAGTCCGACTTAGCTATGTCCCATTTGGAATTATGAGTTATCAAACTACAGCATTGGGTATTGAATAGCTACACTTTATTGAGTTTCTTCCCCACGCTTTGAAGAACTTGCAAGAAGGGACAAAAAACTAAAGTATCTTTCGTTTCCCAGCATTTTTGAATACTGAAAGTTCTTATGACACAAACATTCGCTCATGCAAAATATTATGGATCATCAAGACGACTTACCAAAACTGAACAAGCATTTCAACCTGAATTCCTTCAATTATAGATGGAAGATAATGAACAAGAATGCCTGACTTGCCTAAATCCTGGATTTTATGAAAACTGGACTTTGAAAAACTTTCAAAAGACAGTCAGAAGTCATTTATTATATTGCCTGATATAGAATTCATATAAAATTTTTAAAGAAACATTTTTATGAATGCTTTGATTCTTATTAAAGATGAATGTCATCCCGATGGATACGAAGAACAGTCAGCGAAAATAAAGGAAGAGAGTGATTCGAATATTGAAGATAATTTTCGCAGACGTAAATTTAACAACTCACTAGTTTCTAAAGAGATGCTGGCCTGCAGGGAAAAAAAACTGTATTAAGTTGTAAAGAATATATTTCAAAAATATTGGAAGAGGTTCAAATGAGCATCTCAAATGGGCTAGTTTTTTTCATAAATGTAAAAATACAGAGGTTGCAGTTTCGATATTCATGCCAAATATTCAAAAGTTTTTTACTTTTTTACATAATTTCTAATGTGATTCCGCCACTAATTTTGACTGTTCCTTTATTACATACTTAAGTAGTTTAATTAGTATTTTTTTCAAAAGTTTCTCAGTATGCCCAGTATGGATACCTTCCTTGTAAGAACACATTTTTTAAACAAATCTTTAATCTTTTATAATTTATCAATCAAAGGTATTTGATAATATTTGCAAGATATGTATTGTTCTCTGTATAGAGTAGTTTATTCTTCGAACATAATACAGAAACTGTTACAAAAAATATTTTACAAAATGATTTGAATTTCTACCTACATAAATTATTGTTATATTTAATTTGAATATTTTGAAATGAAGTTATAATACTTATGTAATATCTGAGGGTTTTTTTTTTTTTTTTTGTGAACAAACATGGATAGTATAATATGTAATAGAAAATGACATTTAAAGGGAAAAAAACAACAAAAAACCTGATTTAAACAAACAAAAAATAAAAGCAAGTTTTTTTTTTCTTTACCAACTCCTGCCAAAAGTGAATAAGTGAAATTTGTATCCAGTTAGGAACTTGTGTTATGGAATTTTATATTCTTAAATCTTGATACAAAAGATCTTGTCATTTTTCATCTATGCGAAAATGTTATAATGAACTATGTATATTGATTTGGACTCTTTTTTTTTTTTTTCTTTCTTCATAATATTAACAAGCTTCTAAAAGAATAGTGGGTTTTGCCCAATAAAACCCACCCGGGTTTTTTTGGGCAGGTGGGTTTTTTGCAACCCTGTGTCAAAGTTGGCATTTTGAAATGCATTTCCCAACGAAAGCTGAAAAACTAGTTGACGAAAGGGAAAAATGGTGTAATCACGTGATCGAGAATGCTTGTAACTCAAATAAATTAATCGATCAAAAAATGGAACACTAAGTTCAATTCCAAATCGCTTTCATGGGCAGGTTTTGCAATTTGATATCTTCTCCCATTGAAAAATCCTAGACCCATACTTCCAATTGCAAAAGTTCTTAAATAAAGGTGAAATTTCTGATAAGATAAGTTGCAACCCCATGGGAGGTCTATTTGAAAAAATATGAAAAATAAATTTTTATATGGCCCCCATAGAGCAAAATTCCCAATTAGGAAATTATTCCTCATCCATTCCTAAATTGAACAAAAAAAATTTCCTCTCTGTAGCTGAAAATCTGACAGAGATATTAAAATCCAAAATTCTCGACTTACACCACTTTACTATGCCTGTAAACAAAGAATTTTTCTCCTGTTTTCAAAGCAAATAAGGGATCGTCCACAAATTAACCGTATTAATTGTCGATTCAAGACCGTGCCTTTTATTTGGGCAAAATAAAACAGCCTATTGATTTAAATCAAAACTTGTTTCCTAAATATGTTGATCGTTAGCACTGGAGGTCCGCATGGATTGAAATAACTCGGTCCGGTCCCAAACCGACCCATAGGGAAAAAAATTCTGCTTGGCATGGAAAAATGTTAAAATCATAATCCGGACCAGCCTGGAAGAAAGTTTAAATCATCAACTTTTTACTCCAGTGTAAGTTAAAAATTGTTTTGCGGGGAGGAGTTCTGACCAAAAATACTTATTATAGCTTTTTGTTTTTTATATTTATACTTTTTATTATTAAAGAAGCGCTAAAGGCTGTGATATATTTATTTTATCAATGAATCTCTGTTTATATTTAAATGTTTCACTTATATTTTAATATCGCTAATCCATATCCCATGCGTTGGAGACTTTGAAAAATGTTATACAGTAAAACCTTTTAAGACTGAATCACATAGGAAAGAAAAAATATGTAATAGACAAATGCCCTTCCTAGGAGGGTGAAATGGAGTTTATTTTTTCTCAGGTATTATTGTATTCATTTTGCATGGATAAACACATTTTCTATTTAAGACAGAATTCCGTCATAGGCAGATTTTTTTCTGGTTTTATTGTGTTTAATTTTTTAGCATTTAAATATTCAATTAAAAAAAAAAAATTAGTTTTTATTTATTTTATTTTATTTTTATTTTATTTATTTATTTATTATTTTTTTTTTTTTTTTGTAAAATAAAAGCAATTTTAAAATCTTTGTGGTTTTCGTAAAAACTTTGATTGAACCAAATTTTACTTATTTCATGCATGCATTAGATCAATCAGAGACAGTGATTTTAATACGGATTATTCGAGACCGGGATTGAAAGTTTCGTCCTGTGTAGACCTTATTAAAAGTTAAGAATTGTTAAAGAAACAAGTACAAATTAGAAACATGTCATTTTTAATTATTTTACATTAGTTTTGTTTCGGGCAAAATTGAAAAATTATTTACTTTTGAAAATAAGATTTTTTTTTTAAGTTATATTATTTTTTCAATAAATATATTTAATAGATCTAAAATTAATATTGAAAAACAAAAACCTTGAAACAAAACTAAAATCAGATTTTCATCTTTAATTAAATGGAAACAAAAACAAATTGAAATCTGATAAATAATGTTTGGAGTTATAACGATTTTTAATCACCCCATTTAAACCAGTACTAATCATATGGAATTTTTATAAATTTTATGATAAATTTTAGGATGTGATTTTCTTGGCACATTATATGGCTAACCATCACAAAAAAAGAAAAAAAAATCAAAATTCTAACTCAAAAGATAGATTTTTTACGTGTTTCCTACAACTGTTAAAGTAACATTGTCTTTTGAATTTCGCGCATTTCAATTTGTGTCTAATCCCTTAAAACCTGATGAATTATTCAAACGGTTATAACTCCGCGAATTTTTAAGATATGAAGATGCAACTTTTTGTGTATTATTCAGGACTGGATAAGGAAAGTTTTCCTAATTGGAATTTTTATCCTACGGGGGCCGTATAAAAAGTTAATTTTCGTACTTTTTCAAATAGATACCTCATGGAGTTGCAACTTATCTTATCAAAAAGTTTACCTTTTTTAATGAATTTTTGCAATTGGAAGTATGGCTATAAGGGCAATATTTAAGGAGATAGCATATCGTTTCGATATTTATGACACACCCTGTATACAGTTTGGTAAATTGGTGTACAAGCAGCTTAAAGGGTTGAGAGATGGTGAAAAATGAGAATTTTAAGTCATGTTTTAATACAGCTGCAATTTTATTAAATTGTATTCACATGCGCTTTTCGTTATAAAGACACTAATATTTATTGTAATGTCATGACTGTAAAATGAAATAGCAGAAAGTTAAACATGAACATTTTGGCCTTATTTGTGTCAGTTAGAGAAATAAAACACGTGGTCAACCACAAAATGAATTTTGTACTAGGAAGAAAAATAATTATAAAAATTATAAATATTGAAATAAGTAATTAAACAGAACAATGAAAATTGGGTATGCTAGTACTCTAAATTATTGGGTGGGGTCAGGCCCTGTAGGCCCATATAAGTTGGCGCCATTAGTTGTGCGAATGAGAGACTTTTTGTGGATTACACGTCATTCAGGGGTGCCCAGAGAAGGGTTTAGTGACGCAAAATGCGTCATACAATTTAGTTTTTTTTTTTGGGGGGGGGGGGGGGAATTCGAGAAAAAGTGCATTTTTGGGGAGGGGGAGTTTGAGAAAAAGTGCCTTTTTTGGGAGGGGGATTTTTAAATTCTTAATATTTCCTTTTTTTACTGTTAAAAAAAATCTTGATTTTTTTTTAATATCACTTTTAAATTTTTTTCAACATTTAATTTCCAGAAGTGTTCCTTTGTTTTTCTTTCTTTAAATTCTAGATAAGGGCAAGAACTGATTCTGCTATACTCAACTTGCTATCTTTTATAAATCTTGATTCTTTTAATATCGATTTTAAATTTTTTCAATATTGAATTTTCAGAAATGTTCCTATGTTTTCTTTCTTTAAATTCTAGATAAGGACAATAAGAACTCATTCCGCTATGCTCAACTTGCTATCTTTTGAATGTGCAGTAGATTATAAGAAGAATATATTTTACAATTGATATTCTGTTTAGGGGAGGGGGGGGGGAGGTGATTGTTAAAGAATGATTTTTTTTTTTTGGTTGGGGGGAGGATTTGCGTCATTGCGTTTGGGGGGGGGGGGGATGGTCACCACTGACGTCATCGTCTATTTAATCTTCGTTTACATTTTTTTTTAAAGTAATGTTTTAAGCAAAAATAGATTGTTAATGTTTAATAATAAGTAAATAGCATTTTTAAATACATAAATAAAGTAAGAATTATTTTTAAAATATAATACTAAGGTAAGCATGACATCAACGGTTGTTTAAGGCATTTTGTTTATATTGTTGAATTTTATCTTCAAGTCTATAAATATAAATAGTCATAAGTTCTTTTTGAGTTGCAAAGCTTCATTGCTCTAAAAAAATTGAATAATTCTGGCCTGGTGAATTGAGCAATGATTTTCATGCAATCTTTTAAAATTCAATTCAATATTATTTTGTTAAAATAAATGAATAATTTTAAATAATCTATTTATAAATAACATTTAAAAAAATTACCAGCAAGCAAAATTTTTGTCAATACTTCTTATCACAAATTTTTTTTTTGGTAGATGTTTGGTGTCGCCATCTATTATTACGTATGAGTACTAAAAGTTTATTTGTAGTATTTCTGAGAGTTATGAAAATGATCCTAATAATATTAGTTTAAAAAAATCAACTTTCTACTTATAATTTAATAGGGTTGGGGATAGGAATTAAAACCTTTGATAAATTTTAGATTAGAGAATCTGGTAATTTTTATTAACAAAAGAATCAGTATCTTGTTAAAATAGAGACAAATATGAGAAAGAAGTAAAATAAAAAGCATTAATCATATTAATATCATGAAGGTATTTTATTTATTAATTTTTTTAATGTGCATTTATAATTTTAGTCACCATTTCAATGCTTTTTTCAAAATTACCATATCCATTCAAATGCGCTTGCATGTTTACTGCTCACACTTGCCGGGATCATTGGGAAGTTTCAAAAAAGAATAAAATAAGATTTTTGAATGTTTAAGTTGCAAAAATGATTTTTCAAAGATTAATTATTATATAATTATTAATTATATAAATATATTACATTATAATTATTAAATATATTTAAGTAATAATAATTATTATATTATTTATTAATTTTTTAAATATATTACATTATAATTATTAAATATATTTGCATAATTTTTTTTGTGTATTTTAGCAACAATTTTAGTTATTTTTGCAACTATGTGTATTTCTTTTATTTCAATCTCAATTTTCGCGGATGCAGCTCTACCAAGAAATTCTTCTCTAAGTTGTTCTTACTACACCCTTTTCAATTTTGCTTAGATCCTTTGCGCTAAACATTAAAATGTGATTATTGATTTCTATAGAGCAGAGTGTTGTACCTTGGGACGCTTGTACTTTGGGACATTGACAATTTCTAAAAAACTATTGGCAACAGTGAACTTCTGTTTATGTTTAATAGTGACCTATAACCAACAGTGAACTTCTGTTTATGTTTAATAGTGACCTATAACCAACAGTGAACTTCTGTTTATGTTTAATAGTGACCTATAAACAACTGATCTCATTACAGTAATAGACAACATCAGAAGCAATAAGTAAATGACTTGTAGAAAAAAAGAAAATTTCACTAGTCCAAAGTAAATATTTTCTTCCATTCAATTTTTTTTTTAACTATATACTTTTACAAGAAGTCTTTTATATATATATATATATATATATATATATATATATATATATATATATATATAAAAGAGAAGATTTTTAAATGTTTTTGCTATTAGAAAACAATGATAGTGCTTCTAAATTTATTATCATTTTAATTTTATTTAAACCATGTGATGATTGTATCCTGGACAGTAAGCTATGTTGTACCTTTGGACATTGTAACAAATGAGTGGTTTATAATAATTTGCATAAATAAATGTATTTTTATTACCTTTTTTATAGAAAATTTGACAAAACATGTGACATACAGTAAAGAAAACAACTCAATTTTATTTTGGATATATTTTTATAATGAATGAACTTTGCAAATAAGAATCTGGTAACTCCTGATAAACTTTTTCCTTTCCATGTGATGCAATATTCCAAAGTTCATATTCTGATGTATTTTTCTGTGTTTTGAATCAATTTCAAAGGTACATTTATGTAGTATACTATGTTGTTAATCATGGATAGCATAACAACCATATTTCCATTTTTTACATTAGAAAAATGCCGGGAAGTTGAAATTATTTTCTTCACAATTCCCATCTATTCTTTCCCTAAACTACGGCCACTTGTCTATACTGTCTTTGGGGCACAGAAAGCATACAAGTCTTATGGTAATGAATAGATGATATCACATCCTGGACAGCCAATCACAATATATGTTGTAGTAGAAATTGTTGGAAATGCATTTAAAAACTTTTTCAACTGAAATGTTGAATGAGACAGCTGAATAAGCAACAAATGTGTTATCAGATGTATGCATAACACGTTTATTTTCGCATTCTCAAAATGTCAAACCCCCAGCAATGATATTGTCATTTTTCATGGCTGCAGCTTGTAAAAGCAATGTGTGTAAAAGAAAAGGAAAATCTCCCATTTTAAGAGTTTCTTTAGTAAAAGCTGAGATTGTTAAGCAGAAAATAGGTATAGCAAGAAAATGAAAACACTACCTCAAGAAAAAAAATAGTTTTGAATCTGTTTATGATAAACTCGTTTCATACTAAAAATGGTGACAATATTGATTGTGATCATGCCACAAATGTGTTAAAAATAAGAAATAAAGAGTTTTATTTCCTAATTCCTTAAAAAAAGGTCTTGTTGTTATAAAATTGTTATTGTTATTATACAAAATATTGCATTAGTTATTGTACAGAAATATTAATTAGTTATATATATATTGCCTAAATTGTGCAGTGTGTCCCAAGGTCCCAAAACCCTGTTGTACCTTGGGACAGTCTGCTTTCCTTACTTTAATTGAGTGGTAATTTTTTTTATTTTCAAACTGCCTTAATTTTTAAAAATATATTATACAGATCAGCGTTCGAAATCCTTGGTGGTCCGCTGGTCCGAGACCACCGATAATTCAATCGGACCACTAATTTGAAAAATTTAGTGGTTCTCAGGACCAGTGCCGTTTTTCAGGACCTGAGAAAACCGCAACCGATCGCATATAAGATTTTTTTTTTATTAGTATCAGCGATGCCGCGGACGCGCTATAGCGCGTAAATTACGCAAAAAATTGGCGATGGGACGCAAAAATATAGCTCTTATGCGTCCCACCGGACGCGTTATTTCGTTAAAAGATCGCGAAAAAAAGGCAAATTTCGTTAAAAGATCGCGAAATACCGACTAATTTCCGGCAAATTTTGTCAAACTCTCGAAAAAAAGGCCAATTTCATTCCAAAAACAGAAACAAAAGGTATATTTCTTCAAAAAATCGCGAAAAAACGGCAAATTTTGCCCAAAATGGCGATAAAACGGCAAATTTTGTCAAAAAAAATCACGAAAAACGGCAGATTTCTTCAAAAAATTGCGAATAAAAGGCAGATTTCTTTTTAAAAAAATGTAAAAAAGGCAGATTTCTCCGAAAAATCGCGAAAAAAACGACGAATTTTGTCCAAAAATCGCGATAAAATGGCAAAATTTGTCAAAAATCGCGAAAAACAACAAATTTCCTCCAAAGATTGCGAAAAAACGACAAATTTTAATAAAAAAGCGCTAAATAACAACTAATTTTCGGCAAATATCGTCAAAAAATTCGCGAAAAAATGGCTAATTTCATCATAAACCCCGAAAAAACGGCAAATTTCTTAAAAAAATCGCGAAAGAACGACAAATTTTGTCAAAAAATATCACGAAAAACAGTATATTTCGTCAATAAATCCCGAAAAAACAAAAGATTTCGTCAAAATAACGCAAAAACGAAAATTTCGACAAAATAAATAAATAAATAAAATAAATAAATAAGTGAATGCCGGGAGAGAATTTTTCTGTTTTAAAAACTAATTTTCCTGCTTCAAAATTGTTGTTGCTGCTCCAAAAACTGATTTTCCGTCTTCCCAATCGATTTTTTATTGGTCCAAATCTTTCTGAGTGAATGTGACTCCTGAAAGCACCATTTCATTAAGCAAAATACCCATTTACTCAACAAAAATATCCCTTTTTTCAGCAAAAATGTCTTTTTCAATAAACCTGTTTTAAAAATAAACCTGGCATTTTAAAAGAAATGCAAACGATAGTGATACTTGTTATCTTCTACACTTAAATAAGCATTTTTTTACAATTAAATTTGTATTTTGCACATTTATTCTTTAAAAAGTACAGAAAATTTCTCTTAAATTAATACTGGTTTTCATTATTATTATTAAAACAATTATATCATTTTATTTTTCTTGTGCAAATGAACAAGTTCAATTTTTGCTTCGAAAAATATGACTTATTATTAGTGGGGACCCGCTTTTGTAGAAAAGGCACTCAGAATTTTAGAAGTCCTGGGGACCCAGGATTTTTCAAGTCCAGCTGCATCACTGACACTAGCTACAATTTTACCACTCTGGCTACAATCTGGAGAAAAATCGAAAAAAAAAATTGCATTAAACTTTATAGTCAGTTGAAATAAGTAATTGCAAATGAAATATCTAATTAATAATTTGATAATTTTTCTTTACGTACTGTTTAATTTTTAGCAAATTATAATTTTACATTTTATTATGTTGAAAATTTTAGATAAATGCAAAGTAAGATTGGTTTATTTTCCAAGGAGGGGGTGGGAGGGAGGAGGGGGTGGGGGGGGGGAGGAGGCCACTCTAAGTGTTAAAATTATTTAATAGAATTTTATGTAGCGGACCAGTGATGATGTCTGCGGACCAGTAAATTCTCATGCTTACTGGTCCTTGGGACCAGTGACTTTTTTTTAGGAATTCTAACGCTGCAGATAAATGCTGGTGTGTTGAAATGCTGCCCTGAAATTTTAAATCGGATTATAATCATTGAAGTAAAAAATTATTATGTGAAAATTGTCCCAAGGTACAACACTTTCCCCTATTCATAATCCAAGCTGTGAATAACTAACAACCAAATAATATTTTTAAAATAAATAATATTGTCTTGTGTACTCATTTTGGCATTTCCTATTTTTTGCAGTGTTGAAGCTTTTGTCTTTATTCTATTACTACGATTTGTGACAATTTGAATTTCGATTATGGAACAAAAGAGACCAAAATTGGATGCAGAAAAGGTGAGCAACTTTTTAAGCATTTTATTTTTAAAATATATATAATATAGGGTAACATCCCCAGTAATTGGCATGCACCAGTGATTGGCACATCCTACAAACATGTCCTAAAATAAGATTTATATCCAGTCTTTTAAAAATGCAAGGCCATATACCAGTTATATGCTCATTTACGTTAAAGATTATAACTTTGATTTATGCTACTAGATGAAAACAGTGCCTAAGAAAGAGAAACAATTATGGCTTGTATGAAATTAGCCATTTTTGTTGCAAATGCTTCTTCTTTAGTTTAAGGAAGGCGTGCTTTTCAATTCATTATTATATGATTTATAATATATTTTAAATTTTAATTGACAACAGTTTTGTTTAGTTAAAAAGGGTTACTTTAATTGTGTAAAAGTATTTTCGACACAAATATTTATATTTCTGAATTAATGATAGATGCCAATTAATGGTGCTTCAATTTTGCTAGTTCCAAGTAATTGGCACCTATTCCATTTACAAGGAATTTGCAAGAAATTTGAGATTAAGCCACTTATTTTGGAAGAACTTTTAAAGTTATAGACTAATTTTGTTTATCATTTGTTTTTATTTGAAAATATGAAGTAATTGGAAATAATAATCATAGTAATCAGTAATTGGAATCCATTAAAGCTTCATATGACAATTACTGGAAACAGCATGACAATTACTGGGTATTAATATAAGTATATTGTATTGCTTTAAAGTGTTCCCATTTCAGACTAATATGATGATTTTTTACTCTCAAAAACCTGAAATATGGCATCTTCATCTACAGTAAATTCATTTAAAGCGATTAAACCGAATACAAAATGTAAAGTTTTTTTTTTTTAAATATAAACTTGTGCCAATTACTGGATCACAAGGTGCTCTAGACGCCAATTACAGGTGATTTCAGCAACTTTTTATAAATATATTTTTATAAAAATACTTTTTCAATCTTTTTTGCTTTTAGTGGGCAAAATAGATGCACAGATATGCATTCTTTGATTTAAAAATATTTCCAAGTAAATATCTTATTTCTTTGTAATAAAAATTGAAGTAAGTTTAAAGACAAATTCTTAAAGTGCCAATTACTGGGGATGTTACCCTATATATATTTTTCAGATATGTTTATGTATAACTTTTGTAATTGTCCGTCCGAGAGCAGTAGATATAAATCGTGAAATTTGAAATAATTGATAAATATATTCATAAACTATTATTCTGTAACTGAATAGTTTAGTGTTAAAATCATAAAAAATTCAGAAAATCGAAATAACAGTTTTCAGACATTTGATTTTTGAATTTACACTCTCCCTATTCAGCTGTGTAAAATTTTAAATTATGCAACGTTGAGGATTTATTAGCTTTAGAATAAAGAGGAAACAAAATGGATTAATAATTCATCTTTTTTTTTTTTTTTTTCCAAAATAAAAAGATATATATGCAAACCTGAAACAAACAAACAATAAAGGCTATGTTTATTAAATCAATACTCTGAAAATAGAATATTGATGATGTGATAAATTGACATATATTGTTGCCATTGACTTCATTCATAATGCACTAAATTCTTAAAAATTAATCATTTAAGAATGTGGAAAACAAGATTACAAATATCTCGGCAACTCATAATCCGATCGACTTCGTTTTATATGCAAAATGTGTGTTATTTTATTGCCTTTTACGTCCATTCCTTAGAACAAAAAAATTCGAAAATTTTTATATACCTTTCATCAGGACGAATTTTTCGAGAGTCCGAAAAAAATAGTTCCGGATAATCGAGGTTGCTGATATTAAATAGGGTTCGTCCCATTCTTACATACTAACTACATACAAAATTTCAAGTCTCTATCTCAATTTGTTCGGGAGACGGAGCGTTTACAGACAGACAGACAGACGGACGGCAAAATTTTTTTTCTAAAAATATGTTTTTCGGAATCTCCACTATCTAAAACGTGTAAATCCGTCAAAAATTTTTTTTCGATTTTCAAAACGATTGCAAGACTTACCCTATACTACGTATGATGGGTAAGTAATAAATCCTTCTTAATATGTGTTTTCAATTTAATACTTAAAAGACAATTAGATACAGAGTGACTGCAATTGTTACAGAGGTAATTTTTTCACGTATTTTTTTGGTTCAAAGGGTACCTGATCCCTTAAGAAATTCACATTGCACCAAATATGAAAATGGCTTAAAATCTCCTCTTATATTCCCCGTGAATGTATAAAGTTCTGTAAACTGTACAGAATGTTTTCTGAAGCGAATCACGTGATAGCTAAAAGTTCCAGCAAGCTGAACACGGATTAGTTTGTAGTGGAAAGATGTCAGGAGTTCTTATTTTATTCTTTTGTGTGAATAGACACCTGATAAGAATCATAGGGGGGGGGGGGGGAGTTATCGCCCCCTCCTAATTATCCTTCAAATGACCGTATAAAAAGACCTCAAATGGTAACATCTATTTTTGACACCCTATTTGAATCCTTGCCAAAAAAAGAAAAAAAAAAAAAAAAAAAAAAAAAAAGCTTAGAAGACTTACAATTGGAATGTCTGACTATGGAAGCGATTTCCAATCGAATTTAGTTTTCCATTTTAGGATCATTCAATTACGTATCCAGTTCTAAACTATTTCGATCAGGTGATCACTCGTTTTTCTCCCGCTTTTCGACCGGTTTTTCTGCTTTCGTCGGGAAATATGCTCAAAAACGTCCACTTTAAAGGCTTGTTCTAGAAAATTCAATTGAATTTGTAAGGAAAAAAACACAGAAAAATGAATGCAATTAGACAGTTTTTGAATAACAACACCTGCTAGTTCCATGCATTTCCGACCTAAAATAAATTAAAATTTATGTCACAAAGTTGTCCTTTTTGATTGAACAACACTCTTAATTCATAACAAGTGGGTAAGTGTGATCGCACAGAGGGTTTCGTTTAATATTTCTTTCAAAACAACTTAGCCTTTAATTAATTAATCCAATTTCTTAATTCATAATTATTAAATTCTTACATAGATGGTAGCACCAATAAATTAAATTTTAAAATAATTATGAAAGGAAGTTATTTATTTTAATGAAATTAAATATGTTCAAATCAAATTATTTAAATAAAATGCAAAATTCCAAATTTTTTGAAAATCCGATATTAAAAAAAATAGTGAAGATATAAATAAAATTTTCAATTTCTAAAAACGAAAAAAAAAAATGTTTAAATGAAATTTAAAATGCTGAATCATTATTAATTCACAATAGTAACACAATAATAACTAATAAAATATCACAATAATAATCACAATAATAACTAATAAAAAGAATACTGCATGTAAAAAAAAAATCTATATATATGCATATTAGTGATAAAAAATATACTATAAACTCTTAAATTGGCAAAGAATACGAAATTTCTTATTATTAAATCCATCCAATTAGTATTAAAACTTTACGTTCCATTAGCGGGGTTAAAACCCTTTGTTTATTTGCGAAATGTTTTACCTTCAAGCTATGATGTGTACACGGAAAACGTTGAAATTGATGTTTTCTCTTTTAAAATTTAAATCGCAAAAATAAACAGATGACATCAGTAAAAATTTATTTAATCAAAATAATCTATACTTTTTCAAAATTTTATTATTTGTCGTGTAACACGAGGTATACAGCTGTACATAAAATTTGAAGTCTCTAAATTATATAGTTTTTAGCTCAAAGGCTATTAAAGCCTGAGAGCTTATGTGCCCGCCCGTTCTGTATGTATGTACGTACGTGCGTGCGTACGTAACGCGATAACTCATGATAAAAATATCCGATTTACATGGAATTTCGGATATAGGTTTATTATGATAAGACGCTTCCCTGATTAGTTTTGAGAGTTCATTCGATAAGTATTGGAAGGGGAACGGGGGCTATTGCCCCTCCCCTTAATTTATGTAAATGTTTTTTTCATGCAGAATTAGTAGATTTTGTTCAAATCTTAGATATAGGATCATTCTAATGCGGTGCCTCCGTGATTAGTATTAGGTGTTCATTGGATAAGTTTAAAGGGGAAGAAGAAGGGGGGGATCCCCCAATCTTAATTTAGGTTTTCACGCAAAATTTACCAATTTGCTTCAAATTTTGTATATAGGTTTATTCTGAAAAGGCGCTTCCCTGATTTGTTTTTGGAATTCACTGGATAAAGTATAAAGGTGGGATAGAGAAAACTACCCCTCATAATATATGTAAATGGTTTTTCATGCAGAATTAACCGATTTCTTTCAATTTTTGGATTCAGGTTCATAGTAATAAGAAGCTTCGCTCATTTGTTGTGGTGTTCTTCTGTTAATTATAAAGGGGAGTACGGGCGATTACTTCCACCTTAACTTAGATAACTGGAGTTTTATTCAGAGTTATCCGATTTGCTTTAAATTTTGGATGTAGGTTCTTTCTGATAAGTTGAATTTCTGAATGTTTTGGAGGTTTAGTGGTTAATTATAAAGGAGGGAATGGGGGACAACGTTTCTTAAATTAAATAATGGGTTTTTATGCAGAATAATTCGACTTGCTTCGAATTTTGGATACAGGTTTATTATATGATAAGGCGTATCCCTGATTAGTTTTGGGGCTTCAATGATTAAGTATAAAGAAAGGAAATGGACGCGGTACTTCCTTATTTTTTTCGAAAGGCTTTATTATATAAGGCTGTAATATACAATTAGTCTGCATAGCCTGTGAGCTCTATGCCATCAGTATAACTGGGCATCATACTTTTTATTATCTACGAACTCTCTGTTGGACCGACTGCCAAAGGATTGAGACGGATAAGGTTTCATTAGATGAACAATATACCGAAAAAGAAGTCTATAAGTCACAAGTAAAATTGTACAGCAATTTAAAATTTATAATAACCTTACTTTATAGTTACTTAACCCTTTCGAGTTTGGTGTACTATTAATAGTACATGTCTTTTAATGGAGTATTATTTTGTTCTAAGAAATGCAGTCGAGTCTCTCTACAACGAAACTCCATACATCGAATTTCTCCATATAATGAATTTTTAGTAGGAACGTCCCCTTTTCGCATGATTACATTAAAAACAGTTTCTATATAACGAAATATCTATCTCCATATAACGAATTTTTTCATAAATTGGTCATAAAAAAAAGAGTTTTAAAAAGCTTCGAAATCATATGGAATCAATTTTCCATCACTTTTTTTTAATTTATCGTCAGTGCTGAGTTTTTTTTTTTTACTTCTCTCCCTGTTCTTTAAATCCAACGATTTCATCCCACCTCCCACACACCTTTCCACATCCTTCTCAAAACAGTGTCAATTGGATTGATACACATGTAAGAGAGGAATCAATGAGAGGCACATAAGAGAGGCTTTCAAATGGAGGAAAATGTTAACTACAATTTTTCATTCCTTGGTAAAATTTGAACATTTTTTTTGAGAGCGTAACAATTTTAAAATAAAAAACAAAAACAAAAAATTACAGATATCTTCATTTGAAATTAATGCAAGTCTTCCTTATTTGATTTTCATTAAACTTTCAAATAAATGTCTGTTCTCTTTTTTTGAAACAGCTTAAATAATTAAGAAATAAAATGTTAGGTTAATATTTACTTTTAAACACTTAAAATTCTTAATTCAAAAGATTAAAAATTATATTTGCTAAAATTTCACACATTAAATACGATTTTTAACATCATTCTCTATATATCGAATTTCTCTATATAACGAATTTTTTACTGTAACGGTGGATTTCTTTATATAGAGACTCGACTGTACTTTTCCTTCTATTTACATGTAGTAATAATGTTAGTATTATGTCTATGCATTTACTGTATGACTTCATTTATGTTTAAGCATTTAATAATAATATTAATTATAATTATTTGGGTAATTATCTTTGCACTGTTTTAGATTCTTTTATTTTAAACATATATTTCAAATTTCAAATTAAAGTTACTTTCCTGTATGGATCATGTGTAATAAAGCGATAAAAGTATTAGAAAGTTTGAATATGAATTAAATCTTGTTGTAATACAATATTTTCTAAATACCTTAAAAAACTCTTCCTTAGCCTATTTTCATATTAATATTAATTGAATAGTATGTAAAACAACGACTTTCGTAATCTTTCAGATAATGAAATATTCGTTAAACACTATTTAATTTATTTGGATAGCTAGTGTTAATATTATAAATGTAAATTTAAATTTTTCTAAAAATTGAAAAAAAATTCAGACCGGAAAGGGTTAAAAAAAACCTACAAAATACTTTCGGTAAGTTTGTACATTTTTCTTTTTCTGTGGCTTTAATGAATAAAAAAAAGATAGTCATTTTAAATTATGGAGAGGCAAAATTTCTGTGGATCTCAAATGAACTGTAAACTTGTACATCGACGTTATTAAACTTGGACATTGATATTTTAAACAATTTTGGTTTATCATATTTAAAAATTAATACAGGTCGCAATTCGTAATTTTTTTAGCATGAATTTATTAACTGCTTTAATAATTAAAAAAAATTTCTTGAACAGAGAAAAAAGTCTGTAATATGTTTCGTGTATCTGCTTTATTATTAATAAAAAATCAATCAGATGAATTTTATGAAGAGATAAATCAATGATTTTCAAAGAATCATCCTCAAATTTACACTCTTCTAACTCTATCAAGATTTAAAATAATATGGATAAAGAATGTAATTTCCTGGCCGTTTTGATCCAAGAAACTCAAATAAGATGTCAAATATAAGTGTTACTGTTTGAAATTCAAAGTTAATAAAATTTTTCAGATATAGACGACTTCGAAATCAGCCATTATATTCAATATGTTGATTCCTAGAGAAGTAATAATCTTTCTATGATTATTACTTACCCATCATACGTAGTATAAGGTAAGTCTTGCAATCGTTTTGAAAATCGAAAAAATTTTTTTGACGGATTTACACGTTTCAGATAGTGAAGATTCCGAAAAACATATTTTTAGAAAAAAAATTTTGCCGTCCGTCTGTCTGTCTGTAAACGCTCTATCTCCCGAACAAATTGAGATAGAGATTTGAAATTTTGTATGTGTTTAGTATGTAAGAATGGGACGAAGCCTATTTAATATCAGTAACCTCGATTATCCGAAACTATTTTTTTCGGACTCTCGAAAAATTCGTTCTGATGAAAGTTATATAAAATTTTTCGAATTCTTTTATTTTAAGGAGTGGGCGTAAAAGGCAATAAAATAACACAAATTTTGCATAAAAAACGAAGTCGATCGGATAATTAGTTGTTGAGATATTTCTAATCCTATTTTCCACATTCTTTGATTTTTCATGACCCTGTATTTCATTCGAATTTCAATTCAAAGATATCTTTTAATTGGAAATGAGATACTTAATTCGATGCAAGAAACCGTCAGTGCATATGATTATTATTTTTGGAGTTATAAGGATGTTTCTATTACGCAATTCAGTGCTACTTGAATAGTTTGGCGTTTCATACAGTTTATCGAAATTGGGTCATCAGAAATTCATTAACAGAGCATGATTATGTGTTAAAAATACTTAAATATACGTTTATATTTTGTTTTGGAATTGTAATGCATTTTATAAATTGTTTACATGTGTTATGTTTTCATATATTGTGCTATGCATATCCATGATGGGTAAGTATTACGGTGGCCTCCAACGACTAGTTTTTAACGGAATTAGTTCGGAATAACCACTTTTAATGCACTTATTACCTATAATGCACTGACAGTTTGTACTAAAACTAAGAAGGTTCTTTGCTCTATGGGGCAAAGTTGCTCCGGTGCTATGAAGATTTTGAGCCTATTCCTAAAAGTATATTTCTTTAATGTAACAAGAGTAGTTATCAGTCAGTTAAAAATGAGTTAAATCAATTTTTGTTACAATCTGACAGCAATTACTTTTGCGACTAAGGAAGAAGCATTTTTAGGTGCGTTCGTAATTATGTAAATACGTAGCACCTATTGTTGTCGCTCCGTCTGTCTGCCTGTCCGTCTGTCTGTCCGCATATAACAACACAAAAACTACCCAAGCGAATCGTTTGAAATTTAAAATACATAATTATTACATAAATATGTCGCGTCATTTCAAATTTTATGAAAATCGGATGGATAGATCAATTACAGAGACAATCAAAAGGATTCCGTTAAATTACGGTCAATGGGGAAAAAAGTTTCAAATGCATTTTAATCGTTTGAAATTTAAAACGTATATTTATTACATAATTTTGTTGAATCATTACAAATGTTATGAAAATCGGATGCATAGATCAATTACAGGGACAATCAAAAGTATTCCGTTACATTACGATCAATGGGAAAAAAGTTTCAAATGCATTTTATTGGTGTTACACTCATTTGAACATAATAGAATGGACATGAATCTATGAAGTATGTACTAAAATATACATTCTGTGCAATCTGTGATGCAAAGAATATTTATTATTAAATTACAGGACCACACAAATGTATTCCACTAAATAATGTTATACGGGGAAACATTGTTTGGGGCGTGTTTTAATTATATTAAACTACTTCACATTTTATGAATAAGATATACGTTAATGAAGTATAATAAAAATTACTCCCTGCATATTTACAGGAACACAAAGATTTCGACCACTATACTGTATCCAAAATACTGTATCAGCAAGATCTGAATATTTTAAAACTTCGTTATCGTACAAACGCACCTCATTTGCTACGCTTCACGTGCAATTTCCAACTTGTTTAGACCTAGCATGACTTTATGCATCTCACTATTCCTATTATGTTCACTATTACAAAATTTCTCAAAAAAAAGTAAGCATTATTAGCCTAAATTTATTAAAATAATTTAATATGAATACCATGATTAACAAAATTCCTATCATAATTAGAGATAAAGCGAAATGTTTAAATTTACAAAATAAGTGTGTTTTCAGCCAAAAATATCGATGGCAATTACAACTACAGGAATAAGTTGAAAACTGGTGTTATACAACTGAAGATTAAGAAAAAACTTCTTTAAGCACCATAAATAAAGAAATTTGCGCAAAACCTTTCGAAAGAACTTAGTCATTCTTCATCAGGCGCAAAAAGACGATCGTCTACTATGAAGGTAGCGGTCCGACTGCAGTGTAAAGTCAGGAAAGGGAGCAAGCTGAAGGAACAACCAATTTGAAAACAGAAGGCAACAGCCAATCACGGAAGAGCATAAACGAACAATGGATACATTGAAGGAAGGGAAGGAAAATGGTAACAAGGGGAAAAGTTAAAAGTAAGTAAAAAGGCAGATTATATTAAAAGTAAATACACACATGCATAAAATAATAATAATAATTAATATTTAAAAATGATTATAGTAATAGGCATATATATATATATATATATATACACACATACATAACCTGTATATATATATATATATATATATACAGGGTGGTCATAAAAAAACTTTGCCGATATACGGAGCTCTAGCGGCCAGTCCGCTCAACCGATAGAAATGAAATTTCTGATATAGCTATTCAGAGGTATGAGCTCGAGATTCTGTTAACGACAACAAAATGGCGTTCACGGTTACGGTTATAGTTACAGAAACTCGAAATTTTTCAATGGCAACACCCTTATTTTTTCATCGCAAAATGCTCAGCGCATGCGAAAACCCTAAAGAGCGTTGGAACCGTACGTATATCGCAAGAAACGGACATGTTATGCACGCACAAAAAACCTTTCTGGGAATCCTCCCTCCCCATAGAAAAAACTCGATTGAGGCGCAAGGAGGAAGTTTGCATATGATACAGAGTCAGTACGCTGATCTCTGATTACAATACTGATAGGAGAAACTAAAACTTTTATTTTGATTACACATTTTCCACATGGGTGCCATCACAAGCAATTACACACTGTGTGCCGTGGCTACTAACATTTTCCCTGTATGCATGTTTTCTCTCTCGATCATATGCAAAGATGCCCACTTTGGTTTCAGATCCTAAAATTATTTCGATGATTTTTTTTTAATTTCTTTGCTGTAATAAAAAAAATAACTCTCTTGTGCAGCCTGTCTATTGACTGAGGTTTATTCCTTTAACGAAATTTCGAAAATTAGTGCACCAGTCAGAATGCAAGTGTATAACGAAAATATATACACTCTCAAAAAAACTTCCGTCTTTTCACAGAAAATGTACTGGCAGCACTGCTGCCAGAAATTGTCTGTATATTGACGATTTTCCGTTTATTTTTTTTCTCCGTCAAAAGAAGAAAAATATCCGTCATTTGAAAAAAGTTCGGAAAAAAACAATGCGGAAGAGGTGGGGATCGAACTCACGACTCTAGCATTACCAGGCCAATGCTCATCCACGGCGCTACGGATGCTCATGATGATTGTGATTTAAAATAGAACCGTTCATTTCATATGGGTGTGGGTTGGTGTATTTCGTTAAAAAGCTTTTAATTATGCAGTTAATCTCGGAAAGATTTCATCTTTAATGAAACTATGGCTAGGGGTTTTTTTACGTTTAGTATTAATATAGTATAAAAATGTGAATTTTAAATATATTATGTAGAATGTTAGAGAAAAAACATGGATGTTCTATTTGTGAGAATTTTTGAACGAATAAAGAAAGTAATTGTTATTTATTTTTAAATTCGAAAACATTTTTGTCTTTTAAAACTAAATTAGACATTTTAATCTATAGAATATTTTTGTTTTTCATTTTAAAAATAAATTCGAACTTATTACTAACAGACCCAATGCGCATGCGTGCTAGATATAAACGGAATCTTTTCCTCATTTTTCAACGAATTGAATGAACTCACAGAACAAATACGTTTTCTGGGAGAACAGAAGTTATTTGTGTAAAAATAACGATAACTTAGTGTATATTGACGAATTTTTCTGACAGTGTAGGGTGTCCACTCTCAACGGTGGCCAATGGCTAATTTCTAAACCGTTAGTCATAGACATATAGTTTCAGTTGCAAAAATGTTTTAAAAAGGGTAAAGAGTTGTTTTTTAAGCGATTTAGGTCAAAAACTTTTATTAAAAATTACGAAAATTAAATTTTTATACGGTCCCCTGGTTCTATAAGTGGTATTTAGTAAAATTTTCGGACTAATCTAACAAGTAAGAGAAAAAGTTCCCATTCATATAACATTAAAATTGACCGAGTTATGGAATTTTAAATTTCATGACTTAAACCACTTTTTAACACTTTCCAACAAAGTTGGAAAGTGTTTATGCATTCGGTTTGTTTGTCCGTATGGCCGTCTGTCCGCGCTCTAACTCCCGTAAATAAACTCGGATTGCTATGAAATTTTTATACGTTATTGATGTTTAACCTAGCACGAATTCTGTTGAAAATGAAGTTTCTACCATGATTGGTTTATTTAGAGGGAGAGTCAAAAGTTTTCGATTTCATTACGGCCTATGGGGAAAAATCGTTCAAATGAATTTTAAAGATGTTTACACCCTGTCAAACATATTCATATGGATTCGCAAAGTGCACTAAAATATGCATTCTGTAATATATGCGCTGCAAATATAGCTATTATTCATTTACAGGGCCGTATAAAAGAATTTCATGAGATAACGGTAAAGGGGGAATTGTGTGCGTCATATTTTAAATATATTAAACTGTTTCATGTATATTAAAATTGATATATGTCACTGAAGCTTAATATAAATTATACGATACTGTCTTACATAATATGAAGTACATAGCATTTACCATACAAAAGATTTCAAATAGTATATTCTTTCCGAAGTACCGTATATGTGTCTGATGATGGCTAATGGAGGCATGTAACGCATTTTAATTATGATATGCGCGTTTAGGTTTCACTAATATGCACATTGTATGGTGCGCATAAATGTTATAATTGATATACAGGGCTACCCAAAAGAGCTCGCCAACGTTACTGAATATGAGGGTAAAGTACTTAAACGTGGTTCTTAAATAAGTTATGCATTTTTACACTGAACTGCATTCAATTTACTGAGAAATGTTTGCAGAATATAGGTAAAAGGATATACAGGGCTACGCAAAGAATTCGGTACATGGACGCCTATGAATGATAATTTATGGGAATGTGATTTCAGTTGTTTTAAAAGTGTTTTATTTTACAATAGATTTTAGTTAATGCTGATGTGTAATAAAGGTTCCAGGTAAACTACAGGGCTGAACAAAGGTATTCAAGCATGTTTCCAACTAATAGTATGAATTGCTGAAAGAGATTTCAAGCTACTGGGTATTTTCTTGCTAAACTAAATTTTCCCATTATATTAACTGACAGATAAAATACAGGACTGTTCAAAAGTACGGGAATACATATTTAGGTATATGTGGCTATACGCTATTATTTCCTGAAATAACGAAGTTTTGTTAAAGATTTCATGAAGTGTTGGAAAGTGCTCCATAATCTATGCTTAACGCATGATTTTTCTTACTTGTCTGTAACTGAAAACGGATCAGTTGCACTGAGCGTTAAGGGAACGTACGCTAAGTGCTTAAAGTATTATAAAAGGCGTTCATTTCAAGAGCTGTCCAATGGCTATTTCTTAAACCATTTGTCAGTGACATATAGTTCCGATTACAAAAATGTTTTAAATAATGTAAAGAAATATTTTTAAAGCGATTTAAAAATTGCCACCGCATAAGTTTTACGGTAGTGTTAATTTTAATTAATTAACTTCTAGATTGGTTAAAATAATTGAAGACGTGAGTTTCACAATTCTCTTTGTCGAGAAAATTAAATTTTGGGAGGTCGCGATAAACCTTTAAATGCGTCCATTGGTTTTCATTATAAATTTGGAGATTTTAGAATTAAATTTGTACAGATTGGTATAGACTGACAGAAAAAACAAATGCGATAACGCGAGTTTTGAAATTCATATCCTCAACTGTATTTTTACATATGTTTGATTTTGTAAGGAAACGAAACTTGCTTCTTTTCATGAATTTATTTTTAAAAAGTGTGTTATTTTTATAAGCTTTTATTTTAACGTATGTTTTCCTTTTTCAAAATTTGTATTAAAATTTTAATTCACTTCCTAATATCCGATCGAGGCTCAATTCGCATACGTTTTTATATCCAATGACAATGTAAAATTAATACTATTTTAGGTGAGTACTATTTATTTATTTTATAGGATTGCACCGAATTTCTTTAGGTTAAGTATTCTAATAGAATTTTAAATATGTATCAATTTGTAACCAATTGTGACTGCTTCTTTTCATAATTTAATTTAACAAAATTTCTATTATTTTTTTTATTTGTATTTTTAGTACAAGTTCTATATTTTGCTTTAATATGTAAACATCAACATATATTTAAAAATAATATTGTAAAAATTAGTTTACTCTCAATGTTTAATGTTAAATTTTATATCTGACGTTTATTTTTATTTCCAGTAAATATGTGACTGAACCCTATTTTGCAGCAAAAAGGATGGTTCAATTTTAAAAAGCTATTACTAGGTCAGTTTTAATCGCAGAGGAACGGGACTTCTTTTGTCTTACTTGTTAGAGTAGTGGTAAAAATTTACTAAATATCACTTATAGGACCAGGGGATCGTATAAAAATCTAATTTTCGTAATTTTTTAACAATTTCTTTACCTAAATCACTGAAAAAAAAACAATTGTTTACATTTTTAAAGCATTTTTGCAATTGGAACTATATGTCTATGACTAACGGTTTAGAAATTAGCCTTTGGTCCCCATTGAGAGTGGACACCCTGTATACAGTGCATGTCAAGAGTTTAAGCACAACAGAAAATTTAAAAATAAAATTTTATTAATCAGTGAGAGTAACTTTCTTTTTCATATAACCTACAAATTGTAGTTTTAAAAAGATAGTTAACAGATTTATGAAAAGATAGAAAAATGTAGCTAAAATATAAAAATATATGCATGTTTTCTAATTGTTTAAAACATTATATTTATTCTATAAAATTTATGCTTAAATTTTATTCTTAAAACATTAATTTTTATGCTTTGCATTTGTATATATTTTCGCATGAAACAGGTTAAATTTAATGAATTTCAGAAAATAAGTCAAATAAATTTGACTTTTAATTATATAATCATTTTTTAAATTCTTACTTTTCGTATTATAGTTTATTATGTAATTGTTTTGCCATTTTACTCCATTGGAGGCAATCACTATATTTTTGATTGCATTATTCTATTTACATTATTGTTTAAAAAATGTAAATAAAGAAATTACCAGAAATTCGTAAGATTAAAAAACTCGCACAACTTTTGGTCTCACGCTGTGTAAATTCGAGGGATATTTTAAAAACAAGGCTTTAATGTGTAAATAGAATGATTTAGTTTAGCATGGTTTATTTCTCCTTTTTTTTTTTTTAAATGAAATTTGAAATTAAATAAAAGAGGAGAATTTTTAATATAGGTATTTGAAATAAAATGTGGAAATGATCTGTATTTTAAATAAAATAACAGAGAGGTGAACAATATTTAGCATTTTTTTTCTATAAAAATGCTGTAATTTTTTTTTTAAATAAAATATGTGCTTTGATTTTTAACTTTAATAATTACTCCTGAGATAAATTAGAAATCTCTAACTTGTTTCGGCTGATAAAATTGTTGAAAAACGTTTGTCTTCAACTATTTGTTTATTTTAATATGTTGTTAATATTTAGTTACTGTATTTACCTATACATAATCTGCAAATTAAAAGTAAAAATAGTTTTTTTCAGATCATAAGCATTTGTGTAATACCAGGGTGCAAAATGATAGGAATTATTAAAAAATAAAAAGAAATTAATTTGCGTTTGCTAAGCAACTGTGTAAATCTTTCTGTTAAAATTAAACATATGATATTCCAATTCATATTAAAGTAATCGCTTACAAAAAATGCACATATTTTTTTGATATATTTTAAAATATGTATTTTGCCAGCAAAATGATTAAAACACAGTCGATATTTCTAAAACCGCAGAACGTGATTGACGGATGTTTTCGTATATCATTTAAAAATTCATTTAAAAGACATTCTGAACACATTCATTTAGTTCGCAAAAAATTGTAATACAGGGCGAATCAAAATGCTTTGTAATTTCAAAAAAGAGTAAAATCTTGCTTTTAACAACATTGAAATGTAATTTTAAAGAATTGCTGTCAAAATTAAATACATTTACAAAGATTGCCACATTTTATTTTTTAGAGAATCCAGCTATTTATGTTACAAGAAAATCTATAAGAAAGCCAATAATTTATTCAAACCTAGCTGAGCCCCCGGCGTTGCCTTATCCGTAATATTTTTCTGATATAAACCTGTAATTTTTACTGCAAAATCTCATAAAAAGACCCAATCTCGAACAGAATCTCCGCTGCCTACGGTACCGTTTAGCAGAAGTGCTGCGCACACACGGAAAAAAAAGTGCGTTGTTTGGGCCTATAATAATATTCGTAAATGAACCAGAAATTTGTTCTACAAAATCTCATAAAAAGATCCGATTTCAAACAAAACGAATCTCGGACCGAATCCCCGTTGCCCGCGCTATAGTTTAGCAGGCGTGCTGTGCACGCACTACAGTATTTTACAAGAAAATTGTCTCTAATCTTTTAGTTTCACAGATCATTACTCGGAGGCGAAGTCTATTTTTAACAAAACTGTTTCTGGTCGGAACTGAGTTAAATACTCCACCCTGGATATAATAGTCCTGTGGTTGGCAGACTTAAGCAATATATTTGATGAAATTATTATTCGAAAATAGGGGTAAATGCACTTTTGACATTTCATATTAAATAAATATTATTTATCCCAGGGTTCTGAAAAATCTTCATCTAAAACTGTTTCATCATTTAAATATTTCATCATGTCCTCCCTAAAAAAAAGTTATTGCCACTGCCTACCCTATAATTTGATGTCCTTCACTCTTATATTATGTGTCATAAACTATCTGAAAATTTTATATTAAATAAGTAATATTTATTCCAGAGCTTTGTCAAAAGTCTGCATTTGAAATGATGGTAAACGGTACGATTTTTAAGTATTTGACCGTGCCTCACCTCTCTCCCCCCTTCAAAAAAAAAAAAAAAATAGATTCTCCCTACTCATTAAAATATTTTAAAATTTGTTTAAAATTAAAAAAAAAATTACATTTAAAATTTGTTTTAAATGTAAATTTTTTTTTAATTTATCTAAAAGTGCAAAATGGATCGTTTTATGAGTTTTTTAAATTTTAGTAAAATTCGCGTTTCAGATTTTTTTCATTTTGAAAAAATCAACTTTTTTATATTAAAAAAAAATTTGCGGATCGATCGTTACAAAATATAGATGTTATTAAAGAGCGTTGAAAGATTTTGCTACATGCATAGCTTTAAAATCTGTAAATGGTGTATATTTTAAAACATTTGACAGCGTACAAAAGAATCCTAGAATAAAAATAATTTGTGATTTAGAAAAACTTGCTTTTAAATAGCGCAAGTCTTTCAAGTAATGAATTCATAATGAAACTAACATGTACTACTGTTTGCTATACAAATTAATAAAAATTTTGCATTTTAGTAATGCTCAAAATTCTTCTTGCAAAATATGTGCCTTAGATAATTAAAAAAGAATTTAAACTAGTAAAACTATTTAGTTTCTGAAGTAGAAAAGTAACAAAAATATCTCTATGTCCAAAAGTGCAAATGCTTTTCAATTTAATATTTATAATCGACTTGTATAGAGGAAAACTGTTTGCTAACTTTAATTATTATTATTATTCTATAATTATTATAATTTAATGTAATATAACATAGCATACCTGCCAATTCTTCTGATTTTTTGCCCCGGAAAACCTCAATAGAAATTTTTGCCTTATTTAACTAAAAGATTACGGTGATAATTATAAATTTACTGTAATTTTTTTCCAGGGCAAAAAAAAAAAAAAAAAAAAAAAAAAAAAAAAAAAAAAAAAAAAGTTTTGGCAACTATGATAAAGTACATAAAATATAATTTTATAATTATTACAACTTAAGGGGGTAGTAAGGTATTTTTTTTTTTTTTGCATTTTTTTTTTATTATTTTATATTAATGTACAACATCTTAAGATTATTCTGTGAAAATTTGAAAGCAATTGAAGTAAAACTGACGGAGATATACACTTGTAAGTCTCCGCCCTCCTATTTCGACAAAAGCGTCTGTGAAACTTTAAACGTGTTTTTCTAACACTTCGCTTTTTCGAAGCCGGTGAACTCTGTAGCTAAAAATCTACTGAACCGATCTTTTTTAAATTTTACACACTCTTTCTTTATATAAATTACGAGATAACGCTGTCGAGTTTTTTTCTTTTTTTTTAATTTTAACTTACTTTTAAAAAACAAAATATCAGATTTTTTTGATGAAAAATCAGTATTTTGACTTCCGAGCCTTGTAAAAAATATAAAAATCAATAATAAAAAAAAAAAAACTCGACTGCGTTCCCTGAGGAAACTTATCAACTAATTAAATCAATTTGGTTTTTTAATTTCAGTTGATCCAGTCATGAGTTATGCGGTTCACCGCGAATCAACTTTTTTTTGGGATGTCTTCGAAGATTCGCTGTCATCGGCTCATTTTTTAATATTTCTTAATGAAAATTTCACAGAATACTCTTTAAATGACATATAATTATACTATAACTATACAAATAAATAAATATTAATTGTATCCTTACAAAAAATGATAGAAAATATGCTTTTTTTTCCCTCGAATTAACCTTACTACCCCCTTAAGGATTATTTAATTTTTCATTTAGATAATTCTATATAAGGTATGTCTGATTCCATTATCTGAATAAAAAATACTTCGACTCCATGATAAATTAAAGGAAGTTTTCTTAATGGATATGTTTTTAAAAGAATTTTAAATATGACTATGTCATTTTACCAATTTTGAAAGTTTATGTCACTGTTCTTGAATTTTCTGTCTTTATTTTGCAGTTGCACGGAATGCATGCACGTGTCTATCACTTATAATCTCATATTTTTATTTCTAGGTCGATGAAATAAATGACGATGCTTGTTATATTAAACTACTGCCCAATGAAATTATTGAGAAAATTTTCAGTCATTTAACGCAGAACCAACTGGGTCAAATTGCAAGGTATACAGTTTTTTTTTTCTTGTAGATTCATATTTAAATATTGGAAATGAGAGATATTTAAAAATTGAAATGGATTAAAATGTTTTACTTGAAGTTTCCAAAAATGATCACAAACTATAAATTGTGTCTCACCATGAATGATCGATATTTTTGATGACAGTATTGTTGATTTAAAAAACTAGTCGTTGGAGGCCACCGTAATACTTACCCATCATGGATATGCATAGCAGAATATATGAAAACATAACACATGTAAACAATTTATAAAATGCATTAGAATTACAAAACAAAATATAAACGTATATTTAAGTATTTTTAACACATAATCATGCTCTATTAATGAATTTCTGATGACCTAATTTCGATAAATTTTATGAAACGCCAAACTATTCAAGTAGCACTGAATTGCGTAATAGAAACATCCTTATAACTCCAAAAATAATAATCATATTCACTAACGGTTTCTTGCATCGAATTAAGTATCTTATTTCCAATTAAAATATATCTTTGAATTGAAATTTGAATGAAATACAGGGTCATGAAAAATCAAAGAATGTAGAAAGTAGGATTAGAAATATCTCAGCAACTAATTATCCGATTGATTTCGTTTTTTATGCAAAATTTGTGCTATTTTATTGTCTTTTACGTCCACTCCTTAAAATAAAAGAATTCGAAAACTTCTATATACCTTTCATCAGAACGAATTTTTCGAGAGTCCGAAAAAAATAGTTTCGGATAATCGAGGTTGCTGATATTAAATAGGCTTCGTCCCATTCTTACATATTAAGCACATACAAAATTTCAAATCTGTATCTCAATTTGTTCGGGAGATAGAGCGGTTACAGACAGACAGACAGACACACAGACGGACGGACGGCAAATTTTTTTTTCTAAAAATATGTTTTTCGGAATCTCCAGTATCTGAAACGTGTAAATCCGTCAAAAAAATTTTTTCGATTTTCAAAACGATTGCAAGACTTACCCTTATTCTACGTACGATGGGTAAGTAATAAAATTAGCATTTAGTTTTTCATTGTGTCAATTTGTTTTTTTTTAATGTTTATATCAGTGACAGTCATTAATTTTTTTTGTTTTTTGTTCCATTTTCTTGACTCCATATGTCCAGTTTTTGAATGAATGACACAAAATAATTTTCATTCTTATATGCATGATATATCAATCCTAAAACTAAAGAGTTGAATAGTTGATCTGCCTCGCTCTAAAAATTGTTCATATTGATTGAAATCTATTGCAATGTTGTGGCCTCATCTTCATGGCTTTGAAATTGTTTAAACAGTCTGTAGATTTCTCATTCTTATGCAAATTTCAAGCAGCTAAACAGATGTGTTTTGTTTTCCTTTTAACTTAAGGGGGGTAATTGATAAAAGAATTGTTGAAAGTAAATCCTTGACTATAATAAAAATAGATGCCCAGAGCCCTGTTAAGTTTCTCTTAAGCCCAAGGCCCAACACCATTTTTTCTACCTTTGGACTTAAACAAATTAGCAGCTAAAACGTTTAATTCAGAATGTTTGGAGATTTTCCGCCATTTAATAACAATGTTTGCGATTTTTTTTGTTTTATTGTTTGATGTCCTTTGTTCTATCATCATTTTAAATAATTTTAATATATATAATTGTGTCTGTATGCATGCCCAACTGAAGGTTTTATTCAGAGATTGAAATGTATCTCAAGTTTCTTATAGAGGTATACAATATTTAGATATGGACGTTTGAAATCATATTTTTTTTCCCCTAGTGATTTTTACATTTGCTATAAGATTTTATTTAAAATTTTGCAGTTACTTTAGCAGGTCATTTAACTTAACCATAAATATTGAAAAAAGTGATACAAAATGCTATTGGAAGAATTTAGGTCACTAAAGAATAAAAACAGTCAATGACTATTTTCTTAAAGAAAAAGAAAACACACTTTATACGCAGCTTCATTTTCCATTTTAATCAAGTATTATAAACCCTTCACAATTGCCTCTCAGTCTTCAATTACCGTAATTTCCGGCGTATAATCCGCGGATCAAACAATTATTTTTCAACCCAGAAAATTTTTAAAATAAAATATAACTTTTTAGATCGAGGTAAATATTTGGCTTCAATAACTAAATAAAATTTCTGGGTCCAAAAAGAATTGTTTGATCCGCGGATTATACGCCGGAAATTACGGTAAGTAATCTTAAGAATCCTCAAACAGTTTATTTGTCGATAAAGAACAAAAGTTGATACTTAATGTAACATAAGTGATGGAAAAAAATATGTGCAGTTGTGGTTGTATCTTATTTAACCCTTTCCGGCAAGGTGGTCCCGCGTCGGGACTACCCAATTTTAATTTAAGCTTACAAACGGCACCTATAATCTATACTAATAAAATCCGTGCGCCTCTGTCTGTCTGTCTGTCTGCTTGAAGCCGATTACAGTTTGCAACGCGGGCGAGTTGGAAGTCGCGAGAGGTGTCTTTCGATTGGAAAAATTCCGGGGAAGTCATTTCGGGCATTTTCGAGACCGTGGGACCAAAATTAAAAAAGTTATGAATTAAAAACCCCTTGGGAATCGGAACGGAAAATATCTCAATTCCCAAACGGAGCTCCGAAGCAGAACACTGCGCCACCTTGCGGTGAAGGACCTGAACTTTTCCCCTTTGTCTAAAAGAAGAAACAGCCGAAAACCGCTTTTTCTACCGGCGCTAATTGCGTTTTTTTCCGCATCAATTTTTTTGACTTGCCGTAGAATATTTACCGTAGTTTTCGCTAAAATATTGAACTTAGAAATAAAACAGGACTATCGAAATTTTTTTTTTTTGCGCGTTTTTTCTTAAACCATCATGCAGACAGTTTTTAAAGTAGAAAAAACTGATTACATATTCAGAATCTGCGTAAAAATCTGCTTCTGATGAACTAAAAAATACGAAAAAATGTCTTGGGCGCGTAGTGCCCACCTTGCAAAACCAAATATTTTTAACGGGACTATTGGCGCGAAGCGACCATAGCTCCGATCCACAATCTTTTTTTTTTTTCAAGTGCACGTGGCCCACAGTGAGAAATCACATATTTTTAACGGGACCATGGCTCTTTAATTTACTTTTTTTTGTGCTTGAGGATGCGAACACCAAGACTTGCTTATTAAATGAATTTTTTTTGCTTATTATATACTGCTTAATACCGAGGTTCGTTTGGAAAAAGTGGTCCAGCTAGCGGGCGTAGCTCGCTAGTATATTTATAAAATTTGCTTTTACAATGACACTTTAAAGGAATATGTTTTTTATTTCTAAAAAATTTGTTTGTAAATTCGTATGTTAATCAATTATTTCATCATCTTACGATCAAAATTCTTCTGTGCCCGAAATGGTCAAGTAAAATGTTTGCAACACTCAGAAAATAAAAGAATTCAAACTCTTGCATCAAGACAAGAAATGTTTAAGCATTCCATAAATAAATAAAGACTTTTTTATAGAAAATACAACCTTAACAAGAAATTAATACTGTTACTGCGTATATAGGGTTCTTTTGATCTTATGGTTAGACAACTTCAAACTCTTGTCTTTTAGAAAAGTAGAAAATAATTTATTTACAGATCTTCAGAACGACAGAGTCTTCGAAACTCATAAATATTTCTAGATATTCAAAAATAACTGCTCAAATCTATCGTATAAGTACAGCTTTAGATCCCAGAGACTCTTTATACAGCGTCTCAACACTTAATAACATTCAAAACAACATAAATGAAAGTCAAGCAAACTCGCTTAACAAATGCCTTGTTCACTCAATGACTGACTGGTAAATAATAACAACACAGCTCGCATCCGGCTCTCCTTATATAGGTTCGCAGCAGGTGCTGGAAATTTCTAGAAGCATCTCGAAAAAAACTGGAAAACCACGGAACAACATTCAATGTATCAGTAGACCTAAGGGGGGGTTACCATAAATAGGGAAGGGTTACCATCGCCAACAATCGCCAAGTTTGTTGCCAACTTGGCGATATATCGCCAAATTTGGCGACCAAAATTAGTCGCCAAAAGTGACGCCAACTTGGCGATATCTTTATTATTTCGCCAATCTGTCGTAGACATACACTGAAAATAATGGACAAGTTTGCTTGATAACAGAGACAATGTAACAAAAACTAATATTAGTAAAGGAATGGAGCTTAATAAGATTATTTACATTATTTTACAGTACAAACACTAACTATTTACAAAATTCGTAACAATACCATAAGCTAAAGACATTTTATTTGAACACCGATATGTTGCTTCTAATTTATTTGAGCAGACTGTTTTTCTCACTTTAATTGGTGGTCAAAATCTTTTACTAAAACTAGATGTAACTAACTAAATATTTGTAAAAGTAATTGTTAAAAATTATCATTGTAGAATCAGTAATTATTTAATAAAGCAATTCCAACTTACTATGCTAATTGGCAATGCGGTAAATTTAGAATCTATATTTGCACGACTTCATTAAAATGGCGATTTTATGCCACACATGGTAACCCGGCTGTTGTTGTTTATTTAAAAATAAACTGCTTATTTACTTTTATTTCCTTTTTTAAAATGATATAAATAGTGTTGTTCTATAGTTATTAAAAAATTTTTATTATTATTAATTACTTTTTAAAATAATAGAAAATAATTAAAAAATATGTTTGTAACTTGTATATGAAAACGAAGTTTTCGCCGAATTGGCTTCAGCAAAAAACTGTTGGCAATGTGGTGCGTGTATGACATCTGTGCCAATTAAAAATTTACAAGTGCTTTGTAAAACTCATATTTTATTATAGAAAGGGAAAAAGGAATATTTGTTTAAATAAAATTTCAAATAACTATAAATTATTCATCAAATTGAATGAATCTTAGTTAACCTTTAGCTTACGGGGGGATTACTGTAATTCCAAGAAAAAGAATGTTGAAAAATACGGGGTTGGGATTATCTTCATCCCGAAAATTTTTACCCCTCAAAGATGCTGTACAGGAAATCATTAAGGCCATTTCGCTCATTATGGGTCCGACTGCGCATCGAAGAAGAGAAATTCTGTGGGGAAGATAATAATTATCGTAAGGAAACAACGTGGAAATGACTTTGCAAAAAAGTAAACTTTGTTTATGCTGACGACGTATAGCTCTTTTTACCCCAATTTCTGCAAATTGGTTATTGAGGTAATTCTTGTTTCTGAGACATATTAATGAATGGATTATTTTCAGCAAATAGTTTTAGTAGTTTTGTACTACTAATTTTGGTACTGAATTGAAAAAATGAAATGTTTGCACCAATTAAAATTTTAATAGAAAAACAATGCATTTCAACATTATAACAACATTTTCAATCAAACAAAAATTAGCTTCTTTTTACTTACCCATCATACGTAGTATAGGGTAAGTCTTGCAATCGTTTTGAAAATCGAAATTTTTTTTGACGGATTTACACGTTTCAGATACTGGAGATTCCGAAAAACATGTTTTTAGAAAAAAAATTGCCGTCCGTCCGTCTGTGTGTCTGTCTGTCTGTAACTGCTCTATCTCCCGAACAAATTGAGATAGAGACTTGTAATTTTGTATGTAGTTAGTATGTAAAAATGGGGCGCTTTTTATATAATTTGTTGAAATTGACTCATTAGCAATTCATTAATAGAGCATTATTATAAATATTAAAATTATTTAATTATGCGTTTAAATTTTATTTTGGAATTGCCATAAATAGTTTACTCGCGTTTTATTTTCATATTTTATACTATGATGGGTAAGCATTACGGTGCCCCCCCCCCCCCCCCCCCCCAACGACTAGGTTCTTTTTCTACAGCGAAAGAAAAGGGATTACGAAACTTAAGCTTGTTCTCAAACATAAGGAGCAAGTTTTTGACACATTTTTGAATTTATTCTTGTTCGAAAACATATGAAAACGCCAGATGTTCTTATTGAAAAATTACGTAATAAAATGGCGTTTTCAATTTTTTAGTAAAGGCAAATACTTTTCAGAAAATACTGTCAAAGTTGGCTTTTTGAACAAAATTTCCAGGCACGACAGCTCGGGAAATGTAAAATTCATTGTCGCGTGACAAAAATAGTAAATTAGTAAGTAATTTATTTATTAAAAAAAATGTATTACTGCATTTGATTCCTAATCCCTTGAAAACTCGTGCCTGCCAATTTTATGCCGAAACGTTATAAATTATTCAGAAAGGCAATCAGCTTAATTTTTTGCTCACAGTCAACTCAACAATCACATTTCATTCCTTGCGTATGCAATTATGGATTGCCTGCATCGGAAAATTAACAGTTAGTCGATTTCTGGCATTTTTTATTATTTGTAAACAATTTATTCACAATCAAATAAAATATATATATATATATATATATATATATTTACCTATCCAAACCATAATAAAAATTGCATTAATAATGTCTTTGTTATTTTTTATCTGACACACATAGGCAAAAAAAGAGGTTTACAATTAGGCAACATGCATTCTTTTGTTTTTGTTGTTCATCAGTTACTTCGAAACTACGCGACCGATTCATGTTTTTTTTTTTTTTTTTGTTTTTTTTTTTGTTTTTTTTTCTTTCCTGAGAGAGAGAGAAAATACTTTTCAATTGGTAATGAATTGGTTTTAAATTTCATGAAAAAATTGCAGCAGTGCTTCTTTTAGAAATTTAACAAAAACAGCAACAAAATAAATAAATAAATAAATAAAATATTTATTTTTTAACGATCTTGATCAAGTGACGTAGCTCTATCTTTTTTTTTTTTTTTTTGGCGCTACCCGGAGTTTTCTCACTTTTAACACAGTTATGATTCTCAAATTCCTCAAGGAAAAACAAAAAGGCAATGTTTAATTATAAAAAAAACTTATGACGTAAATTTTTTCAGAAAAACACAATAATAATAAAATTGTAAAGAGTTTGACTTCACTCAAATTTTCTACGGTACATTCGCTTAATTTGTAAAATTATATTTTTATGATGGAGAGATTTGTACGCTAATAAAGAATGGCTCAAAAGTCTGAATTTGATATAAATTACAGTAATTAATGTCTTTTTCCCCCTTCATTTAAACGGCTAACTTTAACAGCACCTTTCAAAGTGTTTTGCCTTTACAGAAGAATATAAAGTGCTATTCTGTTTCTTTGTTTCTAAATAAAAATACCTTAAATTTCATAGATATAAGCTTACAAGTGAAATCGTGAATGCTTAAAAGAGCAACCATCTCTCTCTCTTTCTTTGCTTTGTAAAAATTGCGATTTTCGTTGATCGGTTTCGTAAAAATCAGAAATTTTATTGATTAGACGCAGAAAAATTGTGAATTTTCTCGATCGGTTACGTAAAAATCGATAATTTTGTCGATCAGACTTGAAAAACCTTAAATTTCATCGATCGGCTTCGTAAAAATCGCGCATTTTGTCGATCCATTTCGTAAAATACTTATTTTTGTTTTCAGGCAAAAAAATCTATAATTTTATCGATCAGCTGTGGAAAAATTGCGAATTTTACCGATCATGTGACGAAAAAGTGCAAATTTCGTCAATTGGCTTTGTAAAAGTCACGAATTTTGTCGATTGCTTTGTAAAAATTGCGATTTTCGTCGATCGGTTTCGTAAAAATCATAAATTTTATCGATCAGACGCAGAGAAATTGTGAATTTTCTTGATCGGTTACGTAAAAATCTATAATTTTGTCGATCAGACTCGAAAAATCATAAATTTCATCGATCGGCTTCGTAAAAATCGTGCATTTTGTCGATCCATTTCATAAAAATCTTATTTTTGTTGTCAGGCAAAAAAAAATCAATAATTTTGTCGATCAGCTGTGGAAAAATTGCAAATTTCGTCGATTGGCTTTGTAAAAATCACGAATTTCGTGGATTGCTTTGTAAAAATTGTGATTTTCGTCAATCGGTTTCGTAAAAATCATAAATTTTCTTGATCAGACGCAGAAAATTGTGAATTTTTTCGGTCGATTATGTAAGAATTGCAAATTTTGTTGATCAACTATGGAAATATTGTGAATTTTCTCGATCGGTTTCATAAAAATTGCAAATTTTGTCGATAGTTTACTAAAAAAGTGCTAATTTGATCGATCAGGAGTAGAAAAATCGGGAATTTCATTGAACAGGCAAGGAAAAATCTTGTTGATTGGCTCCTGCTTTCTCGTTTGTTCATAAAGTTCACATTTCTTTTTCGACATATCCACTTATGTTTGTTTTTTAGAACTTTTAGTAAAACAAGAATAATATAATAATGACTGATGAATAAAGTCAAGTAATTTACAAGGAAATTACATCTTGAATACATAAGGAAATTACATCTTGAAAAACGTAAAAACTGCTAATATATCCTTACCAACTGAATTGGATATTTTGACTGGCTAAGCAAACTTAAAAGGATAGTTACTACCACCCCTAGTTTAAAGTACAAAATGCAAGATAATTAGAAAAAAAAACTTACTTCATTTTGAGTTTTTTGGAAATCCATCATTTTACTCGCAAGTAGATTTTCCGGCAACATAAGTGAATTCTCCAAATGCACTCCTCCCCCTAGAGATATCTTATGTTATCCCTCTTACACCTAAAATGATAAAGTTGCATTTGCAGAGTTCCTTTCCAGCTTTTAGAGTCCATTGAAGTAAAGATGTAACGATTATTTGGCCGAAGCTGAATATCATTTGGCCTGGGCTGAGTAATATTATGAATGTATTACTTACCGATCATACGTAGTATAGGGTAAGTCTTGCAATCGTTTTCAAACATCGAAAAACATATTTTGACGGATTTACACGTTTTCGACACTGGAGATTCCGAAAAACATATTTTTAGAAAAAAAAATTTGTCGTCCGTCTGTCTGTCTGTCTGTAAACGCTCTATCTCCCGAACAAATTGAGATAGAGACTTGAAATTTTGTATGTAGTTAGTATGTAAGAATGGGACGAACCCTATTTAATATCAGCAACCTCGATTATCCGGAACTATTTTTTCGGACTCTCGAAAAATTCGTTCTGATGAAAGGTACATAAAAATTTTCGAATTTTTTGTTGTAAGGAGTGGACGTAAAAGGCAATAAAATAACACATATTTTGCATATAGAACGAAGTCGATCGAATTATTAGTTGCCGAGATATTTGTAATCTTGTTTTCCACATTCTTCGATTTTTCATGACCCTGTATTTCATTCAAATTTCAATTTAGAAGTATATTTTAATTGGAAATGAGACGCTTAATCCGACGCAGTTAATTGTTAGTTAATAGAATTATTATTTTTGGAGTTATAAGGATGTTTCTTTTACGCAGTTCGGTACTACTTGAGTAGGTTGGCGTTTTATATAATTTGTCGAAATTGGTACATCAGCAGTTCTTTAATATAGCATTACTATGTATATTAACAATATTTAAATTTTGTTTATAAATTGCAATGTATTGTATAAATAGTTTCACATGTTTTATTTTCATATACATATCCATGATGGGTAAGTATTACGGTGGCCCCCAACGACTAGTTGAAAGTAAAAGTAATTTTCATAATAACTGGAATTTACACCAGATAGGAGAAGAAGACATATTATGCACTTAATAACCGCACTTGTATCTATAAGCTCAAATCGTAGGAAAATAGTAGAGTGTGCGCGCGCGTGGAGGGGGAGAGGTCCACTGCTTTTCCCTCGATTTTGAAACTTAATTAAATTTTCTTTGTTAATTTTGAAAAACTTCGTAAAATTTATTCTTTTTGAAAAATTTAAAACAAAAGAGAAAGTAAGAAATTTTCTGATAGGGGGATGAGAACATAAGAGAACAATTGCCCCCCTCTTGCTTTTTAAAATTTGGTTAATTAAAATTTATTTTTCGCCTATTTTGAAATACATAGTCAAATTTATTATTTTCTAGTAACTTAAAAAAAAATCTGAAAATTTTCCTTTGGGGAAAGGGGGCATATGATGGTCTTTGCCCCTCTCCCGATTTTGAAATTTAACTAAGTTTTGTTTTCCTCCGATTTTGAAAAACGCAGCAAAATTTATTCTTTCAAGTAACTATAAAATAATAGAGGAAGTGTGAAGTTTTCCGTTAAGAAAGGGTGAAGGGGTAGGCACATTTTGCTCCTCACAGGATTTTTTAAATTTTAATTACTTTAAATTTCTTTTTTTCGATTTTGAAATGCCTAGTAAAACGTATTTATTTCAAGTAATTTAAAATTAAAAAGAAACTAAGAATTTTTATGAGGGAGGGGTATGAGAGCCGTTGCCCCTTCCTGAAATATGATTTAAATATTCTTTAGTCTAAAATACGTCTAAATTTTATTTTTGAATGATTTTTAAAAATACAGTACAATTTTATTGTTTCGAGAAATTTAAAATAGAAGAGGAATTAAAATATTTTCCTTAAAGTTAGAGGGTTTAGAAGAAACATTACCCCCCCCCCCCCCTAGAATTTAAATTTTATAATAATAAAAATTTCTATTTTTCTTATTTAAAAAAATATATATTATTTTCAAGCAACTTAAAATATAAGAGGATCTCAGGAAGTTCCCGTTAATGAAGAGGGGGTGGGGAATAGGCTCATTACCCCTTCCTAGATTTTGAAGTTTAAATAATTAAAATTTGTTTTTCTTTAAATTTGATAAACATAGTAAAATGTATTTAATTCGTTTACTTTAAAATTAAAATCGAACTGAGAATTTTCCTTTACTGAGGAAGGGCTCACAACATCCCGATTCTGAAATTTAACTTACTTATTTTATTTTGCCTTATTAAGACATAATACAATTTATTCCTTCCGGTTAACTGTAAGTTAAATACAACATTAATTTACTTTGAAAAATTTTCACAAATTTAGAAAAGGCACCAGGCATGGAATAATACCTGTAATGAACGAATCTAATTTTCACATCCATTAAAAATAGTACATAATATTTGCAAAATTGGAATATTTGATTTGATTTCTTCCTAAAAAAAATTACACAATTTTTGCAAACACAGAAAATTTATTTATTTTATGCAAAAAATGTGCACCATTTTTGACAAAAAAATGCACTTTTTTGTATACATAAAAAAGGAAAATATTTTGCACAAAAATATATACTTTTTGGAGTATTAAAAAATATTCACTTTTTGTGCATAAACTGTGTACAATCTATACTTTTTTTCAAAAAAAGTGCAAACGTGCAAACTTTTTCTAGCTGGGTTGTCTCATTATAATCACTTATTAGTACCTTTTAGTCAAATGTTCTGGACTTTTTGGAGCATTATTACGAATGAATTCCTCTATTTTAAACATATGTTTTGACCAACAAAATCATCATAATTTCCTCATCAGATAGCACTGAAAGTAGGTACGTCCTTAGTTATAAAATAAGATGACACTGCTGGATTCTTTTTTGCCTCTGAGGCAAATTTTTATGTATGTAAATACTAAATGGAATTTCCAATTATGGCAGTTTCAGATTGTTAATTGATAAAAAAAAGAAATAAAATCTATAAATGAATGTTTCTCCAAAACAAATCTCTGTTTTTATTGAAAATTTTATCATTCAAATTACTTATATTATGCTGCAAATGATACATTAAAACAAAAATGGCATGAAATACCTTTTATTTTACATATTTCGTGTGCTGTAGTGGCAACTTTTTCAAAATCAAAACGATAAAAAGAAAAATTTCGGTAAAATAGTTTCAAATTGAAAAATGGTAAACAGAAAAACAAAAATCCCGCGAACATAAGCATAGTGAAATAAATTGGAAAATTTAAAGTTTCTGTTAATTAAAGTTGCTTATGTTTGCATGATTTTTGTTTTTCTGTTTACAATTTTTCAATTTGAAACTATTTTAGCGAAATTTTTTTTTTTATCATTTAGTTTTTGAAAAAGTTGCTATTAAAGCATTCGAAACACGTAAAATTACGCGTAAAAAAAACACGTATTATTTGCCATTTTCCTTTTAATGTATCATTTGTAGCATAATATAAGTAATTTGATATTTTAAAGCGATGTTTCATGTTATATATAATTTTATCATTCTCTAGAATTATCGTACAAATATATTTGAAAACTCTGATACGCCCCTGTTCTATTAAATGTACACATTGCACAATTATTTCATAGGCACTGGTTACATTAAAATCACTTTATTAAAAATAACTCACTAGCAGCTCACTGCCGCATTATCGTCTTCACAATCTCAAACACAACTTTAGAATAAAAACAGAAAAAGCATTTCACTTCGCTACAGTTTCTGTATACTGAGATTTTAACTATAGGTGGTGCGGTATATCCGGGTACAGAGAACAACTTGTTTGCAATATTCTTTATGCGATATCATAATAATTTAATTATATAATTTATAAGTACTGCGTGAAAACACTAATATGCATATTTGCCGTGGTTTTTTATATACCAGTAGTTCAAATCGCAGATTCAAATGTATGTACAAAATGCTGTTTTGATGTTTACATTTTATTTTCCAATTACAGGGTGTGTAGAAGGTGGAGTGTGTTGACAAAGAGCCAAGTCCTTTGGAAGAGAGTGGACGTGGCAATTTTCACGAATATCTGCTCGTCCGACAAAGAAAAGAACGCTGTCGTTAAATCTTTCATCGATGGGTTGCCGTTTTGTGTAACATTCATCAGAATAGATCTTTGTCTATGCGACGATTTGGACTTTGAGGAACTTTGCATGAAACTGCACCAAAACTGTCCCCACTTAGAAGTATTAATAGTAAAATGTGGTGGCACAACAACCACTCTTCCCGAAGTCATAAACACCTGCACCAGGTTTTTACTAGGTTTAAAGAAGTTGGTGTTTCTTTATTGTTTGTTTAGACGCTGTTCTGAAACTGTAGAACTTATAGAAAACTCGATAATTGAAGTTTTAGATTTGAACTGTAGTCCAATTTCAAAATACAGAAAGATTCAATTCTCAAAACTGCTCTCATTGAGGGAGTTGCGTTTAGCTGAAACAGACGTAAATGATGCCTGGTTTGTCGGTGCTAATTCTCTTTTGAATCAGCTACACGTGTTGGATCTGGGACGGACAAATATTACTGCCACCACTTTTCTGGCGATACAGAGACATGGACAAAACCTGAGAGAATTATATTTGTGCAACTTGCGTCTATGGGACACTGATTTTGATTTCCATAATCCGCTATTTCCACACTTAAACACAATCTGTTTCGGTGACACTCATATGACATGCGAGGGTCTTGCCTCCCTCGTCCTGTCTTGTCCATCTCTGGTCAATGTTTATGTCAAAGAAGATGTGGCTCGATCTTTTGCAAGACATCCTTTTGTCGCTACCAGCAGGTGCAGATCAGGAATTGTAAAAAGCATTATTTTTCATCTCCATAGTGTACGTAATTCATACAATTAGCTGTATGTTATTTGCGAAATTGTATTCAAAAATAAATTTGAAATTAATGTGCATTCATGTGTTTTATTTTGTCAAAATTCATCTATTCTGAGACTAAAAAAAAAGTATGAAACAAATTAATATTTATTATCTCCACTTTCGATTGTGAAAATTATTATTTCAAATTATTATTATATCAATTATTATATCATAATTATTTCAAAACACATTTCTTTTCAATACAGACATTGTATGCTTTTATTTATTTTTGTGATTATCAATGATTTTGCAATCAGTTTGAAGTACCAACCTGTAAAATATTTTATGAAACAGTTAATCTTTTTTATAGGCACATAAAAGTTTTGTGGGTTTTGAAAATCTGATTATCTTATGCTTTGGTGATAAAAATGTTTTTGCTACCTGCTTAGTTTTATTATCCTTATTCAGAATAAGACTTAATTAAAAGATTCAAACAAATAAAACTGATTTATCAATCTATGTGAAGATTTAGGCTTACAGAAATTTATTTCTAACATTCAGTTTCTAAAAATATGGAACAAACTTTCTTCCAATTCTTTTTTAAGAATGTTGTCATTTTTCTTCTTTGCCTTTACTCAATAATAAATTCTTTAAAATTCATACATTCAAGAAAACTAGGGCTGCCACACCCCAATGCCAAAGTTTTATCCCCCCCCCCCTTTCTTTTACTTACCTATCATACGTAGTATAGGGTAAGTTTTGCAGTCATTTTGAAAATCGAAAAATTTTCTCTTGGTGGATTTACACGTTTTAGACACAAGAGATTCCATAAAACATATTAAAAAAAATTGGCATCCATCTGTCTGTAAACGCTCTATCTCCCGAACAAATTGAGATAGAGACTTAAAATGGGTAGTGCATTTAGTATGTAACAGTTTTAAGAAGTCTAATGAATATCAGTAACTTCGATTATCTATTAATGATGTTTCTTTTACTACTTGTTTATTACTTATACGGAAGGTCTTCATACGGCATACTCCGAAAAATCTGAAAAAAATTACATAATGTTCTTCCCATGAGAATATATACCTTTTAAAAAAATTTCGGCGGAACCTTGGTACAATGTCCGTAAAAAAAAAGAAAATTTCGTTATTTGGCAATTTATCGTCGGTTGGTGATAATAAACAATTTCAAAAAAAAGTTTTTTAAATGTCAAATCCATCTTAAAGAAAAAAGTTTCATGTTCAACGTGTTTAGATAAATTAATAATTTTGGTTTTGTCAGTTTTAGCTTGTTTTCAGTATAATTTCGTTATATTGATATTTATATGTATTTATATTCAAATTTAACCATCAAAATTTGAATTTTGAAACGAAATTCAATTTAAATTAATTAAAATTGTTTCAAGTTCAAAGACCAGTTGAGCACAAAACTGCATACATATCAAGCGTTTTAAGACAATGCTGGAATTTGTTGTAAATTAACACAGCTGCGCCAGTTTGTGACAGGGGTGCTAATGAATGCGCGGGTTTTTAGTATGACGTCATATATATGCAGTTGTTTATTATCTCCGCATCTCTTGCGCATATTTTCTGAATATTTACTCAATCATGACAGATTAATCAAGTCTACTAGATTTATTACAAAACATTTTTGTTACTGTTTGTTTTGATAAAATCATGTACTTTTTAAAAAATAGTCACAATAGCATTTTAATTTCGGGGGAAAAGTACTAATTAGTACTAATAAGTACCATATAATGCTACGAAAAATATTGACTTTTATCCTAAAATTAAAATGACAATGCGACTTTTTTAAATACACAAAGGGTAACATCCCCAGTAATTGGCACTTTAAGAATTTTCCTTTAAACTTACTTCAATTTTCATTACAAAGAAATAAGATATTTACTTGGAAATATTTTTAAATAAAAGAATGCATATCTGTGCATCTATTTTGCCTACTAAAAGCAAAAAAAAATTGAAAAAGTATTTAAAAAAATATATATTTATAAAAAGTTGCTGAAATCACCAGTAATTGGCACCTAGAGCACCAATGTATGACACCCTGTGATCCAGTAATTGGCACAAGTTTATATTAAAAAATACTTTACATTTTGCATTGGATTTAATCGCTTTAAATGAATTTACTGTAGATGAAGATGCCATATTTCAGGTTTTTGAGAGTAAGAAATCAGCATATTAGTCTGAAATGTGAACACATTAAAACAATATAATATACTTATATTAATACCCAGTAATTGTCATGCTGTTCCCAGTAGTCGTCATACGAAGCTTTAACGGATTCTAATTACTTATATTTCATACTTTCAAATAAAAACAAATGATAAACAAAATTAGTCTATAACTTTAAAAGTACTTCCATAATAAGTGGTTTAATCTCAAATTCCTTGCGAATTCCTTGTAATTGGAATAGGTGCCAATTACTTGGAACTAGCAAAATTGAAGCACCATTAATTGGCATCTATCATTAATTCAGAAATCCAAATATTTGTGTCTAAAATACTTTTACACAATTAAAGTAACCCTTTTTAACTAAACAAAACTGTTGTCAATTAAAATTTAAAAAATATATAAATCATATAATAATGAATTGAAAAGCACGCCTTCCTTAAACCAAAGAAGAAGCATTTGCAACAAAAATGGCTAATTTCATACAAGCCATAATTATTTCTCTTTCCTAGGCACTATTGTCATCTAGTAGTATAAATCAAAGTTATAATCTTTAACATAAATGAGCATTTAACTGGTATATGGTCTTGCATCTTTAAAAGACTGGATATAAATCTTATTTTAGGACATGTTTTTAGGATGTGCCAATCACTGGTGCATACCAATTACTGAGGATGTTACCCTATTTTTAATCAAAAAATAGGGTATATCAGGGTACATGGAACATAGCGGCCCCCATTGACATGTTTCACATTCAATAATAATTCTTTTTTTACTAAGTACACTAATTATACAAATAAATGCAAAAGGTCACTATGTATGTTCACTTAAATATAATAATTGAAAGAAAAAACAATATAACACTCGCACGTATATACGAGGGCGGTTCAATAAGTACCCGTGTTTGAAGACAAAGGACGTTTCTCAGGGAAGTTGCTGTTATCATCGTGTGCTGCCATCTATAAAACGACACCTATAAAAATTTCAGACTGATTGATAGGTTAGTTTGGATTTGGCAGCCATTCGAGTAAGACGTGTTTCGTGATTTTCGCTAAGATGGATATCGTTCGGTAATCCGCTTTTTGTTTTTGGATGGGAAAAAATACGAGGAGATAAAGCAAAGTTGGATGCTGTTTATGGGGACACGTCGCCATCTATGACCACAGTTAGATATTGGTTCAACGAATTTAAACGTGGGCGAACTTCCGTTTTCGATGATGAGCGACCAGATGTGGTTGCCGAGGAAATCATTGAAAAAGTCCATTACATGATTCTCGCTGATCTACGAACGAAGGTGCACGAAGTAACAGAGGCCGTAGGCGTGTCAACCGGAACGGCAATTCATATTTTGCATGACAAGTTGGGGATGAAAAAATTTTCGCCCCGATGGGTGCCGCGTTCACGATAACGCACCAGCACATTCATCTGGAGTTGTCGCCGCCAAACTGCATGAATTGCTTTATGAATTGCTGCTGCACCCCCTTATTCACCCGATCTGGCACCCTGCGACTTTTTCTTGTTCCCTAACATGCAGAAATGGCTCGCGGGAAAAAAATTTAGCTCAAACGAGGAAATCAAAGGCGTATTTTGCAGAGTTCGACAAATCCTATTTTTTGGAGGGGTTAGAAAAATGGCCGGAACGTTGGGAGAAGTGTATCTTTCTAAAAGGCGACTATGTTGAAAAATAAAAAAAAACATTTGAAAAAAACGGTGTCTCATTTCTAACACGGGTACATATTGAACCGCCCTCGTATATAAATATACATATATATATACACTGCTCAAAACAATTAAAGGATATTGCAGTTTTAGGTGGATTTTGTATCTGGGAAACTTTTTAGCTGATTGATACATGGTCGACAGACATAGTAGGTTATATGAGAATAAATTACACATGTTTGGCAGAAAAAAATGCATTTTATTGCGCATTTGTGTACAAAAGGAAAAAAAACACAATTTGTGCATATGAGAAAAAAAGAATAAGAAAAGGTGTGTTCTTCAAAGAAAATCATTTTCAGGAGAGGGTATGGTTTCCACGGGCGGCCAGCAACGTTGAACACCTTTGAGGCATGGACTCAATGAGGCTATTAATGACGAGTTGGGGTATTCTGCCCCACTCTTCCAGAAGAACTCTTTCCAGTTCTTGGAGAGTTTGTGGGGGTTGTTGGCGGCCAGAAACTCGTCTTCCTAGAGCGTCCCAAACGTACTCGATTGGATTCATGTCTGGAGAACACGCTGGCCATTCCATTCGAACGATTCCTTCCTGGAAAAGGAAATCCTCCACCAAGTTTGCACGATGTGGCCTGCAGTTATCGTCCATTAAAATGAAGTTATCTCCGATTGCTGCAGCGTAAAGGACTACAATAGGTCTGAGGATCTCATCCCTATATCGGCGACCAGTCAGAGCTCCATCTCGAATGATGTAGAGGTCAGTGCGCCCGTCAATGGAGATGCCACCATACACCAACACTCCTCCACCGCCAAATCTGACACTTTCGTGCACAAACGCAGGATTATTCCTACTACCACGGTCCCTCCAGATGAAAATACGCCTATTATCCGGATGCACAGAAAAACGGGACTCGTCAGAAAACAGAATATTGCTCCATTCATTTCTCCTCCAGTTGACATGCTCGGTTGCCCACTCCCTGCGGTCGCGACGATGCCTTGATGCTAATCTAACACATACCATCGGTCGGCGAGCATACAGACCTACAGCATGGAGCCTTTTTCGGACAGTCTGAGTTGAAATCGTGGTGCCTGTAGCCGAACGAAGGTGTTGTTAGAGAAGAGTAGCGTTCATGTTTCGGTGTCTCCGAGCTGTTAACGCTAAATACCGATCTTCATTGGGCGTTGTTGCCCATCTACGACCTTGCCCTGGTTTTCGGCCTGCACATCCACTCTCCAAAAAACGGTTCCAGATCCTGGAAATGACACTTTGTGACACTCCAATGGCTTGCGCTACTTCGGCATGAGTTTGGCCCCCTTCTAACCTACCAACAATTCTCCAAGCTTCTGAATCTGTCAAATGACTTCGCTGAGACATCGTACTCATCGAAACAAAGCAATCACTGAATGCCGATCATCCTTGTCTTCAATCTCTTTTATCCAGTTGAAAGTCAAATTTCATTCGCTGCCGCTGAAGCGACGTTTCTGACGTCGAACTCAAAATTTGCATACTCCACAGTTTGAAAACCAGAAAAATTTGCATTTCTGATTCTCTTCTTCTATTTTTGGCAAAAAAAAATTTCGTTTATATCTTTATTTTATATAAAACTTCAAATATCCTTTAATTGTTTTGAGCAGTGTATATATATATATATATATATATCTTTTTTTTTAAGTACCAAGGGTTTCAGGCATAGGTAAAATACATATTTTACTAATCGATCTTTTAAAAATTCCATTCTGAGTTTTTACCTGAACTACGCGAATTTTCTTATCATTACCGTAATATACTTTAATAATTCTGTCTAATGGCCACTTATTGGTTGGTATATTTTCCTCTACTAACAACACTACTTCTGCTATTTTTACATCATCCTTTTCAAATCTCCACTTACCCCTCTGTTGTAATTCACTTAAAAAATTATGATGCCATTTGCGCCAAAAAGTTGTACAATTTTAGTTATTCTTTTCCATTTTTTTGAAGCGATTTTCTTTTATATTGGTTAAATCAGGCTCAATAATGAGATTTAATGGTCTGTTTATAAGAAAATGAGCTGGAGTTAGGATTCCAAAATAATTTGCATCATCTGATAATGGACTCAGATGCCTCGAATTTAATATTACCTCTATTTGTATCATTACTGTAAGAAGTTCCTCATAAGTGAGGTTAGCTCCTCCCACAATTCTCTTAAAATGTAATTTAAAGGACTTTATTGCGGCCTCCCAAAGACCCCCGAAATTGGGTGATCTGAGGGGAATAAATTTTCCCTAAATGCCTTCACTAGACAAATATGCTGCTAGTTTTTCATCAGGTTTTCTTACTAATTCATAAAAGATCCCAAAAGTTTTATCTGCCTCAATAAAATTTTTCGCATTTATCAGAATACAATTTGGCACATCTACCTCTGCGTGAGATGAATCTTTTCAGTGCCGCAATAAATGATTCGGAGGTTAAATCTGAGATAATTTCTATATGTATAGGCTTAAATACAAAACAAACAAAAATACAGATATAAATTTTTTGTAAGATGGTCCGACGTGCATAACCAATTTTGATCATAAATGACCCACACAGATCAACACCCAAAATATTAAAGCGATAGTCCAATTGGACTCTATCCCTGGTCAAATCGCCCATCAATTGATTTGCAATAACTGATTTAGCTTTAAAACATGGAATGCACTGATGAACCACCTTTCGACACATTGCACGACCATTTATTGGCCAAAATTTATCTCTGACTAAGGATAGTATAGTTGACGCACCAACATGCAAATATTTCTTATGTTAATAATGTATAACAATTACAGTAAAATTATTACTCTTTGGTAATTTCGCCGGGTGCTTTTTCAAAATATTTAAATTACCATTATCTAACCTGCCATCAACCCTTAAAATTCCAAATTCATCTAAGTAAGGATTGAAGCCTTTTAGCTTGCTTTTCGGACTTACCGACCCTTTAGTCTGGAGACCATGTATGTCTGCACTGAACTCATTATTTTGTACTGATTTAACTAAATGTGTCTCTGCAAACTCCAATTCTGACGTATTCAATGGTCCATTACATCTCCACAGAGGATTTTTTGCATTCATCACAAATCTGAAAATATAACTAAGAATACGCACAATCGTTAAATAATTATTACTAAGATTTATCAAGTTATTTACAAAACAATTCTCGGCAATATTACAGTTTACAACATTAAATTCATTAAAGGTTTTAACATTAATTTTGAGCTCTTTTTTGAACTCCTCATTTGTTTCTGGTATGGTTATTGATCGTCGAGGATCATCGCTGTTCTGAAGAAATGAAGGTCCTTTCCACCACAAGTCACAGTATATAAGTTTATCAGGATCCATACCTCGGGAAAGTTTGTCAACAGGATTTTGTTCTGAGCAAATATGACGCCATTGTTCAGCACTAGAGTTTTCTTGAAGTTATCCACTCGGTTTTGAACAAATTGCTTAAGGTCGATAGGTTCTTTTTGAATCCATGCTAACAAAATCATTGAATCTGACCAAAGGAAAACATTAGTCACTATTACTTTCATGGATGCTAATACTTTGTTTACCAGTTTGGTTAGCAACACTGCTGCACATAGCTCCAGTCTTGGGAAATTTAGACTCTTTATTAGTGTAACGCGCAACTTGCTAGCGATTAAATTCACCATCACATTTCCTAAAGAATCACTAGATTTGCAATAAACTGCTGCCCCATAGCAACGTTCTGAGGCGTCTGCAAGCCTGTGTATTTCTATAATTTGTAGGTTTTCAATTATAATACGCCTACAAATTTTTATATTATTTACATATTTAAACGACATAGGAAATTGATGCCACTCTTGAAACTCTGATTCAGGAAGCTCATCATTCCAGTCAATACTGATTCTCCGCAATTTCTGCATTAGTATTTTGGCTTTAGATATAACTGGACCAAGAAGTCCCGGTGGATCAACAGTCTCGCGATTGTTGACAATACTTCTCGCTTGGTGTAGGAATTGCTCAATTCCACCTTAACTCGAAATGTGAAACAATCATCCCTTGCGTTCCACGAAACCTCTAACGTTTTAGTTTCAATTTCATTTTCAAAATTATACCCTTCATATGTCAGCGAAAGATTTTTATCACATGTACACCATTTATGGAGTCTCATACCTACTTTGTGCATAATCGCTATGAGCTGCCGCTGGAACTCTTTGGCTTCCTCAAGCGTTGGTAAACTACACAAAATATTATCCATGTAAATATTTTCACGAACTGATGCTACCATAGGACAGTTATCTCCTTCATCAATCGATAGTTGGTTGAGAGTTTTCATTGCTAAATAAGGCGCACTAACCGTACTGTATGTAACGGTCTGTAGTTCAAAAATTTTAGCTCTTCCTCGAAATTATCGTTCCACAAAATTCTCTGCAATGGGCAACGGCAACTAGGATCCATGTTTATCATTCGATACACCATTTGGACACTCGCAGTCAGTGCATAAGCATGCTCTCGAAAACCAATCATAATTGTAAATAAGTCATTTTGAATGATACCGCCATGATATTGCAATGAGTTAAGTGATTACCATTTGTTGTGGCAGAACAATTGAATACAACTCTCAGTTTTGTAGTGGACTTTTCTGGTGTAAATATACTATAATGTGCAGCATAAGAAACAACGTCAGGTTCCTTCACTTCTTTAACCTGTTTCATATGCCCCAACATTTCATATTCATTTAAAAAATCTTTATTCAATTTAAAGAATTCCTTATCTTTTGATAAGCGAGTTCACAGCGATTAGAGTTTTTTAAGAGCAAGCTCCCTAGATTGGCCTAAACACGAAGGATTTTCTTCTAAAGGCATTCTCACCACGTATCTCCCTTCCCCATTTCTCCAATGTGTACGCGCAAAATGCTGCTCACATATCTCAAATTCTTTACTTTTTGATAACTCTACTTCGACATTTTCAACTTCCCAAAACTTTTTTAATGTTTGGTTTAAATCTTCCTCCCGAATTAGCCCACAATAAACTCTTACATTTTCTCTCTTTTTTTTTTTTTTTTTTTTTTTGCTTTTGATAGTTGAGGTGCATGTCAGCGTTGCTTTATTATTATTATTATTATTATTTTACTTTTTCGATTTTAGTTGCAGATATTTTTTAAAAAGGCAGTTTCACTTTAGAAACCAGTTTTGAAAGTGAAACCAACTTAAAAAAAATGTCTGCATTCAAAATCGAAAAAAGTAAAAAAGAACCGATGTAGAGATGCTCCTCAGCTACACTGTAAAAAAAAATTCAAGAGGTTACTAAAAATTTTTTAGTAAATTTGTATTCCACAGAATTTTTTAGTAACCATTACAAACTTTTTTTTTTGCAAGTGCAACAAGCATTTCTTTTGTAAACTGAACAAAAGAATTTTTTGTATAACTGACTTAAAAATTTTTAGTATGAGCCACAAAGCAAATTTTAGTAATAGCTCCAAAATTATTTTTAATAACCATTACGTGCGCCCGAAGGGCAGGAGCTTCCTTCGAGCTGCATCCAGACTTCTGAAGCGGAAGATTTTCGGCAAAACAGCAATAGATGACAGCACCACACATTGCTAACTGCTCCGACAGGATTTTCATTATCCCTTTACTAACGAGTACTTACACTACATACATTGAGGGCGTATTTGGCGGTGGCCAGTATCGAACCCGGGGCCTTTTAGTCTGGAGTCCGTTACTATAACCACTACGCTATCAAGGTCACACCAAGAGAGTTTTAGTAATAGTTATTAAAAATATAAAACTATTAACTCTATTCGTTGCTAACTTTTTTCTAGTAATTCTTACAGATTTTCTTGTAACCGACTAAGATTACTAAAAATTTTTTAGTAATTACAAGGATCACTAAAGTTTTTTTAGTAGATCGACCCTTTTTTTTTACAGTGTATTCAGTGCAGAATAAAAATGTTTTTAAGTATCGAAATGCACACCAGATATTAGAAAATAACCTTTCCATAGAAATAGCTTTTACTCGCGAGTGCTTCATCGTCGTCTAGCTTACTATTAATAAGCTTTTTCTAGCTTACTATTAATAAGGCTTAATGTATATTTCTATAAAAGTGAACAGTGGAAGCTCGGTTCAGTATTCAGCCATCGATGTTACAAGCAATTTCTAAGCCAATTTCTCCTATTTGTGACTCGTCATGATTTTGTAAGAACCTTCGAAGGAATAAGATGAAACTAAATTACGAAAAACAAGTTGGAAATTGCACGTGAAGCGTAGTAAATGAGGTGCGTTCGTACGATAACGAAATTTTAAAAATATTACTCTCATATATCAATCTCATAAAATCTTAAATAGTGAATTACAATTAAAACGCCCATCAAACAATGTTCTCCCTATACCATTATGTAATGGAATACTTTTGTGTGATGGCCTTGTAAATCAATAACAAATTTTCTTTGCACCACATATTATGTAAAATGTATATTATAATATGTTATTTATTGTTGCATATAAATTTTATTATGTTCGAATGAGTGTAATACCATTAAAATGCATTTGAAAAATTTTATCATTGACCGTAATGTAACGGAATACTTCTGATTGTCCCTGTAATTGATCTATGCATCCGATTTTCATAAAATTTGAAATAACTCGACAAAATTATGTAATAATTATGTATTTTAAATTTCAAACGTATAAAATACATTTGAAACTTTTTCCCCATTAACCATAATGTAATAGAATACTTTTGTTTGTTCCTGTAATTGATCTATCCATCCGATTTTCAAAAAATTTGAAATGACTCGACAAAAACATGTTATCATTATGTATTTTAAATTTCAAACGATTCGGTTGGGTAGTTTTTGCTTTGTTATATGCGAACAGACAGACGGACGGACTGAACGACCACCATAGGTGCTACGTATTTACATAATTACGAACGCACCAAAAATTCAAAAATTCCTTTTGCTGTCGTGAGTTTTTAAATTCCCTCCTCTCCTAACTTGCTGTCTGCCACGCGTGGACATGTGACTCAAAAACGTTAAGAGGCTACTTCAGTCAAATGAAAAGATCCGTTCGCTAATGCTAATCCTTTGGAAGAAATTTATAAAGATATCTCGGTTGCATTTCAATATTGTTATTATGTATTGTACTCTTTTTCATTGGATAGCTGAAGTTGATCTGTACAAAGGCCGTTTTTTACTTTTTCGATTCTGGTTGCCGTATTTTTTATAAGGGTGCTTTCACTTTCCAAACCGGTTCCGAAAATGAAAGTGTACTCTCACAAAAATATCTGTAAACAAAATCAAAAAAAGTAAAAAATACAGATAGATCTCAGCTATCCAATGTAAATAAAAATCATTTAAAAATATAGAAGTGCAACCGAGATATATTGATACATTTCTTCCAAAGGATTAGTATTAGCGGACGGGTCTTTGCATTTGACTGAAGTAGCCTCTTAAGGGGGCTGTTCACTCAGCTTCCGATTTCTCCTACCTCTTTTAAAACATACACTGTAAAAAAAAATTCAAGAGGTTACTAAAAATTTCTTAGTAAATTTGTATTCCACAGATTTTTTTAGTAACCATTACAAACTTTTTTTTTGCAAGCGAAACAAGCATTTCTTTTGTAAACTGAACAAAAGAATTTTTTGTATAACTAACTTAAAAATTTTTAGTATGAGCCACCAAGCAAATTTTAGTAATAGCTTCAAAATTATTTTTAATAACCATTACGTGCGCCCGAAGGGCAGGAGGTTCCTTCGAGCTGCATCCAGACTTCTGAAGCGTAAGATTTTCGGCAAAACTGCAATAGATGGCAGCACCAAACATTGCTAACTGCTCCGACAGGATTTTCATAATCCCTTTACTAACGAGTACTTACACTACATACATTCGGGGCGTATTTGGCGCTGGCCAGTATCGAACCCGGGACCTTTTAGCCTGGAGTCCGTTACTATAACCAGTATGCTATCAAGGCCACACCAACTGGGTTTTAGTAATAGCTATTAAAAATATAAAACTATTAACTCTATTCGTTGCTAACTTTTTTCTAGTAATTCTTACAGATTTTCTAGTAACCGACTAAGATTACTAAACATTTTTTAGTAATTACAAGGATCACTAAAGTTTTTTAGCTCACAGGCTATCAGCCTGAGAGCTTATGTGCCCGTCCGTTCTGTATGTATGTGCGTAACGCGATAACTCATGATAAAAATATCCGATCCACTTGAAATTTTGTATGTAGGTATATCCTGACAAGGCGCTTCCCTGATTAGTTTTTGGAGTTCATTCGATATGTATAAGAGGGGGAACGGGGGGCTCATGCCCCCCGTTAGTTGATATAAATGGGATAGTTTTCGTTCAAAATTTAGATTAGGATCATTCTGATGAGGCGATTCCGTGACTGTTATTAGGTGTTCATTGAATAAGTATAAATAGGGGAAAAAGGGGTTCTAATGCCCCCCCCCGTTAGTTGATATAAATGGGATTTTAATGCAGAATTAAGTTTTCGTTCACAATTTAGATTAGGATCATTCTGATGAGGCGATTCCGTGACTGTTATTAGGTGTTCATTGAATAAGTATAAATAGGGGGAACAGGGGTTCTAATGCCCCCCCCCTTAATTTATATAAATCGGTTTTTCAAGCAGAATTTTCAGATTTCGTTCAAATCTCTGAATAGTTTTGGAAGTTTAATGGTTAAGTATAAAAGAGGGGGATAACTCCTTTTAAATTACATAAATGCTAAATGGGTTTTTATTAAGAATTATCTCATTTGCTCTGAATTTTGGATATAGATTTTTTATATGATAAAGCCTGTCTTTGATAGTATAGGAGGTTCAATGATTAAGTATAAAAAAAGAGGAAAGGGGAGAGCTGTTTCCCCTTCTTAATTTTTTTTCGAACTGAATTAACCCTTGAAAATATAATGCTTTAATGTACAATTAGTATTTGTAGCCTGTGAGCTCAATGCCATCAGTTTAACTGGGCAGTATTCTTTATTTAGTAGATAGACCTTTTTTTTTTACAGTGTATGGACATTGGATGAATTTGTGTATTTAAAACATCTCTTCAAGAAATTATTTTTCTTTAAGCTTCTACATTTTGCATATACTTCCTAAAACATGTCTTTTTTTAGGTACGTTCGTAATTATGCAAAAGCGTAGCACCTAGAGTCGTCGTTCAGTCCGTCCGTCTGTCCGCATATAACACAGCAAAAACTACCCAACCGAATCGTTTGAAATTTAAAATATGTAATTATTGCGCCATTTTTGTCGAGTCATTTCAAGATTTTATGAAAATCGGATGGCTAGTTTGATTACCGGGACAGTCAAAAGTATTCCGTTACATGACGGTCAATGGGAAAAAAAATAATTTCAAATGCATTTTAATTAAGTTACACTCTTTCGAACATAGCAAAATGGATATGCATCTATGAATTATGTATTAAAATATACATTCTGTATACTTTATGGTGCGAAAAATACTTTTTAACCGACTTGAAGGAGGAGGTTATGATTTCGACCTGTATGTATTTGTTGTTCACGCATAACTTTCGTAAATAAGAACCGATTTTGATAATTCTTTTTTTGTTAGAAAGTGTAAGATGCCTACATGGTCCCATTTCAAATTTACAAATTCTTGCGATTAGGGCTTTTTAAAAATAAAAACATTAAAATTTCAATTCTTTTTGAATCAGTCATCCAATTAAAAGCGTTCATTTTTCAGGTAATCGCAGGCTTTCATGTCGAGCACACAAGTCAGATGTGTGTGTACAATTAATAAATAAAATTTCAGGCTATCACTCTTACACCGATAGGAGATCTTTTTAACCGACTTCAAGGAATAGGTTATGATTTCGATCTGTATGTATTTCTTGTTCACTCATAACTTCAGTAAAAATGAACCGATTTTGATAATTCTTTTTTTGTTTGAAAGTATAAGATGCAAGCCCCATTTTAATTTCATTAATTTCTGATGATTAGAATGTTTTTAAATAAAAAATGTGGATTTGATAAAAAAATAATGATTTTTTGCAAATAATCTTTCATTGTTGCAACCGTTTTCAAATCATAATCATATTAAAACTATGCATTCATATGCGTTAGCGCCAAGTTGTCGCCAAACTTGATTCTTTTTTGAAGTCGGTTACTATTTTTTTAAAAAAAGCATAATTATTTTTAGTCATTTACAAGGACACACAAAAGTTTTCTATTACATAATGGTATAGAGGGGGAACACTGTTTAGGGCGCATTTTAATTATATTAAGCTATTTTACATTTTTTGAAATAGATATACGTTTCAAATTATTTCCTGCATAATAGCAAGCAAATAGTATTGACAGGGAGACACAAAAGATTTCGGCTACTCTACTGTATCTGTACACCAAGATCTGAATATTAAAAAAAATATTTTATAATACAAACGCATCTCATTTGCTAAGCTTGACGAGCAATTTTCAGCTTGTTTTCTTAGTTCTCATACTATTTCTAAAATAAAGACTTCGTTTTTATAGGAAGTATTCAAATATCACTCCCAGTTTCCCCCCCCCTTTTAACCTATAAAATGTTTAATTCATCATAGATTTTAGAAATAGTTTGACAACTAAGAAATAAAAGAGAAGCATACTTTAAGAAGAGAACACTGAAAAAAAGAAGTTAAAGATATCAATATAAGGATATTTTAAATATAACAAGTCGGAATTCGCACATCAGACGTACCAAAAAAAATGTGTGTTCGTACTATCAGCGCCGTGCGAAACGGGGGAGGGGGGGGGTGAAGAGGGCGGTCGCTCAGAGCGCGGAAATTTAGGAGGCATTAAATTTATACTACAAACGTCCTTCTTTGCCTGTCACAAGAAAAGATTTTTTTTTTTTTGGGGGGGGGGGGCGCCAAATTGAGACTTTGCCCCGGGCGCAATTTTCTCTTCGTACGTCCCTACGCACTACAACGAAGTTTAAAAAATATACAGTACTTCGTACACTGAGAAAAAAAATACAGTTCTGGAATCTAGAATCTAAATTGTGGCTCAAGAAAAAATAGTTCCATGTCATCCTTATAAATTCTAGTTGCCATTATGTGAGAGTTCTAGAATCTACTACAGGAATTCAAGAGAGCTTTCCTTTATTCTCGTCGTAATACTTATTTAAAAATCTCAGCAAATAGACACGAACATAAGAGGTTTGATTTAGTAACTATAATTCTAGTTTTTGAAACTATTTACGAAATCAAGCTATAATTTCTCGTTACTGAGACGAGTCAATATCGTTTCGTCACTTTAAAAACAAGAGACTAGAAATGTTAGGTCATTTCGGCTATTCAGCTTAGTAGTTCAACCTATTCGCATATTTCGGTCATCTATAATTCTAGTTTAGGTATTCAGAAAGTGACTAACTATTTATTCTAGGTGAAGGCGGTATATTTTTTTTCTCAGCGTATACAATACAGTGTCCGAAATCTTTCATGTGTCTCAATAAATACTAAATAATTTCTATTGTACAGGAAGTAACTTGTCGTAAACTTCAACAATGTATATATCCATTTAATAACATGTGAAACAGTTGAATAGTATTTAAAGGAACCCCAAACAATGTTTCCCAATATACCATTGTGTAATAGAATACTTTTGTGTGGCCCTGTACATTAATAAAAAAATACTGTTTGTTTGCACTGCAAATTATACTTAATGTGTATATTTGTATATATTTCACAGACGCATGTGAATTGTATTGTGTTCGATAGGCTGTAACACAACTAAAATGCAGTTGAAACTAAATTTTCCCATTGACCACCCTATAACGAAATACTTTTGATTGTCTTTGATCTATGCATCCGATTCTCATAAAATTTGAAATGACTCGACAAAATTATGTAATAATAATTATATACAGTCGGCTCTCGTTAATTCGAACTCGTCGGGACCATATGAAAGATTCGAATTATGGAAAATATGAAATGAAAATATGCTTAATATGGCACTATTACAAAGGAATTTATGTTATAGTATTGTTTTAATTTATTTCGTCTGTTATCGTTAGGATATGACTATTAAGTTAGAATGTATCAATACATAAACTAATTAAGAGATTAGAAACGGGCACGATGGAAGAAAAATTTAAAGCATCACTGATGGACAGACGGGCACTAAGAAAGTGGATATCAAATGCATTGGATTACATGTACACTCGTTCGGAACAGTATTCACAAAAATCAAAGAAAGGAAGTTATACAATTGATCTGAAATCCTTGAGAAAGAAGAGAAAAATGAAAAATCGGATTTCTCATTAGTTCGAATTAAACGAAGTCGAGAAAAAAGAAGTTCAAATTAATGAAAATTTTTAACGCTATTCTGCCATTGAAAATTTCGGGACTTTATATTTAGTTCATATTAAGCAAAGATTCGAATTATCCGATTTCGAATTAACGAGAGTCGACTGTATTTTAAATTTCAAACGATTCGGTTGGGTAGTTTTTGCGTAGTTATATGCGAACAGACGGACGGATTAAACGACGACTCTAGGTGCTACGTATTTACATAAATACGAACGCATCTAAAAATGTATCAAAAGTCCATAGACTTATCATTATGGAGGAGAATTTCAAAGCTGGAATACCAACTCCCTTAACCCTTTGAGGGGCAAGCAATTGCGTTCGAGTAATTCTGAATTCCCACCGGGAATTTGTAAAAACGTTATATCAAAAATAGGAAAAGCAATTTTACGACTGTTTTCCACCAAAGTTAGAAAAGGGAAATTTAATAACATTTTTCTGGTGTAAATCTTCATCAATTGTTGGTGGTATATAATATATACCACCGCCCCTCAAGCGGTTAAGGCTCCTGTCCCTGGCTGACGAAGCTCTCACGAGCTAATGCTATTCCTATGGAGAGGTTATTCTCTAATATTTGCTTTGCATTTGAACATTTTTAAATACCGTATTTACTCGTGTATAAAATGCACTTTTTTCCCAAAAAATTAGGGCAAAACTCCTAGGTGCGCCTTATACACGGAATATTTTTTTTACTGTTGGATGCAGTCGAACGATACACATATGAAACAAGAAATTATTCAAAGAAGATACTAAAACTCGGAAAATGTTACTTAATTGAAATATTACTGCATATTTATTTCACTCGAAGTTTCTTATACAACAGAGCTAGTGACATTATCTAAACGCTAATTAGCAATTATCTTTACAGTCACTCATTTCTATTTTCCGTCATTCTCCGTCATCCGAAGTCTAAAAATGCATTTTTCGTCTTGTTTTCTGGTCTGGTCTAATGTTTGTTACGACTTTTTTTTCTTTTTTTCTTTTTTTTTAACTGAAATTTATTTGGTCATTCTTCATTAGCGTATCAAATTTGTGGTGCGCGTTATATACGAGATTTTGAGAAATCGACATTTTTACTTGTAAAGTAGGGGTGCGCCTTATACACGCGTGCGCCCTATACACGAGTAAATACGGTAATTCTTTTTACACTGGATATCTGAAGTGCTTGCCGACATCGCTCCTTTTTTACTTTTCCGATTTTGAATACAGATATTTTTTAAAAGTTAGTTTCACTTTCAATATCGGTTTCGAAAGTTCTACGCGCTTGCTATCAGCTATTCTAAAACTGAAAGCGACACAGTTTTTCGTAAATATCTGATTTATTCTTTTATCTTAGTTATTTTAGGGTTATGTCACCAGATGAACATCATCCGTATCGAGAGGAAAAAAAAGATAAGACGCAATTTTCCCAAACAAGTGATATCGATTCCTACCTTTGTTCTCCTAATCGTCCTTCAATTGTCATGGTCACAGTGATAATTGTATGCGGTTATCTACAATCTTTTTGCCTCTTTAAAAATTATTAAAAGGTTGTCAGTCCGATTTAGAGCCATTAAACGCGTCAACATGAAGTGGCTCATTGCTTCGTTTTTTATAGCTTCTTTCATCCAGTTTTCGGATGCTTACGTTTTAGCGGATCAGGATATTTTGGATCTAGTTCAATTATTCAATGACCCAGATGCGCACAGAAATCACGCTTTCCTTATTCTATGTTAAGGTTCCTGTCCCTGCCGGCGAAGACACTCACGAGCTAAACCTATGGGAAGGGACCGTCAATAAGTTGAAAAAGAAAACAAATATCTTTTTGATAACTCTGTAAAAACTAATGTAGAAAAACCGTTCAAACTGTAGATTATGATTAAGTGGCATATTATAATAAGGTGGCTTCATTTGTATGAGGATATCATATATACTGAAGTTATCGGATTTTCATTGCAGAAATAACTTATTTGAAGCACTCCTTACCTCCATCACTCTCAGCTGTTATACTTTCGGAGAAAAAAAGGTGAACATTAAAAGGTGAATTTTGAATGACATTAAACATCCTAATTTTTGGTAACTTTATAATAATGCGTTCATTAAGTTTTCATATTTGGGACTTTGATTTCCTAAGATATAAGTCACAACATTTCAAAAATCAATCTGTGCTTTTTCGAAATCAACGTATCTTCAAAGTCTTTGTTCTTCATGCCTAATTTGTGGGCCAACAAATTTAATTCCCTTAACTTCTGCTTAGCAATAGAAACTGTTCTTGCAAATATTAAAATCTACGACCTTTTTTATTCATAATTTTAATGACATTTTTTATCAAACCCAACTTTATGTATAAAAGTGTCTTTTTTTGACTCATTAAAGCAGGGATGGCCAACCAGCGGCATGCGTGCCACAATGTGGCACAATGTGGTACATGTGATTCATAATGTGGCACAGCGGAGTTTTAACGGTAGCACTTGAAAACGTATTGAAAAATTTAAAAATGAAAAAATAATAGGCAAAAATCCAAATATGAATGTTTCTTGTTAACTGTTCAAAGTTAATTTTCGCAACAATCTAATATCTTAGACTTGCATAGATCTTTTTCAAATCTTTTTTAATTTCTCTGAAAAAAGTTGTATTAGATTAATTTTGCAACACGATTATTCAATCGGTAAATTATTTATAACAGATGTAATTTTTCCATTTTTGAATTTTAAGTGAAAAAAGTTCGGGCCAGGATTCGAACCAGGAATGTATTGGCTGAAGCCGCCAATACTCTACCAACTGAGCTATCCCGGACGCGAACACTGGAGGACCATTTCACCCAATTAACCTCAACGATCACTTTATCTGGTCTGATACTCTGGATCAGTTCAGAATAAATCGAAGGTTAATATATGGAACTGCAGAAAATCGCTGCATACGAAATTACATTAGATTAATTTTGCAACACGATTATTCAATCGGTAAATTATTTATAACAGATGTAATTTTTCCATTTTCAAATTTTGGGTGAAAAAAGTCCGAGCCAGGTTACACCCAAAATTCAAAAATGGAAAAATTACATCTGTTATAAATAATTTACCGATTGAATAATCGTGTTGCAAAATTAATCGAATGTAATTTCGTATGCAGCGATTTTCCGCAGTTCCATATATTGACCTTCGATTTATTCTGTTGAACTGATCCAGACTATCAGACCAGATAAAGTGATCGTTGAGGTTAATTGGGTGAAATGGTCCTCCAGTGTTCGTGTCCGGGATAGCTCATTTGGTAGAGCATTGGCGGCTTCAGCCAATACATCCCTGGTTCGAATCCTGGCCCGGACTTTTTTCACCCAAAATTAAAAAATGGAAAAATTACATCTGTTAAAAGTTGTATTGTTACCCTCCTGAAATCCAAATCGAAGTTATTGACCTCCAGCACCAGACTGCTCTAAAAAGCATATATAAGCAACTTATTTGAACAGCAAGTGACGAAATTAAATTGAATAGCCGAAATTTGTGTCAACAAGCAATTTTCTAAATATGCATGATTTGGCTGTCAGATATTGTTGTAGCTTTGGATTGGATCAACATATATTTGTAAATAAATGTTTTCCATTATGAACCTCATAAAATCCAAATATCGTTCAAGATTCACTGATGTGTATCTAGAATACCTATTTTTGTTAGAATCTTCAAAAACTAATCCTAATAATATTGATGAGTTATTAAAAAAGCTAATATTTAAAAAGACGCATTAATAAGTAAGTACTTACTGTTTGTTTAATATTTTTCTAGAATTAAATGTTTCAAGTTACTCATTTTTATTTTATCTGTCATTTAGCAGAATCTTTAAAAAATATTTATTAACAATAAAACCGAAGTTTATACTTTTGTTTCATTTATTAAAATTTACTAATTGAATTAATTAATTTTATTTAGTAAATTTAGTAAAAAATTATGCGTGCCATTTTCAATTTTTCCAACATGCTGAAAAATATAAACAAGCAAAAACACGTTATTTATATACGGCAGAATATTTGATTTTTACGCAAATAGCATATTTGAAATATCCAATACAGGCACACTTTTTAGGTGTTGATCGTACCTAGCATTAAAACATAATGTAATTTAAAGCCCTACTTTTTAGAAAATTTAAGAATAAAAAAAAAAAAAATCTGTTAAAGTCATATCTTTTGATTTTGCAGCTGCATAACTTTCTAAAAATGCTATTTTCAAAGGCCATTTATTAGACTAATAACATTTTTTTAAAGAAAAGCATTTAAAAATATAAATAAGTTAATAATAAATATATAATATTGAAAAAGTTTAAGAGTTTCTTCAAAAACCTACGAATTTGGTTTTGAAAATTACAACATTGTATTCACATTTTTGGCAGGGAATAAGTTAGAGTATTTTCAAAAGTTAAAATTTCCGGCAATCCTAGCCGAATGTCATAGCCTCGAAACAAAGCAAGCGAAACGCCCTATTTGGCGACTTAATTCACTTTTAGCATGAAATAAACAAATAAAAATGCAATTAAAATATTTAAAGTATGAAAATATAGGTATAAAATGATTTTAATAGAGAATTTTTATGGAGCATTTCTGTTGACACAATTACAAAATTGGTATTAAAAACTACAACAAAATTAATATCTCAAAAATAAATCGCGATACAGCTTTTAAACAAATTACATTTAAAAGTACATTTTTTCGCTATACGATGTTGTAAAAATTGAATATGTGCGATATTTAGGTGCGATATTTAGAAGCTTAAAAATTTGGAATAGCGTAAATTTCAAAATTTAAATTTCATTTCGTCTATTTGTTGCAGGCAAATTTAAATATAATTATTATGTATGTAACATAAATTAATGGATTAAATAAATCAAGTGAAAAACGTTTTAATTTGTTTTTATCTCATCATATTACATCATATTTAACCTCTATTTTGACAGCGAAGTGAAATATATTTTTTTATTTATTAAATTCCTATTCATTTAAATTACTATCCGCCTCTGGTGACCGGTTTGGTCTCCCTTAAACTTATGCTAAGCTTTGTAACATTTTACTTTTATACATAACTTTATTTACTTGTGTAGTTTCACTGTATCTGTATATTCTGATAGAGAAAAATCTATGCGATTTAGGCAGCATTTAGGGGAAGAATTCAGTACTCTGTTCTGGTTGGCGCGATTGGCGAATAAATCCGAAATAGCGCCGAAAAACCACTTTTCGTTTGTTATTTTAATGATAAAATATTTTGAAAGATATATTAAACGAAACCCTCTTTGCGATCTGTGGTCACACTTAAGCACTTGTTTTATTTGCCTCACTTCAATAATCTATATAGATGAAAAGTTTACATATACATAATCTACGTTTTTGAAAATGGCAAATATTCTCCAGAAAGAGTTCGATTATATGAGTGAGAAAAGTTACCAAGCCTTAGCTTGCCGAAAAAACCAAGATTGCTAAGATGCTTGGCAATTTACTTTTGTGCAGAATCGTCTCAAATATTTAGATTGTGTGCTCCAGAAAAATCAAATTTTATACGGAGGCATTCTAATCTGACTCATTTAGTCAATATTTTGCAATAAAGTAGTACCTGATTTTGAAATTTAATTTCCAGAATATGGATACTAATCTTATAAATAGAGCATACTAACTTATGTAAGTCGCTACTCATATAAAGGTTACTCTACAACAAAATAAATTGTGCGCAAAAATACGTCTTATTAAAGAAAAGGGTTTCTATAAGATTACAATACTGGTACTGAATAATTTACTGGCCTAAAAATTCCAGGACCAGTACGAAATCTGCTCTATAGTCAGCATCGTAAAATTATCCTTTTAGAACCCGATTTTTTTTCCAGTTTTTAGAAAAAATCACTTTTACGTTGAAAACATTACCGCTAGCTATTAAAATGGAGTAATTAGTGGTTAATGAATATTTCATTGTCTGAAAGATAAGGAATGTTGTTGTTTTGCGTACTATTTAAGTAATATTTATATGACAATAGACAAAGGAAGAATTTTTGGAGATGTTTAGAAAATATTGTATTACAATAAGATTTAACTTATATTACAACTTTCTAATACTTTTTACGCTTTATTATACAAGATTCTTTCAAGAAAGTAACTTTTATTTTAAATTTTTAGAGTGAAATGTATGTTTAAAATAAAAGAATTGCGAACGCGCAAAGAGAATTCGAAAAATAATAATAATTAGTATTTTTACTAAATGCCTTTACATGGTATTAGTAAAAATACTAATGAATGTACTAAATGTAGTAAAAATACTAATGTATACTAATGTAGTAAATACTAATACTAATGTACTAAAAATACTAATGAATGTACTAATTTTATGTACTAAATGAATTCATATAATAAATACAAGGACATATGCTAACATTACTACATGTAAATAATAGTAAAAGTATTTCTTAAAACGAAATAATTCCCCATTAAAAGACATGTACAATAGAACCTCGCTAATTCGGATCCCGATAATCCGGATTGGTTTGGACATTTTTTTTTCAAGTTTGAGAAGCGATTGGCTAATTTCCATAACATTAACTTGTTTCATCATCGTATCCTAATAAAAAAACTTTTTCTGACATGTTTTCGGAATAATTAAGCAAAGTAAACATTATTACTGTCTGCAAATATTCAATAAATTTAACATAAAAGTGATTTTCTGTTAGTATGTTATATTTTATTTCATTTTTTTTCTAATTCTTCGGATAATCCGGATTGGGTTCGATCCCAATTAATCCGAATTATCGGGGTTTTCCTGTACTATTAATAGTACACCAGACCCAAAAGGGTTGAAATGGAAATTACCAATAATCTACGAAAAAAATTTGCTTTCAAGATAGAGGATTATCACAAAAAATTCTGCCTGGCCAAACAGCTCTCGCTAAAAAATGCACTAATTGTGCAATATGTAGTTTAGAATAACATTCGACGAATGCGCAACATGTAATTAGAATAGCAGTCAGTATAAAAATACTTTTAACAATATAATTTTTTTACCACATTTGGAAACATTTTCATAGATATCTAATAGTGGCAAGAGATAAATCATTCAAAAACTTAAGTCTCTCTAAAATCAGTCTGTAAACAAGTTGGAAATTGCACGTGAAGCGTAACAAATGAGGCGCGTTCGTACGATAACGAAGTTTTAAAAATATTCAGATCTTGGTGATATAGTGGAGCGTACTTTGGATACAGTACACTGTAAAAAAAAATTCAAGAGGTTACTAAAAATTTCTTAGTAAATTTGTATTCCACAGAATTTTTTAGTAACCATTACAAACTTTTTTTTTGCAAGTGAAACAAGCATTTCTTTTGTAAACTGAACAAAAGAATTTTTTGTATAACTAACTTAAAAATTTTTAGTATGAGCCACCAAGCAAATTTTAGTAATAGCTCCAAAATTATTTTTTAATAAAATTTTAAGGGCAGGAACTTCCTTAGAGCTGAATCCAGACTTCTGAAGCGGAAGATTTTTGGCAAAACCGCAATAGATGGCAGCACCAAACATTTCAATCAACACATCAAACAAAACATTTCATAATCCCTTTATTAACGAGGCGCTACATACATTCGGGGCGTATTTCGCGGTGGCAAGTTTCGAACCCGGGACCTTTTAGCCTGGATTCCGTTACTATAACCACTATGCTAACAAGGCCACACCAACTGAGTTTTAGTAAGAGCTATTAAAAATATAAAACTATTAACAGTATTCGTTGCTAACTTTTTTCTAGTAATTCTTACAGATTTCTTTGTAACCGACTAAGATTACTAAAAATTTTTTAGTAATTACAAGGATCACTAAAGTTTTTTTAGTAGATCGACCCTTTTTTTTTTACAGTGTATAGTGGTCGAAATCTTTGTGTTCCTGTAAATATGCAGGGAGTAATTTTCATTATACTCCATTAACGTATATCTTATTCATAAAATGTGAAGTAGTTTATTATAATTAAAACACCCCCCAAACAATGTTTCCCCGTATAACATTATTTAGTGGAATACATTTGTGTGGCCCTGTAATTTAATAATAAATATTCTTTGCATCACAGATTGTACAAAATGTATTTTTTAGTACATATTTCATAGATTCATGTCAATTCTGTTATGTTCAAATGAGTGTAACACCATTAAAATGCATTTGAAACTTTTCCCCCATTGACCGTAATGTAACGGAATACTTTTGATTGTCCCTGTAATTGATCAATGCATCCGATTTTCATAACATTTGAAATGACGCGACAAAACTATGTAATAAATGTACGTTTTAAATTTCAAACGATTAAAATGCATTTTAAACTTTTTTCCCCATTGACCGTAATGTAACGGAATCCTTTTGATTGTCCCTGTAATTGATCTATTCATCCGATTTTCATAAAATTTGAAATGCCTCGACAAAATTATGTAATAATTATGTATTTTAAATTTCAAACGATTCGGTTGAGTAGTTTTTGCGTTGTTATACGCGGATAGACAGACAGACGGACGGACAAACAGACAGAGAGACAGACGGATGGACAAACAGACATAGAGACAGACGGACGGACTGAGCGACAAAAATAGGTGCTACGTATTTACATAATTAAGAACGCACCTAAAAAGGATTGCTTAACATGATCGAAACGAATCCATACAAATATTAAAAATAGAAAAGTGTATGTGTGTGTCTGTTTGTTTGTCCGCCTTTCACGGCAAAACGAAGCAACGAATTGACGTGATTTTTTAAGTGGAGATATATGAGGGCATGGATAGTGACATAGGTTACTTTTGTCTCTTTTTAACCCCTCACTTTCCTAAAATGGGGGTGGAAGTTTGTATGGAGCATTCCCCAACTTCAAGATAGAACGCTAAAGTGTTACTCATGTATTCCGATAGATGGCGCGGATAGGTTTCTGAAAAAAGATAACGTTGTGTGCTCTCTATCTGTACTTAAGTGCGGGCATCGGCCCGCGCTTCACACTATAGTTCATACGGTGCCTATGCTCTGTTATATGACGACTGATTCACACTGATTTACGATATGGTATTGTTGTCTTGGTTTGGTTTTCCGATTTCCGAAAAAAAAAGCTCGGTTTCGGATTCGGTTTTACCGTTGTCATTTTCCGGATGGGATTAATTCGTTTAGTTTAGATTTATAATATTCCTGGAATTTTAAGGAATTAAGACAATCGCTTTGGTTTTGGATTTAGTTTTGCTTCGTGAATTGGTTTTGTTGTTTTTGGTTTAAAGTAAATATATATAAAAATAATAAGTAAAATTTATTTTCCACTTATGTCTCAATAATTCTATGAGTTATGAAAAGGTCTATTACATAGTTTGTTGTAGTTAACGCGAACGAAGCCGAGGGCAAAAGCTAATTTATTATAAATTATTAAACCAGCAACATTCTATCTACTTAAATAATGTTTCTCTTAAAAGCCTTTAATATTTCATTACTTCCATAATGGTATACACAGTATTGAAATTTCAAATAAACATAGTATACATCGAATACCATTGTAAAGTTTGCTTAAACAACCAAATTCTATTTCATATTAAAGCGACCGATATAATTTTATAGCATTTCGATTGCAACTAAATCTTCTGTAACCTGAAACAATATTCAAATTAAATTGTTCTGGCGTTTTGGAGAATCCGTTTCTAGAATTTTAAAACATATGTTTTGCGTATTCAAAATTTTTTCCATATTAAGTATGCATATTTTACATTTTTGCTAAGAGATTTGCAACATAAGGCACACTTTTATTTAACGTTAAACTTATATCGCTGGAGGGGGAGGGTGAATTTCGTCGAGAAAGAAAAACGTATTCAGTGATTTAAAACAGAAAACTTCTTTTGCATCTTAAATCCAAAAATCTCGTTCTAGAAACAACTCGAAATCTTACAACAATAGATTGCTTAGATTACTTTTTCGGAATAGATGAAACCAAATTCGTTTCTAACAAGTCGGTATTTTAGGATGGAATGAACGATATTACTAATATAGAATAAACAATGTTATTCTGTATTTGAAATCCCCAAAATAAAAATTTAAAAAACAATAGAAAAGATTTTATATCTCAGTAGACAGATAATATTTCTAATGTAATAATTTTATTGTTTACACAACACAATAGAAATATGCTGGAACTTTAAAAATACATACCACGATGTAAAAAGCATTTCGAGCAAATATCGATTTTTTGTCAGTTTTATGATAAAAAAATTTTTTTACATGTCTTTGTAAATGAACGCAAATGCTACTTTTTGAATAATCTAGAAAACACGAAATAAATAGAAAATATATTGTAGTATATTTCAGTATTTCATAATGTTTGAAATATTACGGCATCGTTAAAATGCAACACAAACGCTTTTTCCTATAAATGATAATTTAATGGAATTCTTCTTTGTTTCCCTGTGAACGAACTACAAAGATTAGTTTTTTCTACACATCTTAGAAAGCATGCTGCAGTCCTTAACAACGATGTACATAAAACTTATTATATTTTAAATCTCGTAATCTGAATAAAATGCAGCATAAACGTTCTTGCCTATACACTATTATGTAATATGTACAGGGACACACCATTTGTGCGTCCCTGTAAATGAGCTATAAATGCTGCTCTCTTCATTTTAAATATCAAATATGTCATAATTGTTAATATGAAATTTTTATTCATAATTCCTGTAGAAGATTTAAAGAGATTTTTCTCAGTTCCTTCTATTTTTTTGACGGGGACGGATTACAGTAGGTGGATCAGCTAATTTGGAAAAAGTGAATAAATCAATAAATATCACTGGAAAAAGTTGTTAAAACAAATAAAACTAGTTGGATGTGGCAATCCAAAAACTTTCGTCTCTCTCATATATGTCAATACTTCCAGAAAAATAAAACATAGTAGCGTCACCGGTTAGGTAATTTACACAAATGTCTAATCTTCAACAACTTATTTCAGGTTCTAACTGAATTTAAAACTTAATGAAAATCCATGTTTTAATACTTAAGATACAATCAATCCAAAAAATATGGAGTTATACAAAAAAACAAATTAGAAGCGCCACGTATTGAGCGATTTATTCCAAAAATCAAAGAATATTAATTTATATCAGGGACTAACTGAATCTGAAGTTTGATGAAAATTCATGCGTTAATTCTTGGGATAGTTACTGCAATCGTCATGAATTATGCCACATAGCAGCTCCACCTGTCGAGCGATTTACATCAAAGCGTAATCAGATCAATCAGATCCAAATTATATCAAATACTAACGGAATCCGAAGTTTACTGAAAATCCGTCCATTGTGTGAAATCGTAAAAAAGGCAGCATATCAGTGTCACCTGTTTGACGATATACATCAAAAACTAATCAGATCCATTTTATATTATAGTCTAACTGAATCTACAGTTTTGCGAAATTCCGTGAAATCCATAAAATTTATGTAACAGACAGACATACTGACAGACTGACGAGATAGTCACACATTTTGTAAAAAGAATGTTTATTTATTTATTTTTTATTAAATCTATGATCCCTAAAATGTGTAAATCCGTCGAAAACCAAAATTTTTCACGAATCCAGTACTTTCTTCTTACGCAACGGAATCCTCTGTAACATGAAACTCATTCAAATTACGTTATTCTAATGCATTCGAAATTGCATATGAAATTTATAAACAAGTTTTTCGTATTCAAAAATTTCTCCTAGTTACATATGCGTATTTGATATATCTTAGATTTTTTTTTACTGTTTTTATACATAAGCCACAGTTTTATTTCACGTTAAACCATTACTGAAGGGAATTTTTAGTCTAGTGAAAATAAAGTCTTCAACAATTTAAAACAAAAATCTTTTTTGTATCCTCAATCCGAAAAACCCTCTTTAGAAACAGCTCAAGATCTTTCAATAATAGATTACTTTTCGGGATTACCATGGGGAATAAATGCAACTAAATAAGTTTGTAATGAGATGATATTTCCATATAGAATAAATAATAGTAATAACGCATTGTAAACAATAATATTTTATATTTGAGATCCCCGAAGTAAAAATTTATAAATATAGTTGATAAGTCAAGTCTTTCAGACAAATAAGTGATATTTATAATGTAGAATAACTTTATTGTTTTCTCAATAAAATTATCTGGCATTCGCCGGATTTTTAATAGAGGTACATGTTTACGGTTTACCAGTCGCCACATGGCAAATGCATGTTTTGGTTTGGCAACTAACTTTCTGCGTCTAAGCTGTCATTTTTTATGTCCGAATTTTCAGAAACAAATGCTTTAAATTTTCGGAAAATTTGGACCAGATTCACGTATGTAAAAATCCGCGATGAAATCTTTTTTAAAAAAGTTTAATTTTCTTGTTTGCTTTTGAAAAACAAATGTTTGGAATGTATTTTGGATTTTATAGTGTAAATTAATCTCCCGCAGTCACAACTGTTTTTTGCATGCTATGACCTTAAAAATATGGCAATATATTTATGTTATGACAAAATGAAAATAGGAAAAAAAATTGTTTTCCTAATAGTCGCTATTACCACGATTGCTTAGTTTATGTATATTTTTTGAAATGTTATTTTGTCCAAATGTATTTGAGGAATGTACATAGTTTAAAAATTTTATTATATTTACTTTATTTCCAAACTGATATAGTTTTGTAATTTTTGAACACATTTTATGCAATTAGTCTGTAGTTTGTTGCACATGTGTAATATATTAAATAAATTGCTTTTCTCTTTGAATTCCTATGGGGTGTCCTTTTTTCCTATAAACAAAGTTTTTATGCATTTATTTCACAAATTGGCGATTGAATTGTTTGGATGTAAGAGCCACTGGCTACTTAAAACTTTTGCGAATCTGTCCGTATAGTTTATTTCTCGCCAACAGAGTATTTTTATGGACAATCTTTTATGTCTCTTATGTAATTATTATGTCAAATTTAGGCCTTTTAAACTAGATTTATTTTTATAACAAAATCCTGATTTTTAACACGGAAAATAACGGTATCCATGCCAATCCTGTCTCCAAATAAATATTTATTTTAAAGCACTTTAAATTTTATAACATTTCTGATACAACTAATTCCTCTGAAACGTGAAATAATTATCAAATTAAACTGTTCTAACGCATTTGAGAATATTTATAGAATTTGTATTAAATAGCATTACAAATTGATTTAAATATGTTATACATCGAATATCATTGGAAAAAAATTCTTAAACAATCAAATTCTACTTCATATTAAAGTAGCCGATATAGTTTTATAGTGTTTCTAATGCAACTAAACCTTCTGTAACACGAAACAATATTCAAATTAAATCGTTCTAATGCATTTGAAAATATATGTAGAATTTGTAAACATATGTTTTCGCACTCAAAAATTTATCCATGTTACATATGCATATTTTATATTTTTTCTAAAGGGCTTGCAACATAAGCCACATTTTCATTTAGCGCTAAATCAATAGCGCAGTGAGATTTATCGTCGTGTAAAACTAACGTATTCAGTGATTTAAAACAGAAAATGTCTCTTGCATCTTTAATCCGAAAATCATTCTTTAGAAACAACGCGAAATCTATAAATAATAGATTACTTAGATTGCTTTTTGGGAATGGACGAAACCAAATTCGTTTTTACGAAGTCGGTATTATAATGTAGAATAAATGATATTACGAATATAGAATGTATAAATGCAAATGTATAAATAAAATGTAGAATTAAAAATGTAGAAATACAGTAGAAATGTTTTATATCTGAGAAGAGATATAATATTTCTAATGTATAGATACGATAATTTTATTGTTTACACAACAATATAGAAATATGCCGAAAGTTTAAAAATACATACACCAGTGTAAAACGCATTTCGAGCAAATATGGATCTTTGACAGTTTTATGACCGATTTTTATTTTTATTTTTTTTAAATGATCGGCAAATGCTACGCTTTGAGTAATATAGAAAACACGAAAAAAATGGAAAATATATAACAGTACATTTCCGTATTTTCATTACTTTTGAAACATTATGTTATCTTTAAAATGCACCACAAACGCTTTTTCCTATAAAGGTTCAAAATGATAAAAAGTTTTCAGTGTTATGGAGTACGTTCCTATTTCCCTGTGAATGAACTATAAAGATAATCTTTTTCTACACTTCTTTTGGTGTTTCTCACAGTTAGCATTGAATTTTAATCCCCTGTATTAGGAAGTTTCAGATTGGTAAAAGAATTTCTGTTAGAGTAATATTTTTTGGTTTTGAAGCAGCATAACTTTCTGAAAATGCTATTTTCAAGGCCAATCATCGGACTATTAACAAGATTTTTTAAAAAAATCATTTAAAATATGAATTAGTTAAAAATTAATATTAAAAATTGAAAACAACTTAAAACAAATCTTCAAAACCTACAAATTTGGTTTTGAAAAATTACGTCATTATATTCACATTTTTGGCGGAAAAAAGTTGGCGTATTTTCAAAAGTAGTCCCCAAAATAAGGTAAACAAAAAATTAGTGCCTTTCTTGGAAACTTAACTTACTTTTCGAGTGAAATTATAAAAATTAAATAATAAAAAAAAATTGAAGTATAAAAAATATATACAATATGATTTTAGCAGATAATTTTTATCGGTTCTCTAACTTTAGTGTATATGGCAGCAAAATATACCAGGTCTTCTTTCTAGGTGCGAGTGTACGCCGGCCTCGGGTAATGAAGTGGAAGCGTTGAGCATTGAAGCTACTTCAGAGGCGAGATTAATAAATGCATTCCGTTTTGTGAATGTAAAATTGATATTTATTGATATTAATTAAGTCTGATATACTTCTAAAACGAAATATTAATTATAAATCAAAATACAACATAAATCTTATAAAAGGTCCACTTTGGGTGTAAGTTCAGACAGCGGTGGCAGACAGCTAATTCATAGTCTTTATATTTTTCAGTTCTTAAATGCACCATCAACATGCACCGTGATCATACACTCTTTGCTCTCGGCTTCGGAGAGGATTCGTTTTTTACCCTCTTGGAGAGGAAGCTATTTCCTCCTCTCTCGAAATCCACCCTCCGAATCTCTTCTCTCTTTTTATCATCATCTATAACTCCTCCCGAAAGCCATCCATCATTCCTCTCTTGCCACTTACCAACCATCTTTTCTTATTCCTTCAAAACACGCAATTTTATTGGGTCCTGTGTGTTCAACCCTTATCTTTACGCACAGTACTCTTTTTAATATTCCGTGGGAAAACTGGCTGTGGGGGGGAGTCCATTTTTCGGAATCATCAAATGCCTGCTTAGATGGTCGCCATTATTATATTTCGACCCCAGGCTGTCATCCTTAAGTGCATCGGCATGATTAAGTGTCTTTCGCACTCACCACGCCGTTATTTCAAAAAGGTCACACCATTTGCGAGAGATTTAAACTGTCACTCTGTAGTGATAGAGTACTACCTTTTACGCGGCCGACTTTCTTGGCCACGTGTGGGGTTGGGGCGTTACACGAGCAACACCTAAAGTGATCCTCTTGTTAGAAAGCATGCTGCACTTCGTAACAACTATGTATATAAGGCTGATATTTTAATTTTCGTAACATGAATAAATGCACCACGGATCTTCTTCCCATGAGCTAAAATATAATAAAATTCATTTGTTTGTAAATAGTCTATAAATGTTATTCTCTTCATTTAAATACCAAATTTGTCATAATTGTTAAAATGAAATTTTTATTCGTAATTTCTGTAGCGGTTTCAAGAGATTCTTGCCATTTCATGCTATTTTTTGACGGGGACGTATTACACTGGGCAGAATAGATAATTTGGTATCAAACCAACAAATATCGCTGAAAAAATTGTTAAAATTAAAAACAATATTTTACACAATAAAGTATTTGATATATTTTTATAGTATTTCTAACTCAACGAAACTTTTTTAATATGAAACACATTCAAATTATGTTCTTCTAATGCATTCGAAATTGTATGTAAAATTCATAAATAAGTTTTTTGTATTCAAAAACTTCTCCTAGTTCCATCTGCATATTTTATAGATCTTAGATTTTTTTTTATTTTCATGAGCCACAGCTTTATTTAACATTAAACCAGTATCGCAGGGGATTTAACGTCGAGAAAAACTGACGCATTCAGCAGTTTAAAACAGAAAAATTCTTCTGTATCTTCAATCCGAAAATCCCAATTTAGAAACAACCCGAAATCTTTCAATAATGGATTACTTTTCGGGAATAGCGTAAGGAATAAACGAAACCAAATTCGTTTTTAATAGGTTGATATTTCCATATAGAATAAATAATAGTAATAACGCATTGTAAACAAAATCATATTGTATTTGATTTCCCCCGATGTAAAAATGTATAAATGCAATTGGTAAGTCTATATTTTCAGAAGATGTTTTGAAGAAAAGTCATTTTTATAATATAGATTTATTTTATTGTTTACTCAAAAAATATGCCCCAGTGTTCGTACGGGTTTTGGAACTTCCAGACCAGGAAATTCTTCTGAATCAGTATTTTGCTATGGAAAAGTACTTGTTAAAAGTGACAAAATTTAGCGCGTTTGAACTACATTTCTTTTTTATAACAAAATACTGATTTTTGACATGAAAAATAACGATACCCATAACAACCCTGAATACAATTAAATATTTATTTTAAAGAAAAGTGATATTTACAATGTAAAACAATTTTGCTCTTTACTCATAAAATACACCGCTCAAAACAATTAAACGATATTGCAATTTTAGGTAGATTTTGTATCTGGGAAACTTTTTAGCTGATTGATAGATGGTCGACAGACATAGTAGGTTATATGAGAATTCATTACAAATGTTTGGCAGAAAAAAATGCATTTTATTGCGCATTTGTGTACAAAAGGAAAAAAACACAATTTGTGCATATGAGAAAAAAAGAATAAGAAAAGGTGTTTTCTTCAAAGAAAATCATTTTCAGTAGGGGGTATGGTTTCCACGGGCGGCCAGCAACGTTGAACACCTTTGAGGCATGGACTCAATGAGGCTATTAATGACGAGTTGGGGTATTCTGCCCCACTCTTCCAGAAGAGCTCTTTCCAGTTCTTGGAGAGTTTGTGGGGGTTGTTGGCGGCCAGAAACTCGTCTTCCTAGAGCGTCTCAAACGTGCTCGATTGGATGCATGCCTGGAGAACACGCTAGCCATTCCATTCGAACGATTCCTTCCTCGAAAAGGAAATTCTCCACCAGGTTCGCACGATGTGGCCTGCAGTTATCGTCCATTAAAATGAAGTTATCTCCAATTGCTGCAGCGTAAGGAACTACAATAGGTCTGAGGATCTCATCCCTATATCGGCGACCAGTCAGAGCTCCATCTCGAATGATGTAGAGGTCAGTGCACCCGTCAATGGAGATGCCACCATACACCAACACTTCTCCACCGCCAAATCTGACACTTTCGTGCACGAACGCAGGATTATTCCTACTGCCACGGTCCCTCCAGATGAAAATACGCCTATTATCCGGATGCACAGAAAAACGGGACTCGTCAGAAAACAGAATATTGCTCCATTCATTTCTCCTCCAGTTGACATGCTCGGTTGCCCACTCCCTGCAGTCGCGACGATGCCTTGGTGTTAATCTTACACATACCATCGGTCGGCGAGCATACAGACCTACAGCATGGAGCCGGTTTCGGACAGTCTGAGTTAAAATCTTGGTGCCTGTAGCCGAGCGAAGGTGTTGTTGGAGAAGAGTAGCGTTCATTTTTTGGTGTCTCCGAGCTGTTAACGCTAAATACCGATCTTCATTGGGCGTTGTTGCCCATCTACGACCTTGCCCTGGTTTTCGGCCTGCACATCCACTCTCCAAAAAACGGTTCCAGATCCTGGAAATGACACTTTGTGACACTCCAATGGCTTGCGCTACTTCGGCATGAGTTTGGCCCCCTTCTAACCTACCAACAATTCTCCAAGCTTCTGAATCTGTCAAATGACTTCGCTGAGACATCGTACTCATCGAAACAAAGCAATCACTGAATGCCGATCATCCTTGTCTTCAATCTCTTTTATCCAGTTGAAAGTCAAATTTCATTCGCTGCCGCTGAAGCGACGTTTCTGACGTCGAACTCAAAATTTGCATACTCCACAGTTTGAAAACCAGAAAAATTTGCATTTCTGATTCTCTTCTTCTATTTTTGGCAAAAAAAAATTTCGTTTATATCTTTATTTTATATAAAACTTCAAATATCCTTTAATTGTTTTGAGCAGTGTATATATATATATATATATATATCTTTTTTTTAAGTACCAAGGGTTTCAGGCATAGGTAAAATACATATTTTACTAATCGATCTTTTAAAAATTCCATTCTGAGTTTTTACCTGAACTACGCGAATTTTCTTATCATTACTGAAATATACTTTAATAATTCTGTCTAATGGCCACTTATTGGTTGGTATATTTTCCTCTACTAACAACACTACTTCTGCTATTTTTACATCATCCTTTTCAAATCTCCACTTACCCCTCTGTTGTAATTCACTTAAAAAATTATGATGCCATTTGCGCCAAAAAGTTGTACAATTTTAGTTATTCTTTTCCATTTTTTTGAAGCGATTTTCTTTTATATTGGTTAAATCAGGCTCAATAATGAGATTTAATGGTCTGTTTATAAGAAAATGAGCTGGAGTTAGGATTCCAAAATAATTTGCATCATCTGATAATGGACTCAGATGCCTCGAATTTAATATTACCTCTATTTGTATCATTACTGTAAGAAGTTCCTCATAAGTGAGGTTAGCTCCTCCCACAATTCTCTTAAAATGTAATTTAAAGGACTTTATTGCGGCCTCCCAAAGACCCCCGAAATTGGGTGATCTGAGGGGAATAAATTTTCCCTAAATGCCTTCACTAGACAAATATGCTGCTAGTTTTTCATCAGGTTTTCTTACTAATTCATAAAAGATCCCAAAAGTTTTATCTGCCTCAATAAAATTTTTCGCATTATCAGAATACAATTTGGCACATCTACCTCTGCGTGAGATGAATCTTTTCAGTGCCGCAATAAATGATTCGGAGGTTAAATCTGAGATAATTTCTATATGTATAGGCTTAAATACAAAACAAACAAAAATACAGATATAAATTTTTTGTAAGATGGTCCGACGTGCATAACCAATTTTGATCATAAATGACCCACACAGATCAACACCCAAAATATTAAAGCGATAGTCCAATTGGACTCTATCCCTGGTCAAATCGCCCATCAATTGATTTGCAATAACTGATTTAGCTTTAAAACATGGAATGCACTGATGAACCACCTTTCGACACATTGCACGACCATTTATTGGCCAAAATTTATCTCTGACTAAGGATAGTATAGTTGACGCACCAACATGCAAATATTTCTTATGTTAATAATGTATAACAATTACAGTAAAATTATTACTCTTTGGTAATTTCGCCGGGTGCTTTTTCAAAATATTTAAATTACCATTATCTAACCTGCCATCAACCCTTAAAATTCCAAATTCATCTAAGTAAGGATTGAAGCCTTTTAGCTTGCTTTTCGGACTTACCGACCCTTTAGTCTGGAGACCATGTATGTCTGCACTGAACTCATTATTTTGTACTGATTTAACTAAATGTGTCTCTGCAAACTCCAATTCTGACGTATTCAATGGTCCATTACATCTCCACAGAGGATTTTTTGCATTCATCACAAATCTGAAAATATAACTAAGAATACGCACAATCGTTAAATAATTATTACTAAGATTTATCAAGTTATTTACAAAACAATTCTCGGCAATATTACAGTTTACAACATTAAATTCATTAAAGGTTTTAACATTAATTTTGAGCTCTTTTTTGAACTCCTCATTTGTTTCTGGTATGGTTATTGATCGTCGAGGATCATCGCTGTTCTGAAGAAATGAAGGTCCTTTCCACCACAAGTCACAGTATATAAGTTTATCAGGATCCATACCTCGGGAAAGTTTGTCAACAGGATTTTGTTCTGAGCAAATATGACGCCATTGTTCAGCACTAGAGTTTTCTTGAAGTTATCCACTCGGTTTTGAACAAATTGCTTAAGGTCGATAGGTTCTTTTTGAATCCATGCTAACAAAATCATTGAATCTGACCAAAGGAAAACATTAGTCACTATTACTTTCATGGATGCTAATACTTTGTTTACCAGTTTGGTTAGCAACACTGCTGCACATAGCTCCAGTCTTGGGAAATTTAGACTCTTTATTAGTGTAACGCGCAACTTGCTAGCGATTAAATTCACCATCACATTTCCTAAAGAATCACTAGATTTGCAATAAACTGCTGCCCCATAGCAACGTTCTGAGGCGTCTGCAAGCCTGTGTATTTCTATAATTTGTAGGTTTTCAATTATAATACGCCTACAAATTTTTATATTATTTACATATTTAAACGACATAGGAAATTGATGCCACTCTTGAAACTCTGATTCAGGAAGCTCATCATTCCAGTCAATACTGATTCTCCGCAATTTCTGCATTAGTATTTTGGCTTTAGATATAACTGGACCAAGAAGTGCCGGTGGATCAACAGTCTCGCGATTGTTGACAATACTTCTCGCTTGGTGTAGGAATTGCTCAATTCCACCTTAACTCGAAATGTGAAACAATCATCCCTTGCGTTCCACGAAACCTCTAACGTTTTAGTTTCAATTTCATTTTCAAAATTATACCCTTCATATGTCAGCGAAAGATTTTTATCACATGTACACCATTTATGGAGTCTCATACCTACTTTGTGCATAATCGCTATGAGCTGCCGCTGGAACTCTTTGGCTTCCTCAAGCGTTGGTAAACTACACAAAATATTATCCATGTAAATATTTTCACGAACTGATGCTACCATAGGACAGTTATCTCCTTCATCAATCGATAGTTGGTTGAGAGTTTTCATTGCTAAATAAGGCGCACTAACCGTACTGTATGTAACGGTCTGTAGTTCAAAAATTTTAGCTCTTCCTCGAAATTATCGTTCCACAAAATTCTCTGCAATGGGCAACGGCAACTAGGATCCATGTTTATCATTCGATACACCATTTGGACACTCGCAGTCAGTGCATAAGCATGCTCTCGAAAACCAATCATAATTGTAAATAAGTCATTTTGAATGATACCGCCATGATATTGCAATGAGTTAAGTAATTACCATTTGTTGTGGCAGAACAATTGAATACAACTCTCAGTTTTGTAGTGGACTTTTCTGGTGTAAATATACTATAATGTGCAGCATAAGAAACAACGTCAGGTTCCTTCACTTCTTTAACCTGTTTCATATGCCCCAACATTTCATATTCATTTAAAAAATCTTTATTCAATTTAAAGAATTCCTTATCTTTTGATAAGCGAGTTCACAGCGATTAGAGTTTTTTAAGAGCAAGCTCCCTAGATTGGCCTAAACACGAAGGATTTTCTTCTAAAGGCATTCTCACCACGTATCTCCCTTCCCCATTTCTCCAATGTGTACGCGCAAAATGCTGCTCACATATCTCAAATTCTTTACTTTTTGATAACTCTACTTCGACATTTTCAACTTCCCAAAACTTTTTTAATGTTTGGTTTAAATCTTCCTCCCGAATTAGCCCACAATAAACTCTTACATTTTCTCTCTTTTTTTTTTTTTTTTTTTTTTTGCTTTTGATAGTTGAGGTGCATGTCAGCGTTGCTTTATTATTATTATTATTATTATTTTACTTTTTCGATTTTAGTTGCAGATATTTTTTAAAAAGGCAGTTTCACTTTAGAAACCAGTTTTGAAAGTGAAACCAACTTAAAAAAAATGTCTGCATTCAAAATCGAAAAAAGTAAAAAAGAACCGATGTAGAGATGCTCCTCAGCTACACTGTAAAAAAAAATTCAAGAGGTTACTAAAAATTTTTTAGTAAATTTGTATTCCACAGAATTTTTTAGTAACCATTACAAACTTTTTTTTTTGCAAGTGCAACAAGCATTTCTTTTGTAAACTGAACAAAAGAATTTTTTGTATAACTGACTTAAAAATTTTTAGTATGAGCCACAAAGCAAATTTTAGTAATAGCTCCAAAATTATTTTTAATAACCATTACGTGCGCCCGAAGGGCAGGAGCTTCCTTCGAGCTGCATCCAGACTTCTGAAGCGGAAGATTTTCGGCAAAACAGCAATAGATGACAGCACCACACATTGCTAACTGCTCCGACAGGATTTTCATTATCCCTTTACTAACGAGTACTTACACTACATACATTGAGGGCGTATTTGGCGGTGGCCAGTATCGAACCCGGGGCCTTTTAGTCTGGAGTCCGTTACTATAACCACTACGCTATCAAGGTCACACCAAGAGAGTTTTAGTAATAGTTATTAAAAATATAAAACTATTAACTCTATTCGTTGCTAACTTTTTTCTAGTAATTCTTACAGATTTTCTTGTAACCGACTAAGATTACTAAAAATTTTTTAGTAATTACAAGGATCACTAAAGTTTTTTTAGTAGATCGACCCTTTTTTTTTACAGTGTATTCAGTGCAGAATAAAAATGTTTTTAAGTATCGAAATGCACACCAGATATTAGAAAATAACCTTCCCATAGAAATAGCTTTTACTCGCGAGTGCTTCATCGTCGTCTAGCTTACTATTAATAAGCTTTTTCTAGGTTACTATTAATAAGGCTTAATGTATATTTCTATAAAAGTGAACAGTGGAAGCTCGGTTCAGTATTCAGCCATCGATGTTACAAGCAGTTTCTAAGTCAATTTCTCCTATTTGTGACTCGTCATGATTTTGTAAGAACCTTCGAAGGAATAAGATGAAACTAAATTAGGAAAAACAAGTTGGAAATTGCACGTGAAGCGTAGTAAATGAGGTGCGTTCGTACGATAACGAAATTTTAAAAATATTACTCTCATATATCAATCTCATAAAATCTTAAATAGTGAATTACAATTAAAACGCCCATCAAACAATGTTCTCCCTATACCATTATGTAATGGAATACTTTTGTGTGATGGCCTTGTAAATCAATAACAAATTTTCTTTGCACCACATATTATGTAAAATTTATATTATAATATGTTATTTATTGTTGCATATAAATTTTATTATGTTCGAATGAGTGTAATACCATTAAAATGCATTTGAAACATTTTTCCCCATTGACCGTAATGTAACGGAATACTTTTGACTGCTCCTGTAATTGATCTATGCATTCGATTTTCATAAAATTTGAAATAACTCGACAAAATTATGTAATAATTATGTATTTCAAATTTCAAACGTATAACATACATTTGAAACTTTTTCCCCATTGACCATAATGTAATAGAATACTTTTGATTGGCCCTGTAATTGATCTATGCGCTCGATTATCAAAAAATTTGAAATAACTCGACAAAATTATGTAATAATTATGTATTTTAAATTTCAAACGATTCGGTTGGGTAGTTTTTGCTTTGTTATATGCGGACAGACAGACGGACGGACTGAACGACCACTATAAGTGCTACGTATTTACATAATTACGAACGCACCTAAAAATTCAAGAGATTCCTTTTGCTGTCGTGAGTTTTTAAATTCCCTCCTCTCCTAACTTGCTGTCTGCCACGCGTGGACATGTGACTCAAAAACGTTAAGAGGCTACTTCAGTCAAATGAAAAGATCCGTTCGCTAATGCTAATCCTTTGGAAGAAATTTATAAAGATATCTCGGTTGCATTTCAATATTGTTATTATGTATTGTACTCTTTTTCATTGGATAGCTGAAGTTGATCTGTACAAAGGCCGTTTTTTACTTTTTCGATTCTGGTTGCCGTATTTTTTATAAGGGTGCTTTCACTTTCCAAACCGGTTCCGAAAATGAAAGTGTACTCTCACAAAAATATCTGTAAACAAAATCAAAAAAAGTAAAAAATACAGATAGATCTCAGCTATCCAATGTAAATAAAAATCATTTAAAAATATAGAAGTGCAACCGAGATATATTGATACATTTCTTCCAAAGGATTAGTATTAGCGGACGGGTCTTTGCATTTGACTGAAGTAGCCTCTTAAGGGGGCTGTTCACTCAGCTTCCGATTTCTCCTACCTCTTTTAAAACATACACTGTAAAAAAAAATTCAAGAGGTTACTAAAAATTTCTTAGTAAATTTGTATTCCACAGATTTTTTTAGTAACCATTACAAACTTTTTTTTTGCAAGCGAAACAAGCATTTCTTTTGTAAACTGAACAAAAGAATTTTTTGTATAACTAACTTAAAAATTTTTAGTATGAGCCACCAAGCAAATTTTAGTAATAGCTCCAAAATTATTTTTAATAACCATTACGTGCACCCGAAGGGCAGGAGGTTCCTTCGAGCTGCATCCAGACTTCTGAAGCGTAAGATTTTCGGCAAAACTGCAATAGATGGCAGCACCAAACATTGCTAACTGCTCCGACAGGATTTTCATAATCCCTTTACTAACGAGTACTTACACTACATACATTCGGGGCGTATTTGGCGCTGGCCAGTATCGAACCCGGGACCTTTTAGCCTGGAGTCCGTTACTATAACCACTATGCTATCAAGGCCACACCAACTGGGTTTTAGTAATAGCTATTAAAAATATAAAACTATTAACTCTATTCGTTGCTAACTTTTTTCTAGTAATTCTTACAGATTTACTAGTAACCGACTAAGATTACTAAACATTTTTTAGTAATTACAAGGATCACTAAAGTTTTTTAGCTCACAGGCTATCAGCCTGAGAGCTTATGTGCCCGTCCGTTCTGTATGTATGTGCGTAACGCGATAACTCATGATAAAAATATCCGATCCACTTGAAATTTTGTATGTAGGTATATCCTGACAAGGCGCTTCCCTGATTAGTTTTTGGAGTTCATTCGATATGTATAAGAGGGGGAACGGGGGGCTCATGCCCCCCGTTAGTTGATATAAATGGGATAGTTTTCGTTCAAAATTTAGATTAGGATCATTCTGATGAGGCGATTCCGTGACTGTTATTAGGTGTTCATTGAATAAGTATAAATAGGGGGAAAAGGGGTTCTAATGCCCCCCCCCCGTTAGTTGATATAAATGGGATTTTAATGCAGAATTAAGTTTTCGTTCACAATTTAGATTAGGATCATTCTGATGAGGCGATTCCGTGACTGTTATTAGGTGTTCATTGAATAAGTATAAATAGGGGGAACAGGGGTTCTAATGCCCCCCCCCCCTTAATTTATATAAATCGGTTTTTCAAGCAGAATTTTCAGATTTCGTTCAAATCTCTGAATAGTTTTGGAAGTTTAATGGTTAAGTATAAAAGAGGGGGATAACTCCTTTTAAATTATATAAATGCTAAATGGGTTTTTATTAAGAATTATCTCATTTGCTCTGAATTTTGGATATAGATTTTTTATATGATAAAGCCTGTCTTTGATAGTATAGGAGGTTCAATGATTAAGTATAAAAAAAGAGGAAAGGGGAGAGCTGTTTCCCCTTCTTAATTTTTTTTCGAACTGAATTAACCCTTGAAAATATAATGCTTTAATGTACAATTAGTATTTGTAGCCTGTGAGCTCAATGCCATCAGTTTAACTGGGCAGTATTCTTTATTTAGTAGATAGACCTTTTTTTTTTTACAGTGTATGGACATTGGATGAATTTGTGTATTTAAAACATCTCTTCAAGAAATTATTTTTCTTTAAGCTTCTACATTTTGCATATACTTCCTAAAACATGTCTTTTTTTAGGTACGTTCGTAATTATGCAAAAGCGTAGCACCTAGAGTCGTCGTTCAGTCCGTCCGTCTGTCCGCATATAACACAGCAAAAACTACCCAACCGAATCGTTTGAAATTTAAAATATGTAATTATTGCGCCATTTTTGTCGAGTCATTTCAAGATTTTATGAAAATCGGATGGCTAGTTTGATTACCGGGACAGTCAAAAGTATTCCGTTACATGACGATCAATGGGAAAAAATAATTTCAAATGCAAATCGGTTGTCCGATTGACGAGTTATCGCGTTACGTACATACGCACGTACATTCGTACATACATACGTACATTCATACATACAGAACCTGCGAGCCCATTATTTCTCAGGCTTTCACGCCTGCGAGCTAAAAACACGTAAAATTAAATTGGCCTAGGATAAACTAGATCAGCCTAGGACAAACTAGAATATTGACGCTGTAGCGGTCATTGAATTCAATAAAATCACGCCAAATTGAATTGGCCTAGGATAAACTAGATCGGCCTAGGAGAAACTAGTTCAGACCAATAAACAGCAGGCTAAACTAGTTTATCCTATAAGAGTTAGGCCAAACTAGTTTGGCCTAGGAAAAACTAGATTGTCCTATGGGCCTTAGGATAGACTAGTTTGGCCTAGGAAAATCTAGTTTATCCGATGGGCCTTAGGATAGACCCGTTTGGCCTAGGAAAAACTAGTTTATCCGATGGGCGTTAGGATAGACCGGTTTGGCCTAGGAAAAACTAGTCTATCCGATGGGCGTTAGGATAAACTAGTTTGGCCTAGGCCAATCTAGTTTGGCCTAAAATCGGGTTTGGCATGTAACATATATATCCATTTAATAAAATGTGAAACAGTTTAATAGTATTTAAAGGAACCCCAAACAATGTTTCCCACTATACCATTGTGAAATAGAATACTTTTGTGTGGCCCTGTATATTAATAAAAAAATACTGTTTGTTTGCACTACAAATTATACTTAATGTGTATATTTGTATATATTTCACAGACGCATATGAATTGTATTGTGTTCGATAGGCTGTAACACCACTAAAATGCAGTTGAAACTATTTTTTCCCATTGACCACCTTGTGACGAAATACTTTTGATTGTCTTTGATCTATGCATCCGATTCTCATAAAATTTGAAATGACTCGACAAAATTATGTAATAATTATATATTTTAAATTTCTAACGATTCGGTTGGGTAGTTTTTGCGTTGTTATATGCGTACAGACGGACGGATTAAACGACGACTCTAGGTACTACGTATTTACATAATTACGAACGCTTCTAAAAATGTATCAAACAGGGTTGGCAAGTTTTTGACAGTGTGCGGTTTTATCCGGTTTAAACCGCCATGTCTAAAACCTCTTGTCAAAAACCTCGTCAGAAACCTCAAATACTACACTGATCTGTAAAATTTTACATTAAATATCTGTCGCACATATACAACATTAGATGTAATACTAAAAATTCACTATTACTCTATTGTAAAATACCATTTTCTGGAAAAAAAAATCTGTCATAAATCAGAAAATTTGACCTGCCTCCAAACTTGCTCAACTAGTAATGCTTCTTCTATCAAGCCCTGTTAACTCAGCATCGATTGAGAGAATATTTTCTAACTTTGGCTTCATACACTCTGATCTCAGAAATCGTTTAGGTGTAAATATGCTAAATTGGTTATATGCTATAGGATGGGGTAAAATTGATCCAGATTATTAACTGTATAAAATCATTTTCTTCTGTTTGAATATTCTAAAAAACAAAAATGTTTTACTGTAATTAAAATAATTTAATCTTTCTGTAATTGTTAAATTACAGTAATTAATGTTAAATAAAACATTACTTAAAATATTAAGACTTATTCAATGTTTCCCTCTTGTTCTTAAAATTTTTTAAGGCACATTACATGTTTTTGACGGTTTAAACCAGTTTTTGGCGCTTGTCATGTCAAAAACCAGTTTCTGACGTCAGAAACCTAACCCTGGTATCAAAAGTCCATAGACTTATCATTATGGAGGAGAATTTCAAAGCTGAGTGACCAACTCCCTTAAGGCTCCTGTCCCTCTCGCGAGTTAATGCTATTCCTATGGAGAGGTTATTCTCTAATATTTGCTTTGGATTTGAGCATTTTTAAATAACTCTTTTTACACTTTATAGCTGAAGTGCATGCCGCTCCTTTTTTACTTTTCCGATTTTGAATACAGATATTTTTTTTTTAAGTTAGTTTCACTTTCAATATCGATTTTGAAAGTTCTACGCGCTTGCTATCAGCTATTCTAAAACTGAAAGTGACGCAGTGCTTCACAAATATCTGGTTTATTCTTTTATCTTAGTTATTTTAAGGTTACGTCATCAGATGAGCATCATCCTTATCAGATAGGACGCATTTTCCAAACAAGCCATATCGATTCTTACCTTTGTTCTCCTAATCGTCAATCGGGTGTCATGGCCACAGTGATAATTGTATGCGGTTATCTACAATCTTTTTGCCTCTCTAAAAATTGTTAAAAGGTTGTCAGTCCAAATAGAGCAATTAATCGGGTGCTCCAATACGCAACATGAAGTGGCTCTTTGCTTCATTTTTTATAACTTCTTTCATCCAGTTTTCGCGTGCTTACGTTTTATCGGATCGGGATCTTTTGGATCGAGATCAGTTATTTAGTGACCCAGATGCGCACAGGAATGTGGTAGGTGTCATGTTTTCCTTATTGTAGGTTAAGGCTGCAGGTTTTTTTTTTTTTTTTCGATAAACCAGATCAGTCTCTACATTGCAGTTTTTTTACTCTGTCATTTCGGTCGCTGATATATTTCTATAAAGTTACTTTTACTTTCAAAACCGGTACCGAAAGTGAAAGTAACTTTATAAAAAAAAATACCTGCCACTAAAATCGAAAAAATAAAAAAGAAGCAATGTAGGAAGGGACCTCAGCTATCCAATGCAACAACAACAACAAAAAGAAATAAAAAATAAAATAAAAATAAAAATGTGGAAATGCAAACGAGATATTAGAAAATAACCTCCTCATAGAAATAGCAATAACTCACGAATTTCTTCGCAGACATGCGAAGACATTACGAGCTCATCATACGGGGAAGGATTTTTCTAATATCTCGTTTGAATTTCCACATTTTTAACCTTATTTTTTTATTTGGATAGCCGAGGTCCGTCTCTACATCGCACCTTTTTTACTTTTCGATTTTGGTGGGAGATAATTTTTATAAAGTTACTTCCCTTTCGAAAATGAAACTGTCATTCTAAAAAATATCTGAAACCGAAATTGCAAAAGTAAAAATAGATGCGATGTAGAGACGGACCTCGGCTATCCAATGAAAAAAAATATTTAAAAATGTCGAAATGCAAACGAGATAATAGAAAATAATCTCTCCTCTTTGCCGGCCAGGGATAGGATCCTTAAGGGAGTCCGAGACACAGTTTAAAATAACTTTTATTTATTGAATTAAATTCTGAAATTTTTTGTAATCATTAACCATATTATTTTTAAACAAAATCGTATGATAAAACTTCTCATAATTTTTTTTAAATATTAAAATTTTAAAGTTTATTAAAAAGTGGGGTCATTTAAAATCGTTATAACTCGAAATATTATTTGTAGAATTTCTTTTTTCCCCTCTTTAAAACAAACAAGAATATATAATTGATTTATATCCGAAAAAGTTAATTTAGTCAATCCGGCTCCAGCTCCAACCCCATACAACCCGACCGGACCAAAATTCAAAACTTAACCTTCTTGTCACCAAATTATTATAAAAATACAGAAAAAAAGTCTTTCCAACTTTTAATGCGTCTAAAATACCTCTATAAATCAGGTGTAAAAAGATTTTTCTTGAAATGTTGTTCCGTTTTTTTTTTTTTTTTTTTAATAGTTGTTGTTTTTGGTAGAGAACTGGGAAATCTGAAGTATATCGGAACCTTTTTATTGGTTGAATTCCGCAATTTATTTTATTTAATACGTTTTCTGAATTGGTCGTTGTTAAATGTCCAAAAATGGAATACTTCTGTTGTCACAATGACAAAAAAGTTAAAAAAAAAAAAAAACTCTAAAAAATCATGATTTTAAAACAAATTGAGATGAAGATTTCAAACAAATTTCGTTAAAAAATGCATTTTTTTCTCTACGCAACGATGTTAAAATTAAAAATGTGCATTGTTTATAAATTAAAAAAATTTGCAGTTCCGAAAATTGTAAAACAAATTTCATTTAAAATTTGTAGCCATCTCATTTGTTTATATGGGTCTAGGAATATTTATGTTTAATTCATGTCGTACGCAATAGGAAGCGTTCAGAAGTCAGTATCCATCCAATAAAAATGCACATTTTAAACAATTAAAGTTGTATATCCATAAACTACTGTTTTTTTAAATCATTGGTCAAGGAATATTAATGTTTAATGCACGGTCTACGTAATATATGACTCGCCATAACCATCATAAAAATGATGTTTATTATTATTATTATTAATTTAAATAATGAATTTATTTACAAGTCTTTAAAATTTTAGTTTTTGAAAATATCATTTTCCAAATAGTCGTCGTAATTTGTTAAATTACATTTTTTTAGTCTTATATGAGGCTTTTTGATTTATATTTTAGTGGGGGGATGAAATTTTTAAATTATTTATCAAATATCTGAACTTTAAATTTACTTAAACGGAAAATTTTAATTTGTATGAATAGATGAGAGCACACGCATTCTTATGTTGTTTTCAAATTTCGAAAATTCTAAATCGATTTCAATTTATAGAATGTTATTCATATTTCACTTACTTCTAAAGACTTACTTCTAACACTAAATTAAAAAATCAGTAAAAATTATTTTTTCAACAAGAATAGAAAATGTCATTCTCTTAGATGAGTACACTCAAAAAATGAGTTAAAAATATTAATTTTCTGACGAGATATTTAATAAATAAGAATGCATTCCATGGCTATTAATTTAACATTGGAGAGAGAAATCTCATACACTCTCAAAAAAACTTTCTTTTCATGGAAAATCTACTGGCAGCAGGGCTGCCGGTATATTTTTTTCAATTGACGAATATCCGTTTATTTTTTTCCCCGTTCAAAGAAGTAAAACATCCGTCAATTGAAGGAAGTTTGAGGGAAGTTGAAGGAAGTTGGAAAAAGCAAAGCGGCAGATGCGGGGATCGAACCACACAATCCAGAGTTAGTAGGCGAGCGCGCTAGCAGGGGGTTACGGTTGTACAAGAGCAAAATGCTTTGAAGTAAATGCGTTCGTGTCAGATGGGTGCGGCTTGATCATTTTTTAAAGCTTTTAATTTAGAAGTTAATTTTGGGAAGTTTTCGTCTTTAATGAGATTGGGGCTGGGGTTTATATATGTTAGTATTAATATAGTATAAAAATGTGAATTTTAAATGTATTTACATAGATTGCTTGAGGTCAAATATGGATGTTCTATTTTTATTCGATAAGATTTTTACTTTCTTCTATCTTTACAAGAAGAAAGTATTGGATTCATGAAAATTTTCGACTTCCGGCTTTCGACGGATTTATACGTTTTAGAAGGTCCTGAACACGTTTTGACTATTTTTAGAAAATGTCTGTCTGTGAGTCTGTCCGTCTGTCTCTCTGTATGTGACAAAAATTTGTGGGCGCTCTATCTCAAGAACTAATGCTTGAAATTTAATAAAATTTTATATTCAGTTATACCTTGATATGAATTAGTGTCTATTGGTTTTTGGTGAAAATTGGTCTGCAGGTGGCGCTGCTATATTACGTTTTTCATGATTTTCAAGATTGCTATATCTCAAGAACTAATGCACAGAATTTCACAAAACTTCAAATTCTGTGACTCCTTGATATACATAGACGCTTATTAAGTTTTGGTGTAAATTGGCCAGCAGGTGGCGTTGCTATGCCACGTTTTTCATGATTTTCATGATAGCTATATTTCAAGAACTAATGCACAGAATTTCACCAAACTTCAGATTCCGCGATACCTTGAGATACATAGCCGCTGATAAGATTTTGGTGTGAACTGCCCTATAGGTGGCGCTGATATGCTACATTTTGCACGATTTTTGCGATAGCTATATCTCAAGAACTAATGCAGAGAACTTCATCAAATTTTAGATTCTGTTACACTAGAATATATAACATAATTAGACGCTGATTACATTTTGGTATTAACCTTGCAACAGGGGGTGCAGCTATGCTGCATTTTGCACAATTTTTCCGATAGCTATATCTCAACAACCAACGCACAGAATTTCATCAAACTTCAGATTTTGTTACAAAATGACATATAACATAATTACACGATGATTACGTTTTGTTATAAATCCTTCAACTGATGGTGCTTCTGTGCTATATTTTACACGGTTTTTTTTAAACTAGCTATATCTCAAGAACTAATGCACAGAATTTCATCAAACTTCAGATTCTTTTACACCATAACATAATTAGACGCTTTTTCACGTTTTGGCATAAATTGTCCAAGATATGGTGTTGCTGTGCTACGTTTTGCAATTTTTTTGTTATAACTATATCTCATGAACTAATGGACAAAATTCCATCAAATTTCAGATTCTGTTAGGTCTTGACATCAATAGATGCTTATTAGGTTTTAGTATAAATTATCCAACATGAGGCACTACTAAGCTCATTTTCTCAGAATATTAATTAAATTTTACGTTTTAGGCTTTTCGGATACCAGAATCTCATTAGGCTAGGTCAAATGTTCGAGGAAATTCGATAGTGGGTAACTTTGGGGTCATCACGTTTTTTTTTTTTTTTTTTTTTAATATTAAAATGTACTTATGAGATAGAAGAAAGTTTTGGGATTGACACATCCAACTAGTTTTTTTTTCTAATAATAACACATTGCTCAGTGGTGCACAAAACAGGAATTTTAATATACATTAGTACATATTTATTATTATTATTATTAGTAACATCGATTTTTTGCATTTAATTTTTTAATTAAAGTATCTTTTAAATGTGTTCATTTAAAGTTTATTTTAAACGCAAATACTTATTTAAAAACAAATTTGTAAATTCAACTTTATTCAACTTCCCATATAGCACACTTGCCTCCCCAGGATGTCCTGGGGAGGATTCACATCCCAGGACCGTCATCCCCCAGGCATCCCTGAGGATGCAGAGAATTATCACCAGGAGGTCCTCAGGAACCGAAAATATCCGCTTTACAGCATCCTGGCACGCTCCCCAGGACCTCCTTCAGGGTCCTCCCCGGGAGGTTCTGCGGAAGTTTTGAGGAAGTGATATAGGAGGACTTTGGGAAACTTCAAGGTCACTAATATGTTCAAAAAAATTTTAATTAAAGCTCTGATTTAATTTAAATTTTTTTAGAAGAAAACACGAATGTTTTTTTTTTCTATTATTTAGACGGATTAACAAATACAAAGATTATTCAGTAATAAATTTCTTGCCTTCATTTTTCCTGCTGGATTTGAACCCGAGTACCTTGATTTTCTGGACGCGCGCTCCGTCCGTTATGCTGTAGGGCCAGTAAGGAATAAAGATTTCTAAGGTATACATGCATTTTTACTCCGCTTTTGAAACTTAAAACTATGAAATGTCCTCATTTTTTGTGCCTTTTTTATACATTCGACTTAAATTTAAATTAATAACTCTAAATAAATTATCAATAATTATTTGTTTTAACATAAATTCTTCGAATTTAAAATTTTTTAAATGAAATTGTATTTTTAAATGATAAAAATATCCTTTTAGCTTTTAATACTTAAAATCCATTAAGATCGTTCTGTACTTAGAAAATTGATTATGAACTATATATTTTGACACAATGAATGATGCGAAACGTTTCTGATGATATCCCCTATAAAATTTAATTTTAGTTAGTAAAAATATTATTTCCAGAGATTAAAATAGAAAGAGATTAAAACACATAGTTTCCTTAAAATTATGAACTTTTTTTAATGATTGACAAATAAAGACTAAGTGAATCCTTTCAAAAATAAAACTTTTTTGCTCTTTCTCTCTCTTACTTTTTTTTTTACAGAAATTTTAATCGATTTTTTTCTTTTTTTTCTATTGGTGCTCTTATTAAATGAATTTATGAAAAAAATATATAAATTTGCTTAGTCTTTTCTTTCCTAATTTTTACTCTTTGAAATATTTCATTGTTTCAGTTTCATAGAGAACCCCACCAGCAGCCAAGAGATTCTGCTCTCGAAGCTAGTAGATGGGAGGTGCTGAGTTTGAACCCAATCGCACTCATCGGCCTAATCGTTTGGAGTTTTCCACGGTTTTCTTCGAATCTTAAACTTCCTTGCGTAAATACGGGTTAGGCTCCTTTAGAAAGACCCTCCGGAGGGCAGCAACCCTCCTCCTTGATGTGTCCCTTGATTTTTATTTATTATTTATTTTTTTAATAATTTTTTTTAATTGACAAATAAAATATAAGTAAATCCTTTTCAAAAATGAAATTTTTTTACTCTCTTTCGCTCTTACTTTTTTTACAGAAATTTTTACCTTTTTTTTTTTTTTTTTTTTTTTTTACGTTTGGTAAAAGGTGTTCTTATTATACGAATTTCTGAAAAAAAATATATAAATTTGCTTAGTCTTTTATTGTGCAAATTTGTATAATGTAACAGGATTTGGTGTGAAAATCAATTGTAAAATTTCATCATTACACTGAAACACTGCTTGAATTTGAATGACATAAAATAGAAACTATTAATAAATTTTGAATCTCTTACAAAACCTTTTTATTTTCTTATTGTTATAAATAAAATTAATTTACAGTTAAATCTCCATTTAGCAGTCTTTAAAATTGTACGAAATTTTTATGATCATAAAAAATACAATATGCACCATTCTTCATTTAATTAACGACGGGAAATATTTTTATTGCTTACTTGAAATGTAATTTTAGTAACTAAGATTTTAGGCAATTTAAAAAGCCTGGAAAAACTGATATCTTTATTCAAAATATAAGATGTTTTTATCAACTAATTATTTTTTAAAAATCCCAAACTAATATATGTATACATATACTTTCTTTTACACCTACAAACAAATTTGTTTTACTAACTCGCAAATAGTTTCACTTCTATTCTTGGAATAACACCCTTTTTTTTCTTCCTCTCATTCAGTGATTTTCCGGGAAAATTGCTTAGACATTCTCCACTGTCAAAATTGATTGGAGGGGCTTGATTAGCTATTGAGTGTCTAAGTGCTGGAACGGTGACTGCCTATGCCAAGTATTGTATGCTATGCAGTTGCTTATATTAATACATTCATTGTCACCTAACTAAGGCTATCCGAAGAAATAGAATAGAAAATCGACTTGTTAAATGAAAGTTTTAAGTGATGGCAAAATACTCTTCAATTAAAAATTGTGTTAAACTATTTGTTATTTATGAAATACAGATAAATATTTATCTGTAATTTCAAAATATATAATGTTATTGATATTTCAGAAGTTTAATGAAAACTTCATTTTATCTTTCAGAATTTAAATAACAATAATAATATTATGTTTGGTAATCTATAAAAGAAATTAGAAAAATAAATTGTTAATCAGTCCAATTTACATTTAAAAAATTAATTAATGATAAATAAAACAAAATAGCTAACCCCTCAGAAATGGCATTTAAATTGATGCTTCTATTTAGCTAACATTTTCTTATCCTCAACATTAAGTAGGTAATTGATAATTACCTGAGTTACACTTTTAAGTTGGTGAATTTATATTTTTTTAACAGAAAATCTTTTCAAATAAACCACGTATTGGTGTATATTTGGGAAATGAGGGGGGGGGGGGGTGCAGCTCAATATTTATATATTTTAAATCGAAATATACCATTTTAAAATGAATTGCAGCACTATCTTTGAGTTGATGTTATGTGCTGGGATAAAAATATCTAGTTTCGTTGCGACAATTTTGTTTGTTTGTTTCTTTATTTTTTTTAAAGTAGGGTTTAGTAAGTATGTTAGTTAATTATGTGGGTGAATTTCACATGAACTGCCAGTTTGATGTCCTGATGCTCAAATCTAAATTTCGTATTAATAAATTTATTTTTTGATATTCTAAAATCAGGTAGTAGCACATCTTTTTGTGCTTAATTCAATGCATTCATTAGATTTTTTCAGAGTTGTGAAATAGTGATCTTTTTTTTTGTACTTTAGTTAGCAAGTAATGGAAATTTACTTGTCCTGAATAAAAAACTCGCAAAATTTCAATCTTTTTTTATGCTTCCAAACATTTTAAAATTTTTATATATGGATTAAAAGTAAAATATCCTGTGTTAATTAAACAAATAGATAGTTTATATATTTAAAATTAGTATCTAAGAGTTAAAAGTTTAAATGTATTTTGTGTCCGCATATGCAGAACATGAGTGTTACTTTAGGGAAGTTAATATTATTTGTTTTCAAAATATCTGTATATTGCAGTTGGTAACGGTAGTGAGAAAACGATGTTGTTTCTTTTTTACAGTGCGCTTTTTTAAAACGCGATAATTTTGTTCTATAATTGCTATTTATCAGAATGTTCATTTCAACATGGTGAGTATTTTTATTTTCTTACAGGAGTGTTACACATTTATTTATTATTATTTTTTAACGTATAAAAATGTTAAGTTCGGGAATGCTGTATTTTTTGTTGGGGAATCAATAGGCCCAACTAAAATTTCAATAAAACAGTTAGAATTTATTTTAGTGAAGAATTCCTTAATAAATGTCATGAGTGTTACCGTACATGAGTGTTACCTTACATGAGTGTTACTTGAAAAAAGTAACACTCATGAGAAAAGAAGTTAAGTAATTCTAAAACTATAAATCATGTGTAAGATTTAAGTTATGATTATAATAGATTCATGATTCAGGGATATATTTTGTAATGTTATATATATTTATAATTATTTAAAAATTGTAACATGATTTTCATGTCTGCACACGTGTTTTGTAAGTGCTATTTAAGATTCAAATTTTAATTCTTAATAAATAATTTTCAAAGGACTATCTATTTTACACAAATCATAGTTTAAACTTTTAAAAATCTTTTTTTATGTATATTGTTACAAAAAAGCTGTTTGCTGCAAGATGAGTCTTATCGCTTGTCATGAGTGTTACCACTTTTGATATACGTTACTATAACTAAGAATCAGAATTTTATTAATGCATTTGTTACTTCACTTAAATTAATTGTTTTGTCTATTAGAACTTTCTAATTCTTTATTATAACTGCAATGAAAATAATTAATTTTTAATTAAATTTGTTTTTAATCAGAAGTTATACCCTTTATTTAAGAAGCAAAGTAACACTCATGGCATAAACAACTATTAAAATGCTTTAAATTTATGAAATAAATAAATACTAATACATTTTTGATTTATTAATACGTATGTAAGAACCTTAAGCAATTTTTTAATTAATTATTGATACAAAAAAATCAGAATGTTTTATCGAGGTCACACTTATAAGAAAAATAGTGACTGGGCAAGACATTTCTTGAAATTTCTGAAATATAAATAATAAAACTCGCAAATAATCTACTACTTAGAATATTGTAAACTATAAGCAACTCATACCTGAGTAAATTTTTACATTTAAACCAAATAATTTTTTCAAATTTTGTTTCACCTAATACGGCAATACATTTGAAAACCACCCATATATACAGTAAAACCCCGATCTATCGTTCCCGCATCCATCGTTTTCCCGCATTGATCGTTTTATTTTTACGGTCCCTGCACAAATTATACTTAAATAATGTTAACGAAACCCGCATTTATCATTCTTTAAAAAGTCGTTTTCCCGCATTCATCGTTGAAAAATTTTTCTCCTCACCGAAATGAAACTGAAAGTCATGCGAATTTCTATGAAACACAAACTGGAATTACTTTTTTTTTATCCTAAAGTAAGTCATTTGAGTTGTTTGTATTGATAATGGCGACAATAATGCGGATGAAGAGTGGTTGTATATAGCAGAGGATGCGATTATGTTTCCACTGATCAAGATTTTGCGACATGTGGGGTCCTAAACTTAGGAGAAATGTTTGATAATGCAAAAAATCAAAATAATTGCGAAGAAGCAGAGGATAACGCTCATGCCGATGAAGCTGAACCACCATAGTTCTAACTCTGTCTGATGCAATTACGACTTTTGAAACTGTATGAACTTTTATATACGCATATGAAATTACAGAAAATGACCAGAAAAGAGGTGTATATCTTGAAAAAAATTTTTTTGACTTAAAAAAAATGAACAGAAAACCAAAAATATATATTGATTTTTTAAAATAAATATCAATTTTCTGTAACTTCAATTGATTTATTTTACCGTTTAGTAACCAACAAATTAATATTTATTAGTACACTGTATACATTGCATGCATTAGTAAGGCATAAATATTTTGTTTTTTCCTATTTTGATGCTAACCCGTATTCATCGTTTTCCCGCATTCATCGTTTTTTTCTCCGCACCCCTTGAAAAACGATGGATCGGGGTTCTACTGTATATAAACATTTAATATCTGATATTAAGATGCATCAGAACTCGATTTAGATAATTTTCATAACAAAGTTTTAAGCGGGTACTTATGAATAAACTTACGTTAAGAATCTCTTTTTTTTTCTTTCCACAAATACCTTTATTTCTGAATTTCAGAAAAAAATATATGAACTAGAACTGTCTTCTAATTAAAGATTTTAGAGTATTAATTTAGAAACTTACTATTTAGTTCATTTAAACAAGTTAAATTAATTTCTAAATTAATAAAAAAGAAATAATAATAAAAACCAAAACGCAATAGGTTATTTATTAATAATTAATAAAATATTGATAAATGAACCAAATTTGGTTTAGAAGATACATAATAGTAATTAGTATATAAAAAAGGAATTAATTGAAATAATAAATTAAAATTTTTAATTTAACTAAAAAAGATTAAATTTATAGCAGTAATTAAAAATTATAAAAATTAATAACATTTATCTAATTTGCTTAAAACTAAGCAATCGAATAATTAATAAAATAAAATTAACTCATTAAAATCGATACCGATTAAATTGAATTCACTATTTTAATTAAAAAAAAACAATTGAGTATTGTACTCCAGAATCATTCATAAGATGGCGCCAGCATTGTGACTTCCTGGGCACTTCCCCAAGAATGTATAACCGGGTACTTCCCCAGGAGTGATTTCCCAGGTACTTCCTCAGGAGTAGCGTCCCTGGGAAGTTGCTCCGTGGGACGTTACTGGGAGCTCATTCCTGAGGACACCGTAAAAGACTCTTCCCCAGGACGTCCTGATCTTGTCATTTTAGTTTTAGGAGCAATATGGGATGACTTGGAGCTCCTAGGGAGGTATTGAGGAGCTTTTGTGCTATATGGGTTATCCAACTTTCAATAATAAATTGAGGGTACTTTTGGATGAATGAAAAAAGTAATTGTTATTTATTTTCAAATTCAAAAACATTTTTGTCTAAAACTAAATTAGACATCTTTATCTATAGAATTTTTCATTTTTCATTTAAAAAATAAATTCGAATTTATTAGCAATAGACCCAATACTCACGCGTTCTAGGAAATAACGGAATCTCTTCCTCTTTTTTAGACGTTCGGAATGAATTCACGGATCAAGTATGTTTCCTAGGAGTACGGAAATTATTTGTGAAAAAGTAAAGATAATTTAGTGTAGATTGACGAAATTTTCTGACAGTGTATCTGAATGATAAGGGCCTGATGAGGGGCTCTAAATCATAAGGGTTAAAAATCTTAATTTCCTGACGAGATATTTAATAAATACGAATGCATTCCATGGCCATTTGTTTAACATTGGAGAAGGAAATCTCATATTTGAGTGATAAGGGGCCGGAACTATCAGTCAAAGCCGGCGAAATCTAAAAATCAACTACAGCGAAGATAAGAAAAGAAAAACAAAATTCAACTCTGGCAGATCTTTATTGTTTTTCATTCTATTAGTAGGTTGAAAAAATAAGTGAGATTTCTTTGGAATTTTTAACGTTTAATTGAATTTTATAGAATGGGACTTTGTAAAAGCAAAATGTTAATGGTGTTAAAATTAAATATGCTTTTAAAAAAAAAATACTAACCGACTTCAAAAAAAAAAAAATACCAAGCTTAACGACAACTTGGCACTAACGCATATGAATGCATAGTTTTAATATGGTTATGACTTGAAAATGTTGCAACAATGAAAGATGAGTTGCGACAAATCATTATTTTTTTTATCAAATCCATATTTTGTTATTTAAAAAAAATTCTAATCACCAGAATTTAATGAAATTAAAAGATCTAGTATCGGTGTAAGAGTTATAGCCTGAAATTTTATTTGTTTATTGTATACACACATCTGACTTCTGTGCTCGATATGAAAGCCTGCGATTACCTGAAAAATGAACGCTTCTAATTGGATGACTGCTTCAAAAAGAGTTGGAATTTTCATGTTTTTATTTTCAAAAAGTTCTAATCGCAAGTATTTGAAAAAATTGAAATGGGACCATGTGGGCATCTTACACTTTCAAACAAAAAAAGAATTATTAAAATCGGTTCATATTTACGGAAGTTATGAGTGAACAACAAATACATACAGGTCGAAATCATAACCTCCTCCTTGAAGTCGGTTAATAAAATGATTGCAACCGTCCGATACAAATCGTCAGATTTGTTACATCAAAATATTTGGAAAACTCAATTGAATTCATTTTAAATGTCAGTTGTTCTGATGTATGTTACAAAAACATTTAAAAACATATATAAACTAGTCAGATGTGACAATCTCAAAACCTTCTTCTATCTTATATACATTAATACTTCCTGAAAAATGCAGCACAGCAGCGCCACCGGTTAGGTGTTTAAACTTAAATCCATAGTCAGCAACAACTTGTTTCAACTTATTACTGAATTTGAAGTTGGATAAAAATCCGTGCATTAGTTTTTGAGATAGAGCTATTGCAAAATCTTTTTTTTAAAAACTGCAAAACAACGCCACATGTTGGGTGATGTACACCAAAAATTATTATGATCAATTTTTTATCAGGTACTTACTGAATCTGAAGTTTGATAGAAATTCATTTATTAGTTCTTGAGATGCATTTATTGCGAAATCATAAAAAATGCAGCATACCAGTGCCGGTTTAGACCTAAAACTAAAAAACACAAATCTATACGAGAGACTAACTAAATCTGACGTTTTAGAAGATTTCGTGATTTAGATCTTGAGATAGAGCAATTGCGATAATAATACACCATGGCAGCGCCACTTGTTGAGCGATTTCCACTAAAACGTAATCAGCATCATGTTATATCAAGTGTTAACTAAATCTAAAGTTTTATGGAAATCCATCCACTAGTTCTTGAGATATGGCTATTAGGGAAATTGTGAATAATGCAGCATAGCAGTGCCACCTGTTGAGCGATATACATTAAAAACTAATCAGATCTAGTTTATACAAGGTCTAACAAAAACAAGTTTTAAGGGTTCTTTGATCCCTAAAACGAGTCAAACCGTCAAAAACCGGATTTCGAAAATTTTCATGAATCTAATATTTTCTTCTTGTTACAATAGATAAAGTAAAAATGTCAAACATTAATTTGGTTGACACCAGAGACAAAACATCGCCAAAGAAGTTGCTGAATGAGAATATAATTTTATTTACACGGGTTTGTTTTGTATGAAAGATTTTCTTTTGTAATTACATGAAATTGAATTACTTGAATTCTCATTAACACTTATTTAAACTCTTAACATTATCCTCTATTCTTCTAGTAAAAAATAAATCTGAAACAAATCAAGATTAATATTCATCTCCCTAAATCCTCCTCCAAAATATTTTTCTGGTTATGGTCTTGGGGTGAACGCCTTGTCCACTTATTCCAACTATAGAAGATTGTTCAGAAGGTACCATGCCCCTCCCCCCCCCCCTAAAAAAGTGACTTCCATCTTAAAAGTCACTGGATAAGGCTGTTTGCCTGAAAATGTCCTGCCAAATGTATGCATTAAGTTGTGGTATCGAAGAAAAACAAAATCGGTTTAATATACCGTTGCTTATTGCATTAAAAATCTCATTAAAAACAAAATAGTTTTTAGCTCACAGGCTGGCCTGAGAGCTTATGTGCCCGCTCGTTCTGTATGTATGTACGTGCGTGCGTGCGTACGTTCGTACTTAACGCGATAACTCATGATAAAAATATCCGATCCACTTGAAATTTTGTATATAGGTATATCCTGACAAGGCGCTTCCCTGATTAGTTTTTGAAGTTCATTCGATGTTTGTAAGAGGGGGAACGGGGGGCTCATGTCCCTCCCCTTAATAGAAATAAGTGGGGTTTTCATGCAGAATTAAGTTTTCGTTCAAAATTTAGATATAGGATCATTCTGATGAGGCGATTCCGTGACTGTTATTAGGTGTTCATTGAATAAGTATAAACAGGGGGAACGGGGGTTCTAATGCCCCTCCCCTTAATTAGGATGAGCGAAGCGAATCCTCTACTAGTCCACTCAAATTACAATTTGTCGTACGCTTTACAAAAAAACTATTCAATATTTTAACTTCAAATTAAACACAAAAATAAATTATGATCTGTAGATTTGGAGAATATAATTTTTTTTACAGTAAAACGTTAAAAAAATTATTTTTTTAATTAATTTATTTTACATGCATTTCCAATACGGACGCATTTTAGCAAATAAATAAAAAATGAAACGCGTATATTTTCAGAAAAAAAAGTTTAAATCATGGAGTAAATAATTATAGATAGAGTCATGATTAATTTATGAAATAAAACATGTTTTCATTATCCCGCAAAATCGTTTGCACAGATGACACTTAAACATTTTAAAAAAATTGTATTATGGACTATTGTATTATTATTTTTTTTTTTTTTTGTAAACTGGCAACAAAATAATTGTAAACAAATAAAATTAATTCTTAAATTTGTTATATAAATGAAAAATTAAAAGATCTGCGTGAAGTTGTTGGTTCAAGCTCTTTATCAATATTTTTGCGAAGGTCGTATTGTGGCTAAATAATATCGACTCATTAATCAGAAGGATTTTATAGAAAAATAAGACTTTAATAAGTTCGCAAACACAACAATAATTATTCGTGAAAACAGGGGCGTGCCAGCAGTATTCGGCGGCGCCTGTGTGCAGAACTGTACTTGGCGCCCAACCCCCCCCCCCCCAATCCAATCTCCTGTAAAAATAAAACTATTCTCCCCCTTTTTCATTATCATGATAATTCCAGAGTACTAGATAGGTAAAAGATAGGTAAAAGGTATTTATTTCGCTCAGAAATTAATGATGTGAAAAAAAAACACTTATATTCAATACATAATAGTTTCCACCAGAAATGATCATTAGTAGAAGTGCTGAACAAAATTATCGCTTTGGCCGCTTAAAGTAAGCTTTACTCTTTAAGGGTGTTCTTAAATCAAAAAGGGCAACTTTGTGACACATGCATTAATTTATTTTTGTTCGGAAATGCATGAAAATAGCAGGGGTTGTTATTCAGAAACTGTCTAATTGCACTCATTCTTTTGATTTTTAAAAAAACACAATAGATTTTTCATAACTTCAAAGTTGACACTTTTGAGCCTATTTCCCGACGAAAGCAGAAAAACCGGTCAAAAAGGAGAAGAAAAATGGGTGTTCACGTCATCGAAATAGCTTAGAACTCGATAAGTGATTTAATTATCATAAAATGGAAAAATAAGTTCAATTCGAAATCGCTTTCATAGTCAAACATTAAAATTTTATAACTTTCTGTTAAAAAATGAATTTGTAAATGTGTCAAAACGTTTTTTGCTTATTGAGCAGATCAGTTAAGAACACCCTTAAGCGCGAAAACCAGTGTTAAACCTACGGCACGGAGTGCCAACAACTTCACAAACGACTGATGCTCCATTTTTAGCAATTAAAATTTGTTACATAGCTGACGCCAGTATCTCCAATCAAAAATCTGTACACTGAACAGAACAGAGAACACTAACATACAAAAGGCTAAATAAATGTAACGAACGTTATCAACTTTTTGGCAATTTCTGGACCTCCGTTACCCCTTACGATATCATACGTTATCATTCCTCAATAACATTGCCTTTTCTTTGTTGGTAAACACAAGTATTATTTCAAACATACTTTACACCTGTTTTCTTAAACGCAGATTATATACAGGATGGTCATAAAAAAACTTTGCCGATATATGGAGCTCTAGCAGCCAGTCCGCTCAACCGATCGAGGTGAAATTTCAGATATAGCTATTCAAAGATATGAGCTCGAGATTCTGTGAACGACAACAAAATGGCGCTCACGGTTACGGTTATAGTTACAGAAACTCGAAAATTTCCAATGGCAACACCCATTTTTTTTTATCGCAAAATGCTCAGCGCATGCGAAAACCCTAAAGAGCGTTGGAACCGTACGTGTATCGCAAGAAACGGACATGTTATGCACGCACAAAAAACCGTTCTGGGAATCCTCCCCCCCCCCCCTTAGAAAAAACTCGATTGGGGCGCAAGGAGGAAATTTGCATATGACGCAGAGTCAGTACACTAATCTCTGATTGCAATACAGATCGGAGAAACTAAAACTTTTATTTTGATTACACATTTTCCACATGGGTGCCATCACCAAGAAAAGAATAGGATGATGAAAAATTCGAGTGTAAAACGAGTGAAATCTTAAACAACTTGTTAGCTTCATATGTGTAAATAGGATGAGCAAGTGTTGAAACACTTATTACTTACCCATCATACGTAGTATAGGGTAAGTCTTACAATCGTTTTGAAAATAGAAAAAAATATTTTGACGGATTTACACGTTTTAGATAGTGGAGATTCCGAAAAACATATTTTTAGAAAATTTTTTTTGCCGTCCGTCCGTCTGTCTGTCTGTCTGTCTGTCTGTCTGTAAACGCTCTATCTCCCGAACAAATTGAGATAGAGACTTCAAATTTTGTATGTAGTTAGTATGTAAGAATGGAACGAACCCTATTTAATATCAGCAACCTCGATTATCCGGAACTATTTTTTTCGGACTCTCGAAAAATTCGTTCTGATGAAAGGTATATAAAAATTTTCGAATTTTTTTGTTCTAAGGAATGGACGTAAAAGGTAATAAAATAACACACATTTTGCATATAGAACGAAGTCGATCGGATTATGAGTTGCCGAGATATTTGTAATCTTGTTTTTCACATTCTTCGATTTTTCATGACCCTGTATTTCATTCAAATTTCAATTCAGAAGTATATTTTAATTGGAAATGAGATGCTTAATCCGACGCAGTTAATTGTTAGTTAATAGAATTATTATTTTTGGAGTTATAAGGATGTTTCTGTTGCGCAGTTCGGTACTACTTGAGTAGTTTGGCGTTTTTTATAATTTGTCGAAATTGGTACATCAGCAGTTCTTTAATATAGTATTGCTATGTATATTAACAATATTTAAATTTTGTTTATGAATTGCAATGCATTGTATAAATAGTTTCACATGTTTTATTTTCATATACATATCCATGATGGGTAAGTATTACGGTGGCCCCCAACGACTAGTTTTAGTTACAATTTAGTATTTTTGCAAAAGCTGTGAAAGGTCCTCAAAACTTAATTAGATTTTTAAACAGAATTTCATTTGAATTTTTGGAATAGAAATCAATTTAGTGATTTTGGAATCTTTTTCAGGCTCAAAATATTTGAGGGGAAGCTGAGCCGCCCATAGAACCCCCTTAGCTAAGGCCCTGTGCATAGCCCCCAAGTTCTGGTTTTACATTGTTTTTCTATTCAGGATTCTCCAAAGCGTCCCCCGCGGACGCCGCGAATGCGCCGTTAGGTTTTCTTGGCACCCATTCGAATGTATCTTCTTATACTAGCTATTTTTAAGATTAAAAATCTATTTTAAGGGATGCATTTTTAAAAGTAAAAAATATTTAAATAGTTTTCTTGTAATACTTATCGATGACCTTAAATAAGTTTTAATTATTTAATGTTATTAAGTTGTTATTCAGTGATTAAGGTTTCTATAGCTTCTTCATCTACAAAACTTTTAGAGATAGACTGTCCTCTGAAAATCTAATTTTAAATTTATTCTGAATTAAATTATTGTTGTAAATTATTTTAAAATAGTTTCTGAATCATACGGGACCTATAACTATCGGCGTGAGATGTACGCACATCATATAAGACGTTTCTAACATATAAGTCTACTTCTATTCCAAGGGCGGATCTGGAGAGTCCTCAAGGGAGGGGGGGGGGCGATTTTAAAAATTGGAAGACTCGAATTTTATGCATAAGTCGGGGCTAATATTTTCACTGCGGGTCGGGTTTGGGTCCGGTTAACTTCTATATTTTCTGCGGGTCGAGTTTGGGTCCAGTTGACTTCTATTTTTCGCTGCGGGTCGGGTTTTGGTTCAGTTGACTTCTATTTTTCAAGCGGGTCGGGTTTGGGTCCGGTTAACTTCTATTTTTCAAACGGGTCGGGTTTGGGTCCAGTTGATTTCTATTTTTAACTGCTGATCGTGATGACTAATCAGGGACGTGCGAACAGAAAACTGCGCATGGGCAACGTTTCAGTTTACCCCCTCTCCCCCCCCCCCCCGAAAAAAAAACGACTTCTCTTGTGACAGGCCAAAAATGACGTTGGTAGTATAAATTTGATGTCCTTTAAATTTCCGGACCCGAGGCGACCGCCCCCTTCCTTTTGCACTGCGCTGTAACTAATACTTTTTCTGTGGATTGCATTTATGTCCATTTGACTTCTACTTTTTGCAGTGGGTCAGGTTAACTTCTACTTTTTTCCTAATTGTTGGGTTTGAAACCGGTTGACTACTATATTTTGCTGCTGGTCAGATTGACTTCTGTTTTTTTTTTTTTTTTTTTTTTTTTTTTTTTTTGCTGATTGGGTTTACTTATACTTTTTTACTATGGGTTGTGTTTGGGTACGGTTGACTTTTTTTTTTTGCTGCGGGGTTAACTTCTACTTATAATATAAATCATAGTAGTAAAGCTCTACAATACGAACTAAAGTATTTTTTTAAAAATGTATTTCTTAAAATTTCGTTACACAAATGTACAACATAAATCTATTTTTTATGAATAACAAATAAGTAAGATACCAGCACTCGGAATGAAGAATTGCACGCAGTGTCCCCCCCCCCCCCCCCCGAAGCTATCAAATATCCCCCCTGAAAATTTTGTGTTTTCAATGGTAAAAAGTGTAATTTCTCCCCGGGATTCTATTGTATCCAACCCCTCCCCCCCCCCCTTCCAGAATCACAGAAGTCCCTCTCGGAGAAAAGTTTCTGAATTCAACAGAGATTGCACGAATAGCGGTTGGGCCAATAATGCAGGCTGGGTCAGACACGGAACAAACGTTTAGCTTTTACTCCGTACAGAGTCCCGACCTGGAAATTTTGATCAGTACAGACAAAACATGAGTTCGGGCTCTTTTTCCAGAATTAGGTCCTACTCGAGCTCGACGATTTTAAATCCGAGCCCGCCCGAACCCAAAACATTTTGCTTCATCAGAGTCCGAGCCCAATAACGAAAATATATAATAGAAGAAAAAAATGCATTTTTTTTATGTTCTAAAAAAAATATGATTTTTAAACTACATTTTACATAGAAATGTTACTCTTAAACGAAAATTTAAATTTAATACTATCAAAAGAAAAGTTTGGTATAAAATAAAAAAGTACTTTATACATAAAAAAAATTCTCATTATTTTGTCTCCTTTAAAAAGAAAATGTTATGGACATGCTAATGAAGTGTGTTTTATGAACAAATGCATGAAACTTGTAGAAATTACTGTCGAATCGAACAACATTAATCAATTTTCTATAAAAAGTGTACATTTATAAGTATAACCATTTCATTCCTCATAATAATCTTTTGGGATAGGCGTAACCTATCATAACAGACAATAATATTAATTAAAAATTTTAAATTCCGGTGCTTTTACAGGAATAGAGGAAACACTGCTCAATTGCTTTCTATCGGAATAATATGGAAATTAAATTTACTTACGAACAAAAGTGACTTCGTAAATTCTGGAGTACAACTTCAGCATCAGCAGAATTCACAAAAAAAGCAACAATCACTAAAATTATTTCCATATGAAAAGCGATTACTACGACCTGTGTACGCTGTGTACAATAGAAATCTAATATATGCGCCAACCGCGAACGAAAACTGGAAAAAAATCCTCTTCGTATTAAACGTCTAAATAATCATAATAATAATAAACAACCCTATTGCAAAATAACCTCTGCTACAAACAAAAATCAAAACTAAAGACAAATTCATTATTCCCGCCTTTTCGTTGGTACCAGAACGCCGACGGAAATAGCTAAAATAGGTTTGTAGAAATGACTAATAGAAAAAAAGCACAGTTTCTGCTTCCCTTTCATTCTAATCAAAATGTTCAATATTGTGATTTGAAAAGGAATAAGTAATGTTTAGGGGGGAAAAAGTTCTTTTAATATTTTCCATTCATTGATGAATAAAATTTATAGATTTCAGAAAAAATGAGTCCGAGACCAAACACTGTCTCATCTCTAATACAGATATTTAGGAAGAATGACTCCAGGCCGGACTCGACATGGAAGAAAAACAAGTCAAGCTCGACCTAAAGCGGCAAAAAAAAAAAAAAAAAAAAAAAAAAAAAAAAAGGATCAGGACACGGCCCGGCTCTAAAAGTTAGAAGACCTGACCCAGCCCGACAATCGGGTGGGCGGTCACCCCTTCGCCATCCCCCCCAACCTTAGATCCACCATTGCCTGATTCATAAGTAGCTGCGGACCGACCCGGGCCGCGCCGCGCCGACCTTGAGATTCAGCCTAAGTCCTATTCCATGAAGATCTCTCATGTTGATTTGAAAACCTTTATGGTCACAAGGGGGGGGGGGGGGAGGACGATCGCCCCCTGCATCGCCTCCAGAAAAAAATAAGACCCGATCCGTCCCGGTTTTAAAAGTGTAAAGACTTGACCCAGTCCCGATATAATTAAGTTGGCACAACCCGACGCGGGTCGCGCCATCTCGAATTACCACTTTTCCGTGCGTGCATCTAATGCCATTTTGCAGACCCTTTATTGGGCTCAAGGGGGAGGGTTCGATCGCCCCATCGACTACCCCCCCCTTAGATCCGCCATTGTTCTATTCATGGACTGATATTGTAGGAGGAACTTTTACCAGTATTTCCGAATAGTATTTTCTTTTTATTTATGATAAATTCTGAAGTAAAGTGACAATTGTTTCTTATAAATAATAATAAAAAAAACAAGTGAAGTTTAGCTCCTACGGTAATAAAACTGATGTATATAATGCTTTTACACCGCAGTGAGATAATAATGTTGCATATTTTCAGCTATGTGGCGCCTTTTATTATTTAAAACTATATGAGGTGCGCCTCTGTTTATAAAGGTTGGGCAGGTCTTGTCTAAATGAGTTATTAGAGGACTCATAAGTAAAATAAAATAAAATTTTAAAGAAAGAAATGAATATTTATAAATAATTTCTATAAGGTAAATCTACAAAAGATAATTCAGATGCCAAGAAAATATAATACATTTTAGTATAAATAAATTAAAGATTTTTTTTTTAATATTTGCTTTTCAACTGAAATCTTTTGGCGCCTTTACTGCTTCGGCGCCTGTGTGCGCCGCACACTTTGCACACTGGGTCGGAACGCCCCTGCGTGAAAACGTCACTGCGAGAATGAGAGAGCGCTTCGTTAAAAAGTAATTCCATTAATTGAGTTGCCATTCGCAGAAAGTAAAAAGTTCTCCCACGCGGGAGAGAATTACAGCAATTCTCATACGCTAACATGTATAAAAACGAAGAAATTAAAATAAAATGTTTTACAGTTAAAAATTCATAGTATCAACGAAAGCAGATTTCAAATGTTTTTTCCAGAAAATAGGATTTTGAAGAAGTAACTTTCTTCAAGCTTTCTTCAAATATATTATTCTAAAATAGCTATCAAAGATTATCGGATGTTGATTACAAAGATTGGGAACGTGCATATTTCAAACAATTAATAAACACCAGTGGCTACTTGAAATTGTAAAAACATCTTTAAAAGAGCTTTTAGTTGATAATTTAAAAAAAAAAATGTAAAAGTTTGCTTCGAAAATATCTTATTATGCCAGTTTTACATCATAAATAAAAAATTAAAATGCGCCAAAACATAAAATAACGTTTTTGTTTAATAAAAATGCAAAAATAATAATAAAAAAAATATTGTTACTTTCAAATATCTGTTTTATAAAATAATGCTTCGCGAATCCAAACAAAGCATTTCTTTTGCTAGTTTATATAAATGGGTTTTTCAAGCGCAATTGTCAGATTTCGTTCAAATCCCTGAATAGTTTTTTAAGTTTAATGGTTAAGTATAAAAGAGGGGGATAACTCCTTTTAAATTATACAAATGCTAAATGGGTTTTTATTAAGAATTATTCGATTTGCTGTGAATTTTGTATATAGATTTTTTATATGATAAAGCATGTCCTTGATAGTTTAGGAGGTTCAATAATTAAGTATAAAAAAGGGGAAAGGGGAGAGTTGTTTCCCTATCTTAATTTCTTTTTCGAACTGAATTAACCTTTAAAAATATAAAACTGCAATGTACAATTAGTATTCGTAGCCTGTGAGCTCAATGCCATCAGTTTAACTGGGCAATATTCTTTTTATTAATATATTATTATTTGACCATTGAATGAAAAAAAAACTAAGAAATACAACTGGCCCTAACTTATTTAGGCGCATAACTAAAAGTTTTAGAATGTATCAGAGGACTATTATGTGTTTGGCACTCACATTTCTAGTTTGGTGTCCAAGACTTGTAAATTCATGTCTCTGCATTGTCTAATTATTGCGTTTTCAATGTAGTAATGGGGTTGAATGTTCCCAGTTTCCAGTCCTTGTTTACTCCATATATTTCTTCTCAAGTCGCTAAACATCTGCCAAATGCTCTTCTAAATTATGCTTTTTAGCCTTTTTGTTATTAAACTAATATTTACTTCGTTGTCTAATGCTTACGTAAAAACTCTCGAACCCCCCCCCCCGTCTCCCCTTTGTCTTCAAAGTAAGCAGATACTGCCCCCCTCCCCTCTATACTACTTATGTAGTACTTATACGACCCAATATCATAAAATCAGGTAATTTAAATTGTATCAATATTAATCCCTTAATGGTCGCATTAAATTAAGGTTTAAAAATTCAAATTCATTATTCCTACCACTTTTTTTGAAAAAAAAATACTCATCTTATTTAATGGCAAGTAAAATGATATCAGAATAAAACCAATTCAAACAATTCTTAATAAAAGCCGTGAAGTTTTCCGCCCGTGAATGTCTCGGGCGCGACGATTACCGTAATTTTCTGCGTATAATCCGCGGATCAAACAATTCTTTTTGGACCCAGAAATTGTATTTAGTGATTGAAGACAAATATTAAATCGATCTAAGAAGTTACATTCCTTTTAAAACAAATTCTGGGTCGAAAAATAATTGTTTGATCCGCGGATTATACGCAGAAAATTACGGTAAGTGGTTAATTTTGTTAATCTTGAGTTCTGCATGAAAATTATTCTTAAACTGAAAAAAAAAAATACTACAACTGGTCTGTAAATTTATGAAAATTACATTTTAATACTGCATTTTTATTTTAAGCTTAGTTCTTTAAATCTGAAGCAACACTAATAATATCTATATTGACTACTAATGCAGTTTCACGATTTTTTTTTTCATTTTTAACCAAAAATAGAATTAACCCAGGGGTGTGCGAAGAGAAAATTGCGCCCGAGCGAGGTTAGATTTTGACTCCCAACTTTTTCTTGTAACAGGCCAAAAATGACTTTGGTAGTATAAGTTTAGCGCCCCTTAAATTTCTGCGCCCGGGCCGACCTCCCCCTTCTCCCATTTCCTTTTTCACGGCGCTGAATCAAACAAAAGCTGCTTTCATTCAGTGCAGTAAATTTTAGCCTTTATAATATAGACATTATTTTTCAAGTGATTATTCTTATATGAATAATGCCTTTTATCTCAAAACCTTTTTGAGGTGTGTTCGTAATCATGTAAATACGCAGCACCTAGAGTCGTCGTTCAGCCCGTCCGTCTGTCCGCATATAACTACGCAAAAACTACTTAACCGAATCGTTTGAAATTTAAAATATATAATTATTACATAATTTTGAGGAGTCATTTCAAATCTTATGAAAATCGGATGTATAGTTCAATGATAGGGACCATCAAAATTATTTCCTTACATTGCGGTCAATGGGAAAAAAATACTTTAGGTGCATTTTAATGGTGTTACACACTTTCGAACATAATACAGCTCATATGCATCTATTAAATACAACTCTTGGCAAAAAGTTTCCGATCACTGTTATCAAGTTTATGAGTTTTGTATTTCGAAGAGTATACTTTGCGATTCAAGAGCATAGGAACGTTTTGCAATATGCCAAATAAAAGAAAGCGTGTTAAAATATAAATAAAAAGTGAATTCAATATTGCAATAATGTAATTTATAATTATAATGCAGACAAAAATGGTTCCTCGTGAGCAAAAAAATACCCGATCAAGATGGAAGTTGGAAAATAGCAATCGATGACTGAGGAAAAAAGCTTGAAATTTGCATATTGAAGATAGATTAGAGTGCCTGCGCATGCGTATTATATATGAATCCTATTTAAAAGAAGAAATCTTCCAGTTGCGAGATCAAAAGCAGCTCTGAAGTGCTGGAAAATGACTCGTGTGAAAAACCTGTCTCGCGATTTAAAAATCCGCATGATTTAATTATTGGAAGAAGTAAATTCACAATGGAAAGTGGTTGATTTATTAAATTGTGCTCAAAGTACTGTATGGAATATTTGGAAAAATATCAGTTGACTAACAGTGTGGAAAATTTACCTCGAAGTGGACGACCACGAACGTCAATACTTAGGAAGGAAAAGAAAACGTGTGGAAATAGCGAAAAGAAAGTGGCGAGCAACCTCAAAACAACTTGATTCCGAATGGTCTAAGTATAACGTAAAGGCATGTGACAGCAGTACGTAATCATCTATATGTAGTAAGATTTAAATCTTGTAAAATTAAAACAAAATCTTAGATAAAGAAACATAGAAAAGAGTGCCTGCAAGGTGTAAAAAGCATGTGCACTAGCCATATGATACATGAAATAAAGTTATTTTTAGCAATGAATTTCGCATATCTATCTGTAAAAGTGATGACTGTGGAACATTTGTTTGGAGGAGAGTTGGTGAAAAGTTCAATGATAAGTGTATCAATACGAAGACTAAATTTTCACCTGCCTTTGCAGTTTGGAGTTGTATTACATCACAAGGCGTCGGCAAGTTGTGTATTGTGTTACATACAGTAAACTTTGAAGTTTACATTGAAAATTTAGAGGATTTTTTGATTCCCAGCATCGATCAATAGTTCGGAAATCAAAATGACTTCTTATTTCAAGATGACAATTAGCTCCCCAACGCACCAAATCAATGAAGAAATTTCTACAAAATGTAGGTAATATACCAATTCAAACCATGACGTGACCGCCCAATAGTCTGGATCTTAATCCCATCGAAAAACTGTGAAATATATTAAAAAGAAAAATCCATTTTTAACGAATTACCGATGCCATAGAACTACGTAAATGTATAAGGAAATGTTAGTGTGAAGTTGCTTCCAATGAGTGCAAAAATCTCATTGAGTCCATTCCACTAAGAATTGCGGCTGTTATACGAGAAAAGAGTGGATTTACGAAATATATAATTACAGTGATCGGTTATTTTTTTCCAAATCAAAGCATGATCGGATAATTTTTTCTTTGGTGCCTAAATTTCAATCACAATTTTTCTGTTTATAAATTGATGAACGGTGATTTTCTTTATTGCATATTGTTGTTCATTATATGTAACACAAATGTATTATCGCTAATAGTCGTTTCATTTTTATGCAGTGAGAATAATTAATCTTTTCTTACAAAAGATGGTAGTGTTGATGTAATGATCGGAAACTTTGTGCCAAGGGTTGTATGCACCAAAATACATATTCTGTACAATCTGTGGTGCAAAGAATATTATTTATATACAGGGCCACACAAAAGTATTCCATATACATAATGGTATAGAGGAAAACATTGTTTGGAGTGCTTTTTAATTACATTAAACTATTTCACATTTTATGAAATTGATATACAGTGGACTCTCTCTATTCCGAACACTCATGGGACCGACCAAAAATGTTCAGATTATGGGGGTATTCAGTATAGAGGGACAATCGGAAATGCATTATTATACTATGCATTGAATTTACAGTTGGTATAAAATATTTAGCTTGGTTAGTTATACCATTGTGCAATGCCAAACTCAATTTAGTCAGTTTTGTACAGTATCATCTCATTTTATTATTATTATTATTATTATTATTATTATTATTATTATTATTTACAAAACATATATTATACACCTCTTGAAAACATAATCAGTATATTACCTAAACGAATAATTTTAGTCTGTTTTTGCATTGTATGTGCTCATGCAATGTACATGTTATCTGGCTGTTTGAGAAGTGGAAAAGCTTTGAGGTGATGCTCGTTCAATAGGTCTTGAATGAGTCTCTTTGTCATATTGCTTGAATGTAATCATCCTTCGTCTTATTTCATCAGTCTCTTCTGGTTCTGCTTCTCCTTCACTTTCCTCTTCCTCTTCAACAATGTTGTTCTTGCAAACCATGAGGATTTCAAAGGCTTCGAGGTAAGCTCCAAATTCTGTTTCAGAATGAAGGCTTCTGAAGAACTGATCCCAAGTCACTAAAAGCTGTTGCTTCTTGGTCCTTTATTCTTGTTTGTCCATTCTCACATAGGAATCCATTTTTATAGAAGCATCTTTGGATGGTGTAGGAGGTTGTTCCATTTTATGGCGTTGATATCCAATAGATAGCATCCATGACGTTGATCTTCTTCTGCCGAATTTGCCGTTTCCATCACCAGGGTCAGTTTCTTCAGAAAATGGATTTGGTAGTAAGTTTTAATGGTCTTGATTACTCTTTGATCCAGTGGTTGGATTATAGGAGTACAGTTTGGTAACAGAAATTTCAAGGTTATCTTTCTAAGCTGCATGTTTGTAAGTGATCTGATATTAGCAACAACAACATTTTTTTTCTTCTTTTTCATCTTCATTATCAAACCACTGTGAGAAAATTGTGAATATCATCTACACTTTCCGATTTGGTTTATAGTGTGTAGGCAATGATGCGATCGTCACATTTTTTAAACGTTTTCCGATTACAAGTGATTTGAGCTTCTCATCCATAAAACTGGTACAGAGCATAATGGCAAATCTTTCTTTTGACATTTTCCCAACTATGCAATTTTCGCTTCTTTTTACTTGAGTTTTGTTTGGAAGAGCTGTGAAAAACAGGTTGGCCTTGTCAGCATTGAAAATGTTTGATGTATCGAAATCCTTCGTTATGTTCAGAAGTTTTATTTTCTATTCTTCCACAGTGTCGATATTTACATCTGCATCTTTACCATTGATTAATTTGAATTCGATGTTTTGTTAAATTTTGAAAGGAGTCAACAATCCTTCCGATGCCTTTAATTTTGCAATTTCCTGCTTTTCTGAAAAATCCAAAGTAGGAGTCCAGTGACAAGATGATTCTTTGTTCTCATTTGACAAAAAGTCTTTATGTTCTTGTTTTCCGTTTTCTATTCTTATACTTATTTGAGTTCGTTAAACCTTTTTATTCGTCTGCAACAAGTTTCGCTGAATTTCCATGATGCGGGAATTTCCTGAATTCCGATTCCAAACACATGTTCAGTTTACAGAGAGGCGACGTAAAAATGGGGATCAAAAGCAGCGTTCATAATAGCGGGGTGCTCAGATTAGAGGGTGTTCAGAATACAGAGAGTTTATCTTATGTTAAGTCTATGGAGTTTCACCGGGACCATCGAAATTCGTTCATAATACTGGAGTGTTCAGATTAGAGAGTGTTCAGATAGAGAGAGTCCACTGTACATGGAAGAGGTTTACTAAAAGTTAATTCCTGTATAATAGAAAGTATTTAATATTTACAGGGACACACAAAAGATTTAGGATACTAAATTGTATCCGAAGTACTGTATATTTGAAAAAACTTTGTTATAGTACGAACGCACCTATTTAGTGTTTACAGGGACGCATACAAAATATTTCGGATACTGTATTACATCTCAATTATTGTACATTTTAAAAACTTTGTTATAGTACAAACACACCTCCTTTGCTACGTCTAATAAGCAATTTCCGATTTTTTTTTCTTAATGGAGCTCATCAGTGTGACGTCACAGACAACTCAAACCCGCATTTCCATGGTAACTGGATTAATACAAACCGAGAGAGTTTTGAGTTTGTTTGAGATGCACTCTATACCATCAAAAAGGCTTTCAATATGAAATCAGATACTGTTCAAAGTCTTAATTCATTGAACTGGACGAAGTTTTAAAAGCGATCCGCAAGTGTTTGGGCCGAATTTTAACTTGTTTAAATCAGTTTCAGGGTTGAACTTTTAGCTTCACGATAAAACAACACATTTCATCTCTATCTTTTCTGAACTCTGTGGTTTGTTTTGACCCAATGTCAGGAGTTGTGACGTCACCACTGATGAACTCTATGTTATTTTTTTCGTTCTAGACCCAACTGATATCCAGTAAAGGCTATCCTGTTGAAGACTACACTGCCCAGACTGAAGACGGCTACCTGTTGTCTGTTCAAAGAATTCCGCACGGTAGAAAATCCCCCGATCATGGTGAAAACGAGGACCAGAAAAAACCTGTTGTGTTTTTACAACACGGACTTCTGTCGAGTGCCAATGATTGGGTTCTCAACTTTCCAGCTCAAAGTTTAGGTAATTTTGTCTCATTTTCTGATTTTTAATTTCTTCTATCTTTACAAGAAGAAAGTATTGGATTCGTGAACGTCTTCAAATTCCGGTTTTTGACGGATTGACACATTTTAGGATTCAGAAATTAAAAAAAAACATGTTTTTACAAAATGGTTGTCTGTTTGTGAGTCTGTGACTTAAATTTTGTCAGCGCTCTATCTCAAGAACAAATGCTCTGAATTTGATAAAAAATTATAGTCAGGTAGCCCCTGATATATATGGATGCTGATTAGTTTTTGGTGTAAATCGCTCACAAGGTGGCGTTGCTGTGTGCATTTTTTATGATTTACGCAACCGATATTGCTCAAAACGTAATGCACGGATTTCTATCAAACTTCAGATTCAGATAGTCGTTGACATGCATAGATGCTGTTTACATTTTCGTGTAAATCGCTTACAATGTGGCGCGGCTATACTGAATTTTCCACGATTTTCGTAATAACTCTATAAGAACTAATGCACAGAATTTAGTAAAAAATTATATTCAGTTAGTACCTGAAATAGCTTTATGCTTATTAGTTTTTGGTATAAATCGCTCAATAAGTGGCACTGCTATGTTGCATTTTCACGATTTCCGCAATACCTGTATCTCAAGCATTAATGTACGGTGTTTTTATCAAACTCCAGATTCAGTAATCCGTGATATGAACTAGATCTTTTTACATTTTGGTGTCAATCGCCAAACAGGTAGCGCTGCTATGCTGAATTTTTACCGATTCCTGCAATGGCTCTATCTCAAGAACTTATTCACGAATTTTCATCAAACATCAGATTCAGGTATAGTTTGATAAATATTATTGTTATTTATGTTGTGGTATAAATAGCCCAACAGGTGACGCTTTTGTGTTCTATTTTTCCCGATATCCGCAGTTGTCCTATTTCATGAACTTATGTACGGAATTTCATGCTTTTAAAATCCTCACGATGAGCATGTTATAGAGTGTCATTTAATTTTGACACTATGGTAGCGAATTTTCAAGCATTAAATGTATGAGGCAGAAGAAACTTTTAGGATTGCCACATCCGATTAGATTTCTCTATTTGTTATGAATTCAATTAAATGCATTGTAGCAAAACAGGGCACTAGTCACGTTTCCCCACCAGACTTTTTAAAAAAGCTCAGCTCAAGTGTTTTTTTAATCAAAAACAATGTTGTTAATGTTAAACCTACACTGTAAAAAAAAATTCAAGAGGTTACTAAAAATTCTTTAGTAAATTTGTATTCCACAGAATTTTTTAGTAACCATTACAAACTTTTTTTTTGCAAGTGAAACAAGCATTTCTTTTGTAAACTGAACAAAAGAATTTTTTGTATAACTAAAAAATTTTTAGTATGAGCCACCAAGCAAATTTTAGTAATAGCTCCAAAATTATTTTTAATAACCATTACGTGCGCCCGAAGGGCAGGAGGTTCCTTCGAGCTGCATCCAGACTTCCGATGCGGAAAATTTTCGGTAAAACTGCAATAGATGGCAGCACCAAACATTTCTAACTGATCCGACAGGATTTTCATAATCATTTATTAACGAGTACTTACAGTACATACATTCGGGGCACATTTGCTCTGTCCAGTATCGAACCCGGGACCTTTCAGACTGGAGTCCGTTACTATAACCACTATGCTATCAAGGCCACGCCAAGTGAGTTATAGTAATAGCTATTAAAAATATAAAACTATTAACTCTTATTCATTGCTAACTTTTTTCTAGTAATTCTTACAGATTTTCTAGTAACCGACTAAGATTACTAAAGATTTTTTAGTAATTACGAGGATCACTAAAGTTTTTTTAGTAGATCGACCTTTTTTTTTTACAGTGTATTGCGATGCAAAGTTGGAGGTATTTTTATATGACAGCAAGTTCATCAAAAACGTAACATTTTGTTCCAGTATTTAGTAGAAAAAATCTAAAAATGAAAAAGCAACAGAAAACAGTTTTTTGCCAAAAAGTCAACCTAGTATAGATTCTATTTATAATAATTAGTAAGGTTCGATTCTAACAGGTTTTTAAGAACAAACTTGCAGAATTTTTTAGTTTTATTTCATCCGGTATGTATATACACTGTAAAAAAAAATTCAAGAGGTTACTAAAAATTTCTTAGTAAATTTGTATTCCACAGAATTTTTTAGTAACTATTACAAACTTTTTTTTTTGCTACTGAAACAAGCATTTCTTTTGTAAACTGAACAAAAGAATTTTTTGTGTAACTAACTTAAAAATTTTTAGTATGAGCCACAAAGCAAATTTTAGTAATAGCTCCAAAATTACTTTTAATAACCATTACGTGCAACCGTAGCGGAGGAGCTTACTTGGAGCTGCATCCAGACTTCTGAAGCGGAAGATTTTCGGCAAAACCGCAATAGATGGCAGCACTAAACATTCTTAACTGCTCCGACAGGATTTTCATATTCCCTTTATTAACGAGACACTACAGACATTCGGGGTGTATTTGGCGGTGGCAAGTTTCGAACCCGGGACCTTTTAGCTTGGAGTCCGTTACTATAACCACTATGCTATGAAGGCCACACCAACTGAGTTTTAGTAAGAGCTATTAAAAATATAAAACTATTAACTCCATTCGTTGCTAACTTTTTTCTAGTAATTCTTACAGATTTTCTAGTAACCGACTAAGATTACTAAAAATTTTTTAGTAATTACAAAGATCACTAAAGTTTTTTTAGTAGATCGACCTTTTTTTTTTACAGTGTATTATAATATGGTTGGCTGAACTCGTGGTTTTCCATGAAAAGAGTATAAATCTCTCTCTACTCAAAAAAAAAAAAAAAAAAAAAAAAAAAAAAAAAGTCAGATGTGGCAATACCAAAATTTTCTTCTATCATATGTATGTTAATATTTCCTAAAAAATGCACTGTTAAGGGAGTTTACACGGAAATTTAGTCAGTAAAAACTTATGTCAATTTTTAACTAAACCTAAAGTTTGATGAAAATCAATGCATGAGTTTTTGAGATAGAGCTGTTGCAAAATCTTTTTTAAAAAACTGCACAGCAACGCCACATGTTGTGTGATGTACACCAAATACTAATCAGGGTCAATTTTTTTTATCAGACACTAACTGCATCTTGAACTGGATGAAAATCCATGCATTAGTTCTTGAGATACATGTATTGCAAAATCGTGAAGAATGCAGCATACCAGAGCTGATTTAGACCAAAAACTAAACAACACTAATCTATAACAGTCAAAACCTGAATCTGAAGTTTTAGAAAATTTCCTTCTTGAAATACCGTAAAATGGAGTGAATCGGCACACTTTTCAACTTTAACGTCAAAAAAAAGCAACAACTGATTTTTTAATTCTTTAATTTTTTTACTAGAAACTTCGATCTTGTTTTGTTCTTTATTCTTTAAGCAAAAACGTAACATTTGTTACTGTTTATATATATATGTTTTTTGTTATTTTAATGGTGTTCCGATTCACCCCGCAGGTAGGGGTGAATCGGAACAAATGTTATAATTTTTATTTATTTTGATTAAAATTTTAATAGCGTTAATAAAAATAGGTAATAATGATAAGGGAGGAATAGGAACACGTAGTTACTATCAAACCAAGCCTTTATTTTATATACAAGTAAATATATACCTTTTAAAAAATTAGAAAACAACTTTGAACTCAAGAAAAATTAAAATCTATTCTAAGAAATTGTATTCAAATGCAGAAGTTCGAATTCAATACAAATTCAGTCCTGTTCTGTGTTATCCTTTAACAGTAGTCATCGGGTAAGTGAATCTATTGAGTAGCCCCATTCGCTGCGAGTATTAACACAATCTACTAGTACACCTTCATCCCCAGCGCTTAGTACTGTTTGCATCCCGCTCTTTTTTAATTGGTTTTTCATTTTGAGATGTTTGTGTAATGGTGTGGATGTCAGAGAATAATTCTCTGCAATTTTCTTAGTAATGTGCCATTTTTTAATTCTTTTATTGTGTGTTCCATATCTGTTGGATTGGGCGTTGACTTTTTTGTTTAACTAAGTAATTTCTTGGCACCTTTAAACTCTTCAAGTAATTAGAATAAACAAATAATGTTACATACATATTCATACAAATGTTTTCGGATATTACATGAAACTATTACTGTATAGAAAAATAAACATGAGAGAAAACGTGTTCCGATTCACCCCGTAAATATTAAAACTCTGATGTCACAAGCCATTTTTCACTTTTTCATTATGTAGTTTAGAAATAAGTAGAATTTAATACAGCATATCATTTACAGGTCTATCATTACTTGAAAATTCCCACTCTTAGGTTTAGAATACGATAAATACTGCAGTTACACACAAAGTTTTGAAGACTTTGAAAAAATAAGGTTTTTGAGGATCAATTTGCAGCATTTTTATATACCCCAGTCTTGCTGCCAACATGGCAAAACTGAATTTTCCAACTCTTTATGATATTACCTTCTTATAAAAAAATTGGCAACTAAAAATATGATCATATATGTTTGTAATGAATTTATTTGTGCGACTGGGAAGTTTCGTTCCAATTCATCCCATTTTACTGTAGAGCTATTGCGATAATCACTAATAATGCACCATGGCAGCGCTCTCTATTGAGAGATTTGCACCAAAACGCAATCAGCACCATGCTATATCATATATACCTTAAATATAAAGTTATATGAAAATCCATACACTAGTTCTTGAGGCTGTTGTAGAAATTGTGAATAATGCAGCATAGCAGCGCCACCTGTTGAGCAATATTCACCAAAAACAAATCAGATCAAGTTTATATCAAGGTCTGACAGAATCAAAGTTTTTGAGAAATTCCGTGCATTAGTTCTTGAAATAGAGCTGTTGCGATAATCACAAATAATGCATCTTGGCAGCGCAACCTGTTGAGCGATTTATACGAAAACGTAATCAGCACCATTCTATATCAACTGCTAATTAAATCTTAAGTTTTATGAAAATCCATGCTCTAGTTCTTGAGGTATGGCTGTTGTAGAAATTATGACTAATGCTGCATAGCAGAACCACCTATTGAACAATATCCACCAAAAACAAATCAGATCTAGTTTATATAAAGATCTAACAGAATCAAAAGTTTTGTAGAATTCTGTGCATTAATTTTTGAGATAGAGTGGCCACAAAATTTTTGTTACATACAGCTAGACAATTTGTAAAAAAATTGTTTTTCGGATTATCTGACTCCTGAAACGTATAATTCCGTCAAAAAGCTGATTACGAAAATTATGAGTTCTTGTTAAGTAAAAAAAAGTAACTAACGCTGTCACCGCTGATGACAATGGAATTTTTGTGACCGGAGGTCTTTCTTCGTTAACATTAAGAGAGCTGTTACATACAAAAATATGATAATTGGTGATGTTATAGAGAAATGTTTGATAAATACGCTGGTGCTTGCAGTTTTTAAAAGGAATAATTGTTTCAAGAGATATTTAATGTTAAAGTTGGTCAAAATCACTCCATTAAAAGTACACAGAATTTTAACATTTTTAGATCATTTTATACATTAAAAGTTCCAGGTATGCAGACTGCATTAATTTTTTTTATTCATTTTTTGAGGATTTATTTCCATTTTTAAAATTTTCAGCATTTCGAGAGACATTTTTGCATATTTTAGAAAATAAAATTCTTAAAATTGTTGCCAATTTTTAAAGCATCGCAAAGGATAAAAATTCCTTCGAGTTAAAAATTTACAGACACGTGATTATTATAAATAGAAGAAACTTTCAAATTAAAATTAATTGAATATTACGTATTAAAAAGAAGAAAATATTGAAAATTACCGCATAAAAACTCTATTTACGCATGAATTTTAAAAGAGAAAGAAAATTGTAAAAAAATAAATTCATTCATGTATGTTAAAAGTCGTAAATAGATAACAAATTACATCAGATTTAAAAAAACAAAATAAGGTAGTGCAAATAATAATATTTCCTATCTCACTTTTAAAATATTTTCGCATGACTATTACAAAAAGAAAATAAAGTTTGGTGAAAATTAAGTCATATTTAAAATGCTACATTTAAGAATTATTTAAACCCATTACTTTATAGCATTGATAAAAAATACCAGGAAGCTAAGACCCAATCGACTAAGTTAATTTAATATTAGCTGATTCTAAAATTTTTTTAAATAATCTTATGTATCCATACTCGAAAACAGCCATTAGCAGTAACTCATTCGACCTTAAACCCCCTCCATTTAACTGAAAAGAATGGATACCCGTTTATACAGCGAATTCCACTTTTTTTCATTATTATTATTATTATTATCATAATTCAGCCTTCCGTAATTTTTTTTCTTTTTTTTTAGAGCCGAGAAAATTAACTGATTTTTAGTGGCGGCACGGGGTAGATGATCATAACTCGTAGGGAATAGACCCCCCTAATGATATAAATAAATGCATTGAAAACTCAGGAGGATGATAATTGAATTATACCAACTACAGTGATAAGCATAGTTGCTATTATACAATAAATTACCATTAATTTTTTTATATATAATGTTTTAATTCTTAGTTTTCACAAAACTTAGTGATTGATACATTATCATTTAACTTAATTTATTAATTTTATAAATGTAAATTGCATAAGAATATTTCTCTCTTCAAAATTTTCCAGTAGAGTAGACTGTCTCAAATCCGCAACCCTAAAATCTGCACAGGATTTTTGGATGAAAACAATGAAACATTCAGTTCAGATATAGGTACATTTTTAATTTTTATATTAATTCTATACATATATCAATCTGTAACTTTCGTTAATATGACTGAATTCATGTTTTTTCCATGAAGGAGGAATAAATTTATTTCTAAAAAATTCAAGATATTGCTTATATCACTGGTAATCACAATCTTTTTGCCAAATGCATTTATGCGTTAGTCAAGCTTTTTTTATTATTAAGTTTGGCTAAACCTGAAATAAAACTTCCTTATTTTATGAATTTGATGGGAATTAGTAGCGCACCTTTAAGGCAAGTTTCATTGAATAATTCAGGTAAATGGCATCTCATCTTTATAATGAAAATTTAACTATACATTGTTGATTATTTACTTGACCTTAGCTTTTAATATTTCACTCATTTTAAAAAATGATTTTAATTTTTATTAGTTTAGTTTATTACTTTTTTAATATTTTACTATGTTATAAGCATTCATTATAATTTCGATTGCATTATTAATTTCAATCAAATTACTGTTTAAAAAATTTAATCAAAGCAATGCCCAGAAATCCGCAAAATTCTAAAATCCGCACAAGCTCTGGTTCCAAACTATGCGGATTTGGGGGAGTCTACTCTAATGACTTTGCATTATTTTAAAAAACCCTATTAAATGAAACACATGAAAATTGTTATTAAATTTTGACCCATAGAAATATTTTTAAAATTACCATAAATCATTTTCATATTTCTTCAGTTATTTATGTCGAATGTCAATAAATCTGCTATTATATTTATTAAGATTTTCTTTAAATCTCCCTTTTTCTCTGTTTTTAATATCTAAATAAAAGATCATACATCAGAACGATTCAAAAATTTATAATTTGTCAGACTTTCTTTAAATACAAATAATTGATAATCATTTTGATAAAAAACTTGGAAAACTATTATATATTTTATGTTTTAGAAAATAAAAAATAATTAAACCTTGTTCTGTATTTTTAAAAGGAACAAAAATGTACATTAATTCATTAACATCAATTTTATTATTTGTAACAGGTTTCATTTTAGCCGACGCTGGGTTTGATGTCTGGCTCGGTAACATTAGAGGAAACACGTACTCCAAGCGTCATATAAAATTAAATCCCAAAATGACAGAGTTCTGGAATTTCAGGTTTGTTGTCATATAATTATTTTTGTCATTTCTCTTTTTTAGCCATGTATGCCTTTTAACTTAATTTTTTTTATCTCTTTTACTTTGTCAGTAAAGTTATGGATGGTTTTTATAAAGCCAAATGTAAGTTTTCTTCTTTTTTTTTCTGTTCAAGTTAAAATTATTTTTTAATCCACTTGCCACCCTTGGCGACCAGCTTGGTCTCTTCTATGTAATGCAAAGCCTTTTATACGTTACTTTTATTCATAATTTAATTTACTTGGTCAATCCTTCGCCAAATTGGTAGATTTTGGTAGAGAAATAAAACAAAATGGTATATCAATGTTAGCTGGACACAGGAGATCAAATATTGTTGGCGTAGAATTTTTCAAATTTCATTACTTTCATTTAAAATATAATCCTTTTGCTGATTTTATTTAAAATACACAACTTTTATTTAAAACTGACACACACACACACACACACACACATATATATATATATATATATATATATATATATATATATAAGAAAGAATGAATGAAAATGAATGAAAACTAAATGAATACGATCATAATTGATGACATTTAATTTCAGCATTAAAGTATTGTTTTAAGTTTCCGATTACCGCGCAAAAAAATTAAAAATTCTAACTAGCAACTTAAAAAATGCTATTGGCGAAGATTACACTCGATTAACATAAAAGGACCAAGAATTTTTTGTGACAACTTTTATTTAGTTTTTTCCGAAAAAAATTTTGATAGAAATAGTTGACTTACATAAAAAAACTTAATTGTTTATGACAGTCACATGACTTCAACAATTATAGATGATATGATGGCGATTTATCATCTGCACCAAATGCCAAAATGTCTTCCTGGTATATAAAAAGCGAAGCGGTCAACCCGGAACTGTTGATGACAATCACATGACTCAGGCATTTATTATAGAGAGGAAATTATGTCAATAGAACAGTATTTGTCGACTTATCACCTGCGCCTGGTTGACATTAATGTACCAAAACTGTTGCCTTGCATATAAAAAGCAGTCAACCCGGAACCGTTGATGACAGTCACATAACTTAAAGTTTTATTACTTGGATTAGATTTTTGCAAAACCAATATTAATATTCTTCTATTAGTGCATAATCAAATATAAAAAAATTCAATGATATTTGAGTTTGTATTGCATGTATTATCAGACACACGCTGTCCGAACCACAGGATATTATATATATATATATATATATATTACGAGGGGAGTCTTAAAATACGTTTTCCCTGTTGACTGTGGTCAGAGTTGTGTATGAAAATCAAAAATAGAATGAGACATTAAAGATAAGACATAACTTAATTTTTCCACATAATTACCAAATACATTGACACATTTGTCATACCATTTGATAAGCTTCAAAAAGCCCTCCAGGAAATACATAGGGCTGCGGTTCCCAAACTTTCTCGGTATGCGACCCACCTTTCAGAGAAGAAAATTTTCGCGACCCACCTTTCAATAAAAAAAATTTCGCGACCCACCCAAGATAAAGTTGTATATCAGTATAGCTATTTTTTATGATCTCTATACTCCCGGCTATCCTATCCTATGAAAAACGCAAATTTTCGTACATTATCAACAAAAACAAGATTTGTTAATCTCTCTGTGTGTAAGTGAATGTAATTAAAATTAAAACAATGCACAAACTACAAAGAAAGCTAAAAATACGTTTAATTCTTATGAAAACATGACTTCATAATCAATGAGATTTCTGGTACTGGTGTTTTCCAATGTGTGGAACATACATTAACTCGCAGTTTGTCTTAGTAGTTGTCTTTTAAAAGCAGCAAAGTAGAAAAAAAAGGGTGTTCTCATAAGCACGAAGTGTGGAATTTCATCAAGAGCATCAAATCTGATTTAAATATTTCTAGATATTCTGTTCGTATCTATATTAATCTAAAAGGAAATGAAGGATTTTTCCTTGAAATATTATTTCCTTTTGAAATTGTTATTATCGTTTTAAACAGATAAAATAAAAGCTATATTTTGGTAACAAACTTCGATTGTTTCGCGACCCACCAAACAACTGCCGCGGCCCACCAGTGGATCGCGACCCATAGATTGGGAACCGCTGACTTAGGGCTTTACACACTGAAGACGTGTTTAACAACTTGCAAAATCCTCATGTTTTCCTGAAGGGCTTTTTGCAGCTTATCAAGCAGTATGACCAATGTTCTCGTTGATATTTGACCAATAATAGTCATTTGGCTAATTAAATATAAAAAAACATTCGTCAAATCAAAAAAGTATTTAGCAAAATAAATTCACCGAATAGCTCAAAAAAAAAAAAAAAAAAAAAAAAAAAAAAACCTTCTAATCTTTTAATGTACTCCTTCTTTTTTCAATATGTTCTAAAATAAGCTAAGTTTTTATAACTGCGACAACGAGTGTAATTAATCTAATTTCAACTATCTGCTACAAATACATTAGACATATATATATATATTAAAAAAATGTATAAAAAAGGAAAAAGAAAAGCAAGGAAAAGCAGAAATTGAACTCTAGCAATTCGGTGAATCTAATCGCTTGTTTACTCGCCAAATGAAGAATTTAATTTGGCACAATTTGGCGCAATGGCGAGCGACAGAGAGAAGTTTGGGTATGAGAAGTATCTCAACGTACTTGGTACTAATACTGACAAATTCAGTTGTGTCGTACTTTCATGGCTTATTATACTGTTTGACTTTCATACACACCTCTGTCCACAGACGCCAGGAAAACTTATTTTCAGACCACGCCTCGTAAATCGCTCTTTTTAACATTATTTGCTGTGGGCAGCCTTTTTCATAATATTAAGTAATGTAAACTGTATGGCAATAAGTGCATTTCATTTCATGATTCTGATAAACATTTGCAGTTTTGACGAAATGGCCAAATATGACTTACCGGCTATGATTGATCTTGCTCTGAACGTAACTGGACAACAGCAACTGATTTATATTGGACATTCACAAGGCACTACTTCCATGTTCGCCTTACTAGCCGAAAGTCCAGAATATAATAAAAAGGTAAAGAAATTTCATTTTTTACCTATTAATCATGTCGAAAATTGCATGTCAAACATAGCAAATGAGGTGCGTTCGTACTATAACTTTTATACTTATCTAATAAACTCCCAAAACTAATCATGGAGATTCCCTCATCAGAATGATCCTATGCCTAAAATCTGAATGAAATCTGATAATCCTGCATGAAAAACAGATATATCTAAATTAAGGAGGGAGAGTTACCTCTCGTTCCCCTTTTATACTTATCCAATAATGTTCCAAAACTAATCATGGAGATTCCCTCATAAGAATGATCCTATGCCTAAAATTTGAATGAAATCTGATAATTCTGCATGAAAAACAGTTATATCTAAATTAAGGAAGATTAGCCTTCGTTCCAGTCCTCCATATACTTATCCATTGAATATACCAAACTAATTATGGAAACGCCTACATCAGAATGATTCTATTTATGAATTTTGAATGAAATCTGAAAATTCTTCATGAAAAACCTATTTATACAAATGAAAGTGAAGCGTTAGTCTCCGTTTCTCTCCTTATACTTATCGAATGAACTTCCAAAACTAAACAGGAAATTCGCCCTATTAGAATAAATCTATATCCAAAATTTAAAGTAAATCGGATATTTTTATAGTGAGTTATCACGTTACATACATACTATATACGTACATACATATATACAGAAAAAGCAAGCACATAAGCTAACAGACTTTGATGGCCTGTGAGCTAAAAACAAGAAACTAACAAATCAGCCATAAGCCATTGCAAAGCCTTGCTGGGAGATAAACCAAATTCTTTGACTTTAATTCAGCTAAATTTATTTCTAAACTCATTTTTAATATGTGAGCGTAATTTGTTTTTTTAAATTGTCATTTTTTAGATTGTAATTGTCATTGATCAAAGTATTTTGAGCTTCCGAAAATTAAGTTTTTATACCCCTTCTTTTTCTTAACCAACAGCCAATTCCTAAACAGACAGTATTAAAGGTACAATCGCAAAAATGTTTTGAATACCCTTATTCATATGAAAAGCTATTTATATCAAATAGGTATTTTTTATAAATTATAAAATTAAAATACACATTTTATTAAAACCAAATCTTACGAGTTACGATATTTTGAATTATGTTCATTTTCAAAATTTTCTTGTGCTAAAAACCCAAAAGTGCATTTCTAATGTTAAGGAATTCCGAAAATTCTTAAAATTCAAAATATTCAAAATTCTCTGCAGTTTTATTCCCATGAAAAAGTTACATTTTTAATCAATTAATTTTTGCTAGATTTTAAAGATAAATATATTCTGAATATAATTTGCAGGGCCCAAAAATCATATAAAAAATTGAATCCCATAACTCGTTAAAAAATATTTTTTTACATAAATAAATGCATTTTCATATGATAACATTTAAAAATGTTTGAAAGAGATTTAAACCTTTAAAACTAACAGCTTATAATTGAGCTATTATTCAAATTGGATAGATAAGATTTGATTTCTGGTTATGTAATTTGTACATTTTTAGCTCACAGGCTATCATAGCCTGAGAGCTTATGTGCCCGTCCGTTCTGCATGTTCGTGCTTAACGCGATAACTCATGATAAAAATATCGGATCCACTTGAAATTTTGTATTTGGGTATATCCTGATAAGGCGCTTCCCTGATTAGTTTTTGGAGTTCATTCGATATGTATAAGAGGGGGAACGGGGGGCTCATGCCCCTCCTCTTAAAGGATATAAATGGGTTTTTCATGCAGAATTAACAGTTTTTGTCCAAAATTTAGATATAGGATCATTCTGATGAGGCGATTCCGTGGCTGTTATTAGGTGTTCATTGAATAAGTATAAACAGGGGGAACGGGGATTCTAATGCCCCTCCCCTTAACTTGCATAAATGGATTTTTCAATTAGAATTGTCAGATTTCGTTCAAATCTCTGAATAGTTTTGGAAGTTTAATGGTTAAGTATAAAAGAGGGGAATAACTTCTCTTAAATTATATAAATGCTAAATGGGTTTTTATTAAGAATTATCCGATTTGCTCTGAATTTTGGATATAGATTTTTTAATATGATAAAGCATGTACTTGATAGTTTAGGAAGTTCAATGATTAAGTATAAAAAAGGAGAAAGGGGAGAGCTGTTTCCCCTTTTTTAATTTTTTTTTCGAACGGAATTAACGAAAATACAAGGCTGTAATGTACAATTAGTATGCGTAACCTGTAAGCTCAATGCCATCAGTTTAACTGGGCAGTATTCTTTTTTTTATTTATATTATGTCGATTCTTAAAGTATATTAATAGCGCATTTCCTGTGTTACATTATTATATTAATTAGCATCTTATTTTATTTTATCAGTATTCTTTATTATTTTTTTTAGGTTAAACTATTTGTTGCATTAGCTCCAGTAGCTACAGTTGGTCACATGACGAGTGCTATTCGTTATCTTGTACCTTTTACTGCCGATATTGAAGTAAGTATAATTTTTTGTACTGTCACCTCAGGGCTATAGCTATGAGGGTGCTAGGAGGGATCCCCCCTCCCTCTAAAACATTTTGAATCTCCCCTGGAAAAAAAAATCCCAAGGTCATTAAACGAATTTCTGTTCCAAAAATCCAAATGGAATTATGTTCAAAAATCTAATTTAATTTTGAGGCCCTTTTACAGTTTTGTAGAATATACTAAATTGTCACTAAAATAAGTGTTTCAACACTTGCTCATCCTATTTACAAATAGGAAGCTAACATAATGTTTAAAATTGCATTCGTTATACACTCGAATTTTTCATCATGCTATACTTTTCCTAGCATAAAATGAAGTTATTACAAGCAGTTTAATAAGAAACATAGTACATAAAGTGTGAATTTGCATTCACTTATCTTTCGGCGTCAGAAAGAGAGAGAGAGAAAATATGAGCGCCCCCCCCCCTATTACTCACTTCTAGCTACGGCCCTGCTTCAGCAATTATGATATATTTTTTAAAAAAATGATGTATTATAAAACGATTTTTTAAAAATATTTTCAGTTTCTCGTTCATTTGCTTGGTGTGGGCGAATTTCTACCGAGCAACACAGTCATGAAATTCTTGAGTGAAATTGTCTGTGATACTCCAGCAAAATTTATTTGTGAAGACATCCTTTTTCTTCTCTGTGGAACAGATTATTCTCAGCTTAATAAGGTATTTTTTACTTAACATTTTTTCTATATAAGCTATTTTTTAAATTGCTAAATTTTATAATGCTTATATTTAAATTTTATAATGCTTAAAATGTGTTTGTTTATTTTGTTTAATTTTAGCACTTTCCAATAAAGCTGAAAAGTGCTTATACATTCAGTTTGTCTGTCCACCTGGCTGTCTGTACATCTGTCCACGCTCTAACTCCCTTAAATAGACTTGGATTTTCATGCAATGGATAAGGCTTATTTAGGGTCAACAAAGCAATTTTTGTTTGAAGTAGGTACGATGAATAGTGCATTTACAGGGACACTTAAAAGAATTCGGTTACATTATGGTATAGGGTGTAAAATTATTTGGTGAGTATTTTAATGCCATTAAGCTGTTTCATGCGTATTGAAGTTGATTTACATCACTAAATTTCATTATGATCCCATTAAAACAGAGATTTATAGCATTTTTTTTCTTGTAATTTTACAGAACACACAAATGAAATCGTTTACAGTACTGTCTTTGTGTTATAATTCCTGTACGTTTCAAAATTCGGTATACGCTTTTAAATTAAATTAGTTTTTTGCACATTACTCTTTACATATAAATTCTGTACTTCCTTTACATGGCTGAATAAAAGTATTCGCATACAGTTCTCCTTAGTATAGGAAATGACTGGAGAGGAATTTTCAACTGATATATACGTATCGCTTAAATGAACTAAATTTTAGAATGCATTTTTTAAATTTTTGTTTACAAATTTCTATATCCTATACAGCGCTGAAAAGAAATCCAGATAATTGGAAACAGATGAAATTCGGTTTTGAAATGCATTATACATTTCCATAGGGTGAAATAAGACGTAATATTTTAATATTTTAAAAGATGTAGTTTTATTACATTATTCTGAAATGTGTTGGAAAGTGCTTCATAGTCTATGTTTGACGCATGGTTTTTTCTTTCTTGTTTAGACTCGATTAGGTGTTTACGTTGCTCACACTCCAGCCGGTGCCTCAACGCAAAGTATTATTCATTATGCTCAGGTAATTTAAAAGATGTTTAAATACTATTATTACTTGTTCTCATTGCCCCATGTTAATTTTTTATGGGTTTATTTTATTTTTTTAGATGGTTAAATCTGGAAAATTTCAGAAGTATGACTTTGGAGAGTCTGGCAATATGAAACATTATAATCAGGTCTGTAGTTTTTTTTCAGTTACAAATTTAATAAATTTTTTGCTAGAAAATTTCTTTTGCAATTTTTTTTATATTTCATAATAATAATAATAATAATAATAATTTATAATAATGTAAGCTGTTAGTTAAAAAAAGTCTACATGAAAATCTTTTAATTTTAAATCCAATTCTCAGATATGAATAAGAGTTCTGTTTAATGTCTATGCAGTGATATAACTATAGTGTGCCTGAGGTGACAAAATGCCATTAAATTTCTCAAAAATACCCTTAATGTTTGAGGAGGTAGGAGAAATAAACCTGTAATATTTATGCAAATTATTAGGTGATGAGTTAACATATTTGTTTTCTTTATTTAACCAATAAATATGCAAATAACGGAAATTCTAATCTACCTCTTCAAGTACTGCCATATCAATCATTAAGGAGTCAGTCAGACTAAATCCATTTTTAGGTGTGTTCGTAATTATGCAAATACATAACATCAATATTAGTCTTTCCGTCTGTCCGGATATAACAAAGCAAAAATTACTCAACCGAATCATTTGAAATTTAAAATAGGGTAATATCCCCAGTAATTGGCACACTGTAAAACATTTGTGTAACGTTACTCCATAAAACTGGTGGCAGCCTTGCTGCCTCCAATTTGGTGGAGTATTTTAACCGATATAATCGGTGTAACATTGCAATGTTACACCAGTAATGCATGTTTTTATTACACCATTATGTAAGTGAAAAATTACTCGATGAAGTGAAAATCGTAGCTGCCACCAATTTTATGGAGTAACGTTACCACAAATGTTTTACAGTGCACTTTAAGAATTTGTCTTTAAACTTACTTCAATTTTCATTAAAAAGAAATAAGATATTTACTTGGAAATATTTTTAAATCAAAGAATGCATATCTGTGCATCTATTTTGCCCACTAAAAGCAAAAAAATTTGAAAAAGTATTTTTATAAAAATATATTCATAAAAAGTTGCTGAAATCACCAGTAATTGGCACCTAGAGCACCAATGTATGACACCTTGTGATCACAAGTTTGGCACAAGTTTATATTTTAAAAAAACTTTACATTTTGCATTGGGTTTAATCGCTTTAAATGAATTTACTGTAGATGAAGATCCCATATTTCAGGTTTTTGAGAGTAAGAAACCAGCATATTAGTCTGAAATGTGAACGCTTTAAAACAATACAATATACTTATATTTATACCCAGTAATTGTCATATGAAGCTTTAATGGATTCAAATTACTGATAATATTTCATATTTTCAAATAAAAACAAATGATAAACAAAATTAGTCTATAACTTTAAAAGTACTTCCAAAATAAGTGGTTTAATCTCAAATTCCTTGCGAATTCCTTGTAATTGGAATAGGTGCCAATTACTTGGAACAGGCAAAATTGAAGCACCATTAATTAGCATCTATCATTAATTCAGAAATTCAAATATTTGTGTTGAAAATACTTTTACACAATTAAAGTAACCCTTTTTAACTAAACAAAACTGTTGTCAATAAAATTTTGAAATAGATTATAAATCAGATAATAATGGATTGAAAAGCATGCCTTCCTTAAACCAAAGAAGAAGCATTTGCAACAAAAATGGCTAATTTGATACAAGCCATAATTGTTTCTCTTTCCTAGGCACTGTTGTCATCTAGTAGCATAAATCAAAGTTATAATCTTTAACGTAAATGAGCATATAACTGGTATAATGTCTTGCATTTTTAAAAGACTGGATATAAATCTTATTTTAGGACATGTTTATAGGATGTGTCAATCACTGGTGCATGCCAATTACTGGGGATGTTACCCTATATAATTGTTGCATAATTTTCTCGAGTCATTTCAAATTTTATGTAAATCAGATGCATAGTTGAATGGCAGGGACTATCAAAAGTATTCCATTACATGATGGCCAATGGGAAAACATAATCACAAGTGCATTTTAATAACGTTAGACTTTTTAGAACACAATAAAGTTGATATGCATTTATGAAGTGCCGGGTTCTTTTCAGTCTGTGAATATTTATTATTCATTGACAGGGCCACACAAAAGTATTCCATTACATTATGATAAAAAGGGAAACATTGTTTGGGGCGCGTTTTAGTTTTATTAAATTGTTTCACATTTTATGTAATCGATATACGTCGCCGAAGTTTACTACAAGTTACTTCCTGTATAATACGAAGCAAATAATATTTACAGGGACGCAGAAAAGATTTCGGTTGTTATTCTATATACGAAGTACTGTATACTATTGCATTAAGATCTGAGTATTTTTTTTAATTTCGTTATAGTACGAACGCGCCTCATTTGCTACGATTTACGTTCAATTTCCGACTTGTTACATCTAGCATTTCAACAATAAATACATTGTTACAGTTCATGCTATATTTGTTTTATTTTTTTCCTTATAGAGTACTCCACCAGAATATCATGTGGAAAATATAAGAACACCTGTTGCTCTTTTGTGGTCCAAAAATGACAAGTTAGCCGACCCTACAGATGTTGAAACTCTCCGTGGGAAACTGAAGTCATTAGTGGACAATTACTGTGTTCCATTGGATCAATTTAATCATCTCGATTTTGTCTGGGGAGTCCATGCAAATAAGCTTCTATATGAACAAGTCCTAGCTTTGATGAAACAATATACCCTTCATATGTAATTCATGAAACAGAAATTAATTTTAAATCATGCGAAGAACTTAATTTTTATTACCATAATTTTATTCATTTATTGAATTTTTTACTTTTCATTTTTTGCATAGCTTTCACTATAGTTCAATACCTAACGATACTTTTCACATTTATGGGTCATTCTTCAGAAAGTGTATCTTTTCAACAAAAATATTTTTGAATTTCAACATTTTGCATTTTTCTTTCTTTTTTTTCCCCTTGCTTTATCAAACTTTTACTTACTACAAATAACCATGAACAATGGTCCTACATAATTTTATTTATTTTAGTCATAAATAAATATATATCTATAACCTTATTCATAGAATTGTGCTTTAAATATCAAAGAGGTGAGGAACTTTCTATAAAAATAGCCTTAATGGATTCTTTTTCCAGGAAAAGAAGTTTTTTTTTTTTTTTTTGGTATTACAATTTGCACATGTTAAGCATATTAAAAAAGTTAAATTTTTATTTTTACAATATTTTACCTGTAAAATATTGTAACTGAACTTGAAGTTCATGAACGTGAGAGTTCTCAATAATCGCACTTGATTTTTTAAAGACAAAATGTGTTTCCTTGTTTCTCAATTAAAATCTCTGAACTTTATTGTAGCTTAAGTTAACAAAATGGATAACTTGAATCATGGTGAATAAAATGTGATGCCAGTTCTGCCATCTATCATTAAAATATGGCATTTAATGTTTGGATAACGAAGTTAGAGTTTACTGTGTGACACATATATTTTCCTACTAAAACAAATATATTACAACATAAAAACAAATATTAAAAAAAAACTAAATTACAATGTAAAAATTTTAATATGCTTAAATATTTAGTATTTGAGAAGGAATAATAAATAATTAAATATATTTTAAATATATTTATATATATTATAAATATTATATTATTATAATATTAATATTATTAATAATAATATTAATTAATTATTAATATTAATATTAATGTTAGTATTAATAGTGATATTATTAATATTATTATAAATATATTTATATATATTTGCTGAAGGAATAATAAATAATTAAATATATTTTTTTTTTCAAATTAAACAACTTATTGGACAGCATTAACTGACACACCAGGTGTGTGACATGCGTAAGAAGTCACATACTGTACACCAAAAAACTAGTTAATTAAAAATTATTGTGAAAAAAATTGGGTACTGATTTAAATAGACATAATTTTCTTGCAATTAAAAATATAATTAAAAGAATTATTTTTTAAATTCTTACTGTAAAATGCATGTTACAGAAATGTTACACTTTTTGAAGAATGACCCATTTATGAAAAACATTTTCATGTAACTTGTCCTAGTCTTCCTTAGTTGAAACTCTTAAAACCAGTGCTGTTTTATTTTCATTGTTCTTTTTTTATTTTTTAAATTTGTTGATTTTGGTACATGACACGATTTAATTTTCTGTAATTTTACATATTGACTTTTCCTGGGCTTTGTTTTCTTTTATAGTGAACTTATTTCAGTTTATGATGATTTTATCATCCAAAATTTTAAATTTTGATTTCTTGTGAAAATTATTAAATTTTAATGTTTTGTAAAATAAGTTTAACAAGAAAAAAAATAAAAATTTCGACAAAAAGTTAATGATACAAATTTTATAATTACAATAGCTATTAAAGTAATTTTTTTGTTTTTATAATCAATAATGATATTTTATGAAACTGGAAATATAGTATGAAGTAAGATTGGAAGGTGGGAGGGTAAATTGAAAGTATAAAAGAAGTTATGATTTCGCTCCAGAGTTTAGTAGTTTCATTTTTTATATTTTAACGAGCTTATGTATGCACAGATAAAGCCGTCTTAATTGTAATAAAAATCCAATAAAAAAGAAAAGAATCATTTTGCAATTATTTGTTAGTTTTAGCATTAAAAATTAGTCATTTATTCCAAAATATGCATACAGTTTTTTTTTCATATCTAAAATATCAACCTAAAATGTACCATGTTTTTTGTTTAAAATAAAAATGTCTTTTATTAAATGTTCAAAGATTTGGATGACAAGATCATTTAGAGATAACTGAGTCACATTATATGCTAAACTCAAATACGTTTGTTTATTACAAAAAAGCCCTGTATAGTAAATGAAAAGACTCATTTTATTATTATCATTTATTATTATCATTTTATTATTATCATTTATTTTCTTCATTCATTACAAGTTAATAGCTAATTTGATAATCAACTTATTTCTGTATCTATTTAATCATTGTAAGAATTGTAACTTTTTTAAATGTGAACCAAAGATTTTGCTAATTTTGTAAATCTTGATTTTGCGAAACTGTGGTGCTATCAGTAAATTGATATTTTCTGTAAATAAAGTTTATTTTAATGTCCAGCTGGTCTTTGTATCATAATTACAGTAATTCATATTAAATCAAAAATAATTACTGCTTTAAATTCTTCTGAAATCTAAGAAATATTGTTAAAAAAAGAAAAAAAAAAACATTGTTTGATAGCAGTACACTTTTATTTATACTTGTATGTACCATAACACTATACGGTCAAAGATGACCGGCCAGTTGCAACTTTAGATGTTTTGTTAAATATCTAGAAAAATACATGAGGAATTATCCTGAAATTCCTGCACTGTAAAAAAAAATTCAAGAGGTTACTAAAAATTTCTTAGTAAATTTGTATTCCACAGAATTTTTTAGTAACCATTACAAACTTTTTTTTGCAAGTGAAACAAGCATTTCTTTTGTAAACTGAACAAAAGAATCTTTTGTATAACTAACTTAAAAATTTTTAGTATGAGCCACCAGGCAAATTTTAGTAATAGCTCCAAAATTATTTTTAATAACCAAAAATTAAAAAATTATTTTCGGCAAAAACCGTAATAGATGGCAGCACCAAACATTCCTACCCGCTCCGACAGGATTTTCATACTTCCTTTATTAACGAGACACTACATACATTCGGGGCGTATTTGGCGGTGGCAAGTTTCAAACCCGGGACCTTTTAGCCTGGAGTCCGTTACTATAACCACTATGCTATCAAGGCCACACCAACTGAGTTTTAGTAAGAGCTATTAAAAATATAAAACTATTAACTCTATTCGTTGCTAACTTTTTTCTAGTAATTCTTACAGATTTTCTAGTAACCGATTAAGATTACTAAAAATTTTTTAGTAATTAAAAGGATCACTAAAGTTTTTTTAGTAGATCGACCCTTTTTTTTACAGTGTGGTGTGTCAACAGAATAGTACAGTAATATTTTGATAATTTTGATAACTCTGTCAAAACTAATGTAGAAAAAGTTGTGAGGGAGTGACCTTTGTCATAAAGGCACTTTAGTATTTCTGAGATCGTGACGTCAATAATTTAACATGTGTAAGCGCAAAAGCGACGTCTATCCTCTCTTTTACTTTAACTTTCTAGAGTGTGTGCTCTTTCGGATTCTGCTGTTAGGCTCGCGGTTAGTAGTATTATGTAAATTTGAAGTATCTCAGTTTGCAGCATATAAAAGCTTGGAGTTAGAGTGTGTGAAGAGTGTCTCTGGCAGTAGCCAGCAGAGCATTAGCCAGCTAGCAGTGGTGTTCGAGCGATATTAGTCAGCGAAGTGGGTTTCCCGCTGGTATCTAGCAGATTGCAAGTAGCACCGAGCCTCCAGTGAGTTGTGAAGGAGTTTCGGTATTGAATTTGAGAAGTTGGCCGTGGTAAGAAATTTAATAGTAATTGCATTTGATTATCTCAAATGAATAAAGGATATCTACAGCCACGGGCTGTCTAATTAATTTTATTTAGCAGTTTAGCTGAAAGATAGTGAGAAGTAATCAGAGTTGCCCCGATTGAGCTAGTTTCCGGAGCTGTGAGTATGCGTTTAGTATTTTCGTAGTATTCTCAATTGTGGAAATTTAGAATTGCTCCACTTCCTTTGAACCCTTATAGTTTTAATAAACTGTGTTTTTTTTATCATAATTTCTGAGTATGTCTGCATTTAACTCCCAGCACGAGCACCCAACCGTTACAAAGTGTTCAAACTGTAAATTATGATTAGGTGTAATATTGTAATAAAATGTCTTCATTTTAATGAGGACAGCATGTATACACAAGCTATCGGGTTTCCATTGCGGAAATAACTTCTTGGAAGCGCTCCTAACCTCCATCACACTCAGCTCTCATACTTTCGGTGAAAAAAAAAAGTAAAATGAAATATTAAAATGTGAATTTTTAATGACATTAAACATCCAAATTTTTGTTAACTTTCTAATATGTCGATCACTATTTTACTTACCCATCATACGTAGTATAGCGTAAGTCTTGCAATCGTTTTGAAAATCGAAAAAAACTTTTTGGCGGATTTACACGTTTTAGATAGTGGAGATTCCGAAAAACATATTTTTAGAAAATTTTTTTTGCCGTCCGTCTGTCTGTCTGTCTGTAAACGCTCTATCTCCCGAACAAATTGAGATAGAGACTTGAAATTTTGCATGTAATTAGTATGTAAGAATGGGACGAAGCCTATTTAATATCAGCAACCTCGATTATCCGGAACTATTTTTTTCGGACTCTCGAAAAATTCGTTCTGATGAAAGGTGTATAAAAATTTTCGAATTTTTTTGTTCTAAGGAATGGACTTAAAATGCAATAAAATAACACACATTTTGTATATAAAACAAAGCCGATCGGATTATTAGTTGCCGAGATATTTGTAATCCTGTTTTCCGCATTCTTCGATTTTTCATGACCCTGTATTTCATTCAAATTTCAATTCAGAGGTATATTTTAATTGGAAATAAGAAGCTTAATCCGACGCAGTTAATTGTTAGTTAATAAAATTATTATTTTTCGAGTTATAAGGATGTTTCTTTTACGCAGTTCGGTACTACTTGAGTAGTTGGGCGTTTCATATAATTTGTCGAAATTGGTACATCAGCAGTTCTTTAATAAAGCATTGCTATGTATATTAACAATATTATTAATTTTTGTTTATGAATTGCAATGCATTGTATAAATAGTTTTCACATGTTTTATTTTCATATACATATCCATGATGGGTAAGTATTACGGTGGCCCCCAACGACTAGTTTTCATATTTGGGACTCTGATTATTTCCTAAGATATGTGTCACAATATTTTAAAAATCAATCTGTGTTGCATTTTCGAAATTAACGTATCTTCAAAGTCTTTGTCCTTCATGCCTAATTTGTGGGCCAACAAACTTATTCCCCTTAACTTCTGCTTAACAATGGAAACTGTTCTTCCATATGTTAAAATCCACGCCCTTTTTTATTCATCGCTTTAATGGAATTTTTTATCCATCAACATTTTATGCGTAAAAGTGTCTTTTATTGACTCATTAGACGCAGGGATGGCAAACCAGCGGCATGCGTGCCACAATGTTTTATGATACAATAGTACTTGTGATTCATAATATGGCACCGCGGAGTTTTAATGTTGGAAAGTGAAAACTTATTGAAAAATTTAAATTGAATAAATAATAGGCAAAAATCCAGATATGACTGTTTCTTGTTAACTGAACAAAGTTAATTTTCACAACAAGCTTAGGTTTTCGACTTGTGTAAATCTTTTTCAAATTATTTTACGATTTCGCTGCAAGAAGTTGTTAATCTCCTGAAATCCGAATCGAAGTTATTGACCTCCAGCACCTGACTGTTCTGAAAAGCAAATACTAGCAACTTATTTGAACTGCAAGTGATGAAATTAAATTGAATATCGGAAATTCTTGTCAACAAGTAATTTTCTATAGATACATGATTTCGCTGTCACATATTGTTGTAGCTTTGGATTGGATCAATATATATTTGTAAATAAATGTTTTCCATTATAAACTTCATAAAATCCAAATATCGTTCAAGATTCACTGATGGGTATCTAGAATACCTATTTTTGTTAGCATCTTCAAAAACTAATCCTAATAATACGGATGAGTTATTAAAAAAGCTAATATTTAAAAAGTACTTACTGTTTGTTTAATATATTTTTTTTAGAATTAAATGTTTCAGTTTACTCATTTTTATTTTATATGGAATTCGGCAGAGCCTTTAGAAATGTTTATTAACAATAAAACTGAAGTTTATACTTTTGTTTTATTTATTAAAATTTAGTAATTGAATTAACTAATTTTATTTGTTAAATTTAGTAAAAAAATATACGTGCCATTTTCAATTTTTCCAACATGCTGAAAACTATAAAAAGGCAAAAACATGTTACTTATAGGCAGATTGTTTGATTTTTACGCAAATAGAAAATTTGAAATATCCACACATGGAACTCTTTAGGTGTTGGTTGTACCTAGCATTAAAACTTGGTGTATTTTAAAGCCCTACTTTTTTGACAATTTAAGAATCGAAATTTTTTTTCTCTTAAAGTCATATCTTTTGATTTTGCAGCTGCATAACTTTCTGAAAATGCTATTTTCGAGGCCATTTATCAGACTATTAACATTCTTTTTAAGAAAAGCATTTGAAAATATAAATTAGTTAATAACAAATATAAAATATTGAAAACAATTTAAAAATTTCTTCAAAACATACGAATTTGGTTTTGAAAATTACAACATTGTATTCACAGTTTTGGCAGGGAATAAGTTAGAGTATTTTCAAAAGTTGAATTTTCCGGCAACCCTAGCCGAATGCCATATCCTCAAAACAAAGCAAGCGAAACGCCCTATTTGGCGACTTAATTCACTTTTAGCATGAAATAAACAAATAAAAATGCAATTAAAATATTTAAAGTATGAAAATGTAGGTATAAAATGATTTTAACAAAGAAATTTTATGGAGCATTTCTGTTGACACAATTACAAAATTGGTATTAAAAACTACAACAAAATTAATATCTCCAAAATAAATCGAGATACAGCTTTTAAACAAATTGCATTTAAAAGTACATTTTTTCTCTATATACGATGTTGTAAAAAATGAATATGTGCGATATTTAGAAGCTTAAAAATTTGGAATAGCGTAAATTTCAAAATTTAAATTTCATTTCGTCTAGTTGTTGCAGGCAAGTTTAAATATAATTATTACGTATGTAACATAAATTAATGGATTAAATAAATCAAGTGAAAAACGTTTTAATTTGTTTTTATTTCATCATGTTACATCATATTTAACCTCTATTTTGACAGCAAAGTGAAATATTTTTTTATTTATTAAATTCCTATTCATTTAAATTACTATCCGCCTCTGATGACCGGTTTGGTCTCCCTTAAACTTATGCTAAGTTTTGTAACATTTTACTTTTATACATAACTTTATTTACTTGTGTAGTTTCACTATATCTGTATAATCTGATCGAGAAAAATCTATACGATCTAGGCAGCATTTAAGGGGAAGAATTCAGTACTCTGTTCTGGTTGGCGCGATTGGCGAATAAATCCGAAATAGCTCCGAAAAACCACTTTTCGTTTGTTAGTTTAATGATAAAATATTTTGAAAGATGTATTAAACGAAACCCTCTGTGCGATCTGCGATCACACTTACGCACTTGTTCTATTTGCCACACTTCAATAATCTATATATATGAGAAGTTTACATATACACAATCTACGTTTTTGAAAATGGCAAATATTCTCCAGAAAGAGTTCGATTATATGAGTGAGACAAGTTACCAAGCCTTAATTTGCCGAAAAAAGCAAGATTGCTAAGATGCTTGGCAATTTACTTTTGTGCAGAATCGTCTCAAATATTTAGATTGTATGCTCCAGAAAAATCAAATTTTATATGGAGGCATTCTAATCTGACTCATTTAGTCAATTTTGTGCAATGAAGTAGTACCTGATTTTGAAATTTTAGTTTCCAGAATATGGATTCTTATAAAAAGAGCAATAAGAGCAAAGAACTTATGTAAGTCGCTACTCATGTAAAGGTACTCTACAACAAAATAAATTGTGTTCAAATGCGCGAAATTACGTTTTATTGAAGAAGAGTGTTTCTATAAGATTACAATACTAGTACTGAATAATTTACTGGTCTAAAAATTCCAAGACCAGTACGAAATCTGCTCTATAGTCAGCATCGTAAAATTATCCTTTTAGAACCCGATTTTTTTTTTTTTTTTTCAGTTTTTAGAAAAAATCACTTTTACATTGAAAACATTGCCGCTAGCTATAAAAATAGAGTAATTAGTGGTTAATGAATATTTCATTGTCTGGAAGATAACGAATGTTGTTTGTTTGCGTACTATTTAAGTAATATTCACATGACAATAGACAAAGGAAGAATTTTTGGAGATGTTTGGAAAATATTGTATTACAATAAGATTTAACTTATATTACAACTTTCTAATACTTTTTACGCTTTATTATACAGGATTCTTTCAAGAAAGTAACTTTTATTTTAAATTTATAGACTGAAATATATGTTTAAAATAAAATAATTGCAAACGTGCAAAGAGAATAAAGCAAGTAATAATAATTAGTATTTTTACTAAATGCCTAAACACAAATGAAGTCGCATAATAAATACATAGACATATACTAACATTCCTATATGTAAATAGTAGTAAAAGTATTTATTAAAACGAAATAATTCCCCATTAAAAGACATGTACTATTACCGCACTTCCCTAAAATGAGGGGTGGAAGATTGTAAGGAGCATTCCGCAACTTCAAGATAAAAAGTTAAAGTGTTACTCATGGATTCCGATAGATGACGCTGATAGGTTTCTGAAACAAGATAACGTTGTGTGCTCTCTATCTGTACTTAAGTGCGGGCATCGACCCGCGCTTCACACTATAGTGCATACGGTGCCTATGCTCTGTTAGTTGACGATTGATTCACATTGATTTACGATTTGGTATTGTTGTCTTGGTTTGGTTTTCCGATTTCTGAAAACAAACTCGGTTTCGCATTCGGTTTTACCGTTGTCATTTTCCGGATTGTATTAATTCGTTCAGTTTAGATTTATAATATTCCTGGACTTTTAAGAAATAAGACAATCGCTTTGGTTTTGAATTTAGTTTTTCTTCGTGGATTGGTTTTGTTGTTTTTGGTTTAAACTAAATATATGGAAAAATAATAAGTAAAATTTATTTTCCACTTATCCCTTAATAATTCTACGAGTTTTTAAAAGGTCGATTACATAGTTCGTTGTATTTAAAGCGAGCGAAGCCGCTGGCAATAGCTAATTTATTATTAATTATTAAAGCTGTATCGTTCTCTCTACTTAAATGTTTCTCTTAAAAGCCTTTAATGTTTCATTATTTCCGTGAAGGTATACACAGTATTGAAATTTCAAATAAATATGTTATACCTCGAATACATTCTAAAGTTTGCTTAAGTAAGCAAATTCTGTTTCATATTAAAGAAACCGATATAATTTTATAGCATTTCTAATGCCACTAAATCTTCTGTAACATGAAACAATATTCAAATTAAATTGTTCTGGCATTTTAGAGAATAGATGTAGAATTTTAAAACATATGTTTTGCGTATTCAACATTTTTTCCATACTAAATATGCATATTTTACATTTTCGCTAAGAGATTTGCAACATAAGCCACACTTTTATTTAACGTTAAACTTATATCCCTGGAGGGGGGGGGGGGTTCGTCGAGAAAGAAAAACGTATTCAGTGATTTAAAACAGAAAACTTCTTTTGCATCTTAAATCCAAAAATCTCGTTCTAGAAGCAACTCGAAATCTTACAACAATAGATTGCTTAGATTGCTTTTTCGGAATAGATGAAACCAAATACGTTTCTAACAAGTCGGTATTTTAATATGGAATAAACGGTATTACTAATATAGAATAAACAATGTTATTCCGAATTTGAAACCCCCAAAGTAAAAATGTAAAAAAACAATAGAAAAGTTTTATATATGAGAAGAGAGAAAATATTTCTAATGTAATAATTTTATTGTTTACACAACGCAATAGAAATATGCTGGAACTTTAAAAATACATACCACGATGTAAAAAGCATCTCAACCAAATATCGATTTTTTGTCAGTCTTATGATAATTTATTTATTTATTTATTTATTTTACATGTCTTTGTAAATGAACGGCAAATGCTACGCTTTGAGTAATCTAGAAAACACGAAATAAATTGAAAATATGTTGTAGTACATTTCAGTATTTTATAATGTTTGAGATATTACGGCATCGTTGAAGTGCACCACAAACGGTTTTTCCTATACATGATAATTTAATGGAATTCTTCCTTGTTTCCCTGTGAACGAACTACAAAGATTACATTTTTCTACACATCTTAGAAAGCATGCTGCAGTCCTTAACAATGATGTATATAAAATTTATTATATTTTAAATCTCGTAATCTGAATAAAATGCAGCATAAATGTTCTTTCCTATACACTATTATGTGATAGAAATCATTTGTGTGTCCCTGTAAATGAGCTATAAATGTTGCTCTCTTCATTTTGAATACCAAATGTGTCATAATTGTTAATATGAAATTTTTATTCGTACTTCCTGTAGAAGATTGAAAGAGATTTTTCTCAGTTCGTCTTGTTTTTTCCGACGGGGACGGATTACACCCGGCGGATCAGCTAATTTTTAAAAATTGAATAAACCGATAAATATCACTGGAAAAAGTTGTTAAAACAAATAAAACTAGTCGTATGTGGCAAACCAAAAACTTTCTTCTCTCTCATACATGTTAATACTTCAAGAAAAATGAGACATAGCAGCGTCACCGGTTAAGTAATTGACACAGATGTCTAATCTACAACGACTTATTTCAAGTTCTAACTGAATTTAAAACTTAATGAAAATCCTTGTTTTAATACTTAAGATACAATCATCGGAGTTATCTAAAAAAACAAGTTAGAAGCGCCGCGTATTGAGCGATTTACTCCAAAAATCAAAGAATATTAATTTATATCAGGTACTAACTGAATCTAAAGTTTGATGAAAATTCATGCATTAATTCTTGAGATAGAGCAATTGCAATAATTTTGAATAATGACGCATAGCATCGCCACATGTTGATCGATTTATTTAAAAAACTAAAGAGTACTTATTTATATTAACTGAATCTGAAATTTGATGCAATTTCGTTCGTTAATTCTTGGGATAGTTACTGCAATCGTCATGAATTATGCCGCATAGCAGCTTCACCTGTCAAACGATTAACACCAAAGCGTAATCAGATCCAAATTATATCAAGTACTAACGGAATCCGAAGTTTACTGAAAATCCGTCCATTGTGTCAAATCGTAAAAAAGGCAGCATATCAGTGTCACCTGTTAGACGATATACATCAAAACTAATCAGATCCATTTTATATTATAGTCTAACTGAATCTAAAGTTTTGCGAAATTCCGTGAAATCCATAAAATTTATGTAACAGACAGACATACTGACAGACAGTCACACATTTTGTAAAAGATGGTTTTTCTTTTTAAATCTATGATCCCTAAAATGTGTAAATCCGTCGAAAACCAAAATTTTTCACGAATCCAGTACTTTCTTCTTTCGCAACGAAATCCTCTGTAACATGAAACACATTCAAATTACGTTGTTCTAATGCATTCTAATTTGCATATAAAATGTATAAACAAGTTTTTCGTATTCGAAAAATTCTCCTAGTTACATATGCGTATTTGATGTATCTTAGATTTTTTTACACTTTTTATACATAAGCCACAATTTTATTTCACGTTAAACCATTACCGCAGGTAGATTTCTAGTCTAGTAAAACCAAAGTCTTCAATAATTTAAAACAAAAATCTTTTTTGTATCTTCAATCCGAAAATCCCTCTTTAGAAACAGCTCAAGATCTTTCAATAACTTTTCGGGATTACCATGGGGAATTAACAAAAACAAATATGTTTTTAACGGGTTGATACTTCCATATAGAATACATAATAGTAATAATGCATTGTAAACAATAATATTTTATATTTGAGATACCCGAAGTAAAAATTTATAAATATAGTTGATAAGTCAAGTTTATCAGCCAAATAAGTGATATTTATAATGTAGAATAACTTTTGTTTTCTCAACAAAATTATCTGGCATTTCCAGGATTTATACCATAGGTGTAGATTTACAGTTCCCGATTACCAGTTGCCAAATGGCGAATACATGTTTTGGTTTTGCAACTAACTTTCTGCGTCTAAGCTGTCATTTTTTATGTCCGAATTTTCAGAAACAAATGCTTTAAATTTTCGGAAAATTTGGACCAGATTCACGTATGTAAAAATCCGCGATGAAATCTTTTTAAAAAAGTTTAATTTTCTTGTTTGCTTTTGAAAAACAAATGTTTGAAATGTATTTTGGATTTTATAGTATAATCTCTCACACTCACAATTGTTTTTTGCATGCTGTGACCTTAAAAATATGGCATTTAAAATATAAATTAGTTAGTAATTAATATTAAAAATTGAAAACAACTTAAAACAAATCTTCAAAACCTACAAATTTGGTTTTGAAAAATTACGTCTTTGTATTCACATTTTTCGCTGGAAAAAGTTGGCGTATTTTCAAAAGTAGTCCCCAAAATAAGGTAAACAAAAAATTCACAGTGCCTTTCTTGGAAACTTAACTCACTTTTCGAGTGAAATTATAAAAATTCAATAATAAAAAAACCTGAAGTATAAAAAATATATAAAATATGATTTTAGCAGATAATTTTTATCGGTTCTCTAACTTTAGTGTCTATGGCTGCAAAATGTACCAGGTCTTCTTTCTAGGTGCGAGTGTACGGCCTTGGGTAATGAAGTGGAAGCGTTGAGCGGTGAAGCTACTTCAGAGGCGAGATTAATAAATGCATTCCGTTTTGTGAATGTAAAATTGATATTTATTTATATCAATTAAGTCTGATATACTTCTAAAACGAAATATTAATTATACATCAAAATACAACATAAATCTTATAAAAGGTCTACTTTGGGTGTAAGTTCAGACAGCGGTGGCAGCCAGCAAATTCATAGTCTTTATACTTCTCAGTTCCTACAATGCACCATCAGCATGCACCGTGATCATACACTCTTTGCTCTCGGCTTCGGAGAGGATTCGCTTTTCACCCTCTTGGAGAGGAACCTATTTCCTCCTCTCTCGAAAACCCCCTTCCGAATCTCTTCTCTCTTTTTATCATCATCTATAACTCCTCCCGAAACCCATCCATCACTCCTCGCTTGCCACTTACCAACCATCTTTTCTTATTCCTTCAAAACACGCAATTTTATTGGGTCCTGTTTGTTCAACCCTTATTTTTGCGCCCAGTACTTTTTTAAATATTCCATGGGAAAACTGGCTTTAGGGGGAGGGGGGGGTCCATTTTCCGGAATCATCAAATGCCTGCTTAAGGTCTACGCACATAGCACTAACTTCTTGCGCTATCTTTGATCTTTCGTGTCGGCGCTTTTGTTCTTTCAGTGCACTGAATCCGAACTTCAAGAGAGAAATCCAAGGCGAAGTCAGTTGACAGCTTTACGACTGTAGATGTGGGGAGATAAAAGTTCCCCTTCCTTTGTAAATTTGGGAGGATCAGCCCTCAAAAATCATTTAAAGAGATTTTACCCTTGTTTCGTTTGGTCAACAACGATTGATTGATTGCTCCTTTAGTGTAATAAAAACTAGTACTGTTCGCTCCGAGCCTTAGATGGTCGCCATTATTATATTTCGACCCCAGGCTGTCATCCTTAAATGCATCGGCGTGATTAAGTGTCTTTCTCACTCACCACGCCGTCACACCATTTGCGAGAGATTTAAACTGTCTGTCTGTAGTGATAGAGTACTACCTTTTACGCAGCCGACTTTCTTGGCCACGTGTCGGGTCGGGGCGTTACACGAGAAACACCTAAAGTGATTCTCTTGTTAGAAATCATGCTGCACTTCGTAACAACTATGTATATAAGGCTGATATTTAAATTTTCGTAACATGAATAAAATGCACCATGGATCTTCTTCCCATGAGCTAAAATATAATAAAATTCATTTGTTTGTAAATAGTCTATAAATGTTATTCTCTTCATTTTAAATACCAAACTTGTCATAATTGTTAAAATGAAATTTTTATTCGTAATTTCTGTAGAGGTTTCAAGAGATTCTTGTCATTTCGTGCTATTTTTTGACGGGGACGTATTACACTGGGCAGAACAGCTAATTTGGTATCAAACCAACAAATATCGCTGAAAAAATTGTTAAAATTAAAAACAATATTTTACACAATAAAGTATTTGATATATTTTTATAGTATTTCTAACTCAACGAAACTTTTTTAATATGAAACACATTCAAATTATGTTCTTCTAATGCATTCGAAATTGTATGTAAAATTCATAAATAAGTTTTTTGTATTCAAAAACTTCTCCTAGTTCCATCTGCATATTTTATAGATCTTAGATTTTTTTTTATTTTCATGAGCCACAGCTTTATTTAACATTAAACCAGTATCGCAGGGGATTTAACGTCGAGAAAAACTGACGCATTCAGCAGTTTAAAACAGAAAAATTCTTCTGTATCTTCAATCCGAAAATCCCAATTTAGAAACAACCCGAAATCTTTCAATAATGGATTACTTTTCGGGAATAGCGTAAGGAATAAACGAAACCAAATTCGTTTTTAATAGGTTGATATTTCCATATAGAATAAATAATAGTAATAACGCATTGTAAACAAAATCATATTGTATTTGATTTCCCCCGATGTAAAAATGTATAAATGCAATTGGTAAGTCTAGATTTTCAGAAAATGTATTGAAGAAAAGTCATTTTTATAATGTAGATTTATTTTATTGTTTACTCAAAAAAAAATTATGCCCCAGTGTTCGTACGGATTTTGGAACTTCCAGACCAGGAAATTCTTCTGAAAGACCAGGAAATTTTTCTATGGAAAAGTACTTGTTAAAAGTGAGAAAATGTAGCGCGTTTGAACTACATTTTATTTTTTATAACAAAATACATTTTTGACATGAAAAATAACGATACCCATAACAACTCTGACTACAATTAAATATTTATAAAGAAAAGTGATATTTACAATGTAAAACAATTTTGCTCTTTACTCAAAAAAAAAAAAAAAAAAAAAAAAAAAAAAAAATGCGTGTTACATTTTAATTAAATAGTTAGCTTAATCCTTTATCTACCGAATTATGAATTCATAAAAATTTTACATTCTAAAACATTTTACATAAATTGTTTAAACGAAATTAAAAGATTTACGTAATCATTTAATAAATTTTTGAAGGCTTTTAGAAGGATAGAAGGATTAATTAAATTTGAATTTAGAGGGATTTTGCGGAATATTTATAACCCCACTCGAATCTTTTATTTTAAATTGTTTTCTTAGTATTTTGTAGAATTGTAAAATGTACTCTCTTAAAAAGTCAGCCACAAAATAGCTCAAGTTGAGCTGAAATCCACTCATCGCAATGATGAAAGGCAGCTTCTCAAAAAAGAGTTGAAATAACTCGAGTTTTAACCAATTTAAATGAAGTTGAGCTATTTAAATAACCATTTTAAATTAAGAAGATTCAATCGTTTGAAAAGCAACTCTTTTATGATCGAAAAAATTACAGCTCTTTCATGAGAAGCCAAATCAGCTCTTTCGTTTTAAGAGTGTACAAATATGATGTTCTTACAATATAAATATCGAAATATTTCCTAAATGAAAAATCCCCATCTCCCTGCCTCAGCGCCAAGAAAGCTGAAAAGATACAAAAGCATAAGAAATCATCGTCTTAATTTTTTTTTTTTTTTTTTGTTTTATGTAACCAATAATGCATTTGGGACAAAATGCAATATAATGTGTAATATATCTGTAACTGATTCTAAATAATGTTACAACTAATTGACGTATTAAAAGAATTTTATAACAAGTCATTTTAATGGTACTTATAAGAACCGTCGGTAGATAAAGGTTTAAAGAAAATCACTAAGCATTTCTTGGCAATCTAATTGCATTTATAGGCTTTTCTTACATTAAAAATTTTGACAAATCCTAATGTATTAAATCTATATTTACTGTTAATATATTTGTTGTATCTGCTTAAAAAATGGAATATTGAATACGGATAGATTCCTTCGATGCGTTAGCACTGTAATCTTAGATATTATTTTCTGAATTGTTTTACCATTAATTTCTGATTATCGGCAAATTTTCGTCACACAGCATATTTTAATATAATCGGAGTATGCTGTTAAATGTTTGTTCAAAATAACTTCGAAAGATAAAGATACCTCGTTGATCGTTTTGCTTTTTATGTGTGTTTATACCGGGTGTTCCAAAAATGACTGATGGATTTTAAAATTCACTAACTTGCAAACGATGACAGCTATTTAAAAAATTTTTGCAGGAGAGTTATGTATAATGTCAGGATTTTTTTTATCGTAATTTTTTATTTTAGCTCGCATCTCAAACAATACGTGGCGCTGATGACGATTGAAGGCCAGGTCGACGTTTCACTCAGCACTGATCACCTGGCCTTCGATCGCCATCAGCGCCACCTATTGTTTGAGATGCGAACTAAAATAAAAAATTACGATAAAAAAAAATTCCTGAAATTAAACATAACCCTCCTGCAAAAATTTTTTAAATAGCTGTCACCGTTTGCAAGTTATTGAATTTAAAATCCATCAGTCATTTTTGGGATACCCGGTAAAAGAAATAATGCTTATGAATGAAGTTTCGTACTGATTTCCAAAACTCCAAAATAAGTTGATAGATAGAAAGTGCCAGTTACTTTAATAATATGTTTGGTTGTGGATATGTTAGAATCAGTTAAACTATTTACCTCTCTTTCCTTTATAAGAAATTAATGTTGTATATTTAAAATTGTTTTTTCGAATGATTAGAAAATATGCTCTAACATTAAATTATATTTTCAAAGGAAATGTACTAAAAAGAAATATTTTAACTCGCGTTCGTAATTATATACATAGCACTTATTCGTCGTCAGGTCCGTCTGTCTGTCAGCTTGTCTACACATAACACCGCAAAAATGTGCCCAACCGAATTGGTTTGAAATTTAATCAATATAATGATTGCAGAATTTTGTGTATTCATTTCAAATTTTATGAAAATTGAATCAAAACGTTAAAGGAAATTAATAAAAGTTTTCTTCATTCTATTAAATACTATTATAATGACTACTCAGGTAAAAAAATCAGCAAAAAAATCTGTAAAAAAAAAAGCTCAGGTAAAATGCCGGTATTTGGAAGGAAGGTTTCTTGAAGGTAAAAAACCTGCATTTTCCCTTTATATGTGAGATAACAAAGATTTAAATTGCACATTTCTCAGTTTTACTCAAAATAAACAATAACCCCACCTCCCCCAATTTTGTAGTGGGTATAGGAACCCATCGGAAAAGAATAAATGTTAATTAATTACAGAGATAATTAGAAATTATGTTTTACGGCTGGATGGATAGTACGGTAGGTACGGCGTAATCATGCCGACCTCCGGTAAAAAAAATGCCGTACTAAAAAAAAAGTCCTTCCGGCAATGCCGGGAGGAAGAGGTAGCTTTCATATACTTATTTATTTATTTATTTATTTTTAATTAAGTTATATAATTCAAACATACGAAGCTCAAATTAGTGAAACACGATTTTGTAAGGTTGAATGCTAGTTTTTGTCAAAACTAACTATTAATAGGAATATTTAGAAATTAGTCATATTTTATTCAAACTGGTTTCATTTTCAGCGATTTAGAGAGTCGCCAAATTCCACGTTATCATAAAGTGTATTCCATTTCAAAGCAACATGATGGATGAAACAAACCAATGAGCTTGGTCGAAATCTTAATTCATGTGAACATGCCACTCATAGCAAAATCGATTAATACATACGAGTGCTGTCGCCGGCAAATTGATTTTTTTAAAATGTCATCCACAATAGAAATTCAAACTGCTATATCTCAGGCGTTTTTTAATATAAAGACAAAGCAAAAAATACTCCGGAATTCATTATTAAGATAAATACTTTAGAAAAAACTTTTTTTCAAATTCAATTTTTTTTTTTTTTTTTTTTTTTTTTTTTTTTTTTTTTGTACATTATTATACATTTAAACGATTTTTGACATACTTAAATGAAGTTGGACAGTGAACTCGGTCAAGACATTGATATGTACTATGTACACACGGAGTTATATCCAAATCAGCTTATAAATATGCTTATTATCGCGTGACGAATTTCAGACCGTTTCAAAATATTAACAACAATGGAAATAGAAAGTTCTATAACTCAGCCATTTTTTAAGATATAGATGAAACAAAAAATGCTCTGGAATCTTTGTATGAAGGTCAAACACACAAAAGAAAAATCTTTTTCAATTTCTTATTTTTTGCACTTAATTTTAAAAATTAATTAAAAAAAAAATATTCCGTCATTTTGAAACAAGATGGCGGATGGAACTGGCCAACGAACTCGGTCCAGACATCGGTATGTACTACGTACCCATCAAGTTTCGTCGAAATCGGTTTATAAATACACGTGTTATAACGTGACGAAAATCAGATAATTTTAAAATGTCAGCAACATTAGAAATAAAAAGTGCTGTAAGTCAGCCATTTTTTAAGATACAAACAAAACAAAAAATGCTCTGGAATCTTTGTATCAAGCTTAAATGCATAAAAGAAAAATCTTTTCCAATTTCTCACTTTTTGTACCTAATTTTAAATTTTAAATTAAAAAAAAATTTAAATGGCCGGCATTTTTAAACAAAATGGCAGATGGAACTGGCTAACAAACTCGGTCAAGGCCTCATTACTTAATATGTACACACCAAGTGACATCCAAATCGATTCATAAATACGCTTTTTTTCACGTGACAAAAATCAGATCATTTCAAAATGTCAACCATAAGAAAAATTCAAACTGCTATAACTCAATGATTTTTTAAGATATAGACAAAATAAAAAAGTATTCTGAAATCGTTGTTTTAATTTCTAACACATAAAAGAAAATATTTTTCAAGATTTAATTTTACGCATTTAATTTTAAATTTTAAATTTAAAAAATTGGCCGCCATTTTGAAACAAGATGGCAGATGATGCTGGCTAGCGAACTCGGTCAAGACATTTGTATGTACTATGTACAAACAAAGTTTAATTCAAATCGATTCATAAATACGCGTGTTATCACGTGACAAAATCAGATCGTTTCAAAATGTCAACCATAAGAAAAATTCAAAGTTCTATAACTCAATGATTTTTTAAGATATAGACAAAATAAAAAAGTATTCTGGAATCGTAGTTTTAAGTTCTAACACATAAAAGAAAATATTTTCAACATTTAATTTTTTTCGCATTTAATTTTAAATTTTAAATTTTTAAAAAAAATTTAAATGGCCGCCATTTTGAAACAAGATGGCAGATGATGCTGGCTAACGAACTCGGTCGAGACATTTGTATGTACTAGGTACATACAGAGTTTCATTCAAATCGGTTCATAAATACGATAGTTATCGCATGACAAAAATCGGATACATATATATGGTTATATATATATATATATATATATATATATATATATATGTCAACATTTGGACGGAGGGTGGTTTTGGGGTCTGGGGGTCATGATCAGTGAAAAAATACCAAAATTTTCTAGAAGTGCTTTCCTCCGGACGGCTGCAATAGGTAGCTTTTTACTTTTTGTAATGAAAGCTACCTAAAATAAATGGCCGCCATTTTGAAACAAGATGGCAGATGATGCTGGCTAGCGAACTCGGTCGAGACATTTGTATGTACTATGTACATACAAAGTTTAATTCAAATCGATTCATAAATACGCGTGTTATCACGTGACAAAATGAGATCGTTTCAAAATGTCAACCATAAGAAAAGTTCAAAGTTCTAAACCTCAATGATTTTTTAAGATATAGACAAAATAAAAAAGTATTCTGGAATCGTTGTTTTAAGTTCTAACAAGTAAAAGAAAATATTTTTCAACATTTAATTTTTTTCGCATTTAATTTTAAATTTTAAATTTTTAAAAAAAATTTAAATGGCCGCCATTTTGAAACAACATGGCAGATGATGCTGGCTAACGAACTCGGTTGAGACATTTGTATGTACTAGGTACATACCAAGTTTCATTCAAATCGGTTCATAAATACGATAGTTATCGCATGACAAAAATCGGATATATATATATGGTTATATATATATATATATACATGTCAACATTTGGACGGAGGGGGGTTTTGGGGTCTGGGGGTCATGATCGGTGAAAATATACCAAAATTTTCTGGAAGTGCTTTCCTCCGGACGGCTGAAATAGGTAGCCGATTATGAACTATGTACAAACCAAGTTACATCCAAATCTATTTATAAATGCGAGTGTTATCACGTGCAAAAATCAGATCGTTTCAAAGGTCAGCCATAAGAAAAATTCAAAGTGCTATAACTCAATCATTTTTTAAGATATAGACAAAGTAAAAAGTTGTCTAGAATTGGTGTTTTAAGATCTAACATATAAAATAAAAATATTTTTCAACTTTTAATTTTTTCGTATTTAATTTTAAATTTTAAATTTTTTTAAAAATTTTAATTGGCCGCCATTATGAAACAAGATGGCGGATGATGCTGGCCAACGAACTCGGTCGAAACATTTCTATGTACTATCTACATACCAAGTTTCATTCAAATCGATTCATAAATATGCGTGTTATCACGTGACAAATATCAGATCATTTCAAAATGTCAACCTAAGAAAAATTCAAAGTGCTTTAACTCAAGCATTTTTTAAGATATAGACAAAATAAAAAGTGTTCTGGAATCGTTGTTTTAAGTTCTAACATATAAAAGAAAAATATTTTTCAACTTTTAATTTTTTGCATTTAATTTTAAATTGAAATTTTTTTTAAATTTTTAAATGGCCGCCATTTTGAAACAAGATGGCGAATAATGCTGGCTAACGAACTCGATCAAGACATTTGTATGTACTATGTACATACAAAGTTTAATTCAAATCGATTGATAAATAGGCGTGTTATCGCGTGACAAAAATCAGATCGTTTCAAAATGTCAACCATAAGAAAAATTCAAAGTGCTATAACTCAATCATTTTTTAAGATATAGACAAAATAAAAAGTGTTCTGGAATCGTTGTTTTAAGTTCTAACACATAAAAGAAAAATATTTTTAAACTTTATTTTTTCCGCATTTAATTTTAAATTTTAAAAATTTAAAAATTTTTTAAATGGCCGCCATTTTGGAACAAGATGGCGGATGATGCTGGCTAACGAACTCGGTCGAGACATTTGTATGTACAATGTACATACCAAGTTTCATTGAAATCGGTTCATAAATACGATAATTATCGCATGACAAAAATCAGATATATTCATATATATCCTTATATATATTATAAATGTGAAAGTGTGTCCGAAAATTGGAATGAACTTGGCTTCAAAACGGATGGATCAATATCTTTAAATTTTTGTATATAGATAAATTATTGACCTGAAATGAACATAGGCTAATTTTTATTTATTTTATTCAAATACTTTTCTTAATAATTCAAAATTTCACTATTTTTCATACAGAATAAATTGAAAAATTTTCCATAATAAGGTACCCTGGGGTAATAACGCCACGTTAAGGCTCTACCAATTTTCACGGCTTAGTTTTAGATTGTATTTTTCAAACAAATATAGGATCTGATACAGCAACTAATTGACTATCTATATAAAATAAAATAATTTAACAGATATGTATTCATAAAATATAATGGCGTTTTTTCTTGACCAATACTATTTGGCGTTAATACCCACCTATATGGGTAATAACGCCATTCAAACAAAACTATAAAATAAGATGGAATATTGGCATGTAGATTCCCCAATTCTAAAAATACAAACTCTACAGCTCTAGAAATTGACAAATTGCAATCTAAGCTATTGAAAATGTACAATTTTTTTGTGACTCTGAAAGAAAAAGAAAGCTGTGGTTGTGGCGCGGGGAGGAGTCAAAAAAATATCAGATTCTAAGCTACCTTTTGCTTAAAAATGACCATTTAAATAGAATTATTAGAAACATTGCACGGATTTTTTGAATCAGTATTTATATTCCCATGTATGCAGGTTCGGCCACTGTTGAGAATCAGACGGGGTAATAACACCAATCCCTGGCGTTATTACCCCGGGATACTTATTGCGCAGTAAATCTTAAACTACAAATTATCTCGAGAAGATATCCAAAATGTTCTACAACAATTTGAAAGTACCTGAAATACACTACGAATTTATGTAATAAACAAAGTATTTCTGGATAAAAAATATAGCCTTCCGATCAAAAACCTTATCTCGCAAATTTTAGATCAAGCGTTAATTTTAGTTGCTTGTAAAAACAATAAGACCTAAAAATGAAACAAATTAACTTGAAGCTGTTTTTTGCGATTTATGTGGGAATATTGAGTGATTAGCTTATGATTTAAGAAAAACTAACATTCTTGAAAAAAAAAGGAAAATTCTTGAAAGGTTTAATAGATATAAAATATGCAAGTAACATTCAATGATAACAGTAGAACTGAATAATATTTAAAAGAAATAAGCTTCCCTGAGCTTTTGATTAAAAATCCATCCAACTCGCCATTGCTGAAATCTATAGAACACCTCGTTCTTTCCACGCATCATCACACGAGTCTCATTTTGGATATCACGTTCATTAAATCATTGAGTTTATTATCATTTATTGCTGGATACTTTATTCTTTAATCCCACATTTATATGACTCAAAACCCTTCTGCGCAAAGCACATGGGTGTCATTTACCTAATTATTTCATAATTATGCAAAATATAAGCACTTGGCGTTATTACCCCAGGGTACCTTATTTTAATCATCTTTCTTTTTTCGTTGCCAAAAAATAAAAAAACTGGAATAATTATTTCTCTTCTGTAATTAATTTTCAATTGAAGGATTTTCACGTGATAAAACAAATGAAATAAATAAATGGACCCTATTCTGTTTTTCGGTTCAAGGTTAAAAACCGCAATTTTACCAATTGTGACGTCAGAGGAATACTGTTTTCCTTCTTATATCAAGCAGACGATTATATAAAACTTCTTTTACACTTAGAAGACTTTACAAGAATATAACTTCACACTTTACAAGAATATAAATATTTTAGTAGTTTTTCCAGATATTAATCCGTAATAAAAATGAACCTTTTTCTTTCTTTCGGTTCGAGGCTATAAAATTCAACTTTTTACCAATTGTGACGTCACAGGAATACTTTCCATTAAGAATTTTAAAAATATCAATGTAACGTCATATTTGAAACAAAGTATAAGTTTTCAAGTTTTCATTTTTAATAACACAATGTAATTTTGAGTAAGTGCTAAAAAGAGACGACTGTGACATCACATATTAAAAATAAAATAAATATGCTCTGATATTGCAATGAAATGAGATTGAATTATGATATCAAAAGTTATTATTTAAAGAAAATTAAGTTTATCGTCTGAGCGGGGTTAATATAAATATTTAATATTAAAATGAAATAAGTTTTTTTAAAGTTTAAATATTAAATGACTAGAAAATATTAATAATTTATAACGCAAATTTATCCATATCGTAAATGACGTAATGATCAATGAAAAATATTTTTTATCATTCTTAGAAAGTAAGAAAAGGTCAACTAATCAAAAAAAAAATATATTTTTGTGTGTTAATTCTTAAAATTGTTCAATTCTGAAAATATAAATAAAAATCACTTTAAAAATGCACTTTCGGGTAGATTTTTTATAAATCTTTGTAAAATTTATATAAATCATGTATCGGACTATGCAATAAACTGGATATACGGTCAACTGTGCAATAGCGATTCCCGTAAATATGAATTGAATAATTTTAATCGTTTTTTTTTCAAATAATTTAAGCTAAATATGCGGTCGTATAAATATCTGCACGTCATATACAGGATTGTACAAAAGAATTCAAGTACGTTTCTGTCTATTATTAGAAATTGCTAAAGGTGAATTTTAATCTTCGTTATACTTTTTCTAACTAAGCAAAATTTTAACGTTGTATTTAGAATATTTACAAACACATAGATCATATACATAACTGCAGAAAAGAATGGGCCGGCCAAGTTATGTATTATGGAAATGTTGGATATTTTTTTATTACCTAGATAAATTGATTTTTTTTTCTTTGACATGGAATTGTGAAATGCACTTCAACATGATTTCTGTACAATTGGGGTGCGTTACAGTTGTTCTACAGTATAAGTGGTTGCAATTTCATTTTCGCGATTGTTCATATTATCTAACACATTTCCCTTTTATTTGACTGAGTTCTTTAAGTCCCCTATAAAGAAAAACTACTGCATAGCCTCCCATAAGATATGTGTTAGTTATATATGTTTTAAATTATTGTTAATGAAACATTTTGTTTAATTAAAGCGTTTATCTTTTTTTAATGCTACGTGAACGACGTCACGGGTAACAGCTAGTATGGTTATATATATATATATATATATATATATATATATGTGTCAACATTTGGACGGAGGGTGGTTTTGGGGTCTGGGGGTCATGATCAGTGAAAATATACCAAAATTTTCTGAAAGTGCTTTTCTCCGGACGGCTGCAATAGGTAGCTTTTTACTTTTTGTAATGAAAGCTACCTAAAAAAAATGGCCGCCATTTTGAAACAAGATGGCAGATGATGCTGGCTAACGAACTCGGTCAAGACATTTGTATGTACTATGTACATACAAAGCTTAATTCAAATCGATTCATAAATACGCGTGTTATCACGTGACAAAATCAGATCGTTTCAAAATGTCAACCATAAGAAAAATTTAAAGTTCTATAACTCAATGATTTTTTAAAATATAGACAAAATAAAAAAGTATTCTGGAATCGTTGTTTTAAGTTCTAACACATAAAAGAAAATATTTTTCAACATTTAATTTTTTTCGCATTTAATTTTAAATTTTAAATTTTTTAAAAAAATTTAAATGGCCGCCATTTTGAAACAAGATGGCAGATGATGCTGGCTAACGAACTCGGTCGAGACATTTGTATGTACTAGGTACATACCAAGTTTCATTCAAATCGGTTCATAAATACGATAGTTATCGCATGACAAAAATCGGATATATATACAGTAGAACCCCGATAATCCGGATCGGTTTTTTCAGTTTTTTTTTTCAACTTTGAGAAGCGATTGGCGAAAAATTTTTTGTTTTATTATTCAGAAACGACGATGCAACAAGTTAATGTAAAAGAAATTAGCCAATCGCTTCTCAAACTTGAAAAAAAAGCGAAAAACCCGATCCGGATTATCGGGGTTCTACTGTATATGGTTATATATATATATATATATATATATATATATATATGTCAACATTTGGACGGAGGGTGGTTTTGGGGTCTGGGGGTCATGATCGGTGAAAATATATCAAAATTTTCTGGAAGTGCTTTCCTCCGGACGGCTGAAATAGGTAGCCGTTTATGAACTATGTACAAACCAAGTTACATCCAAATCTATTTATAAATGCGAGTGTTATCACGTGACAAAAATCAGATCGTTTCAAAGGTCAGCCATAAGAAAAATTCAAAGTGCTATAACTCAATCATTTTTTAAGTTATAGACAAAGTAAAAAGTTGTCTAGAATTGGTGTTTTAAGATCTAACATATAAAATAAAAATATTTTTTAACTTTTAATTTTTTCGTATTTAATTTTAAATTTTAAATTTTTTTAAAAATTTTAAATGGCCGCCATTATGAAACAAGATGGCGGATGATGCTGGCCAACGAACTCGGTCGAAACATTTCTATGTACTATCTACATACCAAGTTTCATTCAAATCGATTCATAAATATGCGTGTTATCACGTGACAAATATCAGATCATTTCAAAATGTCAATCTAAGAAAAATTCAAAGTGCTATAACTCAAACATTTTTTAAGATATAGACAAAATAAAAAGTGTTCTGGAATCGTTGTTTTAAGTTCTAACATATAAAAGAAAAATATTTTTCAACTTTTAATTTTTTTGCATTTAATTTTAAATTTAATTTTTTTTTTAAATTTTTAAATGGCCGCCATTTTGAAACAAGATGGCGAAAATTGCTGGCTTTCGAACTCGGTCAAGACATTTGTATGTACTATGTACATACCAAGTTTCATTCAAATCGATTCATAAATAGGCGTGTTATCGCGTGACAAAAATCAGATCGTTTCAAAATGTCAACCATAAGAAAAATTCAAAGTGCTATAACTCAATCATTTTTTAAGATATAGACAAAATAAAAAGTGTTCTGGAATCGTTGTTTTAAGTTCTAACACATAAAAGAAAAATATTTTTAAACTTTATTTTTTTTCGCATTTAATTTTAAATTTTAAAATTTTTAAAATTTTTTAAATGGCCGCCATTTTGGAACAAGATGGCAGATGATGCTGGCTAACGAACTCGGTCGAGACATTTGCATTCAAATCGGTTCATAAATACGATAATTATCGCATGACAAAAATCAGATATATATATATATATATGGTTATATATATATATATATATATATATGTCAACATTTGGACGGAGGGTGGTTTTGGGGTCTGGGGGTCATGATCGGTGAAAATATACCAAAATTTTCTGGAAGTGCTTTCCTCCGGACGGCTGCAATAGGTAGCTTTTTACTTTTTGTAATGAAAGCTACCTAAAAAATTAATTTTAAAGAAAATTAATTAAAATCGTTAATTTTATGTAATAATTAGTCAATTTCCTAGTTTTTATCTAAAAATTCGAAAAAAAAAATATTTTTGCGAAAAAATGAAAAAAAAAAAGTCGAAAAATAATCTAAGTTTAGCAATTAAAACATGAAAAATGGAAAAAATAGTTAAAGTTTTTTATATAAATGCATATAGTTACAATATATAATTACTGGGTCTTTTTTCAAAGCTCAGAAATTCCACGTAGTCGCTACGGGGTCTGACTTTCTGCTTGCATGGGTGAACGAGACGCTATCTTAGATATATATAATACTTATCCCTATTAAGCTGAACTTAGCGTTATTTAGCTCGAATTCGAACACGTGCCTCTATATTAATTTGGAAGAAATAATAATAAAACTTTAATTAATGCGATAAGTTTTATGAGAAAATTTTTATAAACTAATCTTGATTGAAAATTAGACTATGAAGATGATTTTTACATGATTTGAGAATTTTTAATTAAGAGTTTAAGCTATTAAATACTTAGAATTGTGGAATTTAGTATCTGCAAGGGCCGATAGAATTAACTGGCAAAGAGATGTGATAATTAATTTCTAATAATTTAATTAATAATTGTCCTAAAAACATGCAACTTACCTCAAAATGTAGCTGTGATATTCTCGCATCTAAATCAATAGAATGGCCTCTTCGCGCGGGCCGTGGGTCGCGCCTATTCTTGTATTTTGAAGAGCATTTCTGGGACACGTCCTCACGTAACAAAACGAACACTTCAACTAAGAAATTGTAAATATTCACTAAGTCATTAAGTCACTAAAGGTAAATTGAAGGCTATATTTTTCTTCAAAATACCTGAAGTACACTTCTCAAAAATTAGCTAAGTCACTGAAGGTAAATCGAAGGCTATATTTTCCTTCATAATACCTGAAGAAAACTTATCAAAAATCAGCGTAAAATGAAAGCCATTAACTTGCTGATAAAAGCCGCTATATAACCAGGCACGTAGCCAGGGAGGGGGCTAAGGGGGCTGAAGCCCCTCCCGAAAGTTTGAAGACTTTACAAAATTACATCTATGGTAATAAAATAAGCTTTGTTTGTTTTATCTTTCATTACATTAAATCAATTGCATTCTTAGCCTTAAAAAATCCATTTATTGAATTACAGTTACAGTATTCCTTCATTATATCGGTTTATTCAGACGTAATTTTTTACAATAGATATTTACCATTAGAAATATAAATTCTTTTTAAAAAGCAATTTTAACTATCAGTATGCACAGTAAAATTCGATCAAGTTTAATTCCGTATCATTAATTTGACTAAAAAAATTTAAGTATCGGACACATATGACGTAAAACCTTTAGGAGACAAATATAAAACATTTTATTTGCATGCTATAATCTTCCTTAATTTCCTCTGTCTTCACGCATATAAAGGAACTTAGAGCGGTCAATATTAAAATGTTTTGCAGAGAAAGTAGCCAAAAACTTTAATAACCGCTTATAATATAAAATCATGTGAAAAATAAAATATAATTTTAAAGAAAGTATCTTTGGTAATGATGTTATAACTGTGAAATGCTTTTTATTAAAAAGAATTATTAGAATGCATTTTTGAAAAATAATGGTGCAAAGGAAAATATATGGTATCGAGAAAACTTTAAAGACTTTAAAACTTTACTGAAGAACTTTTTTGCGAATTATTTGCATATGAAAAACAATGAGAATGTGCCTAAAGTAGCTGATTTGTCAGGGAAATTTTCTTTGTATTTTGTACAACTTTCAACTTTAGGGATGTACACTCCTATGTATTTTTCATAGCGCCATCGAAAGAGTTTTCCAGCCTGTCAACACGTGTATTTGAATAAAATTTACTCCCAATTACATTGTGAAGCCAATCTACAGATGTAGGTTGGGTGTGCTGACAGGCTAGGTGGTTCTGTTTTTATAGTCTGTATAGGGACATTTTTAGTTGTGTCTAGGAACACAGTAAAAGTTTAAACAGCATTGATATGAGCCTACGGTATAGAAAGCAACTCAATTCGATGTTGCTATGTAACTAGAGATGACTTAGATGATGCCACAAAGAGAAACATTTTTTTTTTTACTCCATTTTACTTTCCAAACAGCCATACAATTTTCCAATAACTGTAGGAACAAACAAAAATAAGAGAAATGGATAAAAGATCCAGAAAATAGTATTTTTTCCTTTTCTTATATATTCCAAAACGCATTTATTGTAAAAAGCATACATTGTGTTTTTCCACAAAAGAATAGGTAAAGAAACTTCACAAAAAAACCATGTTTCAGACATTAAAAAAAAAGGCTAAATGTATTTCCTAAAAACAAATGTATTTAGATTATCACAAACCATATGCTATTTTAGCAAACAAATTCGAAATTTTTTGAAAATAGAAAGTTATTATTTCATTGTTGGTTTTTAAAGAACTCCAGGAAAAGAAAAATTCAGAGCAGCTCTTGAACAAATACTTGAAGAAATCTTATTTTGCGCAGAGTCAACCACGCCACTTGATGATCCGATGATGATCCTTTAGCTTTAGAGAGATCAAAATAAAGATAACTGACAAGGAAGGTCTCCATACGGGCATACTCAGAAAAATCTGAAAAAATTACAGAATGTTCTTCTCATATAGTTATATATGTTTATAAAAAAAATTTCGGCGGAACCTCCTTATAACGTCCGTAAAAAAATAATAAAAATTTCGTTTATTTGGCGATTTATCTCCGGTTGGTGAAAAAACGAAATTTTGAAAAATACGCTTTTACGCTTCGAATGCTTTTTAAAGAAAAAACTTCCTATGTTCAATTTATTTAAATAAGTTTAGTTTAAGTAATTTTAGTTTTGCATTTTTACTTTACTTTAAGTGTAATTTTGTCATATAGGTTTAAATGTACTTATAACAAAATGAAATTAATATATTTTATCATTTAAAACACAATTTAAATTGATTAAAATTGTTCCAAATTGAAAAATACACTTTTAAAAATCTGCTGCATTTTGTTGCAACGCACTCCCTTGCTTGTATAGAAAACGGTTACTTGGCCGTGAAATGGAGCTTTCTCATTGGTTGGAATAGAAATATTATATACAAGCGGTGGAGTGCGTTGCAGCAAAATGCAGCAGATTTTCAACAGTGTTGCACAAGCTACAACACCGATAAAAATCTGTACCATTTTCTCCAGCGTCACTCCACCGCTGTTATAGAAAACGGTCAATTCACCTTGCTATGGAGCATTCTCATTGGTCAGAAGAGAGATATTTTATAAAAGTCGTGGAGTGACGTTGCAGTAAATGCTGCAGATTTTTAACAGTGAAGTCAATTAAAATCAATTTTCAGATTCGTTAAAATCGTCTGCTTTTGGCGAGGAAATGCACTGCTCGCCAAATCCCGCGTCGCTTTCAGCTTTTCACGCCAATTATTCCAAACTATTTTATTTTTTTATATATCTAGTAATGTAATTCGCCGCTAATTTTCACTGATCCTTTATTACCTACATGAGTAGTTTAATTCGTATTTTTTTCAAAAAATTCTGAGTATGCCCCCAATGGAGACCTTCCTTGTGAGAACTCTTTTAAATTTTCAGTAAAGTCTGGAGAGAATGAATTGAAACGAGATATTATAAATATCCATAGAAATGCTGTTTACTTCGCCTCCAGACATTTAGAATGAAATCATTCAAATATCTTCGGATACAGTTGCCGAAGTACTAAATATCAAAATGAATAACATGATCTGTTTTAGCTTAATTTCTGATGAAACTATGGATATTTCAAACGCAGGACAGCTTTCCCATTGTGTTAGATATATGGACTACTAAAAAATTCATGAACCCCAATAATTTGGAAATTTTCTTTTAGGTTTTATTTTATAAATGTCTTTTCTGCGAAAAATTCAAGAAAATTAATTACAACATTGTGATGAAATATATCTTGACAAATATAAAGGCATAGGCGTAAGACGAAACAGCCAATAAGTCTAGTCATGTTAGGGGGGGGGAATCTAGAATTCTTCTGAATATCAAAAATTAGATACGTCTACTGTGAAAACCATTGGTTAAATCTTGCCTTGCCCGACAACATGCTGATTCTTGTCATGCGAAAGTATCATGGACTTTGTAAAGCAATGGCAAAAGATTTTAAGATTCACCTTAAGACAAATTTAGGTTTCAAGAAGCAATTGCATCATATGCCCCTGAGGAAAAAAATGACTTTTTTGCATTTGTGACACAATATTTGTCGAGAGGAATAAAATCACATTAACTTTTGTTGAGCTACTTAAATACATTTGCATTAACTCGGGAAATATTTCGAAAAACAGATGGAAAATTTCTTCGACTATTCCAGCTCTTTGGCAGTCAAGAAAACAAATGATTTTCTCACAAGCCTTTCTGTTTGTTAGAAGAAAAGGTTTTCTGCCTGACAAAGTCATAGTGAGTTCTTCAAGAAAACTCGAGAGATGATATTGGCTGTAACTTATGCTAAAGAATCCTAATTGTTTTACATAACTATAGAGTAAAATGCAGTAAAAATCTTTTGTGAAATATTTTATTGTATATCTAAATTTCGGGAAGACATCTTCCAAACTGAAATAAAGATCCGAAGACTAACATTTAGACGGACAACACGTGCAAACACTCAGATTACATCTGCTGAAGAGTATTGGAATATCATGGTCTTTATTCACCATGTAGAATGTCTTATTCAAAATTTAAATGATCAATTCATTTCTAATGAAGACATTCAAAGAGATTTCCCGTTTCTTTTTCCAGGATTTGCTTCACTGGAAAAAGCAAGCAAATTATAGAATATGTTGCAATATTTTCAGGATAAAGTGAAAATGTAGCAAATGAAAGCTGAATATGAATTAGAGTGCAAACGAATTGCTCATGTTGACACCAACACAGAGGTTCTAAAAGTTTTAGTACTGTAATGTGGACTTCAAAGGACTTTCAAAGGACAAAGTCTTGGTTGAAAGCCCAGTAGCAACAGTCGTGCTAAAAGATCTTTTTCGAAAATGAAAATAATTAAATCTTTCTCTCGAAGCGTTATGGCCTATGAGAATCTGAGTAGCTTTGCTATGATTTTCATTCATTCGGACATTACAGTAGATCGTTATAAGTTAATTAGCATCACGGCTAAGAGGAAATAATGAGATTGCCTCTATTGTATTAAAGTTATTGTACCAAGAGTATTGCATTTATAATTATTATAATCAGAGAATTTGATACAAATATATTTTTTGTAATTACATAGAAATTAATTTTTCTTTGGAAAAAATAATGCGTGTAATTAATTTCGTTTATAAATCAATAGTTTCAAGACATCGCACTCGTAATGCCGGTCTCTCGCCTGTGTTTTAAATCAATTCATATTGCTTGTTTGCAGTTCAATATTTTTAATGTTTTATAGGATGCATCAGGCTCATCTCATTCATTGTTAGTTTCAGCTTTTTAAGCTACGTGGAAGTTTTTTTCTATAAACTCTTTCGGTTTCTGAACCGTTTTGGAAATTGGAAGTGCTTTTGAAAGTCAAAAATTGCAACAGAAACCAAAATAATCAAATTACGAAATAACAAGATTGGTTATCAATTATTTATGCAGTAATGCACTTTAGGTTAAGCCTTGATTCGTTTAAATTTAAGATGTAGAATCTCTACGGAATTAAATCTATTCATTTCAAATTTTAGGAAAATCGGATAAAAACTTTTAAAAATATTAATAAAAGTGTTTTTTAATTCAATAAATCCTATCGCACGTTGATATAGTGATGACTTCTTGTACCAAGATCTAAATATTTATATAAATCTAATTAGATAACTTAATTGCCACTTTTGGATGCAATTTTCGACTTGTTTTAATTACATCAAATGCTTAGAATACATAAAAGTACAACAAATCGAAGTACCAGAACTGTTAAATTTTCACAAAATATTCATATTTTATCTTAAGGAAACTTTAATAACAAAAGCTGGGAGCGGGAATAAATTCAATATCAAATTACAATTCAACACAACATCTCTATGTTTAAAAGATTTCAAGTATCCCAGGAGCGTTATTAATTTGACTCGAGAGCGCTCACTGTAAATTATGAATAACATCCACTGTGTAGAAAAGGGTTGTTGAAACAATGCCCACCTGATTACAGCTTGTTGTATGCAGATGCAGATGAAGCGTAATGCACATAGCGGTATCTATGATTCTCTTGATAATGGTGAAAAGTTGGGGTTTTCAGAATTGATTGCATCTTCATTAAGCAAAAATTTATTTTATGTTTGGGCGCGTTTTAATTTTAACCAATTCCATAAATTGGATTAAATTAAAAATTAAATGCAGCAAAATTTCATGCATTGTTTTTAAACGGCAAACATATTTAAAATAATACTAATAGTAATTACTTCTTAATTGTTTGAGCGTAGCGAAGTCTTATACTCAGAGTACGTAACGATATTAAAAGTAAAAAAAAATTCTTTCGTCAAGCAAATCTCAAAAAGTACTTGTCGTATTTCGATTCTGTTTGTACCAGAAGGTACCTATGAAGGTAATCTGGTGAATGCACCTACTTTTAAAAATTAATTCCAAATAGTTTAAAAGTTATATTTAAAAAACTGATAAAAAAGCACAATTTATTTGCATACGTCACAGAAATTTGGTGTGCGTGATTTTCACCGGCTGGATATTTTCGTAGATAACCGAATCAGTACATGGAGTAAATAGTAATCATTTACGCACTCAGAAATATTGAATGCAATAAAACATTTTAAAATTTAATCATGCAGGAAAATAAAATTGTTATTTTTTTATATTAAAAAAAAAAAGTCATAAAAACTTTGATTTTGAGATTTTGTGATAATCTCTTAATAGCATTTTTTGATCGCTAAAAGAATGTTTTATATATTTCGCGTGTGAAAATTAGAAACAATTACGTTTTTAAATAAAAAGTTTCTTTTATGACATCATTTTCCCTTTATATTTATTTTTATTGCATGTTTTCTTTTAACTTATATTTTGTTTGTGTGTGGAAGTCAATTCTGGTCGCTAATTTTTCGACACGGATATTACAAGCGCATCAGATTTGGCGCAATTTTTTTTCAAAGCCCATTTGGCGAAAACTCCGTTTTCAAATAACGCTTACACACACATTTTTAAATTATTTTCTATTTTAAAAAAGAACTTACAGTAAATAAAATAATAATAATAATTAATAACTTAAAAAGAAATATTTTATATAATTAAAAAAAGGAAATGAAAGTAAATAAACATTTTATGAGTAAATAAACAAATAATAAATAAAAAAAGCTGGGTTACCATCTCAGGTTAAATAATGCCATTTTGACGCCAATTATGTACCCTGGTGCATATGAGACATCTTTTCCCATTTTTCATCCATTTCCTGTTGGCATTCAACTTTGACATTTGGAATATGTATGCATACCTGGGAGCAATACTGGAATTAGACGTTGATTTTTTTTTTAATTCGATCCAAAAAGGGGCAACGGGGGCTATTTTTTAAAGATTTATACAATTTATACTGCATAAAGGAGCCACTTACCTATTTTTATATACAAGAAGAAGTAAGTGGTATGTAAAAACAATTATAGTATACATAAATAAAATACTTGAGATAATATACTAGAGATATAAGCACCGGGTTTGGCAAGATTTTTTATGCCAATTAGGCGAAAACATCGTTTTGATTACCAGATACATATAGCATGCTATAATAACACGTTATTTATTTATTTCAAAATGAAAAAAAAAAGGAATAAACGAAATATTTTCTGTTATTAAAAAAAAGGAATAACAATCAATAAATGATAATATTTTTAGAACAAACAATTTATTATAACATTTATATGATAACCAGCATGTCAGGCAAGTTAACGCCATTTTGGCACTAGTTAGGTACCTCGGTGTGTATAGGGCATATATGTGCCATATTTATTTGTAAAACTGAGCATGAACGTTTACCAAGTGTGTTTTCATAGTCACTTATATCTTTTTGCAACATAACGCATCTTTCGAAGCCAAAACTGCACAAAAGAAAAAAAAATCAATGTTTGCAAGTTTTTTTTTTTTTTTTTTTTTTTTTTTCTTTTAATGTAATGCACATTTTGTAATCAGTAGGCTCGATAATCAGACCTCGTTTTTTGCTTTAAAAGATGATATTTCATACGACGTCTTTTTTGGATTCGTCGTTTTTCCATATTTGATAGTATGCGTCTACTCGTTTTGTAACTTTTTTTGTAACTTTCTTCTTTATTAACAGTGACACTTGGATTTCCTATTTAAATAAAAATTCTTCTAAATACAAAGAATTTTGTTAAAATAAATAAATAAATGAAATGCGGTCATCTATTGCTCAAAGCACAAAATTTTTTCTATTGAGTTAATAAAAGTCAGAAAAACATAATTTTTATGATAATAAAAATGTGACTTATGTAATAACAGAGTCATATATTATGTACGTTATGGATTAAGTATGAATATTTCTCCACCATTTATAAATAATAATAATAATAAAATAAAAGGCGGACAGACCAAAGTTTATATTTGACTGAAAACAACAACCATTTTCTAAATGCTTTAAAAAAATGGCCAATGAAAAGTGATATTTCAAAAGTATTATGAAATTAGTTAAAAAACCATTTATTTTAAACTAAATGAATAAAAGATTTATATTTTTAATGAAATAAATGGGATTTGAAAAATTATTGGAAATTTATCATCATAGATGTATCAATATTACAAATTGTAATGCCTTGTACGCAAAATGGAACAATTAGCAATACTTTTTGTACCCGAAAAATGGTCGTTGCTTTTTTTAAGGTTAAAAAGTAGATTACGAAATATTCCTATACAGAGATGCCAAGCCCCCGCTTATTGCATAGCAGAAATTTCTTATAGGAAAAGTTATTTTTTAAATCCGCAGAATGTTCCAATTTAATAAAACATTTTCTGTATTAAAATACCGGTATCCAAAGTGCCGGAGACTTGGCAGCTCTGCCTATAACATTTTAATTAATCACGGTACTTTTTTTAATCGGATTCAAATTTAGTGAAGACAACGTTTTTTGGCCAAAAGCAGCTTTTTTCCACATGTGTAACTACGATACAATTCCTTGATGCTGATATAAAATGTTTTGACTTATGCTATTATTGCTTCCTCTTATTTATTTATTTATTTGAATTTTAAATAAGATGACTCAAAATCGTGTTTTTTAAATGTACGGAAAAAATGCATTTCGAGAGACGGCGAAAAGAACAATGTTTGGCGATTTATTACCTGCGTTTGGCTAAGTGTCTTAATACCTTGTATTTAATACTCTTCACAATACTTCGCTGTTACATGGACTTTGGCGCTTTTATAAAGTTTGACGTAATTTGGGCTTAAGAAAGTGAGTTTTTTACTGACTAATACAAATAAATGAAAAATGAATACTAAGAAATACTAATAAAAGAAAAATGAAGCATTATATAGATATATGTATATTTAAAAATACATCTGCTAGCACTAATTAGATAATTTACGTGTATATAATAGGAGAAAAATAGCTTTTTGATTCTGTATTTCTATGCTATTTCTATGCTATAAAGCATTAACGTTTGTGTGTTTTTCGTTATTATTGGGAGTACCTAGCCGATTTAAAAAATAATGTGGGCAAAAAATGTTGGTAACCATCTTTGCTGCAAAATATACTATATTTTGCGTATGAACAATAATCACCATCAATGCACGAGTAAAAAAAGTTCTAAAATTGAGAATTCTTTGATGTTGATATGACGAAAAATTTAAAATCTTTTTTTTTTTGGTGGCAACTTTTAAGATATAATATTCTCGTTATGAACGATTTCTAAAACATTCGACAATTTAATTTCACAAATTAAACATTTTTTTTTTTTTTTTTAGAAAAAGTTTTAAACCCAATTTATTGAGAATATTGCAATTTCTAGGATACTGTTGGGGTCAGAAACTATAACTTTGGCATCACAGTAACTTATAAGATGTAAGTGCTCGTTTAGGACAAATTTTTAAAAAAGGATTCCTTAACTCTTATCGACAACCTCATTGCATCCGTGGAAAACAGATATTTAACATTATAAACTATTCGGACGGATTTTACACTATATAAAATACACTCCATTCTCTTCAAACATAATAGTTTATTGTTATTTATAGTTTCTCAAATTGGGGCGAAGCTTCTGTTTATGCTCATGATATCATTTCAAAGAGTTATATTTCCAATATAGGAAAATTTGGTGTTTTATTTTCTGTATTACTTTTAACATTTTGCATATTTCCAATTTTATATCCATGCATGGTTTGCGTTTCTTTTATAAAAACAGTGTATGCAACTTTATATATAAGATTTTGTAATTCTATGATTCAATATGCTTATTTTCATCATATTTTATCACAATGAATGACCAATTAAATGTAACATCAAATTTTCTTTACTTATCGCATGTTATTAAATGTGTATTCTCAGCAATATCGCTCAGACTAATCCCTCTGAGGGAAGTCCTAGTAATAAATATGTTTCATTTGGTTCAATTTTCAACCTTCGCATTTCAATAACACTTTATATAACGAATTTAACAATTCATTTTCTTTGTTTACAATTTTTTTTGCCTCTTAACAAAATAAATAAATAAATAATAATGTATATATGTATATTTAAATGTGTGTATCGTCTGCGTAAAGGATTTCACATAATAAGTATAAATTGTGCATTTGAATTCTTAACCGGGAAAAATACTTTTATAATTATGTATTATTTTCTTAATAATGGGGGAAAAGTTGGGGTTTTCAGAACTGAAACTTTCGGATTGATTTTATCATTTTATGACGTTAATTAAACATTAATATTCCGCATTTGCTATTAAAGTGCTCTAATTAATTAAGTTTAACCCATTCTTTCAATGACATGTTTAGGTGTGAATATTTTATAATTACTAAAAATATTCAATCTCTTGTATCTTTTTAAGAAGTTAAAGTTAGTACATTGAAAGAGAAAAAAAAACTGCAAATAATATATGTAACTGTAAATTATTCATATTTTGATAACAGATAAACAAATTCACAATTTCCATATGCAAGTACATATTTTTTTTCAAATTACTATTCAACACAATATCTCTTTGTTTAGGAGATTTGAAGTATCTCAGAAGCATTATTAATTTGACTCGAGAACAATTACTGTAAAGAAATCGCTGTGTAGAAAGTTTGTTGTAACCACACCCACTTGATTACAGTTTGTTGTATGCAGATGAAGCAGAATGCACAAAGTGTTGTTCTGTTGATAATGGAGAAAAGTCGTGGTTTTCAGAATTGAAACTTTTGATTTATCCGAGATTTTATCATTTTATGATATTAATTAAACATTAATATTTTGCATTTGCTTTTAAAAGGATCTAATTATGTTGGTTTCAAGCATTATAATTCAATGATATTTTTAGCTGCGAATATTTTATAATTATTTAAACTATTCATTCGCTTTTTTCTTTCTAAGAAGTTAAAATTAATGCACTGGAAATGAAAAGTAAAATATAAAAAACACATACAAATGTAATTTTTTTACATTTTTATAGATAAACAGGTTTACAACTTTATATAAATGTTGATTATTCTTTCAAATATAATTTTTAAACTTTTAAGTTGCGTTCGTAATTGCAGAAATGCGCAGCACACATAGTTGTTGTCTGGTCTGTCCGTCTGTCTGTCCAACTGTCAGCCTATAACAGCGCAAAAACTGTCTAAATTACTGATCTGAAATGCGTAACTAAATCAGTGATATCCAATCATTTTGAATAAATCTGTAGCCATGGTAATGACGTCTCGAAACAAGATCTGAATATTTATATAAAACTAATTAGAGAACTTATTTGACGCGTTTTACAAAATTTCCGACTTGTTTTAATTACATCAAATGTGTTAAATACATAAAAATACGACAAACGGAAATACCGGAATATTTTTAAATTTTCGCGAAATATTCATATTTTACCTTTCAGAAACTTTTAAAACAAAAACTAAGTGCGAGAGAAAAATTAATGCAAAATTATTCAACCAACATCTCCATGTTTAGAAGATTCGAAGTATCCCACAAGCATTATTAATTGTACTCGAGAGCACTCGCTGTAAATTATAAATAACATCCGCTGTGTAGAAGTTTGTTGAAACCACACCCACTTGATTACAGATTGTTGCATGCAGATGAAGCATGATGCACATAGAGGTATATTTTATTCTCTTGATAATAAGGAAAAATTGGGGTTTTCAGAATAGAAACTTTTGGATTGTTTCGAGGTTTTATCATTTTACGATATTAATTAAACATTAATATTTCGCATTTGTTATTAAAATGCTCTAACTAAATTGGTGTGACCTATTCTTTCAATGATATATTTATCTGTAAATATTTCATAATTTTTAAGCTATTTGATCTCATTTTTCTTTTTAAGTGCATTGAAAATGAAAAATAAAATATATATATATATATAAATAAAAGATTGTAAATCAGGTATATTTTTATAGTTAAACAATATTCGATATAAATGTTTTTCGATATAAATGTTGATTATTTTTTCAAATACATTTTTTAAGCTTTTAAGGCGCATTCATAATTACATAAAACACGCAGCACACATATCTGGGCTGTACAATTGTCCCTATATAACAGCGCAAAAAATACCCTTATGACTGATATGAAATTATATAAAGAATTTTTGCAGAATTAAAATTTATTCATTCGAAATTTTAGGCAAATCACATGCGATCTTTAAAAAAAATTATGAAAGTTTTCTTCATTCAATAAATCCTATCATACGTAACTTATTTAGTGACATCCACTAAGAGGTAATAATTGTTATACATTATAATGAGATCTTGCACCAAGATCTGGATATTTATATAAAACTAATTAGAGAACCTATTTAACACGTTTGACATGCAATTTCTGATTTGTTTTAATTACGTCAAATGTGTTGATTACATAAAAATACGATATATCAGACTTTTAAATATTCACGAAATATTCATATATTACCTTAGAGAAACTTTTCAAACAAAAAGTTGGCGCGAGAGAAAAATCCATTGCAAATTACCATTCAACACAAGAGCTCCATGTTTAGAAGATTCGAAGTATTCGATGAGCGTTATTAATTTTACTCGAGAGCATTCACTGCTAATTATGAATAACATCCGCTGTAGAAGTTTGTTCAAACCAAACCCATTTGATTACAGCCTGTCGTTATACTGATGGAGCAGTATACAGAAAGAGATACGTGTGATTCTCTTGTTATTGAGGAAGAATTGGGGTTTTCAGACTTGAAACTTTTGGATTGTTTTGAGGTTTTTTTTTCATTTTACGATATCAATTAAACATTAATTAAACATTTAACATTTAAACATTTAAACACAATTAAACATTTAACATTTCGCATTTGTCATTATAATGCTCTAATTAAGTTGGTGTGGCCTATTCTTTTTATGAAATATTTAGTTGTGAATATTTTATAATTACCTAAGCTATTCAACCTCTTTTATCTTTTAAAGAAGTTAAATTTATATGTTTAAAATGTATATATAACTATAACATTTTTTCACGAATGGACAAGTTCATAATTTCTACATAAATGTTGACTGTTTTTCTAGTCTATCCGTCAGATTGTCCTCATATAAAAGCTCAAAAACTGTTCGAAAAACTTGTTTGAAATTTAACATATAGTATCTTTGCAAAATTAAATATACGCTTTTTATATTTTAGGGAAATTAAATAAAAATTTATATTAATAAAAGTATTCTTCATTCAATAAATCCTATCATAGGTATCTAATTCAATGATACCCAATGAAAAGTAATACTTCTTGGTTGCCATGATGATCACGTCTAGCACCAAGATCTGAATGTATAAGGTACCTGTGCTTAATATGGACACCCTAAGGAAAAGTTATTTTTTTTCATCCCAATGTACAAGTGATAGGACTCCAAAAATATATGACCATGATCTCTGGACTGTTGACTATCATTATTAAAATTAGCGACTTTGTAACTATTCCGGTTTAAATTAAATGATTAAAACAAAAAATGTTTAGAAATGTTCGTATAAGGAACCACCAGTCCCTATTATGGACAGGTGGCTCCTTACTGATCTACTACACAGGGTGTATGGAAGAACCACTTTTCTATGGAATTTTAGAGGAGAGGGGATAAAAAAAAATTGTCTTAAAGTATTGCGGGGAGGTTAGGCCACAGTAAATATCTCCAGAACATGTACTTTATTTAGAATGGGGGTCATTTTCGGCTGTGGCTTTTCGAAGACCGATGCAAAGCACCTCAGTTACTACAAAATATTATGAAATAATGTAGTTGGTTTTGCTTAGCTTTCTATTTTTGTGAATCTGAAGATTCACCTGCTGTACTTTCAATGTGGACAATCCATATTGGGAATCAGGCGTAGTTTTATTAAATCTTGTAGTAAATAAATAAAAAAAACTTTTTAAAGCAATATATGCAATAGCAATCGAAAATATGTTTTAAAAGCTTTCAAAAACACTCCACTTTTCAATATATAAAGTAATTTTAGCTTATCTAATAAGAATTTAAAATTACCTGTAATTACGATCAGCACACCACGAAACAACAAGTTTCCTTCTAAATGGCGAACATAGCCCTTTTTTGCATTATTTTTATCTTTTCAACTGCTTTTCTTCACAGACATGTAGCGCGATTTCTCTATCAAAATTGTGACTTTTAAAAATATTAGGGGTGTCCATATTGAGAGCACTGTCCATATTGGGTACAAGTACCTTATATTTAACTAATAAAACTTATTTGCCATGCTTGACATACGATTTCCCACTTGAAGTTCCGATCAATTTCTGATATACTAAAGAACAATACCATGCAATTTCCGACCGATGAATGCATGAAAATATGATAAACCAAAATACCAGAACTTTTAAATATTCACGAAATATTCATATTTTAACTTAGAGAAACTTTTAAAATAAAAACTGGGAGCGGGAGAAAAATCGATACCAAATTACTATTCAACACAACAGCTTAGTGTTTAGGGGTTTTGAAGTATCCCAGAAGTGTTATTAATTTCACTTAAGCTCACCCATTGTAAATTATGAATAACATCCTCTGTGTAGAAGTTTGCTGAGACCTCACCCACCCGATTACAATTTGTTGTATGCAGATAAAGCGTAATGCACATAGAGGTACGTGTTATTCTTTTGATAATAGGGGAAAGTTGGAGATTTAAAACTTTTGGATTGTTTCGAAATTTTTTTTATTTTACGATATCAATTAAACATTAACATTTTAAATTTGCTTTTAAAATGCACCAATACGTTAGGTAAATTTGATTTATTAATTTAATAATATTTTTAGCTGTGAATGTTTTATAATTAGTTAAGGTATGCGATCATATCTTCAATTTTTAGAAGTTAAAGTTGATGAGATGAAAATGAAAATGTGATAAATGATATATAACTGTACATTATTTATATTTTTCAAGTACATTATTTCAAGTTCACAATTTATGTATAAATGTTGATTATTTTTCAAATACTTTTTTTTTTAATACTTTTCATGTACTTTTGTAATTACATAAATTTGAAGCTCCTATAATCCATATTTTAATTGACTTCTTATTTTAATTGGAAATTGTCAGTCTTTTGTATATTTCTTTAAAAGTAATCAAGTACATATATGTACGGCTAATCATCTAATGTATAATACCAGGCTCATCCTGAAAAATAGGGCAACCTATTGTGAATTAAATATATATTTTTTAAGTTTAAAAAAAATGGCTTGGGGTTTTACGGATGCTTGTTTCCCCTCGTGGATATTAAGTTCCTAAACCGAAAGGTTGGCTGTCTACGAGTGGGTACTTTCAGAGTTCAAGGTCCACCCTTCCCGCTTTCAGTGTTTTTAATTTGTCTAATTTTGCTTAAAAATGCGTGTTACGTAAAATTAGTTTCATTTCATTTCAATTTAACATTCAAATACTAATATAATTTTTATAAAAATATATTAACACAACAATCAAGATTACTGCTTACATTTTAATAAAAATTATTAAATGTACATAATTTGTTAACAACAAAATTTTTTTTTTTTTTTTTTTTTTTTTTTTTTTTTTTTTTTTAAATTAGGAATTTTCCGATTACGTTACCTTTTTATTTAAAAGTGGTACTCCCTTTTATTAATGTATATATATATATATATATATATATATATATATATATATATATATATATATGTCTTATTTGCTGAGAGAAACTTCTTACAAAATGTCTAAATCTCTCAAAACACGCTGCAGCCTAATGCTATAATATCTCGGGAGACATCAAAACAAAAGATTCGACTTTAAAACAGCGTACTTTATATATATAAAATATATATATATATATATATATATAAATGTCATTTTTTTTGAAAGAAAAAAATAAACAAGGTTTATCTTTTATTTATTTATTTCTTTTTTCATTGACTTAATAAATATTTTCTATGCATATAAAATTCTTATACAGGTATGTATTAACACTGTAAAATTTGAAATCACGATTAAAGTCATGCGTAAAGTATTAGAAAACGAAGAAAGTCATATTAAAGATATATTTTCTGCTAAAAATACATCGAAACAATTATAATAAATAAATAATAATAATGTGTATAAGATATTAAGAAGAGTCAGAATTCTTGTTAAAATCATCCTTTATTTGAATAGAAGTTAAATTTCTCAAATATAAAAACGGAAATAGTGTTTAATGTAATATTTTAGCATGTGCATGGAAATGGAAAGCTGGGTCGATCTTGTAGTACAGATCAATCTTAAAACATAGGCTTGCAATTGAAGAACTAAAAAATATTTTTGAATAAGTATATTTTTATTAAGTCATTAATTACATATATAATTATGTATGTGTTGTAGATTATTCTTTGCATGCGAATATATACTGTACACACAGGGGCGTGCGAAGAGAAAACTGTGCCCGGTGAAAAATCTTAATTTGGCTCCCCCTTCCCCGAACTTTTTCCTCTGACAGTTGATATTGGTATAAAATTGGCCCCCCATAAATTTATGCGCTTGAGATTACCACACCCTTTGCCTTATTTTTTCACTCGGCGCTGCTTTCATTTATTCTTATTTAGTAAAATCTTTGGAAAGAAAAAAAGTAAGAGAAAAAAGAAAAAAAGAGAAAACTTGAGATATTTTCATGTCAATAATATATTGAAAGGTACTTTTAATTTTAATTAATATAACTTATGATTTCAAAAAATTCAATGGAAAATGGAATCTTTCCCTCAATGTATACCCTTATTCGACTATAGTTTATACCGGGAGTCCCAAAAATGACTGATGGATTTTAAAATTCAATAACTTGCAAACGGTGACAGCTATTTAAAAAATTTTTGCAGGAGGGTTATGTATAATGTCAGGAGTTTTTTTAACGTAATTTTTTATTTTAGTTCGCATCTCAAACAATAGGTGGCGCTCATGGCGATTGAAAGCCAGGTGATCAGTGCTGAGTGAAGCGTCGACCTGGCCTTCAATCACCGTCAGCGCCACCTATTGTTTGAGATGCGAACTAAAGTAAAAAATTACGGTAAAAAAACTTCTGACATTATACATAACCCTCCTGCAAAAAATTTTTAAATAGCTATCACCGTTTGCTAGTTATTGAATTTTAAAATCCATCAGTCATTTTCGGGACACCCAATACATATATAGATATATGCATATATATATAATTCTGTTCCCATATTCTATTCTCACCACTCTATTTTGAAAATACTTTTTTTAGTACATTCCATTCACACATACAATCAAATTTCAAAAAATAGTATTTTTTTTAAGTGCTGCCAACCAAATAAGCTTCGTAAATGAGATGGCCGTCCTGATGCAACATGGGAAGTGACTTAGGACCACTAAGGGTTAATACAATAGAAATTTAGACACATACAGTGAAATAATTTATTTTGTTAGCTTTTTTAAAAAGATCTTTTATACAAGGTATTTTCCGTTTGTTAATATTAACAATCTTGTCATCATATGTAACATCTCTTTATACTTTTACAGCAACTTCCTAACATTTTACAGATTCGTACCGAAATATGAGTTGAATGCAATTTATTTTTCTAAATGCTTAACACGTTCGGTGCCTCTCACGCGATAGCGCGTGATATGGCGCCAACGTTAAGGGACCACTCACGCGCCAGCGCGTGATGTGGGGTGATGTCAAATATTTAGCCACGCGCTGGCGCGGGAAAAACTTTCACTGATTCCCTGTTATAAAAAAGTAAATCGGCTTCTGGGGAAAACCCACTTGTACAGTGCGGCATTAACTATCATCACATCTTCATGTAAGTGGCAGCAAACATGTTAAAAAAAGTGTTTTTTCATTAAAGATATGAAAAATCATTTGTAACATATAGATTAATAAAAAAGAAACGCATAATTAAAGCATGAAAAAGCAATTGTTGGTTATGAAAATGTTCTTTAAACGGAAAAATTATGTAAATGTTTATTTATTGGTATCATTAAAAGGTTTAACGAAAATAAATAAGATAATAAGTAAAAGGATAATTTTCTAGTATAAAGGCCTTGGTAGGATTTAAAAAAAATGAGAATGGGCTTGGTGGTAGAAGAAAATTTATCAGGCTTTTTTACTAGCAATCTATTTGCTATTTTATATGGAAGTACGATTTTTCAAATATTTATTAAAATTATATAACTTAAAACCTCCAATTATCTATTACTATATACAGGAAGAAGTAAATTTATACAAAAAAAAGCAATAATAATATATATATATATGATTAAAATGTTTATTTATGTATAAACGAGAGTAATTTGCTCATCAAGTTTATTTTGATAGCTCATTATATTATTTGGCAACAAATCTCACTTTCTGATTCTCGAACTGGCCAATCTTTTAAAAAGATGCCAAGATTTGAAAAAAAATACAATAGAAAAGTATCACTTTTTATGTCAATAATACTTCTAAAAATACTTTCTATATCAATAATAAAAAACTTATGTCTTTTAATAATTCAAAGAAAATTTAAATTTTTCCCTTAAAGTATTAATGCAATAGTCAAATGATTAAAATATTAAATGTTAGTGGTATATATTGAATTGATTTTTTAAAAGGTTTCTTTAGAATAAAGCATTTTAAAAATTATTTTTTTTTAATATCTCTTCGATTTTTTACAGTTTAAAATAGGAAATAAAACACGTTTGTCTTTTGTTCTATGCATAACGCATTTTTGGCTCAGAGATAATTTGTCGGAATTCCCGCACTTCTCTCTGAATGAATGTTCAAATATTTCAAGGGATATAAGAATAAAAGATTTAACATTAAAGTAAAGTAATTTGTAAAAAAGAAATTTAAAAAGATTTCAATTCATTCTCTTTTTAAAGGTAAAAAAATAAAAACTTGTTTTTTTTTCTTTACTGTATTGGTTGAAGAAATCTTTTAATTACAGGGATATTTTCACGAGGATTTATTGTAACTGTTTAAAATTTTAAACGTAAGTAGTGTTATAAACTATATATACGATAATACAGTATTTTCTAATGAATATAGTTTGAAACAAAATTATAATATAGCTATTTTATAAAATATTTATTTGTCATAAACATAAAAATAAATTTGTTGAAACAGAAATCATGTTGAAATATAAAACATTGTTAAATGCTTAAAAGCCGTCATTTTACGTTAAAACTTTCCACGTCAAATCAATTTCAAAACTAACCTGTTGAAAAAAAAAAGAAATGTAATCGGTATTTACCAATAAATTTATTTGGAATTTACAAAAGAGTAGAATTAAGAAAAGTTTATATACATATTAAATAGAAAATACTTTACCAAAATTCTGGTGTCATTGCGGCGTTTGAAAATTAAAATGAAGTGATTTCATACACATATCACCGTCCCCGGAAGAGGTAAATTATAATAAACCATTTGCAATATGCAAATAATTGACGTCTACAGAATGAACGGAATAGCATTAGTAAAATAAAATATATTTTTAAAATAATAACTTGAATCTGTTTATGTATGGTTTAAGAAAATTCCCTTATCTGCGGTATGATCTATTGAGCTGTTTAGATAGCAAAACAGATGTCATGGCTAAAAAAGTTATCTGAGTGAATAACGTTGGTTGAAGTAACTGATTACGCAGAGTATTGGAAATTTATACCAGAGTCCTTTGGTTCAAATCCCAGGATGCGGGCGCTTTCCATTCAGTCTGAAAAATTCTCATTCATATGTATCGAATACATTAATTTTGTATCTTGGCTTTTTTTTTAATAATGAAAGAACAAATAAATGGATAAAACATTAAAAAAATTGGAAGTAAAATAATTTGATGACATCTTTAAATACGTATACGTATTTAATGTCACTGAATATGACATTCACGATCATCAATTATTGGCATTTAACCTTACAGTTTGGCGATAGATTTTTGGTCGACGGGATAACCAAACAGTACCTTTTTGTATAGTTTCCATGTAACTATTTTATATCTTGCAATGGAAAAAAAAAAATATTTTATTTTATCTCTTTAACTTTTTGGGACTGAGGTTAAAACATCACATTTTCTCCCCCCGCTCTGAAATCTCAGGAGACCTCAAAACAAATAATTCAACATCTAAGTAGTGTTACTCTGCAAAGAAATATAAAGAAATTTTCAATTTATTCCGATTTCGAAGGAAAGAAAACTGGTTATTTTTTTTAAAAGAAATCCTTTCAACTTATGTAACACCCCAAGGGGCTTTAGTGCAACTCTCTAAAATTTAAAGCATAATCGAAGTCACCTATAAATTATTCTATAAATGCTGCAAGATAAAGTATTTTACAGTGAATATTCGTTCAATCTTTTATAATAGACAGAAAATTCATAAAATAAGAACACAGTATTAAGACGTGATAGAACTCGGGAAGAAATTAATTTATTTGAACGAAAATTATTTTTGAATTAAGTAATATTTGTAAACGCATAAATATAGCGTTTTAAAGTTAATGTATGAAAAACCATTCAGAGTATACATAGAGTACGAAATGATTAATAAAAACATTTTAAAAACTTGTTAAAAAATAATGTATATGAATAAACAGAATAAATACATTAATGTAACGTAAAATAAATCATTGCATGTTGTTACAGTTGTTGTTGCATGTGCAATTTGTTTCAGTTTTTTTTTTTTTTTTTTTTTTTTTTCCATAGATTCGCAAAATTTCCTTTGATTGATTATCGAAATTCATGATAATTTTTCCGCAATCGATTGACAAAATTTGAAATTTTTTTCGTAATAATTTGACATAATTTGCGTTTTTTTTTTTTTTTTCAAAACTAATTATTCAAATTTGCGATGATTTTGAGAGACCAACTAAAGGAAATCCTCATTTCCACTTTGAGGAAATGTACAGTATTTTTCGCCATCGTTTGAAGAAATTGATGAATTCCTTTGAAATTCCGCAAAATAAATAAATAAATATTTAAATAAACGCGGGATTCCTCGTAATTTAAAAAATTCCGCGGAATAAAAACATGTCCGGGAAAGAAATGGGAAAAATGTCAAAAACATTATTTATTATACGAAAGTTTCATGTTTTATGTGCGATCGCGCAATATCCTATATTCTGTCCCTAAATGAAAATTTTCCCATCACCTCCATATCCCCCCCCCCCTGAAAAGGCGTTGTTTGATCTGCGAATAAAAATTAGTGAAAAATCATGTTAAGGAAACCAAAAAGAATTTTTTTTTCCGGAATTTTCGGTTTAACGACTGATTATCATAAGATTTCATAATTAACATTTTGAGCTCTGGTGTGTAAATTTCTTCAAAATTCCAAATGTCACATTGGCAGCAGTAAGAAAAAAAAAATTAATTTACCATGTACACGAAGAAATGCATTAAATATTTTTCAAATAAATTTGGTAGGATAATCCGGTTCCATTGTGACATTTCGGAATTAAAATTAAGTTGTAGAAAATTCGAGCTCAAAGGGTTAAATGTCTGATAAATGCCGAACTTTTGAAAAAAAAAAAATCACATTTCGCTCTTTTAGGAAAAGCGTAACGCTCGCAAAAATCGCCAATTCAATATAATAAAATCACACTGCACCGAAACAAATACCATAGAACACTTAAAAAATAGAGCCAATAAAAAATCGTACAGCCTTTAGCCGCGCCAAATATGTATAGTTTTATCCTTGGATAAATAACATTGGCTTTTGAGTATATATAAAAGATTGACTCATAGACAAAATTTACTAAAGTTTACTAATAAATATTTTATCAAGGAATAGTAAAACATTTTAGATTAATTATTTTTTTAAGAATCCTTCCGAATATTTTCGTTTGAAAACTGACATTTTACAATTTCATTTAACTTTTTTTTACGCAATAGAATGGCAATATATTTTCGGAACGTAGGTAGGGATGATCGCTAGTTTCATCTCCCCACCCACCCACTAACCGTTTTTCAGTGTCTTTAATTTTTTTAATTTCTCTTTTAAGTTTGTCCGGTTTCAATTTCTCTCATTTTTAGCTCACAGGCTATCATAGCCTGAGAGCTTATGTGCCCGTCCGTTCTGTATGTTCGTTCGTGCGTAACGCGATAACTCATGATAAAAATATCCGATCCACTTGAAATGTTGTATGTAGGTATATCCTGACAAGGCGCTTCCCTGATTAGTTTTTGGAGTTCATTCGATATGCATAAGAGGGGGAACGGGGGCTCATGCCCCTCCCCTTAGTTAATGTAAATGGGATTTTCATGCAGAATTATGTTTTCGTTCAAAATTTAGATTAGGATCATTGTGATGAGGCGATTCCGTGACTGTTATTAGGTGTTCATTGAATAAGTATAAATAGGGGGAACAGGGGTTCTATGCCCCCCCCCCCCCTTAATTTATAAAAATGGGTTTTTCAAGCAGAATTTTCAGACTTCGTTCAAATCTCTGAATAGTTTTGGAAGTTTAATGGTTAAGTATAAAAGAGGGGGATAGCTCCTTTTAAATTATATAAATGCTAAATGGGTTTTTATTAAGAATTATCTCATTTGCTCTGAATTTTGGATATAGATATTTTATATGATAAAGCATGGCTTTGATAGTATAGGAGGTTCAATGATTAAGTATAAAAAAAGAGGAAAGGGGAGAGCTGTTTCCCCTCCTTAATAATTTTTTCGAACGGAATTAACCCTTGAAAATATAAGGCTTTAATGTACAATTAGTATTTGTAGCCTGTGAGCTCAATGCCATCAGTTTAACTGGGCAGTATTCTTTATTTTTTCTATTTAGAGTCCGAGACATTAGGGTCGTAAGTAAGCAATTTTGACGCTATTCGTGGCCGCTTGTCAGCGACAGCGGTAATCTTAATATTCAGGAGAGGTAATCTTAATATTCAGGAAGTAGGTAGCGGTTGCCGACGAAGATGGGTTCTTCACCACGGCATTTTTGTATATATACTTTATATATTTGTATACATATTTTATATATTAAATAATGAAAAAAATAGGCAATAAAAATGGCAAAAATACATAAAAGCGGTTTTTTATTTATTAAGCTTTTTTCGCTAAACAAAAAAATTAATAGACACAACCGGCCTAGTTTTTACTTTTTCGATTTTGTTTATATATATTTTTTTAGGTGCGTTCGTAATTATGTAAATACGTAGCACCTATTGTTGTCGCTCAGTCCGTCCGTCTGTCCGTCTGTTTGTCCGCATATAACAACGCAAAAACTACCCAACCGAATCGTTTGAAATTTAAAATGCATAATTATAACATAATTTTGTCGACTCATTTCAAATTTTATGAAAATCGGATGGATAGATCAATTACAGGGACATTCAAAAGGATTCCGTTACATTACGGTCAATAGGGAAAAAAGTTTTAAATGCATTTTAATCGTTTTAAATTTAAAACATATAATTATTGCGTAATTTTGTCGATTCATTTCAAATGTTATGAAAATCGGATGCATAGATCAATTACAGTGACAATCAAAAGGATTCCGTTACATTACGGTCAATGGGGAAAGTTTCAAATGCATTTTAATGATGTTACACTCATTCGAACATAATAGAATTGGCATGAATCTATGAAATATATACTAAAATATGCATTCTGTACAATCTGTGATGCAAAGAATTTTTATTATTAAATTACAGGGCCACACAAAAGTATTCCACTACATAATGCTATACGGGGAAACATGGTTTGGGGCGTGTTTTAATTATATTCAACTATTTCACATTTTATGAATAAGATATACGTTGCTGAGGTGTAATAAAAATTACTTCCTGCATATTTACAGAAACGTAAAGATTTCGACTACTATACTGTATCCGGAGTACGCTCTACTATATCAGCAAGATCTGAATATTTTTAAAACTTCGTTATCGTACGAACGCACTTCATTTGCTACGTTCATGTTCAATTTCCAACTTGTTTTATATTATGATAGTTTCAATATCAGAACCGGTTCTAACCGGTTTCGAAAGTTAAAGTAATTTTTTTTTTCAATCTGAAACTAAAACTGAAAAAGTAAAAACTAGGCCGGTTGTAGATCGTCTTCAGCTATCTTGTGCAAAATACTTATGGAAAAATATTAAAATTTGAGTGAAATATTTGAAAAGAACGCCCTCATAGACTTTACATTATCATCCGGGTCTTTTTCAGTGTCTATTGTGGGGCCTTAAGGATAAAAAATTGCAAATAAAAAATGAAGAGCATATTATTAAAACCACGATACGCTTTCATAAATTAATAGCTTAATATTATTTAATTTATGATTACACATTGAGAACATAATTTCGAAATCCTAAAAAGATAGCTTAAATAATCTTATGTTTTCATTTTCTGTTGAAAAGAAACGTGACAAAATTGATACATTCTTTTATTAAATTCACTTGCTTGCGCTTTCTACAAAAGTAAAAAAGGAAGGCATTTTTCATAATCGAGTTCGATTTTCACGCTAAATCAATGCATGTACTCTAACATAAATTTCGGCGGGAAATCATGAATTACAAACATATAATTAATCGTGATTTTCAAGATGAGCAAGATTATATTTTTAAACTATTTTTTCTATTATACTTATTCAGTATTGACAATAAAAATAGCACTTTATGGGTGTTGAATGTGGGAACAGTGATAGATTAAATTATTCTTAATCCCAGTATTATTCCACAATGTCACTAAGTATAAAATTGGATTAGATCCTACCTGATCACAGTAGATAGAAGACAGAAGGGAATGGTGGAAGACACATTGTGTACTTGTGTAGAAGGTGGGACAAGAAAATCCAGTTGATACGGATATAACACACTTGAAAATTTATTTCTTGATTATTATACTAAAACGAAACTAAATAAAATGCAGTTAGATAAATGTTAAGAACAGTTATATTGAATTTTTAAGACAGGTCCTCTCAGTGTATTTTTTAGGAAGCTGGATTAGCTTTCCTTTGTTACATAAAAGAAAATCACAGAAAGGGAAGGCATGTCTTTCCCTCTGAGGACCTATGACGAGACTAAGGGTCCTTCAAAAGTATCTGAAAGTTCTCAACCTCTTGAAACAAAGGTAATCAGCTGAGCTTGCATTTATATTCATATGTATGGAGATTTTAAATGTTTGGTGCTGCCATCTGGTGCTAGTCTCCATACTTACTGCTCTTGCTTAAAGTTCACTATCATAGTTGGATGAACAGTTGCATGGGACAGCTCTAGTGCTGCCCTCTAGTGAGATGACTCTGAAGGAAAATGGATCAGTGCAATTTTTCACATACCTCACAAAGAAAACTCACAATGTTTGTGTATTTGCTGAGAAATCTCATATGTTGCCCTATAATCCTACAATGGGAAATCTACTTCAGGCGTTTTTTAAAATCCAAAACAATAAAAGTTAATTTCGAATCTTCTTTTTTAAAAAAGCCAATCTGAGTTCAACACAAGACATTCTTTCATCTTTTTGATCCAATTCTGCAGAGTGGGTATGTCAAGAACTGCCTGGTACATTTCAGAGAAAGATAAAAACTTAAGAACGTCTTTTGAAACTGATTCATGAAAACAAAGATTCTTCAAAAAAACAAGAGCATAGTTTTAAAGGTACAAAGAAATTGAACAATAAGATTCGCTAATATTATATATATTTCAAAAATTTTCTATTGTTCTTCTAAGGTGAAATTTTCAAGTTTAAGGTTCCGAGATTCTAAGAGAAGCCTTTAAAAAATTAGAAGATTGTTTTATTTTATTATAAAAGGTTGTTTTATTTTTCATGAAAATTTCATTTCCCCCACCTTTCCTTTAAATATTTTTTATAATCTTAGTAAATAGTTTTTATAACATATTTAAAATCACGTTAATTTAATGATTTTAATTCATGTTTCAAAATGGGCCGTTTTACTTTTAGTAAACCCCGTTTAAAAAAATCACAGCTTTGTTTTACTACGCAAACAATCGACATTGCTTAAAAAATGCATTTTTAAGCTTTTAGGTTCATTCGTAATTATGTAAATACGTAGCACCTATAGTTGTCGTTCAGTCCGTCCGTCCGTCATTCCGCATATAACAACGCAAAAACTACCCAACTAAATCGTTTGAAATTTAAAATACTTAATTATTACATAGTTTTGTTGAGTCATTTCAAATTTTATGAAAAACGGATGCATAGATCAATTACAGGGCCAATCAATAGGATTCCGTTACATTAATGTCAATGGGGAAAAATGTTTCAAATGTATTTTAATGGTGTTACACTCATTCGAACATAATAAAATTGATATGTATCTATAAAGTACATATTATACTATATATTTTGCATAATCTGTGGTGCAAAGAGCATTTGTTATTAATTTACAAGGCCACACAAAAGTATTCCATTACACAATGGTATAAGGTGAACATTGGTGCGCATTTTAATTGTAATTCACTATTTACAATTTTATGAGATTGATATATGAGAGTGATATTTTTAAGACTTCGTTATCGTAAGAACGCACTTTATTTGCTACGCCTCACGTGCAATTTCCAACTTGTTATTGTTATAATGTTTGGAAATGTAAAATTAATGTATGATTCTCAATGTATAATCCACATCATAATATTAAACTGTTGAATCACCAGATTCATCATAATTAATACAATAATTGAGTTTTTTCAATATCAAACTGCTATATTATCATTGTAAGCACACATAATTCATTAATTGTACTTCTATCTTATTAGAGAGCCATTAAACAGTTGATTTCAAAATTCCATTTTACATATATGAATTTAATTAAGTGAAAACAAACGTGTTAAAAAATCTATAAATTAAAATTAAAGAGAAATGTTTCCAGCACAAGAATTTAGAACAAAAATAAAACTAAAGTTTAAAAATATTGATGCATTAATATTAATATGAAATATCTAATCCCTATTCGAGGAAATACTCATTTAAACAAAAAATGTTAGTATTTTACATTTATTATCCACGCATTTCTTTATTTCATATTCATTATGAGACAAATTTAAAACAGCTTTTGAAAAGGATCTTCCGAAAAAAATTAGTTCAAATTTTGGCGCAAAATCAAATTTCAAAAGTAAAAAAAAAATAATAAATAATAATAATAATAATAATAATAATAATAATTGTTTTAATTTATATGCAAATTTTAAATTCAAAACAAAAATAAAAAATTCCAGAAATATAAATCAAATAATCAATATCTCATTATTACGGAAATTTTGCTATCTTTTAAGAAATATTTCAAATTCTATTTTGTTTATGTTAAATCTCTTCGTATTTAAGAGATAACGGGATTAAATCCATCTAATTTCGATAAAAGAAATTGTTTAAAAAGGATCAGTGATTTAACAGCAATCCTAAAAAAATAGTTGAATGCAATATTAATATTGTATTGACTAATATAACTCTTCAAACAATTATTTTTACCTAAAGTTACCAATGTACTATTCCAATAAACTTCAACTGTTGAAATGAGCAAAAATGACTTTAACTTTATCATTATAATTATATTTTGCATGATACTTTAAACTGAAAATAATTTTAACAGTTTTAAAATTTATGCATATTTTTCGTATTTATATTGACCATTTAAAAAAAGTTGTAAAGCAAAATAGGTTATTAATGCATAAATTTCCAAACTTGAAGTTACGTTTGTAGCTAAAACTTTCCATGCGGTGATTTGCAATCTTGACTTGATGTTTTCATCTCAATATCGATACACTGTAAAAAAAAAAAAAAAAAAAAAAAAAAAAAAAAAAAAAAAAAACTATATGTTCAGTTACTAAGATTTTTCTAGTAGATTCGTATTCTAAGAACTTTTCATGTAGCGATAACAATAAAAAATCATGTAACCGAGGAAAGTTACACAAGTTTTTGCTGTTACAATTAGATGAAAAGTTCTTGGAATATATATACACTAGATAAATCAGTACTACTTGGTTATCCCGTCGACCATTTTCGCCAAAATTTTAAAAATCGCCAAACTGTACATATTGACATCATTTTTATTTTAAATAACGAAAGAAACAAATAATTAGTAGAATATTAATAAAAATATAAATAAAAAGTCGAAATAGAAATCACTTAATGCCATTCTAAAAAAGTGTATCTTATTGAATGTCATTGAATGTGACATTCACGATCATCCATTATTGGCATTTAATCTTATAGTTTGGCGATAGATTTTCAGTCGACGGGATGACAAAGTAGTACCGATAAATCTTAGTAACTGTACTTATATATTTTTTTTCAGTGTGGATAAAAATTCAAGAAATTTATATATTTCAGAGGTATTGGTATTAAAACACTTAGTTTTATAAAAGAAAATGTTTTTATTAAACATAATGTCACTTTTTTATCAATGCTGCATTTTATACAAAAACTCAAACTCAATATGAGCGGAACGAAAAAATACTGAATAATAATGAGCTTTTTAAGGGGAAAAATCGCTTTTTTAACGTGTTACGTCATTTTTAACAGACTTCAAGAAGAAGGTTATGATTTCGACTTGTATGTATTTCTTGTTCACTCATAACTTTCCAATATATATATATACCGATTTTAATAATTTATTTTTGGTTGAAAGTGTAAGATGCCCGCGTGGTCTCATTTTAATTTCATTAAATTCTGATGCATCGGTTTTTTTAATGAAAAAATAAGGATTTTATATTAAAAAAAATTGTAATTTAAGAAATTACCCCAACCATTTGAAAAATGTTTCACTCGATACATTCATCTATCATTTTAAGCTAAATACCAGTTGTTTTATTGTGTATTATCCGTGCCACTGCTATAAATGACTTTATACATGCTGCAATTTGAAGGTACGGTTCGTTTAAGTTATATCACTCTATTGTCGCCAAGCATAAAAGTTGGCGACGAAAGAAACATTTCAAACTATTTAACATTGTTGGTGCAAAAGTAATCATTATTAAAATACAGCTTTGGCATATACTGTTATACTTGTAAGACTTTGGCATATATTGTTTGATTTTACAGAGCAGAATTTTGGTGATGGAGGTTTTAAACCAAAATCGATCGCAGCACATGCATCTGTGAATGGGTCCATCAGACATCGAATCAAAAAAGTTTTTTCCCAGTTTTTCCCAAGCCGATTGCTTTTTAGTTTTCTTTTTAGGTGGTGGAAAATCAAGAGTAATAGCTATAACATTTTCCGGCTTGTTAGAATCACTATTGGCACTCAAATTTTCCTGGTTAGAACCGACCGATAGTAAAACGCCATGGCTAGTGGATTGGTCGCCCTGGCGACATGATGTTTTACAATTAATCGGTTCGGCATTAAATTGCTTCCTTTTTCGTGATCGCCTTTCAACACGTAATTGGTTTTCAGCGGCTCAATAATCTTTTGATTTTATCATTTTCTGCATTGAAAGACGTTTTTGCGCCAAACCAAATACAGTATTACTCAGTTATCCCGTCGACCAATTTCGCCAAATGATACGAATCGCCAAACTAATAAGCAACTTATACATGTTGACTAAATTTTTATTTTAAATAGCAAAAGAAGAAATAAAAATCACTTTATGATTGTTTAAGTACGCGTATTGTGTTTAATATCATTGAATGCGATATTCACGTTCATTCATTTCTTTGGCTTCGGCTTTTTCCGTATCTGTTAATTTCCGTCTACCCATTTTTAAATTTGTTAGTTTTCTCCTTTATTACAATGATTTTAACCATTTTAATTTACTATTCAAATAAAAATTCTTCTAAAAGTAAAGAATTTAATTTAAATTCAAATAAAAACTCTTCTAAAAGTAAAGAAATTAATTTAAATTCAAAAGTGACCACATCATTCAAAAGTGGTAACATCATTCAAAAGTGGTAACATCATCGGGTCCATTCTCCCGAAAACAACAACCATTTTTCAAATGGTTAAAAAAATAATGATTTGTCGCAAATCATCTTTCATTCGTGCAACCGTTTTCAAATCATAAACATAAAAAAACTATGCATTCACATGCATTAGCGCCAAGTTGTCGCCAAGCTTGATTCTTAAGTCGGTTAGTATTTTTTTAAGCATATTTTATTTTATTTTTGTAATGTTATGAAAAAACGACATCAATAAAGATATAATCAGTAAAAACAAATAAACAACATTAATTCTCTTTTCTTTGCAGCAATAAAAGTAATCCGATTGCCTAAAATCCGAAAAATCCTAAAAAACCTAACCCGATTGATTAAAATTAAAATATAAAAATGAGAATAATTTAAGAATTAACTAGTGCTGACGCATGTAAAAAGGAAAATCTGTCATTTTGAAAATAAGTCCTTAAATTGGTTCGATAGAAAAATCAGTGCTGGAAACTAAAAACATTGCTTTTTTTTAATTACACAAATAATCACAATTAAATATTTCAGAAATCTTTTCAAGATATCAATTTATACAAAAAAAATTTCAATTTTTGATTAAAAAATTTTAAGCAGAAACATTAATTTTTTTATTGATATGCTCTGACATAGTAATAAAAAACTTTAATAGCAATAATCGGAACTTTTGATAATTTACAGATTGAAACCTTTAATATATAGGGTGATTCACAAAGGACTCCTAACTTTAAAAATCTATAACTCGGAAACGTGATAGATAGAAACATGAAACCAAAATGTGTTAAAAAAAATCGTAACAATCTTATAGATAAATCAGAATATTTAGTTAAAAATAGCACTCATAGATGGCGCTAGAGCGATAGGTGCTCTGTTGAGGCTAATATTGATGTCACTTAGCACTGATGCGAATTAAGGAGTTTTATGCGGATGGGGTCTTGTTCGAAAATGCACTTTTGCTTTTATGACTCGATTTTGAATTCAATCCATATAATTTTCATTTTGTTGGCATCAGCACAATAATAGACAAAAATAGTATTTTCGATTACTTTATAATAGTATTTACATAATAGTATTTCCATCCCCGACTCCTTTAAAATTGAAATGCGAGAACAACAACATTTGAAATACCGTCTTTTATATACGTTGCAAAAGTGCGTTTTCGAACAAGACCCACTCCGCATAAAACTCCTTAATTCGCATCAATGCTAATTTACGTCAATATCAGCCTCAACAGAGCGCGCATCGCTCTCAGTGCCATCTATGAGCGCTATTTTTAACTAAATTTTCTGATTTAAGTATGAGATTCTTACGATTTTTTAAATAAACATACCACTGATTTCATGTTTCTACCTATCACCGTTCCTAGTTAAGTTAGGGGTCCTTTGTGAAACACCCTGTAATTAGCCAGTCTAACAATCTTCAATGATTTCAATAGCAAATTTAATTCCCAACACCGTTCTTTTTTTAATTTTTTATCATTTCAAATAAATTTGAAATATTCAAATTCTCGAAACTCTTACTTTATCGCACGCATCCCCCTCCCCCACCTAAAACTATGAGATCAACCCGTAAGGCATGGTGACGTCGTTGTGAAGTCACATTGTGACTTTGTCACCATCGATTGTCGATGTGATGTCACAGTGACTAAAATGTGAAGTCGTTATGGCCGTTTTAGAGCTCGTTTGTGACCACTTTGTGAGGTCACGGTGTGACAAATTTGTGAAAAATGTGTCATTTGCGACTACTTTGACATTAACATTGTGACGAAACAGTGACAAAAGTGACCATATTTAAATTGCCAGAAATATGTTTTTTAAAGTAAATAACATGTTTTGAAGAATAATTGTAATTTTCTAAAGATTTTTAAGAAAGTCCCATCTCAGTCACAATGTGACATCACTGTGTGGTGGCATTTTGGTCACAATGTGATGCGACCAAAGTGACTCACAGTGACGTCATTGTGACGTCACTGCGACCATGTATGCTATGAAGGAATTCCTATACAAAATGGAAAAAATTTATGCACAATCACATTTCTGAATGCACACACACAAAAAAAGAAAGTAACTTTTTAAAAATATATACATTTGCAACCACAATAAAAACAAGTAGTTTTTAGGTGCGTTCGTAATTATGTAAATACGTAGCACCTATAGTTGTTGTTCAGTCCGTCCGTCCGTCTATCTGTCCGCATATAACAACAACAAAAAACTACCCAACCGAATCGTTTCAAATTTAAATTATTTCATTATTACATAATTTTGTCGAGTTTTTTCAAATTTTATGAAAATCGGATGCGTAGATCAATTACAGGGGCAATCAAAAGGATTCAGTTACATTACGATAAATGGGGGAAAAAAGTTTTAGATGCATTTTAATCGTTTAAAATTTAAAATACATAATTATTACATAATTTTGTTGAGTCATTTCAAATATTATGAAAATTGGATGCATAAATCAATTACAGGGACAATAAAAAATATTCCGTTACATTACGGTCAATGGGGAAAAATGTTTCAAATGTATTTTAATGGTGTTACACTCATTCGAAAACATAATAAAATTGATATGCATCTATAAAGTATATATTATAATGTACATTTTGTATAATATGTGGTGCAAAGAACATTTGTTATTAATTTACAAGGCTTTACAAAATGTATTCCATTGCATAATGGTATAGGGAGAACATTGTTTGGTGCGCATTTCAATTGTAATTAACTATTTACAATTTTATGAGATTGATATATGAGAGTGATATTTTTAATACTTCGTTATCGTATGAACGGACCATATTTGCTACGCTTCACTTTCAATTTCCAACTTGTTCCTTCAAATGTGTCTTTTTTTCTTACTCAGTAAAAAGCACGTTTTTAAAAACCATCCAATGACATCTAGCATTTTCCGAAGAATATTTTATATATTTTTTCATGTTTTATTCAATTTACTGTGACCGCAATTTAAAAAGTAAAAAAATTACTCGCGTTGCATGAAGGAGAAAAAAAAAAGAGAATTTAGCGATCACGTAATATATTGTTATTATTTTTTTCCTTAAATATATATCCAATGACATCCTATATTTTCCAAGTAATATTTTGTAACTTTTTGTTATGTTTTCAATAATATTTCTTATGTTCTACGTTTTGCCTTTCGAAAAGAAAAAGAAATCGCTTATTATTAAACCTATGATGGAAAAAAAGAGAACTTAGCGGTACACTTATAAAAATAATTCTGTGAAACAATTTTTTTAAATAAACTTTATAGAAAATAAAATCTTTTATAGTACATAAATTTGAAATAAAATAAAAATACCTTTGACACCTAGATACTTTAAAAAATGTATTTTTTTTTTTTTTTTTTTATCAGGATTAAAGCACATTTGGAATAATATCCAATGTAATCAGGTGTAAATAAAAAAATATATATATATTTACATCATATGATATCCTTTATTTTCGAAACGCTATTTTATTTTCTTTTTAACGTTTTCAATAACCGCAATTAAAAAAAATGCATATGACAAGAAATTTAGCAATAAAGTTAATTCAAAATTATTTTCTAAAAACACTTTGAGAAACATAAAAATGAAATTATTTTTTTTATATTTTTTCAAGTCTAAAATAAAAACTTCAAGAAACTTCTATATTTTTCAAATACATGTATGTTTCATAGATTCTAAAACAAAACGTTAACATTCCTCATTCCGAACAATGCTTTTTTGAAATTTTACAATTTGAAAAAATAAAAAAAGTAAATTAAAATATTTCATAAAAAATTCTTCTAATGGATGCTCAAAAAATATATTTTAGAGCTGTTCCTTAATGAAAATAATTAAAATTTTTATCAGCAATCATTCTGCGTAGAAAATAGCTAATGCATAGACATGTACAAAGCAACGGCTATCAACTTTTTTTATGTTTTAAATAATTATTTAAATTATATCAATAGAAATCTCACCGCTAATAACCAAAAAAAACCCCACAACTTTGTCTTCTAAATATAGAGTTGATTATAAAATTGAAATCCTGAAGTATAAAAAATATACTTCAGGAACCTTTTCAAGGTATCAGTTTATGCTAAAATTAATTCTTGTTTTGATTTAAAAAATTAAAAGCAGAAAAACTTAATTTTTAATTGATATTCTGTGACATACTAATACAAAAACTATGATAGCAATAATAAGAAATTTTGATAATTTTCAAATTGCCATCTTTTCTATACTATCCAATCTAACAACGTTCAACGATTAAAATAACACATTATATTCGCAACAACATTAATTTTCAGTTTTTGTTACCTTTTTAAATAAACTTACTATCATTCAAATTCGCAAAAATTTTACTTTCTCGCACACGTGCCTCCCCCCACCCTTTCTAAAAAATGAGATCAATTCCTAAAATTGAAAACTTTTACGCACAATCAATTTTCTGAACACAAAAAAGTAACTTTTTAAAAATATATATTTGCAACCACAATAAAAACAAGTAGATACTTTTTACTTTAAATGGTTTTTTTTTATTCGGTAAAAAGCACATTTTGAAAAACATCCAATGACATCTAGCATTTTCCAAACAATATTTTATATTTTTTTTCGTGTATTATTCAATTTACTATAACTGCAATTTAAAAAAGAAAAAAAATATTTACGTTGAATGTAGGAGTAAAAAATGGAAATTTAGTGATCACGCAATACATTTTTGACTCTTTTTTTTTTGTATTAATATGTATCCAATGACATCCAATATGTTCCGAGTAATATTTTATAATTTTTTTCTTATGTTTTCAATAAAATTTTCTGTGTTTTATGTTTCGCCTTCGAAAAGAAAAAGGAATCGCTTATTATTAAACGTATGAGGAAAAAAAGAGAACTTAGTGATATACTAATAAAAATAATTCTGAGAAACATTATTTTTGAAAATAAAATTTAAAAGAAAAAGAATATTATTAGGATGAGCGAAGCGAATCCTCTACTAGTCCACTCAAGTTACATTTTGTCGTACGCTTTATAAAAAATCTATTCAGTATTTTGACTTGAAATTAAACATAAGAATAAATTATGATATGTAGATTTGCAGAATGTTATTTTTTTTACAGAATAACCTTTAAAAAAATATTATTTTAATAATTAATTTATTTTACATGTTTTTCTATTATGGACGCACTTTTGCAAATAAAAAATTGAACGCGTATCTTTTTATTTTCAGAATGAAAATAAACCATGGGGTTAGTAATTATAGATAGAATCTTGATTAATTAATTAAATAAAATATATTTTCATTATTCCGCCAAAATCGTTTGCAAATAAAAAATTGAACCCGTATCTTTTTATTTTAAGAAGGAAAATAAACTATGGGGTTAGTAATTATAGGTAGAATCATGATTAATATATTAAATAAAATATATTTGCATTATTCTGCCAAAATTATTTACGCAGTTTATACTTACGGGTTTTAAAAGAATTACATTATGATTTATTTATCTAGGTATTTACTTTGATAAAGTGGCAACAAAAAGAATCGTAAACAAGTAAAATTAATTCTTATATTTGGTATTTAGAGTGAATATTATGTTAAATTTGGTTAGTTTCTTAAATCTGGTATTCGAAATGAAAGATTAAAGAATAATTTAAGAATATTTTAATTGATTGAAGAATAATTTAATTCAACCAAATTAAATATAATAACTACGTTTATAAATAATTTCTGGAATGTATTAGTAATTTAAAAATGTCGAGAAAAAGAACACTTACTGGCCAGAACGAACGCCGTTACTGGCCAGTGGAAAATGTAAAAACATCTTTAAAACTTTTAGTTAAAAATTAAAAAAATATATTTTGTAAAATTCTGCTTCAAAAATATTGTTATATATACCAGCCTTATATCATAAATAAAAAATTCCGAGGAAATTCTTAGTTATTTGGCTGAATTTACATTTCTAAAATTTAAATGCGCCAAAACATGAGATAACGTTTTTGCTTAATAAAGATGCAAAAATAATATAAAAAAGTAATGATCCTTTCAAATATTTATCTTATGAAATAATGCTTCGCGAATCCAAACAAAGCACGGCTTTTGCTAGTATATATATATATATGTATTTGAAACTAAAATAAAAATATCTTCAACATCTAGATACTTAAAAAAAATCATATATATATATTTTTTTACTCGGTTGTAAACGCATTTGGAAAATATCCAATCATATCCTGATTTCAATAATATCTATACATTTACATCATATGATATCCTTTATTTTTGAAAAAAGATTTTATTTCCTTTTTATGTTTTAAATAAAATTTTCTGTAACCGCAATTCGAAAGGAATGCTTGCATATGACAATAAATCTCGCAATAAATTCAAATTTTTTTTTTCAAAAATACTTTATAAAACATAAAAATGGTCAAGTCTAAAATAAAAACTTTGAAAAACCTTCTTAATTTTCGAAATACATTTATATTTCATTGATTCTAAATTAAAACATTAACATGCCACATTCGAAACAATACTTCTTTTATATTGGTACTACTTGGTTATCCCGTCGACCAAAAAACTATCTCCAAATTATAAGATTAAATGTTAATAATGGATGATTGTGAATGTCACATTCAATGATATGCACACGATATGCATGTTTAAAACGTCATCAAGTGATTTTTAATTCCACTTTGTCTTTGTATTTTCATTCATGTTTCACTAAATTATTTATTCTTTCGTTATTTAAATTAAAAATTATATAAACATGCACAATTTGGCTATTAGTTTGGCGATTTCTATAATTTGGCGAAAATGGTCGACGGGATAACCAGGTAATTCCTTTTTATTTTATTATTTGAAAAAAAAATTTAAATGCATAGCTAAAAAAAATTTAAATGCATAGCTAAAAAAAATTTAAATGCATAGCTAAAAAAAATTTAAAAATATTCTTTTGTTATCACAGGTGCTCAAAAAATATTTATTCCAGCTATTCTTTAATGAGATTAATTAATATTTTGATCCACAATCATTCTGTAAAAAAGAAATTTAAAGAAAAGAAAAAAGAAAAATTATTTTTATACATGAAAGATAGATAAAGACAAATAGAAACTTGCGTACGTAATAATTTATGTATCTGCATATTATTTATCTTTTTCAAAGCTAACAAGAAGATGAAACGACACTTTATTTGTAGCGAAAAGTATTTGTGGCTATGAAGATTCTGCTTTGGTTCTACAAATTTTGATTGTATTCCTTATTAATTTTTTTCTTTATTTTTTGATATTGTAATTTAATGGTTTATAAATAAATAAATAGATATATATCTTCATATATATAATTCTTCTGTGCGTGTGTTTATCACTGAACTCCTCCTAAACGACTGGACCGATTTTAATGAAATTTTTTGTGTGTGTTCCAGTGGACTCTAGAATGGTTTAGAATTACATTTCGAAATTGATTCAGTACTTTTTTAGTAATTAGGCAAAAACTAATAGTGATTTTTCGTTAATTAAAAGTGTTGAATAAATTCGCTGAATTGAGTGTGGGCAGAATGGCTGAGTGGTCTAAGGCGCCAGATTTAAGCTCTGGTTGTCGAAGAAAGAGATAGTGTGTTTGAACCTCACTCCTGACATACGGGTATGATTTACAATAATTTTTCCCGCATTATAATTTTAATTAACCGACCTCAGAAAATCGTTAACTTTTAACTGAAAAGCAAAGAATAAATTTTCTCTCAAAAAATGAACCGACTTCAAAAATTACTGCAAAGTGAAAAATAATTTCCTTGCATAGTTGCTGTAAGAAATTAAATTAAGATCGTAGTATTTATCATGCGTATTATTATATTTATGTACGTTTATTTGATTTTTTGGAGTCGGTGCCAGGACAACGTCTGTCGGGTCCGCTAGTATATATATATATATATATATATATATATATATATATATATATATATATATATATATATATATATATATATATATAAGGTACCCTGGGGTAATAACGCCAGGCGGGGTAATAACGCCAAGTGCTTATATTTTGCATAAATATGAAATAATCAGGTAAATGACACCCATGTGCTCTGCGCAGAAGGGTTTTGAGTCATATAAATCGCAAAAAACAGCTTCAAGTTAATTTGTTTCATTTTTAGGTCTTATTGTTTTTACAAACAACTAAAATTAACGCTTGATCTAAAATTTGCGAGATACGTTTTGTGATGTGAAGACTATGTTTTTATCCGGAAATACTTTGTTAATTACATAAATTTGTAGTGTATTTCATGTACTTTTAAAATGTTGTTGAAGATTTTGGATATCTTCTCGAGATAATTTGTAATTTAAAATGTACTGCGCAATAACTATACCGGGGTAATAACGCCAATCCTTGACATTAATACCCCGTTGATTCCCTACAGTGGCCGAGCTACATCCTAAATACTGATTCAAATAAACACAGTTAAAACTGTGCAATGCTTCTCATATTTCTATTTAAATGGTCTTTTTTAAGCAAAAAGAAGCTCACGGTCTGATATTCTTTTGCCTCAACTTGCTTCTTTTGCCTCCCCCCCTCCCACACCACACCTTTATTTTTCTTACACTTTCACAAAAAATTGAACATTTTCAATAGCTTAGAATGCAATTTTTCAATTTCTAAGTTTGTAGAGTTTGTACCTTTAGAATTGGGCTATCTACATGCAATTATTCCATCTTATTTCATAGTTTTGTTTGCATGGCGTTATTACCCATATAGGTGGGTAATAACGCCAAATAGCATGGGTCAAGAAAAAACGCCATTACATTTTATGAATACATATCTGTTAAATTATTTTATTTTATATAGATAGTCAATGAGTTGCTGTATCAGATCCTATATTTGTTTGAAAAATACAATCTAAAACTAAGCCGTGAAAATTGGCAGAACCTTAACGTGGCGTTATTACCCCAGGGTACCTTATATATATATATATATATATATATATATATATATATATATATATATATATATATATATATATATATATATATATTTTCCCTCCATGTTCAATGTGGTATAAGTTATTAAATTCAATGGTTCATATACTGTAATACAATTAATGGTTATATACATATGTGTGTGTAAGTAAAAATATCAGTAAAAAACACGTTTCAAAAATATCCAATGCTATCTTCCATTTTTCAAAAAAAAAAAAAAAAAAAAAAAAAAATTATACATTTCTTCACATTTTTAATAAAAAATTTGCCATAACTACACTTCAAAAAGAAAAGAAAGCTTGCTCTTACACATTTCAGAAAAAGAAAATAGAAATTTTACAATCATGCCGTTATTTGCAATACACATACATTTAACGTCTGAATAAATAAATTAAAAAAAACTATTAAAAGATTGAATAATATAAATTAAGACAGACTTGAATGCACTTTTAAAAAATAAATAAAATTTATAAACAAAAAATCAAAACACTAAAAAACATTTAAAAGTACAAAAATAAACGTTTCACCAAGCTACATGCCGTATTTTTTTATTTTTTTTTCGCGTTTTTAAGAAATATCCAATGATCTCTAACATTTAAAAAATATAGATTTTTATATTTTTTTATATTTTTTTTACATTTCCAGTAAAATTTGTTAGGTACTTACGTATTAACGCCACCGCAGAAGAAGTTGCGCTTATGCGACAATAAAGAGCAAATCTGATGTTCGCACGCAAGCAAAAAAATGGCGTCAAAAAACAAAGAAAAATAAACCACTTAAAAGCACTAAAAAAACACAAAAAGATGGCGTCAAAAATCTTCAAAACTTTATTGGCGCATTAGCATATTTTGTTCTGCGGTGGCGTTAATAGGTAAGTACAATTTCTTATGACTCAAATTCAAAAAGAAAAAACAAACTTGCTATTATCAACTTGCTTATCGATCTCGTTAAAAAATAAATAAATAAAAAAAAAAATAAAATAAAAACATTTTGTTACAAAAACAAATTTTAAGTTCTCAAGAAACATATATTCTCTTTATGCCATTTGAAATCTAAAATAAAAACTTGCAAAATCTTTAACAAATATACATTTCATTCATTCAAAAAAGAAAAAAAAATCACACTCTACATTTTTTGAACAATGCTTCATTTTTTATTTTATTTTCTCATTAAAATGAATTTTCGTAAAAAATAAATAATCGAATAAATAAATATTCATATTAACCCTTTCGGGTCCAAATTTCTTTTCCATTTTTAGAAAAAATTACTTTTACATTAATAACATTAACACTAGCTATCCAAATAGATTGTATAGTATTTAAAGAATATTTTATTGTTTGAAACATAACGAATGTTCTTGTTTTGTGTGCCATTTAATTAATATTCATATGACAATAGTCTAAGGAAGTATTATTGGAGAAGTTTGGAAAATACTACATTACAATAAGATTTAACTTATATTACAACTTTCAAATACTTTTTGCAATTCATTACATATGATTCTTTCAAGAAAGTAACTTTTATTTTAAATTTAAAGATTGAAATACATGTTTGAAATAAAAGAATCGTAAACGGCGCAAAGACAATTAAGTAAATAATAATAATTATTATTATTACTAAATATCTAAACATAAATGAAGTTATAAGATACATGCATAAACATATACTAACATTACTATATGTAAATAGTAGCAAAAGTATTTCTTAAAACAAAATAATATTTCTTTAAAAGACATGTACTATTAATAGTACACCGAACTCGAAAGGGTTAAATCGTATAAATTCATAATTCATATCAATTCGGAAAAATAAATATTCGTATAAAATAATTCGAGAAAAAGAATAATTTACATTTTCCTTCAAAAACAAATTTTAAAATCGCAAAAAACTACACTTCTCTTTTCTACCATTTCAAATCTAAAAAAAAAAACTTACCGAATCTTAATAACTATATTTTTCATTCATTCATTCAAAAAAATACATTCCCATTTCACATTTTCTCGAACAATGCTTCTCTTTTTTTCTTTTTTCCATTTTATCATTTCAAATAAATTTGCAATCATCCGAATTCGTGAAAATTTTTCTTCTTGCCTCTGACGCGTGCGCAAAAATATATTTTTGGAAGCGATCCCCTCTTATCCGAATGTTCCTCCAAAATTGATTTCAGTGAGCCTCGTGCTTCGACACCGAAAAGTGGGGATGTTTGTTGCCGGCTTCGTGAACTCCTGTTACCGCACGAGAGGACCGATGTAGCACGTGCTTCTGCGGATAAATCGACGGCTTTTTAATTGCACCTGTGGGATTGACAGCGTGTTATTAGAATTGTCTGGTGATTTTAAATGTATATAAAAAAAAGAATGCCGTGAACGAAATGGATTAAGAGATAGTTTCTTATACATGTGAATTTTTGAAACAGGAAAATTAAATAGAAACTGATAAATCGACAATTTTTAATCCCACCTGTGAAAAACGTCAGCTTGTTATTAGAACTGTCTGGTGATTTTAAATATGTATAAAAGAATGCCGTGAACGAAATGGATTAAAAAATAGCTTCTTATACATGTGAATTTTTGATACGGAAAATTAACTAAAAAAAAAAAGATAAATCGATAATTTTTAATCACACCTTTCAGAATTAACGTCAGCGTGTTATTGGAACTGTCTGGTGATTTTAAATATATATAACAAAATGCCGCGAACGCCATGGATTAAAAAAAAGTTTCTTATACATGTGAATTTTTGAAACAGGAAATTAAGTAGAAATTTGTTAAATATGTCGATATGTAATGAGAACTGTGCGAAGATACTGTGTTTTTGACAGTCTAATCATCATAAATATATCTGTATGTGTAAGAAAATGCTGTCAACTCTGTGGATAAATTTACAAGATAAGAAATACTTTTTTAAAAATTTCTATTTTGGAAAATAGAAATTAATTACAAACTTATGAAATACGCTTATTTTTAAGCACACATATGAGAACGTCAGTCTGTTATTATAAATATCTGGTGATCCTAAATGTATATACAAGAATGACGTAAACTTTCTTGGATTTAGGGAAAGTTATTTAAAAACGTGAATTTTTTAAACAAGACATTAACTTCTTAAATACGTGTACTGTGTTTTATAACAGTTTAATCATTGTTAAAAAAATATATATATATATATAAGAGAAAGCTGCCAACAGCGTCGATAAGGCTCCATGATAAGAAATACTTTCTTAAAAACTTTTATTTTGGAAAATAGAAATTAACTACAAACTTATGAGATACATCTATGTTTAATAGAGCCTGTGAGAATTAACACCAGCGTGTTGTTTGAACTGTCTGGTAGTTTTAAATATATATTAGAGAATGCCGTGAAGATCATGGATTAAGAAATAGTTTTTTATAAACGTGATTTTATAAACAAAAAATTAACTACAAACTTATGAGATACAGATATATTTAATAGAATCTGTGGGAATTAACGTCAGCGTGTTATTAGAACTGTCTGGTGGTTTTCAATATATATTAGAGAATGTCGTGAACATCATGGATTAAGAAATAATTTTTATAAACATGAAATAACTTACATTATAAATTTAAAGTATGAAATATGTGCTAAAAATAAAGAAATCGCCAATGCTGCAAAGAGAATCAAGAAAACATTTATTATTATTATTATTACTAAATATCAAAACATAAATGAATTCCTAATAAAAAAAGGACTAACCATATACTAGAATTTGTATATGTAGTTATTGGGTTTAGAAAAAAAAAGGAATTTTAGAAACAGGAAAATAATTATACAATTGTTAAACACAGATTTGTAATCCGAATTGTTTTATAACGGTCTAGGGATTTCAGATATATATATACATAAGATAATGCCATCAACTCCATTTATAAGACTACATTACAGGAGATACTTTTCTAAAAACTTGTATTCAGGAAATTAGAAATTAACTGCGAATTAAACAAATACGCCGATATTTAATCGCAGTTGTCAGAATGTCAGTGTGTTACTAGAATATTCTAGTGATCGTAAATACATAAGAGAATGCATTTCACTTCCTTGGTCTTAGAAAAAGGTTTCTTAAATGCATATATTTTAGAAACTATCAATTAATTGCAAACTTACAAAATACGCCGATGTGTAATCGAAAACGTACGTACCTCACCGTGTTTTACAATGGTCTAGTGATTGTTAATATACGTAAAAGAAAATAGGTAACTCTATGGATTTAGAGATAGTTTCTTTAAAACTTGGATTGTTTAGAAAGTATAAATTAGCTAAAAAAATACGAAATACGCTATTTATAGCCGGAAATATGCGGCGTTTCCTAACGGCCGATTCACGGTAAATATATATGACGGAATGCCGATAAAATATTGGATTTAGAAATAGTTTCTTAAACGTCTAGAATTTTTTTTAAGGATAATCTAACTAGAAACTTGTGAACAATGATGACTTTACTTTTGGAAATACCTTTTGTGCTGAATTTAATGTGGATATGTGTAACATCTGCCGGTGATATAACAGGTAAGAAAAGTTTGTTGATTTTTAGAAAAGTTTTTTTTTTCATCGTAGAAATAGTCAAGAAAATATTAGGCAGCATATATTTATAAAAGAAATTGAAAAACTCAACTTCTATACAGTAAAATAGCGAAAATTATTTTTATCTTTTCGGAAACTATAATAAATAACGTTATTTATTTTTTAAACTCAAAATGTGAACTTATTTACTCTAAAATAGAAAAAATTAGTTTAACTGGCCTTTTTTTTTTTTTTTTTGTTTTTTTTTTTGTTTTTTTTTTTGTTTTTTTTTCTAATTTTCGAAGAAAATTACATTTATTTTTTCAAAATTAAAAGGTGATATCAAAATGACAAAAATTGAAGTTTACCGGACGTTAAAGAAATGTATCAATACATTTTTTTTCTTATTATTAATGTGAAACTAGATTAGCGATGAATTTTTGAATACATTTTGAAACATATAATAAAAATTTTACAACTGGATTTAATGAATAACATAATTTCTCAATTTATTTTACGTTCTTCAATAATGTATGATTTCCGTCAAGTAATCAAATCTCTTATCCCTGGTTTATTAAGCATTAAATTACTTTTATTTTCCGTTATTGTTAAAACCATTAAGTACTTATTTATATTTGATTGTTAAACACAATTTCTTATAATTTTGTAATACTAATAAAACTCTTGTAATAATACGACAACCTGATTAAATTTCGAGATAATTTTACTTTCTTCTATCCTGAATTTTTATTTTGGACAAGGACAAAGAGCTCAGCTGCGTTAATTCTATAAAAATCAAAATGCATTAGCATTGGTCTATGAATCAATGAAAGCTTGTTTTAATTTGTGTTACTAATAAATATTGAAACCATTCATTCAGTAAATACGTTTAACTATTAATAAATGATTTCACAATGACCAAAATTTTGGAATAATACTAAAACCAAATTAAATAAAATTATAATAATCCAGTACATTATATTTTCATTTGTCATACATTATTATTTCGGACAAATTGCTCACCAATTAAATACTGAGGGCAAAATGAAACACATGTCTCATAAATGCCTTACGATTGGTCATAAAGCATTAAGCTTATTTTTAATTTGTAGTTTTTCTAAATCCTGAAACATCAATGAAACGATAAAATAAATATTAAGACTATTATACCAGTATTGCAGTAAATTAATAATAACAATAAATGCAAAGATGTAATAACATTATATATGTAACGATGTGTGATAGCATTAACACGCAAAACAACGGAGTTAAAAACGTTTGTGGCAAGTATTTTAATTTCTTTTGTAAATTTAATTCATTAAAGTTTTTTTTTTTTTTTCGTTATGCATTTTTTTATTCAAATAAAACACGTATAAAATAAAGTAGGCTTATGTGTTACTGTAAAAAAGTTTAAATCTATTTTAATAACATGAGATTGGCGAAAAATTAGATTTCGTTTTTGCTCCAAAATCTGTGTTTCGCTGAAACGTCATTTTCGGCGAAAATGCTGTTAAAAATTTGACTGGACCAAAACTTGACCGACTTTTTTTTTTTCCAAAAATCTCAAATCTTTCTTTGGAAATATTCAACATAACTGATTGACTTAGGCTGTTTTATTTATTGTTAAGACCTTCAGTGTTTACTATAATCAGTCACAACTGACTCAAGCAGTGGCGCCAACTTATGTAAAACATTGGGTTGGCTCAAAAATATTTATGTAAAATAGTTGACAGAATGTTGTAAAATAGTTGAAGGGTTGACAGAAGTTAAAAGAGAATTTTAAATCAAGCTATCACGTTTGAATAAATTTGCAATTTTATTAAATTATATTATTATGGGTTTTTCCTTAAAAAGGCATTGATATTTATTGTAATGTCATGATATAAGTTGGCACCATTGGACTCAAGAGGTGAGAGACATTATAAAGCAGACAGCGCATAAACGACTAAATTCTGACGACTTACGAAACGAAATACGACTAAATTTTGCTTTCCACGTGCTCTTTAAAACTTGCAGACTTAAAAGCAATAGAATAGTTTTTGTTTGAAACCATAGACGTTTATCGAATAGTCTGTGGGAAAATTTTAGTGCATCAGATTATAATTTACATAGATAAAAGAAAATTATTCTATATTTTTTTTGAAATATTTTAATTTTATTTATTCATTTATTTATTAGAATTTTTAAGTTTTTTACTGATGTATGAGGGTGCTTTCGCTTTCCAAACCGGTTCCAAAAATGAAATTTTCCTCATTAAAAATATTTGTAAACAAAATCAAAAAAGTAAAAAATTGCCTGCATTCAGATCAATCTCAGCTATCCAAATAAAAAAAAAATCATTTAAAAATATTGAAATGCAAGCGAAATATCTTTATAAATTTCTTCTATAGGATTGGTATTAGAGAATGCATGTTTCCATTAGAATGACGTAACCTTTTAAATGACACAGAATTCACTCTAATTATTATTATTATTATTTTTAATAAAGATTCATGTTTGCCAAAAATATAATAATTTTTTTATGTATTGCAATTTAAATATCAGACAACATAGTGTTAAAAAATTAAAAGGTTTAAGCATTCTTCAAGAAATTACAATTTTATTTATCCACATGGCGTGGCGCTCCGACATTCAGCGCAGCGCTTGAAAAGCTTTCCTCATAGTGATGGGCGATTTCGATTTTTTAAATCGATTTAATCGATACTACGGCCAACTCGATTTAATCGATTCTTTAAAATTTTTAATCGATTTCTCTGAAGGTAATCTAATTTTCATTTTCCTTCAAAAGTCGAAGATAAAATAGACGGATGTGTCAATTCCAAAATTTCAGTGTATTAGTTTCTAAGATAGAAGAATTAAAGAAACCTCAGAACCCCCCCCCACCCCCCCCCCACCCTGCAAAATAGCGTTTTTTTTTGAGTGATGTACACCAAAATTGATCAGGATTAATTTTTATTAAGTACCAGCTGAATCTCAATTTTGATGAAAATCCATGAAAGCGCGAGATACAGCTATTGCGAAATCATAAAAAATGCAGCATATCAGCGCCACCTGTTGGGCAATTTACACCAAGAACTAAATAACACTAATCAATGTCAGAGATTTACTGAATCTGAATTTTGATGAAAATTCGTTCTTGAGATAGCACTATTGCGTTAATCATGAATAATGCAGTATAACCAAATTGTAATTAGCATCAAATAATATCAAGGACTAATTGAATCTAAATTTTTATGAAAGTCCGTGCATTAGTTCTTGAGATAAAGCTAAAATGAAAACAGGGGCGTGCGAAAAGAGAACTGCGCCCGGTTCAAAGTTCCAATTTAGCTCCCCCCCCCCTATTAGTTTTTTCTTGTGATAGGCTAGAAGTGATGTTAGTAGTAAAAATTTGGCGCCCCCTAAATTTCCGTGCTCGGAACGACCGCTTCCTTTCGTCCCCCCCCCCCTTTCACATGGCGCTGAGTGGGAATTGTGAAAAATTCAATATAGCAGCGCCATCTGAGAAGCTATATACATCAAAATGCAAAAAACATCAATTCATGTCAAGGACTAACTGGATCTAAAATGTGATGAAAATCCGTTCATTCGTTATTCAGATATAGCTGTTGCGCAAATCGCAAAAAATGCAGCATAGCAGCGCCACCTCTTAGGCTATATGCACCATAAATTAATTAGATTCAGTTTATATCAAGGTCAAACTACATCTAAAATTTTGTGGAATTCCGTGCATTTGTTCTTCAGATAGAACTGTCAGAAATTTTTGTCGTATACAGACTCACAGAGTGACACACACACACACACAGACAGATATTTCTTAAAAACCATGAAATCGTGTTAAAGACCTTCTAAAATATATAAATCCATCAAAAACGGAAAGTCAAAATTTTTCACGAATCTAATACTCTCTTCTTGTAAAGTTACAAAAGAAAGTAAAAATGTAAAATCGATTCTGCCCGTAAGATCGGTCTTTAGATTCGATGTCGATCTTTAGATTCGATGTCGATCTTTAGATTCGATTTCGATCTTTAGATTCGATGTCGATCTTTAGATTCGATGTCGATCTTTAGATTCGATTTCGATCTTTAGATTCGATTTCGATCTTTAGATTCGATGTCGATCTTTAGATTCGATGTCGATCTTAGATTCGATGTCGATCTTTAGATTCGATGTCGATCTTTAGATTCGATGTCGATCTTTAGATTCGATTTCGATTTTTCTTTTTTTTTTTTTCTAGGCTAAATCAGTGTTGAATGCAGTTATTTTTCTGCGACTCCGTAGAAAGGCATCAAGTTTTACAGCTCTGTAAGGGAGGGGGAATCGTAATTTGTGCATTAAAAAACATAAAATCTCATAACTTCTGGGGGGGGGGGGGTAATCCCCTGCTGCCACCCCATTAATTCGACACTAGGTTAAATCGTTATATTTTTATTTAGAAGTCCAGTTATTTGAAGTATTAGTTTATTGTGTTTTATTTTTCACGCTCGTCTCTTCTAATCCCCCCTTCCACGTCAGTTTTAACCTACAGGGCCGTTCGAAATATACATACAGTTTTAAAAATGTCCAATTCTCGGTCTATTCTATTTTAGATCCACATTTTAAATTCTTGACAAAAGATAAATAAAGGGTCGCCCTTCCGCCCGTTTGGGGTTTATCTGCGTCCCGCCGGGGGGGGGGTATATTTTTTTGTTTCTTCAAAAGAAACAAAAAAATTTTTGAGGGGGGGGGGCTTGCACCCTTCCCCAATATACACCTTAAAATTTCGCTCATTTAATTTTCTACCATTTTTAACTTAAAAGTTTAAGCTACATGGCACCCCCAGAGCTGTGGATTCTTCCCCCCCCCCTGTCGATCACTCACCTAATTTTGCTTATTTCTTCACTTCATTTCAATCTTTAAAAGGCTATAACTTTGCTTCTATAGGAGTTACAGTGATGAGAAAAATTCTAGTATAGCTAACCATTTCTCGCCGTTCTTTTTGCTTTTCCAGTTTTCCGGTTTTCCCAATAGGACCTTTTTTTTTGGGGGGGGGGGGGCAGAGGGGCTTTTTCTTGATACAATATGTCTATTGAAAGCTTATGCTTCATGCATTACAAATCTAGCAAAAGAAATTTTCTCCCATCATTTCAGGTCACATTACGGACCCATAATGTGTTAAAATTTTAATTTTTCAAACTTCTTCAAAAAAAAAAAAAAAAAACCATTGATACATATCAGCGAAACTGGGGTCCGAACCCGCAATCGTTTGATTGCACACGTAATCCCTAAGCTTTTTGGCCACCGAGTACTCAGCAACGCTATTGTTTCTTTAGATTGTCATCTTTAAATTCGTAATATCTTTTGAATGGAATGTCCGATTTGAAAAATTCAAAAAGTAATCTACAGATATTGTAACAGGCATTAATACAAAATTATTTATTTGGATAAGGATTAAGTTATCGATAGTATGGTCTAATTTTGGTTGGTGTATTTATCGCGTTTTAAAGTGTAAGAAAGTAGTTATAGTGAGTTAACTACAATAGCTGGGCATATGGTATCGCGCGTTTTTTTTTTTTTTTTTTTTTTTTTTTTTTTTTTTTTTTTTTAAGACATGAATATGTTTTTTAATATTATAGAACCTTTTTTATTCATTTAAAAGTATTTCCTGGCGATTCAAAAATACACACGTAATTGTTCAAGGTTTCACTTCTATCGGCACTCTCAGAGTGCCACTATTTTTTCAAATTTTTTTTTTTCATGTTCGCCCGTCCTACCGCCCCCTCTTCCTCACCAATCTTTACAGGTTCGTTCAAATTAAGACTGAGATTTAAAAAAAGTCTAATCCTCGGTCTATTTTGTTATAAATCCATATTTTGAAACCTCAACAACAGATACATTTGGGCCGGCTCGCCCTTCTGTCCGTTTGAGATTCACATTGCCCCCCTGGGTGGGGGGGATATTTTTTGTTTCTTCCACACCATCTCATGTAACATATCGTTATAAAGCTTTTATCTCCTCGTTTTTTTTCTGTTACTACCCCTCTCCCCACTTAGTTACATGCTCTTAGCACTTTTTATAGTTTCAAAGACTGTATGTTCCCCGCGGGCCACCCTATGAATTCAACACTAAGTTAAACAGTATATTTTTGCTTAGAAGCTCAGTTATTTGCGTTATTAGTCAATTATGTTTTTTTTTCAAGTTCGTCCGTTCTAATCCCTCGTCCCCCCCCCCCTTCCTCGCCAGTCTTTACTATATGGGCCGTTCAAAGTATGCATGCAATTTTTAAAATGTCCAATTCTCGTTCTATTTTATTGTAAATCCTCATTTTGAAACTTCGACAAAAGATACATTTGGGCTATGGTCGCCTTTCCGTCAAGAGTGGGGGTTACCTGCCCCCTTGGGAATGGGACATATTTTATGTTCTTCCAAACTATCTCGTGTAACATTTGGTTGGCATTAGAAAAAAAAAGTTTTTTTTTTGTCTATACTCCATGTTCCCCATCCTAGTTACACGCTCTTGGCACTCTTTATACTCGATTTAATGTCAAGTTACTCAGTGTTGTTATTAGTTGAGTTATGTCTCTCAAATTTGTCAAAGTTTTTGTGTAAGTGAAAACCATAAGTGACAATCAATTTAAAATTCTTATTATCCGACTCTAAAATCTGCAATAGCTTAATTCTATGCCTCCCTAAATGGGGATGGGGGGGTGGGAGGCGGTAATTACGGTTCTGCTGATTGTCTAAGCTTTGGAATTAGTAATTTGGAGCTTCTCTGTGTGAACCTAAATATCAAAATATCGATTCTAGTATCGATTCTAGAACTGAGAAATCGATTCTTATTATGATCGATGTTGTTTTATACGATATCGATTTTAATCGATTCTCAAAATTTCCAGAATCGCCCATCACTATTTCCTCATATGCCGGTATTTCTCTCCTTTTTTAGTGTGCGGCGTCTCTAATAGATGGCTCTGGTAGTCTAGTTAAGTTTTGTTGTTCAAGCAAGTTAGCACCTGTTCAAAAGTGAGATGTCCTGTTCATTACTCTTCCGTTTACGAGCAAAAGTAGCGATGTTTGCGATATTTGTTTACTTTTATTCGGTTAACCAAACTTTGCAAAATTTCAATTCTTTTCAATTTTGAATTAAAATAAATAAGGACTAACAAATATTGATTAACAGAAACTATCATTTTAGTTAATATATTTAGTTTTCCGAAAACAAAAGCGATATTTTAAATTTTTTTTAAAACAATTTGAAAAATGGATGTTGTTTTCGGAAGAGAATGGAACTTGTGGTGTCCGCATTTTATTTTTGTTATGATCAATCCAGGAATAATAATGCTTAATCCATGTCTTTCGTAATATGTGACTCTGTTATTATATAAGCCACGTTTTGATCATCATAAAAATCATCATTATCATCACATTTTTAGTGATTTTTATTAACTCAATAAGAATCATTCAAATATTTTGCTTTGGCATTGGATGTCTATATATAAATATATATATATATATATTTTAATGATATTTTTTACATTAAGAAGATTTTTACTTTAACCCTTTCGGGTCTGGTGTACTATTGATAGTGAAAGAATATATTAATTCGAAGGCGTGCATTCGATTTTGAACTTTTATAATATTTTACAATTTAACATCATGTAATACTTAATCATAGTAGGCAGATAAATTTGGTACTTACCAAATTCATAGATTCGTCTGATCCGATATCCCCCTGATGATGTGAAGTTTATCCATTTCGGCTGCTTGGAACTGCACAGTCATATTTTTATATTGTAGACAGCGTATTATTCCATTATTACCTAGAAGGTATTGCATGTATTTATTATTGGCACTGTTGACACAATTTCACATATAACATGCTCTAATGAAATTTAACTTAAACAATATTTATTTTATACACGAGACTAACATTAACTGCTCTCTCTTTAAAAGCTACATTTCAACTGAATAATAAAAAGAACATACACATCTCACGATAAAGAAATAAAGTAAAATAAAAAGTTATTTATAGTTTTTTTTCCTGTTCAAACAACACATAATAGTACCTTCTGCTTTAACAAGTTTTCAAGGTTTCGATAACAGCCAAAATTATTTACGACATAATTTTAACTATCAATTATTGCGCAACGATGGAATGCGCGCAACGATTATTTATGTCCATCAAATAGTACACGCCTTTTTTTGTTTTTTAAAATACTTTTGCTACTGTTTACATGTACTAATGTTAGTACGTGCCTACGAATTTACAATATGACTTCATTAGCATTTAGACATTTACTACTAATAATAAATATTTGCTTAATTTTCTTTGCACTGTTTGCGGTTCTTTCATTTTAAATACATATTTCACTCTTTAAATCTAAAATACAGGTTATTGTTCAGAAAGAATAACGTGTGATAAAACGCAAAAAGTATTAGAAAGTTATAACATGTGTTAAATTTTGTTGCAATTCGATGTTTTCCAAACGTCTGCGAAAACTCTTCCTTCGTCTGTTTTCATGTGAAAATAAATTTAATACTGCGCAAAATAACTACATACGTTAGATTTCAGACAATGACACAGTTCTAAACTTCAGTTAATCTATTCGGATACTAATATTAACATTATTAATGCAAAAGTAATTTTTCTCTCAAAATTGAAAAAAAAATCTTACCGGAAAGGGTAAATAGCCAATCAAAATGTCGTTGCTAATAAAGAGAAAAGTAAAAAAATTACAAAATGGATAAACGCAAATTATCAGATATGAAAAAAAAATCGAAACCAAAGAAAATTAATTTAATTAATTAAATTAATTAAATAAATTTAATTTTGGCACTGTGATGGCAAATTTCGAAATATTAACATGAGATAGAGGATATTTTTGGGATATCGTCATCCGACTAGTATTTATTTACCGCGATTTCCAAAATGAGACATCGCACGTCTGTGTTCTTAAATGTCTAAAATAAAATTCATTCATAAAAAGTTTTGTGTTATTTAACCCTTTATCTACCGACGGTACTTATAAGTACCATTAAAATGACTTATTATAAAATTTTTTGAATACATCAGTCAGTTGTAATGCTGTTTAGAATGAGTTACAGATACATTACTTTATATTGTTCCAAACGCATTATTGGTGGCATAAAACAGAAAAATCTTTAAAAGAACTTTTTTATTATTATTATCTTTTTTGGCACTGAGGGGGGGGGGGGGACGGGGATTTTTCAATGCGGAAATATTTCTATATTTATATTGTAAGACATCCTATTTGTACATTTCATAATTCTACAAAATACTAAGAAAATAATTAAAAATAAAAGATTTGAGTGGGGTTATACAAATTACACAAAATCCCTATAAATTCAAATTTAATTAATTCTTTTAAATCGTACAATCCTTCTAAAATCCTTCAAATATTCATTACATGATTATGTAAATGTTTTAATTTAGTTTAAACAATTGCGTAAAATGTTTTAGAATGTAAAATTTTCATTAATTCATAATGCGGTAGATAAAAGGTAAAAATTATTTAAATGGGATCGGCAATACTCCATTTTCGGAAATATTTAATACAAAAACAAGAAATGCATTATTAAGCTCGATAAAGTATTTTTTCAATGTGATATAAAATATTGTGTCCTAAATGTGTAGCACAAAGTGTTTTGTTGTATGAAAATTTTTTAAAAAGCTTCATCGTACAAGATAAATAAAAATGTCTATAAAATATTGTTAGCTCACAGGCTATCAAAGCCTGATCCGCCCGTTCTGTATGTATGTGTGTGCGTTCGTTAGTTCGTTCGTTCGTGCGTACGTAACGCGATAACTCATAATAAAAATATCTGATTCACTTGAAATTTTGTATTTAGGTTTATTATGATAAGGCGCTTCCCTGACTAGTTTTGAGAGTTCATTCGATAAGTACAAGAAGGGGAACGGGGCTAATGCCCCTCGTCTTTAACTTATATAAATGGGTTCTCATGTAGAATTATCAGTTTTCGCACAACTCTTAGGTATAGGATCATTCTGACGAGGAACCTCCGCGATTAATGTTGGGTGTTCATTAGATAAGTATTAAGAAGGGGAACGGGAGCTAATGCCCCTCCCCTTAATTTATATAAATGGGTTTTTCATGCAGAATTATCAGATTTCGTTCATGTATAGCCTGTGAGCTCTATGCCATCAGTTACTTTTATTCAAGTAAGTTATATTTTGCTAAAAGAAAATAAAGCTTAAATGAAACTCTTTATTTTTCTATAATGCAACCTTTTTTTAAAATTATTTTTATAAAGGAAATTTTATTTATAGACTTTTATAAAAACTCCATTGTTTGATATAAACAAAACGATCAGAACAATACAATGGAGGCGTAAGAAATTTACTGTTTTTATTTATATATATAAATTCATTTTCCTTTTCAACTAAAATGTATGATTGTATTCTAATATTTAGAATTCTTAAATAATTATTTATAAAAACATGCACAATGATGTTAATTAAACTTATCAACTTTTAATGTAAATTGATTTAGTTTTTAGCTCACAGGCTATCATAGCCTGAGAGCTTATGTGCCCGTCCGTTCTGTATGTATGTGCGTAACGCGATAACTCATGATAAAAATATCCGATCCACTTGAAATTTTGTATGTAGGTATATCCTGACAAGGCGCTACCCTGATTAGTTTTTGGAGTTCATTCGATATGTATAAGAGGGGGAACGGGAGGCTCATGCCCCCCGTTAGTTGATATAAATGGGATTTTCATGCAGAATTAAGTTTTCGTTCAAAATTTAGATTAGGATCATTCTGATGAGGCGATTCCGGGACTGTTATTAGGTGTTCATTGAATAAGTATAAATAGGGGGAGCAGGGGTTCTAATCCCCCCCCCCCCGTTAGTTGATATAAATGGGATTTTCATGCAGAATTAAGTTTTCGTTCAAAATTTAGATTAGGATCATTCTGATGAGGCGATTCCGTGACTGTTATTAGGTGTTCATTGAAAAGTATAAATAAGGGGAACAGGGGCTCTAATGCCCCCCCCCCTCGTTAGTTGATATAAATGGGATTTTCATGCAGAATTTTCAGATTTCGTTCAAATCTCTGAATAGTTTTGGAAGTTTAATGGTTAAGTATAAAAGAGGCGGCTAACTCCTTTTAAATTATATAAATGCTAAATGGGTTTTTATTAAGAATTATCTAATTTGCTCTGAATTTTGAATATAGATTTTTTATATGATAAAGCATGTCTTTGATAGTATAGGAGGTTCAATGATTAAGTATAAAAAAGAGGAAAGGGGAGAGCTGTTTTCCCTTCTTAATTTTTTTTTTCGAACGGAATTAAACCTTGAAAATATAAGGCTTTAATGTACAATTAGTATTTGTAGCCTGTGAGCTCAATGCCATCAGTTTAACTGGGCAGTATTCTTTATATTCTGTTTAATGAGATAAAATTTATAATACATATAAAAATACTTTTTTTAATCGTCTGCTTTCCTCCGTAATTATCAGAATAAATGAAGATTTCTTTTTATTGTTCTTATTTTTTCACTTTTACAAATGATGATTAAACTTTTTTTTTTTTTTTTTTTTTTTTTTTTTTTTTTTTTTTTTTAAATTTCTTTTTAAACATATTTATCACGAATTGAGTATTTTAGTAATATAAATTATATTAAATGCAGTATTAAATTATCTAAAAATCCAAGCACAATATTGTGTAATACACATTTGAAAAGAAAAAAAAGTGACTGATTAATCTAAAAATATTAATATTTAAAGTAGTGGAGATTTTTAAATATTGAAATTTTCTTATACTTTTTCAAAATTTTAATTAAATACAAATTTTTATTTTACTTTCTAGTTGATACTATGTCGAGTTATACTTCACAAAAAATAAGTTATGTATTTTAAAGGAATAATTAATATAAGTGTATATAATTGTGATTAGATTATTTAGATGTCTAAAGAAATTGAATTTATTTTCTTGCATTTTTTAATAAGGCTACACTCAGTCTAAATTTGATGAAAAGGAATAACAACAAAAAATATATACTTTGCATATATATTAAATTATTTTTTAACATTGTTGGAAATCTTAATTTTTATAACATTCAAACAGAAAGAATAATAAAAAAAAAAAAACAAGATAACATTTTTCATTTATATTACAAACAACAATTAATTTAAAAAGGAAAATTTATTTAATTAATTTTTACTTTAAAAAATCTTACACCAGCTGATACATAAAAACAAGAAAATAATTTTTATTTTTATTTTTAATGGATCCATATAAAAGGAAAATGATTGATTACATTAATATGGTTGTTTTAATAAAATATGTTGACGCTCCAGTCTTGTTTATTTTTGGTGATACATTCTTTTTTTATGTATTCTCTTTTTAAAACGTTTTTTAATCGTAAATAAAACTTATTTCGTATTTCTTTTTATTCTTTCTTTTTTTCATGTTTCTTATTTTTTTTTCTTATTTCTTTTTTTGAAAAGTATGTTAAATGTCTTATTGATTAAATTAGTTATAGTCTTATTTTTTACCTTGTAGTGCAATTTAGCAACATGTCACATTTTAATTTTTTTCTCAGTTGTTTAAAAGTAGAGCCATAAAATTTTTAATTTAGACAATATAAAATTTCTTCTTTTTAAGATATATTTTTTAATATACTATATTGAAATTTTATTTTATTTTTTAATATTTAATTTTGACAAAATTTTTAAAATTGTTTTTTGATTTGCATCCATTGCGCGCAAGATTGTAACAAAACTCTTGGTTTAAGAACCCCCCTCCCCCCCCCCCCCCCAAAAAAAAAATATATATATATTGGTAATCATGTAAAACTAATGTATCTTGAACTTATACTTCATTTCAAAGCAATTTATTTTTTTAATTTAAATTTAAATTTTAAAATTATGAAAAAATAATTTTCTTATTGAAAAATTCCCATTTTTAAATAATAAATGTAATTGTAATGTTAAAATTTGAAGAATAAGTTATTATTTAATTTAAAATGAAGATATTTACCAATTTTCATGAAAATTGCTTTATTAGTTTTTAAGAAATGTTGCGCACAGTCGATGCAAGTCAAGAAATAATTTTAATTTTTTAATCAAAATTAAGCATAAATAAATAAATAAAATTTCAATATAGAATATTGTAAAAATCATAAAAATAAAAACAATTTTCTTATTGAAAAATTCCCATTTTTAAATAATAAACGTAATTGTGATGTTAAAATTTGAAGAATAAGTTATTATTTAATTTAAAATGAAGATATTTACCAATTTTCATGAAAATTTCTTTATTAGTTATTAAGAAATGTTTTAAGAATGTTTTAAGAATGTTTTAGTTATTAAGAAATAATTTTAATTTTTTAATCAAAATTAAGCATAAAAAAATTTCAATGTAGAGTAATGTAAAAATTACTTTTAATACAAGATATATTAAGTTGTTCATATTACAAAAAATTATGCATTTATGTCTTATAGGGGCTGAGAAAAAAAATTAAAGATTGCTAAATTGCACCAACAATTAAAAAGCAAGACTCCTGAGACCGCTTAAATCCTAAAGCTTTTTTGCATTGAATGTCAAATAACGGTATTGAAACTTTCTGGAATTTATCTAAACATAGATATTCAACACTTAAATCAATTGGTGCTAATTGCCATTAAACATAGAAAACACATATTTTTGCTTAAGGCGCAACACTAGGCACAGAAAATACCCGGATGATAATGTAAAGTCTATGGGGACGTTCTTTTCGAATTTTTCGCCCAAATTTTAATATTTTTACATGATTTTTTTTGCACACGATAGCTGAGGACGATCCACAACTGGCTTAGTTTTTAGTTTTTTGGTTTTGGTTTCAGATTTTTTTACAAAAAAATATTTTAACTTTCGAAACCGGTTTAAACCGGTTCTGAAATTCAAACTATCGTAATATAAAAAATGTAAAAGAACAATCGAAAAAGTAAAAACTAGGACGGTTGTGGATCGTCCTCAGCTATCTTCTGCAAAAAAATCATGTAAAAATATTAAAATTGAGCGAGATATTGGAAAAGAACGCTCCCATAGATTTTACATTAACATCCGGGTCTTTTTCTGTGCCTAGTGTGGGGCCTTAAACATGCAGCAGCAAAAGAAATGGTTTATTTCGTACTATTTAATAAATTCAAATTTTTTTCAAGCTTAAAAAACAGTGAATTTTCTATAATCAAGTTCGGTGATCATGACAAAATAATGTATTTTAACGGAATTTTTTGAGAAAACACATGATTGACACTCAAGATTTCGACAATGAACATCGAGGGTCGTTAAAAAAATGTTTTTCAATAAAACAATTCAAAATGACTTTTTTAATGAAGAAAACTTATATTACACTGTAAAAAAAATTGTAAATTTACGGTACTTTACAGTAAATTATGTAATAAATTTACGAAATATGTCACTTTTTTCACATAAATGGTCAACTCCCATATTTTTTGTGTTTTACGGATAAAAACTGTTATTGTTATGGCGAATTCCGTTGATACAGGTATAAAGTCCGTTTTTTTATGGACATTGATTGCCTGGAATCTTTGCTGCATCTTTTTTCAGTGTACATTCAACTAGAAAATTATGAAATTATTACCTACAGCAATTTTAACAGAAAAATGTTCGTGATAAACAATAAAGCCACAACACATTTGACCGCCTGATTGTGAATGCAACCCGACATTCCATAGCTGCAAACTTCATGTTGCTCTAGTCACGCAAACTGTTTTTTGTCGCTATCTGGGAATGTCCTTGTTCCTATTTCATACTGATTTAAACCATTTTCAGTATTGAAACGACACTTCCGTTATGTAAGCTTATGTAATACATTTAAAAAGCATACACTATTGGTTGAAAGAGTCGCGGAATTCAACTAATAAAAAGATTCAGATATATTTCAGATTTTTCAGTTTTCTACTAAAGATAACAACTAATTCAAAAAAAAAAAAAAAAAAAAAAAACTTAGCGAAAGAATTCTTGTTTTTTTGTGAGACTTGTATCGTGCTGCTGAATTGCAACTGTATTGTTTTTTTGTCATCGAGATTAAAGATTATTTTATTTCTTACCAACTTTATAATAAAAAAATTATACCAACTTTATAACGGAAATTACCTCTTCTTCAAACGGAGTTTTTCCTTCTTTTATTTCCCAAAACAGAAAAGTCACTAACGAAACGGAGAAATTCAGACAACTTTGCTGCCAGTAGTTATACCGTGAATATCGTGTACGGATCTATTTTTAACAATGTAGTTGGGTGTGCGAGTCAAAAAAAATCTAATTGTTCTCAAGAATTGTTTACAAATGTAGATATTTCATTATTATTATATTAACTTTGATTTTCATCTTACATTTTTTTCAGTCAATTAATCGGGGTATAAATGAATTCATCTAAATCAGGATAATTATTGAAATCAATAATTTTCCGTTATTTTAATGTACATAATCTGTTTTCGAATAGCCGGTTTAGCACACTGTTTATGGATTAACACACTTTTTTATGTAACGGCAGCAACAAAAATTCATGAAACAGACTCAGATTTGCACATTTTTATATTTATAGTTTTTTTAGCACCAAAATATATTGGTCCTTACATTGTTTTGTCTAATTGTATAATTTTTAAATTGAATAAAATGAAAAACATTATATGGAATTACTGGCATTAAAAAATAAAACATTGTTAAAAAACTCCATACGTTGTAATAACTATGTTACGTTTTCTGAAGACATTAAAATTCAAAATATCATTTATAGTAAAGAAATTTCATAATGCATTCAACGAAAAAACATAAAATATTACCCATAATAATTTTTAAATAAAAGAACAATAGTCATGATATTCTACAATACAATTACAAGACATTTCACGCCCAAATGGGAACGCAACACGACATAACAAAATTTTAAAAACATTATGTTGCTTTCTGGTGCGTTTTATGTGTCCAGTCACGTAGCTGATATTTGTCGCTTTATGTTAATGACTTTAATTTTCCGTCGGGCGCGCCGTTGTAAAAAGTACAACATTCACATTCTTTTTTCTTAAAAGCAAAATTCCAGCAGTAGTGGGTGTTAGTTAATAACAGTTTGTATTCATTTATTGGATCTCTTTGCCCAGTTCTTGAAAGTTATTTGTATTTCTGATTGCGCAATTACTCGCACCTGTCATTTTAATCTGTTAACAGTGCATGAAATGCGCAAGGTTTATCTGTAAACAGCCTTTAAAAAAAGCAAATCTTATGCTTCATATGGGAAGCGAAGAATATATATGCAATATAGGATTAATTCTGTATATCCGAAATTACTTAATTATTGTGTAGTAATTCATTATTAATTTTACTTACCCATCATACGTAGTATAGGGTAAGTCTTGCAATCGTTTTGAAAATCGAAATTTTTTTTGACGGATTTACACGTTTTAGATAGTGGAGATTCCGAAAAACATATTTTTAGAAAAAAAAAATTTGCCGTCCGTCTGTTTGTCTGTCTGTCTGTCAGTCTGTCTGTCTGTCTGTAAACGCTCTATCTCCCGAACAAATTGAGATAGAGACTTGAAATTTTGTATGTAGTTAGTATGTAAAAATGGGACGTAGCCTATTTAATATCAGCATTCCTCGATTATCCGGAACTATTTTTTTCGGGCTCTCGAAAAATTCGTTCTGATGAAAGGTATAGAAAACTTTTCGAAATTTTTTGTTCTAAGGAATGGATGTAAAAGGAAATAAAATAACACACATTTTGCATATAAAACGAAGTTGATCGGATTATTAGTTGCCGAGATATTTGTAATTCTGTTTTTAACATTCTTCGATTTTTCATGACCCTGTATTTCATTCAAATTTCAATTCAGAGGTATGTTTTAATTGGAAATGAGACGCTTAATCCGGCGCAGTTAATTGTTAGTTAATAGAGTTATTATTTTTGGAGTTATAAGGATGTTTCTTTTAAGCAGTTCGGTACTAGTAATTTAGCGTTTTATATAATTTATCAAAATTGGTAATCAGCAGTTCTTTAATAGAGCATTGCTATGTATATTAACAATATTTAAATTTTGTTTATGAACTGCAATGCATTGTAAAAATAGTTTTCACATGTTTTATTTTCATATACATATCCATGATGGGTAAGTATTACGGTGGCCTCCAACGACTAGTTACTTATCCATCATACGTAGTATAGGCTAAGTCTTGCAATCGTTTTGAAAATCGAAAAAAATTTTTTTACGGATTGACACGTTTCAGATACTAGAGATTCCGAAAAACATATTTTTAGAAAAAAAATTTTGCCGTCCGTCTGTGTGTCTGTTTGTCTGTCTATAACCGCTCTATCTCCCGAACAAATTGAGATAGAGACTTGGAATTTTGTATGTACTTAGTATGTAAGAATGGGACGAAGCCTATTTAATATCAGTAACCTCGATTATCCGGAACTATTTTTTTCGGACTCTCGAAAAATTCATTCTGATGAAACTTATATAAAAATTTTCGAATTTTTTTTATTTTAAGGAGTGGATATAAAAGGCAATAAAATAACACAAATTTTGCATAAAGAAAGAAGTTGATCGGATTATTAGTTGCTGAGATACTTGTAATCCTGTTTTTCACATTCTTTGATTTTTCATGAACCTGTATTTCATCCAAATTTTAATTCAAAGATATATTTTAATTGGAAATGAGACGCTTCATCCAACGCATTAAATTGCTAGTTAATATGATTATTATTTTTGGAGTTATAAGGACGTTTCTTTTACGCAATCCGGTATTACTTGAGTATTTTGGCGTTTTATATAATTTGTCGAAATTGGCTCATCAGCAATTCATTAATAAATCATTACTATGTATATTAAAACTATTTAAATATTCATTAAAATTTTATTTTGGAATTGCAATGTATTTTGTAAATAAGTTACACATGTTTTATTTTCATATTTTATATTATGCATATGTATGATGGGTAAGTATTACGGTGGCCTCCAACGACTAGTTTATTTATTGTGATTGTAGTAAGAAGTAGCGTTTTATATATCTAAACTTCTGTTTTTGGATGTTATAACAAAATAAGTGTATTGCGAAATATGCTCATAAATTATGATCAAAGATAACTTACATCATATTTGTAAGTTAAATTATTTGTAAAATTAAAATAAAGCATCAATAATTAATTGTTTTATGCCTGTTGTACAATTTACAACGCGTGCCCGCTCATATGATGAAAATTTGCGCGCCCGGCGAAAGGTTAATATTCATTTTGAGCTTTGTTAGAATTGAAATGACATTTCTATTTTATAAGGTGTATGATAATTCTACTTTTCCCTAACTAACTCCTTTTTTTCAGAGTGTTTGTCGCCACGCTAGTTGTCTAAATTAAATTATTTTGTTACAGATTTATTTCAATTGCAAAAGTTGCTAAATTTATAGTAAAAAAATAATAAAACTTCCGTATAAGAGTCTAATAAAGCAAGAATAATTTATATTTCATTAAAGTAAAGAACGAGCTAAATCAATAAGGGTAAATTAACTTTTTAATAACATCATAAAACTAGAAAGATGAGGATATCCTAACACTTACTTCTATCTGATACGTATTAATACTTCAAATTTCGCTACCACAGTGCCAAAAAATGGCAATTACAACGAGTATTCAAATTGTTGAGTTGTGGACATTTAAAACGAAGGTATGAGGATCGCATTTTTGAATCAATCATTGAATTATCGGTAGCCACCGTCTTAGAGCTCTGGAAAAAAATTTTGCAACCTTTCACGCACAATTTTTATGCAAGAGAGAAATTTTCTGCACATTAAGTTTTGTTCTAAAGGACAGTTTTTAGGAAGTTTTTGAAAAAACACCTGACAAAAGAACGTTCGCCTCTTTTGTAATCACGGAAAATGTAGGAATATGTGTAACGAATACCTTAAACAGTTCGACCGAAAAGGCGCGATTGGATTCGAACCGAGCATTTCCCTTCGAGGGCAGAACTTCTTGGCCAGTAAATAGTATAGCATTTGTCTCATCGTAATTTTCCACAATGAAATTAAAACTTAATTGATTAGCTAATAACGAAATAATATAACATAAATGAAACAAGAAAAAAATATAAAACATCATATAAAAAACATTTAACATGCGTGAAATTGAACGATTTTAAGCTTTCAGAATAGGTTAAAAATGTGCTTTCAAATATAATTTCTTTGAAAACTTTATCTCATATTAATGGTTGTTTATGAATTTGAAGAAAACTTTCCAGCATGAATGCCTACGAAATCATCTCTATCGTGTGCTAAAGATTAACCATTAGTATTCAAAACTATATAAATCGTTCTGCATTTGTTTTGGGGAAATATTGTAGATTAAAACTAAATTTTTATTAATAAATAAAAAATAAAAATAATGAAAGCAAAATTTAAAAAGTCCTTCCGGCAATGCCGGGAGGAAGAGGTAGCTTTCACATACTTATTTATTTATTTATTTATTTTAAATTAAGTTACATTATTCAAACATACGAAGCTCAAATTAGCGGAACCCGATTTTATAAGATTAAATACTAGTTTTTGTCCATACTGAATATTAATAGAAATTTTTAGAAATTAGTAATCTTTTATTTGACCTGGTTTTATTTTAAGCGATTTAGAGAGTCACCAAATTCCACGATATCATGAAGTGTATGTCATTTTAAAGCAACATGATGGATAAAACAAACCAATGAGCTTGATCGAAATCTTAATTCATGTACACAGGCACATTCATGTTAAAATCAATTAATATATACGAGTGCTGTGGCGAGCAAATTGATTTTTTCTTTTAAATGTCTCCCACATTAGAAATTAAAACTGCTATATATCTCAGGCTTTTTTAAAGGTAAAGAAAAAGTAAAATATACTCCGGAATTCCTTATTAAGATAAATACTTTAGAAAAAACCTTTTTTCAATTTCTAATTTTTTGTGTTATACATCGTTATACATTTAAAAGATTTTTGACAAACTTAAATGGCCGCCACTTTGAAACAAGAGGGCGGATGAAGTTGGCAGATGAACTTGGTCAAGACATTGTTATGTACTATGTACAGACGGAGTTATACCCAAATCAGTTTATAAATATGCGTATTATCGCGTGACAAATTTCAGACCGTTTCAAAATGTCAACCACACTGGAAATTGAAAGTGCTATCAAGGTCAAACACACAAAAGAAAAATCTTTTTATATTTCTTACTTTTTTGCACCTAATTTTAAGATTTAATTTTTTAAAAAATTTTTTATAATCCGCCATTTTGAAACAAGATGGCGGATGGAACTGGCCACCGAACTCGGTCCAGATATCGGTATGTACTATGTACTCACCAAGTTTCATCCAAATCGGTTTATAAATACGCATGTTATCACGTGACGAAAATCAGGTCATTTCAAAGTGTGAGCAACAGTAGAAATTAAAAGTACTATAACTCAGCTATTTTTTAAGATATAGACAAAATAAAAAATGCTCTGGAATCTTTGTATCAAGGTCAAATGCATAAAAGAAAAATCATTTGCAATTTCTCACTTTCTTGTGCCTAATTTTAAATTTTAAATTTTAAATTTTTTTTAAAAAAACGCTATTTTGAAACAAGATGGCGGATGGGACTGGCTAACGAACTTGGTCCAGGTTTTATTATGTACTATGTACACACTAAGTTACATCCAAATGAATTCATAAATACACGTGTTATCACCTGACAAAAATCAGATCAATTTAAATGTCAGCCATAAGAAAAATTCAAAATGCTATAACTCAATCTTTTTTTAAGATATAGACAAAATAAAAGGTGTTCTGGAATCGTTTTTTTAAGTTCTAAAATATAAAAGAGAATTTTTTTTAACTTTTAATTTTTTCGCATTTAATTTTAAATTTTAATTTTTTTAAAATTTTTTAAATGGCCACCATTTTGAAACAAAATGGCAGATGATGATGGCCAACGAACTCGGTCGAGACACTTGCATCTACTATATACATACCAAGTATCTTTCAAATCGGTTCATAAATACGTTAGTTACAGCATGACAAAAATCATATATATATATATGTCAAGATTTGAACTGAGGGCGGTTTTGGGGTCTGGGGGTCATGATCGGTGACAATATACCAAAATTCTCTGGAAGTGCTTTCCTGCAGACGGCTGCAATAGGTAGCTTTTTACTTTTTGTAATGAAAGCTTCCTAAAAATAACATCAGGGAATTGACCTAAGAGCTTAAACGACAGAAATTACTTGAATAAAAAGATTGCAGTAAACAGCGAAATGTTTAGCGATTTCTTGGATTTATAACTTTGATTTATAGCAGGTTAACGATAATAATTTTGATATACATAAATGCTAATATTATAATTATATTATAATAAATTTTATATGTATATTAGTATATTTTCAAGCTTGTTAATATTGGGAAGCTGCTGATACGAAAATATCCCTTTTAATAAATTTGAAAACATTAGAGCCCCACCAGTGGCCGACAGGTTCTGTCCTTTCAAGTAGACAGTAGGTGCTGGTTTCGAGCCCAAATGCATCCGTAGGCCTAATCGTTCGGAGTTTTCGTGGTTTTCTTCGAACCTTGCGTAAATACGGGTTAGGGTCCCTTAGAAAAATCGCCACGAAGTGTACCCCCCCCCCCCTGGGCCTATATCCCTCGAATAGATAATCGGCCGACACAAAATAAACTAAACCAAACTTGAAGACATTAGTTGATTACATTATTAATATTATAGATATAAAAATGCTTTTTAGCATTGTAAATCTAAAAACAAATATGCATATAGTAAATGTAAAAAGTATATTAAGGTTATAATAAAAAATATTTTATCCTGCATTATGTAATCTGAAAAGATGAAGCTAAATCCGCAATAATTTATTAAGAATACGTTGCACTGCAACCCAGAAAAACAAGGGTTTTTTAATGTATCAGTGCATGCATGATTTTTTTTAATAACTAGGACGCTCTGCCCCCTTTCGAGCTACACTCGTCAATCTTCGTCCCGCCTCTAAAAATCAGTTAATTTGGTGAGATTAAAGAAAAAAATTACGGAAAATTGAATCATAAGAATAAACAAGTTGGAAATTGCACGTGAACGTAGCAAATGAGGTGCGTTCGTACGATAACGAAGTTTTAAAATATTCAAATCTTGCTGATATAGTAGAGCGTACTTCGGATACAGTATAGTAGTCGAAATCTTTTTTGTATTCCTGTAAATATATAGAAAGTAGTTTTTATTACACCTCAGAAACGTATATCTTATTCATAAAATGTGAAATAGTTGAATATAATTAAAACACGCCCCAAACAATGTTTCCCCGTAGAGCATTATGTAGTGGAATACTTTTGTGTGGCCCTGTAATTTAATAATAAAAATTCTTTGCATCACAGATTGTACAGAATGCATATTTTAGTATATACTTCATAGATTCATGCCAATTCTATTATGTTCGAATGAGTGTAACATCATAAAAATGCATTTGAAACTTTTTTTCCATTGACCGTAATGTAATGGAATCCTTTTGATTGTCCTTGTAATTGATCTATGCATCCGATTTTCATAACATTTGAAATGACGCGACAAAATTACGCAATAATTATATGTTTTAAATTTCAAACGATTAAAATGCATTTGAAACTTTTTTCTCCATTGACCGCAATGTAACGGAATCCTTTTTATTGTCCCTGTAATTGATCTATCCATCCGATTTTCATAAAATTTGAAATGACTCGACAAAATTATGTTATAATTATGTATTTTAAATTTCAAACGATTCGGTTGGGTAGTTTTTGCGTTGTTATATGCGGACAGACAGACGGACAGACAGACAGACAGACGGACAGACTGAGCGACAAAAATAGGTGCTACGTATTTACATAATTACGAACGCACCTAAAAATGAATATCGCACTATAAACGGGGTTTCATTCTTTTCCGTTTTGCGGTGGGGATTTAAGGCCGAATGAACTGTTGTTAATGATTGTTTTCGCCTTTGAATAAATAAGATTATTTAAACATTTTAAATCAATTAATATAAAATGAACTTAATCAACGGTCTTAGCTTCCCAATATTTTTTAGCATTATAGGTAATGGTTTTAAATAAATGTAACTTAGATGTAACGTTTTAAATCATTACATAATTTTCATCAAACTTTTTTTTTCTTTTTGTAATATTCTCCTGAAAATATTTTTACCGTTAGGAAGGAAATACTATGATTTTCACTGTTGTACTTTTTTTAATTTGACGTAATTTTCTCCATTCACGACTTTTAACGCATTTTAATGAATTTATTGTTTTATAATTTTCTTTCTCTTCCACGTGTAAATATAGATTATAAAAAATATTAGATAGATTATTAGATAGATTAGATAGATTATATAAAATCTACGTGTAAATATAGATTTTATGCCGTAATTTTCAGTATTTCCCTTCTCTTAATACGTGAAATTCATTAACATTTAATTTGAATGCTTTTTCTATTTATAATAATCAACTGTAAATAAATTTTTAATATGAAGGAACTTTTATTCTTTGTTTTATTTTAACACGTTCGCTGCCACTTACATGAAGATGTGATGATAGTTAATGCCGGACTGTAGAAGTGGGTTTTTCCCAGAAGACGATTTACTTTTTATAACAAAGAATCAGTGAAAGATTTTCCCGCGCCAGCGCGTGACTTGCTATTGGGCATCACCCCACATCACGCTCTGGCACGTGAGTGGCCCCTCAATGTTGGCGCTATATCGCGCGCTGGCGCGTGATCGGCAGCTAATGGGTTAATAGTTGGTAACAATTTAAAATAATTTTTTAAAAATATGCAAAAAATATCTCGAATTATGGAGAATTTGGATTTAAATTGAAAATACTTTTATCAAAAAATGAATCAAATTAAAAGATTGTATGCAGTCTGTACACCGGGAACTTCTAATGGATAAAATGATCTAAAGATGTTTAAATTCCTATGTATAGATTTTGCTCCTATAAAACTCTTTTAATGGAGCAATTCTGACCAACTTTAAATATTTCTTAAAATATTTATTCAATTTAAAAGCTGTCTGCATCACTATTTTCATCAGACATATCTCTATGATACCAACAATTTTCATATTTTTGTATGGAATAGCTCTTTTACTATTATCAAAGAAATACCTTAGATCACAAAAAATTCTATGCCAGCGGCTGTGACAGCATTAGCTACTTTTTTATTAAAATAGAGAGAAACAAAAGGTAAATTTTACACAGTTTATGCATGAAAAATTGCATTATTTGTGTTACTTTGCACAATATTTTTAGAATACAAAAAATAAATTTTACAAATGTAATGTGTATGAAATTTAAATAAATACAAATTTTTATACGTATTATTTCACGTCTTTTAGCCATGTAACTTTTATTGTCATTTTCCGCAAATATCACAATTTTCATTTTCTGCACATTTTACTATCTTTTAGATTTAAAGAGACAATTATTTTTATGTAAGCTGCTTAAATAATTTCTACGTTGCTTAATTAGCACTTGCACGTTCTTTATCCTCATTTCAAAGCAGCTGTGGAATGTCATTACGCTGCTCTGTTATCTTGGTATTTCAAAAGCGAAAATTGAAAAGAACATAATAAAATTTACGGAACTGGAACTTATGGTGATTGTCAACATTAAAATCTAGAATTTTTCTAGATTTAAAATAAGCACACTTTAGGAGTGCTTTAGTTTTTATTGATATTCGCATTATAATTATTTTGAGTTTCTCAAGTCAATTTTTATGGTATTCTTTCATAATGATGATTCTTATATATGTATCTATGATATAAAACAGCGGTTCCCAATCTATGGTCGTGACCCACTGGTGTTTTGGTGGGTTGCGTTGACCCACCAAAACGCAATGTTTTGGTGGGTCACGGAGCAATCGAGGATTGTGATCAAAATATATCTTCTATTTCATCTGTTTCGAAAAATTCATGAGAATTTCAACAGGAAATAATATTTCAAGAGAAAATCCTTAATTTACTTCTAGATCAATATCCGAACAAAATATCCAGAAATATTTAAATCATCTTTGCGGTCTTGATAAAATTCAATACATCGTACTTAAGAGAACTTGCTTTTTCTACTTTGCTGTTTCTGAAAGACAGGTACTGAGACAAACTGCAAATTGCGTGCAAATACATGTTCCCACATTCGTAAAAATCAGTACCAGAAATTTCATTGATTATAAAGTTAAGTTTTCATAATAATTAAACGTATTTATAACTATCTTTGTAGTTTGGGGCATTGTTTTAATTACTATTTACTTACACACATTGAGATTAATGATTCTTATTTTTGTTGATAATGTATCTTCTGTACGAAAATTTGCGTTTTTCGTAGGATAGTACAGCCGAGCGTATAGAGATTGTACAAAAATTGCTATACTGATATGCAACTTGAGTGGATCATGAATTTTTTTTTACTGAAAGGTGGGCCGAATTTTTTTTTTTTCACTGAACAATGGGTTGCGTACCAGGAAAGTTTGGGAACCACTGATATAATAGAGAAACATATCTGTGCGTAACGCTAACGTGATTCTGCTTTTTAAATTTTATTTTCTGTATGCAATAATTTTTTTTTTTTTTTTTTTTTTTTTTTTTGAGCGACGAAACAACTAATTATTGCGGCTGTAACAACGTGATTTACTGTTTTTTTAATGCAGAGATAATAAAAGCTTTTCTTAAAAAAATATTTTTTCTTACTTAAAATACATCTTGTTTAAAATGTGGAATTATTCAGGACAATAGACATAATGTAACTAGCGTAATTTTTATCAGTATAAGAAATGTTTGGGCACAATTGTCCATAAATATTCAATGAAAACTACCCGTAAATCAGTGTGTAGTACTTAAACAACCGTGAATTATAATAACTAAAATAACATGCTTACTTCGTTTTTAGTCGTATAGATGTAACTAATAAATATTTAAAAAGTTGTTAGAAAATTAAAGCCCAATCATAACACTTTTTTCAAATTTAAATTCTTTTCCTGTAAAATAAGTAATATACTTTCATAGATTTTATTTTGTCTCTTTTAAAATGTTTTATATGCATAATTGATATATATATCGAATAAAAGTGTAAAGCATAAGCGATATCAGCTGATGCTATCCTAATACAGAAACGCATTACTAGAAAGAAGTTTAAGACAAGAATTAATTTAAACTTTTACAAATAACTATAGAAATATAAATATAATAATATATGTATATTATAAATATAGAAAACTAATTTAATAAATCAATTAATATTGAATCTTCAATGTCTTAACTTAAACAACAGACTTAATGCAAAATAAACTGGCAGAGTTTAAACTAATAGAGGAAGTGCCTGGGAAAAGTTTACTATAAATATTTAATGCAAATTAACCGCAAGTCAGTGTAACTTTTACGCAACTGTATCAATAACAAATTCTAAAATAATAGGTTCGCCTGTCTTTCAAATCCTACTTTCAAGCTGCCACACCCCAACCTTTTGTTTAGTTTTGTAAATCATAAAACTGCTGCTTCGTTAAATTAATTTGTTTCAAGGTTATTCAAAACACAAAGTTTTAAGTTTGTAGTTATGAATACTTAATATGTAATAAAAAACCATTGTTTTCTTAAAATGGTAAAAATTATTGTTTTTCTTGATTTACAGGCTACCAAACTTCAATTATTATTTAATTTCTTTTGTGTCGAAATTCTTTTGTATGTCCTTGTACATGCAAAATAAAAAAAAATTATGTGCAATTACAGGAAGCTCCGCGTAGTTTAGTTCAAAAATACATATCTCTGTATAAATAATATGTTTAAAATAGTGTAACATCCTTAAAATACACTTCAAAGGATTTTTCTTCTTCACATAAAAGAATTCTTTTGAGTATCCTTGTAAATGAACCATGAGTGCTACACAACTCATTTTCAATACTTCATATGTCATAGGATATCAAAAAACGTCTATGAATTTCATGGCAATCAGACCATATTATCGCAGTTAGAACATGAACAGACAATGATTAATAACAAAGCAAGAGTTTTGAGTTAAGTTTAATTTAAACTAGCAAAAGCCATGCTTTGTTTGGATTCGCGAAGCATTATTTTATAAAACAGATATTTGAAAGTAACAATATTTTTTTATATTATTTTTGCATCTTTATTAAACAAAAACGTTATTTTATGTTTTAGCGCATTTTAATTTTTTATTTATGATGTAAGACTGGCGTAATAAGATATTTTCGAAGCAAACTTTTACAAAATATTTTTAAATTTTCAACTAAAAGCTCTTTTAAAGATGTTTTTACAATTTCCTGTAGCCACTGGTGTTTTTTAATTGTTTGAAATATGCATGTTTCCAATTTTTGTAATCAACATCCGATAATCTTTAATAGCTATTTTAGAATAATATATTTGAAGAGAGCTTGAAGAAAGTTACTTATTCAAAATCCTATTTTCTGGGAAAACATTTGAAATCTGCTTTCGTTGATACTATGAATTTTTAACTGTAAAACATTTCATTTTAATTTCTTCGTTTTTATTCATGTTAGCGTATGAGAATTTTTGAAATTGTAGAATTTTTCGTAAGGAAAATTTCTATTGAATGCTTAATTTTGAAAGATTTTCACTCTCGACAACGTTACGTACGTTTTTAAGCCAACTGGTGTCTATATATCCTCAATATCTATGACTGCTTCATCTAATGTTAAACCTTGGGATTTATGAATTATAACAGCAAAAGCTAACTACAGAAGAAATTCTTTCCTTGAGCAATTTATGCTTCCATTTTTCCAGAATTTAATTATTGGGGGAATCGGTACGCACCATTTCTTATAAGTTAAATTACTGCAGTATTCAAATTTATCCATGATTATTCGCGATATCTGGTCTGGTGGCTTGTGCTTTTCTTTAATACGTGCAACAAAGTCTAAAGTCCCGTTCACTAAACCTTTTTCGGTCCACAAATAAGAACGTAACATTACTTTAGATCCAAATGATAAAGTAAGAAATGGTTAAAGTCTATTTGTCGTATCTGAATCGGCCAACTTTCCTTTAGTACATTTATAAAGAGCTTGAATCGAGCCAACAACTTCACACAGTTCTTTTAATTTTTCATTTATATAACAAATTTAACAATCAATTTTATTTGTTTACAATTATTTTGTTGCCAGTTTACAAAAAAAAAAAAAATCATAATACACTTCTTTTAAAATGTTTAAGTGTCATCTGTGCAAACGATTTTGCGGCATAATGAAAACATGTTTTATTTAATAAATTAATCATGATTCTATCTATAATCACTTACTCCATGATTTATATTTTTTTCTGAAAATATACGCGTTTCATTTTTTATTTATTTGCTAAAATGCGTCCGTATTGGAAATGCATGTAAAATAAATTAATTAAAATAATAATTTTTTTAACGTTTTACTGTAAAAAAATTATATTGTGCAAATCTACAGATCATAATTTATTTTTGTGTTTAATTTGAAGTTAAAATATTGAATAGTTTTTTTGTAAAGTGTACGACAAATTGTAATTTGAGTGGACTAGTAGAGGATTCGCTTCGCTCATCCTAATTATTTAACGTTTTACTATTATTAAGGATTACAGACAATTAAAATAAAGTGTCACATTTATAGAAACATAAGTTTTAATATAAAAATAATTTTATGAATGTTTAAACCATTTTAACGGTAAAATTTATTTTAAATAAAACTAAAATTCTGAGGAAAAAGATACGGCGTTTGATATTGTATCTAGAAATCATTGATACATTCTATTTAAAAATCAATCTCTAATAGCTTAAATATGCAGGAATCTTAGTAGGGAATAAACCAGTGGCTTTTGTACGAGCATGGAAAATATTTTGAAATATTTTATCATAAATATTTTATGCAAACTGTCTCAAATCGATGCAACTCCAACGCAACTGTCCGTTACAATTTCTAAAATAATTCATTCATGTTTCTTTCATATTTACCGTTTTTAAAGCAACCACACCCTTTTTTTGTTTCGTTTCAAACTTATTTAAAAAAATGTACTATAAATGAAACCAATTTGTGTAATTTAAATAAAGTAAATAACTTGAGAGTACAAAGTTTGTGATACATTTGCATATTTCAATTTAAAGTTGTACTTCTGAATAACTCTTATCTATTCTTTGTCTGGAAATATGTAGATAATTTTTTAGTTTAGTTCGTCTGTCTACTGCCTGATCATTCCCTAACTCGCATAAATATACTTGTATTTCATGCGTCTGCCTTCATATTTACTATAGTAAGTTCGTTATTGAAAATGAAGTATGTAGCATTTACAGTTAGTTTAAAAGAACACATGTAAACAATACGTTGCATTACGGTCTATAGGAACGTTGTACGTTGTACGTGTGTAACATTGTACGTGCCTGTTGCATTAATTCAAAAATGATGAAAAAGTTCTATATCTCTGAGATGTATTACATGATTCTTATCATAGAAAAGGATGTGCATAGCATTCATCCATAACGAAGAAGGGCATAATTATTGGCAGTTTTTTTTCAATAAATTATATATAAATTAAGTATAGCTTCGGAATGTTGTGTGCGTATTGAGATAATGCAGATATATTTTGAAAGTTTGTTTTTAATTGTGATAGGAGTTTTTAAATGTAACGAATTATTTTTTTATTACTTATTGTGCATAAATCGTTTAAATCATACAGCGCTGTACTAAATATGTAGGATGTATTTCTGTTTATAAAGGAGAATTGTTAAAAAAGGAATTTTCACCTGTGCTATTCTGCCCTTTCTGAACTAAACTACTTTAAAGTATATATAGAAAACTATTGAAAATATACAAGGTTTCACAAAATAATTGAGATATTTTCCAAATATTCATGGCAATTTTTAAAATTGGTTTTGAAATGTAGTATGGGTTTTCTAATTTATTTAATTAATCATCTTATTTTAATCACGTTAAATTGAGAAGTTTTGATAAAGTATTCTAAATGCAGTAGAAAGTGTTTTATAATCTATACTTGAAGCATGGTTTTTCGTCCTTGTTATTTTTTTTATTATCACGTTCGTCTTTAGAACTTAAATTTTATAATTTTAATTACTGCTTTTATAAATGGCAAAGCGGTTTATAATAATATATATTTTAAAAAAATGCATTATATATTTTTCGGTTCCTATCTAGTATTAGAAGGCTTTGCTGTTACATTTGCAATTGAACAAAGCATAACTGCATTTTTGGAGGGAGAGGGGAGGGTCTAGAGCTGAAACTAGTTTTGTTTTCAATTTATTGCATGGTTTCATCGTAAACAGGCTTTATTGTATTAGAAAATAAACTCGCCGAAATATCTAAATATTTTAAATAAAAATTTTAAATATTGAAAATATAATTAAATTTCAATTGAATCAACCAATTAATTTTCAATAAAAGAATTTAAGTCAGCACTGAGACAAATAAAAATTCAAAGTTCTAGCCTGTGACTTCACACAACTTTTTAAATGGACATGAGTCAGGCCCTGGTAATTGGCATTGTCTTTAACCCTGCCTCTCTGTATGCACTTGCGATCCAAATTTCAGGTTTTTTTTAAAGAATATAACTAAGGCCCGGCGAGCGCTGGGCTGAACACCTAATAATGAATAAAGTTAATTTATAGAACATTCTTCAACAAAACTCTGTTAAAATGATAATTAACTTAGTTATGGAAAGTGCTGACAGAGTAATCATTTTGATGAACAGGAGATTGATTTGCATTTCATTAATGACTATAGTATCTTACGGATAAAGAAATAAGCCTGTTATTTTGAAGATTACATTATCCTTCATTCTATTATTTCTCTTCTTTATTTAGTTTTGTAAATAACATTTAATATAATCATCAGGAATACTTTATATATCCATTTAGTAATAATAATAGTAGTAGTACAATCTTGGGAAAAATTTACACCTCCTACAAACTCTTCAACAACTTATTGTAGAAAAATTAATAGTACCAAACGATTAAAAATTAAGTCTACTTTTAAATGATGCATATAAAATTTCATTAGGAAGGCTTTTACATATTAAACGAACTCTTTATTTTTTTTCAGTCGCAGTACCCAATTCTGACAGGATAAATGAACTCTGCTCCCTTTCAATTAGCTTGAAAACAAATTTTTATCCAATACCTGCCACACGTTTCCGAGAGATTATTTTAAAACGAGCATATTTTATGGGTTGCATCCAAATTGAAGTTCGTACACGATTGTTGACTGAGGAAGCTCCCTTCTTGATCAAAGCTTCTTGGGTGCCACTCAAGAAGTTATTGAATACTGCTAGATTACAGGATAACATACGAAGTATCGAAATATCTAGTCAGTTTTTTGGTAAACGCCCCCTAAAACCATCATTTTGCCTTTTTTAAGCATAATTTTAAAAGAACGAAAAAGAACAAAAATAATTTTGGATTTACATAAAGCTAGACTTAATAAATCTAAACCCATCAAAGAAATTGTAGGTTGCAATTCATGATTTGTTTAATATTCATATCATAAAATGATAAAAATTGCGATTTCAACATATTTATGTTTGGTCATTTTAGTGTTATTGCTACATAAAAAATAACATATTAGAGGTATAATTTCAGAAGATAGTAAATAAAAATATGAAAATATAATTTAACATTAGGAGCATTATACTATGAATGATTATAATTCAAAAATGTGTCTTTCAAATTACTTGAAATTAGGTGTATAGGCGTAGTATGCACCGAAGATCTGAAATATCATATTAAAATTGGGTATTGCCATTGAAAAAAAATGAATTTTAGTTTCCTTTTAATATATAGATGGTCCCTAAGCAAATTCTATATCCCTCATTTTAAAAAGAGACTCTATTTCCAACCGTTCGGTACAAGTAACTTTCTCCTACGATAATTTGTAGGCGCAACATTCGGCACAGAAAAATACCCGGATGATAATGTAAAGTCTATTGGGGCGTTCTTTTCAAATATTTCGCCCAAATTTTAATATTTTGACATGATTTTTTTGCACAAGATAGCTGAGTACGATCCACAACCGGCTTTGTTTTTACTTTTTCAGTTTTGGTTTCAGTTTTTTTTAAAAAGTAAATACACATTTTACTCTTTGTTTCTACACAATGTTTTTTAATCATCTTGATACATTCATCTATACTGCAAGATAATTTTGGTGATTAATCGACCAAGAATGATTATTAGCATGCAACAATTAACTACTTAGCCAAAGTGATTATTCTAGCGTCTGATGTGCAATATGTAATGAGTGTATGTAATTGCTAAATTAGATGGCTAGGGGACTTTTTTATATACTTATTACTAAAATCTGTTAATGAAGAAATAGTCATAATTAAAAGTCACAACTAAAAATATTTTCTTGACTTTTATAAGTATGAAATGCTTTATTTTCACACATAGGAAACGGATTTAGACAAAATTTTACTTTAGATAAAGTTAAATGTGTTGTTTATCCTAGAGCCATTGCAAAATGCAATTGCATGTTCAATAAACTTATATCTCGAACCCGCTTTTCCTCCATATAAATGGGAAAAATTTAAACATTTTCTGTGCTGATAACGGTATTCTGAATGCTATCGAAAACAATTTGAATTTAGTAAAATGTTCTATTGCTGTCAAGCAGGCATGGTAAACTCGATTACTATTGCGGGTCAAATTAAGCATTGTGTACGAAGTCGCGGGCCACATTACCAGAAAAACAATAGGCAGATTATTATTATTATTATTATTATTATTTATTTATTTATTTTTTTTTTACTATTGCAAAAAGGGAAATAATTACATTAAAAATGCAACCTTGTTTAACAACAACAACATCAATAAAATCCTGCAAAATTTAGATGCTAATCGATAAAATAAAAAAAATGCACACCAGAAATAAAACTTAAATTATTTATTAAGAAAAATAATATCAATTTCATTAATTCCAAATTTTTTATTCTGTAAAAACAAAAATATAAAATATTCCGTACAAAAGACTAGTTTTTTATAAGTAATCTTCTCTTTACTTAATCATGGAACTTCTATTATTAGCGCAGATTAATATTCAGTTATAGTGTTAGTTATTTTGAATGCACACATTCTCTAACTTGGAAAACTTACAACATGTGCAAGTGCGTTGGTGTAAAATGTATTTTCCTTATCAAAAAAGAAAGGAATCAAACATATGGAAAATACCATATGTTTTGTGGCTGTATTTTGTGGCTTGGCGGGCCACAAAATCGTTGCTTGCGAGCCAAGTGTGACCCGCGGGCCACGTGTTTGACATGCTTGCTGCAAAGGTTATTGCTTCAACAATAATATTGCTACAAAACAACATTATGTGAAAAAACAGTTTGTAAAATACTCGAAATTGTATTGGAACCATTTATAGAAAGTTGACTGTTTCAGTTAAAAATCTTAAATTTTATTGAATCTCTGTTAATGGCAAAACAAGAAAGATAATTCATGCCTCAAGCATACACTGTGAAACACGTTCAGACACATCCAGTATACTTGAACAAAATTAAGATAGAAACTTTTAAAAATGACAAAAAAGTAATTCCGAAATCAAATTTAGGCAATGTATGTTCGTTCATCTAAAAATACTTTAGTGCAGTAGACTCTCTCAAATCTGCATAGCTTCGGACCAGATGTTTTGCGGATTTTAGAATTTTGCGGATTTCTGGTCATTGCTTTGTTTACATTTTTTAAACAGTAATTTCAGTGTAATTAACAATGAAATTGAAACTATTATGAAGGCTTACAATATAATAAAACATTAAAATAAGTAATAAACTAAAATAATAAAAACTTAGAAAATTTTGAACATGATTAAAATATTAAAAGCAAAGGTAAAGTTAATAATCAATAATGCATGATTAAATATTTATTATAAAGATAAGATGCATTTTTTCATATGAAGTTTGCTTTATAAAGATACATTACTAATTCACAACAAAATCATAAAATAAGGAAGTTTTAGCCAGACTTAATAACCAAATAATTTTGGTTGATACATAAATATATTTGGTAAAAAGATTGTGATTACCAGTGATATCAACAATATGTTAATTTATTCCAAAATAAATTCATTTATCCTTCATAAAAAGGCACGAATTCAGTAATATTAATGGCAATTACAAATTAAAATATATATGGAATTGATATGAAAATAAAATAAAGAATACTGCCCAGTTAAACTGATGGCATTGAGCTCACAGGCTACAAATACTAATTGTACATTAAAGCCTTATATTTTCAAGGGTTAATTCCGTTCGAAAAAAAATTAAGAAAGGGAAACAGCTCTCCCCTTTCCTCTTTTTTTATACTTAATCATTGAACTTCCTATACTATCAAAGACATGCTTTATCATATAAAAAATCTATATCCAAAATTCAGAGCAAATGAGATAATTCTTAATAAAAACCCATTTAGCATTTATATAATTTAAAAGGAGTTATCCCCCTCTTTTATACTTAACCATTAAACTTCCAAAACTATTCAGAGATTTGTACGAAATCTGAAAACTCTGCTTGAAAACCCCATTTATATAAATTAAGGGGGGGGGGGCATTAGAACCCCCGTTCCCCCTATTTATACTTATTCAATGAACACCTAATAACAGTCACGGAATCGCCTCATCAGGATGATCCTAATCTAAATTTTGAACGAAAACTTAATTCTGCATGAAAATCCCATTTATATCAACTAAGGAGAGGGGCATGAGCCCCCCGTTCACCCTCTTATACACATCGAATGAACTCCAAAAACTAATCAGGGAAGCGCCTTGTCAGGATATACCTACATACAAAATTTCAAGTGGATCGGATATTTTTTTCATGAGTTATCGCGTTACGCACGAACGTACATACAGAACGAACGGGCACATAAGCTCTCAGGCTATGATAGCCTGTGAGCTAAAAAGTCAAATTTTATCCCCACATCAAATCTGAATGTTTCATTGTTTACATCTGTAAATTATGTGCGGATTTTAGAGAATTGCAGATTTTAGGTATGCGGATTCGAGGGAGACTTATATTTGTGTAAAGAAGTATTTTATCAACTGATGTATATAGATTCTACCTAGTATGATAAAATTTAGTTTAGTAAGATCATGTATTATAGCCTGAAATTTCGCGTTATGTAATTTCTGTCAATAAATGCAAACATTCTTGTATCATTTTAACAGCCTTGTATATTGCAAATTTTTATAAATACTACCTTTAAGATAAAATATTATTTGAACTGAAACACGATGAAAATTATTGAAATCACTTTTTCAAAACTTATCACTCATTGGCGTTGACGTGTCCAGTTCCTTGCGTGACTCTGTATATGATTTTATTTACTACAAACATTTGTTATTATATCAAATATAATTCAGCATGAAAATGCTGACTCGATTAAAAACCACTTTAAACCATTTTACGCTCATACAAAATAATGCTCACTTATATATATTTTTTTCTATGCACAACGCAGTATTAAATTTCAATTTAACTTAAAACGCATACCACATCTAAAAACGTAATACCGTCAATTATTGCATTATTGAACTCAAAATCTTTTGTGTGTCCCTGGAAATTAACAATAAATGCTATGCAGATGATATTTTACAGCAAGTATATTAATGCAAACCTTAATAACGTGTATGAATTTCGTTACATTTGAGATAGTTTAATATAATTAAAATATGCTGCAAGCAGTTTTTTTTTCGTATACGTAACGGAGTTTCTCTGTGTGGCCTTATAAATGTATCTCATTTTCTGCAGGATTCATGATTTAGTGCACTTCATAAATTCACATCAGTTGCATTGGTTTGAAATTGTGTAACATCATTAAATTGCACCCAAAAAGATTTTTTACCTGTTGACCGGAATAGAAAGAAACTCATTACTCACAGTCCCTGTAAATGAACTATAAACGCTACGTATATCATTTTTAATACTCTCGTACTGCGGTAAATATTAATAACATATTGAAAAACTACAGTGCAGTCGCAGAATATTTATTATATTTAGAGCACACATACACAAAGCAATCATAACATTTTCCAGCTATGTTGGAAAGTGTTGATAAAAAAGCAAAGTTTTCAGTTAAATATAATATTCATTAAAACATCTAATGGCATAACAGTAAATTGTAGACCATGCCTTTAAATGTGTTTGTAATTATATGAACGAGGTGGAACCCATCGGAATTCGACGAAAGAAAATCTTTAAGAACTGTTTCACTGATTTACAATAACTCTACATAATTAGTTACGGTAAAAAATATATCATATATAGTTCAGTCTAATTCTCAAACAAATATTACTTTAAGCTAAAATTAACAAAATGCTATAAAATCCAATTATCCAAATTATTAAACAAAATAAAACCGAAATTAACCGGATTTTATAACAGTTGATACTTTTAAAATATACGCATTTTAATTATTTTTTTTTAATTTTAAGAGAAAATGGAGAGATTCTGTTGCCACAATTACAAAATTGGTACTAAAAATTATTTTAAAAAATAGTATCTCAAAAGTAAACTGAGATACAGCTTTGCATTTAAAAGTAATTTTTTTTTCTATACGACGGTGTAAAGAATTAAAATGTGCGATGTTTAGAAATGTAAAATTTAAAGTACCAAGAAAAGCAAAGTAAAGTGTTGCCATTCACAAAATGACGTATGCATTAAGCACAGATATATTTCGCCTTTATAAAATAGATACGTAGTACCTATGGTCGTCAACTCGGTTGTCTTTTCCTCTGCTTACACAGTACTACGGAAAAACTACTCAACTGAATTGCTTGAAATTAAAATAAAAAATCGTTGCAGAATTTTCTCGAGTCAGTTCACATTTTATAAAAATCTTATCAAAACTTAAAAAGTTATTAATAAATGTTTCCTTAATTTTGTCGAATCCTATCACATGTGTTTAATTCAGTGGTATCCCATGATAGGTAAGGATTCTAAATTGATATGGTTCTATTAAATTCAATCATAAGTAATTAATTGAATGATATCTCATGATGGGGGCCCCACCAGTGGCCGAGAGGTTCGGACCTCTCAACTGGTAGACGGCAGGTGCTGGGTTCGAACCCAATCGCGGCTGTCGGCCTAACCGTTCGGAGTTTTCGTGGTTTTCTTCGAACCTTGCGTAAATACGGGTTAGGTTCCCTTAGAAAGACCCCCACGAAGGGCACCCCCCTCCTGGTCCTATATCCCTAGCGTAGATAATCGGAAGACAAAAATAAACCAAAATCTCATGATGGGTAATGGTTTTAGGTTGCCATGGTCATTATTCTATTAATCTTGCATTGTAGAACGAAATATGTAAAGTTACTGAACTATTTCTTAGAAACTGATTCCTAGAATTTTTTTTTCTTATAACGGTAACAGCAAAAATCCATGTAAGAGATTTGGTTACAGGAACTTTTGCTGTTAGCATTGCATAAAAATATTCTAGGGATCCTAGTTAACAAGAAAAAGTGTAGTAACTTTACATAATTTTTTACAGTGTACATGCGGTTTATTGAATTATATTCCATGATACGTAACGATTTTTGGGTTGCCATGGGGACGACTTCCTATTTAAGACGCAGTCCTGTTATTTTTGTATGATTGAGTTTAATCTATAAAATCGTTAATATTGTATGCATGAATTTTTGCATAAGAATGTAGCAACTGTTGCACCAAAATCCGAATGTTATAAAACTAGTTATAACAAGAATAAGCCTCATTTGTAATGTTTGGTGTACAATATCTGGCCTTTTTAATAAAATAAAATATTCATAAAACATCTAATAAACCACAAAGTAATCTATAACACGAATTTTGTTGAACTCGAATGATTCATTTTAATCTTGTCACGTCAACATAGTAAAGATTATAATGGAGGTTATTTACAGTAGATACAACATTTATGATAAAGCGCAAGAATTATGTATGCGATAAAAAGAAAAACATCTTTCATCTATTTATTATTTCCGCCTAATGATTTTCATCCCTCTGTCAATATTGAATCTACTTTAAATGGATTATCAATCGACCCAAAATGAATTACAGCATACGTTATGTCACTGCTTTTCGCGATATGTAGGAGTAATGGCTTCTCGTACATGGCATGCGATGAACATAAGTCGAGTCTCTATATAACGAAATCTACCGTTCAAGTAAAAAATTCGTTATATAGAGAAATTCGATGTATAGTGAATGATGTTAAAAATCGTATTTAATATGTGAAATTTGAACAAATATTATTTTTGATCTTTTGAATTAAGAATTTGATATATTTAAAAGTAAATATTAACCTAACATTTTATTTCTTAATTATTTAAGCCGTTTCATAAAAGAGAGCAGACATTTATTTGAAAGCTTAATGAAAATCAAATGTGAAAGACTTGCATTAATTTCAGACGAAGAAATCTGTAATTTTTTTTGTTGCTTTGATTTTAAAGTTGTTACGCTCTCAAAAACATGCTCAAATTTTAGCAAGGAATGAAAAATTTTAGTTAATTGTAGTTAATTGCAGTCTCTTCATTTAAAGGCATCTCTTATGTGACTCTCATTGATTCCTCTCTTACATGTGTATCAATCCAATTGACACTGTTTTGAGAAGGATGTGGAAAGGTGTGTGGGAGGTGGGATGAATTCGTTGGATTTAAAGAACAACAAGAAAAGTAATAAAAAAAAACTCAGCACAGACGATAAATCAAAAATAAGTGATGGAAAATTGATTCCATATGATTTCGAAGCTTTTTAATACTGAATAAATTAAGACCAATTTATGAAAAAATTCGTTATATGGAGATAGATATTTCGCTATATAGAGACTGTTTTCATGCGAAAAGGGGACCGTTCCTACTAAAAATTCGTTATATAGAGAAATTCGATGTATGGAGTTTCGTTGTGTGATCAATTACATGGTGAAATAATTGTGAAGGTAATGATTTTATAAAAAAAGCAGAATGTTTATGAAAAAAAATATTTTTACTATTATTAATACAAGGAAAACCCTTCGAATTTCGACGAAAGAAAATATTTATGAAGGAATTGTTTCAATGGCTGATAATAAACTTACGAAGTTAGTTACAATAGAAAGTGAATCTAATATTGGTTTTTCTAACTCTTATACACATATTATTTTAACCTAAAGTTAATAAGGTAATATGTCTATGAAACTCAGTTGTCCGAATTATTAAAATTAAACTTTAATCGTAATGTAAGCAGTTAAATATAATAAAGATCTGTTATTATGACAAAGTTATCAATTAAGGCTCTTATGCTTGTCATTCCAAAATGAAAAACTGCAAAATTTATTCCGCTTTGACACATAGAATTTTTTTTCCATGAAATCTAAATCCGACATGTGAAAAGGCAAAGGTTAATGGGAAAATGGCAACATAAAAACTAGTCGTTGGGGGGCTACCGTAATACTTACCCATCATAATATAAAATATGAAAATAAAACGCGTGTCTATGGCAACTCCAAAATAAAATTTAAACGCATAAATAAATAATTTTAACATACAATAATGCTCCATTAATGAATTGTTGATGAGCCAATTTTAACTAATTTTGTAAAACGCCAAAATACTCGAGTAGTACCGGATTGGTTAAAAGAAACATCCTTATAACTCAAAAAATAATAATCATATTAACTAAAAATTTACTGTGTTGGATTAAGCGTCTCTTTTCCTATAAAAATATACCTGTGAATTGAAATTTGAATGAAATACAGGGTCATGAAAAATCGAAGAATTTGAAAAACAGGATTACACATATCTCGACAACTAATAATCCGATTGACCTCGTTATTTATGTAAAATTTGTGTTATTTTATTGCCTTTTACGTCCAGTTCTTAAAATAAAAAATTTCGAAAATTTTTATATACCTTTCACCAGAACGAATTTTTCGAGAGTCCGGAAAAAATAGTTCCGGATAATCGAGGTTACTGATATTAAATAGACTTCGTTCCATTCCTACATACTAAGTACATACAAAATTTCAAGTCTCTATCTCAATTTGTTCGGGAGATAGAGCGGTTACAGACAGACAGACAGACGGACGGACGGCAAATTTTTTTTTCTAAAAATATGTTTTTCGGAATCTCCAGTATCTAAAACGTGTAAATCCGTCAAATTTTTTTTTCGATTTTCAAAACGATTGCAAAACTTACCCTATACTACGTATGATGGGTAAGTAATACAGTAATCTGCTTTTTTCGGCCTTTTCTCTTTTGCTTTTAATAGAAATGGAGTTCTGTTGTCACAATTAGCAAAACTATTAAAAACTACAAAAAATTAATATCTCAAAAATTAATTAAGGTTCAAAGTTTTCAAACAAATTGCATTTAAAAGCACATTTTTTCCCCTATACGATGGTGTAAAAATTGAAAATGTGGGATGTTTAGAAGTTAAAAAATTTCCAGTAGCAAAAAATGCAAAACCGAAAATTCATTTCAAATTTCAAGTTGCCATTCGCAAAATGACGTATGCGTTACTCACAGATACGTTTGGCCTTTATAATATAGATTGTTTTAACTTTAAAGTGTACATTTTGTTCAGCGTAAATTTTCAAATCGGGCAGCAATACATTTTTTTTAATATATGAGAAGTACGCAAATAATGGATTTTAAAAGTAATATATCGGGTGTTTGAAAATAGATTTTTTAAAATTTTATAACATGCAAATGGAGAAAATTTTTAAAAAAATCTTACAAGATGATTATGTAAGATGCTCGGAAATTTTATTACTATGGTTACTTGTTTTAGTTCTAAATAGCATCACTAGACGGCATAGCAAGCAATAGCCGCTCAATTGGGACGCAGTCTAAATAAGTCAGCATTGATATCAACGAAGGAGAATTAACGTATGGAGTGGGACTCGTTCGTCTATGTAATCATAGATCCATTCCATATATACAGGGTGATTCAGCTCGTCGGTGACAAACTTTAAGGATCGATAGAGCACACCTAGACGAACATTTTTGAATAGGGAATGTAGGGTCCCTGACGCGATGGTAAGGCGCTAGGCGCTTTCGAAAATTTGGGCGCCGAAATTCGAAACGTCATAAAAACTAGGGAAATGGTTAGATTTTGTTGCTTGTTGCGTCGAAATGATTCTGTTTGTTTAGACTTTCTTCAGTACCAATTTGATAAGCGTATCTCTTAAAACATGGATAGGGGGCGCTGCAGACTTTGGAGAGCTAGACAACAACTTTAAGCCCGTTATTTTGATAATTTAACACATGCTCGCCAAAGTTTATACTCTAACTTAAAGTTTGAACCCAAAAGTTGAGCCCTGCAAAAAGCGTAAGAGCCGGAATAAAATGTCAAAGTACACGGTAGTCGAAACTCGAAGGCTCCTAAGAGATAAACAAACAGATTTCTTGACTTATGGCATGCATTTTCATGATTCTGTTTGCTGGGGCTCTCTGAAACTCAGTTGAACGGTACAAAAAGAAACATCGATAGGGGGCGCTTTGGGCAAAAAACATAATTCGTTGACATTTCGGACGCTAACTGGAAACGGGGCGCTACGATCAGTTAGAAACAAAACAAGAGAGTAATTTACTTATCATAAGAAGCTATTAAAACTGCAGTTTGTTTGTTTTTTTTAACAAACATAGCTGGTTTCAATCATGCACAATGCGCGCAATAAAATTTACATAAGGTGCTTTTTGCTGATTTATGCAAAAGATATCGTACCATATCGATATGCAAAAGATACGTAATGCGTAGACGACAACGCGAGATGACGTAGTTGTATGCGCAGACACGTCTTTTGAACGTGCGGTACCTACTTAAGCTTCGGGTTACTTGTCTGCAGATCGGTAGTAGGATGGAACGGTACACAAACTCTGAATTGGCTGACATGCATTTGGCGTATGGCGCTGCTGGTTGTAATGGACGAGCCGCTCAGCGGTTGTACGCCGAGCGTTACCCCAACAGGCAAATCCCCTGCCATGCCTTCTTCGCTCGAGTACACCAGAGGTTGTCCACAACGGGATCTTTCGACGGAGGCAGGCCTGAACGGGAGCGATCAGTGAGCACCCCCGACAACGAAGAGGCTGTGCTTAACCTGGTTGAGGACAACCCAGGTCTTAGCACGAGAGATATCGCCAGACATGTTGGCATTTCGCAAGCAACTGCGTGGCGCATCTTACGTTCCCGGAATCTGCACCCCTACCACATCCAGCGGGTGCAGTTGCTCAGAGAGCAGGATTTTGGCCCTCGAGTGGAATTCTCAAGATGGTACTTGGCGATGAGATCCAGGGATCCCCGTTTTGTAAACAGCATTTTGTTTACGGACGAGTCCACCTTCAGCCGGGAGGGAATGTGGAACGCCCACAACAGTCATGTGTGGTGTGATGAAAATCCACATGAAACCAGAAGCCGAGCAGCCCAGGAGCGTTTCTCAGTAAATGTGTGGGCCGGCATTCTGGGGGATTGCCTCATTGGCCCTTATTTGTTACCTGAACGGCTGACAGGTGGAAATTACCTGATTTTCCTGGATCAAGTGCTGCCGCAGCTTCTGGAGGAGGCGCACGTACCCGAAGGTTCGCGTCGCCAGATGTGGTTCCAGCATGATGGAGCTCCGGCCCATTACACGAACGACGTGCGTCTCCATCTAAACGCAAGGTATGGCCAGCGGTGGATCGGGCGTGGGGGTCCAGTTCACTGGCCTGCCCGATTACCAGACCTCACCTGCTTGGATTTCTTCCTTTGGGGTTACCTGAAGGCCGAGGTATACCATACACCTGTCAGCAGTGCTGAAGAACTTGTGGCGCGCATTGTGGCAGCTGCAGGGCAGATCAGAGATACTCCTGGCATTGTTGGAAACACACACTCCTCAATGCGACGGAGGTGCGAAGCCTGCATCATGGCCCAAGGTCGAAATTTCGAGCATCTTCTGTAGTGTTATTTTTTGTAAATAAATTTCCAGTATCCAAGGGCGGCGCCAGAGGGGGGACCGGGGGGGCATATGCCCCCCCGTCGGGCATACCTGGCCCCCCCATCGGGGTCAAAATTCAATTTCGTCGGGGAAAATATTTTGACTTTGGAATTTCGGCCCATTCAAGTTGAGTCGAAATATGGAGCCCCTTTTTTTTTGAAAATCGGATTGGCTAAACAATTTTTTTTTTTTTTTTTTTTTTTTTTTTTTTTTTTTTTTGTATTTCGGTTTCTGACTGAAGTTTGATTCTTGCAATTTTCGTAAAAAAATCCGAATTTTTAAAATAAAAACCTACATAGATGACAACACAATATGATGCATGAATGACTCTATACATGTTTATTTTTCAAAAAAAAGATAAAATTTATACTGAAAATTAATCTTATACTATTTTATTTAAACAACATTAAATTTGTGGATCAGTTTTCGCTGATTTTGGATTTACGGTCGGCTTTATATGATGAACTTTTGGTTCAGTTAGAATACGCAAACGAAAATTATTTTGTCGGAGTTGTCTTGGATGACAAGTAGAATGCTTCATCGTGTCGGGCAAACTGAGCCTGACCCGACTCGCAGTTTGGACCGGATCGGGTTGAGCCTAAACATTTGTCGTTGTGTATCGGATTCCATTTGGGTTAACTTTAATTGTTTCAGGTTCGGATTGGATGTTGATACTTATGGTTCTTGATTGATACTTATGGTTCTTAATGAATCGATTTCTCAAAAGAATTTACTAAATTTATTTTAAGCTGGAAAACTGTGTATTTGAATTTTAATGAATTTATGTATACTGATTTTTTTACTTAAAATTTAAAATGTTTACTGAAGATATAATTGTAGACATATTCTTACATAACTGCATTACAGTATGGATATACTTTTTCATCGGTTACAGTTAGGGTCTAGTTGAGGTTGAAATATTTCGGGTTCAGGTCAAAATGTAGAGATGTCGGGCTTAAATCGAATTTCGGGTAGAATCTTGTGTCACCTCCAAAATTAAACCCAGCGCGACTGACGATTTTACTCGGACCTGGCTAAAGTTAATATTTTTTCGGAGAGTTTCGGATTGACTTCTATTTTTCGAGTCGGGTAAATTTTAATTGTTTTAGCATATGGGCTCGATTCTACCTAATTTCTCAAAATTATCCCCAAAATATATTTAAAATGAAAAATTACATTATTTGAGTGTCAATGAGTGAATATACAGATGTATCGATTTTTTTACATAAAAAATATAATTGATACTAGAGGTATTATTGTAGACTACTTTTCCCTTATTGCTTGGAATTTAGATTACTTAATAATTTTAAACATTAGATGGAATTTTGTGTTTTCATATCGAGTTTGGATTGGGTTCGGATTGAATACTGTTTGTTTTAGGTCGAAGTTTGGTTGAGTTCCAGTTATCTGTTTTTTTTTTAAACTGGATCAGGTTGAATGGATAAAAAAATAATTAGCTCATGCCGGGTATAACCCAATTCGGGGAGAATTCTGTGCTTGGTAAATAATCCGTGAATTGAACTATCCCCCCCCCCCACCTTGATTAAAATCCGTAAAAGTAGAAAAAATTTAATTTTGCCAATTCTACCCCACATCCCACAAAAAAATACAGAAAAAACACCGATTACCTGAAATACTCACACTTAAAGCAGCATGTTCGTCAAATTACATGGGTGTTCTGGTAGTTGTGTTGCTTAGTACTTTTTCGGATTAGAAACGGAATTTAAACCCCTTTCAAAAATAAGAAATCTAAGATCAAAAATTTCAAAAAATATCCTTTCAGAAGGAAGAAATTGCTTAAAATATTAGAAAGTATTTTAAATCAAAGGGATATTTCGGCATTTTTGAGACGGAAATTTTGGTCCATGCAGATCTCTAACTGGCAGCTAGATCTCCTGCATATCCCGCGGCTAGATACAAGCATAACCTACAGTTCGGGAAAATGCAGTTTTAAATTCAGCTCCAGATATTTTCAAATGCAGTTCCTGCATAACCCGCATATTTATAATTGCAGATCGCTTTTCGTTGGTATTAAAATAATTCACTTTTAGATTCCAAACTACTTTACAATTTTTCACTTCATTTACATTTCTCTTGGAAATTTTGCATTAAAGTTTTTGTTTCAGATTTAAATTTTATATCTTATCAAAATTTGGAACATTACGTTTTGTGCATTCGACCAATATACACTCTAAAACAAAATGGAAATTGAAGATATTTTCCTCATTGTTTTTATTATTATTTCTATAGCTAAAAAAATCTACTTTAATTTGAACATTTTCTTGAAAATACAGAAAATTAATCAATCTAATGCTAAAACTACCTGAAATCCTCCAATATCTACAAATGCATTTTTTTAAATCAAACGACTGTTCAATTAACTGAACATCAACGCTGTGTACTAGGTTTTTCTATTAGATACTGATTTTTTATGCATCTCTATTTTCTCTCAAGATATGAGAAGTTCGTAAACTGAATCTCAATTTTTAAAAAATTCTACAATCGAAAGACAGAAATTTCTTCAAGTAACAGAAAAATTGTTCCAATCACACGTGCGTTTTGGCAACTTACTACCTGTGTATTTTATTTTTAACGAAATGTTTTTTGAGAGTTTATGAAATAATAATTATATTTTCTCAAAAATGACTGAACTAGAAAATGATGAAAAAAGTAAAACGCGGTATTTATAAACTCTTAAAATTGACGTATTTCAAAAAATGTAGTTCGACTAATTAATACTTTCACACTCATTTCAAATAAAGGAAATTAATATTTAATACAGCAACGTATTCAGATTTAACGAAAAAGGATATGAAAAAATTTCAATTTTATACAGGTTTTGTTCTAGCCAAATATGTTGTTTCTTTATACTTACTTGTATTCTTATTTAGATTTCAATTTAACGATGTTTAAACCACAAAGAACAGCTGCGATTCACCAAAAGGAAATGCATGCTCCTATCTGTTTTGAGTAGTTTCACATTCTGTTCTGCAAGTTAATATAAAACAAACAGGGAATGATAAAGAGATTGATGAATTTGTTGTTTAGCTTCAGCAAGCGTATTCATGCTGATTGGTTGTAAAAGAATCTTTTTATATCTCAATGTTGTTGTGGGAATTACAAGAAAAACACCTGTTGTGATATGCTGGAAGGATATTTCAGAGTTACATAGGTAGTACTCTATTATCGACAATTGTCCATTGACCACAGATATAAGGAGTTAATTTTTTTTTCTTGATCTAGTATTTTTATTTAATAATATCGAAATCGCCTGTTTAATGCCTTTTTTTTTTAAACATAAATTATATAATTAATCAGACAGTAACCGCCAGAACCTACATTGACCTTTTAAAGAAAGAATCAGAGTATAAAAAAATGAAATTTATGACTTTACAAATTTTACATTAGAATTACTATTTCTACTAATTATAAATATTTTATGAGGTCAATCTTTTTAAGAATGTGCGAATTTTAATATTTTTCTGCAACACATAAAAAGTTTCAAGTCTTTCATAAGAGTAAGTTCAAATGATTTCTTATTTCTTTGCGTTTGTATGTAATTTGATATTTTTACCCGATTGATTTAATTTTAAAACTTCTTTATACGTAGAATTCGTACTTTTGTTGATAATAATAACTTAACCTGTGTTAACAATTATTTAAATTTTTCATTTGTATTTTTGCATTCAATAATACATACAGTAGAGCGCCGATTATCCGGACCGACGGGTCCGAGGTCGATCCGGTTAATGAAAAATCCGGATAATTGGACAACTTTAAAAAATGCATATGCAATGTTTTTAGGTAACTTCATTCACATTTTTTATATTTTTAGGTCACGCAATTGTTCTAATGCACATTTCAATATATTGTAAATGCCGTGTTTAGCAGTTAAAAAAAATAAAAAATAAATAAATTTTATTTTCTGCAAAATTGGTACAAAGTTAATGGATGCACAAAATGCATGGAAGTACACATAAAAAATTTTATGTTTACATATTTACAGACACTGTACAGTAAAATACATTAAAAAAATCATTGTGATAGAAAAAAGAAATTTTTGATAGTGTTCTGCTTTCTTTTGTCTGCGTGGGATTCGCGCGTTAGAAGGAAAACTTCTATGAACAAAAATATTTGCCGATTAGCTTAATGTATATCGCTCGACAGGTGGGCTGTTATTCTGTGTTTTTCATGATTTCCTGTATAACTATATCTAAAAATTTAACGAAATTTTTTTTTCTAATTTCATAAATTTTCTAGACTTTCAAAAAAAAAAATAATAATAATAATAATAATGATAAAATTTGTTATGCATCATTCAATAGTGGTGCTGTTATGCTGTGTTTTTAATGATTGCCATGACATGCACATAAAACTCTTTTTTTTTTTCTTCAAAAAATCAAAATGATCATATTTGTAAATCAAATTTAAATGTAATAAATACCAGTTAAAAGACAGGCACTTTTCTAAATTTCTATTTCATAATACATTTATTTGATTGATAAAAATATGAAGTTAACAAGTGTGTCGTGAGACTGTGAGAGCCATTTTTCAAGAAGTTGAACACAGAATTTTATCGTATTCAGTTAGTATGGATGACATTTTGGTGTATATCGCCCTACAAATGGTGTTTTTTTTTTTTTTAAGAGGCTTTTTTTTACTCCCCGAAAATATTATATCTCTGCACCTATTGAATATAAAATTGCACTGAACATTTTAGAAAATAAATCAATATTGTCTTTATTTTGGTTTCTAACACTCATTAGTCTGCTGTTATTGAATTATACTATGCCACCTGAAAGAGATTCCTTATCAAATCCAGAATCAATTGATGTAGATTAGCGAGCGTGGTTTGCCATATTCCTACTGAATTACTAACTACCTTTAAAAGGTACTTTATTCATTACTAGTTACTCTTGTAACTTTCATACACTTTTAAAAAAAATATTACTGCAATTTTTCAATTTTGTTTCTATTATCTTTCATTATAGTTTTAATGGACTTTGCTACTTCTTTTATTTATATATATTTTTTTATTTAATCTCTTCTATCACTTGAAAACACACGCTCCGTAATGTTAAACGAATGAGCAGCTTGATTTCGAATTTCTCTTTAAATTTTAATATTTTTAAGCGATTTTGAGCATAGGATAGCTGAGTTTAATCTTCAATATGACTATTATTTGCTTTTTCGATTTTGGTTGCAGATATTTAAAATACAAATAATAAAAATAAAACAATAATAAACTATTTTCAGTTTCAAAACCGATTCCGAAATTAAAAGTACCTTAAAAAATACAACCGAAATCGAAAAAGTGAAAAATAGTCATATTGAAGAGCAAGTTCAACTGTCCTATACCAAAAAAAAAAAAAAAAAAAAAAAAAAAAGAAAGAAAAAAAATGTTTAAAAATTTAAACGAAAAATTCGAAAATAACCTGCCCATTTGTTAGGTGCGTTCGTAATTATGTAAATACGTAGCACCTATTGTTGTCGCTCAGTCCGTCCGTCTGTCTGTCTGTCCGTCTGTCTGTCTGTCCGTCTGTCTGTCTGTCTGTCCGTCTGTCTGTCTGTCTGTCCGTCCGCATATAACAATGCAAAAACTACCCAATAGAATCGTTTGAAATTTAAAATACATAATTATAACATAATTTTGTCGAGTCATTTCAAATTTTATGAAAATCGGATGGATAGATCAATTACAGGGATAATCAAAAGGATTCCGTTGCATTACGGTCAATGGGGAAAAAGTTTCAGATGCATTTTAATCGTTTGAAATTTAAAACATATATTTATTGCGTAATTTTATCGAGTCATTTTAAATGTTATGACAATCGGATGCATAGATCAATTACAGGGACAATCAAAAGTATTCCGTTACATTACGGTCAATGGGGAAAAAGTTTCAAATGCATTTTAATCGATTGAAATTTAAAACATATAATTATTGCGTAATTTTGTCGAGTCATTTCAAATGTTATGAAAATCGGATGCATAGATCAATTACAGGGACAATCAAAAGCATTCCGTTACATTACGGTCAATGGGGAAAAAAATTCAAATGCATTTTAATCGTTTGAAATTTAAAACATATAATTATTACGTAATTTTATCGAGTCCTTTCAAATGTTATGAAAGTCGGATGCATAAATCATTTACCATTTACCATGGTATTCCATTACATTATGGTCAATGGGAAAAAAGATTCAAATGCATTTTTATGATGTTACACTCATTCGAACATAATAGAATTGGCATGAATCTATGAAATATATACTAAAATATGCATTCTGTACAATCTGTGATGCAAAGAATTTTTATTATTAAATTACAGGGCCACACAAAAGTATTCCACTACATAATGCTATACGGGGAAACATTGTTTGGGGCGTGTTTTAATTACATTCAACAATTTCACAATTTATGAATAAGATATACGTTTTTGAGGTGTAATAAAAATTACTTTCTGCATATTTACAGAAACACACAGATTTCGACTGCTATACTGTATCCGAAGTACGTTCTACTATATCAGCAAGATCTGAATATTTTTAAACTTCGTTATGGTACGAACGCACCTCATTTGCTACGTTCACGTGCAATTTCCAACTTGTTTAATATTATGGAGCGTGTGTTTTCAAGTGAATGAAGAGTCTCCTTAAACGCAGAATATATTGATTCAAAATGATTATAATAATAAATGAGAGATGAATTTAATACAAATACAATATCTGCTGCATCACATACATTACAGCCTAGAGCATTAAAAAAAAAAATAATAACAAAATTGTAATTAAACAAATTACAATGACTATTTGGAAAATGATATTTTCTAAGAATAAAATTTTAAAGAATAAATTCTATATTTAAATTAATAATAATAATAAGCATAATTTTTATGATGATCATAACGAGTCACATATTACGTTCGTCATGCATTAAACATTAATATTCCTGGGCCATTGATAAAAAATCAATAGTTTATAGATATACAGCTTTAACAGTTTAAAATGTGCATTTTTATTTGATGGAGTTAATCAGACTGATTTCTGATCGCCTCATATTACATACGACATGGATTAAACATTAATATATTTGGACCCAACATAAACAAGGTTTAAATGAAATTTCAGTTTTACAATTTTCGGAACTGCAAATTTTTAAACTTCTAACCATCGCACATTTTAATTTTTTACACTTTGGCGTATAGAAAAAAAAATGCACTTTTAAATAAAATTTGTTTGAAAACTTAATCACAATTTGCTTTGAAATTATTTATATTTTTTAAGTTTTTATTACTTTTTTTGTCATTGTGGCAACAGAAGTATTCCATTTTTGGACAATGGACTAGTCACAAAACGAATAAAATAAGTTGCAGAATTCAACCAATAAAAGATTCAGATATGCTTCAGATTTCCCAGTTCTCCACCGAGACCAACAACTACTTTCCAAATAGTTAAAAAAGAGAAGAAAAAAAAAAGATTAATTATTTTCGATCAGAACTCTTCGTGTAAAACAGTTTATAACCATATCGAAGTAAAAATTAATGTTTTGTAGAAATAAAGTCAAGTCGGGTCGAGATTTTAACTTTTTTTTTTTGGGGGGGGGGGGGGAGGCGCTAATATATATATATATAGTACTTGCTAGACTATATAATAAGGCCAACTTTTTAAAATTTACGCCGACCGGACCATTAATTTATTTTATACGAACTGGGTCCTTGAAATTTTTGCCCACGCAGTTTTTTAGGACCCGGCCCAGCACGCGCGGACCTCTAATATATATTATGAACTTGGCCCCCCTGTCGGGGATACTGTGCCCCCTCGTCGGGCAAATTCTGGCGCCGCCCTTGCCAGTATCATTGATGTTTTTGGTCTAAATTTATTCAGAAGTGTTGTGCAGAGGTAGAAAATGTGTTTTCATTATTACTAACTGATCGTAGCGCCCCGTTTCCAGTTAGCGTCCGAAATGTCAACGAATTATGTTTTTTCCCCAAAGCGCCCCCTATCGATGTTTCTTTTTGTACCGTTCAACTGAGTTTCAGAGAGCCCCAGCAAACAGAATCATGAAAATGCATGCCATAAGTCAAGAAATATGTTTGTTTATCTCTTAGGAGCCTTCGAGTTTCGACCACCCTGTACTTTGACATTTTATTCCGGCTCTTACGCTTTTTGCAGGGCTCTACTTTTGGGTTCAAACTTTAAGTTAGAGTATAAACTTTGGCGAGCATGTGTTAAATTATCAAAATAACGGGCTTAAAGTTGTTGTCTAGCTCTCCAAAGTCTGCAGCGCCCCCTATCCATGTTTTAAGAGATACGCTTATCAAATTGGTACTGAAGAAAGTCTAAACAAACAGAATCATTTCGACGCAACAAGCAAGAAAATCTAACCATTTCCCTAGTTATTATGACGTTTCGAATTTCGGCACCCAAATTTTCGAAAGCGCCTAGCGCCTTACCATCGCGTCAGGGACCCTACATTCCCTATTCAAAAATGTTCGTCTAGGTGTGCTCTATCGATCCTTAAAGTTTGTCACCGACGAGCTGAATCACCCTGTATATCCACTCATATGTTTAAACTTTTCCTTTCGTATCGATACTCGGCATTTTCAGTTTTCGCTCTTGATTGCGAGCTTAATAATTGAAACGCCTTCTATCGTTGTTATTTAGAACTAATACCGGAAATTGCAATAAAAATATTTATAACATCTTACATAAATATCTTACTTTTTTTAAATGCCCAATTTGAAATTTAATGATTTTTTTGAAACAGACAGATAATTTTATGACACCCGTTAGGCACCATTAACACATATTCTACCGGCGTCAAATGACACCTTTTTTAAAAATTTCAATTTATGTTTATTTATCTCTTAGTTTTGAGAAAATGAAATAAGCGTAAAAAGTCTAAAAATCTAAAAACTACAAATAAAAATATAACCCGAAATATTTTAAAAGGTATTCATTTGACACCAGCAGAAGTACTGATAAACGGATGATAAAATTACATTGTTGCGAAAACAGTACTAACTGAGCTCGTTCAATATGCAGTGGAACTAGTTACGGAAGTATAAATATATTAATTATACTGGTGTTAATAAGTTATTACGTAAATGTTTGTTTATGACAAAACAAGAAAGAAAAATCATGGGTCAAAGGTAAATTACGTTGTGTCAAAGGTTGATAATTGCCATCGCATTCAGAATGCTGCAATAAAACATGATTATTAAAACAATGCTGCAATAAACAATAATTTGTATTTAAGATTCTGTCTTGTTCAATGGACCCAACATGTAAAATGTAATTCAAATTTTGTAAAATTCAACTTAATGCAATGAAATTAAGATTTTGGTTTGTAAACTTGTATTTTTAGATATAAATTCTTAAAAACCTTTAAACATTTAAAAAAGAAACTCATCGAATTAATGAATTATAACTGTGGTGAGATGTGTTGTTGTAGTTTTTTGATACAGTTGTTTTATTTTTGGAAATCAAAGTGTTATTAGGTAGAGTATGTAGTCTAGTTAAGACCATTTAATCCATTTAAACCATTTAAAAACAAAATTTCAGAAATTACGATGTGTAGTTGGATAAATATCCGAATTATATTTTTGCTGGAATTATCTATATATCAATCTATATATTTGGTACAGAATATACAAAAATTCATTTATGTTTGAAAATGACCAACAGAACTAAAAATTACCCTTCAGTAATTCTTCAACTCTATGTAGAATCTATGGAATTTATACACACCAAGTAATAAGGAAAAAATACTTGAATTTAAAACCACATTCCTCATTTTAAACCACACTTCCTATTATCACTCGTAGAAAGTATTGGACTCGAATTGTTTTGTTTCTCTCTGTAAATGAACAATAAATGCTATAAACGTCACACGCTAGAGAAATACGCTTCTGTGATGTGATGTCCATATATTTGAAGTATTGTGACATCAATAAATACATTATAAACGATTTTTTTTTTCATGGACAACCTAATAACGGAATTCTTTTGAGTATGCGAATAAATGGACTATAAATGTTAAGCTCTCTATTTTTAATACTGAACGTGTTAGTAAATCTCATTACTCATAAAATATTTAATGTCATTTGAAGTACCGGGTGTTTATAAAGTTCCGGACCCATTTTGATATTTAATAACTCATAAAATAATAAGGATAGGTTAAAATTAATACCATAAATGGTTAGATAGACTCAAAAAGTTTCATGACTCTTGTCAATGAACTTCCACGTGTGCCCCCTTCGTCGCACAGAAAATATCAAGTCGATAGTCAATTTCACGCCAGGTAGCGGCAAGCATGTCGGCATCCACAGAGGATATTGCGATTGCAATTCTGGTTTTTAAGTCATCAATGTTCGAAATTCTCCTCTTGTAAACATTGTCCTTTGCAAATCGCCAAAGGAAAGAGTCCAGCGGCGTTATTTCATATGATCTGAGTGGCCAAGGAATTGAACCTCCTCGCCCAATCCATCTTCCCGGAAAATGGTCATTCAAGGAAGTACGAACGATGGTACCCCAATAAGGTGGTGCACCATCTTGTTGCAAAAAGACATGCGGCTGAAGCTCTTCTAGTTGCGGATATACGAAGTTTTCCAACATGTCTAAGTATACGACTGATAAGACCGTCTTTACGGTAAAAAAGAAAGCCCCAATGACTCGGTCGTGCATTAGTCCACACCAAACATTAATTTTTTGGGGAATCTCTTTCTGCCTCACGGTATTCATGGGGGTTTTCAGATCCCCAACGCGCACATTATGACAATTAAAAATTAATAAGCAGACGATATTTAGAAAAGTACAGATATTTAGACTGGAAAATGAAATTATCTGAAATTAACCACACGCGCAGACGATATTTACAAAAGTAAAAATAGTCAAACCTGAAAAGGAAAATATATGAATTATTCCATCAATAAATGCCATAAGTTTGATTATATCTTCAAAATTTTATGAGTTATATTAAACATCAAAATGGGTCCGGGACTTTATAAACACCCTGTATATTGACGTGACTTATAATACGGACAGGCGACAAACAGATAGACAGACAGATGGAAGTCATAAACACTTTTGAGCTATGTTGGAAAATCTTATTATTCAGTTAATTCTACAATGAAATGAAAAAATACATAAATAAAACTGCAACCTAACAGTAATATGTAGAACGAACTTCTTTTCAACTCAAATTATTCATTTTAATCACGTCATCGTCAGCATTATAAAGAATAAAATGTATGTCATTTATTCTTATAGCATCTTTTGTGTTAAAGCAAAAGAGTTATGTAAGCGATGAGAAAGAAAGTAATCCTTTATCCACTAATTATTTCCACACAATGACTTTCACTCCGCTGTCAATATTGAAATGACATTGACTTGGTTGGAAATCGATTGGTTAGGAATTATTCCATGCATCATGTAACTACTTATAAAGATTTATTGACAGTCGCGGTTATTCTATATTTATAATAACATATGTAATATGCATGGTTGTAAATACATAATCTAAAAAGATTTTCAAGGTAACCATATAAAAATTTCAAAAACTCTCCAAGTGCATCTATGTTTATAAAACTTAGGTCGAAATAAAATTTTATTATTCTAAAGGGAAACAATACATTTTCCTGACATCATTTCAATTAATTCTATGTCTATTCATGATATAAAAAATATTCATTTTTCATTAAAATGAATTATTTTTCTGACGCATGTAACTTAGCAGTCATACAAAGAACTAACTTATTCCAACAAGCATTATTCCTTTAATAATCTTACTCTGAAAATACCAAATAATAAAATTAATGCCCTTTTCATTGAGAAGAACCGTAATAATACAGTACAAGTGATAACATTACAATAACCTTTAACCATTTATTATATCTACACAGTACTTTTTACTCAGTTGTCAATATTGAAACCAAGGTAATTCTGTTATCAATTGATCCACAATGAATCAATGAATGCATAATTTAACACTTTATGGCAAAGATGATTATTCGTTTGTATAATTTGACTTATGTAATGTGTAGGTGTAATTAGATAATTTGGAGATTGTTACGATGGTGTACTTAACTAGAAAAAGGGAAATATCTGCATTTATAATGTACGGAATGAAATAAATTTCATTTAACTGCTTGTTATTTCGAACAATTAACATTAATCATGTTAATGTGAACATCCTACAGATAAATACTAACGCCATTTGCTTTGCAAAAATCTTTATAGTAAAGCAAGAAAAATATGCTAAAGAGATTGCATTCTTTAAAAAGAAAGTGCGTCTTACTCATATACAGTAAAAAAAGATTTTTTTCTTAATATTAGTCTTTTTATTTCATTCTACTATTATTAAACAACTAAACAACTAACTAATAACTAACTAATAACAAAAATTTGTAGATGATTTAAAACGTATCTTTTAAAAGCTAAGAATATACTTCAAAAAATAAATGTAATTTAAGCAAATATAATTAACCTTTCACATGAGCAGGCGCGCGTTGTCAATTGTACAACAGGCGAAAAACAATCAATTATTGCTGTTTTATTTTAATTTTACAAATAATTTAACTTTCAAATATGATATAAGTTATCTCTGATCACAATTTATGAAAATATTACGCAATACACATCATTTTTTATAACATATTAAATCAGAAGTTTAGATATATAAAAAGCTACTTCCTACTACAATCACAAAGAATAAAAAATAATAATGAATTATTAAACAATAATCAAGTAATTTAGGTTTTACAGAATTAGTCCTATATCTCATCTATATTAGTCGCTTCCCATATCAAGCGTAAGATTTGCTTTTTTGAAGGCTGTTTTCGGGTAAACCTTGAGCATTTCATGCGCTGTTAACAGATTAAAATGACAAGTGCAGCTAATTTCGTAATCTGAAATACAAATAACTTTCCGGAACTAGGTATAGAGATCCAATAAACGAATACAAACGGTTATTAATACACACTACTGTTTGAATTTTGTTTTAAAGAAAAAAGAACGGGAATGTTGCACTTCTTTCAACGGCGCGCCCGACGGAAGGTTACATCAAATAAAATTTTTAAATACATAATTATATATGTAAGAATATTTCGTAATGTTAAATGCTTGTCAATTATAATCATTCATCTTAATCATGTAACTGCGGGCGCTCCAATGGATAATACTGACATCATTTACTTTGACAACAAACAATGTTACAGGCGATAAAACGAAAATAACATGTTACCCATTAATTATTTCCACACAATACCTTTTATTCCGCTGTCAATATTCGAACTATGTGAAAACGGTTATCAATCGACCGAAAAGGAATGACTGTGTTGCGTATTATAGCTGCTTCCATGGTTTAATTTAATCGTTTTTAGCTCACAGGCTATTATAGCCTGAGAGCTTATGTGCCCGCTCGTTCTGTATGTACGTTCGTACGTTCGTGCGTAACGCGTTAACTCATGATAAAAATATCGGATCCACTTGAAATTTTGTATATAGGTGTATCCTGATAAGGCGCTTCCCTGATTAGTTTTTCGTGTTCATTCCAAATTTATAAGAGGGGGAACGGGGGGCTCATAGCCCTCCCCTTAATTGATTTAATGAGTTTTTCATGCAGAATTAACAGTTTTCGTTCAAAAATTTAGATATAGGATCATTTTGATGAGGCAATTTCGTGACTATTATTAGGTGTTCATTGAATAAGTATAAACAGGGTGAACGGGGGTTCTAATGCCCCTCCCCTTAATTGATATAAAAGGGTTTTTGAAGCAAAATTGTCAGATTTCGTTCAAATCTCTGAATAGTTTTGGAAGTTTAATGGTTAAGTATAAAAGAGGGGGATAGCTCCTCTTAAATTATATAAATGTTAAACGGGTTTTTATTAAGAATTATCCAATTTGCTCTGAATTTTGGATATAGATTTTTCATATGATAAAGCATGTTCTTGATAGTTTAGGAAGTTTAATGATTAAGTATAAAAAAAGAGAAAAGGAGAGACCTGTTTCCCTTTCTTAATTTTTTTTTTCCAACGGAATTAACCCTTGAAAATACAAGGCTGTAATGTACAATTAGTATGCGTAGCCTGTGAGCTCAATGCCATCAGTATAACTGGGCAATATTCTTTTTTATTACTTTGCGCCTCGCGCAAATTATAATATTGTTTATTTACATTTTGAATTTCCTAGAACTTTTTTGAATGGAACTATCTTTGAATTGGAAAATGGAATACGAATTTTATTAAGATGTTAAATTGGAGAAAAATATGTAATGTGCACAAAAAGTCACTTTTTTGTATTGTGAAAGTTAATATATGTGTTTTTTTTATAAGTTTTCGTGCATGAATTTACTACGAGGATATGAAACTTTATTTACTTAAGATATAGAATTAGCTTGATCTCCCTCTATACATGATAATAGGTAAGCTGAATACATTCATGCTTTAGTTAAGACAATTTTATTTTTTGAAAATGACTATTGATAATTTAAACATCAGTATAAATAATATTGAAGAATTTTATAAACAGGGATAGATTCAATATGACAGCATGTATTACGTAAATGTTTCTTCTCACTTATGGCAGTTTGGGTTACTCAGGTGTATAAATAAAAAGGAATATATGTAATTACACAATGAGAAAATTTTACAGTGAATTAACCTGAACATATAATATAAAACATCACTTTAAAATATCAAATTATTTATATATGCTATAAGTGATCTATTAAAATAAAATAAAATGGTAAAAAAAACTTTTATTTTTACATGGTTCGTGTGCTCTCATGGCAACTTTTTCAAAAACAAAAAATGATAAAAGAAAATTTTCGCTAAAATAGCTTTAAATTAAAAATAAACAGAAAAACATAAATCACGTGAACATGAGCATAGTGAAATAAACTGGAACAATTAAAAATGAATAAAAGTTTGAACAAAATGAACGTGAAAAAGGATTTTAAAACAGTAATATGTAATATTTTACGTTCACAAAACTAAGGCCCCTATAATGTGGGATACATCTACATTATGGTAATTAATTATATATGTAATTGAGACATAGGTATAACACAAATAGTTAATTTATTTTTCTGGAAAAGTTGAGAAGTATTATTATTATTATTGTCATCAAGACTTTCAAAGCAAAAAATACGATTTGTAAACCATACACAATATTTCTGATTAAAGGGCATTTTTGCATTTTAATGTTGGTTCTGTAATCTAATCTGTTTTAATGTAAAAAATGTAATCTTTTAATGTAAAAATCTGGTAAACCATTCATTAAAAAAGGAATAAAAAAGAAAAAATCCAAATTGAAATAAATGTTACTGTCGATATACCCACAGAAATAGATATGATTTAATAAAGTTTATTTTTCACTTCATTCTCAATGAGTAAAAATTAAGAAACCTGAGATTAAGTTATGAGCCTATGAAATTTTTAATGTTTCCCCCGGTTAAATGTGTTACCCCCGGTTTTTAGAAGCAGAAATTTGCGCATTATTGCATCGAGATAATGCTCTGTTTAGGCAAGCCAAACTTTACAGTAAAAGTTAACTGGTGGGGATAAACAAGGATTCGTAAATCTATTTGCGGCACGTATACGTGTCGCTTGTCCCTAAAGAAGATTACGGAATTTTTAATGTTTCATCACCGGTTTTTAAAAGCAGAAATTTCCGCTTTGTTAAATCGAGACAATGCTCCTATTAAATAAGGTAAACTTTACTGTAAAATTTTACTGGTGGGGATAAACAAGGATTTCTAAGCCTTCTTGCGGCACATATACTTGTCGCACGTCCCCATGGGGCTAAATATGCAAAAAAAATGTACTTTCAAATTCAAATTTTAAAAAAATATACCGAGATGGCTTTAAAAGATATATTGCAATTTTATTAGAAATTGTATCGCAACTTGTTTAAAAAATTTGTCGTAATTTATTTAAAAATTTTATAGATTTTTTTTTAAAGTGCAATGTAGCTTCTTTTAAAATTGTATAGTATTTTTTTTTTTTTTTTTGAAAATGTTATCGAAATTAATTTATTTATATAGGTTTTAAAAATAAATTTTCTGCATGATGTTTTTAGAAAAGTGTATTTGCATTACTCACACCCGGTTTAAATGTAGTCACTTGTTTATACTAACCCTCCATATTCCTGCTAAAATTATAGTAATGTTTTACTCTGAAAAAAAACCCCGGAAAATCGCTTAATATTAAATTATATGCGCTGTAAAAGTTAAGGAAAATATTCAACAAACTTTCATTCATCAATCTCTGTGCGTTTTCTTATAAACTGTTCTTTATATTTAAATTTACAACAAATCTTTTAGCTTGAAGTAAAGTTAAAATAAGTCTTTAATGATAGTTAATTCAGAGACGCGCGACAATGGGAACAGTATTTCCACCCATCTCTCCACAGCATCCATCATTTATGGAACGAAAGCTGTTGTTACAATTTGCTAAATCTACATAATAGGATTATTCGAGTTTACAACTTAGTTTAACCTCTTCAGACTTGAGGTACACAAATTTGTACAACTAACAAAAGAACGTAATATTTTCAAGCAAAACGTTAAAAGAATTTTCTATATTCATATTTAAAACACATATGATAAAATAATTGATAAATTCTTACCGGTGAAGCGATAAATTAGTTCGTTTTTTAAAAAAGAGAGAAAAAAAATACGGGTTTAAACCTGTTTCAATTGATTGGCGTATCAAAGTACGTGGTTTTGTTGGTACTTAATTGTACTTAATGTAGGGTTACTTCTTTAGCATCACCCCCAGACATAATGCTTCCACTCCACCTATCTCATTCCTCCATGGCGTAATCCTTTTAAGAAAATCAAGTTCTATGATCAGACAGAAAGGAATTGGAAAAGAAGCAATGTTAATACGCAATCTAAGATTGTAAACGCTATTACGTATTACTCAATAAATCATGTACCGGGTGTCCCAAAAATGACTGATGGATTTTAAAATTCAATAACTTGCAAACGGTGACAGCTATTTAAAAAAATTTTGCAGGAGGGTTATGTATAATGTCAGGAGTTTTTTTACCGTAATTTTTTATTTTAGTTCGCATCTCAAACAATAGGTGGCACTGACGGCGATTGAAGGCCAGGTCGACGCTTCACTCAGCACTGATCACCTGGCCTTTAATCGCCGTCAGCGCCACTTATTGTGTGAAATTCGAACTAAAATAAAAAATTTGCGGTAAAAAACTTCTGACATTGTACATAACCCTCCTGCAAAAATTTCTTAAATAGTTGTCACCGTTTGCAAGTTATTGAATTTTAAAATCCATCAGTCATTTTTGGGACACCCGGTAACTAATAACGTTAATGCACTCTGTGTTGCATAAGAGAGATTTCTTCAAGCCTCTATTCCAGGAAAACATATACATTCAGAATCTTATTATAAAGAGATAAATCTTATTATCGGTAAGTAAAAATTGTATTTTACATAAGCATTATGGCTGATGATTTTGATTGCATTATTAAACTTTTACTTTCTTCATTCTAAAGAATAAAGGAAAAAATAATACAGGTTCTTTTCGACATCTGTTTTTTAAATTATTGGCACATTTTATGAGTGAGAGATCTCGAAAAATGTGTTTATACAGAATGTTTGTGTGTCCGTATGGCCGTTTTGTATCATCAAAAAATATATGAAGTTATTTATGGGAATTGGACCTAATTTTTTGTGTATATTTTTTACTATGGCCAGCTGTGCCTCCTTGAAATTGGAAAAATTATATCGAAAACGAGTGCTGTAATAGAGATTTATGTATCAGTTTCCTTATTGTGCCATCAAAACGTGCATGACAATATGCACAGAATTGAAATCCTATAAATTATTTCTGATGTCAAAATCTTTTTTTTTCTCAACTATCATGCAGCATAAAAAGATGAGTGAGGTATTATTAAATATTTTTTTCTGCTCATCTCGAATTGCATATTGAATTAAAGAAATATATAGAATACAACTATGAATGGTGTATATATTGAATTAGGTAGGATTTTGTTGCAGACATCTGACTTACCATGCTGTGTTATTATTATACTGTTAGGTTATGTATCCTCCTACCTATTATTTCTGATGCCATAAACATTTTCTGTATGCACATACAAATTTGCAATGATGAATGATGTATTTTACGATATGTTTTTGAACAGTCTTTTTATATAATATACTCATAATTTCTTTAAAGCCATTTGTTTGATTGAAAAAAATTACAATTAATTAAAAATTAAAAATGTATCAGGAAAGAAACTCAAAAGTTTCGAATGTCAAGCACACTGTAAAAAAAAAGGGTCGCTCTACTAAAAAAATTTTAGTTTCTCTCAGTGATCCTTGCAATTACTAAAAAACATTGTTGTAATCTTACTCACAAGGAAGGTCTCCATTGTGGGCATACTCAGAATATTTTGAAAAAAAAATACGAATTAAACTATTCATGTAGGTAATTAAGGATCAGTCAAATTTAATGGCGGAATTACTATAGGAAATGTGTAAAAAAATAAAAGACTTTGGAATAATTGGCGTGAAAAGCTGAAAGCGACGCACGATTTGGCGAGCAGCACATTTCCGCGCCTAAAGCAGACGATTTTAACGAATCTGAAAATTGATTTTTATTGACTTGTAGAATGTGCAATATTTAATGATTTTAAATATAAATCATGAAAGAATTTATTACTATTTTTGTTATTATTTTGTATTATACATGTTACTTTTTGCTACATTTAATTTTATTATTGAAAAAATATTTGTGTGTATTATGTTTTACAAATATCTATTTTAAGTTATAGGTAACCTGACATTTCTTTTCAATTATTGAATTTATTTCTTTTATATTTTGAAAGTTACAAAAATTTACTTTCACTTTCAATTAATTTTTAAGATTTTGTTTTAGTATCCGGAATATTAAATCGTTTTCTGTTTTTGTTTAAAATAAAGTTTTTGAGAATGAACGCATGTTTGGACGCTAGTAGAAGATATCGAAAGGAATATGAGGCTGACAAATGCTACAGAAAGTACGGCATATCTTTCGAGAGTACAACATATGGTGTATCACAGCTTGACCCGTAACTTTTAAATTTAAAGAAAGACAGACGTTAGTAGAACCTATTAAGGAAAACAAACAAACAAAGATCATTAACAGCGCCATGTTAAAGTGGGGGCGAAGGATTCGGTCGCACCGGGCGCGGAAGTTTAAGGGGCGTCAAATTTATATATCCAACATCATTTTTAGCTTGTCGCACGAAAAAGTTCGGGGTGGGGGGAGATGTGCACGAAATTGTGACTTTGTCCCGTTCGCAGTTTTTTCTTCGCACGCCCCTGATTATTAATTTATAATTCTATATCGAATCGTTACGCATCATACTCATTTTTAGTGTTTCGTACTTAAAAAGTAAAAACGGAACCACTGTGAAATCACTTCTGTGTCTGTCTGTCACAGTGATTTTACTCTTAAGCTATGAAACGTTGAAAGTTCAAATTGGGAAAAGTATTATAAAGATTGTGGACTTACATATTTACAAATTATTAAACATTCGCAAATCTATATAGGAAAAAAGCATAGGGTATAATTATTTTACTGGAAAAAACTTTTGAGTAACCTCGGGGATCTCAAAGTGCGATTCCCTCTTGATTTTTTAATAGTAATTCGTATTTCTAAAAAAAGGAAAAAAGTTCCGCGTAATTTTTTCTTAATCCGTATCAGTCATATGGCGAAAAACACTCTGACATATGATGCAGAGGAAACGAAGTGAAACCAGATTAAAAATGGCTAAAATGGATTAAATAACTATTTGAGTGCTTAAATTTAAAATCTGCCAATGAGATTTTTGTAAAGTATGATTTTTCGCAAAAATTTTCTTACTATTAGTTATAACTCCTTTTATTCAGAATAATTTCCATTTTTTTGTACAACATTTTCAACTTCCTGAACATTTGCAGTAATATTAAAAATGTTCTATAAAGAAGGTTAAATAAATATTTAATCTTCTTTTTTCTTTTTATTACCGATTTGAATGAAATTTCGCCGTTGTTTTATTCTCCAATTCACAACTTTTTTTAATTTAATCATCTTTACCGGGTATAAAAATCACTGTAAAGGAAACTGTCGTCTTACATTTCAAATCCAAAAAAGAGGTTTCCATAGCAACAATGTCTAATCGTCTGTGTCATATTTTTCAGTTTGGAACAATTTTTATCAATTTAAATTTTGTTTTAAATCGTAAAATATAATAATTAAATTTTGTTATAAGTACATATAGCAAACAACATGACAAAATTATACTTAAAGCAAATTAAAAATGCAAATCTAAAATTACTTAAATAAACTTATTTAAACAAATTTCACATAGAAAGTTTTTTCTTTAAAAAGTATTCGAAGCGTAAAAGTGTATTTTTCAAAATTTCGTTTTTTCGCCAATCGGAGATAAATCGCCAAATAAACGAAATTTTCATTATTTTTTTACGGACGTTGTATGGAGGTTCCGCCGAAATTTTTTTGTAAACATATATACCCATCTGAGAAAAAATTCTGTAATTTTTTCAGATTTTTATGAGTATGCCCGTATGGAGACCTTCCTTGTCAGTTACAAGAAAATCTGTAACAATTACTAGAAAAAAGCTAGCAACGAATAGAGTTAATAGTTTTACATTTTTAATAGCTATTGCTAAAACTCATTTGGTGTGGCCGCGATAGCCTAGTGGTCATAGCACCGAACTCCAAGCTGAAAGGTCCGGTGTTCGATGCTCGACACCACCAAGGACGCGCCGAGTGTATGCAGTGTAAGTACTCATTAAATAAAGAGGTTATGAAAATCCTGTCGTAGCGGTTACCATGGGTAATAATCTCCGGACTTTCAGAAGCATCCAGCAAAATTGAGCAGGTGGCAATGTTTGGTGCTGCCATCTATTGAGACTCTACCAAAAATCTTTCACTGCAGAAGTCTGTCTTCTTACCCACTGGATGCAGTTCAAAAAAAGCTCCTACCCTTCGGACACACGTCAAGAACAAAACTCATTTGGTGGTTCTCGCTAAAAAGTTTTAAGTTAGATATTATACGAAAAATTCATTCATACAGTTTACAAAATAAATGCTTGTTTTACTGGCTGAAATTGCGTTTGGAATAGTGGTTACTAAATGGTAATGGTTAGTAATGGTAGTAAAGTTAGTAATTAGTAAAGTTAGTAATAGTACCGTAATTTCGGGTGTATAAGCCGCAGATCAAACAATTCTTTTTCGACCCAGAATTTTTTAAGAAAAAAATATAACTAGTTAGATCGCCGAAAATATTTGTCTTCAATCACTAAAGATTTCTCTGTCCAAAGAGAATTGTTTGATCCGCGGCTTATACACCCGAAATTACGGTAATAAAGTTAATAGTAATAGTAGTAATAAAGTTAATTAGTAATAGTAGTAAAGTTAGTAATAGTAATAGTTTTAGTAATGGTTACTAAAAATAGTTTTGGAGCTATTACTAAATTTTGCTTGGTGGCTCATACTAAAAAGTTTTAAGTTAGTTATACAAAAAATTCTTTTGTTCGGTTTACAAAAAAAATGTTTGTTTCACTTGCAAAAAAAAAAAAAAAGTTTGGAATGATTACTATTTATACTGTGAGTAAGGGTTACTAAAAAATTCTGTGTAATACAAATTTACTAAAAAAATTTTAGTAACCTCATGATTTTTTTTTTTTTTTTTTTTTTTTTTACAGTGCACGAGTTTTTTGGTTGATATTATTCTTGTATTGGTTTGAGAGTTTCAGTTTTTTCAAAAACTATGTCAGCGGTCGCTTAGAAAAATGTTTCATAATGATTTCCAGTAATTATCATTTTTTTCTTTCCAGTGCGAGGTCCACTGTTTGATTATAAACCGCCTTCTAGAGTCGATTTCGACAACTCCACGGGAGCCGCCATCCGATGCTCCGCCAAAGGTCAGCCCATCCCAGTCACGTGGTGGGAAACCAAGAACGGTTCCGTCGTGAGGGACATCCCCGGTCTGCAGCACATTCGGGCTGACGGTTCGCTAGTCTTCGCGCCCTTCTCGCCACTCCAGTACAAAAGAGAAATACACGACACGATATACAGGTGTATAGCCTCCAACGCCGCCGGTAAACTGGGCAGTCGAGAAGTTAAAGTCAGAGCAGGTGAGTCCAGATTATTTCCTATGTCAAAATTCTTTTTTCTATGAACTTACAAAACACAAAAAATTGCACTGGTGTGGAAAATTTAAGGACGAAGGGATTTTCAAGCGATAATTTTCACGCGAATATTCAACAGGAAGTAATATAATTCGAATAATTACTATCCCTGCATAGCAGCTAGTCCATAGAACATCTCATTCAGGTCACACATGGTCACAAGAGTCACAGTCTCTACGGCGAAACAAAAAATAGGAAATTCCATGCGTCTCTTTTATGAGTCTCAAAGACTACTGTTTGTGACTCCACTGTCAGGTCACTGCGACTGCTGCTTTGTGACGAGTCACCAGGTGAGTTTACAGTGTTGTTTTATTGAGACTCTCGTGTGACTGTCATTTGGAGGCTCAATTTCAAAGTCATTGTGTTATGTTTCATTATAATGACACAATAAAGTCACATGGTGACAGTCAAAAGACTTTGTCAAATGGTAACAGAGACCCTACTGTGAAGTAACCACTGTGAAAAGCGGTGAAAACTCACCATGTGACTTTAATGGGACATTGTTTGGTGATTTATCATAATGCAATATTCACAATGACTTTGAAATTGAGCCTCCAAATGGCAGTCACACGAGAGTCTCAATAAAACGGCACTGTAAAGTCACCTGGTGATTCGTCACAAAGTAGCAGTCGCAGTGACCTGACAGTAGAGTCACATATAATAGTCATTTGTGACTCATAAAAGAGACGTATGAAATTTCCTATTTTTTTGTTTCACCGTAGTGACTGTGATTCTTGTGACCATGTGTGACCTGAATGAGAGGTTATATAGACTAGCTGTTATGCAGGGATAGTAGTTATTCAAATTATATTACTTCCTTTTGAATATTCGCGTGAAAATCCCTTGAAAATTGGCATTTTGGGACTCCGTCCTTAAATTTTGCACACCAGTGTAGATATGTTAACATGCTATGAAAATGGGACGAAATTCCCTGCATGTGACACATGCTTATATACATGCATCTATATTCACTAACTATTGGGACCCACCAGTGGCCGAGAGGTTCTGACTTCAAACTGGTAGACGGTAGGTGCTGGGTTCGAACCCAATCGCGACCGTCGGCCTAACCGTTCGGAGTTTTCCGTGGTTTTCTTCGAACCTTGCGTAAATACGGGTTAGGTTCCCTTAGAAAGACCCCCATGGAGGGCACCCCACCCCTTAGGGCCTATATCCCACAGCGTAGATAATCGGCCGACATACATACAACCAACCAACCACTAACTATTAAGGGTGTATTTAGATGCAAACTGTTTATTTTCCGATTTATTTTTGAATTCATTTTTGCTCTCAAACTCATCAAACTCGCAGATTCTCTTATTTGGAAACTACTCAAGGTGCCCTGATTGTCGATTCTTTGATAAATCCAGAAAATTTTGCAAAAAAGCAATCAAAAACGGCATTTTGAACTGATTTTTCCAAAACGGGACATCTGGGAACGAAAGAAAAGGTCATTCTGAGAAGATAATTGTTTATAAATAAAATTCTAATGAATTGAGCTTAAAATGACATCACACGGCACCTTATGCATTAGTTCAAAAATACTCTCAGCAAATTTCATGTTTCTACTTTTAAAAATGTGTCTGAAATTGTATCAGAAAGTTTCGAGTTGTTCAAGGTGGAAAAGCGTTTTTTCGAATACATCCTTAAGCTGTTGAAATATAAACTACGCATTAAAAATAAAAAGTAAAAACCTCTAAATTTTTACATTAGCATAATTTTTTAAATGTGTGGGTACATCAACATTGTTAACCCTCTCACTGACGAGTCCGTTTTAATACGTTCACTAAACTCCTGGTTTCATTGCATTATAACCAATATTTTAAAAATATACAGTTCTATTGAATTAATGGAATTTTAATTTACTGAACAATGATTGGTAATCTCAAATCTCTCATTTATATTCGTAATAAAGTGTTTTAGACGATATGTAAAGAGTTATCTTTTCTATGATAAAAAGTTTATTAAATCCAATTGATTTTTTAAATCACCAGATTTTAAAACATTCATCTTTTATACAAACATTTTAATAAAATTTTTATTTTACTTAAGAAAGGTGTTATAATAAAAAAAAATGACATTGACATGTTTCGGAACCGTCAAATAAGTTCCATAATCATAATATAAATCATAATAAATATTTATATTATGATTATGTAACTTGTTGGACGGTTCCGAAACACGTCAATGTCATTTATTTTTATTATAACACCTTACTTAAGTAAAATTAGAAAAAATTATTAAAAAGAGTTATCTTTAAAACAAAAACAAAAGCCTTTAAAACAAAATGCAGGAAAAACGATTTTTCAAGTTTATCTTTTTGCAGACGGTTTTTAAAACAGTAATAATACGTAGAAAAGGTACGTTACAGTTGATATCGAATGCTTTTTAAATAGATTTAAAGTTTTTCACATTTTAACCTTAGACCTAAGTATTTTGCCCTTTTCTAATAGGTTTAAAAATCTCCACATTTTAAATCGTAGATCTAAGCAATATGGCTGTTTCCAAGGCTATTCCATAAAGAATGGAAAATGTTTCTGCTCGTGGCACTTATATGAATATCTACATTTATTACGTTATAAGTTGTTCAAATATGTGATATATTTTGAAATAAATGATTTTTGTTAGATATTTACTTTTGACTAAGATTTTTCTGAACATTCATGTCTGTAGCAAACTTTTAGTTGGAATTCTGTCAATGTTTAAGGACAGTTAATTTAATGCAGTTGTAATTATGTAAAATTGTCCAAATGAAATATTCTATAAACAACTCATATAACAACATATTTTTAAATTCGCCATTTTTTTAAAGAAAATCTGAAAGATACCATTCTTATTGAATTTGTGTTTACTATTAATTGATGCAACCGAATATTATTTTATGAGATTTCCATAACCTTAGATGAAAGAATTAAAAAATATATACTAGATAGAGACAGGCAAAAAATGTTATGCAGATATTAAACTGTATTTCACTAGACTGGATTAAAAATTAATTACATACTTATCAATATCATTGTATCAAATTCACGTATCTTTCTGTGAATTTCAGAAAGACAACTATTTCTAAGCACACTTGACTTTTTAGATGAATTGAAACATTAAACAAAAAACATTTTTTTTTGTTTAGTTTGTATACAAGTTTGTTAGTGTGGTTAACACTGAAGTTAGTGTGGTCAGATGCAGCATGCAAATGGTTACGAATTACAATTTGTCATCTAAACTAGTTTTTTTGAGAAAACATTAAAAATTCGGATGACATAATCTACTAACCAATCATTTAAACTACAAAAACGCGAGAGTTAACTAACACTATAGTGCATAGTGATGACAATTGGCAAAAAGTAATTTTTGTTCTCCTCGTTTTTTATTTACCATCTCTTCTTAATAACTTTATGCTTTACGTATTTGTTTTGACTTTTTATTTCGCTTTAACTCATTATAAATACCATAAGTGATTCTTTATGTTCATCAATTATAAATAAAAAGAAACTTTAGGAACCTCCCATTTTCTTAGACCTAGGAAGGTTTCTACGCCCCTCCCCCCTCCAAAATAAATAAATAAATAAAAACTTAAAATGTAAAATTTCAATTAAAAAATCTTAAAGAATATGTTTAAAAAAGTTACTGTAAATAATTTTCAGCAAAGTTTCTAGCACTAAATATTGTACACTGGCGATTAATGCATGATGTTGCAATTTGGCAACCATTCAAAAAAAGATAAAAAGGTGGAAAAATATAGGTGGTATATTTTTTTTCAGTTTTTTAGCACGTTCCAACAAAGTTGAAAAGTGCTTATGCATTCGGTTTGTCTGTCCGTCTGTCCGCCTGTCCGCGCTCTAACTCTATGAAGTTTCTATCATGATTAGTTTATCTACAGGAAGAATCAAAAGTTTCCTATTACATTACGGCCTATGGGGAAAAATCGTTTTAAAGGAATTTTAAAAATGTTATACCCTGTCAAACATATTAAAATTTATATGCTTTTACGAGGTACATTAAAATATGCATTCCATAAAATATAATTTGAAAATATAGCTATTATTCATTTACAGGGCCATACAAAAGAATCCTATTAGATAATGGTAAAAGGGGGAATTGTGTGTGACATATTTTAAATATATTAAACTGTTTCATGTGTAATAAAATTGATGTATGTCACATGAGGCTTAGTATAAGTTATACGATACTGCCTTCCCTAATATAAAGTACATAGTATTTACAGGGACACACAAAAGATTTCAAATAGTACATTCTCTCTGAAGTACTGTATATGTATCCGATGATAGCTGATGGATGGATGAAATGCATTTTAATTAAAATATGTGCGTATAAGTTTCACTAAATTTATGCATATTATATGGTGTGTATAAATCTATAGTCAATATACAGGGCTACTCAAAAGAGCTCGCCAACGTTACTGAATATGAGCATAAATTACTAAAAGGTGATTCTTAAATAAATTATACATTTTTACGCTGAACTGCATTAAATTTACTAAGTAATGTTTGCAGAATATAGATAAAATGATATACAGGGCCACGCAAAGAATTGGGTACATGGAAAATAAGAATGATAATTTATGAGAAAGTGATTTCAGTTGTTTTAAGAGTTTATTAGTTTAAAGTAAATGTTATCTTAACACTGATGTGTAATAAAGGTACCAGGCAAACTACAAGGCTGAACAAAGTATTCAAATATGTTTCCATCTATTAGTATAAATTGCTGAAAGAGAAATTTCAAGCTACTAGGCATTTTTTGCTAAACTAAATTTTCCCATTATATAGTATGTATATTAGCTGACAGATCAAATACAGGACTGTTCAATGGTACTGGAATACGTTTTTTGCTTTATATCCTTATTTACATAAATAACGAAGTTTTATAAACGATTTCATGAAGCGTTGGAAAGTGCTTCATAATCTATGCTTAACACATGATTTTTCTTACTTATTTTTATTTAATGTGTAATTAATAAAGATTCAAATAAATTTTTTAGATGAAACTAAAAAATCTTGCAGTAGAGGGTTAATCAATTAATTAACTTTTTTGGGAGGTTGGGGGAGGGGGATCTATAAATAAATTAATGAACATTTTTCAAAACGTGATGATCTCAAAGTTTTATGAAGACAAATTTATTTATAAAATAACATGGCTAGGGAGAAAGCACAAATCAACATTTTTAACAAAACTAACTAAAATACTTATTTATATGAAAAGTATTAATTAAATGTCTATACAATAAATAAATAAATGAATAAAACAACGTAAAGATAAATTCGACTGAAATAATTGACGAGAAGGTGTTTCTCTTCATTTATATATTTTTAAATAAAAATCTTTTTATTTATTTATTTATTTATTTATTTAAACATGCATTTTAGATTGTAGTTATCTAAAATAAAATATTAAAAATAATTAAATTTGTTGAATTAGTAAGCCAATTACTTGATTTTTGAAACATTATTTAACAAATGAATTAAGTAATTAATCTATCTCAAATAATTTAATTAGTCATTTTGAATATATAAATTATATTTACTTTTTTTATCTTAACGTTAAATCTACTGAATATGTCAAGTTAATTTAACTTGATTTAAACCTACGTATTCTTCACATATGAAGTATTTTTGATTAACATGCTGTATCATCATAAATTAAATTTAATTTGCATAAAATTGAAGATTTAGTTATTTTTAAACGTTGCATTTTATCATTTTTTGGTTTTTCCGAACGATAAGTTATTTTCAATAATTACGTGAAATAAAATAACATTACAAAAATCAGAACATTTAATACTTTAAAGAGGCTTTTGAAATAAAACATATTTGAATGAATCTATTTAAATGATATTTCTTTTTTAACTGTTGCATTTTCAAGTTACAGTATGATAAATATTTCTTTCTGGAAATAGACACAATGTTTTCCAAAAATATATTGGATGCATATTATTTTGAAAAAAAAAAATGGCTTGTGCTAATACAGATTTTAAATGTTAGACTTTTTATTTAATTCCCATTTATAAAAATGTACAAAATCGAGTCTTTTCAACTTTTTGATTCCCAATGTATATGAAATGCTACAACTGGTGAATACTTATAGTAAATGCGATATGATTTTCGTCATAGATATTGTAGCAACTAAATTTTCCAATTAAGGTTTTCCCCCTTTTTTATATATTTTTTTTTCCTGATCTTCATGTCTAAGATAAATTGATAAATGTGTAATATCGCAAAATTAGTTGCAAAAGATCTACCCTAATGTTTTATTTTGTGAAAAAAAAACTGTTATCTTTGAAAGTTACAAGTCATATGGACTTTCCAGTTTGTTATTGCTGTTTTAAACGAATAAAAATTATTTGTGATGGACAACAGGGTATAATTTTTTATTATACAAAATACTAAGACAAAAAAAGTTGAAAAATTACACTCAAGTACTTCTCACTAGATGCAGTTACTTTTCACATCTCATAAGTAACACTCACATTCATAATTAGTGAAACATTTGATTTCAGAACAAAATTTACAAATCGTTATATTTATTATGCATGTATGTTAGATGCAAATGTGTGTTAAACTTTAGTGTTATAGAATGCGTTACATTTGTGAATCCTTAACACCATAAAAGAAGTAATCTATTTTTATTTAATCATTAAATTTTTTCAGTATATCCAGAACAAGATTATTTATCTTAGATTTTTAAAATCTGTCTCGAACAATACAATTTATCTCAAATTTAAAAAAAAGATAATGTTTCATGGCTGCATAAAAATCTTTAATCAAAGAAATCATCTATAAAAGTCACTATAATTTAGAACACTAAAGGGGGAAATTTGTTTTATTTTTTAATAACCTAGATTTATTATTATTTTTAAATTTTTCACTTATAATTTAAAATCTTAGGCTATAAATAATACAGCTTGTCTTTAAAAAAATGAAAAAAAAATTTTGTTCGAATACATAATTAATTTCATATTTCATCGAACAAAAGTTCTAGAAATTTCACCGCAGCTTTTTCAATATTTTAAAAAGTTACGATAGGACTTAAATTTCTTTCGCGTATTTATTCCAGTGTTTTGTTAGAAATTTGATACCCAGCTTTTGCACTTTTGTTCATTATGTAAAAGAAGTGTGCAGAAAATTATTTCATTTTTCGCTTTTTGTAAAAGTAGAGAACTTTTTTGCAATTTTCACGACTAGTCACATAGGCACAAATGTATTTATGGCTTTAAATCATCGACTTTTTCTTTCTTTAATTTTGTTATAGTATATGGAGAATTTAAATAATTTATGCAGAAGTTAATTCTATATTGTTGTATTCATATTTGCATAAAGATTATGATTTCGCTGCCTTAGTTAGTGTAACAGATAGCTATAACACAGTATTTTACGTAAAGATTTTTTTTAATCGTATAAAGTTGGATTTCTTAATAATTTTTTTTTTATAAAAAAAAAATTTATATATTAAATCATAATCTAATTTCATACAAAATAGAAATTTCCAGGATTTTTTTCTGTTTTTTATTAAACTGTAAATCATTTTCACAGATTCGCATAAAAAAATCTTTGAAGAAAACCTGAAAACAGTCACAGTGTTATATTTACACAGATTTTCAACCTTGTCCGTTTTTGTAATGCGGGAAACATTTCATTTCACCACAAAATTCCGAACGTATCACAATTTTTTCCATCGTAAAATAGGCAACATCATCGTCATTTATTACGATAGCTAATTTTTTTAATGGTACGATTAATACTATCTATCCAAAATTTTAATGAATCGTTGGTAATACAAAACCCGTTGATAAAAGAATTCTTTTATAAAAATCTAAAGCATTTATTAAAAATGAAAATAATGTAATTATTATTTACATAATAAATTACATTTATTTATTTTTAATTTATATATTAAATCTTACACAGTGGAGATTTTTTTGTTAAAAATGTGGCATTTGGAAAAAAAGAGTCCTTATTCAAACAAATCATTAAGTGAATATTTCATAGAGCAAAACGTTTTAAAATATCTATCCTTTGGTTATAAAACACTCGCTTATAACATAACTTAAAAAAATTAGGTTTTATTTGAAGGGAGATTAATCTAATTTTTATTTCTATAATAATCTGCGATTATTTACTAACCTGTATTTGATTTTTTAAATTTTTAATGTTATATCACGCAGAATGGAATTTTTCGGTTAATAAAAGTGAGGGTTAAGAGAAATAAAAGAGTTCTTATTCTAACAAATGATTAAAATCATACTTTGCAGAACAAAAGGCCTAAAAATATAACTTCAAAAGCCCTTTTTAATATTTTAAAAAGTTAAAACAGGACTTTAATTTCTTCCTCATGCTTTCTTCAGCTTATTCTTTGAAGCTTGATATCCAGCTTTTACCCTTCTGCTCATTATGTAAAAAAAAAAAAAATGTATGCAGAAATTTATATATATATTAGTCACAAGCGTGGAAATGTACACTTAGTGCTTTAAATCATCGATTTTTTCTTTCATTAGATTTGTTACAGCAGATGAGAATTTAACACAACTTTTTCCAATTCTATATAAATATATTATTTTGAACGTGTGAAAATGTAGAAAGATTACCATTTTGCAGCATTATTTAAATTTAATCAACAAATATAACACAGTAAATTATGGTGATGTTTTAAAATCGGTTGATGTTGGATATGTTAAAAACCTTCTTTTTATAAAAGAATTGCTATATTTAATGAATAACTGATATAATAATACAAAATACACAAAACAAAGGTTTCGATAAAGTTTGTTTTTCTATATTGAATTCTATTTAATTTTCCGTGATTCTCTTCAATAAATGAAGAAAATCTGAAGTCAATCACAGAGAAATATTTCTACAATTTTTTAATAATGTCCATGAACAAAGTTAGAGAAATACTTCGTTAGCTAAATATAAAAAGAATTTCCTGAACAACTTTATCTATCTCAAAATTAAAAATGACTTTCTTTTAAAAATGAACACTCTTATGAAAGTCTATAGCTTTTACAGAAAAGGAATCTATAGTAATTTTTTATTGCTAAAATTAATTGCATTTTTTATTTAAAAAATTATGTTTCTAAGTCATAGAGAATACAGTTTTCCGGTTTAAAAAAGTGAGATTTTCAGAAAAAAAAGTCCTTATTCCAACAAATTATTAAGTTCGCATTTCATGAAACAAAAGGTCTAAAAATATCACTGCAAGAGCCATTTTCAGTACTTTATAAAGTTACAATGGTAATTTCTTTCGCGTACTTTTTATAATTTCTACTTAGAAACTCATTATTCTGCTTTTATCTTTCTGCTCATTATATAAAATAACTATGCTGAAAGTTATTTCCTTTTTGGTCTTAAAAGCTGCGAACTTTACTAGAAATTTCGTGATAGTCACATAGGTGGAAATGTACTTATGCGATGAATCGGGTAATTTTTGTTTCGCACTTTCGTATAATATATGGATGTTTTTATCAATGTATTCTATTTGCTAAATATCACGTTCAATGAATGTTCCAAAGGAGCCTAATAATGGATTATAAACTTCTATTCTGTAGGTTATATTGGTTTTTAAATGTCTTCTATTATTGGAAAAAAATGATTTTTTTACACATTTTTACACATTACAGCATAATTTTAGAAGAACAGATAAGATAACTATGTTAGAATAAGTATTTTTTTTTTTTTTTTTTTTTTTTTTTTGGTTTTACAAATAATTAAAAATGCACGCTTCTTTCACTACGAAAGAGTAAAAGTAAATAAAGAAAAGTTAAATATATTGATCTGGAATGATGCACATTATAAAAATAAACGTAAAATTTATTATTACATTTACAATCTATGTTCAAGAATTGTTTCTAAATATAATTTTGAAACATTGGGTTTTACTTTGAAGTTTTAAAAAATAACTACTACATATATGAAATACAAAAAATAATTTTGTACGGGCCAGTTGTAACTTGAGTTCTTTCTCAATGAATTTTTATGGGAATGAGAATTTTTCAAAAATCATTTTAGTGTTCAACATAATGTTCTATTTTGCTTAGTATAGAATATCGAGGAAAAGTTCTGTAAGCAGATAAATTAGATTATAAAAGATAATTTTTTGATCTGTTCGACAGATTTTGATAAGATTTGCTTTGTTTGTTTGATAATTATTTCAGGAATGTTTTTATTACTTTGCATATCCTTCTATCGTTCTTTGCAAATTTTTACTATAAGTTTTTAGCCGTAAGAAATGGTCATGTACAGCGAAAACTTTGGTAGAAACATTTGAAAATATAATAGCGAATGGCGTTCGTCTAATTTCCAGCAATGCGAAATAACATTTCCGATAAAGGTCCATATAGTTTTAAAAGATGAAATGCATCAATATATTTGTTTGATTCAAAGTTCGCTTGAAGAAACAAACTTGAATAGCAGGTGAAGCTTCCTAGTCTTTTAATACAGCCTTAAAATTCAAGAAAATGTAATCCACATTTGCAAAACTTCATAATTAAACATGTTTCCCGATCTCTTTTCATTCCCTTACAAAAATTAGAAGAACCATGCTGAAATCATTGACGTCATTATGTGTCTCTAATCTACAGAAGCTTTGATTAAATAAAAAAGCACTGTACTTTTAAGAAATATTAATAAGAATTTCATTTTAAAATGAAATTCAAAGGCAATGACATTCAATAACAAAATAAATAAAAAATACTGAATTTTCAAAGGTTTGCATTGTCGGTCACTTGTACGTTTCCAGTAAGACTGGCCCATAGACAGCTAAAGAAACTCTGCTCAGCACTATTTTGATAAAATCAAAACAAACCTGACACATGGGCAAAAGTGCGGTGGCTTTTGTTTTCCCAAAACAAACAGTACACTCATTGACCGTTAATCATACTTTATCTATAAAAAGAGTTTTTGAAAAAAAAAATAAACAACCCATTAATATTAGTGTTCATAATATTTTTCGGTATGTCTCCGTCTATGCATCGCGAAGCGATTCCAACCGCGATTGCAAAGCAATACCGAACGGAATCGCGAAGCGATTGTACGCTGGGGGTTGGTGAGCGTAGCGAGCAGGTGGGCGGAGCCCCCCTAGTAAGCAAATGTCCAGAAACAGCTAAATAAAAATTGTATAGCGGCTGTTAATGTAATGTGAACAATTGCTTGTAAAAAATAAGAAAAAAGAGATTTTATATGACAATCCCAACAAAATAAATCTCAATAATAGTGGTGTAACGAAATTACACTTAACAGTATATTTATGATTTTATAAATAATAGAAGTTTAAAAGAAAAACAAAGTTGAAAAATTGAAGTGTGTTCACAGAACCCACTTCTGTAGGTTATAGTTTTAGTAGATTTCTAATTAAGTTTAAACCTTCTGAACTTTCTTTTATTGTATTATATTACTCAAAATATCAACGTTATTATTATATATTACAATATCATGAATAAAAGCTTATAAATTTTAAAATAGAGTAAAATAGTTTTAACTAAATTGTCTTTTATGTATGTAAAAAAGTATATATATTTTTAGATTGCTTTTACATATTTTTGTGTGCAATTCTGTTTCATCCTTCATTTTATCCTTATTTTCCTATTTTTTTCTCTAGTTATTTTTACGTCTCATATAAAAACTTTTATAACTGATTTAAGCTCTTCAGTATTGCTCTATCAAATATCAAGGAAATTCTTGTTTATGCATAATAATACGAATATGCAGTTGATAATGAAGTCACATATTTTTGCATTTTATTGGATCCTATTTGCTGACTCATAATGGTTCTTTATTGAATTACAACGCTAATTTTTTTTCATGCAAGATTTATTTTTTGTTCCTGAGATATAGATTATTTTAATGTTAAGAAGTTTAGTTTTATGGAGGTTTTTATGGTGAAGTGAAACAACACTAAATTAAACAATTTTCTGATTCCGTATAAGAAAAATACATGGTTGATTGAGAAATTAATTTTATAAGCAAGCTTTTTAACAGTATCTATTTTAATGTAAACAATTATTATTCAGTAAAATCGTATTTTTCTGTCTAAATAAATTTTCGAAGATTCATTTAATAAACCATTTGCATGTGTATTAAGTGGAAAACATTGTAAAGCTAATTACAGAATCTTTGTCAAGTTATTGGGATTATGAAGTGAAAATATCAGATTTTATTTTTAAAACAAACTTATTTTTACAACGTTTATGCTCATTAGAGTTTACTATTTATTCTTCGTTATTATTTGGTATATTATTTGGTAGAACATAGGAAAATATCAAAATCTAAGAGGTAACATCCAGGCATTTTAGGCTTTTATTAGCGAATTTCTTTCTTGAAATGTGTTTTTCTATAAAATGTTACTTTGCAGATAATATTTTTTTTCAAAATTTTTAAATTATTCTTAAAAAATTAAAATATTAAACATATTTAATTTTTGATGTACCTCATGAACCATTTGCATGAACCATTACAGAGCCTTCTTTCTGCGGAATATTTCAGAATTCAAGGAGGAGCTGCTAACTTTAACTGAAAACATATACATGATATTTGTTTAATTCTATACATAACTGCGTGCACTTTCTCATAGTACAATGATCAAAATCGCACAAAAATCGCTATATTACGCCCTCTTCTGAAGCAGTATTTCTATATTCACGGAGGTCTTGCTGGCCCTAGTCCAAACATGCAAAAAAAATTTGTTCAATTCTATGCATAACTTCATATACTTTTTATATGTACTTCATATATTTGCATATACTTCATATGTAATACAAAGCGAACGTACATACGTATGAACATATGAACATACAGCTACAGGAAGGAACAGACAGATTATTTTTTTATAAACATGTTTTTCTGATTCTGTGACCACTGAATCGTGTAAAACCGTCCACATAAATTTCGATTACAGTATTTTTTTCTTAAGAAAGCTGTAAGTAAAAATAATGTTTTTAAAAGTAAGATAGAAAAAAGAATAAAAGCGTAAAATCCATCAATGCTATTTCTTTTGTGAGTTTTTACGAAGACATTATCTTCTTCCTTTCATGAGCATTATATTCTTTAAAATAAAAGTTGAGGCTTTATTGAGTTTTTATCCTTTAAGCTTATCATAAATATTAATACTTTCTCGTTCACATTTGATGGATTTTTTATTGCCTGCTCATATTTATTGATATTTAGGGAAACAGTTACATTGTTGAAAGTTTCCGAGGTCTTTTGCTTTTGTGTAAATTTGCAAAAGGATTTCTAATGGGGAATGATGCGTAAATTTTTATTGCATTCGTTAAATAAAACCACTGATATGCAATATAAATATCGATCTATAATAATAAATGTCATGTAATAAGCTTTAAAATAAATGTTACTTTAATCTGATAATTGTAAAGAAATAACTCATTGTGAAATTAATAATTAGAGATATATTTTATAATCAAGGACACTTTTTTAAAAAGTTGTAATAAAATTGTGAATTTTAAAACACTTTCAAAATACCTTTATCGTATATATAAAAAGAATTATTCTTGAATTTTTATTGAAATCTTAAATAAAATAATTAATAATAAACGTTCATTTTCGAAATGATTACCCAAATTCAATCGAATCCATTCTAAGAATATAGTGTAATCAATTAAAGTGGTCATTTTAACAATTATCGAATTTTATCTATAAGTATCAATTAATAAGCTTTAAAATAAATGTTACTTTTATATGATAATGATAAAGAAATAATTCGTTATAAAGTAAAATATAATTAAAGATTTTAAAAATGATAATAATTAAAAATAAAAATAAATAAATAATAATAAATAAAATTATTTTAAAAATGAATATATTTTAAAAGTTTGTAATTAAATTATATATGTTAAAGAAATTTGTAAAATTCCTAATATACTTGACAAAAAAGAATTATATTTAAACTTTTATTGAAATCTTTAGCTATCAATAAGTTTAGTTGTAGTTAGTATTGAAAATAATGATAACAAAGTATGTTTGATAATTTTATTATTATAGTTCGAACATTATAAAAAGAATAGTCATTATTAACTTTTAAATAGTTCCATCTTTTATAAATAGGGATTTTTTAAAAAGTTTTACAGAAGTTATGAATTTTAAATAAAATATGTGAAAAGGAGATTTTCTGAGATATTTTATAAACTAGTGATAGACTAATATTTTAGAAAGTGAATGTATGATTAAAAATCTACATATATTTAAGGTGCTGTATTATTTTAGGCATTTATTCAGGGTATTACCTTATCAGTGAAGGTAAAAGAATTTTGTATGCATAAATATTGTATGTTTTTTTTAAATAGTGAGACTCTTGACAGATAAGTTACATTATTTTGACAAGATTTACCGTTTTTGTATGAATTCCATTTAAATTTCTTCTGTCACTAAATAAATTTTACCATTATAATTCCAAATCAATTATTGTTTTAATTTGTAATTAAAAAACACCCTTGATTATGGATGTTTACAATTGGATCTAGTAAAATTTGTAAAATACATAAATTTAAGTCTTACAATTTTCATTTTTGACGTGCAACTCTTAACAGATATTATCACTCTTGATGAAAATCATCTTTTTCTATAACTTCGCATCATTTTCCTCTGTAGTTATAAATTACAATGCACTTGCTTTCTCTCCTGTATAATATTTAATTCACAAACTGCTCATGGGATCAATTAAGATTAATTAATGTTTTGTAGTTGTTAAAAAACTTATATTTAAAATTTATATTCGAAGTATTTTTTTAATTATTAATAAACTTTGTTTCTAAAAAAAAGAAAAGAGAAGAAAAATAAGGAAAATAAAGTGGAGGAAAAAAGAAAGGAAAAACGCTTTATTAAGTTCTACCTAACTAAATTTATCTCAATTAATAGTAAAACTAAATTTTGATCTAATTAAATTAAAACAAAAACTGTTAGCTTATGAAATCACCATATTTCAGTATTCATCATCATATTTTAATAAAAGTAAATTTGCTATAGTGACCGAATGAAGGCGATTCTCATGTCGAAGCTAAACCGAAATCCATTTCTGTCCGTTCTTTAGTCTCAGTCTAAGAATGGATCTCCCTGATATACTGTTTTAAGCTACTAATAATTGTCCTCATAGCATGCATGGTCACAATGACGTCACAATGACTTCACTGTGAGTCACTTAGGTCACATCACATCTGTGACCAAAATGCCACCACTCAGTGACGTCACATTGTGACTGAGATGTGACATTTGATGTGACATGTGAATTTTTTTTAGAAAATTACAAATAGTCTTCAAAACATGTTATTTACTTTAAAAAACATGTTTCTGGCAATTTAAATGTCATCGCTTTTGTCGCAGTTTCGTCACAATGTTAATGTCAAAGTAGTTACAAATGACACATTTTTCACAAATTTTTCACAACGTGACTTCACAATGTGATGTTACAAACGAGCTCTAAAACGGCCATAACGATTTCACATTTTAGTCACTGTGACTTCACATCGACAATCGATGGTCACAAGGTCACAATGTGACTTAACAACAATGTCGCAGTGACGTCACCATGCCTTACGGGTAATAATTGGATACATACGAAATTATTAATTAACTATACGAATGCAAAAATATTAATCTACACAGACAATCTATACATATAATAAAACAGTAGGACCCGGTGTGTCTGTACATTGAAGATAATTGACAAAAATGGAGTCAGGGCGATAAAAGAAAACCAATGAAACACAAAAAAAATTTTTTTGAATTTTTTGTCTGTCTGTCTGTCTGTTTGTTCGAGGTTATCTTCGTAACTACTGAATGGATTTTTATGCGGTTTTCACTAATGAAGAATGCACACTCCCGGGCAGTGTATAGGCTTTGTTTCATCAAAATCGGACAACAGACAAAAAAGTAACAAAAAGAAACAAAAGAAACTATTAGGTGCGCTGCTCACGTTTTTTAGTACATAACGTTTTTTAGTACATATAAAATCCAATAGATGTCACTGTGCGATTTTAAAACGCGCTATCGTTATGTTTTCGCCAGTCTACTTAAGTATGAGAAAGTTTCAAGCTGGCTGTCGTTCCATGTGGTTTAGTCGGTAGAACGTCAGTGCGCCATACTGATGGCCCGGGTTCGATTCCCAGCATGGAATTTTTTTTCACTATGTTGGCATTAACGCCTATAAGCAATTAAAAGAATTTGAAATATTGTATTCAAGGCGAATTTTCTCTCTGGGAAAATTTCCTTGCATTAATATGTCAGTGTAATTTTTTTTTCGATTTAATTTTTTTTTCGAAACTTTGTTTTTCTTAAAAAATTACAGTAAATATTTGATATTTCCCAACGTTTTTTGAATGATCGACTTGCTTTTTTTTTTTTTAATGTATGTCTGAACCTTATCTAACTACTTCTTCAAGATTTCTTTAGATAAACCGACCAGCGTAGCGGGCGAAGGCCGCTAGTATATATATATATATATTATATTTTTTGTAAATTCTATTATTTTATACATTTGTTTAGTAGTTGTTTAATATATCCGATATTAACGCGGGTCATAATTTATTATATTGGATAAAATCCTTATTTTAATGGAAAAGTTAAATTTATACACAAAATTTAAACAATGTATTAAAAAAGTGAAACTGGACATTATGTGTGACATTTGACAGAAAATAATTTGACAGTAACGTAGAAAAAAAGGCTCTATATTTGTTAATTATTTAAATGTGGGAAAATTTTATTAGATGGTGACTTTTATTATTTATAAACAAGTATATTTCAGGTCAAGTATATCTCAAACCAATGAATGGCCATATTTCAAGCCATTCACTGGCGCTATAAGTTTAAATGGATCAAATGGTGAAATAGAAGGAGTCATAAGCTGTTGTATTTCAGTTGAAAGAATAATGCTTGTATTTTTCTTTACTTAAGTGCCGTTAAAAAATAATAAAATAAAATAAAATAAAATTTACAGAAATAATTAATATATATATTTTTTTAATTCTGATAATCGAACGACAATGGCTACTTCAAGTTAATTTATTTTTCAGTATTTATATAGGCCTTTTTTTTACCGTTTTTTTACTAAATTTTTAGAATCTAGAGATTATGTTTTCAATACTACTTTCCTCAATATGTATCCCTTCCTGAATATACTCATAAAAAAATTCCACAAGATCTAAATCGAATTCATTTACTTTATCGTCAATTCCATGTCAAAATATCTTAAATGAATAAGCTTTATGACAAAAATCTTATCTTTTAAAAATATATGGGATACGTTTAAACAATTACCAATCAGACAAAAGAAAATAAATATCCTATACGTTTTCCTCCTAAAATATAGCAGATGATGAACACATTTGAAATAAACTATCTGAACACCATTGATATCACAGTGCAATCTTCTGTCAAGAACTGGGATACTGACAAAGATGGTACTGACTATCCTGTTAAAAATGACAGGTGTTTCTTAATATAAAAAATACAGTACTCATGAACGTGCTTAAAAATGGACCGCATGAAATTAAAAGTCATTATTTGTATTACTTTTTCTCAATACCTTTTTTCATATAAAGATAAATATAGTTTTGAAAAAAAAAGTAAAGTAATTGTTAACATTTTAATGACAAAAATTCTATCTTTTTTTAATTTTAAAACGAATTCGTTTATTAAAAATATTATTTTTTGGAGCTCAAGTGGATATTTATTTTTTTAATAGCAGCTCGTGGACTTATAAGAAAGGAAATTGTGTCACATCTATTTACTTCAAGTGTTTTTACTTAATATATAAATATATATACTTCGAAAAATAACACTTAAAGCTGAAGTACTTTATCTTGTGTCGGTATAAGCTCTATTCTATTTTTACTTTCAATTAAAAATCAATAAAAAGCGTACTTTTTCACTCTGTATCTGATTTTTAACGTTAAATGAGCATTCTTCTTTTTACAATTTATTTACAGTTTCAAAGAAAAAGAAATAATTTTTGGATTTTATATATTATATTTATTGAGATTTTTTTGATTAATTTTTGTGGGTGAAAATTCAATAAAATTTTACCTGTAGGTGTGCAAGAAGAACTTCCAATTGGACGACCGTTTTGCTTCTATAGAAGAATTTAAACAAATTGGTTAGTCCGATTGAGAAAGGGCACTAAAATTTATCTACTTATACTAATATTTGGTATAAGAAAGTATTTTTGATGTAATGACAGTCATTTCAACAAAACACTCGCCTTAAAAAACCTTAAGAGGGATATTGAGAAGTTGTCCAGGAAAATAGTCTCCCTTTATGGGGAGACTACTCTCGAAAAACCTAAGATGTCGGAAAACCTAACATGGTTTTTCGACATTTTTGAGTTGGATTTCAGATTTTTTTTTTTTAAATTATACACTGTTTTAAAAAAATTCTGATATTCACGGATATATTTTTCCTGATTTTCACAGAAAAAGCTCATTTTCATTAAATTTCCTGAAAATAACGAAACGGTTGCAAATGGAAAGAAACAACGGAAAAACTCCGCTATCTATCGCAGATTTATTTTGAATATTTATAAAACTAATATGTTGCTGCACATAAATGAAATAATTCAATGGCGCTTTTGTAATGTCGTGCTGCTGAATTGCAACTGTACTGTTACTAACAATTCTCTGAGCAATAAATTAACCAGAGTATGTTCTAATCATTCATTGAGCGAATAAAACTTTACTAATAAATTATTTAATCAAGCCATATTTTAATTAGTCATTAACCATAAGAATATCTTAATAATAAATTTGCCTTATTAATTAAAACGTGCAAGAATTGTGACAACATCGATAAAATTACAATCAACCTTTTAAAAATATAAACACACTGTAGAATCCACTTTATGCCTTTATAAGCACGTGCACTCGAAGACCCTATGGCGTGATAGCTAGAGAAATGAACTCCCACACCAAAGGTTCGAAATCGAACACCAATGTAGTTCGAATCTCCCCGATGACCTTACTTTTTTTCATCCGTCAAGAAATATGGGAGTTTCTAAATTGTCGATGGATGGCGCCACCAACCAGTTCTTATACCATCGCTTCTTCAAACGGAGCTTTTCCCTTTTTTAATCCCTCTCCACCTCCACCTCTCTAAAGATGGCTCTCTAAAGATGGTGCCAGCAGTGTATTGTTTTCACTTTTTATGCAAAGTACTTTTTGCTCAAAGTTCTTCAAACAGAGTTTTTCTTTTTTATTATTTCTCAAAACGGAAAACCAACTAATGGAAAGGGAAATGTGCGGCAACCAGTAGTTTTAACGTGTTTTCACAGACTTATTTTTAACAGTGTACTTTACGGTATAGTTTCGTGATTTTTTTTTCGTACATTTTGTTCAGGAGTCTTTTATTGTCAACATGATTTTGGGATGCAATCAACTACCAGCCTAGAAATGCACGTAGAGACGATGTGGCCGGTGTTACGTTCACTCAGCAACAATTATTATAAGGTGTTGAAATATCAACTGCATTGTGGCAACAATCTACACACTAAAACAATGAAAAGAAAATTGAAAATTTGAAATAACGATTTAGAACCGCTTCTTAATTTAAATGCAATGTTTCGAATATAATAATGTATATTTCCGTTTTGTATTATGTTACTTGTTATTTTCATTTCAACAAGGTAATAATTTACGGTTTCCATTTTGTTTACAAATTCATTCTGTGTTGTTTAATTTAATCTAATTATACTTTTTATACCAATCTCATCTAATTACTACTGTTTAAAAAATCATAAACGAAATCTTAAACTGTTCTAACATTGTTTTAAAAACGAATGGATAAAATTCATCAAATCAATTCATTAAGACTTATAAATTTTTTCCATCCATCTGATATATTCATTTCAATTATTTTTTATTTCAATTAACAGTGCTTCAAGACTACAAAGTGATAATGTACGACGCAGAGTTCGTCATCAAGGGCAATGTCGCCCTCCTCCGATGCGAAATCACGGGCAGCGGGAAAGAGTACGTCTTTGTGCTTTCGTGGATGAGAGACGACGGGCTGACGGTCTCATTAAATGACAATAACGGTAAGTGCATTTGCGACAATGAATCTCTCTGTTATTGTTTTCTTTGAGAGATGTAATATTGTCGCTTGTATATTTGAATAGGTTAACATACACAAATAAATGAGGTTAAAAAAAATGATTTGTGTTTATTTTGTAGCATTAAAGATAGTTATGTTTTTAAAATATATGTCGTCCGACGGAAACAAGTATATGTTATCTTTTATTTACTTTTAAAAGTAGGACATCGTTAAAGCAGAAGAAATATGACTTTATCGTTAAGTACAGTACTCTATATGATATTTGTAAAAACAGCAGATAATTTTACTTGAAAAATGTCTCGAAATAAACCTATTTATAAATATTTTTTTTAGAATGTCAATCATTTATTAAAATAAAGGTTTTATTCGACAATTACTTCAAAAGAAAGAATAAAGTTTTTATTAAAAAAAACTACATATTAAATTTTATTGCATGTATAGGGAAATATGATAAACTGCTGAATAATGCTGAACTAAAATAATAATAAATAATGTATGCTGAACAAAAATAATATAGAGAAATGGAAATAACATATCTATATACAATGAGCTAATAATGAGTATAAACAATTATTTTAAAAATAAATCCGATTACATTTACAGGAAAAATGCATGTGTATGCGTACAAAGGGTATTGTATTAGAAAGTGTTCTATAGAAATACATAAATATATATTGTCCTAACTGGCAGGAGGACAAATACTTAAATATATATATTTATTTGCATGTACGAGAAAAATGTATCTGTCCTAGAAAAAGTGTTTTAAATGAACATACATACCTCTACACTGTAAAAAAAAAAAAAAAAAAAAAAAAAAAAAAAAAAAAAAAAACTTAAAATTTTTACGTAAAAATCGCTGTAAAATTAATTGTAAATTTTATCGCATATTTTCCATTATTTCAACGGTTATGACTAAAATGAATTTCACAGACATTTTTCTGTATAAATTACTACAGAAAGTGCTGTAATTTTAACGGCTTTATTTTCGTACGAATTGCCACAATAGCCTCCTCGATCCAGATGTCGCCTGTAGGTGACACTAAATAATACTTTTTAAATTAATTTAAGTGTTTTATGACTGTTTTAATTACTTCTAGCCTTTTTTAATAAATGCGTACATAGCACCGATATATCTGTGACTTCCGGAATATAGAAGGTAAGGAACATTTTTAATATTTTTAGTAATTAACGTTTAAAGTTTTGAAAAAGGTCTTTTTATCATTACTTTTATAAAACAGATTAGAATTTAATAATTTCCACTACATTCAATTACCATATATGAACCTCTTTTTTTTTGTCAAAATACTTATATAAAAATGCTTTTTATTAATTGAGAACCAATTAAAAAATGTAACTTTATGTTATTATTACCGTTTTACATATATTTTTAATAAGTGTAAAACGGTAATAACCAGATAAAGTTACATTTATTTTTAATAAATGTAAACAAAATTAAATATTTATTTAGATTTTAAACAATAATTTCACAACAAATAAATACATTGTCAATTTTTTTTTAATTAAATTGAATTATTTCATTTTTTATTAAATTAAAATTAATATATCTGTGGCGTTGTCTTAAAATTTTTTTTAAATTAATATTTAATTCAAATTTATAATTTCTGTTCTAATTAAGCTAAAAAATTTTCATATCAACTTTTATTATTATAATTGCTTATTTATATTATATTAAAAGAATACATAGCATTCCAGATCATTTACTTTGTGCGATTATTTTGCAAATTTATCCACTAGCTAGGTGCAGTTTCCCGCCACAGATAGGTGATTTTTATAGTTCATTGACATTAATTTAATTATTTAGAGATATTTATAAGTTATACAAGCCATTTTTATATAATTTTTATAATTATAGACGATTTAAAAAATAAATAGAAATCTGATCTGGTTATTACCGTTTCTTTAGGTACTTAACCGATTATTACTTTTTTTTCAATTTTTAAATGAAAATTTATAGTCGCTTTGTGATGTGAAGTATTCGATTTTCATTTTTCAGTACTATGTCAGATGAAAGTACTCTTTTAAAGATATATTGTCCCAAATTATCTCAATTTTTTTCAAAAATGTGCCTTACCTGGTTATTTCCAGTAGCCACAGATATAGACTAGTACATTTTTGGAGATGTAATTTTAACTGGTTTTTGGAGTTTCTCGTAATCTTTGTTTCAGCACTGAGGAGAATAAATGCAGTAATTTTAACAGCAATATTTCCGTACAAATTATCACAATAAGTGCAGTAATTTTAACAGAAAACTCTGTGTAAAAGAATTGAAAATATTTTGTGATTACAGCAGCAAAATCCCCGTAAAAAATACTTAAAGATTATTTGAATTTTTACATGCAAAATTTGTGCCCTGCGCAGTAAAATGCCTGAAAATCTGCAGTAGTACTTACATCAGGTTTTATTTTTATTTTTATATAGAGTTGCCAATTTTCCCGGATAGTGGTCACTGTTATTTTTCAATTGAAGTTATTTACTTATTTAATGAGTGTTTTTTAGGAATTAAAAAAGTAAAAAAATACTTTTCAGAAATACTTATGATGAACATCCTGAGCAGTTAACAGCTCTGTTTATGTTATTCAACCATGATACATACATATGATAATTTTATAAAAAGTTATTGTTTATTCATTTTTTGGTGAAATGATAAGGAAGTTGTTCTTTCATCACAATAAATACAGTAAATTGCTTCCTATTTTCAAACAGCATTGTTGTACGAATGAAAGTACAGGGTGGTCATAAAAAAACTTTGTCGATATACGGAGCTCTAGCGGCCATTCCGCTCAACCGATCGAAATGAAATTTCAGATATAGCTATTCAGAGGTATGAGCTCGAGATTCTGTGAGCGACAACAAAATGGCGCTCACGGTTACGGTTATAGTTACAGAAACTCGAAAATTTCCAATGGCAACACCCATTTTTTTTCATCGCAAAATGCTCAGCGCATGCGAAAACCCTAAAGAGCGTTGGAACCGTACGTGTATCGCAAGAAACGGACATGTTATGCACGCGCAAAGAGGAAATTTGCATATGACACAGAGTCAGTACACTAATCTCTGATTACAATACAGATCTGAGAAACTAAAACTTTTATTTTGATTATACATTTTTCACATGGGTGCCGTCACCATCACAGGCAATTACGGCACCCATGTGGAAAATGTGTAATCAAAATAAAAGTTTTAGTTTCTCAGATCTGTATTGTAATCAGGGATTAGTGTACTGAGTCTGTGTCATATGCAAATTTCCTCCTTTCGCCCCAATCGAGTTTTTTCTATGGGGTAAGGATTCCCAGAATGGTTTTTTGTGCATGCATAACATGTCCGTTTCTTGCGATACACGTACGGTTCCAACGCTCTTTAGGGTTTTCGCATGCGCTGAGCATTTTGCGATGAAAAAAAATGGGTGTTGCCATTGGAAATTTTCGAGTTTCTGTAACTATAACCGTAACCGTGAGCGCCATTTTGTTGTCGCTCACAGAATCTCGAGCTCATACCTCTGAATAACTTTATCTGAAATTTCATTTCGATCGGTTGAGCGGACTGGCGCTAAAGCTCCGTATATCGGCAAAGTTTTTTTATGACCACCCTGTATATGTTACACAGCAAATGCTGCTGGTAAAAATACAAAATGTTTTAAGCTGTTTGATCATATAAAGTTTATTATTTGGAAAAAAAAAAAAGATGAAATGAGTATAAATGAGAGATTTAGAACTGAACTGGATGAAGTCTATTTTTCACACTTTCGAGATACTATATCGAGTTGAAGTTTCTTGTAATAGAGTCATTGAGATTATAACGAGAAGCTAGGATATTCTGTCCCATTCCTCCAGAAAAGGTCTTTCCAGTTCTTGGAGAATTTGTGGGGGGGTGATAAGCTGCAAGCAACTCGTCTGTCTAGAATATCCAAAACATTTTCTATCGGGTTCATGTTCGAAGATCACGCTTTACAGTACTTTTTGTACAGTACAAAATTGCAGCACGTTTTGTTGTAATGTCGGTGAAAGATTGTGTGTGAAATTTAATTATAGCCGTTGAAGTAACGGAAAATATGCAAAAAAATTGCAACTAATTTTACGGAAAACTGCTGGCAACATTGCTACCAGCAGTTTTTGCCGTAGATTTAACGGATTTTTTTACAGTGTATACATTGTCTAAATGCAGAGTAATGCCAAAGATTTAAAAATTAGATTTTATTGTATATATACGAAAAATGTGCGCATGTGTGTGTAAAAATAAGCAATAATTGAGTGCGTATACAGTACTTGTAATAAATTAGCAAATGTTACTTGAAATTAAAAATATCTATGTATATAGTCGTTACTAAATATTCTAGCAAAATTTTAACAGTTTAATTTCATTGCATGCGCAAAAAAAAAAAAAAAAAAAAAAAAAAAAAAAATGTATGTTTTATTAGCATAGCTCAATATTGGAAGCAAAAAATGGAAAAACAAAATTTCATCGTCAAGTGTTAGATTTTAGAAAAGTGGTTAATGTTATGTATGAATTAAGAAAAAAAAAAAAAAAAAAAAAAAAAAAACTAAATTTATGGTAAATACAAGTTGCAGCAAAATTACTTGTTCGAAATTGTACATTTTCATTCCAAGTCTCTTTAATGTTATGTTTTAACCTAATACTTTGAATTCTTTAACTATTCCAGGTAAGTATGCAGTGTTTCCGACCGGGGAGTTGCACGTCCGAAATGTCGACGAGTTGGACTCCAACCACCAGTACAGATGCCAAGTTCACAACAAACTGAGCAGAGAAACGAGATTGAGTGACCAGTGGGCCAGGATCATCATGACAGGTAGCGTAGTATTTAAGAAATAAGGAATATGAACCCATGCAGTAGTAAGATAAAAGATAACTAAATGCCTAAGATTTAGCCCTTTTAGTGCCAAGGAGCGTCGTCGCGCTGCTGTGAAAAGTGCCAAGAAAAGTTCGGCTGGTCTGTCGTCGTGCTGTATCTGAAAATTCACTTGTGTCCGACATATTGAAATCAAAATTAGAAATATTAAAAAAATAATAATCACGATGTTTATATCAAAAATATGCGATCGAAGATAGTTAGAATGCAATATAGTGAATAAAAATACCAACACGGTAACACGGCCGTCACTATGTTTATCCAATGTTAGAAATTATATCACAACAAGAAAAATAAAGATATTTTTTTCACGGCTTAGAAAAAACTGCAGAAATAAAATAATACTGTCTTTCATTCACAGTTTATCGTTTTTAATTAGAAAGCTTCTTACATTTTGGTATTCCTTTTGCTAGACGACAATAAATTAAATAAATTTAAATAGCTCTTTATCAACCACTGCTAGCGCCAAAAGTGAACTGTCAAAGGAGCGCTATCGCGACGCTGGCATTTTTCTCAACTAGCGAGAGCAGCGCGATGGCGCTCCTTGGTACTAAAAGGGTTAAAACGGAATGACCCAGTAGGTGATTTAGCCCCTCCTCCTTCCACTGATGTAATGTTTATAAGACGCGACGATTCATTTCGTTGAATGACAAAATTTACACACAACTGAACAGAGGAACAAAGAAATAATGAAATGAGGGAGGCGCCTACACTCACTCACAAGGAACGCCATATCCATGTATCCATGGCGCCATCTAGCGAAATACATTTGACAGGGTGCCAAAAGTTCTTTAATTTTTTTTATCACTGTTTTAAAATTTCTTTTTACTTTATATAAAATCAATTGCTTCAAAATGTTCAAGAATATATACATTCCTAAGCCAGTGTTCTTGATTTGTTGTCAATACGAAAAGTAATATTTTATCGCAGCACATACACGTATTTAATCGTATTCAAAACATTCATGAATATTTCTCCCGCATTCACGTAATTCTTAACTTAAATGCATAATATTTGAAAATAAGGATGACCCTGTAGGCTATTCATGCACAATTGGTGTCATCTTTATACAACGAGACAATTCATTTCTTTGAATAATAAAATTTACACACAACTGAACATAGGAACAAGAAATAAAGAAATGAAGGAGTTGTCTATATTCACATACTTACATGGTAATGCCGTATCCACGGCGCCATCTAGTGAAATGCTTTTGACAGGATGCCAAAAATTCCAATCAGGTGTCAAAAGTGTTTAAATACTTTATTATCATTATTTTACTTCTGTACACTTCATAAACACTATGATACTTAACTACCCTAAAATTTAGATTCCGTTCAAATGAAATCGAAATAAATCTAAGACTTTTTTTCCAAACTCAACTTGCAAATATTTGTATTGCAGATTTTGTATTATGTTTACGGTAGGCGTAAACAAAATGAACACATTTAGACAATCTAAAAAGAAAATGTTCAAAAAAAGTCTGAGATTTATTTCGATTTCATTTGAACGGAATCTAAGATTTAGGGTGGTTAAGTATCATATTGTTTGAATTACATTATTTTTTAATGTTCACTTGGTTTAACTTATTTGTTACCAAAATTTAATATTAAAAGTCGAAATAACTAAATCAATTATCTTAATATCTGTCCCTTCTCGGGCTTAAATAGTGTAGGAAATAAATTTTGTTTTTTCAATTTGTTCTGCAAATTATGTTTTTGTTTAATTGTATTTTTTCTGACTGCTGAGCTAGAACTGTAAGAATATGTATATTGCCCTTAATTTTCTAAGTATCTAAGGAATAAGGCCGTTTCTTTAATGGATTAGACCGTTTATCATCAAATAAGGCTGTTACCTGTAAAAGTTCAAAAATAAACGTTTATAAATTTACAGTTTTGTCTCGGAGTGTATGACCATTTTATTAGAGCACATTCTTTTAGCTTTTAAGCATATAAGGTACCCTGGGGTAAGAACGCCACGTTAAGGTTCTACCAATTTTCACGGTTCAGTTTTAGTTTGTATTTTTCAAACAAATATATGTTTGATACAGCAACTCATTGACTATCTATATAAAAAAATAATTTAACAGATATGTATTCATAAAATGTAATGGCGTGATTTCTTGACCAATGCTATTTGGCGTTATTATCACCTATATGGGTAATAACGCCATGCAAACAAAACTATGAAATAAGATAGAATAACTGCATGTAGATTGCCCAATTCTAAAAATACAAACTCTACAAACTTATAAATTGACAAATTGCATTCTAAGCTATTGAAAATGTTCAATTTTTTGTGAAAGTGTAAGAAAAATAAAGGTGTAGTGTGTGTGTGTGGGGGGGGGAGAATGAGGCAAAAGAATATCAGACCGTGAGCTTCTTTTTGCTTAAAAAGGACCGCTTAAATAGAATTATTAGAAACATTGCACAGTTTTAACTGTGTTTATTTGAATCAGTAGTTAGAATGTAGCTCGGCCACTGTAGGGAATCAACCGAAGTATTAATGCCAAGGATTGGCGTTATTACCCCGTTATAGTTATTGCGCTGTACATTTTAAACTACAAATTATCTCGAGAATATATCCAAAATCTTCTACAACATTTTGAAAGTACATGAAAAACACTTCAAATTTATGTAATTAACAAAGTATTTCCGGATAAAAAAAAGTCTTCACATCACAAAACGTATCTCGCAAGTTTTAGATCAAGCGTTAATTTTAGTTGCTTGTAAAAACAATAAGACCTAAAAATGAAACAAAATAACTTGAAGCTGTTTTTTGCGATTTATGTGACTCCAAACCCTTCTGCGCAGAGCACATGGGTGTCATTTACCAGATTATTTCATAATTATGCATAATATTAGCACTTGGCGTTATTACCCCGCTTGGCGTTATTACACCAGACCACCTTATAGATATATTTCCGCTTTCGGCATTCTACAACTTCAATTTATTTGAAACAAGCTGTTTTCCTGCATGATTTTATAACAATTTTTCAATGTCGAAAATTCTCTTTATTTGTGAATACATATTCTTATAAAAATCCACATCTTATTTCAGAACCACACGGATTCGTTCCTCCGAGAATCGTTCACTGGAGAAGAGATGCCCACTGCCAAAACGGAGAAACCATTTGGCTGCCCTGCGTCGCTCACGGTTATCCAGTGCCTACCGTCAGGTGGTTTCGCCAAGACTCCACTCTCATGACGACGTTCACGACCAACCATCGGATTCTGGAGCAGGAAGGGATGCTGGTCATACACCGGTCGACTCTGCAAGACAGTGGGAAATACGTGTGTGTCGTCAACAACAGCAAAGGTCAAGAACAAGTACACACCATTCTAACAGTGCGAGGTAATACATTTCCCCGGCAAATATTTATATATACCGGGTGTCCCAAAAATGACTGATCGTTTTTAAAATTCAATAACTTGCAAACGGTGACAGCTATTTAAAAAATTTTTGCAGGAGGGTTATGTATAATGTCAGGAGTTTTTTTACCGTAATTTTTATTTTAGTTCGCATCTCAAACAATAGGTGGCGCTGACGGCGATTGAAGGCCAGGTCGACGCTTCACTCAGGACTGATCACCTGGCTTTCAATCGCCGTCAGCGCCACCTATTGTTTGAGATGCGAACTAAAATAAAAAAATTACGATAAAAAAACTCCTGGCATTATACATAACTCTCCTGCAAAATTTTTTTAAATAGCTGTCACCGTTTGCAAGTTATTGAATTTTAAAATCCATCAGTCATTTTTGGGACACCCGGTATATGTAACACGAACTGAAGTTATCGTAGAAAAATACTTGGTGAAACGATGAAAGGAACGGATTATTGCATGATTTAGCTGGATAAAATAGAATTATTTGTCTCAGTTAAAAATAAGTGAACTTCCATATATGTCGAGGCTTGAAGATTAAGACAGTGGAATGAAAATATTGGGTGATTTCTCCAATAGAATACAAGATATCAATTCTTAGTCTTTTATTCTTTTATCAATTCCATAAACTATTCTAAATTCCAAAAGTACTCGAGCAGTTCTCATTCAAACGCCGATAGCGCAGCTAAGTCACATCCCACGAATAAAATAATAAAATGTTCTTTATCCAAACACTTCTGTCAACAATACATGATAACAGACAAACAGCTCCATTCCAAATCTGTGTTATATCAGTTTAAAAGGAAACTACACAGCTTGGAACACATCACGACTCAAAGAACATTCGACAACGGATTAATACTTAGTAGGGTTTTATTTAGCAGTTAAGAGGACAGCGAATTCTGATTTTTTTTACCGCGCGTTCATGAGTTTTTTTCGCAGTATAATAGAATCTTGTTAGAGCTAAGGTTGACGTAAGCATGGAACGTCCAATCAACGAATCAGGGGGCGTAGATAGATCGTTTCTAACCATACCATTGGTTAGTTGGAGGAGCGACACAACAGAATTCTTTTTAACCCGGCGGAGGCATGGAAACTCAGAAGAAGAGCATTGGCTACAAGATCTAAGTGCATTATGGGATTACGCAAACGATTTTTTAATAAAATATTACAAATAAAGCTTCCGAAAAATGTATTTTATTCTAAAAAGGAGAAATGAAATAATAGAAGATTTAATCTTTCGAAATAAGAGATTGACATGTAAATAATACAATTGAGTTCTTTTTAGGAAAATAAATAACTATATTTCGCCGAATTAAGGAAAAGGGAAACTTTAGCTGATAATAAATATTAACATATTACTGAACTATAAATAAAAGTACATTCTTATAAGAATTTGAAGCAGAATCGAAACGAAAAAATGGCGAAAATTTTTGTATTATTACATATATATATATATATATATATGTGTGTGTGTGTGTGTGTATATATAATGTGTTGTACACGGGTTTTCCAGATTACAACTTATGCACGAAAACTATTTATTTAACATACATTTATGTTAAATGTATAAAAATTTAAATTTCGTAATTTTTTTAACAAATGTGTTTCTTGGCCCAAATCACTTAAAAAATAATTCTTTACTTTATTTAAACCATTTTCTTTATTTTAAGTATGCATCTAAGACCGACGTGTGCGATAATAAAGATCGATCAGGTTAAATGTGGACGCCCTGTAAATTTTAGGAGGACCCCTATTAAATACCCGGGCTATTATATACCCAGACTTCCCAAGTTATAGAATATTTATGAAAGCCATTTATTTAATTGATAATTATATTAATATCTTATGTAATATGTATGTCTTTAAAACACGCACTAACAGTAACAAAAATCATATTTATATGAAATATAGTAATTAGTTTATATAAAGTTTTGAAATATGATTTATGTGGCAGATGTAAATTTTTCCATTTGTCATTTTTGGGTGAAAAAAGTTCGGGCCAGGATTCGAACCAGAGATGTATTGGCTGAAGCCGCCAATGTTCTACCAACTGAGCCATTCCGGACACGAGCATTAGAGGACTATTTCACCCAATTAACCTCAACGATCACTTTATCTGGTCTGATACTTTGGATCAGCTCAACAGAATAAATCGAAGGTCAATTTATGGAACAGCAGAAAGTATTCGTTGAGGTTAATTGGGTGAAATAGTCCGTCAGTGTTTGTGTCCGGGATGGCTCAGTTGGTAGAGCATTGGCGGCTTCAGCCAATACATCCATGGTTCGAATCCTGGCCCGGACTTTTTTCACCCAAAAATGAAAAATGGCAAATTTACATCTGTTATAATTAATTTACCGATTGCATAATCGTGTTTAAAATTAATCTTATGACTTATGTTGTAGCTTTGTAATGGTCAGACGAAATCGCCAATCGATGTTTGAAATAATGTTTTTTTCATTACGATCATTGCGTTAGTTTCATTGCGTTAGTTGTTAATGTGTATAGTTTAATCACATGTCTTTATGTCGTCATTTTTCTTTATATATATTTTATTGTTTTATTTAATCTATCATAAGTATTCAACTCAAAATATTAAATTTCTAACAATGTAAAAGTAATTTAATTTTTCCTCACACAAACCATTTTTTAACTGTAGTAATTCGAGAACTTTGATATATATATTCAAAAAATCAATTTTTTTCTATAATTTTATAATACTTTTCAGCATATTCAATTCTATTTTTCTCTATTACCTTAGAAACTCTCGATACGATGTGACGTTGAGTCCTTCGCAAACATTCCTCAATGTCGGAAAGTCATTGTCATCGCTCTGTAAACTATCTTGATCGCCGATACTCTATTTGAAAGTTTAAAAGTAGAAAATGAATTATTAATGAAAAAGAGTATGAAATATAAAAAAAGATAGTTTTAGCAATCAATAACTTAATATTAAATAATTTGTAATAGTAAATTACAAATAAATTAAAAACCTTTTGTTTTCCTATTACAGCACTTTTTTAAAGAAAAAGAACAAAAAGTATTTAAAAATTTTAATTAATGCATTTTCATGACTTTGTTATAATAAAATTCACTTTCTGTAAAAAATTATCGCCAAACTATAGGATTTAACGTCAAAGATAAATGATCGGGGAGTTATATTCAATTGAAGTCAAATGCATTTTCATGTCTTTATTATCTATATTATAAAGGCCAAACATATCTGTGCGTAACGCATACGTCATTTTGTGAATGGCAACACTTTCGCATGAAATTCGGTTTTGCAATTTTCACTACTACAAATTTTATATTTCTAAATATCGTACATTTTTAATTTTTATATCATCGTATTGAGAAAAAAATGTTTTTTTAAATGCAATTTGTTTGAAAACTGTATCTCAATTTATTTATGAGTTATTAGTTTTTTTTATAGTTTTTAGTACGAATTTTGTAATTGTGGAAACAGAAATACGCCATTTTCTCTTAAAATTGAAAAAACTGAAATAAAAATATCATGTCAAAAGAAATCGTCTGATATAAAATCCGATGAATTTTGGTTTTATTACGTTTTTATTCATTAATTAAATGCTTTTTTAGTTTATTGCAAACTTAATTTACAAAGGATACAACACATTATCTTTACAAAATTGTATTTTAAACAATATTCGAGTGACTTCGCTGCATTTACTCAGTTCGTATCAAAAGCTAAACGAGAGCAATTTTATTTATCCGTATGTATGTAATGATATTTTTCAAATTTTGAAAAAAAAAAAAAAAAAAACAAAAAAACAAAAAACAAATGAATGATTTCTGATAAAACAGGGAGCTATTATAAATAAAGAAGTGAAGATTTGTGAATCAACAGATATCCGATTTGTTTTGCCGAGTGTCTTGAATATTGCTTTTGCTGCGTTTGTTTAATATTCTGTCCTAATAACGTCATATGCATACTTTTCTAAAAATGTAGTTTAAGACTGGATCCGTAAAAATGGCATGTTTTAGCGGATGCAAATAACGTTTTTTATATTAAAAAAAGCAAGTGATTTTAAAATGATCAAATTAAAATACTATGAGAAGTTCGTATGTAAATTTTGAGACGATAAGAATAATGACAAGTTTAGATTTTATATGGGAATTCCATGATCCTGTCCATTAGAAATATTTTTTTTCATTCGCTTTATACCAAACATGAGAGCATCAACAAAAAATTTCATCATAACTGGCCTTTGTTATACTCTACTGATTACATATGCAACTAAATCTTAATTTTAATAATTTAGAGAACTGAGTTTTATAGAAACAGTTTTTTTCTTTTCTTTTTAAAGCTTAAAATAGTATTTGTTTGAAAGTTAGACTGACCAATCTAATATGCATGTTTTACTGTAGCTAATTTTGTGGGTTTATTATAAATCAATGAAACGGTTCCTTCCTAAACATTTTCTTTGAATATTTAGGAACCCGTCGAAATTCGACGGGTTCAACCTCGTGTCATTAAAAGATTTTAAATTAATAATTAATCATTAATCTGATGCCTTATCATGATGTTTTACAAATTTTACAGGAGAAAAATGAATTGCAGTCATGGCATCATTCGCTATTTTCAATATTTGTGTAACATAAAAGAATGTTTTTTAGAAAACTATTTTTAATTTGATACTTATTCCCAATCTCTATTAAAATCATTCAATTCAAAAAAGTCAATTTTCAACCAATCTAAAATTAAACGAACGTCCGTTAAAAAAATATTTTTGAATAATGCCTAGGTGAATCCCTTCCAAACACTCCTCAATGCCAGAACGTCATTATCAATAAACTGTAAAATATCTTGATCGCCAATACTCTGTTTGAAACCTGAAAAGTAGAAAATAAATTATAAATGAAAAAATAAAGAATAAAAATTAAAAATAATATTTTATCAATTAATAATTTATTATCAAATAATTTGCAATAATAAAATAACAAGTTAACTTGATATTTCTAAAATTTTTTCCTACTATAGAACTTTTTTAAGGAAACAGAGCAAAAAGTACATACCATTTTAATAAATTCACTTTCGTAAACATCTTACCAAGGTTAAAAGGCAGTGAATTTTTTATATTCAAATTTACTTTTCAAAAAAATATTCACGGAAAGATAAATGATCGAGAAGTTATATCCAATAGACGTTACATACGTCTCAGAGTCTTTGTTATGTCATTAAGATATTTTTATTTCGATGTTTTATCTGGTGATCTATGTAGAAGAAAAATGAATTGTAGCCATTGAATTAGACGTAATTTTCTAGATGAAATCGAAACATACAAAAAATATTTTTTTTTACGTTAAAAATTTATTATTTTTTAAATTTTCATCATAGCAATATGAAATTTTGTGCATATATACATTCCACCAAAAGCATATAAAACACCCTTAAAAATTTTTCCAATCTTATTAAAATTTATTTAAAAAAAAATTATTTTTTAAACGAAATTCTAAAATGCTCCTTGTGTCTTAATCTTTGAGATATTCTCTTGCTTTTGCATTTTTATCATTTAAAGTTTTATTATGAACAAATTTGTGTAAGGTCTCTTGAATAGTTAATATTTTACAGATTTTTTTTTTTCTAAATTCCATATCGATTTTCATCAAAATTTTGCCTTTTAATAAGTAAAAAATTAAATTTTACTATCTTAGTAAAAACGAATTTTAAAAGCTTATACAATTTCTTTCAAAACAATATCAAGATACTTCCTTATCGATTTCATAAATATTGATCAAAAATTACGTCGCAAGAAGCATTTCAAAAATCTAAAAACGCTGAAAAATTAGTTTTAAGAAAAAGAGGTTTGAAGTACATAAATACACTTACCTTTATTATTTACTTCTTAAAATCTTCATAAATGATATTTATATAAGAAAAAACTGTTTTGGTACTATTATGCTACAGAAAAAGACTTTTTTTGTAACGGTTTTGCTATAGAAGATTTTGCTCAAATAAAGGTCCACTGTCCCCTTAATTTGACAACTATTCCCACTTTTTACTAAAATCAATCAATTCAAAGAAATCAGTTTTCGAACAATCTAAAAATGAACTGCAGCCATAAAATTAGGCGTAATTTTCAAGATTAATATGGAACATAAAATAATGTTTTTTTTATAGGAAAACTATTTTTGATTTGACACTAATTCCCACTATCTATTAAAATCATTCAATTCAAAGAAGTCAAATTTCAAACAATCTAAAAATAAATCAACTTCTATTCAAAAATTTTTAACGCTATTACTCTGTGAATGCTGTTAAATATATTTTATTCGGTGGAATTTTTAAATAATGTTATAAAACTCCTTTTCAGTCTGTTCCGTTGTATTCTTCTCAGCTCTTATAAATGTGGAAGAGCAAAATAATTTAAAAATATCTAGAAGTACGGAGGGACTAGACTAATAGATTTAGAATAAAGGTTCAAGTAAAATGATCAATATTTAATAGGAACTCTATTGGAATGAAAATGTAACGTAAGAGAGCATTTTTAAAACTATTTTTAATTTTATACATATTCCCTTTTAATAAAAGGAATCAGCTGGAAGTGTCAAATTTGAAAGTCCAAAAATAGTCTAAATAATTTTCTACTCAGAAAGACATTAACACTATTATTCTGAAAGCAATGGTGAAAAAAACTTCATCCAATGAATTTTCAAATAATTTTTAAAAGCATTAAAATAGCAAATTAACCGTTGTTTGAAGATAGAAAAAAAAGGATTATAAATGCACAAATAACGTATGGAAAGGTACCAAACAGCTGTTTTGAATTGAGATTCTTCATCAATGCAAATTCCAGCGTGCTAGAAAAAGCAAAACTGAGCAAAGAGACAGAGAGACGCAGGCTTATATACCCGCTACGGGAACGATCCCACCTAAATAAAAACAACCAATGAGAAGAAAGCAGCTTGAACAACAGTATGGACAAGTAGCGACATCTACCGGAGAATAAACAAAACAAAAACTAAAAAGCGAGGGGAAAAAGGCATTAAATTAAAGATTCCTAAATGCTTGGAAAATAAGGAGTACTGGATATTTCATTGACTAAGGAGTTAGAATTTTTTAATGATGTGGTAAACTTCCCAAAAATTAAGATCAAGAATAGAAGGACACTTATGGATAATGGTGGCTGAAGAAAGGTGGCTGTTTGTGCATTTATAATCGCTGGTTTTCTATCTTTAAAAACTTTTTAAAGCATTTGTCAGCATGATCCATTTTCTCTTCTTTTCCTTAGAAACCCTAAGAGCGACCGTGAGTCCTTCGCAGACACTCGTGACTGTCGGTACGTCCTTGTCACTGCGCTGTGAAGTGTCTGGATCGCCGATACTTTACCTGAAGTGGAAGAAAAACCTGAAGCCTCTCGTGCTGGATAATAGGATAAGGCAGCAGAGCAACAACGTGCTCGAGATAGCGAATGTGAGGCAAGGAGATGAGGGAATCTATCAGTGTTTCATCTATAACAGCGAAGAGTCTTCTCAGGGCAGCGCTACCGTCATTATCCAAGGTAAGTAGTTTTTTTTTACTGTTGAATTATACCTCTGGAGGTGCCTTGACAGGTGAAGGTCTCGTCATCTGATCAAGGCTCTAAATTACCAAACCAACTTGAGTAGCTCAGTACAAACAACAGGATGTAACGCTAAGCAGGATGTAACGCTATTCCCAATGGGAACACCGCATTATTTGTAATACAAAACATATATTTTCCAACATAATAACGATGTCCTTATTTTTCTAATAAAATATAAGGTTGATTGAAGCTTTTGAAGAAAAAATATTTATATTTAATCATTTATTACAGATTTAAGGACTATGCAAATTCATGAATTTGCATAAATATTATATTATCTGCTTTTATCGTTCCCTCTATAATACTTATATTTCACTGCTAGGAATCTAAATGTTTTGGAATTCGAGAAAATACTCAAGAACAATATACAATAGCATATAGCGGAAAATAATTTGTTATATTTGCATAGGTTGTCAATCTATAGTCATGTTCTAAAGTGCGAACACTGAAATGAAAACAGCCAAAAAAAAAACTACAGAAATAATGTTTTTTTTTTGTTATTTTCTATATTTGTATGCATAAATTCAAACATTTGAAGCTGTCAAATAGGAAAAACAAAATTATTATTACATTGCGATATTAATTCGGCGTGTAAACGGTTAAATGTAGATATTCTACGAATGATAAATTAAATGAGTAAAATATAAATGAGAGCATTTGGAACTATATGTGTAGATTTCTCACCTATTCTTGGCTAACATGAAAATACAGGTTTTCGCCTTGTTTATTTCAGAGTATTAGTGGGAATTTGTGTTACTCCTTATACCTTCTCCATTTTTCTTTCCGTTAATTAAAGGTGCTGGTCACTCATCTTCTGAATTGTGTGTTAAGTCTATAGGCGTTTGATGCATTCTTACTACCTCTGACAATAAAGTTCGGTGATAAGTCCTGTAACATTTATGTAGATGAAATATTAACGAAACTTACCATACCAACCTTCGAAATAGCCATCTCCCGTAACTATGCACCGCTGAGATCTGCTATACATGTCCTGGGAAATTCGCAAGAAGTCTTCTTTTGGGATGGAGCTTCGTCAAAAGCTTCGTCACGTTTCGTTGGATATCAGCAATAGGGTCAAATCTCTTTCAAAGATAATTTCAGCCGTGAAAATAGGAAGAAGTCTTGAGGATTGAGATCTGACGAGTATGGTGGATGTTTAATTTGCGCCACCTCTCGTGAATTTCATTCGGTGTCTTGCAAAGCTTAAAACCAAACTTTAAACTGATCTTTTGTTCATTCATTTTCTTGTTCTCAGTTAAGAACCAACACACTGAACAAGCACTTAGTAAAGCACGTCTTACACAGAACATAAACGACGTTCAACTGAACAACGGTTTGGGAAGATGCTCAACACTTGCCTCTATTCAGGTGCAGCGTTTGTTTTCCCAGTGTTGCCAGATCGGTCGTTTTGAATTCATTCAACGAACTTTTTTGTCAGAGGTAGTATATTCAAAATTTCTACTTAGGAAATAAGTATTTGGCTTCTTTTTGTTGTACTCTTCTTTAAGAATGTCACTTATTTCTTACAAGGAAGGTCTCCATTCTGGGCATACTTAGAATTTTATGAAAAAAAAAATACTAATTGAGGTACTTATGTATGTAATAAAGAATCAGTCAAAATTAGCGGCGGAATCACAGAAGAAAATGTGTAAAAAAATAAAATATTTTCGAATATTTGGCGTGAAAAGACGAAAGCGTCACTCGATTTGGCGAGCAGCCATTTTCCTCGCCAAAAGCAAACGATTATAATGCAACTCAAAACTGCTGAATATTTAGAATGCGTGTAAATAGTATTTAATGAATTTAAACATAAACAATGAGAGACTTTAACATAATATATACATAAATATGCATTTTGTATTATATATATATATATGTTAATTGTTGAAATAGTTATTTAATTAATCACTAGAAAAAATGTTTTCACAGATGAAAAAAAATTCATATAGAGAAAAATAATCTTCATATATTCAAGCGTATTCAAAAAATAAAAGCCAGATGTTTCCAAGATCTAATCGACACTTCTCAATTAGACTTTGAACTTGAAACAAATTTAATTAATTTAATTTATGAATTTCGTTTTAAATCTAAGATTTTGATGATTAAATTTGAATATAAATACATATAAATATCGATATACCAAAATTATACTTAAAACAAACTAAAAATTACAAAACTAATGTTATTTAAATAAAATTTATCAAAACAAGTTCAACATGAAACTTCTTTTCCCTTGAAGTGTATTTGACATAAAGTAATTTTTGAATTTACATTCCAACGCCAACAGGCGATGAATCGCCAAATAACGAAATTTTCATTATTTTTTTACGATTACTGAATGGAGGTTCCGCCGAAATTTTTTATAAACGTATATATCCACACGAGAACGTTGTGTAATTTTTTCAGATTTTTCGGGGTATGCCCGTATGGAGACCTTCCTTGTAAGTTTACATACTATCTCAAAAATCTGCGCTTTTAGAGTGGTGATTAGTATGTTTAAGATCCAAAAGTTACCGCACTTTTCCGTATGCAGAGGAATTCACTCTTCTGTTTAGCATTCTATCCAACAATCCCGAAAATGAATGAATACGAAATTTTGATGTCATTAACTGAGCATTATGTTATCCTTTTATCATTTTTTTAAGCACGGGATGGTTATAAGCTGCGAACGTTTTACGTCCTCATACAAGGAACGCATGACTCCAAACTTTATTTTTCTTTTATAGGAAAGTTGGGATTATTTGTTGGGAATCGTTAAAAAAAATATGCTGAAAAATATACATTCTTTTACATTTTCTTTCGTTTAACACTAAGTTTCGTGCATATTTTTATTAGATACTAGTGAACAAAGGCAATATAAACAAATGTATTTTGGTGCAATACCTCTACATTTCAAGTGCAAAACAACAAACGAATATACAAGAAATTCACATTAAATGCAGGTGCGTTAGTACTATAAAGAATTTTTAAAAATATTCAGATCTGTATAATGGTATACAGTACTTTAGTACAGAAGAACAGTAGTAAATAGTGTAATATTATAAAAACGTGCCCCAAAATACCTATATCATTCATAATTATCATTTCCACCTTATCATTATCCCCATATCATTATCATTTAGTCCTATATTATTCTGTAAAATAATTTTTTTGTGTGCTCTGTAAATGAATAACAAATATTCTTTGCTCGGCATATTATATAGAATCTATATTTTAGTTTACTTCATAGACGCATATTAATTTTATTATATATCAATTTCATTAAGGTGTAACATCTGTTGGAAAGAAATAGACTTAATCTATTAAATGAGTAAAGAATCATTAAATTAACTCTTCTGAATGATTATACCTAGATAATAATAATAATTCCACTAAAGATAAAGCTCTTAATTAAAAAGCTATGATCGTTTTTCTCTGGGAAAAGGTATGAAATTTGATTAATTTTCTAAAAGAAAATATATATGTTTGCGTTGTGATTTTTTTAAGAACCCTTCCTTATGAGATTATAGTGATTACGCTATTATTATTAGAAGATAAAATGAAGTAAGCCATAAATTCAAATAATTACTCATAAATGGAAATCAAGAAGTAAACACATTTTCTTTCTAAATAAAATAACTCTTCTACACTAGTCAACAATTAAACATTAAATTTATTTACAGATACTTACAAAACTTTGCATTAAACAAACAAAATCCATTATGGTGAAAATATCACCCGAAAGAGTTACAATTTAAATTTTTCTTGAATAACATTATTTCTTTAAAAAAAAAAAAAAAATATATTAATTGCAGAAATCCCCATTTTTGCAGCTGACTACAATTTCAAGATATTGAAGGGGGAAATATAGTAAAACGAATTACAATAAAACCCCGATAATTCGGATCAACTGGGACCAGACCCAATCCGGATTATCCAGAGAATTAGAAACAAATGAAATAAAATAAAACATACTTACAGAAAATCACCTTTATGTTAAACTGAAAAGTGCTTGAATTCAATGGTGCATCTTTATAAATATAAATAATTTACTGCAAGTTATAATATAGAAGCGTTTTGTCACAATAACAAGGCCGACAAAGATCTGAAAGCGATCCTTATCAGACAATGGGTCTTATAGGGACTATTTTACAGTGCTTTCTTGCAATGTTCTAAGTAAAAATTTATTGTGTGGTGATTTTTAATGACATTTCTAAATGGTTTAAATAGAAAATTGAGAAAATTGGAATTGCCAAACTTAGTGATACATTGTTGTTTCTTTGAAAGATAACACCAAAGATTTTAAATAAGAATGCTTAAGGTATTCTTCCGAAAAGATTTCAGAAAAAGATTTTTTTATTCAGAATACGACGATGAAACAAGTTAATGTTATGAAAATTAGCCAATCGCTTCTAAAATTTGAAAAAAAAAATTACCAGATCATTACCAAATCGATCCGGATTATCCGGAGATCCGGATTAACGGGGTCCGAATTTGCGGGGTTCTACTGTACTTGCCAATTTGTTGAATTCCATCCAGAGCATTTTCTCGCGTCAGAGATCAATCATTGGCGTCAGAGATCAGTACCCGGCGAGAGGAATCATCCCTTTTTTGGTCATCTGAGGGTTCTTTGGTCATCTCATGTCGAGAGATCTTTCAGCAACTAGTGTCCGAAAAAAAATTATCTTCCTTCCCGACCTGGGGGAGGCTCTAAGTTTGTTAAACTGTTATTGGAAAACAGAATACACTGGATTTCCTGATTATTGGGTGAGGGGAGTCCTCGCATTCGTTAGAGCCACGTGGTGTAAGAGAAACTCTCTCATGTCAAGAAAGCTGTAGTAAATTTATTTTATTGCCCATTATAAATACTCTTGACGTCGAAAGTCAGATTACAATGGTGGTGTTTTGAGTTCTGGGGCACTAAACTTTTTATTATCAAGAGTAACTTTTAGACCACCCAGATCATTTTGGGTAAAAATTGTTCCATTAATTTTATTACCCTTTTGTGATCTATGCGTGATGGATATTTCCATCAACATCATTAAAATGCACAATTTTTTACATTGACTGTAATAAACGGAATATTTTTTAATTGTAATTAAACTGTAAATTTTTTTAATGGAACTTGAAAGGACTCGACGAAATTATGCAACAGACAGACTTACGGATAGGACGACAACTATTGGTACTACATATTTAAATAATTACGAACTCAAAAAGAAAGACAAGTGACTTCAATTTCTAACCATAACATACGTCTCTCTTTTATTTTAAATAAAATTGCTTTTAAATGTTTACCAAACAACATACTTTTGATTAACAGATAGATATTATAATCCTTTACTTAATATATATTTAATATATAGAACTTTAAAAATTTTAAAACTATTTGAAATGTTGATTTTTTTTTTTTTAGATTTTTTAATATGACTATATGACCGTAAAAAATACGAGATGAAGAATGAAACAAATATATTCATCAAATAATCCAAACTATAAAATTTTCTACAGCCTAATCAAATATTTTAAACTTTTTATTTATTAATGTGTCTATTTTTTTTAAAAAATCTTATTGTTCTGGGTGCATTTTTAAAAAATAATATGCTTTCTAAAATAATTACAATTAGATTACTGAAACTATATTTCAACGTCTTTTTTAATAAAGGTAATTTTTCAGCAATGTTTGAATTTACAATCAAATATCTTAGTCAAAATAAATTTCGGTAGTTACATTTCAAAGTTATTTCATTACTGTTTATAAAATATGCAGCAATCATGTTCAGTTTACCGGAGATATTGTCTTTATTATCTTATTATTAATTTTCCATGCATTGTTTTGTTTTACAAGACATGCTTCTTTTATATTCCTTTAAACGCATGAAATCAATTAAATTTGATTTTATACTTTGTATTATAAACTCTCATCTAAAGCACTCCCCACCTCGTTCTGAAAAGAGAAAAGTATGCAGAAATTTAATTTAGGATCGTATTTTTAAAAAATAATAATAAAAATAAAAATACTTGAATTAATTTATTTTGTTATGAATAAAAGCATTTTTTCATTATTATAAAAACTGCTTTTATATGTAATATGCTCTAAATTGTCTTTTCTTTTGATAGAAATTTATTGGTACGGTTGAAAGTTTCATAAATTCTCAGAATAAAAAATTTCTACGAGATATATGAAAATACTGAAAACAAATAAATTTTCTTTTTATAGTTTTAAAGAAAGTAATTACTATTATTAAATTTATAATAATAAATCTGCTTGACGAGAGATTACTGTTGTTTCAATCAAATATTATAAATATTTTTCAACTTAATTAGTAACTGCTTATGAATTTTCTAATTTTGTCTGTCTGCCATATACTACCTCTGACAAAAAAGTTCGGTGAATGAATTCAGAACTTCCGATCTGGCAACACTGGGGATACAAAACTTTGCACCTCCAGAGAGGCAAGTGTTGACCATCTTCCCCCAGCGTTGTGCATTTGAGCGTCGTTTATGTTCTGCGTAAGGCGTGCTTTACAAAGTGCTTGTTCAGTGAATTGCTTCTTAACTGTGATCAGAAAAATGAAAGAACAAAAGATCAGTTTAAAGTTTGGTTTTAAGATTTGCAAGACACCGAAAGAAATTCATGAGGGGTGGTGCAAATCGAACATCCACCATATTCACCAGATCTCAATCCTCCAGACTTCTTCCTATTTTCACGGCGCAAACTATTTGATAGAGATTTGACCATATTGCTGACACCAAATGAAACGTGGCGAAGTTTTTGAACTTCATCCCAAAAGAACACTTATTGTGAATTTTCCAGGACATGTAATGCAGATCTCAGCGGTGCATAGTTATGAGACGGGGTTATTTCGAAGGATGGTATGGTAACTTTTGTTAATATTTCATCTACTTTAATGTTACAAGACTATTCACCGAATTTTATTGTCAAAGGTAGTACATGTCTATCCATATTTTAACTTATTTTGTCATGCAAACTTATTTTGTCATGCAAACTTATTTTGTCATGCACTTAGTTTGTCATGCAAAAATGATATACGAAGATCAGATGATCTCGGTGGTAAATCTCACAATCATAATTCGACGAAAATTGATTGTTAATTTTTTATATCTAATTTCGTTTATTGTTAAATGCCTGCTTTATTAAGTAAAACGTCTAGGTTTACATTATATATCAGGTTTTTTTAAATAGTAATTTAGTAGATGGTTGAGGATCATTGATTAGCTTTAATCATATGATTAACACATTTTTATTAGATTCGGGTTTTGATGGATTTACTCGTTTTAGGGGTCAGAAATTCGAACAAAGCTGTTTTTACAAAATATTTGTCTGTCCGTGACATAAATTTTGTGGGCGCTCTTTCTCAAGAATTAATGCATGAAATTTAACAAAAAATTATATTCCGTTAGCCCCTTCTATAAAATGATGCTGATTAGTTTTAGGTGTAAATAGCATAACAGGTGGCGCTTCTATGCAGCATTTTTTACGATTTACGCAACAGTTCTGTCTCGATAAGTAATGCGCTATTTTCATCACAATTCAGATTCAAATACTCCTCGACATGAATTGATGGGTTTTTTTTACATTTAGCTGTAAATAACTCAACATCTGGAGCTGCCATGCTGCATTTTATACGATTTTCTAATGGTTTTAACTCATGAATGAATATACAGATTTAATCAAACTTCAGATTCAGTATATCTGTAATATAAACTTGTTCTTGTTAAATTTTGATGTCAATCTTTCAACAGGTGGAGATGCAATGCGGAATTTTCCCCAAATTTTGCAATAGCTTTATCTCAAGAACTAGTTCATGAATTATCATCAAATTTCAGAATCATGTAGAGGTTATTGTTGTTTATAGTTTTGTCCAAATATCTCAACAAATGGGGCTTTTATGTTGCATTTTTCCACATATTCACCATAGTCCTATTTCAAGAACTAATGCACGGAATTCATGCCTTTAGGATACTCTCGATGAGCATAGATTGACTTTTAATTTCAGCACTGTGGTAGCGAATTTTGAAATTTTAGCGTGCATGAGATAGAAGAAAATTTTGGAATTGCCACATCCGACTACCTTAATTTTTTCGAGATATCATCTTTATTATCTGAGCTCCCTATGTGTTACTGCTTTTTTATTAAGAGTTATTTCGTACTTTCAATGAAACCGGTCGCATTTGTTGTTCGTTTATAGGGATACTAAAAAGAAATTTATTGCATGAGGCCATTAGAAGAAAAAAGTTACTGGTGAATTTTAACAATATAATGCCAATTCAAACATATCGGAAATGATATCAATCACTGAGGTGCAATGAAAGATGATAACTACTATATGAAATGGTGTACGTAGCATTTATTGTTCTTTTACAAGAACGCACAAAACAATTCGATTATATTACTGTCTATTAAGAATATTTTATGGAATCGAATTTTTATTTGTGATACACTTTTCAAAATTTAAAAACAAGTTTCGATTATTTCTTGGTATATATAATCGCTATAACAGATTATAAATAGAGCAGAAAAAATGTGAGAATATTGCGGTTATTGAAAGAAATCCGAAAAAAAAAAGAAAAAAAAATGAAGTGCGCTATGCGCTTTCTATTTGAACTAAATATTATCATACTACACTACACAGTGTAGATATGGAAATCTATAGATAATATACAGGACTTCCCAAAATAATTTGTACAGTTATAGGACTATTGGTTGGAATTCATGAAATAAAGTTTTCAAATGTTTTATGTTTTTTCAAAACAGTTTACTTATAAACAAATCTTAACAAACAGTATCATAGTCTAGATGTGTTGGAAAAATTTCACAATTTATGCTTGGCACATGAGTTTAGTTTCTTGTTTTTATGGTAACGGTATTTAATCAATCAGTAATAAATTCCTGTTAATAAAAAATATCTATTTTTTTTTCACAATTTGCTTCATTGCCGATATATATTATTTAAGTTGTAAATTGCAGCTTACGGTTCATCATAAACTAACAGTTATTAACAGTTTAACAGTCAGTGATTAACGGCAGAATTAACAGTCGGTGATTAAACAGTTAGCGCAATTGTTATATTAATCTTCGTATTCACCATTTACTGCAAAATACAAAATCTAGGTCGAATGCTAAAATTGTATTAGTCTTATTGAACGTTTGCCGCTATCAGGTAATTCAAATTAATACGTTGAGTGTCATGTCAGTCACTGGATGCTGACCTTACCGCTTGGGCCGTGCCAGTTACTGGTAGTCTAAAATATGATATAGAATTAAAAACTTTGTACTGTTTTAAGTAATTACTGAAAATTTATTAAAAATTTACTCAATTTTTACTTGTTATAGCATTATACTTTCTTAATAATTACTTAAACAATATATTTTTTTAGTATTCTATCATACTTTACACTGTCAGTCACCGTAGTTGTTAATCGTGTTAACCAACATGTTAATCGGGAATATCATATGACCGTTCAACCCATGTTTTTCTAGATTGGGGTAGAAGATGAACACGTTTATAAGGGATTGTGCATATATAACATTATCAACTTTTTTGATAATTTTGGACCCTCTCCTTCCTTCCGATATTTTACGTTATCACCCGTTAACCCCCCCCCCCTCCCCTCCGTTGATGATATGGTTACCAATGTCATGTCCAAAAAATATTTTTCTGTTATTTATTAGCATAAACACAAACTTCATTTCAAATATACTTTACATATGGTTTCTCGAACAGTGATTGTATATACATATACATATGAAAAAGAATAGGTATGTCAAATGTTGAGGTATTCCATATTTTAGAATTAAATATTTTTGTGATAATTTAATAATTTTAATTTAAACTTTATGTTTTCATAAAAATTGATAACGGACTAAAAAACGATAACATATTATTTTGAACGAAAAACCACGTTACAGATAAAAAAAAAGAAATTTTCGATTGGATCAAAAATGATATCGATATCAAAAGTCAAACTTCCCCTCTCCCTACCGATATATTATGATATAATTTGCCAAATACCCCCTCCCTCCTAAAATGATAACGTTATATTTGCACAGTCCCTAGGAGAAGTATCAGGGAAGGCTGGCGTGGTTTCCAAGTGTCCTACGTAATTCGAAACTCGAAATATTCTGGACACCACTAATTTTTTACAGCTTTTTAGCCATCTTTAATCACAAATATTGCTGCCTTTAGATAATGAGGAAAACTAACTGTAAAAAACTTTTCTACCAAATATTGAACCGAATTCAAAAACTAGTGCAAAGTAAAAAATAATTTTATTATATAATAGTAATAAGAAATTAAATTATGAGCGTAATATTCACCATGCGTATTATTATATTTAAGTACATTAATTTGAATTTTTGGAGTCGGTGCCAGCCAAGCCAAGTTACATGTAATTTTCCAATAGACACACATCCAAGTATCTACGAGTTTTTTTACGACTTAATATTTAGTTTTAAAATGTAACGTTATTCATTTACTATTTGCATTGGATAATTAATTTTAATTTTAAATTTGGCTTGGCTGGCTCAGACTCCAAAACTCAGCCATCCTGACTGCACTCCATTCGGCAAGCTTATTCAACGTCCATGCTACTTTTAATTTGCGAAAAATCTCTAATTTTATTAGTTTTTGTCTAATTACTAAAAAAGGACTGAACCAATTTCAACGAAATGGAAGTGGTAGTAATTCGAGTGTAGCCTCTTTCATTTAACACAAAAACCAAATTAATCGGTTGGATAGTTTGGATAGTTTGGGAATAATAGGTGAAAATACATTACGCTTCGATTTGATAACCTTCTCCTCTTTATTTGAAGTCGATTAAAAATTATAACACGGAAACGATTATTGTACACACGTACATCAGAAGTGGGGTTCGAACCCACGCTTTCTTTCGAAAACCAGAGTTTAAATCATGTGCTTTAGACCGCACGGCCATACTGACTGCATTCGTTTCAGTGAACTTATTTAACGTCCATGTTACTTTTACTTTGCTAGAAATCACTAAATTTATGAGTTTTTGCTTAATTACTAAAATAGTACTTAACCAATTTTGATTAAATGCAAGTGGTACCAATTCAAATGTAGCTTCTTTCATTTAACATAAATACTAGTTTAATCAGTTGGATAGTTTCGATGTAATCTGTGAACATATATAAAAAAATAGATACGCGTCGAATTGATGATAACCTCTTCTCCTTTGTTTTAAGTCGGTTAAAAAAATACAATACGGAAAAAATATCTGATATTATACACATACGTCAGGAGTGGGGCAACGCTATCTTTCTATAACCACAGCTTAAATCACGTGTCTTAGACCGCTCGGCTATCCTGACTTAAAGCTATTAGGCGAACTTATTCAACGTCATGTTATTTTTCGCAAGTCTATTATTTTAGTACTCTTTCACTGATAAAATATTGGGTTGATAATAGATCTCTGATATTCTGCACTAACGGTTAAATAAAAAATATTCTTATAACTAGTAAGATGTATATTAAAAATTATAATACGAAAAAAGGTTATTGTATACACGTATGTCAGGAGTGGGGTTCGAACCCACTCTCTCCTTCGAAAACCAGAGCTTAAATCAGGTGCTTTGGACCACTCGGCCATCCTGACTGCACACCCTTCGGCGAATTTATTTAACACTTTTAATTAGCAAAAAATAACTAATTTTATTACTTTTTGTCTAATTACTAAAAAAAGTACTGAACCAATTTCTATGAAACGAAAGTGGTATCAATTCGAGAGCAAGCTCTTTCATTTAACACCAAAAACAAATTAATTTGTTTAATAGTCTCGGAGTAATCGATGAACATACATAAAAAAAAATACATACGCGTTGAATTGATACCCTCCTCTCCTTTTTTGAAGTCGGTTAAATACTGGTGTGAAGCGCATTTGGAGTCTCTATTTACACTAAACATTTGGGAACACTATTCCTCAACATCATGTCACGGACCAGTGTTTCTGAATATGGCATTTTAGAAAGGGTTGGAGATAGTTTTAAGATAGCCTTAAAATGTTATGAGTAAGTAAACTGACTTTTTAAGCCTTTGTATAATCACGTTGAATAGTTGTAACATATCGAAATGTCAATTTTACTGATACAGTGAGCTTTAAAGATGCTGTTATTTATTGCTACTGTCATCCAACTCAATACATAGAACTGAGAAGCAACGATCATTTTGTTAAGGTAATAAACACCATTCCTGTACGAAATTAGCTCCCTAAATCTAAATATGACCTCGATTTTGAAGGTCTAGGTTTCAAGATATGTAGCTTCCCTGTATTATATCTTTGGTATTAGTCAGAGTACACGATGTTTTTAAGTATGTTTTGGAAAAAAATTTCAGGAATTTTTGACGAACCAAAATTACTGATGTTTGATACGAATTAAAAAATATTAACGTAATTTTTGCATTGATTGCTATTTTCTTATATACCATATAGAGATATATAATTATAATTTCTTGTGAATTAAAGTATAGCTTATTTTCAGTGCGCGCTTTGTTGAATACTCAAATACAAAATAACGAACATGTAGATTTGCCTTTTTAAAGAATCAATAAATGCATATATCTGAAATGTTCTAGAATATTTGTTTATTTTAAAAAGAAATTGGAGAATCGATGAGCTAATTTAAATAAATTCCTTTGCTTTACTCTCGTGAGTTTCTCGATATTTCATTTTCTTAGCATACGAATATAATTTATAAAACTATATCTGCTGAAAATTTGAATTGAGTTACGTTCTAAATATGCTTAAAAATTCTCTCTTAAAGACTTTTATTAAAAAGAAAAAAGTATTAGCGTAATTATTCCTATAAAAGGTATCATATCATAACTATTTTTTATTTTGGAAATTTTACACCTGTTTTCTATCATGAATCATGTGTGAATAGCGTTTATCATATTTACATTTTTATTGGAATTCAGATTACTTTGAAATGCTGCAGGATAAAATTTTGCTTTAAAATTTTATTATATTTCTTTTAAGATCTCTTTCCATATTTTTCTTTCTTAGTTTCCAGATGAAATGATCTTTATTTTAATAAATTCACTTTTTTTTCGCGATACTATCGTATTGAACTTATTTTACTAGATCATAAAAAAACGAATAAAGTTACTTTTTAAATATCCGAATATTTAAATTGTAAAATAATTAATAATAAGTTATAAGAAAAAGTTGCCATATTCAATAAATTCTCAAGCACCTTTATTTGCACACTGTTAAAAATAAATCTGTGAATTCCAGGTGAAACTACCGGCAGCAAAGTAGCCGAACTGTTACCGTTCCGTAAGTAGATTTACCGTTGTGGGACATACAAGAAAGAAAAACTGAGTTTGAAGAAGCGGTAACTTTCTGTTACAAAGTCTGATTTTTAATGATAATAATTTAGTATAATTTTTAAAATGAATAAATCGATTAATCGTCAAAGAATTCGAAATTACCGAGCGATTTTAAGCTGCTATGTTATTTTACTTATTATTATTATTGCAGAATTTAGTTCACGCCGTCCTCAGGATCGAACTCGGGACCTTTTGATAGCGGAATAAATCCTTACTAACCGAGCCAAAGCTGCTGATTCCGAATTGTACAGAATATGTCTTTTATGAGTTAGTGGGAAAATCTGTTGTGTTTTTTAAAGATTTCCTTTCAAATACATTCTTTATAATATTTGTAAACGGTTTATTTTATTTTATTTTAGACTGATGCATAATGCTTATTATTTTTTAAAATCAATTTTTCTTTTTAAATAGTTTGAATAAAAAAAAAAATTACTGTTTAAAACCACTGTTTATTTTTTATTTATTTATTTATTTTTTTGAATGAATGAATGAAAAAAACTTTTTATTAACAACTTTTTTTTAGAAAAATAATGTTATAGACAATTTTTTGAAATTGTCGTACACAATTTATTTATTTATTTATTTATTGGCTAATTAATTAAAATATTTTTAATAAGAAATAAGAGAAAAATAAACAGAAAATACGTAATTTAAAAGGGACTTTTTATGTTTTCATTATTTCTTGTCGCCAGTGGGATACGAACCCACAATATACGCTCGCAGGCAATTAGCGGTATGGTTCCTTGACCACTCGGCCACGGAGCCCCTTACGCACCGGAGTGTCTCCGTTTTTTGTTTTTCTTTCTACCCGTTTCGTTATTTTCAGGAAATATGGTGGGATTTGCTGATTTGTAACGGATAATGCCCTTTCGTTGTGAAAAGGGACTTTTTCTGCGAAATTCAGGAAAAAAATATTCGTGAATTTCAGAATTTTTTTAACAGTGCATGTTTGGTAAATATATGGGGATTTTCCATTTAGAAAAAGCTTCCAGAGTATGAAGAAATTTTCTTGAGAGTCTCCACAGGAGCTGTGGCACATGTTTCCCAAAACCAAGTCAACGAACCAAAAATGTAGTTAGTAAGGATGCCTTTACCTAGTAAATATACGTATTAGTGAAGTGAAATTAGAAATAAAACTGAAAATGGTTGTCACTCCCCCCCCCCCCAAAAAAAAAGATATATATATATATATATATATATATATATATATATATACATATATACTGAATAACATTTAATCTAAGAGTTTTTTACTTTGAAATTTAATTTTTATCAGTATGTCTTATTTTCTGTAAACAGGAGTCTTTTTTTTTTCGAACCATACAAATACTGAAATTTGTTTCTTGGCGAATGTATTGCGTATAATAATTTCCTTCTATTTTTGGAAAACTCATGTGATTTTTTTATAACCTTAAGATATTTTTGTTTTTTGTGAAGTGATTTTCTCTTGCTTTTGTATTTGAGAATTCATTTCTTCTTTGTATAGTTTGATTGTCGAGCCACCAAACTTTAAAATTTTTCAAACATTTCCAAAGTATATAGTATTGTAATAATTTTTTAGAAAATTATTTTGCAATTCTATTTCAAAAGTATTTTTTTTTTTTACATCTGATGCAAAATCTTTGCGATTTCCATGAAATTTTCAATACAGGAGGTCATCTTGATGATATATATATTTGTTCAATGAATGAAGCATTAATATTTTGAAGAAACAAAACTATTACAGCAATGCACTTAAAATATGTTGTGAAAGAAAATCTCACATATTACTAAATGTATACTCAACACAGTATTTCCATATAAAAATTATACTAATCGAAATATAATTAGCTATTTTTGCCCTAATACATTTCTTGTTATTTACTTTATCGTTATTATTCATATATGGCGTGAATGAAAATGTAAAATTCACTTTCCTCTATTTAAATATAAGATCGAGTGGTGTATACTCGATTATAAGAGTCGCTGTATAGCATTAGATAATGTCCATGTAAACGATTTTAGCATTGGACTCTTTGAATAATCAATGCAAATACTCGCTAATTTTCCTCTGCTTTGAACATACACCGATTCCTTTTACACATTTATGAACATCCAATCAATTCTGAAACTTAATTTAATACTGCAAGCTGCATCACTTTGCGCGAGATCAGTAAAGTATGCAAATATATTAATGTGTTTAATCAATACACAAATTTATGAAATCGTTTGGAATGTACATTGTCAGTATGTTACATATATATCGTGGTCGTGAATATAATTTTGACACTTTATTAAATATTGTCAATAGAATGCCGTAATGATTTGCAAGGATTAATTTCATGCAGTACGTTTGCTTTCGTAATTTATGTTTTTTCATTCTTCGCAAGCACATTTTTCCCAATTAAGGTTCTACAGACTAAAAGCAGTTTATTCAAAGTATTAAAAACACAATTTAATAAACATATCAATGTTTCAAAGACACAATTGGTGAAAAGGTCAATACCCATAGATATCATATATTTAAAAAAAAATGCGATTCATAAACAAGTCCACGAGATCACAGGTATTATTAAAACAGATGAAACCTGATGTTTATAATTCACTGTATTTTTATTAAAGTTGGAAGTTCAAGATTTGAAATTTTCTGCGAAAGCATTTAAATATTTGAGTAAGTTTGGGAAAAGGTACTTCTTTTAAAGTGAATTTGAATTTCTTTTGTTCCTGTATGTTTCTTTATAAATAAGTAACAAAATTGAAAGTAGGTAAAAAGCGCAATTTTTAAAAATTATTATTTGTAAAAATTTTTGTCTTCAGATAGGCTTGCAAGATTTTTCTTTTAACAATAAGTTTTTATTGTATTCCTTGAGTTGAAATAAAAATGGCAATTAATTTTTAATTCTCAAAATGCTAAATTTTAATAGATAACTAGATTATTTTCTAACAAAGAGCTTTAGCTGATTTTTTTATACTTGTTTCCTCATAAGATACCCATTTGACAGAAAAATAATAACGTTATTATTTAAATCAAACTATCACAATTTAAGAATTTAACGGTTTAAAGCAATCGAGTAACTATTTTATATGATTTAACCATTTTAAGTGTATTTTAATGATGCGAATATTCAGGGGCATTTTACAATGCTATAAACTAATCAAAATTTTAACTAACAATAATCTAAAACTTTTAGTTTTGAAGTTTTTCTGAAAGTTCCAAAGTCATGTTTTGAAATGATCAGCAAAAGCATCAATCATGTGAATAAATTTTCAAAAAAAAAAAAAGATACTGTTTTATAAAATCCATTAGAACTTTTTTGAGTTCATATGTTATATTCCTAAATAATTAATGAAATTCGAATTTCCCTACACAGGAAGGAAACATCTGTAATATATTATTTTATATAAAGGAAAATTTTCATTGGAACTTATATTGATAAAATGGTTAAGAAACAGTTTATTTTATTTGTAAAATCATTTGTTAGAAATATCTCGATTTTTTGTTTATCAAAACTTGATTCAACATTATTAATAGTAAAAAATGTAGAAATTTATGTAAAGAAAATTGACTTTGCCACTTAAAATGACAAAATGAGCTCAAAATCACGAATATTGCTGGCAGCAATGTTGCCAACATTTTTTGCCGTAAAAATTGCAATTAAAATTAGGTGTAATTTTCTTTTATTACACCTAATTTTACAGCATTTTTTACGGCAAAAACTGCGGGCAACGTTGCTGCCAGCTGATTTTGCCTTGAATTTAACGACTTTATTTTTTTTACAGTGTAATTTCTACTAGTTCTACTACTACCTTGAAAAATGGACAAAAAATAAGGTAAAGAAAGTAATAGAGCCTACGATGGTAATATCGCCATTCATAGGTTTGAACGTTAGATTAAGCATTTTCCAATTTATTACTTTACTCCCTTGAAAAGTGAGCTACAACATTGCCAACTAGATATATAACGGCCTGCGCATTTCACTAAAAACCGCCGAAAAAGGGAAGCTGGATTCAGCTTCAAACCCTGAAGCATTTCATTGGACCACGTAGCACAAACCCTGCCCAAATTAGCATTGTATGAGCTGATTTCTGTTCTGAGCACATGGTCATTGTTTTGGTTCAGGGTTTACACGATTGATCAGAATAACTTGGGCAAGGTATCAAAGTCCTTTGTCGGGAGATTTCATATATTAATCTCAAATAAATAGGCCGTATAGATCTAGTTGGCCCTGGCTACAATGAAGCCAAAGCCGCGTGCTGAGCGGGATTCTGAATTCTGTTTCATGTGATAAGTTGGATGTGTTCGTCTCGGAATGGTTAACGAAACTTTCCTGCACTTGGATTTTTATGCATAAAAATAAATTAAAAACACTAACATTTAGGTGGATCCATGTAAAAAGTTATAATTTGCTTACTTTTGTTTTTGTTATTATTCATAGTTTTAAATACTGCTTAAAAAATTTCTACTCAAAATATTACTTGCATTTCTAAATATTTTCTTGGCAATTTATAGTTTATCACATTATTTTATAACAACAAAACATATTTGTAAAGTAATAATCATTTATTTTTTACCTATGTAAATTTACACTTATAATTTTTACTCAATCAAATTTTATTATGCTTTAAATAAAATTTAATAGTTAAACCTATTTAACATTTTAGATTTATGCAATATTCTAAGACAGTAGGTTCTATTTCAGAAGTCTGGAATATTTCATTGTAAGCTGTTTATGTCTTTATCATCAATATTTAGCTTTACTTTTATAGGGCCATAAAATGTTTTAAACGCATTCTATTATTGTTATGGCCTCAGTTTATGACGCAAATAAATGTTATTAGATGGGGTCAGTGTGTCTTTAATATAATATTATGAAAACTGGTCTCTGTATCAACAGTGTATTATAGCTAAGGTGTATTTTTAGAAAAAAGTTTCATTGAAATTTTATGAAATTCTCTAAATAAGGATAATTTATAACAATTTTTATGTTTTTTTTAGATATAAAATATTTTAGACATGAGAGATAAATGCGTCTAGAATTTGTTATATTATTTCAATGCGGAAAAGTATTTGAAACATAAAAATGTAAAAGTAACATTTATTTCAAGCGTTAAACATGTACCATGGTCGTGGGGGAAAAAGGTCAATAGCCCAAACTAGTTGTGCAACTAATGGAAGAAAGTTACTGTTGCCATTATATTAGAAATAAATTCTAATTTTAAATAATGTGTATAAAGATGTAACGCACGAAATATTCTCAAATTCCATAGTTTCTTAATTATTGAACATAAGTTGATTTTTTCAGGCATGTCATATAACAGGTGTCGCTGCTATGCTACAATTTTCGTTATTTTTCCTCCTCAAAATATAATTCATGAAACTCAATTAAATTTCATATCCTATTAAACTTTCACATAAATAGACTTTTTATTTATGGTTGGATATATACTGTTAGCGTTGATAAAAGGCCAAGTAGTTTTTGTATCCAGTACAGTTGTATGTTTATCATCAGTATTTAGGTTTCCTTTTATAGGGCCATAAAATGTTTTAAATGCATCCTATTATTGTTATGGCATCAGTTTATGATGCAAATTAACGTTATTAGATGGGGGTCAGTGTGCCCTTAATATAATATTATGGAACTGATCTCTGTATCAACGGTGTATTATATCCGTTTTGTATGATTAGAAAAAAGTTTCAGTGAAATTTTATATATCTGTGTATTAGCTAATTATTATTAGGTGTATTAGCTATGTTGTATTTTTAGAAAAAAGTTTTAGTGAGATTTTATGAAATTCTCTAAAAAAAAATAATTTATAAAAATGTTTCATGCTTATTTGAGTTTTAAAATTTTTTAGCCATAAAACTTGTGAAATTATTTCTATACGAAAAAGTAATTGAAATATGAATGTTATTGAAATATGTAAAATAAATGTTATTTCTACTATTGTAAAAATAACATTTATTTTACAACTTCACCATATATTGCGGTCATTGGGGTGAGGGGGAGGGGGGGTAAACTCTCCATACTATCTCTGCAATTATAAAGAAGAAAGTTACTACTATCATTGGATTGGAAATAAAATCTATCTTTAAATAATGTATATAACATTTGGTTAAGAGGCTATCGGCATATAAAAAATAAACCAAAAAAAATTTTTTTTCACTTGAAAAAACCTAATTTTGACAACATATGTTAAATATTTCGCTCAAACTATGCCTAGAAAGAAATTTCTAGCCATTTGAATGATAAGTTTTTCAATTTTAAACATACAAAATTTAAAGCTTTTCAATTTCAATTACATTTTCACATTTCAATTACCATCTTCTGAAATTATAATTTTAATGTCATAATTTTATATATGGTTATAACACTAAAAAACCCATGCATTAATTTGTCACTTAAAAACAATTATAATATGATTTATGAGTTATAAAATTAATATTCTTATTAATTATAATTATTAAATAATAATTAATAAGAATTTCAACCTAGATTTTTTATGGATTTATTATGTTCTACTTCATGAGATTTTTTTTGTTAAAACAAATACTTAATAGAATTCTATATTTCAATTAATCGTAGAATATTCTCAATAATGCGAAAATTTCATTTAATTAACATAAATATAAGTTTGAATGTAACTTAAATTTAAAATAATGGTTTAGTAACTGTACGCTTATCCGATGGGCGGTAGGATAGGTCAACGCCATTCGATTACATATTGTCTGAGTGAGAATGCCTGTTAACCTTATGCATTTTCCAAAAGGAATTAGTTTATAAAAGGGTTAGGATGTAGCTGTTTTGGATTTGAGAAAAGCCTTAAGGAATGACAGAGAAATATATTCGCAAATCTATTTTTGTACTGGCAGAGCTCTGCCTGTACAAAAATCAGTGAAAAGAAACTCAGTTCGGCTCGAACTGGCCCTATTCAATTTCTGCAAAAAATTCAGGCTTTACTTCACATACAATTAAGATTCCTTTAAAAATTCGGCAACCATATTTATTGGATAAATTTACAGTGTATTTATAAATTACGGTGTGTTCGCAAAATGGAAAATACACAATGTATTAATGATTAATTAGATTCTTAGACCTTTCAATATTCAAATAGGGAATCAATAAATAATCAAAGTAGTTTAGAACAAAAGAAAAAAAAAGGAGAGTTATAAACAACATAACTTTTGAATCTGTTCAGTAAAAGTAGATTTCTGAATGCATTTCTCTGTCATTCCTTAAGGATTTTCTCAAATCCAAAAGAGCTACATTCTAACACATTTCCTAATCCAATACATCCTAAAACATAACTGTTCAGTCGTTAATTATTGTTAAAATCACGTGCATTAATAGTTGTCATTTTAATTTTTTTCCAGCTGATCCACCCATTATCATATCCCGCTTTGAAGACAAAGTGGTCAATCTCGGTCATCCAGTCTCCCTCCGCTGCATAGCCAAAGGTCATCCGTTGCCCAAAATAACGTGGACGGCCGATGGAGAAAGTATACCATCATCTGCGCGGATCCGACTGGGCGATTTCGTCACCCAAGACGGGAGTGTCGTACACAGTTTTCTGAACATCAGTTCTATCGAAGTGGGTGACAGCAAGGACTACGCTTGTCATGCAGACAGCGATTTCGGCAGCGCGTCCCACCAGGGCAGAATTAACGTCCCTTCTTCCCCGATCGGGAGACCGCCGCAAAATAAGACGGCCCTCGTCGGACAAACGGCTGTGTTTGTCTGCCCGGTGGCTGGATATCCTTTGACACATTTTGCATGGGAGAAAGGTGAGATATCTTGTTGGTTTCCTTTTTAAAATTGAATGTATGTTAACTTATTTTCTTTCAGTTCAAGAGTTTAAATTTAAATACAATACAATCCCGGTTATCCGAAAATCGGCTTAACCGAAACACCTTAACATTCGGTACCACTTGGTTATCCCGTAGACCAATTTCGCCAAATTATAAAAATCGCCAAACTCATAGCCAATTATACATATTGACATAATTTTCATTTTAAATAATCAAAAAACAAATAATTAGTAGAATATTAATGAAAAAACAAAGTCGAAATAAAAATCACTTAATTGCGTTTTAAACGCGTGTGTCATATTTAATGTCACAGAATGCCACACTCACAATCATCCATTATTGGCATTTAATCGTATAGTTTGGGGATGGTTTTTTTGGTCGAAGGGATAACCAAGTAGTACCTAACATTCCTTAAGGGAGACCCGTAAGAAAAAACCAAAAATTTTTATTATTGATTTCAAAGTAATAAATTTTGGTGTACTATTTAAGAATCTTCTTGTAAGGAATAATTAGCAAAAAAATTCACTTTTTATTAAAAAGTCTATTTTTTTATGGGGATTTTTATGATTTTTTTTTTTTTTTGGGGGGGGGGGGGTCGAAAAATACACTTTTTAAAATTACTACTCATTCAATTTTCAATATTTTGGTATTACTAAAAGTTCTTAAATAGTGTTACAGTATATAGAAAAGAACTAAGGAGAGATATTTTTAATTTTCCATTTTAATCGGCTAAAAAAAAAAAAATAATAAATAAATAAAAATACGTATGGTAAATTTCCTTAAATTCGTTACAATTTTCATGTTTACTAATTTATGTAAAATTTTCAGAAATAGTTTTAAAAATATCTCTCCTTACTTTTGTTGTAATTTTTTTTTAGGATTCTAAAAACGTAAACACTTTGTTTCTAAATCATTTTACGACTGAGCCTTAGTACTTTGAACTTAGGCAAAATATGAAAAAAGTGATTTTCAGTAAAACACGTTTTAAATGGCCGCTAGTCCTTTAAACGCTACAGTGAGTACAATTAAAAAAGCTCATTTGCTACCTGTTCCAAGTGTCCCCGAGTTCTGAAATTTTGCATGGATATTCGCAAATATGTATTTTATCGTTTTCTGAGAAAAATTTTTTTTGAACTTTTGATGATTTTTGGCCGAAAATGGGGTTCGGGTCACCCTTAAAGTCTTTTACAAATGTGAAAATTTTTATAGTCAGCATTTTTTTTTAAAGACGCCAAGTGACACCTTTCAACATATTTCGATTTATAATTGCTATTTTATTTATAAGTTTTAGATCAAAACAATTCCGAATCATTTTTAATAGATTGAAGAGTTGTTTAAATAGTTATTACCTTTAAAAATTAGACGCAAAATAAGTAAAAATCAAAACTTTCAAAGGCGTTATTGTGTTGAATATTAGAACATCTTCATATGGTTCTTTTTGGTGATTTAGCTTTTATTATATCATGAAAAAAAGGTCATACCTGTAGAACCTCTGCTGATTATCCCACTTCAAAAGAAAAAAAGTATACTTCTTTAAGTATTCGGAACTGGGTGTTTTGCCGTTAATATATAAAACTTTTAATATGAAGCTTCGTTAAATAAATAAAGTACGGTTTGGCTGAGATTTCTAAAGCGGAAATTGTTTAGTTAACGTTCAGTTACAATTTATTGGAAAGACTTCTTTTAATCACAATAAATGTCATTTATGTGTAATTTCTTACTATAAATCTAGAAGTAATTGTGTAATTCAGTATTCTTTAATAATCTACTGTTGGTTGCAATGTAAAATATTTTTAATCAAATATGTTGGAAGTGAAACTTGCGGAATCAACACAACTATATATTATTAAATTTCAAAGTTCTCATTTTCCAAAAGAAAGGCTGAAGAATTAATTCATTGTAAAAGGATTTATGACGCAACTTGCCGATGTTTGTAAAATATCTTTATCAGCAAAATTGATGAACAAAATTAGGTGCAATATTTTAAAATGCGTCTTTTTTAGAACTCTTGTTAAAAAATCTTTATATCTTATACAAAAAATCAATTTTAAACAAAGAACATAACTTGGATTTTTTTTCTTTCCGGAATTATAGTGTAAGGAAAGTAATAAAAGTTAGATTGATGTGCGTGGCGGTTAAAAATATATGCAGTAAAACCTCTAAATAACGGACATCTTGGGAGTTCAAAAACTGTTCGCTATTCGGAAGTGTTCGCTGTTGGGAAAATCTCAGAGATTAAAAAATTGAATGCTTAATATTTCATTAATTGATTTTGATATGCCGTAAAACTTCTATGATATGATTAACCAGAAATGATAATAATTTTTAAAGCAATAAATCGGAAATAAAATTGTGCATACCTTTATCCATTGTTTATTACATTCTTATGAAATTTTTTTTTTACAAAAGTTTGGTTTTTCTTGCGATTACGTTTAATTTGTTTTTCGATGCGAAGTTTTAACTCTGTCTGTAGTTTAAATCCTTTTGAATAATCTTTTTCTACAAAAAAAATTGTATAACTGTATACTACATTTTGTGTGCTTCTTAAAAGCTATCTCAAATCATCCGGGTGAAGGGGAAGGCGGTTTTGATCACAGATAAATATAAGAGGAGAGCGGATTTTCCCCAGCTCATTCCCACATTTATCTGTGATCACAAAATTTGTGATTCACTGCCCTGATAAATTTTGAGAATTTTTATTTCTTTTTTCCCACGTTAAAAAATAATTTTCATTGTTTTTTGCCAAAATTACTGTCCGCTATTCGGAATGTCCGTTATTCAGAGGTTAAACATACAAAAATTCAAGTTTTGGGAGTGGGGATTGAAAAACTTCGTTAAATAGAGGTGTCCGCTATTAGGGAGTGTCCGTCATGGAGGTTTTAATGTACTTCTTTAAGCATTCAGTTGACAAACATGTAACAAGCCACTTTGGCCAAAAAAAAAAAAAAAAAAAAAAAAAAAAAAAAAAAAAAAAACTGCATACACTTTTTTAGGCAACGGATTTGGTATCTGAAATCATTTTACAACTAATTTGGGACATTCAAAATCAAATAGGTATTTTTTTAAATGAATATTCAAATACATTTATTACTCACGGATATCCTACACTGTAAAAAAAAATCTGTAAAGGTACTACACTTTATCTAGGAAACTGGGATTCCAAGAACTTTTCCTGTAACGGTAACAACAAAAACTCAAGTTTTAGAATCGGTTACATGGATTTTTCCTGTTATCGTTACATGAAAAGTTCTTGGAATCCCAGTTTCCTAGAAAATGTTTAGTATCTTTACAGATTTTTTTCTACAGTGTACGCGGACACAAGAGTAATATTTGAACAAGATCATGGTTGGATTTAGTAAAAACTTTTGCTACATTATTAAACAGTGAGTTTTATTAAACTGACATGGGAGTTATAAATTAATTAAAGGTTGGAAAAATTTAATAATTGCACGTCGGTTTAGTTTTCGGCAGTTAAAATAGCTAAATTTAGAACTATGTGAAACAAATTCAACATTGCTTTTCACTTTCAAAAAGATTTTTTTAAAATTTCCCATTTTACGCATTAAAGTACACAATCTCATTCAAACATTAGACCATTTCTAGGGCTCTCAAATAGCTCGCCAGTTGAATACCGATATTCTCTTTGAAAAATTTTCTTTTTAGTATATTCTTGCAAATCGCATTGAAACCACTGCTGGAAGTTAATTTTAGCGCAAATGCTGTAGAAACATGCCATGAGGCCTTTTATTGATGGCCAGTTCGTGGATCATAGTCAGTAGGCAACAAGGTGGGGAGACCTACCATTAGGCTCAACAAGCCCCACCACCCAGTTCGTGGACCATTTTGGAATCTTGCATGTCACGTTTGTAAAATTAAATTTGCGTAGTTATTTTTATAGTGCTATTTATAAGGGGTTATATTAAATTGCCGCCGCCTCCAAGTGCGATACGCTCACTCCTAAACACCACATTTGCCGCGACCGCAGCTCAGGGATTGGGCACTGGGCTAATCCCTTTTCGCTCGCCGTTATTCAAGGAATCCCAGTTGGTTGCTTTTCCTCCGCTTATATATGAGGAACCCAGAAGCCAAGCGGTACAAGTGACAAAATGTCGATTTGGAGTAAATTGAGTTTAAAGATAATTGATGTTAAATTGGAACATCAATAACAATTGACTAAATTGAAATAGGAAACATCTGCTTGTTGCATTCTAATCTTTGAACTCTCATTTCAATAACTGTTTAAAAAAATAGAGTACAATTTTCTTTAAATGTATAATTAATCAATATTGTTTGTTTTTCGAAAAAAGTGGTTTATCTCTATAACTCCCCCAACTAATCAGAAAATGACCTATATTTCTTTACCTGAAATGAAAAAAGCATATTTCCAGACACCCTGTGCACTTAACTCAATTTTTTTCAATTTTGTCACTTATACCCCTTGGCTTCTGGGGTCCTCATATATGCTTAAATTCAGCAGATCGTCTCGCCTGATTTGAGCTCCACAAAATCCGGTGCGATCAATGAGGAGGTGAATCCTTATGCATGCGTATAACCTACTCTCAGCCAGACGTGGCCACGGGTAGTACTCGAGGCCGCAATGTGCGTTCGCTAAATCAGTGTTCAATGTGTCCTGCAATTCACACCTCGTAGCGTGCGTTCTTCATCAATCCGTGAGCCGAGTGATCAATGTTCAGAGCTGTGATTTGTTTTTCGAGTCGAATTTTTCCCTCTGCTCTATGCGTTCGAGAATGCCACCTCTCCCACGAGGGCAGAAGCTTCGAGGTTGTGGAAGAGTGTCCACTCCGTCGGAAGAACGCTCGGACAGAGAGGCGGGGGCCACTAGGTTTTCCGCCCCTCTTCGAACCTGGTAACCAAGAAGGCAATCCCTGTGCCGAGTGACCGGAGACTTCATAACACATGGTATTGCGTTTGTATGGGTCTGAAACCGCAGCCTTTGTGAGTTTGATTAGTCAGACTCGTTGTGGACAAGACCCGACTGTAATGATCCTACTACAGGTTCACCTACAGTAACATTGTTACAAAATTTACTTCTCCTAATTGATCAATTTCGGTCAAGTTTCCGGCACGAGACGCGACGCGGAAGCCATTGCGAGCGCAATTTCGAATACCTCTCTAAATCATTTAATTGATAGTACCGACGAAAGGTGTGTATAAAGGGCAGGGATGCAATCAACATGAGCTAGTGACTCGTGCTTCCTGGGTACTCCTACAGTAACATTGTTACGAAATTTAATTCCTCTAAATGATAAATTTTGTTCATCTTACCGACACGCAGCCGTGATATGAAATTCGCTGTGACCGCCATTACGAAGAACTCACTAAATCATTCAATCGGTAGTAGCAACGGGCGGTTTGTACATAGGGCAAGGATGCAATTAACACGAACTAATGACTTTCGCTTACTGGTTATTCCTTGTTCAAGAAGAGCAATTGCTATTCCTTAACGAACCCCAGCGTGTCGGGGTGCATAGCGGGATATTTGTTCCGCTCAAAGGTGCGGGCCTAGTCAGTACTAGAGCTGTTTTCTTAGGTGGTCAATCTCTAGCATTAAAGAGATTCATCGGTTTAACCAGTTATGTCAAGCACACTCTGATTCCCTCAATTCAGCTTACGGATTCGTTAATTTTGAAATTCCTACGAGACTGCATTAACCTTTCTACCATGAATGGGTCGAATCGATCCTTTTCTATTATATATTTTATTCGATTTGAACCAGAAATTTCTTTAAACTCTAAATTAAATAAAAAATTAAGTTAAATAAATAGGTAAAATAGCTTTAAATAAAAATTCTGGTTTGAAATGTTTTTATCAAGTTGGAATAATTTTTAACAGGGTAGGAAAGTTAAATTTTCAAAAACACTTCTACATACATGCCAATCTCCGGCTTTTAAAAAATCAAACAGATCTATTTCAAACCAGAAATTTATTTAACTAACGTATTTAAATAATTTCCAGACGATTAACTCATTCAATCCCAAACACTTCTAATTAAATTATTTTCCTGGTTCAATATATGTATTCTTAATTTCTAAAAAACCGGAGGTTGACAATTCTGCTTCTAATACAGCATCGATCATTTATTGATATTTTCACTAAATTTATTTAATTTCTAGATGGCAAATCTCTTCCAAACACACATCGGCATGAAATCCGGCCGAATGGCAAATTTGTCATCCACTACGTCGAGAAAGGCACGGATGATGGAACATACTGGTGCACTGCGGGGAATAACAGAGGAGTATCTGCGAGAGGAAGGTTGGATGTGACTGTTGTTGGTAAGTTATTTAACTCTTACACATTCAGTATTTTTCTATAATATAACTTATCAAATCAAGTAAACCTATTTATACAGTATTGTAAGATCTTTTCAACATATGATTTAATTCATTTTTAAAATTGGAGAAAAAAAAATAGCATCACGCGATTTAAATGTCACTTTTATCTATTTTGCCCTTTTTACTCATAAGCATAGATTGTTACAAGTTGGACATCTGAATATAATCATTATTATAACGCTGACCAGGCTTCTATCTGCCAGGCAATATTCATAGCTTAACACGTTTATACCTGCCCGTAAGTTCTTGCAAGTATCCTTTTGAAGATTCAAGCGGAATTTCGAACAGTTTTAGCAGCGATTAAATGTCTCGCAATATGTTCCTCATCAGAATCAATTGGTTCTTCATAAATAAGACACCTGAAATCTTCTACACTTACTGGACGCTACCAGACGTATATAGCTGTTAGCGGTAGCACGTTTGAGTACTTACTCCAATTCTTACGTTAAGAATACGCTTTAATCTATTCCTTTTACATTTCCTCCTTTTCATTAACTCTTTTTTTCATTTACAACACACTTTGGTATACCATATTAGCTTCCTTGTGTATAATTTACTTCCTTTTACAGTTTGGACCATAGTTAAGGGATACCCTGTATAAAGAGAAACTAATCGTAATCGGATATCAAAAGTCATCTAAAACATACACTGTAAAAAATCCGTTAAATTAATGGCAAAAACTACTGGCAGCAATGTTGCCAGCAGTATTTCCCGTAAATTTAACGGATTTTTTTTTACATTGTACTATAAATTTAGTAAAATAAAACACACAAGCATGTTTATAAGCACATTTTATTTTGGTAGAAATTATGTGTAAAATGTTTATCATCATATAAATATTTCACACATTTTGTGTTTAATACAATTAGAGTTTGAGATGTGTATTACAATAACAAATAATAAATTCAGCTCATCAGTGTATACTAGATGTTAAATTTTTTAATTAAAATTCATGTACTACTTACAACTAAAGTAGAATTGATTTCCTACAGTTTCGAACAATAAAACTTGTTCATCATCAGGGAAACATTAGAAGATAAAAACTAACACGTTACACAGTTCACATAATATTCTACTTTAGTTGTAAGTAGTACATGAATTTTAATTAAAAAATTTAACATCTAGTATACACTGATGAGCTGAATTTATTATTTGTTATATTATCAAACAGTGTAATTGGTCCTCCTATATAAAATGTGTATTACAATTTTAACACATCTAAACACAAAATAATAACTGAACGAAATTTATAGAAAAAATACCTGAATGTATCTTCAATTATGTATTTCAATTATGTATTTCAATTATGTATTTTAATTTTTTTTTTTTGTGATTTTCACGCTATTGATCATGAAGCTTCAGAAATTACTTTTAAAAACTCAGATTATTCACAATGTAGTGCAAAGTCTTTTAGGTTGTTGTTGTCAGAGGCGCGAAATTATATGGGCTAATGGGGCCGGAGCCCAACTAATAATTTTAAATCCTAGAATATCCAATTTTCATTGTTCTATTTAATATTTATTTCATAATTTTCTCCCCAGAACAAAATTTTCGTGGCATCAGGTAATAACCAAGTATGGCACACTTTTGCAAAAAATTGAGATAATTTGGGAAAATGTAACTTTAAAAGAGTACTTTCATCTGCCATAGTACTGAAAAATTAAAATCGAATACTTCCCATCATAGGGAGACTATAAATTTTCATTTAAAAATTGAAATTTTTTTAATTGGTTCTCAATTAATAAAAACCATTTTTATATAACTATTTTGGTAAACAAAGAGGTTCTTATATCCTAATTGAATGTAGTGAAAATGATTAAGTTCTAATTTATTTTATAAAAGTAATGATAAAATGACATTTGAAAACTTTAAACGTTAATGACTCAAAGTATTAAAAATGTGCCTTACCTGGTTATTACCGGAATCCACAGATTTATTTTGTCAATGACCGTACGTTTTAATTATCTAATTGACATCCATAAATTCCATAATAACTGAAATGTCCATATTTAATTTTCAGCTATTTCAGTTTGTAGTTATGTTCATGATATGATGGTATTACAATAAATATTAGTGTTTTTATAAAGAAAAACGCATGAAAATATAAATTAATAAAACTCCAACTTTATTAAAATATGATAGCTTTACTTAAAATTCTCATCTTTACCTTCTGCCCACCCTTTAAAGAAGAACAAACTGGTCGTAGCATTTTATCAAAATATTTTTGAGCCAACTCAATATTTTTTTTAAAGTTGGCGCCACTTTTTGTTGTTATTAATAAATTTAACATCTACTGTTTAATGATTTATAAATGTTTTTTTAATTGATGAGTTATAGAACTAAACATTAAACAACGTTAAAATGATTCTTTTACATTTCAGCCGGTCCAGTTATCGACGAGTTTAATTTCCCAGGAAAATTACGAGAAGGACGAAGAACAAGTTTGACTTGCATGGTATCGGCCGGAGACCCTCCAATAACTTTCAGGTGGGAGAAAGACGGAGAACCCATACAACCCACAAGTTTAGGAGTTACGGTGGAGTTCCTTAACCAATATACCTCGACTTTATTCTTTGAACAGGCATCGCAGAAGCACAATGGAAACTATACGTGCTTTGCTTCGAATCCTTATGCGGAAGCAAATCACACGGCTTCATTGTTACTGAACAGTTAAGTTTCTAAAGTTACTTACTCTATTTCTTTTTCTTTTCTACAATATGCTTTAAAGGGCCCCAAAACTTGAAAATTTTTTAAAAAATCGATTTTTTATGATCTATTTTGATTATTCAATAAATTCTGAACTCAGTGCAAAACTAGTTGGATGTGTCAATCCCGAAACTTTCTTCTATCTCATATGTACATTTTAATATATATATATATATATATATATATATATATATATATATAAAAAAACGTGGTGACTCCAAAGTTATCCACTATCGAATTTCCTCGAACATTTGACCTAGCCTAATGAGATTCTGGTATCCAAAAAGCCTAAAACGCAAAATTTAATTAATATTCTGAGAAAATGAGCTTAGTAGTTTGGTAATTTATGCTAAAACCTAATAAGCATCTATTGATGTCAAGACCTAACAAAATCTGAAATTTGATGGAATTTCGTCCATTAGTTCTTGAGATATAGTTATAACAAAAAATTTGCAAAACGTAGCACAGCAACACCATATCTTGGACAATTTATGCCAAAACGTAAAAAAGCGTCTAATTATGTTATGGTGTAAAATAATCTGAAGTTTGATAAAATTCTGTGCATTAGCTCTTGAGATATAACTAGTTTAAAAAAACCGTGTAAAATATAGCATAGCAGCACCATCAATTGAAGGATTTATAACAAAACGTAATCATTGTGTAATTATATTATATGTCATTTTGTAACAAAATCTGAAGTTTGATGAAATTCTGTGCGTTGGTTGTTGAGATATAGCTATGAGAAAAATCGTGCAAAATGCAGCATAGCTGCACCACCTGTTGCAAGGTTAATACCAAAATGTAATTAGCGTCTAATTATGTTATATATTCTAGTGTAAAAGAAACTAAAATTTGATGAAGTTCTCTGCATTAGTTCTTGAGCTATAGCTATCGCAAAAATCGTGCAAAATGTAGCATAGCAGCGCCACCTATAGGGCAGTTCACACCAAAACCTTACTAGTGGCTATGTATCTCAATGTATCGCGGAATCTGAAGTTTGGTGAAATTCTGTGCATTAGTTCTCGAGATATAGCTATCATGAAAATCATGAAAAATGTGGCATAGCAGCGCCACCTGAAGGCCAATTTACACCAAAACTTAATCAGCGTCTATGTATATAAAGGGGTCACAGAATCTGAAGTTTGGTGAAATTCTGTGCATTAGTTCTTGAGATACAGCAATCTTGAAAATCATGAAAAACGTAGTATAGCAGCGCCACCTGCAGGCCAATTTTCACCAAAAACCAATAGGCACTAATTCATATCAAGGTCTAACTGAATATAAAATTTTATTAAATTTCGAGCATTAGTTCTTGAGATAGAGCGCCCACAAATTTTTTGTCACATACAGACAGACAGACTCACAGACAGACGGACAGACTCACAGACAGACACACAGACTCACAGACAGACGGACAGACTCACAGACAGACATTTTCTAAAAATAGTCAAAACGTGTTCAGGACCTTCTAAAACGTATAAATCCGTCAAAAACCGGAAGTCGAAAATTTTCATGAATCCAATACTTTCTTCTTGTAAAGATAGAAGAAAGTAAAAACGCATAAAAGTATTTGCACTTTTAACAGAGTTATAAGCATTTATGTATGAACACTTTCAAAGCCGCACCCATATAATTTCAAGTTTAAGTCGCGTTTTCTCAAAACTTGATTTTTGACGACTAACACCAACATTAAACAAAACTATTTGATGGAATGGTTTAATTTTTATTTGGATGCGTATAACATTTTTATCTATGAATTAATATGTTTTAGATAGTTCAATAGTTTGAGTATTTTTAAAGAAAAAGAAATTGTATTTTTTAGGGGTTTTTTTTCAAATTTGAGTTTTTTAATAATGTTTTTTTAGTGATAGTTATAGCCTTAATTCATTGTATAGAGTAAAGTTTCCTGATCATTTTAAAGCAAAAATTAGGTTCTTATGTCAATTCAACGTTAAGATATTTTACGGGTGGTGGTATAACACATTTTTTTTCGAAAATTGTGTTATATAAATTTTGCTATATTTTTTTGTAATTATATTACATTGAAGTACTTCATTTTATAATTTTATAAGACCATAAACATACCTTAAAAATATCAGAAAATTTAAATTAATTACATTGAATACTTCTGTTTTTACAAGGACTCGAAGCAAGAGCTCTGTTTACATGTTTTTCCGTATCGATCAAGCCCTGAGCCCCCTTAAACGTGAATTGCTAAGACAAACAGTTGGAAGTTGAAAAGTTTGTACTTTTTAAAAAAATAAAACATGATTTCAAATTTTAATCTTATTTTCTAGAAATTATTTTTAGATATTTTTTTTTATTTCATGTAACATATAATTGTGATATTTTCTTTTTCCTCTGAAAGACAAACGAAAAATCTTTTACATGGAAGATACCTTTAAAAATAAACTCTGATTATTTTCCTATTCTTTATTATTTAAAAACAAAAACATTACCGTATTCTATATATTTCAAAGACCTGACTGTTTTTTTAGTCATCAGCCCTGAATTTTCTACTCAACCGATTTTGATAATTATTTTTTAAATGAAAGCTATTTATTTGTAGTTGTGCCCATTTTAGCTATTTTTTAATTTGTTTCCATTTTTATATTTTATTTTTAATTTCAAATGCTTTTTACGATATTTTTTCAAAATGGTGGCAACTCAGTTTAGGTTTTCTCTCGATCATAAAAATTTATTTTCCATTATAACTTTCCACCAGCCAGAAGATTTATTTCATCAGTGAACATGTCCTCGCATTTAATAGAAAAAAGTTAATTATTTTCTTAAAATTTAACCACAATAAAATGATTGCGTATAATTTTGCACTAATTGAGGTAAAAAATATGTTTACTGAGAAATAATACTAATAATGTAAATAAAATAACAGAAAATAATTGATGATAAAAATTAATGTCTAAAGCAAAATAAGAAAATTTTCAAATGAGGAAAATGATGTCATTCAGCAACCAGATAAATGGGAATTACAATATTATTACGGATGCCTTTTTCATATTACTAATAACAGTAACATTTAAAAAACATTTGAAAAGAAAATGACGTCACTATTTAAAACATCGCATTTTTACTCATAACGATATTACATTTCAATATTTCTTTTCATTATGGACACTGAGATTGAGATTTTATTTTCAGATGACTTCAGTTAGTGAAAATAATGTCATAGTAAAAATGAAATTAGTTTTTTTTTAATAAAACTATTTTTCTGTGAGTGCATATAAAATAAAATTTCGGGATTTCGCCGGCACTCAGATTACAATTTTAACTGAAGATGTGCGAATATTTGCATGCAAAATTGTAACTGGCAAACTTGACGTTAAGTTTGGAAATATATTTATCATATATTGATTCAATAATGTAATCACTTTTGCTTTTTTTTAAAACCAAATTGATCGGGGTTTTTAAATATTTTATTCGTCGAATTCGACGGGATTCCACTCGTTTTATTGTTAAAATGCATTTCCTCTTTGTCAGAGTCTATAAAAAAGCGTTTAAAGTAAAGAAAAAACCCATTTTTGATTAATCTAGTATATAATAAAAGAATTAAATAAACTTTTTAAAAAACGTAAAAGTTATTTTTTGCTCCAATAACATTTACTCTTTTGCATAAAAAAGTAGTGATTTATAAATAGCAGAAACTTTTCTCACGCAATTTTTAGAAGTTACTTTAAACATTAAAATAATGCAGAACAGTCCCTTTTAAAAGATAATATGCATATTTATTTAATTTATTTGCTTAGCGTATGCTTTTAAATTGATACTCTTTTAAAAGATTAATAAGTCGTAAACTGTACGCCAAAAGTGGCAAGTGTGGTCCGTTCGTATTACAACTATCTTCACAAATATTGAGATCTCCGTTGAATAGTTGTTTGTTACTTTTACAAATGATCATAAATTCAAACTTTACTACTGTTCTATAGAGTAATTTGAGGTGAGATGCCTTGTTGTACAAGATGCCGGATCACGTGGTTTTCATAAACGGATGTGCTGTTGAGAAGCGCCGCTCACTTGTAAGGAAAATGATACCCTAATTTCAATTTGCATTCTTGTTTATAATTTTTAGGTGGTACTTTTCATTGCTTTTTAGTCTTAATTTACTTTCCAAAATCTTTTATATGACTTTTCGTTTGCCTGTAAGTCATAGTTTAGCCATCTGAAAAAATTTAAATTTTCTGCCAGACACCAAATTTTCTTTCTTACCAGAACTTATTAAGGCCCCTCATTAGGCACAGAAATAAACCCAGATGATAATGTAAAGTCTATGGGGGGGCGTTCTTTTCAAATATTTCGCCCAAATTTTAATATTTTTACATGATTTTTTTTTTGCATAGTATAGCTGATAACGATCTACAACTGGCCTAGTTTTTACTTTTTAGATTTTGCTTATTGTCTAAGCGTAGCGAAGTCTTATACTCAGAGTACGTAACGATATTAAAAGTCAAAAAAATTCTTTCGTCAAGCAAATCTCAAAAAGTACTTGTCGGATTTCGATTCTGTTTGTACCAGAAGGTACCTATGAAGGTAATCTGGTGAATGCACCTACTTTTAAAAATTAATTCCAAATAGTTTAAAAGTTATATTAAAAAAACTGATAAAAAAGCACAATTTATTTGCATACATCACAGAAATTTGGTGTGCGTGATTTTCACTGGCTGGATATTTACGTAGATAACCGAATCAGTACATGGAGTAAATAGTAATCATTTACGCACTCAGAAATATTGAATGCAATAAAACATTTTAAAATTTAATCATGCAGGAAAATAAAACTTATTTTTTTATATTAAAAAAAATGTCATAAAAACTTTGATTTTGAGATTTTGTGATAATCTCTTAATAGCATTTTTTGATCGCTAAAAGAATAGTTTATATATTTCGCGTGTGAAAATTAGAAACAATTACGTTTTTAAATAAAAAGTTTCTTTTATGACATCATTTTCCCTTTATATTTATTTTTATTGCATGTTTTCTTTTAACTTATATTTTGTTTGTGTGTCGAAGTCAATTCTGGTCACTAATTTTTCGGCACAGATACCACAAGCGCATCAGATTTGGCGCAATTTTTTTCAAAGCCCATTTGGCGATAACTCCGTTTTCAAATAACGCTTACATACACATTTTTAAATTATTTTCTATTTTCAAAAAGAACTTACAGTAAATATAATAATAATAATAATTAATAACTATAAAAAGAAATATTTTATATAATAAAAAAAAAGGAAATGAAAGTAAATAAACATTTTATGAGTAAATAAACAAATAATAAATAAATAAAGCCGGGTTACCATCTCAGGTAAAATAATGCCATTTTGACGCCAATTATGTACGCTGGTGCATATGTGACATCTTTTCCCATTTTTCATCCATTTCCTGTTGGCATACAACTTTGAAATTTGGAATATGTATGCATACCTGGGAGCAATACTAGAATTAGACATTGATTTTTTTTAATTCGATCCAAAAAGGGGCAACTTATTTTTTAAAGATTTATGCAATTTATAATGCATAAAGGAGCCACTTACCTATTTTTATATACAAGAAGAAGTAAGTGGTATGTAAAAAGAATTATAGTATACATAAATAAAATACTTGAGATAATATACTAGAGATATAAGCACCGGGTTTGGCGAGATTTTTTATGCCAATTAGGCGAAAACATCGTTTTGATTACCAGATACATAGCATGCTATAAAAACACGTTATTTATTTATTTCAAAATAAAAAAAAGGAATAAACGAAACATTTTCTGTAAAAAAAAAAAAAAATAACAATCAATAAATGATAATATTTTTAGAACAAACAATTTATTATAACATTTATATGATAACCATGTTAGGCAGCTGAATGTCATTTTGTCACCAATTAGGTACCTCAGTGAGTATAGGGCATATATGTGCCATATTTATTTGTAAAACTGAGCATGAACGTTTACCAAGAGTGTTTTCATAGTCGCTTATATCTTTTTGCAACATAGCGCACATTTCGAAGCCAAAACTGCACAAAAGAAAAAAAAATCAATATTTGTAGTTTTTTTTTTTAATGTAATGCGCATTTCGTAATCAGTAGGCTCGATAATCAGACCTCGTTTTTTTGCTTTAAAAGATGATATTTCATACGACGTCTTTTTTGGATTCGTCGTTTTTCCATATTTGATAGTATGCTTCTACTCGTTTTGTAACTTTTTTTTGTAACTTTCTTTTTTATTAACAGCGACATTTGGATTTCCTATTTAAATAAAAATTCTTCTAAATACAAAAAATTTTGTTAAAATAAATAAATAAATGAAATGCGGATATCTATTGCTCAAAGCACAAAATTTTTCCTATTGAGTTAATAAAAATCAGTAAAAACATATTTTTTATGATGATAAAAAGGTGACTTATGTAATAACAGAGTCATTTATTATGTACGTTATGGATTAAGTATGAATATCTCTCCACCATTTATAAATAATAATAATAATAAAATAAAATGCAGACAGACCAAAGTGTATATTTGACAGAAAACAACAACCATTTTCTAAATGCTTTAAAAAAATGGCCAATGAAAAGTGATATTTCAAAAGTATTATGAAATTAGTTAAAAATCATTTATTTTAAACTAAATGAATAAAAGATTTATATTTTTAATGAAATAAATGGGATTTGAAAAATTATTGGAAATTTATCACCATAGATGTATCAGTATCACAATCAGTACTTTATGTGCAAAATGGAACAATTAGCAATACTTTTTGTACCCGAAAAATGGTCGTTGCTTTTTTTAAGGTTAAAAAGTAGATTACGAAATATTCCTATACAGAGATGCCAAGCCCCTGCACAGCAGAATTTTCTTATAGGAAAAATTATTTTTTAAATCTGCAGAATTTTCCAATTTAATAAAACATTTTCTGTAGTAAAATACCGGTTTCCAAAATGCCGGAGACTTGGCAGATCTGCCTATAACATTTTAATTAATCACGGTACTTTTTTTAATCGGATTCATATTTAGTGAACGTCTTTTGGCCAAAAGCAACTTTTTTTCCACATGTGCAACTACGATACAATTCCTTGATGCTGAAATAAAATGTTTTGACTTACGTTATTATTGCTTCCTCTAATTTATTTATTTGAATCTTAAATAAGATGATTCAAAATCGTGTTTTTTAAATGTACAGAAAAAGTGCATTTCGAGAGAGGGCGAAAAGAACAATGTTTGGAGATTTATTACCTGCGTTTGGCTAAGTGTCTTACTACCTTGTATTTAATACTCTTCACAATACTTCTCTGTTATATGGCGCTTTTATAAAAAGTGTGACGTAATTCGGGCTTAAGAAAGTGAGTTTTTTACTGAATAATACAAATAAATGAAAAATGAATACTAAGAAATACTAATAAAAGAAAAATTAAGCCTTATATTGATCTATGTATATTTAAAAATGCATCTGCTAGCACTAATTAGACAATTTATGTGTATATAATAGAAGATAAATAGCTTTTGATTCTGTATTTCTATGCTATAAAGCATTAACGTTTGTGTGTTTTTCGTTATCATTGGGAGTACCTAGCTGATTAAAAAAAAATTGTGAACAAAAAATGTTGGTAACCATCCTTGCTGCAAAATACACTATATTTTGCATAGTAACAATAATCACCATCAATGCACGAACAAAAAAAGTTCTAAAATTGAGAATTCTTTGGATGTTTATATCACTAAAAATTTTAAATGTTTTTTTTTTTTTTTTTTTGTGGAAACTTTTAAGATATAATATTCTCGTTATGAACAATTTCTAAAACATTCGACAATTTAATTTCACAAATTAAACATTTTTTTTTCTAGAAAAGTTTTAAACCCAATTTATTGAGAATATTGCAATTTCTAGGATACTGTTGGGGTCAGAAACTATAACTTTGACATCACAGTAACTTATAAGATGTAAATGCTCGTTTAGGATAAATTTTTAAAAAAAGGATTCCTTAACTCTTATCGACAAAGTCATTGCATCCGTGGAAAACAGATATTCAACATTATAAACTATTCGGACGGATTTCACACCATATAAAATACACTCCATTCTCTTCAAACATAATAGTTTATGTTATTTATAGTTTCTCAAATCGGTGCGAAGTTTCTGTTTATGCTCATTACATCATTTCAAAGAGTTATATTTCCAATATAGGAAAATTTGGTGTTTTATTTTCTGTATTACTTTTAACATTTTGCATATTTCCAATTTTATATCCATGCATGGTTTGCTTTTCTTTTATAAAAATAGTATATGCAACTTTATATATAAGATTTTGCAATTCTATGATTCAATATGCTTATTTTCATCATATTTTATCTCAATGAATGACCAATTAAAGGTAACATCTCATTTTCTTTACTTATCGCAAGTTATTATATGTGTATTCTCAGCAATATCGCTCAGACTAATCCCTCTGAGGGAAGTCCTAGTATATTTTTTATATTATGATAGTTTCCATTTTAGAACCGGTTTAAACCGGTTTTGAAATTTAAAGTAATTTTTTATTAAAAATTTGAATCCAAAATTGAAAAAGTAAAAACTAGGCTTGTTGTAGATCGTCCTCAGCTATCCTATGCAAAAAAAATCATGTAAAAATAATAAAATTTGAGCGAGATATTTGAAACAAACGCCCCCCATAGACTTTACATTATCATCCATGTCTTTCGCCGTAACTAGTGTGGGTCCTTAATTCAGTTTCCAAGACTTTTTATTTGCCTGTAAGTCATAGTTTAGCCATCAGAAAAATAAATCTAGTGTATTTAAGACTAAATTTTCCTGGCCTTTCTGCATAGCATGAATGGTGGCCGGCTCCCACATCATCACGCCATTGCTGGTGCTGGCGTCTTGTCCAATGCCGGTTATTTTCCGTTGCGGTAAAATGCCTGGTATTTCTTTATTGTTTTAAGTGGCTCTAGGATTTTATCTATTGCATCAACGACTGCAATTAGATTGTTTAAATCAGTGATTCAATCGGGTTTTTAATCAACTGATTTAAAAAAAAAATATGTATTAAGGAAGTCGAGGATTTTATCAAACTGCATGAGATCGAGTGTTCAGATTTCTTGACAGAGAGGACAATAAATATTTTTAAATATATGATTTGACCAGTGCATTCAGTAAAACTGTTTGCAACCTCAAAGATTCTAAACAAATGAGCAGTTTGTAAAGGATCTGAGATTTTGCTGAAAAGAACGTGTGGGCATATGGAAAAAATTAACAAAAAAGCTGGAAATTAAAACACTTTATCGCAGTGTCTTTACCGTATTTAAACATGTTATAATATCCTAAAAATAGGCATACTTAACCCCCTGACAGCAGAGCAAAAGGGTAAAATTGTAATGTTTTATATATAATTTATTTAAAATATTTAAAAAAAAGATGTTTTTTTCCAATCTGATACAAAATATGTTATTATGTATAGGAGTATAACCTTTGATAGCATTAATTTGACTTAATTAATTAACTTAATTTGACAAAACTGTGTTTTATTTGTATTATTTGAATGATTATGTTGGATTGAAACCTGCAGCTTAGAGAACGGATAAATCCGGTCGTGGCACTCAGGAGGTTAAGAGCCATAAATCTTTTTATTGTTAAGCAAAACATGATTTTTTAAAAAATAATAATAGTTTGCTTTTCATTAAATCGCCAACGTTTGCTACATTCATATTTGTGCGAAGTTAACTATTTTATGATACTACAATATTAAAGTTACTTTTATTTGTCCCATTAAGTTTTATGCTGCTTCTTGAAAATTATTGTTTATGTTGAAATTTCTGAAGGAATCTTACTCCTAAATAGCTGGTCATCTTCCCCAAGTCATAGCCAACTATATACTACCGGCCGAGCCATTTCGCGAAAAACCGCCGAAAAAGTGAAGCTGGATTTAGCTTCAAACCGAGAGTCATTTCATTGGACGACGTGTGAGACCACGTGACGCAAACCCTGCCCAAATTAGCATTGAGTAGGCTGTTTTCTGTTCGGTGCAAATGGCTCGGCACATGGTCATTGTTTTGGTTTAGAGTTTGCACGATTGGTTAGAATAACTTGGGCAAGGTATCAGACTCCTCTGGCGGGAGACTTCATACATTAATCTCAAATAGATGGGCCTATAAATCTAGTGGGCCATGCCCAAGTTAGAGGTAAGGTGTCGAAAAACAAGCATTTACAAAAACAAAATTTCCCATGCTCTGCATAACATTTGTAAAATAAAATAACGTTTTTAATCCTGCATAAGAATGCAAATTTTAACAAAAAGCACAATGAATAACAAATAAAATCAACAGGAAATTTTTAAAACAATTATTCAAAAATTACGGATCATTACCCAATCTACTTTATTTTAATCTAGTGGCACCGAAATAACGGAACTCTGATAAATAAGTTGTCTCATCATGACAACTTGGAATCATGACCTATTATGAGATATCTTTGAATTAATGATGAATATATGATAGGATTTATTAGAATAAAAAAACCTTATTATCCTTTTTCGTTTTAATTCGATTTTTAAAAAATTTCAAATAAATAGAAAAAACTCTGTAACGATCCCATATGTTAAATTTCAAACCATTCGGTTGGATAGTTCTTGCGATCGATACACACAAATTACCGGACAGACAGACGAATCAAGTTGTCGACGACTATAGCTGTTATGTAATTTTATAATTATGAACGCATCTAAAAAAATCTCTAATCAAAATAACAATAATTTTTATAATGAGTAATTTGATAATGATAATAATAATATACATTTTTAAAAATATACAGGGTAAGTATAAGAGACAGTAAAAAAATCCAGATATAATAAAACAGAGAGAGAAATAAAAAGTAATATAGGTATAACTATCATAGAGATGAAATGAGGTATTACGAAGTTTTTCAAAATATATAAGCTATTTTGTTTGATGGAGCATTGTTTTTAAAAAAATATTGCTCTTATCTTTAACGATATTTTATGCACAAAAAGTTTTTGTATATTAAGAAGTAATCTAAATTTAAATTCTAAACTTCTTGTATTTTATCACTTTTTAAATTTCATTTGAGAAATATTTTAAAATAATTGCGTAAAAAATGCTTTTGCTACAAAATTAGTAATATTTCATTTTATTGCACTGTGGAATAAAATGATTGAATCCCATAAATCTATTAATCATTACGTCGAATTCTGCTCTCTTAGTTCCGCCAAGATGGATTCTCGAACCTAAGGATGTCGAAGTGGTCCAAGGGAGCTCGATCCGTGTCGACTGCCAGGCTGATGGCTATCCGAAGCCCATCATAAGGTGGAAACAACTTCTAGGTGAGTTTGTTCCAGAAAGCAGATATCAATAATTTAGGGCCTCCGTGGCCGAGTGGTTAATGTAAACAATCAAAACTTCATTAATTGGGTTCAAAAATACTCTAATTATTCTTGAATTTTCTTTTAATAAATTTTATTATATACTTAGAATTATAGTATGAAGAAATATTGAATTCAAATTATTTACATAATATGTACAAAATGTATAATATGTACAAAATAAAAATTCCTTTTACCTTGATAATTTCTGATCATCGTACTTAAACTGGAAAGATGATCCTATATCCATTTATGCGTGCCTTTTCATAAAAATAGCATAATTCTTCCATAAAACTTAAGACACGCACGACACAAAAAAAGATAAACATTCTCTCTAAAAAATTCTTTTTTCATTCCATCAAAAATTGATGCCAACTTTTTTTATCTAAACTTTTACCTCATCTCGTAAGATAAAAAATATAAAAGTAAAGCAGACGAAAAAAAACAGCTTCGCTGCCATAGCAACGAGTCGCTTCTTATAAATAAAATAAATATCACAGTAGCAAAATTTACAAACGATTTTCTGTGAATAAACTGATATATTAATTTATCAATTCCTAACAGTTAAGACGCCTCTCTGCTAATCTGGGGGATGTGGGTTCGATTCCCGCTGGCTCTATTGCACACACACTATGTGTGGAGCTCCTGGTTGTATTTCTCTTGTGATGTAAATTTCCTTGTGCTATCTCGTCCTTGTACATTGACGATGACTTATAAGAAAGGCTTTCATGTCGAGCAAACAAGTCACATGTATGTTGTTCAAATAAAAAAATAATATCAATAATTTCCACCATAATTTATTCTGATTTTATTGTTACTGCTAAAAGTTACCTTGAGTTTAATAGTTTTTCTCTTTTGCTTCAATGTATCTGTTTGTTATTATAATGACTGAAATTTAAAATCGAATCTACAAATTAAGTTTACAGTTACAAAAATAACTCCTTGAAAATATTCACTTTTAGAAGAAAATAATAGAGAAATCTTTATTGGCGATAAAACATCATGGCATTATGAAATCAATTTCAACGGAAAATTACACCACCAACAACAACAAAAAAAAATATCGTGATTTTCCCAGAGTCTACAGTTTCACGTAAACTATTTAGCAAATAAATATACAAAAAGGTACTAAAAAAGATTTTTAGTCTCAAATTATAGTCAATTTTATGTAATTAAGTTAGATTAAAATCTTGCAACAAATCGTCTTTTACACACAAATGAGTTACTCTTATTTTATTCATTTATCTCTTTCGAATAAAAAGTACTTTAAATTTACTTCTTTAAGCATCAAATGGTAAAATTTATTATTTTTTATGCCAGAAAGTAAGTATCAAGAAATTACTTAGCCCCTAATAAATTTCCTTCCTTAATATCTGAAGATATATCAGAAGATTTAGATAATAATCTTATTAAATTGGGAATTTTCAATAAATATGATTGAATAAATGAGTTGCTATAACTCTTTTTGTAGAATATTTACAAAAATAATAAAATTCATTAAAAGACTAATCTTATGGTGATCTCGTAATGTTTATAAAAGCAATGAAAAAAAAATACATAATATGATCAGGTCTTTAAATTCAAAAGTTTTCAAAAATCCTTTTTTATGCCTCAAATTAAGTACCAAGAAATTACTTCTGCTCAAATAAATTTTCTTCCTTGATATCTAAAGATATAAGAAAATTTAGATAATAATCTTATTAAAAGTGAGAATTTACAATAAATACGATTGAACAAATCAGTAGCTATAGCTCTTTTTGTAAAATATTTATAAAAGTAATAAGATTCATTAAAAAATAATCTTACGGTGATCTCGTAATTTTTATAAAAGCAATGAAAAACATTTATTGTGATCCTATCTTTAAATCTAAAATTTTTCAAAACAGCTTATACTTTTTTAAAGAGAAAAAATATGTCTATGGCTATGGCTGTGAACATGATCACTTTAAGAAAAATTTAGTTTTGACTGCGATTTTTAAATATGATCAATCAAAACATAGAGAGATTTTTTAAAGAGGCAGCCCTAAGGTAAAACGCTTATTACGCCCACAAAATATAAAATAGAGAATTTTTGACCAAAATGCCTCTGCTGAGTTTCGTTATTCACGTCCCTAGTTGCGTGTGTGCCCTAGTTGCACGTTAAAATTGTTGTTAGTATTCATTTTTTTTTTTTTTATTTCTTCTCTGTATTTTTGTTTTTGAGCAATAGAGCTCACAAACGAGAAAAATAAGTTTTTCCATGTCTTTACAGCACATAAGAGCGCTATTAAACGAATTGTCGATTATTGTACATACGAAAACCATCATGACAACAGAGTAAATAGAAATTAACACTGGAAATATAAGTAATCTTCGTGTTTAGACATATTCTGCGCATCTTCTGACAGTTTGAATTATGTAAATAAAAATCTTTCTAAATTGTGCTTTTTCATATTTGTTGTTGTTGTTCAGAGTTACATTTTAAAAGCACTCTTACTGCAGTTTGTACGTAAAGTAAAAGTGAAGGATAAAAAATTTTTAATTAAATTTTCTTAATTGGTACTTTAATATACCTCCGAAGTATAAAAAATTAAACAAATTAATACAGTCATTACACATCAAATTCAACTAACGAAATACATTTTAAAATACTCAATATCTGATATAAGTAATAAAATAAATATAAAAAAGAGATCAATACTTTTATTTATTCGCATTTTTGACATGTTTCGTTTGTGTACTACGGCAACTTATTCAAGAAAATAAAACGATAAAAATATTTTGGCTAAATAATTTCAAATTAAAAAAGTATGATATAAATATATTTGTTTAGAATAATGATACTGGGTTCCCGTTTTTGAAATTTAAAAAGCCATAGTAGAAATGGGTGGTGACATTCATGATAGAATACCCAATGATGGAAGTACAAAATGTGTTGAATATGCTTTTTTTTTTTTTTTTTTTTTTTTTTTTTTCCCAAAAGAACAAAAAAAAAATGTACACATATTTAGACTATGTAAATTTCTTCTGTTATTTCAGGGAAGCATGGCACACCGGAAGCATTCCAGACCATCATGAGCAGCGCTCGGATGCAAGTTTTGGAAAATGGTTCTTTACTTATCTTGGAAGCTGGACCAAGTGACGGAGGTTCGTTCCTCTGTCAAGCCTATAACAGAATAGGCCCCGGGCTGAGCAAAATGCTTACCATCGATGTTCATGGTAAGGAAAATTTATAAGTCCCCAGTAGCCAAACAATATTGGACCAATATTGGCTACATTTTGGAGCAATATTGGCACATTGGCGCAATACTGGCATAAAATATTGTTCCAATATTGGAGTGTTTACATTTTGTCCTTATTTAGCCAATATTTGCAGCCAATATTATGCCAATATTGGGATTTCTTTTGAAATAGTGTCAATAAAACGCCAATATTGGTTAAATATTGGGGTTTCATTGGAAATATTTCCAATGTAACGCAAACATCTGTACAATATTGAAGTTTCATTGGAAATGTTTCCAATGTAATGTCAACATGTGTACAATATTGGGAATTCATTGGAAATATTTCCAGTGAAATGCCAATATGTAATCAATATTGGCATTTTATTAGCAATATTTCCAATAAATGAAATATTTGCACAACGTTGGACCAATATTGGTTTGATACTAGGTATCATTATTTGATATCATTTATTTACATGGAGTTTTGTCATTTGGCGTTTGATTTCTAAAAAATGGCTAGATAGATTTTTATGGTATTTTGACTGAAGGTATAAACCTTTCAGTTGCTCAAAATGCCCTATGATTATATTCATCAGATAATAAATTAGAAATTACAAGTAATTCATAAAAAAAAAATCAAAATTTTGAGATTTTTTTTTTACATTTATTTCTGAACACGTAATCATTATATTTTTGTCCAGTAATGTGTAATTTTTAACTTGTATTAAATCTTTACTCAAGAATTTTTTTTTTTGCTTACTGTGACAGTTGTATTATGTGAAAATATTTCCTTTGCATACAAAGCAAATTTATTTATTTAAAAAGCATTAAATCTCACATTAAACTAAAAAATTATATGCATGTAAACTCTTTCGAATAATAAGCTGTTAACATATAACCATTTTTATATGTGTATAAAACATAATACCAATAGGATAATCAAATATGTACGTATTGGAATTCATATTAGGCTCACATTTAGTACAAGTTTCAAACGTGTTGTCATGTGTCTTAGTTTACATCGAATTTCCTGATTTTTAATGACCAGTCCTGCATAATCACTGCACGGAACGCCAAAATTTCAGATTTTACATGATGCAGTAAAATTAGTTTAATTTTTTTCTGATGTGAATAAAGTAGAACATGCTATGAAAGAACCATGTATAACGAAATATTTTTAACACTTTATTCCAAAGAAACTCCATAAAATGCTCTTGCCTCTACGGAAGTCTGTTTTAAATAGACTTTTTTGTTGTTTTTAGGAATAGTGTTTTTTTACAATTTTTACTTACTTTAGACTAATTTATGACCCAATTTTTCAATCGGTAAATTAATTATAAGAGAAGTAAATTTTCCATTTTGGGTGAAGAAAGTCCGGGCCAGAATTCGAACCAGGGATGTATTGGCTGAAGCTGCCAATGCTCTTCCAACTGAGCCATCCCGGACACGAACACTGGAGGACTATTTCATCCAAATAACCTCAACGATCCTATAATCTGGTCTGATACTGTGGATCAACTCAACAGAATAAATCGAAGGTCAATACACGTTTCTCTTTACTTACTTTGTTCATCAAACCTTGTGTAAATAGAACTTGATCACAACGGAAGTATGGTTTAAAAGTAAAAACATTGATTGTTCCTATGATAGGAGGACTTTTAAACATCTTCAGCAAACACTCCAGTGATTCAATAGTTTCTGTATAAAACGATAAAATAGCAGTAATTTAACTGGAATCTGATTATATTATGGGCACTAATATGGTCAAAATTCTGTTAGATTCAGGCTATGCAACTGTTTTTTATAAAAACGGTCAGCTAGCTTGACAGTTTGCTACAAAAGTTTAGCAATCTATACAAGTATGTTTGTTAAATCATAATTTTGTTTTAATTTCAAGCTATTTTCATTATTTACTGAAATTTTTTTTTCATAAAACATACCAAGACGATACAATGAGCGGCTGGAGTAAAATTCGTTTTTAAACGAGATTTCGTATTCGCAGCTATTGTTGTATGATATGCCTACTTTATTCATAATCAACATTTTTACGTTTAAGACAGGATGTTGTTACACAAAAGCTCTGTTTTCATAGGATTTGCTATATCTGTATGCTTTGATGAAGAAGCTGCCACTGAATCCAATCATTTACAGTTGAACCCCGTTATAACGAACTTCAAGGGACAAAAGTTTTAGTTCACTATATCCGGTGGTTCGCTATATCCGAACCGTCAAAAATTGTTAGAGTTTAAAAATTATGTATATAATTACCTGATACTTATATGTTAATGATGTATTAAGAAAAAAATATATGATCATTATATATGATCTATTAGATATGATCATTAATGAATTAAATTGACTAAAATTGATTGCATTACACTGGCACAATACTGAATGAATTAATTGAAAATGAAGAACATTAAACAGAAAAGTAAAAAGAGAAAAAACATCTTGGTAGACCAGAAAAAAAGTTCGTTATAACCGATTCTTAAGATTCCGGAGGTTTGTTTGAAAAGGATAAAATAGCATTAAATGCAATAGGAAAACGGCGGGACCAAACTTTTCGTTCGTTATATCCGAGAGTTCGTTAATAACCGGGTCCGCTATAACGGGGTTCGACTTTAAATGCATTCTTTTATTATGTTTTCATACACTAGCCAGGCGCACGTTTTGACATTAAGTTTACATCAAATTCAGTAGCCTGATTATCGGTGTTTTCTGTCTTTCAGTTCCTGCCCATTTCAAGTCTAAATTCAGTTCTCAGAAGGTGAAGAAGGGCGAACAAGTGTCCCTCAGTTGCAAAGCTCAAGGAGATAAACCCATTGTCATCACGTGGTACAAAGACGGAGAAGTATTGAGTAACGGATCGATTCCCAGGTACACTGTCCAAAACAAATAAAATATTTTACAAAAATTATTTAAGAAAATAATTAATTGCTGTTTCTTTTTCAGATATTGTTTATTTCAATATTGGCACATACAGGATTTTTCACAAAGGACCCCTAACTTAAAAAATTTATAACTCGGAAACGGTGATAGATACAAACATGAAATCATTGGTGTGTTTATTTAAAAAAAATGTTAAAATATCATACATAAATCAGAAAATTTAGTTAAAAATAGCGCTCATAGATGGTGCTCAGAGCGATTGGTGTTCTGTTGCGGCTGATATTGGCGTAACTTAGCACTGATGCGAATTAAGGAGTTTAATGCGGAGTGGGTCTTGTCCGAAAATGCACTTTTGCCTTTAAGACCCGATTTTGAATTCAATCCATATAATTTTCATTTTGTTGGCGTCAATACAATAATAAAAAAATAGTGTTTAAATAGGAACGACTCCTTTAAAATTGAAATGCGAGAAATAACAACGTACCTAAAAGACGGTATTTCGAACGCTGTTGTTTCTCGCATTTCAATTTTAAAGGAATCTATGGAAACCTATGGAAGCACTATTCTTGTCCATTATTGTGCTGACGTCAACAAAATCAAAATTATATTGATTGAATTCAAAATCGGGTCGCAAAAGAAAAAGTGCATTTTCGAAGAAGACGCACTCCGCACAAAACTCCTTAATTCGCATCAGTGCTAAATAATGTCAATATTAGCCTCAACAGAGCGCCTATCGCCTTCAGTGCCATCTATGAGCGCTATTTTAAACTAAATTTTCTGATTTATGTATAATATTCTTACGATTTTTTTAATAAACACACCCTGATATCATGTTTCTATCTATCACCGTTTCCGAGTTATAGATTTTTAAAGTTAGGAGTCCTTTGTGAAACACCGTGTTTTTGATTTTTGAGAAAAAATTTCTTTTCTTTTCACCAACATGTCAGAGAGTATCTGCTTTTTAACTTTTATATAATTTTATAAATAAGAAAATTAATAACATTTGAAATAGTTCATTTTTCTCTTTATATGTGTGTATTATTCAATTACGCCAAAAATTACTGTTAACACTTTTTCTATTTTTGTAAATTTTCAAAAGTAATAAAACACGTTATAACTATTTAATCGAAAAATTAATGAAAAAACACTTCCGTCATAGAATTTTTTAAGTGCATTTAACATCATTTATTGATGTTACAATTATTATTTTATTTAAATTTAAAAGCATGGAGATTTGGGTATATGTGTTTCAAAAATTGAAGCTTCTATCACCTGTTTTGGAGTTAAGTTTGAAATTGCTGATGTTTAACTACTTAATCGTCGCGTCCGAGACATTTACGGGCTGCAAGTTTCACGCCTTTTATTCAGAAGTGTTTGATTCTCACCAGTTTTATAAAATAGTGCAATTGGTTTTATTCTGGTATCATTTTACTTGTCATTAAATAAGATAAATATTTTTTTTTTCAAAAAAGTGGGGGCAATAATGAATTTGAATTTTTAAAGCCGTAATTTAATGTGACCATTAAGTGGTTAATCACCCCACATAAATCGGATCACGATTGTCAAAAAAGGAAAATTAGTTAACATTAGTTAAAATTACAGTCGAGTCTCTCTATAACGAAACTCCATACATCGAATTTCTCTATATAACGAATTTTTAGTAGGAACGGTCCCCTTTTCGCACGATTACATTAAAAACAGTCTCTATATAGCGAAATGTCTATCTCCATATAACGAATTTTTTCATAAATTGGTCTTAATTTATTCAGTTTTAAAAAAGCTTCGAAATCATATGGAATCAATTTTCCATCACTTATTTTTGATTTATCGTTCAGTGCTGAGGTTTTTTTTTTACATATTACTTCTCTCCTTGTTCTTTAAATCTAACGAATTCATCCGACCTCCCACACACCTTTGAACATCCTTCTCCAAACAGACTCAATTGGATTGTTACATATATAAGAGAAGAATCAATGAGAGGCACATAAGAGAGGCCTTCAAATGGAGGAAAATATTACTACAATTTTTCATTCCTTGCTAAAATTTGAGCCCTTTTTTTTTTTTTTGAGAGCGTAACAATTTTAAAATCAAAGCAACAAAAAATTACAGATTTCTTCGTCTGAAATTAATGCAAGTCTTCCTTATTTGATTTATCATTAAGCTTTCAAATAAATGTCTGTTTTTTTTTTTTTTTTTTTTTTTTTTGAAACTGCTTAATTAATTAAGAAATAAAATGTTGGGTTAATATTTACTTTTAAACATTTCAAATTCTTAATTAAAAAGATCAAAAATAATATTTGTTCAAAATTTACACATTAAATACGATTTTTAACATCACTCTCTATACATCGAATTTCTCTATATAACGAATTTTTTACTGGAACGATGGATTTCGTTATATCGAGACTCAACTGTAGTTAAAATTAACTAAATGTGATGGAATATTATATTGATTGCTGTTGTAACTTTATCTATCCCTCCAATGTCTCTAGAAAAATGACTCACTTTCTTTTCCAAAGCGCAGATACAGTAGAAGGCAGTTTGAGAACCAGGAAGGAGTGACGTCACAGTTGAGCATCCACTCGTCCAAGAGGGAAGACAGTGCCGTCTTTTCGTGCAGAGCATCGAACCTCTACGGTCACGACGATTCTACCATGGAGCTTGTGGTTCAAGGTAGGCACATTTATATACAGCATCGCTAAATAATGTTTGCTGTCTAAAGAAGGTTTTTCTTTGATTTTTTTTACTTATCCATCATACGTAGTATAGGATAAGTCTTGCAATCTTTTGAAACATCGATTTTTTTTTTTTTTTTGACGGATTTACACGTTTTAGACACTGAAGATTTCGAAAAACATATTTTTAGAAAAAAATTGCCGTACGTCTGTCTGTCTGTATGTCTGTAAACGCTCTATCTCCCGAACAAATTGAGATAGAGATTTGCAATTTTGTATGTACTTATTATGTAAGAATGGGACGAAGCCTATTTAATATCAGTAGCCTTGATTATTCCGAACTATTTTTTTTTTTCGGATTCTCGAAAAATTCGTTCTGATGAAAGATAGATAAAAATTTCCGAAATTTTTTATTTTAATGCATGATCCTAAAAGGCAATAAAATAACACAAATTTTGCATAAAAATAAAGTCGATCGAATTATTAGTTGCTGAGATATCTGTAATGCTGTTTACCATGTTCTTCGATTTTTCATGACCCTGTATTTCATTTAAATTTCAATTCAAAGACAGATTTTAATTGGAAATGAGACGCTTAATCCGACACAATAAATTGTTAGTTAATAAGATTATTATTTTGGAGTTATAAGGATGTTTCTTTTTCGCAATTTAGTATTACTCGAGTAGTTTGGCGTGTTGTATAATTTGTCGAAATAGATTCATCAGCGACTCATTAATAGAACATTACTATGCATATTAAAAATATTTAAATATACGTTTAAATTTTGTTTTGGAATTGCAATGCATTTTATAAATAGTTTAGAAATGTATTATTTTCATATATTATGTATGCATATATATGATGGGTAAGTATTACGGTTGCCCCCGACTAGTTTTTCTATGCAGTAATCATTGTGAACGTCATCCGAAGTTAGAATAATCGACAATTTTCGAGAAAATGTGTTTTCTTATTGCAAGTGGTTTAACCTAACTTAAAACAAGCACACTGAAGCTTAAAGCAATTCTTTTTTGTGGTTAATAAATTATAATGAAAATGAAATGAAAATTTTAGTTGAGAACAATATTAAATGAAATTATATATTCCCTATGTACCAACATTTAAATATCAACGTTATATTGCTTGAGATAATAAATCTGAGTGGACTCGATGTGTGACACAATAGATGATAACAAAAAGACGCATATATAACTGAAACATGAAAATATACTATAAGAATGTACACGAAATAACACTCGATATAATTGATTTTTTGGAGCATTTGACGAATTTTGTGTTTTTTAAGAAATTGATATCGACACGTCAAATATTGGCACAAAAGCATTATCTCAAATGCGGTATCGAAAGCGATTGTTATACTTCATACGCTGTAAAAAAATTCTGTAAGGTTACTAAAATTTTCTAGGAGATAGGGGTTCCTAGAATTTTTCATCTAACGGCAACAGCAAAAATTCAAGTAACAGATACAGATTTACAGTGAAAATCAAACTTCTGTAAGGTTACTAAGAATTTTTTTTGGAAACTGGGATTCCTAGAAATTTTTTTACGTAACTACAATCCAGGTTACATGTAAAATGTTTGTAAGATAACTGTAATTTTAGTAGATTTGTTTGTAAAGTTATATATTTCTGTAACTTTACAAGAATTAGTTTTGTAGATTTACATTTTTTCTTGTACAGCATACAGATAAAATGTTAATAAGCATACAGTTTTCGGCAATTTTACATCTGTAGGATTAGATTTTTTTTCTTTTACAGTGTACACGTTATAGAAATTCTTAAAACTTAAACGGCTATTTAGCCATCCATAATCAGGAAATTGCTTTTTGTTTTGTTCAAATTGTATTCACTGACATAAAAACAAGACAGAAAGATACGAAATGTGTATAATTAATAGAGCACCAAGCACATTTCTTCGCTTAAGGAGGTACTCTAAAAGCTACCGTATTTACTCGTGTATAAGGTGCACCCCTTACTTTACGGGATAAAAAAATTCCCCATTTTTTTATCCCGCATATAACGCGCACCCTAAATTTAACATACAAATGAATGAATAGTCAAATGAATTTCAATAATGAGAGTGGAAACAAACATTACATTGGGCCAGAAAAAACGAGGGAATCTATTTTTAGACTTCGGGAAGCGAGTGAGAAAAGGGAAAAATCTATTTTTAGACTTCGGGAAGCGAGTGAGAAAAGGGAAAAATCTATTTTTAGACTTCGGGAAGCGAGTGAGAAAAGGGAAAAATCTATTTTTAGACTTCGGGAAGCGAGTGAGAAAAGGGAAAAATCTATTTTTAGACTTCGGGAAGCGAGTGAGAAAAGGGAAAAATCTATTTTTAGACTTCGGGTGGGTAGTGAGTATGGGATAGGGTTGCCAGTTTTGCTTCTATTTTAATTAAAAGAACTTCGTATTCACAAAGCTGATTCTTAAAAAAAAATTTTTACTTTACTTTATAATGAAACGCCTATCATTAAATAAAGTGTAGAATTATATTAGAGCGCCGATTATTGGAACTCCAATTAACCGAACTTCTAACTATCCAAACAAGCTATTTGTATCGATTTTTTTTTTTTAACGGAAAGTGCTATAGCCCTTAGATGTTGTCATCAACCGACAAATTTAAAGTTGCATTTTGGCATGCCTACAATTGGTGGATAACGACAACAGATCACAACTGCATTCCGAGTGGGATAATGAAGCGTGCGTTACTCACAACTGCATGTGAGTGGATAAGTGAAGCTTGGAATTCCTGCTCAGCCGAAATGATAATAAAGAGCATCAAAGTCACTGGAAATTACAATCAGATGGATGGTACTGAAGACGAAATGATTTATGAGGATATTGACTGTACCAGTCATGACGAAGACATTACCAGTAGCGGCAATGTTAATTGATAATTAGTGTTGAATGTTAACAGCGCTGTTGTACAAAAATGTACTAGGAGTAAAATAAAAATGCTGCAGCAATACTTCTGTTAAGTACGTTTTTTCTAGTTTTAATCTCTCGTTTCAATAATTTCTTGTTTAATATGTATATCGTTCGACTGCATCCAACAGTAAAAAAATATTCCGTGTATAAGGCGCACCTAGAAGTTTTGCCCTAATTTTTTGAAAAAAAAAAAGTGCGCCTTATACACGAGTAAATACGATATTGAAATAAACTAATTAAAAGAAAATATATTTAAAAAAATTACAATGACCATTTGGAAAATGATATTTTCAAAGACTAAAATTTTAGACTTCTACATACTTCAAATAAATTCTATATTGAAAAATATAATATTAATAAATATGATTTTTATGATGATTAAAACGTGGCTTACATAATCAGACTCACATACTAAACATTAATATACCTGGACCAATCACAAACAAATTTTAAACGAAATTTCAACATTACAAGTTTCGGTACTGCGAATTTTTAAACTTCTAAACATCGCACAAACTAAGTTTTTACATCACTGTATAGAGAAAAATGTACTTTTAAATGCTATTTTTTTAAAAGCTGTATCTCAGTTGTTTTTTTTGTACTATTTTATACATTTTTTGTCATCCCAGCAACAATAGTATTTCATTTCTAGACATTAAGTATGTATCAATCAGAAAAAGAATAACATCTGGACATCACAAGGTTTCAGATACGCTTCAGATATTTCTATTATTGACCTATAGAAACAGCCATTTTTCAAACAGTTAATAAAGAAATGTTTTTTAATGTAATGCATTAAAAATATACTGGGTGATCCAAAAGTCAGGATGAACTTTAAAAACGAATAATTCAAAAACGAATCAAAATTCAAAGGTACGGTTTGCACCAAACGAATAAAAAAGAAACCGTGTTTGTGTGGCTACGAAAAAAATAGTTCTATTGGTGACCAACAGATGGCGCTGTCGGATTTCTGAATTGCAAGCGCGACAGGCACTCCAAACATTCACCTTTATGCAAGATCGAGCACCACCTCACATTGCTCTGCCTGTGTAACGCCTGCTACGATCAATATTTGGGGGGATTGAATTATCTGTCGCATTACTTTAATCACGCATGGCCTTCAAGATCGCCTGATCTGATACCCAGGGATTTTTGGCTGTGAGGATTACTGAAGTCAAAAGTGTACCTCGACCAACCGGCATCTCCAGCAGCACTGAAAGATGCCATCCGCCAAAATGTGTCTGCCATAACTCAAGAAATGCTACTGTTTGCTTTAAACGGTGAGGTGCCTCATCTCACAGCTGTGCTTCTGAATGATTGAACATCTACTGTAGTACTTAATTAACTGTAATTAAGCTGACTTATAAGTTGTCAAATTTTTTTCATTTGTAAATAATCTTTTGGTACATTAAATGACTATAGCGGCATCTGTTGGTCGCCAACGGAACTATTACTAACAAAACGATACTCATTGCCACACAAAACTCGGTTTATCAGTTTGGTGCAAACCGTATCTTTGTATCTCGATTCGTTTTCGAATTATTCATTTTTAAAGTTCGTCCTAACATTTGGATCACCCGGTATATAATGCTATGGATTTTTTTTCAGGTTTTCTTTGGTAGTTTCTGAATAAAGTACGATATTTTCCAAAATAGTAAGTGAAGTCATTCGAAAGTTCTATGGGGTTACATAGACAGTGGGTAATCACCTTTATTTATCAAGAGGCGTTTCTTAAACTTTTTACAATGTCCGAGCAATATTTCAGTCTCAAGGCATATTGTGTGAAGATATCAGATTGCTTTAGAAAACGAAATATCAAATGTTTCGACCAATCTTTGAGATTTTTTTTTTTATAAAATTACTTTAATTCACTAAAATTTGTTACTATGAAAATTTATACCTAGAAGTTTCGCAAATGGTTTAAATGTTTTGATTATTAGTAAATATAATTTAAGCAAAATAAAGAAAAAATTCATTTTTAATATTTCGAACAATCGAAAAAATTGTATCAAATATAAATCTATGTTTCTTTAATTCCGAAAATGTTTTTAGGCAAATTTTCATTTTATTCTCACTGTTAAAAATATTCCCTTAATATACTAATTCCGTTAATTCCGTAAAACTTTACGAAATAATTTCATTTTTCTAAGAAAACAGCACAATTTCCATAAATGACATTATAAAATTATAAATCCGTAAAAAGCCAAAAAGTTTTGCTTAAATTTTACGAAATATTTTTGTTATTGCTTTCAAAACAGAAATTATTCCGTAAATGATGTTCAGAAATCATTTCTATGTTTGAAAAACAAAGTAATCAATTGTTGTACACAGTGACATTATTTACAACGAAATTTTAATATAAATATACCTAAATATGGCTCTAAATAAAAAATACACTATATTGCCATTGATTATGGGACACTTGCGATTTTAGACATTTTACTAAATATCTAGAAAAATACATGAGGAATCATCTCAAAACTCTTAGTGTATAAATATAATAGTATAAGTCAAACATCTCCGTGAAGATTTTTTCCCGAAACTCTAAAGGGGGCCGTCAACAAATTAAAAAAGAATGAATATCTTTTGAATAACCCTGTCAAAACTAATGTAGCAAAAGCGCTCAAACTCTAGATTGTGATTGAATGCCTTATTGTAATAAGCCTTGTTCATTTTTATGCAAATAGCATGCATACTCGCAGAGTAATTAAGGTTTTTATAAAAATGATCCCAAATTTTTCCAAGTTTTTTCCTTATAATTTTCAGAGTTCTTAATATAAAATATTATTTTTTTCAGAAAATATGGCAAACAACATTGCACACAGTACCCTGTAATCAGAATTAAAAAATAATGAAAATTGTATAAAAAATGAATTGGTTTACTAAATAATTTTTTACTGCGCATGCGTCAACGATATCAAAATTTCATTTGCATACTATGTTAGCTAAATATATAGAGCAACTTTTGTGAAAGTCACAAAATCATAACTTGAAAATTCTGACAATAATCGTCAATTGAATAAGTCGAAAATCCGTTTTTCTCAAAATGAAGTAAAAACAAGAGGGGTTGTATCCATATATTCATTGATTAGTGTCAATATAGAATACACAATATGGGATGTATTACTGCATTTGGATAAAATCCCTCATTTTTTTGCTTCATTTTGGAAACAATGAATTTTGTCCTTTTTCTATAGACGATTACTTTCAGAATTTTCAACCTATGATTTTGAGACTTTTACAAAAGTTGCTCTATACATTTAGCTAACATAATATGCAAATTAAATTTTGATATCTTTGACGCATGCGCAGTAAAAAATTATATAGTAAACCTACTCATTTTTCATACAATTTTTATTATTTTTTAATTCTGATTACAGGATACTGTGTGCAATGTTGTTTGTCATATTTTCTGAAAAAAATATTATTTTATATTAAGAACTCTGAAAATTATAATGAAAAAACTTGGAAAAATTTGGGACCATTTTTATAAAAACCTTAATTACTCTGCGAGTGTGCATGCTATTTGCATAAAAATGAACACAGTGTATTACAATAAGGCATTCAATCACAATCTAGAGTTTGAGCGCTTTTGCTACATTAGTTTTGACAGGGTTATTCAAAAGATATTCATTCTTTTTTAATTTGTTGACGGTCCCCTATGGCGTTTCGGTAAAAAACTTCACGGAGATGTATGACGTATACTATTATATTTATACACTAAGAGTTTCGAGATGCTTCCTCATGTATTTTTCTAGATATTTAGTAAAATGTCTAAAATCGCAAGCGTCCCATAATCAATGGCAATATAGTGTATATCGAATTACTTCTCAATAGTTAATTGTGTTGGCCTAATATTGGTGTTTAGTAATGAGAGTAAAGTAAGTCATAAAATGATATTAAGTAACCAGATAAGTCTGAAGGCGCCATATATGAATATACATTTAAACAATTTGCTTTAGTGTGTTTATTTCGTTATTTTTCCAATAAAAACCGTAAAAGAGTATATTTTATTTTATATTTATTTACTTTTTGCGATTTTTCAAAAGTTAAAATCTTGTTTATTCTTTTTGTGTGTTTGAGACAGTTAAAAGGAGGTGTAAAGTTACACTTTATTTTTTAGTATGATTTTAAAATAATATTTGATTCATTACTCTTATTATAATTTTTTTTAATTTCTAAAGGATGACTTAAAATATAAAAAGCTATTTTTAATCTTAATAATTTTGGTCCATTCCTTTTAACAGATTCGCGCATAAACCTTAAAACGTACACGAAATATAATAAAGAAATTATTATAAAACTGATGCTTACCTAATTTATAATAAGGAATAAACGAAATTTATTTTAATACTATGTAGTAACCCTTTATTTTAGTTTATGGCAGATGATTACATAAATATTTTGAAAAAGTACATGCGTGAAAAAACATATTGGTATTCTCGAAAAAAATAAATAGATAAAATAATAAATAAAAATAATATTACAGCATCACTTCTATTAAGAGTGGTAAAAGTCTGTGTGTGCGCAAGCCCCCTCTTGAAGCCGCAAAAACTTTTTTCCTATTTGACGCAAAAAAACACGAAATATATTTATAAAAAAAAGCACCGAATATGATTGTCTCGAAAAAAATCCGGCCTTAATTAGCGACGGAATTAATTGAAACTTCTTTTTTAATGAATTTCAGTTTAATTGGATCAAAAGCAGGTGTGAATTTAACAACATTTATGTACTAGGCAAAATTTTAAAAAACCATATCTTTCGTTCTAAAAAAGCCACGAACACGCAAGTTGCACGAGAAAACGCAAAATCGATAGAGCTTTTAGAAATTCTAAAATTTAATTTCACAGCCCCATTATTTGTCGAAATATTCTTAAAAATGATTACAAATCCATTTTATTTCATGAATATTTTCAATCTGTACTTAGTCATGTCTGCCAGAAGCTGAAATCATTTTCACGTAGCTGCGCTATCACGTGACATCTGTTAATAGGATAATTTTGAGGGGGTTTGTAACTTATTTTCTATACCTCGAAAAAATTCCAAACTTTCACTCCCTAGATGTAGAAAAAAAATCTACTTTCATATTGTCTAAAAATCGTGTTCGTAACCCAATTAGAACCAAAATTTTGATTTTTTATCAAAATCGTAAAAGTTTATTTCCTTTGCCACATCAATTTCTATGTCAGTTGATTAAAGAGGTGCATTGGCGAGATTAAAAATAAAGTCAGATTTTTTTTTTTTATACGGGGAAAACATTTTTTAAAATATCGATTTTTGAGTTCGCATTTTTTTAGGAATGCAATGTAAATTTTCGTTCTGTTTAAGAATATGTTAATATTTTTTCAATCGGATAAAAACTTTCGGTTTTATGTAAATATCCATTTTTAATTCATAACAGATATTGCTTTTCGCATACATCAGTTTATACGAAATTGTTCATATTAAAATACTAAATATCCCATCTCTTTTATACATAAGAAGCTTAACTAAGCACAAAAGCTTAAATAAAGCATGATACTTGAAATTTTTGGATGTTTTTTACCGTTTTAGCTCTAATCAAATATCATCGTTATTACTCGATATGTTTTGAAACTTTTAGATAGATAATAAAACATCTGAAAAATATTTAACAAAAAGGATGCCGCTTCAAATACCACTATTTTCTAATAGTAATTTTTGTAGAAATATTAAGTTCTTGCTGGAATTGTTCGAAATTTTATGACAGTTTAATACACATGATGTAATTTTTTTAAAAAGTCACATTTCAGGGGAGTGCAAGCAAAATCAAGAAATAGAACAAAAATTTTAGGTTGATGTATTTGAAACTTCAAAATAATTTATGACACATGATATAAATTTATTGAAATCAAATATTCCGCGTTAAATGCCACTATTTACGAATAGAAATTTTTGCAAGAATATTAAATTTTTGCTTTAAAGTACCTCTCACCTCGAGTAACATATCTACTGATAGATTGTTTAACAATGTTTCATTAAAATACAGTATTGTTAAGAAGAGAGTGTGCTACATGGTGTTGGAATATGTAATTAATATAACGCGAATTAGCTAAAACTAACTGACTTCGTCCGCTATCGGGATGCCGTACTCAGCGGGAATATGGTTCGAGTTCAGTTCGTTTCGAGATTCTTTCGAAAAGGAGGGTTACATTCGGCAGTGCGAGTGCAGGACGCCTGCTATACGCTATCGTATGCAGCTAGGACGCAGTTCGAGTTTCGTTCGGATCTACATTTTATGTGAATTTAAAGACTCTGATCGAAGAATTCGGCAGGCAGCACACCTCCCCAGTATCCAAACAATATTGGGCCAATATTGGCTATATCTTGGAGCAATATTGGCACATTGACACAATACTGGCATGAAATATTGTTCTAATATTGGGATGTTTACATTTTGCCCTTATTTAGCTAATAATTGCAGCCAATATTATGCCAATATTGGGATTTCATTGAAAATATTGCAAATAAAACACCAATATTATACACTTGTTTTCTTTACATTTTAAATATTTCCAATGAAATCTCAATACTTAACCAATATTGGCGTTTTATTGGCAATATTTCCAATGAAAATCCAATATTGGCATAATATCGGCTGCAATTATTGGCTAAATAGGTGCAAAATGTAAACATCCCAATATTGAAATTTTAATGGCAATATTTCCAATTAATGAAATATTGGTGCAAAGATGGACCAATATTGATTTGCTATTAGGGCTGCTATACGCTGCCTAGGGACGTAATTCGAGTTTCTTAGGGATCTACATTTTATGTGAATTCAAAAACTCCAATTGAAGAATTTGGCAGTGCGTACGCAGCACATCTGCTGTACGATGCTGGAGCAGCGGGGCCACACTTTGAAGTAGGTTCGCTTCGAGATTTCATATAATTAGTGGCCCTGATATAAAAGAAGGAGCCCCGGCAGTGCGTGCGTAGTACACCAGCTATACTCTAACGTAGGCAGCGGGGACGCGGTTCAGGGTTCATTCGCATAGAATTTTTTTTTTAAGGGATGCGCTCTAGCGGGCGAAGAGCTAGTAATTATAAAAACCTTTCAAAAAAGAAGCAATTGTTACTGATAATACTTATTTTTATGTATGTAATCTTTTAAATACAAAATTTTTCTTGACTAAAACTTGAATATAAGAAACTAAATATTTCAAATTATGAAAATATTTAGAACTGTATATTCAATTAAAAAATATTATCTCTCCGAAATTCGCTTTTCAACATCTTGGACATACTTCATAAAAAGCATCTGAAATAAGCAACACTATTTGAAAACCTACCTCGTGTATGCGTGGTGTAATGGTTAAGGTCGCTAATCTGGAAGAGGACAGTTCTCTGGTTCGAACCCTGGCCGAGGTAAATGCTGTTTTATTACCGTTGTTTAAATTCTAAAGATATGTTTAAATTCATAAGAATGTACATTTATCATTAAAATGTAATGTGGTTGTTTTATATTTTTTTCCCGTCTTTGAAACAAAAAATTTTGAATACTGTAGTATGAAACAAAATACGGAATTTTTTTCAGAAAAAATGGAATGTTTTCTGAATTTAAGGAAAAATGTTCCCCTTAAAATACGGAAGTAGTACTGCCGTCTCTATTACCAGTATACTATCCGTATTTTAAGGAATTTTTTTACAGTGTATGTATTTTATATTATTTAAATGTCCCAATAATATCATAATGTGACATAATCAACAAATGGTATTTATAATAAATTTTATTTAATAATAATGTATTTTTTCAAAAAGAAGGAAACTTTTTATTAGATAAGTTAAATAGTACACATAATTGAATATTCTATTAATCAAAGAATCGTGCGTCAAAACGAACTTCCCTATTAATAGTTACAAAAATATTCAATTAATATTATACACCACTTCAAAATAAATTATTACATTCATTTCAACAATTCTGTCATATAATTATGCTTGTATTCAATGCCATAGGTATTCAAAAACTGCGTTATCTAATTAGATAACTTCTTTCAAGAGTACCAACATTATATAATATATAATATATTAGAAGAAGTATTGAAGTAGATTCATGCATACGTGATTAGCGTAACGAATAGCATAATAATGTAAACTTTAACGAGTTATTCCTGTTATTTCGTTCAAAGTAACTCGTTCAATATGAATTGTTATAAAAATATCAGATAATTACTATGAAATGCAATCTCATATTGAACAAAAATTGGATCTTTTATAGTCCGACGGAGAATTATTCTAATCTAATTTATTTAGTCGGATGAGGAAACATGTTGTTGGCCAGATAATGAAACACTCCGTTGTCCCCCCCCCCACCCCCATGATATTGATTTAAATCAATATATACAAATAAGTAGTTAAAAGGTGTTGCAAAAGTATAGATATTATTTATTTTATAAGGTAAAATAAAATAAATAAATAATATCTAGATTTTTGCAACACCTTTTAAGTGCTTAAGGTATAATAAAATAAAATAAAATAAATTAGTACTTAGTTAATTAGTAATAGTTAATTAGTATTAGTTAATTTTAAGTACTAATTTGTATATTTTGATTTAACAACAAGGTGTAAATTTCTAACTAAAATTTCTAACCAAATCAAAGACACTAGTATTAATATAGTGGTTTTGACTCATCGGATTGATTTATATCTATTTATTCTACACGATATATATATATATGTAATAATAATTTATTTCGCCATTTATCTTAATTACATCCTAATTCTTATAATATCTAACTTTTTCTCACTGTCTTTTAATAATTTCTTAATATCTTTACTATATTTTAATCCCATACCTTTAATCTAAGCGTTCTTTATTGTCTTTTTCTAAAAAACCTTATTCTGTTGAAGGCAACACTTTTCGGAAAACGCTTAATTTATTTTGGTCTTTCATTTGTTTCATAATGTCCTATCTTTATATCTTTATTTCATAATTTCTTTAAATTTTAAGACAACTTTCACAACCCATGATTCCATGCAAACAAAGCGACAACGCCGAATTACTTAAGAGAGGCACCCGATCGACTTTATATCGTATTTATATTTTTCGTTTGTTTTAACCACTTAATGGTCATATTAAATTACGGTTTAAAAACTCAAATTCATTATTTCCACCACTTTCTTAAAAAAAATATATTAATCTTATTTAATGACAAGTAAAATGATACCAGAATAAAACGAATTACACTAATTTATAAAACTGGTGGAAATCAAACAATTTTGAATAACACCAATTACACTATTTTATAAAACTGGAGGAAATCAAACAATACTGAATAAAAGCCGTCAAACTTGAAGCCCGTGAATGTCTCGGGCGCGACGATTAAGTGGTTAAAATTCTTATTGGTGAGTGACCCATCATCTCAAAAATCTCCCGCTACTCCCACTTCGAATCATGCTTTCAACTTCTAATCCGGTTGATAAAACCCATTCATATAATTATTTCTGATTTTTTTTTTTTTTTTTTTTTTTTTTTTTTTATGCGGAGTTTATGTCTACGAAAATTCGATGTGATTGCACTGGTATGGAGGAATTAATTTATGAGTCCACCATGATAGATTCTTGTGATTCAATTCACTTTGTTTATATATATATAGAATATACCCTCATAGCATGCATGGTCACAGTGACGTCACAATGACGTTACTGTTTTGTTACTTATTAAGTTTATAATTGTTTCTTCATTGTTTCCTTTGTTATTAAATTCATGTTTCTTTATTGTTATTTTTTTATTTTAATTCTTTAAATTATTTTTATTGTATACTATATCAATAGTTATTTATATCAAACTACCATTTATTTATTTTATTATCCCCTTTCTTAAAATACTAGAATCTTTTTCATTTTTTCACTTTATTTTATTTTTATTTTGCAATAAAAAATCGCTCCCCGTTATTGCATGTAATTCGTAACTTAAATTCAAAAACAAAATTTTCGCCAAATTGGCGGAAGAAAAAAGCACGCTCAAATGTGGTGCGTATATGACATCTGTGCCAAGTTTTGAATCAGATTCAAATTCAAGTAATGTATTTCTAACAGTAAAATGAAAAAGCAAACAAAATACTTTTTTTATATATATCTATTCTTATATCGAATAAATGTCGCTTCTCCTCAGGCTATATACCAGCCCCGCAATACAAAATAGGTTTTAGTAAATTCACATTTGGTACTTGATATATTCTTAATCTTTCATTTGAATTTATACCGTATTTACAGAGCTCGGTGAATGAGAAACCAAAATCTTGTCTTCAATCGGAAATTATTTTATCGAAAATTTTACTTCCGGATGATTTGAATATATTGTCTGAATATAATATGGTGACATAAAAGTTTTATTTTTACACTATATGAATTTTTTGAGATTCTGTGCATTTTAGATAAATGTATATATATTAAAAGAACATCATACTTAACCCCTTATGTGGTTCTTTCTTGTCCGTTCAATAAATTGTAAAAAACGGATTTACCCAGGGTTATCGCTGTCACTCGCCATTGCGCCAAATTGCGACTAAATTCTTCATTTGGCGAGTAAACAAACGATTAGATTCGCCAAATTGCTAGTGCTTAATTTTTGCTTTTTCTTTCTTTTCTTTTTCGTTTTTCATACATATGCATATATACATATTTTTAATATATTTGTAGCGGATAGTTGAAATTAAGTTTGATTTAAGTTGATTAAGTTGAAAGTTTGATTAATAACAATCATTGTCGCAGTTATAAAAACTTAGGTTATTTTATAACATATTAAAAAAGGGGTACATTAAAGGATTAAAGATAGTTTTTTTAGTGCTACACGGTGAATCTATTTTGCTAATACTTTTTTCATTTGGCGAATGTTTTTTATTTTTAATTAGCCAAATTACTAACGTTGGTCAAATGTCAGCGAGAACACTGGATTTACCCCACAATTTTTTAAATAAAATATTCGCAACATTCAGTCTAAACCTTTCCGCCTTTAAATACTATGAAACTATTTTTTTTAAGTAGTGGTGTCAAAAAGCTTTAAATGACGAATTAAGCAAATTCGTCTTGCTCGAACGGCAATTAAGGAGTTAAAAATGATAAAACATAGAAAGATGTTTTTTAAAATACATTAAAAAAATTTAAACTAAATACTAAAATTTGATAAAAATGCTACTATTGATTTTGCATTGGAGATATATATTTTCAGTGTGAATATTTATATTATATTTTAGATAGTAAAACAGTAGTGCAAATACTTTGATGCATTTGTTATCTGAATTATCTTCCAATGTTTTAGCTAAAACGTGTTATGTTTCACTTATGTTTCATTTAATATTAATTAAATATTATAATAAATTTAATAATTAATTTATAATAAAATATAGATATTCATCAAACAATACCAAAAATTATATTTGTTCATAATTGCATTAGTATTATAGTCAATTTAAATTTGTTGTATGAGTTTAAAAATTACAATTGCTACTCAATTCTTAAAACATTAAAATATTAATCAAAATAAAGTTCATACTAATAAAAGAATATTTAACACTGTTTGTGTGTGTGTGTGTGCGTTATTTAGCAGGATCTAACCCACGTACAAGGCTAACAATTCATGTCTTGATGCATCTTATGCTCAAAAATATAATGTTTTGATAATTAGTCGAACTATTAATTAAATGCTCATCGAATACGCATTTTTTCTAAACATTGACAAGCACACTCGCGCATGTTGAGTTCGATGCAAAATTTTTTATCTGATACAAATGTAAATAAAATTTTAACATTTTAAAGAGGGGGGGGGGGTTCCATTACTGTAACTTCATGGTCCCATACAGAGTAATTAAAAATTTCAAAGCTTGACCAAACGCTTATCTGTTTTAGCTGTTACATCGCCCTTTATTATCTGAGTATCTTATACCTCCTATATTTGAAAATATGACCGAATAGCAAAGTGTGTACACCATTTATGCAATTGCAAACTATAAACTCATACCGCAGGCATTTTTACATATTCCACCGAAGCTAGCACAGGGAAGAAAATACGGACCTCTGATTGGCAGAATAATTTAAAAAGCATTTTGTTTTCGTTCTTTTTTGGGTTTGCGTTTATGTAATCATCAGTTTCTGTTTGAAAACCTTTTAAAAGATGGAGTTTTATTAATTTCCTTTTTATTTTAGATACTTAAAATATAGATAAAAAGAAAGGTTTCTGGAATTTAGAATTAAAGAAGTTAATGGTGATTTTTCTCAATTTTTCTGTATTACTACAAAAATAATTGAATTGGAATTTCTTCTTAATTATTTCAATATGATGTTCACATTTATGCCTCTAATACGTCAATCCACATTCAGAACAATTTATTGATAAACAATAATCACATTTCTGTTTTACGGCGTTAATTACGCGACATTTACAAACCCAATTGTTTTATATTACTTTTTCGTTTTTTTTTTTTTTGTAATTTCGTATTATTATTTTAACATGTACACAAAGATATACACATATATGCCCGAATACGTACATCCACATTCAGAATAATTTATTTACAAACAAAAATTGTTCTTTAAGTTGTTCAATCAATCAGAAGCTCGTATTTACTTCCCTATGCTAGCTTCGGTGGGATCGGCAAAAATGCATACTGTAGTCTTTATCACAGAAATAACATTACAATTATTCTTTCACGGACTCCCTGTTTTGTCCATACGCCATACGGCAAAGTGTTTTAGCCAATCATAATTTACCCATACCACGTACGAGCCTACATACTCCAGTCATAATTTATTATTCTCACCAATAAAATTTTATTGTAAATTTTGTATAATTATGTATATTTCTGTGGCTTTCGGTAATAACCAGGCAAGGCACATTTTTGGAAAAAAAATGAAATAATTTAGGAAAATGTAGCTTTAAAAGAGTACTTTCATCTGCCATAGTACTGAAAGATGAAAATCGAATACTTCCCGTCATAGTGCGACTATAAATTTTCATTTAAAAATTGAAAATATTTTTAATTGATCCGCTATTAATAAAAACCATTTTTATTTAACTATTTTTGCAAAAAAAAAAGGTTCTTATATCCTAATTGAATGTAGTGAAAATGATTAAGTTCTAATCTATTATATAAAAGTAATGATAAAAAGACATTTGAAAAATTTAAACGTTAATTACTCAAAATATTAAAAATGTGCTTTACCTGGTTATTACCGGAAGCCACAGATTTAATCTGAGCATTTTTCTGATTCAATTAGACAAAAATTTTTATTTTGAAAAACCGATGATAAAAATTAAAAATTATGTAAAAGAGATAAAAAAGTGACATTATTTGAATTTTTTCCCCCAAAACATTGATTAATTTAAATGGTTAATAATATTACAAAATGTTTCGAAATAATATTATTGTGTTAATTCGAGAATAAAATTATTTTAAGCATTCGTTAATTATAGGAAACCAACTCCTTCTGACAAGGTTATAGTCCTTTAAAACAATCGCCTTATTATTATTTTGATAATCATTATATTTAAATCGAAACATAAAGAATCTATTTATTATCCGTTCCATTTATTAACAATTATTTTTTTGAATAACACTTTTAACTTTTCCTACTTAATATCATTAAAGACGTAAATATGCAACTTTTCCGGTGGTAATTGATTTTGATATCACGTTTGAAGAAGACTAATGCGATTATGCAAATTATAGTAATTAAGGTAATGGGGAGGATATTTTAATGACTTTGAACTCGTTTATTATACAAGGAAGTATTAGCAACATTACTAAAGGATAGAGGTGATTAGAAAAATCACTTTATCAAATTTTCTTCATTATTAACCTTATTTAATTAATAACTTATTTATTTTGTATAAAAGTCTCATTTATTATTTTTTGAATTTTAAATGCACGTTCTGTTTCAATACGACGATGTTTTGTAATATATATACTGCCTTGAAATTTGAAGTGAATATTAATATAAAAAAGGTATTAGCTCTACTTTAAACATAAATATTAAATTCTGTAAAAAAAAAAAAAAAAAAAAAAAAAAAAAAAAAATAATAATAATAATAATAATAAATAAATAATTAAAAAAAATTGACTTTTTTTTTTTTTTTTTGAAAACAGTACAAACACGAATGAAAATACAAAATTTCTTCCGAGATGTCCATGTTTTTTATAAAGCGAGAATGAAATCATTTTAAAAATTAGTTATTTACAAGAAATTAAACCCTCTTGGCAATAATCGTGTGTTTCAAAAATTTTCCTTAATATTGTTTTGGCAATAATATTATTTAAATCTCAGCATAAAGAATTTCTCTGATTAAATCTTTCGAAACATAGATTCATATATGCCTCTTAAAATTACAACAATTTTCGGGTTAGGGGAGGTAGAGGGGAATAAATAAAAAGTACATTGCCCAGTTAAACTAATGGCATTGAGCTCACAAGCTACACATACTAATTGCACAAAGACAAGGGTTAATTCCGTTCAAAAAGCAAATTAAGGGGGGGGGGACAGCTCCCTCCATTTCCCCGTTTTATTTTTAATCCTTGAACCCTTTAACTTAACCACGGATATGCTTTATCATGTAAAAAAACTGATAAATCTGCATGGAAAACTCATCCATAACAATTAAAGGGAGGTGCATTAACCCCCCTTTCTCCCTATTTATACTTATCTACTGAACACCTAACACTAATCACGGAGGTGCCTTATCAAGTAGATCCTATATCTAAATTTTGAACGAAAACTGACAATTATACATGAAAAACCCATTTATATAAATTAAGAGGAGGGGCATTAGCCTCCGTTCCCCCTCTTATGCGTATCGAATGAACTCCACAATCTAATCAGGGAAGCGCCTTATCAGAATATACATATATCCAAAATTTAAAATGAATCGGATATTTTTATCATGAGTTATCGCGTTACGCACATACAAAATGGACGGCACATAAGCTTCCAGGCTTTGAGATAAAATGTAATAGTACAGGGAATTAAAAAAAAATAGCATTTGCTATATCTAATTGAAAAAATTCTTTTCGATAGAGTTTGAATGACTGGAAATAAAATTTAAAACTTTAAAATATGTAGTTCCAACCCAATAAGTAACCTGCAATAGACTCTACACCGTAAAAAAAATAAGAAAAAAAAACGGAGGATTTTACGGAGATTTTTCCGATAATCGGGACACCAGCACAGTTTTCTTTTTTACGGAAAAAATCCCATAAATTTCAGGAAAGTTTAAGTCTAAGAAGTAAAATATCAACTTAAATAAAAAAAATATCTTAGATGTGTTCTCGTCGTGTCACCCTCTTGAATAATATTCTAATGTAATCCTCAATAGCAACTTGACATTATCACATTACTTAATTTTATTTTACATTTAACAAAAAAGACAAAAATAAGAAAAACATAGTAAGATGAAAATTTTTGGCAATAATTTCATAATATCACAATGTAAAATAACTTTCTAGTTTTTAAAATAATATTTTCGGTACTATTTGGTTAGTCCCAAAAAACTATCGCCAAAGAATAAGATTAAATGCCAAAAATGGATGGTATGTGAATGTCACATTCCATGACATTAAATACTATACACGTGTTTAAAACGTCATTAAGTGATTTTTATTTCGACTTTTTATTTGTATTTCATAGTATTCATAGTATTTGTTTTTTCGTTGTTTAAAATAGAAATTATGTCAATAGGTATAATTTGGCTGTTAGTTTGGCGATTTGTATAATCTGGCGAAACTGGTCGACCAAGTAGTACCATATTTTCTGATTAATTACTGAAATATATTTGAAATATATATATAAAAGAAAGATCTTCAGCATAAAATATATTGTTCTTGAAAATTTTGTTTTCTTTTTTCTTCCAAATAGCTTTTTCTTATATGCAGTTCAAACAGCAATTGGAACAAATTTATAACTATAATTTTATACACATTTGGTAAACAGCCAAATGCTTTATTCCTTTGAGTAAAAAATGACTAAAGATTTCCTACAAAATATCTATGATTAAAGATACCATTAATCTTATTCTCTAAAACACAAATAAAATATCATGTTTTATTTTATATGGAATGGTAATTATTTAGAATAAAATTAATGTGTTTTTGTCTGTTTCAAATGTACATCTCATGATCAATATGGCTTACTGGAAAATCTACGCTTATATTTGAAGGAAAAAATTAATTTGAAACTCTAACCATTCGAAATAAATAGAAGTATTATTAATGTTAGCTGTAAATTTAGAGATATATGTTGGTGAAAAATAAAAGGTTAGTTTTTCCCTTTTCTAGGTACTAGCACTATTTAGTAATAAACCCTATTTTAAAGAATATGTAATTAAACTAACGTCTAGACAGAAGTAAAAATAATGTTAAATCTGTATTTAAGACCAAGAACTGTAGATAACTACAATCATAATTATAATGCCTAATTTCACAATATTCTTTATTAAAATACCAATTTTAGGCATTAGTTTTTGATCTTTAAAAAACAAAACACAATTTTATTTATCACAAAATGTATCGTCATTGTTATAATAAAAGATGTAGTAAGAAAAAATTCTATACATAATAGATGATGTTTTAACTTTTTAATGTCATTTATAATGTATAGACTTTTTTATTGCTACATCTTTTATTATAATAATGACGATATATTTTGTGATAAATAAAATTATGTTTTGTTTTTTAAAGATCTAAAACTAATGCCTAAAATTGGTATTTTAATAAAGAAAATCTGTATTTAAGTTTTATTAATTCGAATTATAATTAAGTAGAAGAATTTTGAATACATTAGAAGCTTCGAATAAAAAAGTTGAAATTTTCAAATTTAGAAAAAGAATTACAGTATTAAAAATTAAAAAAAAAAATGAATGGAGGCTGTTAGAATAAAACAGACTAAATTTTAGATGAATTTGATTTTAAAGAATTGAGAATACAAAAACGTATGGTGTTAAGGTACTTTCACCATTTCCCAATAAAATAGACAAAGGCTGAAAATGAGAGCATCTTAAACTGATCACATACAGTAGAACCCCGCTAATTCGGACCCCGTTAATCAGGATCTCCGGATAATCCGGATCGGTTTGGTCAATTGTTTTTCAAGTTTGAGAAGCGATTTGTCTAATTTCTATAACATTAACTTGTTTATTATCGTATGCTGAATTTAAAAAACTTTTTTCTGAAATCTTTTCGGAAGAATACCTTAAGCTTTCTTATTTAAACTCTTATTTAAACTACACCCTACGAACTACTTATGCTCAAGCGAATACGTGACCGTACGGCTCGCAAAAGGTATAGAAAATTGGCACAGCAAAACATTACAACCATTTTTAGTACAAAGTAAACATTTTTACTGTCTGTAAATAATCAATAAGTTAAATATAAAGGTAATTTTCTGTAAGTATTTTTTTTTCATTTTTTTTTTCTAATTCTCCGGATAATCCAGAATTTCGATTATCCGGATTGGGTGTGGTCCCAATTAATCCGAATTATCGGGGTTTCACTGCACATTATTTATTTTACAGAACACCAAAAATTGACGAATAGGCTGGTATACATTTACAAAGAATGGGCTTGTCAGGATCACACAATTAGAATAGACTAATACGTCATTTCTTTAATAAACAGAAGATATATTTTTTCATACACGAACAAGAATAATGATAATAGAATTTTTGAGTAAACAAAATGAATATTCACGCACGCATAACGAGAGGTTTGTTTGTTCCGAATGAATTCTGTCACTTCAAATTCAGATGATTAAATTGCCTGCTCAGGTCCGTTGTCATGATGATTTTTCCAAATTTTTTCATTTTTCATCCAATAATTTCTACGAGCAATGTAGCATTTTGATTCGAATATTTAAAATTGTTTTTAAAAAATCTGAAATCAATAAAATACGTATATTTTCTGTATTGTAATACATAAAAAGAGACGGAGAGATTTAAGTGTTAGCTGCAGATATTTTAAAATAAATTTCTCATGTTTTCTTTGAGAATGTCATAGAATTGTTCGTCAAACATACCTAATATAGAAAATAAAAATAAACGTTCAAAATCCTATTTAAGTAGACAATATTGACAACTTACCTGCATTCCGTTTCTTCGTGTATTCACGGGAAAATAGATTCATTAATTGCATGCTTTCATCAATAATTTTACTGTTCGATTACACAATCTCACAGACATAATATCGGAAATATTCTTTTGATTTAACAATTTAAATTTTTTTAAATAATAGTAATGGTTTAATGGATAAAATAATCATTTTTGATTTTTTTAATTGCAGGAACGAAACGTTTGAACAAGAATATTGTGTATAAAAACATTTCATATTTATTTATTTAGAACAGGTGTCATAAATAAAAAATTAAAAAGTTGACATGTTTCCGTTCATTCATAAGAACCGTATTCATAACACATAAAATCAGTAGAAAACTAAATGACACTTTATATAAATATAATTTAAAAACCCAAAACACAAAACATTGCGTCCCCTATGATCGTGAATAGCCATTGCCATAGGGGACGCAATGTTTTGTGTTTTGGGTTTTTAAATTATGTTTATATCCAGGGTCATTTAGTTTTCTACTGATTTTATGTGTTATGAATACGGTTCTTATGAATGAACGAAAACATGTCAACTTTTTAATTTTTTATTTATGACACCTGTTCTAAGTAAATAAATATGAAATGTTTTTATACGTAAATGAAAAAGGTGAAGTGATTTTGTTTTAGTTTTTAGTTTTGAAAAAACGAAAGCTAACAACAGTTTTAACAAAGAATATTGTGTTTTGAAACAATTGACATATTGTCTTGATAATTACTTTATTTCAATAAAGACATGAAAAATCCATTTTAAGAATTATTTGAACTAAATTTTACTTTTAACCTCTTCCTATTATAGAGATTTCAAATCTTTTTAAAAATGTAAATGTGAAACTTCTCCGGCATTAATTGATTTTGATGTCACATGGTGAAAGACTAATAAGGTTATGCAACATATATTAATTAAGATAATGCAGAGAATAAATTAATCCATTTGAACTCCTTTGTTACAAATGGGACATTAGGTTTACATGTTCATCAAATTTGATTTCTTAGAAAATATTTATTTGTTATTGCTTAATTTTCACATTATTACTATCCGGAATCGTATCTGTTTTATTTCACAACCCAATTATGTTTTATTAATGTAGTAATATAATATTAAAATTTGAAATGATTATTTCCCTCATAGTATGCATGATCACAGTGACGTCACTGTGAGTCACTGTGGTCACATCACATCTGCGACCAAAATGCCACCATTCGGTGACGTCACATTGTGACTGAGATATGTCTTTCTTAAAAATCTTTAGAAAATTACAAAAATTCTTCAAAACATATTATTTACTTTAAAAAACACTTTTGTCACAGTTTCGTCACGATGTTAATGTCAAAGTAGTCACAAATGACACATTTTTTACAAATTTGTCACACCGTGACTTCACAAAGTGGTCGCATTGTGACGACACAAACGAGCTCTAAAACGGCCATAACGACTTCACATTTTAGTCACTGTGACTTCACATCAACAATCGATGGTCACAAAGTCACAATGCGACTTCACAACGACATCGCAGGGACGTCACCATGCCTTACGGGTTATATATAAATTGCATTAGAGTTACTTTAAACATAAACATCGTATACCGTAAAAAGAAAAAAATGCTTAATAATATAACTTTAATATACAAAAACTTAATTATAATCACCCATATTTCCCAAAAGCAACATAAAGAATTCATTTCCCTAATTACTTGAACTGTTATTTTCTTGAATAACAATTTTAAATTTTTCCTAAATTTCATTAAAGACGCAAGTGTGAAATATTTCTGGTGATAATTGATCTTGATGTCACATGTAGGACGAGTAATGGTATTATGCTAATTTTAGTAATTATATGCGATTTATGCTAATCATAAGCAATCCCGAAAATACTTTAATAACTTCCCCCCTGTGTATTACGCGAGAATATTAGTAACATTAACGAAAGATAGAGGGAAAAAAACATATTATCATATTTGGTTTATTAACGGTTTTATTTAATCAATAATTTATTATTTTTTGCCAAAATTTACTCCCTTGTGATTTTCTGGAAATTCCTATGTATGTCTTATTTTTCAACTTTGTTATATTTATTGGAAAAAATGAATATAATGTAGACATTTGAAAATTATTTGTTATAAGAAACAAACGTGTTAACCCCTAACGGTGTCAATTAAACTTTGGATTTTCTGCCTTTATTAAAGACTTCTAACTATGGTACATTTTTAATTTTTACGCCGTCGAAAAGAGAAAAGACGTACTTAAAAATATATTTTGTTTCAAAACTGTATTGCAATTTGTTTGAAAATAGTGCAGAAATTTATTAACTCTTTCAGGTCTGGTGTGCCATTAATAGTACATGACTTTTAATTGAGTATTACTTGGTTTTAAGAAGTATTTTTGCTACTATCTACATGTAATAATGTTAGTATATGTTTATGCTTTTACTATATAACATCATTCATGTTTAGGCCTTGAGTAATAACAATAATAATTATTCGAATTGAATAATTTCCAACTGAACGAAAAATTGCCCGGGCCGGGAGTCGAACGTTTATAAAAAACGTTTATATATACGTTTATATATACGTTTATAAAAAAATTTCGGCGGAACCTCCATTCAGTATCCGTAAAAAAATATTGAAAATATTTATTGCCGGTTGGCGATGGAATGTAATTTCAAAAAATATTAGCTGTCAAATACATTACAAGGGAAAAAAGTTTCATGTTGAACTTGTTTTGATAAACTTAAATGAAATAACTATTGTTTTTTAACTTTTAATTTGTTTTAAGTATAATTTTGTCCTATCGATATTTATGTGTATTTATATTTAAATTTAATCATCAAAATTTGAGATTTAAAACGAAATTCATAATTTCAATTAATTAATTTTGTTTCAAGCTCAAAGTCCAATTGAAAATTGTCGATTAGATTTTGTTGCTATGGAAACATCTGGCTTTTATTTCTGAATACGCTTAAATGTATGAAGATAATTTTTCTCAATATTACTTTTTTTTATCTATAAAAACATTTTTCCAGTGATTAATTAAATAACTACTTCAACAAGTAATATATATATATGTAATATAATATGTGTACATATGTATATAACATATTAAAGTCTCTCATTGTTTATGTTTAAATTCATTAAATACCCTTTACACCCTTTACACCCATTCTAAACATCCAACAGTTTTGAGTTGCATTATAATCGTTTGCTTTTGGCGAAGAAAAGGGCTGTTCACCAAATCACGTGACTCTTCCGTTTTTTCACGCCAAATATTCGAAAATATTTTATGTTTTTACATACTTTCTTCTGTGATTCCGCCGCTAATTTTGACTGATCCTTTATTACATACATAAGTACTTTAATCAGTATTTTTTTCATAAAATTCTGAGTATGCCTAGAATGGAGACCTTCCTTGTGAGTAGCGAACGGAACTTATAGAATGGTTGTATGTGTGCATCAAAAACAATGCTATAAATTTCCGTTTTGTGATATTTTTTCAAACAATTTAAGTCTTATTTTAGGTTTTTTTGAATTATACATTTACTATTAAACACCCAAAGTTCAGTAAACAAGACTTTTTTTTAATTTGATTTCAAAACTAAACTTACCCTTTGATTTCAAATACGTAAGATTCATGGTTTTTATCGAAGATTTTAACTTGAAATATACGTTTGTGGCAGACAAAATCATACATTAAAATTACTGAACTTTAGCAACAAAATAAATAAATAGATAAAATAAATAAATAAATAAAAGAAATGATACAGAATTGAGATTTGTGATATTTTTCATAGCGTTTAACTTGAAATACAAATTTATGGCAGAAAAAGTCCTACATTAAAAGTACGCAATTTCAGCAGCAAGTAATTTAACTTTCTTTTAAAAATAAAAATGCCTTAATTTTAAATTGTAAATACCAGGATAATTATTGCATAAACTCATAAATAAAAATATTTTTTTCAAACAATTAAAATGAAAATTCTTTTTGTCAATTAAAATTTCAAATTTCATAATGCATAATTCTCTTAAAATACACATTCTTTTAATAGATATTACAACCAGAAGAGCATTTTCGACTAATAATATGTACTTTCGTATAATTTATAATAAATATGGCATTTAATATTCTCTCATAGAAAATAATCTCACTTTTGTTAATACAAGTATATATATATATTTTCTATTATTATAAGTGAATTTCGTAGAATCATTTTAAACTTTTGTATAGTTATTTAATAAGATATTTGTAATTCCTGACAAAATAAAATAAAATAAAATAAAATTTAAATAGTTATAAAAGTTGGTTTCCACATTTGCATTTATTTATGAAATGCAGACCGAAATTATTTTTTTCTATAACGAATTGCATAATAATATTTTTGGGGCTCTGAAATTTTTAAGAAAGTACTTTCATAATTATAACCGATGAGTTTTTGAAAAGCATTTACAATTATTTTCTGGGGGTGTTAATTGACTTCTAACAGCCAACATAAAGTATTTACATTTCAGACGAGTACATTTCATTCAGGCAATCTAATTCTAAAATTTTTGTCTTCGACTAATATGTTAATGCACCCACAACATTTTAATTTATGTGAAACTTCATATTTAATGTAACTAGTTATAAAAGTCAATACAGATATCATGTCATTTTTATCTCAATGTCTTCACTGTTGTTAAACACACCGCAAAAGAAATCCAATTTGTTCAATTCTTCAATTTCATCAACAGTTGTATTATAAAAAAAAATAATTGAAATTGTTCATTTTGCTGTTAGTATAAGATAATTAAACTTAAAAAAAATAACTTTTTTTCTGCTTCCGTAACTTTTATGTAGTAAATGAATTTTTCCACTCATTTAAAGGATTTAAAGGATACGATAAATTTCCTATACTCATCTGATGATGTTGTCCACGGCGGGCTTCTAAACTATCAATCTGATTTTTCATATATATTTTTTAAAAGATATTCATTAAATAATTTTTTTTCTTCTATCCCTATGCATAAGAACTTAGTACTATTCATGTTTTAAAATTGTTTTTCATTTATGCAAATTGAATTGTAAACAGAAATTCTAGACCCAAAATAGGAGAAACAAGTTGGAAATTGCACGTGAAGCGTAGCAAATGAGGTGCATTCTGCTATAAGTTTTTAAATATTCAGATCTTGCTGGTATAGCAGAGCGTACTTTGGATACAATATAATGGTCGAAATCTTTGTGTTCCTGTAAATATGCAGGGAGTAATTTTTATTATACTTCATTAACGTATATCTTATCCATAAAATGTGAAGTAGGTTAATATAATTAAAGCACGCCCCAAACAATGTTTCCCCGTATAACATTATTTAGTGGAATACATTTGTGTGGCCCTGTAATTTAATAATAAATATTCTTTGCATTCCAAATTGTACAGAATGTATATTTTAGTACATACATCATAGATTCATGTCAATTATATTATGTTCAAATGAGTGTAACACCATTAAAATGCATTTGAAACTTTTTTCCCATTGATCATAATGTAACGGAATCCTTTTGATTGTCCAAGTAATTGATCTATCTATCCGATTTTCATAAAATTTGAAATGACTCGACAAAATTATGTAATAATAATATATTTTAAATTTCAAACTATTCGGTTGGATAGTTTTTGCGTTGTTATATGCGGACGGACAGACAGACGGACAGACGGATGGACTGAGCGACAACAATAGGTGCTACGTATTTACATAATTACGAACGCACCTAAAAAGGGCTTTCTTATTACTCTTATCTATTAGATGATTCTAAATGTTTACTTCCCGACTTCAAAATAAAATTTTACAATTCACTTCACATGTAAGACCACGTGGGAATGGCATAGATTTATTGAATTCATTTTAAATAATGAGGCTAAATGAAATACTCGTTGACTTATGTTAATCCCTTATCCACTAATTAATCCTTTTAAAATGCTCATTAAAAAAATTTATTCATATAACAGAATATGTACTAGATTCAAATTATCTAAAAATATACACACAATATTAATGGCGATTGTTTGTGCATGTGTATACGTCAAAATTTCATTGAGGGTAAAGTGGTCAGTGAGATGAAAAAATCAGATCTCGTGTATGACTCATTTCTCCTGCTTGGGATCTTGAATCAGGCCCGTAAGAGAAGAAACTTGTTCCGCGTCGGCCCCGATTACGTCTAAAGTCCCGTGATGTTCATTTTCTGCATCTGAACTTGTGGATTTGATCATCACATCGTGACTCAAGTTGTCTAAAAAAAGAAGCAGCGATAGCCCGTCTTTTTTGTTAGCCTTGGTCAATGTCAATAAGATACGATTTCGCATTTATTGCATTTTTTATTTTTTGTCATTAACTTTTAAGCATCACTCATTTTTGACTTTTACACGATCGAATGTGGAAAAAAGTACTCATATTTGCAATTACTTTAAAAATTATATCCCATTTAGTTTGAAAATTTATTTAATTTTTATTGTTAAAAAAATAATGTTCAAGCAAGTTTTTTTTTTCGAGACGTGTTCTATATATATCAATGTCTAAAACAAAACAAAAAAAAATAATAAAAAGATAAGTGAAACATTAATTCAAGACATGTGATTTTGAGTTTATGCCTCCGAAATGAATAGAATCAAAAAAGCATTATTATGTATGCAATATTAAACGATTTCTTCCACAGTTAAATCCTGAACCAAAGCCAATGAGAAAATATCGCTTTTAATATATTTCAAAACATTATTTGAAAGTGCCGTTGAGGTTTATTTTTATATGAATGGGATTTTTAGCATTGTTAATGGGTGATATAAAAATAATAAATGTAAAATATCTATTAGAGTTATCAAATAAAAATAATTTTAAATAAAAAGAATATTGCCCAGTTAAACTGATGGCATTGAGCTCACAGGCTACGCATACTAATTGTACATTACAGCCTTGTATTTTTGTTAATTCCGTTCAAAAAAAAAAAAAAAAAATAGGAAGGGGAAGCAGCTCTTCCCTTTCTCCTTTTTTATACTTAATCATTGAACCTCCTAAACTATCAGGGACATGCTTTATCATATAAAAATTCTATATCCAAAATTCAGAGCAAATCGGATAATTCTTAATAAAAACCCATTTAGCATTTATATAATTTAAGAGGAGTTATTCCCCTCTTTTATACTTAACCTTTAACTTCCAAAACTATTCAGAGATTTGAACGAAATTTGACAATTCTGCTTGAAAAATCCATTTATACAAGTTAAGGGGAGGAGCATTATAACCCCCGTTTCACCTGTTTATATTTATTCAATGAACACCTAATAACAGCCACGGACTCGCCTCATCACAATGATCCTATATCTAAATTTTGAACGAAAACTGTTAATTCTGCATGAAAATCCCGTTTCTATCAATTAAGGGGAGGGGCATGAGCCCCCCGTTCCCCCCTGTTTATACTTATTCAATGAACACCTAATAACAGCCACGGACTCGCCTCATCACAATGATCCTATATCTAAATTTTGAACGAAAACTGTTAATTCTGCATGAAAATCCCCTTTATATCAATTAAGGGGAGGGGCATGAGCCCCCCGTTCCCCCTCTTATACATATCGAATGAACTCCAAAAACTAATCAGGGAAGCGCCTTATCAGGATATACCTATATAAAAAATTTCAAGTGGATCCGATATTTTTATCATGAGTTATCACGTTACGCACGAACGAACATACATACATACAGAACGGACGGGCACATAAGCTCTCAGGCTATGATAGCCTGTGAGCTAAAAAGCAATAAAACCCTCTGAAGCTTTCGCACTTCCATCATTGATATTGTTTGGTGATTCATTTTTTCATTAACTGCCCTTTTAATTATCAAACAACGCGTTTTAATGATACATCAGAAGCCTCATCCAAAACCTTTTGTATCATACTTCATTCATCGCTGTGTTTTTAGTACGTTGCAGAGCAAAAATATATATTAATGTCAGAAGTAATATGTATGATGGTTTTCATTTATTTTATTTTACATTGATAGCTCGGTTTTATCTCCTAGTTTATATAAAAAAGCATCAGAGCTATTTTAAAGATGAATTTTGTACACCATAAAAAATGCAAATAAAACCAGCGAAAATGAAATGTAATGAACAAAAATACACAATTTCTTCAGAATCACCTAGGTTTCTCAATATCGTTCTTTATAATTAGAAACCTTAAAAAATAATATATTTTTGAGGCTTAAACAAGCATTTATGAGTAAAATTATTTCTTTTGCTGCCACTGATTTTCGGAAAGTTTTCCGAATAATTTTTATAGAATGTTATATAATTCCCAAAACCAGAATGTATTTTAGGATGCTAAACGTCCTCACTACTCTAATTTCTAAAAAGTTGTAAGATTAAGACTTTAAAAAACAATACAGTACCCGTAAGACATGGTGACTTCACTGCAACGTCGTTGTGAAGTCACATTGTGACTTTGTGACCATCCATTGTCGATGTGACGTCACGTGACGTCGATGTGAAGTCACAGTGACTAAAATGTGAAGTCGTTATGACCGTTTTAGAGCTTTTTTGTGACGTCACAATGTGACCAATTTGTGAAAAGTGTGTCATTTGTGACTACTTTGACATTAATATTGTGACGATTTTCTAAAAATTTTTAAGAAAGTCACATTTCAGTCACAATCTGACGTCACTGAGTGGTGGCATTTTGGTCACAGATGTGATGTGACCAAAGTGACTCACAGTGACGTCATTGTGACGTCACTGTGACCATGCATGCTATGAGGGTAGTTTTATTTGATTGTTGACATGCTTCGACTCCACCTCAGTTATTTTCAGAGCTAATAAGTAATGATATTATGAAATTGCACGGTTATTGTGAATTGAACTGAACGCCATTATTCAATTTTCATGTAATGCATTTTTAAAAATTTTACTTGAATGTTTATTTCTATATTCCTAACCATTGAATAACTCAAGCCACAATTTCGGTAAGTTAATTGATGCTGCATCGTTACATATGAAATTTGTATTAGTTAGAACCTCTGTGGTTTCCATTACATTTGTTGGATAATGTAGATTTGTGGTAAAATTATCTTTCTTTTATTGAAATGCATTTGGATAATTTCGTCTACGTAAAATCTCTCAAGGGCTATGATTTTTTTAAAATTATTTTTAATATCAGCTACATATGGTACTTCCCCACTAAAAAAAAATCTGTAGAAAATCTATAGCTTTTTGGCCCAAAATCTGTCGGAAATCCAAAGGTATTTGGTCCATTATGCAGATATTTTTAAGAATATCTTTAAAAATTCTGCAGATATTTTAAAGATAAAGCTAAGTCTGCAAATTTTTTTCAGATTTCTGTAGAATTTCTGTAGAAAGTGGCGATTTCTTCAGATAATCTTAAGATTATTTTTAGTGGGGTTGTTCCTGTACATAAATTTCTTGCTAGTCATCTCAATGTTGCAATTCTTTGATCTGAATGCTTCACATTATTTAACATACTCCCAAATAATTCTCACACTTATCCAGGTCAAACAATTCAAAAAATTTCACTGAAATTAAGATATTTTTTCTCTCCTATCCACATAATACATACATTATAAGCGAAGACAAAGGAATTATCACCAGTACAAATTTCAATTGAAATGATGCAGCATCATTTAACTTACCAAATCTGTGGCCCCGTGTTACTCAATTATTACAAAATTATTAATAAAGGATCATGTAAAATATAACAAAATAACGGGTATTACATGAGAAACTAAAGAGTGACATTTCAGATCATTGCATCATTGACTGTTCAATCTTAGTATACACATATATATATTTTTAACTATTTGTATTGAATTGAAATAAGTGAACAGTCAAATAAAACTACTTTACTGTTTTTAAGTTTTAATCTTGAAACTTCTTTGCAATTAGAAATAATGTAATTATTACATGTTGTTAATTTATTATATCTTTAAAAGTTCTCATTTAAACATTTTCAACTTAGTAAATAAATAACATATTGAAAAGTTACAGAATAACACTAATTTTAGTGTTAACGTTGTTAATTTACAATTTTTATCTGTAAAACATGCTTGTAGAACTAAAAAAAGATTACTTGACAACGCATAGCATTTCAAAAAAATCCTTAAGGATATAAATGTAAAACTTTTTTGGGAATAATCGATTTTGATGTCACATCTGGGGACTAATGCGATTATGCTAATTATTGTAATTAGGTTAATGCAGAGAATATTTTAATGCCTTTCAACTCGTTTATTATACAAATTAGTATTAGTAGCATTATAGAAATTTATATGTGATTAGAAAAATCAGTTTATCAAATTTGGTTTATGAATCATTTCATTTAGTCAACAATTATTTTTTAATCAACGGAAGGGAATTTTCATGGTAGAATAAATATTAATATTGATTATAATGTTAATGTTAATGCAGTTAATTTATAATTTTCCCCTTTAAAACATACATGTTGAAAGAAAAATGCTTATTCAAGAAAGGGTAACATTAGAAAAATCTGTATCCCGGTTAAGGTGCAAACATTTAGAATTCCAAAAATATATTACTTTTGGTACAGGATAATATAAAGCAAAATTATAGCCCAAACTATAAAACAGAAATGAAATTTCTGAAACCGGAAGTGATTCTTTAAAGAGTCACAAAAAGGTAAACAATGCATTTCAATACACAAATAATCTAATATAGAATGTATATACAAATATCTAAACACATACAAATGCGGTGGATTTAAATTTTTAAAAAATTTTATTCATAATTTTTTGGCTATATCAAAATCTTAATTTGACTTTTTTGGAAAACTACGTTTTTTATTGTGTATGTATACGAGAAACATCGTTTCTTAAAACGTTTTTAAGATATTGAAATAAAATTCCAAATTCCGAATTCAGATTCCGAAAAACACATTTTTAGAAAATAAAATTTGCCGTCCGTCTGTCTGTCTGTTTGTCTGTCAACGCTCTACCTTCCGAACAAATTGAGATAGAGACTTGAAATTTGGTGTGCATTTAGTATGCAATAATGAATTGAAGCCTATATAATATCAGTAACCCTCGAGCAATATTTCGGACTCTCGAAATATTCTTCCTGGTGAAAGGTATATAAAATTTTTCGAAATTTTTATTTTAAGGAGTCAGTGTAAAAGACAATAAAATAACACAAATTTCGCATAAAAAAAGACGTCAATCGGATAATTAGGTGCCGAGATATTTGTAATCATATTTCTACATTTTTCCATTTTAATGACCCTGTAATTCATTGAAATTTCAATTCAACGATATATTTCAATTAGATATAAGATGCTTCATCCAACGTAGTAAACTGTTAGTTAATATGATTATTATTTTTGGAATTATAGGGATGTTTCTTTTATGCAATTAGGTACTATTTGAGTCGTTTGGCGTTTTATCTAATGTGTCGAAATTCGGTTCGTCAGCAGTTCATTAATAGACAATTACTATGTGTTAATAATATTTAAAGATATTTTTAAATTTTATTTTGAAATGGCGATGCACTTTATAAATAGTTTACGCATATTGTTTTTTCATATTTTATATTAAGCATATCCAGGTAGGATGGTAGCCAATCAATCACTATATTTCAATTCCATTTGTTTTAATTGAAACTGGAAATAACTTTTATTTGTATAATTTAATAAACATTAATTTGAATACACTTAGTAAAAGGCCAAGTATTTTATTCTTTTAAATAAAAAACGACCAAAGATTTCGTAATAAATATTTATGATTTTGAGCTACCATTAATCTTAGTATCTGAAACACCAATAAAAGATCTTTGTTTCGTTTATGTGGAGCGGTAATTATGTAAAATAAAATGAATATCTTTGTGCATAATGCAAATATATGCAAACATCATTGTGGGTTAGGAAAAAAACACGGTTATGTTGATACGAAAAATTATGGAAAGCTAATCTTTTTTTTTTTACCCACCATACGTAATATACAGTAAGTCTTGAAATCGTTTTGAAAATTGAAAAGAAAATTGACGGATTTACGCGTTTCATACACTGGATATTCCTAAAAATATATTTTTAGAAATAAAATTGCCGTCTGTCCGTCTGTATGTCTGTAAACGCTCTATTTCCCAAACAAATTGAGATAGAGATTTGAATATTTGTATGTATTTATTATGCAAGGATGGGACGAAGCCTACTGAATATCAGTAGCCTCGATTATCCGGATTTGTTTTTTTCGGACTCTCGAAATATTCGTTCTTATGAAAGGTACATAAAAATCTTCACATTTTTTTAAATTTTAAGAATGGATGTAAAAAGTTATAAAATAACACAAATTTTGCATAAAAACCGAAGTCAATCAGATAGCTAGTAGCCGAGATATTTGTAATCCTGATTCCTACATTTTTCGATTTCTCATGACCCTGTATTTCATTCAAATTCTATTTCAAAGATGTATTTTAATTGGAAAAGCGAAGCTTAATCCAACGTAGTAATTTCTAAGTTAATATGATTATTAATTTAGGAGTTATAAGGATGTTCCTTTTACGTTTGTACTACTTAAGTAATTTGGCTTTTTATATAATTTGTCGAAAATAGTTCATCAGCAATTCATTAATAGATCATTACTATGTATATTAAAAATATTTAAATATACGGAATACTTGGAATTGCAATGCATTTTATAAATATTTTCCCCATGTTTTGTTTTTTTTTTCATGTTATTTTCATATTATGCATATCCACGATGGATATGTTTTACGCTGTCTCCCAACGACTAGTTTTATTTATTACTTACTCATCATTCTGGTGTAGAGTAAGTCTTGCAATCATTTTAAAAATCGAAAATCCCCAACGACTAATTTTTTAAGAAGTAATAATTTTTTATATTAGCTATTAGTTGCAGAGATAATTGCAGTTCGCGCAGAATTTAACTAATTTTTTTAAAGCATTGATACAAGATAGTTATAAACTGTATTTTAAGGCCCTTGTCCTCGCTCGAGGAAACATTCCCGAGCTAATGCTGTTCCTGTGGGGAAGCATATTTCTAATAACTCTTTCGCATTTTGACATTTTTGAATAACTTTTTTTTTGCATTGGACAGCTGAGATGCATGCCGACAGCGCACTTTTTTTTACTTTTTCGATTTTCGTTGCAGATATTTTTTTACAAAGTTAGTTTCGCTTTCAAAATTGGTTTCGAAACTGAAAGTGCTTTTTAAAAAAATATCTGCAACGAAAATGGAAAAAATAAAAAAGGTGCGCTATCGGCATGCACCTAAGCTGTCCAATGCAAAAAAAAAAAAAAATATATATTCAAAATTGTCAAAATGCGAAAGCGTTATTAGAAAAATGCTTCACCATAGGAATAGCATTAGCTCGCGAGCGTTTCCTCGAGCGAGGACAGCGGCCTTAAAGACTATATATCTAAACTAATGTCTAGATAGTAGTAAAACTAAAATTTGTGTTTAATTTTTATTACTTTGTGTAAGATTTGCTAATAATGTTATAGATTAGTAATAATATAGACATACTTTAAAATTGTCCTACTTTAAAATTTTGCAATTTTGCAATTTTGCAAAAAATAGACATACTTTAAAATTTTGCAAATAGCAATTTGCGATATTTTTAGATGAATGATTTAAAGATTCTGTTCAACATTTCACCAAAACACGGAGAAAAAGTATCTTTTCATTATAAAGTGTCAAAAACTTTCCCCAACATTTGTTTATTTCGTTAAGCCATAAATTACTTCACATCGAATAATAAACTGGTGAAAAGCAAAATTTTATTAGAAATGTGCGACTCCCAGCACCAGTTTCAAATTAAAATTAATAAAATTATATACAATACTGCAGAACACAATATATGCAGAATTCCAAAATTAGTTTAAATTATAAAATCTTGCTTTATAAATTTTCCCCAAAACTTGCTTTACACAATATATTCATGTGTAATGAGTTAAAAAAAAGTTGTGCTTCCATTTTCACCTTAGGAGCTTTGTTTAATTTTATGACGTATTTAAAATCATGCATAAAGAATGACTTATATATGTCTTACAAATTAAATGCAATAACAAGAAGTGCTCATGTATTCTTGAAATATTCATAAACGTGCAAGAAAACAGCAAACTAACATTCATAAATTTGACAAAAAATATTTCTAATTAGTTTTAAATACGAAAGCTTATCATTATCAGTTTGTAAAACATTGTTTTCTGAATGTATTCTTGCGCAACACGATAAACAAATTTCTTCTTAAAATTTTATTTAAAAAAGTTCATTTTATTCCTCGAAATATGAGAAAAAAATTAATTAATGACATCTATATATCTTTAATTTACTAGCGTTGTAAACAAGCATATTATATTTCACAAATAAATACTGTACAGTAAGAATGCAAGATAAAGGACACAATTAGTTTGAAACGCAAAATACGTAGTCTTCAATCTACAAAACATGTTTTACTGAATGGATTGTCGATTATTAATAAAAATATTGCTCTTATCATTTTATCTCTACTTACTTTTCATACATGCAAATATACAGGGTGATTCTAAATTGTTTTTATAGAAAAAGAGGAGTGATAGTACACATTAAGACAAACAATATTAAGTAGGAAACCAAGGGTCGCAAACGTTTTCCGAAGGATATAGTCGCCATTAAAGTTTAGGGTCCAAAATTTCAAATAATAATAAAAAACGGAAAAATTGGTCGATTGATTTGCGGTTTTTACTAAAATTATATTTTATGTTAGTATTGTCTTGAAAATAAATTATAAAGATAAATTTTTAAAAAAGCCGATACAGGACGTTTTTGACTTTGGAGTAACGAAAATTTATTTTTTTACCATTATTTTTTGCATCTCATTAAAGTTTTTTAGAACCTTAGACATAAACCTAAATTTTGAGCTCAAAAATCTGAGTCGTTGGGAGTGGTTAAGTAGCGCAAACTGAACTGTGTTCAAGGGGGTTGGGGAGGTTCAAATTTCAAATTATTACAAAAAACGGAAAAATTGGTCGATTCATTTGCGGTTTTCGCTAAAACTATTCTTTATGTCGGTATTTCCTTAAAAATAAATTTCAAAAAATTCCGTTTGAGGGCGTCTTAATCTTTAGAGTAATCAATGACTATTTTTAACCGTTATTTTTTGTATCTAATTAAATGCTTGCAAAATCTTAGACTTAAATTTTAAGCTCAAATTCTGAATCGTTGAGAGGGTTTAAAAAACGCAAACTGAACTGTGTTCAAGAGTTGAAATTTAACCCCCCCCCCCCCCTTGAACACAGTTCAGTTTACACTACTTAACCACTCCCCAAGATGCAGATTTTGAACTAAAAATATAAGTTTAAGTCTAAGCATTTGAAAGCATTTAATGAGATGCAAAAAATAACGGTTAAAAATAGTTGTACGTTACTCCAAATTGTAAGGCTTATCTTAATTTTTTCAAGTTTATCTTTATAATTCATTTTCAAGAAAATACTGACATAAAGAATAGTTTTATGAAAACCGCAAATCAATCAACCAATTTTTCCGTCATTTACGTTTATTTGAAATTTTGAACTCTAAACTTTAATGGCGGCTATCTCCTTTGGAAAACGTTTGGGACCCTTGGTTTTCCATTTAATATTGTTTGTCTTGACGTGTTCAATCATCCTTCTTTTTTTTTTGTAAAAACAATTTAGAATCACACTGTATATATACATAAATATGCATAATTTTTAACATTTGTATGCATCATATGCCACTTTAAATGCAATAATAAGTGATAGTTCTGGAATACGTATTCAATCATATTAAATTTTTCCTCTAAGTTTTAACATATTCTTTTAAGTGTAACGAAGCAGGATTTTTTGAAAATTTTTATGTTACAAATCGCCAGAAGATATTAATCTCTTCAAACAGAGATATAGTTCGTGGTTTAACTAATGTAATGTTTACATCGCATTTGTTCAAATTTGATAAAAATTTACTTAAAAAAATAAATTACAATAAAAAAAGAAAACGTACACAGATTTAGGGAGCCAAATCATTGTTGTAGCAGGACCATAAATTTGATTTTAGGATTTAAAAATTAATAAAATTGATACTTGATAAATATGTTCTCATCCAGCAAACAATAAAGAATAATGATTATGTTTGAGTGGAGAAAAATAACTGGACTTAAAGATATTTTTGTTCGTACCATCGCCATGTACAGAATAGAAGTATATTGGTGGATAATGCAATTTGTCTTATACACAGACAGAATTATAAGACAGAATTATAAGACAGAATTATAAGACAGAATTTTCTAAAAAGTAACATTTTTTTTATATTAGTAAAAAAGAAATTATATTTTTGGCTGCTTCGAATATTATAGAAAATAAAGAGTAGTAAGTGGCATTTATCTGTAACGAATTAAACATATCTCTTTGTAAATTCTATTTCAAAATGTTTATTAAATAAAAAGAGAAAGTATTAATAAAATAGCCACATCTCTCTATCTATCGTTTATTATTGTTGTAAACGCGCATATCTTATTTTCCAGTCAAATATTGAACTGTAATTTTAACCTGGGTATGATACAGAATAGTTTGTTATGCAAAGTATCTTAACTACAATCTATGAGAGATCTCGTTATGAATTCATTCGCATGTCAGGATAAAAAACATTATTTTTCAGTAGCTTTTTATGTTGTTTATTTCATCCCTGAAAATAGAAAATAAAAAATAAAAATAAAAATAATCTAAATAAATATAAAATATATCACGGAATGAAACTTTCGCCTTGCTTTTAACATAAAATGAATAATGCTTACTTAAAAGGCGATTAAATAATCAATTATAGATGTTAAAAGTTAATTTTATTTAAAAATCTTAGTACTTTCAAACCTTTTCCAAACAGGTTCTTCCTCAGAGAATATTTTATTTCTTATAATTATGTTATTATTATTAATTGTCACTTATATATTTAAGAAAGAAAATATTCTCTGAGAAAGAACCTCTTTGGAAAAGGTTTGAAAGTACTAAGATTTTTTAATAAAATTAACTTATAACATCTATAATTGATTATTTAATCGCCTTTTAAGTAAGCATTATTCATTTTATATAAAAATAATCTTTTGAATAACGATATGAATATGTCTGTCAGCTTAAATGCCATGCTAAGCATATTATGTTTTATTTCGGCAATGTGTACTAACTTTTAAAAAAAACTGTATATTAAGCTGCAACATTTTCTTTAAATGTTAGCGAAGCACGGTTTTGTGAATCCGTTATGATACAAATTTACAAAAAAAAAAAAAAAAAAAAAAAAAAAAAAGGTATTAATAAATCTGGATTGAATTGCGGAGATACTATCAGCATTTCATAGTTCAAAGATGAAAAACATTTATGAAACATACAATTTCAATTGGAATAAAAGAAATAAAGACACAAAAGTAAAGTTGCTATATTTTATTCTTCTAGTGGGAAAATAAATTTTTCTTTGAGCTTTAAATGTCGGAAAGAAGATGGATTGTTTATGTTATTTAGGAATCTCCTCACGAATATCGCGAGTTTTTTAAGAGACAATTTTTATACTGCATTACATTGTATTATTAGTAAAAATACATTCATGAAAAGTAAAATTTTTCTTGAATTAAATACAATATTATAAAAAATATAAAATCTGAGTGTTATTACAAAAATTAATTCGATCTTCGTTTGTAAAATTTAATAAAGGAGATGGATGAAAAATTCCATCTTCAAGCATAGAAAAATATCAGGATTAAATCAGTGAGAGTTTATCTTATTACTTAAAGAAGTACAAATTTGAAAAACATTGATAAAAAATACAATTTGCGTTAAAATTAACAACTATTTGAAAAAAAAACCAATATTTTAGTCGCAAAATAAACTTCTATTTAATCTATAAATATTAATATAGAAGATATGTAGATTTCTTTGGGAAAATAATAAACGATAACGATTCTCTTTTAGGAGAGAAAATACAATTAATTAATTAATGAAAAAATTGTTCACTAAATAGTACTGTAGAAATAAGAAACACATACATAAAAACTTCTGTTTTTTTTAATAGATTAAATAAACATACTATTTTCTAAAGAAGCATTGTTTCTAGGGGTAAAAATTTGTTTTTGGCTGATATATTAATAAAGAAGATAGGTTGATAAAAATAATTTCTTTTAAACTCCAATAGAATTTGTTGAACATTTTTTCCTTCAGACTTATCTTCTTTAGTAGCTTTAATGAAATATTTGATTTATATTTATTTGTTATGTCGATTTTTTTACTAAAATAGTTTAAGTTAATTATACATTATTTTAAATCTTGGACTGTGTAATAAATTTTAATGTTTGACACTATTTTTATATGATAAAGTAATATTTTATGCTAAGAAGCGTTCATAACATCATCTTAGTTGTTATATATGCTAATATTCGGGTGTTTTTTTAAAGAAAACAATGCCATAAACTCTTAAGAAAAAAGAAGCAGATTTAAGAAAATAAATGAAAATTTTGTCTAAAAAATCTTTTGTTAATGGTATTTTATTAATTATTTAAATAATCTTCAAAATAAAAAGAATCAGAGATAATAAATGTACATTAATGTACGTTAAAAACAAATTTGTTGAAAATGCAAAATCTATTATAAACAATTCACAAGATCTTTCATTTTTAATTTATTCGTGCATAACGAGACAAAAAAAAATGTTCTTTCAATTTTATTTCAGAACATTAAAAAATAACAAAATTAAATAATGGGATGCATATCTTTCTTTGATAAACCCATTTCAAATCAGCATATTTTATCATTCAAATAAATATTCAACTCTAATTCGAAACTGAATAGCAATAAAAAGTCATATTTAATTTGTAACGCAAAGGATGTTAGCCAAGAGAACATACCTTTCTCCATGTATTGGCGTGTTACAATAAAAATATTATTCTTTCAATTTCATTTCGGAGTATTTATACCGAATTTAGTAAATCCGAAATATATATGAAACTAAACCCTTTTTAAAATTTAAACTTAAAATTAAAACTGAAAAACTTAAAGTCTCAAATAATATTTTTCAACTTTAATTCTGGAGCCTAAAGCTATTTTGCCCCTGTTAACTTTCTTTCCCAGCCTAACATTTATTACTTTCAGACATCATTTTTGAACGCTCCTTAAGATTAAAATTAATGATCTAAGCGTTTTTTGCTTCCATTTGTGGTTAGGGCTCATACGTCACCGACCCGGGAATTGTGCGGGATTTGACCACATATCAATCAAAAGCTAAAGAACCAATTAAATTAAATGTTCCTCCCAAATTCACAACTATGCCCTCTACGGGAAAATGTTACAATCCCCAACATATTAGACAGAATACGCGCTAAAAACAAGAGACTTTGCAGTTTTGAGATGCCTGCTGAAACTACGGTCATGTAACGCTCTATAATCGACGTAAAGGGATCGGGCGACCTCCGACCAAACTCGCGGTTCCATCTCTAAGCTGAGCGACCAAATAAAAAGAGTTCGAACCAACAAGAGGCTCTCGAGTCCAATTTATTATGCCACGACTCACACTCAAGAAGACGTTACATATATCTATCTATATTTTATATTTTGTGCCATCGTATTCTATTCCCCTGACATGTGTAGTCAACCGTAATAAATCTGTATATAAAAGGGTAACTTTTTTTAAAAAGAGTAATGAAACAAGATTATCTGAATACGTTATCTTTATATCAGACATCAATCTCTTCGAACAGAGAAATGGTATATCAGGATTGAATTGATGAAATATTAGTATCATCATTTGATGAAAATATTTCTATAAATATATATAGGATAGTTGCACCATAAAATTTAACTAATAATAACACATTGCTCAGTGGTGCACAAAACAGGAATTTTAATATACATTAGTACATATTAAAATAAAATAAAACTTTCAACGTTTCGCGCCGTCTTCTGCGGGCGTCTTCAGGAAAATATGAAATGGAAGGCCTACGTTTGCATCTTGTTCGAGAGATAAAATTTCTACTAAATTAAAAACTAAATGAATTAAAATTTTATAAAATGTTGCCAATTACACGTGAATAAAAATTAAAATATTGCAAGGAAATAAAAATTTTAAGGTTTTATGATGTTATGCCATATTTTTGGTATATTGTAGGATAAATTATCATTACATAGTTTATTTTCTCGTGCTATGATTTCGATGGATTCTCGTATTTTACCTTAAACTGGATTATTGCATGGGACTATGATTTTGGCTTCCTCAAAATTAATATGCTTCCTCAAAATAATTGTTTGCTGAATTCGCGTTAAGACCACGAGAACAAAAAAAAATTAATACGTTTAATTAAAAACCTGAATGTTGGTTCCGTTATGTTGATGATGTTTTCATCTTATAGAACCACAGTTTGGCTGATTTATATATTTTTCTACAAGATATCAATAAATTAAGCAATAGTATTAATTTCACCCTTGAAGTCGAAGAAAACGCCACCCTTCCATTTTTAGATGTTCAAATTAACAGATGCAATTCAAGTTTAAAATTTTCAGTTTATAGAAAACCAATAAAAGAAAATACAGCTATCCCATTTTCAGCCAACATGCCTTTCGAATACAAAATATCTGCTTTCACGTCATTTATTAAAAGAGCTTTTATGATTTGTTCAGATGACACATTAAATAAAGAAATTTATTTTATACAGAAAATAGCTTTTGACCATGGTTTTCCAGCAAAATTTATAAATAAAATTGTTCAACAGTACAATACTCCTCCCACATCTGGCCAACGACAGAATAAACTTATGGTTTACAGAAAATTTCATTATATCCCTTACATATTTGAAAAAGTAAAAAAGATCGCACAAAAATATAACATAAAACTTGTCGCCATTCTTCCTCCATATCTCATTGACCTCGTTACAGATAAAATCGACAAAATTCCAATAGATCAAAAATCTGGTATTTATGAAATCCCCATCACTTTATCTAATAATCTTAAAAAAGTCTACATCGGCATGACAACGCGGAAACTTTTAATTAGAATTAAAGAACATCGCAGAGATATAGAACAATATAAAGAGAATACTGCCCTTGCTCGCTTCTACTTGGCGAACAAGGGTTGTCATATTAATTTTGAGGAAGCCAAAATCATAATCCCATGCAATAACCCAGTTCAAGGTAAAATACGAGAATCCATCGAAATCATAGCACGAGGAAAATAAACCATGTAATGATAATTTATCCTACAATATACCAAAAATATGGCATAACATCATAAAACCTTAAAATTTTTATTTCCTTGCAATACTTTAATTTTTATTCACGTGTAATTGGCAACATTTTTTAAAATTTTAATTCATTTAGTTTTTAATTTAGTAGAAATTTTATCTCTCGAACAAGATGCAAACGTAGTCCTTCCATTTCATATTTTCCTGAAGACGCCCGCAGAAGACGGCGCGAAACGTTGAAAGTTTTATTTTATTTTAATATGTACTAATGTATATTAAAATTCCTGTTTTGTGCACCACTGAGCAATGTGTTATTATTAGAAAATATTTCTTATAAATTCCTAAAGCATTTATTGTATTTTTAAAATTTTTTCTTAGACGTTTTAAATGCTTTAATAAAATATTTGATTTATATTTATTTGTTACGTCGATTCTTTTTGGGGGAATAATTTAAGTTAGTTATAAATAAATATAAATAATAGACTGTGTAATAAATTTTAACGAATTTTGAAACTTTTTATATAATGAACTGATTTTTTTATACTAATAAGCGTTCATAACATCATCTTAGTTTTTACATATATTAATATTTGAACTTAAAACAAAACTAATATTGCCACAACCCCCCCCCCCCCTGAAAAAAAAACATCCTTAAAAAATCTTTTTTTTTTCTGAACTAGGATTAATAATTTAAATAATCTTCGAAATAAAAATAATCAGAGATAGTAAATATAAAACTTCATTTATGTTAAAAGCAAATTAGTTGAAAATACAAAATCTTATTATGAACAATTCACAAAACATTTCCTTCTCAATGTATTCGTGCAAAACGAGATAACAATATTGGTCTTTCCATTTTATTTTAGAGCATCTATTTCATCTCTGAGAAGATAAAAAAATAACACAATAAATTAATGGAATGCATCTGTTTCATTGAGAATACCGTTGCAAATAAGCAGAGTTTATCCTTCAAATAAATATTCAACTCTAATTCGAAACTGTTATAAAAATTCAAAATTAGTTTGTAACACAAAGCATGTTATCTGGACTCAACAAAACATATTTTCCTCCATGTATTTGCATGTCGCGATAAAAATATTGTTCTTTCAATTTCAATTCGATTTGTTTATGCAAAACCTGGAAAAATCCGAAACATATATATATTTCTTTTATCTTCTGTGCTATCGTATTTTATTCTTGGCATGTGTATACAACCGTAAGAAAACAGTATATTAAAATGTAACTTTGTTTAAGAATATCGAAGCATGATTTTTTTAATGCGTTATCTTACAAATTGCCATTACAGGCAATAATCACTTCGAACAGAGAAATGGTATATCACGGTTGAATTACAGGTTGTCCAGCAAATAACACCCTGATTTCAAAATTAAATTTCTCAAAAACAAAGATCGATAGTAATATGCGGTAAACGGTTTTTTCATTAGGTAAGCTGTAAAAATCTTATACAGAAATTTCAAACAGTGAATATTTTTAAAAAAATGCATTCTGATTGCATAGAATGCTTTGATTTGACATTTTTTTTTGTTTTAGATTGCCTGCAGAGAAATAATTTTTCAGCTTAGTACAGGTCATATAGTGCAATATTTTAAAGATTTTTCGAAGTAAATTTTTAGAATTTCGAGATTTCAATAAATTTAACTTTTTCAAAAAAATGTATAACCGACTCCAAAGAAAGCGCTAAAAAGAATTAAATAATTCTATAAAATTCTCTAATGACAAATCGTTATCTAATAACCACACATTGACTATCATGTACCGGTATAAAACGGTTAAATTTAATATATAAAATTTAATATCCACCAAACATAGATTTTCCAGAGAATATTTTTTACAAGAGATTAATTTACATATTTTTGATTTAATTTTTGAATATATACATATAAAAAGTAATGAATTACTTTTTGAAGTTGGTGCCAAACAATCATAATCGATAATGATTTCCCGATTTTATTTATAGTATATATCCACAATTCTTACTATACTTAAGATAGTTTGGCACCAACTTCAAAAAGTAATTCCTTACTTTTTATATGTATATATTCAAAAATTAAATCAAAAATATGTAAATTAATCTCTTGTAAAAAATATTCTCTGGAAAATCTATGTTTGGTGGATATTAAATTTTATATATTAAATTTAACCGTTTTATACCGGTACATGATAGTCAATGTGTGGTTATTAGATAACGATTTGTCATTAGAGAATTTTATAGAATTATTTAATTCTTTTTAGCGCTTTCTTTGGAGTCGGTTATACATTTTTTTGAAAAAGTTAAATTTATTTCCTACTTTTTAGTTATTTATACCGTAATACATAATTATGTGTACTGACATATGATTGCTCTTTGCAACACTGTTACTGTTTGATTGTCAACTTTTCAAAAGACACTTACAATATCGGTTAGTATCGTTGTGAATCTTTAGGTTTTCTGGATGTGGTAACTTTTTCAGATCTGGCACGACGAAAAGCTACCGCATTCATGAAATCTTAAAGTCAACATCTAATCGTACGGACATCGGAAGTGGTTATCGAAAGGTGACAATGCCTCAAGTAAAGTGTCCTTAGGCCAGCCACACACTAGTGAAACATTGAATGAAAAAACGTGCGACATGCGACAATTTCACCCTGATAACAAAGAAAAAACCGGTTTGGCTGCGTCATGTTGCACGATTTTTGCCACATGTCTTTGTAGTGTGTGGCGGGCCTTACACATAAGCGCGCGGCAAAGCGCTTCCATATATGAGTAAACAGCAAAATGATTCCATGTATCAATGAATAGTAAAACGCTTTTCTAGTGTAGTCAAAAGTACTCCCCCTTCAGTCAGAAAAAGCAAAAGGAAAGATTTTAACAAAAATCGCTCTATGATTCAATAGATAAACAACAACAATCTAATTCCTATAAATGCAGTAAAGGAATCGGAAATGAGCGGTGATGATTCGACGAGGAATCCGAAAATCATAACCTGTACTTGGCTTCATCTATAACAGAGTGACAGCATCCGACAGCAATACTTTTTTCACGGACGCTTTTGTCCCAATTGAACTGTTAAAAAATTGAAACTCACACCACCGCTTTTATGGAAAACGATTATTTCAGCCTATCATGGAGCATTCTCATGGGTCAAAAGACAAATATTTTATAAAAGCGGAGGAGTGACGATGCAGCAAAAGGGTAAAATTTTTTACAGTGTATGTATGAGATATTCCATAAAAGGGACGGAGTGACGATGCAGCAAAAGTTAAATTTTTAACAATGTATCGCAATGCTAGGCATTTTCTATTATAAATTTGATGATGATTTCCTGGTAGAATTCGATTGTACGCCGAATGATCCTTTATTTCTACGCAGACATAAATACATAATCCATATTATTTTATAAATAAATTCGTGGACATACAAGGACAAGATTGCACAAGGAAATATTACGACACAAGAAAAGTACAACCGGGAGCTACACATAAAGAGTCTGTGCAACGGAGCCAGTGGGATTCGAACCACAATCTCCTACGCTCTCAAGAGATTAGCAGCGTGGTGTCTTAACCATTCGGCTACAAGGACCCCCTTGATGACTCATTTTTGTCCAGAATCTTTTCAATCAGTCGTATACTGTGCTCCATGTGTCGTCATATTCACATCGAGGAATTCTACATGAACAAAAACTGAAATCATTCTGGTGTCTAATCCGGTAACCAAATCTGAATCTAAAGATAATTTTGTTACGCGTATCTATGCACTTTATTTTGCATTGATATGTAGAGATAATTTTGTTTCGCGTATCTATGCACTTTATTTTGCATTGATATGTAGAGATAATTTTTTCCTCCGGAGTAAAATATATACTAAAGGATTTCCATCTTTTCAACAACTTAAGGATGTCGATTGGTATCGATGTCTATTTCCGCTTTAGTGGATGCGAGAACTTGTCCATTTAAGCTTTAAAATTTCGAAAATTTATCGCATTCAGCAAATTTTAAGGCCCCACACTAGGCACAGAAAAAGACCCGAATGATAATGTGAAGTCTATGGGGGCGTTCTTTTCAAATATCTCGCTCAAATTTTAAAATTTTTACGTGATTTTTTTTGCATAGGATAGCTGAGGATATTCCACAACCGACCTAGTTTTTATTTTTTCAATTTTGGTTTCAGATTTTTAAAAAAAAAATATTTTAAATTTCAAAACCGGTTTAAACGGTTCTGAAATTGAAACTATCATTATATAAAACATACATAAGCAAAATCGAAGAAGTAAAAACTAGGCCGGTTGTAGAATATCCTCGGCTATCCTATGCAAAAAAATCATGTAAATATATTACAATTTGAGCGAGATATTTGAAAAGAACACACCCATAGTCTTTACACTAACATCCGGGTCTTTTTCTGAGACTAGTGTAGTGCCTTAAGGTCCACATTGAAATCTACAGACTTCGTAAATGGGCATTGAAAAGCTGAAAATCCATCAGTATACGTTATTGTGAAAAATTACCTTTGTTTTTAAAGCTGTCTGTTTTCTGACTAATGAGAGCGATCTAAAAACGTCTATGGAGCGTTTTCATTGGTCAGAAAATAGTCTTTAAAAACAGAGGAAATTTTTCAAGATATTTTAAACAGGGTACATTGTTAAAAATTTGACCCTTTTGCTGCATCGTCCCTCCACCGCTAATATAGAAAAAGATTACTTCAGCCTATTATGGAGCATTCTCATGGATCAAAAGTGAGATATTCTATAAAAGCGGGGTAGTGACGATGCAGCAAAAGGGTCAGATTTTTTAGAGTTTAAAGTACGCGTACACAATCAGAGCGCGTCAAGTTGCTTCTATGATTCAATGCATAACAAAGTAATTCTAAATGTTCGTATGTATTAAAATACCCTTTTCAGTCATAAAAACTAAAAAGGAAGATATTATCAAAATCACACTATGATTTATCATGCGTCTATATGAATGTAGCAATATTTGAAGATAAGACTGTTCTTTGATAAACGCGGTTTTCCAAAGTACAGAAAATTTAAGAATTTTTGTTCCAGAACTTGGCGGTAGTCACCTGAATGAGTTTCTTTTATGGGTAAAAGAAGTTAACTAGCTTAACTTTAATGGTAAGCTTGTCAAAAATTTTCTTCATTTATATTTGTACAAATGTAAATCTAGCACATAGCAATGTAGTTTAATCACTTTGTGAATCCGGCATAACAAGCACCCTGATACACAGACACTCTTGCTTTAACGTGTAAGGCTCTTTAGAGATGAATTTTCAGCTTTTCGATATCGAATTCTCATGTCTGGATCGATGTGGATCTTTCAATTTGGTGGATACGAGAATTGTTCCAGCTAAGATTTCGTATTTTGGAAAAAAACTAGCATCTCTACAACAGTGGTTAGGATCCAGAAGGATTATTTGCGGTTAAGCAAAACAAGATTGACCAATCATAAGCCTTCATTTTTGAGAACTTTTCATTGTTCGAAGGAGAGAGTCTGGAATACATGAAGTGAAAATCTGCTATCGACACTGTAAAAAATTTGACCCTTTTGCTGCATCGTTACTCCATCGCCTTTATAGAATTTCTTTGTTTTGACCAATGAGAATGCTCCATAATAGAGCGAAGTAATCGTTTCCTATAAAAGCGATGGAGTGACGATGCAGCAAAAGGGTTCAATTTTTTACAATGCAAGCAGTGCTAAAAATTTGTATCCTTTAAATGTGCAACGATGCTACTGAATTCCAAACTGTCGATCACAGCGACATCTGCGGCATTTTCGTGATACATTATCTAGACTAGCAATAATTCTTGCATTTTTAGAAAATGTCCTGCAGATGTCGTTTCTATCTTTAAATTTCATTAGCATTGTTGCACATTTAAAGAATAGAACATTTTAGCGCTTTTTTTAAGTGTTACAGAAGGCGTGTTCAGCACAACTTACCGGATACTTACCGACCACTTACCGACTGCAGACAAGTACGAAATGAAAATCAAAGCGAAGTGTGACGTCGACTGCAATTCAACAGAATAGTTTTCATTGATGCCACAATTTTCTTTCGTACTGCCCTACAATCGGTCGGTAACATTGGTTACTTTTGTAAGTTGCTCTGAACACGCCCTGAGATAGCCGATTTCCATACTATATCCCCTAGATGCTATATTTACGGTTTCTTGCATAAGAGAACTTGTCCGGAATCCAGGTAGAATTTGCACTGTTAGCGAAACCAGATTAACGAATAAGAAGCCTGAATTTTAGCAAATTCTTCAATGTTTTAAATAAATTTTCTTGTTAATAAATCTCGTTTCGCAAACAGCGCAAAATTTATGTGAATCCTGGCCCTCGTCCAGTTAGGATTTTGCACTTTGAACACTGTTAAAAATTTGAAACTTTTACTTTATCGTCAATCCATCGCTTTTATAGAAAATGATTACTTCATTGTATTATGGTGAATTCTCATTGGTCAAAATAGAGATATTCCATAAAAGCGGTGGAGTGACAATGCAGCAAAAACTTCAAACTTTTAACAGTGAAAAGATCGTGTGTCTATGTAAGTGTAACATAAAAGCATGCAAAATGAACACTTCTAATTGGTCGATTGCTTCAAAATGAATTTGAAATTTAAAGTTTTTATTTTTAAAAAAGTTCTAATTATCAGATTTTTATGAAATTTGAATGGGACCACATGGGCCTCATACGCTTTCAAATAAAAAAAGAATTATCAAAATCGGTTCATATTTGCAAAAGTTATGCGTGAACAACAAATACATACAGGTCGAAATCATAACCTCCTCTTTGAAGTCGGTTAAAAAACTATGAAATATGGCATTTTAAGCCAACTGGAATAAGGCACTTTAAGCCAAAAAACTATGAAATATGGCACTTAAAATACATTCTTTGACAGCAATCTAAAGCAAGAAAAATGTCAAATCAAAGTATTCTTTGCAATCAGAACACAATCTTTTCAAAATATTTACCGTTCGAAACTTTTGTATAAGATTTTTACAGCTTACCTAATGAAAAAACCGTTTACTGCATAATTCTATTGATCTTTGTTTTTGAGAAATTTTATTTTGAAATCAGGGTGTTATTTGCTGGATACTCTGTAATTTACTATTATTAGCATTACATCTCATTGTATAAATTAAAAAATATTTATAAGAAATGCAATTGTTCTTGAAATTTAAGCAAAAATGCACAATTTCGTAAAATGCAACATTAATTTTATTAATATTTTTAATATTATTTCAGTGGAAAAATAGATTTGATTTCTTATAATAAATATTAAAGCACATATCGAGAAATTCATCTCTGTAGGCAGGAAAAGAACTGATCAGAACTAATTATTTTTTATTACATTCCATTGTACAAATTGTAGAACAGCAGATTGTGTTTAAAAAAGAAATTAATACAATGTTAAAAATTTCTGTAAAAACACAGAAAAAAAAGCGTAAGTCTCTCTGGATTGACATTAATTTTCGGTTATATGCATTCGATCGAGTCTCTCGGTCTTCATTTTACTGATATTTCCCTTAAAATACACTGTTAAAAAAATTCTCAAGTTCACGAATATTTTTTCCCGAATTTCACAGAAAAAGCTCCTTTTCACAACAAAAGGGCATTTTCCGTTAAAAATCAGAAAAATCCACCATATTTCCTGAAAATAACGAAACGATGGAAATAGAAACAAAAAACGGAGACACTATGTTAAACAGATGGCTTTGTGACCGTGTGGTCAAGGCACCAAATCGCTAATCGCCTGGGAGCACAGATTGTGGGTTCAAATCCCACTGGCACTATGAAATAATGAAAACATAAAAAATCCCTTTTAAATTACATTTTTTTGTTTATTTTTCTCTTATTTCTTATAAAAAAAAATCGTGTAACTAATTAGCGAAAATAAATAAATAAATAGTATACTACAATTTCAAGAAATTGTCTATAACATTATTTTTGTAAAAAATGAATAATTTTTTTTTCACTCATGCATTCATTCAAAAAACAGTGATTATTTTTAATTATTTAAATTAGTTAAAATATTAAAATTGATTTAAAAAAAAATAAGTATTATGCATCAGTCTAAAATAAAATAAAATAAACCGTTTATTGAAAGAAAAATTGCCATCTATACAACGTTCATTTACAATGCTTTTGTAAGCTAGGCTTTTTTATCTTTTAAACATATATTAAAATGTAGTTTTTACCTGAATATGATTAAACAGTCACAATTAAACTCTAACGCAATTTTTAGGTGCGTTCGTAATTATACAAATACGTAGCACCTATTGTTGTCGCTTAATCCGTCCGTCTGTCTGTCTGTCTGTCCGCATATAACAACGCAAAAACTACCCTACCGAATCATTTGAAATTTAAAATACATAATTATAACATAATTTTGTCGAGGCATTTCGAATTTTATGAAAATCGGATGGATAGATCAACTAACTATAGGGACAATCAAAAGGATTCCGTTACATCACGATCAATGGGGAAAAATTTCAAATGCATTTTAATCGTTTGACATTTAAAACATATAATTATTGCATAATTTTGTCGAGTCATTTCAATTGTTATGAAAATCGGATGCATAGATCAATTACAGAGACAATCAAAAGGATTCCGTTACATTATGGTCAATGGGGAAAAAAGTTTCAAATGCATTTTAATGATGTTACACTCATTCGAACATAATAGAATTGGCATGAATCTATGAAGTATATACTAAAATATGCATTCTGTACAATCTGTGATGCAAAGAATTTTTATTATTAAATTACAGGGCCACACAAAAGTATTCCATTACATAATGCTATACAGGGAAACATTGTTTGGGGCGTATTTTAATTATATTCAACTATTTCACATTTTATGAATAAGATGTATGTTGCTGAGGTGTAATAAAAAATACTTCCTGCATATTTACAGAAACACAAAGATTTCGACTACTATACTGTATCCGAAGTACGCTCTAATATATCAGCAAGATTTGAATATTTTTAAAACTTCGTTATCGTACGAACGCACCTCATTTGCTACGCTTCACGTGCAATTTCCAACTTGTTTTATCTACAGTCACCGCAAAAAAAATCTTGACACTTGCGATTTTAGATGTTTTATTAAATATCTGAAAACATACATAAAGAATAATTCCGAAACTCCAGATGTATAAACAAAATAGTACAGTTCATATGTTTTCGGGAAGATTTTTTTCCAAAATCCAATAGTCAACTATTGGACCGTCAACTAATTCAAAAAGAACGAATATCTTTTGAATAACCCTGTAAAGACTATTGTAGTAAAAACGTTGAAACTACAGATTATGATTAAGTGGTTTGTGGTAATAAACTGTGTTCATTTTTATGCGGAGAGCATGTATACTCGTAGAAAAATTGAGGTTTTTATAAAAACGGTTCCAAATTTTGCCAAGTTTTTTACTTAGAATTTCCAGAGTTCTTAATAAAAGACAATGTTCTTTTCAGAAAATAAGAGAAACGACATTGTACATAATACCCTGTCATCAAAATTTAAAAATATTAAGAATTATATGAAAAATGAGCAGGTTTACTAAATACATTTTCACTGCGCATTTCTATAAAAATTTCATTTGCATACTGTGTTATCTAAATATATATACAGCAACTTTTGTTAAAGTTTCAAAACCATAACTTGAAAATTCTGAAAGTTCTTCTTTATAGAAGAAGATCAGCATCCATTATTCCAAAAATGAAACAAAAAGATGAGGAGCTGTATCCAAATATAGTAGAACATGCAATACTGTGTATACACTAATCAATGGAATATGGAAACAGCCCCTCATTTTTTTGTTTCATTTTGGGAATATCGGATTTTGATCTTATTCTTTAGGCGATGATTTTCAGAATTTTCCAGCTATGAGTTTGAAACTTTAAAATAAGTTGCTCTATACATTTAGCTAACACAATATGGAAATAAAATTTTTATATAGTTGACGCATGCGCAGTGAAATTTTATTTAGTTAACCTGCTCATTTTTCAGACAATTATTAATAATTTGTAATTTTGATTACAAGTATTATGTACAATGTGGTTTCCCATATTTTCTGAAAAGAACATTGTTTTTATTCAGAACTCTGCAAATTATAAGCAAAAAACTTGGCAAAATTTGGGACCGTTTTTATTAAAACCTCAATTTCTCTACGAGTATACAAGCTATTCACATAAAAATGAACACAGTTTATTACCATAAGCCACTTAATCATAATCTGCAGTTTGAACTTTTTTACTACATTAGTTTTGACAGGGTTATTCAAAAGATATTCGTTTTTTTTTTAAATTTGTTGACTTTCCCCTATTTGATTTTAGAAAAAAATCTTTTCGAAAATATATGACCTGCACTATTTTGTTTAAACATCTGGAGTTTCGGAGTTATTCTTTATGTATACTTTTAGATATTTAACAAAACGTCTGAAATCGGAAATGTCAAGATTTTTTTGCGGTGACTGTACAATCGACAGAAAGTATATTGCTGTAATGTATTCGCATGCCACGGTGAAAACTTTGCTGTCACGATTTTTTCTCAGGCTTGAAAATATATTGAAATTAAAAATAAATAGAAATAATAGCCTTTTTATATTTATCATTCATTTCACATCTTTCACCGTTTAAGCAAGTTTATTTTACTTCTGAAATGTGAAATCAACCATAATGAAACTGAAAGATTAACAAAGTATGATGTTCCGAATTCTTTATGTTACAAATCACCAAAAGGCTTTATTATCTTTAAGCAGACGTATTCATCACGATTGACTTAAAAATATATTTTTTTAAGATTACATCACATTTTACAAAAGACAAAAACATTTGTTAAAAATAGAATTTATCTTGAAATAAATACCTTGTTTTAGAAAAAGCAACAAGTGGCATTATGAGCAAGATGAAATTTCCAGTATGTATAGTGCATGGTAGTCTGTGTAAACTAAATATAAATTTTCATCTTTTTAGGTGCTTTCGTAATTATGTAAAAACGTAGCACTTGTAAACTTCGTCTGGCTGACTATTTTTTCACATAGAACAGCACAAAAACGATTCAGCCAAATGTTTCGAAATTTAATTTTAAAAAATCGTACAGAGTTTTGTCTAATCATTTCAAATATTATGGAATTAAAAAGGAAATTTATATCTATTACTTCCTTCAAGAATGTGTTTACTTAAATAAGGTTTCTTTTTAAGATATAAGATGGCAAAAATGGTGCTTTTTGCTTACTTTTAGACATTTTAAAACCTCTATACTGTTAATAATTTGAAACTTTTGCTGCGTTGTCACTCCACTGCTTTTACAGAATATCTCTACTTTGACCAATGAGAATGCTGTATAATACAGTGAAGAATTCGTTTTCTATAAAAGCGGTGGAGTGACGATGCAGCAAAAGTTCCATTTTTTTAGCAGTGTATTACCAAGGCAACATTAGATACCGGGCTTGCTCATTCCTTTCATGACGTCACAAAAGGTGGCTGAATGACGTCCAGCGATTGGTACAAAACGATGGGTGCATCACTTTGAGCCCTGTTTTTACCAATCACAGATAGCGGCCAGCCACCTTTTGTGACGTCGTGATAAGGAATGAGCAAGCCCGGTATCTAGTGTAGCCATGGTACTACCCTAAGATTATTTTTCAGAACCCTATCACCGTAGCGTTGAATATTGTTCAATTAGTGATCTAAACATTATCAGAAAATAAATTGTGTGCGTACAAAAATAATTTATTCAATAAGATTATATGTAGTAAGAACATTTTTTGTGTGTTTATATTTTAAGTAAAGATATATACTATCGTAAAAATTATCATATGAATGTACAGGGTGTCCAGCAAATAACACCTTGATTTCAAAATTAAATTTCTCAAAAACAAAGATCGATAGTATTATGCGGTAAACGGTTTTTTCATTAGGTAAGCTGTAAAAAGCTTATACAGAAATTTCAAACAGTGAATATTTTGAAAAAATTGTGTTCTGATTGCATAGAATGCTTTAATTTGACATTTTTCTTGTTTTAGATTGCCTGCAGAGAAATAATTTTTCAGCTTACTGTCCAATATTTTAAAGAATTTTCGAAGTAAATTTTTAGAATTTTGAAATTTCAAAAATTTAATTAAAAAAAACTATGAAATATGGCACTTTAAGCCGAAAAACCCATTCTTTGGCAGCAATCTAAAGCAAGAAAAATGTCAAATCAAAGCAATCTTTGCAATAAGAACACAATCTTTTCAAAATATTTACCTTTCGAAACTTTTGTATAAGATTTTTACAGCTTACCTGATAAACAAACCGTTTACTGCATAATTCTATTGATCTTTGTTTTTGAGAAATTTAATTTTGAAATCAGGGTGTTATTTGCTGGACACACTGTATGTTATGTTTATTATTTTGTGCTCTTTTTTGAATTGGCAATATTTGCTATTTTGCTGGAATTAATGCAATACTTTATAGTAAACTAATATTCCATTTTATATAAGTACAGGATTTAAATAAATCGTGCTCTAAATAAGCAAACATACAAACTTTCCGAGAAAATAAATTACATATACGCGAAAAGAATTTTTCATCATCAGAAAATGTAATATTTCCATATTTTTGTGTATTTCTATTCTCAGCAAAGGTATATTGATTTTCCGTGTAGAATACCCCTCTGGTTGAGTTTCTGTTTAAACTTACTCTGGCTTTTGATTAAAATTCAAAATATACACAGAGTACAAAGCAATCGAAGCACACGTTCGCAACATAAATATGCTTATTATACATGAAACCAGAACTTTGTCTTTAAAGTCCCTATGGATTATATTCTAAAGGAGTAAAGTGTGTCTCATAAACAATCACAAACTAAGAATAATTCCTAAATTTATGTGATTCATAAATAATTCATTTAAAATAATTTTCAATGCAGAGCTTCTTGATTTTATTCCATGTAAAATATATTTTTCTGTTTTATATCATGTCTGCATACTAGACTTACAGTTCAATTTCATTTTAAAGATAATACGTTAGATCAATAACAATATTATATTAATTACTAAATATAATTTAACGTCGGTTAGTACTGTATTTATAGCGTGAGTTTATTCTATGGTCAAAGTGTGTACTTGGATGTAAAATAAATTCATGTTAGTTTAACGGTTGAGATGCTAGAATCTAAGCATAATTGAAATATATTTTTTTTTTCAGAAAAACAATCGCATTTAAACGCAAATATTCTCAATTTCGTGGGCTCATCGACACACAAGATGTCTACAATTTGTCCTTTTTACACAATAATAATATTATCTATTATTTTTTTGTCGAATAGGATTTTCATCTCAGATTTTTTAAAACTGAAGAAAGGAAAATAATTAATGTATATATCTCATATGACTAACTTTCTATAATTTCTGATAATAAACTTAAACTGGCTAATACAAAGCCACCTTCAGGTTGATTTTTTTTTTCAAACTTTCTACAAATCTTGAGACATGAAAATTTACTATATTTACTCGTGTATAACGCGCACCCCCTACTTAACAAGAGAAAAAAGTTGGACATTGCACGTGAAGCGTAGCAAATGAGGTGCGTTTGTACGATAACGAAGTTTTAAAAATATCACTCTCATACATCAATCTCATAAAACTGTAAATAATTACAATTAAAATGCGCACCAAACAATGTTCTCCCCATACCATTATGCAATGAAATACTTTTGTGTGGCCTTGTAAATCAATAACAAATGTTCTTTGCACCACAGATTATGCAAAATGTATATTATAATATCTACTTTATAGATGCATATCAATTTTATTACGTTCGAATGAGTGTAACACCATTAAAATGCATTTGAAACATTTAACCCCATTAACCGTCATGTAACGGAATCCTTTTGATTGTCCCTGTAAATGAACTATGCATCCGATTTTGATAACATTTGAAATAACTGTACAAAATTATGTAATAATTATGCATTTTAAATTTCAAACGATTGAAATGCAGCTGAAATTTTTTTCTTTATTGACCGTCATGTAACGGAATCGTTTTGATTGTCCCTGTACTTGATCTATGCATCCGATTTTCTTAAAATTTGAAATGACTCGACAAAATTATGCAATAATTATGCATTTTAAATTTCAAACGATTCGGTTGGGTAGTTTTTGCGTTGTTATATGCGGACGGACAGACAGACGGACGGACAGACGGACGGACTGAACGACAACAATAGATGCTACGTATTTATATAATTACGAACGCACCTAAAAATGGCGATTTTCTTAAATCTTGTATACAACGCGCACCATAAATTTGATATGCAAATGAATGAATGACTAAATGATTTTCAGTAAAGAAAGTCTAAACAAACATTACACCAAGCCAAAAACAAGGCAAAAATACATTTTTAGACTTCGGGTAGGGAGTGAATGACGGGGGTGTAGGAGTGAGTGACGGCAGTGAGAATTGCTAATTAGCGTTTAGATAATAGCAATGTATAAAAAAAGTGCAAGGAGTGAAATAAAGATGCAGTAATACTTTAAATAAATAAGGTTTTCCAAGTAATTATGTCTTCTTTGAATACATTTCTTGATTCATATGTACAGGGTGTATCTAAACTACTGGGCAAAACTTTAAGGGGTGATAGTACGTATCAAGACAAATAATATTAAATAGAAAACTAAGGGTCCCAAACGTCTTCCGAATGAGATAGGCGCCATCAAAGTTTAGGGTACAAAATTTGAAATGATTATAAAAAACGGAAAAATTGATCGATTCGTTTGCGGTTTTCACAAAAACTATTCTTTATGTCAGTATTGTCTTGAAAATAAATTAAAAAGATAAATTACAAAAAATGCAGATAGAGGGCGCTTTAAACTTTGGAGTAACGAACAACTATTTTTTACCATTATTTTTTGCATCTCATTAAATTTTTTTAGAAGTTTAGACATAAACTTAAATTTTGAGCTCAAAATCTGTGGTTAGGTAGCGCAAACGGAACTGTGTTCAATGGGAGGGGTAGGTTCAAATTTCAAATGATTATAAAAAACAGAATAACTGGTCAATCGATTTGCGGTTTTCACTAAAACTACTCTTTATGTCAGTATTGTCTTAAAAATAAATTATAAACATAAATTTCAAAAAATGTCGTTAGAGGGCGCTTTAGACTTCGGAGTAACGTACAACTATTTTTTACCGTTATTTTTTGCATCTCATTAATTTTTTTTTTTTTTTTTTTTTTATAAGCTTAGACATAAACTTAAATTTTGTGCTGAAAATCTGAAAAGTCGATAGTGGTTAAGTAGCGCTAACTTAACTGTGTTCAATGAGGGTGGGAAGGTTCAAATTTCAAATGATTATACAAAACGGAAAACTTGGTCGATTCGTTTGCGGTTTTCTTTAAAACCATTCTTTATGTCAGTATTTTTATGAAAAAAATTTTAAAGATAAAGACAAAGATTTAAAAAAATTCTGTTAGAGGGCGCCTGAAACTTTAGAGTAACCATCAGCAATTTTTAACTGTTATTTTTTGTATGTAATTAAATGCTTGCAAAAGCTTAGACTTAAATTTTGAGAGCTCAAATTCTGAATCATTGGGAGGGGTTAAGAAGCGCAAATTGAACTGTGTTCAGGAGTTGAAATGTTACCGTGCCCACCCTAGCCCGAACACAGTTTAATTTTTCGCTACTTAATTACTCACAACGATTCAGATTGTTAGCTCAACATTTAAGTTTAAGCTTTTAAAACATTTATTTAGATTTTTAAAAAATAACGGTTAAAAATAGTTGTTGTTTACTCTAAAGCTTAAGGCGCCCTCTATCAGAATTTTTTAAAATTTATCTTTAAAATTTATTTTTGGAAATACTGACATAAAGAATGGTTTTAGAGAAAACCGCAAACGATTCGACCAATTTTTCCGTTTTTTATTATCATTTGAAATTTGAACCTCTCCACCCTCATTGAACACAATTCAGTTTGCGCTACTTAACCACTCTCAACGATTCAAATTTTCAGCTCAAAATTTAAGTTTATGTCTAACCTTCTAAAAAAATTAATGAGATGCAAAAAATAACGGTAAAAAATAGTTGTACGATACTCCAAAGTCCAAAGCGCCCTCTATCGGCATTTTTTGAAATTTATCTTTATAATTTATTTTCAAGACAATACTGACATAAAGGATATTTTTCGTGAAAACCGCAAACGAATCAACCAATTTTTCCGTTTTTTATAATCATTTCAAATTTTGAATCCTACACTTTGATGGCGCCTATCTCCTTCGAAAGACGTTTGGGACCCTTTGTTTCCCATTTAATATTATTTGTCATTATGTGTATTATCACCCATTAAAGTTTTGCCCAGTAGTTTAGATACACCCTGTATATCGTGTAATTATATTCAGCAGTAAAAAAATATTCCGTGTATAACGTGCACCTAGGAGTTTTTCCCTTTTTTTTTTTTCTTTTTTCCTTTTTTTTTTTTTTTTTTTTTTTTTTGAAAAAAAGTGCGCGTTGTACACGAGTAAATATGGTACAGTGGAACCCCGCTAATTCGGACCCCGTTAATCCGGATCGTTTTGGTCATTTTTTTTCAAGTTTGAGAAACGATTGGCTAATTTTCATAACATTAACTTGTTTCATCGTCGTATTCCGAATTAAAAAAAACCTGAAGTTTTCTTATTTAAACTCTTTAATGTTATCTTTCAAAGAAACAACAATATATCACTAAGTTTGGTAATTCTAATTTTCCCAATTTTCTATTTAAACCACTTAGAAATGTCATAAAAAATCACTTCATAATAAATTTTTACTTAGAGCATTGGAAGAAAGCGAGATAAAATAGTCCGTATAAGACCTTTTATCTGATAAGGATAGCTTTCAGCCCATACATCTGTTCCCTTGTTATTGTGACAAAACGCTTCTACAATACCACGAGCAGAAAAATTTTATATTTATAAAGATGCAGCATTGAAGCCAGGCACTTTTCAGTTTAACATAAAGGCGATTTTCGGTAAGTATGTTTTATTTTATTTCATTTTTGTCTAACTCTCCGGATAACCCTGATTTTCGATAATCCGGATTCGGTCTGGTCCCAATTAATCCGAATTAGCGGGGTTTTACTGTACTTATATAATAAGTTTCTTCGAATAATATTTATTAATTCTTCACTAAGACTGCCAAAACATCACTATCGATGTACTCATTTCCGGCAAATATCAGCGATTTCAGCATATTTGTCAGAAAATGGTCGTGAAAAATTTCTTTTTTCCTCAGCTATATTAAAAAAAGTATTATACGAATCCTTAAGGTTGTTCTCTACGCTCAAGAAGACAAAAACGTTATGACACATTTACAAATTCATTTCTTAACAGAAAGATATAAAATTGAAAGGCCTTACTATGGAAGCGATTTCGAATCGAACTTAGTTTTCCACTTTATGACAATTAAATTACCTATCCAGTTCTAAGCTATTTCGATCACGTGATCACCCGTTCTTCTCCTGCTTTTCTGCTTTCGTCGGGAAATGTGCTCAAACATGTTCACTTTGATGGCTTGTTATGAAAGATCTATTGAGTTTTTTAAAAAAATTGAGTGCCATTAGGCTGTTTCTGAATAACAACCCTTGCTATTTTCACGCATTGTCTGAACAAAAATAAATTAAAGCATATGCCTTTTTGATTTAAAAACACCCTTAATCATATGGCTAAATATCATATAAACGTGCATTTTGAAAAGAAATTTTTTTTCCAAACTCTATGTGTGAGTTTCAATTTTTTTAAAATAAGTCCGAATAAGTCTATCTTAGACATTCTGAGTTTGGAAGAGATCAATCATAATTTTTTTAAAAAATTATAAAAAAATTTCCATAAAAGTAATTTAAAAATTTGATTAAAATTTTTCATTAAAACGTCGCGAAAATGACGGATCGCCAATAATTCGTTCTATTAGTAAAAACATGCTTTCGCTAAGCCTACATCGGAACGTTTCTTTCTTCTGGTTCACATTCTATATTAAAATAAAACTTTATTTTAAATTTTAAAATAATATTTTTTATTTTATTTTCTAAGCTTCTCGAAAATGACAAGCAATAAACGTACAGAATTAACGTACGTTAATTAACGTACGTAACAATAAACGTACAGTTTATAAGCATAGCATATAAACAATAAAAATAATGTTATCACTGACATATTTTTTATTTTCTTCAAACTTTTTCTGCCACAAGTGCTTAATGTAGGTTTCCAATCAAAAAAAGGCTGTTAAAATGAATAGTAGTACCATCATTTGACCGTTAATGAAGTTATTTTCGCGTGTCACGAAAATGTTGGATACATACAATTTAATTACTCATGCATGTAATTAACTTAAAATTAATTAAAAGAAATATTTTCCTTTGAAAATAAAATGTTTTTTTTACAATAATAAGCAATTTTTTTAAATATTATTTTATTTTTGTTAGATGAAAACGTACTTTATATATAGACTTTTGGTCCTGGATACTGTCACAAAAATGACATTTTTAAGGTTTAACATTTTCTAAAAAATAATGAAATTGCAATAAAACCATATTTTTTGATTTATTGAATTTTAAAACAATAGTTCTAAAGAATAATAATAAAATTTTACATTTTATTTGCTTAAAATCAATAATAAAGGCCTGAGACACTAAAATGCACGTTTATGTGATATTCAGCCATATCCGTATATTTTTTCAGAGTCTCCCGACCATCCTTCGAAAGTGGAGGTTGTTCACATCTCCAGCAGAAGCATCCACGTCCGTTGGGATGCACCTTTCAATGGAAACAGCCCCATTCATCGCTACCTCGTCATCACAGAGAGCACCAAAGGTGGGTGACTCCTTATTTAACCCTTTCGGGTTCGAATTTTTTTTCAGGTTTTGGAAAAAAAAATACTTTTACTTTAATAACATTAACACAAGCTATATAAATAGATTAATTAGTAATTAACGGATATTTCACTGTCTGAACGATAACGAATGTTATTGTTTTGTGTACTATTCAATTCATATTCATATGACAATAGGCTAAGGAAGAATTATTGGGGACGTTTAGAAAACATGGTATTACAACAAGATTTAACTTATATTACAACTGTCTAATACTTTTTCTGCTTTATTACACGCGATTCTTTCAGAAAAGTAACATTAATTTTAAATTTAAAGAGTGAAATATATGTTTAAAATAAAAGAATCTCAAACGGAAAAAAGAGAAATAAATAAAGAATACTGCCCAGTTAAACTGATGGCATTGAGCTCACGGGCTACAAATACTAATTGTTCATTAAAGCCTTATATTTTCAAGGGTTAATTCCGTTCGAAAAAAAATTAAGAAGGGGAAACAGCTCTCCCCTTCCCTCTTTTTTTATACTTAATCATTGAACCTCCTATACTATCAAAGACATGCTTTATCATATAAAAAATCTATATCCAAAATTCAGAGCAAATGAGATAATCCTTAATAAAAACCCATTTAGCATTTATATAATTTAAAAGGAGTTATCCCCCTCTTTTATACTTAACCATTAAACTTCCGAAACTATTCAGAGATTTGAACGAAATTTGAAAATTTTGCTTGAAAAACCCATTTATATAAATTAAAGGGGGGGGGGCATTAGAACCCCTGTTCCCCCTATTTATACTTAGTCAATGAACACCTAATAACAGTCACGGAATCGCCTCATCAAAAAGATCCTAATCTAAATTTTGAACGAATACTTAATTCTGCATGAAAATCCCATTTATATCAACTAAGGGGAGGGGCATGAGACCACCCGTTCCCCCTCTTATACATATCGAATGAACTCCAAAAACTAATCAGGGAAGCGCCTTGTCAGGATATACCTACATACAAAATTTCAAGTGGATCGGATATTTTTATCACGAGTTATCGCGTTACGCACGAACGAACATACAGAACGGACGGGCACATAAGCTCTCAGGTTATGATAGCCTGTGAGCTAAAAAATAATTGTTATTTTTGTTATTACTAAATACCTAAACATAAATGAAGTCATGTAGTAAATGCATAGACATAATACTAACAATATTATTTTTAAATAGTAGCTAAAGTACTTCTTAAAACAAAATAACACTCCATTAAAATACATGTTCTATTAATAGTACACGAGGCACGAAAGGGTTAAGGAAGTTCGTACTTGATAATCTAATAGCAACTATCGTTAACGATCGGTTTTCATGGATTAAAGGCCCCACATTACGCACAGAAAAAGACCCGAAGAGACCCGAAAAGATTTTTTTATAGTTTTTAGAACGGTAGTCTATGGGTGCGTTCTTTTCAAATATCTCGCGTAAATTGACATGATTTTTTTTGCACAAGATAGCCGAGGACGATCCACAACCGGCCTAGTTTTTACTTTTCCGATTTTGCTTATATATTTTTTATATTACAATAGTTTCAATTTAGAACCGGTTTAAACCGGTTTCGAAAGTTAAAGTAATTAAAAAAAAAAAAAAAATCTGAAACCAAAACTGATAAAGAATACTGCCCAGTTAAACTGATGGCATTGAGCTCACAGGCTACAAATACTAATTGTACATTAAAGCCTTATATTTTCAAGGGTTAATTCCGTTCGAAAAAAAAATTAAGAAGGGGAAACAGCTCTCCCCTTTCCTCTTTTTTTATACTTAATCATTGAACCTCCTATACTATCAAAGACATGCTTTATCATATAAAAAATCTATATCCAAAATTCAGAGCAAATTAGATAATTCTTAATAAAAACCCATTTAGCATTTATATAATTTAAAAGGAGTTATCCCCTTCTTTTATACTTAACCATTAAACTTCCAAAACGATTCAGAGATTTGAACGAAATCTGAAAATTCTGCTTGAAAAACCTATTTATATAAATTAAGAGGGGGGGAGGCATTAGAACCCCTGTTGCCCCTATTTATACTTATTCAATGAACACCTAATAGCAGTCACGGAATCGCCTCATCAGAATGATCCTAATCTAAATTTTGAACGAAAACTTAATTCTGCATGAAAATCCCATTTATATCAACTAACGGGGGGGGGCATTAGAACCCCTGTTCCCCCTATTTATACTTATTCAATGAACACCTAATAACAGCCACGGAATCGCCTCATCAGAATGATCCTAATCTAAATTTTGAACGAAAACTTAATTCTGCATGAAAATCCCATTTATATCAACTAACGGGGGGGGGGGATTAGAACCCCTGTTCCCCCTATTTATACTTATTCAATGAACACCTAATAACAGTCACGGAATCGCCTCATCAGAATGATCCTAATCTAAATTTTGAAAACTTAATTCTGCATGAAAATCCCATTTATATCAACTAACGGGGGGCATGAGCCCCCCGTTCCCCCTCTTATACATATCGAATGAACTCCAAAAACTAATCAGGGAAGCGCCTTATCAGGATATACCTATATACAAAATTTCAAGTGGATCCGATATTTTTATCATGAGTTATCGCGTTACGCACATACGCACATACGCACATACATACAGAACGGACGGGCACATAAGCTCTCAGGCTATGATAGCCTGTGAGCTAAAAAAGTAAAAACTAGGCCAGTTATGGATCGTCCTCGGCTATCTTGCGCAAAAAACCCATGTAAAAATACTAAAATTTGAGCGAGATATTTGAAAAGAACGCGCCATAGACTTTACATCCGGGTCTTTTTCTATACCTACACTGTTAAAAATCTTGCAGCATTTTGCACAGTCATTTCACCGTTTTCTGAAAAACCAGAAACATAACCGTAATTTAACTCTATTCTGACCATAAAATTGGTAATAATAAGTTCAGAATAATGTAAAAAGTCGGTTGTTTTACTTTTTTTTTGTAGAAAACGGTCAAATGACTGGATAAAATGCTGCAGATTTTTAACAGTGTAGTGTTGTGCCTTAAGGGGATGTATATACCTGAAACAAATAGTACGTTAAATGTTTTTTTCAATACTGCAAGAATTATATGCTGGAATAAATCTGGGTCACGGTAACTTCGTTACAGTTTGATCTATTTTCAGTAATTTTAGTAATATGAAATTCACAAAAAAATTATTCAAAAGGAGAATTTGACATGGTTTCCTAATTAAACTTATACAAAGTCCAATTTGAATAAAAATTACCCAATTTTAATGTTATTTCCTACATTTTTCTAGTTTTATTTAGTATAGTAACTGCGATAACTGAAAAAGGAATGTAAGTTATCACATAAAGTGTAATTTTCATTATCATTTTTTAGGTAATTTTCACCCAAATTGACCCTTAGATAGGTATCATTGACAAAGCATGTTAATTTTACATTTGAATATTTCTTAATGTTATATTGCTAAAAATACTGCAGTAAAGTACCGTAAGTTGCCATGGAATGACCCATCTATCAATTCTAGAATCTATAGGAACGAGGTGGAACCCGTCGAAATTCAACGACAGAAAATGTTTAAGAAGGAACTGCTTCATTGATTTACAATAAATCTACAAAATTACTTACAGTAAAAAATGCATCTTATATTGATCAGTCTACCTCTCTAACAAATATTATAAAAATTCATCTGATATTGATCAGTCTAACACTAAAACAAATGTTATTTTCATCTAAGATTAACAAAATACTATAAAACTCAGTTGACCAAATTTTTTTAATTAAACTTTAATCGCATATAAAATCAGTAAAATATAATAAAGATCAGCTATTATTATGAGTTTATCAATTGAAACTCTTATGTTTGATATAAATGTGAATGAAAAAATTTTTTTTATTCCAAATTGACACGATCACAGAATTTCACGCGAAATTTAGTTTCACCCCGTTATAATTATCATCTTCTCAAAATTTAAACGCGTACTTTTTATATCCGTATTCGCCATGTTTTAATAAATGGTATTTTAATTCGATCATTTTAAAATCCCTTTAACTCAAAACTTGAAGTTATTTAACTGATGAATAAAAACGAAATCACAGAATTTTATAGCAAACGATATTGTTTTGCTATGTATACGCATTTTAATTTCTTTTTTTCAATTTTAAGAGAAAATGGAGGGATTCTGTTGCCATAATTACAAAATTGGTGCTAAAAACTATAAAAATATTACTATCTCAAAAACAAATTGAGATACAGCTTTCAAACAAATTGCATTTAAAAGTACATTTTTTTTCTCTATAGACGGCGTAAAAATCAGAAATATGCGATATTTAGAAGTATAAAATTTGCAGTAACGAAAAATGCAAAACTGAAATTGCATGGGAAAGTGTTGCCATTCGCAAAATGACGTATGCGTTACGCACAGATACGTTTGGCTTTTATAATATAGATAGTAATCAGGAGTGCTATAGCAAAGCATACAATGACATATTGTCTTACAAAGTTCCCAGTATTTGACTAGGTTTGATCAGAGAACAATGATTTGTAATGGAACAATCCTACCAACTCCATTCTCACTTTTTATGTTTGAATTACTTGGTTGAATTACTATTATTAAAATTTATAGAAAATTTATATTAAAATGGCCCATTTCGACATTACTCCACTAAAAATAATCTTAAGATTATCTGAAGAAATCGCCACTTCTTCAGAAATTTTAAGAAAGTTTGCAGATTTAGCTTTATCTTAGAAAGATCTGCAGAATTTTTAAAGATATTCTTATAAATATCTGCATAATGTGCCAAATACCGATGGATTTCCTATAGATGTTTGGGCCAAATACCTATACATTTTCTACAGATTTTTTTTTAGTGGTATCATTTTGATTTCAACATTTTTATTTTCAACAATATTATTTTTTATAAACTGCTCTGAAGCCACTCATGCATAAATAATTTTTCATTGTTCACAAAAAACATTTTTTGTAATAAATAAATAAGAACTATAAAATTTTATTATTCTGCAGTATGCTAGTTATCATCTATCCGAAAATCAGATCTCCATATTGGAATGCTGAAAAGGTTTTGCTTTATAAAGCAGCACTAATCTGTCCACACTACACACTAATATGTCCTCAAGTGAGGCCCGTTCGAAGGAGAAGGTTAATAAAGTAATAAAATCTGTTAACTCTTTGTAATCTCCTCCCTCTTTCTTTCACTTTTATTTCCACTCTGTCCCTTGTGACACGTGTTTAGATTAGCCGAAGACGAGCTGTATTTTTGAAGCTCGAAACGCGTCCTGTTAAATTTCTTTTTATGGTGATTTTACAAAGTTTTTTAGCTTATTTTTAAAATCTGTTAATATCTTTAACTTTGAAAATAAAACAGAAACCATAATGTATCAGGACCAAAATATATGACACGAATAAATAAATTAAAGAATTCATATTTATGCTATTACTTAATCTAAAATATAGCAAAACATCTATCAGGAACATATAGGGACCACCTATGTGATCACCAACATGTTACATATCTGCATGTTTTTACTTCTGGAAGGCGGACCCCACCGAGTACCTTACAAATTCTTAATTTGTAATATACTTGCTATTCAGAGGTTTTACTGTAGATAAATGTAAAATCCCTAAAATTTATCTTTTACAATAAAACTATTCTATACTTTAAGAATCGTCCTTCAATAAATTATGTAACAAAATATAACATATCAATTCGAAATATGCTTTTATTCAATCAAAACAATTGCCCATACCCAAAGAATGCATTTTGAAAATTAGCTTTACAAATAATCATTTAAACACTTTGATTATTAAAAGACTAAATCTATGGCTTCCGGTAATTACCAGATAAGGCACATTTTTAATATTAATTTTTAATAAATCATTGCAATTAGATAGCAATCTTTTCAAAATATTCACCGATCGAAAGTTCTGTATAACATTTTTACAGCTTACCTCATAAACAAAGCATTGATAGTATATTTCAATCGATCCTTGTTTTTGAGAAATTTAATTTTGAAATCAAGGTCTTATTTGCTGGATACCCTTTAGATAAAAAGATTTGATTTGCTACGTGGAAAAAATTATCAAGTACCTTTCTTATGTAGCCCACATTCCTAGGGAATAAAGAAACTATTACTCTATTAGGAGTTACAGTATTTGAGAGTTTATTCTTATAATAAATCAAAACAATACTTTATACCCAAAGGAAACGTTTACAAATTCTTTTTCGGAAGTAATCGATTAAATATGTTCATTTCTTTTCTTTTGCTATACTATGAATTTATATTTTTCTGTACTTAATAAGATATCGAAAGGTACATTCGATTTTCAAGACCAAGTTCAACAACTTTTCGAAAGTTTATCCATTGCATTTGGATTTACCAATTTTAATTAATTACTAAGAGATTTAAAGATTTTTTTTCTCTGTATTTGGAGATAAAATAATAAATAGATACATACTTCGGACCTAATATCATACAAATATACATAAAAATATTGTTTAGTATAAGAATTCTTGTTTAATAATTAATCGATTTAATATAAGGTATCAGCGGTAATAACTTTTTATAATGAATTTTAAAAAACTGCTTAATCCAAATGAAATATTTTCAAAAAGTCTTCAAAAGTTGTCAGTTAAATGCATTTTTTTTTTTTTAGATTTTGCTCTGCTATCGAATTGTATCTTGAAATTTATGTTTTATGAATTATGTTTATTAATATTTACGAGGTGGAACCCGTCGAATTTCGACGAAAGAAAATGTTTAGGAAGGAACTGTTTCATTGATTTATAATGAGCCCACAAAATTAGCTACAGTAAAAAATGCATCTTAGATTGGTCAGACTAACTCTCAAACAAATATTATTTTAAGCTAAAAAGAGAAAAAAACCCATTTCTATAAAATTTAATTGTCCATATTATTAAAATTAAACATAAATCGCATATGTAATCAGTAAAGTATAATAAAAATCAGTTATTATGATGAAATTATCAATTGAGGCTCTTACGTTTGGTATAAAGCAAATGAAAAAATTATTCCAAATTGACATGATCATAAAATTTTCATGTGAAATCTAAATCCGTCATAATTTTCATCGTGTCAAAATTTACATACGCACTTCTCATAGTATTTTAATTTGATCATTTAAAAATAATTTGCTTTTTATATATAAAAAGATGTTATTTGCATCCGCTAAAACCATTCCATTTTTACGGATCCAGTCTTAAACAACATGTATAGAAAAGTTTGCATGTGACGTCATTAGGACGGAATATTGCACAAACGCAGCAAAACAATATTCAAGTCACTCGGTAAAACAAATCGGAAATGTGATGATTCACAAATCTTCGCTTCTTTATTTATAGTAACTCCATGTTTTATCAGAAATCAATCATTTGCATTTTTTTTTTTCAAAATTTGGAAAATATCATTACATATACGCGGATAAATAAAATTGAACTAATTTAGCTTTCTGATACGAACTGAGTAAATGCAGTGAAGTCACTCGAATATTATTTAAAGTACATTTTTGTGAAGAGAAATTGTTGTATCCTTTGTAAATTAAGTTTTCAATGAACTAAAAAAACATTTAATTGATAAATAAAAACGCAATAAAACCAAAGTTCATCAGATTTTATGTCAGACGATTTCTTTTGACATGATATTTTTACTTCAGTTTTTATCAATTTTAAGAGAAAATGGCGTATTTCTGTTGCCACAATTGCAAAATTCGTACTAAAAACTATAAAAAAAATTAATAACTCATAAACATAAGAAAGAATTGAGATACAGCTTTCAAACAAATTGCATTTAAATGTAATTTTTTTTCTCAATACGACAGTATAAAAATTGAAAATGTGCGATATTTAGAAGTATAAAAGTTATAGTACCGAAAATTGCAAAACTGAATTGCATATGAAAGTGTTGCCATTCACAAAATGACGTATGCGTTACGCACAGATACGTTTGGCCTTTATAATATAGATATTAAATGCAACCATGCATTAAATGAGTCCACACTTCTTATAATAAATCAAATATATATATATAGGGGGAACTGAGGCCCATTGATACACCCCCTCTATTGCTCACAGGGTCATTACCGGAAGTATCATAACAGCTCCGAAAGGTGATGCTAGACATCACAATTACATACAGGACGTCTTGGCATGATTCAGTAGTTTGATGAAATGGGACGGGTGATTAATTGTTTCTGTAGTTCAAAAGTAAATTTGAATTGTACAATTGAAATGATATTATACAAATGTTCCAATATTTTCAACCGAAAAGAATACTCTTCCTGGCAAGTAAAGCTATTCTTTATCAGTTCCTCATTCTTTATTGTTAGGTAAATTAGGAAGGGTTGGATTTGAGACTCATTTTATTCAAAATGGCTGTATGGAGCACATTGATACAGTCTATGTCGGGTCATATTGATACAGCCTAAATCCTTTTTTAGTTCATTTTTTCATTACCTTTTATTATTTTTTTACCATACACTCCTTAATCCAACCATTTTTCGCCAAAAATTTCTAATATTAGTTTATATTGAAGTGAAATAGCTCTAAATTTTTATATTAGAACATTTTATAGTATTTTTGCAAACAGAAGACATATGAATTTGTCCAACATCTAGTGCTAGTCGAACTAACAAAAGAAAAGGACGATAGCCTGGCAAATCTCGAATTTATATCGGTTTTCCAGAGATAAAAGTATTTTCGAGATGAGAATTGTTAAGTAAAAGAAACAAACTGCAGAACAACAAAGGATAATTATACTGTAAACAAAATTTTTAATATAATTATCCTTTATTTTCTGTTTATAAACTGATTTATAAACAGAAAACCTGGTAATTTTTTTCATCTTTCCTAAGAAAGAAGATAATGCTGGGGTTGAAGTACCAGATATGACAAAGTTACCATAGCCAAAAATCAGACAAGGAACAGCCAGAACATCAAATCATTATTCATTTAATTTTGATTGCTTTAATACTACTTACAACTAAATTGTGGGTGATTTTAATTTCTATAAATAAATATAGAATGGTTTTCTAACTATTTTTCTATGAAAAATATGCATTGGTGTTATTTTGTCTCCATTTTTTCCAGACGTTTCAAAGTGCCCCATGAGGTGTATCAATCTGCCCCGGGGATGGGGCACATTGATACAAGTGACTTTTATTTTTATTTTTAAAAAATTACATGCAAAAATAACATATAAAACAACGATTGTACCTTTTTATAACACACTATACAAGTTTTACTGACACCATATGGAAAAATATCTTGAAATTTCTGCTTTCTGGACACCAAAAAAATTCTTAGAAAAAAGCTGTATCAATGTGCCCCAGTTCCCAAAGGAAAATTTTTCATTTTAGTCAGAAATAATAAAGGAGTTATTTTCATTTTAATATTCAGGTCTATGTTATTAACTGGTTCTTTCCAATAAAATAATCTTAATAGAATATTAAAGTATACTTTAAATCCTTAAAAGAATTTTCAAAATTCATAGAAATTTTAGCTTAGATAGCTGTGTTTATGAGCTGCAATTAATTAATATACAAGATTAAAAAGATAATTGGCTCTGTCTGGACCTAAAATATTATGTAAGAATCAAATTTTTCTAATAACGTCTTTCAGTGAATTTAAAAATATTCTTTAGCGTAAAAAAAATCTTTGTAACCAGTAATCTAAAAACTTCAAATTCTTCTTAATAAGTAACCAATTTAAAAAGATTTTTTCTTTTGTTGCATTAAATATTTGTTCTTTCAAAAGTTTATAAGATATTTTTATGTTCTTTAAATTTTACTGACGAAACTGTACAACTCTTAGAAAATTTTAATAGTGCAGCTATGTTTACCAATTTCAATTATCTACTAACAAGAAGATTAAAATAATAATTGACTCTAACTGGCGTTAAAATGTTGGATAAAAGTAATATATATTGGATCCATTGTCATAAAAAATATAAAAGTATTATTTAGTATAAAATATTCTGTATAACAAATTATCTAAAAAAAGTGATATATCTCTTGAATACAAACTTTTTATAATAAATCAAAACAATTACGAAAAGGAAGCATTTTGAAATAGTCTTTCACAAATAATCTAATAAATAAGTTCCTTTTTTCTTTTTCTATGTTATCATAATTTTCCTTCCAAAAATATTAATGTATCGATATAAACTTTCAATTGTCATGATAAAATTCAACAATTTATAGAAATTTCACCCAATTAGCTGTGTTTAACAATTTAAAAATATTAAAATATTTTTTTTTATTATTATTTAAAAAAAAGATGCTCTTTATAGCAAAAAAATCTCAAAAATGTAATAAATCAATTAACAATACACTCCTTATAATAAAGTTTTTAATGTAATATGTATTCAATATTCCAATTCTAGGACTCACTGAATCTAACTTAGTCACCACTGAAGTGCCAGGAACTCAGACTGACGCGACACTGAGGGGGCTGAAGCCGAGAAGCTTATACAAAGTGCACGTGGTTGCAGAGAATGCTGTCGGGAGAAGTCCACCCAGCAAAGTGCTAACAGTCACGACGGACGATGAAGGTTACCTTTCAGTTTTACTTTTTCACATTCTTCTTTGTTTCGTAATAAATACTAGAATCTCTATTATTCTAAAACTCTTATCTCGGATGTAGGTTATTCCCTTTTATGTGGTTTATCTCGTCTGAATGATAAGCATATTCTTCAATAAAACATTCCTTTGGACGAAACTATGACATTTAATTTACAACACGAACATAAATATTACAATAATTCTTTTCGTTTGCATCTCAATTTATAATGCGTACAAATGTACGTCTCATTCTCGTTTTTTCAGAACAATCATAGAACAGCAACAACATAACAAAAAAGAATAAAAAAAAAGTCATTAGTTCACGCAGCTTGCAAAATGTTCGTGCGCCATGGAGTTTCGAAGTTTAGAGTCCGAAAATACAACATTATTTAAGTATCTTGGTTCACGAATGAAAAGTTAGAGTATTGTAATTCATATAACTTCCAATGAATTTCTAGAGTGGAATACAAAAATACGCATCGGGAAAAAGCACCAAAAGCAGCAGACCGGTTTCGGTAGCATTTAGCGTACCGTCACCTGCATAGAAACATTAAATTTAACCTCCTCAGTCCTGAGACAGATATTAAGTACGACAGAAAAAAAAACCCAGTTTAAAATGAATGTAAAACAGATTTAAAGATGTATCACTCTGTAAATCAATGCTTGCGATATGCATGCATTTTTTACAGAGATCTAGAATTGATTTTAACAATTCTAAAAGCATTTAAAATCATTTAAAGTATGTTTTTAAGTGTCTCCTCTAGGCGACATCAGGACTGAGGAGGTTATGTACACGATTAAAGTTTCGTGCACTCTGCTATGACGTAGTTTCACAAAAAGAAGTCATACTTCAAAATAATGCGAATTTTCCACCATTCCATGTTAAAAATATAGTTAAAAATAATTATTGCATTTTTAGATATTACAATGATTTCTTTAAATTAGCAAGTCGTACAACTAACTACCAATAAAATTACAGAGCGGTAAAATAAGCCAATGTGAAATAATAAGGTCTTAAAGCTGGCAATATTATTAACTACAAATTCCTTCCTAATGACCTTTTAAATATTACTTTATTTGAATTTACATAAATGAGAGGTACAATATTAAAAGAGTGATTTTAAAAATAGTGTTTTAGCGGATTTATTTTGGTTATATAATAGCAAGTACCGGGTGAGACAAAAGTTCTTTAAAATTTTAAATATTCTAAACAAGAGGGAAAAATCATGCGCTAAGCATATATTATGAAACACTTTCCAACACTACCTGAAATCTTTTACAAAACTTCCTTATTTACGGAAATAAGATGCCACTGTCCATATCCTAATATGTATTCCAATACTTTTGAACAGCCTTGTATTTGATACGTTGGTAGACGTATATATATACTATATAATGTAAAAATTTAGTTTAGCGAGAAAATGCTTAACTGGTTGATATTTCTCTTTCAGCACTTTATTATAATAGACGTAAAATACTTTAATACTTTTGTTCAGCCCTGTAATTTACTTAGTACCTTAATTACAGGCCAGTATTTTATTAAAATTTAGTTCAAAAATACTTCCATACTTTTTTCAGCTCTGTAATTTACTTAGTACCTTAATTACAGGCCAGTATTTTATTAAAACTTAGTTCAAACAAACACACTCTTAAAATTACTTAATTCACATTTCCAGAAATTATCATCTATGGGTGACCATGTAGCTAACTCTTTGCATGGCTCTGTATATCATTTTATCTATACTCTACAAACATTTCTCAGTAAACTGAAAGCTGTTCATCGTAAAAATGCATAAATTACTTAAAAACCACCTTTAAGTTAATATTCTCATATTCAGTAACCTTTATGAGCTCTTTTGTGTAACCCTGTATATCAACTATAACATTTATATAAAAAAATAATTTGCAGAACATTTATTAACACTTAAAAGCACATATTATAATTGAAAATGCATTTCACCCATCCATCAATTATCATCGATAATATACAGTACTTCGGATAAGAATATATGATATCAAATATTTTGTGTGTCCCTGTAAATGCTATGCACTTAATATTATGCGTTAAATATTAAGTCTCAGCTGCTTATTTCAATTTTATGATACTTTAAATCGTTTAACATTATTAAAATATGTCGCAAACAATTCTCCCCTTTATTATTGTGTAATGGAATTCTTTTGAGTAGCCCTGTAAATGAATAATAACAATTATTTTGAATACTTTTATTTTACAGAATGCGTATTTTAGTGCGTTTTTTGAATCCATGTAAATTTAAATAAGTTTGATAGTGTGTGACACCTTTAAAATTCATTTTAAACGATTTTTTCCCATTGACAGTAATGTATCGGAAAACTTTTGACTATCCCTGTAAATAAACTAATCATAGTAGAAACTTCATTTTCAATAGGATTCCTGCTAGGGTAAACATCAATAACATATAAAAATTTCATAGTAATTTGAGAATATTTACGGGAGCTAGAGCGCGACCAGACGGCCAGACAAACCGAATGCATAAACACTTTTCAATTTTGTTGGAAAAAAGGAAAAAATTCTGATAAAGCAGTGTGGTTTGAAAAAAAAGACTCACAAGACAACCAGATTATTTTTAGCATAAAAAAGCAAAATTAAAAAAAATCATCTGTATATGGTGCTGACATGCGAGAGATGCAGCTTAATTATGCAAATAAATCTTCTAATAATAGACACGAGGATTTCTCATTCGCTTTCAGAATGCTATCATTAGCCAACCGAGCATTGTCGGTGGAATTGTTCTATTTAAATAAAGATTTAGCAACTGTTCCGTCGCGCAAAATTTGTACGGCGGAAGAACTGAAAACGAAGAATGGTTTCATATCTTTTCCTGGAATAACGAAACTTGCCGAATTGTTCATAGAAAATGGCTTGAAGGATTGGCACACAGTTGAAAACATCATTGGCGGGAGAGGCGAATTACTGCGGAGGAAACATTTATAAATGATTTAGCGGTGGAATCTTTCACGGGAAGTAGCAGTGCTTGCAAAGCTAGAAGGGTATTAGATTTACCTCACTCATCGATTCCACGTGTCCTGCACGAGTTATCCCCCTTTCACAAACTGCAGTCATTCCAGAAGTTACAACTGGGAATTATTTACCGAGAGTCTTATGGCAAGAACTGAAAGTGACAATTAGTGGTTTTTCAACGTTTTATAGACGGACGAGACCCACTTCACATTACAGGGGAAGGTCAACACGCAGAACGCTCGTATATGGGCAACTTCTAATCCTCATGAACACACGAAAAAGTGACTGCATCCAGCTAAGTTCACAGTCTGATATGACTGCTCTTAAACCTTGGTTCATCATCAGGGTCCACTTTTGGAACATTCTCCTTTGAAGAACTGTGTTCCCTATTAAGCTAAAAAATGTACACAGTAACCGCTAAGCATTAGATCACATTTCTCTATGACAAATTTGTGCCTTCATTAAATTAAAAATTTGTGTTATCACAATAAGCTTTATTCAGGATGATGCACTGCCATACCATGCCAATTAAATAAGGCAATTCCAAATGAGTATCATTGGTGATTGCAGACTGGTCAGTCAAGGTTAGAAGATCCCATGACCTCCACGATCACCTGACCTCAGTCTGATCGACTTCTGTCTATGAGGTTATTTGAAATTACTCGTGTAGCATTCATCCTCTAAAAACTGGCCGAACTCAAGAATTCCTTTCCTCTTTAGTTTTTTGCAATTCATTCCGGCATGTTGCATTCAGCTGTGAGCAATTTGAGTTGCGTCTTAGAATGTTCTGGAAGTCATCTTGAACATTTGTTATTGCAAAAATAAATGGATGAAGCGTACTGTTGTCCTGTTCATTTTGTTTCGCAACGTCAGCGTTTTTTACAGGTATTTTATATAAGTAAAATTATTTTGCTGCTTAAAAAACAAACAAACAAACAAAAAATCCGTGAGTCTTTTTTTTGCAAACTGCACTTCTTTATCATTATTTCTTACTTTTTTTAATTTTTAAAGTTTTACGAACTTTCCTGTCACCCGAAGGATTAACTATAAGCTGATAGTAAAAAAAATTAAATGTTTATAATTACCTTTTAGAAATATAAGTTTTATGTGCGCAGATAATGCTATTATTTTATACAATGATCTCTTCTGGTTGCAGTTCCTCGAAGCCCGCCTATACAAGTTCGAGTAGTTCCTGTAAGTTCAAATTCATTGAAAGTCTATTGGTTGGTGAGTTCGCTTTTATCTTTTTATTTCAGATAATATTTACTTTAATATAATATATCTATGTTTGGAGTTTTAGTTTTAGAAGTGGGTGTATTTGAATGGGTTTGGGTTTTAGATTCCTTTAATGAAATATATAAATAATAATGTTATTAGGTATTTAACAAAATAGATATAAATAATTAATTTTGACATCATAACTCTAAACACTGCATAACTGCTAAGTATTACAGATTTCGAATACCATTATTTACTAATAGTAATATTTTCTTTTAAAATCAGAGAAATCTGTAATTGAATAAGTTAAGGATCAGAAATAATTTCAGATTTATAATATTAGGCATCTTATCAATAAGTTACATAGATCTACACACTATCATATTCTATTTCAGTTCATACATCTGTATTTTGAAGTACATAATCATGAAAAACAAAATCATGTATTTTATATAAATATTTTGTACATTATACTTTAGGCGTTTTTACATTATAGTTAGGGATTACAATCCCGGGATCCCGCATCCCGGGATTCCGGGATCCCGGTGTATTTTTAATCCCGAAAATCCCGGGATTTACCAGAAAAAATCCCGGGATTTTCGGGATTGTCTGGGTTTTTTTGGTGGAATAATATTCAGCTGAAATTTAAAAAGATATTTATAAACTTTCACTTTTGGGAAAGAAAAAATCAATTTTCATGAAGTTTATATATGATTGAAAAAGAATATATACCTTAAATATTTTTACATATATTTCTAAGCTATGAAATCGTTTACAGCTGAAGTCTTTTGACTTAAAAAAAAAATGTAACCCACACAGCTATTAGTAAGGAAAAATGAAATCGTTTGTGTCGATATTGAATCGTTTGTGTCGTATTTCGATTGTGTTGCGTGTATAGAAATTATCTTCAATTAGAATCGGGGTTTGTTTTAATTTCCGAAAACGAACACGGCTTTTTATACTCTGATGAATATATCAATGAACTTATTTAGAAAGTTGGAAAATTAGTAATTTATTTTAAACGATCTGCAACAAAGAACGAAGTTCTTTAAAAGTATGTTAAATCTGAAAAAGAGAAAGAACTTTCCATTCTTTTAGATTGCAAGACTAGATGGAATAGCCTAGTAATTACGCTTGAACGATTTTATTTCTTGAAAAATAGCATACAACTAGCTTTTATCGATTTAGAGCATAAGATATGCATTGACGATTCCGATTTTCTATTTATAAACGAAATTGTTGAAGTCCTCAAACTGATACAAATTACAGTAGAAGCAATCTGTTGTAGGGGTTCTAATTTGTTAACCGCAAACGCAACCTTAAAAATTCTTTTAAACGAATTGTTGGAGACAATATCAAAATTTGCTTACAAAATGACAGTCGTGCTAAAACTACACATTAGAGAAGGACGACGTATGGAATTATCAGGTGTTTTAAATTACTTGCATAATCCTAAACGAGATGACCTGAGTGCAGAAACTAGCAGCATGCTTTCTATTTCTAAGAAAACTAAGCAAGTGAAAGCAATAATTGGAAGGGTAAAGAGTGTTGACAATGGCAATTCTGAAGATACGGAAATAACGCATATTGGGCCACTGCGAAACGGCAAACGGATAAACGAACATATAAGGAAAAATGACTAGAAATAGAAAAAAGCATGGGAACTGTCGAACCTGAAACACAAAAACAAAAGGATTTATCAACACAAATTAGACGTCTCTTTTTGAAAATGGAGGAGTATGCAATCATCATTTAGAATTAGCTTATCAATATTTGCTGACAGTTGCTCCCGCGAGTGTAGAATAGAATGAGCATTTTAACCAGCAGAATTTATTGCAAACAAACTTAGAAGTCAACTTGGATGCTTTGATATTTCTTAGATCGTATTTTCAAAGGAAAACCGATTAATTTAAAAAAAAAAACACTAAGCTATTGAAACTAATCTTCTTTTTTATCTTGGTATGCAATAATTTTTTATGTTGTGCAACGTTTAAATTTTAAGGACGATCACATATAATTAGAAATTTTAATAATATATCTATTTAATTTTTTATTGTTATGTGTGTGCATGTGTTAAGTACTTTTATTTATTTATTTATTTATTTATTTATTTATTTATTTTTTACAAGCAAAATAAAAAGCATTATGTAGGGGAAAATCTTGTGTTTTCGATATCATAAATTTGTAATCTTTAATTATTTGGTTATGAGAATAATTAAAAATTTAATTAGTGATATTAATTAACTTTTCATATTGTAAATATTTACCCATCCAAAGACTTTTTTAACATCAAATGAAAGAAATTATTTGGAAAATAAAACATAATTTTTTTTCTTACTTTGTCAAACATTAACAGCATATTTGTTTCAATTTCCAATTGTTGTAATTTATCCTATATTTTTTTATTATTAAAGTAATAAATTTTGAACTTGGTATATTTTCAAAAGTTAGGCTGCTTTAATTATTTTTTTTACAATATTGGGAAATTTAGCTATTGTAAAAATTGGTTATATTAGAGAAATTCTAATTTTCGGGATTATCCCGGGATCCCGGGATTAAATCTAAACAGTCCCGAAATCCCGGGATCGGAAATTAGTCTCGGGATTGTAATCCCTAATTATAGTTTACACTTTGTTTTCGACCTGTCTAGAGGAAAATCATTAAATATTTTTAAAAAACAACAAAAACACATGAAATGTTTATGTATGATGATATACCTCGTAATACACACTCATATATATTTATGTACATATACATATAATATATGGCTTTTGAAGGTGCTTTACATTTTTTACTTTTATATTGATTACTTTTAGAATGATATTGGTATTTTACTTGACTAATTTTGTATTGGCAAGAAATGAAAATTATTTGTATGGACTGATAATATTATGTAGATTTTTTTCTGCATATTTTACTAAAAACAATTGTATTTTTGTAATAAATAAGACCTATATGTTAAAAACACATACATTAGTTTAAAGGTACACATAAACAGGAACATTTTTATGAACTTGTAGAAATAATAAAATTAATGATAAAGCACAATATGTACGTTTCGAACTGCTTATACAGATGTCTTCAGGATAAATATAATGATGAAATGTTTAAGAGTGTATAGAAATAAACTTAAGTCTATTACCATGACTTTGCTTCAATCCGCTTCTTTTCATATCTGCACTGTAAAAAAAAATCTGTGAAGGTACTAAACATTTTCTAGGAGACTGGGATTCCAAGAACTTTTAATGTAATGATAACAGGAAAAATTAATGTAATCGATTCTGAAACTTGAATTTTTGCTGTTATCGTTACAGGAAAAGTTCTTGGAATCCCAGTTTCCTAGAAAAGGTTTAGTACCTTTGCAGATTTTTTTTTACATTGTGGCAACACTAAATTGTATTCATGCGAACTTTCGATTCATTTCAACATGTTTAATATCTTTTATTTTCTGATGTGCGTTACTGCAGTTTTCTATTCATATTTTTGATCAGAAAATGCTAAAGCTTCAGAATGCTAAAAGGAGATCCTAAAGTTTCAGAAATCTGTAACTTTACAAACGTAAAATTACAGTAACCTTACTAAAATTTTATCTGTAACATGGGTTGTAGTTACATAAAAAATTTTTGGAATGCAAGTTTCCTAAATAATTCTTAGTAACCTTACAGAATTTTTCATCTTCAGTGCAAATCTGTATCTGCAAACATGCACTTTTGCTGTTGCCATTAAATAAAAAATGTTCTAGGAATCCCAGTTTCCTAGTAAAACTTTTAGTAACTTTACAGATTTTTTTACAGTGTACTTATTTGTTGTTTTAGAAATAGAGAATATACTGTATTTACTCGTGTATACCGCGCATGAGTGTATAACGCGAACCCAGTATTTTAGAATGAAAAATAGCGATTTTTTGTATCTCGTATATAACGCGCACCATAAATTTGGCATGTAAGGGAATCATGCATCAAATGATTTTCAGTAAAAAAAAAATCGAAACAAATGTTACGTCAGGCTAGAAAAGAAGTCGAAATTTTTTTTTTTAGACTTCTTTAGAAATATGTGAGAGAGCAAGAAATAAATCTATAAAGCTAGTTTTTGTATATATATATATATAAATCTGTAGTTTTAAAATGAATTTAGTAAAATCATACTAATCTTACTAAAATTTTTATCTGTAACTAAAATCGCAGTTAGATAAAAATTTTCCAAAAAAAATTTCTTAAGAATTTTTTAACTTTACAGATTATTTTTATTTATAGCGCAAATCTGTATCTATTAAATGGATTTTTGCTGTTACCGTTTCATAAAAAGCAGTAGCGGCAATGAAGATTGCTAAGTAATATTTAACACGTTCGCTGGCCCTTACATGAAGATGTGATGATAGTTAATGCCGTACTGTAAAAGTGTTTTTTTCCCAGAAGCCGATTTATTTTTATAACAAAGAATCAGTGAAAGATTGTCCCGCGCCAGCGCGTGACTGGCTATTCGACATCACCCCACATCACGCGCTGGCGCGTGAGTGGACCCTTAACGTTGGCGCCATATCGCGCGCTTATGCGTGAGTGACAGCGAACGCGTTAATTAATGTTACTACCGCTTTTGTATTTAAAAAAAAGTGCAAGAAGTGAAATAAATATGCAGGATACTTCCTTATTCAGTAAGATGCCAGTTTTAATTTCTTCTCTGAATACATTTCTTGATTCATAGAAATATCGTGTGATTACATAAAGCAGTAAAAAAAAAAAATTCTGTGTATCATGCGCACCCAGGATTTTTGCCCTAAATTTCGGGAGAAAAAGTGCGCGTCATACACGAGTAAATATGGTAGTAGCACACTGTTAAATATTTTGCTCTAGTTTGAACCAAAATTTGGTGCTCAGGAGCTGGCACCATAATGTGGTGAAATCTGATTCCAACATTTGGAGCTTCCTATTTCAATAACGTTCCAACTATAGGAAATATGCTTCAACAGGAGCTCCAAATACTGGTTTAAAATTTCACCATCTTACAGTAGCAGCTATTGAGCACCAAAATTTGGTTTAAACTAGGACAAGATTTTTAACAGTGCACTCTGATTACTATTATTATTGTTATTATTCTTATTTTAAATAGCCTCCAGATAATGCCGACGAAAACGGCGGATCCATCACCGGCTATTACGTGGGTTACAGGGCTACGCAGGCGGGCGGCCAGTACCTCTTCAAGACTCTCAAGATCGACGAAGAGTTCGAGAACGAGTGTGTCTTGACCAATCTACTGAGTTCCACCTCATACAGCATCAAAGTGCAGGCCTTCAACGAGAAAGGACCCGGACCTCATTCCGATGAAGTCATCGCACAGACGCTCAAATTCGGTAAGCTTCTTAACCTTTCGCCGGGCGCGCAAAATTTCATCACATGAGCGGGTGGCATTTTTAGAAAGAATCACGTTTTGAGCACCAGCCTTGGCGGGTTGGCGAAAGCGAGAACGTTCAGCTAGCTGCATCGCCAAACACAAAATAAACTAAGTTCAAATGTGTCATAAAACATATGATTAATAGAATTATATTTATTACAAGAGAATCTTTACTACTGTTTTTAATTAACTTCTCAATTTCTTCGAACTTAGCGAGTTGAGGAAATAATATTTTTGAATGGAGAAAAAAAACCCTATGTTTAAATGTTCTGTGAAATTTAAATCATTTTAATCTGAAAAAACTCTTTGTCTTAAGGTATGTTTTAATCGTAAACAACGGTGAATAACATTTCCTCATATTATAGTCTTTGCTTGATAACATTTACGGAAAAAACAAATGAACAATAAGCGCGATCTCTTTGCAGAAGGAAGGGTTGCTATTCGGTAGGTGTTTGACGTCACAAACAAGAAAGGGTGCGTAGCATTGACTTCTTCTCCGCGCCAATCGTTGTTCTGGCGATAAGGGGCTCAAAACGTGACTCTTTCTGTAAATGCGAGCGGGCGCTCGGTGTAAATTGTACAACAGGCATAAAACAATTAATTATTGATGCTTTATTTTAATTTTACAAATAATTTAACTTACAAATATGATATAAGTTATATCCCACACAACACACGTTATCTATAAGACGTCGATTTATAGTATGAATACGTCCATAATCTCCATAATGTTATTTAGATGTGCATATCAGTAAATAAACAGACGTCGATCTGACATTCCAATTTAGATTTCTATCAGACGTCTGTGACCTGCAACAGACGATCTGTGGCTTTCACTCTTTTAACATCTAAAGGAAATCCTTTACTCCATGTCCTTAGGAAATACTCAAGACTGCATCCAATGGATTTGCGAATAACACGCATTATGCATCTCTTATGGAAAAAATACTCTTGCTTGGAGGTCTTATAGATGTAGTCTTGTAGACTATCTGGATATAATCAACGTCTGGAGGAACTCAGAGAGATCACACATGTTATTTCTAATAGACGTAAAAAGAGAGTATCGTGGATATTTTTAGATATCCTATAGATATTTGGCCGTCTTGTATTTACAGCTTCTAGATGACTTCTAGATGAATGTGTGCTATGTGGGATCTGTTCGCAACTTATGAAAGTATTCCGCAATGCACTTATTTTGTTATAACATGCTAAAGCAGAAGTTTAGATGCATAGAAAGCTATTTGCTACTACAATCACAAAGACTAAATAGTAATAATGAATTGCTAAAGAATAATTAAGTAATTTCGGATTTGCAGAATTAGTTCTATATTGCAACTATATTAGTCGCTTCCCATATCAAGCATAAGATTTGCTTTTTTGAAGGTTCTTTACAGATAATCCTTGCGTATTTCATGCACTGTTAACAGATTAAAATGACAGGTGCAGCTAATTGCGCAATCGGAAATACAAATAACTTTCAGGAACTGGGTAAAGAGATCCAATAAACGAATACAAATGGTTATTAAAACATACCAATGCTTAAATTTTGTTTTAAAGAAAAAAAGAAAGTAAATGATGTACTTTTTCCAATGGCGCGCACGACGGAAGGTTAAAACAATTCTATTGTTCAACAAAAGTGTGTGGAAAACAAAATATTATTGTATGTATGCTGTATAATGTATGTACAGTGAGTATAGATTATGAATATATTGTATGTTTGGCAACAAAATGTTATTCTAATGTTGGACTTTTAGTTTTTGATAGAATTACGCAATTAAAGATTTTCTTGATTATTTGAAAATTGATTGCCTTATTAATTGATAGATTGATTTAACTGACCTCGAAAACTATCCTCAGAATTTAACTATCCCCCTTTCTGTTTGCGTTTGTCAGAAACTTTGTGGCTGCTCTAACTCAGGAACTATTGCATTAAATGTTGCATTATTTGTGATTTTCGTAGTACACTGTTAAAAATAAAGGTGACGAACCAGTTGCATTTGGCGTCCAGGGATGAAAAGGTGTTACCATTTGACACCCACGGGCTTGAAAATGTGTTTTGGGTGCCGTTCGATCTCTCACTGAGTGATTCACGCTAATTTGGGTGCCGCGCAATGCATATCGTTGGAAGATTTTTATCCCTTAGTCATTTGCGCATGGCGTGTGATGTGTATCCTTGCACTTCAACTCGTCGTCACTGGTGAATCAAAACAGCAATTTCTCCATACTATGACTATCACCGCTATGTGCTATCCCAATTTCGTTTAGAACTTCGGATGGCTAAATTTTGGCGAGCTTTTTTATATAAACAACCTTTGAATTTGAGGACATTTGAACATTTCAGGGAGACTTTGAAGGTGAGCTCGATGACCAAGCGGTTAAAGCGCTGAGCTTGCAATCAGACGTTGTGGGTTCGAACCCTTCGAGGGCCAAAAGTCGGTTTGTGTATTTTTTAATTTTTTATTATTTGGCACTTTGGATTAAGGATGCCATCTTTTCACCCTAATTAAAGGTGCCATTCTGGCTCCTTTAGGGGTGTCACCAGTGAGACAAGCCTTTCACCCCTAAAAGATGCAATGTTTTACCATTACTTTTAACTGTGTAGTTACACTCCCCCACCCCCCAGATTACAATATATTGAATATAATCATATGTAGTTTATGAGATCCAATTTAGTACTGAGAACATTTCGGTAAATGTTTCCAAAATGCTAAACTGTTTATATTGTTTTAAATACAAACTTAATTATCTTTCTAAAATAACATTTTAACTCTAAATAATATTATTGAATTTTATTGATTTCTTTTAATAAATATATTTTTTAATGTATTTTTTAACAACGCTTGAACAATATTATAAAAGGATCAGTAAATAAAGACGAAGTTTTCTAAAAAACTTTTTATGAAAACAAATTTATTTTTCTTTCGACAGTGAAAAATTAAAAATATTTGATGTTTTAAAGCTAAAAAAATCTCTTATAAAACCAAATATTTTAGATGTCATTGTCTATGTCCCCGTTAATAAAACGTTAATAAAATACATGACTTTAAAAAGGAATTTTGGTAATACTCTGTTATCCCGCTGACCAAAATACTATTGCCAAATTATAAGATTAAATGCCAATAATGGATGATTGTGAATGTCAGTTCAATGACATTAAATACGATACACGTATTTAAAATGTCATTAAGTGATTTTATTTTCGACTTTGTATTTATATTAATATTCTACTAACTATTTGTTTTTTTTTATTATTTAAAATAAAAATTACGTCAATGTGTACAATTTGGATATTAGTTTGGCGATTTGTATAATTTGGTGAAATCGGTCGACGGGATAACAGAGTAGTACCGGGATTTTCTTTTGACAACTTAAAAACTGTGCTCGTGCAATATTTAAAAGTTAATAAATTTAAAAAAAACTTTAATAAAATATTTTTGTGTTGTAATATACATAAGCGGTGCAATTTTCTTGTGCAGATCCCCCAAAGAGTCCAGAGATCGAAGTTAAGAAATCGACGACAAGCTCCATTCAGATTGCCTGGGAGAGCAGAGAAAACGTGGAAGGTGAAGTTATTTTACTAAGAATATACGTTAAAATGGAGTGAATCGGAACACTTTTCAACTTCAACGTTAAAAAAAGCAACTACCGATTTTTTAATGCTTTTATTTTCTTACTAGAAACTTCGGTCTTACTTTGTTCTTTACTTTTTAAGCAAAAACGTAACATTTTTTATTGCATTGACGTAATTTTTTTTATTGTTTATATATATATATATATATCTATAAATTTTTTAATGGAGTTCCGATTCACCCCTATCTGCGGGGTGAATCGGAACAAATGTTATAATTCTTATTTATTCCAATTCAAACTTTAATAGGGTTAGTAAAAACAGGTAATAATGATAAGGGAAGAATAAGAACACGTCGTGACTATCAAATTAAGCCTTTTTTTAACTAAGCCATTATATTTTCAAATTAAGCCTTATATTAAGCCAACAAATAAAGGTATTAATTTTCAAAAATTAGGAAACAACATTAATCTCAAGAAAAAATAAAATTTATTCTAAGAAATTGTATTCGAAATGCAGAAGATGGAATTTAACACAATTTTAGCCCTGTTTTAATGTATCCTTTACTTTTAGTCATTGGGTAAGTGAATCAATTGAGTAGCCCCAATCGCTGCATGTATTAATACGATCTACTAATGCGGCCTCATCCCCATCCTTTAGTACTACTTGCATACCTCTCTTTTTAGGTGTGTTCGTAATTATGTAAATACGTAGCACCTATTGTTGTCGTTCAGCCCGTCCGTCTGTCTGTCCTTCTGTCTGTCCGTCCGTCCGCATATAACAACGTAAAAACTACCCAACCGAATCGTTTGAAATTTAAAATATATAATTATTACATAATTTTATCGAGTTATTTCAAATTTTATGAAAATCGGATGAATAGATCAATTACAGGGACAATCAAAAGGATTCCGTTACATTACGGTCAATGGGCGAAAAAGTTTCAAATGCATTTTAATCGTTTGAAATTTAAAATACATAATTATTACATAATTTTGTCGGGTTATTTCAAATTTTATCAAAATCGGATGCATACTTCAATTACAGGGACAATCAAAAGTATTCTGTTACATTAGGGTCAATGGGGAAAAATGTTTCAAATGCATTTTGATGGTGTTACACTCATTCGAACATAATAAAATTGATATGCAACTATAAAGTACATACTATAATATGCATTTTGTATAATCTGTGGTGCAAAGAATATTTGTTATTGATTTACAAGGCCACACAAAAATATTCCATTACACAATGGTATGGGGAGAACATTGTTTGATGCGCATTTTAATTGTAATTAACTATTTACAGTTTTATGCGATTGATACATGACAGTGATGTTTTTAACATTTCGTTATCGTACGAACGCACCTCATTTGCTATGCTTTACGTGCAATTTCCAACTTGTTTATTTTAAGTTCCATGTCTGTTGGATTTGGGGTTGACTTTTTTCTTTAACTTAAGTAATTTCTTCGCCTCTTTAAACTCTTCAACTAATTAGAACAAACAAAATATTGTTACAATACATATTCATATGTATATATTTTCAGATATTACATGAAGCTAATACTCTACAGAAAAATAAACGCTGAGAGGGCACATGTTCCGATTCACCCCGTAAATCTAAAACCTCTGATGTTATTTTTCACTATTTCATTATATAGTTTAGAAATAAGTAGAATTTAATACAGCATATTGCTTACAGGTCTATCATTAATTAAAAATTCCTACTCTTAGGTTTAGAATACGAAAAATACTGCATTTACATACAAAGTTCTGAAGACGTTGAAAAAATGAGGTTTTTGAGGATCCACTTGCACATTTTTTATATACCCCAATAGTGGTGCCAACATGGCAAAACTGAATTTCCCAACTTTTAATGATATTACCTTCTTATAAAAAAATTGGCAACTAAAAATATCATCACATATATTTTTAATTTTTTTTTTCTTTTTTTGTACGATTGGGAAGTTTTGTTCATATTTATTCACTTGTTCCTATTCACTCCATTTTACGATATCAAATTATTTCGCATGATATGTCTTTGATACGTTATAAAGTAGTTATGTATCTTAACACTATGTAAATGGTAGTATCATGCTCACTTTAATTTTAAAGAAAAATTTAAATTATATAATATTGTAATTTAAATTTATATAACAGGTGTTATTTTGTACACTATTGTAACATAACACCAGATATATTGGATAAATTACACATTACAATGGAGATAGCAATGCTGCCAAGAAATTTCGGGAATAGCTTTACATGAATGTTTTACTGTTTAGCTAAAGAAAAAGATATATATAATATTTATGTACTAAATATTTCAAAAGTTCGGTGCAAAAATATTATGAATAACAATTGTCTATGGTTCGGAGAGACATGCGATTTACAAAATTTACATTCAGCAATGGAATTTTGTATGACAGATACGAATTTTTGTATAACACATAAAAAAACATTATTACGAAATCTCGAAAATAGAGGGCACTACTGCACAATATTCTATGAAATAATTCCATAATGTTCACATCACACAAGTTTTGGATAGGAAAACATTAGAGATTGCAGTATGTACATTTTTTTATTATCCAAATCTTGCGTTGCGTGAACAATATGGAATGATTCCGTGGAATTATTTACAATAGCGCCCTCTATTGTGGCGATTTTGAACGAATTTTTGTTGGCGTCATACAAAATCCCCGTATCACGCTGAATATTTCTCTGCAAACGCATGTCTCTAAAACCATGCATCTTTCTTTATTGCCTTTTACTTTCGAAACTATCTTTTAAAACATCCGGTATTTATTACATGTCAAATAGTAGTAAAGAATATGTACTCGAAAAGAACACTTTTATAAATGAAGAAATACTCTACCCAGCAAACACAGAACTAACAGAATGGTACAAAAATTATATCTTTCGACAAGTACTAGAGGTGTTATTTCGATAACAGTGAATCGTAACCTAAAAGTATCGATTTTGTCCTTTCCTTCGATATCTTTGGCGATACTTTCATGCGTTGTCATGATGGCGCCAGAAATATGGCACCACGACGAAAATCGGCGATATAGATGATACGTGTTTGATACAAATACGTAGGAATTCCGACACTTCTGGCATAAAAATGATAAAATAAGGGCACAAATTTGATATTGCTGATATCCAATGGGAATCATTTTTAACGTTTTTTTTAATGCCCATATGATAACATTTTGTGCCAATCTAATGACACTTTATACACATGTCGGCGGATACTTTTAATAGATTTTTTTTTTTTTTTTTTTTTTTTTTTTTTTTTTTTTGTAGTATCTATACTATTTTAATCGTTTGAGGGCTAAATCACTTCCATTGCTAATATGTTGAAATGCATGTCACAGTAATTTAGATGTATATTTGTAAAGAAGAAAAAACTAAATTTTACATACATCAAACTATTTTTTTTAATTAAAATTCTAGTAACATTTGGAAATTAAAATTAATTCCATAAATATACAACCGCCTTTGAAAGAGTAAAAAAAAATATTCCAGTTATAAAATTGGAGAATGATTTAAAAAAAAAAAAAAAAAAAAACTTTGGTACAATCAAAGTTATTTTTAAGACCTTTTCTCAAGTTTCAAAATCAAATTGTTGCAAGATTTTCTCTAAATTTTATAATAAGGAAATCAAGCTTGCGTTGTTTTATTGTGGAAAATTAGGACTGAAGAATTTTTTCTTCTATATTTTGCAATTAGCACATTTTGTAACGCTGCATTTAACTTCACTTAAATTTTATACAGAATCTCTGTGTACTGCTTAGAGAATCTTTTAACATAAATATTTTCTTTATTCAGTTTCATACGTGTATTTTATTTTTATGAAGTTTCATACTATTGATCGTATTAAAAAACTTTTCTAAAATCCACTCTTAACTGATCAGGAAAAAATGCATCTAACTAGCACACATAATACAATAGGGTTTTTTTTTCATATATTACGGATGTTATCCTTCATCTTTTTATCGTACATTTGCCTGAAATTCCAATTTAGAGAAAAGAAAAAACATTCCAAAGAAAAAAATATTTTTTAAACAAGTTTTTTTAATAAGTCCTTTAACTGTCTTAATTATGAAGGATAAAAAAATGTTCTAATTTTTGCTCAACTATTCAATCGCACCTTTTTTACAATAAAAATGTTTTATCCCCCCCCCCCTTACAATAGCATTTCAATTAAGTTCCAAGTGTAGTACATTGAAAAAAAAAAATCAAATATTGCTTCAAAGAAGCAAACATTTTTCTAATATAAATGCATATGCATGGAGGGGGGATGGGGATTTTCTCTTAATTTTTCTAACTAATCATGAAACATAAAAAGGGGTGCAAAAATCTAGGCATAAGTGGGTAGTCTCTCGCCACTAAAATTAAATAAAAAATTTCTTTGCTGAAAATTTAATAACATTCTAGCAAGAATTTTGCACAAAATATTAGCCAAAATATATATAAATCAATTTAGTGGTGAGAGACTGCCCGACGCCGCTTAGATTTTCTGCACCCCTCATAAAATATATTCAAATTTTTATTCAATGGCCAAATTGCTTTCGTCTATAAGTAAAAGATTTATAATTAATACAAATTATTATTATTAGTGGTGAAATTAGCATTAAATAAAAAGTTTATTTTTACTTATTAGATATTTTATTGTTTTTTCCTCTTATAGCATTATTGTCTTGCAGTAATCCCTACATAATAGAAGTATAAAAAAATTCTTATTACTTACTAATTTAAATATTATCAGGTGTTAACACATATCCTAATCCCCCCCCCCTCTCCACACACACACACACACACTTGAGTAAAGTACTTTTGAGATAACATTTTTTCATTTAAAAACTTCCATTTTATTATTGATTTTTTTTTTTCCTCATCACATTCAATATTTTTGGACTCCAAAAATGTTTCAGTGACTAATTAAATTAACAACATTTTGTCTTTGAGATGCGTAAACCATTTAAATAGCAAAAAAATATATAAATAAAATTTCAACAATACAAATTTGGGAATGAAGGGGGGTGGGGATAAATGGAATAATTTATGCTTCATAAACTTTCATATTGAGAGACTTTAGTACAACTGAAAATTTTGTATGAAATATAATTAAATTAAAAATGTACAAACTATTTCAAATAGAATACTAATAATAATGCATACACACACCAAATACATTTATCTCAAATCATAGGCGGGACATAAAAAAAATTCCTTCATCCCCCGCCCTCCCTCCTTCTTGTTTGCGATAAACCTTATGAGTCTTTTTTAGGTAGCTTTCATTACAAAAAGTAAAAAGCTACCTATTGCAGCCGTCCGGAGGAAAGCACTTCCGGAAAATTTTGGTATATTTTCACCGATCATGACCCCCAGACCCCAAAACCACCCTCCGTTCAAATGTTGACATATATATATATATATATAACCATATATATATATATATATATATATATATATATATATATCTGATTTTTGTCATGCGATAACTAACGTATTTATGAACCGATTTGAATGAAACTTGGTATGTACATAGTACATACAAATGTCTCGACCGAGTTCGTTGGTCAGCATCATCCGCCATTTTGTTTCAAAATGGCGGCCATTTTAAATTTTTAAAAAATTTTAAAATTTAAAATTAAATGCGAAAAAATTAAAAGTTGAAAAATATTTTCCTTTTACGTGTTAGAACTTAAAACAAAGATTCCAGAACACTTTTTATTTTGTCTATATCTTAAAAAATGATTGAGTTATAGCACTTTGAATTTTTCTTATGGCTGACATTTTGAAACGATCTGATTTTTGTCACGTGATAACACGCGTATTTATGAACCGATTTCAATGAAACTTGGTATCTACATAGTACATACAAATGTCTCGACCGAGTTCGTTGGCCAGCATCATCCGCCATTTTGTTTCAAAATGGTGGCCATTTTAAATTTTTTTAAAATTTAAAAATTTAAAATTTAATGCGAAAAAATCAAAATTTGAAAAATATTTTCCTTTTACGTGTTAGAACTTAAAACAACGATTCCATAACACTTTTTATTTTGTCTATATCTTAAAAAATGATTGAGTTATAGCACTTTGAATATTTCTTATGTCTGACATTTTGAAACGATCTGATTTTTGTCACGTGATAACACGCGTATTTATGAACCGAATTCAATGAAACTTGGGATGTACATAGTACATACAAATGTCTCGCCCGAGGTCGTTGGCCAGCACCATCCACCATTTTGTTTCAAAATGGTGGCCATTTTAAATTTTAAAAAAAATTTAAAATTTAAAATTAAATGCGAAAAAATTTAAAATTGAAAAATACGTTCTTTTACGTGTTAGAACTTAAAACAACGATTCCAGAACACTTTTTATTTTGTCTATATCTTAAAAAATGACTAGTTATAGCACTTTGAATTTTGCTTATGGCTGACATTTTGAAACGGTCTGATCTGAACGATCCATAATGTTGCTTTAAAATGGCATACACTTTATGATATCGTGGAATTTGGTGACTCTCTAAATCGCTTAAAATAAAACCAGGTTGAATAAAAGATGACTAATTTCTAAAAATTCCTATTAATATTCAGTCTTGACAAAAACTAGTTTCAATCTCATAAAATCACTAATTTTATAAGATTATTTCCACTAATTTGAGCTTAGTATTTTTGAACAATGTAACTTACCTTAAAATAAATAAATAAATATATAAGTATATGAAAGCTACCTCTTCCTCCCGGCATTGCCGGAAGGACTTTTTCAAATCATCTGTCAATTCTTGTCTATGTTTCATCTGAAAATACCTACCATGTTAAGATAGCTGAAATAAATAAACACAGACAATATAGAACAGTGCTAGTGTTAGTGCTACAATATTTATTAACTACAATTTTTGCTTACAAAATACAAATTATATATATTTAATATTTTTTAACAAAGATTTTCCTTTAATTTTTTTAAAAGATGAGATTTAGCAATACAATATTTCATATCGACAGTTATCATGCTCTTTTATAATACATTTTCTTCAAAATTCAGAAACTGGCACAGAAGTCCTCAATCCTTTACTCTCAATACTGGTATACTTCAAACCCAGATTCCTTCCAAGTTGGGTGCTCCAAGTATCTGACAATTTCTCCACCTATTTAAACAACATAAAATAACATTTTAAAAAGATCAAAAATTGTTATTGGTAGGCACAAAATCAGATTATTAAAAATGTAGAAATATAATAAAATAATTGACTTTCACACCTTGAGAACAAGTAAATTACACATACATAGCACCAACACTAAATATATAAGGAATTTTATTCAATATATATAAAAATATTTTATACTAGGATTTTTATTTAAGACTAACTTATTTTTATGTGATTTAACCATTAGACAGCATTTTCCATGGATTATATTTTCATTGTATAGAAGAGAATCAGCAGTTTATTGAAATTCAAATGCAGAGATTGGCAAGTAATTTTAAATGGGTTCCGAAATTTTTTATTGAGATCCAAAGAACAAAACACATAAGTACTACCTACTTATATTTTATTATTATTATTATAGATATACACACATGTAATAGAAAAGTCATGCATTAGTTCTGAACAATTACTAGATACATAGGTATAAGGTCTAAAAATGTTCTCATCACGAAATAGAAAAGGCATTCTTAAGGCATCTGTTGAAAAATTAATGCGAAGAATTACACTTGTTTTCTTGAGCCAGATTTTTACAGTTTTGTTCATGTGGTGAATAAATAATGGAAAAAGTATCTTGAAGGTGGGCATCCATTAATCTCAAAACGATATTTGTTTATCAAAAAATTAATTTTAAACAAAGATTTTTTACATACATATGAAGACATGAAGAGTCAAACACAGTAACCAGGTAAATAGCTAGTTTTTTGCAATTTTCATACATTATTGAAACATTTTTACCCCAAAATTCTTAAGAGGATGTATTTTTATACACTGGTAGAGAAATATTTTCTTGCAAGACAATTATTTTCATTTGAAGTTTTTCAGGATTGAACAACTTCACAACCATCTATTTTGCAGCTGGAATAACTAAGGTGACAAAGAATTGAGACAACTTAATTATCTCTGGAAAGTTTTGGAATCTTGCTTCAAAATTCCTTTACAAACTGTCATAAAATTTTAAGAACACTACAGTGTGTATTTCGGAATTCTTACAGTCATGTATTGTTTAAAAATGAATAAATACTTCATTTGCAATATCTCACCCCCCCCCCCCCAAAAAAAAAAAAAAAATCCAGTTTGTTACAAAAAGCAGACACATTTACATCAGACCACACATTAATTTCCCATGTCCCTGTAACTGGATGTTAAGTGCCCCTCTCTACTGGAGAATTAGGATTTATTCAACATTTTTTAAAAGAATAGAAATCAACAGCACAATCAATACTTTCCCTTAAAATATTATGACATGACATTTGAAAGAATTAAAATCATACATAAACCAAAAGAGCACTTAAGAATTAAACTAAATAATTAACTATACCAGTGTTTCTCAACCTTTTTCAGGCCATGCCCCACCAAATCATATCTAAAACCCTGATGGTCCCCCCTCCCCTCTCTCTGAAAAATAATTCTTATTATATAAAAATTGAGCTGTTATTCCATTTAAAGAAGTTAAAAAAAAAATAGCCATTTAAAAATGGAATGGAAAAGAAAACATAAACAAGTAAAAGAAAGGTCATGAAAAAATTAACATAAACGAAAGAAATTTGTTCAGGAAGCAATCGTTAATAATATAGACCAGGAAGCGGCTGCACAAACCATCACCTCATAGAATTGATTGTTGAAGTTTCAGCATTAGACAAAACTTGATTTGTATATTAAAATGTAACTGGTCAGCCAAATCATATCTTGGTGAAAACCGCTAAAGAACTGATTTTAGTGATTGATCAGTAAGTGCTTTACTGCAGTCAAAAGTATGAAAATGTAGAGGACTGCTAGCAAGAAAACAAATGGTAAATCTACTAGTCAACCACTAAAATCAGGTTTGTTAAGATATGACTTGGTAGACCAGTTGCATTTTGATATGAGAATCAAGTTTTAACTAGTTCATGAATTTCAGTCATCAACTCGATAAGGTGATGGTTTGTGCAGCCGCTTCTAGATCTAATAAGAGTAATAATAATAATATGCAGCAATGAAAAAAAAATTAGATCTTCAAATATTTAATAGTGAACTTTGATACACAAAAATAACTAACTGGATGTTTCTATCTGTCATTTTAATTGCTTATAGTAAAAGTAAATAAATAAATAAAATATATAATAAAATAAATTCAAATTATAACATTTAAGATGAATAGAATAAAATTGAGATTTTTGTGCTTGATGTTGGCTGCAAAGATATTTTATATCAGGCACTAATTTTGTCAGCTTTTATCTCAAATCCTTCGTTTAGTGATGTCTAGTCGATTTCTTTATTTTAGTAGTAAATCGTTTACTGCACTCAAGCCACATTCAGCAAGGTATGAAGATGGGAAGGGTAACAATATTTTTCTTGCAAATTGTGTTGAATTAAGCTATTTAGTTTCAGTCTCAGCACAAAGCCACACCATATAGCCTTTTATGTTGAATAGAGTTTTAATTGACTCATCGTTTTTAATTGCAGTGATTTCTTCTCTGTATGGTGTTGAAACATTAGATATATCAACTAACATTGGCTGCATGACCCATGATAGAAAATCCATTTGCTTTAAATTAACGAATCTATCATTCATATCAGAGGCCAACATTTTCAGATGATTGACAATGGCAGTTATAGCGGTGTCTGTTACCTTGCATTTTTTTAACCACAAAAATAGGTCAAACTTTCTCTCTGAAATATGTTTTTGTCAAACCTGAGCAGACGCAAAAAAACCCAAATATTTTCACTTTTGCATCAACAAGTGTTTTGTTTTCTCCTTGAAATTGTTTATTTAATGTATTAAACTTTTCAAAGATATCTGCTAAATAACTAACTTATGCTTTTCCATCAACGGTTTGTAGGGCCTTAATGTCAGGCTTTTCATTTAAAAATTCACCAAGAACATCGAACAACTCCATGAATCTTTTTAAACAATTCCCTTTTGAAAACTATCTTAATTGCACTTTTTTTTTTCCTTTTGTTCTTTGCAATAGGGTTGGGTAGATTTTTTTGAAAAATAAACAAAAAATGATCTTGAATTCGGAATCGTTGAGGTTGGAAGGATTATGGATTTTGGACTCTACAAACACAATGCGGTGCTGCAGCAATGATTCACTAGCAAACTATTTTCCGATATTTTATTATTAGATTTTTTTTTTAGGTCTTGCATATAGGTAGACCCCCCCCCCCTTTGAAGTTCTTTTTTTGTCTAAAATTTTTCGACTTATACGCGAGTATATACGGTAGGTAATCTTATTTACTTTACCCTGAACAGCGAACTGCTCTACAGCATCTATCCTGATCATGATGTCCCCCTAAAGTGGGAACCCCAGTATTCAGTTGTAATATATATAACTAGGTAATTATCCACACTGTAAGGATGAAAGTTTGCATAAAACTTGTGCAGCCAGAAATCAGACTTTCAACATATAGTTATTGAATCTTAAGAATTAAATAAGTGCCTTCTACCTACAAGTAACACTCTGCTTTTTTAGAAAATCTAGGACCAGTGATAGAAATTGGGAGATAAAAGGCAGGCGTCAAATGACGACTACTGTAAAAACCTTAGGCGTCAAATTAAGATTTTTAGTTGCAGTTTCTAAAATTCATATTAATATTACTGTGATACTGCATGTAATTTTGAAGTGATTTGAAGTAAAAGAATAATTTTGAAATTCACATCAAATTTTCTTTAAGGTTACTACAGAGACAAAAAAAAAATCCACTCCTAATTTTTTTTGGGGGGGGGAGAGAAGAGGGGGGGGTTGCACCACTTTTACGAATTTTGCGTTTTTTGCTATCTTTTGGCAAAATTTGCCATTTTCTCGCAATCTTTCGACAAAATTTGCAGCTCTTTTTGCGATCTTTTGACGCAACTGGCCTTTTTTTTTTTTTTTTTTTGTGATCTTTTGACGAAACTTGTCGGTTTTTTCACAATCTTTTGCCGAAACTTGTCGGTTTTTTCACAATTTTTTGATGAAACTTGCTGGTTTTTTCGTGATTTTTTTTTTAATATTTTGCCTTTTTTGTGATCTTTTGCCAAACTTTGTCGTGTTTTTTCGCAATCATTTGGCGAAACTTGCCGTTTTTTCGATCTTTTGACAAGCCTTGCCATTTTTTTTTGCGATTTGTTGACAGTATTGGCAAAATGGCAGTATTTCTTCGCAATCTTTTGACAAAATTTGTCGTTTTCTGCAGGGCTGGTGACCCCCCCCCCCGTTAATTATGTGGTTTTTTTCGCAACCCTTTGGCGAAAATTACTGATTATTTGGGATTCCTTGAAGAAATTTGCGTTTTTTCGCGAGCCTTTGATAGGATTAAGATTTTATTGCGATCCTATGACAAGATTCTTATTTTTTCTGTAATTCTTTGACAAAATTAGCTTTTTTCTAAAGATTCTGTGACGAAATTAACATTTGTTTTCACGATCCTTCATAGAAAATTGCATTTTTTCGCGATTCTATAACAAAGTTCGTTTTTTTCTCAAGATTTTTTTGACGAAATTAACTTTTTTTGCGATTATTTTATGGAATTTGCGTTTTTCTTGCTATTCTTTGACGAAATTTGCATTTCTATTCGCAATACTTTGTTGAAATTTGCATCTCTATTCGCAAAAGTTTGTAGAAATTTGCCTTTATCTTACGCTATCATATAAAAAACTTCTGCTTTTTTGTAATTTTTGGAAAAAAAAATCATTTTTCTCCCATCTTTTGCCGAAAGTGGCGATTTTTTATACAAGCAATTGATGTTTTTTTTTTTTTTTTTTTTTTTTTTTTTTTTTTTTTTTTTTAGTTTTGATTTTTCAGACTAGACCATTTTTAGGTAGCTTTCATTACAAAAAGTAAAAAGCTACCTATTGCAGCCGTCCGGAGGAAAGCACTTCCGGAAAATTTTGGTATATTTTCACCGATCATGACCCCCAGACCCCAAAACCACCCTCCGTTCAAATGTTGACATATATATATATATATATATATATATATATAACCATATATATATATATATATATATATATATCTGATTTTTGTCATGCGATAACTAACGTATTTATGAACCGATTTGAATGAAACTTGGTATGTACATAGTACATACAAATGTCTCGACCGAGTTCGTTGGTCAGCATCATCCGCCATTTTGTTTCAAAATGGCGGCCATTTTAAATTTTTAAAAAATTTTAAAATTTAAAATTAAATGCGAAAAAATTAAAAGTTGAAAAATATTTTCCTTTTACGTGTTAGAACTTAAAACAAAGATTCCAGAACACTTTTTATTTTGTCTATATCTTAAAAAATGATTGAGTTATAGCACTTTGAATTTTTCTTATGGCTGACATTTTGAAACGATCTGATTTTTGTCACGTGATAACACGCGTATTTATGAACCGATTTCAATGAAACTTGGTATCTACATAGTACATACAAATGTCTCGACCGAGTTCGTTGGCCAGCATCATCCGCCATTTTGTTTCAAAATGGTGGCCATTTTAAATTTTTTTAAAATTTAAAAATTTAAAATTTAATGCGAAAAAATCAAAATTTGAAAAATATTTTCCTTTTACGTGTTAGAACTTAAAACAACGATTCCATAACACTTTTTATTTTGTCTATATCTTAAAAAATGATTGAGTTATAGCACTTTGAATATTTCTTATGTCTGACATTTTGAAACGATCTGATTTTTGTCACGTGATAACACGCGTATTTATGAACCGAATTCAATGAAACTTGGGATGTACATAGTACATACAAATGTCTCGCCCGAGGTCGTTGGCCAGCACCATCCACCATTTTGTTTCAAAATGGTGGCCATTTTAAATTTTTAAAAAAATTTAAAATTTAAAATTAAATGCGAAAAAATTTAAAATTGAAAAATACGTTCTTTTACGTGTTAGAACTTAAAACAACGATTCCAGAACACTTTTTATTTTGTCTATATCTTAAAAAATGACTAGTTATAGCACTTTGAATTTTGCTTATGGCTGACATTTTGAAACGGTCTGATCTGAACGATCCATAATGTTGCTTTAAAATGGCACACACTTTATGATATCGTGGAATTTGGTGACTCTCTAAATCGCTTAAAATAAAACCAGGTTGAATAAAAGATGACTAATTTCTAAAAATTCCTATTAATATTCAGTCTTGACAAAAACTAGTTTCAATCTCATAAAATCACTAATTTTATAAGATTATTTCCACTAATTTGAGCTTAGTATTTTTGAACAATGTAACTTATCTTAAAATAAATAAATAAATATATAAGTATATGAAAGCTACCTCTTCCTCCCGGCATTGCCGGAAGGACTTTTTTTTAAATTTTCGGAGCTGAATGTCTAATAAATTTTTTAAAAAGCTAGGCGTCAAATTTGACGACCAAGAATAATTTTCTAGTCGTCAAATTCAATTTTTTAGTTGCATTTGACGACTAATGACTGCCAATTTCTAACACTGTCTAGGACAATTCTGTTTTCAGAAATGTTTCAGTAAATGTAGCCTAGAATTCTTCTAAATTTTAGTCACCAGAAAAAATTTCCCCTCCATTATACTTCATTATGAGTTTCCATGTTTAAAATTTAACCTTTAAAGACATGAGCAGTGTGTAATATGCACCATAAATGGTTTCAGTTTTTTAAAGTATAAATAACTTTTAATGATAATTATTTCAGACAGAAAACAAGAATAGTTTAGAATTATTAGCTAGAAAATTTAAAAGAGAACTTTGAAAGATAACACATTCTAAGTCTACTTTATTTATCAAAATTTGAATTCTATTAAAAAAATAAAAAATAACTTACATGTTTGGAAATATCCTCATACTCCAATATATATTTCAGATGCGAAAGAAGGTCTTCCTGAATTTTTAAACAACACCATCTAAAAGCAGAAAATAAAAAATAATACAACAGGCATATATACAAAAAATTTAAATTTCTATTAACATCTATATGAAGTCAAAAACTTATTTGCTATTATCTTATCAAGCATACCTTAAGATGTATGATTTTTTAAAGCAAAATGTAATTATTCGAAAATATAGTGTTTATTCAAAATGAATGCTTTTCTATAAATACGTTATAGGTACACTGTACACGTGTGATTATCCACCAATACCAATTATGGGACCAACAGTGTAGTAGATGATCAGACTTATTAAAATTACATGTCTGTATAAGAATAATTAAAAGTTTTTATTATTATTATTATTTGCTGTATATTTTTGTATAGGGGAGAGTGGAGTACAGTAGACAACACCTTATGTTTTATTTATTTTTAAATTTTTAGAGTTTGTTTTACTGCTATTATTTCTTTTAGGCTTAGAAATTTGTCAGTCTGTAAATAAAAATCACAAAAAAAGCAGATTTTGTTAAACAGTTGTGAAAAATGCAAATTAACAAAGCTTCACAAAAGCACAAATTTTGCCAAAGAATTGTATATGTAATAGATTAGACATAGTAAGATTATTTTCAGGATGTAATAATATTACTTGACTTTATACGGGAGTGTAAATTTTGTTTTAAAGTGCTAAAAAATAAGCATAGTAACTAGTGCAGAAAAAAAATATGAATGTTATGAACGAAGGAGAGAAAAGAAGTCGATCAAGATTTTTCCATGCCTGATCATTGAAATGTGCAATTTTTTCATGGTTGAGAAATCATGGCGATTTGCACTTTATGAACTGATCAACAAAATTTGCGATTTTTACAAAAATGATCGGGAAAATATGAAGTTTTTCTGCACCCGATTGACAAAATTCATGTTTTTTATAAAGTCGATCGACGAAACTCATGATTTCCTCGCACATGATCAAGGAAATTTATGATTTTTTTTCTGAGTTTGATCAACAAAATTTGCATTTTTTTTGGGGCACCTAATTATAGAAATTTGTGATTGTTCAATATGCCATCGACAAATTTGCGATATTTCGGATTCTTAACCGATTGTGGGGTCACTCCATAGTAAATTACGTTACATTTTGAACTATTTTCAGTAATTTTAGTAATGTAACAAAAAAAGAAAATATATATATATTAGACATGGTTTGCTAATTAAAGTTATTCAAAGCCCAATTTATACTAAAATTACATAATTTTAATGTTATTTCTTAAATTTTGTTAGTTTTATTTACTACGGTAACTGCCATTACTGAAAAAGGAATATAAGTTATCATATATAAAGTGCAATTTTCGTTAGAATTTTTTAGGTAATTTATCCAAATTGACCCTCACATAGGTTTCATTGTCAAATTATGTTAATTTCACACCTGAATGTTTTTTAGTGTTATATTACTAAAATTATTGCAGTAAATTACTGTAAATTTAACATAAGTAACCATAGAATGACCCTCTGATGCATTTTAACTTTGCTGCAAATGGACCACTAGCATTTCTGACGTCAAAGAACGTCACGATGGATTCTTGCAAATCAGCTTCCCAATTTATCCCACAACCGTTCACCAAAAGCCAATCAAATACCGCAATGCTTGTGGGAAACATTGCAAGCTCCTCCCCGTGCGTGTGGTCAATTGATGAAGTTCACAGCTTTTTCTTGCAATAAACTGATGAAACTCACAATTGTTATGCCCCCGATTAACAGGGTTTGCCCAAGTGGTCCCAGCCCAAAAAAACCCGCCCAGGCCCACTTGAAGAAACCCATGATAAAACCCATTGTGGGTTTTTTCAAATTTTTGCAGGATTTTACAACTGTATCATTGCACAATTTAACTGATTTCTTATTTGAAATTAATGAAAGACATTATATAAATGTAGCATATTTAACTTAAAGCAGGGTTGTTATGATTTTGCCCAACTTAAAAAACCAACGTTTTTTTTTTTTTTTTTTTTCAAAATTTCAACTTTAAATTGCCTAAGGTTAATTTCTTAAAATCGTTACAGTCGTCCCCGCATAAACGAATATCGACGGTTCCAGAAAAAATATTCGATTAAGCGGGGTATTTGATTAAACGGGGAGGCATATAAATGTAATATTTAAGGTGCAATAAAATGACATAATTATTAAATATAGTATATTTAGTTACCAGAGTAAGAAAACCGTTAAAAACTTTAATATAATAATAAAAACTGAAATATAAACAAAATGACATGTAAATACGCAATAGTTCAATGACAGTAAACACATGCATTTTGTTTACATTCCATTTAATGCAGATCATGTGAATTGGATCCAAATTTTGTTATTAAAATTTAATTTACGTAATTTATACACTTCGAGGATTTGCTCGTTAATGCTAATGCTATAGAAAAATTTATAAAGATATCTCTTTTGCATTTCAATATTTTTAAACGATCTTTTTTGCAATGGATAGCTGAGATCGATCTGTACAAAAGGCGTCGTCGTTTTTAACTTTTTCCATTTTTATCGCGGATATTTTAATGAGGATGACTTCTGTTTCCGGACCGGTTTTGAAAATGAAAGTGTCTCCTTTAAAAATGATTGCAAAAAAATCGAAAAAGTGAAAAAGAAGTCTTTTGACAAACAAAAGTAAACAAAATACAAAATTGATCGAAATTCCTCTCCAATTTATGTCACCATTTTTGAAATTAATTCGAAAAAATGAACAAGGAAGGGAACTCCCTTGACCAGTACTTATACACCTGCCAGGCGAAATCCATGCTGGGAGTTCTGGAAATTTGTTTTCTGTGTAACAACCGAAAATGATAAAAAGTGTGGAGGAAATTCCAATTGAAACATGCTTTTCACGCCCATTTTTCAAATTGTCTCACTCATTTGTTATTTGATTCAGTGAGGACATTTCGTGAAAAGTATTCGGTTAAGCGGAGAAAAATAACATTAGCCCAATGGGATTAAATTCGGTTCTGGAGGATTTTATTCGAATAAGCAGGGTATTCGATTATCAGTTACCTGATTAAGTGGGGAGGACTGTATTAAGATCTTAATAATGATATTAAGATATATTTCTTAATAGCAATACACCACTCGTAAAGTTTCTCTCTCACCACAAGAGGAAAAAATATCTTAATTCTCCCAATGAAAATTTTAAAAAGAAATAATTGTAATTTAATTTTTTATATATCAGAAACACAAAAACTTTTTCCCATAAAAAAATGATATATAATTTAATCTATGTTATGTTTTACAATTGAAACTCTTAACAAAATACCACATATGCTGGGAATCCTAATTTATTGAAGTAGCTATGTAAGTTTATTTAGTTTATTCTGTTAATTAGTTATAATAAAAAAAATACTAATTCTGATTTAGCATTAGTATTAATACAGTATTTTAATGATAATTTCATTCGCAAAATTATTACTGGTAATCAATTTTTGTAAAAGCAAAGTGTAATTTTGATCGTCATGTATTTATATATTTTTGTAATTACTTCAAATTGTGTTTAGTAGTAGTAAGTACATTTTTTTTTCAAACATTCTGAACCTTTTTCGTTAATTCAAAAAATCCATTTACAGCTGGCTTAATATATCAATGCAAGAAACTAGTCATATCAGACCAAATCTACCTTTTAAATTAACTTGGTTTTTTAATATATACATTTTGTTGATTTATTTTTAATGCAAAATTATACCCAGGTTTCACTGATACATGAACAGTTTAGCTGTTATATATATGAAAATTAGAAATTTAAAGTGTTTAAAAAAAAATTTGATAACTCCAAAAAAGCCCAGGTTTTTTCAGAAAAACCCGGGTTTTAGACTTGTGGGCCCAGTGGGTTGTGCTTTAAAAAAAAAACCGGGTTTTTTTAAACCCTGCCGATTAATGAAATTTAAAATTTTTGCATTCATCATAGAAAACATCAGCGATTTTTCCATTTCATATCAATCTATTGTGCGATTTTTTTTCTCCTAAAGACACAATGTGCTTTTTTGTGACCAATCAACAAAATTTGCAATTTTTTCAAGCCTAATCGACAAAATTGACAATTTTGTCCATGTTCGAAGAATGCTATTTTCAATTTTTTCCGCTCCAGAATAATATTTTCGATTTTTTCACGCCTGATTGAGAAAATTAGAGATTTCTACGAAGTCTATCGAGAAACTTTGAGATTCGTAAGAAGTCTATCGAGAAACTTCGAGATTCGTAAGAAGTCTATCGAGAAACTTCGAGATTCGTAAGAAGTCTATCGAGAAACTTCGAGATTCGTAAGAAGTCTATCGAGAAACTTCGAGATTCGTAAGAAGTCTATCGAGAAACTTCGAGATTCGTACAAAGTCGATCAACAACATTCGAGATTTTTACGAAGTTGATCGACAAACATAGGTACAAGAAGTCTATCTGTGAAATCTTTTCTGAGTATTAGAAGTAACTAAATGAAAAGGGGTTAGAAGATTTCTAAGCATGGGTGCAAGTTTGAAATTTTGTCAAGACTGAAAATATTTTGACACCCCAACCTCCCATTGATTGAGAACATAAGCATGTAACTCGTATTTTTTTCCATGACCATATGATGAAATTAGTTCCTTCCCCCGATCTTTCGACAAAATTTTCAACTTTTCTACAATATTTTGCTGAAATTTGTGATTTCTTTACGATTTTAAACCGAAACTTAGCAAATTTTCCACTGAAATTTGTGATTTTTCTACAGTTTTCAGCAGAAATCTGCGTTTTTTCGATGAAATCCAAGTATTTCATACAATCTTTTGATGAAATTCGCGTCCTTTTTCGCTATCCTTCGACAAAAATTTCATTTTCTCTGCTATCATTTGATGAAATTCGTGGGTTTTTTGCAATCATTTCACGGAAATCACGCTTTTTCTTGATCTTTTAGCAAAATTTGCACCTTTTCCCCAATCCTTCGTTTAAATTCACACCTTTATTGCAATCTTTTGACAAAAAGTGTACTTATTTTGTATTCTTTGACCGGAAATAGCACCTTTTTGCGATTATTCGACGGAAATAGTGTCTTTTTCACAATCCTTTAACAGAAATTGCATCTTTCCACGATGCTTTGGCAAAGTTCGCATTTTTTCACGATCCTTTAACAAAAATCGCATTTTTATTGCAATCATTTGATGGAAATCTCCTCTTTTTCTCGATCTTTTGACAAAATTCACGACTTTTCCACGATCCTTTGACAAAATTGACGTCTTTTCCACGATCCTTTGACAAAATTCACATCTTTTCCACGATCCTTTGATTAAATTCATGCGATTTTGCACTTTTTTGCGATCCTTTGACAAAAATTGCATCTACTCAGTATTCTTTGACTGGAAATAGCATCTTTTTCGCGATTTTTTGATGGAAATTGCGTCTCTTTCGTGATTCTTCTACAGAAATAGCATCTTTTTTGTGATTCTTCTACAGACATAGCATCTTTTTCGTGATTCTTCTACAGAAATAGCATCTTTTCCGTGATTCTTCGACGGAAATAGCATCTTTTCTGCAATTCTTCGACAGAAATAGCATCTTTTCTGCAATTCTTCGACAGAAATAGCATCTTTCTAGAGATTCTTCGACAGAAATAGCATCTTTCTAGCGATTCTTCGACAGAAATAGCATCTTTTTCGCGATTCTTCGACGGAAATAGCATCTTTCTCGCAATTGTTCGACAGAAATAGCATCTTTCTCGTGATTCTTCAACGGAAATAGCATCTTTCTCGCGATTCTTTGACAGGAGTTGCGTTTTTTCTGCAACTTTTTGACAAAAAACTCATCTTTTTTTTTGCAATCCTTTGACAGAGACCGGGTCTATTTCGCATTCTCTGACTGAGATGATATCTGATCCTCAATCTTTTAACAGGAATTGCGTTTTCTTCACAAGCTTTTGATAAAAATCATGCCTTTTTTCACAATTCTTTGATGATATTAGAGTTTTTTTTGCCGTCTTTCGACAGAAATAGTGTGTTTTTTGCGATCCTTTGACAGAAATCGCGTTTTTTTCACAAGCTTTTGACGGCAAATGTGTCTTTTTTGCAGTCTTTTGACAGAAATAGCACTTTTTTCCGCGATCATTTAACGAAAATCATGTTTTTTTTCCGCGATCATTTGATGAAAAGCGCGTGTTTTTCACTATCCACTTCCGTCCTAGGAAATTTTTCCATCTCGTTTCCGTCTTCAGGAATTTTTAAGAGACCGAATTCCGTCTCAGGACTGAAAAACTTGCACCTATGTTTCTAAGCCTTGCATTATGGCTAAAAAATTGATTTCTTACAATAAAAGAAAGTGATTAAATGTTCGTGACAGTAAAACTACTATTATTTAAGTACATAAAGTAGAATTTAGAATTAGCCAAAAAAATTTTCAAGACTGAAGGTCTTGCACCCATGTCGACAAAATTTGAGATTTTTCCACCAACCATTGACAAAGACGGTTTTTTCTGCACCTGATAAATGAAATTTGAGATTGTTAAATGACTGATGAAAACTGCATCCCCCCCCCTCCACAAATTGATGAAGTTGTGATTGTATGCTGCCAATGAACAAAATTTCCAACTTTACGGCACCTCATCGACAAAATTTGTAATTTTTACATGCACTGATCGATAAAATTTGTGATTTTTTCCGTGCCTGATCTACAAAATTTGCAATTTTTTCATGCCTGATCAACGATATTTCTTTTTTTTCTGCATCAAACAACGTTCATGGTTTTTTTTTTTTTTTTTTTTTTTGAGCGATAAATAGACAAATTATTTGTTTTTTATTACAGCCGATGAAGAAAATATGCAATTTTTTGACGCATCATCAAGAAAGCTGACGATCATTGAAATGTGCAATTTTATGCATCTGATAGAAAACATTTGCGATTTTTCCAAGCTTGATTGACAAAACTTATGATTTTTCCGTGCCTGACCTTCGAAATTCGATATTTTTTCTGCACCTCATTGGCAAAATTCATGATTTTTCTATTTCCTATAAACAAAATTTGAGATTTTCCACACCTTATCAACCTAATTTAAATGATAATTTAAACTTCCGTTTTTAATTCATATCGTAAAAAACAAAGTCCCATTAATCTGCCCCCTCCCCCAATCAAATGTGAAGGAAAATCATAAAAGAAGGAAGCATTTATATATTAAAATTGTAGTACATATCTATGGATGGTGGTGGTGATAGGGGGATGCTAACGGCTGATCGTCGATGCATTATTTTAATTAAGTAAAACTCAGACTTCTGACGAAATTTGCATTTTTTTTTTAAAGTATTTTGACAAAATGTGTTTTTCACGACCATTTGACGACAATCGCACTTTTTTCCATGGTTTTTTCAAAGAATTTGGCATTTATCCATGATCCTTTAGCAAAATTTTTACAGCCCTTTTAGAGAAAATTTGCATATTTTCTGTGATTCTTCAACAAAATTTGCATATTTTCTGAAATCCTTCGGTAAAAGTCTCATATTATCTGCAATTTTTCAGCAAAATTCGCATATTTTTTTTCCTGTCTTTAAACAGAATTCATTATTTTTCTACAATCTTAACTTGTCCCATATTTGTGAGGCAATTCCTGGTTATTGCTTAATAATATAATTTTATTATATTTATATATATTTTATCTATTATAAGTGTACACCCTAAAAACTATTGTCTTACAACTTTTTTTAATCGCAAGTTTAAAGCCTCCTTAAAAATATAACTGTAAATGCAAAAACGGTAAGTGCTCTAACGGTAAGATAAGACACACCCTATGACAGAAGAATTAAGTAGAAAAACTCTCTTATTGCAAAATGCTGAAATCATGCATAAACATATATATAGGCAATACAAACATTAAATTTTATGCCGAGTGTTAAAGATCCATATTAAAGTTTATGTAAAATTTCTTGAAAAAGGATCTAGAAACTTCAGTCATAAAATCGAAAAAATAAACATTTAACCAATAAATTTGTAAGGATTAATCCATTTACAGTGGATAAAAAAGTAATAAATACTGCTAATAAATGCTACAAAAATTCTTTGGCTAGTTCATGCTTTGTAAACTATACAAATCTTGTGTATATGAAATAATTTTGTATCTATACCAAAACAAATTATGGTTTATTATTAAACAATTATGAGATGAATAAAACTTTTACAAGATTGATTATATTTACTTTAATACTCAGTCTTAAAAAAGTAACTATCAATATACATTCTTTACGTCAAAAAGGATTCTGACCAATAATTACCCCAGAAAGACAGAATTACCCCGTTTCCAGACCAATTCTTGGTCACTTAAAAGTTATTTCAAATTTCAATTATGTGCATATATATATTTAATGAAGATTTTTTATTATATAACCATCATGGGGGGTTTAATTAAGAACAATACCTTTAATAGTTTTCATAATAATTGGATGCTGATTTTTGATCAGGAATTACCCCAGGTGACCAGGGCCGTAACTATAAACTTGGAGGCCCCAGGTGCAGTTTTTCCCCGCACACCGCTGTTTAAATATACGCAGTATGATAAACCAAAAAATGGCTTAAGGCCCCTGTCCTCGTTCGAGGGAACGCTCGCTAGCAAATGCTATTCCTACGGGGAAGCATTTTTCTAATAACTCTTTCGCATTTTGACATTTTTAAATAATTTTTTTTTGCATTGGATAGCTGAGGTGCATGCCGACAGCACACCTTTTTTACTTTTTCGATTTTGGTTGCAGATATTTTTTGAAAAGCGCTTTCAGTTTCGAAACCGGTTTTGAAAGTGAAACTAACTTTGTAAAAAATATCTGCAACCAAAATCGAAAAAGTAAAAAAGGTGCGCTGTCGGCATGCACCTCAGCTATCCAATGCAAAAAAAAAAAATATTTATAAATGTCAAAATGCGAAAGAGTTATCAGAAAAATGCTTCCCCATAGGAGCATTAGCTCGCAAGCATTTCCTCAAGCGAGGACAGGGGCCTTAAAAACATAGAATTGGGCAGGTACTTGGCGCCGATGAAATTTTTGTCGATCCCACTAAAACTAGCATAGGGGAGAAAATCCAGACTTCTGATTGGTTGAATACTTTGAAGAGTGTTTTGCTTAGGTTCATTTTTGTTTATGTAACTTAATCATATGTTTCTGGGTACTTACGTACTAACACCAGGTGAAGAATAAGAATGGGTTATTCTCTACAATGCTGCAAATTTGACCAAGCAGTCTGACTTGAATGTTACATAGGTAAATTTTCATAAAAATTGGATAAATTGCTAGTAATTGGTCAATTGTTGAAGATTTTAATAGTAGCAGAAATCGTTATAAAATTTTAAACAAAAGTACATATTCCCCATTCACTTTATCATTAACTCGTAACAATAAATGTGAGGGAATGACGAGTGAGGGAATGATGAAATTAAGATGTTTTTACTAATTGTCATGAAAAATGCAAAATTATGGAAAAACCAAACTGATTCCTTAAAGAAGAACACATAATATATAATGTATGATAAAATTAAAAATTTTGAAAATTGCTAAAAATTTAGCATTCTGTGTGAGGAAATGACTACTAATAAAAATACCCCCAATTTTCCGATTGAAAAAAATTTCTAGAAAATTAACAAAAACTTATACCACCAATTTATGTTGCTGGACTGACAAGTACTCAAATTAGCTTCCTCTCTGGGAGGAATGCTAGACTGCTGCTCATCTTTAGTGATAGGATATTTGCGATAATAGCAAGGTGTGGGGGAATGATGGTCTAACATGGGGAGACATATAATTGATTGAGTAGACTACATAATTATAGTAAAAAATAATATTTAAATTATTTTTTGTAAAATACCAATTAAGAACTTTATTTTGCTTAGGGTGTTTTTAATTATTTTTATTTCTGAATGGAAAAAATCAGGCAATAAAGTATGGTAGTATGGGTAGGGGAGAGGTGAGGGAATGATATTTGCATGACATATCTTACATTTTTAAATATTAAATTTGTTTTTTTTTAAATTTTACGCCCTGCCCCTAATAAACAAACTTTAGACCTTCTAATAAAAGTATAAATAAATAAAAATAAAATAAAATTTAGAGCATTTATATGGCTGGGAAACACTTTTTGCACTATTGCAGAGAATAACCCGAATAAGCAGAAGAATAATAAAGAACATTCTTGTTCGCACGTACACAAAAGATGCCGTCAAAAATGAGCAAACAACGAGGCAACAAGGAATCCAAAACATAACTACATGCACGTAAGAACAACAAAATTGCTCTTTATTTGCACATTAGCATAACTTCTGCTGCGGCGGCGTTAATACATAAGTACCTGTTCCTGATTCTGCTTAAAAACCTTTTGAAAGATAAATTTTGATAATTTTTTTTTCGATTTTATATAAGAGAGATTTTCTAGAATTTTTTAGATGCTTTTTGTATCATTCAAGTGATCAAAAACTCATATTTTCTTTCTTATACTAACTTCAGTGGGATTGGCAAACATGACATGACACATTCGACTCGACATTTTGCTGTCTGTTCTAGAGCTGCTTTAGCATGTGAAGTGTACGGAGTATATCGACAGACATGCAAAAACATATATTCTAGTGCTTTGATTTATCTAATTACTACTTTTAGCTAGGTGCTCGGCATTTTATAGGAAGTTAGACAAGAAACTAAAATCAATAGTGTTTTTTAACCATCAGTTTGGGGGTCCCAAAGGCATGGAGACCTCAGGGCAGTGCCCTGGCGATAGCTTCGACCCTGCAGGTGACCCTACCCAGGTAAATCATTAAATCTGATAATTTATATTCATTCTAGTGGACAAACGGGAGTAAATGTTAATATAAATATACATAATGATTTCATAAATGTATACATTAAAAAATTATCTTTAACATGATTGGAAATTAGCAATGATAAGCAAAATAAACAATTGATAACAGTTTTTGGCAATCATTTAACGGTTCAATTAATACAAGACTGGGCTTACCTGCATTTTATCAAATTATTTAAACAAATGTGTTTTGCTTCTTCAAAATGAAGTCCCTGATTTTTTATTTTTTTTTCCCAAAACATGCCAAAATGCAATTTTTGAAAATTATTACAAGTCAAACTCAACAATAAACAAATATGGTGGTTAAGTTTAAAACTAAATTGATGTTTCAAAATAAAATTCCTTCGCAGTTTCGTACTCGTAATAATCTCAATAAAAGAGGCCCATTCAAAAAATTTCTTTCAATAAAACGGGCCTCTTCTCAAAGTTCCATTCGATAAAAATATACTTTCATTGATTATTTTTATTAAAATGTTTAATATTTTAACAAATTAAACTTACCATAAAGAAAAACTTTAGCAGAAGGATTTAAAGAAGTAATTATTAATAAACATTTGTTGTTATTTTGAGAAACTATTTCATTTTTGGGGACAATGTTTTTCACACAAAAAAGAAGTATAAAGATATGATACATATCTAAAAATAACTTTTACTTTTTATAAAATGGGTCCTAAGAAAAAAAAAACTTGTATCGATTGCTCATAAAGTTGCGTAAATAATGTTTTAAGAAATGTTTGTTTGTTTACATTATGAAAACGTGTACTGATGTTTGCAAGTCACCTACAATATTTAAAATTTTTTACTCAGTTATAAATATTAAATAATTAGTGTATAAAGAATATTTAGTAAAGCACTTACCTTTCACATTTTAAAAAAAATCCACAAGGAAACGACGAATTAACGCCACGAATTATTACGCCACGCTATGCAACACACAAACACATATCACAGCGGAAGACGCCATTATCCGGAATCAAGCCTCGTGTATGTTGCCACTCTTCTTTTTCATTACGACAAACTTGTACACGAATAATATGGCAGGACTTCAATACCAAATCAGTGTCGCGCTAGAAAATTATCATATACATGGTATTAAGGGTGATACCGCAAAATACATACATAAGTGACATGTTAAACTACTGTCATGTATAGGATAATTGATAGATAACAGTATTTAACGCTTTTACAGCATTAGGATTTTCTATCGTCTTTCTTTAATAATATTGGCACCACTTGTATGATATAACTTTTTTTTGTCATTAAAACATGCCGCAATGATGCTTGAAAATCGATGTACTTGACAAACATGATAATTCTGACATCCGATCGTAACTTTTTTGACAAATTTGTGTTTGCTGGGTAAAATATAAAATAAATACATACGTTATTTTCTGGTGATCGGAAAAATAATTCAACACTTTTTCATACCATAAACAAAATTATTTCATTTAATCCAATATGATGTACTTTAAATCCAATTGCCTCATTTTTAGGTGCGTTCGTAATTATGTAAATACTTAGCACCTATTGTTGTCGTTCAGATCGTCCGTCCGTCCGTCTGTCTGTCTGTCCGTCTGTCTGTCCGCATATAACAATGCAAAAACTACCCTACTGAATCGTTTGAAATTTAAAATACATAATTATTACATAATTTTGTCGAGTCATTTCAAATTTTATGAAAATCGGATGCATAGATCAATGACAGGGACAATCAAAAGGATTCCGTTACATTACGGTCAATGGGAAAAAAAGTTTAAAATGCATTTTAATGGTATTACACTCATTCGAACGTAATAAAATTCATATGCATCTATAAAGTACATATTATAATATACATTTTGCATAATCTGTGGTGCAAAGAATATTTGTTATTGATTTACAAGGCCACACAAAAATATTCCATTACATAATGGTATGGGGAGAACATTGTTTGATGCGCATTTTAATTGTAATTAACTATTTACAATTTTGTGAGATTGATATATGAGAGTGATATTTTTAAAACTTCGTTATCGTACGAACGCACCTCATTTGCTACTCTTCACGTGCGATTCCCAACTTGTTTTTTTTTTTTTTTTTACAAAGAGGTGTAGCAATTGTTGTTCAGAAAAACATCAAATGTTTTATAAAATAGGTCGTTTAAGAGATTATTTAAATATTCAAAATAAATTAAAACCGGTGGTTTTTCTATTTGTTTAGTTAACACATGTAATTACATTATATATCTATAGATTTTCCAAGTATTATTACTTCTTATTAACGTTTAAAATGGAGGTTATTTATACTCAAAGAATCGTTAGATGCGAAATTATATTTAATTAGTTTTATTACAATAATTCTAATTAAAAATACACAAACTATCCATGGACCGTTATTGATTAACAGAACAAATTACAGGTACCTCTAAGATTCAATTGTTATGAAGAATCATAGCTTCATGGGTAAATTATCAAGAGTAAGTACATATCCAATATTTTTTAGAGTTATATTTCATGCGATTATTCATTATATAATTTAAGTATCAGATCAGACATCATAATAAATAATATTCCTGGTTGAATTGAGTGCCCGCCATATTTATTCAGGAATGATTAGTTGTCAGAACAGTACAGCCAAAAAGCTCGCTAGTCCGAATTTTGGAGTGGACGTTTTTTTACACCATTCAAAAATTACAACTCGTGTGATCTCATGCGACTGGACGTATATAAAGCGAGTCACTAGCTTAGAGTAATTTGCTTGGCCTTCACCTCTAAGCTATGTCACTCGCCTACTGTGCATGAGATCTCTTGTTCAACCATAACCAACGACAATTCTATTTTATAAACGGCATTGTAAATGTTAATATAATATTTTGGCACAGATGTCATATACGCACCACATTTGCACGTGCTTTCCCCCCCCCCACTAATTTGGCATTACAAATCTGTGCCAAGGAGAAGATCTGTTTAATAAGTTTATAACAAAGATTAGGGAAATAAAATGGGAAAAGTTTGTAACGGTTGGCTGCTCGTACTGGGGTTTAAATGCAGACATAACTCAGGAACTAAGATAAAAACAGTTTATTTAAAGCGGTTAAGGCTGAAGGGCAGTGGAGCAGTTCCGTAACTTTAACAACTGGTAACAATACTAAAAGGTTAAATTCATACTCACAGCTCCGGCACTAACTCAATCGGGGCACTTCAGATTACTTCTCTCTTCAACTTCCGCTAAACTGCTAGATAAACTTTATTAGACAGCCCATGGCTGTACATATATTCTTTATTAATTTTGTAAATATTCAATGTAATGAACATTAATTCTTACCACCGGCACACTTCTCGAATCTACTTCCAAAACTCCTTGTCAACTCACTGAAGGCACGATACACCTAGCTGGCTAATGTCACTAGACTCTCTACACACACTCAAACTCCAAGCTTTTACATGGTGCAAACTGAGATACTACAAATTTAGATATTACTTCTAACTGCGACATAACTGTAGAATCCTAGAAAGACACACACGCTCTAGAAAGTTAAAGTAAAAGAGAGGATAGATGTCGCTTTCACGCTTACACATGTTAAATCATTGACGTCACGATCTCAAAAATGCTAGAGTGCCTTTATTACAAAGGTCACTCCCTCACAAGTTAAAGATTTCAGTGAAATACGCTGATTAAATGATACAACAGCATGCATTCAATATGACTAATATATTAATATTTACGATTTATAGTGAAAATTATATTTACTGTTTTGTTACTTATTAAGTTTATCATTTATAACTGTTTATTTATTGTTTCCTTTTTTATTAAACTCATGTTTTTTTATTGATATTTTTTTTTTTAATTCTTTAAATTATTTTTATTATAAGCTATATCAATAATTAATTATATCAAACTATCATTTATTTATTTTTATTTCCTTTTTTAAAGTACTAGAATCTCTTTCATTTTTTTACATTATTTTATTTTTATATTGCAATAAAAAATCACGTCCTGCTACTGTATGCAATTTGTAACTTTTATTCAAAAATAAAATTTTCGCCAAGTTGGCGGGGGGAAAACACGTGCAAATGTGGTGCGTATATGACATCTGTACCAATATTTTGTTATTTGGAATGCCATTTATATCTCGTAAATGTTTATATCTCGTATATCTCGTAAATGCTATTTTGTTTTCCTTCTTCTTTCTACAGGTTTTCTGGCTTACATTCGAGAGGAAAATGGCGAGTGGAAAGAAGCTACCTTGCCGCCGAACATCTATACGTATAATTTCGAGAACCTCAAATGTGGGAACACCTACCAAATGTACCTCATACCGTTCACCTCGGGTGGAAAAGGGGACAGGAGTCAAATACTTTCCGTGAACACAGACGGAAGAGGTATTACTCGAAGTTTATTTACATGAGTGCTTATTCCTTAATTATTTTTAAAAACACATTTTTGTAATAAAAATTTATATTATTTGCGAAAGGTGTTACAAAATCAAAAACAAATAACATTGACATGTTTCGGATCTGTCTAATAAGATCCATAATCAAAATACACAAATAAATACTTGAAAGGTGTTGCAAAAGTATAGATATTATTTATTTATTATTTTACATGAGATCTTTCGAATGCCCACGCATTCATTTTCAAAGGAATATAAAAGAAGAATCTTTTGAAAATGAATGCGTGGGCATTCGAAAGATAACAGGTAAAATAATTAGGATGAGCGAAGCGAATCCTCTACTAGTCCACTCAAATTACATTTTGTCGTACACTTTATAAAAAATCTATTCAGTATTTTGACTTGGAATTAAACATAAGAATAAATTATAATTTGTAAATTTGCACAATGTTACTTTTTTTTACAGAATAATCTTTAAAAAATATTATTTTAATAATTAATTTATTCTACACGTTTTTCTATTATGGACGCATTTTTGCAAATGAAAAATTGAACCCGTATCTTTTATTTTCAGAAGGAAAATAAACCATGGGGTTAGTAATTATAGATAGAATCATGATTAATTAATTAAATAAAATATATTTTCGTTATTCCACCAAAATTATTTGCAAATAAAAATTTGAACTCTTATCTTTTTATTTTAAGAAGGAAAATAACCATGGGGTTAGTAATTATAGATGGAATCATGATTAATGTATTAAATAAATTTTCATTATTCCGGCAAAATTATATACGCAATTTATACTTGCGGATTTTAAAAGAATTATATTATGATTTATTTATTTAGGTATTTACTTTGGTAAAGTGGCAACAAAAGAATCGTAAACAAGTAAAATTAATTCTTATATTTGGGTGTTATTCGAATTGAAAGATTGAAGACTGAACCAAATTAAATATATTAACTATGTTTATAAATAATTTCTGGAATGTATTAGTAATTTAAAAATGCTGAGGAAAAAAAAAACACGGTACTACTAGGTTATACCGTCGACCAAAAAATTATCGCCAAATTTTAAGATTAAATGCCAATAATGGATGATCGTGAATGTCACATTCAATGACATTAAATACGATTCACGTGTTTAAAATATCATTAAGTGATTTTTATTTCGACTTTTTATTTGTATTTTTATTAATATTCCACTAATTATTTGTTTTTTCGCTATTTAAAATAAAAATTATTTCAATATGTATAATTTGGCTATTAGTTTGGCGATTTGTATAATTTGGCGAAATTGGTCGACGGGATAAAAGTGTAGTACCTAAAACACTTACTGGCCGGAACGAACGCGAGAAAGCTAGCTTCAAAGCTAGAGGCTAGACATCAGCATAAAAAGTGACGATGTGACGAACCTCTTCTGACAGATAACACATGTGCTAGGAAATATGTTTTAAATTTCGAAGCTGCCCAAAAAAATTTTTAATTGTATTTTTGAAAAAATTTGCCATCGTCGTTGATTTGACATGCATATTTAATCTGACAGATCTAGCGAGACTTGCCATGAATATATTGTAAATAATGAACTAAATATTTTTTCCGTAGCTGATTCCGGTGGAAAATGGCTTAATATAGAGTTTAACATAGATTCAAAACAGTCTTTTTTTTTTTTTTGGAAAATCTCATATACGCATTTTCGAAGCACAAAAAAGTGACGTCAAAAATCAGCAAACAACAAGGCAACAAGGAATCCAAACGATAACTCGTGCGCGTGCGAACAACAAGATTGCTCTTTATTAGCGCAACTTCTGTTGTGGTGGCATTAATACGTAAGTGCCGTAACAAGAGAGTAAATATAATTTTTACAACAAATCGTAAACATTAATATTAATAGCCATATTGAGCATGCAATTGTAATATATTTAATCAGCGCATTTTACTGAAATCTTTAATTTTTCCCATTTTGTTTCCCTAACAACTATTATAAACTTATTAAACGAATCTTTTCCTTGGCACAAATGTGCAATGTCAAATTGGCGGGGTGAAAAACACGTGCAAATGTGGTGCGTATATGACATCTGTGCCAAATTTCCTTACGAGAGATTCTACAATATCAAAAATTTTCTTATGCTGGTATGCAGAAAAAAAGAAGAAATTAGAATAAAAAAAAGTACAGTTAATAGTTCATTGTATCAACAAGAGCAGATTTCAAATGTATAAAATGTATGTAATAATAAACTTTTTAATAATTTTTATACATTTTTTAATAAAGTTTTTGATACGGACTTTCAGTACATTTTAAAAGGTGCATTAGTTTTTTTGGGGGGAGGGAGGGAGACGAAGATAAAGGCTTTTTTTCCTGGAGCATAAATTCAAAATAGGTTTAGCAATGAAAAACAGGATTTACTTGATAACATAATGAAAAAGAATCGCCAGCCTTAGTTCGCTTGCAACATCTTTTTCAATTTTCTTCACATACAGATATTTCTATTGGGGTTTTTTCTTTTTCTCCCCTTAAAACTTATAAGTACAGAGTATAAACGGTATAATTGAAATTTCCTTTCAAAAATATCTATGATTCCTTATGTATTCTTAAGGCAAAGGTGGACTCTCAATTTTTTTTTTTCTTTTGAACCGATTTGCTTGAAAATGAAATATGTGATTACAATTGTAGTTATTTGAGAAAAGCTAAAATTTAAAGGGAAAATATTAATTGCTTTGGTAATTATTAATTGTTAATTATTGAAATAATTAATTAATTGTAAATGCTCCATGCGCATTCCTTTTGTATATAAAATAATAATTTTTATTCATGAGACATCTTTCAGACCTAAGAGTATAACTTGAAATCCTAAACATAAATAGAAAATAAAAATTAATAATGATAATAATAAGTCGATAAAACCAATTTTTGTAGTGAAAAAACACTGTAAAACCTTCTTTCGAAAAAGAATTTACAGCTTATGAGTTCTGAATACAATTATTTTAACTAAAATTTCTTCCTATAAACTATAAAATAATTACATAACAAATTTTGAAGAACTCAGAAAATTAAAGATGCGCATGGAACATTTTGAAAATTGACATTATCTCGAAATTTTCATTTTGAGAAAATCCATTTTTAAGTTAGAACTATTAGTATTTCAATAATACATAACATTAAATACCATATAAAAATGAATATTACTTATAATACACTTATAATATACTTATGATAAACTTATAATAAGCGCTTCATGAGTTGGGGCAAAAAAAATATTTTTCGAAATTTTGTATGATTTTTGTCTATTTGAAGGTCCACCTTCGCCTTAATTCGCACAAAATATTCTGAGAGATTCTCCTAATAATATTTTCCAAAACGTTTGTGCTAAAAAAATTGCAGATTATGTGTAGATTATTTATCTAAACGGAAATCAATAATTTTAAATTAAACAAGGGAAGTCTACCTTTCCTTCAATTATGAATTAAATATTAATTAATTAATAATATATTAATATTAAAAATTAATTTGAACTCGTCGGGACCTCAAGAAATGTTCCATTTATCCGAAGTTCGAATTAATGGAAAATATGAAATGAAAACATGCTTAATATGGTACTATTACAAAGGAGTAAGTTTTATAGTGTTTTTTAAATTTATTTCGTCTGTTATCCTTAGAATATAACTTAATATTAAATGAGAATGTATGAATACATAAACTAATTGAAAGATTAGAAACAAGCACAATGGAGAAAAAATTTAAAACCTCACTAATGAACAGACGGATCACTAAGAAAGTGGATATCAAATGAATTGGATTGCATTGCATTTTCACAAAAATCAAAGAAAGAAAGTTATTCAAAGGATCTGAAATCCGTGAGAAAGAAAAGAAAAATGAAAAATCGGAATTCTAGTTAATTCAAATTAAACGAAGTCAAAAGATAATAAGTTCGAATTAATGAAATTTTTTAACGATATTCTGCCATTGAAAACTTCGGGACTTCATGTTTAAAGTTAGAATTAAGCGAATATTCGAATGTCTGATTTTGAACTAACGAGAGTCGACTGTATTTCACTTTGATTAAATGTCCCAGAAATTCCCCAATTTTTAATGTTTTTCATTTTAAATGTGATAATATCTTACACGACAAACATTTTTCTTTTCAGCCCCCATTGCTCCCAGCAAGGACAAATTCCTTTTGGTCAATGCATCGTCCGCTACAGTTTACCTCTCAGCTTGGGACGACGGTGGATGTCCCATCACACACTATGGCCTGAGGTACAAGGCTCAGACGGAACAGAAGTGGGCCGAAATTCCTGTCCCAAACCACAGGCCCAAAGCGTTCATCACGGGCCTTAATCCGGGACATTGGTACAAACTCATAGCCAGTGCCCGCAACAGTGCAGGGAGCAAAGAAGTAGAATTTGATTTTTTAACCAGGAGGACCGAGGCGGGAAAGTCACAAGGTTTGTTCATTTCTTTCCCGTACAAATATTCAATAACAAAGACTAAAAGAAGGTAGGGATAATTTACTAGAAAAATTAATTTTTCTCTTACATCATTATATTTATTTAATCTTAATCGAGCGCCAAAAAATAAAAAATTACGTGAAAAATAACATTAGTAAGTCTTGATTACGTCCATCACTGTTAAAACTAATGGTGACACATTGCACCTTTTAGGGGTGAAAGGCTTGTCTCACTGGTGACATACCCTAAAAGAGCCAGAATGAGACCTTTAATTAGGGTGAAAAGATGGCACCCTTAATCCAGAGTGTCCAATAATAAAAAATTAAAAAATATACAAACCGACTTTTGGCCCTCGGAGGATTCGAACTCACAACTTCTGATTACAAGCTCAGAGTTCTAACCGCTCGGCCATCGAGCCCACCTTCATTCACTCATAGGCATATATTTTACTAGCCGTCACTGAAACTGAAAGACACACGTCACAGCGCATGCGCATGGTTCCAGGCACTTGATGAAATGCCACATTGCTGCCAATACGAAGTGCATGGCACCTTATTCAGCTCCAATCACCCAGTAAGAGACCTGTCGGCACTGCAACCACAAACCCAAGCCCCTATGGCACCCTAGGGTTCCAAATGCCCCGGGTTCCAATAGACTCTAGGGCCTTTTCACTTCCGGGTCCCAAATGACACCGGTTTGTCACCTTCACTTTTAACAGAGATTAATAATTATATCGTAATACTAATAATATATATTTTACAATAAAAAATAACAATTTATATTATAAATAAATTTATTTTTTTAATAATTATTTACCGTAAAATGGGGTGAATCGGAACACTTTTCAACTTCAACGTTAAAAAAAAGCAACAACTGATTTTTTAAGTTTTTTATTTTTCTACTAGAAACTTCGGTCTTGTTTTGTTCTTTACTTTTTAAGCAAAAACGAAACTCTTTTATTGTTTATATATGTATTATTTCCTTTTTTAATGGTGTTCCGATTCACCTAACCTTCTGATTCACCTGTTCACTGAATCGGAACAAATGTTATAATCTTTATTTATTCTGATTCAAACTTTAATAGGATTAATAAAACAGGTAATAATGATAAGGGAGGAATAAGAACACGTAGTTACTGTGAAACCAAGCCTTTATCTTATATAAAAGTAAAGATATGCCTTTTTAAAAAATTAGAAAACAACTTTGAAATCAAGAAAAATTGAAATTTATTTTAAGAAATTATATTCGAATTGCAGAAGTAGAATGTAATACAAATTCAGCCCTTTTCTGTGTTATCCTTTACTACAAGTCATTGGGTAAGTGAATCTATGAGTTGCCCCCAATCGCTGTATGTATTAATACAATCTACTAATACGCCCTCATCCCCAACCCTGAGGTACTGTTTGCATCCCTCTATTTTTTAATTGGTTTTTCATTTTGAGATGTTTGTGTAATGCTGTAGATGTCAGAGAATAATTCTCTGCAGTTTTTCTAACTAATTTGATATTTTTAAATTATTTTATTTAGTGTTCCATGTCTGATGGATTAGGCGTTGACTTTTTTGTTTAACCAAGTAATTTCTTGGCACCTTTAAACTCTTCAAGTATTTAGAACAAACAAAATATTGTTACAATACATATTCATACATATGTTTTCATATATTACATGAAACTATTACTGCATAGAAAAATAAACCATGAGAAAAACGTGTTCCGATTCACCCCGTAAATCTTAAACCTCTGATGTTACAAGCCATTTTTTATTTTTTCATTGTGTAGTTTAGAGACAAGTAGAATTTAATACAGTATATCGTTTACAGGTCTATCTCTCTTAGGTTTAGAATACGAAAAATACTGTAGTTACATACAAAGTTTTGAAGGCGTTGAAAAAATGAGGTTTTTGAGGATCCTGTTGAATTTTTTTATGTACCCCAGTAGTGGTGCAAACATGTTAAAACTACATTTCCCAACTCTTAATGTTATTACCTTCTTATAAAAAAATTGGCAACTAAAAATATCAACAGATATATTTTTAATGAATTTATTTGTATGACCGGGAAGTTTCGTTCCTATTCACCCCATTTTACGGTATTCCGGTTTTCACGTTCATTGTATTTGTAATTTTATTTTCTACTTACAATCTGGAGATGACTTGATTAATAAGAGTTAAAACATGTAAATAAAATTTTGTTAATACAACAATGTCTTATAAGCAAAATATTTACTTATAATATAAATTCTTACTTTTTATTGTAGAGTATATATTATTGGTATTACAATATAGAAAAGTACGTGTCTTTAATTTTTATACAGATTTAAAAAGTAATTTATAACTCTAAATCTATTTTTTAATATTTTAATATTTTGATTTAAACTGAATTCTATTTTCAACTGTAAGCCTCACTTTTCGGAAAATGTTTAGAAATTCTAATATTAATACTATTGTCATTATTAAAGAGTGTAATTAAACAATAATTAAAATACGACATTTTCACTCTAAATAATTGTAATTTCCAAGATAATTATATATAAATTGTAGCTTATAAATTGCAACTTTTAAAAAACGCATAAAGCCTTAAACGTATTTCGCAATATATTTCACGCTATCATTTTCTATAACGATAACGAACCTTAAATCGGGGCTCATTTTCAGAAAGAATCACGTTTTGAGCACCTTATCGTCAGAACAACGATTGGCGCGGAGATGAAATCAATGCTACGCACCCTTTCTTGTTTGTGACGTCAAACGCTTAGCGAATAGCAACCCTTCCTTCTGCAAAGAGATCGCACTTATTGTTCATTTGTTTTTTCCCTAAATGTTATCAAGCAAAGACTATAATATGAGGAAATGTTATTCACCGTTGTTTACGATTAAAACATAGCTTAAAACAAAGAGCTTTTTCAGATTAGAATGCTTTAAATTTCACAGAACATCTAAATATAGTTTTTTTTTTCTCAATTCAAAAATGTTATTTACTTAACTCGCTATGTTAATTAAAAACAGTAGTAAAGATTCTCTTGTAATAAATATAATTCTATTAATCATATGTTTTATGACACATTTGAACTTAGTTTATTTTGTATTTGGCGATGCAGCTAGCTGAACTTTCTCACTTTCGCCAACTCGCCAAGGCTGGTGCTCAAAACGTGATTCTTTCTAAAAATGCAACCGGGGCACTAATACAAGCTGATAGCGATTGTCCGTAACAGCGCGGGGAGCAAAGAAGTGGAATTTGATTTTTTAACGAGGAGGTCAGAGGCCGGAAAGTCACAAGGTTTGTTCGTTACTTATCCCTATAAATATCCAGTAATAAAAAATAAAATAAGGTTAGAAAGTAGTAAAACCGGTTAAAACAGGACATCGTTACTGATAAGATTGACAAAATTCCTATAGATAAAAAATCTGGTATTTATGAAATAACCATCACATTATCAAATGATGTTAAAAAAGTCTACATCGCCATGACAACACGCAAACTTTTAGTTGGAATTAAGGAGCATCGCAGGGATATTGGACAGTATAAACAGAAGACAGCTCTTTCTAGCTTCTACTTGGCGAACAAGGGTTGCCGTATTAATTTTGAAGAGGCAAAAATCATAGTTCCGTGCAATAACCCAGTTGAAGGTAAAATAAGAGAATCCGTCGAAATCATTGCAAGAGAAAATAAACCTTGTAATGATAATTTATCCTATAATTTACCAAGACTATGGCATAACATCATAAAATCTTAAATCTGTATCTCTTTGCAATATTTTAATTTTTACTCACGTATAAGTGGCAACATATTTAAACTTTTGATTCATTTAAAATTTTATTTTATTAGAAATATTCTCTCTCGATCAGGAAGCAAACTTCTAGTCATTTCAATATCATATTTTCCTGAACACGGCCCGAAGCGTTGATATTTTATTTTATTTTATTTGCACAAGTTCATATTAAAATTCTTGTTTTGTGTACCATTGAGCAATGTTTTGTATTTTTAATAAATGCATTCTTAGTAGTTAAATATTATCGTGCAATTGTCCAGTACTTGTTTATAAAATAAGGTTAGTCGAAAATTAGCTTAATATGTTTTTCTAATTATTATATTTATAAAATTCTAAATCGAAGTTAAAAACAGAAAAATTCATCACACTTCAAACATTTTAACAGATGCAAATGAAAAGAATTTTCAAAATATCATCCAGTTTTTTTAATTAATTTTATAGATATATATTTAATTGAATTGAAGCGCAATTTAAGGCCACACTTAAACTGTTTGAATATAGTAATTGTATAAAAAATTTACTCATTAAAGCATACTAAACACAGTTTTAAATATTAAACGTTCTGGACTGTTTCTTTTAATTTCATCACACAGCATAAGCAGCGAACACTCTGGTCGCCATTCTTTTTCACACACTCCAAAACAAAACATTTTTTCTCTACTCAGTTCACTTCACATTTCAACAAAAGGGAGCTCATGACGCGTCTTACGGGACTTATAAATTCTCAAATGTCAACATTAAAGAGTAATCTATAACGAAATCTAATAATATTGTACTCTTTAACCATTATCTCATTATTAAAGAATATAATAATTTTAATCCAATTTTTTATCAGTAATTTGTAAGATAATTGAAAAAATCTTGTAGCAAGAACTTTAAAAAAATGCTTAAATCCTAGAACTTATTTTAAAATGCATTTCAAAGTATTATTAACCCTTTCGGGTCCGAATTTTTTTCGATTTAAAAAAAAAATGTTTTTACGTTAATAACATTAACAATTGCTATCCAAATAGATTAATTAGTGTTTAATGAATATTTCATTGGCTGGAAGATGACGAATGTTGTTGTTTTGCGTACTATTCAAGTAATATTCATACGACAATAGGCTAAGGAAGAGTTTTTGGAGAAGTTTGGAAAACAATGCATTACAATCAGATTTAACTTACATTGCAACTTTCCAATATTTTTTACGCTCTGTTACACAGGATTCTTTCAGGAAAGAAACTTTTATTTTAAATTTAAAGAGTGAAATACATGTTTAAAATAAAAGAATCGTAAACGCGCAAAGAGAATGAAGCAAATAATAATAAATATTATTATTACTAAATGCGCAAACATCAAAGAAGTCATATAGCAAATGCTTAGACTAACATTACTACATGCAAATAGTAGCGAAGGTATTTCTAGAAACAAAATAATACACATTCAAAAGACATGTACTATTAGTAGTACACCAGACCCGAAAGGGTTAATTACAGCGTTACATAGGTGCCAACCTGACATGGATTATCCGTAATACTTGCGTTAATTTGACCCTGGTTTAATGAGTTTCGAACCAGAATTTTTTCAAAGAGATAAAATTATGTTCCGCCAATAATCCTGAAATGAAATAAATAAATATTCATGAATTATATTTTCTGGTTTGAAATTACGTTAACCTGGATCAAACTAATCCAGGTATTGCGGAAGATTAATTGAAGGTTGGCAGCTATGGCGCTAGCATAAATTAATGCTAGTTTTACCTTTAAGGTCCACGCACATAGCACTAACTTCTTGCGCTATCTTTGATCTTTCGTGTCGGCGCTTTGATGTATAAATTGCACTTCTAGTGCACTGAATCTGAACTTCAAGAGAGGAATCTAATGCGAAATCAGTTGACAGCTTTACGACTGAAGATTGGCTAGATAAAAGTTCTCCTTCCTTTGCCAATTTGGTAGGGTCAGTCCCTCAAAAATCATTTAAAGAGATTTTACCCTTGTTTCGTTCGGAAACAAAGATTGATTGATTGCTCTTTTATTGTAATAAAAACTAGTGATGTTCGCTCGCAACCTTTGCAACTCTTTCTCTTCTAGGTGTCATACCACTACCTCCAATTGTGGCCGAGTCCTCAGCGATGGAGCTTCAGCGTCGCGTAGCTGTGATCACGTCCGCAGTCTGCTCAGCCGTGGTGCTAGTCGTCATCCTCATTGCAGCTTGTGCGGTGCTGACGAGAAGGCGGCGGCACAGGCCCGAAGCACACGACCCAGGAGGTAGCTATACATAAATATATTATACTTTTAAAGACATACAAAATGATACAATGACTATAATGATAAATTCTTCAAATTCTCCAAAGTTGGGAAGTAAACAAAATATACATTTTTTATACTTTTCTTGGCACAGATGTCATATACGCACCACATATGCACGTGTTTTCTCCCGCCAATTTGGCATTGCACACCTGTGCCAAGTATCGTTTAATAAGTTTATAACAATTCTTAAAGAAATAAAATGGGAAAAATTAAAGATTTTAGTGAAATGGGCTGATTAAATGATACAACTGCATGCATTCAATATGGATATAAGTATCAATATTTACAGTTTATTGTGAAAATTATGTTTATTTTTTTGTACTTCTTAAGTTTATTATTTATAGCTGATTTTTATTGTTTCCTTCTTTATTAAATTCATATTTATTTACTGTTATTTTCTATTTTAATTCGTTAAATTATTTTTTGTTGTATACTATATCAATAATTATTTTTATCAAATTATCATTTATTTATTTTAATTTCTTGTTTAAAATACTATCATCACTTTAATTTTTTTCACGTTATTTCATTTTTATATTGCAATAAAACATCATGTGCTTCTATTGCATAAAATTTTTAACTTGTGTTAAAAAACAAACTTTTCATCAAATGGGGGGGAGAAAAAAACACGTGCAAATGTGGTGCGTATATGACATCTGTGCCTTATAGGGTCTGTCTTATAGGGTCGAAATGATTTCTTGAGTCCAACTAAGATTTTCTGCAATCTCAGATGGTGAAAAGAAATATTCTATTAGGTCTGAACACTATTTTCAACGAATTAAGATAGCTATTTAAGGAATGCGTGATCATTGAGGTTAAAATACCCTGCTTTAGTTCCTTTTTGTAACTATCTTCTCCACGTTTTATTCGAAATTTCGCCTCCACGGAAACTTTCAATAAACTTATAAATTTTGATTACACTTCTGTAACAGCTTTCCGTCATTCGAATTTGTACGAAATACTTCACCGAAAAAGAAATTTACACGCTCACGTCCCCAAATTGACGTGTCAATTAAGCTTCTGTTCATTTAAGGGAGACCCGTAAGGAAAAACCCCAAATTTTTATTATTGATTTTAAAGTAATGAATTTTGGTGTACTATTTAAGAATCTTTTTGTAAGGAATAATTAGCAAAAAAAAATCACTTTTTATTAAAAAGTATATTTTTATGGGAATTTTTATGATTTTTTTTGTCGAAAAATACACTATTTAAAATTACTACTCCTCATTCAATTTTCAATATTTTGGAATTACTAAAATTTCTTAGATAGTGTTATACTATATGGAAAAGAACTGAGGAGAGATATTTTTAATTTTTTATTTTAATCGGCTAAAAAAATAAAAAAAAATACCCATGGTAAATTTCCTTAAATTCGTTATAATTTTCATGTTTACCAATTTATATAAAAATTTCAGAAATAGTTAAATATAATATATAAATAGTTAAATATGATAAATAAAAATATATATCTCCTTACTTTTGTTGCAAATTTTTTTAAGATTCTAAAAACATAAACTTTTTGTTTCTAAATCATTTTACCACTGAGCCTTAGTACTTTGAACTTAGGCAAAATATGAAAAAAGTCATTTTCAGGAAAACACATTTTAAATGGCCGCTAGTCCTTTAAACTCTATAGTGAGTACAATTTAAAAAGCTCATTTTCTACCTGTTCCAAGTGTCCGCGAGTTCTGAAATTTTGCATGGATATTCACAAATATGTATTTTATCGTTTTCTGAGATAAAAAAATCTTTTGAACTTTTGATGATTTTTGGCCGAAAATGGGGTTTGGGTCTCCCTTAAAAGAGCACGTGTGTAAATACAATGCGAAAAAGAGACAGTCCTCAAATGAACGCGTGCATGTGTATTGAAATTTGTATCGGAGAGAAGTTTTCAACAGGCATTATACATACACTATTAGAAATATTGTCCTAGTTTGAACCAAATTTTGGCGCTCAATAGATGCCACTATAAGGTTGGGAAATTTCGAACCAACATTTGCAGCTTCCTAATTCCACCTCGCTCCAACTACAGGACCTATGCTTCAACAGGAGCTCCAAATATTGGTTCAAGATTTCACCATCTTACAGAGGCAGCTATTGAGCACGAAATTTCGGTTCAAACTACAGCAAAAATTTTAACAGCGTTGTGTAGTCCAGGAGTCGTGAAATATACGACTGCAGATGCACTTGCGCCCACTGACTTTTTTTCGTTCCTTAACAGCTGTATATAATTATACGTAGAGATGATAATTTACATTTATGGTAACAAACGCTCGCTAAATTAGAATAGAACTATAGAGATGGAACTGGCTGCTTAGAACTAATTATTTTTAAAAAGTTGATGGCGAATCATTATGTGTAGTTGCGATCTAGAAGCGGTTTAATTTTTTAAGCCAGAAAAAGTTCACACAGCTAAAAGCATTTATTATTATCACATATATGGGTTATTAACTCACTTGACGTAATTAACTACTTGGAGGTGACTCTGCGACCTTAGTACTGGAGTTGAAATATTCCTTCTCACACTGAGAAAAAAAAGTAAAATTCTGACATCTAGAATCTAATTGTGGCTATAGAAAAAATAATTTCATGTCATCCCTATAAATTCTGATTTTTTTTCTTTTACTTTTAGTCTCCTACTAGAACTCAAGAGTGTTTTCTTATACAGTGGAACCTCGATCCATCGTTTTTCAAGGGGTGCGGGGAAAAAAACGATGAATGCTGATTAACTTCAAAACACAATGTTTATGCTTTACTAAAGGATGCAATGCATACAGTATACTAATAAATACTAATTTGCTGCTTACTAAACTGTAAAAAAAATAGATCGAAATTATATAATATTAATATTTATTTTTAAAAATCAATAATTTTGTTTCGTTTTTCGTTCATTTTTTTAAATTGAAAAATAAATTCTCAAGATAGACAACATTTTTCTACTCAGCTTCTGTAATTTCATAAGCATGTATAAAAGTTCTTATAGTCTCAAATGCTGTGATTGTATGAGACAGACTTGGCACAAGGGGCTCAGCTTCATCGGCATTAACGTTATCCTCTGTTTATTCGCCATTATTTTAATTTTTTGCATTATCACATATCTTTTCTATGTTTAGGATACCACATGTCACAACATCTTGATCAATGGATATATAATTCCATCCTCTGCTATATAAAAGTACTATTAATCTGCATTATCGTCGCCATCGTTAACCAAAGCAGCACAAACGAGTTATTTTAGGATAAACAAAGTAATTCCAGTTTGTATGTCATATGTATTTCCATGAAATTTTAATTTCATTTCGAAGAGGAAAATTTTTTTACAAACAAGAATGCCGGAGAAAGGCTTTTTGAAGAAAGATGTATGCAGGTTTCGTTAACATTATTTAAGTATGATTTGTGCAGGGACCATAAAAATAAAACGATGAGTGCGGGAAAACGATGGATAGGGGTTTCACTGTATCCTCGTTGTCAAACTTATTTAAGAATCACAAAAATTATTTATAAATTTGTAAATAGATGTGAACACAAGAGATTAGTTTTAGAAACTTGTGTTTCAGTTTGTGAAACCATTCCGACATAAAGCGAGAATTCCTTACCACTGAAACGATTCAATATCGCTTCGTCAGCTAGAAAATAAAAGACTAAAAATTCTAGACCCTTTTGTCTATTCAGCTTAGTCGTTTACCCTATTTGTATAGTTCGATCCTCTATGTGTACTATTACTAGTTTAGGATTTACTAGTATTACTAGTTTAGGATTTCAGAAAGTGACTGACTATTCGCTCAGGTGAAGGTTACATATTTTTTTCTCAGAACAGATTTGACAGAAAATATCGGAGTTCATAAATAAACGTGCAAATACGCAATGCAGACTTTATTTCTTTTCATCCTTTTAATTGGCAAAATTTAGAGCATTTCGAATAAACATTATATAATATTCTCAAACTCTAGTGATATTAGAAGGTGCATAAAACCTGTTTTATTCATTCCCACAATGAATCAAATCTGAAAACAGAAGCCAAATGTGAGAAAGTATGTGAAGAAATAACATAAAATTTATAAAGCAGATTTTACGCACCTTCTAAATATACTACCTCATAACAAAAAAAAAAAAAAATTATATACCGGGTGATCCAAAAGTCTGTATGAACTTTAAAAATGAATAATTCCAAAACGAATCAAGATACAAAGGTACGGTTTGCACCGAACGGATGGAGAAAAAACCGGGTTTAGTGTAACAACGAAAAAACAACAGTTTTGTTGGCGACGAACAAATGGCGCTATAGTGTTTTATTGCACCAAAAGATGATTTAAAAATGAATAAATATTGGCAACTTACAAATCAGCTTAGTTACAGTTAATTACAGTTAAATGTCCAAAGTGCTGTCCACCATCCATAAGTGCAGCTGTGAGACTAGGCACCACACCATTCACAGCGCTTAGTAGCATTTCTTGCGTTATGGCAGACACATTTTGGCGGATGGCATCTTCCAGAGCAGCTAGTGATGCCGTTTGACGCCAACAGAACTATATTTTTTCGTTGCCACACAAAACCCGGTTACTTTTCCATCCGTTTGGTGCAAACCGCATCTTTGTATCTTGTTTCGTTTTTGAATTATCCATTTTTGAAGTTCGTCCTAACTTTTGAATCAACAGTTTCTCAAACACGTTAATCTATAAAACTTAAATTACTGTTAAATATACAAAACCAAAGATTTTGTGAGTAGCACTTCGTGTATAAGTGGATATTTTATAATCATATACACAAACAGAAACAAAATGGCTACAAAAACGACAAACAGGATGCTTAATGGAGAACATTTCGGTTACTCTGTATGGATTTAATGAGTGACTAGGAGAAGTGCGGCATGCAGAGAATGTGTTAATATAATCTAATGAAGACTTTAGTTGGGTTTAAAGACATCATTGTTTGAGCATTAGTTTTCTTTCTTGAACCTTTTACAGTCGTGAAGAAAATTTCTTATACGGGGTAAAGCTGGAACAGACGCCGAGGCGAGACGGATTTCGCAGATATAGTGAAGCCGAGTCTAGCGCTCTCTAAATCAAATTAAAAAGTTCGTTGTGTTCCTCTGTGCTGTATGCTGTGATGTATGCGTTTCCACATTTTAATTGCTAGTATTTAAATATTTTACGAATTGAATATTTCCAAATGAGCGAAAAAATACCCAGGCACGGAATCGAACTTAGATTCTTGACTTACAATGCCAATGCTGTGCCGTTTAAGTTGGACCACAACCGCCGGGCATTTCTTGTTCAAATAACTTTCATCTAAGTGAGAAATGCTGCCGTTTGCCCCCCAGTTAGCCTAAATGGTAAAGCATTGGCCTTGTAAGCCAAGGATCTGGGTTCAATTCCTAGTCTGGGTAATTTTTCGCTTAGTTGGATATATTCAGTTTGTATGATAAATTTACCAATCAGTTTGGTTGTGTTAAAATAATAGCATATTTACATATTTATGCCGTTTTAATGCTTCAAACCTGCGTGGTAAGTCACTAAAATTATTCTAACAAGGATTTATTACATATGTTAAATAAAATACAGAACTTACAGCGAAAAAATAAAGATAAATAGAGATTTTATCCCAAAACGCATTGCAATTGTAGCCTCCTCATAGAATACAGATATGTTCTTGATTTTCTTTAGAGTCATTCACATGGCACAAAATAACGGTACGGCACCTACACTACCGGCTGCTACACTACCTGGCTATTGATCAACGTCCACTTGCGATTTTAGACATTTTGTTAAATATCTAGAAAAATGCATGAGAAATTATCCCGAAACTTTTAGTGTTTAAATATAATAGTACAAGTCATACATTTTTGTGAAGAGTTTTTCCCGAAACTCCATAGGAGACCGTCAAAAAATTAAAAAAGAATGAATATATTTTGAATAACCCTGTCAAAACTAATGTAGCAAAAGCGCTCAAACTCTAGATTATGAGTGCCTTTTTGTAATAAACTGTGTTCATTTTTATGCAAATAGCATCCATACTCCCAAAAAAATTAAGGTTTTTATAAAACTGGTTCGAAATTTTGCCAAGTTTTTTGCTTATAATTTTCAGAGTTCTTAATATAAAGTAACATTCTTTTCTGAAAATATGACAAATAATATTTCACACAATACCCTGTAATCAGAATTTAAAAATAATAAAAATTGTTTGAAAAATGAGTAGGTTTACTAAATAATTTTTCACTGCGCATGCGTCAACGATATCAAAATTTAATTTGCATATTATGTTAGTTAAATGTGTAGAGCAACTTTTGTGGAAGACGCAAAAGCATAACTTGAAAATTCTGAAAATTATCGTCAATAGAATAAGTTGAAAATCTGTTATTCCCAAAATGAAGCAAAAACAAGAAGGGTTGTATCCATATATTAATAGATAAGTGTCAATATAGAATACACAATATGGGACATACTACTACATTTGGAGAAAATCCCTCATTTATTTGCTTCATTTTGGGAACAACGAACTTTTTTCTTCAGAATTTAATGTAAAATTAAGCAATGTTATACATATGATTCGTGAGAAAATGCACGTGTTTAATAACAGTAAAGAAATGTATAAAGAAAACCAGTCTGAGGCAATAACCTATGTAAAAATCACGCAGTGCATCATTTCATTTTCCCCGCAATAATCTGCCTATATCGCTCATTCGCAAGGCGATATAACTCCAAAAAATAATTTTAAATATTGTTTCACAGCGAGTTTCTGATTTCGGTGTATGTTGCATCACCGTAAATCTCATATCTGCAATAAAACGGAAAACCACTGGAGTAATCTATATACCACTTTTCTATCACAAAAGAAAATGATTCAGGAATTAAATTTACGATTTCTCCAAACTTTTTCATGGCTTGATTCTTAAGAATTTTATTCTTTTATACACAATTTCACAGCTGTATGCAAATCAAGGTACTGTAATTTTATGTTACAGCAAAATCATAAAAACTTTCATTTCCTCTAGTGTGAAAACACTTTGGATTGTGTCATTTTTTATGCGTGACTGACATGTTGTATTGCATATGCATTTTTCATGGTTCAATTTGTTTTTCTATATGATAATCTAATATTTTTTCATTCGCAGCTGACAGAAGAAGTACGGGTGAAATCCAGAAATCCGAAACAGTGGCACTGAGCGCGTGGGAGAAGAGACCGAGGTCGGATTCCCAGAGAGGTTCTCAGTGTCGAGAATCGCTCTACCTCCCTTGCCCCTACGCCACTGCCAGACTCTCACAGTTTTCAGTGGACGCAGTGGACAGTGAAGGGGTCCACCACCCCCTCGGTAACGAGCATTCTTACGACGTGCCTATACAGGTGGTTGGCAAACTACACTGATGTCAAGGAAAAGAAAGAGAACCACTATATCATCTATTTTTGTGTAAATAACTGAAATACCAATGGCATTGTATATAAAATGGTTTTTATAATATCTAAATACCAAGAGATGCTTTTTTTAGATAAATGAGGGCTGTTTCGATTAGATTTTCAACCTTTTTCACTTTCAATTGACACTTGGCAAATCTTTTCAAAATGCCTTTTTTTATTTTTCAGTATGGGAACTCAAAGAGGTGATGGTTTCTGGATGCGCTGTATGCAATGCAAAATATGATTTTTTAGATGCGTTCGCAGAGAAAGATATACTACGGTACGTCACGTCGTAAGAAGGATTATCTAGTCCCACGGAAATCTTACGACAAATCCATTAACGAATAATATTTTACAGAAGTTCATCATCACCGATTTTATCATTTACAATGATGAACACGGGAAAAAACAGTCATAAATATTCAGAGAGCTAGAAAAAATTTTACAAAATCCAACAGATATATTTTTTACTCGTTTAAAATGCATACGCAATACGATTTTCAAATATGTTGCATATGATAGAAACATTGCGCAATTCGTAAATAATTTCCTCCGTTGTGCAACAAATGACAATTATCATGGCATCATAAATAAAGTTAAGTGCTCGTTAGAGTGACCTTGGAAACAGTGATTACGAGTGAACAATTACAGGTTTACAAAAACTGTCAAAACTTTCAAAATGACTCTTTTTTATTAATAATTGTTTCTATATTATGATTTATGTATGTATCGATTTAAATTCATTCTGTTCTCTGTTTTGTAGCTTGATGTGAGCACTATCCTTTTTGCTGTGTTTGTTTTTCTCGCGTGTGAAAATTAAAGTAGAAAATGAAGAAGTGTGTATACAATAATTTGTGTGTGTGTTCTACACTTACCATATAATAATATTATACGTCTTTATCAAGATGAATTAGTGCAGTGTATAGATCAAAATGTGAATATGCCCGGTTCCCTTCCCCTATGGTGGATTTAATTGTTGGATACTTCAATGAAGAAGAATTCATCGGGTGAGTACCATTTACTCTCCTATTTAATTCTGATTAATGATAAGAAATGAAGAAAAATTATTGTATTGAGGATATAGTGACAACTCACGCCATTATTAAGACAAACGTCTTTCAATGATTATGAGAACGATTTAAAAAGATATATCAACTTGATAACATAGTGATATACTAATTTCACACAAATAAAAAATATCGAATAAAAAAAAACAAATAAAAATATAAGATTAGAATGGCTACATTAAAAGATAATTATTCAATTGAAAAATTGACAGCAACGAATTACAGTACATGGAAATTTAAAATTGAAATGCTCTTAACTAAAGAAGAGCTGTTCCATGTAATAACCGATAATCCACCGACCCCTTTGACCGATCAATGGTCCAAAAATGATAGGAAGGCCCGGGCATTGATAAATCTAACTATCGATGATTCACAGATAACCCACGTTAAGAACCTACAAACTGCTAGACAAACATGGGATGCATTAAAAGAAATCCATGAAAGATCAAACCTCACAAGCAAATTGTTTCTCCTTAGAAAGTTATATAGTATAAAATTAGCAGAAAATGGAAATATGATAAATCATATTACAAAAATAATGGAGCTCGTTGATCATTTGGCAGCTATAGGCGAAATAATTGATAATCACCACATTTCCGCGCTCCTCCTGTGCTCTCTGCCCCAGTCTTATGATAATTTAATTACTGCTCTCGAAAGTAAAGAAGAAGCACAATTAACTCCGTCATATATTAAAAATAAGCTGATTGACGAGTTTAATCGTCGAAATGAAAACTATGAAAGTATTGATAATACAGCGAAAGCTTTTAAAGCTCAGAAAAAGTTTCCAGCTAAAAAAGAATCAAAATATTGTTCGATTTGTAAAATGAGAAGCCATAACACACAAGAATGTTGGCACAATAAAAACAAAACACACACAACACAACAAAATCAACACAACAAAAATTACAAAAAACACTATTCTACATCACTCGTTTTTCAAAGGGGTGAAAACAATTTTAAGAATGAACAAGCATCGGAATCGTATAACAGGTTTAATCGCTATGAAGGAAAAAAACAATACATGGAGAAACAGCGAAAACAAAGATTATGCATTTATAACACAAGGGATAGAAAATAAAACATTCATTGTGGATAGCGGTAGCTCAAGTCACATTGCATCCTCTGAATCAATGTTTACAGAGATAAAATCGAGGGAAAAAACAAACGTGACTATCGCAAACGGAAAAAAACTTATCGCTTACGGTTCAGGCGATGTAAATTTAAATACGCTGACATCGGATAATAAAATTCATAAAATAACACTTAAAGATGTACTTCTAGTACCTGAAATCGAAACGAATTTACTATCAGTCAGCAAAGCAACCCAAAACGGATGTGAGATTGTATTTAAAAATGACCGATGCTCTATCAAACTTAACGGAGAAATCTGCTTAGAAGCACAAAAGGTAAATAACCTCTATGAAGTCCAGTTGGCTAACAAAAACCACGCGAACATTACACAAACGTGCAATAATAAAAATTGTCTAGAACTATGGCATAGAAGGTTAGGACACAGAAATCTAACATCGATTAAAGAAATTACACAAAAGGAATTAGTAAGAGGTATCCAGATAAACAATTGTAAACATAATATAGATTGCGAACCGTGTATTAAGGCGAAATTAACTGATGAACCCTATCCGAAAGTTGCTCAGTATAGAGCAAGTAAAAGGCTTCAACTTATTCACTCGGATGTTTGTGGATCTTTTCAGACACCCACGATTGGGGGGAAATCATATTTCTTGACTTTTATCGATGACTACTCGCGATTCACAATAATCTATCTATTGAAAAGAAAAAGTGAAGTCTATGAAAAACTCAAAGAGTTCATTGCGCTAATAAGCAACAAATTTGGTGAAAAACCGAAAGAAATCAGAACGGATAATGGGGGAGAATTTACATCAGATGAAATTGAGAATTATCTCAAATCAAATGGGATAAAACATCAACATACAGTCCCATATTGCGCAAGTCAAAATGGGGTGGCTGAACGGAAAAATAGGTCGTTAGTTGAGATGGCTAGGACAATGTTAAATGAATCAAATCTACCTTTAAAGTTCTGGGGGGAAGCAATCTGTACGGCAAACCACCTACAAAATAGACTGCCTACAAAAGCTAATGCAAAAACGCCATATGAATTATGGACAGAAAGACAGCCAAACTTAAGTTACGTTAAAGTATTTGGCTGCAAAGCCTTCGCTTATATTGATAAAGCCAGAAGACAAAAATTAGATAATAAAGCTGTTGAAGGTATTTTTGTGGGATACGACAATGAATCTAAGGGATACCGCATATATGTAGGAGGAAATGAAATAAAAATCGCGAGAACGGTAAAATTTCTTGAAAATAAATTCAAATACGTAAATGATAAGCCTGAAATTGAACAAAAACAAAATGAAGACGAAAAACGCAATTGTAAAAATCTCGTGGAGATAGAAATTTCGAACGGAAAAACAACACCATCTGCGTCTCAACAACAAATTGTGGAACTAAGGCGCTCAGATAGAATAAATAAAGGCGTACCTCCTGATAGGCTTATATATATTGTCAAAGACGACAAAATTAATGAACCAAAGGATTATAAGGAAGTTAAATTAATGGAAAACTCTCCGGTAAAACAGAATTGGATAGAAGCCATGGAGAGCGAAATGAATTCTTTAAGAAAAAATAAAACATGGTCAATTGTAGATCCTCCACCGAATAAGAGAATAATAGGTTGTAAATGGACTTACAAATTAAAGCGTGACAATACCGGAAAAATCCAAAAATATAAGGCACGTTTAGTAGCTAAAGGATATACGCAAAAGTTCGGAGAGGATTACGACGAAACCTACGCACCGGTCGTATCGTATACTACGATAAGAGCATTATTAATAGCGGCATTGCACCAAAACTTAAATGTTAAGCATATAGATATTAACATCGCGTTCTTACATGGGGAACTTGATGAGGAGATATACATGTCGCAGCCGGAAGGATTCGTTGAACCAAACCAGGAAACCAAAGTTTGTAAATTAAATAAGGCAATCTACGGACTTAAGCAAGCCGCGAGAGCGTGGCATAATAAAATAACAGAAACACTAAAAAACATGAATTTCATTCAAAGTAAAATTGACACATGTCTTTTTACACAGAAAAGGAATAATGAAACAACCTATATAATAACATACGTCGATGACCTCTTAATTGCAGGGAAAGACGAAACCATTGAGGAAATAATCGCGAACTTAAATAAAGAGTATGAATTAAAGAATTTAGGGGACGTAAGCAATTATTTATCCATGAACATTCGAAAGGTAAACAAAAGCTACTTAATTAACCAAACTTCAAAAATTGAAGAGTTAATTAATAAATTCAATTTACAAGAAGCAAAACCATGTAGTACACCCATGGAAACAAATTACACTCACTTTAAAGATGATGACAATATTTTACCAAACAACACACAGTACAGACAAGCCATAGGTGCACTCTTATATCTTGCCACAGTGAGCAGACCTGACATTTGTGCAGCTGTCAACATCTTAAGCCGAAGGAACGAAAAGAAAAGAATGAAAGATTGGAACTGTGTAAAGCGGGTCATGAGGTATCTTAAGACAACAAAAACCTTTAATCTAGTTATAGATGGAAATTCAAAACCAACGCTAGAAGTCTACGCGGACGCTGATTGGGGTGGAGACACAGAATCAAGAAAATCGACAAGTGGTAATGTATATTTGCTAGGTAAAATTCCCATACTTTGGTCAACTAAAAAACAATCCTGCATAGCTTTATCTTCTGCCGAAGCTGAGTACATCTCAGCAGCTAATGCAGCTAATCAAGTCAAATGGCTGGTGAATTTACTTGAAGAACTCAATATCTCACAAACATATCCTATAGAACTCTTCGAGGATAATCAGTCGGCTATCAAAATGATAGAGCTTGAAAAACATTCAAGTAAAACAAAGCACATAGAACTTAGATATCATCTCATAAAACAACTGAAACAAGATGGCATAATAAAACTCGTATATTGCCCAACCAAAATCATGATAGCTGACTTATTCACAAAACCCCTGCCAAAACCTCTCTTTGAAATTCACAGGAAGAACTTGCATCTGAGTGACAACACAACTTCAGAAATTAAGGAGGAGTTGATAGAAACATTGCGCAATTCGTAAATAATTTCCTCCGTTGTGCAACAAATGACAATTATCATGGCATCATAAATAAAGTTAAGTGCTCGTTAGAGTGACCTTGGAAACAGTGATTACGAGTGAACAATTACAGGTTTACAAAAACTGTCAAAACTTTCAAAATGACTCTTTTTTATTAATAATTGTTTCTATATTATGATTTATGTATGTATCGATTTAAATTCATTCTGTTCTCTGTTTTGTAGCTTGATGTGAGCACTATCCTTTTTGCTGTGTTTGTTTTTCTCGCGTGTGAAAATTAAAGTAGAAAATGAAGAAGTGTGTATACAATAATTTGTGTGTGTGTTCTACACTTACCATATAATAATATTATACGTCTTTATCAAGATGAATTAGTGCAGTGTATAGATCAAAATGTGAATATGCCCGGTTCCCTTCCCCTATGGTGGATTTAATTGTTGGATACTTCAATGAAGACGAATTCATCGGGTGAGTACCATTTACTCTCCTATTTAATTCTGATTAATGATAAGAAATGAAGAAAAATTATTGTATTGAGGATATAGTGACAACTCACGCCATTATTAAGACAAACGTCTTTCAGCATAAAGTAGATATTGTTGCTAAAATTATTTATATATTTTGTTAATGTTATAATCCAATTAATAATTTTCAAAAAGCTACATTATGTCATGTAATACCACGCGTTTTTAATTATTGTGATACAGGACGCTCAAAAAACGTAATCGATGATTGATTCATACAAAAAATGAAGTGTTTTCACTAAAACCGTGATACAGTCAAATCCCAAAAGAGTGGTTAATAGATAACAAAAAATAGTGAAAGAAATACTAGTATTGTTTAGTCTTAAAAAGCACATCCAGAAAATACAGTCGAAATTAAAATGATACGTTACGAAGTTCTCATGATGTTAAAAAACATAAATGTATGACGACGGGAGTTTCAAAACTCGGCTTATCAAAAAAATAAAATTTTGAGAAATTATAAATCAGAACCCAATTGTTTTCATTGTGAACCAACATTTTATAATGCTAGAAATTTGCATGGTGTAGTACATTTTTGTGGAGGTTTACCAATGCAATAGATTGATAGAGAAAACACATTTTATTAAAAAATTCCGATTTGTCGAGTTTTGAAATTCATGTCTACATATAATCAGACGTGCGCAGTAGTCTTAATAAATTCAATAATGCAAGGTGCCCTAGAAAATTAGTGCACGTATTTATTCACAGTGAATATAATATTTATAGCCATTATCAGTTTAATGCAAAAAACTATTAATAAACTTTTATAAAATTCGAAGTCAAAAGTACTTATTACAAAATATATCCGATAGCGAAAATAAATGTATTCCTTTTGTAAATGCAATGTGTTTCCTTCATACAGGGTGTCCAGCAAATAACACCCTGAATTTAAAATCAAATTTCTCAAAAATAAGATCGACAGAACTATGCGGTAAACGGTTTGTTTATTAGGTAAGCTGTAAAAATCTTATACAGAAGTTTCGAACGGTGAATATTTTGAAAAGATTGTGTTCTGATTGCAAAGAATGCTTTGATTTGACATTTTTCTTGTTTCAGATTGCTTGCAGAGATAGAGTTTTTCGGCTAACAGTGCTATAGTTTAACGATTTTTCGAACTAAATTTCTTGAATTTCGAAATTTTAAAATAGTAATTCCAAAAATCTTTAAACTATGGCAATTTAAGCCGAAAAACTCATTCTCTGCAAACAATCTAAAGCAAGAAAAATATCAAATCAAAGCATTCTTTGCAATCAGAACACAATCTTTTCCAAAGATTCACCGTTCGAAACTTCTGTATAAGATTTTTACAGCTTACCTAATAAACAAACAGTTTACCGCATCGTTCTGTCGATCTTTGTTTTTGAGAAATTTAATTTTAAAATCAGGGTGTTATATACTGGATACCCTCTACTTCTTTTTTTAGGTAGATTTCATTACAAAAAGTAAAAAGCTACCTATTGCAGCCGTCCGGAGGAAAGCACTTCCGGAAAATTTTGGTATATTTTCACCGATCATGACCCCCAGACCCCAAAACCACCCTCCGTTCAAATGTTGACATATATATATATATATATATATATATATATATATATACACAATTTTATTAAAACCATTCAATTAATTTTTAAAAAATGAAGAAACAAATAAACAGTTTTTTACAGACCAATGCGCAAAATGCTACAAAAGGAAATGTAAAAAATGTATATAACAAAACCAAAAGAAATTCCATATCCCCAAAATACATGGAAGTCTTCATCAGGGAGGCCCCTCCATGTAGGGGTAAATAAAGAGAAGTTTCTGAAAGGATGTAGGCTCATAAGCTAAATTACATCCTTAGCCCCCAACTTCTCAGATTTCAGAAATCAAACTCAAACCTTCAAAAATATTATAAATATATACAAAAATTTTTTTAAAAATACCAAAGGACAAGACCAAAAATTACACAAACAAAAAAGGAAAATTACCTACAAAACTAAATATAAAAAATAAAATTGTAAAATACAAACCCCCAGGAATACAAAACCCTCTTCAGCTAGTGGGGCCATTCACTAGCGCTTCAATCTCGCCCTAAATTGAAATCAAGCATCCGTAAGTAAATAAACACTGAGACTCAGAAACTTTCAGTTAACATATAAGATGGATAACAGTTAACCATTAAAACGTATATATATATATATATATATATATATATAACCATATATATATATATATCTTATTTTTGTCATGCGATAACTAACGTATTTATGAACCGATTTGAATGAAACTTGGTATATACATAGTACATACAAATGTCTCGACCGAGTTCGTTGGTCAGCATCATCCACCATTTTGTTTCAAAATGGCGGCCATTTTAAATTTTTAAAAATATATAAAATTTAAAAATTAAATGTGAAAAAATTAAAAGTTGAAAAATATTTTTCTTTTACGTATTAAAACATAAAACAAAGATTCCAGAACATTTTTTATTTTGTCTATATCTTAAAAAATGATTGAGTTATAGCACTTTGAATTTTGCTTATGGCTGACATTTTGAAATGGTCTGATCTGAACGATCTACAATGTTGCTTTAAAAGGGCATATACTTTATGATATCGTGGAATTTGGTGACTCTCTAAATCGCTTAAAATAAAACCAGGTTGAATAAAAGATGACTAGTTTCTAAAAATTCCTATTAATATTCAGTCTTGACGAAAACTAGTATTCAATCTTATAAAATCACTACTTTTATAAGATTAATTCCACTAATTTGAGCTTAGTATTTTTGAACAATGTAACTTACTTTAAAATAAATAAATATATATGTAAGTATATGAAAGCTACCTCTTCCTCCCGGCATTGCCGGAAGGACTTTTATAAACTGTGACCTGCTATGGAATTACGAATCTGTTATGTCAACTTTCACAATGTCCATTCAAATGAGGTTTGCTAAACTAGTAGAGAAAAAAATCATAACTACATCTTTGCTATATCGTAATAGCAATGATATATATTCTACGACAAAAATGTAAGAATTTAAATTATAAATAACTATTACGTTACTTACTAAGACGCTACTTTATTAATAAAATATTTCAAACATATTAAATATGTTTTGAAATGTTTCAACATGTTAACTTTAAAAAAAAATTTAAAAATAATCACGCAAGTGTGTTTGTTATTTTAATAACAAATATTAAATATAAAATATACTTTATAAATGCATCAGCATAGTATTAATTGATCCACAATATTTCACTCACTTTACAAAATAGTTTCAGATTGAGTAATTTTTAAACATGTAAAAGGTCTAATTGTATATTTTAAATTGACATGTCGCATGTCTTTTTAACATTTTACACGATAAATTAAAATTTTGAAAGACTTCAAACTTAAGAGTTTAAGTTCACAGCAGTTCGAAAATTTTCTTCTATCCGTCTAAAATTTCTGAAATTTTTAGGCGGAAATTTAAATTAAATTTAAATTAAATTTTTTTTCACTTGCACAAAACATTCACGCGAGAACAGTATTAAGTAACATTAATGTGTTACTTAATACTGTTTTCTAAAATCTGGTTTTCTAAAAACGCGTTTTTGCTCGTATATGATTCTCAAATAATGTGTTAAAGAGAGGCAATTTAAATGTAGGGGATATTTTTTGTACTATTTTGCACTGACGCAAACTCAGTATTAGGATTGATTTTTTGGTACCACTAGGTTATCCCGCCGACCAAAAAATTATCGCCAAACTATAAGATTAAATGCCAATTATGGATGATCATGAATGTCACATTCAATGACATTAAATACGATTCACGTGTTTAAAGCGTCATTAAGTGATTTTTATTTCGACTTTTTATTTGTATTTTTATTAATATTCCACTGATTACACTGATAAACAAGGTTTCTGTTTCTAACTAAGTATGTGGTGACTTTTATATTTTAGGTGGTGCCGTGAAAGAATATGCTATTAAAAAGTTTCCATCACCCACAGATTTTTAAAAAATTCAAAATCCTGAAAATCTTAATTTTGTAGTATTTATTCAACACATACACCTTATGAAATTTATAATTTGGTATTTTATTAATGACAAACTTTTAAATAAACATTTATTAAGCTTAAAATTAATATTTAAAACACTGAAAGTATGCACTGTTTATAAAGTTTCAGAAAAATACAGATTTTTTGTAAAAAGAAATGACATTAATAAGAAATTTCATACTTCATGTAGCGGTAAATGTCTTATCTGTGGCTGCTCTCTTATAGGCCACTGTTCCGAGTTATATTGACAATTTAAAGCAGACATTAAGCCACTTATATGATTACAATAGCATAAATCATCTTTTCTTTAAAAAAATGCTAAATATTTCTTATGACAATCTCGATAAATAGATATCTTTGTATTGTTTTTCAGAAGTTTCCAACCTTGCAATCTTGATCAAGTAATTCTGAGTTTTTCTTTGATAAATTTAAGTCTCTCACAAAATCATTTAATTCTTTTTGAGTAATTTGGTGTGGTTCTTCGATTATGCCAGGAGAATAGTTCATATCAGATGTAGAGGAAGTTTCAGTTTCATCGATTTTCATTTCTACTGCTGCATCATATGTAAAATTCTCTGGAGGTTTCGGTATTTGTAAATCTTCATTATGTAATGCTGGTCACATTGCTGAATCTAAGTTCGTGTGCTTAATTTTATGTTTACTTCTTGCAAAGAATCCTTTAATTTTTGTAATACATTAGTAGCAGTCAGTTACTTGATCCTTTGGCATGTGCCATATCATGGGTATAGCAAAGGACATACACTTTTTTGTACCTTTCATCCACGTCCAGATGTTTGTAGCACATTGTGTATAACAAGAACGAGGTGCCCATTTCTTATCTCATTCACCTACTTTATATCCAAAGTACATATGATAGGCGCATCGATGCTTTTTCAAAGTCTACGCACACACAGCAAAAAGAATCGGATTCATTAACGCATATTCTAGACATGTTTTACATATTGTAAAGAAAAATGCGATAATTATAACCAAAACTTAATTAAAAAGTCTTACAGAACAAAGAAATAATAGTATATTTGCCCCGAAAAATAAGTTTCCACTGTCAGGGATTTGCGTTAAAGTCAAATACTATGGGGGTGGCTAGAGCTGTCTGTTAAAGGTCGCTAACATAAAATTTATTAGGGGGACGTCTGTTTCTACTCTTTTGCTATAGGGGGAACTGGGGTACATTGATACATGGGGCACATTGATACACCCCCTCTACCGCTCACAGGGTCATTACAGGAAGTTTCGCAACAGCTCCAAAAGGTGATGCTAGTGTATTCAACTACATACAGAAAATATTGGAATGATTCAGCAGTTTGATGAAATGGGACGGGTGATTTATTGTTTTTGTTGTTCAAAAGTAAATTTGAGTTGTACAATTGAAATGCTATTATACAACTGTTCCAGTATTTTCAACCAAAATGAATACCCTCCCTGGTAAGTACTGCTAATCTTTATCAGTTCCTCATTATTTATGGTTAGATATATTGTGAAGTGTTGGATTTGAGACTCATTTTATTCAAAATCGCTGTATGGGGCACATTGATACAGCCTAAATCCTTTAATAGTTCATATTTTATTATCTTTTATTTTTTTTTTACCATACACTCCTTAATCCAACCATTTTTTCACGAAAAATTTCTAATATAAGTTTTTATTGAAGTGAAATAGCTCTAATTTCTTTATATTAGAGCATTTTATAGTATTTTTGAAAACAGAAGACGTAGGAACTTACCCAGTATCTAGTGCTAGTAGAACTAATAAAAGAAAAGGACGGCATTCTGGCAAATCTCAAATTTATATCGATTCTCCAGAGAAAAAAGTATTTTCGACATGAGAAATGTTAAGTAAGAGAAACAAACTGCAGAACAGAAAATGATACTTATATTATAAACAGAATTTTTAATATAATTATCCTTTATTTTCTGTTTATGAACCTATTTATAAACAGAAAAACTGGTAATTTTTTCATCTTTCATAAGAAAGAAGATAATGCTGGGGTTTAAGTGCTAGATATGACAAAGTTACCACAGCCAACAATCAGACAAGAAACAGACAGAACATCAAGTCATAATATATTTAATTTTGATTGCTTTAATATTGCTTAAAAATAAATTGTGGGTGATTTGAATTTTTATAAATAAATATAAAATGGTTTTCTAACTCATTTTTTATGAAAAATATGCATTGGTATTATTTTGTCGTCATTTTTCTTAAACGTATCAATCTGCCCCGGGGATGGGGCACATTGATACAAATGACTTTTTTTGATTTTTTTCAAAATTACATGCAAAAATACTACATAAAACAATGATTGTACATTTTTATAACATACTACACAAGTTTTGCTGTCACCTCATGGAAAAAAAAACTTGAATTTTCTACTTTCTTGACACCAAAAAAAATCTTAGAATAAAACTGTATCAATGTACCCCAGTTCCCCCTATCTTCAATCGCTGTAATAAGAAAAAGGAATGCTTGTGTGAATCAAATACATGAAAGAGAATAATATAATATAATTATAATGTCTATACGATGCCTACATACTCCAAAACGTATTAATGAAATTTCTCAAAATTGAAGGGTGATAGAAAATTTTTACAAACATATTCTTTTTCAGCAGCTTGAAATCTATAAGAAACACCCAACGTATATAGAGAAATCGAAAATTCGTTAAAATTTGTTTATCAGTGTTATTATTATTTTTTTTGTTATTTAAAATAAAAATTATGTCAATATGTATAATTTGGCTATTAGTTTGGCGATTTGTATAATTTGGCGAAATCGGTCGACGTGATAACAGAGTAGTATCGATTTTTAGGTGCGTTCGTAATTATGTAAATACGTAGCACCTATTGTTGTCGCTCAGTCCGTCCGTCTGTCTGTCTGTCCGTCTGTCTGTCTGTCCGTCTGTCTGTCTGTCCGTCTGTCTGTCCGTCCGCATATAACAACGCAAAAACTACCCAACCGAATCGTTTGAAATTTAAAATACATAATTATTACATAATTTTGTCGAGTCATTTCAAATTTTATGAAAATCGGATGGATAGATCAAATACAGGGAGAATCAAAAGGATTCCGTAACATTACGGTCAATGGGGAAAAAGTTTCAAATGCATTTTAATCGTTTGAAATTTAAAATACATAATTATTACATAATTTTGTCGAGTTATTTCAAAATATTTGATAATCGGGTGCACAGATCAATTACAGGGGCAATCAAAAGTATTCAATTACATTATGGTCAATGGGGAAAAAGTTTCAAATGTATTTTATACGTTTGAAATTTAAAATACATAATTATTATATAATTTTGTCGAGTTATTTCATATTTTATGAAAATCGGATGTATAGATCAATTACAGGGACAATCAAAAGTATTCCGTTACATTACGGTCAATGGGGAAAAAGTTTCAAATGTATTTTATACGTTTGAAATTTAAAATACATAATTCTTACATAATTTTGTCGAGTTATTTCAAATTTTTTGAAAATCGGATGCATAGATCAATTACAGGGACAATCAAAAGTATTCAATTACATTATGGTCAATGGGGAAAAATGTTTCAAATGCATTTTAATGATGTTACATTCATTCGAACTTAATAAAATTTATATGCAACAATAAATAACATATTATAATATACATTTTACATAATTTGTGGTGCAAAGAAAATTTGTTATTGATTTACTAGGCCACACAAAAGTATTCCATTACATAATGGTATAGGGAGAACACATTGTTTGATGAGCGTTTTAATTGTAATTCACTATTTAAAATTTTATGAGATTGATATATGAGAGTAATATTTTTAAAATTTCATTATCGTACGAACGCACCTCATTTGCTACGCTTCACGTGCAATTTCCAACTTGTTTTTATTTAAGCCGTACGCAACCGACATACAGTTTAATAAAACAGGATTTTTTCACAGTGCTGCTTACTTATTGTTTTATTCTTTTATTATAAGCTAAAATTATATATTTTACTCTAAAGTTGCAATGTACTATTTTTTTATATGCAGTGTAAACATGAATGAATAAACAGATTTTAAAATTTTATACTTTTTTAGAAATATTACACACATTGTAATAAATGATATGTGAAAATAAATTGAAACTTTCCAATTTATGTTTTAGTTGCAAGAGTTTAATGCGTAAATTGTGTTTGTTGCACGGTAAACTTCTTATATATAATTAAGTTCATTCCATGTATTTTACTGCTTAACAAGTGAAAATATCAAAATTCTCTGTATAAAAGCCTAAACTTAACTGAAAATAAGGGAAAATTTACTACATTTAGCAAAAAGATTGCTATTGGATTCTTTTTACCATAGTAAAAAATCGCCTTGGAACTTAAAAAAGAACGCTCAAATTTAAGTGAAAAAAGATCTAATAAAGAAATCCAGAATCTGACTTCGAGATGCATAACTTGAGATAAGCAGTACGTTTCTGATAAATTTCGTAGTTCTGCAAGCAACCATCATTTCAATACAAAGCCGGAAATATACACACACGCACACTGTAAAAAAAATCTGCAAAGGTACTAAACCTTTTCTAGGAAACTGGGATTCCAAGAACTTTTCCTGTAACGGTAACAGCAAAAATTCAAGTTTCAGAATCGATTACATGAATTTTTACTGTTATATTTACATGAAAAGTTCTTGGAATCCCAGTTTCCTAGAAAATGTTTAGAACCTTTGCAGATTTTTTTTTACAGTGCATGAGCACAGAACAAACACAAATGTCTATCTTTATTATTACGGATGTGACTTATTATAAAATGTGTAATAGTTTTGAAAATATTAATTTTAAAAACCCAGTCATTTAATTACGTTAATAAGTTGCAACATAGGCTGAAAACATTGACTAATTTATTTCTTTTGAACATATGACCGATTTTTCCAGAACTCACCAAGCATCCAATAGCGTATCGCATCCCTTAGATAAGAAACCGATGCTAAAAAAATCTCCAATCATATATATTTTCTCATAAAGGCATCTCTTGGTTGAAAAATAAATGTACAGAACCTCCCCTCATCCCTCATACGACATCATCGGTTGAAGAACCATTCCACTTTTGTGATTGGACACTTTTTATGGCAGACCAGCTTATGCGCGGAACTTTGAACATATACATTGGAAATGTTTATTAAAAAGTTATTTTGTAATCGTTGTATTTCTTTCTTTGCGTCTTTTTAAATCATTTAATAGTGTGCCAAGAAACCATATTGATGTGAAAGAAGCTGTTGTGTAACGAAAAATAATTTTCGAAAATGTTTAAGAATATTGGTGTAAATTTTCTTTAATTTTGGTAACATATGATTTTCATTTTAACAGGTGACACCTAATTATCCCGGAAAAATTTATTAACTATAAATTTTCGAAATTGAGACACGGTATTGTTCGATTTAAATTTTTGAAGCTATTTCGAATTTGTAACGTGGTTTGTCTCCTTCAATAATTTTCAATTAGAAGTTTTCTCACGTAATATCGGACCACTTAAAGGACTTACACTCTTCTGGCTCCTCTAAAGTATAAACCATTTTATGAGGGCAGTTTCGATTTCTAGGAAGTTACAGGGAGTTACTTAGAAGTTACTTTTCCACTTTCGATTGACACATGGCAAAATCTTTTCAAAATACATTCTTTATTTTTCAGTATGGGAATTTAAAGAGGTGATGGTTTCTGGATGCGCTGTATGCAATGCAAAATATGATTTCTTAGAGGCGTTTTCAGAAAAATATATACTACGGTACTTAGGGTTGTTGGTAGGATTATCTAGTCCCACGGAAATCTTGCGACAAATCTTTTAACGAATAATATTTTACATAAGCTCATCATCATCGATTTTATAATTTGCAATGTTGAACACGGGAAAAAACAGTCATTAATATTCAGAGTGCAAAAAGTCAGAGTAAAAAAATTTACAAAATCCAACACATACATTTTTTTACTCGTTTAAAATGCATAGATAATGCAATTTCCAAATGTGTTACATTAAGTAGATATTGTTACTAAAAATATAATATACATTTTGTTAATATTATAATCTAACTAATAACTTTTAAGAAATTACGTTATGTCATGTACTACCACGCATTCTTAATTATTAAGAAATAGTCATTGAATGTGAAAGTATTTAAGAGAATGCTGATAAAAAGCCTTTTATATTTGGATTACTTTTGCAGATTTTTGGGTTTAAAAAAAAGATGCTTTATGGCTATTTCCATGAGTACTTGTAGTGTAAGTCACAGGATGCGATTTTTTGCTACCAGTATTATAGAACAAAAAAAAAATGTGATTAATTTTATTGGCACATTCTCATTAATTGAATAAGGCCAAGCAGACTTTTCGAAAATAATGTTGGCTAACAAGCATAGCAATTAATAAGTTATGTGACTTACACTACAGAACCCATGGAATTAGCCTTTATTTTTAAACTGATACCATCATCGGGTATCATTAAATTATATAAAAATGAAATAATACAGATCCCCAGGTGTCGCAGAATGAGAAAAATTTTCGAATTAATACTTCTGTCGCACTGCTAAAATAAGTATGATTCTAAAGCGAATAAGTAACGGATAGAAAATTTAATCCGTGAGGACGCGCACCGAGCCTGATAAATCCAGAGTGCTTTTGATTTTTTATATTTGTCATCAGTAGTTTTTTAACAAATCTTTAACTTATTTTATTGCAGATTTTATTACAATTGTCTTCCACTAAATAACGAGATGATTATTATTTGCGTTGATTGGTGGTGACAAAGGGAAAACCATTCACGCCCTGGATATGCAGGCATTCTCATGGGTTAAACTAAATATAGAAATTTTGAGTTTCCTTTTTTCAGGCAAATTCAATTATTGCCATTTTTTTGAGAAATTTATGAATAAAATGCAAGATTAATGCCTTAAAAGTAACTTTTATAAATGATAACACAAATTATAAAACAGATTTAATAAACTAATTTATTCACTTGTTAGGTATATAATATGTCATATGTAATATAACATGTCATATGTAAAGACTAAGTATCCCAACCGCAGGATCGGGTCAATTGGGACACTTTTATATCCTTCCAACCAACGCTCCCACGCCGATCCTCTTTTCACATCCTTTCGGGGTGCTACAATGGTCGACCATGTTTCCCCGTAGCACTTACGGATACTTCCGGTACTAAGACATGGTGACGTCACTGCAACGTCGTTGTGAAGTCACATTGTGACTTTGTGACCATCGATTGTCAATGTGAAATCACAGTGACTAAAATGTGAAGCCGTTTTAGAGATCTTTTGTGATGTCACATTGTGACCACTTTGTGAAGTCACAATGTGACAAATTTATGGCAAATGTGTCATTTGTGACTACTTTGACGTTAACATTGTGACAAAACTGTCACAAAAGCGTCGATATTTAAATTGCCAGAAACATGTTTTTTAAAGTAAATAACATGTTTTGAAGAATATTTGTAATTTTATAAACATTTTTAAGAAAGTCACATTTTAGTCACAATGTGACGTCACACTGTGTGGTGGCATTTTGGTCACAGATGTGATGTGACCATGCATGCTATGAGGGATGTTTGTGCGCTAATTCAGCAAAACATACTTACAACCAGAAATTTTATTCAACAAATGAAATCATGCAGATCTCAAATAACTACTACATAAAAGCGAGAAACATTTAACTTATAAAATTTTATGGTTGTCAGTGCGTTTTTAGGTGCTTTCGTAATTATGTAAATACGTAGCACCTATAGTTGTCGTTCAGTCTGTCTGTTGTCCGCATATAACAATTCAAAAACCACCCAACCGAACCTTTTGAAATTTTAAATATATAATTATTACATAATTTTGTCGAGTCATTTCAAATTTTATGAGAATCGGATGGATAGATCAATTACAGGGACGATCAAAAGTATTCCGTTACATTACGGTCAAATGGGAAAAATGTTGCAAATGCATTTTAATCGTTTGAAATTTAAATTACATTCTTACTACATAATTTTGTCAAGTCACTTCAATTTTTTTGAAAATAGGATGCATAGATCAAATACAGGGACAATCAAAAGTACTCCGTTACATTATAGTCAATGGAAAAAAAAGTTTCAAATGCATTTTAATAATACTACACTCATTCGAACATAATAATATTGATATGCATCATAAAATACATATTTAGATTTTGCATAATCTGTTGTGCGAAGAACTTTTATTATTGATTTACAAGGCCACACAAGAGTATTCCATTACATAATGAGTATAGAGAGAACATTGTTTGTTAAGCATTTTAATTAAGTGTAATTAACTATTTACAATTTTATGAGATATTGATATATGAGAGTGATATTTTAAAAACTTCATTATCGTACGTACGCACCTCATTTGCTACGCTTCACGTGCAATTTCCAACTTGTTTCATTAATAAAAAAGCGAGAGGTTGGCAAGTATGATTCCCGAAGAGACTTGCCTTACGGAGGCCTTGAGACGCCACACTAGGCACAGAAAATGATCCGGATGATAATGTAAAGTCTATGGAGGCGTTCTTTTCAAATATTTCCCTAAAATGTTAATATTTTGACGTGATTTTTTTTGAATAGGATAGTTGGGGAAGATCCACAACCGGTCTTGTTTTTACGCTTTCGATTTTGGTTTCAGATTTAAAAAAATAGTAATTTAACTTTCAGAACCGGTTATGAAACTGAAACTATCCTAATATAAAAAGAATACAACCGAAATCGAAAGAGTAAAAACCAACCCAGTTGTGGATCGTCCTCAGCTATCCTACGCAAAAAAAAATCACGTCACAATATTAAAATTTGTGTGAGGTATTTGAAAAGAACGCCCCCATAGACTTTATATTATCATCCGGATATTTTTCACTCACAAGGAAGGACTCCATACGGGCATACGCAGAAAATTCTGAAAAAATTTCAGAATGTTCTTCTCATGTGGACATATATGTTTATAAAAATTTTTTTGGCGGAATCCCTTTTAATCGTTCGTAAAAAAATAATGAACATTTCCTTTATTTGGCGGTTTATCACTAGTTGGCGACGAATTAAAATTGAAAAAAAATCCTTTTTTGAGTCAAATACTTTATAATGTTTTACTATTTTTTAATACTTTAAAAATGTTTCTTGTTGAACTTGTATTTAAAAATAGTACTTAAATAACTTTAGTTTTGTCAGTTTTAGTTAGTTTTAAATGTAGTTTTATCGTATGTATATACTAAGAGTTAACTACCAAATATTATGAATTTTTTAAAATAGTAATTAGAATCCTTTCAATTTCAAAATTAAGTCCACAGCACTGTCGATTTACCTTTGTTGCTATGGAAACAAAAACTTCTCCGATATTGAAATGTATTACTGCATCATTCTTCATAGGGTCTTTATTTTGGAATACGCTTGAATATATGAAAAAATTTTTTATATACGAAATTATTTTTACTGTGATAAAATTCATTAACTGCAGCAACAATCAACATAAATATGTAATACAAAAAAAAAATATGTGTATTAAATCCTGAATTGTTTAAATTTAAAGTCATAAATGCCATTTACACGCATTTTATAATCTATCGATAAAGAATTTTCAGTTACATTAAAATCGTTTGTTTTTGGCGAGGAAATATGCTGTTCGCCAAATCAAGTGACGTTTTCGTCTTTTCACGCCAAATATTCGAAAATATTTTATTTTTTCACAGTGTTTCTGCCACTAAATTTGACTGATTCTTTATTACATAGATACGTTGTTTAATTTGTATTTTTTTTCAACAAATTTTGAGTATGGAGACCTTCTTCGTCAGTAGTGTGAGCTCTTCAGATCAACTGCTGTACACTGTTAAAAATTTCGTGCTACTTTGAACCAATATTTGGTGCTCGCAGCTATTACCAGCTGCCACCATAGGATGGTTCAATCGAAGCTCCAAATCTTGGAACGAGTTTACACCATATTATTTGAAAAAATGGTACTATGGTTCAACCGAAGTTCCAAATCTTGGAACAAGATTTCACCATCTTATGGTGGCAGCTACTAAGCACCAAATTTCGGTTCATAGTAGCACAAAATTTTTAACAGTGTAAATGAGCAAATGCTTCTTTAGATGGCAATCGCAAAGGTGAAGGTGTTGCTAGCGAGCCTGAGAGAGTCTCTGACAGTTTCTCTCGTAGCTCATAGACATGCTTTTGCTCAGGCATACATGAATATTATACTATACATCAATAACAATACTTAACATCAATATTATACTATATCTATATACATCAATTCATAAATTCCCTACGAAATATCTATACGCTAATACATAAATATCACTACAACAAATAATTCACGAGCCTTGTCTCGAATTTGAGAACTCATGCACCATGGATGCGATTTGCATTCGACCGCAGTGTAAGATCTTGTGGAGCTCTTGTACATCAATTCTATTTTTGAAGTTAATGAATTTATTATTCAAATTCCCTCAATATTCACAAATTTGAAAAACACAACATTGAGATAAAAGCAATTAAAGTTTAAAATGAGAATATGTGCTTTGAAAGTTGAAATAAACAAATCGCTATTACACAATTTATTTAATTGAGTCCTCAAAAATTCAATATTGAAAATGATAAAAAAAAATTATCAATTTTCTCAATGCTTAAGAAAAACGATTTTTTGAAGACTTAACATCACCTTCGATATGTAAAGTACTTTATTTTTCTGCGTCATTTTTAAATAACTAATGAGTCTAACGTCATTCGTTTTGCATTGATTTCAAAATAGCTCGCGATTAAATCAAAGAAACTTATTTTATTATAGAAAGGATTTATTACAATCAATTATTACAATACAAAAGAGTAGTACTCGATACATTGATTTTTAGATGCGTTCGTAATTATCTAAATACGTAACACCTATAGTTGTCGTTCAGTCCGTCCGTCTGTCCGTCTGTCTGTCCGTCTGTCTGTCTGCATATAACAACGCAAAAACTACCCAACCGAATCTTTTAAAATTTAAAATATATAATTATTACATAATTTTGTCGAGTCATTTCAAATTTTATGAGAATCGGATGCATAGATCAATTACATCAGGGACGATCAAAAGTATTCCTTTACATTACGATCAATGGGGGAAAATGTTGCGAATGCATTTTAATCGTTTGAAATTTAAATTACACACTAATTACATAATTTTGTCAAGTCATTTCAATTTTTTTTAAAAATAGGGTGCATAGATCAAATACAGGGACAATCAAAAGTACTCCGTTACATTACAGTCAATGGAAAAAAAAGTTTCAAATGCATTTTAATAATATTACACTCATTCGAACATAATAATATTGATATGCATCATAAAGTAGATATTATAATATAGATTTTGCATAATCTGTTGTGCAAAGAACTTTTGTTATTGATTTACACAACAAAAGCCACACAAAAGTATTCCATTACATAATGAGTATAGAGAGAACATTGTTTGTTGCGAATTTTAATTGTAATTAACGATTTACAATCTTATGAGATTGATATATGAGAGTGATATTTTTAAAACTTCATTATCGTACGAATGCACCTCATTTGCTACGCTTCACGTGCAATTTCCAACTTGTTTCATATTAACCTAGTTTTAATTTCCAAAGCAAAATTCTTGCTTACCACTATAATGAAAGAAGGCACATTAAAAAAATGATACATATCCTTTTTTAAATCAAAATCATTAAGTTGATACTTCACGGAAAAAAAGTCTAAAATTATCACTGACAAAGCTCTTTTTTAAACATTTTAAAAAGTAAGTTACGAGCTTCTTTAATTTCCTTTGTGCACTCCTTTTCGGCGGAGTCTTAGAAACTCGATAATTGACTCACTTCTGTCCATTTATTATACAGAAGAAAAATGCAGGGAACGGTTTTTCTTTGCAAATGACATAGGAGTAGTGGTGGCGTAGAGAAGGAGGGAACAAAAAGGGGTTAGAATCATCGATTTTTTTTTTAAATACTTAAATTGCGACTGCATGTAACTCTTTTCGGCTGTAATTTTTAAAATGGCTAATGAATAAATAAATTTACATTTTACGAGTAAAGTTTTGAAAAAAATTTTTGGGTTGTTTAATTAAGGTTTTGAAATGCTAAACATAATTCGTTAAACATAAATTTGATATTTTTTAATTTATTTAAACAGTTTCAAAGCAGAAAATTAACACTTATTAAGCGTTAAAATATCAACTTTTTTTTAAATAGAAAAGTAAATTTAGTTCAAACGCGCGAAAATTTCGTTTATTTCAGGAGAGGAGCAAAAATTTCCAAAAATGCATACTCATCATTGTTAAAACAAAGTCAGGCGATATCGTGAAAGAATCCGATAGACATTGTGTTAAGAAGTGAATTTTTTAGGGGGAGGAGTGTTGGATGAATGCCTGTTTTGAATATGGATAAGGTAGCCCATATGCTATGAAACAGATACCAGGAATCAGCGCAGGGAAATAAATTTCACAGATAAATTGAAGCATTTTCATAAAAAAAATGAAGGAACGTTTCTGAAAAAATTCGTTATATGAAGATATATACTTCACTATATGGAGATTATTTGTAGTGTATTCAATGAAAAATTTATCGTTCCTAGTAAAAATTCGTTGTATAGAACGATTCGCTGAATGGAGTTTCGTTATAGAGAGACTCGAATGTATTAATAAAAAAACATAAAATCAAAGTGTAATCATTGAAAACTTTTGATTGTACTTTTTTCGTAGACTAATTAACAGCAAAGTTTTTATCAAGCTGTATTTGCATTGAATTTTGAATGCACTTCATCGACAGATCATTCAAATATTTGTCCCAAAATATCATCTTTATCATTGTGCATTTCGAATGTGCACAGTAATAAAAAGTTGACATCGGAAATAAACTGTGTTTAAACAGTTCTTGTGCAAGAACTTCACATTTCCGACTGTTTTTAGCAGTATCTAATATATTTTTAGATGCACGTTTAAACTTTTAAAGAAAATACAAGGATAAAAATACCTGCAAAAAAACATGATTCACACTACAAAATCAGCGCACAAACATCCCTCATAGCATGCATGGTCACATCACATCTGTGACGAAAATGCCACCACTCAGTGACGTCACATTGTGACTAAGATGTGACTTTCTTAAAAAATTTTAACAAATTACAAATATTCTTCAAAACATGTTATTTACTTTAAAAAACATGTTTTTGGCAATTTAAATATCGTCGCTTTTGTGACAGTTTCGTCACCATGTTAATGTCAAAGTAGTCACAAATGACACATTTTTCACAAATTTGTCTCACCGTGACTTTACAAAGTGGTCACAATGTGACGTCACAAAAAAGCTCAAAAACGGCCATAACGACTTAGTCACTGTGCATCCCATCGACGTCACGTGTCGTCACATCGACAATCAAAAGTCACAAATTCACAATGTGATTTCACAACGACGTTACAGTGACTTCACCATGTCTTACGGGATGTTATCGGAAACTAAAATCCTAATTGTAAATAGCTCATTCTAAATGACTCCGCTATTATACTGCGATGAATTATGCAATGCGCTGTTTTATGTCGCGGCAAAAAATTAAAAAGCACTCTTATGTTATTCATAGTATAAGGCACCGAATTCTTTAGTTTTTTTCCGTTTGATATATCCTAGTCATTAATATTCCTTTACAAAATTCAGTTAAAAATTAAAATACCATACATCCCTTCATATGCGAGCGTTTTAAAGCCACTTCCCTTGATCGGTTTAACCTTTTATCTGCCGATGGTACTTAAACCAGATAACCAAAATTGTTTAATCGTAAACCCTCCTTCTAATACTCGTGAATGGTTTCGCATTCCTAAACAATTAGCAACGATTCCAACTCATACCCCTAATAATAATACTAGAAATTTTCAACAATTTAGTACTATTTTCTGTTTTTTTTTTTTTTTAAGATAATTTTCTCCCCTCATTTACATTTTTTATTTGTTTTGTAAAAAACACGTATATTATGAAAGATTCAACATATTTTTACTATAAAACCACGCATTTTTATGTAATAATTTACGTAAGATTTTGATTCTACTTTAAATTTCAGACAGTTGTTGTAAAGCTGTATAGGAAAAAATCTTGAGTTATTACAAGAAAGAAAAAACCCACTCTCTTTTTTTGTTTCCTTAAAAAAGGAACATGAATTGGAATATCTTCATATTTTCTTTACAAAGCATACAACTTTAACCTTTTATCTACCGACGATACTTATAAGTAGAATTAAAATGACTTTTTATACAACTCTTTTAATACGTCAGGTAGTTGTAATACAGTTTAGAATGAGTTACAGATACATTACTTTATCTTATTCCAAAAGCAATATGTTGCACAAAACAAAAATATTTTTAAATGGATGATTTCATTTGCCTTTGCATCTTTTCAGCTTTCTTGGCGTTGAGGGAGGGGGATGGGAATTCTTCAATTCGGAAATATTTCTATATTTATATTGAAAAAACGTCCTATTTGTACATTTTATAATTCTACAAAATACTAAGAAAATAATTAACACTAAATTATTTTAGTGAGGTTATAAAAATTGCACAAAATCCGCGTAAATTCAAATTTAATTCATCCTTTCAAATCCTTCAATGATTCTTTAAATATTTATTAAAGGAGTATGGAAATCTTGGCACAGATGTCATATACGCACCACATTTGCACGTGTTTTTTCCCTTTGCCAATTTGGCGAAAATTTTGTTTTTTAATATACGTTGGAAATTGCATGAAATAACAGCATGTGATTTTTTTATTGCACTATAAAAATAAAATAAAGTTAAAAAAATAAAAGAGATTCTAGTATTTTAAAAGAAAATAAAAATAAATAAATTACATTTTAATAACAACTAGCTGACCCGCCCGGCGTTGCCCGGGTCCGTATTAGCAATATTAAACGAACTTGAAATTTGTATGATTTTATCAATAACTGGAAGCATGCAGAAATGCATTGTCTGAAATACGTCATTTTCATCGTTATAAAGTATTAAAAGGTTCTGAAAAAAAAAGAAAACTTTTAGTAATACAATTTTTAGTTTAAATCAAATGTTTTCAATATTTTATTTAATTTTATTCAAAATGAAAAAAGATTTTCTTAGCAGACGATTTTTTGTGATAAATACATTATCTGTTTTATATTTCTTCTGCTTTATTCCTTTTATTTATAGAGTTCAAAATGAAAAAAGATTTTCTTAGCAGACGATTTTCCTGTGCCTCAATTAATTATCCTCGGAATTCCTTTTATTTATAGAGATTTAAACGTTATTCTCTATACAACGAATTTCTCTATATAACGAATTTTTTACTCGAACAATGGATTTTGTTATATAGAGACTCGACTGTATATCTATTTTATTTTACTAATTAGGATATATCTGCAATTTTACCTCTGATTTGGCATCTCATTTACATCTGATTGCAAATTTGTTTTTAAAATTACAGAGACACATGCATTAATCAGGTCTTCAACTTAACATTTCATCGGAACTGGTAAAAACTTCTTAAAAAACATCATAAAATATACTAAAATGCGCCAGGCCTTTTGAAAGAACTGAGACTATCTTCGTCAGGCACAAAGAAGACTTTCGTCAGTATGAAAGTAGGCTGCACTAGTGAAATGAAAGTGCAGGAAAGGAAACAACCTGAAGGAAAAACCAATAGGAAAGTAGAAAGCAACAGCCAATCATGTAAGGGTATAATGAAAACATACAACGGATACAGTGAAAAGAGTATTTTAAGAAGTTTTCATAAATTCGATTGATTAACACTAGTTTCAACTTATTTACTTAACGTTTCAAGTCAACTTTCCCTTATTGTCGATGAAGTGTATATGAATATTTTTATCAATTACTAGCTGACCCGCCCGGCGTTGCCCGGGTCCGTATTAGCAATATTAAACGAACTTGAAATTTGTATGATTTTATCAATAACTGGAAGCATGCAGAAATGCATTGTCTGAAATACGTCATTTTCATCGTTATAAAGTATTAAAAGGTTCTGAAAAAAAAAGAAAACTTTTAGTAATACAATTTTTAGTTTAAATCAAATGTTTTCAATATTTTATTTAATTTTATTCAAAATGAAAAAAGATTTTCTTAGCAGACGATTTTTTGTGATAAATACATTATCTGTTTTATATTTCTTCTGCTTTATTCCTTTTATTTATAGAGTTCAAAATGAAAAAAGATTTTCTTAGCAGACGATTTTCCTGTGCCTCAATTAATTATCCTCGGAATTCCTTTTATTTATAGAGATTTTAATTTTTCTTAAGAAAGGTGTTATAGTAAAAATAAAATACATTGACATGTTTCGGAACCGTCAAATAAGTTCCATAGTCATAATATTATGACTATGGAACTTATTTGACGGTTCCGAAACATGTCAATGTATTTTATTTTTACTATAACACCTTTCTTAAGAAAAAATTAAAGTTGTTATTAAAATGTTTATATAAAAGGTGAATATTTTAAAATATGATGATTTAAAAAATCAATTGGATTTAATTATCTTTTTATCATAAATAAATTACAGTTTCATATAAATAATTATTGATGTACATTATAATAAAAATAATTTAAAGAATTAAAATAAAAAATAACAGTAAATAAACATGAATTCAATAGAAAGGGAAACGCTAAATAAACAGTTAGAAATAATAAACTTAATAAGTAACAAAACAGTAAACATAAATTTCACAATGAATTGGAAATATTAATACTTACAGCCATATTGAATGCATGCAGTTGCATCATTTAATCAGCACATTTCATTGACATCTGTAATTTTCCCCCATCTTATTTCGCTAACAATTTTTTAAACTTATAGCTAACGGATCTTCTCCTTGGCACAGATGTGCTATGCCAAATTGGCGGGAGAAAAAACACGTGCAAATGTGGTGCATATACGACATCTGTGCCAAAATATTTTAAATTAATCTAAACAATTTGCGTAAAACGCTTTAGAATGTAAAATTTTCGTGCATTCATAACGCGGTAGAGCACGAAGGACTTTCCTTTAAAGGTTTAAATGTATTTTTACCACTTATCTCCCTTCCTCATTTCTCCAATGCGAACACGTAAAATGTTCATCGCATACCGCGTATTCTTTAGTTTTTGTTAACTTTACCTCAACGTTTTCAGCTTTCTAAAATATTATAAATGTTTTGTTCAAATCCTCCTTCTGAATTATCCCACGGTGGACTAAAATTTACTTTCTTGTTCGACGAATTCTCGACAGCCACACATCCAAATACAGTGTTTTGTAAAAGCAATTGCTAGTTCTGAGAATTCTATTTCAACATTAATAACTCTGAAACGATTTCTGCTTCTAACAACGTATCGATTTCACCGGAATAATTAAATCAATTATCTGCCAACATGGTCAAATCTGGGACTTTCACATTTATGCTAATGAATAAAATAAGTAATTTTTCTTACTACTAGGTACGGCTAATTTCTTTCATAACTTGTATATCTATTTGCAGTTGTTCTTTTCATGCAAATTTTTGCTGTCACAAAAGAACCATCAAAACTTATTTCCTGCCATTCACAAAATTGACTTTTAACGAGAACTGCCATCATTGTTAATAAAGCATTTTTTGTTTTATTTTTTACAATGGTGGAGGCGACCGTTTGCTGCAGGGGAAATAAAAAGCTTTCTTTATAGAAAGGGCTTTAAAAGAGCGACAAATTAATGCAAAATTTGTTTATAAACTTGGAAAAGACATAACTAAAACTCGTCATTTTTAAGAGAAGTATGCAGTAATGAATTTTGTTATGTACGCAGATTCTGAATGGTGTAAAAAGTTCCAAGATTTTGAAAGGTAGTCTATGAAGATGCTGTTTCCACAAATAAATTTTCCACGTCAACAACGGAGAATATTTTCGTTATTCATCTGATTGTAAACATTCACCGGTTCCCTGGGTCAAATTATTAATCAAAGTTATAGTTCTAGATACTTGTTTAATTGCATGAAAAAATACAAAACAAAAGACCCGAATTGTGGAAGAACAAATGGTAAATGATTCAGCAGCACAACGCAGGGGCTCACGCTGCATTTTCCGTCAAGACTTTACTAAGTATAAGATCTCAGTGCAAGGCCATCCGCTTTATTCACATGACTTGGCACAATGTAACTTTTATCCAATCCCCAAGGTCGAATTCGCTTTAAAATGAAGCAAGTTTGAGACCAATGAAGTTGTAAAAGAAAAAGTCATGAAAAGACTCAGAGAAGAAAATTACCAACACACTTCAAACAAAAGAAAATTCGCATACATTGTTGTAGTGATAAGGGGAGGGGACATGTATATGGAAGAGATTTATAAGTAAATATATATAAATAAAAAAGACATATTTTATAGAAACGGTCTCGTTCTTTAATAGACAAACCTCTTATATGTATGGATATATATTTATAGAAATTTATATTATTTACAGAGAAACGTAACTTCACATATAGTTTTGAAAAATGAATTTAGAAGGTTAAAACTGTTGTTAGCTTTCGTTTTTTCAAAAACTAAAACCAAAATCACTTCACCTTTTTTTCATTCACGTATAAAAACATTTCATATTTATTTACTTAGAAGGTGTCACAAATAAAAAATAAATTAAAGAGTTGACATGTTTCGGTTCATTAATAAGAACCGTATTCATAACATATAAAATCAGTAGAAAATTAAATGACACTGGATATAAATATAATTTAAAAATCAAAACAAAACATTGAAGATGACATATGACACATATGAAATTCCATATGAGAATGAAGAGGGGGATATTAATTTTTATATCGGTATGACAGGTAGAAAGTTTGGGGTTAGAAAGAAAGAGCATGAATGTGACATAAAAGTTAGTAGGGATAAGACTGCGTTATCAAGATTGTTTTTAAAGAGGGGGGTTAAAATTTGTTTTAAAGATAGTAGAATAGTGTTCATTTCCAGTTTATTCCGAAAATTAATCATCCGTGAATCCATAGAGATATATTCTAGGAGGGATAGAGTTTGTAATGATTCTTATTCTTATGACATTCCGAGTTTGTGGTTAGAATTACTTAATAAATATTTAAAGGATGAGTCTAATAGGAGGAACCGCGATGGCATTGGCTATTCACGATCATAGAGGGCGCAATATTTTATGTTTTGGGGATTTTAAATTACCTTTATATCCAGAGTCATTTAGTTTTTCTACTTTTTAATTTTAATTTTATACATTTTAAATTTAATATATGGTCAAAATTTATTATTTATATGCCGCGTTGGCAATGGCTATATTCACGATCATAGCGGGCGCAATGTTTTGTTTTGATTTTTAAATTATATTTATATCCAGTGTCATTTAATTTTCTACTGATTTTATATGTTATGAATACGGTTCTTATTAATGAACCGAAACATGTCAACTCTTTAATTTATTTTTTATTTGTGACACCTTCTAAGTAAATAAATATGAAATGTTTTTATACGTGAATTTAGAAGGTTTTGTATGATTTAATAATACTACAAAGCATAGAAAACAAACTAAATTAAGCATGAATTTTTACATATTTCTGTTAAAAATTCCATATTGTAATTGAAGAGCAAATGATAATAAGGAAAAAAGATGATGGAATGTTATTATATGTAACCTCTGACAAAAAAATTCGGTGAATGAATTCATAAAGGTCAATCTGACACCACTTGCGAAACAAAACATTGCACTTATGTTGTGCAAGGTGTTGACCATCATCCCTCACCGTTTTTCCGTTGAGAGTCGTTTATGTTCTGTGTAAGACGTGCTTTACAAAGTGCTTGTTTAGTGTGTTTGTTCTTAACTGATAAGAGTAAAGTTAAAAAGCAAAATATTAGTTTAAAGTTTTGTTTTGTGCTTCTCAAGACATCAAAAAAAGCTCATGAGGGGTGGTGCAAATTAAACATCCACCATATTCGCCAGATCACAATCCTCCAGACTTTTTCCAATTCCCACGACTGAAAATGAAAAGAAGTAGATTTGGCGTTATAACTGAAATGCAACTAAACGTGACGAAGCGGATCTCCATCCCAAATGAAGTCTTCTTGTAAAGTTTAAAGGAGATGCACAGCAGTTCTCAGCAGTGCATAGTTATGGGAGGTGACTATTTCGAAGGAGAGTATGGTAACTTCCGTTAATATTTTGATCTACATTAATGTTACTGGACAATTCACCGAACTTTATTGTCATAGGTTGTAAATTATTTCTCTTTTTTTTTCAGAGTAAAATAATTTATCTCTTTGAATTACTTTGAAAGCATTTGTAATCAATTTACATTTCTATATAAAAATTGTTCCTTTAAAATATATTTTATATAGATAACTTTTTATCAATGCTTTCAATAATTGCATTTTCTGCTCTCTAGCGGATTCCTGATAAGCTAATTAAATGCAAATGCATAGCAGAATAATGGAATTACCAGATTCTTATTTTATGGGTCTAATCTAGTGTTTGTTAAGGGATGTTTATTGAGTTATAGCTTTAACTTTTCGCCTAGTCCATTAGCTTTTCTCCGATATTCAGAATAAGTGAAAGTGGAGATTAAAAAAAATAATTGAATTAGTTAATAAGTTGAATTAAAAAAAATATTTTCAGCCGATTGTTTCAAAATTTGAAGTAATAAATATTTTTTTCCTGCTCCAAAGAAAATTCATTGTATTTATATGTAACCACAAACTGAAAACCAAAGGATTGGTTAAATGTTTATTTTCTGAATTCGTGAAAGTTCTTGAAATAATACATGTACAGTTTTATACTATTAGATCATCTAAGATATAACTTGTAGGAAACGTGCATAGAAAATAGCGTCACAATATCTATTAATTTTTTGCATATAAATTCAGAGAATAACACAAAAAGAAAATTTTTCACATTTTGAAACGGGAATACTTTTAGCATGAAGTAATCTATATACAGGGTTTTTCAAAAGTTTGGTGTGATAGTAAAACGTGATAAAACTATCTATGAGTCATTCAGACATGGGGTTTGCAGATAAATATTCAGCGTGCTGCGTGATATTGGAGGACGCCAAAAAAAAAATTAGCGCAAAATCTCAACAAAAGTGTTACCCATTTAGAAAATAGTGAACAATGAATATTCCATGGAGGAGTTTAAACTCACTCTTGACTCAATCGCTGTCAACACTCACGTTTTTTTTTTTTTTTTTTTTTTTTTTTTTTTTTTTTTTTTTTTTTTTTTGTCTTTGAAAGATTTTTATAGACGTATTGAAAGCGTAATTGCGTTTCGTAAATAGTTGTTTAACGAGAATAATTCAATACAAATACATTCATCATACAGCACAATAGCGCCTTAGCAGTAGCGCACAGATGCATCTCTAAGGTTAAAGTCCGAAGTTTTTCTTTTCATAACCTTAAGTCTAATCATCGGATCACCACGAAATTAAACTAGTCGTTGGAGGCCACCGTAATACTTACCCATCATCGATATGCATATAATATATGAAAATAAAACATGTGTAAACTATTTATGAAATACATTGCAATTCCAAAACAACACTTAAAAGTATATTTAATTATTTTTAATATGCATAGTAATGCTCTATTAATGAATTGCTGACGAACCAATTTCGACAAAACATAAAACGCCTAACTACTCAAGAAGTACCGAACTGCATAAAAGTAACATCCTTATAACTCCAAAAATAATAATCCGATTAACTAACAATTTGCTGCGTCGGATTAAGTGTCTCATTTCCAATTAAAATATATCTTTGAATTGAAATTTGAATGAAATACAGGGTCATAAAAAATTGAAGAATGTGGAATACAGGATTACAAATATCTCGACGACTAACAATACGATCGACTTCGTTCTTTATGCAAAATTTGTGTTATTTTATTGCCTTTTATGGCCACTCCTTAAAATAAAAAATTTCGAAAATTTTGTATACCTTTCATCAGAACGAATTTTTCGAGAATCCGAAAAAAATAGTTCCGGATAATCGAGGTTATTGATATTCAATAAGCTTTGTTCCATTTTTACATAGTAAGTACATACAAAATTTCAAGTCTCTATCTCAATTTGTTCGGGAGATAGAGCGGTTACAGACAGACAGACAGACGGACGAACGGACGGCAAATTTTTTTTCTAAAAATATGTTTTTTGGAATCTCCAGCGCCCGAAACGTGTAATTCCATCAAAAAAAAAAAAAAAAAAAATTCAATTTTCAAAACGATTGCAAGACTTACCCTATACTACGTATGATGGGTAAGTAAAAAGTGATGTGTGCTGCTTTAGGCCTCAAAGTTTACCAAACTTTATCTAGATCCATGGAGTAGTTATGGAGATCCAGAAGCCTTGTTTTGTCACTTTTTCTTCAAGAAACAAGATACCAAGGACAACATACCAATTATAATCGGAACCAGTAAACATTCAATGACATATAATAGTTTGTTCTATAGATATTTATTTAGGTATGTGCTATTTTCGAAGTATTTTAATAATCCAACATTAAGGAAATGACACCCGTTTAAAATTTACATTAACGTTATACTTTCCATAATTTAACACTATAGAAACTCCTCCTATTTAATTGGTAATTCAATCATTTCTTTCGAGTTGCAACCAACTAAAAAACAGTACAATAATTTAAATAAACTAGCAAGTTCGAGTATAACTCGCGTTCAGAGGGCTCCGTACACATGAATTACACTGCTCAAAACAATTAAAGGATATTTGAAGTTTTATATAAAATAAAGATATAAAAGAATTTTTTTTGCCGAAAATTGAAGAAGAGAATAACAAATGCAAATTTTTCTGGTTTTCAAACTGTGGAGTATGCAAATTTTGAGTTCGACGTCAAAAACGTCGCTTCAGCGGCAGCGAATGAAAATTGACTTTCAACTGGATAAAAGAGAATGAAGACAAGGATGATCGGCATTCAGTGATTGCTTTGTTTCGATGAGTACGATGTCTCAGCGAAGTCATTTGACAGATTCAGAAGCTTGGAGAATTGTTGGTAGGTTAGAAGGGGGCCAAACTCAAGCCGAAGTAGCGCAAGCCATTGGAGTGACACAAAGTGTCATTTCCAGGATCTGGAACCGTTTTTTGGAGAGTGGATGTGCAGGCCGAAGACCAGGGCAAGGTCGTAGACGGGCAACAACGCCCAATGAAGATCGGTATTTAGCGTTAACAGCTCGGAGACACCGAAACATGAACGCTACTCTTCTCCAACAACACCTTCGCTCGGCTACAGGCACCACGATTTCAACTCAGACTGTCCGAAACCGGCTCCATGCTGTAGGTCTGTATGCTCGCCGACCGATGGTATGTGTTAGATTAACATCAAGGCATCGTCGCGACCGCAGGGAGTGGGCAACCGAGCATGTCGACTGGAGGAGAATTGAATGGAGCAATATTCTGTTTTCTGACGAGTCCCGTTTTTCTGTGCATCCGGATAATAGGCGCATTTTCATCTGGAGGGACTGTGGCAGTAGGAATAATCTGCGTTCGTGCACGAAAGTGTCAGATTTGGCGGTGGAGGAGTGTTGGTGTATGGTGGCATCTCCATTGACGGGCGCACTGACCTCTACATCATTCGATATGGAGCTCTGACTGGTCGCCGATATAGGGATGAGATCCTCAGACCTATTGTAGTCCCTTACGCTGCAGCAATCGGAGATAACTTCATTTTAATTGACGATAACTGCAGGCCACATCGTGCAAACCTGGTGGAGGATTTCCTTTTCGAGGAAGGAATCGTTCGAATGGAATGGCCAGCGTGTTCTCCAGACATGAATCCAATCGAGCACGTTTGGGACGCTCTAGGAAGACGAGTTTCTGGCCGCCAACAACCCCCACAAACTCTCCAAGAACTGGAAAGAGCTCTTCTGGAAGAGTGGGGGAGAATACCACAACTCGTCATTAATAGCCTCATTGAGTCCATGCCTCAAAGGTGTTCAACGTTGCTGGCCGCCCGTGGAAACCATACCCCCTACTGAAAATGATTTTCTTTGAACACAAAACTGAACACAAAAGGTTGAAGAAAACACCTTTTCTTATTCTTTTTTTCTCATATGCACAAATTGTGTTTTTTTCCTTTTGTACACAAATGCGCAATAAAATGCATTTTTTTCTGCCAAACATGTGTAATTTATTCTCATATAACCTACTATGTCTGTCGACCATGTATCAATCAGCTAAAAAGTTTCCCAGATACAAAATGCACCTAAAACTGCAATATCCTTTAATTGTTTTGAGCAGTGTATAAACCATTTGGGGCGAGTGACTGGTATTCGTGCTACTTAAAAGTTTAGAAACCTCCTTTATTCCCACCAGTTTTTTTTATTGTAAAGTTTACTTTATTTAGTTTTATTAATTTTCACAATTCAAGACTAGAAAGTATTCTGTTTTGAAAAACCCGTGGTTAAAAATTAAAATTTAAGCAAAATGCTCTCGTTACGAAGGAGTTAACTGCATTATTAAAAGAAAATCGTCGCTGAAAGAATAATATGAATTTGTAAAAAAAACGATACAACGTAGTGCTGGCTATAGTATGCTAGAAAATATGAAAGGGTATACAATAAAATTTTAAGAAATATGAAGCCTAAATAATATCAAGTATTGCTATTCTGCAAAATTCTTTCTTTTGCCTTATCCTTATCTATTTATAAGGAAATTAAATCGGTACAGAGAATAAAAGGAAGTGTATATTTAAACTTAATTTGGCTTTTATAAAAATAAATTGTAATATTAACCTTCCCTATTATAATGTAGCTAACACAAAATTCTTGTTCAATGTTTAAATTCGGCATTGTGTTAAAGGAGATTGTATAAGAAAGATTTTGCAAATTTGCAAAGCTGCTTTGTTCTGCGATCCGTTTTTCAATTAGGTTTTTAATTAACCTTTAAATATACAAGAGTCATAATGAGGGACTCACTCAATGCTAACTAAACGCGAGGAAGGGGTGGGGGGCTCGTGAACCCCATAGTATTTCTGAAGATTTCATATGCATAAGCAATTAAAAATAAAAGATATTTTAATACCAAAAATATCGTAACGAAGTGGCTGCTATATCCGAAGTAAATAAAGTTTTGCATCAAATAAGGCAAATAAATATATTTTAAAAAATCCTGGTATTAAAATGGATAATTTTGTTTAATTTCTTATGCGTACAAACTATGATTTATGTGATTAATTCTGATTGATATAGTTCGTATGCAGCAGTAAAAAGTTTATTTCTTTTGGACTGCTATTAGGTATTGCATTACAGAATTGTTTAATTAAAAGTTATCTAGGTTTGAAAAGCCGATAGTTTGCAGAGTACGCCACCCCCGTCATAATTTATGAGCAAACGTCTCTCTCTTTAAGGGTTAATGTCTCGACTAAATACCGAACAATATTTTCAAAAATCATTATCAACAATGTTTTCATACTTCTGCTATGACAGGTACCTTCAACACTCCTCAATATCTTTGTTCTATGCCCACAAATCGAAATTTGTATGTAACAGAAAAATGGGCTTTTCTCAAAAACTATGCCATCTAGAGTAATCGCTATAGTTTTTGTGCAAAGTTTAAAGTAACATCTATAAGTTTTAACCTTTTTCATAATTTTAGTTTCAGTAGATGCGGAATTAGATGGGGGGGGGGCATATTTTTGCTCTATATTTTCGACTATATCTCTGAAAATATAATACCTAAAATTAAAAGAAATTTATTTTTGAGTTTAGCATATCAAAAGGTTTCACAAGATACCGCACGCGATATGCAAAGAAAAAACTTTTTATCTTCAAGTAACTTAATTAGACCACCTACATCCTCCCAAATATATATGTGTAAATGCTTAATAATCTGTAAATATACGGGTCAATACCCTAATAGCATGCATGGTCACAGTGACGTCACTGTGAGTCACTTTGGTCAAATCACATCTGTGACCAAAATGCCACCACTCAGTGACGTCACATTGTGACTGACATGTGACCATCTTAAAAATCTTTAAAAATTTATAAATATCCTTCAAAACATGTTATTTACTTTAAAAAACATGTTTCTGGCAATTTAAATATCGTCGCTTTTGTCACAGTTTCGTCACAATGTTAATGTCAAATTAGTCACAAATGACACATTTTTCACAAATTTATCATATTGTGACCACTTTGTGAAACGTCACAAAAGAGCTCTAAAACGGCCATAACGACTTCACATTTTAGTCACTGTCACTTTACATCGACGTCACGTGACGTCACATCGACAATCGATGGTCAGAAAGTCACAATGTGACTTCACAACGACGTTGCAGTGACGTAACCATGCTTTACGGGTAATTTTTATTCCACTCCCCAATTTGAGCTTTCAACGTGTCATAGTTTATAAGTAAATTGGCTGCGACAGACGGACAGACAGACACGCGAGTAATCTTATAATGGTTCCGATTTCACTTTATAAGTATGAAACCTTATAAAAAATGATAACATGTGTACTTCTTTTTATAAGTCATTAAAAATTCAGATTCTCCCGATAGATTTTTGCATTTTTGAAATGATATCAAATTTGAAAGATTTCATGAGCTTTGCAGATAATCTGATTACATTTGTTTTCTATGCACATTTTTAGACTGTATAAATTTGCGAATTTTTACTTCAAACTCTACTTTTCTGTTTGGTTTCACCAGTTTTTCATATGATCTAAATATAGCAATTGAGTTGAATTTCATTGGCATAAAAGGGATATTTTCTATAGTATAAGACGGAATATTTTAATTCGACGTTTCATGTTAAGAGCCCACAATAGTCACAGAAAAAGTACTCAAAAAGACCCGGATGATAATGTAAAGTCTATGGGAGTGTTCTTTTCTATTATATCGCTGAAATTTTAATATTTTTAAATGATTTTTTTGCACAAGATAACTGAGAATGATCCACAACCGGCCTAGTTTTTACTTTTTTGATTTTGGTTATATATTTTTTATATTACGATAGTTTCATTTTCAGAACCGGTTTAAACCGGTTTCGAAAGTTAAAGTAATTTTTTAAAGAAAATCTGAAACGAAAACTAAAAAAGTAAAAACTAGGCCGGTTGTGGACTACCTCAGCTATGTTGTGCAAAAAAATCATGTAAAAATATTAAAAATTTCAGCGAGATATTCGAAAAGAACGCCCCCATAGACTTTACATTAGCGTTCGGCTTTTACCGCGTGACTAGTGTGTGCTCTTAAGAGCCCACAATAGTCACAGAAAAATTACTCAAAAAGACCCGGATGACCATGTAAAGTCTATGGGAGCGTTCTTTTCTAATATCTCCCTCAAATTTTAATATTTTTGCATGCTTTTTTTGCACAAGATAGCTGAGGGCAATCCACAACCGGGCTAGTTTTTACTTTTTCAGTTTTCGTTTCAGATTTTCTTTAAAAAATTACTTTAACTTTCGAAACCGGTTTAAACCGGTTCTGAAACTGAAACTATCGTAATATAAAAAATATATAACCAAAATCGAAAAAGTGAAAACTAGCCCGGTTGTGGATTGCCCTCAGCTATCTTGTGCAAAAAAATCATGCAAAAATATTAAAATTTGAGCGAGATATTAGAAAAGAACGCTCCCATAGACTTTACATGGTCATCCGGGTCTTTTTGTGTACTTTTCCTGTGACTATTGTGGGCTCTTAAGAGCCCACACTAGTCACACGTCAAGTCAAATCAAGATGGCCGACTCTCTTTTTCAGTTCATTCAAAGGATGGGCTAAAATTGAAATGATTGACATCTAATCATCCAATTAGGAAACAGAATTTTCTTAACCAATCATCTGTGACGATTTTTCTCCTCAAAGGCGTGTTTTCTAGACGGTGTCTTGTCTAAAGGATTTTTTCAACTGTCTTGCCATTACTTTCACTACATTCGATGATTTCAAGTTTATAAAAGTTGTAAAAGAATTTCAATCGTTTTACCTTTAGCGTCCCAAAATTAAACGGTTTGATTTTCAGAAAATAAAAGAATTATTAATTTAGATAGATTACTATAAAATAAAAACTACTTTATTTATTTAACGCGATTAGAAAAAAAAATTAAAATAAAAATAATACTATTGAATGAAGGGTTGGGGAAATATCAGGTACAAGTACTTTAAATAACTATTTTTTTTTTTTTTTGGGGGGGGGGCGGGAGGAATTCTTTTTAGAATACGAAACTTATCAAGAGACTTATATAAGATAAATAGCACTGAAGGTTTAAAGTAAGATCTTCATAAAATTATGAGTAAAATATTTAGACAAATTTAAATATTTTAAAAATTTGTATATTTTTTTGCGGAGAGGGAAACAGCAAGGGAGAAAGGGAAATAGAACTTTTTGAGAAAGGAGGTATAGGTGTTAATCCCAGCCTAGTCGTCGTTTATAGACATAACAAAATTTCCTATTGTTAAGTAGTAACAAATGTGACAGAAAATGTGTCGCAAATTTTTAAAAATATGTGTGACGTTAGGTCAGTAGGGCAAAATATTTTGTCAAAATTTTAGGTGGAAGGAAAATTAGATTTTTGATGATTTTTACAAGCATTTTGTAAATACCGCAAGGAGCTCTAATAAATTTTGAGTGATGTGAAGGGGGGATGCAGGGAGTTTATTAGATGACTTGTCTTATTTATATGACTAAATATTAAAAAATAGTATTAAAAAATAATAAACAGAAAGACGAATTTTTGTATGCTTTGTTTAAAAAGATAGAAAGGAAACGTCAATTTTGGTGGGTGAGAAGTAAAATTATATGATTGATTATTTATTATTACAATAAAAGTTTTAGAAAAATCAAAGACTTTTAAGGTTTAAAATTTGTGAGCTGAGGGAAAAAAGAAATAAGCACATTTATTATTTATTTATTTATTTTCGTGTATGTGCGGAGGGGGGAGATGTTTATCAGATGACTTATTATATATTTGCTTTTAAAAATATTTATAAATCGATTTAAAAATTCATAAAAGTGGAAAGATTTAAAGAACTAAATTTTCTGCACTTAATAAAAGGAAGGGAGTGATAAAACCCAATTTCAGTCTTAAGAGGGGGGAGAATTTTTGTTATTGATTTTTTATTGTTACAATAAAGTGACTTATATGCTACAAATATGGGTATTGTGGTCTAGTCTATTAAACGGCGAAGTGATATTTTCGGAAAGTGCAATATAAAAGATTGTGACAGGTTCAAAAGGCAAAGAAAAATTTTGATATAAAGGGAAGGTAAGGGCTTATCTGGAGAGTCCTCAAGGGAGGGGGGGAGCGATTTTAGAAATTTGGAAACTCCAATCTCATGAACGGGTCGTAACTCATTTTTTAATGCGGGTCGTGTTTCGTCTACTTTTTTGCTGTGGGTCGGGTTTGGATACGGTTCGCTTCCATTTTTTGTTAATTTCTACTTGGGTCGAGTTTGGGTCCGGTTGACTTCTATACTTTGCTGCTGTTCGAGTTAATTTCTGATTTTTTTTGCTTTTTGGTCGGGTTTGGGTCTGGTCGACTGCTACATTTTGTTGTTGGTCGGGTGGACTTTTACTTTTTAACTGTACTTAGAGCATTTGGGGCAGTTTAGGATTTGGTTTTAATTTTGTGAGAAGGTTTCGGGTTGATCCGAATTGATTGGAATGAGTTCTTTGATAAAATTTTCGCTCTTTTTCGCACTTTTTGTACAAAATGTGCGTCTGTTTCACGATCCTTTGAAGAAATTCGTGTTTTCTCCGCTATCATTTCACAAAATTTTATGTGCGTTTCGCTTCTATTTTTTTGCTGCTGGTCGGGATAATTTTTACTTTTTTGTGGGTCGCGTTTGGATCCGGTTAGCTACTAGTGTTTGCTGCGGATAAAGTTAATTTCTGATTTTTTTGCTTCGGGTAGGGTCTGGGTCCGGTTAACAACTATATTTCGATAATATTCGGTTTGACTTTTACTTTTTAGCTGTGCTTAGTTCATCGGGGCAGATTGTCATACATTTCGGATTTGAATCAGTTACATATTCGGTTTTTATTCTTGCGGATTGAGCCTAGTAAATGGTTGACGTCAGTTTTGATCGCGATCCTTAGACAAAATTTGCGTTTTTCCGCGATCCTTTAACAAAATTCGATTTTATACGTGAATGGGATCCTTTGAAGACAATCACGTTTTCACCGTGATCCTTTCACAAAATTTGAGGGGTTTTTGCGACCATTTGATGAAATGCGAGTTTCTTTTGCAACCCCTAACGAAATTCGTGTTTTCTTTGTTTAATAATTTTCAATATTAACAAGCAAAAAATTTCTCAATCCAATTTTGGCTCGTGGGAAAAAATTAGAGAAGTGCACTTGTCGCTTTCAAGCCAGTAATGTTATCATACAATCTAGATCAGAGTTGTACCGAAAGTTTATCTGCACGGGTTGAGATCGGGACAGTAATGTTTATCATACTATCTAGATAAGAGACGGACCGTATATTTAGCTTTTTTCCGGACCTAGCCACGACCTGGAAATTTTGTTCAATGAAACTTCTAAGAAAAACGATATCCAGACCAGGCTCGGTCTGGAAGAAAAAGAAGCTTGTCACCACCCGAATCTCCAAAAAAAGGAAGATCAGAACACGAACCGATTCAAAATGAGAGAAAACCTTACCCAGTCCAAGTCACGTGGACATAAACTGGCGTGACCCGTGCCAGGCCGTGACGGGCTCGAACTTCTCCCCAAGTTATTTCTCGTGAAGATACATAATATCACTTTATAAACCCTTTATTAGCCCAAAGGGGGGGGGAATGTGCGCCCTACCCCCACCCCTTAGAACCGCCACAGCATACGGGCTGTGTCGATGCCATATCGAGCGTTTAGACTTTACACCAGATGCAGCGTGGGCTTGAAAAAATTTTCACGAGTATGCCTGTAGTAGGAAGGAAGTCCACACCAGACCCGACCTGGAAAAAGCAGTGTGGAGCGATCCAGCTCTGCAGAAAAAAAATAAGATCCGACTAAGCCTTTTTTCTGAAAGTGTGAAGACCTGACTCTGTCCCGGGATAATAAATTAAAGTTGGCGCCACCCGACCGGGGTCGCACCGGCCTAGAGTTTAGGACCAACAATTTTTCTCTACTGGCATCTAGTGTCGTTCGGCAAATCATTTATTGGGACGTTAGGCCCTGCCCGATGTTCAGGAAAAAAATATGGCCCGAGCTTGGCCCGAAAACATTAGTGACTAGGCCCGGTCCGGCTTGGTCTAAGTATTCACAAGTAAGGCTCGGCCCGGCCCGAATGCCGTTAATGGAAATCGACCGGAAACCGGCCCGCGGCCCGGGCTCTGGCTTTGGAGCTAGGCCTCGCCCGTGCAGATCTCTAAAGTGAGTACAAAGGGAGAAGGTAAAAAAAAAAAAAAAAAAAAAAAAAAAAAAAAAAAAAAAAAACGTAGGACATTCTGCCTATCTGATTAGCCGTTTTAGCTAAGAGCGAGAAATTCCTGATAACAAACTTCTTAAAAATATAACTAAATAGTTATTTTAGAGGCTTTAGAAATTCCTTCCCTAAGAAGGTAATAAATGTGTGTGTGTAGGAAGGAGGGTGAAAATGTAGCATATTTTGCCATATATCAGCATTATTTTTAGGTATAAACAGGAAAATGAGATAATAAACCGACTAAAAATATATTTAAATTTAATATATCAGTGATTTTATTCCTTTTGTGTCTATTATATCATCAACATCGACTTTGTACTAGGTAACGTTAGATTATACGAATAACGCAGCAAATATGGTTATATGATTATATATTTAAGAAAATGTTTATTTTATTTAACATCTGCTAGATATATTTCGTTGGATTCGAGACTCTTTAGAAAAACCGACCCAGCGTAGCGGGTGATGGCTACTAGTTGGCTTTTACGACCTGTAAAAAGAATAGTAAATTTAACGGTTCATTAAGAAAAAAAATACGTCTACAATTTATTATACCAAATTAAATTTCTGAAGATTGCCATAAATATATACTAGCTATTATTTTCACAAAAATATTCCTCTTGCATATGGACCGGGAAGAAATTTCTTGAATCTAGGGAAACAGTACGTCAAGATTTCATTTGTGAAAATACTCTTGAATCATTTTTCAGTAGTAATTTATTGAAATTAAAAAAATAGATTATAGGCAGGGTTCGCACAATTTTACCACTAAATTTTAAGTATATTTTCGAAATGTTTCACTGCAGAAAAATATCGTAAATTCTGTGAATGAAGGCGGGGATTATGAATGTTGCGATTTAAAAATTAAATGTAAATTTTCTTATTTTTAATAGTGGTGCCAGAGTCCTTGGAAATTCCAAGGAGTGTGCGAACCTTGATTATAGGAAAAATAGTCAGCATTTGGAAATAACCCATATAAGCCCCTTACAATCGATGGACATATTTCTAGAAATTTTTCGCATTGTAGCACCGTAATGAAACAGATTCTGTGTCATCCAACCAACCTACCAAGATTCGATATTTAAAGGTAGCGCGGTCGTTGTTGTTGTTTTGACCAAGATATTGGCCCGGTGAGCAGCTTTACATTTCTATATAGCTGTCTTACTCCGCTAAGCTTCTTAAAAAACCAAAGTCCCTAAAATCAAATTAATCGCCTAGCGCGGTCAGTTTCAAGAAGATTGGTTGACGTACGAGTAGAGATGAGATTATATTCAATCGTAGAATATCGGCCGTTTTTGCTAAAATTTTAACCAAAATCTTTCGTAATTTTGCTCATTCTAATTTTGGTAAAACTATAAAAAGCATATTACTAGAAGTGTAAACTCTGAGCTATTATTGTGCGTTTTTTTTTTCTTTTGAATTTTGCTAATATCATTTCATTCGGCTGTAAAAGACACACACCTCGATCATTTTCCGAATGATTGAAAAATGACAAACGAACTCCTCCAATTAGCAAATGGAATATTCTTGTAGCGTGATTTTTTTTTTCACGTTACGCAGTTAAAAGAAGAATTTTGAAAGAAGCGAAAATTATTATGTACAAATATATTAAAATAACTATATTTTGGAAAATTCTTTTCAGAACTCGAGATTTATCAAGAGAATTACAAAAGCTAAATGATATTGAAGTATAAGATAGGATCTTCATGAAATGAGGAAAAAAATATTTAACAAATTAAACGATTTTAAACATTGAATATTTTATACTGTAGAGCGAGCAGGAGGGAGGGGGTGTCAAACGGGAAACATAAATTTCGAAGAAAGGAGGTGTAGATCGAAACCCCAGCGTATTCATTTATGGGGCTGTCCATAAATGATGCCACACATTTATCCAATACTTTTAACCCCCTCCGTCCCCTTTGTCACATGTCACGCTATATTATATATACATGCAGTTCAGAAAGAAAGCACTATGCTATACATCATATTTCAAATTTTGTTTTTAAACTTTAACTGTGTATTTTAATGACTTTTACGTGAATAACTATAAAAATAATTTGTGTACTTATTTTGTATGAAATAAGATTTAAGTTTACAACAAAAATTATAATTAATATACACTAATACTATAATATTAATATGAAAAAGTAATTAAAAGGAGTAATGTTTTGAAATTTGAAATGGAATTATATTTCGTTTTAAACTTTTACTTTAATTTATGAACACAAAAATATTTTAATTCCAAAATAACTTCAAAATTTAAATTTTCTAATTATTAATTCTTTTCTTCCAACCAAAATATGTGATGTCACATTTCTTCTTAACCCCTCTCAGCCCTTTGTTATAAGCTGTCTCAATTTCACGTACCTCCCATCCCCCCTTCCAGGCGTGACATCATTTATGGATGGCCCCTTTAGTTATATTGCACAATTTATCATTGTTACAGTAACAAATGTGACAAAAAAATGAATTATTATTTTTTTTAATATTAAATTTTTTTTTATGTGTTCTTAGCGGAAAGGCCAAAAATTTATTCAAAATTTCGGGTGGAAGGAAATTTAGATTATCAATAATTTTTAAATAAATAAATAAATAAATAAATAATAATAATAATAAAAGTAGAAGTTTTAAATTTTGAGTACTAACAAAAGAGTAAATTCGGGGGAGAAACTTCTAAATATCAAATATTTTTTAAATGATACATTCAGTAAAGCATTGTTTTGTAAAAATCCGAAATTGAAATAACAATTAAATGCTTTTATTTTCATTTATATTTTTTCCTTTTTTTATTTCACATTTTATCAAAGCCTGGAAGCTTATGTGCCCGCCCATTGTGTATGCATGTACGTACGTACGCACGCCTGTGTGTAACGCGATAACTCATGATAATATTCGATTTGCCTCAAATTTTGGATTTAGGTCTATTGCGATAAGACGCTTCTTTGATTAGTTTTGGGAGTTCATTGGATAAGTATACGGGGTAAAGGGAGGGCTAATCCCAACTCTTAATTTAGATAAATTTTATTTTCATGCTGAATTAACAGATTTCATCGTAATTTCAGATATGAGATCATTTTGATGCTTAATGATGCCTACATGTTTAGTTTTGGATATTCATTGGTTAAGTATAAAGGGAGAGAAAAGAGGCAGGTAACCCCGCTTAATTTAGGTAAATTGATTTTTTAAGCAGAATTTACCGATTTCCTTAAAATTTTGGATGTAGGTTTTTGTGATACAGAGCTTCCTTGATTAGTTTTGAGAATTCATTGGATAAGTATAAGGAGGGAATGGGTGGCTAATCCCATCCTTTAAATTTAGATAAATGGATTTTTTATGTTGAATTATCAGATTTCATTCAAACTTTAGATGAGGGCTATTCTGACGAGGCACTTCCATGATTAAATTTGGGTGTTCATTGTTTAGGTTTAAACGGAGAGAATAGGGGATAACCTACCTTAATTTATGTAAATGGGGGTTTTTAAGCAGAATTTTACCGATTTGTTCCAAATTTTGGATATAGGTTTATTGAGATAAAGTGCTTCGCTGATTAGTTTGATTTGGTTAGTTAGTTGGTTGAATGGGTTTTGTGGCACGAAGCCCCTTCAGGAACATAGTGGGCGAAAGCAAATTCAAAATGAAATCAAAAATAGAAAACCAAAAGCAAATGAGCTAAAAAAGATAATATAATTAATGAGAACAATAATGACATGTATAATTAAAAACGTTTAAAAGGGTCAAAATATGATAGTTAAAATACAAAAGTTACATAAGTAAGAACTTTAAAGGTTAAAAGTGATAAATGTCAAAATATGAATTAAGTGTGAAATGTGCAAATACTACATAAGAACAATGTTTACAATCACAAAGAATTTAAAAAACAATGTGTAAAATTATTCAGGCACAAATTCTTTGTAGGTAGTATTCTCTTCATCAGTACTCGATTCATAAGAATCCGATTCAATAGCTACTTACTCAAAATCAATCAGCTGTTTAGAATATTTCAATATTTTCGCTGTTTTTCCCCACTGTTTGCCATTGTGAAGAATCGAAATGTCTGATTCTCTTTTATTTCATGGATCGTTTCGCAATTTGATAATAGCATTAGGTATCTGTACATTGAATGCAGAAGGATCAGAGTTTTTTTTTTTTATTGAATATAACTGTCTTAGTATTAGTCTGGAATTTGGTCGAGTTTTTTAATTGAACTGAAGATTTCTATGATTGATTAGTTTGGTATGCTGTTGAAACAGATTCTGATGGTAACCAGCGTTCTAATTTCTGGCTTGCAGAACACTTAATATAACAACAATCATTACGGGTTTGTTTCTTTGAGATACTGGGTAGAATAGAGGAATCTGTTGGTATGCTAATGTGCCTTACGTATTTTGATTGCTGTTTGAATAAACTTGAATAGGAAACATCAACGCATAGGATTCTACACTCAACAATTTTGCGAGCTTCATGGTAAGGAAGTTTTTCTATTATTTTAATGGTAAGAATATCTTTTTCACAGGTCCAGTTTGGGCAAGAATGGGAAAATGCGGCAGACATTTCACACGAGTCACCCTCGTGACCCACTTCCGCACATCTTGGACAGGTATAACAAAATTAAGAAAGATATATCTATATTACATATATACATCTATACTAGAAAAAAAATAATTTGGACCTTGGCCACACCACCCCCTACCGAGTCCAACAAGGGGATACACATCCGTGAAATAGTGTTAGCCAGGGCCTTTACCGTCATAAGACAATCCTATCTCAATCACCCCCATTAACGAGATGACAAATAATTGCTCAGTCACTTAATCCCTAAAGCCAATAACAAAAGTCAGCTGACCAGCCGAATAATGCATACGTGACCAATATGTATCTCCCGTCAACCTGAAGCAGAGGCCAAAGCAGTGTGTTGGTTTCTCTCAACTGCCAGGATCTCCCTTTCCAGGGACACGGGTCGCCATGCTTGGCAAACACGTGGGTGGTTTACATTTTTCCATTAGTCGATATACAGAGTGATATCGGCTCATACAAAATTACCCTAACCTCTGAGAAAAACCACAACGAAAGGGAAACAAAGAAAAAAGGAAGAGAAATAAGAGTAAAAGGAAAAGAGATAGATCAATCAGGTGCCTGGGGTTGTGAAGCCCATGAATATTTAAAGAAGGTATCCCTCTGGGGCGATTAGTTTTAGGAATTCAATGGATAAGTATAAGGAGAGAAAGGGTTGACTGTTCCCCCCTTTAAATATAGAAAAAGTTTTTTTATGCTGAATTATCATATTTCGTTCGAATTTCACAAATCTACTAAATAATTGGTTTAAATTTATTTATATAATTGTTGGAGATTTCTGAGGAGGAAAAAATGAAAAGTATTTATTCATTATTTTATTATTATTTTTTTTTTCCGAGCGGAATGCAGGGAATTTATTAGATGACTTACCTTACATGACTAAAGATTATAATAACAAATATGGTTAAAAACAAAATAAAGAGATTTAAAGACAAAATTTTATATGCACGGTAAGGAAACATAGAGGGAAAACATCAATTTTTGTGGGATTAAGAGTAAAACTATATGATTGATTATTTATTATTACAGTAAAAGTTTTAGAAAAATCAATGACTTTAAAGGTTTAAAATTTGTGAGCTGGGGGGGGGGGAGAAGTAAACAGATTTAATTATTTATTTTGGTGTGTGTGTGGGGGGGGGGGATGGAGAAGTTTTTAGATGATTTACTATTTATTTGCCTTTCAAAACATTTACAAATAGGCTTAAAAAGTAATAAGATATGGGTGATTCTCAAAATAGGGGACAATTTATGTCTTTCGGCATATAAAAAAAATTGAGACTTTTCTGTCATGTTTTTATATTTAGATATGTTTGTCTTAATATTATTCATTATTTGCACTCAAGAATTACTCACTTTTTAGTTAAAAACACCTTAAAATAACAGAATAAATGTTCAAAATGTCATTAGCATGGATGTCCACAGTAGCTGTGCCTTATATACCGTAATTTCGGGTGTATAAGCCGCGGCTCAAACAATTCTTTTTCGACCCAGAATTTTTTTAAAAATGAATGTTACTACTTAGATCGCCGTAAATATTTGTGCTTAATCATTAAATAAGATTTCTGGGTCCAAAAAGAATTGTTTGAGCCGCGGCTTATACACCCGAAATTACGGTATACTAGCTTTTTCAAGAGTTAATATCATGTTTATAAAATAAAACAAATGTTATTCTTTCTTTAAATTAATCAAGGAAAGGATTTATCCAATAAATTTCTTTTTAAAAATAAAATTATAGTACATAAAAAAAGAATTAAAGTTTGTCCTCCATATTCGATTTTCAAAACAAGGTCATACTAAAACAGCTGGTTATTAATCAAAATTTCATTTTCACATATGACAATAGTTTGAAAATATAAAGTTTCTCCATGGCAACAAGTAGTCATTTTAAACCAGCCAGAAAATAGAAGTATGTATTGTATTTTAAGAATAGAAGTTGAATATTAGGGGGTTACATCAATTGTATGTCATTAGAATGGATAATAATTTTCATGTTTATTTTATAGTTAAAATTTTTATTTTATTTATTTGCATAGAACTTTTGTGTTTTAAAAAGCCCCAGAAAGAAATATTGCATTGTGATTATATTATGGCTCATAATCTTATTTAAATTAAAATTTGTCATTAGCATGGGCAGATATCAGTGTCATTAGCATGGTTTTTCTGTCCATGCTAAAGACTCCTATGTACATAAATGTAACCAGTGCTTATATTGTATCCTTTACAAAGTTTAATTTTACGTATAAATTTAGGTATTACCTTTATTATCCCTAAAATATGCATTAAATCTGTAGGAAAATCACTAAGACAGCTTCTTACATTGTTAGTATCAGAATGTTGCTCATGTAACGAAGTTTGCTCTTTGGTAATGTTTTTATTCTCCTTATATGTATATATGTAAAAATGGAAACCATTTGCTGAAAAAGAAGGCTAATAAATATAGAAAAAAAATATTTAAACAGGAAGAAAATAAAAATTTCATAATATATTTATTCCATACAATTCGTTTTGTCATTAGCATGGCTCAAAAAATAATAATTATTTTTTTAAGTTAATTTTTAAATATTTAGCTCTGCTGACTACATGGAAAGTATACCTAATACTATATTAACAACACCTATTTTTTTCAGAAATTTTGCTAACAGTAATTTTTTTAAGATTTCATTTTTGAAATCATCCCCTATTTTGAGAATCACCCATATAAGAAAGTTTCAATGAATAAATTTTAGGCACTTAGCAATAGGGTGAGAGGGGAAAATCTCATTTTCAGTTAGTGGGGAAGAGTTTTTGTGATCGATTTTTTATTGTTACAACAAAGTGGCTATATTCTGTAAACTGGATACAGTGAGATAGACAGCAAAACAGCGAAGTGATACTTCTGGAAGGGGTAATATTGAAGACTGTGATGAGAGCAAAAGGCGAGGCGAAATTTTGATATAAACGGGGGGGGGGGGATGGTGATATAGATTATTTTTTCTAAATCAGATTTCAGAGAACTCAGATTTTCATCTTCAATTAACAAATAATAAAAAAACTTTAATACTTTTAAGGACTTTTTGCAAATTCTGCACAAAACTAAGTTTTTTAAGGAGCAAAAATTACTTTTGAGAAATTGAACGCTTTTTAAAAAATTGAAGAAACATAAGAAACATTTAGGATCACTGAAAATTATTCCGCTACATTATGGTCTATGTGGATAAATCATTTGCGGTGTTTTGAGGAGCGTCATACTAATTTAAAAGTAGTAAAATTCATATACATTACTGAGATACTCTGGAAGATAGTTATAAAAAATATGATATGTATAGCACTTACAGTATAAGTACAGAGGATCTCCATAGTAATCTATTATATTGTGGTCTAAAAAATTTTCGCGATGTAATGTATTGTTGTAATAATGTTACTCTCTTACAAACATTAAAATTGATACAAACTTCTGAGATGGACTTAACATTGCTTGCAACTTTGCTTAATATTTGGTGAAAAGCATTTACCATTCAATTACAGAGTTATACAAAAGAATTCCGTTGTAAAAAGCTCTTTGGAGAAAAACTGTTCCTAGCGTATTTAAATTGTGTTCACTACTTTGAACATGAAATGCAGTGAAATGCTGTTTCGTGTATACTCTATGTTAAAAAGAATTTCCATAAAAACATTCCATTTGTATACATAATCAAATTAAACCTCTGAAATTGGTCATCTGTTTCCCGTCGATCCCGCTTTCTTTATCACTTCCAGAGTCTCTTTTTTTTCACTATTCGTTTTTTTTTTCAGAGGAAGACACCGCACACTCAATCTAGCTTTATTAATGTTACAGTGTTTTACGGTTAAGTTTTCTTTCAAAATTTATTATTCATTGCAGAACAATGTAATAATTCCTACGAACCATCTGTCGACATATAAAAAGCTAAAGTGTGATTCAATATCAAGATTTTAATATGATGAATACCAGAAGCGATGGTGCAACCCTCCCCCTCCCCATTTGAGCCCAATGAAGGGTCTGCAAAATGGTATTAGATGTCTACAGGATAAATGAAACGTGTTTAAGATTGAGAACGGTGCGACCTGATCGGACTCGACGAAGCTGTTGCAGCCCGGGTAGGTCCGTGCAGGTTTTAACTCATGAGACTAGGACTTGGTTAGATCTAGAGATCTGCACCAGCCCGTATCAGACTGGCAAAAAAATTTAACAGATCTGCCGGCTTGTTATAAAGATTTCGGCAAAAACGTTAAAATGAGAACTGTTTTCAATGAATATAGGTTTAACGACCATAAGTATAAGTGTGCGTCACAAGTAGATACTAGTTTGACAACATCAATACATAAATGTAACTTGTACAGCGTAGAGATCGGCATCGGACATTTGCTTTGTGTCTAAACGGGTTTAATAATTTTTTGGCAAACTGGAGACGTTCCAAGATCAGGTTTGTACTGTTCTTCTACATATAGTCGGGATAGGTCAGAACTAGACTTAAAGGTGTATTCGAAAAAACGCTTTTCCACCTTCAACAGCTCGAAATTTTCAGATACAATTTCAGGCACATTTTTAAAAGTAGAAACATGAAACTTGCTGAGGGGATTCTTAAAGGGGCGTATGAAGTGCCGTGTGATGTCTTTTTACGCTCAATTCATTAGAATTTGAGTTATAAACAATTACCTTATTACTATGACCCTTTTTTTCGTTCCCAGATCTCCCGCTAGGGAAAAAGCGGTTCAAAATGCCATTTTTGAATGCTTTTTTTGCAATATTTTCTGCATTTATCAAAGAATCGACAATCACGGCACCTTGCGTACTTTCCAAATAAGAGATTTTGAAAGTTTGGTGTATTTGAGAGCAATAATGAATTCAAAAATAAATCGGAAAATAAGCAGTCTGAATCGAAATACACCCTTAATTGTTCGTAAGACGTGTAGGGCAGACAATATATATGTGAAAGGAATAAAGAATTTCTGTTAACGTACTTTTTGGAAATATAGTCCTTGGTGTTTCTTAAATTCATTTCTCAACAACACGAAAATTTGACACATTTTCTGGCTAATTTTTAACTGTAAAGGCACAAAATCTAAAATTGACAAGCCTGACTATTGAAGGGATTTGCAATCGAATAGCATATTCCGTTTTTGGTTAATAAGATATTTGTATATAATTGTTGAGGTATAAGAGATTCTTGTCATGCGGTTTCAGATTTTTCTCCTTTCGCATGTTGTCGTTTCCGGAAATTCGATTCAAAACGCTAATTTTCACAATATTTTCATAAATATTGTGAAAATTAGCGTTTTGTATAGCGTGCTGTGCGTTGTGTATCAGAGTGTTGCGCATTGTATTTGCTTGTATCAAATAATGGACAACGCCATTCCATTACATTGTTTCTGAATAAAAACACCTGTTAATCTCATGTGTTTCCGAAAAGAAATGAAATCAGAAATGCATAAAAAATAGCTCCTCTAAATTTGAAAAAATCTTTGACAAAATGATAAAGAAGCATTTTCATAAATCTACTTTTTATTACACAGCTTCCAAAGTTATGATAATTTTAACTTTTTTTTCTTTTATTCTAAACCATATTAATTTTCTAATGAATCTTTATTTGAATGTTGAAAGGCTAAAAACCTAAGTAATCATTAATGTTCTTATTGTGCATTATCTGTAAAATTTTGTGTAAAATCACCCAATAAATATGAATGTAGTAATCTTAAAAAAACTTAATTATATGATAAATATCTGATTTTTTTTTTCTCGAAATAATAGAAATTGTGTCGGGTCAGACCGGGCCTGGATTGATTTCATGATTTCTGTACGGGCCGGGCCGGGTCAAGCCTAGAAATGTAAAAGTGTAAACGTGCGGGCCGGGCTCGGACCGAATTTTTGAATTTTATACCGGGGCGGGCCAAAATAACTTTCATTCGGTCCGGGCCGGGAGGAGACTAGATATTCTGGAATCAGGTCTTCACTCTTTCGGAAACAGTTCCGAGTTCGGATCTTACTTTTTTCTGCAAAACTTGACCACACTTTATTTTTTCTTCCACTTCAGGCCTGGCGTGGACTTCGTTCTTCTAGAGGTCTGCCCGAACCTAAATTTTCATGCCCAGGCTCCAAAAGCAATTTAATTTTAACCCAACCCAAGCTCTCTAGATAAATATATAAATAAAAATAAAAAAATCTGACCCAATACTGAATAACCTGATACAAAACAGATCAACAAATTCAAAATGAAACAAAATCAATCTGTATATGAAGGGAATTGTGAAAAAGTATCCCATTTAATTACACTGCTCAAAACAATTAAAGGATATTTGAAGTTTTATATAAAATAAAGATATAAACGAAATTTTTTTTGTCGAAAATAGAAGAAGAGAATCACAAATGCAAATTTTTTTGGTTTTCAAACTGTGGAGTATGCACATTTTGAGTTCGACGTCAAAAACGTCGCTTCAGCGGCAGCGAATGAAATTTGACTTTCAACTGGGTAAAAGAGAATGAAGACAAGGATGATCGGCATTCAGTGATTGCTTTGTTTCGATGAGTACGATGTCTCAGCGAAGTCATTTGACAGATTCAGAAGCTTGGAGAATTCTTGGTAGGTTAGAAGGGGGCCAAACTCAAGCCGAAGTAGCGCAAGCCATTGGAGTGTCACAAAGTGTCATTTCCAGGATCTGGAACCGTTTTTTGGAGAGTGGATGTGAAGGCCGAAGACCAGTGCAAAGTCGTAGACGAGCAACAACGCCCAGTGAAGATCGGTATTTAGCGTTAACAGCTCGGAGACACCGAAACATGAACGCCACTCTTCTCCAACAACACCTTCGCTCGGCTACAGGCACCACGATTTCAACTCAGACTGTCCGAAACCGGCTCCATGCTGTAGGTCTGTATGCTCGCCGACCGATGGTATGTGTTAGATCAAGGCATCGTCGCGACCGCAGGGAGTGGGCAACCGAGCATGTGAACTGGAGGAGAAATGAATGGAGCAATATTCTGTTTTCTGACGAGTCCCGTTTTTCTGTGCATCCGGATAATAGGCGTATTTTCATCTGGAGGGACCGTGGCAGTAGGAATAATCCTGCGTTCGTGCACGAAAGTGTCAGATTTGGCGGTGGAGGAGTGTTGGTGTATGGTGGCATCTCCATTGACGGGCGCACTGACCTCTACATCATTCGAGATGGAGCTGTGACTAGTCGCCGGTATAGGGATGAGATCCTCAGACACATTGTAGTCCCTTACGCTGCAGCAATCGGAGATAACTTCATTTTAATGGACGATAACTGCAGGCCACATCGAGCAAACCTGGTGGAAGATTTCCTTTTCGAGGAAGGAATCGTTCGAATGGAATGGGCAGCGTGTTCTCCAGACATGAATCCAATCGAGCACGTTTGGGACGCTCTAGGAAGACGAATTTCTGGCCGCCAACAACCCCCACAAACTCTCCAAGAACTGGAAAGAGCTCTTCTGGAAGAGTGGGGCAGAATACCCCAACTCGTCATTAATAGCCTCATTGAGTCCATGCCTCAAAGGTGTTCAACGTTGCTGGCTGCCCGTGGAAACCATACCCCCTTCTGAAAATGATTTTCTTTGAAGAAAACACCGTTTCTTATTCTTTTTTTCTCATATGCACTAATTGTGTTTTTTTCCTTTTGTACACAAATGCGCAATAAAATGCATTTTTTTCTGCCAAACATGTGTAATTTCTTCTCATATAACCTACTATGTCTGTCGACCATGTATCAATCAGATAAAAAGTTTCCCAGATACAAAATCCACCTAAAACTGCAATATCCTTTAATTGTTTTGAGCAGTGTATATCAATAATTTTTATTTTTGCTCAAGTAGAAAAATGAACATAGATATAATGTACTCGTAAATATTCAAACATATAGTTTTTCATATGAAAAATTGTCTTATCTTTTGAAAAATCCAGTCATCAACCAGTTTATACCAGATTCGAATTTGTCAAAAGCTAAAAGAAAAAATGTCCCGAATCCGAAACGTTTAAAGTCAACCCGACTCATAATGTATCAATCCGAACCCAAAAATTACAAATTATGTCAAATCGAGCCCTTACCCGAACATCTGAAACTGAAATGAAAGAAAACGAATTCATGTATTTTAATAGAATTATAAAATATAATTTACATCTTTAACTTGAATACTAAAATTTGTATAGAAGAAAATCTAGTATATGCTCTCTAGTGTAAAACCTATTTCTAAGTCAGACTGCTCAAATCGGATACGTAGCAAAGAAGTACAAATCTATCCGGCTTACTGTAAAAAAGGGAAAACAAGTTTAATGTAGACTTTGCCATTGCAGAATTCAGTTTCGCCTCCGATTATTCGCCTCCGACTTCATTTTTTTGTGTTTATCAATATAATAGCGTGAACGGCTTGAAATACCCAATTGATTAGCAATTTCTCTCTGAGACATTGGAATTGAGGAATAATAAAGAGATACAATTTGACGTGCTACTTCTTCATTGACTAGATACATCAAAAACGGATTTTTTCTTTAGTTTAAACGCTTTTTTATAGACTCTGAGAAAAAGGAAATGCATTTTAACAATAAAATTGTATGAATGTCTCGTTTTAACGGCCAGATTACGAAACTAGTCGTTGGGGGCCACCGTAATACTTACCCATCAATACATACCCATCATTATATAATATGTGAAAACAAAATCTGTGAAAACTATTTATAAAATGCATTGCACTTCCAAAACAAAATTTAAACGTATATTTAAATGTTTTTAATATACACAGTAATGCTCCATTAATGAATTGCTGATCAACCCATTTCGACAATTTATGTAAAATACCGAACTACACAAGTAGTACCAGATTGCGTAAAGGAAACATCCTTATAACTCCAAAAACAATAATCATATTAATTAACAGTTTACTGCATCAGATTAAGCGTCTCATTTCCAATTAAAACATATCTTTGAATTGAAATTTGAGGAAAATACAGAGTCATGAGAAATCGAAAAATGTAGAAAACAGGATTACAAATATCTCGGCAACTATTAATCCGAACGACTTCGTTCTTGTTGCAAAATTTGTGTTATCTTATTGCCTTTTACGTCTTTTCCTTAAAATAAAAAAAAAAATCGAAAATTTTTATATACATTTCATGAGAACGAAATTTTTGAGAGTGCGAAAAAAAAGTTCCGTATAATCGAGGTTACTGATATTAAATAGGCTTCGTCCTATTCATTCTTACTAAGTAGATACAAAATTTTAAGTCTCTATCTCCCTTTGTTCGTGAGATAGAGCATTTACAGGCAAACAAACGGACGGCAACTTTTTTTTTTCTAAAAATTTGTTTTTTGGAGTCTCCAGTATCTGAAACCTGTAAATCCGTCAATTTTTTTTTTTCGATTTTCAAAACGATTGCCAGACTTACCCTACACTACGTATGATAGTTAAGTAAAAGTTTGACATGACACTTTTTTTGACACGGCACTTTTTAGCTTGTCTGAAAGAAAAAGCATCGGAGGCTAATAACCCAACTCGCAGCTTAAAATAAAAATCCCTTAATCGAACTTTCTAATCTACCCGAATCCCCACCTTGTTCTTTGCGCAGCATATCCTAAAATAACTTTGCGCCATAAAACCCCATTCAACCAACCAATCAATGAACCAGAGTGCGACTCCCAGAAGTGAAATTTTATCCGGAACAGAACCGAAATTGAAAAAAATGTAAGTCAAACTGACCCAAACTCTACCCACAGGAAAAAGTTCAAGCCGATACAAACACGACTCACACCAAAATTCCCGAACCTCCAAATTTTTAAATCGATTATTTTGACCCGAAAACAACGCGCAGATAAAAAGTAGATTTCCACTCGATCCGCAAGAAAAATGTAAAAATCAACTCCACCAATAGAAAAAAGTAGAAGTCAACTTGACCGAAAACAAACCAGCGTCAATAAAATAGTAATCAACACCCCCCCCCCCCACACACACACAAAAAAAAAGTGAACTAAACTCAAAACTGACCAGCAGCAACAAAGAAAGAGAATCGGACCCAAACCCAACCCGCAGCAACAAAGTAGAATATAACACGACTCGCAGCAAAAAAAGTAGGATTTAACCCGAACAACGAGAAAAATGGAGTAAATCGGACCGAAACCCAATCCGCAACGTAAAAAAAATAGCCCCGATTCTATCCACAATGAAAAAATTTGTCCCGACCCGAATCGCAGGTCCGACTGAAATCTCCAAATTTCTGAAATGCCCCCCCCCTTTTTTTGAGGAGTTTCCAGATTTAACCTTGTACCAGGACAAACAAAAATTGCTAAAGACAGCGAAATCGTCTAAAAATTTTACAATGTTGTATTGAATTGTCACTCATTAAATGCATACGAGCTTGTGGAGTTTGTAAATATCTCGACAAATATTGTCCACGATACATTGTATGATTTAAAAAATGTAAAAACCTTCTGCTCGACAGATGCTGCATTTGTTAAACGTCGAAAAAAACTCCAAAGAAGAAACAATTCTGAAAAGTATTATAAAATAAAATTTGCTGAATAGAACACTTTATAAAAATGCTATATTTTGCCTTACAGTTTCATTATTTTTACTTTTATATTATGATAAATAATGAAAAATTTTCGCAAATCCTTGTCTTTGCAAATATACCTTTATGTTATATTAAAATAAAATGTATCACGCAGGATAAATTTTCTATTTTTAACAACTGTTAAAAGTGTATCGTTTTCCTTAAAAGTATTAAATATCAAAAAATATTTCTTTAAAGATTCAAACAAGTTGATCAACAATTTTAAAGTTGCTAATCTTTAAAATTTTCTAACTTTAATTTCTGCTTATTTTTGATGAAAACTGTTTTTCAAACTTAAAATGCTTATTTTTTTTATTGTTTTACTTAATAATACTGCACTGAAATCGGGCTGCCTAGTATCGTATAGTACCAAAAACAAGCACAGGGGCGTTTGAAGAGAAAACTGCGCCCAGGGCACAGTTTCAATTTGGCGCCCCCTCCCCCAACTTTTTCTTGAAACAGCCCAAGAATGATGTTGATAGTATAAATGTGGCGCCACCCCCCCCTCTTCGGATGGCGCGGTGTTGAATAAGCCTCCTCCAAATGTACCTCCACAGTGCCGTGCGAAAAAGAGGGGTACGAAGGGGGTGGTTGCCCGGGTGCGGAAATTTAGGGGGCGCCAAATTTTTATTACCAACGTCATATTTAGTCTGCCACAAGAAAAAGTTCAGGTACTGGGGCGCCAAACTGAACTTTACTCCTGGCGCAGTTTTCTCTTTGCACACCCCTGCCCCCCTGTCTCATATATTTTGCAAGCGGTATAAGGAAATTTATAAATTCCAAATATAGCCCCGTGTTCTTTTAATACTACCTATGTATTTCACAAAAGTTCCAATTATAAGCATCCTTTAAAATTATCAGAATTTCCTTTCTGCTAGAAAGGAGCTTACTGTAATTTGTATCAAATCTACTTTTTTGTATGCACTTGAAAAAAAAATATATATATATATATACAAATGAAGTGTATAATTTCCTTCTTTGGAAGTTAGTTATAACTTAAAAATAGCTTTAGTTTTATAAAAACAAAAAAATTAGAAGTCGTTGATTTTTTTCAAGACTATTTTAGTTAAAATTTATCAATAATTGTAGAAAAAATAAATCCAAAGTTTGAAATAAGGGGATGTTATTTTAACACGTTAACCTAAACCAATAACAGAAAGAAATACAAGGAAAGGAAAAAAGTTACTTTCATTTGCTAAAATGGATTGGTGTTAACCAATCAAATTTTCAATAAAGGGCAAGAGAGGCGGAGACTGGCTGAGGCGGAGATCATATAATTAAAACTCGTTTTCTGTTGCATTTTTGAACAAAATCTTTCCCAATTTTGCTCAGAATAATTGCAGTAGAAATATGGAAAGCATATCATTGGAAAGCTTAAACACTAATATTACGTGAAGCGTTTTTGATTTTTTCTGAATTTTGCTGAAATAGATTTTATAAGACTAAAAATGACACAACACCTCGAATTTCACTGAATCCAAAATTTAGAGGGTCCTCAGTATTAAACTACAACGAAAATCAGAAAAGTACAAACTAGCCCGGTAATAGAATGTCCTCAGCTATCCTGTGAAAAAAAAATCATTTAAAAATATTGAAAATTAAGCGAGATATTAGAAAAGAAAGCCCCCATAGACTTACCATTAGCGTTCGCCTTTTACCGCGTGACTAGTGTGTGCTCTTAAGAGCCCACAATAGTCACAGAAAAATTACTCAAAAAGACCCGGATGACCATGTAAAGTCTATGGGAGCGTTCTTTTCTAATATCTCCCTCAAATTTTAATATTTTTGCATGCTTTTTTTGCACAAGATAGCTGAGGGCAATCCACAACCGGGCTAGTTTTTACTTTCAGTTTTCGTTTCAGATTTTCTTTAAAAAATTACTTTAACTTTCGAAACCGGTTTAAACCGGTTCTGAAACTGAAACTATCGTAATATAAAAAATATATAACCAAAATCGAAAAAGTGAAAACTAGCCCGGTTGTGGATTGCCCTCAGCTATCTTGTGCAAAAGAATCATGCAAAAATATTAAAATTTGAGCGAGATATTAGAAAAGAACGCTCCCATAGACTTTACATGGTCATCCGGGTCTTTTTGTGTACTTTTCCTGTGACTATTGTGGGCTCTTAATGCAAATGACTGGTTTGACTAAGTAACTCTGCATGCGGGATAGATATTTTTTCTCCTAAGTATCTCGTGTTATAACACGACTGGCAAAACAGGGCTTTTCTCTCTAGCTAATGTAGTACATAATAAGATTTATAGTGTGGTTGTTTTAATACTACACTGTGAAAAAAAATCCGTTAAATTTATGGCCAAAACTGCTGGCAGCAATGTTGCCAGCAGTTTTTGCCTTAAAAGTAGCAGTAAAAAGTAGATGTAATGCAACATTGCTGCCAGCAATTTTGGCCATAAATTTAACGGATTTTTTTTCACAGTGTATAAAATTTGGGGATTTGGATGAGAAAATTGGATGTTTGCAGCCACAGTTTAGACTCATATAACTTGGCTGTGTCTGTTAAGTGTTAACATTAGATTAAATAATGCATTAATAACTGGATAGAATACAGATTATTAGCATAGCTAATCCTAGACAGCTTAAAAGAGTTAGAAGTGACATTTATGTGTAATTGACTTTAGTGAAAGTATTTCAGTTTGCATATTAGTCCTGCTGATATTTCGTATAGTGATTTTAAAGGTATAATAAAAAGGCTAATTATTTTGAAGTTAAGCATTTAAAATGAATTGAACGAACTTCTGTCGGTACGGTTTGAATTTTAAGAAATTTTCTGATTATTTTTTAATTTTGTTGTTGATAAAACAATGGAAATAGAAAAAAATCAGCATTAAATGTAATGCACTTTTTTTTTATAAAGTGAAGTTCTTTCATATAAAATTGATGATATTTTATTCCTTAAATTTATTTAAGGATCAATAATCACTACTTAAATAAAAAAGAACACTGTATTTGTCTGTGATCTTAGTAAGTATCTAAAAGAATAGGTATATACAGGATTATTAAATCATATTAAATCCAAATTTGAGATTTTTCAGTTGATGAAAATAACTAAAACTTTGTAAAATGGCTTTGGTTTGAATATGAGTTTATTTTTTGCACTACATTTTCAGTTGTTTCGAAAAGAGCTTAATTGTTTTTTATTTTAATCATTTCTAAAATATTGTCATCCAGTGAAAAAAGGCTAGACCCTAATTTAGAACAACGAATCAGAAAAACTTGCTTCAAGAAAAACGCGTTTAACGCTTTTGATCTCATTTCGCAATATTTATAGCAAAATTATGACACTAGCTGTAAAGATGTAAATATTGTGGGATCAGAAAACGATTTTAAAGTCATATTCCATCGCACTATATTTAAACAATTAAAGAGAAACAATGAAAATTTCCCGGAAACCAAAGTTTTATGGTAAAATATTTAATTTTGTCCTTGGCACGTTAATGATGCCTCTTATTTGATGATTTTGTTGCATTTTCGTTTTTATTGTTACTTGAAAATTCAGTTATCACATTTTAATGACAAACATGAAGGATACGGAATGGCATAGTGCAGTTGTAGTTCACTTGCGATCTCAGGACAGGAAAACAGGTAAATATATTGGAAATATATTTTATGCCTATCTAACGATATGTTGTCACTGTGACCTTTTATAATAGAACGAGTTAAAATAGCAGAGTAAAAATATTACTCTTTCGTTTCAGAAACAAAAATTGTCACAATGTAATCTCGAGTTCAACAAAAAATGTACTGTGATAAAATCGAAGAATTTTTCTTTTTTTAAAAATTAATCAGGAATATTTCTCGAAGGAATTTATTTAGTCCTCATATAAATCGGAGAATCAGGATTTCGCAATTGCATTTTTAATTTTCTTTTTTAAGGTTTCGTACTTAAAAAGTGATAACGGAAACATTATAAGGTCACTTCTGTGTCTGTCTGTCACATCCGTTTTACTTGTGACCTACAAAACGCGAAAAAATCAAATCAGAGGAAGTAATAAAGACTATAGACCGACTTATTTACAGATATTTAAACATTCACAAATGTATTTATGAAAAATATAGAGGGGCTAAATAAGTTACCTCAAAGAAAAAAAATCTTGTATATTTATATAGTATGCAAAAGCTATGTATATAATATATTTAAAAGCTTTTAAAACGCTGAACACAAAAATACATATATATATATATATATATATTTATTTATTTTAGGTATCCATTTTTGAATCTATTAAAACTAAAATTATGTAAAATTAATGTCAGTAGACATTAATTTAAGCTTGCAAAAAAGAATCGAGGTAAGAATCGGAGGAAAATCTAGGGTATCGGTTCAGGTTCTTTCTCTCTTTTACAATAATACGCCGATCAATTTTGACGTCATTCGAATCAGTGATTCGTTTTTTCGAGCGTTTTGAAACTTAAACTTTAATTATCATCACTCAGTACATGTCTTTCTCATAATTTATGTACTGTTTTTCATCTAACTTTAAATATATTTCATTGAAATATTCTACAAGGAGATTTCTAAATGCTTCGTTGCCTCCAATAATTGGCAAATGATATGAGTTGTACAGTCATAATCACGATAGTTACTTGTAGTAATAAATTTACTTTATATTAGTAGAAATTGTTTAAAAGATAAAATATGTCATTATATTTACCTTAGCTGACTTTGTTATAATACTGAAAGAATTTTTTTATGCAGTTTAAAAATGCCTCTTTCTAATTCCTATATACATATATGTAAATACTGTCCAGTTAAACTCCTTGCATTGAGATGACAGGCTATGCACTCTAATTGTACATTCGTGTATTATATATTGTGTCGCTATATTTTCAATGATTAATTTGATTATACTTCAAAAATCAAATGAAAGAGAGAAATATTATTTCTTTATATTTCATTTACTTCTTTATATTTAACCATTGAACAACCAAAACTAATCAGGCATACGCCTTATAATGTAATAAACCTATATCCAAAATTAGAAGCAAGTCGGATAATTCTGCGAAAAAAAAGATTTACATAATTTAAGAGGAATTATCCCCCTTTCCGTCCTTTATTTTAACCATTAAACCTCAAAACTATTCAGAGATTCACTTATCAGAAGGGACCTACATCCAAAATTTAAAGCAAATCGGATTATCCTACATAAAAACCCATTTATCTAATTTATACTTATCAAAAGAACCCCACAAATAATCAGGGAAGCAATTTATCACTATGAACCTCTATTCACAAATTGAAGAAAATCGGTTAATTCTGCATGAAAAACCATTTATTTAAATTAAGTGTGGTAATCCTCCCGATCGACCTTTACACTTGTCCAATAAATTCTCAAAACAAACCAATAAATCGCCTTATCAGAATGAATCTATAAAAAAAAAATGTATCAAATCATCAAATTCTGCGTGAAAAACATATTGCCCTAAAATAAGAGGGGTTATCCCCTTTTCCCCTCCCACATTTATACTAATATTTTGAGATATTCTGATCATCCAATCACGGAGGCGAACTTATCAAAATTATCCTACATCTAAAACTTGAATGAAATCTGATAATTCTGCATAAAAAACCCATTTATAAAAATTAAGGGGACCGCTTATATTTATCCAATGAACTCCTAAAACTAATCAGGGAAGCGCCTTATCAGAATGAACCTACGTCCAAAATATAAAAAAAATCTGATATTTTTATCATGAGTTACATCGTTACATACACTCATACATACAGAACGGGCGGGCACAAAAGCTCTCAGACTTTGATAGCCTGATAGCGTGAGCTAAAAGGGATAGCAGCTACGCGACTTGGAACAAACATTTTAACAAACTGTGGAATTTTAGTTTCTTACGTAGAAAAGAAGACAAAAAAAAAATCAAGTTTTTGAGTCTTTTCGATTTAGTGTTACTTATTATCGGACAGGTTGAAATAACTTTACAGGAAAATCCATTTTGTATACATTCAGCAGATTTAATAGGCCACATACTGCATTCAGTAATGTAGCTTTACAAAGCAAGTACACATTGACTAACACACATAAGCAAAGTTATGTTTATTTAAGATTGAAGTTATTCTTGCCCAACATCTACAATGCGTGCAGAGCGTATGATCGGTTTTGCTTAAAGTTTATTTAAAAAATTCATTGTCAGCGCGTTTCGCATTACAACAATGAAAAGGTTTAAAAACAAATAATTAGAAAATTCGAGAAAGAATATAATTGAGAAACTGTATTTCGTAAGGTAGCGATTTTTAAATGTATTTTTCGCTAAATTGATTTTCACACAAAATTAATCTGCTTCAAAAATAATATCTAAAAATTTCCGTAAAAATTTATGTGGTTTGTGTTTATAATGCAGAACCGTTGAATACATTATAAAGGACTATTGGATCATCTCTAAAATTTTTATTTTAAGATAGCATTTAAATTTTAGTAGGTGTACTTGATTAAACTTTATAATTTACTTTAGCAGTAATATTTTTTGAATATGTTTATCTCTTTTTCAGGTAGCGTTTTTCAAGTTTTTGAAAGACTTCCTCGAATTTACAGACCTTTTTAACATACTTGTAAATTCTTAACTTAATTCTTTGAAATTACTTAATTTCAAAGGTAAATTATTAGTTTTTAATCAATTTTAAATCACAAAACTATTATACAATGTTTTTTGCAAAAGTTTTAAAAAAAGTGCTTTGAACTTAGGCGAATACCTTAAATGAAATAAAAGAAGCATGAGAGATGTATTAAATCTATATACAACCTCTTTCTATGCTAACAAGTTCAAGATGAAAATATTCGAAGAATTCCTTTTTTAAACTGGAATGAAAATATTATCATATACCACTTTTAAAAATGACTAGCATGAATTAAACTTTAAATTTAACCTCCCTACCCTGAATGGGTCGAATCGACACGTTTCTATCATATATTTTATTCGATTTGAACCAGAAATTTCTTTATGCACTAAGTTAAATAAAAGATTCAGACAAATAAATTAAATAAATAAGTAAAATAGCTTTAAATAAAAATTCTGATGTCAAACGCTTTTAATCAAGTTTGAGTAATTTTCAACAGGGTAGAAAGGTTAACAACGAAAACAAATACCAACTAATACATGACAACACATTTGCAAGTATTAATGGATATTGCCTGTATATTTGCATGACAATGCATTTCTTTCATCTCCAAGGATTCCATTACATAATTATAAATGGGCCGCTTTTCTTTCTATCTTAATTTTCAAATTCAGAAGTTATTCAATCCTATGTAAACAAGCTATTTGATTTTCTGAAATTATTAAATTAGAATTCAGGTTTCAAATAAGAAGATACATTACAAAAAAGAAGAATTATTATACGAAATTAAGCACATTATATATCATATATAAACGTATAGCATACAAGTACAGTGAAACCTCTAAATAAGGGACACCTATGGGACCGGAATTTTTGTCCCTTAAATAGAGGTGTCCCTTATTCGGAGTTTTTTATATTATTTTTTATTTATCGTTCAGAAGAATATAAACATAACAAAGCGTTAAACATGAAATTTAAATGTATCCGAAGTGTATATATTACGTTAATCAGACACAAAAGGAAGAAAACAGAATGAATTAATTAAAATTTTCAATTGATTACAAAATCATTAAATGATTTGTAGAATTATTGATTTGTATTTTTTATGCAAATAGTGTACATGCAAACAGTATAAAAACATTTAAAAGAATTTTACTTGAAGTAATCATTCAAAAGGGATTGTTTTGCAAATTTCAATTTTTTCACTGCAAACCTTTCAAGTGTTCATTTACCATACTTATAAATTTTAGTTCTTCATTACCAGCAGTATACAAAAAGAAAAAAGTATTGAACTTTTTTGCGTATTTTAAGGCAGCAAATCTCTCAGTTGCTCTGCTCAGTAAACAGAAAATACTTTGTCGCGAATACAAATTCATTTTTTTTAATGGAAAGGTATAAAATTGGAACGCTGGATTATGGAAGCGATTTTACTTGAACTGCGTTTTCAATATTCTGATAAATAAATTAACTATTGAATAATAAGCGATTTTGATCACGTGACAAAGATGTTATTTATCCTTTCTTGAGTAGTTATTTTTCTTTTGCGTGAAAATTCGGTTCAAAACACCCACTTTGATAATATTTTCTGAAAGATCTATTGCATTTGCAGAAAATTGAAAAAACAGCTCGATTACATGTTTTCTGAACAACAGTACCTGCTAGTTTCAAGTATTTCCAAATAAAAATAAATTACTAAAATTCATGTCTTTAAAAGTTGTCTTTTTTGGATTTGAGAAAAGTCTAAAAGCATCAGTAAATTTCTTTATCTCACAGTTTTCTTTTATTCTCCACTTTCAGAATCATCCTCAAAATTTTCAGCATTAATTTCAATGTGGATAAATGCTCTGATATCAAATCAAAATTGTGGGCTGAACAAAGGCTCATTAATTGTGTCATGTGTCTCTGTATCTACACGACTGTCTGTCTGTTTGATAAGTTCACAAAAATCTGTATTTTCATTTTTACCACAAATTACCTTATTATCTGAAATGCAAAAACCAGTCCTTTTAATCTCAGTTTCAAGTGTCCCTTAAATAGAGTGTCCCTTATTCAGAGGTAAATACATTACACGTCCTATACCAAGGGACTGGGACCGGAAGTTTTGTCCCTTAAATAGAGGTGTCCCTTATTCGGACTGTCCCTTTTTTGGAGGTTTCACTGTAATAAATTATTATTTTTAGTGTCGTTTAAATAAGCATACTTAAATGTAAAGTAGAACTTGGTTCTTACTACTTATTCAGTGATTTACATTTTCACAAGCCTTTGTTAATGTATAACAAATCAGTTTGATATCCAAAAACAATTTTATACGTGAAGAAAGAATAATTATGCGCAAATGAAACTTCCTTTAAATTATTTCATTGTGCGACTATTGAAATAGCAATGGAAATTTTATTGAATTTCAAGAATTTTATCTGAAGATTGTCTTTATATACATGAATATTTCAATTATTTCTTCGATTGATATAGTTTGCTTCTCTAACTAATATCATTTGTATGCTATGGTCTATGTAAACAAAGTTCAAAAATACAATATAAATAATCCGATATTGCAGACAAAAGGATTTAGAATTATTTAGAAGAATACAAAGGATATTATGTTGCATAACATAGCACTCGAATTTAAGCGAAGCATGTTGTTATAATGCAGATTAAATTGATATTTTAAGTTTTCGAGATATTTCTCCCAACTTAATTATGCGTAGTGAATTTGGTTTCAATAGTTAGGAGACTTTCAAAACATCCATTCCATCATTCCAAAACATCCATGTTTATTTGACTAATAATGAGGAATTTGCAAATGCATTTATTTGAAAGGCAGATGCATTAATAATAATTGTTTCGAATAATTTAGAAGGTAAACATATATTTGAACTTCAAAGAAAGAGATTTATTTGAATAAGGAAAATATTTTAATTTATATTTTACAAAAAAAATTCTTTATTACAGAATTTCTACAAATTCTTGCAACAGACAGATGTTAGAACGTTGTAAAAAAACAACATTTTATTTAGAACTTAAGAAGAATCATTCCTTTAAATTGTTGAAATTTAAAATGTATATATAATTAACATTTATACACAGGAAAATTATTACTTATTAGTTTAAATTGATATTGAAATTAAAAGGGTGATTTTGATGTTAAACTAAAAGAGTTTACTACAGCGAATAAACTTTGTTTTTAGAATTGATGTAGAGAATTGATTTAGAATTGATTTAGAATTTTGAGAATTGTACCTTCTGTAATAACAGTGATGGTTAAAAAATTATTTTTTTCTCCATTCAGTGCAAATATGGAATCGATACATTTATAAAATCTAAATGAAACATTCAAATTGTTCCATAGGTTTTAAAATACTAACAAACAGTGAAGATTAATATTAATTTGCATTGCTGGATAAAATGTTTGTCATAAAAATATTTTCGTTGCCATAATTTATAAATTGATAATATTCGAACAGGTTGCAACTGCACCCTAATAGCATGCATGGTCACAGTGACGTCTATGCTTTTAGAATATTTATAAAAGCGTATTAAAACTTTTAAATATATTTACATTTTTCACTTTCGTTTACAATTATATTCCCACTAAAAATAATCTTAAGATTATCTGAAGAAATTACCTTTTTCTACAGATTTTCTACAGAAATTTGAAAAAAATTTGCAGACTTAGCTTTATTTTTAAAATATCTGCAGAATTTTTAAAGATATTCTTAAAAATATCTGCAAAATAGGCCAAATACCTTCGGATTTCCTACAGATTTTGGGCCAAAAAGATATAGATTTTCTACAGATTTTTTTTAGTGGGGATGCAGTAAGTTTACAACATTTCAAAATAAATAAATAAATAAATGAATAAACAATTATCTCAAGCCAACGTTTTTTTTCGTCGATTATGAACTGTGGGTTGACTTCAATTTTTCTTGTGGTGCCATCGGTTGGCATCAATATAAATGAAGAATTTTTTCCATTGAAATAAAGTTTAAAAAAATAATTATAAAAATTGCAGAGTGTAATAGTGTGACTAGAGATCTTTTTTAAAAGTTTCTGTTATATGATTTTAAAATACAATTCAATCGGTATAAATTAATAGACTATTTTTATTATGATTTTACATTTCTTTTCATAAATGTTTATAAAGAAAGCTACGTTTTCGCGGAATTTATTCAAATAAAAAAGCATCGAAATTCATTAATATGTTCGTTATTTTCTGTTTCGTAAATAACGGTGAAATTCCAAAAGAATTAACTAAAAGATTAGTTAAACACGTATTTCAACGATTTTAGATATTTTTTCCTAAGATGGTTAAATTAGGATGAATTTTTACGAATTTTAGACTATTTGGGTATTTTTCAGCAGCGGTTTTAGGTACACGCATGAAATTCACGATAACAGACCTATTAAAAAACAAGTAAACATTTGTTTCAGCCGTTTTAGGTATTCTCCTTCCTTTAAGAGAATTAAAGAGGAAAACATCTAAACGTTTCGACATATCTCATCAGCCATTTTAGATGGATGCGTGATTTTTAAGATAACTCATCTACTGAAACATACTTAAACATGTATGAAGCGATTTTAGGAATAAGTAAAGTTTAATGGAGAGGTCGTAAATATTAGGTCAATTCGCATTATCTCATCAGCAATTTTAGGTAGAAGCGAGAAACTGAGAATTACAAACTTACTACAAAATATTTCAACACATATTTCGTCTATTTAAGAAATCCCCCCCCCCCTAAATTGTTGAATGGGTGGTTGAAAATTACAGCACTTTTCCCCATATCACCGCAGCAGTTTTAGTTAGAAGCAGGAAATTCAAGACAGCAAATTTATTAAAAAATAGTTAAATATTGTACTTCAGTGATTTTAGAGCTATTATATCGTGAACATGCTTTTAAACTGGATAATGTAAGGTTATATAAGTAGAAAAACAGTTATTGGCATTTGATTGGATGTTAAGAAAATATATTATACTTAAATTATAATATATTTAAATATATTTTGTGTTTTCTAGATTTCCAGAAAACTTTTGTTAATAAAACAAAAAGAAAGCAACGTAATGAAATTATAATTCTTCCTCCATTGGACAATATTTGCTTTCTGCCGAAAGTTCTTTATCGAGTTAGAATGCTTGTTCTTTTCAATGATTTTTTTTCATATTTTTCAATAAGATTAGTGTTATTAATGCTAATAAAAATGGTTTGCAAGTTATTTCATAAGACAAAATCAAAATTAATAAATCTTAAATATTGTTTTCTAGTTCTGAAATGAAACACAAATATGTTATCAATGGGTTAAAATAAAAAAGATGTAACGAAAAACTTTGATTTTTTTTAAATGTTTGTTTATTTAAAGAATACTTATTTTCAGAAATAAAAAAAAATCAGTATAAATACGAATAGATTCGCACTGTTGCGCAATAATTGGTACATTTATGTTATATCACCGTTATTGCGTTGTTATTTGATGTTATTACCGATTATGGGAGTTCACGAGTTAGTATGCATAAATGAACATAGAATTATGAACTAATTTATTTCAAATTTTTTACATGAATTTTAAGACTCCTGTCGTACCGAATTTCAAGGTTCTGTGTCCCTGTAGGTTTTACTGGCAAACTGAGGACACGTGTTTACACATATATATATATGTATGTGATTGTGTCTAATGTGTATAAAGCTACTATATTATTTCATATCAAATGCATACGTCTATAGATGTAGCAAGATTTATTACCTGCCACTCCTTTTTATCAACTTTTTCTTCTAAATAAAGAAAGTAGCTTTATAACACGCATTCCCTCTTTAATCCAATGCGCGTGACCTGTTTAAATTTAGGTTTCTCTGGACTGTAACGACAACAGCATGTTTCCTCATTTCGTATTTTATATACCTCATGTAAACGTAGAATTTGTAAGTTCACTATAGCTTCTTCTTCTTCTTCTTTTTAATGCTCATCATATATATTATAAAGCAGAAATTCTGAAACTTCCAAACGGGTGTTTTCAAAAACTACCCGATGGATTTTTTTGCAGATTATGTCATTCGATAGGAAATATTTTTGCGGAGGTTTATGATACAAATTTACAGGGATAACTCTGATTTTTCGTACTAAATTTCGTATTTTTCGGTTATTTTTGACGGAAGGGTTGCAACAACCAATTTTTTGGCGATAATTATATTTCAAAAAAGAAATGAAATGCTTTCTCTAATGGAAAATAATATAAACATTTCGAAAAAAAACCCTGTTAATTCATTGACTTAAAATAAATAATGATAAAAAGAAAAAAAATCCGTTTAATGCAAAATAATATTATGAAAGGAAAATATTTATCTTTAACGAAAAAAAAAAATGAATATTTGTAATATTTAAAATGTAACTCAATGTGAAAGAAAGTTTTGAAGTGACACAATATTTGGCTTTTTATTTCTTTCGAGCCAAATGAAAAAAAAAAAAATCTCAAAAATTTCATTAAGTAACACATAAGTATTTTTTTCCCTTATTTTTTTAAAAATATTTTTAAATCTAATTTTCCCGTTATATGTTTTACAGAAGAAACTCGCAAAATTAATTTTTTTAAAAAAGGCTCTAATTGTTATTTGTATGTTCTTTGTTCAACTGGGTGTTTTTCTCGCCAATCAATGCGATTCTACACCAAACGATGTTCGTAAGAACTATTTTCTCTCTCTCTCTCTCTTTTAATGAGTGAGAGCATTTTTAGGAAAAAATTTTACATTTAACTTAAATACATATATAGAAGTTATTACCACAAAAATGAATAATATTTAAATTTTAGGGTAAATGTCTTTCCACATAGATAGATATTGTAAAATAATTTAACTGCAACTTAAAAAAAAATTTTGGCACAGATATCTCATACGCACTACAATGGTGCGATTTGTCTCTTACGCCAATACCATATATACATCTGGGTAATTAACTGACGCCAAAGTGTCATTATTTTGCTTGATATGGCAACCCGGATGTTATTGTCTATTTACAATTTTTTCTTTTTTCTTTTTCCAATTATATAAACTATCTTAATCTAGGCACATTTGTCATAGATGCGCCACATTTGCGCGACTGGAATAAAATGGCGATTTTATGCCTCACTTGATAACCTGGCTGTTGTTTATTTATTAATAAATTTTTATTTTATTTTATTTTATTTTTAAGGGATAAATAGTTTTGTTTTATAATTATTAACTAAACTTTTAAAAATTTATTGTTATTTTCTATTTAAAATAACAGAAATAATTGTAAACTATATATGTAACTGGTATTTGAAAACAAAATTTTCTCCGAATCGGCATCAGAAGAAAAAAAAAAAAAAAAAAATGTATAAAATGTAAAAAATATGTCATATGTACATTTTTTCACTATACTACAGTAATTAAACATGCTGTATAAATAACGATTATTGTTTTTTCCAAACATGTTTGGCACAGATATTATATACACACTGAGGTATCTGACTATCGCCAAAACGGTGTTATTTTGCCTGATATGGTAACCCAGCAATAGTTGTTTCTGTATTAATAAATTGTTTATTTACTTTCAATTTTTTTTAGAAATTCTATAAATTGTTTTGTGTTATAGTAACTTTTTTTATTTATTAATATTTTCGTTTTAAAATAACGAAAACAATTTTTAAAAATGCACATTTCTTCGCTATTCTAAAACGAGGATTTTGCCGCATTGGTATTGGAAGGAAATCTTGCAAATCCGGGTTTGTGCCGGAGTTTTTTATGAAATATGATATTTTCAAATGTAAATTGAGTGCTAATTGATTAACACGTCGGCCAGTTTCGCCAAACTATTCAAATTTACATAAATTCATTTTAAATAACGAATGAACAATAAACATAAATAAAAAAATACAAATTAAAAGTCGAATTAAAAAGCACTTATGACGTAAAAAAATACGTGTATCACGTGTAATATCAATTGCTATCATACTTACGATCATCGATTATTGACATTTATTCCTATAATCTGCTATTAATTTTTTTTCTCGACAGAATAATCAAGTAGTACCGTACATTGTACAAACTCCAGTTAATATTACAAAAATAGAGCTAAATAACTAAATTTAGGTGCAAATGCACACACCCATGTTGTAAGAAAGAGGCACAAATGTCATATGCACCACGTTGGGGTGATATATTTCTGGCGCCACTTTAACGGAAACTTCGTTTTCAAATGACAGATACATTTCTATTTTCTATTTTACTTTTCTATGTCTAGAGCATAACATTTTGTATCATTTTAAAATGCAAATGAAAGTAAATAAATAGTTCATTAATAATTAAAAACAAAGCTGGATTAGCATAAGAGGCATAAAATGCTCATTTTGTTTTATCACGCCAACGTGATGCGTACATGACATCTGTATCAAAAAATGAATTTCACACATTTAAAAAACATTCACCTAAGGAAAACTTTATTTAACTTTATTTATTCTGCTGCATTCCAAAAACGGGACACTGTAATAGATTTGTCAAGAGCAGATGTACGTTGCGAAATATAATATAATATTGATAGAGGATGTATTAAGGTTTCCACAGATACCCATATCCTCAAATTGAGAGGTTTAGAGTTCAAAAACTATCAAATGAAAATGAATCACTTGAAAATTGTTTAAATTCAATGGTCAATCTCTGCGATCATAATGCTCGCTATTTTAGAAGTATGGTGAATAGACAATATTTAAATTGCTCTTTTCATAATTGCCTCATTTATCTATCAAACTTTACAATAAATGGTCAACTGAAATATTTTTTTCTTAAAAGCCCGAATTTTATCGAATGCATAAGCTGGATACAATAACATATTTTATTATTATCTTAATATATTTTGGCGTCAACGGGCCTTGATTCCATTGTTGTTGTTTTTATTTTTGACTCAGTTTTGTTTTTTCTGGCTCGCTGAGTTTTGCACTGATGAAGAATCTCGACAGTAGATTCGAAACAGCTGTTTGCTAACTTTTAATGCATTTTTGGTGCATTTATAATCGTTGGTTTTCTATCTTTAAATACAATGGCGTTTTGTATGATTTTCAGAAATGTGAAAGAGCATTCGAGGTGAAATTGCTTTGAAAAACACAATCATATTCAATATTTTGTTTGATTCATGTTTGGTTTGAAAAATAGACCAGCGCAGCGGGCTTATCCTGCTAGTAAGTTATAAAAATAGCAGTTGATATTAAGACAATCGCTGTGCAAACACTTGGAACAAATGAACATACGTGTAAAATTCTTGTATGAGGTTTATCATGCAACAATTTTCCAGTACATTGTGTTTTTAATATTATACAAATTTATTTTTTTATTTCGATAATATTACATCAGTATATTATAAATATTGCACGATAATTAGTAAGAAATATTTTCGATACCACCGTTGATAACCAAACATAATATCAGACTTTACACACTCAAAAAAATATCCAATTTAAGCTACTTATCCTTCTATAGTAAAAAAATAGCCTTAAACAAATCTCCAGGAATGACTCCTGGAATGATGCTGATGTGCAAGGTTTCCGGAAATAACGCGTCCGGGTGGACCACACCTTCCATGAGTCGAATAGACCAATCAGGATATGGCTCCGTCTATGCTTCGACCAATGAGGAGAGGTATGAATTAGAAATTGAGTGTACACTATTAAAAATCTGCTGCATTTTATTGCAAGGCACTCCACCGCTTGTATATAATATCTCTATTCCAACCATTGGGAAAGCTCCATTTTACGGACAAGTAACCGCTTTCTATACAAGCAGGGGAGTGCGTTGCAACAAAATGCAGCAGATTTTTAACAGTGTATGGAAAATAAGGTATCGCGAAGCGATTCCATGGGGTATAGGCGAGCGCAGCAACCAGGGGCAGCCTACAACTAGGAATCGCGAAGCGAGTACGCGGGGGGTTGGCGAGCGTAGCGAGCAGGGTGGCGGAGTCCCCTAGTTTTTTAAAAGAAATTAATGTAATCACAGAATTAAAAAAATAATTCGTGTGTCTCAATTTGCATTTTTTTCAAGAAAGTCTAAAATGCAAGAATTTATTTAAATATGATCCCATGAGTCATTTTTTCTATATTCTCGATACTTTATTTTCTTTGAAAATATGTACTTTATAAATCTGTATCTTCCGTAAATTTAAATTCAGTTGCAATTCGGATGTTCTCATGCATACTTTCTAAAATTATTGAATTTCTTATTCCAAGAAAAATGTTTTTGAAGCTAGAGCAATGTAATCCTAGTGAAATCTTGTCATGGCATATATATTTTTAAATGAATAGGAATTTTTTTACATGCCTATTCAGTTCATTCGTTTCTTGTGGAATTTTTGGAAAATGCTTTTGTATCTTAATTGAATTTTATATTTTCTGAAACCTTTCAGAATTAACACGTGTGTTTAAATAGGATTATTTTTTGCTCCTCTGTGTGTATATATCTTTCAGATCTGATTCTAAACAAGTTTTGTTATATTTTGCACTTTTATCACTAACTAAAGTAATTTTTTATGAAAGTACTTTTACATGTTTCGCGTGAAATTTAATTTCTTTTTAATAGTTTAATACTAAAATAATATTGACTTTCTATTTTCAGATAAAACGAAACAATAAATTGTACAAAACTCTGGAATATGAAATGTACTATGAAGTAGTAATAAGTGTATACAATACATTAACCGTTTTTCTATTTTGTGGCAATTTTGGAATTTGAATACTTGATTAATTTAATTAAGTTTTGTGATAATAAAAGTTTTGAAAAAATAATTATATATATATATATATATATGTGTGTAATATATATAGGGTAACATCCCCAGTAATTGGCAGGCACCATTAATTGGCACATCCTACAAAAATGTCCTAAAATAGGATTTATATCCAGTCTTTTAAAAATTCAAGACCATATACCAGTAATATGCTCATTTACTTCACAGATTATAACTTTGATTTATGCTACTAAATGACAATAGTGCCTAGGAAAGAGAAACAATTATGGCTTGTATCAAATTAACCATTTTTGTTGCAAATGCTTCTTCTCTGGCTTAAGAAAGGCATTCAACTTAATTCATTATTATCTGATTTATAGTATATTTTAAATTTTAATTGAAAACAGTTTTGTTTAGTTGAAAAGGGTTACTTTAATTGTGTAAAAGTCTAAGTGCCAATTACTGGTGATTACAGCAACTTTTTATAAATATATTTTTATGAAAATACTCTTTTCAAATATTTTTACTTTTAGTGGGCGAAATAGATGCACAGATATGCACTCTTTGATTTAAAAATATTTTCAAGTAAATATTTTATTTCTTGGTAATGGAAATATAAGTAAGTTTAAAGACAAACCTTAATGTGCCAATTACTGGGGATGTTACCCTACACATATATAATTTCAATGTGTGTGTGTGTTTGCATGTATTCTTATTTCTAACATCATTTTAATATCATATTATGTAATGATATATTAATCATTAATTCTTGACATAAAATGGTTTTGTTAACATTTTTCTGTCAATCGTCTTACAGCTGTCGCTTCTGTGCTGGATTTTGTAGGATTTACATGATTTAAGCGGTACTTATATCTCAAGAACTAATCCTCCGAATTTCATTTCTTTAGAATGAATCCTCATGATGAAAATAGATTTCTATTTAATTATTTTGGTACTGTAAATTTGGAAATGTTAACATGCATGAGAGTGAAGAAAGTTTTGGAATTCCTACATCTGACTAATTTTTACTTACCGTGATTTACAACGCACGTTTATATTCTTTAATGTCTAAACAAAATCCCATTAATAAAAATTTAATGTTATTTAAACTTCATTTACATGTGAACGACAATTTTGGGAAATAGTTAACACAGAAATAAGAAATACTTTCTATGACTACACTGAGAAAAAAAATACAGTTCTGGAATCTAGAATCGAAATTGTGGCTCTAGAAAATATAGTTCCATGTCATCCTTATAAATTCTAGTTGCCATTATATGAGAGTTCTAGAATCCACTACAGGAATTCAAGAGAGCTTTCCTTTATTCTCGTTGTAATACTTATTTAAAAATCTCAGCAAATAGATGCGAACACAAGAGGTTTGATTCAGTAAGTATAATTCTAGTTTTTGAAACTATTTACAAAATCAAGCTATAATTTCTCGTTACTGAGACGAGTCAAAATCGTTTCGTCACCTTGAAAACAAGAGACTAGAAATGTTAGGTCATTTCGACTATTCAGCTTAGTAGTTTAACCTATTCGCATATTTCGGTCATCTATAATTATAGTTTAGGTATTCAGAAAGTGACTAACTATTCATTCTAGGTGAAGGCGGTATATTTTTTTTCTCAGTGTAAAAAAAAAATACTTTTTCAAAGTGTTATAAGATATTTTGTCCTTAATGTGTAGCACAAAATATAGTTTTGAAAAGCTTCACCCTAAAAGATAAATAAAAGTATTTATAAAATATTGTCAAGGTACGTTACATTTTGCTAAAAGATAAAAATAAAGCTTAAATGAACTCTTTTATTTTCGATAGTGCGACTCTTTTTAATCATTTTTACAAAAGAAATTTTATTTCTAGACTTTTATAAAAACTCCATTGTTTTATATAAATGAAACGATCAGAACAATACAAAAGGAGGTGTAAGGAATTTGATGCTTTTATTTTTTTTCTAAAAATACATTTTTTCTTTTAAATAAAAAATGTTTGTTATACACATTAAAAATGTTTTTAAACAATGGTAAACATCCCAAGCGCTTCCAACCGTTTCAAAACAGTCATCATCGGGGGAAAACTCAGACAAATCCTCTGAATTTTCTGAATGTATGTAACACTCATGGTAGCTAAAACCTTGTGTGGAAATTACAATAATTACAATCAACGTTTAACACACAATACACAACCACACACCACATACGTATACGTTTCGCGAGCACCAGGGCTCGCTTCTTCAGTGTATAAAGTTTATGAAAACGATTGAGATGCGACATTATAAAATAAGTTAGAAAAAAAACAAATGGGTCCGTTGAAACCAAAGATAATTGCTAAAACCTTGTGTGGAAATTACAATAATTGTAATAATAATTATTGTAATTTCCACACAAGGTTTTAGCTATTATCTTTGGTTTCAACGGACCTATTTGTTTTTTTTTTCTAACTTATTTTATAATGTCGCATCTCAATCGTTTTCATAAACTTTATACACTGAGGAAGTGAGCCCTGGTGCTCGTGAAACGTATACGTATGTGGTGTGTGGTTGTGTATTGTGTGTTAAACGTTGATTGTAATTATTGTAACACTCATAGATCAGCTGACATGTTTTATTTGGAAAGAATCCGCAAAACTAGGGTAAGTGTACCAGTAGTGGACCATGTACCAAAAGCGGTCCACCAGTTTTCAAAGTTGAAAAAAAGTTTTCTAGCCACCCCTGTCAGATAACAAACTAATTGCTGATTGGCTGGAACCCTTATCTGTTATCAGACAAAGGGACAACTTCAGTATTCTCATAGTTTTTGAGCTGGAATAGTGTTTTTATAGATTATACGAAAAAACTAAAGAGAAGCTAAAATTATTTTACGTAATCATCAAAACTTCTAAATATGATTTCATTATCGTGTATATTTAAGTGTAGAAATGTAAAAAAAAATATAACTTCTGTACAGTGTGTATTAAACACAAGAATGGAGTAGCCCACTTTTGGGGGGGGGGGCTACTAAAGCGTCAGGAAGTTACTATGCCCACTATTGGAGCATAGAAGAAGGTAACGTTTTTTATTTTTCATTTTTATTAGATAATATATTTTCAAAATTTGAATGTTTATTCTGATACATAAAGGTAAGGACTTGGCTAAAAAATATATTATTTTTAATTCACTAATGCTTTAATAATAATTAGATAAATGTCCTTAAGTGGCCCACTACTGTTGCATTTACCTTATATATGTGTTTGTGAATTCAGAAAATGCATTTTAGCTATGTGCAAGAATTTCTACAACTGCACCATCTGCAAAAACAATTCAGGTTCGAATAAACACTCTCTTATTAAATAAATAATAATAATAGTTTTAAAAAGAATAAAAATTTCAAATAGTTTCAAAAAAGGTACCTTTTATCTGAAATAATGTTAGGTTTATCAAGTATCAAATCAATATCAAAATGGGAAATACTTCTTCGTGTTATTTCTCGAATAATAAATTTTCTACTCCCTAAATGACTTTTTTCTTTTGTCTAGTTAAAAGTGACAGACAGTCAATCCCAATTCATAAATTTTGATAGTTCCAAAAATTTCCTATTTTAATTTTCGTAAACCTGCTCTTTATAGAATTAATCAAAGATATTGACGATTTCTTTCTGAGTTGTTTTCTATTTTTTGGGCATTTTTGCGTTAAAATATACTGTGATAAACGTAGAAAAATTTGAGATACATATAACTGTTTTTTTTTTCTTCGTGGATAAACTTTTGATAATAGAAAAAAAAAACATTATAGGATCTTTGTTTATGTATTTAAAACGACAACCACTGACCTTGTTAAAATCCTTGTAAAAGGTACCCTAGATTTTTATATAGAAGGACACATGTCTATATACATTTAAGTATGCCTATGGTTTAAAATTTTGAGTTTGTCTGATATATTTTATTGTTTATTATGCTTTCTATTTATGTTATTTAAAAAATATAACAGCTATTGTTATATATGATGTTTAAATAAAATAATAATCATTTTTTGTTACATGAATTTGCATGTTATTTTATTATTGAATATATATTATATTTGTGGGGCGCGAAACCTTATATTCAAGACTGTAAATATTTTTAATAACGAAAACTCATTCAACTCGTTTATTGAAAAAAATAGATAATTACTAACAAAGTATAAATAATTTCTGGTTCCATAATAATCATTTAACTTAAACACGGCAATCTTTAGCTTAACACACAATGTGTCGTTAAATATATCACAGTCTTTAGACCTCGTGAAATCTCCTGTTGTATTTCTTCGGAAGAAGATTCTGTGCTGACAGCACCAGCCGTCTTATTCTTTAAAAAGTTCCATTTATTTTTTTTTCTCCTTTTCCTATTCACACAGCTTCATTACCTTTTAACCTCTTGCTTCCACGCTCAATTTAGCATCTAGAATATTCACTCAGAATGCAAATAAAGCTACGAATATTTCCCACATATATGTTTATATATTGGGTTGGGGAAAAAGTAATTTCGTTTTTTGCCAATAGATCGTTTTAAAGTCATATATCTCGAGTACTACTTACTCAATTAAGCCATACTATACAGCATTTGAAAGGTAACAGTCTCTAGCACATTTTAAATGTAAAGTTATCATCATCTGTTTAATCAGTCAAAAGTTATTACGTTTTAAAAAGAGAGATTCCGGAAGATCATTTTCGTCACATTTTAGTTTTTTATTTCTAAAAAGAGAAAAATGCGGCTCAGGTTCATCGAAAATTGCGTTCCGTTTATGGTAATCGATGCTTAAGTAAATGCCAAAGTCAGAATTTGGTTGGCTCGTTTTCGTTACGAAAATTTCGATGTTAAAGATGAAATTTCCCTGGCCAGCCTATCGTTGAAAAAGTCGATGCAATTTTTAAAAAAATCGAAGTAGACTGACGTATTTTTCCCTGCGACATTGCTACGGAACTAAACATCGACCATAAAACACTTTTGAACCATTTACAAAAAAATTAATACCAAAATAAACTCGATACTTGGGTTCCCCATGAGTTTGCAGTGAAAAGGTTTAATGGATAGAGTTTCCATCGGGAATTGCTACTGATACGGAACAAAATCAAGCCATTTTTGAAACAAATGATTATGAGTGATGAAAAGTGAATCACGTACAACAACAATGTGCGAAAAAGATCGTGGTCGAAGCTTCGCAAACGATGGTAAAGCCCGGATCGACGCCAAGGAAGGTGATGCTGATTGTTTGGTGCGAATGACAAAGGAATTGCTCATCATGAGCTGCTCTAACCTGGCAAAACCATTAATTCAACTATCTACTGTGAACAAATAATGCAATTGAAGCAGGTAATTAAAAATCTTGTCCGAAATTGATCAATAGGAAAAGCGCTGTCTTCCATCACGACATCGCTAAACGACACACATGTTTAGTCTCTCGACAAAAACTGAGAGGGCTTAGTGGGGAGGTTTTGATGCACTCACCATATAGTCTGGACCCATATCTAACCAATTACCATTTGTTCCACCCTCTGCGGAACTTTCTTAATGGTGTTAAGCTAGCTTCAAAAAAGGCTTGTGAAAATCACCTTGTTCAGTTTTTTGCCCAAAACTCGCAGAAATTCTACAATGACGGAATTATGGTTTTACCAGAAAAAGGACAAAAGGTCATCGAACAAAGCACCACATATATTACTCATCAGCTTTTTTATTTTATATAAATAAATCCAGTTTGAAAAATACGAAAAAAAGCGAAATTACTTTTTCCCCAACCCAATATATACATATACTTGTGTGTGTGTGCGTTTTGATATCAAACATTCCCTTAAATCAATGACAGAAATAGAAACTTTTCTTTAGGCATTATAAATAGATTGATTTTTTGGAAGCCTAAAGATAAAATATGAATTTATTTGATAATGGGTAAGAGTATAATTTTGCTTGTGATTGTATTTTATCTTTCCAGATTTAAAAAAAAATATATCTGCCTTTTTTTATTGTGCAGACCCATTTTTTCATGTAAAAAATTACTATTAATTAATACAAAATTATTTATTTATATATTTCTTGTATTATGAATTGCTATTGGCATTTACTACAAAATTTATTTAGAAAACTTTTAAATTTCAAGTAACTTAAATTGTAAAGTTAACAACTTTTCAATAAAAAATTTAAAAAATATATATATTGTTCAGATAACTAAAATAAAAGGTATTAAATATAAAAGTTAAAACCTTATGCATTCTGGCACAGGCGTAAAAAGCACTGTCTCATAATTTTTACTTTTTAACTTTTCTATATGTTAAATTACCCTCAGAGCAACTTCATAATGCGATGAAATTATTTTCGGAAATTGTCTACTTACGTCTTGTGTTAATAAGTGTTTACATTTATGCATTTTAGAGTGAGTGTTATTTCAAAGAATAGTAATTTAATGTTACGTAATGTTTAGTAAATATTTGTGCTTCGTTAAGAATGTAAATTGATTTTAATAAATAAAAAATTTAAATTAATTTTTTTTACAAAAACTGTGAGAAGTTTAAGCATGTGATTTTGTACGTCACGACACAGTAAAATTATCTCAAATAAACTTTTATGTAATCTTTAGATTTCAAATTAAAACGTTGACTTCATATTTTTTTATATTGAAATATAAATTAGAGATAGAGGAAAAGCCTTTGAAGATGCACTCAAGAAAAGAAAGACGGAAGCAGAAGTTGTATGTTCTTTTAACAGGCCTTTACAGCACATTTGTAGAGGGAAAGTTTTAATGAACGGTAATAGATCGAAATTAAATCTCTAAGTGGCTAAAAAAACTTAAAATGTTGACCGTATTATAAAAATGCCATTTAGAAGTGATTGTCGTAAGACAACTACAGTAATAAATTGAATGAATTGGGTGAATTGAACGAAACTTACGGCATAGACTTGCCCGTTTCAACGGTCAAACGACGCCTAAACCTCTCATGGTCAAAAACCAGCAAAAAAGTGTTTCTTAGGATCTTCTTCTCGGAATAGGATGGGTAGAGAGGCATGTGCAAAACGACATAAATCATGGACAAATGAAGAGTGATCTACTGTTTTGTGGAGTTATGAAAGCCAATTTAATTCACCATCATCTGATAAAATGAATTGGTACAATCGGCGTCCTGCAAACAAAAAATATGTTCGATACCAGTTATCCACCATCAAACATGGAGGCGGTAATGTGATTGTTTGTAGTAGTTTTTCACTGAACCAAGCTGTGGGAATATGGAACGATTCACGTATTTTAAAAATTCATATATTTCCGTATGCTAAAAAGAACATGCCTACTTGGTGCTATTTTCAGCAAGGTGATGATCCAAAACACAAACCAATGTACGTAAATGATTTTATGAAATGCGAAAAGTCAAATTTCTAAAGTGACAAAGCCAAAGTTCTCAATTTGAACCTCAAAGAGCATCTATCGTACTGCATCATGTCAAAATTATTTAAAAAAGGGAGGTTTTGCGAAGCTCTTAAAAACAGTGATAGTGAACTTCTTTAGATCGAATACAAAAGTTAATCGATTCAATATTCCCACGTTGTGAGGCAGTCTGAAAAATTAGAGCATACGCTATGAAATACTGTAAGACTCTTGACTATATTTAATAATTGTTGTCTTCAAGCATTTTTTATAATAGTGTTGAAATAATTTAGATTTTTTTTTCTGATTTTTCTTGGGTTTCACGTTATTTTCTATAAAATGATAGTTAATTTATTAAAATTTTCTGAGACATTGTATATGTTTAGGTAAAATAAATGATTCGTTCTTACATTTTATTCATCTTTCTAATTAAATCAATGTTTATCTTTGTCAAAATACTTTTGAGCGCTAGTCTATATTATTTGCTTTATATAACAAACTACATACTGAGAATATATTACTTCTTGTCATAATATTTTACGTAACATAATAATGCTTAATGCCCTTTGTAAAACAAAACCTACTTTTTTTGCAAAAGTTGTTTATTCCTTCAGCTGTACCGGACGGCACTGTATATACTTTGTAAAAGCAACGTAATAGAAGCATAAAACAACGATATAGTTTCATTTTATAGTAATTTGTCATTTAATGAATTAATTTCGCACTAAAAATTACTTGGCAAAGGTCAGTGATGTTTCTTTTCATGTCATACTCATGTAATATGGAAATGTCCATCAAATGTACATCAAAGTTTTCTTTGATGGCAGTGGTGTAGTAAAGCGTGGGGTAATCAAGCCTCAGTTTATCCCCCCCCCCCGCCCTTTTTAATCCTCAAACCAGAAAAATTATCGAATCATAAATGCAAAAACAGTATAAATTTTGAATATGAAGTCGCAAAGGACTGATGAAAACTTTCACTTTAGACAGTTTTTTATCTTTGGAGGGAAATTTTCAAGCTATTTTTAACAAGCTATTTCAAGCTATTAACACTGTGCAACATCAAATATCCTATGGGGGGCGAGGGATTCCCCTCACATCGCCAGGTTCTCTAAACTGGCTTTCCAGATTGTTTATTACCTTGTTCATAGTCATATAATAACATTTCTTATATATATATTTATAATAACATTTTCATTTGATCTTCATTTTCATGCTAAAAAAATAGCAATAAATCTAGGTTTTTTTTTTTTTTTTTTTTTTTGAAAAGGAATTATTTTTAATGCATAAGTATTGTTATCATTATACGCATATTGCATTGTATAATTTTTATTGGAAATTAGAACAATATTTTTCAAGTTGGGAAATTTTTAAATCCCCCCCCCCAAAAAAAAAAATATCTGTAGCTATGCCACTGTACGTTTAAGTAGCACCGTGTATTTGTTACTCCCGATGATAGCGTAATTTTCTAAAGAACGGGGTAAGCCGTTATTTTTATACCATATATTTATACCATATATTTATACCATTATTTATACCATATATTTTTCTCTTCCTTATTAAATGTTGTTCATTTTGATACATAATATATGAATCTTGGAGTAGGGGTTCCGGAGAAATGTTTACTTAAACTTTCTACTTCTTTTACTTTCGTTTCTTTAGTGAACCAGGCTTTAGCCACCTATTCCAATGCTTCCTGTTTCCACCCCTGTACATATTTTTGTAAATATAATTTTCAGCCCTTTCCAACAAAGTTGAAAAGTGCTAATGCATTCGGTTTGTCTGGTTGTCTGTCCGCGCTCTAACTCACGTAAATATACTCGGATTGCCATGAAATTTTAGGACGTTATTGACGTTTACCCTAGCACGAACCCTATAGAAAATGAAGTTTTTACCATGATTAGTTTACCTACAGGGAGAATCCAAATTTTCCCATTACATTACGGCCTATGGGGAAAAATCGTTTCAAAGGAATTTAAAAGATGTTATACCCTGTCAAACATATTAAAATTTATATGCTTTTACAAGTTGTATTAAAATATGCATTCAAGAAAATAAAAGGTGAAAATGTAGCTATTATTCATTTACAGGGGCACACAAAAGAATTCCATAGATAATGGTCAAAGGGGGTGTGAAGTATTTTAAATGTATTAAACTGTTTCATGTATAATAAAATTGATGTATGTCAATCAGACTTAGTGTAAATTATACGATACTGACTTCCCTAATATAAAGTACATAGTATTTACAGGGACACACAAAAGATTACAAATAGTACATTCTTTCCGAAGTACTGTATAATGTATTCGATGATAGCTGATGTATGGATGAAATGCATTTTAATTATGACATATGCGTATAAGTTTCACTAAATTATGCATATTATATGGTGTGTATAAATGCTATAGTTAATATACAGGGCTACCCAAAAGAGATCGCCAACGTTACTGAATATGAGCATAAATTACTAAAAGGTGATTCTTATATAAATTATGCATTTTTACGCTGAACTGCATTAAATTAACCAAGAAATGTTTGCAGAATATAGATAAAATGATATACAGGGTCACGCAAAGAATCGGGTACATGGAGCTTATGAATGATAATTTATGTGAAAGTGATTTCAGTTGTTTTAAGAGTGTTTTAGTTTAAAATAAATTTTATCTTAACACTGATGTGTAAAGAAGGTACCAGGCAAACTACAAGGCTAAATAAAGTATTCAAATGTGTTTTCATATATTAGTATAAATTGCTGAAAGAGAAATTTCAAGTTACTAGGCATTTTTTGCTAAACCAAATTTGCCCATTATATAGTATGTATATTAGCTGACAGATCAAATACAGGATTGTTCAGCAGTACTGAAATACATATTTGGCTTTATATCCTTATTCATCTAAATAAAGAAGTTTTGTTAAAGATTCCATGAAGCGTTGGAAAGTACTTCATAATTTATGCTGAACGCATGATTTTTCTTATTTGTTATTTATAAACTAGACACTATAAGCTTTATTTTGATACATATATTGTTTTGTTATCATGTTGTACAATGTAGTAATGACGTATTGAAGTTCCTGTACTTTTGATTATCATAGAGCCATTTTCAAAAATAAAAACTTTTGATGCACTTTGTACACCTCAATACTGCTTGTTTTTTGTGTAAATTTTTGTTATAATGGCTTCTTCATATTACGTAGTTTATTATGGAATCAAATTTTTTTAGTTATCATCAAATTTAACTAAGTTTAACTAATAGAATAAGTGTTTTAAAAAATGTATTATTTCATCCTTTTATACTTGAAAGTCCCATTCAGGAATATCATTAGGTAAATTAACAAATTCTTATACAAATTACTTTAAGTTATATACTCTATAACTGAGTTCTGTTGCTTGATTAAGTTTTGTTGAACTGTTTACTATCTTCCAATACCAAATTTTGTAACTTATGAGAAATTTTTGTATGATTTATAAATGTTTTTCTAGCTCATGTTTTTAGAACTTTTAGTTAGTCCTCGCCCATACGTTATAATGGGATCTTCTTGTTCTGTTTACATTCAAACTTTGAGTAATATCTACTTTTAAAATTTTTATTTTGATTATCTGTTTAAAAGTAATTTTAGTTTATTAAATTCTCTATCTTTTAATATGTTGTACATCAAGTTATTTTAAAGTGTACTATGTATAAAAAATTCTTAAAACTTATACTGGAAAATTTTGCTTAGTAATCATTAAAAGTTAAAATATATAAAGTTTTTTTTTTTTTTTTTTTTTTTTTTTTTTTTTTTGTTATTGTTTGCGATTTTTCCCTTTTGAGAAGGAGATTTCTAAAGTTTAAGCTATCATTTAGCATTATGGATATTTTTACATTTACTATGAACCAATGGAATATCGATTTAAAGTAATAATTTAATCCAAAGATCCTGCGGGTATAAACATTTTATTTAGATAAAGTATATTGCTTTTTATTAATCCGTAATATTGATGGTCATTTCTAGTCCTCTTATTATATATATGTTATATGTCATTTTAGTGCCAGATAAGCTTTTAAATCCTTCTTTTATGATGGATTAAAACTAAGTTAATTTTAGTTTTTAGTGTCAAAAAGCTAATAATTCAAGTTATTTCTGAAAATTTCACCCTTTAAGTTTTATGGGCATTATCAATATTTTCGTTTTTCCCGTTTTATCAGGTTTTTATTGCTCTTAGAGCATTTTTAATTTTCGGGCTCCCGATCTCAGCTTTGCAGAGCTAGACTTCGCTCAACTACTTTTCCACGGGGCAACTTTTTTAATTGAACATCAAAGATGATTTGGGAAGAATGTAAAGAATTAAAAGGTTTAATAAAATAAAATAAAACAGGCTACGAAATTTATATGCGAAAAACGAAAGTACTAATAAGCATTTAAAAAATACAAAAAGTAAAAGTTTCAAAACCAAACTATTCGCAAGGCACCATCAGTACAAACAAATATCCATTACATATCAAACAATCGAACAAAACAAGACCAGTATTTTTGCATTTTTAAATTATTATTAGCATTTTTAGGTGCGTTCGTAATTATGTAAATACGTAGCACCTATTGTTGTCACTCAGTCTGTCCGTCTGTCCGTCCGTCCGTCTGTCCGTCTGCATATAACAACGCAAAAACTACCCAACCGAATCTTTTGAAATTTAAAATATATAATTATTACATAATTTTGTCGAGTCATTTCAAATTTTATGAAAATCGGATGCATAGATTAATTACAGGGACAATTAAAAGGATTCCGTTACATTACGGTCAATGGAGAAAAAGTTTCAAATGCATTTTAATCGTTTGAAATTTTAAATACATAATTATTACGTAATTTTGTCGAGTTATTTCAAATTTTATCAAAATCTGATGCATAGTTCAATTACAGGGACAATCAAAAGTATTCCGTTACATTAAGGTTAATGGGGGAAAATGTTTCAAGTGCATTTTAATGGTTTTACATTTATTCGAACGTAATAAAATTGATATGCATCTATAAAGTACATATTATAATATACAATTTGCATAATCCGTGGTGCAAAGAATATTTGTTATTGATTTACAAGGCCACACAAAAGCCATTGCATAATGGCATAGGTATAACATTTTTTTGTGCGCCTTTTAATTGTAAGTATTTACAATTTTATTAATATATTGGAGTGATATTTTTAAAACTTCGCTACCGAACGAACGCACCTCATTTGCTACGCTTCACGTGCAATTTCCAACTTGTTATTTCTTGTATATAAATTTTAATTTTTTAAATGCATTCAATCCTATTTTATTTTATTCGATTCAATCTTTTAATAACTTTTTAAATTCAGACATCAAATGTATGTGTATTGCAAAAGTAATGAATTGTTTTACAACCGAGTGTTCCGCTTTAATTGCCTCCGTGATCTTTAATGGTTAACCTTTACTAGTATTATTATTCAGCTAGCTATTTTAACTCGAACTTCATATTTATAACAAAATATTTATATATGAAATGATGACAAAAATATTTGATGAATAATGATAAACCTCATTTATAAATACTTTTCAACTTTTTAAAAATAGTTTAAAATATAATGAAAGAAGAAGTAATGTTATTTTCTAATGCAAAGATTTCATGATTTTATGATAAGTTTAAATTAACCCAATTCGAATCATCGCTAAGTCTAATATTTATTTATTTTCACCCTGACAAAATACATAAAGATGTATCGTATACGAGAAAAAAAATGGTCAAAAATAAATACAAATCTATTCCGTATATATCAACATGGGAAATATTTACGACAGAATGAATTATCATGTAATATCCCGAATGAATGCTCAAATGTCAATAAAGAAAAAATCGGGAATCATACATGCGTGAAATTAGGAGAGTATGACATTTCGTAAATAAGCATCCTACATACTTTTTATTTTCCGTTTCAGATGAAAGTGTATTAGCTAGTTAGAAATTGCGAAATAGATTTGACTTTCAGAGGTAAACAACGAATGAAATTTATTGGATTTTAGAATTCTTTTCAAGCAGAAATTAATTTTACGGATTGCTAACCTTTTTTGAATTCGTCCACAAAGTATATAGAGAATGGACATTCTTTAAAAGGAAATTGTGTACGAGTTTTAGAAAATCAACGATTACGTAAATAATATTGAATTTCCAAGTAAAGGTTAAAAGAGAATAACATCTTTATTTCAGTTAAAAATGTATTCATACAATATATAACCTGTTTAAATATAGTTATCTTTGTTTTTTCGCTCATAGTCTATCAAAGCCTGGAAGCTAATGTGCCCGCCGGTTCTGTATGTACAGTCATAAAAAAAACACTTTCTACTAATTCCTCAAGACATTACCGTAGAATAGTTATAATTTAAAAATAATTATTCTAAAACAATAATTAAAAATAATAATTCCAAATAATTATTATTTATTACTCACAGCATCATTCTTAATTCATTATTAACTACATTTCTCGGCAGCAGGCATGTTCATTTCCCTACATTTTCCATTTTACCAGATATTTCTTAACACATTCGCTACCGATCACGCGCTAGCGCGGGAAATTCTCAATCATTTAACATGGAGGGCGGAGTTATCGGCAGCGAACGTGTTAACATGCATCTATTTTAGAAACAAAACATAATAACACATATCAGTTTTTTTGTTTATACTAATATAAATTAGTCGGTTGTGGCAATCCCAAAATTTTCTTCTATTTCATCCATCTTAATATTTCAAAAATCGTTATCACAGTGCCAACATTAAATGGCAATCTGTGACCATCATGAAAATTCTAATTATATGATATTCTGTGCATTAGTTCTTGAAATATAATTATTGCTAAAATAATGTAAATCATGCAAAATACAGCGTGGCAGCGACACTTGTTGGGTAATTTAAAACGAAATAACTTACGTGAACATCTAACTGAATCAGAAGTTTGATGAAATTCCGTGCATTAGCTCTTGAGGAAGGGAAATTGTGATAAATGGAGCATAGCGGTGAAAACCAGTCTGGCGATTTATACCAAAATGTAAATAACACCGAGTCATATTAAGAGCCCACAATAGTCACAGAAAAAGTACACAAAAAGACCCGGATGACCATGTAAAGTCTATGGGAGCGTTCTTTTCTAATATCTCGCTCAAATTTTAATATTTTTGCATGATTTTTTTGCACAAGATAGCTGAGGGCAATCCACAACCGGGCTAGTTTTTACTTTTTCGATTTTGGTTATATATTTTTTATATTACGATAGTTTCAGTTTCAGAACCGGTTTAACCCTTTCACCGCCTTAAGGTTTTTCATTTTTCTTCCCGATAAACATTCTTGTAAATATTCGAAGTTTCTTTCACTGAAACCTGCTCTCAGATGACCAAGTATCTCGCGCATTTTCAAAGCAATTTTTCCCCCCAGACAAACTTCCGTGCATAGCTAGCTTGCTTTGTTTGGAAGGAGGGTGAAAATACAATGACTGTCAGTAAGTAGAAGGATTAGTGTATTGCACTGAGAGTGTCAAAATTACTCTTGAGACTTGAGCCTAAAAAACTAGGAAATATGTTTTCTATTGCAGCTGTGTTTGTATATTGATTTAGACTTACAGATTCAGAAAGTACTTTGAATTATACATGAGTGGTTTTTGCGTTCACAAAATAATTACGTAATTTTATTTGTGTATTAAAAATATAGCAAGTATTTTATCTTAAGTTTTCACATTTTTTATTTGCAGAAATGAAATTGCATATAACATTTTTGCTAATGATTTAATCTTTCATTAATTGTGTGTATAAAGAAATCTTTACAAAATTCATTGAAATAAATTATATAGTATTTAGAATCGATAGAAGTGAACAAATGGATCATTTTAAAATAACTCTTTCATTAAAATTTAAATATCTTTTCGGGAGAAGTTAGAAATTTCAATATTTGTTTAATTGTAAATGCTCATTTATTTTTTATTTGAAAAAAATATTTATTTACTCAAATTATAACATTTTATATGTTTATAAATCGCATAAACTAAGTTTTTTTTTAGTTTTAAAATATATTTTTATGATTAAGGGTGAAACATGAAAAAAAAAATGAATTTATATATTTTTTTTCGTTACAGATTCTTTATTCAATTTCATAAATCTAATATATGATAAGTATTGTATATGTTATAGTATGAAATAATCATTTAGATTTCGATACAAAAGTCTTAAATATATCAAAGAATTGCTAATTTTATGTATTTTATTTTTTAATTTTAGCATTTATATAAAAATTTGGCCCTCGATTTAAGAATTTATGAAAGATAATATTGGTTTAAGTCATTCGTAATCCAGCCAAAATCTTCGCTTTTTCAAAACATTTTGAACATTCAAAACATTTTTTACCTTATTTGCCATCAGAATATCAGTGATTAAATAAAGCAAAAAATGTTAGTCAGAAAAAGTAGTACCAACAGATCTAAGAAGTAGATGGAATTTGTCACAAAGTATTTAAATTTAAAAGAAAATTCCTGTTGGTTTGGCCTATAGGCGGAGGTAGATTTGGAAGTTAAGTGCGCATTTCAACAACTAAAAATAATGTATGATTAGACATAAATCCAGTTTAACAATTTTATTTGGTCGCTTTTGAAGAATTTTTAACTTGATTTTTCTATAAGAACTGTTTTTATCTGAATAATCTTAACAGAAATTCGGTTCAAAATGCCCACTTTGACAGCATTTTTTCAAATATATTCTAACAGTATGAAAAAATCGACCATTACGGCACATTATATATTTCCTAAATAAGAGAAACTGTCAAATAAAGGCGTTTGAGAGCAAAATTATATTTAAAAATGAGTCAGAAAATAAGCAATTTGTTATTTGAATAAATCTTCAATTATTCAATCACTTTCGCTTTGGAAAATTATGCTAAAAATGCCCACTTTGATAGCATTTTTTAAAAATATATTCTGCATACATAAAAAAACTGCCCAATAAGTCACATTAAATAGTTCCCAAAGAAAAAAAAAAAAAAAAAAAAAAAAAAAAAAAAAAAAAAGAACCTGTCATTTGGATGCGTTTAAAATCAAAAGTGGATTTAAAAATGAGTCGGAAAATAAGCAATTTTGTTCTTTGAATAGTTTCTCAATTTTTCAATTACAATCGTTTTGGGAAATTCTGTTCAAAATGCCCCATTTTCAAAGCATTTTTTCATCACAACTATATTCTGCCTTTATCGAAAAACTGGCCAATATATCACATTACATAATTTCCAAATAAGAAAACTTGTCATTTGGATGCATTTAAAATGAAAAATGTGTCCGTTTAAATTCAAAAATGAATTTAAAAATGAGTCAGAATAAAGACTGTTTGGATTTGAGATTTTTTTTTCCACTCCCATTTTTTTTTTTTTTTTTTTTTTTTTTTTTTTTTTTTTGCTATAATGATTGGTTTTAAAAACCCTTCTGTGTGAATGTTGTAGATGTTATTGAGAAGATGTAAAATAAATTTAATTGGTTTTGATATCTTAAGAATTGACGCAATTACAGATTTTTTTTTATGTTCACCCCCCTCCTTTTTGTTTTCGTTTTTATTTATTTATTTATTGCAATGAGAGTTGTTCTTATCAAGAACTTGTATATACAAAAGTTTTATGTAATATTAAGAATGTATATAAAAAATTTAATTGGATTTGATATTTGATTTTTATCTGAAGAATTGACGAACCAAAAACACTATTTTTTGCGCCGCTTGAGCCCATTTTTAATTTTATCAAAAATCTGTCATGCATAAGCTTTTGGACCATTTTTTTAGAATTAATATACGTTTTAAACTGATTCAATATCTATTTTCATAATTTTTTTTTTTTTTTTTTTTTTTTTTTTTTTTTTTAAATTTTCCTTTTCGAACCCCTTGGTCCGATTTAGCCCATTAACGAACTTGAACGAGATTTTATGTATTAGTTTGGAGGATATTTCAGTAGAATTATAGAACTTATCGTGTCTATACGTATAAGTTTTTTACTTATGGTAGCTTTGGGGTCTAGGGGTCATGATCGTTGTAGATCTGTAAAAATTTTTCAGAAATTCCAACATAGGAGCGACCGCAATAGGTAGCATTTCATGCGAAATATACCTAAAAATTAGATATTTTCCCTCGTCCCTTAACACAAAAAAGTTTATAAACTGGTGTATTGTTAGGTAAACCGAAAAAATGGCAACAATGATAAAAATATTTTTTTAAGTATGTGAAAATAAAACTTTATGTATAAATATTTCATTCAACAAAAAATTTATATAGTTATCAAAGTACTTATTTTGAAATATTTATATTTATATAGAAAATCTATTTTATGTTTCAAGTAAAGCAAAAGCACTACTAAGATATTTGTACGATTATTTTAACCCTTTCCGGCACACTATGCCCAGTCCGGGATACCTAATTTTAATTCCAAATTTGCGAACGGCGCCAATAATGTTTTAATAAAATTTTGCTTTTGCAATGAAATCCTAAATTAAGAGATCCTTAATTTCTAAAAAAGTCGTTTGTAAATTCCGGTGATAGTCGATAATTTCTCATTTTAGTAACAGAATTTGACCATGCCGGAAAGGGTTAACAAGTTATATGGATAGCTTGTGATTAGGACAGTGACTTTTATATAATCCACTTTTAAGAAATTAAATTATGATTGATACTTTCAAGGCTTATAAGCAGATAAGATCATACCATGTTAAAAATCCCACTTTTATTAACATTTAAAATAAATTAAAAATAAAATAACATTACATTTTTGCCCTTTTGCTCGGCGGACAGGGGGTTAAGGACTTTTGAAAATTTTTGAAACAGATCCTTTGCGATACAAAAAAAAAAAAAAAAAGTAATTTACGTAAGTTTAATTTTATGCGAAATATTGTGATTTATATTAACTTTTTTTTTTTCACTCGATGTAAATGTAATTTCAAAGATACAATCCAAAATATAACTTTTCATGCAATATAAGGATTTTTGAAATGCGCAAGTGTATATTAACATATATATGCTCGATATTTATCATATGAGTTCATGAATTCAAAATATCGAAAAAGAAAAAAAATGATTTGATCGTTTGTTATACCATTTAGTTAAGGGCATATGAAATATAAAATGGTTATTTTTGAATTATCGGCCTAAAATCTGAGATAAAAGTTTATTGTGCCAAATAATTATGACTTAAAATATCATGGTGATAGAATCGTTTTAAAATAATATATTTTAAGCACTGGCAGATGTGTGTATGCATATACATGTCGATATAGCGAGCCCATAGCAACAGGCTCGCTCCAGATGCATTTGGCCGACTCGACATCCGCCCCATAGCAAAGTACAACACGTGTACGACCTTTTTACAGCCACATGTGAAATAATTGTTATATAGTCAGCACTCTTCCCACGAAAGGGCCTCAGCAACAAGAACAGAAGTGTCAGAATGATGCCGGATCCCGCCTGATGAAGACGCACTCAGCGGAGCTCTGATCGAAAAGACAGAAGATGGCCCTTAAACTTAATCCTTTAATTATTTTTTCCCTTGTAAATATTGTGCATTAATCAAGATCATTAAACTTATGTAATATTACCCCTGGACTCCTTAATCTACATGGGGGCCGGCCTATTTATACCCCAAAACATCAGCGACATGAGACAGACAAACGGCCGATTTTATCCGTGCCATTGGATTACATCGTTAGACAAGCAATTCAACGAGCTCTCCTGAGGATTTATCACAGCGGGAAATGCCACTGTTCAAAGAGAACAGCTGTGTGAATTTATGGGAGTGACCCATATTTGACGGTGTGCCAGATCGGATAAGAACTTTCTCGCTAGTGAGTACTCCTTTTTTTTTTCTTTCTTTCTTCGCTGGTTGCTTCCATCATGTTTCTGACGGAAATACCACAAATATGTGCGATGCTCAAGTTAGCTAAAGCAAATAAAATAAAGTTGTTACACCAGTTCATTTTTGAGCGTTATGACTTATGCTCTAACAGGAAAAATTTGCGCAAATTTGAAGGATTTAACTTTGCAAGTGACAGCGCTGATTTCCGCGCGAAATTGACTAAAGTAACTGCTCAATTCTCGAAACTCGAATTTATCGCAATTGCCAATTTGTTGGCCATCGAAATTGATGGTACTGAAGAAGAAATTGCAACTCGAATCCTCACGGCATTGACTGACTTAAATTCCTTTGCGAATTCTATTAAAATTGCGACTGATTCTGAAATTGACGACCCGGAATCACCCCCCCCTCCCCTCTAACTCTGTTAGTAGAAATGACAATATAACTTCCGAGGTTGCTAGAACACATGAACCCACTTTAACTAGACCAATAATTTCATTTACAGATTTCGAGAATTTAATTCCACCATTCCGAGGATTAAATACGGAGAATGTAATTAATTGGCTTGCTCGTTTCGAAAATTTGGCACAATCATTTGCGCTTACAGATGTTCAAAAATTCATTTTCGCGGAACGCGGGTTGAAAGATTTAGCTCTTCAATATATTCAAAGTGAACCTCATATAACCTCTTATAACGAACTTAAACAAGCATTGCTATCAGAATTTTCCCATTTTGCGTCCCCAGCACATGTTCATCAAGTATTAATGAATCGTAGGAAACGTCCCTCGGAAAATTTAGTACAATATTTTCTTTCAATGCGCGAAATTGCGAACAATGGAAACATCGATGATCTTTCGTTAATGCATTACATAATTCAGGGTATAGAAGACTCCGCACAAAATAAAGCTGTGCTATTTGGATGTACTAATTTGCTACAATTTAAGGAAAAGCTAGTGATTTATGATGAAATTTGCCGATCAGCCAGTGGTCAGATGAAACGCATGTCGTATCATGCGAAAGGCACTACTCCTACACCACACCTTAAAAATGAACGTAAAATTATCTGTTTTAATTGCGGTTTAGGAAACCACGTTTCCGCAGATTGTCATAATAAAAATAAGGGCCCAAAATGCTTTAATTGCTCTTTATGGGGCCATCGGTCTTTTGAATGTGGCGAGCGCACTGGGGAGAAACAGCCTACAACCCGAGGCACCCCTCCCCAACAACATTCGGTGCAGCCTACAACCCGAGGCACCCCTCCCCAACAACATTCGGGGTTAAAGCGCGATAAAAAAGTCCACGTCGTAGACTCACAGCAATCGTATACCAACATGAATAAATTAGTCAAAATTGCGGATGTCATAATAGACGCATTAATTGATACGGGAAGCGCGATTACAGCAATAAGAGAAGATTTTTATAAATTAGTTGGCTCCCCTCTCCTACAATGTGAAACCATACAACTGGGCGGTTTTGGCGGTGGCAGTTTAACGCCATTAGGATCATTTAAAACGGATATTCAAATAGATGGAACTCTGTTCTCTACTAGAGTTTATGTCGTAAACTCATCACAAATGTCCACCCCCTTTATTGCAGGGCGGGACGTGCTTACACAGGGTACACTAACGTGTGGTCAGGACGGGATATCGCTCCATAAAACTCCCCAAGCGGATGTTTTCATTAACTGCATTAATGTGTTCGAAACACAGGACGAGATCGATCTAAATCACATTATCGATCATAACATTCGTACGGAAGTCGCTACTTTAATTAAAACCTACAAACCCTCAAAAACGAAGAGCACAGACTTAAAAATGTCGATAGTATTAAATGATGATATACCCGTGTATCAACGCCCCCGTAGAATGTCCCTAAGCGAAAAAGAATTAATCCGCGACCAAATTCAACAGTGGTTGCGGGACGGCATTATAAAACCGTCGTATAGCGATTACGCAAGCCCCGTTGTCTTAGTAAGAAAAAAGGACAATTCCATGCGCTTATGCATTGATTTTCGAAAATTAAATAAAAAAATAGTGAAGGATCGTTTTCCGTTACCCCTAATTGATGACATATTGGATCAACTCAAACAAGCTGAAATTTTTACGACCCTTGATCTTAAGAATGGGTTCTTCCATGTTGATGTAGACCCAAACAGTACAAAATATACAGCTTTTATCACGCACGACGGGACCTATGAATTTTTAAAGGCCCCTTTTGGCCTTTGTTCAAGCCCCTCAGCATTTACGAGATATCTCGCGTGTGTTTTCCGTGAATTACTCATGGAAGGTGTATTAATATTATACATGGATGATCTTGTAATTCCTACAAAATCGGAAGAAGAGGGACTCCATAACTTAAAACGTGTACTAGATACTGCTTCTGATTACGGATTGGAGATTAATTTTAAGAAATGTCAATTTTTACAGCGCAAAATAGAATTTTTGGGGCATATTATCGAGCATAACACTATAGCGCCATCCCCTGCGAAAATTAAAGCAGTCCAACATTTCCCGGAGCCTAAAAATGTTAAACAGCTGCAATCCTTACTCGGGCTAACGGGTTATTTTCGAAAATTCATACCGGGATACGCTTCTATTGCACGCCCCCTAAGTGATTTGTTACGTAAAACAGCGACTTTCGATTTCGGTCCGGAGCAACGGCAAGCACTGCATATACTACGTAATCGACTCACCAGTAATCCAGTTCTACACATTTTTGTACCCGGCTCGGAGCTCGAAGTGCACACTGATGCCAGTAAATACGGCTTTGGCGCGACGCTTATGCAAAAATCCCCCGACGGTCATTTTCACCCGCTCCAATACATGAGCAAAAAAACATCCCCCCAGGAAGAGAAGTTGAGCAGTTACGAATTAGAAGTACTAGCGGTCATCGAAGCACTAAAAAAATTTCGTGTTTATCTGCATGGCACTAAATTTCGAATCATCACGGATTGTCAGGCCTTTCAGAAAACGATGGAAAAAAAGGAACTCACACCCAAAATTGCACGTTGGGCCTTATTTCTACAAGATTTCGATTTCGAAATAAAACACCGACCAGCTGCAAAAATGCAGCATGTCGATTGCCTTAGCAGATACCCCGTCATGCAGATTACGCATGATGAATTAACTCTAAAAATTATGCAAGCACAAGACAGAGACCCATTTATAGCCGGCATCAAGGCCGCAGCGATAAGCTCTCCGGTAGCTGATTTTGTGCTTCGTAACAACGTACTGTATAAAATTGAACGTGGCAGAGATTTATTAGTTATCCCCGAAGCGATGCAGCTTAATATTCTCCAGGATATACATGCTAAAGGCCACTTCTCAGCTAAAAAAACTGAGGAAATAGCATCTCAAAACTTTTTTATTCCGAAACTATCCGAACTCGCACGAACCATCGTGATAAACTGTGTTCCGTGCATTTTAGCATCTCGGAAATTGGGTAAAAAAGAAGGTTTTTTACACCCGATTCCAAAAGGTGACACGCCACTGGATACATATCATTGGGATTTTCTCGGACCACTACCATCAACAAATAAAAATTATAAACATTTATTTACTGTAGTGGATGCATTTACAAAATTTTTCTGGTTATATCCAGTAAAATCTACGGCGGCGCAAGACGCACTAGATAAACTGAAATTACAGCAAACTACATTCGGTAATCCCCGACGCATTATCACAGACAAAGGCCCCGCATTCACGTCAGCCGACTTCGCGACCTTCTGTAAGGAGGAAAACATCGAACACCATCCGATCACCACGGGAGTACCCCGGGGAAACTCCCAAATCGAAAGAATACACGGCACACTCATCCCAATATTAACAAAGTTATCGTTGGACGATCCCGAAAAGTGGTACAAACATGTCGTTAAACATACACATATAAATGTTATTAAAAAGTTTGTTACTTGTTATACAGTAACTGTTTGATTTTTATTTTGTAATAGTCTCTTTAATTTATTAATACTCTTTTCCAATCTCAGAAAAAAACGAATAAATAAATAAATAAATAAATAACGAAGAAATTAAGGAATCCATGAAATTAAAGATACTAATTAAAAACATATTAAGTACAACATGCTTTGAAAATATCGAATAGTAATAACAAAAAATGCAAATTAACTCTGTTTAAAATGCACTTTCCCCCCTGCTATACTCAAATTCGTGCATAAAATAATGAAAATTATGTTTAGAATACTAAACTATGAAGGGACCTTTTTCTTTCCTTTCTTTCTTTTTTTCTTTCTTTCTTTTTTTTTCTTTTTTTTTTTAATACAAGTTTTATATTTTACATTTCATTTTCTTTGTTTTATACCAGAATTTAAACTGAATAAAAAATACATCCTCATTAGAATTAGCTTATGAAATTTATCTGAACAAACACTAAACTTAATCTAATTATTATTACTTTTAATTTTTTTTAGAATTATACTAACTTTCAAACGGAATAATAACACGATTTTTCAATTATTTCTCAAATTTTTATAATTTATAGAGATTTCTTATCATTCTAAAATAACTGAAAAGAAATATCCTATTTTATAGTAAACATATAAAATAATACAAATTGCTTAGTTATTTTATTTTTTTTAATTTTCTTTGCACGGATGTTTCAGTTTGCAATAAGTCAAATAATAGAATGTATGTGCAATGGAACTAGAAACACCCGATTTTTATTATTATTGTTATTTTTAAACATTTTCAGAGCATACAAATAAAATTTATAAAGTTTTATTACATCAGTCTTATTTTATTGAAGGGGGGAGGGGATATACAAATGCTTTAAATATTTGGATGTTAGCCTTCGACGATGTTTTTCTTAAAACTAAGGGAATGCCGTGAGTAAAATTGCAAAATTAAACAAATCTATGCATTTAGAATAATCTCAGCATTATTACAAAAGAGAAAGAAAGATATATCCTGCTAACACCTCATAAAAATTCATATTAAGATGAAATATAGTAACAAATAATTACATGCTGGAAAAATTCTATTCTTTGGATGTGCATACATTGATTTTTTTCTCATATGCTTTATGCAATATAAAAATTATAAATGATATTAAAATAGCAATATCATAATCATACATAGTTCGAAATTAAGTATAATAAAAAATCCCATTATTAAATGATACTTATATATATAGTATGAAAGTGAATATTAACATGTAAAATTAATTTCGCAATTACATTATATTTTTTATACACTTATATGATAATTTCTTGCTTATAATTTTCTCTTGTATTCCCGCCATATGAAAAAAGCTACAATTATTATACCAATATTTTAGGATTATTTCAAACAGGATCACTCACTGTATGATTAAAAAAAAAAAAATCACTGAAAGTAGGTGGTATTTTAGTGAAGATTAATGCATCTTCACAATGAAATAACTTCTTTAAGGGAGCACAAAAGGATTATAGTCAGAACCACTCATACTTGGACGCGCCCACACGTCAATCAACCAGTTTACTGGAGGGGAAAGAAGAGAAAGCAAAAGCCGGGCATAACGTTTCACGAACAAAAACCAGTGTACGGAAAAAGCCGGAACAAACATTTCGTTGACATGAAATCCCTTACGAGAAAAGCCGTAGCAAACGATTCAGCGTAAGAAGGTGAAATACGGAATAAGCCGGGACAAACGGTTAAAGGGTTAAACCGGTTTCGAAAGTTAAAGTAACTTTTTAAAGAAAATCTAAAACAAAAATCGAAAAAGTAAAAACTAGCCCGGTTGTGGATTGCCCTCAGCTATCTTGTGCAAAAAAATCATGCAAAAATATTAAATTTTGAGCGAGATATTAGAAAAGAACGCTCCCATAGACTTTACATGGTCATCCGGGTCTTTTTGAGTAATTTTTCTGTGACTATTGTGGGCTCTTAAGGAATAAATGAATCTAAAGATTTATGAAAATGCATTATTTTAAAGATCGAGTTATTGTGGAAGCCACAAAAAATGCAGCATAGTACCCGTAAAGCATGGTGACGTCACTGCAACGTCGTTGTGAAATCACATTGCGACTTTGTGACCATCGATTGTCGATATGACGTCACGTGACGTGGATGTGAAGTCACAGTGACTAAAATGTGAAGTTGTTATGGCCGTTTTAGAGCTCTTTTGTGACGTTTCACAAAGTGGTCACAATGTGACAAATTTGTGAAAAATGTGTCATTTGTAACTAATTTGACATTAACATTGTGACGAAACTGTGACAAAAGCGACGATATTTAAATTACCAGAAACATGATTTTTAAAGTAAATAACATGTTTTGAAGGATATTTATAAATTTCTAAAGATTTTTAAGAAAGTCACATCTCAGTCACAATGTGACGTAACTGAGTGGGGGCATTTTGGTCACACATGTGATGTGACCAAAGTGACTCACAGTGACGTCACTGTGACCATGCATGCTATTAGGGTAGCATCATCTGTTGACCAATTTACATCATATGGTAGAATACGTCAAATCACACTGTAAAAAAAAATTCAAGAGGTTACTAAAAATTCTTTAGTAAATTTGTATTCCACAGAATTTTTTAGTAACCATTACAAACTTTTTTTTTGCAAGTGAAACAAGCATTTCTTTTGTAAACTGAACAAAATAATTTTTTGCATAACTAACTTAAAAATTTTTAGTATGAGCTACCAAGAAAATTTTAGTTATAGCTCCAAAATTGTTTTTAATAACCTTTACGTGCGTCCGAAGAACAGGAGCTGCATCCAAACTTCTGAAGCGATAGATTTTCGGCAAAACCACTATAGATGGCAGCACCAAAAATGCTACCTGCTCTGACAGGATTTTTATAATCCCTTTATTAACGAGTACTTACACTACATACATTCGGGACGTATTTGACTCTGTCCGGTATCGAACCCGGGACCTTTTAGCCTGGAATCCGTTACTATAACCACTATGCTATCAAGGCCACACCAAGTGAGTTTTAGTAATAGCTATTAAAAATATAAAACTATTAACTCTATCCATTGCTAACTTTTTTCTAGTAATTCTTACAGATTTTCTAGTAACCGACTAAGATTACTAAACATTTTTTAGTAATTACAAGGATCACTAAAGTTTTTTTAGTAGATCGACCCTTTTTTTTTTACAGTGCATGTCAAGTACTAACTGAATCTGAAGTTTAATGAAAATCTGTGCAATAAATCTCAAGATTGAGCTATTACGGAAAGCGCGTAAAATTCTGCATAGCAGCACCTTTTGAGGGATTCACACCAAAAACTAATCACCATGAACTTATATCAGGGGCTACCTGATTTAATTTTTATTAAATGTTGTGCTTTATTTCTTGAGACAGAACACCCACAAAATTTATGTCACATACAGACAGACGGAACGAGTCACAGGCTCACAGACAGACATTTTGTTAAAACATTTTTTTTTAAATTTAATCATTAAAAAAAAAAAAAAAACTAAAAAACAATAAGTACATCTAGGACATTTACACCGTGACGTGCAATTAAAATGATGTGTAAAGCTGACGAGGCTCCTGATCTGCAGATTTACTAGTTCTATTTTTAGGAAACTAAATTTTTGAAAGAATTTTCTAATGGACAAAAATATATAATTAAACAAAATATTAAATGTAACATATAGAGTGAATGTAAGTTGATTCAAGTATGCTGTACATAGACTAGAATTTTCACTTTGTTAATGTTGACCAAGGTCGTTAATGGAATTTAATGTAAAATCGCAGTTTTTATTTTATTTTATTTTATTTATTTTTACCAATACAAATTCAAAATAACATTAACCATATTTAATCTGACATTTGCGTTTGACAAATTGAGATTTATGCGATCATATTAAACGAGTAATGTTGGTAGCAAAGAACATAAAATCTAGCAACATTCGAAAAGATCCTGTACCGTTTTAGGTACAGGAATACTGGGATCTGCGATGTGAAAAGTTTTTTATTTATTTGATTAATATTTGTTTTAAACTTTAGTTATTTTGTTATTAGTTAAATATTCATAAACATTAAATTTTAACAATACAATTAAAACTCATTTTTGTTCAATCAAATGAAGACAAATTAATTTCACAATCCATTATTAACCCTTTGAGGGGCGAAGCACTTCAATTCTTAAAATTATGAAATGATTGAACGACACCAGAATTCAAAAACAAATTTATTTCAAAATAGGAAAAAGCTCTTCTACACGCATTTGATAAAATCAAAATTTTCATTTTAAAATTCTGGTGTCAATGTGGCATTTCGCAATTATATATTTTATACTACCGCCCTTCAAGGAGTTAAACAGTACAAACATTTCTAACAATTATATATTTACATACATATGTATTTACAAACATTTCTAACAATTATATATGTAATTTCGGCACTATTAAGTGCCGAATTTCAGAAAAAAACTGAATTAAATATAAGTACAAGGAATACAAACTATCAATGTCAGAATGTTTTGTAGATAAGTCTCTAATACTTGTAGATACATTAGATTAATTTTAAGCACGAATATTCAATCGGTAAATTAATTATAACAAATGTAAATTTTTACATTTTTGGGTGAAAATAAAGTTCAGGCCAGGATTCGGACCAGAGATGTATTGGCTGAAGCCGCCAATGATCTTCCAACTGAGCCCTTCCAGACACGAACACTGGAGGACTACTTCATCCAATTAACCTCAACGATCACTTTATCTGGTCTGATACTCTGGATCAGCTCAACAGAATAAATCGAAGGTCGATACATGGAACTGCAGAAAATCGCAGCATATACGAAATTACATTAGAATAATTTTAAACACGATTATTCAATCGGTAAATTAATTATAACAGATGTAAATTTTTACATTTTTCATTTTTAGGTGAAAAAAGTCCAGGCTAGGATTCGAACCAGGGATGTATCTTTGGGTGAAATAGTCCTCCAGTGTCCGTGTCCGGGATGGCTCAGTTGGAAGAGCATTGGCGGCTTCAGCCAATACTTGTAGAAACATTTGTTTTAATTATAGTCCGGGAGCCAACTGTCGATTTTCCTATGTATCGAGTACAAGGACCGGACATACATCAAAATGTAGATTTCAATGTGCACATTCAGAATATCACTGGCTGCCAGGTCCTATCCTGCCGGAACCCGGTGGCAGCCGTACATTTATGACGTCAGTTTTGAGTGTTTGCCTATTTCATAAATTACGGCTGCCAACGGGTTCCGGCAGGATAGGACATGGCAGCCAGTGATATTCTTAATGTGCAAATTGGGACCTACATTTTGATGGATGTGGCAGCCAGTGATATTCTTAATGTACACATTGAAACCTACATTTTGATGTATGTCCGGTCCTTGTACTCCATACATAGGCAAATACTCAAAATTGACGTCATAAAAGTGCGGCTGCCACCGGGTTCCGGCAGGATATGACCTGGCAGCCAATGATATTCTTAATGTGCACATTGAAATCTACATTTTGATGTATGTGGCAGCCAGTGGTATTCTTAATGTGCACATTGAGACCTACACTTTGATGTATGTCCGGTCCTTGTACTCGATACATAGGAAAATCGACGGTCAGCTCCCGGACTATAAATGTTCTTTGCTTTAAAACAGAACCAATAAGTGTCAGCACTGAAGAATATTACCTTATAAAATAAATATTATTTTCATCCGAGTTTCGAAAATATCTTCAAGACATTGTGGCCAAAAAAGTAAATAATATTCATGATCATTTAACGTAAATGCTTTACAATAAAAAAATTGAGTATTTGCTGATTATTTACTTGTTTAAAGACCTTTATTTTGTCATTGCGTAAAGTTATATTACTGATAGTGAAGTCTCCTAAAGTACTGATTTTATAAAAATGACTCTTTCTGTAATCTATGGTGTGATTTTGATGATGCAAAAGCGATAAATGTATATTTGTAAAGTTATTTTATGCTCAGGTCTGAAGAGGTTAAAATAACTACAAAAATACAGACAATTTAATTAAAAGATTTAAGGAGGTAAAGATTAAAGAATAACTTAAAAAAATTTCTTTTTCACCCTCAATAGATCGAAATTTTCAGACTCATTTTGAAAACACGAAACTTGCTGACATGATTTTTAAAGAAATGTGTAAGTGGCCGTTTGTTTACAGTTTTTCCTCGATTGATTAGATCTTGATTTATAAAACAACTTTTTTTTTCAGTGTGGGATTACTTTCGTTCCAGGTCTCACGCTTCGGGAATTTTGGTTCAAAATCGCCAATTTTGACAGCGTTTTTTGCAATATACAGTCGAGTCTCTCTATAACGAAACTCCATACATCGAATTTTTCTATATAATGAATTTTTAGTAAGAACGGTCCCCTTTTCGCATCATTACATTAAAAACAGTCTCTATATAGCGAAATATCGATCTCCATATAACGAATTTTTTCATAAATTAGTCTTAATTTATTTAGTTTTAAAAGGCTTCGAAATCATATGGAATCAATTTTCCATCACTTTTTTTTCAAACAGCTTAAATAATTAAGAAATAAAATGTTAGGTTAATAAAAGAAATTTAATAAAAGATTATAAACATTTTAAAAGATCAAGAATAATATTTGTTCAAATTTCACACATTAAATACGATTTTTAACATCATTCTCTATACATCGAATTTCTCTATATAACGAATTTTTTACTGGAACGGTGGATTTCTTTATATAGAGACTCGACTGTATTCTGCCTTTATGAATAAATTGACATGCACGCCGTTTTATATGGTTTCTGGATGAGAGTTTTATTAGTTTCCATTTTGATTTATAGTTTGCATCTTGAGATATAGTTTCTAATTTGATGCTTTACAGAACAAAATTTAATTTATAAATATATATAGGAAAGATAATAAGCAGTTTTGATTTGAATACACCATTAATGCATATAAAAAAAAGTATAAATGAATAATATTAAATTTGTTTAATGTTCTCCATTATTATATAAGTTATGTTATTTATGTAAGTAAACGCTAACTCATAGGGGATTTCATAAAAAACTAACTTGCAGTTAGTGTCACTAACTAACTTGAAACTTTATCGGCACCATAGTATATGATGAAGCATAAAAATTTTTGTTCATCAATGAATATTAAAAAAACTTAAGTCAACACATTTGGAAACAAGATTTCCACTATTAGCAACAATAGCCAAGAAAATATCTATATATGTATATATATATATATTCATTTTTTTGGAGATATATATATATATATGATTTACAGATTCAAATGTATGCTACATAGTATGTAAAAGATAAATTTATTTAAACAAATATCACAGTTGAAATTTATCATTCTGTTACTAAACACCTCGACTATCCTGCAGACGATATTTTAAAATAAAAAAGAATACTGCCCAGTTAAACTGAAGGCATTGAGCTCACAGGCTACAAATGCTAATTGCACATTAAAGCTTTATATTTTCAAGGGTTAATTCCGTTCGAAAAAAAAAATTAAGAAGGGGAAACAGCTCTCCCCTTTTCTCTTTTTTTTATACTTAATCATTGAACCTCCTATACTATCAAAGACATGCTTTATCATATAAAAAATCTATATCCAAAATTCAGAGCAAATTAGATAATTCTTAATAAAAACCCATTTAGCATTTATATAATTTAAAAAGAGTTATCCCCCTCTTTTATACTTAACCATTAAACTTCCAAAACTATTCAGAGATTTGAACGAAATCTGAAAATTCTGCTTGAAAAACCCATTTATATAAATTAAGGGGGGGGGGACATTAGAACCCCTGTTCCCCTTATTTATACTTATTCAATGAACACCTAATAACAGTCACGGAATCGCCTCATCAGAATGATCCTAATCTAAATTTTGAACGAAAATTAATTCTGCATGAAAATCCCATTTATATCAACTAACGGGGGGGGGGGCATTAGAGCCCCTGTTCCCCCTATTTATACTTATTCAATGAACACCTAATAACAGTCACGGAATCGCCTCATCAGAATGATCCTAATCTAAATTTTGAAAACTTAATTCAGTATGAAAATCCCATCTATATCAACTAACGGGGGGCATGAGCCCCCCGTTCCCCCTCTTATACATATCGAATGCACTCCAAAAACTAATCATGGAAGCGCCTTGTCAGGATATACCTTCAAGTGGATCGGATATTTTTATCATGATTTATCGCGTTACGTACATACGAACATACATACAGAACGGACGGGCACATAAGCTCTCAGGCTATGATAGCCTGTGAGCTAACAAAAAAGAAACGAAATGAATTTATTGATACGCACAAATATCAAACGTTGAAGGGAAAAAATAAATAAAAAGAATGATATTTTTTGAAAGGTTTTGGAACAAATTTAATAAGACTTTCTTAAAAAGGGTCGATAGAAACAGAAAAAAAAATGAGTTTTATTTGGAATATTAAGAAATAAAGTTTAATTCAGAATATTTTTAATTTAGAGCCATTTTTTTAAAATTCAAGCATATTGGAATAAATATTTTTAAGGCGAATTAAGAACTTATATCGTTTCCATAAAGATCAATAGCTTAAATCTAGCAACAAGATTTTAATTTAAAAAGTTGAACGAAGTACGGAATATTGTTAAAAGGAAATTAATATAGTATAAAGTTAATTATGATGAAGAAAAATAAAATTGAAATTTGAAATATATCCTCATAGCATGCATGGTCACAGTGATCAAATTACATCTGTGACCAAAATGCCACCACTCAGTGATATCACATTGTGACTGAGATACTGAGATGTGACTTTCTTAAAAATCTTTAGAAAATTACAAAAATTCTTCAAAACATGTTATTTACTTTAAAAAACACTTTTGTCACAACGTCGTTTTTGTCACAGTTTCGTCACGATGTTAATGTAAAAGTAGTCACAAATGATACATTTTCACAAATTTGTTACACCGTGATTTCACAAAGTGGTCACAATATGATGTCACAAACGAGCTCTAAAACGACCATAACGGCTTCACATTTTAGTCACTGTGACTTCACATCGACGTCATGTGACGTTACATCGACATTCGATGGTCACAAAGTCACAGTGTGACTTCACAACGACATCGCAGTGACGTCACCATGCTTTACGGGTGTATATATATATATATATTATGAATGTCAGATGAACGAAATGTAATATTATTCTTATGGTCTCTACCTGAACGGTCCTTTAAATTGACCAAAAAATACAAAATTTCTTCTTATTATATCCATATTTTGTTGAAAATATCAAATTCCTGCACCTGGGTTTGAACGAAGTATCTTCTATTTACTAGTGAGATGCATTACCTCCAAGCTATGACGCCTGCACGAAAAATGTTGAAATTAAGTTTCTCTTTTAAAATTTAAATCACAAAAATGAGCGAATGACATTGAAATATTAATTTAATTAAAATAGACTTTTTCAAATTTTTATGATTTGTCTCGTGATACTATGTATTATGTAGTAGGTACATACAATTTGAAGTCTCTAACTTAATCAGTTTTTGTGCATGGAGTCAGTGACGTACAGACAGAGGACAGAGACGAATAGGATTTAGTCAGATAAAAACCCTAAAAACAGTGATGAACGACCACCATGCAGTGGCCAAGATCCTCATATTATAAAAATTAATCATTCATAGACCCATTACTATTACAAATAATACTGTAAATAATTCTGGAAAATATTAAAATATTTCTATATGACAAATTCTGAAATTTTAATTACTATTTATGGAAATCTGCAAAAATATGTGAAAAATTTTATTAGAAATAAATATTTTATTAGAAATAAATAAAGAAAAAAATAGATTGTTTTAAATAATCAATTACAAGTGCATTCATTTTATTAAAATAGAATGTATTATTTTTTTTTAATACAAAATATTTTCATATGGATTGAGAAACTGTACACATTCATGTATCGAAATTTCAAAACCTTTTTTTTTATACTTCAGAAAAAATTTTAAAAGCATTGAAACTGTAAAGCGAGTTGTGAAAGAATTCCAGTAAAATTAGATGTAGTAAAAAATTACATGTACTTTTACTGCATTTTTTACGTCAAAAACTGCTGGCAACGTCGCTGCCAGCAGTTTTGCCGTAACTTTAACGATTTTTTTTTCTTATTGTGCAGAAAACATTAAAAGATTTTCACATGATGAACTCTGAAATTGTAATTAATATTTAGGGAAATCTTAAAGAAAAATGTGGAACATTATATTAGAAAAAAATGAAGTATATAGTCAATTGTAAGTGCACTCACGTTATTCTGATAGAATGTATTGTTGAGTGTAACAAAATATTTTTTTTAATGGATTTAGAAATCGAATACATTGCCACTTTACAAATTAAAAAAAAAACTTTTTTTATATCAAAATTTGTAGAACATTGAAACTGTAAAGTGAGTAATGAAAGAACCAGCTTTTTTTTGTCAGCCTGAAAAGGCTTTTTAGGGAAGGATTGTGCCAGGATTTATTTACTATATTCTAAAATGAAGAGATAAAATGCCTTATAAAAACACGTTTTTATAAAGATTGACATCGGAAAGCTCTAACAAAAATATCTTTTATTAGAAATATCTTTATATTTTAGACCAAACTGAAAATCTTTTTCTTTAAATAAACTTATTGAAGCCTTTAAAAAATCAAACTTGAGATGTAAGAAATTTTTTTCATATTGTTATAATTCAAAAGTACATAAGCTTGAAGGAAAACATAACAAGCAATAAAAAAATGATCAGGAAATTCATAAAGTGAACATTTTGTTTTATAAAATTAAATACACAAAAACAAATTGCAAGAAAAAAATAATAAATCAAAATATTAGAATTTCGCAAAATATAAATAAAGTTGGTTTTTCTTTGTTATAAATCTTTCATATAATAAAAGCATTCGAATTAGTTCTAGATACATTGTGGATTATAAATAATAGTAGTAGATTAGATATCTGGAAAATCACGCTATAAAAAGTTATTGCAAAGTAAATCACTTACTAAATCTTGTATGCACAACACTGGATCTTTAAAAACTAAACAAAGATTAAAATTAGATGAAAATACTTAAAATCGCCATTTTGTTCAACTTCTGTGACCATCATCAGGGCAATGATGTTACAGTATAGAAACTGACCGAAACTAAACTAATGTGGCATCATTTTTTTTTTTTTTTATCATCATCAAAAAAGGAGACCAAAATGTTGATTTCTAATATTTTATTTTAATTTTAATATTTGGTGAATTTTTAGATATAAACAAAAAATTAAATTAAATTAAAATACTTAAAATTGATGCTTCAGTTAAGTTGTGCAACTATCATCAAAAGATGATTTTTACATCACTTTTAAAAGTAATGTAATATAATTTTCTTAGAATGATCATAGAATTTGACTAAAAATAATATGATGTAGCATCATTTTTTTTATAATTATCATAGAAGTTGTCCAAAACGTCAGTTTTAAGTAATTCACTTAAATTTTAATGTTTGTTTTGTTTTTAATTATTCAATATTGTGTGGACAAATTTTATAACATTGAAATTTCTTTTGTTTTTACAATAAAGTTTTACATACAAGTAATAGTTTATGCGTTTTAAAGTAAAGTAAATATGAAGCTGAACTATAAGAAAAGTTTAACACAGAAAACAATTGTAGTTTCACAGCAAATTAGCCAACTGACAGTTGTTTCAACTTGTACACAATTGTGCAAGCTACAGAATATATCGCCATGCTGAAGCAGTCTAACAAAAAAAATAATTAAAATTAAATAATGTATAAATAATTAATTTCTAAAACTATTCAGATGTTGTATTGTTATAGGAAATACAAGTCACTGAAAGTCTGTGAGATACATTTGTGACGTCATTTTTATCATTCTAGCTTATCTGAAAACAAATTAACACATTCGCTGCTGATCACGTGTCAGCGCGTGATATGGCGCCAAAGTTGAGGGACCACTCACGCGGCAGCGCGTGATGTGGGGTGATGTCCAATAGCCAATCACGCGCTGGCGCGGGAAAATCTTTCACTGAATTTTTGTTATAAAATGTAAATCGCCTTCTGCAAAAAACACACTTCTACCGCGAGGCATTAACTATTATCACCTCTTCATGTAAGCGGTAGCGAACGTATTAAAAATCGATAAAAAAATCCATGTTTACATACAATTATAATCTTTGTTTAACACTTAGATGTTTGTTGTTACTTGTTTACTTAGATGATACTATATTTTGCACTATGGAATTAAAGTTTTATGACATAGAGGATTGGATTTGCCAAACCGTCTAACCATTCAATCTATATACTTGAGATGCGAAAAGCTAGCGTATCGTTGCAAACAAGTGATCCCCCCCCCCCCCCTACGTTAAAGATGCTCTTAAATACCAAATATCAGACGTAAATAAGCATAACAGATATAAAATATAACAGAGGGAAAAATGCTTTATCGAGACTGAATAAAAAAGATAACATTTACGTACTTTTTAACGAGAATAGATTAATTTACAGATATAATTTTTATTTAATGTTATTCATGAGAGAATCCATTGAAATTTATTTATAAAGTTCTCATGTTTGTAACGATACGTTATCTTTTCGCATCTCCAGGGTCTGATTACACTGATAAACAAGGTTTCTGTTTCTAAGTATATGGTGACTTTTGTATTTTAGGTGGTGCTGTGAAAGAATATGCCATTAAAAATTTTCCATCACCCACAGATTTTTATAAAATACAAAATCTTGAAAATTCGAATTTTTTAGTATTTATTAAACACATATACCTTATGAAATTTATCATTTATTATTTTAGTAATGACAAACTTTTAAATAAGCACTCATAAAACTTAAAATTAATATTTAAAACACTGAAGATATGCACTGTTTATAAAGTTTCATAAAAATTTACACAAATTTTTGTAAAAAGAAATCATATTAATAAGAAATTTCATACTTTATGTAGCGGTAAAGGTCGTATCTGAGAATGCTCTCTTATAAGCACAACCACTAGCTTTCCTAATAAGGTTCCAACAGTAATCTCCACGCATATTAGGGGTCCACCTGCCTTGATATTGGGTTTCCATTGCAGAAATATCCTGGTGGAAGAGCTCTCCAAGCTCGTCGTTCATAGTTCCCATATTTTCCGAGAAAAAATTTAGATAAGATGCTAAAATGTGAATTTTCAATGACATTGAACATTCTTAATCTTTGTAATTTTTTAACATGTCTTTAATTAATGTTTCATAGTTAGGGCGTCAATGATTTCTTAAGAAATGTGCCACAAAATTTTTAAAATCGATCCATGCTGCTTTTTTAAAATCACTTTTCTGATTCAGTTTTCATGCATCATCAAATTTTTTTTCCTTCATAAGGTGTCTAATTTGTAAACCACCCTCCGTAATTTTTACATAGATTAGCGATGGAAATTGTTCTTGCAGATATATATTGAAATCGTCGACCTTCTTTATTCATAGCTTTAACGAATTTCTTCATCAATCCCAACTTTATGTGTAAAGGTGGAAGAAGAACTTTCTTTTTATCGGTTAGAGGAACATTTTGGATATTTTTTTTCACCTGCAATATATTGTTTGTGCTCTGGCCACTTATTTTTAATATAATGCTCATGCTTTATTCTGCTATCTCATTCGCATATTAAACAGCAATATTTTATAAGACCTTGTTACATACCAATAAGAATGGCAATTACTTTAGAATCCGTACATTTATTCAAATCAATTTCAGGAAGCAGTATCTTCATATTTTCATACGACTCTTTCATTATGCAAAAATATGCTGTTGGAACAGACGGCAGCGCATTTCCATATTGAAGAAGCATAGCCTTCAAACTGGTTTTCGAAACATCGATGAAAAATCGTCATTGTTCCAAGTTATACTGAAAATTTAAAACAGGCATTAAACCACTTACCTCATTACGATAGCATAAATCCACTTTTCTTGAAAAAAAATGTCGAATATTTCTTATGTTGATCTCGATAAATAGATATATTTGTATTGTTTTTCAGGATATTCCAATCTTGCAATCATGAACCAAGTAATTCTGAGTTTTTCTTTGAAAATGTTGTCTCTTTTGCCAGTGAAGTTGCTTTTAACATTTCAACTATTTGCACACATTTAGCCATTTGTTGATTCACGTCTTCGGGATTTACTGGTTTTGAACCAGGCACTTTCTGTATAGAACACATGAGCCCTAGCACGAAATGAAAATCCAATTGAAATGAGGCTGTAATGTCCCTCGATCTTTGTCTGACGTATTTTCTTGGACATGTTAAAAGAAGTTTAACTATTAAAATTCATATCTATAGTCTATCTTTGATTATATTATTAAATAAAAAACACAAAAATAAAACAACAACAAAAAACCCTGTACCTTTAAAAGATTGTCTGGTATCTGATATAAAAAATCAATTAAAAGAATTATTTAAAACATATTCCAATTTCATTGTATTTTAAAAGAATTAAAAATACAATAAATATTCATCTTTTAACTCAGTTCTCTAACCGTAAACTAATACAATCAGTCTAATGTAATATGAATGCAAAAGAAAAGAGAATACATTAAAATTCTCTTTCAAATCCATTTAAATTCAAAATTTATGAATTATTCTATATCGCATTCCTTACGCGTTTTCTAAGAATATCGTTTTTACCATTTACAAAAATATCTTTTGGGAATGAAATGCTTTTGAATTCCACCTGAAACAAGCCAAACCATGAAAATTGAATTCCAAGATGAAATGTGTAAAAATGAAAAATGAATCAATGCCTTACTGTCTTAGAAAAGAAAAATCTCAAAAATGTCGTCAGATAATAGTTAAAGCTTTTATAAATGTGATGTCGGCATAAAATTCATTCAAAGAATCTAATGCAAAGATCTATTTAAATGTTTAAATAGTCTCATGTTTAAAATACATTTTTATATAAAAAAAATCTGCTTTTTCATAAATCTGCATTAAAAATAAATAATTCTTTTATTATGCAATAAATTTTGATGCTTTATTCAATACAATATATACTTCAGAATGTATCCTGTTTTTATGTAGCAATTATTTCACTTGATTTATTACGTATAATAAATATTTTACAATATGTTCTTATAAGCTAAAAAAATAACAAAAATGGCAATGAAGACAATATCGAAATAAACTAAATGAAACTTCTATATGATGCAAAAAACAAACTTCAGACATAATTTCTTCAACTTTAAAATGAATTAAAAACAACTACAAATACCTTTTAAACCTTTAAGTGTCCTGCAGAATTTCTTTCATGGTTAATGATTCAAAAAATATTGACTATGAAAAGTATTGGTATGAAGATTTGTATTTGATAACTAGAGTGGACTTTATCTGCATTTTAACTGGATTTTTTTTTTTTTTTTTAATCAGAAAATGTGCTTAAGCTATCAGATGCCTTATTCAACAGATGATCAATTCATCCCCTATTTTTTTTAAATATTATTTTAAAATGATTAAAAATTATTTTAAGATGTAATATTAATATTGAGAAATATTCCTTGCAATCGATATATGGAACAATTTTTGTCAAATGACGGTATTGTAACATTAATTGTTTTATGATGATTTTCACCGAGTTTTAATGAAATACTAATAATTTTATGGCTATTAGGAATTTCTGTTCTTAATATTCATTACGCACGAAATTATTTTCTATCTGAAATGAGAAAAATAAAAGCCAGGTTCATTATTTACACACATTATCTTTTTACGCTGACATGAATAATAGTCTTATGCTTTAACCTCGAAAAAAATAGTTTAAATAAACATACGAAAAAAGAATGGCGCGACATAATGTGATAATTTGTGCATTAATAGAAATTTCTTTAATTATTTTTTATGACATATGTACATTAGATAACTAAGTTAATTAGTAGTAATTAGTTAGTCGTATTAATTTATTAATTATTATAATTTATAAATTATTTACAAAGTATTTAAATTATAATTATTTATAATTTATTAATTTATTAATTAATGAATTTATTAATTAGTAGTAATATTTAGTTAATTATTAGTAAGTTAATAACTAAAAATGCTTTAAGTCGTAATAACATTTAAACCCTCATAGCATGCATGGTCAAAGTGACGTCACAATGACGTCACTGTGAGTCACTCTGGTCACATCACATCTGTGACCGAAATTCCACCACTCAGTAACGTCACATTGTGACTAAGATGTGACTTTCTTAAAAAAATTTAGAAAATTACAAATATTCTTCAAAACATGTTATTTACTTTTAAAAACATGTTTCTGGCAATTTAAATGTCGCCGCTTTTGTCACAGTTTCGTTGCAATGTTAATGTCAAAGTAGTCACAAATGACACACTTTTCACAAATTGGTCACATTCTGACGTCACAAAGTGGTCACAATGTGACGTCACAAAAAAGCTCTAAAACGGGCATAACGACTTCTCAGTTTAGTCACTGTGACTCCACATCGACGTCACGTGTCATCACATCGACAATCGATGGTCACAAAGTCACATTGTGACTTCAAAACAAAGTCGCAGTGACATCACCATGCCTTACGGGAAAGAATGTGGATAGGTAAGGCGCATATTTGGACCCCAGCATAGCAATTATTAGTTTTGTTTATTTCCAAAGAGTTTTAATTAATACTCTGAGTGCCACGGAGACTGACAGTGAACTTTAATTTCAGCCCGCGTAAGTCACCGATGACGGAAAGTGTAAAATATAGTAAAAATTTTAAAATATATATATCGTTTTAAGTAATTATTTATAAAGTATAATCCTGTTATAAATAAAAGTTAAGTAAATTTTAAATAATTTTCCATAATTGCTTGGGAACACGATCATATGCTCTAAAGTTGTAAGAAGTTTTATTTAAATATTGGTAAACTTGTGAGGGAGTGTCCCTTTGTAATAAATGCACTCTGGTGTTTTGTTTGAGATCGTGACGACAATGTTCCAACAAGTGTGGCGGAAAAGCGACATCTATCCTTTATGCAACTCTAATTTTCCGGAGTGTGTGTGGCACCCACGATCTACAGTTAACTGTGGTTATGAGTTTTATGCAAATTTCTAGCTCCGTCTTCAGTTTCTAAAGTATAAAAGCTGTAAGTTGTGAGTTGGAGTGTGGTGAGCCGGGAGAGCCTTCAGCAAAGAATAGCAGAGCGGCCATGTGAAGGTTGAGAGCCTCAGAAATCGAGTTGGGTAAAAGTTAATTCAGCACTGTGATTGTTTGAGAATAAAGATATTTGTGCAGCCACGGACTGTTTATTTACAGGTTAGAGTGAAAGTAGACCGAGACCTGAAGAGAAGAGCCGGGGTAGTGCTTTGAGCCGGACTTAGTCGTAAATGTGAGAATGAACTAAAGTTTATTCTCATAGTAGTTTCTTTAATTGTCAGAAATGCTGAATTTTGGCTCCACTCCTCATTTCCCAACTACAGTAAATAAAAGTTTTGAATTTTAACTTTACTTAGACTATGTCCTCATTCGACCGACAAGTCAAAAACTAACTGAGATGAAGAATTAGCGTAAAAATGTGATTCTTGCCAAACTTCAGAGCAAACGCGCGACCGGAACATGTCGATTAAAAAAATATTTCAGCCTTATGTTTCGTTATTATAATACATAAGATTTTCAGCTATTACATTCAGGAAAAGGCTAATTAAAATTTTTTTGTAATAATGTGAATTTTTTAAAAATTCGGCAAACTTTACAGCGCATGCGTGACCGGAAGATATTAACCAAATTTACTTCCTTTTTTTTTACTATTTCTTAGTTTCTAGAGTTCGCAAATTTTCCGTGGTATTGCGAAGTGAAAATCAATTTCTGAATTTTTTCGGCCCATCCTGTTATAGAGGGTATTTCGCCACCAGACCGACAAACTTTGAGGGGTGATAGTAGGCATGAAGACAAACATTACTAAATAGGAAACCATGTGGCGCAAACGTCTTCCGTAGGAGCCAGGGGCCATTAAAGTTAAAGGTCCAAAACTTCAAACGGTTATAAAAAACGGAAAAAAAGATGGATTCGTTTGCGGTTTTCGCTAAAATCCTTCTTTATATCACGTTTTGTTTGCAAAAAATTTTTAAAGGTTAAGTTCAAAAATTGTCGATAGAGGGCGCTTTAGACTTTAGAGTAAAAAACAACTACTTTTTACCCTTATTTTGTGCACATGGTTGAAATTATTCTAAAGTTTAGACTTTAACTTAAATTTTAAGCTTAAAATCGGAAACATTGTTATTGGGTAACTACCGAAAATTCAACTGCGAACAGAGGAGGGAATTTTGAACACTCATAAACATTTGACAAACTAATCGATTTTATTGCGGTTTGCGTGTAGGTCATTCCTATGGTAATTATTTTGTTCAAAATGACATACAGTATTCATGTCCCCATTTTTTGTTAGAGGGCGCTTCCGACACATCTCCGAAATTTCAATGGCATTATTTCTGGGTGTTTTACTACCAGACCAACATACTTCCAGGAAGTGTTAGGGATGCAAAGACGACTCGGAATCATAATATAATGTAATGTCAAAAATATCTTTTTTACGAGTTAGGGTTAAAAGAAGCAGAGAAAAAAGCTACTTTATGTTTCTACAACACGTTCTGGCGGAACTTTTGGTAAAAGCACATGTTCCTCTTTCGTTGCGCCACTCTATAGCACGATGGGGCTCCTCCACATTTTACCAATGATGTTCGCAGACACTTCAATCTAACATGTGGACAGCGGTGGATAGGTAGTGGTGGCCCGGTTCGTTCGCCTGCCAGATCGTCGTACCTACTTCATTATATCAATTACTTTTTGTTACCTACCTTTATTTTATTACTGTATAATTGTTCTGTATTTTTATTAAATAAACATTGCTGGATGGGGCGAGTTGAGCTCAAACCAATTAGTACCCCCCTCCCCTCCCACCACCACCTGGCTCAATCTGAATCTGAATCTGTATGGACTTCTTCTGCTGGGATCAAATGAAAAGTTGAATGTATGAGATTCCTGTACCGTCAGTGGAAGACCTGTCAGCTCGAATTCTGTAGCTGCCAGAAAGCTATCCGAGATGCCAGGAATCTTTCAAAGCGTAAGGAATTGCATGCTATGCTGCTGTCAAGCATGCCCGAATGCTTCTGGTCGTAATTTCGGAATCCTCTTGTAGTAAAGCCTTTAACTAAATTGCTTTCTGCCACATTAACGTGTTGCTGTTTCACTACCTCTTTCTGTTGCTTTTTTTCTCTGCTTCTTTTAACCACAGCTCGCTAAAAAGGCATTTTCAATGTTACATTCCTATGTGATTCGGAGTCGCTTTGGATCCCCAACACTTCCTGGAAGTATGTTGGTCTGGTAGTAAAACACACAGGAGTAATGCCATTGAAATGTCGGAGATGTGTCGGAAGCGCCCTCTATCAAAAATATGGATACCCAAGAGTTGTAAGTCATTTGGAATAAAATAATTACCAAGGGAATGAACAACACACAAACCGCAACAAAATCGATCAGTTTGTATAATGATTATGAATGTTTAAAATCCGCCCCTCTGTTCACAGTTAAATTTTCGCCAGTTACCCGATCCCAATGTTTCCGATTTTGGGATTAAAATTTAAGTTAAAGTCTAAACTTTAGAATAATTTCAACCCCTTGCACAAAATAAGGGTAAAAAGCAGTTGTTTTTTACTCCAAAGTCTAAAGCGTATCTATCGACAATTTTTGAACGTAACCTTTAAAATTTTTTTACAAACAAAACGTGATATAAAGAATGATTTTAGCGAAAACCGCAAACGAATCCACCCTTTTTTCCGTTTTTTATAATCGTTTGAAGTTTTGGACTTTAAACTTTGATGGCCCTTTGCTCCTACAGAAGACGTTTGCGCCCCATCGTTTCCTATTTAATAATGTTTGTCTTCATGTCTACTATCACCCCTCAAAGTTTGTCGGTCTGGTAGCGAATCACCCTGTATAGTATATACGCAGAAATACTTTGAGACGTAATAACACGTATTCACTGACATTATTATTAAAGTAAAATAACATTAGTTATACTAAAAAAATCTATATCTGAAAAGAAAGTTAATGACAAAAACACGACCGACATAACACAAAATTGAAAATATTTTTGAAGCTTGAAATTTGAAAATGGCGATTGAACGGTAAATAATAAACTGAACGGTACTAGATTATGTACTTAACATCTTTCATCATTATTAAAACTGTGCCTAATAATCAAATTCATTTTAAGTTATTAATATTGAAAATGGTCTTTTTTTTCCTTTTTTAAAATTTTGAGGGACTTGAGATTTCTTAAATATGTAAATGCATCATAAGTTTCGCATTTTAAATACTTTTCTGGGTATCTTTTCTGAAAGAAACATCTTTATCCTCATAGGGTGCATGTCCGTTGTATCCACTTTTTTTTGTTGTTATTTATTTTATTAATTTCTTTTGCGAATGTGTCAAAGTTTATTCAATTTGTTTTACTTTAAAATTTCTTCTTTTTTTTAATGTTTCATTTTTCTTTACTGATAAATCTTTAAAACAATACAACATACGAATAGATTTAAAAACTTTTAAATATTTCACTTGAAATAAAATTGGATAACAGTTATTGGATTTTGATTATTCTATATTTTTCATGCCAGTAATGTCATTGTAAATCAAATGAAGTTTTAACTTTAAATAAATACATTCAGACATTTAAAATAATAAAGCAAAAAATCATTACGTTTTGAATAATACCTACTAAAAATAAAAAAGTCCTTCCGGCAATGCCGGGAGGAAGAGGTAGCTTTCATATACTTATATATTTATTTATTTATTTTAAAGTAAGTTACATTGTTCAAAAATACTAATCTCAAATTAGTGAAAATAATCTTATAAAATTAGTGATTTTATAAGATTGAATACTATTTTTGTCAAGACTGAATATTAATAGGAATTTTTAGAAATTAGTCATCTTTTATTCAATCTGGTTTTATTTTAAGCGATTTGGAGAGTCACTAAATTCCACGATATCATAAAGTGTATGCCATTTTAAAGCAACATTGTGGATCGTTCAGATCAGACCGTTTCAAAATGTCAGCCATAAGAAAAGTTCAAAGTGCTATAACTCAATCATTTTGTAAGATATAGACAAAATAAAAAGTGTTCTGGAATCGTTGTTTTAAGTTCTAACACGTAAAAGAAAAATATTTTTCAACTTTTAATTTTTTCGCATTTAATTTTAAATTTTAAATTTTTTTTTTAATTTAAAATGGCCGCCATTTTGAAACAAAATGGCGGATGATGCTGACCAACGATCTCGGTCGAGACATTTGTATGTACTATGTACATACCAAATTTAATTGAAATCGGTTCATAAATACGCGTGTTATCACGTGACAAAATCATATCGTTTCAAAATGTCAGCCATAAGAAAAATTCAAAATGCTATAACTCAATCATTTTTTAGGATATAGACAAAATAAAAAGTGTTCTGGAATCTTTGTTTTAAGTTCTAACACGTAAAAGAAAAATATTTTTCAACTTTTAATTTTTTCGCATTTAATTTTAAATTTAAAATTTTTTTAAAAAATTTAAAATGGCCGCCATTTTGAAACAAAATGGTTGGTTGGTTGATTTTTGTCGTCCGATTATCTACGCTAATGGGATATAGGACCAGGGGGAGTGCCCTCCGTGGGGGTCTTTCTAATGGAACCTAACCCGTATTTACGCAAGGTTCGAAGAAAACCACGGAAAACTCCGAACGGTTAGGCCGACAGCCGCGATTAGGTTCGAACCCAGCACCTGCCGTCTACCAGTTGAGAGGTCCGAACCTCTCGGCCACTGGTGGGGCCTTGAAACAAAATGGCGGATGATGCTGACCAACGATCTCGGTCGAGACATTTGTATGTACTATGTACATACCAAGTTTCATTGAAATCGGTTCATAAATACGCATGTTATCACGTGACAAAAATCAGATCGTTTCAAAATGTCAGCCATAAGAAAAATTCAAAGTGCTATAACTCAATCATTTTTTAAGATATAGACAAAATAAAAAGTGTTCTGGAATCTTTGTTTTAAGTTCTAACACGTAAAAGAAAAATATTTTTCAACTTTTAATTTTTTTGCATTTAATTTTTAATTTTAAATTTTTTAAAAAATTTAAAATGGCCGCCATTTTTAAACAAAATGACGGATTATGCTGACCAACGAACTCGGTCGAGACATTTGTATGTACTATGTACATACTAAGTTTCAGTGAAATCGGTTCATAAATACGCGTGTTATCACGTGACAAAAATCAGATCGTTTCAAAATGTCAGACATAAGAAAAATTCAAAGTGCTATAACTCAATCATTTTTTAAGATATAGACAAAATAAAAAGTGTTCTGAATTCTTTGTTTTAAGTTCTAACACGTAAAAGTAAAATATTTTTCAACTTTTAATTTTTTCGCATTTAATTTTAAATTTTAAATTTTTAAAAAAAATTAAAATGGCCGCCATTTCGAAACAAAATGGCGGATGATGCTGACCAACGAACTCGGTCGAGACATTTGTATGTACTATGTACATACCATGTTTCATTCAAATCGGTTCATAAATACGTTAGTTATCGCATGACAAAAATCAGATATATGTATATATATATATTTATATATATATATGTCAACATTTGAACGGAGGGTGGTTTTGGGGTCTGGGGGTCATGATCGGTGAAAATATACCAAAATTTTCCGGAAGTGCTTTCCTCCGGACGGCTGCAATAGGTAGCTTTTTACTTTTTGTAATGAAAGCTACCTAAAAGTTACAAAATATTCTTTTGTATTTTAAAAGGGAATCGGTACCCTTTGAAAAAACTTTGAAAAATATTTTTTACTGATGTACATTTACTTATTATATACGCATATTGTTGTAGATAAAACTCGTCCGAATGTTGTAAATTTTCATTTATAGAATCGCTGCAGACTTGTGTCGAGTACCTTCACAATTGACGAAAATCGAATCAAAATTCAGCATATCAGAAATTACGCGTCTAGCGTAGCAAATGAGGTTCGTTCGTAATTTAATGATGTTTTAAAAATACTCGAATCTTGGTACTATCGTACACAGTTCTTCGCATAGCGTATAAGTATCCAAAATCTTTTCTAAAATCCTGTAAATGCTATCTGTTTTCTATTATAGATCGTGGAACTTGTAGTAAATTTTAGAAACATATAACAATTACATAAGGTGTGAAATAGTTGAGTATTATTTATATGTACCCCAAACAATGTTCCCCTTCATACAATTATGTAAATGAATGCTTTTATGTGACACTGTAAATGAATAACAATTATTCTTTGCACCACAGATTGTACAAAATGTGTGTTTTGCTACATGCTTCATATATGCATTTCCATTTTATTATGTTTCAAAAAGGGTAACGTTATTAAAATGGATCTGAAATTATTTTTTCCCATAGGTCGTCCTGTAAACAGAATACTTTTGATTACCATGTAATTGAACTCTACAACTGATTTTGATAAAAATGACTCGATAAAATGATGCAACAATTAAATATTTTAAATTTCAAGCGTTTCGTTTGGGTAGTTTCTGCTCTGTTTTATGTGGATGGACAGACAGACGGACTGAAAGGCGATTATAGGTTATATGTATTTACATAATTACGAAGGCACCTTAAAATATGTTAATGAAAGTTTTCTTCATTCTTTTCAATCCCGTCTTACGTCAAATTCAATGCTATCCCATGACAGGTAAAGGTTCTAGGTTGTCATGGCGAAGTCTTATTATTTCCATCTTTTTCAATTTAATATATGCAATCGCCATAAACTTTGTGTTCACGCCTTTTTGCATAAGCGTGCAACAGCTATTGCACAGAGATCTCAACATCTTTATAAAATTAGTTACAGTACGAACGTATCTCAATTGCTACGTTTGACAGACAAATTTCGAGTTGTTTTTCTTTCTAGTAATATAACTACTTAGTAACTACTTGGTTATCCCATCGACCAATTTCGCCAAATTATACAAATCGCCAAACTGATAGCCAAATAACTTTTATTGACACAATTTTTATTAAAAAAACCGAAAAAACAAATAATTAGTAGAAAATTAATAAAAATATAAATAAAAATCACTTAATGACGTTTTAAATACGTGTATCGTATTTAATGCCGGTCAATAATGTGATATTCACGATCATCTATTAATGGCATTTAATCTTATAGATATGGCGATAGATTTTTGGTCGACATTATAACCAGGTAGTACCGTAATATCAATATTCGAATATTGCTGCATGTTTTAAAATTTAAAAATTTTTCGGCATTTGGAAGGCGTCCAATCGTATCATAGCAGAACATCTGATTTTATGAAAACTTTTCTAAGTATATATAAAAGTAGGCATACATTTTATCGTAGAAAATCTACGGTAAAGCACACTTCTCCTCCTTCACTTTGAATTTAAGAAGACATTTATTCTATTTCATAAAATAATATAAACAAAATTCATTCCGTAATCTATTATATTTCACTTGTAATGTTTCATCCAGGAATAATTTCGAAACCTTTTTTTTCTCATTTGGCTCTTCTCCATCACTCAATTTTCTAACGGATATTTAATTTTTTCCTGCCCCATTATTCTTCCATGTATTGTTTCGGATTTTTGTGCAGGAGGGAAACATACAATATACAAATTCTTTAAACCGCGGATTCTTTTTTATTTTTAGATGATTCTGTGGAGCAAAAAACAAATTTATGATTAGAAAAGATAATATTGGCAGGGATGTTTTATATAAAAGTAATTTTATTTGAAATATTGTATGTTTTTGTCTATGTAGAAAACAAATATTAGCTTAGAAAATGTTTTTCTTAATTACTTAAGTATTAAAGAAAATAAAACAAACATATTTTAGGAAAAATTCTGATTACCAGTTTAACAAATTTGCTGTAATGTAAAACGTAATCGACATATTTAAATTTGATAAAGTAAAAAAATATATTTTTTTGTAAATAGACTCTTTTCGATATTTATCTGGAACATTCTGCTTCATTTTATGATTTTTTTCAGAAATTATCCATTACAATACAGTTGTTTGGTATGGTCACCGAACCGAGCCTGACTATGACTATGTATATATATGAATATGTATATATATGACTATATATATGAATAAACTTTTTTATCAAAAATTGAACCGACTTCAAAAACTACTGCAAAGTGAAAAATATTTTTTTTTTTATAATAGTAATAAGAAATTAATTTAAGAGTGTTTTATTTGCCATGTGTATTATTATATTTATGTACATTAATTTGATTTTTTGGAGTCGGTGATAGCCAAGCCAAGTTGCATGTGATTTTCCAATAGACAAACATCAAAATATCTAAGAGTTTTTTTTTTACGATTTAATATTTAGCTAAAAAAATTAACTTTATTCTTTTACGATTTGCATTGGATTATTAATTTTAATTTTGAACTTGGCTTGGGTGGTACCGATTCCAAAAAATCAAATTAATGTACATAAATATAATAATAAGCATGGTAAATACTACGCTCATAATTTAATTTCTTATTACTATTATTTAAAAAAATTATTTTTCACTTTGCAGTAGTTTTTGAAGTCGATTCAATTTTTGGTAGAAAAGTTTATTTTACTCTTTTTAGTTTAAAATTAACGATTTTTTGAAGTCGGTAAGTACAAATCATAATACGGAAAAAAATATACACGTATGTCAGTAACAGGATTGAATCCACGCTTTCTTTCTAGAACCAGAGCTTAAATCGGGTGCCTTAGACCGCTCAGCCATCCTGACTGCACTCCATTTTACGAGCTTATTCAACGTCCATAATTTTTTAATTCTGCGAGAAATCACAAATTTTATTAGTTTTTGCTTGGTTACTTAAAAAGTACTGAACTAATTTCGATGAAATGGAAGTGGTACCAATTCGAGAGTAACCTCTTTCATTTAACACAGATACTAGTTTAATCAGTTTGATAGTTTCGGTGTAATCGATGAACATACATAAAAAATGCATATGCGTTGAATTGATGATAACCTTCTCCCCTTTTTAAGTCGGTTAAAAACATTATAATACGGAAAAAATACTGTACATTATACACGTATGTCAAGAGTGGGGTTCGAAGCCACGCTATATTTCAAGAAACATAGCATAAATCAGACGCCTTAGACCGCTCGCCTATCCTGAATGTAATATATTCACCGAACTTATTCAACGTCATGTTACTTTTCGCAAGTCTACTATTTTAGTACTCTTTCACTGGATGGAATTTGATCAATATCATTCGATAAATTTTGGACAGATAAAGTTTTTCCTTCACCAATATCTAAAAGCCATTGATTGAACTCGTTTTGGCCTTCAAAACGCATATTTTGTGACAGTTTCAAATGAAAATTTTTCCCAAAGTGAACTCGATTTAAAGCAAACTTCAATTACATGAGTTTTTGTTCCTCGTGTAACGACTGGTAACGTTTGATGAGAATTACCTCCCAACAACATAACTTTATGGCCAAATGGATTTTCATTTCCCATCAGCTCTCTTAATAGAGCATCTATGCAACGTAAAGCATGAACTGTCATCATTGTAGCTTCATCAATAATGATAAGCTTTGCTTGACGAATAGTTACCGCTTCATCTGATATAACACGCATTGAAGATGTTGACGTTTTCAAAATTGGAACTGGTAGTTTAAAACCCCTATGAACAGCCCTTCCTCCTTTTAACAAAATGGCAGCAATGCAGTAGTAGCATAAGGAAGAACAATTTTAACACGTCACAGTATAAAAGCCAAAAGAGTGTTACATAGGTATATTTTATCTGATACCTCTGGACCATCCAAATAGAAACATCGTCGAATTATTTGCTCATCGTCAATTGCGTCTATAATTTTTGTAAAAGCTTCTTTTTGCTGCAAGATCAAATATGCAATTTTTTCAATAGCATCAGAGGCTTCACTAATATGGATGTAAAGTAAAACTGGTAAAACTTTGTAACAAAGTAAAACTTTGTAATCCAGTGGATTGGGGCTTGGCAAATTAAATATACTTAAGGTAACACCATAGCTCTTGAATATTGCTTGAATACTGTGTAAAGCATGTTGTTGTGCTATAAAATCATTAAAATTCATCCTAAAATCCTCATATGAAGAACAATTAAATTTTTCCCACAATTCAAGAGGATTAGATGGTTTACAAAAAAGACAAATGAAAGCAAATACTTGCCTGAGCTGTGCAGGCATTTGGAATACACAGACTTTTGATAAACATCTGTCCCATTCCTGATCCTCAGCCAAGAGCTGCCTTTGACGGGCTGCTTCAAGGAATGTAGGTAAGAAAACACCTTCAAAATTTCGTAAGTATTCAAAACTAGTTGATCCAAAAGTAGACGAAGGCAGCAACATTCAATGTCTTTTGGAGAAACAGAAAACATTCTAGCCAAAATTTTATTTCCTTCACGTTTTCGTGGTTTCCAAACACTTTTTTTAAACACATAATGAAGAGGTATTAATGCATATAAGTAGTACGTTGTATTTACATCTGAAAGATTCAGTTTAAACCAAGTTGTGAGAGTTGTGTCACGATTTTGATTAAATGCTGTATTTTCCATACCTTGTTGAAAATAAACCATTTGTTGATATGGTAAATGGATTGTAAGTCTGATTATAGCATGTGATTTATCATGCATTTTGAATTTTGGGAGACGCCACATTGCTTCAGATGCACTAACATAGCTGGCATTCACATGATTCGAAATTTCGTCATGTAGAAATTCTTGTTGATTGTTGTTTTCATGAATGATAACGTGTCAGAATCACAACCTTAATAAATATACTTGTAAATGTATTTGACAAATTGGGCACTGGTGCAAGCTTCAATATTAATGTGAGAGTCATATTTAAGTAAGAGTGTTTGATTGCATGGCACAACCGAACAATTATCAACAGGTATTCCATTAATAACTACGCAATTATCTTCACGGCTTTGATAAAATGGGTAATCATCAACATCGACTCGAGTTTTAGGCTGGAATGTTTTGGGAAAATTCTTGCTGCAGTTACCGTTTTCCATGCAAGGTGAATTTGGGTTAAGAGTTCCACATGGGCCGTGTATCATTATCCTTGAGACTATTTTGTGTAATCAAGGAAGATGAACTTAAAGCTCGGCCACTATGACTCTTCAATTTGGAAAGGATCGTGGAATTTGAATTCTTGCTCAAGGATCAAAAGAATATGAGCATGAGGTAGCCCACGTTTTTGAAATTCAATCGTGTACACATATACAACACATTTTTCAAAGAGATCCCCTGTTGTGATATATCATTTAATAGTGCTTGTAATTTTATATGAAATATGCGAGATACTAAATCTGGCTTGTCAGATGATGTCTGTCCATCAGGCAAGTTATTTAAAATTTCAGGCCAATTGGGATTACATGTAAAGGTACAAAATAAGTCTGTCTTACCAAATCTTGTGACGATTGCCATGGCATCATGATACCTTTCCCGCATGTTTCGAGGAAAGCCTTGAAAGGAAGACGGCAGTATAACCACTTTTCCAGCTGGTAAATTTGCATTTTCTGCTGCTTGACAAACGTAATCCACAAGTCCAGCATCTTTTTCACAAAGTAATTTTGATTGTTTCCGCCTGATAAAATTTAGATTGTTCGCTTCAACTTGAAGATATGAGTCAATATGAAGATATACCCATTGTTGAATAAGTGACCCTCCATACAAAATAAGGTTGAATTTGCCATGCCGAATAGTAGTTTGTGCTACTTTATACTGAAGCATCGACACGTTTTTTCTTAAGTCTTCAACAGATCCAGGATATCGTTCAAGGACCAAATTCCGTTGCCAGCCAGCTTCACCATATGGGTAAAAATTTGCATAAGTCATCGGATCCAAGTTTGGACTCAAAATATTCAAATGAACAAAATTATTAGAGCTGTTCTCATAAGTGCGAGGATAAATTCTTATGCCCTTTCAAATGGTGGTTCTCAATCTTTGTTTTGAAATATCATAGCAACTTCATTTGTTGTTCGCAAATTGCATCGCCTTTGATCAGAGTGCCTATCTCTACGCAAGAACATGTGCACATTTGGTAGAGGAGGATTATTTCTTGATGCTTGATCATGACTCTGTTTTTCAATTTCGCGCATCATTTTGTACGCTTAGACATATGGGTTAATTATCTGCATCATGAGATCCAACTGCCTCAAAATATGACGCAAACACTTTTCATTTTGTGCAATGTTTAAGCGTTCTTGAATAGCTTGGCTTGTACTAAGAACATATAACTGGACAAATTTTCTTTGTTTACCTTGTTGAGTGTGTAAGTGAGATGTGAGATGATAAATTTGTCCTTGCACCCGAAAACAGTAAGGTCCATGACCTGGAGCACTTGCTGCTAATTTTGCACCCATCGAAGAAAAAGATATAGCGCTATTATAACAGAGAATATTTTCATAAAAATTTCTGTAATCAGATGAATTTGGGTTGCTCATAATGTCTTGCAAAAATGGTGGAAAAAGTTCAACGTGCAGGAAGTTTAACTTTTCCTTTATAACAACAGTTATTAAAACTTCCGCGACTTAATCTTTCAGATGGAAAACGAAGTGCTTGACATTATTGGCAAATAGATTCTAAAGAACCACAACTGTGACTTTCAATATCACCTTCAATTTCAGAAACACTTAGACCTCTCTGGTTTGATTCGGGGTTTATTTGAATTGCTTCATTTTCGATTTGTTGACTGGCTCTGATCTCAGCTCGTTGACTTCGAAGATGTTCGTTATTTTCTTCCCTTAAACGATCCGATGTTGCTTGTGTTTAACGAGCAAGCCTTCTCGATTTTCTTTGGCGAGCTAATCGCCGTCTACGTTCAGTCGGCTTTTCTTCATTTTCATCAGGCATTGCTAAAACGATCGTTGAATTATAGAAACAATGATTTACTTGAATATATATAAACCTACCGCGTATTCAAAAAGATCAACAAACACACTTGCAATCTCAAGTAGAAATAATTTTGATGAACGATTCTCAAACGTGAATGATTCACAACTTTTTTTTGCAAGAATACCTGTATCCACGATCCAGATTACTTTCGCTGATAGCGAAACATGACTAACCAGTCAGAAGTCTGCATTTTAACAAACAGTGAAAAGTTCTTTAAAAATGCATGCTTCTGATTTAGATCTCGATTAATTATTAGCAAAGTGAAATGAAATTTCTAAAAATTTCACATTAACTTTTGATATGCCGAATATTAACTCATGTTTTTATCAAAGTTCTATTCTTTATATTATTTGCCAATAGATGATTGCAAAAAGAGTTCTTGACCGTTTTGAACAAAATCAAACTATTTAGAGAGTTTAATATGATTTTACAAATATTTTAAGAACACAATTAGATAATTGACCTGTATATATATTTATTTTTAACAATGCGTTCAAAGAGTAATTCATCTGTTTAAAGATTTGGAAAATCTGAATGGCAACAGTATTCGTTTGTTTATATCGTAATCTGATGTTTACAATTACTTATTTTTAATTCGGAGCCTAATACATTATAATTGGATATGATATACATGTTTTATAGAAAAATATGCTGTTCAAACATAATTTTAATTAGAAGAAATTATCTTTTAGCTGTCATACGTCAGCATTTGTTTTCCATTAAGCCTAACGTGGCGTATTGTTAGAGTCCATTCACAGATCAGAGTGGTTCGTCTTGGAACCGTTCCTACACTTGTCTTAAGTAGCATTTTATTATACGTATATAATTATTACCTAAACTTCTTTTTTATTTATTATTTTTTCCTTTTTAAAACAATAGAAATTAATTAACAATATGCATATGACTAGTATTTGAAAACGTTTTCGTCAAATTGGCGTCAGAAAAATAACGCGCCAATGTCGTGTATATATGACTAACATCTGTGCTGATAAATGAAGAACTCCGTATGTTTATACTAGCCTGGCGCAGATAATAAATCCCAAATATTGAATCCGTGGCATTTTTTTATATTTCATTAATTATTTAAAATATAATTATATAATCTTTTCACTCATTTTATTTTTAATACATAACTTTAATTTGAAACTGAAAAGTTTAAAATGCATGACTTTAAGTAAAAAGAACAGAAAAAAATAATGATATTTTGAAGCACCATAATTGCAGCGAAGGAACAAAACATAAATAAATCCAGTTTATCACAGTTTAAATTTTACCAAATGACTTTTGCACAATAATCCTTTAAGGTGCGTTTTATTTGGACGTGATGGTGGTACAAATGATGGTGGTTTTCGTGCCACATACGTTAGCATAATATATATAGACTAGCGCACCCGACAGACGTTGTCCTTCTTGACACCAACTACAGAAAATCCATTAAATGTACGTAAATATGGTAATGCGCAGAATAAACACTACGCTCTTAATTTAATTTCTTAATACTATTCTGTAAAAAAATTATTTTTCACTTTGCAGTAGTTTTTGAAGTCGGTTCAATTTTTGATAGAAAAGTTTATTTTTCTCTTTTTAATTAAAAGTTAACGATTGTCTGAAGTTGGTTAATCAAAATTATAATGCAGGAAATATTATTGCAAAGCATGCACGTTTGTCAGCAGTGGAGTTCGAACACGCGATCTCTTTCCTCAAGAAGCTGAGCTTAAATCTGGCGCCATACATCGCTCCGACATTCCGTCCGCACTCCATTCATCGAACTTATTAACCAATTTTAATTAGCGAAAAATCACTAACTATTAGTTTTTGCTTAATTACAAAAAAAGTACTGAATCAAATTCGACGAAATGTGAATCTAAACCATTCTCGAATCTACTGGAACGCACACACAAGATTTCATCAAAATCGGTCCAGTCGTTTAGGAGGAGTTCAATTACATACACACGCACAGAAGATTTTTATATATAAAGATAATGAATTTATATTATTTTTTGTTTATTTATTTTATTTATTTATTTATTATTATTATTATTATTATTATTTTTTTTGCTATGTCAAAAAAAATGCATATTACAGATAATTTACTTAACTGAAGAAAAGAGAGTAGAAATCAATATATTTGACATAAAACTTAATTAATTGTTTTAATTATATTCTTCAGGCTGATAAATAAGAACTTAATCCTTTAGGATAATTTAAATGCATAAAGGGCTATAACGTTACTTTTTTTATGTGTTTGCCAACATTATTCAAAGTTTTTAATTTGCTTAATTAGTCTTTTTTGTATAAGCGGATAAAAATCCCAAAATCTATTCTTTTTTTCATTTCAAATTGTAAATGAAGCAAATAAATAACCGTAGCTATTTTTAACTTTCCTGATTAAAACGTGAAGATTAATTTAAATTTATACAAATTAACATTTGATAGGAAAAATATTTATTTTTTACTGTTTGCCTCACAATAAAATTTTATATTATTGCAGTAAAGAAGCCTTTTTTAGGTACGTTTTTAATTATGTAAATATCTAGAATTTATAATTGTCGTTGAATCCGTCTGTCTGTCCACGTGTAACAGAGCAAAATCTACCCAATCGATTCGTGTGAAATTTGTAATATCGCGTCATTTCAAATTTCATAAAAATTGGACACATAGTTTAATTACAGGGACAATCAAAAGTATTCCGCTACTTACGGACAATGAAGAAATCAAAAATATTTTCAAAAAGTTCAAAATAAGGAAAATTTTATTTTTATTATGATTAACGTGAAGCTTTTCAATAAACATAGTCGCCTACAATGTGTTTTGTTATTCATAAATAAAACAAAGTAAGGTTTGTACTCTATTTTCTTTTCAACAAGTTATCATGTAAATATTTAAAATGTAAATGATAAAAATTATTTTTTCCATTGTGAAAAATAACAGGAAATACTGTTTAAATTGGCCTGAAACGGAAGTGTTGGTAGATTAAATGCAGTCAGAATGGTATCCTGTAACTTCTAATTTCTGAAACAAGAGCTGCAGAGAAAATTGAAACATAAATTGGAAAATTGGTAGAAATAAACTGAAACTGTCAAACTAAATTGGATTGAGGAAGAAAGCATTTAAGGGATTTTTGAAGGAAAGGAGTCCGATATATGATATCGCATGCAGAATAAAAATTAAATATAGCGTTCAATGATGAATGAGGCATCACTGAATAGAATTTTTTTCGCTCCCCTCTGATATCGCATACTGATTTTAACTCAAATGTAAAGTGCAACAATAAATGGAGTATCATTGGATAGTTTTCTGCCAACATCTGATATTACATACTGAATTTAATTCAAATGTAACGTAATTGATGAATGGGGTATCACTGAATAAAATTTTTTCTCCCATCTGACATTGCAAAATAAATGCAACAATAGCATGCGGTGCACAAAGATGAATGAGGTAAAGTTGTGTAGGATCTTTTGACTACATGACTGATATCGCATGCTAAATTTAGTAAATTTGTTGCTTGCAACGATGAATAAGGTATCACAGTAACCGAGTTTTTGCTAGTGCTCGCGATAGGATACGTATAGCAGGTATACGATTAAACGATATACGTATATCCGTATAATACGTTTTTCTGCTATACGGATACTTTCGAATATACGTTTAAACGTATCCGGATACGTATAAGGCGTATCAACTAAACGTATATTTAAGAATACGTATATTTAATGTATACGTATATTCGCCGTATCGTATCTAATTTAAATAGCGGACTTCACCAGTCTTATGTCGCTGAATGGAGAATAATTTGGAAATCGGTAGCGTTACGACAGAAATCCGCATAGTATGCAGGCCCGTAGCTAAGGGGGCGCTATGGGCGGCTCAGCCCCCCCTAGAATATTTTGAGCCCCCCCCCCCGGAAAAGATTCCAAGGTCACTCAATTAATTTCTGTTCCAAAAATTCAAATGAAATTCTGTTCAAAAGTCTAAGTTAGTTTTGAGACCCTTTCACAGTTTTGCAGAGTTACTAAATTGTATCTAAAATAAGTGTTTCAACACTCCCTCATCTTATATGTACATATGAAGTTAACATGATGTTTCATTTTGCACCAGTTATACAATCAAAATTTTCATCATCCTATACTTTTTTAGCATAAAATGAAGTTAGTACAACAGTTTACTTAGAAACATAGTACCTACAATGTGAATAGTTATTAATTTATCTTTCTGCGTCAGAAAGAGAAAAAAAAATTATGAGCCCCCCCTACATTCTCTCGAGCCCCCCCCCCCCCCTATGGTTCACTTCTAGCTACCGCCCTGATAGTATGTCTTATACATACGAGATCAAGCAATGAAAAGCGTATATTTTTTAAAACAGTTTGCAAAAAGTTCACAAAAGATCAGACTCCTGATTGGCTAATCTCGCTTCACTAACAGTGAAATATCTACTATCTGGATTCCAACCAAGATCTTGGTATTTCCCTTTATAAATATTTTAATCAACGTACATGTTCAGTGCAATTTACCGAAGTGACCCATGTTACCTATCGATTGTAAGGCAGTACGAAACCGAAATGTGGCACCAATGAAAACTATCCTGTTGAACTGTAGCTGACGTCACAATTCGCCTTGATTTTCATTTCATACTACCCTACAATCGGTTGGTAACATTGGTCACTTCGGTAAGTGAACGGTAAGTTACTCTAAACATACTCAATGTTTAATTATGTTTCTTCTAATTTTCATTAAATAAGTCATAAAATATTCTGGGAGGACAAAATAATTAAATTATTTAAAAAAGAAACTAATAAAAATTACCAAATATGTAAATTATTTTAAAATTCCTCCGCGGTAAGACAACTTACATATGTGAAAAAACACAATGGTTTTATTTTTCTAGCAGACATGTGACGCAGACACTTAGTATAAGTATCTCGTAGTGTAGAAGAACGAGCATTTATAGACGCAGTTCTGCTTAGATTACAATTAGAAATGAATAGAAAAAGCTGGGTGTGGCGGTACGCTGAGAAAAAGAATGACAGAGCCTACTGCCTGCTATGTGATGATGATATTGCTGAAAACTCATTCTGTGCAACGGGTGGAACAAAATTCATGCCACATATAGACAAAGTCACAGACAGATATTTTGTAAAAACATATTTTTCGGACTATCTTACCCTTAAAAAGTGTAAACCAGTCGAAAGATTTCTCGAATCCAATACTTTCTTCTTGTTAAGATACAAGAAAATATAAAAAAACTAAGTACTAGGCACAGCTCTTCCAAATATTAGTTTGATTCTATCCACAACTAATGTAAGACAATTTATAATAAATAACTTAGTTTTTTGGGAAAGAAACCAAAATTTAAACTGAGAAACGTATTCAGATTTTTTAGGTACCTGCATAACAAGTAGTAGTTAAGTAAACGCATCGTAGTTTTTTAAACAGAGAATCGCGATGGGGATACTCTACCGGATATTTCTCAATGTCTGTAATCCGCAGAAAAGCATTGAAACATCAAATTTCATATCTTGAATGAAAAACGTTTAAACGTTTATACGTTTAACCGCTTGGAAAAGATCCGTATATACGATGTACCGTATATGTTGTTTTGCGCAATACGTATAAACGCCGATGCCGTATTATACGTATAGTTGATCCGTATTTCGTATAATACGTATACGCGTATAAACGTATAATCGAGAGCACTAGTTTTTGCCCACATCTGACATCGCGTACTGAATGTAACTCAACGATGAATGAGGTATCATTCGATAGGATTTTTTGGTCACATTTTATTTGCCTACTAAACTTAAGCTATTATTTTGTGAACAACGATTAATGTTGTATCATGGGATAGGATTTTTACCTATACCTGACACTGCATATTGAAATTTCATTACACTTTTAGGTTAAGTATCATCCTTACATATAATTTTTGATGTCATCATCCCTTTTCTATGCACGTACAAGACGAAAAATGAAAAATGGATTATTTGTACGACGAATTTTTGAAACGGCTTTTGACAATGTACATGAAAACAAATTATTTGAACATACAACAAATCAACTCCGTGTAATATAACATTATTTCTAATTGCTAAAAAAATGCAAAATTAAAATATTTGAGAAGAGTTGAAACATGTAAACAGTCAAATAAAACTATTTCACTCTTTTTAAGATTTTAATCTGCCACTTTTTTTGAAATCAGAAATAACGTAACAAGTTGTTTGATTAAAACAAATTGCAGTTAATTATAAATTAATGAACAATATATCTGAAAATAAAGACGCAATGCAAAAAATGTTCAACTGGTTATTGCTATTTCTCCTTTTTTTGTATAAGTAAAATGCTATTTAGATAAAGATATAAATCATCCTTCATTGTCAAAATACAAAAGAACTTTAAACGAAAGCATCCGTAGACGCCAAGCAATGGCAGAATTTTAATGCGGTTTACCTATAACAAAGTTTTATGCATTCGGGCTATGAAATTTTTTACATAATGTCTGAGTATAGGAATGAGTATTAATTCACTGAAATACATGGCTTAATGGGAAAGTTGCAATCTGTTTCAATAATAAAACTTTGCCAGTGCGCATCATTCTGCATTTAATAAATATATTTTGTTGTATATGTAAAGAAATAGATAGTATGCGATGGCTTGAGAAATGTTTATGGAAGTACGCATACATTAAATAATATTATATTTCCAAGAAACAATCTGCATTTTTACAATGTTTCGAAAAATGATAATAGTAGAGTATAGTAAGCATTGTCTTAAATTTAAGTTAATTAGAAAAAGAAATTTGCAAGTACACTGTTAAAAATCTTGTCCTAGTTTGAACCAAATTTTGGTGTTCAGTAGCTGCCACTCAAAGATGGTGAAATTTTGCACCAACATTTGGAACTTCCTATTTCAATCTCGTTCCAACTGTTGGAACGATGCTTCATCAACAGGAATCCAAATATTGGTTCAAGATTTTACCATCTTTTAATGGCAGCTAAACTAGGACACGATTTTTAGCAGTGTAGTCCAACTGCTGGACATCAGGTCACTCTTCTAATTTTTTTTTTTAAAAATAATCTCTATATCGTTTTTTAATTCAGATTTTAAGAAGCTTTTTTCCCATAAAAAATAATCGAAAATATTGTCAATATCTCCATATCAGCTATCTTATCTAAGGCTTTGAAATTGCGCTTGTTAGTTTAGTCCTTTTTCTTTTGCCTCTATCCCTTTTTCTATTATATAATATATATAATATGTTTGGAACTTTTCTTAAATCTTCATGTGTAATAACTTCATTTAATAATTTGCTTTTCCAAATATAAAATTCACAATGTGTGAATCATGCCTTAAAACTTTTTATAATTCATATAGATATATTAAATATAGGTTATAGATACATTTTAAATGAAATAATAGTTTGGTTTAATATTTCTATATGTATGAAAAACAATAATAAATTATAAGAAAATTTTATTCAATAACCTTGCTGAACCATTGCCATATATTCTGAAACTATTAAATTAAATACGCATTTACATAAAAACAGAAAAAAAAAAACTTTTTTTTCCCTGTCAGGAGTCGGTTCAGGTATTTCAAATATTAGGGGTTTAGTACTTGGCTTAAAATTTGGAGAGAAAAATTTAAATCACAAAAAAATGAGTTGAAAATTCTGACAAGAGAAATTTTAGCCATTTGAAAATCGAATTGGAATGATATTTTAAAACAAATGTAATTATGGCTTCTGAAATCACCAGTAAAATTATTAAACACGTTGGAATTTAATTTTTAGTGACTTATTACATATTTTTTTTATTTGCTGTAAAAATTTTATTTAAATCAACAAAAGTAAATCCGATCATGGAAAATAATCGGTAAGTATATTTTTCGTTCATTTAAGATGTTTTAAATGTTAGTTAGAAAAGCTATGAATTATTTTTTGAATTAAATCTTTTTCTCTAGCAATCAGTCCAGCGCAATATGCATGACAACTGCGCTACCATGGTTTAATGAAAGCTGCCTATGGAATGTCTTCGCAGTATTTTACTTTTTTAAGGTTTCTGAATTTTTGCTTTGAAAATCTTATTTTCATAAATTGCGCAGGAACAAACGAGCCGTGATAATAGAAAAAGTCGGACGTCTTTCAAGCTTAATACTTATTTATCTTTGGGAATATAAAGAGCCTGTCTGATTTCAATTATTTTCAACAAACAAATCACTAGAGCAACTAGTATGACTTTAACAAATAGAATAAAAATTAACAATTAGCATAACTTCGTAAAATAAAATGCCCAAAATGATCGGTAGCTGTAGCAGATAATGGCGTGAAACGGGTGTAACATTTACTATATTCATTTGTAAATGAATATTTAAGGAGATGCGAAAATTTCTTCAAGAAATTTCAATCTGTTTTTTTTTTTAATTTTATCGAATTAATGCATTAAAAGAACATTTAACTGCACTTTCAGGAAATTTTGCAATGATGAGAAGAAACACGGTACTGGAACTAGTAATCTATAGCAATAAAAGAAAAAAATTGGCCAGAATGTGTGTGTGCTCACAATGGCTAGCAAAATTTACTGGGCGTATGGATCTAAATTTTTTTGTGAAAATCTCCCGAAGCATCTGAGACTGAGAATTTAAAATGCCTAATAATTAATTGAGTTAAGAATTAATTAAAATTCGAAACTCACAATTATTAAAAACTCACCTCGGTCCTTACGGGAAAACAAAGCGCTGGCGCACTCGCAGATGCCTTATTTACGCATGAATTAAAAATGCAGATTGAAATGAAGGAATTTCGGGATATTTTGTCAATATTTCTAAATTTATATCGGGCAAAACGCTTAACGAACGGAAGACAGCATCTGAAAGGTAATATTCTTAAGTTTTATCTGCCGCAATCAGTTCAAAAATTTATCGCGTTTATTCTTTGAAAAAAAGTCAAAAAGTATCTTTAAAAAAAAGAAAAAACCTATTTTTCTCTTTTTGAAACGTCTAAGCTAGAAACAATTTTTACGTTATCATGAAATTTAGACAAATATTCTCAAAGCTGAAACAGTCTTCGAATCGAGAATGTAATTAAGTGTTAAAATGTATTAACCTTAACTTATTCAAATAAACCGGCGAACTTAGGCAACTTCGTGGATCATGGAGATGATATTTATTCAACGTTAAAGGTACATTTTACTTTTATTTTACCTGATGAATTTGTACAAGAATAACGATGCATTCTACCTAAAATTTACCTTTGATTATAATCACATCCCTCATAGCATGCATGGTCACAGTGACGTCACAACGGCGTCACTGTGAGTCACTGTGGTCACATCACATTGTGACCAAAATGCCACCACTCAGTGACGTCGCATTGTGACTGAGATGTGACGTTCTTAAAAATCTTTAGAAAATTACAAAAATTCATCAAAACATGTTATTTACTTAAAAAAACACTTTTGTCACAGTTTCGTCACGATATTAATGTCAAAGTAGTCACGAATGACACATTTTTCAAAAACTTGTCACATCGTGACTTTACAAAGTGGTCACAATGTGACGTCACAAACGAGCTCTAAAACGGCCATAACGACCTCAGATTTTAGTCACTGTGACTTTACATCGACAATCGATGGTCACAAAGTCACAGTGTGACATCACAACGACGTAGCAGTGACGTCATCATGCCTTACGGGATATATATTAAATGCAACAAAAACTATTTGTATTTTCAAAGGATCCTTAAAATACTGTTAAAAACTTGTAATATTAAAAATAGAAACATAATAATTGATATATTTTGTCATACTTACATTCAGTCTGAAAAAGTCATTCCCTAAATCATTGTTATTAAAACACTGAAAAATATTTTTCGTATTTAATAGTAACAGACAACTTTTGTGTTGAATATTCCACTGCACATTTTCTCCTTTTTTTATGGGAATAAATTAATAAATATATCCCAATCCCATACATCTCCCTCTCAAAGAATGTAATTTCAGTGAAATTAAAATGAATAGCTATGGCACGAAAATCTTGCTGGTATATTTATCATTTACGCTATTTTATGACTTGCATAAAAGTTCCATTTAGAAAATAAATTATATCAATAATCCAGATGCATATATATATATATATATATTGTATGCGGACTTTCGTAAATCTTCACATAAATTTTATTTACGTTCAAAAAAGAAAAAAAAAATCCATTAAAATATCGCATTTTTTTTGAGCATTTGTTCATAGATTACATAAAATATTAAGAGGGAATCCATTGAAGTGTTTAGAAATATACATAATTTCTGTCAAGGGATACGATGTTTCATATTTGTATGTTTTGAGAAATTATCTACTACATCTTAAAGATTTGAAAATCAAATAATTTTGAATACTGAAGTAAAAAAAAAGACCTTTCTATTCTAAAGAAAAAAACAGTAACTAGTGCTCTCACAACTTACAAAGATGACGAAGATTTGTGACCGGAGTCTTTCTTCGATAATATTAAGGAAATTATTGCATATAAAAATATAAAATGATTAATGTTATAGAGAAATGTTTGTTAAATACGCTGTTTACACAGTTTTTAAGTCGAATCATTATTTAAAGAGGTAATTAATGTTAAATTTGGTCAAAATCGTACCATTAAAACATGTTAATTGGAGAAAAACCTATACCTAATAAATTAAACATTTTTAGATCATTTTATACATTAGAAGTTCCCGGTGTGCAGACTGCATTTATTTTTTGTTTGATTCACTTTTGGGGAGTTTATTTCCTTTTTAAATTAATATTTTCGTCATTTCTAGAAATATTTTTTACATACTTTAGAAAAGATTATATTATTTTAAATTTGTTTCCAATTTGTAAAAACAGCTCTTGGGATAATATTTCCATCAAATTAAAAGCTTATTTAAAAGTGACTATTGTAAACTGAAAAAAAAAATAAATAAAATGAAACGATTGCACATTATATGAAGAAAAATATTGGAAATACGGCACAAAAATATACACGTTACTTATGCGTTAATTTTTTACACGTTAATTTTAAAAAAGAAGGAAAATTGTGAAATAATAGATTCATTAATATCCTTTAAAAGTCGTAAAGGGAGAAAATTACGTCAGATTTAAAATGGCCATTTTTTAAAATTGCTAAACAGTTATAATTGAAAAATGCATTTATACGTATATGAGAGATTTATTTCTTATATTGAGATAAACTATTGTTGTCAATTATAAGACAGAGCAAATGACATTTCCTTTCTAACGATAAGAATATTTTCACGTGAGTATTATAAAAAGAAAGAAAAGTTCTGTACGTCAGGTTACAAATGTTACATTTAAAATTTATATTATATTAATATTATTAAATATTAATATTAATATAATATATTATACCATTATAGCATTGTAAAAACACAGAAAAGTAAAGAATCTGTTAACTTATTTTATTTATTTGAGTTTGAAATTTCTAAGTATTTTTACTTGATGAAATACTAAAATAGCCATTCTTAGCAGCTGATTTGGCTTTAAACCCCCTCCGTATGAGAATAATAAATAAAAACCGATTTACACTGCAATCGCTTTTATTATTATTATTATTATTATTATTGTTGTTGTTATTCAATCATCCGTAAACATTTTAAAACCGATCAAATTAACTGATTTTTAGAGTTTGGACGTAGTTGAAGAGTGTTCTGCAGGGGGCAGAGGCCCCCCCCAGTAATATTAAAACAAGTAAGGAAAATTATATCTTAAGCATAGATTATGAAGCATTTTCCAACACTTCATGAAATTTTTAACAAAACTTCGTTATTTAGGGAAATATGGGTATATAGCCAAATATGTATTTCAATACTTTTGAACAGCCCTGTATTTGATCTGTCAGTTGATATACATATTATAAAATGGGAAATTTTGTCTAGCAAGAAAAAAGCGTAAAATTTCTTTTTGAGCAATTTTTACTAATAAATGGGAAACATACTTGAAAACTTTTGTTCAGCCCTTTTGTTTACCTTGTACCTTTATTACACGTTAGTAAGAAGCTAAACTTCATTTTAAACTAAAACACCCGTAAAACAACTGAAATCACATTGTTATAAATTATCATTCATAGGTGTCCATGTAGACAATTCTTTGCGTGGCCCTGTATATCATTTTATCTATATTCTGCAAACATTTCTTTGTGAATTTAATGCAATTCAGCGTAAAAATGCATACCTTATTTAAGAACCACATTTAAGTAATTTACGCTTATACTCAGTAACGTTGGCGAGCTCTTTTGGATAGCCCTGTATATCAACACTAACATTTATACGCACCCTTCTAATGAACAAAGATTTAGTGAAACTTAAATGCGTATATCATAATTAAAATGTACTACATCCATCCATCGGACATCATCGGAAACATATACAGTCCGTCGGGCGGAATATACTATTTTAAATCTTTTGTGTGTCCCTGTAAATGCAATATGCTTCATATTATGCAAGACAGTATCGTATAATTTATATTAAGCCTCAATGACATACATCAAATTTGTTAAACATGAAACAGTTTAATTTATTTTCAAAATGTCGCACACTATTCCACCCCTTTACCATTATACGATGGAATTCTTTTGTGTGGCCCTGTAAAGGAATAATAGCTATATTTTCACCACATATTTTATAGAATGCATATTTTAGTGCACCTCTTAAATGCTTGTAAATTTTAATATGTTTGACAGGGTATAACATCTTTAAAACGTCTTTGAAACGATTTTTCCCCATATGCCATAATGTAATGGAAAATTGTTGACTCTCCCTGTAAATAAACTAATTATGATAGAAACTTCATTTTCAGTTGGATTCGTGCTAGGGTAAACATCAATAATCATACAAAAGTTTCAGTGAAATTCGTGTATACCCTCATAGTATGCATGGTCACAATGACGTCAAAATGACATCACTGTGAGTCACTTTGTTCCCATCACATCTGTGACCAAAATGCCACCACTCAGTGACGTCACATTGTGACTGAGATGTGACTTTCTTAAAATTTTTTAGAAAATTACAAATATTCTTCAAAACATGTTATTTACTTTAAAAAACATGTTTCTGGCAGTTTAAATACCGTCGCTTTTGTCACAGTTTCGTCACAATGTTAATGTCAAAGTAATCAGAAATGACACATTTTTCACAAATTTGTCATACCGTGACTTCACAATTGGTCACAGTATGACGTCACAAACGAGCTTTTACAATATTTTATCATATTCAGTATCTTACGGTTTTTTCGTTTCTTATCTCGCTTGTTATCATAAATTATCTCTGAATATTACATATAAAGGATAAAAGTTCATTTTTTCATTTTTTTCTTATTTCTAAAAAATAAATTACTACTGATTTAAAATAGTTTTACAAATGCATGTACATATTAATTGCTTTTTTTCAAATTAGTGGCATTTGAAGTGAATATGGTTATTAAATATTGTATAAGAAAGTAAATAATTAAATGAATAAAAGAAACTATCAAATTAATGGACTCGTTCTTTTTCTTGCAAAATATATAAACCTATGAATGTTCGACTTTACTTTTAAAAGCTTGATTTTCAAAACATTCTTCAGGTTTTACTAAAATTGCTTACTGAATGTTTCAAGCACTGAGCCTCGAGGAATCGGTGTTCTTCAGAAAATCTTCCAGCACAGTTGATCGTTTGATCTCCTGAATGCGTTTAATTTTCAAATCACGAAATTAGTTTAAATACTCGACATAAAATATCCAAAGTGCAATGGAATCAAATGATACATTAAAAAATATATGCGATTTTTGAAAGGGGATTCATTTTTATAATATTCACATATTTTTAGAAGTAATATATAAAATTCTAAGGATCACAAAAACAAACATTATTGAATAGGAAGTTACTAAAATGAAGTATGTACAGTATTTTTATTTATAAAACAAAGATTCATATTCTTCAAAGCCCTTTAAAAAGGAAGTACATTTATACAGGGTTAGTGAAATTAAACTTCCGATATTAAAGGGATCTAAATACTTTTCGCTTCAAGCTAGTACAGCGGCCTCCAGGGATGGCGAAAGTTTAATTTCGCTAAACCTGTGCATAGTAACTGAGGTTTTTTTTTTTTTATCTCTTTGACACTTTTCGTGATTGTATGATGTAAATCTCACCTAAATTTTGATGGCGCAGAGGATCGAATCAGGGATCATATGAACAGCAGAAGAGCCCGTTAGCCTCAATGAAAAAAAGAAGCCAGTTACCTTGCAGTAGCGATTCACTTTATACTGTTGAAGTGAGTTATAGCAGTATTTTTAGTTGCGTTTGTAATCATATAAATACGTAGCACCTTCAGACACTGTCTGGTTCGTCCGTCAGCCTCTTAGTCTGTACGCATAAAACAGCACACAAACCACTGAACTTAATAGCTTGAAAATTAATGTGTATTTAATCGCTGCAGAATGTGTCGAGTCCTTTCAAATTTAATGAAAATGGAATAAAAACTTAAAATGATATTCTTAAAAGTTTTCTTCATTCTATTAAGTCCTATCGTATGCCATGAACTGAATGATATCCAATGGTAGATAATGGTTTTCTGTTGCCAAGGTGATGATGTCCTATTTAAAATGGAGTTATTATTTCAGTAATATTATTTCTGTATCACTGAATTTAACACATAGAATCATAATAAATTTTGTACTCTTGCATTTTTGCACAAGTGTGCAACAGCTATTGCACCGAGATATTAACACTTATAAGACTAGTTCTAGTACGAATGCACCTGATTTGCTACGTTTGATAAATAATTTGTGACTTGTTTCACACTAAACGCTACTTTTAAAATGTAAAAAAAAAATGAAGTGTATGCATCTATTAATAATTTATTTTTTACATTTTTTATGCATATTACTATTACGAATATAAACAATTTACTATATGAAATACACATTTTGAGAACATACTCATGTTAGATTATTTCTCAGATACTTAAAAACATAAAGGAAGAAAAGAAAATGCAAAATTTTATAATAAGTTGAACATTCATAGAACTTACACATTTTAATAGTAATATTATAATATATTTACTTTCCTACTTAAAGAAAAAATTTCAGAATTTTTATTTCATATGTAAAAAATTAACATTTTAAAACGTTATAAATATTATTCTTAACGTTTAAAATGATTCTAAAGCTAAAAATAAAATAAAATCCTTTATTAAAGAAGCTTTAAACAACCCTATTTATCTGCACGTATTAAAAATATCCCATTCGTTTAATTGGATTAATTTTCTTAAAAAGTGTTTATATTTTCTGTCATAATAATAAAATTTAATTAGGGAGGACTTTTACCACATACACAAACTGATAAATGCTTAATTAGTGAAGCTAAAACGTTAGGCAAAAAAGGTCTCAAATTTAACATTGCAACTGTAAAAGTTTTAATGATATTAAGCATGCTGTGTAAAAAACCTTATTTTTTTAAAGATTATTTAATAAATTATTTTCAAAAAGGCAATTTTTAAAGTAATCTTAATGCATGTGTCACTTTAATAATAAAAAGTTGTAATTGAGAAGTTAATTTAGGCGCTTTAATATGTTTGGTATGTTACCTTACAAAACTGCACGTATATATTAAAATGTAATTTAATTTTTCAAAAAAGATTAAATTTAAAATACTGAAACGATGTATATCTAAAATATTTGCAACTTTAAAAGGATGCTTGAAAAATCCCTTTCAATCATATATAAAAAATAAAGGAGCTTTGAAAATTCCATTAATTTCAAATTATCTTCTTTTCTCGAAAAACAAACTTAAAATCAATGTTTAAAAGTTTTGCAATTTCATTCTAATAAAAAAGTCTTTAGAAACTTAAAAAATGTAAAATAAAAAGGGCCCACCATTCACTCTTTTAATCAAACACTCATTATTTATTGCTTTACTGTATAAATAGCCAAAAGTCGAATTTTAAATGTTACTTACAGAAGGGATGTTAAATAGAGCCATCGAAATATTCATAAAATAGTAAGCGATAGAAAAGTGATGGAGGAAGATTAACGATATCTTTCTCAAATCATATTAATGGATTGAAGCCGAATGACAGGAATATGTATTCATTGGGATATTTATTAGAATATAAATAACAAACATAATGTCCCATGATACAGCGTATATTCAAGTTGATTGATTATTTAAAATAATAAACATTAAAAAGAACGAAATTATTTAAAAAATAAACTTACGAAATGAAAAAGAGACAGAATAAGAATTTAATAGCGTGAAAAATGAATAAAAAGAACAACCAAAAAGATGCCTATTACATATTTTAAAATATATAACTAGCTTATTTATCTTGCACTGCTGAATAACTGACTAATGCACAGTATCATAATTCACAGGAGAGAAAATAGGAATTAACATAAAAACAAAAACAGCATTTTAACAACCTTAATATCAATCCTTAACAACACCCTTAATCTCTTCTTGGACTTTTTTTTTCAATTTCAATTAAAAAACAAAAAACGAAAATTATTGCATCCAGCATAGATTAAGTAACACTTTCCAAGACATTCAGGATACTACAGTTAGCAGTTTAGTAATTTATAAAGTTAGTAGTTTATTAAGGGGAAAGATGTGCCAATAAACAATTTAGAAAATGCGTAACGCAGTTTAAAAGCCAATAACTGCATTGAACATTAAGAACAGCTAAAATATCTAATTTTTTTGTGGAGCCCTGTATATCATCCAGAGATTCATATCTATGTTCCTTAGTATGAAAAAATTGAGTACAATAAAATGCATAGCACTGTTGAATTTTCTTATTCATCCATTTCTGTTATTTAATTTGAAATGTTATGTAGATCCCTGTATATCATTTATAGAATTGATACTAGAGTAGAAAGTATTGAAGGTAGAGTAACCTTCAGCTTAAATCCAGCTTTAATTAAAAATGTTTATTGTAAATCATTCTTGTTGTTGTCTAAAATTGTTCATTAATAAATCGTGAGATTTTTTTTTTGGTATTTGTGTTTACGTATTTTATCAATTTTAAACTAAGTTTTTTTTTTTTTTTTTAAATATAATAGAAATTATCAAACCATTTAAAAGTAATCTTAATTATTTTGGAACAGAATATTTTAATGTATTCGCACATTCAAAAAGAATTGTAATAAATAAATAAATAAATAAATAAATAAATTTGTCATAAAAATTAAAGCTTTTGTTGTTCTCTACGATTGTTCTTAGATCTAAATTTTGACGTTCCCCAACAAGCCAACAAGGATCCTTTCAAATTTCAAGTGAATTTTGAATGGATGACATTTTACTCAATTAAAAATCATACAATATACTATTTAATCCTGCTGTTTTATGATTTACTATGCAAAGCCCTGATAAATTGTCTAAAAAGTATATATATTATTCTTGGGTTTATTTTAAATGTTCAACTTTTAACTATTGGATTTCATTTATCTTTCTAATTTAATAAGACTATTTTAGAATTCATTTTAATCTTAAAAATTAATTTTTCACCGCTAACAACAAAATGAACTTTACACAACCAGAGATCTGGCGCAATATTATAATGAAACAATAATTTAAACCATATTCATTTACGGTCACTTTGTAAAAATAAAAGAGGCGTTTCTTCCCTAATAGCATGCATGGTCACAGTGACGTCTCTGTGATTCACTTTGGTCACATTACATCTGTGACCAAAATGCCACCACTCAGTGACGTCACATTGTGACTCAGATGTGACTTTCTTTAAAATCTTTAGAAATTTATAAATATCCTTCAAAACATGTTATTTACTTTTAAAAACACGTTTCTGGCAATTTAAATATCATCGCTTTTGTCACAGTTTCGTCACAATATAAATGTCAAATTAGTCACAAATGGCACATTTTTCACAAATTTATCACATTGTGACCACCTTGTGAAACGTCACAAAAGAGCTCTAAAACGGCCATAACGACTTCACATTTTAGTCACTGTGACTTCACATCGACGTCACGCGACGTCACATCGACAGTCGATGGTCACAAAGTCACAATGTGACTTCACAATGACGTTGCAATGACGTCACCATGCTTTACGGGTTATATCTTCTGTAATTTTTTTACAACAAATTGAAGCAAAGTAAGCTATTTTATTCGTTCTTCCCCGACAGTCCATGCTATTTGTTCAACTGCAGAAATTTTAGGTAGATTTCGTATGAAATACTACCTATTGCATTGTCTCCCATGTTGGAATTTCTGAAAAATTTTTGCGGATCTACACGAATCATGACTCCTAGACCCCAAAACCACCATCAGTAAAAAAGTTTATCTATCTATCTATCTATCTATCTATCGGTGTATATCACTTTCTTCTAGACACGATAACTTCCATAATTATGCTCAGATCTTCTTCAAACTTTTACATAAAATCAAGGAGCCTAAAATCTCGGTCGAGTTCGTTAATGGGCAAAATCGGACCAAGGGGGTGGAAATAGGGAGGGTTTTTGTGAAAACAGAAAAAACGCGATAACTTCTTAATTAAAATAGTTATCGAATCAGTTTAAAGTTTATATTACTTCTAAACAATGGGCAAAAAGTTTATGCATGACAGATTTTTGATAAAATTAAAAATGGGCTCAAGGGGCGAAAAAAACATGGTTTTTGGGAGAAAAAAATTCATAACTTCGTCAATTCTCAAGATATCAAATCCAACTAAATTTTATATAAATGTACTCAATATTATCTAAAACTTTTGTATTTACAAGTTTTTGATAGGACCAATTTTTACCGATGAAAAAAATTAAAAACGAAAAGAAAAAGGGGGGAGGAAAAAGAAAAAAACCCATAACTTACTCAATTCTTAAGCAATCAAATCTAATTAAATTTATTTTACATCTTCACAATAAGATCTACAACTTTTATATTGACAAGTTTTTCATAGAACCAATTCTTATAGCAAAAATTAATTAAACAAAAATAGGAGTTGGAGTAAAAACCTTAAATCCAAACTGCTTATATTCTGACTCATTTTAAAATTCATTTTTGATTTTAAACGCATCCAAATGACAGATCCTCTTATTTAGGAACTATATAATGCGACGTTTTGGCCAATTTTTTGATAAAGGCAGAATATATTTTTAAAAAGGCTGCCAAAAAAGGTATTTTGAACAGATTTCCCGAAATTATCGTCATTAAAAATTGATTAAGTATAACAAATTGCGTTTTTTCTGAGTCATTTTTAAATTCATTTTTGTTCTCAAACCCATCCAATTTACAGGTCCTACACTGTAAAACATTTTGCCGTTAAAAAACGGAAATAGTACTGGTAATCTAGACGCCAGTACTACTTCCGTTTTTTAACGGAAAAAAATTTCCAGGAATAGTTCCGTTTTTTCCCAAAATATTTCCGTTTAATATTTTTTTATGTAAAAATTTTCATTTGAAAGTTAAAAGAATTTTTCAAGGACAAACTAACATCTTTGTGATTTTTATTCTTTACTTTAGAAAGACACGTTAACATCAGGCACACATTATATACATTTAATTTAAATAACAGTGAAGAAATGTGACTTTACCTTCCATGGGGATCGAACCCGGGTCGTCTTCGGTCGTAGCCTGCAGTGTAATACCATTACACCATGATTACACAAAACACTTTTTCAAATATCTTTAGTTATTTCAGATGCATTTCATAAAGTAAAGATAAGATTTTGAACACGGATTTATTTCTGTAGCGATAATATATATATATATATATATATATATATATATAGCGTACAGTTCAAAATTATGTTTTATAGATTTTCTTTCTATAATTTCTGATATTTAGTTTTTTTTTTTAATTTTAGCTTTATATAAAAAAAAAAAAGCTTAGCCTTTAAGATATTACATGCATGAATGAAAGTATTAAAAATTTTTGTTTCCTTCTATTTTGGAAGAGTTTTAAAGTTCTATTGTAATTTTATTCATATTCATTTATTTATATTATAAAAGGATACTAACACACTTTTTTAAAAAGCATATATTTTAACAAATATTTTGTGTGACGATCTATTGTAAACTCAATAAAGATAACTTAATAAAAGTTACTATGGGTTATTAAAATTAATTACATTTATTGATTATTATGACTTAGGTAATCGCCAAAATAATAATAATTTCGGTAATATATTTCGATATATTTTAAATTTTATGTGCGAACTTCTTAATTTGAATAGATTAAAAAGTATTATATATTAAAATTAAAAGTATATTTTTTCCCACTAAAATATCGTACGCACTTTTTATACTGTGATATAAATAAACAATATTTTAAAATCTTACTGAAAAAAAAGAATTTTACAACTGTATCAAACTTAAAAATAATTAATAAATTTTATTATTACTATTATTATTTTAATATTGTAAAAATATGCTCCTTTTCATTATTAAAATAGAAAAATAGGAAAATATTGCTATAACGTTTTTCTCTATTTTCCTCATACAGATGGCACCACGACACTTATCGGTTAAAAATACCAATGTTGTGCTGTTTAAAAACGGAAGTTTTACACTTTCGGAAAAATTAACGGAGCAGTTCCGTGATTCGAAACCGCAAAGTGGGAAATACGGAAATACTACTGTTTTCTCGGAAAAATGAAACTTCCCTAAAATTTTAGGGAAAAGTTTGTGTATATTAACGGATATTTTTTACAGTGTATTATTTAGGAACTATATAATGCGACGTATTGACCAGTTTTTTTATAAAGGCAGAATATATTTTTTAAAAGGCTGCCAAAAAGGGTATTTTGAACAGAATTTCACGAAATTATCATGATTGAAATTTGAGGAAATTAAAAAAATTGCGTTTTAACCGAGTCATTTTTAAATCTTTTTTTGTTCTCAAACGCATCCAATTTACAGGTTCTCTTATTTAGGAACTATATTATGTGACGGAGTGGCCAGTTTTTTGATAAAGGCAGAATATATTTCAAAAAAAGGCTGCCAAAATGGGCACTTCGCACAAAATTTCCCAAAGCGATCATGATTAATGAACTGTGGGTATTCAAATAACAAATTGGTTATTTTATGACTCATTTTTAAATCCAATTTTGCTCTGAAACGCATTCAAATGAGTTTTTTGTTACTTAGGAACTATATAATGTGCGTATTCTTTGATTTTTTGATAAAGGGTGAATATACATATTTTTAAAAGCTGTCAAAGTAAGCACTTCGCAAAAAAATTTCCCAAAGCGATCATGATAAAAGAATTGAGGTTGTATTCAAATAACAAATTGTTTATTTTATGACTCATTTTTAAATTCAATTTTGCTCTCAAACGCATTCAATTGACAGTTTTTCGTTATTTAGGAACTGTGTAATGCGCTGTATTGGTCAGATTTTTGATAAAGGCTAAATATATATTTAAAAAAATCTGTCAAAGTGGGCACTTCGTACAACATTTCTCAAAGCAATCTTGATTAAAGAATTGTGGATGTATTAAAATAATTAATCGGTTATTTTATTACTCATTTTTAAATTCAATTTTGTGGTCAAACGAATTTAATTAACAGTTTTTTGTTATTTAGGAACTATATAATGAGCATATTGGTCAATTTTTTTAATAAAGTAAGAATATAATTCAAAATATGGTGCCAAAACGGGCATTTGAGTAGAATTTCGTTTAAGAGGATTTTGATAAAACCAGTTCTTACAGAAAAATGAAATTAAAATTTTTTTAAAAGCGGTTGAATAAAGTAGTTAAACTGGGTTTATCTCTAATCATTTAATTTTTTTTTTTTTTTTTTTTTTTTTTTTTTTTTTTTTTTGAGATTAAAACTTTTTGAAATCTACCTCCGCCTATAGGCCATGCCGAAAGGGATTTTTTAATTCATACATCATTTTTTTTTTATTCCATGAAAGTTTTTATTTTATATGAAAAGCTGTCTTCATAAATGCGGAACGCATATTTTATCATAATAATTTAATAATTTTCTCCTAACGATCTTAGACATTTTCGCACACAGCAATGAAATAAATTAATAAACCTCCTCAAATGGAAATAAATTATGAAAAGCAATACGAATTCAACCTTCGTATCTTTCTAGGTTAAAATACGCTGAGATATTTCAATATTCTTATTATATTCACAAAATAGTTCAAGAGTTCATCAAACTTTTATCCAGATTATACGGAAAATTATCTCTTGGCTCCAGGGCGTTATTGGATGAAAGGATTTGTGCAATCCAGAACAGAAATAAGAATTGGAAGAATTGCGATCGGAATGTCATCATATATATCCAATAAATACTAAAATTTGAAAGACGTTGTTATATAAATGTAAATCATATGTAATTTCTAGAATGAATGCTTTTTTACAGAAATGAAAAATAAATGCTTATGTTATAAGGTACCCTGGGGTAATAACGCCACGTTAAGGTTCTACCAATTTTCACGGCTTAGTTTTACATTGTATTTTTCAAACAAATATAGGATCTGATACAGCAACTCATTGACTATCTATATAAAATAAAATAATTTAACAGATATGTATTCATAAAATGTAATGGCGTTTTTTCTTGACCAATGCTAGTTGGCGTTATTACCCACCTATATGTGTAATAACGCCATGCAAACAAAACTATGAAATAAGATGGAATAATTGCATGTAGATAGCCCAATTCTAAAAATACAAACTCTACAAACTTAGAAATTGACAAATTGCATTCTAAGCTATTGAAAATGCTCATTTTTTTGTGAAAGTGTAAGAAAAATAAAGGTGTGGTTTGGGAGGGGGGGATGAGGCAAAAGAATATCAGACCGTGAGCTTCTTTTTGCTTAAAAAGGACCGCTTAAATAGAAATATGAGAAACATTGCACAGTTTTAACTGTGTTTATTTGAATCAGTATTTAGGATGTAGCTCGGCCACTGTAGGGAATCAACCGGGGTATTAATGTAAAGGATTGGCGTTATTACCCCGGTATAGTTATTGCGCACTGCATTTTAAATTATAAATTATCTCGAGAAGATATCCAAAATCTTCAACAACATTTTAAAAGTACATGAAATGCACTACAAATTTATGTAATTAACAAAGTATTTCCGGATAAAAAGATAGTCTTCACATCACAACACGTATCTCGCAAATTTTAGATCAAGCGTTAATTTTAGTTGTTTGTAAAAACAATAAGACCTAAAAATGAAACAAATTAACTTGAAGCTGTGTTTTGCGATTTATATGACTCAAAACCCTTCTGCGCAGAGCACATGGGTGTCATTTACCTGATTATTTCATAATTATGCAAAATATAAGCACTTGGCGTTATTACCCCGCCTGGCGTTATTACCCCAGGGTACCTTATTTATTTTACGTCAAATTAAAATTTTTTTGAATGTGTAAATTCTAATTTATTTGTTTCAGTTCAATAGTTCTAGATGACATCATGTGATAGTTCTCTAAATAAAAAGTTTGCTTACTTACATTCTGTTTGATTAACTGTTACTCATTTATTCATCAACAATCGTAATTCCTTACTTTTTGGGGGGGGAGGGGGGGTGGGAAATGTTGATTTTCAAAGCAAATTTTATAGGTGAAGCAAATTAACAATTCATATTTTGTGCTAAAAACTAATTTGTGCAAAACACTTTTATTTAATTAAAATTAATATAAATTGCACAATTTATAATTTGTAAAATTGCATTACAATTATATTTCATTATAAGGGAACAATATATTCTTTTTACTGTAAAGTATATAGAACATATAAATAACGCAGAATACTAGGCATGCACAACCTGTGGTCCGTGATAGGTAAATGTGTGGCCCATGAATTTTGCCAATTTATAACTAGAAAAAGTTGCAATTGTTGTGCGCAGGATGCAGAAAAAAATTGTAAATTCCGTCAGTCATTTAAGAATTGCAAATTTCGTTCATCCACCCACCCAAAAAAAACTTAAAATTCATTGATTTAATGCAAAAAAAAAAAAAAAAATTTGCCGATGAAGTGCAGAAAAATAGCGAATTTTATCAATCGGGCATGGATCTACAGTGAGTTTTAAAGATTAGAATTAAAAAATCGCAGATTTCGTTGACCGGGCTAGGAAAAATCCTGTTCATCGGCTGCGGAAAAACAGCCTGTTTTGTCTGTTTATTGCACATATAAAACACTAATTATGCAGATAGGGAGCGGAAAAATCACATGTCAGCAATCGGACAGAGAAAAAAAATACGAGTTTCGTCGATTGGACTCCAAAATTTCATGAACTTCATTTGTCGGGCATGAAAAAAATCCCAAATTTTGCCGATGATGTGCAGAAAAATTTTACATTTCCTAGAATTGGAAAAAAATGTCTGTTTCATCAAATAAGGATGAAAAAATTGCGCATTTTGTCATTCGGGGATGCAAAAATTGCGAATTTTGTTGGTCGGGCGCAGAAAAATTAAAATTATCAGTGATTGGGTATGGAAAAATTTGTTGAGTTTTGTTGTTCATTGCAATTTTGTTAACAATCGGCTTCATGAAAAGTACAAATTTCTACAGTTGAGTGGGAAATAAATCTGGAATTCTATCGGCTGCAGAAAAATCACAAATTTTGTCAGTTGCATGCAGATAAACGCAAATACTGTTGATCAGGTGAGAAAATATCGCACATTTTTTCGGTCAAATTCAAGAAAAATGGAAAACTTTGTAAAAATCTCAAGTTTGATCGATAAAACAAAATTTTTTGATCTTCCGTAAAAAAATCGAATTTTTTTTTTATAAGTGAAAAATCTAGTTGATCAGCTTCTTTAAGGTAGCTTTCATTTCAAAAAGTAAAAAGCTACCTATTGCAGTCGCCCGGAGAAAAGCACATCCAGAAAATTTTGGCATATTTTCACCGATCAACGTATTTATGAACCGATTTGAATGAAATTTGGTATGCACGTAGTAGATACGAATATCTCAACCGAGTTCGTTGGCCAGCATCATCCGCCATCTTGTTTCAAAATGGCGGCCATTTAAAAAATTTTAAATTTAAAATTAAATGCGAAAAAATTAAAAGTTGAAAAATATTTTTCTTTTATGTGTTAGATCTTAAAACAACGATTCCAGAACACTTTTTATTTTGTCTATATCTTAAAAAATGATTGAGTTATAGCACTTTGAATTTTTCTTATGGCTGACATTTTGAAACGATCTGATATTTGTCACGTGATAACGCGAGTATTTATCAATCGATTTGGAATGAGCTTGTTGTGTACATAGTGCATAATAAGGCCTGAACCGAGTTCGTTAGCCGTTTCCATCCGCCATCTTGTTTCAAAATGGCGGCATTTAAATTTTTTTTTATTTAAAATTTTAAATTACGTACAAAAAAGTGAGAAATTGAAAAAGAGTTTTCTTTTATGGATTTGACCTTTATGCGAAGATTCCAGAGCATTTTTGTTTTGTCTGTATCTGAAAAAATGGCTGAGTTATAGCACTTTTAATTTCTAGTGTTGCTCACATTTTCAAATGATCTGATTTTCGTCACGTGATAACACGTGTATTTATAAACCGATTTGGATTAAACTTGGTGCGTACATAGTAGAGCCGTACCGAGTACTCGGTAAATACTCGGTATTCGGCCTTCTCGGCCAATTTGCCGAGTACTCGGTATTCGGCCAAATTTTGGCCGAGTACTCGGCCAATACCGAGTAGTTGTAAGAATTTCATTTTTTAAGCATATGAATTGATAACTGATCTGTAAAAATTATTCGAATATCAATGTATAATATATGTAGTAATTCATAAAACTATTTATTCTGTATTTAACAATATGTCTGCAAAATATAAAAAAGGTTAAGAACAAAATCCCTAAAAAAATTTCACATTTATACAAATAAAAATACTTTTTTATGTATAGGAAAACTGAAACGACTTATTTTGGATAAAGAAACTGAAAATACAATAAATGCATTAAAAAATTAATAATTAAATTTATTATATTTCAAATTATGGTGCAAAAACACCAAACATTCTACATTATCAGTAGACAGGGCATTTCTTTTACTACTATAAATTTGGCCGGCCTCTATTATGTTCAGAATAAACAGTTGTTGAAGGTGCATATAAGAGTTTTTTGCAAAGTTGTACATGATCAAAAAAAATTTTTTTTTTACCTTCACCATGCAAATGGAGTGTCAGTTTTACAAGTCTTCTGTTAAGAAAGCCTGTAACTCTTTTTGTACCAATTCTTCTTGCGGTGATTTTAAACTAGTGCTAGTGCCACAATCTTTTTGTTCATTCACAATTTCCTCAAAACATTGCCAGAAAATAGATGAACTTTTTGCTAGCATTTTCTCTTTCGGTTCGTTGACATTAGCATTCTCATATTTATTTTTAGGTGCGTTCGTAATTATGTAAATACATAGCACCTATTGTTGTCGTTCAGTCTGTCCGCATATGACAATGCAAAAACTACCCAACTGAATCATTTGAAATTTAAAATACATAATTATTACATAATTTTGTCGAGTCATTTCAAATTTTGTGAAAATCGGATGCATAGATCAATTACAGGGACAATCAAAATGATTCCGTTACATTACGGTCAATGGGGAAAAAAGTTTCAAATGCATTTTAATCGTTTGAAATTTTAAATACATAATTATTACATAATTTTGTCGAATTATTTCAAATTTTATCAAAATTGTATGCATAGATCAACTACAGGGACAATCAAAAGTGTTCCGTTACATTACGGTTAATGGGAGAAAATGTTTCAAATGCATTTTAATGGTGTTACACTCATTCGAACGTAATAAAATTGATATGCATCTATAAAGTACATATTATGATATACATTTTGCATAATCTATGGTGCAAAGAATATTTGTTATTGATTTACAAGGCCACACAAAAGTATTCCATTACATAATGGCATAGGGAGAACATTGTTTGGTGCGCATTTTAATTGTAATTATTTACAATTTTATGAGATTGATATATGAGAGCAATATTTTTAAAACTTCATTATCGTACGAACGCACTTCATTTGCTACGCTTCACATGCAATTCCCAACTTGTTTGTTTCTTTGGTACATTTTCAAGTTCTAGATCATCTAAACTCATCAATTTTAGAGCTTGCTTTTTAAGCCAATTTTAAATTACACATTTATAATTTCCATTGAAAAAGGTTAGTTTTTTACTGAGATATTTAAAAAATAATAAATTTAAAATAACATAATATAATCTGTACACATAAAAAATGAAAAGAAACTGCAAAGCCAATACATTTTTTTTTAATCAGAAGAAAATAAGGTACAGACAGTTACAAAATAAATATGAAATGTTTGCATTATTCAATGAATTGTTACAGTAACCAATAAACATTTTTATTTTTGATAGACATATTTCAATGGTTGGAATAAATTGGAGGGTTAAAGAATGTTTAAATTTCATATTAGTTAATAACTGTAGTTGTCATGTATCAATTCTCCTTTTTTATTAGTTTTGAACTGTCAAAAATTGTCTTTAAAAAGTGCACAGATAAATTTCAAATTTAATTACTTAATTTGTTTATACCATATATGTATATAATATTTATATGTACACACAGGTATAGATATGTGTACACAGGTATATTTATATATATGTACACCCAAGCTCACATTATGCGCACATCAGTGTTTTATTTTCTTATTATACAACTACTCGGTACTCGGCATTCGGTACTCGGTACTCGGCCGAGTAGTCAGTGGCCGATTACTCGGTACTCGGCTACTCGGCCAAAGTACTACTCGGTACACCACTAGTACATAGTACATACCGATGTCTAGATCGAGTTCGTTGGCCAGTTCCATCAGCCATTTTGTTTCAAAATGGCGGAATTTTAAATTTTTTAATAAAATTAAATTTTTAAATTAGGTGCAAAAGAGTAAGAAATTGACAAAGGTTTTTCTTTTGTATGTTTGACCTTGATACAAATATCCCAGAGCATTTTTTGTTTCATCTATATCTTGAAAAATGGCTGAGTTATAGCACTTTCAATTTCCAGTGTGGTCGTCATTTTGAAACGGTCTGAAATTCATCAAGCGATAATACGCTTATTTTTTAAACTGATTTGGATATAACTCCGTGTGCACATAGTACATACCAATGTCTTGAAAGAGTTCACTGACCAACTTCATCCGACATCTTGTTTCAAAATAGCATCCATTTATGTTTGTCAAAAAAATTTTAAATGTATAATGATGTGCAAACAAAATAATTAGAAATTGAAAAAAGCTTCTTTCTAAAATATTTATCTTAATAATCAATTCCGGAGTATTTTTTGCTCTGTCCTTACCTTAAAAAACGCCTGAGATATAGCAATTTGAATTTCTAACGTGGGTGACATTTTTTTTTAATCAATTTGCTTGCGACAGCACTCGTATATATTAATTGATTTCGATGTGAGTGTGCATGTGCACATGAATTAATATTTCGACAGAGCTCACTGGTTTGTTTTATAAATCATGTTGCTTTAAAATGGCATACACTTCATGATATCGTGGAACTTGGCGACTTTCTAAATCACTTAAAATAAAACCAGGTTGAATAAAAGATGATCAATTTCTAAAAATTCCTATTAATATTCAGTATCGACAAAAACTAGTATTATATCTTATAAAATCGGGTTCCACTAATTTGAGCTTCGTATATTTGAATAATATAGCTGAATTTAAAGTAAATAAATAAATAAGTACATGAAAGCTATCTCTTCCTCCCGGCACTGCCGAAAGGACTTTTATTCATGAAGTTTACATTCACTTTTGGCACTACCCGCTTATGTTCGCTTTTTTAACAATTTTAATAAAACAAAATTTACTCTCCCGAATAAAGTCAAGGAATATTATACAATGTTGTAAATCATTTCAACTATATCTGTTATATATAAAAATGTTTAAAAAAAGGGTTGCTATATTTTTAGCAACTGAATTTGATATTTTGGCTCCATAAGTAAACCTAGAGGGGTAAAACCTCCTCTTACGAAACAAAATTTATTACCTGATTTTAGGCCACAGATCACATTTTCAAAATAGAATTATTGACCTTTCTCTCTAACAACCTTTCTCTCTATTAAAACAACAAGGTAGAACCCGTCAAATTTTGACGAAAGAAAATGTTTAAGAAGGAACTGTTTCATTAACTTATAATAAACCTACAAAATTAGTTATAGTAAAAAATGCATTTAATATTGGTACGTCTATCTCTTAAACAAATGATATTTATCGTCAAATTAACAAAATACTATTTCTATAAAACGCAGTTGTAGAATTTGTTAAAATTAAACTTTAATCGTATATGTAAGCAGTAAAAAATAATAAAGATATGTTATTACGATAAAGTTATCAATTAAGGTTCTTGTGCTAGTATTTCAAAATTATAAAAAGCAAAATTTATTCAACTTTGACTCAATCATAGAAATTTCTTTTACCGTAAAATCTAAACCCGGCATCATTTTTACCATATCAAAATTTACAGATGCACATTTCACATCTGTGTTCACGTTTCGAAAAAAATGGCATTTTAATTTGATAATTTTGATTCAAAACTTGAAGTCTCGATGCTATTATCTGAAATAGATATTAAACTGTAGATATTCTTTTAAGTGTAAATCAAATTTTCTAAATGAAGTCAAAATTCGCCGGGTTTTATAACAAAAGATATTTAAATTTCTATTTTTTCCCTTTTAATTAGAAAATGGCAACATAAAAATACAATAATCAATTTTTTTCCATTTTTTCTTTTGCTTTAAATAGAAATGGAGTACTCCTCTTACCACGATTAGAAAAGAGGGATTAAAAGCTACAAAAAATTAATATTTCAAAAATAAATTAAGATACAGCTTTCAAACAAACTTCATTTAAAAGTACATTTTTTCCCCTACACGATGGTGTAAAAATTGAAAATATGCGACATTAAGAAGTTTAAAAACTTTTGGTAGCAAAAATTGCAATACCAAAATTCATTTAAAATTTGAAAGTGTTGCCATGCGCAAAATGACGTATGCGTTACGCACAGATACGTTTGGCCTTTATAATATAGATATGAAAAATTTATTAATTAATATACACCCTTTTAAATAGCAACAAGCTTTTCAAAATTTCAATTCGACAAATTTTATTATTATTTTTTTAATTGTCCTATTTATTTTATGCACTTACATGTATTGAAATCTCCTCAAATGTTACATCCTTCCAAGTTTCTTTTTCAACATGGTTCATTCTAGGATTTTAATCTGCCCATATTATCTAGAATAAGTTACTATTTCGGAAGAAATTCGGATTAAAAACTTTTTGCATAATATATTTTTTTATACATTATCAGAACATCAATTACTTATTACTGGGTACTCTCAAGTATTTATAAGATAATTTTAATTATTAAATACACATAAGCTATTCAATTTTAAAAATAAAAAGCAGTATACATAAGAAATTTTTTTATTTTGATGTGTGGCAATTTTTTTATTGTTTCATATAATCTTTAAATTGTATGATATATGTATACTGTTAAAAATAAATCTGTGAATTCAAGGTGAAACTACGGGCAGCAAAGTAGCCGAACTTTCACCATTCCGTTAGTACATTTTCCGTTGTGGGAAATACAATAAGGGAAAATTCCGTTTAAAGAAGCAGTAACTTTTCGTCACAAAGTTCGATTTTTAATAATAATAATTTAATATAATTTTTAAAATTAATGAATCGATAATTCATCAAAGAACGCGAAATTTACGAGTGATTTTAAGCTGCTATGTTATTTTACTTAATTATTATTATTTTGGATAATTTAGTTCACGCCGTCTTGAGAATCGAACTTGGGACCTTCGGACAGCGGAACATATCCTTACGAACTGAGTTAAAGCTGCTGATGGCAGATTGTTCAAAGTATGTCTTTTATGAGTTAGTGGGAAAATCTGTTGTGTTTTTTAAAGATTTCCTTTCAAATATATTCCTTGGAATATTCGTAAACGGTTTATTTTATTTTATTTTAGACTGATGTATAATACTTACTACTTTTTTAAATCAATTTTAATTTTTTAAATACTTTAAATAAAAAAAAACTTTAAAACTTCTGTTTTTTTTAATGAATGAACAAAAAGTTTTTATTAACAATATTTTTACAAAAAAAGTATAGACAATTTTTTGAAATTGTCGTACACTATTTAATTAATTATTTTTTGGCTAATTAATTAAAATATTTTTTAATAAAAAATAAGAGAAAAATAAACAGGAAAAATGTAATTTAAAAGGGACTTTTTATGTCTTCATTAATCTATGGCGCCATTGGTACCCGAACCCACAATCTGCGCTCGCGGGCGATGGCAGTGTGGTGCCTTGACCATTCGGCCATGGAGCCCCCCCCCCCCCCCCCACACACACACACACAAAACGGAGTGTCTCCGTTTTTCTTTCTATTTACATTCGTTTCGTTAAATTTTGGCATTTGTAACGGAAAATGCCCTTTTGTTGTGAAAAGTGACCTTTTCTGTGAAATTCAGGAAAAAAATGTTCGTGAATTTCAGAATTTTTTAAACAGTGTAGAGCTATATAATAAATTATAAACCCCACCATTTTAAGGTCTAATGTATTCTTCTAAATATTTATTTCAAGACATAATGCCTTCACAGTTGCATTTTAGCAGTTATAAATATTTAAATTCTTATATATATTTATATTATTTATATATATTTATATTATTTATATTAATATACTAGCAAGCGACGCCCGCTACTCTGGTCCTCTCTTGAAGACGAATCTTTGATTTTTTTACGGTAAGTTCTATTATAAAACGACATAACCATATGCAATTTACAAAAACCATGCCTGAAAATTCGCCTAACTAACAATGTAAGTCAAAATCTGTCATCAAAATCCGTCCATTAGTAGTTTTTATAAAGACTAATCTTACATAATCGTGTTTGCATTATTATAGAAATTTACTCCAAAGTAACTGGCTAACACTATAACTGGGCATTATAGAGCAATAAGCAATGCACTTAAAACACTCCTGAAAAATTATGTAACTTATAATGTAAGAGAAATCACGCTAATTTTCTGTGGATTCGATTAAGCAATACGTCGGAACAAATTAACTCTTCATTTTTAAAGTTCATTAAACGCCAAATCACGTTAATCATCAGTTGAATGGATTGTTTAATTTTATCTTCTTAATTACTATGTAACAAAACTATGTCTTCGTAATTAATATGTAACAAATTACACCTATACTTTCTAGTTTTGCAGTTTCTACAGCAACACGTAAATATGTCTGTCATTGTGAAGATATTTATGATTGACTTGTTGTACAGTGTCATAATGTTCAATATTAGCAATGTTTCTAACATTATAAAAAGACCCCATAACTATCATTTTTGTCTACCGATATATTTTTTATTATTATTCTTAATACAGGTTGCTAGAAAAGTTGCAAAAGAAAACAATATTTTTATGTTAGCTAGGCGTATGTTATAAATTGCCAAACATTGTTTCTGTATGCATCTTTCTTACTGTATTCAGCTACTTTAAAATATAAACCTTTCCCTCGTTTCCTTTAGAATATATAGATGTAAAATACACGCCTGGGACAGACGTCATATGTGCACCACTTTGGCGCGATTTGTTTTAAAAACGGTGATTTATGCCTCACATGATAACCTGACTATTTTTGTTTAGTTACTAATAAACTGTTTATTTATTTTTATTTTCGTTTTTAAAATGATGTAAATTTTTTTGTTCTAAGATTATTAATGATGGTGTTTTTATGCCTCACATGACAACCTGGCTATTTTTGTTTAGTTACTAATAAACTATTTATTTACTTTTATTCTCGATTTTAAAATGATGTAAATTGTTTTGTTCTATGATTATTAATAAACTTTTTTTATTTATTATTATTTCTTTTTAAAATAATAGAAACAGTAAAAAAAAATCAGTAATTGGTATTTGAAAAGGAAGGCTTTGTTAAATTGGCGTCAGAAAAATATCGTGCCAATGTGGTGCGTATATGACATCTGACCCACACACCTTTCACATATTTCATTAAAAATACAAAATAATAAGGGAAGAGTTCCGTATCGTATTCTGGTTGGCGCGATAGGCAGAGAAATCTAAAATGGAGGCCAAATGCCGATTTAGCATCTTATCAAATTTTACCAGTTGTCATATAAATGTGATTTAAAAAAAGAAATAAGTTAACATATATTTTTAAGTTATAAATGTTATATTTGTATTCTGTCAAAAAAGAAAATAAAACTAAATAGAAAATTTATTAATAAATTAACAACAATATCCAGGTTACCATGTCAGTTAAAATAATGTCGTTTCGGCGCCATTTTATTATCCTGATGCGTATATGACATGTGTGCATCTCCATAGAATTAATCGTAAGTTCCCTTAAATTTTTTTTATTTAATTGTATTTAAATAAAATTACTAAAAGTTTTTTTTTTCATGTTCATATATTTTTCTAAATTAATATCGCTATTTCAATTATTTAATCAACAATATGTAGTTGCGCAGCTAATAAATATTTACAAATAGTAGTCTTTGCAGCCAAAAACAGAGAAAAAAAATTCTCAAGTTGTTAAAAAATATACATGTATCATTATATTATGAATACGCTGCAAACCTATACAACCATGTAAATAAACTTTTAAAATACATCCGGCAATTCTTGTAATTATTTCTGACATACTTTAAAAAATCTTACAAAAATGGCGTCATTTATATTTATTTTATTTTAATTTTAGGTAAATGTTTCGTTGTTACGAAGCCAAATATATAGGCAAAAAAAGTCAACCAGAACCACAAAATAACTCTAGTTAAGCTAAAATCCACCAATTTAACGATTTGAATGTCAGCCTCTCGTAAAGAGTTTAAACAACTTGAATAAGCGAGTTTTTTTTCAGCAATTTAAATAATGATAAGCAAAACATTTAAAAAGCACCTCATTCACGTAACAATAAATTAGAAATAAATTCCTGAAAAGTCAAATCCACTCTTTCGTTTTAAGAGTGTATTTTTTCAGACAGTGATTGGAATGTCATTACTAAAAAAATAACGTTACACATAAACAAAACCCCCGCATAAAACGAATCATATGTATCACTGCACGGTTGTATTAATACGTACATCTTTGATTTTTAAACCTTCCTATAGGGGAAGAAAATATTTTTATTCGTAATTTGTTTGAAAACTGCTTCTCCAGTTATTTTTGAGATATTATTATTTTTTTTTAATTTTGAATGCCATTTCTCTAATAAATGTAACTAAACTATTCCTTTTTTTACAGAATGTAAAAGAAAAATTATACATTTCTATAGAATTTTGTTGCCATTTTTTCATAACAAATTAAAATCATTCTATTTTAAACATGTATTATGCGAAAAACGTCGCTTGTTACAAAAATGCATTTTAAAGAGTATTAGTGCAACTTAACATATAAAGAAATTAAATGTGCAATATATTTCCAAAAATTCTTTAATTCAATGTAAAAATCGAATAACATAATTATATGATTCTTCCCACTGATTAGGCTTCTATTTTAGAAATCAATATATCACTGCACTTTTGATATCGCTTTAAGGTAACTGCTTGAAATCATGAAACTTAGTTTTTAGTTTTCATAGAAAAGTTTGATTGTGCTACAAAACTTTATCCGAATTTGCAATTCCAACAAATTTCATCCAAACACTTCGGGGAAGCATAATTAAGTATTTCTATTCGGATATCATGAATCAGAATCAGATTCTTAGGATTGATTTTATTGTACCTCCTTCAGGAAAGTTTTGAATATTCACTTATTTCAGGAAATTTTAATGTGCAGTAGACCTAATAATTTATAAAGATGTTTAGAAAATAAAAATCGTGAACTTTTTCTAGTTAACAAAAAAATGTGATAAAATATATAATATTGTTATCGAAAAAGAATAACCAATTTTATTATTTGATATACATATATTAAATTTACACAGGAAAATTAAATATTGTGTGTACATAGATTGTGATGTGGTAAATCTCATTAAAACAAACATTCTTTTAAATAGGAAAGCTGGGTCGCAATCTATAGGATGATAAAAAATAAATTATCTGACATATGAACCTCTAAGGCGATTAATCACTCTAAATTAAATTTCAGATATTCTTATTTGAAATATGTACTTTGGAAAACGGTGATTTTAAAACACAACAACTCTCTCGGTTGCGGTCGAACTCTTAGCAAAATATGACATAGAATTAGCATAAAAAGAACCATAAGTGTAATAATATGTTTTTTTGCCAATGGGGAAAAATATCGTATGTAAAACCATATAAACATTAATTAATGGTAATTTTATGACACTGTATGGTAAAAAAAAAAACAATGATTATAATTTTGGTGGCGCCAATTACGAGGAATATGAGGAAGTAACCTTACTAATGTATTTCGACTTTGGGAATGGCTGGGTTTCGATCTAAGGACCTCAGGTTTGACAGGCGGGTAGCTTAACTAATCGGTAATAAAGAGTCATTGAACGGAGCTCATAAGAAGTCTTGAAAAAAAGCATCTCGGTGAGCTACCATTATTTGTCGTTCTGAGTAAACGGTTGATTAAAAATGGAAAATTGAAGTTTTATTATTGTTTTATAGACGTGTATTTAGAAATTAATTTATTATTTTAATTGAATGGAATAAATAGCTTAACGAATATTATTTAGTTATAACAGCTACAGTTATAAAATTAATAATGTTAACAAATGTAAAACTATAATGTTGGTTATAAAATTAAAGGAAAAACTAATTTCTATTCATTAAAATTAATTTTGATAAATAGAAATCCGGTAATAAGTAACATTTAACAAGAATAAGTAAGAAATCAATGGTAATTTAACGTGCAATATATTTTTAAAGAATATAATAATATAGCATATTAATTTATTACTTATGAAAATATTTGAATTAAATTTTAAAATAAAAAAATCTATTATTTTTTTCAGATAATATTTTATGAAAATTTTGAATTTTTCTTTTAAACTTTAATGATAAAAAATTGGTATATTTTTTGATATTTTTATAGATTGTATAATAAATTTTCAAACTTTTTAATAGTTATTAACTTTCAAATAAAATAAAAAACTTTATTGTTACATAATAAAATGAATATAAAATTTTAAGAAAGGTTTCATTAATTTGTGAACTATTTTTTTCCTTCTATGATTAAGTTGAAAGATGATGTTATTTATATTTATATAATGAAATTATATTTTTAAAAGTTATTTCAAAAATTCTTTTGATGATTTAAATATTTGTGGGTCCTTTTAAAAATAAATCCAAAAAGATTTTCTTTAAATAAATAGAGTATTTTTGACAAATTGTTTATTTTAAGTGGGTCCGGGACACATTAAAAAATCATTTATTGAATTAAAATTTTGAAATTGTTTGTGATGACTAAACATATTATTTGTAAAAAGAAGAAAAAAAAACATGATAAAACTTCTCATTTTTTTTTAATTAAAAATTAAAGTTTATTAAGAAAGTAGAGGGTAGTTAAAAATTATTGTAACTCAAAATATTACATAAAATTTTTTTTTCGCAAAACGACCAACGAGCTTTTTCTAGCACGCATGCACTCTCTCAGACTGAAGTAGAATCTCGAATCTTCTGGATTCGAAACAGCTGTTCCCTACTTTTTATGTATTATTTGTGCATTTTTAAACTTTGGTTTTATACCTTTTAGTTTCATGTTTATTAAGCATTTGTTAAAACTTTATAGCAAAGTGAAAAAGAGCTTATAAATCCGGTTTGTCTATTGGCCACCTGTCAGCCTGTCTGTATTCTAACTCGTGTAAATTGACTCGAATTGCTATGTGATTGATACGTATTATTGGCTATGGCGTGTTTGGTATTAAAAATGAAGTGCATAGAATTTCTAGTTTATTTACAGGGATATTCTAAAGAAATTCGCAAGATTACGATCTATCGGGAAAAAATATTTTACGATGTATTTTAATGATATTAGATTATTTGAAATACCTTGAAATTCATATTTAGGGCACACTACAAAATGTTAATGCATAATAATGCGTTCACAGCTTCCTTCGTTCCTGACAGGGATACATAAAACAATTTGGTTAAAGCTCTGCGTATGAATAGTAATCATTGAAAGTTTGTTTTCATTTATGGTTTTTGTATTTAACTAATTTTTACAGATTACTTGGAATACATAAATTCTATAAACCATATATAGCGTTTTTCAAAACGTCCTGGATACCAGTTATTGGTGGAATTCGATGCAGAAGAATTTTCGACCGTGCTTATGGGTCTAATAAATGAAGCAAATATTAACCTACTGGGTATCAGTCTATTGATCGTATACAGGACTGCATAAAATAATTTGGATACTTTTCCGACTGTTTATAGAAACTGCTAGTAAATAATTATTCGGAATTATCTTAAAACTTCTTATACAGTGGTCTGAATGTGTTCCCCTAATCTATACTTGGCACATGATTTTTGCTTCCTTATTAGGTGCGTTCGCAATTATGTAAATACGTAGCACCTATTGTTGTCGCTCAGTCCGTCCGTCTGTCCGTCTGTCTCTCCGCATATAACAACGCAAAAACTATCCAACCGAATCGTTTGATATTTGAAATATATTATTATTATATAATTTTGTCGAGTCATTTCTAATTTTATGAATATCGGATGAATAGATTAATTACAGGGACAATCAAAAGTATTCCGTTACATTACGGTCAATGGGGAAAAAAAGTTTCAAATGCATTTTTATCGTTTGAAATTTAAAATATATGATTATTACATACTTTTGTCGAGTTATTTCAAATTTTATAAAAATCGGATGCGTAGATCAATTACAGGGACAATCAAAAGTATTCCGTTACATTACGGTCAATGAGAAAAAAAAGTTTCAAATGCATTTTAATGGTGTTACACTTATTCGAACACAATAAAATTGTTATGCATCTGTGAAGTACATGTTATAATATACATTTTGCACAATCTGTGGTGCAAAAAAACTTTTGTTATTGATTTACAAGGTCACACAGAAGTATTCCATTACATATATTTCCAGTATAAAAGAAAGCATATAGTATAGCATATGATATACGTTGCTGAGTTATAATAAAAGTTACTTGTATTCCATTACATAATGGTATAGGGAGAACATATTTTGTTGCGCGTTTTAATTGTAATTAACTATTTAACATTTTATGTGATTGATATACGTTGCTGAGGAATACTACAAATTATTTCCAGTATAAAAGAAAGCATATAGTATAGCATATGATATACGTTGCTGAGTTATAATAAAAGTTACTTCCTGTATATTTACAGTAACGCAAAAAAAAAAAAAAATATCGATCACTATACTGTATTCAAAGTACTATCTATTATAACAGCAAGATCTGAATACCTTTAAAACTTTGTTATCGTACGAACGCACCTCATTTTCTACGCTTCACGTGCAATTTCCAACTTGTTATTTTATAATACGTTACAAAACAGAAAGAAGATAAAAATATTTTTGGTTCTAAAATATTTCGTATGCATGTTAGTCTGGTTAAACTTATTACATACTTATGATTTTGTAGATTTTTATTTTAACTTATTTTTTAACTGATACCATTATTTTGGCACAATCTAAATATTATCTCTTAGATTTTTTCGGCGTTTTATAATATCGTTCTACTCTATTTCAAAGTGGTTTGTTCGAACTTTCTTTCGAATTTCAAAAATTGCTACAAACTATTTTTTTTTTTTCATGATCTCAATACCAATAACGAATAGAAGCAAACGAATTGAATGCTTAGAAATATCAACACAAGCTGGTGTGAATGCGTAAAAGATATTCGAAAAAATATATATATGAAACATATAAAGAGAGCCAGGGAAGCCATTTAATTTTTTAAAGCTGAAAACATTCCTTTATTCAATTCTTGGCAGATTTTTATCTGTCTTTCTTCGGCTTGACTTTCAAAAAATTTCGAAATAGTGTTGAAAAAATAAATGTTTTATTCTGTAACGATTTTTGAAGAGAACATTGCACGCGATAACAAAAACGTGAAAATCATTTCAGCAGAAAAATGGAATTGAACATTACCGTGAAAAAAATATCATTTTTCCGTTTCTATCGTGAGAGAATTTTTTTAATTTATTTTAATTTATTTTATTTTATTTTTAAGCGAGGGACGTTTTATACATGATATTAAATTGTATGTAACACCAAAAACGCTGTCCTAGAAAGATTTTAATATATTTCTACATAACATTAAATGTGAATTATTATTTACAGAGATATATATAGATAAGTACACTGTAAAAAAAATTCTGCAAAGGTACTAAACATTTTCTAGGAAACTGGGATTCCAAGAACTTTTCCTGTAACGGTAACAGCAAAAATTCTAGTTTTAGAATCGGTTACATGGATTTTTCCTGTTATCGTTACATGAAAAGTTCTTGGAATCCCAGTTTCCTAGAAAATGTTTAGTACTTTGCAGAATTTTTTTTACAGTGTATAGATACAAATAGAAATATGAACAAAAAATATTACATTATGAAACCTATTCGTTATAACATGAAACGCGTTCCAAACGTATCAGAAAATTGTTAAGAATTTTTTTTTTCTTTGCAATGCAATAAAATAGCTAAGTAAACGATTTAAAGCACTTAACGCTGTAAAAACAGCGATTGGTATCCATAGTCTGGTAATGCTTACCAAATTTTTACTAATGTATTTCTTAAGAAGTCTACCTAAAAGGAAATTTCCAACAAAACATAATTCTAGTAGAATTCATATCGGCGTTTAAAATTACTATTAAATAGTAAAAACCCCGGAACATAAATAATAAGACGTGAAGTGTTTTAAAATGGGATTTTGAAAAAGAAATGAATTTGGAAAATATTTTTAAAATAGCGAATAATTAAAAATCTAGGGTCGTGAAATTATATGAGATACAAAAAAATACATACACTGTTAAAAATCTGCTGCATTTTGCTGCAACGCACTCCACCGCTTGTATATAATATCTCTATTCCAGCCAATGAGAAAGCTCCATTTCACGGCCAAGTAACCGTTTTCTATACAAGCAGCAGATTTTTAACAGTGTAGAATAATTTTTAGATAGTGTGAAATGTAAGATTTTGTAATGTATGCATTATATTTATTTATGCAGCATGTGTATGCAAGTTCCATCTGATCCTGTGGTTTAAAAGCCTTTGAATTTTTGAAACTCCTACTAAGCTATAAAACAGTGAGCAGAAATCATCGTTGACTTATTGAAATGTTGACAGAATTTTACGTTAATAAAACTTATAAATATTTAAAATAAAAATAGTTTTGGGGCACCAAAAATGATATTAACCTTTATAAAGAATGTCTTAAAATAACTTAATATTATAGTTTATAAAAATACATATATGTAATGATTCGACGAGATCGATGTTCCATAACAATGTACAAGTTCCAGTGGCACACCATCTATGAGGCAGAACAGATTACTACTACCAAGAATCAACAGTGGGACGAGCTGAGCAGTCTCTCCGGCAATTTGACCAGCAGTGGATGAGTTTATTGGGCTATTTCCCCATAAGAAAGTTCAATCAAGCAGTCTTTAAATTAATTTTATTAGAACTCATAAATAAGTTAAGTTCTTTCACGCAATCACCTTGGCACTCTCATCAAATAACTTCCACTTCAACTCCGTGATTAAGCTACATTCCACAATGTTAGAATTTTGGGGAGAGAGAAGAAACAGCATCCTAATAATTTTTGAAAGTCAATCGCATTATCGGGAAACATGACATGGCTTCCGAGTAGTTTTTAAGAAAAATGTATTCTAATTCAGCGGAGCAATAAAACGCGCGTCTTGATAGTTTAAAGAAAAGGTGCATTCTACTCTCCTGAAAAGCCAAATGAAAAAATCATTTTCACGACAAAACTAGCGCCCTCCTACTCCGCGTCAATCATTTTAAAAATCCAATCAGGATGGACTCGAGCCTCTAACGGACAAAATGATCAATTCTAATTGGCCGTAATAGGCGGTCTACTGGCAAGAACTATATTTTTTCTCGGAACACTAAGCCCTTTAGCAACGCGTAGTAACACTTGTCACGCGATGTTAAAAAATAAAAAATAAAATTAAAATCGCAGGAATATGCCAGAAAGTAAAAAGCTTACGAAATACTTCCCGCCTTTTTGAGAAGCAAGAAATAATTTATTAATAACTAAAGTAAGAAAAAGAATTTTAGCTGTTACAAGACGAAACTAAGATTGAAATATGTTCCACAAATTTAGAATTGAAGCTAAGAGAGAATAAAAAAAAATGGCGCAAATTTTTTTTTTTTTTTATTTTATTACATATATATTTAGTTTTTTTTGCTTTATATATATATATATATATATATATATATATATATATATATATATATACAGTGTTCTCGCTGTCGCTCGCCAATGCGCCAAATTGCGACAAAATTCTTCATTTGGCGAGCAAACAAGCGATTAGATTTGCCAAATTGCTAATGCTCAATTTTTGCATTTTCTTTTTTTCTTTTTCGTTTTTCATATTTATGCATATATGTATATTTATTTAATATATACATATTTTTTTATATTTGTAGCGTATAGTTGAAATTAGATAAAAAACAATCGCTGTCACAGTTATAAAAACTTAGGTTATTTTAGAACATATTGAAAAAAAGTGGTACATTAAAGGATTAAAAGTATTTTTTTTGTGCTATACGGCAAATCTATTTTGCTAACACCTTTTTCATTTGGCGAATGTTTTTTATTTTCAATTAGCCAAATTACTAACGTTGGTCAAATGTCAGCGAGAACACTGTATATATATATATATATATATATATATATATATATATATATATATATATATATATATATATATATATATATATATATATATATATATATATATATATATATATATATATATATATATAAAATAAAAAAGAAAATTAATTTTAAAATTTGGATTTTTGTTACTAAAAAAAGAGGTTACTATTCTATGTGTACTTTATCCACGAACTTAAAGATGATGTAAATCAAACAAACACAGAAATAAAATAAATTTCAGTGTTTCAGTTTAAACTTTATGAGTAAAATCTTCTACAAGCACAAATAGAAATGAAAAAATCTACATCCTATATTGTCAAAAATTATATTTAAACCAATAGTAACATAATAGTGAAAAAATGTTTTTAGGATGTAGCATGCAAATCGTTTCTTGTCGATTAGTGTTTTTAGAAATTTTACTCTTGAAGATAGTTTTGAAGCCAAAGCTTCAATGGTTGCTCATTTTTTTCTGTAGCGGAATTCTTTTGTGTGACTCTGCCAATAAACAATAAGATGTATCTATGCATTCCCTATTCTGTAGTAAGAACCTTGTTGTACATCTTAGTGATGCATATACATTTCAATAGTTTTCAAATACTGTCACAATACACGTCAAAGGATTTTCTTCCTTATACCGTAATGTAACGGAATTTTCTTGTTGACTCTATCAGTAAACTGGAACTGCTGCACATTTTATTTTCAATACGGGGCATGGTATATCCTAATACCATACATACATTTCATGAAAATCGGTCACAATTGACGAGAATTAGAGCATGGACAAATAGCCAGACGGAAAGACAAACGGAATTCATAAACATTGTTCAGCTATGTTGGAAAGTGTTAAAATAAGGATGAAAAAATCAAACTATCACGTGTTTTTTGAATACTTCTACACTTCAGTTATATTTGCTGAATATGTTGCTTGTTTAGATGGAATATTTATTTTCCTTATTGAAATTTTTGAATAGTTAAAGAAATTTATATGCATCGCGAAAACGCAAATTTCGCTGAAGATTTATTAATGTTGAGTAAACGTATATAAGAAGATAAAGTAATGTTATCATCGAAATCGCTTTAAGAGAAATTTTTTCACGTCTGCACCGAACAGTTTTATACTTATATGAATAAGAAAGCTTTTGTAAAAAGAAATAATGTAAATAAATAAATAGGAATTTAAATAAGTAAAATAGTAAAGTATATTGTTTTTAATGCTGCATTATAAATGCAAGGCAAGGAACATTTTGTAAAGAAATGTCTTTTATGTTTAATAAAATAAGAAAACATGTAATCAGCGTTACAAAGAAATCTTTTAAAAGCTTTTTGCAATTGGAAATTAATCTATAAGTTTTGCTATTTGTTATTTCTTTTTATTTATTTACATTTCATTATTATCTTTGTAACGAAACGTTCGAATAAATATTGCCTGAAATTGTTTAGTCTGAAAGTGCGAAATTTATCTATCGAAGACAAATAAGATGTTAGGAGAATATTTTGAAAAAAGTAAAACAATAAATTAACTGCAGGAATGTATAACTGGTGAATCTTTAATTGATGTGACAGAAATCATCAAATAACTATTGTGAAGCGGACTAAGGCAACACTTTATTGAAAAATAAACTCATACGATGTTTTTTTTTCTTTCTTTTTTTTTTCGTACAAAACGTTTTGTACCGGACTGTAATAATTAAAATTTACCTCTTCAAAAGTCTCCAGTATAGTACTAAAGTTCTATACGAAACAAAACTTAGGTAATGTTTGTAGTTAAACTGAAAGATACTAGTTAAGATGGAAAAATTGAAAAAAGCAACGGTCTGTCAGACCGGTAGCATCAGTAAGAATTTGATGTTTTTCCTTCAATAGAGACCATTCGTTGTAAATACTTTCGTGTTATTTTCCCTTATAATATTTTTAACCCTGTTTTATTTAACTCAATCTATTTATTTTTCTTTTTTTCTGTATGTAAAGATTTTTAACTCACGCCCTGATTGGCTAGAAATATAAAAAAAATTCGTCTAAAGGTGTACTTCTGATGACAATACAACATTTTAACACCTTTAACATATAATTATGAATGACTGCATTAATTAATGCATTTTCCCATTAACTCGCTATTGATGATCAATCGTCCAATCCTGTCTGTAACTTGTACAATTGTAGGAGAGTTGGATTGAAGGATGTGCCCCTAAAAGCTCGTCAAAATAGGCCCAATCAATGAGAAACGTCAACAATGCAATATTTTAAAGTTAAAAATAATTCTTAAAGAACAAAATGTAGATTGAAATCCTTTAATATAAATACACATTTTATACGCTTTCATCAATTAATAATTTAACCTCTTTATGGGCAATTTTTTACTTTATAATAATAGAAATTTTTTAAAAAATGTAAAAAACAATAAAAATTCAATAAAAGTCCAGTTTTATGTCCGAAGAGGATTAAAGGGTCATTCCATGTCAATTCAACCAATTTTTCCCCCATTTGTAACCCGACCGACAGGGATTTGGATGAAACTTTGTGTGCACACTAATTCTATCATGAAATGATTCCATCAGAAATTTTTCCTTCCCAGACCTCATAGTTTATGAGATATGGGGGGTCCAATTCTTGGGTTTTTCCCAAATCGCAAATTTCTGAGTCTGTATTTTGAGATTGCCGTTCCATCTTCAAAAAATTGTTTCTCTAGATCTAAAACATGAATCATCCTAAAAATATCACTGTAAGAAGATAAAAAGATGCAGATTTTAATAAAAAATATTTAAAAAATTCACTTGTAATATTTAGGATAAAAAAAGTCAGCCAAAGTTGAGAGTTATGGTTATTTTTCCAAATTTTTTGTGACTTCACGAAAAAGGCTGTACACAAAAAGGCAAATTAAATTTCCAATTTCTTTTTGTTTTAAATAAAATTTTACACTTTGGGCTTTCTATCTAGGAAATAAAAATGATGTGTTTCGCATGGCTTATGCAAAAATTTTGGGTACTTTCCAATTAGCCGGATAATGCTTTATTTTTATGTATTACATATGCACAGAAAAAAGCAAATTAAATTTCCAATTTCCTTTTTGTTTTAAATAAAAGTTTACACTTTGGGCTTTCTATCTATGAAATAAAAATGATATCTTTCGCATGGCTTATGCAAAAATTTTGGGTACTTTCCAATTAGCCGGAAAAGGGCTTTATTTTTACATATTACATATGCACACAAAAAAGCAAATGTAATTTCCAATTTCTTTTTGTTTTAAATAGAAGTTTACACTTTGGGCTTTCTATCTCTGAAATAAAAATGATGTCTTTCGCATGGCTTATACAAAAATTTTGGGTACTTTCCAATTAGCCGGATGCTTGTTTTATTTTTACATATGTACATATGTATAGATCTATATAAATACAGATGTATTATACATGTATATATGTATGCATATATACAGTATATTGATATATATATGTATAACACTGGTGCCCGTGTAACCGAAAAGTACCAAATTTTGCCTTGTTTTGAAAATTTGCACCAATTAAGGGGGAAAAAATCTGACTAAGTTTAGCTGTGGTACTTAAATAATTACTGGAGTTTCTATGAGTTATTGAATTTAATGTTATTTGATACAAAAACAAATTAGAAATTTCATTTGCCTTTTTGTGTAGAGACTTTTTCATAAAGTCACAAAATTTCGGAAAAATAATCATAACTTTCAACTTTGGTTTACTTTTTCGGCCGTATACAAATCTCTATTAACTGCCCTAATTGCTTTTTTCACTTGCTTTTTATGCCGCTTAAATAGATCTCCACATTTATATTGATAAAATTCATATTTCATTAAGAGCCAAATTCTGTGATTCTCACATATATTAATCAAACAGTTTTCACTTAATTTTTGTTTTATAAATGCAATAGTCCTAACTAATAAAAGTTCTTTTTCTGAATCACAGAGATTATCAATGTAGTCTATTTCTCTGTTATTTGTACAGCTAGTTTTGTGACCTTCTAAACCAGTTAATATTACAATACTGCAAGCCTGAAGACTAGTAGAAGGTTTAATATCAAGCTCCATATTAAAACAATAAAGAAAATATTTATACATACCACAAACTATAAAATATGTAACAATCAGAATACATTTTTATAAGTACAGTAAAAGTTAGATCATTCTTCTATGAAAAGAAACAATATAATGACAATAATTTGATTAAATTGATTTCAAAACATCTGCTTTCACAAACGAACATTACCCTGCCTTTACCAGAACGTGTTTATACAAGGCAGGTGCAATTAAATCTTTCAGACTATAGAAACAAATTTAAGTTCTGTTAAACATTTGTGTATTTAAACTTGCCAATATAAATATTTAAACTGATTAAAATTAACGAAGAAAAGGAAATAAAAGTTTTTGAACATTTTTTAAACACAAATAATTAATATATAAGCATTCGAAAGAAAGAATGGAAATGTGAGGAGAAAAAATTATTTATTTTATACTGTACAAAAAAAAAAAAAAAATCTGTTTTGAGTTTAATTATTGAAAATAAAAGTAAGAGATTCTTTAGATTAGCAAAAAATGCCCATTATTAAATAACTAAATGAAATATATGGACCATTCACTAAATTTAATGGGGAAACATATTACAGATTTTTTTTAAGTCAGAAAAAACAAAGCTTAAACTTTACTTTGTAAATAAAAAAAAAACATGCATCAAAAAACATTAAATTCAATAACTCATAGAAATTCCAGTAATTATTTAAGTACCATCGCTAAATTTAGTCAGATTTTTTTTCCTCTTAATTGGTCCAGATTCTCAAAATAAGGCAAAAAGGTACTTTTAGGTTAGACGGGCACCAGTGTTATATATATATATCAATATACTGTATATATACATATATATGTACATGTATAATACATCTGCATTTATATAGATCTATACGTATGTACATATGTAAAAATAAAACACGCATCCGGCTAATTGGAAAGTACCCAAAATTTTTGCATAAGACATGCGAAAGACATCATTTTTATTTCACAGATAGAAAGCCCAAAGTGTAAACTTTTATTTAAAACAAAAAGAAATTGGAAATTTTATTTGCCTTTTTGTGTGCATATGTAATGTATAAAAATAAAGCATACATCCGTCTAATTGGAAAGTACCCAAAATTTTTGCATAAGCCATGCGAAACACATCATTTTTATTTCATAGATAGAAAGCTCAAAGTGTAAACTTTTATTTAAAACCAAAAGAAATTGGAAATTTAATTTGCCTTTTTGTGTACAGCCTTTTTCGTGAAGTCACAAAAATTTGGAAAAATAACCATAACTCTCAACTTAGGCTGACTTTTTTTATCCTAAATATTACAAGTAAATTTTTTAAATATTTTTTATTAAAATCTGCATCTTTTTATCTTCTTACAGTGTAATTTTTAGGATGATTCATGTTTTAGATCCAGATAAGCAATTTTTTGAAGATGGAACGGCAATCTCAAAATACAGACTCAGAAATTTGCGATTTGAGAAAAACCCAAGAATTGGACCCCCCATATCTCACAAACTATGAGGTCTGGGAAAGAAAAATTTCTGATGGAATCATTTCATGATAGAATTAGCGTGTACACAAAGCTTCATCAAAATCCCTGTGGGTCGGGTTACAAAGTCTGGTTGAATTGACATGGAATGACCCTAAAGGCAATTTATGTGTGATTTTTTTTTATAAAATAAAAAAAAGGTAACAGCACATTCCTTTCTTACATTTCTACAAATTATTGAAACTTAATACGTTTAGTATAATTTTTATTAAAGACTTTTCAAATAATCCAACAACAATGACTGCCGGAAAATGACTTATTTCTCTTTTTATATCCATCGAGATGATAGCAATGTCATCTAGGAGCACGTTTTTGATTCATAATATAAATTAGATCAACATTTAAGTTATCTTTTGTTTATATATTGACAAATTCAGAATATTACAGCGCTACGCAAAAAAAGGAAACTTACAAATTATTAAAATTATTATTATTATTATTATTAGTAGTTTGATAACCCCCGTATATTTTCTAAACAAATTTAGAAGGAAAATTTCTTGAAAATTTAAGTTTTTAAATGCATATGGATAAATGTTGTCAAATTCCGATTTTTGTTACAGATTAGTGATAAAAGGTAACATATAAATGTGAAAATAAGTTTAACCTCTTCAGACCTGAGATATATAAATGTGTACCTCCTTTCTTTTCCCCCTAAAAACTAAACTGTTCGAATTTTTTTCATTTTTACGTTACTTATAATCAGCTGAATGTTTTTTGCTTTAAAACAAAACCAATAAATGTCAACACTGATGAATATTACTTTATAAAATAAATATGACTTTCATCCGAGTTTCGAAAATACCTTCAAGACATTGTGGCCAATAAAGCGAGAAATATTCATGATTATTTCACTTAAATGCTTTAAAAAAATTGAGGATTTGCTGATCATTTATTAGTTTAAAGACCTTAATTTTGTTGCGTAAATTTGTATTACTGATAGTTAAACTGATGTTTTAAGGGGATTAGTACTTTTATATCCATATTTGTAAACCTAAATTACCAGTCCCCTAAAGTACTTATTTCATAAAAATAGCTCTTTCTGTCATCCATGATGTCATTTTGATTATGCAAAAGCAATAAATATATATTTTTAGAGTTATTTTATGCTCAGGTCTGAAGAGGTTAAGCAAACTTTAAAATTTAAGACTTTAAAAACATAACATTAATACAAGAAATTATACGAGATAGAAAATATCTCATTTGAAGCTATAATTCACTATTGCAGATGTGTTTAAAATCACCTCCATATGATTTAAAGAGAAAAATTTCTTAGTCCTTGAACTGTGTAATTATATTCAATCTTTTTATAAAATAGTAAATTACATCTTCTTTATTTTATCTGTCAATTCTACAACACAAACGCATGAGTTGATTACATTGGCTGAAAACAATGCATCAATTTTCCTAAGCAAATGTCTATAGATATAAAAAAATAAATCGTTAAGCAAATTTATTTTTTAAGCATGCTTAACGGGCTATGTTTAATCACCATTGATCCAGCAAACATTCTCACACTTTGTGAATAATTCAAATTTTTATATTAAGCTCTGAAAGCGTAAATTTCTCATAATTACTTATCTTTGTATTCTTTGGTTTTATTGATTGCAAATATGTGTTCGTTTGAAAGAGCGATAAAAAAGAATCGGTGAAAAACAGTTTTTATTTATGTATTGAGTATGTAATGGGGGAGTACAAATAAGTGATAAGGGCATAAATTAATCTTCTATTCTGTGTTTAATTTCTCTGATCAGTAAGCATGAAATTACATTTAATTAGTAAGCTAACTTATTTTCTAAAGAATGCTTTTCAGAAAAGCAGATAACTGGGAGTTATTATTGCATCTTTAAATTTGCAAATATTAACCTAGATTTTTCAATATTTACCTTTTTTTACAGCATTTTTTGATTCACAAACCACGTTGTTAAAAAAAGGAATACTAAGGATTTGTATTTTAAAAACTTTTCACAGAACGACAAACAACAAAGATATTTTTATGTACACTTAAAATAATTATAAAATAAAAAGTAATTGTTTCCAAATTGTTTTGTAATTTATGTGAATAAAAGGAGTTAAAATAATATTATTTTAGTAAAAGAAATTCTATTAAAAAATAGAAATTTTAAAAGTGTTAATTTTTCTATGCATATACATATTTACCTTTTTCTCTGCATAAAATGTTTTATTATTTGTTTCATTTTTTAAGTCTTATCAAAATATAAAAGATGTATTTGATGCATAATGAAAGAAATTTTATTTATATTCACAAATATGATCTACAAATAATTTACAACTCTAAGAATCCACTATTAAGAATCACAAATTTTGACACCAAACTGGTTACTTTCTCCTATTGACCAAACTGGTTACTTTTCTCTATCTTCAATAGTAGAAAGTATTGTAATCGAAAATTTTCGACTTCCAGTTTTCGACGGATTGACACATTATAGGTATTAGAGATTTAAAAAAAAGTTCTTTTTACAAAATGTCTACCTGCCCATGTGTGGCCGTATGTCGCAACTATGCCACCGAAAAGTGTATAAAAATATGCATAGAATTGAACTAAATTTATTCTGTAGGTTTTTGGCTGTGGCAAGCCAATCAACTTTCAATTTTGAAATATTCCACCAAAAGGGTGCACTGTAATAGCGATTTTTCAGCCATTTTCAATATTGTACCACCGGAAAGTGCATAAAAATATGCACAGAATTTAACCGAAAATTTTTGCGTATGTTTTTTGGCTACAGTCAGCGATTTTTCTTTCAATTCGGAAATTCCGTGGGAAAGGAGCATTGCGATAGCGTCTTTTGTATAATTTTCTCGATTCTTTGTCGTTCTATTGTTTTTCGGCTCGTGCAGATATGGGAACTCGCGTCCTGCTAAGCTGGCTATTTGCAAACAGCTGATGATAACAGAAAAAGGGAAAACTATTGATTTCAATAAATAACATGATACACATTATGCCATTTTTACTCCGATTAATTGACCGAAGCAGAAATTTAAGATTAAAATCAAAGTTGGTATAGTTGGTTTAGAATTTAATTAATAATATTAAAGTATTAACATGTATACCTACTATTTAAATATTAAGATATATGTGTTTGAAGCGGAAGAAAATTTTGGGATTGGTGCATTCAACTGTTTTTTTAATGCGATTAACCCTTTCGGGTCTGGTGTACTACTAACAGCGCATCATCTTCCAACTAACATATTTTTCCATTATTTAGTCATTGTTTTCAAAGAGTCCTATATTCTATTTTTAAGACTTCTGTTGAAAGCGTGCATTTATTTTTTTCTTTAAAAGGTAGCCCTACAAGTCTAGAAACACTCATTCAAGATGGATGAATCTTCAAATGCACGCCAAGGAGGAATTTTTTTTTCGAATTTGCTCTCAATGACTCAAACATCACTTAAACATTTCAAAAACTCTTTAGCCTCTTTGAGACTAATAAGCAAATAAATGGATTTCAAAAGTATGGTGGCAGAACCTTGTATCTTCATATCCACGCTTTTGATTTCTCATAATAACAAGACTTATTCATGAAAATAACATGATCCAAGAGGAGGTAAAATACATTGAACAGCAAGCACAAAATTTAATAAATATGGAGATCTTCACAGCTTATAGTTTATTACAAGTTCAATTCAAATTAGTGCTGACTAGTGTCGATGTTAAAGTTTGCAATGCTATTACTAGCAATCAATTCATCGATGCGGAGCTACTATTAAAAAACATGCATACCACCTAATTCGGCAGCTATCAGAGTTGGCCGCTGAAACCCTCCAACGTGCATTTTCGTTCATATAGTCAAAACTTTTCAAGAAAAAACTTGCTCATTGACTGCAATAAAAATGTACTTAATGGCTTACTTTTTTGTTTCGTTTTTAATTTAGAGTTGTTATTGCCAGAATCTAGTTTTCGAGTGATTCTGAAGAGGATGACATGGAAGATTATGCTCGAAAGAATGGTGAGTAGTAAGACAATAATTTGCGTAAATTCTTCTAAAAATGATTTTTCTATCATAATAATATATTTTACGTTTCCTTAAAGCATTTTACCTGCTATAGAATACACAAAATAATTTAAATAATTTTGTCCAGGTTTTTCAGCAAAATACCACACTGTGCCACGCATCATTTTCCAACTAACGTATTTTTCCAGTATTTAGTCATTGTTTTCAAAGATTCATATATTCTATTTTTAAGACTTCTGTTGAAAGCGTGCATTTATTTTTTTTTCTTTAAAAGGTAGCCCTACAAGTCTAGAAACACTCATTCAATATGGATGAATCTTCAAACGCACGTCAAGCAGGAATTTTTTTTTCGAATTTGCTCTCAATATTGATATTATAATAATTAGAATTATTATTTGAAATTATTTTTACAAAATAAGTTATTGTAGCTAATGTTTGATGTAAATGTTGTAATAAAAACCATTCAAAAGTTATGATTTATCAATCTTTGAATACCTGTACTATTAGTAGTACAATGGTCTTTAAAAGAATTAATTTTACTAAAATATGCACTTTGTATTTATTAATTTTTATAAATGAAATTTGTATTAACTTTAGTTGAATATCTCTATTTTATTGCAATATTTCCCATTATTTTTCTCATATAATATTTTTATGCAATAATATTAAAAATTTGAACAGATTTAAAAAAAACTTTCAGTTTTTTGCTAGATTTTATAAATATTTATGCGGCAAATGAATCCTCATTTATGTATAGTAAAATCTCAACGCATTGATATATATATATATATATATATATATATATATATATATATATATATATATATTACAATATAGGAGTTTAGCATCGATAGAAGCGACAATGTTTGCAATGATGCTTTATCATTATTTCACCGTCTGCAAAGTTCTGATATAAATTGTTAAGATTCAGAAGACGAATGGCTACCAGAAGCAGCTTTAATTTGAATTGAAGATACTTTAGATTTTTTTTTTTTGAGTTAGCAGAAGAAACTAATATATATACTGTGTGTTCGGAAGGAAAATCAATTAACATTATTGAAGATGAAATAAAAAAGTGTGTCACACTTCACTTGGAGATGTGTATTAACATTACCCAGACAAAATATGCTTTGGGCACAAAATATTTCTATAAAAATGGTAGAAAAAGTTAGAATTCCGAAATATCGATTTAAAAAATTGAGAAATATAATACAATAGTAGATATAAATGCTGAACACAGTGCTGTTGATATTATTTGGAAAGTAAAGCCTATTATCAAAAGTTTTGAAAAAAGATTTCCAATGAGCTTTTATTGGAAGAAAAATTGTGTATTAATGAATCAATAGTGATGTCAAAGAGCAAATTTTAATGGAGCAATTTTTGAAAAGAAAACATAATTCATGGGGAAGAAAAATTTTCATGCTTTGTGGAAAATCTGGAATAAATTATAATTCCATAGCTTAGCAGGGCTTTAAAACACCTGTTGATGAACAATTGCAAAGTGTTTGGTTCAGATGCAGCTATTATACAATATTTTGCAGTCATATTCTGGATAAAGTTGGTGAGGATAAAGTATGTTGTGCTAAGATGAAGTAAGAAGAATGACAAATACATCCAAAATGAGCGACTTAAATTAATAGCTCTCTACATATCATATATAGAAGCTGTCGATAAACATGATTTTTAGCATCCTTCTATATACTGGGTGTCTCAAAAGCAACTGATGGATTTTAAAATTCAATAACTTGCAACCGTTTCAGCTATTTAAAAATTTTTGCAGGAGGGTTATGTATAATGTCAGGAGTTTTTTTACCGTAATTTTTTATTTTAGTTCGCATATCAAACAATAGGTGGCGCTGACGGCGATTGAAGGCCATGTGATCAGTGCTGAGTGAAGCGTCGACCTGACCTTCAATCGCCGTTAGAGCCACCTATTGTTTGATATGCGAACTAAAATAAAAAATTACTTTAAAAAAACTCCTGACATTATACATAACCCTCCTGCAAAAATTTTTTAAATAGCTGTCACCGTTTGAAAGTTATTGAATTTTAAAATCCATCAGTCATTTTTGGGACACCCGTAGTTAGAATCCGGCTTTTATTCCATTATTTTTCAATGGATGTAAGAAATTTATGGTTGGAATGTAAAAACGATTCATTTAATCATGATATTGCTGTAGAACATTTGAAAGCGCTGGCCTTCAAAAACTAACCTACAAGCTCCGTGAAACGTGGAACGTGGTCGTCTAAGTAATTCACCCATCACTGACTATTCCCTCTAAAAAAGTTCAAACCATCACTTCGCCTAATTAAGAATGTAAGACATGATAATACTGGCCATATGACAGAGAGAAGAAAGGTGCAAATTAAGAGGATGTAACTTTAAAAACTTTGTAACTTTTTTTTTCTTAAAAATGCAACGTATACTTATACTTCCATGATGACAGGAATTGCTTCAAAGCTTTTCATACCAAGCAAGAGAGGTCACCAGAATATACCAACAAATGAAAAGTTAACTTACTTTATTTTTTTTTTTGCAATTTTTACACGATGTTTGCAGATTAGAAGTTTAGAAGTGATTGTCAACTATTGCGAATTATATAATGCTAATTGCATATTTTTAAATATATCTTTTATATTTTTTATTTACCTTTCAAAATTTTGATTTGAAATTGTACTACGGTTATCTTTTTGAGCATAGTGTACTAATAACAGAATACAGTAAATGGCAACTTCTTCCTCGAAAGACAATTGTACTACTAATAGTACATAATGTAATTCTTTAAATATTTATAATATTTGAACATAACTTAATTTTTGTCTTTCAGAGCAATACTTTTTCATGTTTTAGTTTAAAAAAATGAGAATGTAAAAAAACATTTGGACCTGAAAGGGTTAAAATTTTCCTGGTTCAAATGTTGAAAATTCACATTTCTTTTAGCTTTTGTTCTCTATATTTCAAAAAATTTGAATTGATAGAAGCTGTCTGAAATGAAATCTTTTGTTAAGCAGATGAAATACTTTTCAGCAGAATTAAAACGAATATTGAATTTTCGGAAATTAAATTCTTTGAACTGACATGAAATAAGGACTTTTTCAGAGGTATACTAAACAAATACTCATTAATGAATTGTGAAAACTTTTTTAAAATACTAAATAATGTATACTGCTTGTAAAAAAATATACTTTTTTGCGGTTTTGTCGAAATTGCGAAGATGAAATAATTCAAATATTTGTTAACAAAGTTGGTAGTAAAAATATTATTTGATATCTTAAACGCATATTTTTAAAAATCAATATTTATAATTTGAAACAATCTCGAGAAATAATATACAAATAAATAACATATTTTTATTAATATTATAAAAAAGAAATATTTGATAAAACAAATTAAAAATCCTTTTAATATTAATTATGAATTTTTTAAAAATATTTTTGGCGGTATCCTACTAACAAAATAAATAAATAAATAAATAAATAAATAAATAAAACTGGTTTTTTATTTGTGTTAATTTTATACGGGAACATAGTAACGATTCATGGCTGGTTAACATAAAAAAAAATTACTTTATTTTAGAATATATTTATTAGTCTTAAAACTTCATTGAAATGTGAATAGAAAAATAGTTTCTCAAATAAAACTCTGTTTTAAATATTTCTTTTTAAAATTAGAATTCGTCAAGTAAACTGGTAAAAAAGAAATAAATACATTGCTTTTCTTTTTCAAATAAAAGTATAAAAAGGACGATATTAGATTACTTGCATATTTATACACTTATTGTTCTCGAATCTCAAAAGACGCTGTTTAGAAAACAAAGAAATATTAAAAATTTATGTTTTGGAAACTTTTGATAGAAAAACAAGAATTTTTTTTTCGGTACACATAAAATAATTATTCGAGCAAACAGCTATTGTTTCCTAAACTCGCTTTTAAGTAAAAGTAAATAAATTCAGTTAAAATAATAGTATTTCAGGGAAAGTAAATATATATATATTTTTAAAATTACATTTTAAACCTGTTGAAATGGTTAATTTTTTTTTTATGTCTACGTATATATCTTTTTTGATCTCAGTCAAAAAATGTACTATTTACCGCAATTTTTAAAAAGTATGTCTTTATAAATTTAAAAAAAAAACGTATTTTATGTAAAAGGAATAAATTTTTATTTATTTTATGTATATGTGTATATATATATATATATAAAGTATCAGAGTATATAATAAAGTGTCCCAATTTTTCATGGTGTTTTTTTAATTGCAATTAAAATTTCTGTAGATGAAATGAGGAAAATTCGCGATTCCTTTTTAGTTTTTGCTCTTTGTTTGATGAGAAGGGTTTGAATAGATAGAAGCTATCTCAAATAAATCTGAACCAGCAAAACTGTTTTAATTGAGATGAAATATTATTTGCTTTTCTCCAGAATTTCAATTTAAAACAAATATTTAGTTTTAGGAAAATAAATTCTTTGGGTGGATGTGAAATAAAAGTTTTTTTTTTCATAGGCACTAAACAAATACTGTTTAATGTACAGTGAAAACTTTTTAAAAACTATGATTAATACATACTAGATGTCAGCTTATAAAAAATAAACTTTTATGCGTTTTTGCAGACATTGCGAGAATGAAGGAATTAAGATATTCGTAAATAAAATGATGTGAAAAATGTAATATGATACCATTAAAGTATATTTAGAAAATACAGCATTTATATTTTGGAAAATTTTTTAAAGAACAAGTTCGAATAATTTGCAAATTAACATACTTCTACTAATATTATAAAGACAAAAAAAGAAAATATATTATATATATATCTAAATTATATATATGTCTAGAAAATAAATTATATATACATATTAATATAATGATGATGGCTGTATCTGCTTTCAATAAAAAGTATTATTGTTATTATTATTTGTACACCAGAAAACCATTTCTAAAATTATTATTTTCTTAAATTTGTTAAACCTAGAAACTTCGTACGGGAAGTAAGGTAAATTTCTTCGCTGAATTACATTTAAAAAAATATTTGTGTAAGTGTTTCTTGAAACGTTTTCAAAAATTTATCTCAAAATACATTCTAATAGGAAGATTACTCTGGAATTGCCAAGTTGATTTCAATTATTCTTTTGGTATAATACTGGTGACATTATCTGATAAAAAATGCGACACACTCAACTGACCGACGTTTCCACGATATTAATGTGCGTCATGAATGTCTTACTGATAATATTGATGTTGCTTTGGCCTCACAACCTATCATAAATGTGCCTTTAAATATTTTAGAAAGTATGCAAATATGCCTTGATCCGTACGTAGCGGGAAATACGTTAGCAATTCTTTACTTATGTTGCGAGTTTGTACAATTCAATTGAAATATTTTTGAAAAAAATGAATGATAATTATCTCCTGATTAAGCTTATTTTATTCACCTTGTAATCTTGTATTTATATACAGTCGAGTCTCTATATAACGAAATCCATTGTTCCAGTTAAAAATTCGTTATATAGAGAAATTCGATGTATAGAGAATGATGTTAAAAATCGTATTTAATATGTGATATTTGAACGAATGTTATTTTTAATCTTTTGAATTCGGAATTTGAAATGTTCAAAAGTAAATATTAACCTAATATTTTATTTCTTAATTATTTAAGCAGTTTCAAAAAAGAGAACAGACATTTATCTGAAAGCTTAATGAAAATTAAATGAGGAAGACTTGCATTAATTTCAGACGAAGAAATCTGTCATTTTTTGTTGTTTTGATTTTAAAGTTGTTACGTTCTCAAAGAAAAAAAAAAAAAAAAAAAAAAAAAAAAAAGCTCAAATTTTAGTAAGGAATGAAAAAATGTAGTTAACATTTTCTTCCATTTGAAGGCCTCTCTTATGTGCCTCTTATTGATTCCTCTCTTATATGTGTACAATCCAATTGACTCTGTTTTGAGAAGGATGTTGAAAAATGTGTGGGAGGTGGGATGAACTCGTTGGATTTAAAGAACTAGAAAAAAAGTAATATTAAAAAAAAAAAGAAAAAAAAAACTCAGCACTGAACGATAAATCAAAAATAAATGATGGAAAATTGATTCCATATGATTTCGAAGCTTTTTTAAAACTGAATAAATCAAGACCAATGAAAAAATTCGTTATATGGAAATAGATATTTCGCTATAGAGAGACTGTTTTTAATGTAATCATGTGAAAAGGGGACCGTTCGTACAAAAAATTCGTTAAATAGAGAAATTCGATGTATGGAGTTTCGATATAGAGAGACTCGACTGTATATATATTTTTTTTACTTTCCTTAATATACACATGAAAAAATAATTTGACTTAAGAATTTTTTTATATTTCTGCGTCTTAAAACATACACTTTTCTAAAATATCTTGCATTTTTTTCAGATGTTTGTCAATCTTTGGGTACTACAAATTTTGTGGCCACTCTAACTCATGAAATGGTGCACGTAAATTCAGCAGACATCATGTTTATTTAGCATAGATTAATTATGATTTGATTTTAATGTATATTCAACAGATTCATGGAACCATTTCATGTGCCAGATTCTGGAGCTACCCCGTGAACGTTATATGGCTTCTATGGGTGCTTCTTCGATTAAAGCCTGTTTGTATTGTTGCATTATTTATGGCATTTATTCATATTATGATAGGAATTAGATAAAGACTTAATTAAATGTTTAGTTAGGATTAGATAAGTTAGATTAGATAGGATTAGATAGACACTTAATAAAATTATCCTAATTGTCTATCATGGTACCTACGAAATGGAATTTCATCGAGTTTAGTAAATAAGATGCACATTGTGGAAACGCCGTGTCCCTTAAAATGTTGCCTTAAGAAACCATCGAAACCATTTGTTGCCTTAAGAAACCATTATTGATCGACGATTAATTATTACTAGATAGGATGTTTCATTGTATAGTACAATCCATAAAAGAATGTTCCTGTTTCATTGATATATCATAAGAGTTAAACTCAGGCTATTTAAAACAATCCCATTCAATGGAAGGTAAACTAACCTATGTTTACATACAAATATTCAATAAGAGCACCTTTGCTGATACGGCATGAATCCAACTGAAGTAAGATTCTTCGCAAACTTCGGTTAAAAAGCCCAAAGTCATGGAATAAATAGTCTCTTTAATTCTGTGTCTCAACTCTCATAAATCATGAGGTAGCAGCGGAACGTAGACAAGATCTTTTATAAAGCCCCAAAGAAACAATCGGGTGATTCTAACAGACTTTAAATCTTCAATTTAACGTTAATGACTTACGCTCAGCGTTCAGGAGTCGCCCTGTTGCGTATGGGGTACCCCATAACAAAGTAGTACTTGACCATGAGCTTATCTAAATCTGTTTGAGTTACTTTTTATGGGTGATCCTGAACCAACACTATATTATTTTACTTTTTTTGTATAATTTACCTTAAGCCGTCCTGAGAATCGAACTGGAGAACTTTTGATAGCGGAACAAATCATTACTGACTGAGCCAAAACTGCTGATGCCGGCTTCTACAAAGTATGTCTTTTATGAAATAGGGGGAAAATCTGATGTGCTTTATGAAGATTTCCTTTCAAATATATTCGTTAGAACATTTGTAAACGCCTTATTATATTTTATTTTAGACTGATGCATAATACTTATTATTTTTTAAAATAAATTTTATTTTTTTATGTAGTTTAAATTTTAAAAAACCACTGTTTAAAATGACTGTTTTTCTTCGTTTTTATTTATTTATTTATTTATATATATATATATTTTTGAATGAATGAATGAATGAATGAATGAATGAATGGATGAAAAAAAAGTATTCTTTTTTTACAAAAAGAATGTTATAGACAATTTTTTGAAATTGTCGTACACTATTTATTTATTTATTTATTTATTAAGCGATTGCATAGCTTTTATCGCGGGCTTTGAGCGCGGTGACCGAATCCAAAAATTCCGTAACGCGAAAAATCCTAACACATCCGTAACGAAAAAACCTAACACTCGGCTAACGGCGTTTCCGTTCGGAAAACTTCGGGACGGTATCCTTCGGTAGACTTCGGCAGACATTGACGCGGTATTTTTCAGATATTAGGATATCAAGTCTCAAACTTATGTTTCTTATGATCTAATTTTCATAGCGCGGCCAAATTTTGTTTGGTAATTTATTACGAGACAGTGTTTATTTTGGTGGTCTTATTTATTTTGGTGACAGGAGACCCCCCACCGTGAGGGTCGAAAAATTTAAAATGCTTATAACTCGCGATCTAATTTTCGTAGCGCGGCCAAACTTTGTTTGGTAATTTATTATGAGACATTGTTAATTTCTAGTGACAGGAGACACCCCACGGTGAGGGTCGAAAAATTTAAAATGCTTATAACTCGCGATCTAATTTTCGTAGCGCGGCCAAACTTGTTTGATAATTTATTATAAGACAGTGTTAATTTTTGGTGACAGGAGACCCCCCACCGTCAGGGTCGAAAAATTTAAAATGCTTATAACTCGCGATCTAACTTTCGTAGCGCGGCCAAATTTTGTTTGGTAATTTATTATGAGACATTGTTAATTTCTGGTGACAGGAGACACCCCACGGTGAGGGTCGAAAAATTTAAAATGCTTATAACTCGCGATCTAATTTTCGTAGCGCGGCCAAATTTTGTTTGGTAATTTATTATGAGACATTGTTAATTGTTGGTGACAGAAGAAACCCCACGGTGAGGGTCGAAAAATTAAAAATGCTTATAACTCGCGATCTAATTTTTGTAGCGCGGCCAAATTTTGTTTGGTAATTTATTATGAGGCAGTGTTAATTTTTGGGGACATTAGACCCCCACGGTGAGGGTCGAAAAATATAAAATGCTTTTAACTCACGATCTAATTTCCGTAGCGCGGCCAAATTTTGTTTGGTAATTTAATATGAGACTGTTAATTTTTGGTGACATTAGACCCCCCACGGTGAGGGTCGAAAAATTTAAAATGCTTATAACTCGCGATCTAATTTTCGGAGCGCGGCCAAAATTTGTTTGGTAATTTATTATGAGACAGTGTTAATTTTTGGGGACATTAGACCCCCACGGTGAGGGTAGAAAAACTTAAAATGCTTATAACTCGCGATCTAATTTTCGTAGCGCGGCCAAATTTTGTTTGGTAATTTATTATGAGCCAGTGTTAATTTTTGGTGACAGGAGACCCCCCACGGTGAGGGTCGAAAAATTTAAAATGCTTATAACTCGCGATATAATTTTCGTAGCGCGGCCAAATTTTGTTTGGTAATTTATTATGAGACAGTGTTAATTTTGGGGGACATTAGACCCCCCCCCACGGTGAGGGTCAAAAAATTTAAAATGTTTATAATTTGCGATCTGATTTTGGTAGCTTGGCAAAATATTGTTTGGTAATTTATTATAAGACAGTGTTAATTTTTGGTGACAGGAGACCCCCCACGGTGAGGGTCGAAAAATTTAAAATGCTTATAACTCGTGATCTAATTTTCGTAGCGCGGCCAAATTTTGTTTGATAATTTATTATGAGACAGTGTTAATTTTGGGGGACATTAGACCCCCCACGGTGAGGGTCGAAAAATTTAAAATGCTTATAACTCGCGATCTAATTTTCGTAGCGCGGCCAAATTTTGCATGGTAATTTATTATGAGACAGTGTTAATTTTTGGTGACAGGATACCCCCCCACCGTGAGGGTCGAAAAATATAAAATGCTTATAACTCGCGATCTAATTTTCGTAGCGCGGCCAAATTTTGTTTGGTAATTTATTATGAGTCAGTGTTAATTTTTGGTGACAGGAGACCCCCCACGGTGAGGGTCGAAAAATTTAAAATGCTTATAACTCGTGATCTAATTTTCGTAGCGCGGCCAAATTTTGTTTGATAATTTATTATGAGACAGTGTTAATTTTTGGTGACAGGAGACCCCCCACCGTGAGGGTCGAAAAATTTAAAATGCTTATAACTCGCGATCTAATTTTCGTAGCGCGACCAAATTTTGTTTGGTAATTATTAAGCTATAGTATAGCTTTTATCGCGGGCTTTGAGCGCGACGACCGAATCTAGGAATTCCGTAACGAGAAAAAATCCTAACACTCCGGCTAACGACGTTTCAGTTTGGCAGACTTCGGCACGGTATCCTTCGATAGACTTCGTCAGACATTGACGCGGTATTTTTGCATAAGTTGATAAAAAATGCTATGCAATAGCTTTACCGCGGCAGTCCCCGAGTGCCACACATATTTTTTTATTTATTTATTTATTTATTTATTTAGGCTTATTAGTTAAAATATTTTTTTTAATAAGGAATAAGAGAAAAATGAATTTTAAAAAGGATTTTTTAGTTTTCATTATTTCATCGCGCCAGTGGGATTCGAACCCACAATCTGCGTTCGCAAGTGATTAGCGGTGTAATGATTTGACAACTCAATCACGGAGCCCCCCCCCACGTAACGGAATGTCTCCGTTTTTTGTTTCTATTTCGATCCGTTTCGTTACTTTTAGGAAATATGGTGGAGTTTTCTGTTTTTTAACGGAAAATGCCCTTTTGTTGTGAGAAGGGACTTTTTCTGTGAAATTCAGGAAAAAAATATTCGTGAATTTCAGAATTTTTTTTAACAGTGTAGATATAATCCAGAAAGTATAAATACGTTCTTTTCTTTCAGAAGTCATTAATTAGGGAATAATAAATAAGATTTAAAAAATAATAATATTCTAAAGGATTTAAGACAATGATATAATATCACATTTATTAATTAACCCCTTGAGCTCTGATGGTAGAATTTTTTACCACATAATTTTAATTCCGAAATGTCACAATGGCACCAGAAAATTCGACCAAATTTATTTTTAAAACGTTGAATGCATAATTATTAATATTATTATTTTGTATGTGTGTGTGTGTGTTTATCGTTAACCGGTTTTTTCTTTGCAAAATACTGGTGCCAATGTGACATTTGGAATTTTTAAGAAATTTACACCCCAGAGCTCAAAGGGTTAAAATGCATAGGTTTTTATAAACTTCTTTTAAAAAGATACATTGCTCTATTTTATCCGCTTGCATCAAATTTCATTTTTTGTATGTCGAGTTTAATTTTTAGTTTAAAGCATAATTTGTTCAGATATTTAAACTTCTTAATAAAACATTCCTGAAATTTTTAACCAATTAACAAACATAGGTTTATGCTATATACAAACCGTTTAATGAATTTTATATATATAAAAAAATATGAAACATTTTTATGTTTTTTACACAAATACATTTTTTAGTAATACTCATTTTTTATGTGTTTTCAATTTATAATAACAATGATTTTTTTCAAATATTTATAAATTTACCTGTTTCATATGTATTTAGATATTTTACTTTTTTTTTATCAAATGTCTACAAATGTAAAATTTAATATTATGTTTTGAAATTTCGGCGCCATGTTATTTTAGCTAAAAATTTACATATGGAATATAATTTTGTATGCCAACAGATTATTATTATACATTATGTTGTTATAAAGGTTAAATTGTGAAATTTTATAAAAAATTGCATTTTCAAAAGTTTTTTTTTTTTTTACAATAATGTAAAATTTACTAAGTAGCAGAGCGACATGTATATTATGTATTTTTTATATAATAAGATTGTGAAATCCACACAATTGAGTTATTCCCACGTATATACATTATTGTTCGATGGAAAATACAGAGTTCAAGAAACACTAAAAATTAGCACCCCTTAATTTATAATCGTGAAACTGTCACAGGATATTGTACAAATTAATATTCATTTTATTGTCTAAAAAATAATCAATAAATTCCAGAGAAAAAAAACGAGATTTAAATTACACCGAAATAGAAAAAAAAGAGAAAAAGTTTCAATGCTTATAATTAATTTTTTTTTTTCGAATAAAAATATAAAGAGATATAATTTGTTTCTTAAAATGAATTGAATCTTCTGAAATTCGGAAAGAATAAATAAAAAACTTCTTTTTGTGAAATATTTAATTACAGAAAAAAATTCTTTATGAAATATGAATGTGTAAGATTTCTAAGATAGAAATATAATATTTACATTTAAGATTTAATGAAAAAAAGATTTTCATGAAAGTGAAATGCACAAAAAAATGTATCATATTAACCTACAAAAAAATTATTTTTTTCCATTTTGTGTTTAATCTAATTTCATTTTTAAAAATCTACTCTCTATCTATCTGAATATTTTTAATTTGTTAATAAGCCAAACAAATATATTTAACCGTATGAAATGCCAGTCTCAAACATTTAAACAAAAAAAAATTTGTGTGCAAGATTTTTACATTATATCGACCAAAAAAATTTTAAAAATTTTATAATTCATTTGCTTTTTATTTGTTATAAAAGATGTATTTTTTAATGAATTTTATAAATATATTTGTTATACATACATAAAGCATAATACGTTTTATACATACAAAATTTTTCATGTATATTATATGTATCTACTAGCGGACCCGACAGACGTTGTACTGGTACCGACTCCAAATAATCAAATAAATGTACATAAATATAATAATACGCACGATAAATACTACGCTCTTAATTTAATTTCTTATTAGAATTATGTAAGGAAATTATTTTTCACTTTGCAGTAGTTTTTGAAGTCGGTTCAATTTTTGATAGAAAAGTTTATTTTTCTCTTTTTAGTTAAAAGTTAACGATTTTCTGAAGTCGGTTAATTAAAATTATAATAGAGGAAAAATTATTGTAAATCATACACGTATGTCAGGAGTGGGGTTCGAACACATGACCTTTCTTTTCGAGATCCATAGTTTAAATCTGGCGCCTTAGACCGTTCGGCCATTCCGTCCGCACGCAATTCAGCGAACTTATTCAACACTTTTAATTGGCAAAAAATCATTAACTATTAGATTTTTCCTAATTACTAAATAAGTTCTGAATCAATTTCGATGAAATGTGAATCTAAACCATTCTCAAATCCACTGGAACACATACAAAATTTCATTAAAATCGGTCCAGTCGTTTAGGAGGAGTTCAGTGACAAACACACGCACAGAAGATTTATATAATGTATCTATTTGAAACAAAATGGATGATTTAAAGTGCACTAATGTAAAAATTTTAATATTTCACGGTATTTTAGTAAACTCCACAATATTAGATATGCTATTTGTACGTGGGTTGTCAGAACGGACTTTTTTATTTCCACCAAATGTCACCTGAGTCTGTCTCCAACAGTGTTTTATTTTTTGTAATTTGGAGATATTAAGGCTTATAAGCATATACGTAACAAAAATATTCATACCACATTAGAAAACCTCTCTTTTTAAACATTTTAAATAATAATTAAAGAGAAAACAACATTCCAATTTTGCCCATAGAAATAATGCAATGTTGTCAGGGGATTAGCTGGATTTAACCGGAGCTTATAAAAACTGCTCTCCGGAGCTTATTGACAGATTAGTTCTGTGTTTTGTATTTTGTTGACTGATATAAAAAAAAATTCGCCCAATGAGATTTATGAAAATTCTCCACATTTTATTATAAATGTTTTTGCTACTTGTTTATTTATTCCATTTTATTATATATTAACTGACTCACGCGGAGTAGCTCGGTTCTTCAAAAAATCCCGAGGGGAAAAAATATATCTATAATTTGCTGCAGAAAAGCGCGGAAAATTCACAAACCACTGCTCGAATTTCAAATAAATTTTCTTGGAGATAGAATGAAATTTATTATATTAGACTACAAGATTGTTTTTAACATTTTACTGATGTGTAAAATTAGCAATAAATCACAAAAAAGTTCAAGTTACATTAAAAATGGATAAAGTTTCAAAAATCTTAAGACAAAATGTATTACTTTGGGCAAAAAGGTTGATGCAGAATTTCCTTTTACGAATAAAACCAATCACCTCAACAAGCGATAAAACTGAAAATCGCATGAAAAAAAATAGCTAAAAATTCAAAAATGCTGCACGAATTCCAAGTAAATATACTTAAAATTTTAAATATACACACTGTAAAAAATGTCAGATGTTTCTGAATGTATAAAAATGTACTGTAATCAAAAACGAAAATATGCGGTGACCTCTTCTAACTCACCCAAGGTTTCGAAAACCGTTCCTTTACCTTTAAAAATTTCAGAAAACTATTTGTTTTCGAAATTTAAGGAGGAATTTATAAAAATTAATTTTTATTAGCTGCCCGTCCTTTTCGGAAACGTTTCTAAGTAGCTTTTACAGTACAATAATCGCTTTTCTCAAATCAAAATATCACATTTTCGGATACTACCAATTCATACGAAAATATTCTGATATTCAGAGAACATGTTTAATAGACAAACATACAATATTAACAGTATTAACATTAATATGAAAATTAACATTGTTTTGCTACAATTGCATGCACAAAATCAGTTATGCAGCTGAAAATGTTTACTTGAGAATTGGCAGTATCCGAAAAAGTGATATTTTGGTTTGAAAAAAGTGATTATTGTACTGTAAAAGCTACTTAGAAACGTTTCTGAAAAGGACGGGCAGCTAATAAAAATTAATTTTTATAAATTCTTCTCTAAATTTCGAAAACAAATAGTTTTCTGAAATTTTTAAAGGTAAAGGAACGGTTTTCGAAACCTTAGATGAGTTAGAAGAGGTCACAACATATTTTCGTTTTTGATTACAGTACATTTTTATACATTCAGAAACATTGGACATTTTTTACAGTGCATGAAAAAAAGAACATAGTTAACGTACATGACGGGCATTGTTAAAGTACTAAATACAAATTAATGGGTGTCTGAAAAGAAAAAAATATTAACTAATTAAGATTTCGGTTAATTACTTGCCCTTCAGGCATTTTAAAAATATTATATATTTATAGAGCATGCAATGGAAGCAAAAACAAAGGATAAATTGTAATAAAATATTTTAGCTTTTCTTTTTTTTTTTTTTCAAGTAATTTAATTTTATTCATATGTAACTTTAATTAAGTTTTTTCCTTTAAAGTTCAAATATTTCTACAGACTATAAAGTAAAAGTATCAATAAAAGTATTTTATTCCAATCTTTTCCACTCTTATATTTATTTTCAGTACATACTCTAAAAAGTGTGACTATTTTCTAAACTCCCATAAAAGCAGCGTAAGATTGACTACATTAAAGAAGAAATCACTGCATAAAAATGATCTGCATTCCCTAATTTCACTGCATTCCTGTGAAATAGTGACTATTCAGTCACAATCAGCTGTGAAAAATCGGTTTCCTTTAGCAAAAGTGATAAGTCACTTATCCAAAAGAGTGATTGCCCACCCCTGTTTAGAGTGAATATTCACTTCTCCAGAATGAGAATTCACTGTTTCAAAGCATCAACAATTTTACCCATAGTAAACAGTCACTCTAAAAAGTTTGGGCATTTTTGACTGGTTTCATATATGAGAGTACATTTTCATTATGAATGTTAAAAAGTAAACGATAAAAACTGCTTACGTATACTTAGTGAGTTACATTTAAATTAATTACATGAAAGATTTTATGAGGGTGGATAAAAAGATTTTGCAATTATTATTTAATCTAAAAATCTTAAAAGAACAAAACAAAAAATAAACCACTAAGCGATTAATCAAGAGACCATGTTTCATTGCGTACGATAAACTATAGCACCCTTTTATACAGTCTTCATTAAAGGAATATTTTAAAAAATCTATTAAAACGGGATTTTAAAGGAGTCCACGAAAAATATGTTTCCACTCGAAATTTCCTTTTTAGTCTTTCACATTTTTTTTTCTGAGCATAAAAACTCGACACTTGACGACATTTCATTTTACTTTTTTTATGATATATATTTAAAAAAATCTTATCGGACGCTACAAATATGAAATTTTATTTCTCATTTTAAACAATGGGTAATTTAATCCAAATACGTTTTATAAAAAATACGTGATAAAAAACTATATTTTACTAATTTATTTTACCAATAGGATGTGTAATTAAAAGTATTTTTCGTAATAATCTACTCAGTCAAAGATAACATTGGTCATCCTGTATGTAAGCATTAGAAAGTATCACTAAAATCATTCCTTGCAAAAATATTTAATAAAAACGAAGAATTTTCGATGCACATTGGCTGATTAAGAAGAATCTTCACACATTTATTATTTTTTACGATTGTTAGAATGAATCTGTAATGTTTAACGAAATTTTCTTAGTGAGCTCTCGAAGTCGATGATGTTTATTTATGATATTCTTTCCCTAAAAGACAAAAAAAAATTATTTTATATTTTGACATTAAAAAACCTTTTTTTTTCTTCAGAAATGCACATTATTTGGACCTCGAACTATAGGTTTCCGGCTGAATACTTAAGATTAAAAGTATATTTAATTTTTGGACTTAGGTTTTTATTCCCGCAGTAACATTTTTTTTTTTTTTTTTTTTTTTTTTTTTTTTTTTTTTTTAGTCAAATTATTGTTTTAGTTTTCTTGAAACAATAATAGTATGAATAATGTTTCTTTGAAAAACTTCACCTTTTTCAAAGTGTGTCGCTATACGAGGAGGTTAATATTTTGTGATGATCTACGAGATAACAGATACACGTAAGCACAGGCGGTTCGAAACAGCAAAGCCTCCCTATGGAGATTTAATGCGAATGCTCATTTAGTGTTGATTTATATAACATTTTTAGCTCCGGATTTTTCAATTTATATAACATTTTTAGCTCCGAATTTTTCGATTTATTCAAAATTTTTAGCTCCAGATTTTTCAGTTCACTCAAAATTTTTAGTTGCGGATTTTTTGATTTATGGAAATTTTCTTATCTCCCGAAATTAACTTCTAAAATTTTCAAAAGAAAAAAAAAGTAAAACATTAAGAAATTATTTTACGCATATACAGATATTTTCGCAAAATATTATTCCCATTTGCTTAACATATATATAAATCACTTTGGGAAGATACTTAGAATATTAAAAGAGTTCAAATATAAAACCTTCTTCACAAAACATCTCATTTTCTCGTATTGAAATAAGTGTTTTATTATTATAATAGAAATACATGTTCTTTTGTAGTATTAATATAAAATTTATCTTTAATAAAAATGTCTTATTTATTATTAAAAAGCAATCGATAATAACAAAAAGGAATCATAAACCGACATTTGGCCCGCGAAGGATTCGAACCCACAACATCTGATTGCAAGTTTAATCCGTTCGGCCATCGAGCTCACCTTCAAAGTCTCCCTAAATTGTTCAAATGTCCTGAAATTCAAATGTTTCTTTATCTAAAAAGCTCGTCAAAAGTCAGCCATCGTTCTAAGCGAAATTGGGATAGCTCATGTGCGGTGATAGTCTTCGTAGGGAGGTATTGCTGTTTTGATCCACCAGTGAGTTATACTCAATTTGTCCCGTTTCGTTTGTTCGTCATTTGTCTTCATGAAAAGGTTCTGAAGGCATGAAAGAGTGCTTCTTATATCTACACTGTAAAAAAAAGGGTCGATCTACTAAAAAAACTTTAGTAATCCTTGTAATTACTAAAAAATGTTTAGTAATCTTAGTCGGTTACTAGAAAATCTGTAAGAATTACTAGAAAAAAGTTAGCAACGAACAGAGTTAATAGTTTTATATTTTTAATAGCTATTACTAAACCTCACTTGGCGTGGCCTCGATAGCATAGTGGTTATAATAACGGACTCCAGGCTAAAAGGTCCCGGGTTCAATACTGGACAGCGCCAAGTACGCCCTGAATGTATGTAGTGTAAGTACTCTATAATAAAGGGGTTATGAATTTCCTGTTGGAGCTGGTCGCAATGTTTGGTGCTGCCATCTATTGCGTTTTTGCCGAAAATATACCGCTTCAGAAGTCTGGATGCAGCTCGAAGGAAGCTCCTGTCCTTCGGATGCACGTAATTGTTATTAAAAATAATTTTGGAGCTATTACTAAAATTTGCTTGGTGGCTCATACTAAAAAATTTTAAGTTAGTTATACAAAAAATTCTTTTGTTCAGTTTACACAAGAAATGCTTGTTTCACTTGCAAAAAAAAGTTTGTAATGGTTACTAAAAAATTCTGTGGAATACAAATTTATTAAAAAATTTTTAGTAACCTCTTGAATTTTTTTTTACAGTGTAATGGAAAAATTAAACTTTAATAATAATAATAAATTATTATTATTAATTAAATATGAATTATTATTATTTGAATAATTATTATTGATTAAATTTGAATTTCATTAATAAATTAATTAATTTCAAAACATCTTTAATGCTTTGAAAGGTGGTAGAAAAAAGGTATAAATAGCGGTCTTTAAAATTGACAGCAACCGTTTCTATGTGCTAAACATTTGAACTGCACAGCAAGTTTCATGCAAATCGGTCGAAAATTACAGATATGTATGAAGAACATACACATAGAGAACGGCCTTTATATATATAAAACAATTTATTATCATAAATCAAATTAAGTTTAATTAAGTTTTGAGTTACTTTAAATAGATTATACTTTATGCTATTACTTATATAAACAACTTAACTTTCTTAATTATGCAATATCCCCATAGCATGCATGGTCACAGTGACGTCACAATGGTGTCACTGTGAGTCACTTTGGTCACATCACATCTGTGACGAAAATACCACCACTCAGTGACGTCACATTGTGACTGAGATGTGACTTTCTTAAAAATTTTTAGAAAATTTCAAATATTCTTCAAAACATGTTATTTACTTTTAAAAACATGTTTCTGGCAATTTAAATATCGTCGCTTTTGTCACAGTTACATGACAATGTGAATTTCAAAGTAGTCCCAAATGACACACTTTTCACAAATTGGTCACATTATGACGTCACAAAAAAGCTCTAAAACGGCCATAACGACTTCACATTTTAGTCACTGTGACTTCAAATCGACGTCACGTGACGTCACATCGACAATCAATGGTCACAAAGTCACAATGTGACTTCACAACGACGTTGCAGTGATGTCACCATGTCTTACGGGATTTGTGCTAATATTTGTAATGATTTAATATTTCATTTTTATATTCCACTTCATGAGTAGTAGGAAAATTTTGTGTTTCTATTTGTGAATATTTCTTTTTTATTTTGAATTAAATAGCGAAAAAACACGATGAGTATAAAATAAAAATCTCCGCGTCAATTTAGAAGGATTTTCGCATCAGAGCGGGATTTATTTATCATACAGTGAGAGAAATAAAACACTTCGAACAACACATTTTATAAAAAAGACGTCTTAAGCTTCTTATAAAATATTTGCCTCATAGAATCTTTATTTCTTCATGAAAAGATTTTGAAGGTTTACAGAAATATTTCTTTTCATTCCGAATGGTAAAATGAAACTGTTTCTAAACATAAGTGATATCTTATTTAAAGTAACACAAAGTTGTTTATTTATATACAAATTTGATGAGTTTAGAAGGGAAGTAAGCCTACATGGATTTTAATTTGGTAGACATTTTATTACTTAATTAAGTTGCCTTATTAGCACATTTTACTTATGCGGCACTGTATGGTTAATGGGATTAGTAAGTATGATTAGCAAGATTTCCTGTACATATATTTTTCAAGATACAAATTGGTACTATTCACCTTACATGTACTTACAGTAGGGGAAAAAACTGAACGAACATTAGAATCTTCTAGAAAAGACGACCTGTAATTTTAAATAAACTAATCGGAAATAGTACATTCAATATAGCTAATGACCTGTGTTTGTACGGAGGCTGCGGAGTCGATGGGAAAAACGGCCGACTTTGATTCCGGAAATGTTAATGGTTTCGACTGCGACTCTTACGTGGCTTATACACTAGTGCTCTTGTTGTATAAAATTATGAGGGAACGTAAGAAATGTAAAGCAAAATTTTCGCTATTTCGGAATAAATTCAATTCTTCCACCTTTGAAATTAGAAAAGGAAGGAAAAATATTTTCCGTTTTACTATTTTGCGTCCCACAACCTAAAAATTCCAACTATCCAAATCTAAAGAACAAAACAAAACAGAAGTTTTACTATTTCCGATGCATGGACTTGAAAAAAGGGAAATTGTACCCGTTTAATGTTAATTCATGTCCTCCAAAGCAGAAAAATTCGATAAAAGAAAGAAAAGAAAAGTATTATTCACCTTACATGTACTTACAGTACGTGAAAAAATTGAACGAACATTAGAATCTTCTAGAAAAGGCGACCTGTAATTTTAAATAAACTAATCGGAAATAGTACAAGAAAAAGAAAAAAAGAAAGAAAAAGATACAGTTGTAAATTTTACTAGTTCCGAAATAATTCGGGATCTACAGTGCCAGCAAAAGAAAAAAAAATCTTGACATTTGCGTTTTTAGACGTTTTGTTATATATCTAGGAATATATACAAAAGGAATTATTCTGAAACTCCAAGTGTGAAAATAAAATAGTGCAGGTCATATATTTTTGCAAAGCTTTTTCTCTGGAATCGGATAAGGGACCGTCGAAAAATCGAAAAAGAAAGAATATCTTTTGGATACCCCTATCAAAACTAATGTAGCAAAATCGTTCAAAATGCAGATTATGATTAAGTAGCTCGTTGTAATAAATTGTATTTATTTTTATGAATATAGCATGTACACTTGTAAAGAAATTAAGGTTTTTATAAAAAAAAATCTCAAGTTTTTTGTTTATAATTTGCAGTGTTCTTGTATAAAATAATGTTCTTTTCTGAAAATATGATAAACAACATTGTACATAATACCCTGTCATCAGAGATAAAAAATAATAATAATTGTATGAAAAATGAGCAGGTTTAGTAAACAATTTTTCATTGCGCATGAGTCAACGATATCAAAATTTCATTTGCATATTGTGTAGGAAAATTTTGGGACCGTTTTTATAGAAATCTTAATTTCTCTAAGAGTATATATGTTGTCCACATAAAAATGAACACAGTATATTACAATAAGCCGCTTAATCATAATGTATAGTTATAACACTTTTATACATTAGTTTTAGTTCCAAAATACACATTTTAGTCCTAGCTACATTAGTTCCAAAAGTTATTCGTTCTTTTTCAATTTGTTGACGGTCTCCTATAGAATTTCGGGGAAAAATCTTCACGGAAACGTATGACATGTACTATTATATTTACACGCTTGGAGTTTCAGGATAATTCATTATGTATTTTTCAAGATATTTAACAAAATGTCTAAAATTGCAAGTGGCCGGTCATCTTTGGCCATATAGTTTATGACACGTTATTAGCTAAACGTTAAAGATATATATATATTTATTTATTTATTTATTGCTAATGTGTTGGAAAACAATGCATGCTACACTGTAAAAAAAAAAAAGGTTGATCTACTAAAAAATTTTTAGTGATCCTTGTAATTACTAAAAAATTTTTAGTAATCTTACTCGGTTACAAGGAATCTGTAAGAATTACTAGAAAAAAGCTAGCAACGAATTGAATTAATAGTTTTAAATTTTTAATAGCTATTACTAAAACTCACTTGGTGTGGCCGTGATAGCATAGTGGTCTTAGCACCGAACTCCAGGCTGAAAGTACTCGGGTTCGATACTGGACTGCACCTAATGTATGCAATGTCAGTGCTCGTTAAATAAAGGGATTATGAAAATCCTGTCGTAGCAGTTACCATGGGTAATGATCTGTGGACTTTCCCTCCCCTTTAGAAACATGTCAAAATAGAGCAAGTAGCAATGTTTGGTGCTGCCATCTATTGTGGTTTTGCCGAAAATCTTCCGCTTCAGAAGTCTAGATATATTTTTTAATTAACTAAAAATAATTTTGGAGCTATTACTAAAATTTGCTTGGTGGCTCATAGTAAAAAGCTTTAAGTTAGTTATACAAAAAATTCTTTTGTTCAGTTTACAAAAGAAATGTCTGTTTCACTTGCAAAAAAAAATGCTTGTAATGGTTACTAAAAAATTCTGTCGAATACAAATTTACTAAAAATTTTTTAGTAACCTCTTGAATTTTTTTTACAGTGTACTGAAAATAATAGTAGAGATTAATTAGTGTGATATAAATCTTAATTAATTAAATTTTTTAATTGTATTTTTCAGGCTGATAAAAAAGATCTTTAAAGATAATCTTTTAAGATTACTTAAATGCATAAAAGGCTACAACGATACTTTTTTTTCTTTTGCGAAGCATTGTTCAAATGTTCTTAATTTACATAAATAGACTTTTTTCATATAAGGAAGGAAAAAATTCCCATTTTTTATTTATTTTAAATTGTAAGTAAAGAAAATAAACAACTGTAGCTCTAGTAATCTTTTCTGATTACTTAAAAAGACGTGAAGAGTATTTTAAATTTATACAAATTAATAATTTCTTGGAAAAATATTTATTTTTCATATGCTTCACAATAAAGACTTCTTTTATTTCAATAAAAAAGCCTTAAAATAAACAAAAAATTCTTCTTCTTCAATATATATATATGTATATTCACTTTTTTGAAGAAGAAGAATTTTTTGTTTATTTTAAGGCTTTTTTATTGAAATAAAAGAAGTCTTTATTGTGAAGCATATGAAAAATAAATATTTTTCCAAGAAATTATTAATTTGTATAAATTTGAAGCACACACACACATATAACCGAATTTAAAAAAATCCCCGTCGGCTTGGCCCATAGGTGGAGGTAGATTTCGAAGAGTGCCCATTTCAACAGCAAAAAATAAAATTTGATTACAGATAAACCCAGTTTAACAACTTTATTTGGCCTCTTTTGAAAAAAAAAATTATTTTATTTTTCTGCAAGAACTGGATTTATCAGAATCATCTTAAGCTAAATTCGGTTCAAATGCCTCATTTTGACAACATATTTTGAAATATATTATGACTTTATTAAAAAATTGACCAATATGGCACATTATATAGTTCCTAAAGAACAAAAAATTGTCAACTGAATGCGTTTGAGATTAAAATTGAATTTAAAAATGAGTTATAAAATAACCAAAATGTTATTTGAATACAACCTCAATTCTTTAATCATGATCGCTTTGGGAAATTTTGTGCGAAGTGCCCCCTTTGACAGCATTTTTTAAAAATATAATCAACCTTTATCAAAACAATGATCAATACGGCACATTATGTAGATCCTAAATAAGAAAACCTGTCAATTAGAAGCGTTTGAGAGCAAAACTGAATTAAAAATGAGTCAGAAAAAACGTAATTTTTTATAAATATATATAGGACAGTTGCACCATAAAATTTAACTAATAATAACACATTGCTCATTGGTGCACAAAAGAGGAATTTTAATATACATTAGTACATATTAAAATAAAATAAAACATTCGACGTTTCGCGCCGTCTTCTGCGGGCGTCTTCAGGAAAATATTAAATGGAAGGACTACGTTTGCATCTTGTTCGAGAGATAATATTTCTACTAAATTAAAAACTAAATGAATTAAAATTTTAAAAATGTTGCCAATTACACGTGAGTAAAATTAAAATATTGCAAGGAAATAAAATTTTAAGGTTTTATGATTTATAAAACATCATAAAACCTTAAAATTTTTATTATAATTTTTATTATACATTATAATTTCAAATATACATTGTATTTCATACATGCATAAAACTTTTATTGTGTTTTAATGAGTGTAACACCATTAAAATGAAGCTTTGAAAGCTTTTTTTCCATTGACGGATTTAACGGAATACTTTTGACTGTCCCTGTAATTGATCTATGCATCCAATTTTCATAAAATTTGAAATGATTCGACAAAATTATGTAATAATTATACATTTTAAATCTCAAACGATTAAAATGCATTTGAAACTTTTTCCTCATTGACCGTAATGCAACGGAATACTTTTGATTGTCCCTGTAATTGATCTATTCATGCGATTCTCATAAAATTTGCAATGACTCGACAAAATTATATAATACCGTAATTTCGGGTGTATAAGCCGCGGCTCAAACAATTCTTTTTAGACCCAGAAATCTTATTTAGTGATTGAAGACAAATATTTATGGCGATCTAACTAGTTATATTTGTTTCTTAAAAAATTCTAGGTCGAAAAAGAATTGATTGATCTGCGGTCTATACACCTGAAATTACGGTAATTATATATTTTAAATTTCAAACGATTCTGTTGGGTAGTTTTTGTGTTGTTATATGCGGACAGACAGACGGTCAGACGGACAAACTAAACGATAACTATAGGTGCTACATATTTACATAACTACGAACGCACCTAAAAAGCCTATATAAAACATACTGATGTGTTGCTTTATAATTAGGATTCACCGGTCGAAAGGGAGTACGTGCCTAGGCCAACGGAAAAGACAGCCCTAATAGCATGCATGGTCGCAGTGACGTCACTGTGAGTCACTTTGGTCACATCACATCTGTGACCAAAATGACACCTCTCAGTGACGTCACATTGTGACTGAGATATGACTTTCTTAAAAATCTTTAGAAATTTATAAATATTCTTCAAAACATGTTATTTACTGTTTCTGGCAATTTAAATATCGTAGCTTTTGTCACAGTTTCGTCACAATGTTAATGTTAAATTAGTCACAAATGACACATTTTTCACAAATTTGTCACATTGTGACCACTTTGTGAAACGTCACAAAAAATCTCTAAAACGGCCATAACGACTTCCCATTTTAGTCACTGTGACTTCACATCGACGTCACGTGACTTCACATCAACGATCGACGGTCACAAAGTCACAATGTGACTTCACAAAGACGTTGCAGTGACGTCACCATGCTTTAAGGGAGGCTACCGCGGCATCTTTTTTTTAAAGACCACTAGAGTGACGTGATGCTCCTTTCGTGTATCGACATTGGTGCATTTGAGTATCAAGTGATTCAAACAGTCGGTAAAAAAGATGCAAAAAATAACAGAAAAAAACATTGATGTTGTACTCATTTTCAAAATCCTAAGAGGCCTAGATTTAATATATTCTTGTAAAAGTTGATGTAATAAGATTCCTTTTTTTTAAAAAATAACTACATTTATTTATTTCTTTATTTGTTCTGACCAAAAAAAAAGAAAAAAAACTGCTGCCAGGATAATACCATTTCTTCAGGTTATCTATTCATTTTCGTACTACGTCTTCAGTATAAATTTCGAAAAAATATCAAATAATCTTATATCTGGCCTAAAAAAATTACATCCAACTTCTGAATGAAAACAAGAAACGTAAATAGATTTTTTTTTTTTTTTTTTTTTTTTATAACTTTAAAGTTCTAGCATAAGACAACACGCACTCTTATCTTCTTTTTTAACATCTTTTTTGCATGCTGGTCATGGTTTATACTTGTGAACTTTGGTAAACGAAAAACAAAAATTTGTAATAATTTTTGGATACATTGAAAATTTCCTTGAAGTACGTATTTTTTCAAGACTAAGAGAAAGGCCTTAAATGTTACTTTTACCTACTATACATTATTCTTTCATTTTCACCATGTATCCAAACTGTTATTATTTTTCGGGTACTACTCTGTAATCCCGTCGACCAATTTCGCCAAATTATACAAATCGCCAAACTAATAGCCAGATTCTGCATATTGACATAATTTTTATTTTAAATGTTAAGAACAAATAAATTAGTAAAACATTAATAAAAATACAAATAAAAAGTCGAAATAAAAATCACTTGATTACGTTTGAAATGCGTCAGTGTCATTGTCTAATGTCATGTGTCTAAAGCCATTGAATGTAACATTCACGATCATCCATTATTGGCATTTAATCTTGTAATTTGGCGATAATATTTTGGTCGACGGGATAACAGAAAAGTACCATTTTTGTATTTTACTGTTATATTACTAAATTGATATGTTTATTGAATGGGATGATTTTGTTCGGAATTAGAATACAACGCAGTACATTTCCAGAGTTTCTTTTAATACTGCTTTATAATAAGTTAAATTTCTTTATAGCAGAAAAGGCAATGCATTTTGTTTTCTCTATAAATGGTTCGGTATATTGGACCTTAGAATTTTATATGCGTATGATCAAATAACGGTCCAGATTTTCCGGAATTTAGTTCTTTGTAATGGACGTTTGAATCCATAACATTATCTTGTGATAATATCTATACCCAAGTAAAATGTCTTGAAATTAATCACCTCAGATGCACAGTGTCAATAACATTCAATTAAGTGAGAAAAAGAACTTAAAAACTCATGAAGAATTTAACGAACCTTTCTGGATCTTTTTTCTTCCATGTGGTTTTTTAATGACTGACTGTTTCACCACTCCAAGGAAATTATGAAGAAGATGTATGTAAGAACTTTACCAGATATCTTTTTATTAGGTGAGTTCGTAATTATATAAATAAGTAGCACCTATTGTTGTCGCTCAGTCCGTCCGTCTGTCCGCATATAACAACGCAAAAACTACCCAACCGAATCGTTTTAAATTTAAAATACATAATTATAACATAATTTTTTCGAGTCATTTCAAATGTTATGAAAATCGGATGGATAGATCAATTACAGGGACATTCAAAAGGATTCCGTTACATTACAGTCAATAGGGAAAAAGTTTTAAATGCATTTTAATCGTTTGAAATTTAAAACATATAATTATTGCGTAATTTTGTCGAGTCATTTCAAATGTTATGAAAATCGGATGCATAGATCAATTACAGGGACAATCAAAAGGATTCCATTACATTACGGTCAATGGGGAAAAAGTTTCAAATGCATTTTAATGATGTTACACCCATTCGAACATAATAGAATTGGCATGAATCTATGAAATATATACTAAAATATGCATTCTGTACAATCTGTGATGCAAAGAATTTTTATTATTAAATTACAGGACCACACAAAAGTATTCCACTATATAATGCTATAATGGAAAATATGGTTTGGTACGTGTTTTAATTATATTCAACTATTTCACATTTTATGAATAAGATATACGTTGCTGAGGTGTAATAAAAATTACTTCCTGCATATTTACAGAAACGTAAAGATTTTGACTACTTACTATACTGTATCCGGAGTACGCTCTACTATATCATCAAGATCTGAATATTTTTAAAACTTCGTTATCGTACGAACGCACCTCATTTGCTACGTTCACGTGCAATTTCCAACTTGTTATTATTATTTTCTTTTTGTGGCAGATGTATAAGCCCATCTTTCAGTTTCTCCTAATGTAGTCGTTTAGTTTAGACGGAGCATTAAAATGCTCCGATTGTATTTTTTCTTTATTATATATTTTCTTATCGTAATGGAATCATTGATTCAAAACCAACATACATATATAATAGAATATATCTTTAAAGCTGAATCCGGAATAACCAACAATATTCCAGATGAGAATCTAAAATGAATATTTTCAATGGATTACATGAAGTCCTCGTAATCCCTAGCCATCATCTATTCCAGAGCCGTGTTTAAATTATCAGGTAATAGATTTAACTTCCTTATCTTCAATTGTATATGAATAAGGCCATTTAAATATATTTTTCTTACTCCGTTTAAAGATGACAGAGCGCGTTTAATGTCTATCGAGTGTTTTGTTATTTTCTTTTGGCTCAACAAGCCATAAATTTTCTTACAAAATATATCGAAAATTCCTCCACCGTAGAGGCAGAGTTCTCGCTGTCGCTCGCCATTGCGCCAAATTGCGACTAAATTCTTCATTTGGCGAGTAAACAAGAGATTAAATTCGCCAAATTGCTAGTGCTCAATTTTTACTTTTTCTTTGTTTTTCATACGTATGCATAAATACATATTTTTAATATGTTTGTAGCGGATAGTTGACATTAGATTAATAACAATCGCTGTCGCAGTTATAAAAACTTAAGTCATTTTAGAACATATTGAAAAAAGGGGGTACATTTAAAGATTAAAGGGTTTTTTTTGTACTACACGGCAAATTTATTTGGCTAATACTTTTTTCATTTGGCGAATGTTTTTTATTTTTAATTAGCCAAATTAATAACGTTGGTCAAATGTCAGCGAGAACACTGCGTAGAGGTCTCATGTTATAGTCATTCTAAGTTCCTGTTACATAAGAAACATGATGACATTTGATGCCTGATGAGCCTTTCGAATAATAATGCCATGCCCACTACAAAACTTTTATCCCATACGTTCAAATTACAAATGATAAACTAAACTTCCTTCCAATTTATGTTAAAATGAAAGTTATTTTTAACTAGTTATCTAGTTTGCAGTCAAATATCGAATGTCTGCTGTTCGATTACCTCTTTACATCGAAAGGAGGGAGGAACATAGAAATACTCATCAATTCACGATCTTGACTTTTAAGAGGCTCATCATATATGGAAAAAGTCAAAAAATTAAGAAAAAAGATTTATCCTGGAATTCCAATTTTTCTAAACTATGATTTACATTTTTCTAATTCATTCCACCACCGCATATTTTCCCTTTTTTTTTTTTTTTTTTTTTTTTTTTTTTTTTTTTTTTTTTTTTGGACTATCCATACATTTGGATTTCCCATGCAAATTTTTAATTTTCTAGCCCCGGCAGCATCACAGAAACTACAATTTAGATTTTTTTTTTTTTTTTTTTTTTTTTTTTTGCTCCGAAACACCCAGGTCGAAATATAGCCTATGTTGGAGCAAAAGCTGTCACATCAATTTCTAGCCTTTTTTTTGTTTGTTTGTTTGTTTAATAGTTGATTTTACTCACCCATACGAATACGTGTATTATTAATGTCGGATTTCCTACTTTTAGAAGAACTAAGTTCTTGCTACGTCATTTGTAGAACGATATTTACTTCACCGAAAGTATTTATTTCCTATTCATTGCTTGTATTCTACGTAGATAAGATGCTAACAGTACCATAAAGTGAGTTTTTTTGGTTTGATTTGGTTTGGATTTTAACCCTTTTAAATTTCGAATTTTTTAAAAGAACCCTTAGATGTAAATAACATACATCTTACAAGTTACTACCATGCCTAATTTCAATGTTTTAGACCCTGATTTATCACAAAAATCGCAATTTAGAACGATTTTGCAACCCCAGATAGTAGTGACACTATCGTGAAATAAAGAGTATATTAGGAAGTCTGTACACATCAATTTCCTTTGGAAATTCTCTTGATACCGTAAAATGGGGTGAATCGGAACACTTTTCAGCTTTAACGTTAAAAAAAAGCAACAAGTGATTTTTTATTTTTTTTATTTTTCTACTAGAAACTTCGGTCTTGTTTTGTTCTTTACTTTTTAAGCAAAAACGAGACATTTTTACTGTTTATATATATATTATTTAGATTTTTAATGGTGTTCCGGGGTGAATCGGAACAAATGCTATAATCATTATTTATTCCGATTCAAACTTTAATAGGGTTGATAAAAACAGGTAATAATGATAAGGGAGGAATAGGAACACGTAATTACTGTGAAACCAAGCCTTTATTTTATATAGAAGTAAAGATATGCCTATTTAAAAATTAGGAAACAACTTTTAAAACAAGAAAAATTAAAATTTATTTTAAGAAATTATATTCGAATTGGAAATGTAGAATTTAATGCAAATTTAGTCCTGTTATGTGCTATCCTTTACTAGTAGTCATTGGGTAAGTGAATCTATTGAGTAGCCCCAATCGCTGCATGTATTAACACGATCTACTAATGCGCCAGATGGTAGTGACACCATCGTGAAATAAAGAGTATGTTAGGAAGTCTGTACACATCAATTTCCTTTGGAAATTCTCTTGATACCGTAAAATGGGGTGAATCGGAACACTTTTCAGCTTTAACGTTAAAAAAAAATTCAGCCTTCATCCCCAGCCCTTAGTAGTGTTTGCATCCCTCTCTTTTTTAATTAGTTTTTCATTTTGAGATGTTTGTGTAATGTTGTGGATGTCAGAGAATAATTCTGTTCAGTTTTTCTAGCTAATTTGATATTTTTAAATTATTTTATTGTGTGTTCCATGTCTGCAGGATTAGGCGTTGACTTTTTTGTTTAACTAAGTAATTTCTTAGCACCTTTAAACTCTTCAAGTAATTAGAACAAACAAAATATTGTTACAATACATTTTCCTACATATGTTTTCAGGTATTACATAAAAGTATTACTGTATAGAAAAATAAACCATGAGAGAAAACGTGTTCCGATTCACCCCTTAAATTTTAAACCTCTGATGTTATAAGCCATTTTTCATTTTTTCATTATGTAGTTTAGAAATAAGTAGAATTTAATACAGAATATCGTTTACAGGACTATCATTAATTAAAAATTCTCTCTCTCAGGTTCAGAATACGAAAAACACTGTAGTTACATACAAAGTTTTGAAGACGTTTCAAAAATGAGGTTCTTGAGGATCCACTTGAAGTTTTTTTATACACCCCAGTAGTTGTGCAAACATGTCAAAACTGAATTTTCTAACTCTTAATGTTATAACCTTCTTATAAAAAAAATTGGCAACTAAAAATATCATCACATATATTTATAATGAATCTATTTGTATGATTGGGAAGTTTCGTTCCTATTCACCCTGCTGTTCCTATTCACCCCATTTTACGGTATCTCCTCATTTCGATTTATCCTGAGATTGCTCACAAATTGGCATTTAAACATTTTAAGAACACATTTTTACTTCTTTTAAATTTCTACTTTTTCAGCAAATGTTCTTAGAGATTACTTATTTTTAGTATATAATTACAATGCCAAATTTCATTGATATAGGCCCTTAAAAAACACAAAAATGAACTTTTAGAACGTTGTTTTCTCCTACACACTCTTCTTATCTGGAACAAAGTTTACTTGATTATAACGGAACTTAATTATCTTCAGCAAAGACTGCTGCGATCATTTTCACATCATTATTTTTTAAATCGGTTCGGAATTTCTTCAGATTGCATAAAAATCGCAATTTAGAACGTTTTTTAGAATGATTTTTGTGCATTTCCCTGCATTTAAATTTCGAGTTTTTAAGAAATGTTCTTAATAATCATCTATATTTTATAAAAATGTCAAATTTTATGTTCTTAGGTCCTTACGTAACAAAAACAAAAAAATCGCAATTTGGAACGTTTTTTGCTTTTGCAATCCGTAGGTGGTAGTGACACTGACATAAAATTGTGCCCATGTTACAACAAGGACTTTTATTATCAATTTACAACTTTTACTTTTGAAATTGATTTGACATTTCCCGAAACTGGGTAGAAATTACCCTTTAGAGCGTTTTTAGAACGCTTTTTCGCGTATTTCCACCGTTTTTAATTTGTGAATTTTTTTACAGATCATTTACATCCGAGTGAAAGAATTACGATAATGAATATATTAAAAAATGTTGGGTAAAAATTAAAAAATCCATTTAAAATGCTTATTTAATAATCTATTTAAAAATATCTATATAAAAATGCTGACACTAAAATTTACATTTTCATCTATAATAATTTAAACAATATTATATTTCGTGTTCAGTTAAGATTTAACATAAATATATTCATAATTAAAATAGATTTTTAATTTAGTGAAACTGTAATTCCTAAATGTACGGTTGGATAATAAACTCGAAAGTAATGACCCATTTTGAGTAAGTAGCCTTTAAAATAAAATAAACTTTATGTATCTTCATTATATATGATAAAATTTATTAAAAGTTTATTTTGAGAATAGTTGCATTTCATTGCAACATCAAATGTGATAAAAGTTATTAAGGTACAAAGACAAATAAATGTAAAATGATTTTGATTTTATTCAAGTTATAAGATATATTCATGAAGTTAATGATCCATTATGGACATAAAGTTCAACATTAACGTTTTCGCAAAGGCCTGATTTCAAAATAAGTTTCAATATTTTATCACTTCTAATTTTAAATGTAAATTATTGTTCAATTAATACCAGACATCATACATACATATTCGCATAAACACACATGCTCACACACAAACGCACATACATAAATACACATTTAAACTTTATGTATGAAAATTTAAATATTAGCATATGATAAATCGCTTTTATAAGGCGCTTAAAAAATAAAAATGTTAAAAAGAGAAAGCTGTTAAGGAAAATAAATTTTCAGGGATGTTTTTGATAGGAAACGGAGAGAAAAATAAATTTTTAAGATCTGCAAAAGTTTATGAATGTGGTGTCATTATGGTTCACCCTTTTTATCGGGCCAAAAAACGGAAAGCCATTTATCAGCGAGTAATGTTAACAATTTGATAATAAATGGGGAGAAATATTTTTCGTTTTATGACACGTATTCATGGATCAAAAAGAACAAATTTTATCAATATATGTATATATTTTTTTGCTTTATCAACTTTAAATAGATAATATTTAAATAAATTTAATAAATTGAAATATATCTGTGGTATCCGGTAATAACCAGGTAAGGCACATTTTTAATATTTTGAGTAATTAACGTTTAAAGTTTTCAAGAGTCTTTTTATGATTATTTTTATAAAATAGATTAGAACTAAATAATTTTCGCTACGTTCATTTAGGATATAAGAATCTCTCTCTCTGCTAAAATAGTTATATAAAAATGTTTTTTAATAATTAAGAACCAATTAAAAATGTTTCAATTTTTAAATGAAAATTTATAATCGCCCTATGACGGGAAGTATTCGATTTTCATTTTTCAGTACTATGGCAGATGAAAGTACTCTTTTAAAGCTACATTTTTCCAAAATATCCTATTTTTTCAAAAATGTGCCTTACCTGGTTATTACCGGAAGCCACAGATATAATGTTTACATGAAATAGTGTACATATATTAGACATAAAAATTAATGTATGTCAGAAATGATATTGAAAAGTATAAATATTTGGAAAATCCTGTGTTTTGTTAATCTCCCTAAAAAAATCAGCGTTTATTACTCTTTTGTTCAAAATTAAATTTGTTAAGGTTGTTGACAAATTTTAATGTCGCATTAACTCGATAGTGCGGCAGTAGTTTTGCTTTACAGAAAAAAAAAAGGGGGAAAAGTGTCTGGCTGGTATATATTAACTGTCAATAAAAGCATTCTTTAAAAATATAAAGTTAAAAAACTAAGATTCGTACTTGTTTGAATCTTCTAATCGCTAGGAATTAGTTGACGATGTGTATATTCTCCTTCTTTCATTTATTTAATTCTTTATTGTAAATTGCAGGTCATCATGTATAACTGAATAAATCCACTACAGCAATTTTGTTTGATAACATCTGACGTTGATATTTCTTAATTCGTAAGGAGTACTATTTATTTCAATTTTTTATTTTAATTCTGTTAATGTATAGAAATAGAATTATTAAGTAAGTTTAGGCAAAACGAAAAATAACCCATTAATCTTTTTGAACAAATCTGTGTATTAGATTAAAGTGTTAAAAATAACAAGTTGAAACATTACGCTGCATTTAAATTTTAGATCTTATTTCTTTAACGTCCCACACTAGACGCAGAAAAAAACCCGGATGATAATGTAAAATCTATGGGAGCGTTGCTTTCGTATATCTCGCTGAAATTTTAATATTTTTACATAATTTTTTTTCACAAGATAGCTGAGAACGATTCACAACCGGCGTAGTTTTTACTTTTTTGATTTTGCTTTTATATTTTTTTATATTACGATAGTCTCAATTTCAGAACCGGTTTAAACCGGTTTCGAAAGTTAAAGTATTTTTTTTATCTGAAACCAAAACTGAAAAAGTAAAAACGAGGCCAGTTGTGGATCGTCCTCAGCTATCTTGTGAAAAAAAAAGTCATGTAAAAATATTAAAATTTGAGCTGGATATTTGAAAAGAACACCCCCATAGAATTTACATTATCATCCGGGTCTTATTCTGAGCCTAGTGTTGCGCCTTAAAAGTAACAGAACAGAACGGAAAAATAGAGCCAGTTTTTTTTTATGTTCCTTGTTTTTTTTTTTTCGGTGATCACGTGATCCTCATATGCATGACTTGTGACGTAGGTAAAAACTGTTGGCTCATAATTTCGTGATAAAATTGTATTATTTTAAATGATGTTTTTTCACTTGGATGCTGCAATGTTTAATTATCCCTTGATTGACTTATTAATTAATTTAGTTCTTCTACGATTCGAAATAGTTATGGTAAAAATAATCAATGTCAAGTTTGAAATGGAATGAGGATGGATTACATGGACATGATTACGTGGACATTTGAATGTGATTACATATTTTCAACATCAATGAGTAATTTGAATGAATAGATAAAAGGAAAGAGTAGTCCAAGTCCATTTTGAAGGAAAAAAAATAGCGCATTAAATGCATAAAACATGTTTTATCTACTCCCACTGTGAGTAAAGTCTGTAAACAAATGGCATATATGAGAAAGGGTATGAAAAAAGACTTTGTTCTCTAACATTATTTTAAAATATGCAACATACAGGGTGTCCAGTGAATGACTGACCCAGTTTGAATGTAAAAAGAAAAAAAATGTTTAAAAAAAAGAAAAAAAACGGTTTGAGATAAAAATGTGCGGCTTGCTGTACTGTTATTAGAATATCAATAAATTTTACAACATGTACTTTGTTAATATAATATAATAATATTCAAAGTAATATCTCAGTCTCAGGACTGAGGAGGTTAAGTATAATACGGTTTGTTCAATCATAAATACTATTTTAAATCTTTTTACAACTAACATGCCCTATTTCCGAAGCTGAGTCGTGAGTCTATTCAACATATAGATTCAGATTCGACAACATATAGACTCATATTCAGCCGAAAAGCTCATACCTATGAAAACTAGAGTCATTTCTGTATTAAAAAAACCTGTTGTAGCCAGCGCCATATTTTGGCCGAAATTCGAACTATATTAACAATGTGCATGTTTAAAAATTTATTAGTTTTCTAATAACAATACAGCAAACCGCGCATTTTTATCTCAAACCGTTTATTTGTTATTTTAATTCAAAATGGGTCAGTTATTTACTGGACCTGTATTTAATGCATACTTTTTATGAAAACAAACTTGGTTCTTTTGGTTGTCTAGATTCAACCAAAACGGATTTTATGCAGCTGAAAAAAAAACTATCGCAATTTTTTTTTCCAAAATGGACTTTGCCTGCATCTTTGTCTACTTGTAAAACCCTCAAAAATAAATTGGTTGCATGCAATAAACTACACTCTAAAAACGAAAGAGCTGATTTGGCTTCTCAAGAAAGAGCTGTAATTTTTTTCGATCATAAAAGAGTTGTTTTTCAAACGATTGAATCTTCTTGATTTAAAATGATTATTTAAATAGCACAACTTCATTTAAATTGGTTGAAAACGGCTCGTAAACTCGAGTGATTTCAACTCTTTTCGAGAAGCTGCCTTTCAAAACGTGAGATGAGTGGATTTCAGCTCAACTTGAGTTATTTTGTGGCTGACTTTTTAAGAGAGTAAACACAATATATGAATGGTGCAAATTTTATTCGACTATTTTACACAAAAAAGTATGTAACCTTTCGAGTAAAATTATGTTACCTTATTAACCTTTCGGGGTCTGATTTTTGGAAATGAATTTTCTGAAAATGGATCGAAATTAAAGTTGTTTTTACCCTTTATTCGTTTTAGCTTTTTTATTACATTCTAAATAAACATATTTGGATACAGTGGCGTTTAAAACTAAAGCAAAATTTCTAGCGTCGCGCATTACTCTCCTTTCAGAATAATTGTGAGATATGTAATTATAGAATCTTACATTTAAAAAGTTATTACCATTTTTTTGTTATTTTTTTCACAATAAATGGATATATGTCGTAAGTATATTTAAAAGATACTTACCGGAACACATTCTGAAGTTTAAAAATATTCATTTCATCATTTTTATGTAATCTTAAAGTCAAAAACCCAAACCAGGTTACTGAAATAAAATTATTTTTTACTATGCCGCCTTTAATAAAACAAGGTAAAACCCGTCGAGTTTCGACGAAAGAAAATGTTTAAAAAGGAAGTGTTTCATTGATTCTTGATAAATCTACAAAATTAGTTACAATAAAAAATGCACTTTTATATTCATAATTCTAACTCTTAAGTAAGTGATATTAAACCTAAAGTTATCAAAATGCTACTTCTATAAAACTCAATTGTAGAAATTATTAAAATTAAACTTTAATCATATTAATAAACAGTAAAAATAATAAAAGATCTGTTATTATTATAAAGTTATCAAATAAGGCTCTTATGCTAGTATTCCAAAATGAAAAAATCAAAAATTATTCAATTTTGACTCAATCATAGAATTTTTCCCCCATGAAATCTAAACCCACATCGTTTTCATCATATCAATATTTATATATTTACCTTTCTTATCTGTATTCATCTTTTTAAAAAATGACATTTTAATTTGATCATTTTTAAATCATTTTAATTTAAAACTTGAAGTTTGAATGCTATTAGCTGAAGCAGATACTAAACTACTTACATTCTTTTAAGTATAAATGAAATTTTGTAAATGAAACCAAAATTAACTTGGGATAACAAACGATAATTTTTGACACATGATGTATTTTAATTTTTTTTTAAAAATTCACTTTTAGTGAGAAAATAGCAATGTAAAGATGCAGTAATCTGCTTATTTTCCCTTTGCTTTTATAAGAAATGGAGTACTTCTGTTGCCACTATCAGATAAACTGTATTAAAATCGACAAAAAAAAAAAATTAATATTTCAAAAACAAATTAAGATACAGCTTTGAAACAAATTGCATTTTAAAGTTCATTTTTTTCCAAAAAAATGTGGGATGCTTAGAAGTTTAAAAATTTGCAGAAGCAAAACCGAAATTTCATTTCAAATTTCAAAGTGTTGCCATTCGCAGAATGACGTATGCGTTATGCACAGATACGTTTGGCCTTTATAATATAGATAAGCTATTTGGCAACATATACACTCATATCGCCAATCGGAATATACCTTGGTTACAACATTTTGATGCAGGGTTTCGATACCCTCGAGATACAGCTTTGTAGCTGTTAACTGTAACCGAACTATATTGATAAACTTTTAACTCCGTGTTATACACGAACTCTAATAGTAAAATGTAACTTTATTCTATTTTTAACTGTGACCTGAAAAATATCGATGAACCTTCAACTCCATGTTATACATGAACTCTATTCTATTTTTAAGTTATAATACAACTCAACTCAATGTATGACACTGAGTTCTGACCGGTAGCCGAAATGACACAGGCATTCTGTTTTGTCGCTACACCTATGTGTTGGTTGTAAATGCAGAGATCATGTGAATCACCTTTCGAAATAATATAATTTTTGATTAGAAATGATCCTCGATTTTATTTTGTTCTACGATATACAACACACATTTCTTCATGCCCTGGCATCCATGTGATAAAATGTGTGGCTAGCAAAACTTAGTCACCAAAGCTTCAAAGCTGTCACTCTTCAATTTTTGATGGGGTTTACATAGGTTCACTTCATTCTAGATCAATATGTACTTGTATAGAAATGTTTTTTATTTTAACGTCTGTTTTAATTATACGGAAATGATTTACATCAAATACAAGAGGTTAAAAACACAACCTGCTACTCAGATTTTTAAATCTTAATTCGTAAAAAATAAAAATCAAAAAAGTAAAAATAAACTTAGTAAATAATGTTTAATTCACTTACTATCGAAATAACAAATTAATATTTTGTGTTTTCTTGATCGACTCCTAGCTTATTCATATTCTTGTGCAGAAATATGCAAACAAACTAAAAATTAAATAAACATGTTTAATGTAAACAGCATAGAAAATAATTCAAAATCATTTTATCTTGATATAATCGAGTAAAACTTCATACAATCTATTTATATCATTGTCGATTCAGATTTCTTTTTCAGGCAAAAGTTAGCGATACAAAATTTACTTTTTATCTTGAAACTAACATGTGTGATAAATAATTTGATCTTAAAAAATCGATATAAATTTCATGATTTGCTTTTTGGGAAAACAAAAATCTAAGAAGAAATAAGATAAAATGTTTGACAGTAAATTTTGAATCTTATCTGCAATAAATTTAAAGTTTATGAAAATATGAATAAAAAATTATATGCATGACAGACGTTCGATAACAATGTTAACAAAGTAATTGATCCATAAAAAAACTGCAATACGGGAAGAATACATTTCAATACTTTTTTAAATGGAATATCGAACTTTGATATAGATTTTGCATTTATCATTCTGCAAGAAATAAATGCAAGGTGAGTAAACTCCTTAGAGTTTCAAAAAAATTTGGGATCACTCTTTGAGGGTAGGAATATTTTTCTAATATTTTTTAATTAAAATTATGGATGTTGGAATAATTGTTTCTTTTATACAATCGTAAAAAACCATATTTATTTTTTATTAAATTCGTAATGTATGAATAACAAACAATATTTCGACCGAAGTTTCTTTTTAGAAAAGTAGTCAAATATTCGACAAAAAATAAATCCACAACAACAACAAGAAATCCATAAATAAAGGATAGAAACAATTTAAACTCGCGTTAAACAGAATTATTTGCCATTAAACTCTTCGACGTTCCTCACAATAAATAAATAAAGAAAGAAGTGTGTCTGTGAAAAAAGATTATTTTTGCAACATTTGATAAATGACAAAAACTCCATTTATTTATACATATAAATATTTCAAGATGACACAATGCCTTTAAAATTGTTAATATATTGGTTCAGGACAGATGTCTAAGAAACATCCTACTAATTACCTATACTAGGATTTTATAAAAGTAGATACCATTGCATCGTTTAATCGCTTCGCCTAAACCTTCAAAAAAAAAATTCGCTCATAAGCAAACAGCGAAGACATTAGTATGAAATTTAATTTTCTAATCTTTAAACCTTCGAAAATGAATGGTGTTCATGACTCGAGTTATATTTCATCCTTCTTTGCACGCCTTTTACAAACAAATCTTTTTTCTCGGCGCTTTCTCCAAAGGAATAGTCTTTTTTTCATTTTCTGGAAAAAATTTTAATCATTCTAATGATCCTCACACATTGACGACTGACATTTATTTTAAGAATCTTTTTTAGAATATTTTCTCCTTTTTAATTTTTTTTCTTTGAAATTTTTTGCTTTTTACGATTTGAATTGAACAAAAATGGAGAAATGGTCATGTGGTCGGAAATATATATGTTTTATAAGTGATCTTTGAAGAGACGTATAATTATAAAAAGTTAAAAACTAAATTTGAAATATAAGTTTTCTTTGAACCTTAAAAACTGTGGTAATGAATGAAATTCATTTCTTGATGACGTAATCTTTTTACTTCCCAATTTCTTTTTTGGTTCATATTCAAAGAGAAATATTTTTCCCCTAGAATAAAATTGAATTATTCTAATGGTCCTTCTACATTTATGATTCTCGTTCAATTTAACGACCTTTCTGGTGAAATGGTTTCCCACTTTTTCATATTTTTCTAATTTTGATATTTTTTTTTGTGTGTGTGGTTTGATTCATGGAACAATTAGACATTTGTCATATATGGAATTCAAATGGATGTTTATAAGTATTTTCAACTGATTAACAGGTCAAATGTTATTCAATTTCAAAAACAAGATTCTAATGATTTTTAAATAATTAGTTTAAAAAATGTTACGTTTATTTGAAATTGAAAAAACAATCATCTAGATGTACAAAAAGTTCATATTGCGAGTTCTTGAAAAACTTTATTATTGGAAAGAAATTTTCTATTATTTGAAAAGAAAATCTTTATTTTTTCCGTTTCCTTTTTTTTTAAATTTTAGTTTTAATATTTCGTGTTTTTAAGGGAAAACGCTCATGTAAAAATTCCGTTTTTAATACTACTGGAACAACCCTGTGGTTTGTTAAAAAGCTGCTTTAGAATTGCATGCAATATTTATATCAATTTAATGAATTTTTGTATAATTTTGGTACAAATGGGCATGTCAAAGCCAAAATTTTCGTATTTTAACGAATAACTGGAAATATTTATAAAAGTCCTTCCGGCAATGCCGGGAGGAAGAGGTAGCTTTCATATACGTATTTATTTATTTACTTATTTTAAATTAAGTTATATTATTCAAACATACGAAGCTCAAATTAGTGGAACACGATTTTATAAGATTGAATGCTAGTTTTTGTCAAAACTGAATATTAATAGGAATACTTAGAAATTAGTCATATTTTATTCAATCTGGTTTCATTTTCAGCGATTTAGAGAGTTTCCAAATTCCACGATATCATGAAGTATATTCCATTTCAAAGCAACATGATGGATAAAACAAACCAATGAGCATGGTCGAAATCTTAATTCATGTGCACGTGCCACTCATATCGAAATCGATTAATATATACGAGTGCTATCGCGGGCAAATTGATTTTTTTTTTTAAAGGTCACCCACAATAGAAATTCAAACTGCTATATCTCAGGCGTTTTTTAAGATTAAGACAAAGCAAAAAATACTTTAGAAAGAACTTTTTTTCAATTTCAATTTTTTTTTGTTTGTACATCATTATTCATTAAAAAGATTTTTGACAAACTTAAATGGCCGCCATTTTGAAAAAAAAGATGACGAATGAAGCTGGACAGTGAACTCGGTCAAGACATTGATATGTACTATGTACACACGGAGTTATATCCAAATCAGCTTATAAATATACGTATTATCGCGTGACAAATTTCAGACCGTTTCAAAATATTAACCACACTGGAAATTGAAAGTGCTATAACTCAGCCATTTTTTAAAATATAAATGAATCAAAAAATGCTCTGCAATCTTTGTATGAAGGTCAAACACACAAAAGAAAAATCTTTTTCAATTTCTTATTTTTTACACTTAATTTTAAAATTTAATTTAAAAAAATAATATTCCGCATTTTGAAACAAGATGGCGGATGGAACTGGCCAACGAACTCTGTCCAGGCATCAATATGTACTATGTACGCACCAAGTTTCATCGAAATCGGTTTATAAATACGCGTGTTATTATGTGACGAAAATCAGATAATTTTAAAATGTGAGCAACACTAGAAATTAAAAAAGTGCTGTAACTCAGCCATTTTTTTCAGATACAAACGAAACAAAAAATGCTCTGGAATCTTTGTCTCAAGGTCAAATGAATAAAAGAAAAATATTTTTCAATTTCTCCCTTTTTTGTACCTAATTTTAAATTTTAAAATTTAAAAAAAATTTAAATGACCGCCATTTTGAAACAAGATGGCGGATGGAACTGGCTAACGAACTCGGTCAAGGCCTCATAACTTACTATGTACACACCAAGTTACATGCAAATCGATTCATAAATACGCTTGTTTTTGCGTGACGAAATTCAGATCGTTTCAAAATGTCAACCATAAGAAAAATTCAAAGTGCTATAACTCAATCATTTTTTAAGATATAGACAAAATAAAAAGTGTTCTGGAATCGTTGCTTTAATTTCTAACACATAAAAGAAAAATATTTTTCAACTTTTAATTTTTTCGCATTTAATTTTAAATTTTAAATTTAAAAAAATGGCCGCCATTTTAAAACAAGATGGCGGATGATGTTGGCTAACGAACTCGGTCGAGTCATTTGCATGTATTATCTACATACCAAGTTTCATTCAAATCGATTCAAAAATACGCGTGTTATCACGTGACAAAAATCAGATCGTTTCAAAATGTCAACCATAACAAAAATTCAAAGTGCTATAACTCAATCATTTTTTAAGATATAAACAAAATAAAAAGGGTTCTGGAATCTTTGCTTTAAGTTCTAACTCATAAAAGAAAAATATTTTTCAACTTTTAAATTTTTCGCATTTAATTTTAAATTTTAAATTTTTTTAAAAATTTTAAATGGCCGCCATTTTGAAACAAGATGGCGGATGATGCTGGCTAACGAACTCGGTCGAGACATTTGTATGTACCATGTACATTAGGGTGGATCGAAAATTTTTTTTTTCACAGTGTCAAAACCTACCTATGCGGAAAAGATGTTCTCTTGGATGGAGATTAAGGGAAAAATAATAAAAAAAAATAATTTTAAAATTTAATACTGCCACAAAAGGGTTGAATTTTTGAAAAAAATTGAAAAAAGACCGAATTTTGTTTAGGTTATTTTTGTCAAAAACTAATTATTTTAATAATTTTTAAAAACCAACAATGCGGAAAAGATGTTATATCGTATGAAGATTAAATAAAAAACAATAATAAGTAATAAATTCGAAATTTAATACTGCCACAAAAAAGTTGAAAATTCGATAAAATATTGAAAAAATGGAAAAAGATCTAATTTTGGTTAGATTTATTTTTGACGCAAAATAATCATTTTAATATCAATCAAAGCCTACCTTTGCGTAAGAAATATTATATTGCATGGATATTAAATAAAAAATAAATAAATAAATAAACTAATTTCGATATTTAATACTGCTGCAAGTGATTTAAAGTTTTGAAAAACTGGCAGTTTCAGTTTTTTCAGTTAGGATTTGTCTGCTTGTGTATTGTGTAACTTAGTGTACCTTGAATATTACTGTACCATGGAGTTGTTAAAAAAATTAAAAATTAAAATAAAGAGAGAGAGAGAGATGAATTACACCCTATTTGGACAAAGATGACATAGAAAGATGACATAGTGGAACCTCATTGGTGTGTAACTAACACAAAAACCATTGTAGTGGACGCTTTAAGATCAGTTCCATATTTCGAATAACACATTATTTAACATCTATGTTAACAGATATTCCGTCACAACCGATCGCAACCAACTTTGTTACATGTATATTATTGTTAACACATGACAAAAAAATGTACGTCGTGTTTTCAAATTGTTTGGTACTCTCCCAGAATTTACATATAATGTGGCCGATATATTCGAAACCAGGTTCTTTTTTCAAGCTCAAGTCCGCTTCTATTATGATTTTTCTTCTGTTGTTTTCTAGTGATGTAGTCTGTCTTTACACTCATCAAAGTTTAAAGAAAATGGCCATGATCATAATCTTTTACAAAAGACTAAAGAGAATGGCTAAAACAATGGAGTGGTCTTTGGTTTGTTTTGTCATGCCGATTTTTTCTGTCAATAGCATTCTATTCATAGTTTTGTGAGATAATGCCCACATCTTGAAGTGCACCAGACATGATGGCAGTACGTGCTTGGTCGGAAGTGCCCAAACTGTCCAATATTCTGGCTGATGCCAATCTTCGTCACTACAGGTAATGTGACACCTAGCTCGGCAGCATTTTGGCTTTTCAGTGATAGCTGATGATGCAGAAAAGTAAGTTTGCTCCCAATACTTCGGTTTAGTTTACACTCAATACTCATATTCATATTCAAATCTATTGAACTGAAAAAAATAGGCAGTATTTTCGGAAATGGTCCAAAAGACTGTGGTAGCTTTCAATATCTTATTTTGTTTTACAAAAATTAAGAAGAGCGCAATATTTGTCGTTAAACAGTTTAATTTTTCTTAAAATGCTGCTGTGGTAAATTATTGAAATTGAATCTCATTTACAGGTCACTTGTAACTTATTAGCAACTCTTTCTCACTGGCAGGAAATAAATAGATGTTGACCGATTCCTTTCTTCGGTTATTGTTTAAATACCAATATGTAAATTTTAAAACTTTTTGTAATAGGGAGCATATTTACTGCCATATCAAAGCCAGACCCAAATAGGGTGTAATTCATCTCTCTCTCTCTCTTTATTTTAATTTTTAATTTTTTTACTTTAAATCACTTGCAGCAGTATTAAATATCGAAATTAGTTTATTTATTTTTTATTTAATATCCATGCAATATAATATTTCTTACGCAAAGGTAGGCTTTGATTGATATTAAAATGATTATTTTGCGTCAAAAATAAATCTAACCAAAATTAGATCTTTTTCCATTTTTTCAATATTTTATCGAATTTTCAACTTTTTTGTGGCAGTATTAAATTTCGAATTTATTACTGATTATTGTTTTTTATTTAACCTTCATACGATATAACATCTTTTCCGCATTGTTGGTTTTTAAAAATTATTAAAATAATTAGTTTTTGACAAAAATAACCTAAACAAAATTCGGTCTTTTTTCAAATTTTTTCGAAAATTCAACCCTTTTGTGGCAGTATTAAATTTTAAAATTATTTTTTTTTATTATTTTCCCCTTAACCTCCGTGCAATAGAACATCTTTTCCGCATAGGTAGATTTTGATTAATGGAAATTTTTTTTTCGCCATAGACAATCGATCCACCCTAATGTACATACCAAGTTTCATTCAAATCGGTTCATAAATGCGTTAGTTATCGCATGACAAAAATCAGATATATATATATGGTTATATATATATATATATATATATAACAAAACCAAAAGAATTTCAAATCCCCAAAATACATGGAAGTCTTCATCAGGGAGGCCCCTCCATGTAGGGGTAAATAAAGAGAAGTTTCTGAAAGGATGTAGGCTCATAAGCTAAATTACATCCTTAGTCCCCAACTTCTCAGATTTCAGAAATCAAACTCAAACCTTCAAAAATTATTATAAATATATACAAATTTCTAAAGATACCAAAGGACAAGACCAAAAATTACACAAATAAAAAAGGAAAAATACCTACAAAACTAAATATAAAAAATATAAAATTGTAAAATACAAACCCCCAGGAATACAAAACCCTCTTCAGCTAGTGGGGCCATTCACTAGCGCTTCAATCTCGCCCTAAATTGAAATCAAGCATCCGCAAGTAAAGAAACACTGAGACTCAGAAAACTTTCAGTTAACATATAAGATGGATAACAGTTAACCATTAAAATCTTTTTTAAACCATTCATAGCCAATTCTAGATCTGTTTTGTTATTGCAAATCCTACGGATCCTATTAACTTGTGAATACATAATATTTTTTAAAACTTTATTGCTAATACAAGAAAACCAGTAAGTGAGGCTATTAACTTCAAAATTAAAATCTTTCCTTTTATCATAAAGTCCAACCAACCATTTTTCCTTGTTTTTCTTAATTTTAAGATCTAAGAAAGTAATTTGTTCACCATCATCGGTTCGGTTCAGGACAAGCTCATTAGGGTAAATGTTAAGGCTTATTTCCTCAAAATTATTGCAGTTAAATACTATAAGATCGTCTACATATCTAAAGAAGGAAATATTATTGAAATTTTTTTCGTAAAAATATAAAAATAAATTTGAAAACGCACTTAAAAAACTTGTTCCCATTGGGACCCCCTTATTTTGTTTAAAATAATTAATTCCATTAAATAAAACGTTTTCAAAAAGGCAAAACTTAATTAAATCAATCCAAAACTTCTTATCTACTTTTAAAACATATTCAAATTCAACATAAATATTTTCAAATACCCCCACAATCAAATTGTGAGGAATGCTGCCAAACAGATTCTCAAAGTCAAAAGTGTTTACAGAAGTAATTTTCCATGAGTTACATGAATTTGAATATGTTTTAAAAGTAGATAAGAAGTTTTGGATTGATTTAATTAAGTTTTGCCTTTTTGAAAACGTATAAAAACATTTCATATTTATTTACTTAGAAGGTGTCACAAATAAAAAATAAATTAAAGAGTTGACATGTTTCGGTTCATTAATAAGAACCGTATTCATAACATATAAAATCAGTAGAAAATTAAATGACACTGGATATAAATATAATTTAAAAATCAAAACAAAACATTGCGCCCGCTATGATCGTGAATATAGCCATTGCCAACGCGGCATATAATAACGCGGCAATGGCTATATTCACGATCATAGCGGGCGCAATGTTTTGTTTTGATTTTTAAATTATATTTATATCCAGTGTCATTTAATTTTCTACTGATTTTATATGTTATGAATACGGTTCTTATTAATGAACCGAAACATGTCAACTCTTTAATTTATTTTTTATTTGTGACACCTTCTAAGTAAATAAATATGAAATGTTTTTATACGTGAATGAAAAAAGGTGAAGTGATTTTGTTTTAGTTTTTGAAAAAACGAAAGCTAACAACAGTTTTAACTTTTTGAAAACGTTTTATTTAATGGAATTAATTATTTTAAACAAAATAAGGGGTCCCAATGGGAACAAGTTTTTCAAGTGCGTTTTCAAATTTATTTTTATATTTTTACGAAAAAAATTTCAATAATATTTCCTTCTTTAGATATGTAGACGATCTTATAGTATTTAACTGCAATAATTTTGAGGAAATAAGCCTTAACATTTACCCTAATGAGCTTGTCCTGAACCGAACCGATGATGGTGAACAAATTACTTTCTTAGATCTTAAAATTAAGAAAAACAAGGAAAAATGGTTGGTTGGACTTTATGATAAAAGGAAAGATTTTAATTTTGAAGTTAATAGCCTCACTTACTGGTTTTCTTGTATTAGCAATAAAGTTTTAAAAAATATTATGTATTCACAAGTTAATAGGATCCGTAGGATTTGCAATAACAAAACAGATCTAGAATTGGCTATGAATGGTTTAAAAAAGATTTTAATGGTTAACTGTTATCCATCTTATATGTTAACTGAAAGTTTCTGAGTCTCAGTGTTTCTTTACTTGCGGATGCTTGATTTCAATTTAGGGCGAGATTGAAGCGCTAGTGAATGGCCCCACTAGCTGAAGAGGGTTTTGTATTCCTGGGGGTTTGTATTTTACAATTTTATATTTTTTATATTTAGTTTTGTAGGTATTTTTCCTTTTTTATTTGTGTAATTTTTGGTCTTGTCCTTTGGTATCTTTAGAAATTTGTATATATTTATAATAATTTTTGAAGGTTTGAGTTTGATTTCTGAAATCTGAGAAGTTGGGGACTAAGGATGTAATTTAGCTTATGAGCCTACATCCTTTCAGAAACTTCTCTTTATTTACCCCTACATGGAGGGGCCTCCCTGATGAAGACTTCCATGTATTTTGGGGATTTGAAATTCTTTTGGTTTTGTTATATACATTTTTTACATTTCTTTTTGTAGCATTTTGCGCATTGGTCTGTAAAAAAACTGTTTATTTGTTTCTTCATTTTTTAAAAAAATAATTGAATGATTTTATAAAAATTGTGTATATATATATATATATATATATATATATATGTGTCAACATTTGAACGGGGGGTGGTTTTGGGGTCTGGGGGTCATGATCGGTGAAAATATACCAAAATTTTCTGGAAGTGCTTTCCTCCGGACGGCTGCAATAGGTAGCTTTTTACTTTTTGTAATGAAAGCTACCTAATAATAATAAGTTCAAAATATCCTTTATTTTTCTGTAAAAGCCTTAACATTTCTCATATAAAGATAAGAGTATAAGATTTTTAGAGGAATTTATATAAATTTATAATCTGTAAAGAATTTCAGACTAAAATAATATACTAATTGTTTATTTCTGCAATAACAAAATTTAATTTTTTAATTATACATATCTTACATCAGTGTATAACAAACAGACAGTATTGCCAAAATATTATTATTTGTCTGATGTTTCAGAATGAAATGAAAATAAAAAAGATTTTTCGTTTAAAAACATCCTTAAAAAATATTTCGATTTTTTTTCCTGAGTCTTTTTTGGTTTCACACGAAAACAATTTATAACAGAATGGGGTTTCTTGTGAATTAGTCTAAAGAAAATAACACTTTATTATTTACATCTATTCCTCAGATAAAACGAAAAAGATTTTTTTTTCGATTGAAACTAGAGTAAATAGTTTTGTCTTCAGGAATTGATGAACATGCATTTGTGAAGGTATCATGTTTTAGAATTATTAATAATAAAAGTAAATATTTTTAATAAGTTCTTAAGTATAATATTATTAATGTTTTTAATAAAGGATTTACAATACTCTTATTAAGGAAAACTGAAGTTGTGTAACGATTTAACTATATATTGGTTAAGTAGTTTTTAAATATATAATTATATATATCATATATATTAATGTAATAGCGGCCCATCCTAGCTTTGCTTCAGGTAGAGCAAGTCGCCCAGTCCCGTGCCACTATTAACATCACAAATTGTTACTACCACTTCATCCCATTAAATTCAACTACTAAAAACATTATCCTCCTTTTAGGTAGTCGGGTAAAAAGTAGCATTTATGTTAATCTAAGGTGTCAGATACCTCCATACAAAATTTCATAAAAATCGACCCATCCGTTTTTGAGTTATAAATGGTGTAACTAACACGAATTTGTTTTATGGATATAGATTATAGCAGCCCGCCCTGGCTTCGCACGGTATTAAAAAAATTTCAAGTCATAAATTTGTACACACATACTCATACTCTCTTCTTTGTGCGTGGGGTTACTAAAAAAGTGTCATACAAAAGAAAATTCGGATATTAGTATTATTTTTTCCTATATTTTTTTTCTTATTAATAAGGGTTTTTTTAATATTTGATTAGTTTATATTTATTCGTAAAAAGCATAAAGCATACTTATTGAAAAATATTAAAAAATTATTCAATTCCGCACACGACCGCTTCGTACGGAGTCGACCTCACAAGTGAGCCGCTCGGTACTTTTCTTGACATTGACTCCCCTCCCGGGCTCCAGTGTCGCCTATATCGCATATTATGTTGCAGCCTAGCCGAGCGGGGTGAACTGCGATCACGCGACTTTTTTCTAATACTTAGATTTTTAAATTCGTGATATCTTTCGAATTGAATGTCCAAATCTAACAATTCAAAAAGTTATATAAAGGTATTAAATCAGTCTTGATTACGAGGTAATTTATTTTGATAAGGATTAATACCAAGGTAAAAATAAAGAGCTTTTACAGAGACGGCATTTTAATTATTTTTTTAAATAAAAAAAACACTTATTTTGACGTAACTATAACAGTTAGACATATGCTTTCGCGACATTTTTTGTAGATAATTTTACGTTCTGCAAAGTCGTAGTACATTATTTTGTTCTATAATTAATAGTATTCGCAGCGCACGCGATGTAAGGGTTTTTTAAGATCATTTTTCTACATCTTGGGTTACATTATTGGCATTTTAGTAAGGATCTCAAATTTTTTTTGAAAATATAATGCAGCCTATGTTCACCGAAAATAGTGTACCTTTCCAACGGTGAAAGAATTTTTCAAATCCGTCAAGTAGTTTCGGAGCCTATTCAATTCAAACAAACAAACAATCAAATATTTCCTCTTTATAATATTAGTATTGATAAAATGTTTAAAATACTAAACCAATGAGCCTCAAAACTAACCAGGGAAGTGTCTTTTCAGAATGAACCTAGAAACAAAATGAGGTAAACCGGATATTTCTATCAAGAGTTATCGTGTTACATACATATTAACAGACATACCACAGAGACGTAAGCTTTCAGATTTTGATAGTCTGAGTTAAAAAAAAATCTAAGAAGATACATTTTGTTTTATCCTTTTGTTTTTAACTCATAACATAAATAGATTCTTTAAATACCACTGTTTCCACTTCTCTTTAAACGAACATGAGTTTTGACAGAAGAAACCCTGCAAAAAATGTTTGTGGTTTTTCTGAGTTTAAAAAAAAACAAACAGAGGATTTATTTAAAAAAATATTAGAATAAGGGTCATTCCATTGTAACTTACGTCACATTTTGAAGAATTCACTGCAGTAATTTTAATAATATACACTAAAAAATATTCAAATCTAAAATTAACATGATTTGTCAATTAAACCTATCTAAGGGTGAATTTTATGAAAATTACCTAAAAAATGATAATGAAAATTACACATTATATGATAACTTACATTGCTTTTTTAAGTAATGCCAGTTGCATAGTAAATATAGCTACCAAAATTTAAGAAATAACATTAAAATTAGGCGATTTTTATCTAAATTGGGCTGTGTATAAGTTTAATTGCAAACCATGTCAAATTTACATATTGAATCATTTTTTTTTGCGTGTGTTGTATTATTAAAATTCATGAAGATATTTGTAAATGTAACGTAAGTTACCATGGAATGACCAATAATAATGAAAATACATTTTTTCAAGGCGACTTTAAAAAAAAAAGAAAAACTTTTCGAAACTTTTTTACTTTTCGAAATACTCTTATCTAATATGACGACATTTTGGTATGTACATTTTCAGGTTATTTGCTGTACTTACTAGATTTCGAATTTCATACGGAAAACATTTTCAGCTCGAATAATTATGTTTTCGACATGAATTCGTTGAAATAGATTTTTCTTTTTAAGCTATTACTATCGACACACGAAACAGCATAGGCCATTGCCTGGAGAATGGCTTCATACCGAATTTCATAAATATCCACATAAATTCTGTTGATGCTTTTACTTTTTAAAATCGCCAAAATGTCCCCTCTTCCTATCCGAACATTTCAGAATGTAAGACGATTTCGGAAAAAAAGGCATACAAACCATTTTATTTTTGAATAGTGATGTTTATACATAATAATACGCCTGGATAGTTCCATCCATGTGTCACTCTGCACACAGAGACATAAAACGTCACAATTCATGATAGCTTCAATGAACATTTGTTTTTCGGATCCAGTAATGTAAGAACATAAACGAAAAACTGCGCGTTGACGTTAGATTATGAAACATTTTGCAACACTGGCATAGTATTATAAAGAAATTTTAGAATGAATTAACCTTTTCGGGTCCGAGTTTTGTTTTCGATTTTTGGAAAAAGCTACTTTTACGGTAATAATATTAACACTAAGTTATACAAATAGATTTATTAATGTTCAAGGAAGATTTCATTGCCTGAAAGACAACGAATGTTGTTACTTTGCGTGCTATTCAATTCATATTCATATAACAATAATCGAAGGAAGAATTATTAGAAATGTTTAGAAAATATTGTATTACAATATGATTCAAACTATATTACAGTTCTAACAGTTAACGTACTTTATTTCGTATGATTTTTTTTTTCAAGAAAGTAACTTTTATTTTAATTTTAAGGAGTGAAATAGAAATTTACAATAAAAGTATCGCAAATGGTGTAAAGAGAATTGAGCAATTATTTATTATTATTATTAAAATCACTAAATGTCTAAACATTAATGAAGTCATATAGTAAATGAAAAAACGTTTACTGACATTACTGCATGTAAATAGTAGCAAAAATTATTCTTAAAACAAAATAATACTCATAAAAAGACATGAACTATTAATAGTACACCAAGCCCGAAAGAATTAACCGCCCACAATTGTCACAGAAAAAGTCCCCGATGATAATGAGAGCGTAATGAGATCTATGATAATGAGATCTATGAGAGCGTTCTTTTCAAATTTCTCGTTCAAAAGTCCCGGATGATAATGTAAAGTCTATGAGAGCGTTCTTTTCAAATTTCTCGTTCAAATTTGAATATTTTTACATGATTTATTTTGCATAGGATTCTGAGAACGATCTACAACCGGCCTAGTTTTTATTTTTTTGATTTCGCTTATATAGTTTTTATATTATGACAGTTTGAATTTCAGAGCCGTTTGAAACCGGTTCTGAAATTTAAAGTAATTTTTTAACAAAAAATCAGAAACCAAAATTGAAAAAGTAAAAACTAGGCCAGTTATGGATCGCCTTCAACTATCCTATGCAAAAAAAAAATCATGCAAAAATATTAAAATTTGAGCGAGATATTTGAAAAGAACGCTCCCATAGACTTTACATTATCATCCAAGTCTTTTTCTGCGACTAGTATTGCTCCTTAAGATGAATTTCTTTGCGACTAAAATTGTTTTAGAGGCTTGTGACTGCAGAAAAAGTACTGTCTACTACCCGTCGTTGCACACTGGGGCAGGATACCTAAAAAGAACTGACATAAAATAAAAAAAATCTCCTATTGACACCATCGTCGACTACATTATGTCTCATAAAAAAATGCTATTCTTCATTTTATCCCCCCCCCCACACACACACAGTCGCATTTTAAATAACGCTTAGCTGAAGCGAGTTGTCAACCCAGACAAATCATACAAATTATTGGCAAAATTTGAGACTTCGTGTGTGTCATCATTATTGAAATGAGCTTTGAGTGTGTAATTTAATCTTCAAATTCATGAATTTGAATATATTTTTAGAATTTTTTAATTTAAAGAAGTGTGTTACTATTAAAATCGTTTTTATGGTGAAAGACTTAAATACATCTTTTATGCCCAGAAACATAGAATTTTAGTTATGTTCCCGGGCTATCCAAATTTTGGTTTTTACAAATTTACAAAACAACTTTATGCCACGATTTTGGATCACGAAATTGTGTTATTAATATTTCGCCTATTTTTTCACTAAAACAGTTTCAAATTATAAATTTTGGTTTCAAAAATGAATTCTGAGACGATATTTATTAAAAGAAAAGATCTAATTGGTATAAAGAGAAATTGCGCAAAAACAAAGTAATTAAATAATGACACCAATTAATAATAAATAATAAATAATTGTAAATTAATAATAGTAAATAATAACTAATAAATAATGACCATTTGGGTTTCGTTTTACCTGTCTAACACGCATAGATTCGCACGTTCGAGCGTGTTTTGCATCTAGCTTTTAAATTACCAATACTGAAATAGCAAGTTTGAAGACGTGGCAAACAAATAATACCGGAAACGAAAGTTTGTGTACAAAAAGAGTTCAAAGTGTGGCGTAGTTTTTTCATAGATATGCCAAAATAAGGATGGGAACACCAAAAATGGCAACACTGCAAAAAAGGTAATTTTAAAAACGCATAATTTCAGAATCACGAGATTTGTTCTTGAACTTATAAAAAAAATTGCACCCACTTCTTTCCATTGATATGAAATCTTTGTTGAAAAGGTCAACCATCATACCGCAAGATACTTTGCTGTGAAGTTTCATGGTACAACATATCACCAATTGTGTACAAATGCCTCATGCATGATATAAAAGTCATATCGGCCGCATTGATTCTTGTCGGCGAAATAAGTGAGGAGGTGCAAGAGGCACATAGCAAAGATTTTTAAAGATATAGCGAACACAATTAATTCGAAGGCGTGCAGCAGGGTCAAGAAAAGAAAATTATTTTTAATTTGTTCTAAATCAGTTGTATTGAACCCTTTCAAACTTACTGAAATTAATATGCATTTATTAAGTACACTATAAGATAATTAAAAAAATACTCTTTATAAAATTCACCATAAAATTAAAAACTGAAGCAGGACGTGTTTCGAGTTACAATAACAGCTCATCAGAAGTTCAGCGAAATTGGAAAATGACATTCTATGACGCAGTCGCTAAAATTCCAGAGTTCACTGAAGTAATTCTGGCTTGACGTAATTTTGCAGCATAGCTGTGTAGTGAGAGTCTGTAACACACACCTTACAAACTTCGTTGGTGTAGTTTTCTCAAAGTAGTATGAACCTAGATAAATTTTGCCTGCAATGCGGCATCACACAGTAACTGTGATCTGGTATAAAGGCCTGGTGCCAATACATGTGGATTTCTCACTGCCCAGTGCGTACAATTTTTGATGCTGAGGTTGCAAGTCAATGTAGAATGTGCCTTATCTGTTCATAATATGCGAAGATTCCAGTAGCCATCATATCGGATATGTAATTCATTTGCAAAGTCTATACATTATTCATGGTCTTCGCATCCAACATCAAACTCGTTGATAGTAGTATGAAAACATGCGCATTTCAGGGCGGAGTTGTTTTAGAACAGTTGTTTTCGGTATATCCAATTTATGGGCTGCATCTCCTGCAATTTGTCTGTATTATAGAGTCAATATCTGATGCAATTACATATTTCCTTTTCATAACTTCAACAGTAGTTGGTCACTATGGTCTATAACAAGTAAAGCCAGTTTCTTCTATTTTTTACTAAATCACGCAGAGTTTGTGGGATTCATGTGCAACTTATTTGATGAAGATTTCAAGAGTAAACACGCAAGACTTTTGTGTTTAACCAATTTTGATAATAGAGGGAAATCGATTCACAATGAGCTTTGTCTGACACAGTGATTTCGTCGACATGGGAGCTCATAAGGTAAGAGCCAGCAGTCCCACCCAGCTTTTAGACGTTTTCTATGCTGAATATCAGTCTATCTACGTTAGAATTCAGTGACTGGTGTCTTGCCTGTGTCATATGATAATTTTCTCCATGCGCTTCGATCGCTTTTTTTTTCTTTGGACGTTCACAATATATATATATATATATATATATATTTGCGTGCATGACGTGATTGTTTTTTTTCAATACACGCACCGTTCCATCACATTTTAGATCTTTTATGCGCTGATTTTTTTGCGACGGTAATAAAAGGTCATTGTTATATGAAAATTTCGATTTTTGCATCTGTAATCGTAACCGTGAGCGCCACTTTTTTGCCATTCCCAGAGTCTTGTTCTCATACGTGTAAATAGCTGAAGCTGAAATTTCATCTCGGTCGGTAGAATGAAACGGCCACTAGAAGTCCATATATCGGGAAAGATTTTTATGACCATCCTGTACATTAATGATGTTTCCCTGTAGGCTATTTTGTGTAGACTATGAAGTGCATATATCACTTATCATTCATTTATAGGGACACACGAGATACTTAGGATACAAATTGTACATTGAGAATATTGAAAAAAGCGAGTTTTTGATGAGGTACCCGTTTTTAGGTGCGTTCGTAATTATGTAAATATGTAGCACCTATTGTTGTCGCTCAGTCCGTCCGTCTGTCCGTCCGTCTCTCCGCATACAACAACGCAAAAACTACCCAACCGAATCGTTTGAAATTTAAAATACATAATTATAACATAATTTTGTCGAGTCATTTCAAATTTTATGAAAATCGGTTGGATAGATCAATTACAGGGACATTCAAAAGGATTCCGTTACATTACGGTCAATAGGGAAAAAAGTTTTAAATGCATTTTAATCGTTTGAAATTTAAACCATACAATTATTGCGTAATTTTGTCGAGTCATTTCAAATGTTATGAAAATCGGATGCATAGATCAATTACAGGGACAATCAAAAGGATTCCGTTACATTACGGTCAATGGGGAAAAAGTTTCAAATGCATTTTAATGATGTTACACTCATTTGGACATAATAGAATTGGCATGAATCTATGAAATATATACTAAAATATGCATTCTGTACAATCTGTGATGCAAAGAATTTTTATTATTAAATTACAGGGCCACACAAAAGTATTCCACTATATAATGCTATACGGGGAAACATGGTTTGGTACGTGTTTTAATTATATTCAACTATTTCACATTTTATGAATAAGATGTACGTTGCTGAGGTGTAATAAAAATTACTTCCTGCATATTTACAGAAACGTAAAGATTTCGACTACTACACTGTATCCGGAGTACGCGGTACTATATCAGCAAAATCTGAATATTTTTAAAACTTCGTTATCGTACGAACGCACCTCATTTGCTACGTTCACGTGCAATTTACAACTTGTTAAATTACATTTTGTTCGATATTATTATAATGGGTATAAATTTAATAAATCTATTACAGACTGATCATTGTCGGCAGCGTTCATTTTCAGTTCTGTTCAGTTCTGGTATGTAATTTTTGCGAATTATGTGGGGCGAATAAATCATATAATTTCTATACAGGGTTACACACAATGCGGAGACATTAATGAGAAGAAGAGTTAATTGCTTGGAGATGGCTATTAATTGAGTTATACATTTTTCAATCTCAACTATATTTACAGGATATAGATATAATAATAATATAGTATAGATATTAATAATAATAGATAATAATAATAATAGATAATAGATATAATAATAATATAGATATAATAATAATAACATATCTATATAATATAGATAGTTTGCAGGATATAGATAAAATAATATACAAGGCCACACGAATAAAAGGATCAATGGCCAACTATGGATGATTAACACTGGAAGTGTGATTTAAGTTGTTTTAAGAGTGTTTCAGCCTCAGTCAAATAGTAACTTAATAGGTGGCACGTATAAAAAAGGTAGTAGGTAAAATACAGTGATTTACTATTAATATATGTATCCATTTATTAGTATGAATGTTTGAAAGGTAAATTTATAATCTATTAAGCACAACTTAGTAACAAGGCCGAATAAAATTAATTTGAATACAATTTCGGTTATGAAGGTTTATTGTCTAAATGCAGTTTTCTTAAGTGTTATGACTTTTCTCTAATGACAATTTAGGTATCTTCTTTACCTTCTTAAACGGTGAGATCTTGTTAAGATAATCTGAACGTATCGGAATGTGTTTCAGCTAGGATTGGCGCATGATTTTACTTACCTGATTAATTGTACAGACATGTATTTTAATCAAAATAATTAATTTATTGATATACTGAAAAAAATGAAATGCTCAAAAATGAGTACATCGATGTACTCATAATGAATTGAGTATGTTTGGATCAAAAATGGTCATACTGCTTATGCAATTATGAAATATCACATGTTACCAAATCCAAACTAACGGTCATTTTGTACCCTGTAGTGGTTTATTTGATTGATAGTAAGCATAAAAGATGCTTATTAATGTAAATATTAAATTATACACAGTATTTTGAAATAATTTAAAAGTGCTTGCAAACAATGCTCTTGTCATAAAAAGTATTCGATTTGTTTATTTCGCTAATAGTTTTTGCTACTTTTCATAATAAACGATCAATTGAACGTTTTTTGTTAATATTTATGAGCAAGAAATCAAAGCTCGTATATTTTTACTTTAATTTATAAGTTAAGGCGGCAGTTCATAGCGATTTACATTTCAACACAACCATGGTATCGAAAGTAAGTACATGTATTTCTTAGTTTTGAGTACATTTGGATCGAAGCTATTTTGAGTATGTGGAGTACTTAAAATTGAGTACTTTTTACACAATTTTGAGAAACCATATTGTAGCAGCGATCTTTTTCCTACAGCGTGTATTGTAGGTTCTTCATATCACCACTCTGAAACGGAGGCTCTCAGTCAGTCAGACGATTTAAGAAGCAGCGATAATTCCTACGCAGCCAGACGAAAGCCACGACACTTGAGAACTGAACTGAAGATAACGTTTCATGGAATGTTTTTTGTTTGTTGTTGAAAGAAGAATGTCGGATTAAGACGACTTCCCGCATAAGATGTGATTAACTAGAGTTTATGATGTAAATAGTAAATGTTGTTTGTAAATAGTAAATGTTTTAATATAAGTTTTAAAAGTTTAAACGGTGTCAGACTCCATTACATGTCTTTGAGCCAATGATGATTTCGAAAGAACTTTTAGAAGAATATTCCACAATATTTTCAGTGTATTTTATCGAAACCTTTAAATCTCTTGAGCGTGAAGTATTTTCGATAAAAAAAATTGAATGACTCACTCGTACAATGGAACATACTAATAAAAACAAGCTATGTTCTATATCTCACAAAAATCTATCATCGGATAAATGTTAATTTTTTATTTCTAAAATGATTTTTTCAATCCCAATTATGTATTCTTCGTACTTAGCTAAAGCCGTTCCATTGAATATTTGACCCATTTAGAAGAAGGAAATCTTGTTTTCTTCGGTGAAATTCTGGTAGCGTACAGGCATTTTGATTTCCTAAACACGTTTATTTTTCAACACTCAAAATCCCACTAAGTGCACATGAAATATCTGAAATGTGTAGGAAGTGAATAAATTGAATCGTTTTAGAATTACATAATCCATCGAAAGAAGATTTCTGGTTTTTGCATTGAAGGTAACAAAAACTGAGCCTTTTAAAAAAGATATTTTCTAGTTGTTCAGTTTGAAACGTAAATACTAGCTTCATAAATGTGTGTCATTTCATGCTTCGCGGATAAACAGAATAAATTTGTCTAAAATGAAAAATCACTAAGAAATTTTTGAGGCGGCAGAAAATCCAGTTGACTTATTTAACGCCATAATTTACAAATGACTCGTGCGATCATTTGAAATGAATGAGAATGGATGTTCATATTCTTAAGTTAATAAGTAGATTAAGTACAGGGTGTCCAGCAAATAACACCCTGATTTCAAATTTAAATTTCTCAAAAACAAAAATCGGTAGGACTAGGCGGTAAATGGTTTCTTTATTAGGTAAGCTGTAAAAATGTTATACTAAAGTTTCGAACGGTGAATATTTTGAAAAGATAGTGTTTTGATTGCAAAGAATGCTTGACTCAACATTTTTCTTCCTTTAAATTGCTTGGTTTGAATAAGATTTTTGGCGGACATCGCCATATTTTAAAGTTTTTCGGAACAAAATTTTAGGAATTTCAGAAATTTCAAAAGTTTAGTTCTAAAAATATGTCTAAGTACCCCGAAAAACTCGTTCTCTACAAGCAATCTAAAGCAAGAAAAACGCCAAGTCGAGCATTCTTTGCAATCAGAACACAATATTTTCAAAATATTCACAGTTCGAAACTTTAGTATAACATTTTTACAGCTTACCCAATAAAGAAACCGTTTACCGCATAGTTCTATCGATTTTTGTTTTTGAGAAATTTAAATTTGAAATCAGGCTGTTATTTGCTGGACACACTGTAGTTAGTAGGAATGTGGTTTATACATATTCATATTACTAGCGGCCTTCGCCCGCTACGCTGGTCGGTTTATCTAAAGAAATCTTGAAGAAGTAGTTAGATAAGGTTCAGACATACATTAAAAAAAAAAAGCAAGTCGATCATTCAAAAAACGTTGGGAAATATCAAATATTTACTGTAATTTTTTAAGAAAAACAAAGTTTCGAAAAAAAAAAATTAAATCGAAAAAAAAATTACACTGACATATTAATGCAAGGAAATTTTCCCAGAGAGAAAATTCGCCTTGAATACAATATTTCAAATTCTTTTAATTGCTTATAGGCGTTAATGCCAACATAGTGAAAAAAAATTCCATGCTGGGAATCGAACCCGGGCCATCAGTATGGCGCACTGACGTTCTACCGACTAAACCACATGGAACGACAGCCAGCTTGAAACTTTCTCATACTTAAGTAGACTGGCGAAAACATAACGATAGCGCGTTTTAAAATCGCACAGTGACATCTATTGGATTTTATATGTACTAAAAAACGTTATGTACTAAAAAACGTGAGCAGCGCACCTAATAGTTTCTTTTGTTTCTTTTTGTTACTTTTTTGTCTGTTGTCCGATTTTGATGAAACAAAGCCTATACACTGCCCGGGAGTGTGCATTCTTCATTAGTGAAAACCGCATAAAAATCCATTCAGTAGTTACGAAGATAACCTCGAACAAACAGACAGACAGACAAAAAATTCAAAAAAAATTTTTTTGTGTTTCATTGGTTTTCTTTTATCGCCCTGACTCCCTTTTTGTCAATTATCTTCAATGTACAGACACACCGGGTCCTACTGTTTTATTATATGTATAGATTTCAAATGAAGTCAAAATTTCGTTTTCTGAAACCTACGTTAAATTATTCTACTTAATAATATAGCATTTTAAAACATTTTGAAAGAAGCTCAGAGCGTTCCGAAACTGTATTTTTTAAAATAAGAGACAATAACAACTGTTGTATTCTTACGTTAGGTGTTATTATTTTTTGTGATATTTAGGTGATATTGTATTTTTTAGATAGAATAAAGTGGGGACAGATGCTGCAGATATTGTGTGGACTAAATTAAGGAAAAAAAAATAGTTAAATAAAAGCAATAATAGTGAAATATAATAGTTAAATAGTGAATAAAAGTTAAATAGTTTTAAATATAAACTCTGTGATGAAATATTTTTTTAAAAACTTTAATAAAATTCCCGTTCCGTTTAGTTTTGTTAAATTTGCACTATATTACGATAGTTTGCTAAATGTTAGTAAACTCAATTGACTTTTCCACACATAAATTGTATTCTTAATATCCCAACTTAAACAAATTCATACAGTAGTGCATAAATGAGTTTGATTCATAAAATAAGTTGCGCGTCATTATCAATATCTCAAAGATTAATATAAAATTTTTAAAAGTTAGTACAAAAGATATTACTGTTTTTCGCTAAATTCATTAGTATCCGGAAATTCATTTGCGATATCTAATAGAACAAATATTTTTCACATCACTCACCACTAATTAGTATTTTTCTACTCTAATATTAATCCAATCCAATTATATATATATTTTAAAAAGTATAAGATGCATCGACAGAAGTTGTGCAATTAATCTTCAAATAAATCTGTCGACAGTCTGTTTATCAAGAAAGTTGACTTGTTTTAAAAAATGTTAAAACTCAAACATCTCCTAATTAAATATTTGTTTGTCATCTGATTATTACGGCAAAAAATAGCGTGAAATCAATTAAACTCTGTCAAAGTTTATCCTGCTAGATGAATGTAAAATTCTTTATTTTCCTCAACAGAATTTATTTTTGTTTGCAGATGTTTAAGAGAATAAATGATATAATATAAATTAACCCTTAGAGTACCAGGTAATGAATTCATGAAAATTACATTTTATAAAACATTATCTGTGAGTTATTGAAACTGCATTAGAATATTTACACATTCATTTAAAGAAAAAAAAGTAGAAGATTTTTTTATAATTAGCATAAATTAAATCTAATTAATGAAGATTATGTGCAATATTTATAACTTCATTCAAATTAATTACATAAAATATTTATGTAGTGTTTCATAGAATTACGAAATTTACAAATATCTTGTGTAAGATCATTATTTAGAATTTCATTTATATCATATCTTTGTTTAAAAAAAGACGTGTGGCACTCGGGGACTGCCTCGGTAAAGCTATTGCATAGCATTTTTTATCAACTTATGCAATCATAATTATTTATTTACTTTTTATTTATGCAGTTTTTTTTTTGTCTTCGATATTAATTCAAGTTATACTTTTTGAGCGTGATGACCGATAACAAAACACTTTTTTTTCTTTTATTGAATAAATGAGAAATTAATATCGTTTAAAATATTTTTATTATCTTACAATACATGTAGGTTAATCAGGAATTTTTATCATTGAAACTATGCGTTTATGGTAGCTGAAATAAAAAACATAAGTTTGAAACTTGATATTCTCAAAATATCTGAAAAATACCGCTTTAATGTCTGCCGAAGTCTAACGAAGGATACCATGCCGAAGTCTGCCAAACTCAAGCGACGTTAGCCGGTGTGTTAGGTTTTTTCTCGTTACGAAATTTCTAGATTCTTTCGCCGCGCTCAAAGCCCGCGATAAAAGATATGCAATACCTTAATAAATTACCAAACAAAATTTGGCCGCACTACGAAAATTAGATCGCGAATTATAAGCATTATAAATTTTCCGATCCTCACCGTGGGGGTCTCCTGTCACCAAAAATTAACATTGTCTTATTAAAAATTACCAAACTAAATTTAGCCGCGCTACGAAAATTAGATCGCGAGTTATAAGCATTTTAAATTTTGCGACCTTGACCGTGGGGGGGGGGGGGTCTCCTGTCACCAAAAGTAACACTGTCTCATAATAAATTATCAAACAAAATTTGGCCGCTGTACGAAAATTAGATCGCGAGTTATAAGAATTTTAAATTTTTCGACCCTCACCGTGGGGGGGGGGTTCTCCTGTCACCAAAAGTAACACCGTCTCATAATAAATTACCAAACAAAATTTGGCCGCCATACGAAAATTAGATCGCGTGTTATAAGCATTTTAAATTTTTCGACCCTCACCGTGATGGGGGGGGGGGGTCTCCTGTCACCAAAAGTAACACTGTCTCATAATAAATTACCAAACAAATTTTGGCCGCACTACGAATATTAGACCGCGAGTTATAAGCATTTTAAAATTTTCCACCGTCACCATGGGGGATCTCCTGTCACCAAAAATTAACACTGTCTCATATTAAATTAGCAAACAAAATTTGGCAGTGCTACGAAAATTGATCGCGAGTTATAAACATTTTAAATTTTTCGACCCTCACCGTGGGGGGTCTCCTGTCACCAAAAATTAACACTCTCTCATAATAAACTACTAAACAAAATTTGGCCGCGCTACGAAAGTTAGATCACGAGTTATAAGCATTTTAACTTTTTCGACCCTCACCGTGGGGGTTCTCCTGTTACCAAAATTTAACACTGTTTCATAATAAATCATTAAACAAAATTTGGCCGCGCTACGAAAATTGAGCGCGAGTTATAAGCGTTTTAAATTTTCCGACCCTCACCGTGGGGGGTCTCCTGTCACCAAAAATTAACACTCGCATAAAAAATTACCAAACAAAATTTGGCCGCGATACGAAAATTAGATCGCGAGTTATAAGCATTTTAAATTTTTCGACCCTCACCGTGGGGGATCTCCTGTCACCAAAAGTAACACTGTCTCATAATAAATTACCAAACAAAATTTGGCCGCGCTACGAAAATTAGATCGCGAGTTATAAGCATTTTAAATTTTTCGACCCTCACCGTGGGGGGGTCTCCTGTCACCAAAAGTAACACTGTCTCATAATAAATTACCAAACAAAATTTGACCGCACTACGAAAATAACGCGATAAATAAATGCGAGTTATAAGCATTTTAAATTTTTCAACCCTCACCATGGGGGATCTCCTGTCACCAATATTTAACACTGTTTCATAAAAAATCATTAAACAAAATTTGGCCGTGCTACGAAAATTGATCGCGAGTTATAAGCATTTTAAATTTTTCGACCCTCACCGTGGGGGGTTCCTGTCACCAAAAATTAACACTGTCTCATAATAAATTATCAAACAAAATTTGGCCGCGCTACGAAAATTAGATCGCGAGTTATAAGCATTTTTAATTTTTCGATCCTCACCGTTGGGCGGGTCTCCAATCACCAAAAGTTACATTATCCTACCTTGTTTTATCTTAAGACTATTTTTTTCTATACACATTATATCAGGAATTTTTATCATTGAAACTATAGATTTATGGTAACTGAAATAAGAAACATAAGTTTGAGATTTGATATCCTCTAAATATCTGAAAAATACCGCGTCAATGTCTACCGAAGTCTACTGAAAGATACCATGCCGAAGTCTGCCGAGCTGAAACGACGTTAGCCGAGTGTTAGGTTTTTTCGTTACGGATGTGTTAGGATTTTTCGCGTTACGGAATTTTTGGATTCGGTCGCCGCGCTCAAATAAAAGCTATGCAATAGCTTAAAAAGCCTTTTCAATGACCTTTTTACTGAAACAGTTTATACAATTATTTTGTGTAGCCTCTAACGTATGGCAACGCTTAACTTATGAACAATGATCCATCTTTGTTTCTCTATGTAAAAAATAGAATTTTGTGACTGATTCTCAGTGCAATTTCTGTCGGGTTAGGATTATATAAATGGGTTTCCGCTTGATAACAAAATATTTTAATATTTTCAGAGCTTATATATTAAAAAAAAACTGCATTAATTTTAAAGCATTTGTCAGTCTAAAAAAGTCCTAAATCCCTCTATTTCTTCCGTAATCAGTACAGTTACAAACGAGCTGGGAGAACTGGTACTGTAAACTCCCACCAAAATAGTACTAATAGCTGTGAAAGGACAACAACGAAATATTTTAAAGGATAAAATATAAACAAAAATGATTTCCTCAATTATAAGTAAAATATAAATTATTTTACGATTGCACTAATTGAAGTGTTAATATAGAAATCATTAAAGGAGTAATTAAATGTGCTTCATTTTACCTTTCATTGGGTCCTCTCTGAAAAATAGCTACAATTATAGATTTTACAATAAATCCACTTACTTAAAAAAGTCAATTATTTAGAATCTAATTAGTCCGCCACGGAAAACAGTTATGTTGTGGCAGAAATTTTTGGTTTAAAAAATATTTATAAAAATCTTTTAATATTTATCATAACGTGTAATGTAAAAACCCTTTTTCTCTTATACTTATGTAACAAAATTACGTAAGCAAATTCTATTTTTGGCGTTAAAGTAAACTTTTCCTTAATATATTTATCGTCATAAGCTGAAAGAACTATAACACCAAATTGTCTCTTCTAGATGCACAATCAACAAAAACAGTTTTGCAATTCCATGTTCAAATATAATCTTCAAAATAAATTTTTCTCCACTGTTTACTCTGCATTGCATCAATCTACTCGTGAAATAGATAGGTGCTTGCCAACTCTTGAAAAATGTGAAGTTAGATTTCTTCCAGTTTTAGAGAAAAATATTACGTAGTACAATATCATGATTTGAAGTTTTCTTATTACTTTCCCATCATACGTAGTATAGGGTAAGTCTTGCAATCGTTTTGAAAATCAAAAATTTTTTTTTGTTGTTTGTCTGTCTGTCTGTCTGTCTGTAAACGCTCTATCTCCCGAACAAATTGAGATAGAGACTTGAAATTTTGTATGTAGTTAGTATGTAAGAATGGGACGAACCCTATTTAATATCAGCAACCTCGATTATCCGGAACTATTTTTTTCGGACTCTCGAAAAATTCGTTCTGATGAAAGGTATATAAAAAATTTTGAATTTTTTTGTTTTAAGGAATGGACATAAAAGGCAATAAAATAACACACATTTTGCATATAGAACGAAGTCGATCGGATTATTAGTTGCCGAGATATTTGTAATCTTGTTTTCCACATGCTTCGATTTTTCATGACCCTGTATTTCATTCAAATTTCAATTCAGAAGTATATTTTAATTGGAAATGAGACGCTTAATCCGACGCAGTCAATTTTTAGTTAATATAATTATTATTTTTGGAGTTATAAGGATGTTTCTTTTACGCAGTTCGGTACTACTTGAGTAGTTTGGCGTTTTACATAATTTGTCGAAATGGGTACATCAGCAGTTCTTTAATATAGCATTACTATGTATATTAACAATATTTAAATTTTGTTTATGAATTGCAGTGCATTGTATAAATAGTTTCACATGTTTTATTTTCATATACATATCCATGATGGGTAAGTATTACCGTGGCCCCCAACGACTAGTTTATATTTATGTTTATAAAACTAACAGCCCACGCTGGTTTGTTTCCGCCGAACAAAACTTTAATAAATTTAAATATAACGTTGAATTTAATTTTTTGTCTTAAAGCAACAGAGACTTTTAATATAACTGTCTCTCCACATTGCTGCAAACAAAAAGAATTATACTGAGCAATTATATTTAAGTAAAATTTCAGCTGCTAAGAACCCACTCTTTAGTTGATCATTTATGATGGAAGTATGTAAAGAACGATATATCAAAACCGTTCCTGAAATATTTAAAATAAAAATGGAAGTTTCCGTCCATCGGAATTTTTTGTTATAAAAAAAGAATTTTCCATAATCAGGTACAGCAGATTAAAAAACTTTCCCACATGTTTAAACAATTTCGAAGAGTCAATTTTGAAGCTGTAAAATTAAATCAACTTATGCACTTTTCTACAGCTATCTCTGAAAACGACTTGTAAAATTTACTAAGGAAAGCGTAAAATTATTGTTACCTAGTTAAATTAAAGAGACAAATATTTGTCATTGAAAGGTTCAAAGGATTTAAGAATTAAAGCAGACAGTGCAAATTGGCAATTTACTGAACAAGTAAATATTTTAAATTAAATTTTATCATAACTATATTTGCATAATTTCTAATCCTAAAGAATGTAAGTATATCAAATTAAAAGGGAAATTCTGAATGGGTCTCAGAAGGAATTAAAAGAGATTTCACAAAAGTTATAATATAGGTATTTGCTGCAGTAAATTTAATTAAATTTTAGATATGAAAATAGAACAAAGAATTTTTTTTTTAGAAAATTTACCGTTCGTTTCTATACTAATTATATGAACAAGGTTGTAGGAATTTAAAGAACATTAAAAAGTACATAACAAATCTTTAAAACGTATGAGACCCGTGGGACATGTTCTAAAATGCTTTGTACCTTATGTAATACGTAATATTTTTAGCAGGTAAAGACTAGCATAAACCGTTGCTAATTTATTAATATTCTATATAATGTTTAACAGAATTGTTTAATGCATCGCAAATAATTTCAGAGGTATTGGCGGGTATAACAGGAAATTTTTTAATGTAACCTTCAGAATTTTTTGATTTTAAAAATATTTCTCTTATCTTTAGAAGCAATAAGAGGAAAATGAGTTGGAAACTTAAAAAAAGATATGGTTGTTATTGTTAAAGTTTCTTAAAGAGTTGTTTTTTGAGTCTTTGTAAAATAAGTGAATATGTTTATTTCTTTTTTCGTGTTTTCAATGTTTGAGTGAATGTAATAAAAGTTTTCAACTTTTAATAACTGAAAATTTGATGCATATATAAAAAAGAGAGAAAATTGTGTACATAAAAAATTGAATTTATAAATGTGCTAGAGAACTCAACCTCACACTAAACGAAAACAATTAACAAAACACTTAATCTCAGTCGAGCTTTGGAGAATATTTAAAAATCACTCTGTTCTGCTCAGACATGTGCTCCTATAAAAGCAGCATATATGTTCTAGCATAATGTGAAAAATCGGTTTTCTTTATATAAAGATTTTCTTTTTGCTGGACAAACGTCCCTTTCGTACAAAACTCATTAAGATAAAATAATAAAATCCCTTTCGGCATGGCCTATAGGCGGAGGTAGATTTCAAAAAGTTTTCATCTAAAAAAAAAAAAAAAAAAAAAAAAAAAAAAAAATGCCTATCTCTACTTAAATGCCCATTTTGGAAATATATTTTGAATTATATTCTTACTTTATTTAAAAAATTGACCAATATGCTCATTATATAGTTCCTAAATAACAAAAAACTGTTAATTAAATTCGTTTGACAGCAAAATTGAATTTAAAAATGAGTCATAAAATAAGCAATTTATTATTTTAATACATCCACAATTCTTTAATCAAGATCGCTTTGAGAAATTTTGTGCGAAGTGCCCACTTTGACAGATTTTTTTAAATATATATTTAGCCTTTATCAAAAATCTGACCAATACGGCACATTACACAGTTCCTAAATAACAAATAACTGTCAATTGAATGCGTTTGAGAGCAAAATTGAATTTAAAAATGAGTCATAAAATAAACAATTTGTTATTAGAATACAACCTCAATTCTTTTATCATGATCGCTTTGGGAAATTTTTTTGCGAAGTGCTTACTTTGACAGCTTTTAAAATATATATATTCACCCTTTATCAAAAAATCGACGAATACACACATTATATAGTTCCTAAGTAACAAAAAACTGTCAATTGAATGCGTGTCAGAGCAAAATTGGATTTAAAAATGAGTCATAAAATAACCAATTTTTTATTTGAATACCCACAGTTCATTAATCGTGATCGCTTTGGGAAATTTTGTGCGAAGTGCCCATTTTGGCAGCATTTTTTGAAATATATTCTGCCTTTATCAAAAAACTGGCCACTCCGTCACATTATATAGTTCCTAAATAAGAGAACCTGTAAATTGGATGCGTTTGAGAACAAAAAAAGATTTAAAAATGACTCGGTAAAAACGCAATTTCTTAAATTTCCTCAAATTTTAATCACGATAACTTCGTGAAATTCTGTTCAAAATACCCTTTTTGGCAGCCTTTTAAAAAATATATTCTGCCTTTATCAAAAAACTGGCCAATACGTCAAGTTATATAGTTCCTAAATAATAGGACCTGTAAATTGGATGGGTTTGAGAACAAAAATGAATTAAAAAATGACTCATGAAAAACGCAATTTGTTATACTTAATGAATTTTTTAATGATGAAAACTTCGGGAAATCTGTTCAAAATACCTTTTTTGGCAGCCTTTTTAAAAATATATTCTGCCTTTATCAAAAAATTGGCCAATAAGTCGCATTATATAGTTGCTAAATAAGAGGATCTGTCATTTGGATGCGTTTAAAATCAAAAATGAATTTTAAAATGAGTCAGAATATAAGCAGTTTGGATTTGAGGTTTTTTTCTCCAACTCCTATTTTTGTTTAATTTATTTTTGCTATAAGAATTGGTTCTATGAAAAACTTGTCAATATAAAAGTTGTAGATATTATTGTGAAGATGTAAAATAAATTTAATTAGATTTAATTGCTTAAGAATTGAGTAAGTTATGGGTTTTTTTCTTTTTAGGAGTCTTCTAGGAGTCATGATTCGTGTAGATCCGCAAAAATTTTTCAGAAATTCCAACATGGGAGACAATGCAATAGGTAGTATTTCATACGAAATCTACCTAAAACACCGCGTCGCCACAACAAACGAACCGACATCGAAATTCAAGAAGTGGTCAGAAGTGGGCCTTAAAGAATGGGTGAAAATTTTTATCTAGCAACTCTTTGGTTGATGGTCGGAGGTATATGTGGAGGGATGGGGGAAGGTTCAAAAATAGTAATCGCGGACCTCCATTTCGTTTTTTGGTTCCCTATATAGCTAACAAATGACCATCACCTGGTTCACTAGGCCTAGTAATTCATCGATAATTCAATGTCATCGGCTCCGCCCATCCCCTAAAGAAATAGTCCAAATTATTATCCTCCCAGTTCGGGAAAGGCATCATTGATCATTATGGGACATTGTTTTCAAACAATTTTTTCTTACTGTCCCATTTTAAGAAAAATTGCAGAAATTCAAATTTCTTAGACACTTCCGGTTTCCTTTCTGTTTAATTTAAAATGTGTTCAAAGTTCTTATTTTCGTTATACTAATTAATCGGCATGAATGTCTAGCAAATAAAATTGCCGGTTATTTAACGTCTGATCTTTCTTTCTCCTTTAACGGATGACAAAAACAATATTTATATTTTTCCTTGATATCTAATTTTTTTTTTTCGCGTTCAATATTATGCATTTTTTATGCTATTTATAATATATATTAATGTATTTATAAGAAAAACCTTATCAGGTTTTAATTTTAGAAAATTATTAATCAAATAAAATTACAATAAATTATATTTCATTTATAAATACCATTTTACTTTGACTCTTTAGTCATTCACTCCTCCCACTTATCATTCTATTTTTACACATACGTACTGAGTGATAAAAATTATACACGTTATACTAGTTAAACAATTTTTGATCCCACACAATACTTTTCAAAAGACGCTCTTTCTAAGAATAACTCCCTGTGTAGCGGGCTAGTGCATCTAAAAAGTCCCAAATTTGAATATTTTATAACGGACACTGTTATGTAGTATTTTCATTATTCTTCATCTGTGTAACTACAGGTTAAATTTAAAGAAAACCTCTGTTTGCGATTGCGATATTCAAATAATATATTTGGAGGATATCGTTAAAAAATTTCGCGCTATTTATTATTTTTATTTATTTCTATCTTGGGTCTGATGTCTGCTTATTAACTAGTTAACATTTGGGCTTGTTACTTGTTTTCAAAGCTGCGGTTCCTATACAATAATCCAAGGCTTTTCTATCATAAGGTTGTTCCATTTGAAGAACAGCCAATCAGAGTAGAGCAGGACTGAAACGTCACGCGGATGATAGAAACGGAGATCGAATAGCTGTGATAATGTAAATAGGTACGTAAAAGGTAGAAAAATGAGGTAAACAAATTTTTTAAAAGCAGATCTTCAAAAGTAAATTTAATGAAATCACTCTCCTTAAAATAATTTGTCATCATTTGTCATAATTAAATATAAAATACATAATGATTAAATAATATCGCGGTACTCTGTTCAATTACTTCCAAATCGCGAAAAAAAATTTTTTTTTAAGTACAAATGAAAAGTTTTAAACTATTGTAAAATAAATTGAATTAATAAACTATTGTAAAAAAATGAATTAATTAATTACTGAAATAGTAGTACACAGCAGTAGTAAAAAAAACTTGTTTTATCATAAAGAATACATTAAATGAAATGCACATTCAGGATTAAAATAATACATTGTTATTCTGAAGGTTCGCACACTCCTTGGAATTTCCAAGGACTCTGGCACCACCACTAAAAATAAGAAAATTCACATTTAATTTTTAAACCACAACATTCGTAATCCCCAACTTCATTCACAGATTTTACGATATTTTTCTACAGTGAAACACTTCGAAAATATTCTTAAAATTTAGTGGTAGAACTGTGCGAACCTTGGCTATTCTGTAATTAAACATTCTATCATGAAAAAATTTGTATATCTATTTTTTACATTATAATATTTAAATAACAGTATAGTTATTTAATGAATACGAAGTTTCAAATAAATTTCAAAAATACTAAAAACTAAAAAATTTTAAAGAACTTCAATTGTAAAATTTCTATGTTATTTTTTTTATAAAATGCATCAAATATAACATTTCTCCATACAAATAGGAAATAGAAAAAGTTATAGAGATAAAGATTTAACAATGTATTAACATTTTCAAAAAATAGAAAAGAAAAAAGTAAGAATCATTATCATACTTTCAAAAATACAGGTGAATAATACTTTTTACACACTATCATGTTATAAAATTAATAATCAAAATTCAATTTTTGAAATCTTTACTTTCAGATATACGTCAATATGATTCAAATATCTGAAACAATATAGGTTCTCGATAATTCGAACTCGTCGGGACCAGAAGAAATGTTCAAATTATCCGAAGTTCGAATTATGGAAAATATGAAATGAAAACTTGCTTAATAGGGTACTATTACAAAGGAATTAATGTTATAATGTTTTTTTTTAATTTATTTTGCTTGTTATCATTATAATATGACTTAATAATAAATTAGAATGCATAAATACATAAACTAATTAAAAGATTAGAAACAAGCACAATGGAAGAAAATTTTAAAGCGTCAGTGATGGACAGACGGGGCACTAAGAACAGGGTTCGCACAGCTCTACCACTAAAATTTTACAGTATTTTCAATGTATTTCACTGCCGAAAAATAGTGCGTAAATTGCAAATCGAGGAGGTGGTTGCGAATTCTGTTCCTTAAAAATTAAATATAAATTTTCCTATCATTAATAGTGGTGCCGGAGTCCATACAAAATATATGAAGTGTGCGAACCTTGAAGAAAGCGGATATCAAATGCATTGGATTATATGTATACTCGTTCGGAACAATTTTCACAAAAATCAAAGAAAGAAAGTTATTCAAATGATATGAAATCCGTGAGAAAGAAAAGAAAAATGAAAAATCAGAATTCTCGTTCGTTCGAATTAAACGAAGTCTAGAGAAAATGAGTTCGAATTAGTGAAAAATTTTAACGTTATTCTGCCATTGAAAATTTCGGGACTTCATGTTGAGTTCGAATTAAGCGAAGATTCGAATTAACGAGAGCCGACTGTACATATTTAGGGCTTAGTTTGAAGCAATAAAAGGAAAAAAAGGAAAAGAGCGTAGTATTTTTATTTAATTCATTTATTTTATTTTATTTTACTGTGTCATCATGAATTTATGTCTAAATGAAAATTCTATTCGCCAAGAATTTCTTTCTATCAATCTATGGGTTTCACTGCGCAATATTTATAAGCTCCGGTGGGTTCCAAATAATTAAATATTCGCTAAAAAAACCAGCACTAAGGATGATCTCCTTTGAACTTTGGTGCAAATTAAGCAGGGGCGCGCGAGCAGAAGACTGCGCCCTGGGCAAAGGTTGAATTTGACGCCCCCCACCCCCAACTTTTTCTTGTTATAGGCCAAAAAATGACATTGTAAACTGGCGACATAATTTGGCGCCCCCTAAGTTTCCGCGCCCTGGGTGACCACCCCCTTTCGCACGGCGCCGAAATTAAGCACCGCATTAAGTAAAATATTCATCGGAAAGAGTATTTTAAAAATTCGAACAAAAAACAGCGAGTGAAAATGATAAATACAGTTGCGATTGATTCTGGCTAAGGGTTAGGTTCTATCTATTTTTTTCTTCTTTTTTTGAAAACGTTAAAACAGTACATAGTCCAAAACCAGGAATCCTGAAAATCTTGGTGATTCCGAATTTCGGACGTTTCCAAATTTAATATCATTCGCAATTTGTTTACATACATAAAAAATAAAACTAAATAAATACATAAATAAATAGGTAAATAAATAATAAAACTAATCTTTCACTTTTTTCCATTTCTCATCCCGAGAATCATACTTCAGGAAAGAATGTGAAATACTGACATGTCCGAATCGGCTAATCCGAAACTATCTTTTATTTCATGCATTTTAATGTTTCAAAAAGTTGCTACATTTGTTAATACTTCAATGTATAGTTTAATTTTCAGTAAAAAAAGTTCCGGAGTTGTGTATTCATACTTCATACATTTGCAAATTTTAAATTAATTGTGTGTTACTCAAAAAGAAACAAAATGAAAATTGCACGTGAAGCGTAGCAAATGAGGTGCGTTCGTACGATAACGAAGTTTTAAAAATATTCAGATCTTGCTGTCATAGAGGACCGTATTTCGGATTTAGTGTAATGGTCGAAATCCGTTTTGTGTTCCTGTAAATTTATAGGAAGAAAATTGTGATTTTTCTATTGTTTTTCAACTTCAGGTTGTTTTGAATACGGTGCCACAACATTTTTATTACAACTATGCTAAAAATGAAGTTCACAGCTTCTCATAAAACAAATTTTCACCATAAGCCTTTCGGTTATTCAAAAATTTCTATGGAGCCCCGATTATCCGAAACACCGGTTAACACAAAATGCTTTGGTCCCATGCTTTTCAGATAACCGGAATTTTCTGAATACGCATTACTTATTGTTTAGTACGCATTGTTTAGTTTTGTTTAAATTCCCAATAACTTGTATATGGTGCTTCTGTCTCGTACAATATTTTACTATACAAAATGTTTGCATTTCTTTTTGAGTATTAACGTTAATTATACTAAGCCTTACTAAACAACAATTTTTCTTTATGGTTTTTTTTACACGACATCATTTGAACGTATCTTTATTTTAATTTTTCTACTATATAATCTTTACAATTTTAACTATTCATTTAAAATTTAAAAGTTTGTGCAATGCATAATTTTAATATTAGATAGCGACGGATAAATATATGTATGTTTTTATACATTTTCTATGCCCTTGCTATTTTCATTCATGAATTCAAATGATTTAATTTCGCATTTTTTACACCCTTCAAACTTTTTTTTTAACTAAAGAATGAACTACTAATTTTAATTTATGCTTCATATTAGTTATTCAGGTAACCAAAAAAAATACAAGATTATTAAATCCAATAAATTTAGCGTTATTCGTTGCTAGCGGAGTTTTGCAACCAGTGGATATTTACGTATATAAATAAAAAATATTTACACGAACATTTAAATTTAAAACTTACACCGAAAAATATTTAATGTAATTTGTTTAAATAAAATAGCTGTAGTTTTGTGTAATGCTTTCTTAAGTATATGGATTATACTTCTAGAAATCGGCTCACATAAGCTGATCGTGTAAAATTAAAGTGTTAACAACTTAATCGTTGCGCCCGAGACATTCACAGGCTGCAAGTTTCACGGCTTTTATTCAGAACTAGCGAGCTACGCCCGCTAGCTGGGCCACTTTTTCCAAACGAACAGCATATAAGCAGTGTATAATAAGCAAAAAAATTCATTTAATAAGCAAGTCTTGGTGTTCGAATCCTCAAGCACAAAAAAATGAATTAAAGAGCTATGATTGTTATGCGCCCATTATCCTGTTAAAAATATGTGATTTCGCACAGTGGGCGCTACGCGCCATGGTCGCCATTGTCCCGTTAAAAATATTTGGTTTTGCACGGTTGGCGCTGCGCGCTCATAAGACATTTTCTCGTATTTTTTGGTTCATCAGAAGCAGACTTTTACGCAGATTCTGACTATGTAATCAGTTTTTTTCTACTTTAAAAACTGTCTGCATGATGGTTTAAGAAAAAACGCGCAAAAAAAAGTTTCGGTATTAAAAACTGCAAAAGACTTTTATTAAAAAAATAAGTAATTTCATTAATATCACAAACAACATAACTAACAAATAATTTTGGCAGCTCGTTTTCCGTTTGTACTAACAGAAATTAGTATTAATCGCGTAAATCTTAGGTTACACAATATTCGTGTATGCTACCAAAAAGAAAAAGTATGAAAATGAGCTACAACGACTGATACTCACAAACAGAATAAATGTATGAATAGCCAGTTACATCTGAGATCCTCAAAATATTAATTAGCAACACGATTATCTCTTAGTGAACATATCTTGCTGCGTTTAAATAGTTGTATTTATTATATTAATTAAACCGTGTTTAACATTTTTTACCAATTAGTACTTTTTCTCTTATAGATTCTTTGACAAAATGACGGGGGAAAAAGCGGTTTTCGACTGCTTCTTCTTTTAGCCAAAGGGGAAAATTTCTTGTCGTTCACCGCAAGGTGGCACAGTGTTCTGCCTGAGAGCTCCGTTTGGGAAATTAGACGTTTTCCGTTCCGATTCCCGACCGGTTTTTAATTCATAACTTTTTTAATTTTGGTCCCACGGTCTCGAAAATGCCCGAAATGACTTTTCCAGAATTTTTCGAATCGAAAGACACCTCTCGCTACTTCCAACTCGCCCGCGTTGCGAACTGTAATCGGCTTCAGACAGACAGACACACAGAGGCGCACGGATTTTATTAGTATAGGTTGTTGTGATATACAGTGAAATCTCTAAATAACGGACACTAGCGGCTCTTCGAAGAGTGGCTCACTGTGTAATGGCTTAGTTCATTAATACTACAGGTGGAGAAAGAGGAGTAGAATAGACTGGGAGAATTCAAGTCCAGCCCCTCACCTCGACTCTGGGCTGTGGTCTGATTTCTCCTTATAGTCTTAGGGGCATTCCATAAATTATGTCACGTTTGAAGAGGAAGGGGGGGGGGAAATTCATGACATTGAGATAGTTTAGGACAAGGGGTGAGAAGAAATGTGACATTTTGGCTGAAATAAAAATCATTAACATTCAGAAGATTAAATTACGAATTTATTTTTAAATTAAAATATTTTGCGTTTATAAAGATAAGATTTAAAGCGAAATATGTTAAATTCTATTTCAAATTCGAAAATACTACTGTTTTTGATTGCTGTTTCATATTGATATATATTGTTGCGTATATAGGGTTCTTTTGATCTTATGGTTAGAGAACTTCAAACTCCTGTCTCTTAGAAAAGTAGAAAATAATTTATTTACAGATCTTCAGAACAACAGAGTCTTCGAAACTCACAAATATTACTAGATATTCAAAAATAACTGCTCAAATCTATCGTACAAGTATAGCTTTAGATCCCAGAGACTCTTTATACAACGTCTCAACACTTAATAACATTCAAAACAACATAAATGAAACTCAAGCAAACTTGCTAACAAACGCCTTGTTCACTCAATGACTGACTGGTAAATAATAACAATAACAGCTCGTATCGCTCTCCTTATATAGGCTCGCAGCAGGTGCTGGAAATTTCTAGAACCATCTCGAAAAATCCACGGAGCAACATTCAATGTATCAGTATATCAATAGGGGGGTTACCATAGAGTAGGGAAGGGTTACCATCGCCAAGTTTGTCGCCAACTTGGCGATATATCGCCAAATTTGGCGACCAAAATTAGTCGCCAAAAGTGACGCCAACTTGGCGATATCTCTAATATTTCGCAAAGCTGCCATTGACATTCACTGAAAATAATAGACAAGTTTGCTTGATAACAGAGACAATGTAACTAAAACTAATATTAGTAAAGAAATGGAGCTTAATAAGATTATTTACATTATTTTACAGTACAAACACTAACTATTTACAAAATTCGTAACAATATATATATTTTCATAAATTTTATTTTATGCAAAATACGAATAATTTTTATTGTTCAGCTGACAAATGTTATTAAAACACATAGTTAAAGTTTAAAAATAAAATTGGAAATGTGATTTAACACGTAGTGCTTTGTTTATGAACTGCAGGTATATGTTTACGTAATATAGTGCGACATCTGACATTTGGAGGAAGGGCGTAAAGTGCAATGTGACACTTTGTGACAACGGGGGGGGGGGAGTCAAATTTATGAAAAAAAGGCGAGACATCATTTATGGACGGCCTCTAAGGAGCTTTAATTACTCAACGTTGATATTTAAAATAAAGAAATACATTTTTTTTTTTTTTTTTTTTTTTTTTTTTCTATTGAAAATAAGATTTTGTTTGATACGTTTCATATTATTTCACGTTTTTAATGTACAGTTCAGAAAATTAGTTTTTGCTAAATTTTATTTTTTGAATATTCTTGTGTTACTGTCAGTTTGTTCGTAAATTTGCGCAGACACATTATACTGACTATTTTCCAGAAACCTTTGCTAATTTATCCTTTTCGTATAGAGATTAATGTAACTAATTTTATGATAACAATTTTTATTTTTTTATATATTATTACATATGTTATACATTATTATTTATATTAAGTAAATTTTCCCCCTTGGTAGATTTCTTGTATTTATAAAAATTATTAAGTTTTCTTAAATTTCATTAAAAAAAAATTTGACTTTATTTGATTAAGATTTAATATTTTCTCTCATTGCAAAATTTCTTTAACAATTTAATAGGAAATTTATTTAGAAATTACTATAGACAAACATTTCTTCTAATCACATCACTTATAAATATTTTTAAAATCTTCTTTGATTATCCGAATTTAAATATGTTTAATGAGGCAAAAATATTTAATCTTTCTTATTACTTTTGTATAAATAAATTGCATCTTAAAAAGAAGAAAAAAATCATTATCTGTTTATCATTATAAACATTAGAAATAGATTAGCTTTTTTTTCAAAATTAAATGCGCTAATTTTTTTTTTTTTTTAATTTGCCCAATTTTTTTAGATCTCTCAAAATAAATATATTATAATAATAACCATTACCTTTATAAAATTGAAATTTTTTTTATAAAAATATTATCATCTTTCGAATATTTTTAATTGAAATAACAGATAATTGTGGGCAAAATTTATTGAAATCTGAGCATATTTTTTTAAAAAGAAGATTATTATTTATCGATTAAAGTTATCATAATTTATCATTTAAAGTTTATATAATGTTATCATTATTTTAATTAATTTTATTTTCACCTTTCGAATGTCCACACTAGCATTTTTGCTTGTTTTAGATTGAGAATTTGTAGCTTCACCAATGCACGTCCAAAAACTTTCCGATGTTTTAAAATATTTCGGGACATTTTGTAAATTTATTATTAAAAATAAATAAATAAATAAATAATTATACAACAGTATTTTAATCCTCATCACCCCAAACTCTTCAATTGGCAAAATAGTTTTTTTTCTAAAAGTGTTAGTTTTCCATTTTATTTTATCATTTTTATTATTTATATTCTCCTCAAATCCATCCTCTCTCACAAAACACAAGTTTAAAAAACTTTTTAATGTTTTAAAAATTTCTTGCCCATTTCTGTTGATTTACAGTAAAAAACAATAATCCTTATTATACCCCGCCCCCTCCTCAATTCTTCACATAGTACAAAATATTTCAAATTTGAAAAAAAAAAAAAAAAAAAAAAAAAAAAAGTATTTTCCTTTTTTTAAAACCTTTTTATTTTTTTCTGTATATCACTTTTATAAATACATAGTGATATCTTTTTTTTTAAATATTAGAATTTTTAATAATTATGCTAAAAATAACTAGCTTTAAAATTTCATCTTGCTATGTTAGTTTAAACAATGAATTATAAACAGGGTGTTTTTTTATTTTATTTTTCATGTAAATCAATCACCAAAGCAAGAATAATGAAAGCAATGCATAACGGCACCCGGTATTAGAATTATGAAATCGTATAACACATGTTCAATAACCTCAAATGTAAGATTTGAGCGGAACCGTGTGTGGAATGTTGTGCCATACAGTTTAGTTCGTAGTCGAGCTCAGAAGATCAGCTGTAAGACTCCCTCTTTCCAAGTCTCCTCTTTCCATCCTTCCCCACCTTCTATATTGAGAGCTCTAAATGGACCGTTCCGTTACATAGTGAGCCAGTCTTTGAAAGAGCCGCTATTAGAGCTGTTGCAAACCACAGAGTACGGACAGAGCCTCAACTCGGCTTGAAAAGAACGCCCTCAGTGGATGACTTAAAAACTAAACCATCGCGTTGGCGATTTTTATCCTCGTGATTTCTGTTTAACTGTAACCATATTCTGGCTTGGCACTTCTTGCTGAATGCTGATTTGATTATCTTTGCACACGTGCTTATGCTATTTGATCTTAGATTTCCGCGCTTAGGGACCGTTCAAGTATTACGTAAGCATATTTTTAGTCATTTTGTACCCCCTCCCCCCCTTGTAAGAAAATATAAGCAAATGGTAGACCCCCCCCCCCTTTGCTTACGTAAGATTTTATGACAGTTTATACATCAGTACTTCTTGACTTATAAAAAGTTACCAATCAATTACATTGTTAATCCTACAAATTAATATAGGCATACAGAGACTGTGATATCAAAATATATAAAATGGTTTTAACCCTTCAGTAGTCGCGTGTCGGTCTTTTCGCCGCCCGTATAACTTATCTTCTTTTAACTTATATCACATTACAAATACAACAGAGATCTACGATGTAGCTGACTTTAAAGCTTTCTCGACCACCTTAGTGAAGTAACAGGACACCTCTGTTTTTCTTTCAGGTAAATTTTTAGAAACAAAGTTGAAATCGGCAAAAACGTCTACGTAAAAATCACTAATGTGAGGTCATTTTTACTTTTTCCAATTATTCCAGATCTCATGAATAAAATGCATAATTTAAGAAAACTGCAAATTTATATCTTTTTTGTAATGTTATTTTCATATATTAGGTGAAAAATATTTCTTATTTTACATATTTGGTATACGGGGGGCCAGCGGCGAAAAGACCGAGTGCGACTAATGACGTTGTGAAAAAAGTCGCGACTACTCGCGGGTTAATATATTGTTGCCTATTGCATTAAACAAACCACAAAATACAAAATGGTTTAAATACATTGTTATTTATCATATTGAACAATAAAACAAGATATACAAGAAGTCTTAACTTACTTAGGCATCATAACTAAAATTTTTGACATGAATCATACAAATGTTGGAGTTCAATTTGGTGTTCATATTTTAATTCTGATGTCCAGGATCCAAAACCTGTAGAGAAGGAAATTCGACAATAGGAGAGGAAAGACAAAAATTCCCGGAATTCCATGACCGATTGAACGGGGGGAAAGAAAATACCGGAATTACCTAAAATAAAGTTAATTGACCAGTTACCCTGGCAACAGAACCCAGCCACACTGGTTCCTGTGTTTTTCTAGTCTTGCAATGTACTTGACTTGGCACACAACTTAACAGACAACAATGAAATGAAGACAAAGGGCGAGTGAGTGATGCGAGTCACGCGACTGCCGATGGACAAGCAAAGGATAAAATCGAAAATAAACAGCGAATTTCGAACGGATTGTAGAACGCTTTTTCCCCATCATACTTTGGTTGCTTGTTGAATTTGAACTGCAGTTGCTTCTGTGATGAATTTCGTTCCCACGCTTCCAAAATTACCCCCCACGACGGGAATCCCGGAGAATTCTCAGAAGGAGAAATACATCTTTCTCCACTCTCAAAGTAGACATAAGAAAGTCAGCCGATTTCAATAAAGCACTTAAGTGAACTCTTCGATTAATGCACAAGGTCGTTCCGCCGATTTTAGACCCCACGGAAGATGAGCCTTTGAAGTGTTGAGAGAGACCGCATGGCGATGATTTCCACAAGTAAGAGAAAGATATTTCTCCAAGGCGACCGCTGTGCAAGAATGAGGAGGCGGGTCATCCCAAGGAATGATGGATGAGGGAAAACGGGATAAATAGAGCGAGGGGATGCTCTAAGGGACTTCTTTTGCTGTTCGGATGCGGAGCGTTAGAGACGGGGGAGTTGGCCCTCGTACTCAGAAAGAGTAGTGACCAGTGTTTGACTCTTGGAGAAGAATTAATAGGCGGTTAATGCCTATGTGGAAGAACTTGTGGAGAACAATTCCTGATAAACTTTTATCATATTAACGAGTGACGGTAAAGCCATTTCAAATTCAGTACGAACAATCTTTTCAATCTGTTGTGGAGAACCCATTTTTTTTGTTATAATTGGAATGGATTTCCTTGTAATGAACTAAATAAATTCTAGTGAAATCTGATCCAGCCTCTTGCCGCTATTTTTCGACCCGCTACCACACAACGCCGACTGGAGGTATTATAACTGGTGGCAGCTTAGCGGATTCTTACACCAGAAAAGAAAAGTTGTTTGGATATTTTAGTCTGCCCCAGAATGTGATAATAGCGCCCGCCCAGAAAGACGACGCTAATAGAAGAGCATCAAGCCTGACCGTGCCTCAGCAACCAGAGAAAAGATATAGGAGTGCCTCAGCCGTGCCGCAGCAAATTGAGAAGGAGCCCCAGAGTCCTTCAGCTATACCCAAGGAGCGCCAAGCTTCAAGTGCCTCGAAATCAAGGACCACTGACCGCTGACAAGTGGAGCCCGAGAAAAGAAACCCTCCGAGCCAGACCCAGGAGCAACCGGGACCGACCTCTTCAAAAAGACGTGCCAAGCAGAAAAAGGTAGGCTCATTTTTCTTTGAGTGGCCTCAGATTGAAAATTTAGTGTATTTATAGTAAAATATTGTCATGATTCTAAACTTAAACTTAAGTTTAAAAAAAAAATTATTTCAGTGAATTTCGATTTAGGTCAAATTAATTAAAGTTAATCATAAAATAATTTAATAAATAAGTAATATCTAGCTGTAAAAAAATTCTCGAGTTAGAATTATTTTGTTTTTTCTCCAAAAACATTTTGATAAGCCAGTGGATAAAAAAAAAGAAAAAGGCCCTTGAAAAAAAAAAAAAAAAAGAAAGGCCTTTATAAAATTTAATAACTTAGTTACTAAATTTAAAATTTTATTAACGGTTAGTGCTGTTACATATTTCTGTTGACTAATGTATGTTAGGACAGGTTTTGGTAAAAATATTTTGTATTTAAATTAGTAAATGTTTCTGTTAATAATCTGTGTGAGTGCCCAATCCAAAAAATCCAAGTTGTTTTTCTGTGACATTTCAGAAAGTTAGTTATTATTTGTGTTTTTGTGTGCATAGGGATCTTTAAGTTTAGGAAAAATTTATTTTATAGAGACTTAATAACAGAATTGAAGAAATGTTCTGAATTAGAAATCCTTATATATCTATTGAATTGTGTTTAGAAATTTTTATTTTCTTATACATGCATAAAATTTGGATTGTGAAATTGTTAACGATTTAGTTAAATGCGTTTGATTTTTTGGGTTCTTGTTAACTGATTTAAACTTAACGGAATCATGGCGAAAATTACGCCACTCAAATATTGTAGGAAGGCAGACTTACAAAATTTGGCAGAAGTCCTAGGGGTGGAAATCGAACCGGATGATAATATGGCAGCTATTATTAGGAAAATTGAATCCGCGAGCGATTATGATCAAACTCTTGCTTTAGCTCAAGCTGAATATATAGTTAGGGATCGCGAAGAGGAAAAACAAAGGTTAGAACAGGAAAAACAAAGGTTAGAACAAGAAAAACAATGGGAAAGGGAAGAGAAAGAAAGGGAAAGACAAGATAAAGAGAAGGAAAGGGAATTTACATTGGAACAGCTGAGATTATCTCAAACCTCAGAGAGACGTAATTCTACTGCGAGTAGTAATGCTGAACGTCAACCTAAGCTTGCACTTAAGACTGTAATGCACCGCTTTGACCCCGATAAATCCGATATAACTCTTTTCTTAAACTTATTCGAACGACAAGCTAATAAAGTAAGTATCGAAACTGAAGACTACGTAACTCATTTACTCTCTTTATTACCCATAGACATAGCGGAATTGATCTTGCGCGAACCGGCAGATCAAATTGAAAATTTCGCACACGTGAAATCATTATTACTGGCCAGGTATAGGCTGAGTCCTGAAGCTTATAGGGTAAAATTAAATAGGCATGCTAAAAATCCTGGAAGCCCATGGAAAGATTTAATCTTTGAACTTGACAGTTTTCTCGAAGGATGGTTACACGGTTTAGGAATTTCAGATTTTTCGGCTCTGAAAAAGTTATTGATAACGGACCAAATCAAACGTCGTGCCCCCACGGAACTAAGAGAGCACTTCATAGACTCTTGGGCTAATTATACGGATCCCCTAACTCTAGCAACAAAATTAGATGAATACGAAGCTGTTAAGGTATCACAAAAAAAATCGTGGAACACCGGAAACGCAATAGACAGGAGAGGCGATAAACCAAAAATTTATGACAAATCGCGAGAAAGGAAAAACGAAACTGAAACCAATTGGAGGAAGAGAAATGATAACACAGAACGGCAACGGGTTTTCGAACGACCTAGTGGAAGGAAGTGCTTTTTGTGTTCTAGTTTTTCCCATGTGAAGGCCGATTGTCCAGAGAATGAAAAAAATAAAAAACCTGTAACAAATGTTCGACACACTGTTAAAAATTTTTGTTAAATAATGACGCGTTGACTGCATATTTGATATTCACTTTACCGTTTTTCTAGAAAATTTGTTAAACACGATTAATTTACAAAGATTTCGTTCGACCAATTGTAAAAAAATGCTCATTTAGCTGTTATACCTAAATACGCTCAAACGAATGCTATTTTACGTAATGTTACTTCTCTTCTAACCAATCAAAACGTTTCTCATTCAGTTTAAGAATCTGGCAACATCTGAAAAGTTGTTTGCGCGGTTGTGTTTGTTTACGATGGCGGAGCGAGCGCGAAATTCATCGTCAATCTTGTTGGATGGAAACGAAGAAGGAGAAATTTCATCATTCAAGTAAGTTATTTTGCTGGTTATTTTAAGGCTTATCATGTTTACTTTCATGTTGGTGGATTAAAATGCGAAATTTAAAAAAATGAATTCGAATATGTAACATCGAGATGCGTTTAAATTCTGTTGTCGCGATCCATTCAAAGTTGATTCAGAATAGAATTAGATAATTTCTTTCTCCTGTTTTTATATTATATAAATACGATATTTCATCATATGATAGGAATCTTTTAAAGATTTGTGTGAATTTTTTTTCTTATCGCTTTTGATCGTTATTATTTAATAATAATAATAATTATTTTTTATTAACACTTACTACACTGATTTAATACGTTGAAGAGCAGTTTGTTTTGAGCGTAATAGTCCAAATAAATAATTAAATATTTATAAATGTTAGCAAATGTAATCGCAATGAGATTTTCAGAGTAATGTTGCACTAAAATACGAAAAAATATGTAAAAAAAAGAATAAACTGATTTTTTTTTTTTTTTTTTTTTTTTTAAGTAAAATGAAATTTGCCCATGTGTGGTTGAAAACAATTTTTTAAACTAAATAAACAGTTACTTGCATAATTAATAAAAATTTGTAATAGCTAAACCTGAAGCAACATTACTTCACTTTATGCTTTTATTGTCTTCATGAAGAAAAACTCATTGAATTGACAAGGAAATTGCATCATGTTTATTAGGCACACACATTAATATTTATTTGAACTTTTAATAATTTAATCATTTTGAAAATTTTCCTACTTTTCAGTTTATTACTTGTTAGTTTTAACGTTTTACTATATTGCAAGCATTTTTTATAATTTGCATTGTGTTATTGCATTCAAGTTGCTGTTTAAAATTGTAAACAAAGCAATGACCAGAAATCTGCAAAATTATAAAATTCACACAACCACTGGTCCCAAGTTGAGAGAATCTGAGGTCGTCTATTTCATATATGATGATATATATCAATGAACCCTGCAATAGCATAACTATAAATTTAAAAAGTAAAGGGCAAGTGGGGTGGTGTGGGACACTTTTTATAAAAGTAAGAAAATCAATTTTGTTTGACACAAACTAAAATTTCAATATATAGAGGGCAGGGTGATTCACTTTTTAATCGCTCTGAACAATTCAGAAATATAATATGCAATAACTATTTTATAATTATTGAATATCCTTCTTTTATCTTTATGACTATATAAAAAGAATAATATCTTATCTACACAAGCTTGTGCATAGTGATATGAATATCAGAATATCTAACGCTGGCTCAGTACAGCCATCTAGCGGATCTAAATGTAAACACTGGTATATATTTGTACCTAACAATAAGTAAAGAAATTGTAAGTTTCAAAATGTGTCCCAAACCCCCTCACTATAGCAATTAATCAGAACTTTATAAGGCACAAGTTGTCTAGTATCAGATAGCTATACTACAATCAAACAAGAATTGTAGGTTGATAATGTATGATGTGTCGAATATAAAATTTACAAAACCTGCATCCCTGAAAAAAAAAAAAAAATCAAGATAGTCATAGATGGCAATAAAAATCATCAATTCAATTTATTTACATTTTGAAGCAAATGAATATGTTATAAATGTTATAATTTCCCGGATATGTCCTGACTTTTCTCACAGGGTCCTATTTTTGTGAAATTCAGAAATTTTTCTTATATTTGTGAAGATTCTAGTCAAAATTTTGTAAATTTTAAATTATCAAGTCTTCAGGTTCAGATTTTTCATGTGAGCTAAGTAATATGCTTTTTGTGGAGTTGAACTGCTTATTTACAGTCCAGATTTTAATTTTAAATGACTAAATTTTGAAAAGTTCAATTCGAAGGGGAAAATTTCTGAGAAAGGTCTATTTAAGAAACGAATAATTCTGAATTGGTATAAACTGTTTTGCGAAGGGTCCTGTTTTAAGATAAATTATTTTGTGAAAGGTCGTTTAAACATTTTAAAATTCCCTGATATTTCCAGGTTAGTCTCAAATTTCCAGATTACTGTTAAAATAAATTTTCAATGATTATTTCTTTAACAATATTACATTAATGCATGGAAGCAGCAATTTCAGCAGAAAAACAATATGGGACTAAACAATGCCTATTATTTCTTCATACATTATTTTTGCAGTATATTATGATTATTGCTTACTGTTGCTGAAAAATTACCAAAAATAAAAACTATTTAAAAATCTATTTCATAAAATAATAATAATTTGTATGCTTGAGAAAAGGAAGGTAAAATGTGTGCTTTTTAGAAAATTTAAACAATTGATTTAAGTATATTTTCGACAAAATCAGAATTAAGTAATAAAACTTTGAAAAAAAAAAAAAATAAAAGATTTTTATAGTCTATATGCTGGAATTGAAAGGGAAGGTGTGATAGTTTCAAAGAAGAGGGTAAACTGAAATTTATAGAGGAATTTTAAATAAATTTCTATTATGGAGGAATGCAATGTGGAAGATATATTCATTAATTTAACATGTATCTCAAATTATTCGATTTAGCCAAAAAAGGTTTTTTTTTTTATTTACATACATGTTTATTGATAAAAATACACATTGTTGGAAACATAAGTAGTAGGTAAAACATACTTAAAAATAATTGAAATTAAATAATTACAGTCAATTTTTGAAAAAAATTGAAAAAAAAATCATATTTTAATTTAAACAGTATTAGTAAGTTTTATGAGCAAAAAATACTAATAAATAAATAAATTTGTATTAGTATCCCTAAACTTCTTTTTTAATATTAATATTTTAAACGATGTATCTAAAACAATTAAAATACCGATCTTGTGATAATCACAAATAAATTTAAAGGGTGAATAATTCTTACAAACAAGTGTTTTATTAATTATTGATACCCTAATTGTTAAATTTATTTGAAAATAACTATTTTGTTTCATTAAATTCTGGTACAAAATGAAGCAATAAAACAATTCTATATATTATTTTTGGGGGGGTATCCATTACTAGAATTTTAGATGTTTTAGTATATTTCTGATATTTACAATAGTACTTAGTAAGACTAAGGGAAGTGAGACTATGAGAATGATTAAGTTGTTGATTATATTAATTTAATATTGAAAAAACTGAAATGAAATAGTCAAAGCATAGCTTTTAAAGAAATTCCATAAAAGTGTCCATTTACTGCACAACTACCCTATATGGATATTATTTTTTTTCTACGTGTGAAAGAAGGGGGGGGGGGAGACGCTTGAAATTTTCAGTATTAGTTTAAGGACTTCCAAAAATTTTAGGAAAATTAAGAATCGTATCAGATTGAAAGAGCTGTACTTGCTTTATTAAAATACAGTAATAAGTAATGCAATGTATAAATTCTTTATTATTAAGGAAAAAAAAAGCTTTATACAATGCTAATGTATATAATATATGAATATATTTGGCAAAAATGTTGCAGTAATATCAGAAATATCTCGGATTTCTTTCAAAAATAGAATTATACTTCTTTCATAAAATATTTCCATCATAATATCAAGAATAACATATTGAAGTACATACAGAATGCTATAAAACTAAAAATTTTTGTAATTTTGTCCCTACATCTGAACTTAAAGTGTCATTGTTTACATCAATGAGAATGTATGGATTTTAGGTGCCTGTGGATTTGAGGAAGTCTGCTGTCCATTTATTTTTTAAATATCAAGATTTTTTTATATTTCATATACCTGATGTTTACTTTCGAAAAGATGTTTCATAGTTTCTATATTTTATATTTATTTTCAATCTATCATGCTGCAAGATATTTTTTATATTTTCAGTTAAAAAAAGTGTTAATGAATTTTTGAATTGTGGTTGACTGTCATACTGTAGATAAGGAATTTTTGTTTCTGGCATTGAATTTTTTAACTGTCTAATTTAGGTAATTCGTTACATACAGCTTTATTAGAAAATAATCTTTTTTGGTTTTGATTTAGTTGAATTTAAGTTTAAACTGTATAGCATTGTAGAAAATAAAATATGACAAGATTACATTTATGTTAACTTTTATTTTAAATAATAAACAAATTTTTATTTAAAATTTTTTTTATTTCTGATTTTTTAATGTTTGATACTGAATCCTATATTTTGTTTTAAATGTATAAAGCAAATTGTTTTTATTTTCAATTTTGTTCTTAGTAAAAAAAAAAAAAAAAGATGTAATTCTAGAATATTGTTTGACATTCTTCTAGTTGAGTGCAATATGTTTCTTTTTAATTTTATTTTTGCTTGAAAATATTTATTTAGTGTTCATTTTTGAAGGAGTAGCCAACCATCCTTTATCAAATATACAAATTGCACCCTTACCTTTTTAAAAGTAGTAAAATGCATCACTAGTTGTATCCAGATATTTCTAATAAAAGTTTCTCCATTCCATAGTATTTCTAAACCTATGTTCTTACAATCTTGCAAAAAAGATAGAATTTTCTTATTTCTTTAGGAAAAAAAATTGATATTCAGTCACCTTGTAATTTATTTGTATTTTTATATTTTTATGTCATAAAATCATTCAAAATTAATGTTTATTGCATATTTTCCCACATTTTTTCTTCATTAAAGTAAATAATATATTTTCTCTTGCGATAGTCCCCTTTTTCTTTCTAGTGTAAACGAGGGTTTGAAAAAACCTGTTTTTTTTAAAAAAAGCCCAACCCACTGGGCCCACCAGTCTAAAACCCGGGCTTTTTCGGGTTTTATCAAGGTTTTTTTTTTTTTTTTTAAACACTTTAAATTTCTAATTTTTATATACATAATAGTTAAAATCTGAATGTATCAGTGAAACCTGGGTATAATTTTGCATTAAGAATGACTTAACAAAATGCATATATTAAAAAATTAAGTTAATTTAAAAGGTAGATTTGTGTCTGATATGACTAGTTTTTTGCATTAAGGTTATTTTAAGCCAGCTATTTTGAGTTAACGAAGAAGGTTCAGAATGTTCGAAAAAAAATGTACTTAGTACTAAATACAGTTTGAAGTAATTACAACTAAATCAATGACAATTAAAACTACACTTTGCTTTTACAAAAATTGATTACTAGTAATAATTTTACGAATGAAATTATGATTAAAATACTATACTAATGCTAAATCAGAATTAGTAAGTACTTTTTATTATAACCAATTAATAGAATAAACCAAATAATTTTACAAAGGTACTTCAATAAATTAGGATTCCCAGGATATGTGGTATTTTGTTATGAGTTTCAACGGTATAACATAACATAAAACAAATTATGTATCAGGGTTTTTTTTTTTTTTTTAAAAATGGAAAAAAAGTTTTTGTGATATATAAAAAATTAAGTTACAATTATTTCTTTTAAAAATTTTCATTTCATGAGAATTAACATTTTTTCCCCTTGTGGTGGAGAGAGAAACTTTATAAGTGATGTATTGTTATTAAGAAATATACCTTAATATCAGTATTAAGATCTTAATAACGATATTATGAAATTAATCTTATGTAATTTAAAGTTGAAATTTCGAAAAAACCCAGTTGGTTTTTTGAGTTGGGCAAAATCATAACAACCCTGTTTTACGTTAAATATGCTAAATTTATATAGTTTCTTTCATTAATTTTAAAAAAGAAATCAGTTGAAAACTTTTTCTCCCCCTTCTTTACAGCTAATTTACTTTTTGGTCATTATATCAATGCTTAGAAATTCTTTTTAAATCTGGTTCTTTTGAAATATATTTAAATTGGCATTTATCTTTACATTAAGATACCTTAGATTAATTGATGATACAGTTGTATAAAGTAAAATCTTGAAAAAAATTGAAAAAACCCACAATGGGTTTTATTATGGGGTTTTTCGGGCTGGGCCCACTTGGGCAAACCCTGGTGTAAACACTAATTTATTATAGCAGTAAATTGGCTATTTTAAAAATTACTGGATTATTAGTATTATTTTTTTTAAATATTGTGATATTTACAATCCTTCATTATTTGAAATTTTAAAAATCTTAAATCTTTTTTTAAATACATTAAAACTATGTTTTTTTATATTTAAAACTTTAAAAATTAAAATAAACAAATCAAAAGATATCATTTCACCATAGAAATAATAAAATTAATACTTATAATATAATAAGTATGGTAACTTGTAATTAAATCTGAGATTTTCTGCATATAGAAATGAAAACCATGGCCTGTTTGTGTTTAAAATTATTAATCTTGGAATTCAGAACAGGCTCAATTAAAGATATTTTGATTGAAACACTTTGACATCATATCAAATATACAGAGCAATTTTAATCAAAACCAGTTTTGTTTGCCAAATGTAATCAACAGTGATGTCTGTTTTTTAATTGCTTAGGTATACTTTAGTTCAAATTATTCTAGGGTTAAATTACATAACATCTGTATATAAATTTAGTTGATGTGAATAATTCATCAATATTACTTTTAGTTTTTATTATGTGTAGTTTGAAATATTGAAATACAGACTGCACATTTGCAGTCTTCTATTCTGAATACTGAAGGTTTCTTTTTTATATACAATTTTCAAAGATTTTGTATATTGAAAAAACTATCTCTTAAAAAAGTAATTAAAATGAATGACTCTACTGAATCAGTATTTGTTGACCACTCTTTTTCTTTAAAAATGTTTATTTTGATGCAGGAAAAAGAGAATCATCAAAATAGATATATTTGTGTTTGTACAAAATCTGCCATTATATTTAGGTTTACTTGATAAAGGGATTAAAATTTTTGTATTTTTTTTTTACCATTTTACAAGACTTTTATCAGATTGAAATTAGTTAATTTCTATTTCCCTTATGTTTATGTAACTTAATTGTACTTGGAACTGCTTTCACTTTAGAAATCAGTCATTTTCTTTGGAAAAAGTTAATGACCTCCCCCCTCCCCAGAAAAAAAGTAAATGTTTGTACAAAAAATTAGAATATCCCTCAAAATAAAATTTTTTTAATTATTATTAAGAGAACAGCCAAAAGAGTATTTAATGATCTAAAAAATTTGTTGTCAATATTTCAGTTAAGCACTGTCTAGTGCCAAACATGATTAAAATCTTACCTACATCATTTGAGAAAGTATAATATAAGAATATTGTTTAAGTGAAAAATTTCTTTTTTAGAATTTTGATACAATAACATTTTAAAAATAAAATATGTGCATATTAAAAAAAAAAGAGGAGGGGGGGGGGCAAAAATGTAATGCTAATTAAACATAAAGTCTATGTAACTGCAGTTTAACTGTTTAAAAAGCCTTTTTTTATTTCATTAAAAATATTTTATTACAATGCACATTTTTGGTCGTTTTGTAACACTTCTCTCTCTCCCTCTTGTAAAAAAAATAAACATATTGTTTAATACATTATTATTTATAGCCTTTGAAAAAAAAAAAACTTTAAGAAATACAACAGTCTTTAATTTAATTAGGCACATACCTAAATATTTAAACAAGAATCATAGCAATATTATGTGTTTGGCATTCACATTTCCACTCTGGCATCTTAATCTTTGAATCAATGTTTCTGCATTGTCCATTACAGTAGACTCCCTCAAATCTACACATAATTTATGGATGTAAGAAATGAAACATTCAGTTCGCATACAGAGAGAGAATTTAATTTTTTTTTAATTTATACCAATTCTATGTATATTTTAATGTGTATTTTCTGTTAATATTCCTGAATCCATGTGTTTTCATGAAAAAAGAATAAATTTAGTCTTGAAAAAATTCAAGATATTGCTAATATCACTGCTAATTACAATCTTCTTACCAAATATATTTATGTATTAATCAAGCTTTTTTGGTTTTTACGTCTGGCTAAACCTGAAATAAAACCTCCTTATTTTATGATTTTGATGTGAATTACTAATGTTCCTGTGAGATAAGCTTCATTTAATCATTTAGGAAAAATAGATTTCTTCTTTACAATGAATATTTAATCATACATTATTGATTATTAACTTGACCTTTGCTTTCAATATTTTAATCATTTTAAAAATTATCTATTTTTTTTATTTTATTTTATTACTTATTTTATTATATTGTAACGTAAGTATTCGTTATAGTTTGGATTGCATTATTTATTGCATTCAAATTACTGTTTAAAAAATTTAAACAAAGTAATGACCAGAAATTTGCAAAATTCTAATATCTGCACAACCTCTGGTCCGAAGCTGTGCGGACCACACCAGTGGCCGAGAGGTTCTGACCTCTCAAATGTAGACGAAAGGTGCTGGGTTCAAACCCAATCTCGGCCATTGGCCTAACCATTGACCCCCACGAAGAGCAGTCATTTATAGATTTAATTACTTTGTATTTTGGTAAAAACAGGTTACAGACTATTTTGAAATTTTGATCTAAATAACAAGTCACAAATAAAAAGATAAAGTTTTGGTTTGGATCAAACATGATAATGATATAAAAAGACAAATCCCCTTCCTTTCTAGAGATATCTTAATGTATCATGTGCCAGTCTACCTCCCCCCCCCCCCCCGCTCTTCCCTAAAGTGATAACATTATATTATATGTACCAGCCCATTATCAGGCTGTTCATGTATTTGCTTTTAATTGTTCATCTATTTCCTTTCAGGGTTTAATTGGAGTTCTTTGCTGCATCTTAATTTAAAGTTTATTGATGTCCTATGTTTTTCGGATGCCTGCCATTCTGATGTCTTCATAACAAGAAATCTGGTACTTATGCTTAAAAATTCTCATTTTTACATATTTGACATTTTGCTTAAGATACATAGTAATTACAACATGATTTGCTAATTTAAATTTTTATTAGCATGATTTTAATGAGTTTTTTTTAAAAATTTGATTTAAATCAATAGTTTGAAGAAGTTGTTTTATTTAGAATTTAGATCAAGATATTTTGTAAAGAAAATCGGGTATGGCCATAAACATGTTGCACATTTTAGGAGTAGAGGAGAGAAAGAAGGCATAAATCTATGCTTTTAAAGTTTCCCCTCCCTTTTTTTAATCAAGTATTGAATTTTAAAATAAAAGTGCAAATAGAAAAATTTTAAGTTATTACTAAAACAGTTTACTTTCTACTAGGATAAGAACATTTTTAGGGTAAATATAAGCTCTTTCTAATGTATTTTTTAAATCAGAGTGAGAGAATGTAGGCAAATGCAGCTTGGGGGGGGGGGGGGATCAGATATTGCATTATATTTTTAAAAAACTAATAAAGTATTTTTTAATTTTTTTTTTACAAATTTTGAAGTAGTTAGTAAATAATTGTATAATCAATCATTTGTTTATTATTTCATATTCATTTTGCTTCAAATTGAAAATGAAGTTTCTACCATGATTAGTTTATCTACAGGGCAAATCAAAAGTTTCCCATTACATTACGGCCTGTGGGGGAAAATCGTTAATATACTCGGATTGCCATGAAATTTTAGGACGTTATTGACGTTTACCCTAGCACAAGTCCTATCGAAAATGAAGTTTATACCATGATTAGTTTATTTACAGGACGAATCAAAAGTTTCCTATTACATTACGGCCTATGGGGAAAAATCGTTTCAAAGGAATTTTAAAGATGTTATACACTGTCAAACATATTAAAATATGCATTCTATAAAATATAAGGTGAAAATGTAGCTATTATTCATTTACAGGGCCACACAAAAGAATTCCATTAGATAATTGTAAAAGGTGGAATTGTGTGTGACATATTTTAAATATATTACGCTTTTCATTTATAATAAAATTGATATATGTCACTGAAGCTTAATATAAATTATACGCTACTGTCTTGCATAATATGAAGTACATAGCAATTACAGGGCCATACGAAAGATTTCAAATTCTTTCCGAAGTACCATATATGTGTCCGATGATGGCTGATGGAGGGATGAAATGCATTTTAATTATGATATTCGTGTTTATATTTCGCTAAATATATGCACATTATATGGTGTGTATAAATGTTATAGTTGATATACAGGGCTACCCAAAAGAGCTCACCAACGTTACTGAATATGAGCGTAAATTATTTAAACGTGGTTCTTAAATAAGTTATGCATTTTTACGCTGAGCTGCATTCAATTTACTGAGAAATGTTTGCAGAATATAGATAAAGGGATATACAGGGCCACGCAAAGAATTCGGTACATGGACGCCTATAATGATCGCCTATGATGATTTATGAGAATGTGATTACAGTTGTTTTAAAATTGTTTTAATTTACAATAAATTTTAGCCAAATGCTGACGTGTAATTAAGGTACAATGTAAACTACAGGACTGAACAAAAGTATTCAAGTATGTTTCCATCTAACAGTATGAATTGCTGAAAAAGAAATTTCAAGCTACTGGGTATTTTCTTGCTAAGCTAAATTTTCCCATTATATGAACTGACATATGCAATACAGGGCTGCTCTAATGTACTGGAATACATATTTGGGTATATTTGGCTGTACACTATTATTTCCCTAAATAACAAAGTTTTGTTAAAGATTTCATTAAGTGTTGGAAAGTGCTTCATAATCTATGCTTAACGCATGATTTTTCTTACTTGTTTAAAATTATACTATTGTTGTAGGTTATCATGATAAAAGCCTTTTAATTTCGTCCCAAAGCCGATCATTGTATAATAATAAAGTTTAGTTTAAAGTATTGATACGCGTTACGCCTTTACTGCCTTTTTTTTAAAAAAAACACGAAAAATAACGAACCTTACTTTCTAACAAAGCTGGATCGATAATAAAACATAATATTTATAAATATCTCAAATGTATCGTAAAAAAACAAAGAAACTATATATTTTTATTTGCCTGCAATAACAGGCCTTAATAATAGCCTTTTTTCCTTAGGGTTATGAATAATTTTAAATAATAAAGCAAAAATAACTAAGTAATTTCTGTAGATAACAGATATTTTTATGAAACTTCGCTTTGAATTTCTTTAATATTATTCATTTGTTTATAAATTGAAAAGAACTGAACAGCAATTTTTCCTAATAGAGGTTTTGTATAAGTAGCTTTAAAATAAATACATTCAACGCGGAAAAAAATGAATTGTAATTTTTAATTGTAATAACTGGTAGTTTCAAACCGTATCCCTTTATTTCACTAACATTTCAAAAAGACATGAATGCCAATAATGAAGATGGCTGTTCATGTCATATGTGTAAATAGGACATATGACACTTAAGGTCCACGCGCCTATGTGGCTGTAAGTCTCCTCGTTGTGAAATTGTTGTGTGCGTTAAACAATTTCACAACGAGGATTTTTATATAATTACCATAAAATACTTGTAGGCCACCACACACCAGTGAGACATTGAACAAAAAAACGTGAGACATGCGACAATTTCACCCTGATAACAAAGAAAAAAAAACGGTTTGACTGCGTCCTGTTGCACGATTTTTGACGCATGTCTCTCTGGTGTGTGGCGGGCCGTACACTTTTGGGTAGGACACTGAAAATTAAGGACGTTGGCAGGAGGTACCTCCAGAAGTCTTTAGTCATGAGTTAGGATGGATGCAATGCTTCTCACTTCCTCGGTGTACGGCTGTATGCTACTTAAGGGGCCTGGGACACTTTTTAACGTAATTTTTATTAAAAGTTATATTATTAAGAATTAATTTTTTTTTTTTTTTTTTGTGATGTTAACGATGTTATTTGTAAACAAAGTCACATCATTAAACTTCTCTTAATTTGTCTAAAAAGTTTAAGATTTTAGAATTTATTTAAAAAGTGGGGTAGTTTAAAATTGTTATAACTCAAAATATTATTTGTAGAATTTCAATTTTTGTACATTTAAATAAACAGAAATATCCAAATTTTAATTTTTATTCAGCATTTAAAAAAATATTAATAAAAAAATAAAAATAAAATTATTTAAAGTAATAATTTGAAAAAAACAAATGATGTAACTTTTATTTAAAATATCATATTTTCAAATGTAAATATTTTTTCAAATTTCTTGAATTAAATTTAAAGTAAAATAATCAAGAAAGATATGTTTCGAGTTCGAAGCATTTACGTTTGACGGTTCTTGAGTTGTAACAATTTAAACCCGCGAAATTGTGGAGTCATCCATTCAGAAGAAAAACGCATTTTCGCAGGAAGTCACTTCATGACAACCGTTGCTTGCAAGCTAAATTTTAAAACGTATCAAAACTAAAAAAATTAATATCTCCTCTTTCAATTAAGATAGAAACATGATTTAAACGTCATTTTAAACATAAAAAATCAAAGGAAATTTTTACTGCAATAAAATATTTTTAGGAAATTTGAAAAATTTTGTGTCCCGGACCCCCTTAATCCGACAACCTGAAATTAGGCTTTAGGGGAGTGGTTATTGTCAGGAAGGCGAATAGAAGTATGGAGTTCTCGGAACCGATAAAAGGAATGACTGACAATCGAAGGTGAATGGATGTAGCAGTGCGCTGCTTATGTGATTATAACATATTCGTTTGAAGAAATAATATTATGTAAAAATTATAGCGCTTCTAAGGAATAAAATTCCTTTTTTTAAATATAATTAGATTGCAAAAAAATTTATTCTGAATGTCTATCTTAAATTAAAATTCTGTATGTATAGATAAAGAAAAAAAATTTTGGAAATTCTTAGTGAGGAATTTTAATTTTTTTTTTTTTTTTTTTTTTTTTTACAAAATTATAGGAAAATTTAGGGACAATTATTACAAATTATAAAGTACATTTTTTGGTTGATATTTTTCATCTAAAAAATTATATTCACAAGATACTTAGTATTGTTACATCTGAAAAACAGTTTTGTCTATCAAAAGTGAAAACTTTTATTATTTTCTATTTTTCTACACCCCCTCCCCCCCACCCTTTTACTTTTGAATGGCGTCGTGATCAGCTCATTTATTTATTTTGCGACAAAATAATAAGCAGGACATTTAAAAATAAACTTTAAAATATAGAAGCAGCTTTAAGTTTAGATGCCTGCTGAGATGCGGAAGGTTTATGGAAATCTTATTTATTCACTTTTACTCCTAACTGCTAACTTTTACGCATTTTTGCTACCACTAAAATTGTACAGAGATTTTCCATTCGTTTAATCACAAGATTTCGACGACTAAATAAGACAATATTTACTATAAAATTTTTGTGCTAGAAAAATGCGTAAAAATTGGCTGTTATGCTTTTACTACAAATTACGAAGTGTTAGAGATTTTTTTTTTCAAAATAAAGAATTTTAAAGTTTTATAAGATAGTGAGATGCAATATGTTAGGGCACAAAGGGCGTAAGGGGGGTAGAGAAATTTTAAACTTATGTAGGGCATTTCAGAGCCTTTTCTACGTGCAGGTATTCAGCCGTAACTAAAACCCTTATTATCACAACTTTTCTTACATGATTTTCGGACTTGACATCAAATGAAATAAATTAAACTGTCGTCTTGAGACAACAATCGCTTAAACTCAAGATGCAAATCATTTATCCAAACACAACAACTGTTTGATTTCAAATTATTTTAATAATCATGCCTTCAAGTATTATGCTTCTATGTTTCAAAATGTAATAATATTTCGCTTTGTTGAGCGGGAAAATTATTCTTTTGAGAACCACCATAAATGCAATAACGTTTGTATGCCAATAAAATCTTTTTGCAAGGAAAATTCTGAAAAAAAATCTGATATTTGATTTCAATTTTATCATTATGTTCTACACTTATACTGTGTGATCTGTCTTATACTTATTATTAAATTTATCAATTTATCAATTTCATACATAATGAATAAATAATATTAAATTGATGGTGCTACTCCAGCCATGAATTAACCAGTTGGAATATAAATCTTTCTCTTCATTATGAATACATATTAAAAATATATAAAATATATTTTATATAAAATATAGGTACTTCTAGGTTATCCCGTTGACCAAAACATTATCGCCAAACTATAAGATTAAATGCCAATAATGGATGATCGTGAATGTCCCATTCAATGATTAAATGCGATTCACGTGTTTAAAATGTCATTAAGTGATTTTTATTTCAACTTTTTACTAATATTTTTATTAATATTCTACTATTTGTTTTTTTGTTATTTAAAATAAAAATTATGTCAACATGTATAATTTGGCTATTAGTTTGGCGATTTGTATAATTTGGCGATATTGGTCTACGGGATAACCTAGAAGTACCAAAATATATAATATATAGGAAAAAAAAGAATTGTTAATACCATAACTATAGATAGCTTGTCTTAAATATTGGATAATTCATTAATTTCCTGATATCTCAAGTAATAAAAACAACATGTTATTGTTAGAACCATCCCTCTCTTAATAGAAAAAAAAAAAAAACCACTGCTTTTACACAATGAAGATTATTTACATTTTAAACTTTTAACAATATATATCATCCATTGTTTACGTAAATTTTCACTGAAAGAAATTGTAAAAAAAAAAAAAAAAAAAAAAAAGAAAGAAAAAAACCCACCAAATTATAATTTTTTAGAATCCTTTTAAAACATAGTTTAAATTCACAAAATATGGTATAATGATTTTTAAGAAAAGGAGCTTTTCGTAATATTCAACGATTAGATATTTTTCTAAAATAAAATAATGCAATTTACATCTGATCTTTACATCAAATCGTATGTCGAAGACGATGCTCCGCCTACTTTATGTAGCTAGCTTTTTATTGAACGAATGCGCATAATAATGGCGATGGGCGGAGTTTAAAATAACAATACAGAGACGGCGGAGAATAGTTGTAAAAACATATTAATGGATTTCTGGCGTTTAATCTGTAAATTAATACACATAGCTTGATATTTAGGAAATTTATTGTTCATTAAAGAGTGATTTCTGATAAAACAAAATCTGAAAATTTAATGAAAAGGCATAAACGTGCTTTAAACAAAATTTTTACGCTCATATCCTTAATTATTCTCAGCTGAGTCTTCACTGCTGCAAACTTCTTTTAATATTATTTGCGTTAAGAATAGATAATAATAATCGTTGTGATAATAATAATAAAAATCCTTAAATACAGAAGCATAAACTGGATATTCCAGTATTAATGGAAATTTTTATTAATTATATTTATTAATAATTTAAAAAGTTAATTTATTAATTATTAATTTTATTAATCTTTTATTAATTTTAATTGGAAATTTTAGTAATTTTTAGTAATTAAAATCTTAATTATTTTTTTTAATTATATTTTTATTGTTTGAAAATTTGTTATTAAATTTTTATTAATCCAGTTTCTATTAATTTTTACAATTACTTCAAATGAAGGATCCTATGAGGGGTGCTTTCACTTTCAAAATTTTCTAATGACTCGTATCAGGATGCTGTAATCTGCAAATGATCGTTTTATTCTAATAGGCCGGATGACGTAAAAAAGCAATGCTGGAGAAATTAACAATTGCAGGTCCAGGTTTGAATCGTTAGCCATTATAGGATTCCAAGAAACGAAATGCAGGAGCGAGATTACAATTTACGAATTTTCCAATTCCTCCCCCCCCCTCACACACATACACACACACACACAAATATACATATAAATGCACATTAACCGAAGAGTTGCTTGAAAACAATTTCACCCATTTTTCTAATTCCTTTTTTCCGTGTTCATCCACCATTTCAAAAGTATTATCAGCCTTATGAAAATTCCCTAGATATATGAAAGAATCCATGAAAGAATTCCTCCAAATAAACTTGAATTTCCCTAAGGGATTTTCCGCTAGTCTTAATACACTGGCCCGCTGTTGTTCCATACTAATACTAATACTTTAATTTGATACGATCAGCTTAGGTAAGCTGATTTCTAGAAAAAGAAACCTCATTTTGCAAAATTAATTACATCAATCTTCAGCAATTTACTTTTGATAAATTATATTACATATTTTACGGTGTGAGTTTTAAATTTAAATGTTTATGTAAGTAACCTTTTTGAATATACGTAAATATTCCTTGGTTATAAAACTTCCCTAGCGAATAACGGTAAACGCTAAATTTATTGTTTATAATAGTCTCGGATTTTTTTTTGTTGTTGTTGTTGATTAAATAACTAATATGAACTATAAATCAAAATTAATAATTTATTCTTTAATTAATTAAAAAAACAGTTTGAAATGTGCTAAAAAACACGAAATTATATTATTTGAATTCATGAATGCACAGAAAACACATATCTATAGGTACTTATCTATAGGTACATATATTTATCCGTCGCTATCTACTGTTAGGATTACGTATTACATAAACTTTTAAATTTTAAGTGAATAGTTAAAATTGCAAAGATAATATAGCAGAAAAAATAAAGATACGTCCAAATGTAGTGTTAAAAAACCATATAAAAAATGATTGTTTAGTATGGTTTAGTATAATTAACGTTAATACTAAGAAATAAACACAAACATTTTGTATAGTAAAATAATGCAGGAGGAAGAAGCACAATATATAAGTTATTGGGAACTTAAACATAAAACTAAACAGTGCGTATATTAGTATTTCGCTCCATTCACATTGTTCTGGGATTTTACAGAATAAAAAATATGCTGAAAATTTTATTGATAAATATTTAACAGTTATATAGGAAATCGATTCTTATCAAAATGCTAAGTAAAAGGATAGAAACAAAAATACTAAATTAGAAAATATTACTGAAGCGGAACCTACTAAAACGGAACAACGGAACGAAGATAAATTAATTTTTAAATAAATCTTAGGCAGGTTCACCATCCATTATAATTATATGCTACTCCTCTCGCCTCGCGGCAACGATAAAAAATTCCCTCTTAAATCAAGATCCCGTATATACAGGTTCTATTTTCATTGGTTTTCCATAATATTTTTCCAAAATAGCACACAATTGAACATTCACCATGTACGAAGACATTAAATATCATTATATATTAAATATAAGAACATTAATCAATATATCATTATATCATTATATATAAATATCATTATATATAAATATCATTATATATAAATATATCATTATATATAAATAACGTATCGAAGCAGTTATGATAACTTTATTGCATTTTTTTTATTCAACCCTTAAAAAAATTCTTAATGGTTTAAGGTTGTTTTATTTATTTATTGTATAAATATTATGTTTTCTGACTGAGGCAAACTATATTTTCTTAAATTTCTAAAATTCCAAAATAATATTTTTATTTCAGAGATGAATACATTTTTTTAATCTCAAAGAAAAATTAAAATGCAAAAGTAATCCGGATGCATGGAAATCAATTTTAAAGTATTACTCACCGATACAACTGCTTTTAAGAAAAAGAAGGTAAAAACATCTTAACACCTTCGCGACAGTAGCCTTTTACGAATTTCTTAATGTTTTTTCACCGGTTTTTAGAAAAAGAAATTTGTGCCTTAAATCGGGAAAATGCTCCGATTAAATAAGGCAAATTTTACATTAAAATTTAACTGGTGGGGAGAAACAAGGCTTCTTAAGCTTTTTTGTGGCATGTATACTTGTCGCTCGTTTCCAAGGCGTTAAAGTTGGTAAAAATATTAATCATTTAAGTCATGCAAAAAAAAAAAAAAAAAAAAAAAAAAAAAAAAAATCCCTTTTTTAAAAAACATTATCTTCTGTCATATCCACTTAAAAATTATTTATTTTTCCTCCTTTCTTAGAATTTTTTTTCTGTAATTTAGAGAACTTTTCGAGGAATGACATTTTTTTTACATTCATGAAAATACCAATATGATTTGCTTTTGAACTATTGGGTAGTCTATGCTATAAGGCTCAAAGTTTATTCTCAAATAAATACTAATACTTCAAGACAGACGTGGATCTATCTAACACTATCTCACTGTCTGTTGTGTTTTGATTCTTTATCTACAAGGGAAAAAAATTAAGTTCTCTATTTCCCTTTTTATTGAACTTTTTAAAGCAAACAACTCTGTATATCACTGCTAAAAGCCGACAGGCGTCTTTTTGTTTAACCATTCTTCGTGATTGGCCATCCCAAGTAAATGCTTTATTACAATGCCTACGCAACACATTACTTATTTCGTGTCACCAAGGTTAACTGTTGTTTGTAAGATGTACAGTAGGAGCTACTAACGAAAATGATTACGGCCAACATTAGTGCTGGTCGAGAAAGCTCCTGTTTGTTAGGAAGGTCTTTAAAACGTCTGATCACGTGATCTCCGTCCTAAGCGTCCGGCCATAAATGATGTCACACTTGGAAAGGGGGCGTTTGTGAAATTGTGACAGTTTGTGACAAGGAGGTGGGAGAGGATGAGAACAAATGTGACCACACATTTTGGGTAAAATAAAGCATTAAAAACCAGAAGATTAAATTTTAAAGTTATTTTGAAATTACAGTATTTTTGTGTTCATAAAGATAAAATTTAAAGTCAAATATACGATAAAATTCCATTGCAAATTCCAAAATACTAATGTTTTCAATTGCTGTTTCATATTAATACTGTATTCTTATTGTATATTAATTGTAATTTTTGCTGCAAATATGAATCTTACTTAATGTAAAATAAATATTCAAATCATTTTTATTGTTATTCTTACAAATTTCATTAAAACACAGAGTATCATTAACACACAGAAATATAATCTATAATATTAGTGCTTTGTTTCTGAACCGCAAACATATGTATAAATAATATAGAGTGACATGTGACAGGAGAGAAGGGGTATGGTGAAGTGTGATAGTTTGAGCCAAAGGGAGATCAAAATTATCGAAAAAAAGGGTGACATTGTTTATGACAGCCCCCTAAGTCGGGGGATAACAAACGGGAGCTTTTCTCAGTATATTGGGGCTACCACAGAGTACGGACAGAGCCTCAACTCGGCTTGAAAAGAACGTCCTCAGTGGATCACTTAAAAACTAAACCATCGCGTTGGCGATTTTTATCCTCGTGATTTCTGTTTAACTGTAACCCTATTCTGGCTTGGCACTTCTTGCTGAATGCTGATTTGATTATCCTTGCACACGTGCTTATTCTATTTGAACTTAGATTTCCGCGCTTATATTGATTCGTAATTATTACTGTTATTGTTCTTGAATTTTCAAGTTTACATTATTAGGTCGTCATGTTAAGAAGAGACACATGTATTGTTTGCAAGACGAATACGTCAAAGTTATTTCATATTAAAATAATTCTTTCATAAATTTCAAAACAATAAACAGCAAGCCGTCGCTGTATTTTTTTTTCTTTTTACCCTTATAATTTGTCGCCAAGGAAGCGATGTTTCGCCAAATTAGCAACCTCTCTTATGTTATGATCGTAGTTTCAGAGTGATCCGCTCGTATCGCTACTGTCTATGCGTAATCCCATGTTAAACAAGTTGCAGTGTATGAAAGTTGATTCTCTGTTCCGTACACTGTGGGGGCTACCAGGGGGAGTATTAACAAAACACGTATGATCATTTGAAAATAGATCAATAAATTTAATGTGGTATGCTTTTTTTAAAGTTAGTAAATTTAATGCGACATGCATTAAAAATTTTTTTTATAGTCACACTTAACGAATCCAACTATTATGTTCAGAAGAAGTAATAATGTAAACAGATCGACTAATTTTATTTTTTGTCTGGCACTGATTTGACTTTCTTCAGAATAACTTTTTCTGTGCTTGGATGTTGTTTTTCATGATAACTCTACGTGTGTTTATTTGATCGAGGATATCCCTTGACCGATTTCCACTGACTCATCGCATGTGGAATTATCGTATCATATTTGCACTCCATTTCAAGACAAATTCGTGTGTTTCTTTCAAGACGTTAAACTATGAAAGCAAAGTGACAAACACTTTCCACCCTCGTCGTGAACTCGTGTTACTTTCTCATGGAGTTGCAGAAACATGGAGTTGAAAAAAAAAGTGTATTTATAAAAAAAATCTGTCATAAACAAGAGATTTCAAAGTTGTATTATGAAATATTTTTTTTTTTTTTTTTTTTACTTACAAGGAAGGTTTCCATACGGGCATACTCCGAAAAATCTGAAAAAATTACAGAATGTTCTTCTCATGAGGATATATACGTTTATAAAAAATATTTCGGCGGAACCCCCGTTCTCTGTCCGTAAAAAAATAATGAAAATTTCGTTATTTGGCGATTTATCATCGGTTGGCGATGAAAAGCAAAATGAAAAAATGTTTTCATGTCAAATGCATTTTAAAGGAAAAAAATGTCATGTTCAGCGTGTTTAGATAAAATAAATATATTTTCTTTTGTCAGCTTTAGTTTGTTTTAAGTATAATTTCGTTATATTAATATTTATATGTATTTGTATTTAAATTTAACCATCAAAATTTGAGATTTAAAACGAAATTCAAATTTAAATTAATAAAAATTGCTTCAATTTAATATCAAAGTCCAGTTGAGAATAGTCAATTCGATTTTGTTGCTATGGAAACCTGGCTTTTATTTTTTAATACGCTTAAATGTATGAAAGTAATTTTATTGAATAAGAATTTTTTATATACGAAAATTTTTTCTTCAGAGTTAAATTAAATAACTACAGCAAAAAATAATTTATAAATAATATATATACATGCAATTTAATATATATATATATATATGTATATAATATATTAAACTTTCTCATTGTTTATGTTTAAATTCATTTACACGGATTCTAAAAATCCAAAAGGTTTCAGTTGCATTAAAATCGTTTGCTTTTGGCGGAGAAATGTGCTCCTCGCCAAATCGTGTGACACTTTCGTCTTTTCACGCCAAATATTCGAATGTATTTTATTTTTAACACGCTTTTATTACTTTCACCTGTATGTGAGTTTGTGGGTTTGTAACTCTCCTTATTATCTAAAGATTTTCCTTATTATCTAAAGATTTTCACAAGCAATTTTGACTAAAAATTGCATTCTATGGTTTTCGGGCACGAGAAAATCATTGGGCTAGGTTACATGTTCGAGAAAAAATTTTAATGGGTCATATTGGGTCATTAAGGGACTGGGTCAAGCTATTTATATTTAAACAACGGCGTGATCGATTATAACGAAATTTTGTATGTAACAGTTTTTTGGCACGAGAAAACTATCGGGCTGGGTCACATGTTCGAAAAATTTCGATTAGTGGGTCATTTTTGGGTCATTATGGGTCAAGCCATTTTTATCTAAAAAACGGCTCTAACGATTTTGACCAAATTTTATATTTTATTGTTTTGGATTACAAGAAAACCATTGGGTCAGGTAACATGTTCAAGAAAATTCGGTTAGTGGGTCATTTTTGGGGTCATTGTGGGTCATGCTATATTTATCTAAAGATTTTCTCACGCAGTTTTGACTAAAAATTGCATTCTATGGTTTTCGGGCACGAGAAAAATATTGGGCTAGGTTACATGTTCGAGAAAAAATTTTAATGGGACATATTGGGTCATTAAGGGTCTGGGTCAAGCTATTTATATTTAAAGAACGGCGTGATCGATTATAACGAAATTTTGTATGAACAATTTTTTGACACGAGGACACTAATGGGCTAAATCACATGTTTGAGAGATTTCGACTATAATGATCATTTGTGGGTCATGATGGGCCATAATGGATCATGTCAAGCTACATCTAAAGAACAGGTGGATAGTTTTTACAAAATTTTGTGTATAACATTTTTTTGGCACAAGAAAATCATTGGGGTAGGTCACACTTTCGAGAAATTTCGATTAATGTGTCATAAAGGGTCTGGGTCAAGCTATTCATATTTAAAGAACGGCTGGATCATTTTTAACGAAATTTTGTATATAACAATTTTTAGACACGAGGAAACTAATGGGCTAAGTCACATGTTCGAGAGATTTCGATTATTACAGTCATTTGTGGGTCATTGATGGATCATGCTGATTTTATGTAGAAAATGTCTCTCACCATTTTGACTATATTTTGTATTATGATATTCTCGGGCAAGAGAAAAACATTGGACCAGGACACATGCTCGCGAAAATTCGATTAATGGGTCATTTTGGGTCATAATGGGTTAGGGTTATTCTAATTATATATAACAACGATTCAATCAATTTTACCTAAATTTTGTAACGAAACGTCTTTTGTCACGAGAAGATTGAGAAGGGCAGAGAGAAGGGCAGAGTCGCAAGTTAAACAAAATTATATTAGTGGGCCATTTCGCTTTATTGATGAATGCTGTCAAGCTAATTTTATCTAAGAAACGGCTTAAACGATTTTGATTCAATTTTATATTCTATTGTTTTTGATTACCTGGAGACCTTTGAACTAAGTCACATGTTTGATCAAATTTGATTAGTGGGTCATTTTGGGTAATATGGGTCAGGGTCATGAGAAAATGGCAGCAACCAATAAGTTGGCGATATTTCACAAAATATTGTCGACATTTGGCTGAAAAATTGACTATTAAGATTACGAAAGCCACAACACGTATTTGGTGCCAAATGAAAGAATGTCTCCAAATTTGGCTATATCTGGCAAAAAATGTTCTCTTTCATAATGTGAAGAATTTTTTATACATTCTTAATAGGATTCGAGATGCATGGTTAAATTAACCAGCGTCGACCAAAAAAAGTGATTTGGATCGATGTCCTTTCGTTGTAAATTTTAAAATAAATATAGTTTAAAAAAACTAAAAACCACGCTTTTAAAGTAATCAAACTAAAAAGTGAAAAATAAATATAGTTTAAAAAAACTAAAAAACACGCTTTTTAAGTATATCAAACTAAAAAGTGAAAAATAATTCGTACTATAAGCTGAAAACGAAAATAGATGAAAAATACTATATTACTATAAAATCATTGTTATTATAAGAATCAATTAATAAGCAAAAAATAAAATTATCGTGAAAAAAAAGCGTGGGGGTGCTTATTAAGAACTGATAGATGGAGCATGGTAGATGGAGCACCCCACGCTTTTTTTCCCCGATAATTTTATTTATTGCTTATTAATTGATTCTTATAATAACAATGATTTTATAGTAATATAGTATTTTTCATCTATTTTCGTTTTCAGCTTATAGTACGAATTATTTTTCACTTTTTAGTTTGATATACTTAAAAAGCGTGTTTTTTAGTTTTTTTAAACTATATTTATTTCTAAATGCCATTGTTCGTGAGATGTTCACAAAAAACCGATTTTCAAACTCATTAACGCCCCCTGGCGGCGAAAGCTCACATCGGATCGATGGGGACTTTTAGTATGTTAAACTACATACCCTAACTAGCACCTATGCGAAAATCTGGCTTTGTTCTAATTTTTTCTGCTATTTGTAGAAAAAGGTGCTAAAATGACTGGATTACAGTACTTCGGATAGAATATACTATTTGAATTCTTTTGTGTGTTCCTGTAAATGCTATGCACTTTGTATTATGCATGAAATAACTCATATTAAGCCTCAGAGACGTACATCAATTTGATTATTGATCATCAATAATTAAAATATGTCGCGAACAATATCCCCTTTATTATTATGCAATGGGAGTATTTGTGTGGCTCTGTAAATGAATAACAACATTTCTTTTCAATGCATACTTTACAAAATGCATATTTTAGTGCATGTTTATGAATTTGAATATGTTTGGAAGGGTGTAACATCTCTAAAAATCATTTGAAAACATTTTTCCCCATAGGCCGTAATGTAATCGAAAACTTTTGATTGTCCCTGCAAATAAACTAATCATGATAGAAACTTCATTTTCAATAGGGTTCGTCCAAGGGGAAACCTCAATGATGTCCAAAAATTTCATGGCAATCCGAGTATATTTATGAGGACAGACTGCCATCCGGCCAGACGGACAGACAAACCGAAAGCATAAACACATTTCAACTTTGTTAAAAAGTGTTAAAAATGCGACCGCTATTATTTCTTGTTAAAAAAATATACAAAAATAATTAAAGTTTATTTGTTATAAGCAAATTAGCTAAAACTAAGCCATATAGTTGCATTTTATATAAATAGACTGAAAAAAGGGGGGGGGGAGAAAAATAGGAAACAATAGTGTAAGTATGAAAGAATATTTATTTGAAATCTTAGGCATAAAACTATAATTCTTAAATGGAAAGTCCTTAAAACATAAATAACATTGAGACACCTATATTCATGAAACCGAGATTTTTTTCTAAAAACAATGTAGCCTATTAAAAAACAGGTACTACTGGGTTATCCCGTCGACCAAAAAAATGTTCGTTAAATAAAGGCTTGACTGTATATGAAAAAATAATAAGTTTTCAGTAGCACATTCTTCATTATTTCGCTCTAAGCATCTGGACTTTTGGCTACCCTGTACATGTCATTCTAGCCTTTGAAGAATATTGAAGCAATAAAATAATATTAATAACATTAATTGTATAATGAAATATAATATAAAACAGTAAGTAAAAGCATTTAAACTGAGATTATTCATAAATAAATACATTGAATTCATTATAAAAATAGATCCCGTGTAAAATTCTAAAGCCACGTTTAACGCTAATTATTAAAATGCGAGAATTTGATTAGATTAATCTCATATTATTTTCATATTAATAACTTAATTTTTAATTGGAAAAATCATTCTTGATAGAGATTAAAACTTAAGCAATTTATCTTTTTACAATGATGCCACAATTATCACTACATAGTATAAAACAAAGTCGCTTTTTCTGTCCCTATATCCCTATGTGAGCTTAAATCTTTAAAACTACGCAACGGATTTTGATGCGGTTTTTTTTAATAGATAGAGTGATTCAAGAGGAAGGTTTATATGTATAATAACATCCATTAAATAGTTGAGAAATATTGTTATTTTTGAGGTTTTTAATGTGATGTCGTAAATATTTTCATTTTTTCCGCTTATACATTGCAAACGCAGGCTGAACCCTACAAGATTTATCAAAATAATGTAATAATTATTGTACACATTATATACACATGCTATCATCACTACATAGTATAAAACAAAGTCGCTTTTTCTGTCCCTATATCCCTATGTGCGCTTAAATCTTTAAAACTACGCAACGGATCTTGATGCGGTTTTTTTTAATAGATAGAGTGATTCAAGAGGAAGGTTTATATTTATAATAACATCCATTAAATAGTGGAGAAATATTGTTATTTTTGAGGTTTTTAATGTGATGTCGTAAATAATTTCATTTTTTCCGCTTATACATTGCAAACGCAGTCTGAACCCTACAAGATTTATCAAAATAATGTACTAATTATTGTACACATTATATACACATTGTATCACTACATAGTATAAAACAAAGTCGCTTTTTCTGTCCCTATATCCCTATGTGCGCTTAAATCTTTAAAACTACGCAACGGATTTTGATGCGGTTTTTTTTAATAGATAGAGTGATTCAAGAGGAAGGTTTATATGTATAATTACATCCATTAAATAGTGGAGAAATATTGTTATTTTTGAGGTTTTTAATGTGATGTCGTAAATAATTTCATTTTTTCCGCTTATACATTGCAAACGCAGGCTGAACCCTACAAGATTTATCAAAATAATGTACTAATTATTGTACACATTAAAAAGGTCTACAGAAAACCCCGCGATGGGCAAGTGTACCACTTAGCTGGGAGCTTTCTACCACTTCGACCCGATGATCACAAATTTCTTCAAATATATTTTATTGCAGATCCAGATAAACAAGCATCTACGCGGTGTTCAAGTTTTGCACAGCCAGTTGATAGAGATTTAATTAGATCTCTCCAAGATATATTATATTCTCATAATTGCTATATACAGTCTTTGAAAACTGCGATTGAGAGTATTCCAGCAGATACTCCTGACTTTAATGTCGTAATCCATGCAAATAAAGTTCCTGTTGGAGAACACAGAGGACGATATAATGCGCCGTCCACGAGTGAAGTAGCAGTGGTGATAGCTGGACAGCAATTTGACAAAAGAAATATTGTATTGCATAATAGTGATGATAATTTGCAAATTATTTCAGAGTTACACAAATCTTATGACAGCTTACAATATCCTTTGATGCTATGTCGTGAAGAAAATGGTTATGCCATTAATATTTCTCAAGTTGACCCAATCGATGGTACACCTCTGCGTAAAACAGTGTCATGTATGAACTACTATTGCTACCGTATAATGACAAGACGTAACAATTTCAACACTTTGCTTAGATATGGAATGTTAACAAACCAATACTTGGTAGATCAATATGCAAAAATTGAATCTGAGAGATTGGCCTACATCCGTAATAATCAAACTAAATTCAGAGCCGAAAATTACGTTCATCTTCAGGATGCTTTACAGACGAATGAACACGACAACGGCATTGGGCAGTTGGTTATACTACCTTCATCATTCACAGGTGGACCTCGATATTTACACGAAAAATCGCAAGACGCCATGACTTACGTCAGAAATTACGGCAAACCTGATTTATTTATAACTGCAACATGTAACCTAAATTGGCCGGAAATCAAAGAAATTATTAACACCAATTTAACTCCACAAGACAAATACGATATAGTTAACAGAGTCTTCCATTTAAAAGTACAGAAACTCCTGCACCTCATTAACAAGTCTCATATATTCGGTCCCCCGCGCTGTCATATGTACACAATAGAATGGCAGAAACGTGGCTTGCCACATGTACACCTGCTGGTGTGGTTAGTGAACAAAATTAGACCAAACCAAATTGACAGGGTCATTTCAGTTGAATTACCGGATAAAGATGAAGATCCTATCCTGTACGAAATCGTAAAGAATCATATGGTACACGGCCCTTGCAGAACTTTAAACCCGAATTCTCCATGTATGAGAGATTCTAAATGCAGCAAAAATTTCCGAAGTCGTTCCAAACTCAAACAATTACTAGCGATGACGGATATCCCAAATATCGTCGACGATCGCCAGAACAGGGTGGGCAAAATGCTACCGTCCGAAACCATAATATTGATAACCGATGGATCGTTCCCTATAATCCGCTCCTATTGAAAATTTTTGATGCCCAAATCAACGTAGAGTTGTGCAATTCGATAAAGTCAATCCAATATGTTACTAAGTACATCAATAAAGGTAGTGATCAAGCCACTTTCAGCATACAATCACCAAATGAAGTGGAAGGACGTTACATCTGCAGCTCTGAAGCTGTATGGAGGATTTTATCATTCGAAGTGCACGACCGGGCTCCCACAATTGTCCACCTTGCAGTTCATTTTGAAAATAGACAAAGAGTATATTTCATGGAGAACAATATGCAAGAAGTTGTTAATAACCCGCGGGATACAACATTGACAGCATTCTTCAAGTTATGTGCTCAAGATGATTTCGCGAAAACACTGACATATGACAGAGTTCCAAGTTACTATACATGGAACCAGCGTTCTAAAACTTTTCAACGGAGAAAACAAAGTACTGCGGTTGATGGTTTCCCCGGAGTAAAAAAAAAACGGATGCTCTTGGCAGAGTCTACGTGATTCATCCCAGCAACAGCGAATGCTTTTATCTGAGAATGTTACTGCATATTGTAAAAGGCCCGACATCCTTTGCGCACCTAAGAACTGTACAAGGTGTTGTTTACAATACTTATCAAGCAGCATTCAAAAGTATGGGGCTCTTGGAAGACGATTCTCACTGGGAAAACACATTATCAGAAGCAGCTGTTTGTAGTTCAGCTACATCATTAAGATATTTATTTGCCGTCATAGTAGCGTTTTGTCAAGTAACTGATTCTGTTAATCTATGGAATAAATTTCAACAAAACATGGCCAGTGATATTCTGAATCGGCGACGGCGAGAGTTAAACTCGGATGATATACAATATGATCAAAACATATTTGACGAAGCATTGTTTGAATTGAATAATGTACTACAATTACTTTCTTGTAAATCAATCAAGGATTTTGGGCTGCCGATGCCAGCTAATACTACTAACTCAGATTTAACTAACAGTGCCGAATACACAAGAGAAACATCATATGATCAAATGAGACTTTTACAAAATATAGCTCAAGATGAGCCACGATTAAACATCGATCAGAAAAAAGTATTCACTGCATTACTATCAACAATTAATAACAATGAAGGGAAACTGTTTTTCCTTGATGCCCCAGGAGGTACAGGAAAAACATTTCTAATCAGCTTTTTAAAAAAGTGAGATCTACCGGAAAAATTGCGTTAGTTGTTGCGTCATCCGGCATTGCCGCTACGCTTTTAGAAGGAGGTCGAACCGCACACTCTACATTCAAGTTCCCGCTGAAAATCGCCACCGATGACAATAACAGCGTCTGTAGTGTTTCTAACCAGAGCAATACAGGAAAATTGATGCGTGACTGCTCATTAATAGTCTGAGACGAAGCTACCATGTCACACAAGACGTCTGTGGAACACTGGATAGGACAATGCGCGATATGCGCAACAAAAATTCACCTATGGGTGGATGTACAATTCTGTTCTCTGGAGATTTTCGTCAAATCCTACCAGTTGTGACTCAAGGAACACGTGCTGACGAAATAAATGCTTCCCTAAAAAGATCCAACCTTTGGCCACATGTCAATAAATTAGAGCTTAAAACTAATATGAGGGTTTCGTCATCTTCACGTGAGAACAGGCTATTTTCAGAGATGCTGCTAAAAGTTGGCAATGGAGAATTAACACAAAGTGAGGGAAGGATTAACCTTGAAAACCTTTGTGTTTTGATAGACCACATTCAAGAGTTAGTCAACAATGTCTATCCTGACATTGATAATATAAGTTATAAGACAATATCTTAGTTTAAAGAAAGAGCGATTCTGTCACCAACTAACGAACAAGTAGATAAGGTAAATAACTTGATTCTTTCAAAGATTGATGCGCCGACGAAAATATACTACTCGGTCGATACTGTTCTCGATTTGGAAGAAGCTGTTCATTTTCCTACAGAATTTCTAAACTCTTTGAACCCGTCTGGACTTCCTCCTCACAAAATGGTGTTGAAAGTAGGTTGTCCTGTTATTTTATTAAGAAACCTGAATCCACCTAAACTTTGCAATGGCACGCGTTTGCTGGTAAAATCACTGAAAACTTTCATAATAGAGTGCACAATACTCACAGGATGTGGTACCGGAGAAGATGTATTGATTCCCCGAATCCCTCTGATACCATCGGATTTACCCTTCCAATTTAAACGTTTACAGTTTCCGGTAAAAACATCTTTTGCAATGACCATTAATAAATCGCAGGGTCAAACCTTCAACGTTGCAGGCTTTGATTTGAGCGTTGACTGTTTTTCACATGGACAACTGTATGTCGCTCTTTCAAGAGTAACCTCTAGAGAAAACATGTTTGTATTGTCTAATGACAAGAAAGCTGTGAACGTTGTGTATAAAGACATCCTGTAATTGTTGTAAAAATAAAATAAATAGGTAAATAAGTAAAAAGTAAATAAGTAAAAATGTAGTGTATGAATTACAAATAAATAAAAAATAATACTAATATCCGAATTTTCTTTTATAAGTTTACACTTTTTTAATAACTCCACCCACAGAGAAGAGAGTATGAGTATGTGTGTAAAAATTTATAACTTGAATTTTTTTTAATACCCGTACAAACCCTGGGCGGGCTGCTATAATCTATATCCATAAAAACAAAGTCGTGTTAGTTACACCATTTATAACTTAAGAACGGATGGATCGATTTTTATGAAACTTTGTATGGAGTTATCTGGCACCTTAGATTAACATACTGGCTACTTTTTACCCGACTACTTAAAAGGTGAGTAATGGTTTTAGTAGTTGAATTTAATGGGATGAAGTGGTAGTAACAATTTGCGGTGTCAGTAGTGGAACGGGACTACCCGAAGCAAAGCGAGGGCGAGCCGCTAGTACTTAATAAAACTGTAGCACTTACAACTATAAGCATATTTACTTACTTCCAAACATACGTGTTTATGCATATATTTAAATTTATATACATATAATTTATATACATATACATATACATGCCAAACTATAACATAATATGCCAATAATGGGTGATCGTGAATGTCACATTCAATCACATTCAATGCGATTCACGTGTTTAAAATATCATTAAGTGATTTTAACTTTGACATTTTATTAATATTTTTGTTAATATTCTACTAATTATTTTTTTTCGACATTTTAAATAAAAATTATGTTAACATGTATAATTTGGCTATTAGTTTGGCAATTTGTATAATTTGGCGAAATGGGTCGACGGGATAACAGTAGTTAGTCCCAAGAAACATTATCCGAACAAAATGGAATATTATGTATTGTAATCACTGACTCTATTGAGGATATCCAACGTTTTATTTAAAAACCTTTAGACGAAGAGGGGAAAACGTTTTTTTTTTTATGTCCAACAAGGATCAAGATTACTGATTAGTTCGTATTTTCATTGAAATTAATCAAGCTACCGAGTCTTTTAAAACTGTTAATGAATCTTAGTAAAAACATGGCCAACTAGATATATACGGCCAATCTGTTTGAGATTAATGTATGAAGCCTCCCGCCAGATGACTGATACCCAACCCGATCGTACAAACCCTGAACCAAAACAATAACAGATCAGAAATCAGCTTATTCTTTGCTCATTTTGGCAGGGTTTGAAGCTGAATCCAGCTTCAATTTTTAGGCGGTTTTTAGCGAAATACGCAGGACTTTGATCATTCACTTTTAGGGTAAAATTTCACATAAAATTAAACATATGAACGTTAAAATAAAGTAAAATGCTGAGAAATATCATACACCCACAGAGAACTAGAACACGCGGTTAACATAGTTAAAGTGATATTACACGTAAAAATAGCAAGCGACAAAAATCGCCAGCGTTTTTTCGTTTTCTAAGCATTTCATTGGCTGTTCGAGAAAAAGCTTTACCATCATTTGGATTTCCAAGCATTTGAATGGCTCCTACTGACTCGCTTCCTTTTATAGAACTTTAAGGCTCCGCTCTAAACTTGCTCTTGACTTGTACAGAGGAGCATTGCGTCAGATCACAAGAAAGGTTTGGAGATTTTAAATGTAATGTTACCATTATTATTTACAGTGTTGTAGCTATTTTATCCGTCTTCTTCCCTAATTATATTAGTCTTTCCCTATGTAATTATTTCGGTGGAAGTTTTTCCCTTCTCTTTCTTTTGCCCCCAAAAATTAGGGAATGTCTTTCTCCAAGGGATTTTTCATTTCTAAAAAAAAGGTCATCAGCTTCCGATTTTTCCCTATAACATGTGCATTTTCCCTATCAATAATCCCCATATTGATTTCCTCACTACCCCTTTTATCTCCTGTCCGTTTTTGACTGGACTTTTAATCCACCCGTCGGTTATTTCCCTAATAATATTTCCTAGTTTTTTAGCACTTACCAACAAAGTTGAAAAGTGCTTCTGTATTCGGTTTGTCTGGCCGTCTGTCAATCTGTCCGCACTCCAACTCTCGTAAATATACTGGGATTGCCATGAAATTTTTGGACATTATTTAGGTTTACCCTAGCACGAACCCTATTGAAAAAAAGGTTTCTACCATGATTAATTCATTTATAGGGACAGTCAAAAGTTTGCGATTACATTTCGGCCTATGGGGAAAATTTGTTTCAAATGAATTTTAAGATTTAAAATTTTTTCCAAAAGTTTGAAAAGTGCTTATGCATTGTCTTAAAGGTGATTTTGGATTCGGTTTGTCTGTCTGTCAGTCAGTCTATCCGTTTGTCCGTGCTTTAACTCTCGTAATTATACTCGGATTGCCATAAAATTTTTGGACGCTATTTAGCTTTACCCTAGCGCGAACCCTATTGAAAATGAAGTTCCTACCATGAAAAATTTATTTACAGGGACAGTCAAAAGTTTTCCATTGCATTACGGCCTAAGGGAAAAATTGTTTCAAATGAATTTTAGCATTTATAACACTTTCCAAAAGTTTGAAAAGTGCTAATGCATTGTATAGAAGGTGTTTATGGGTTCGGTTTGTCTGTCTGTCAGTCAGTCTATCCGACTGTCCGCGCTCTAACTCCTGTAAATATTCTCGAATTGGCCTGAAATATTTGGACGTTATTTTGGTATACCCTAGCACGAACCCTATTGAAAATGAAGTTTCAACCATGATTAATTTATTTACAGTGACAGTCAAAAGTTTTCCTTTACATAACGGCCTAAGGGGAAAAATCGTTTTAAATGAATTTAAAATTTATAACACTTTCTAAAAGTTTGAAAAGTGCTTATACATTGTTTTAAAGGTGCTTTTGGATTTGGTTTGTTTGTCCGTCTGTCTGTCAGTCAGATTTTTTGCAAGTATTTAAACTTTATGAAAAAAAGACGCACGATTTTGATTGAATGTTAATCGACTCTATGGACGTCTAAGGGTTAATGTGCTTCAAGTAGAAGGCTATAAATTATTGACAGGAATCTATAGTCATTCCATTTTTAGCAAGCTTTTTCAAGTAAAACATTTGGAAAAACACTTTTCTTGGGTGCGTGTTTGGCATAGGAAGGGTTAAATTTTATAAAATAAAATACTAATAAATATTATTAGAGAAATATTCAATCTCTATTCGTAATTTTTTCTCTTATTTGCAAATGGTTAAACTCGTTTCAAAGCAAATATTTATTTTGGAGTCTTCGCGTCTATGTGCAAAACACTCTGGTTGTTATATGTATCAAATCAAAATGCTGTGACATGGGATAAGATATTTCTGTGAGTTTCCTTTTTTAGGGGTGTTCGTAATTATGTAAATACGTAGCACCTATAGTGTTCGCTCAGTCCGTCCGTCCGTCTGTCTGTCTGTCCGCATGTAACAACGCAAAAACTACCGAACCGAATCGTTTGAAATATAAAATACATAATTATTACATAATTTTGTCGAGTCATTTGAAATTTTATGAAATTCGGATGCATAGATCAAAAGGATTCCGTTACATTACGGTCAATGGAAGTTTCAAATGCATTTTAATGGTTTTACACTCATTTGAACATAATGAAATTGACATGAACCTATCAAGTGTATATATATATATATATATATTAAAATATACATTCTGTGCAATCTGTGATACAAAGAATATTTATTATTAAATTACAGGCCACACAAAAGTATTCCACTACTTAATTCTATACGGCGAAATATTATTTGGGGCGTGTTTTAATTCTATTCAACTATTTCACATTTTATGAATATCTTATACGTTGCTGAGGTGTAATAAAAATTACTTCCTGTATATTTAAAGGAACACAAAGATTTCTGCTACTAATGTATCCGAAGTACTGATATAGATCAGCAACATCTGAATATTAATTTCTTTATAGTACGAACGCACCTTATTTGCTACGCTTCACGTGCAATTTCCAACTTGTTTTACTTGCAAGTATTTAAACTTTTTGAAAAAAAAGGTCGATGCTCAGTGACTGTAGAGCAGCTCTGTGCACGTCCAAGGGTTAAGCGGTTTCAAATAGATTGCCTATAAATATTGTGAGGATTCTATTATCTCCCCATTTTTTAAGTTTTTTAAAGTAAAAAATTTGGAAAACTTTTAAAAAGTAAACAATAGGTTTGGAGATTGGATGTGTGTCTGGCGTAGAAAAGGTTAAAGTTTATCAAATAAAATTCTATGAATTATTATAAGGGAACTATTCTCTCTCTATTCAAATATATATATTTTTTAATTTTTAAACTTCTTTAAAAGCAAATATTTATTTTGGAGTTTTCGCGGCTATGAGTGTTGCAAAGGTTTAAATGCATCAAATCAACATTTTACGACATGAAATGAGAAAATACATATATTTCTAAGGGTTGCCTTTTTTTATTTGCAAGTATTTAAACTTTTTGAAAAATAAGCATAATGTATTACATCGATCCATCAGCCATCATCGGAAACATATATGGTCTGCCGGAAGGAATATACTATTTGAAATATTTTGTGTGTCCCTGTAAAAGCAGTGTACTTCATATTATGCAAGACAGTATCGTATAATTTATATTAAGCCTCAGTGACATATCAATTGAATAATATTTTTTTTTAATGTCACACACTATTCCCCGCCCCCTTTACCATTATCCAATGGAATTCTTTTGTGTAGCCCTGTAAAGGAATAATAGATATATTTTATAGAATGCATATTTTAGTGCACCTCTTAAATACATGTAAATTTTAATATGTTTGACAGGGTGTAACATCTTTAAATCGGAAACGATTTTTCCCCATAAGCCATAAAGTAATGGAAAATTTTTGACTCTAGCTGTAAATAAACTAATCATAATAGAAACTTCATTTTCAATAGGGATCGTGCAAGGTTAAAAGTCAATAACATAAAAAACTTTCAGGGCAATTCGAGTATATTTACATGTGTTAGAGCGCGGACAGACGGACAGACAAACAGAATGTATAAGCACTTTTTAGACAATGCATAAACACTTTTCAAACTTTTGTAAAGTGTTATAAACGTATAAATTTATTTGAAACGATTTTTACCCTTAGGCCGTAATGTATCAAAAAACTTTTGACTGTCCCTGTAAAAAAAATAATCATGGTAGAAACTTCATTTTCAATAGGGTTCGTGCTGTAATATACCTAAATAACGTCCAAAAATTTCATGGAAATCCGATTATATTTACGAGAGTTAGAGCGCGAACAGACGGACAGAGAATCCGAATGCATAAGCACTTTTCCGACAATGCATAACCACTTTTAAAACTTTTGGAAAGTGTTACAAACGTTTAAATTCATTTGAAACGATTTTTACCCTTAGGCCGTAATGTATCAGAAAACTTTTGATTGTCCCAGTAAATAAATTAATCATTGTAGAAACTTCATTTTCAATAGGGTTCGTGTTAGCGTATACGTAAATAACGTCCAAAAATTTCATGGCAATCCGAGTATATTTACAAGAGTTAGAGCGCGGACAGATGGACAGAAAAACCGAATGCATAAGCACTTTTCAACTTTATTGGAAAGTACTACTAATAATAAAAACTATGAATTATTATTAGGGGATGATATTTTTATGCTATTGGATATTCGAATAACCGATGGGGGATTAAAAGTCCATTGAAAAACGGACATAAGGGGAAAAATAGGGAAAATGAACAAACTATAGGGAAAAAGCTGAATGTGATGACCTTTTTTTTAGGAATGGAAATCCCTTGTAGAAAAATATTCCCTAATTTTCCTGTCAAAACAAAGAGAAGGAAAAAACATCCAATTGTTTGAAATGTTGAAATCTTTTTGAGCCTACTGTCAGAGAATTTCGAGGAAAGTGCATCTAAGAAAAGAAATTTACCCTCGTAGTAATACTTCGCTGTAGAAGCTGTCTAACAAGTTTAGAGTGGAGCCTAACTATCTTAAACGCGTGTTCTAGTTCTGTGTTGATGTTTGTTATTTCTAAGTATTTTATTTTATTTTAACGTTCACATGTTTAATTTTCTGCGAAATTTTATAATGCAAAGAAATGATCAAAGTTTACTGACAATCTGTGAGATCGAAATGCCTTTCTTCTGTGGGATATTTCAGAAACAGTGTGTGTAAATATGGAGCCAAGTATTAGGATATTTGAAGAAGTTATTTTTACCATGGCCAACTAGATACATAATGGCCGGCGCATTTCGCCAAAAACAGCCGAAAAAATGAAGCTGGATTTTTACCGTGGCCAACTAGATACATAACGGCCGGCGCATTTTGCCAAAAACAACCGAAAAAGTGAAGCTGGATTTTTTACCATGGCCAATTAGATATATAACGGCCGGCGCATTTCGCCAAAAACAACCGAAAAAGTGAAGCTGGATTTTTTACCATGGCCAATTAGATATATAACGGCCGGCGCATTTCGCCAAAAACAGCCGAAAAAGTGAAGCTGGATTTTTACCATGGCCAACTAGATACATAACGGCCGGCGCATTTCGCCAAAAACAACCGAAAAAGTGAAGCTGGATTTTTTACCATGGCTAACTAGATACATAACGGCCGGCGCATTTAGCCAAAAACAGCCGAAAAAGTGAAGCTCGATTTTTACCATGGCCAACTAGATACATAACGGCCGGCGCATTTCACTAAAAACCGCCGAATAGTGAAGCTGGATTCAGCTTCAAACCCTGAATCATTTCATTAGACCACGTGTCGCCCAAATTATCATTGAATAAGCTGATTTCTGTTCTGTGCTCATGATCATTACTTAAGTTCAAGGTTTGCACGATTGGGTTTGGTATCAGAGTCCTCTGGCAGGAGGCTTCATACATTAATCTCAAATAGATGGGTCGTATATATCTAGTTGGCAATGTTTTTACTAAGATTGCATTAATAGTTTTAACCCTTTAATGATCATAGCATTTTTATTTCTAAGATGTCGAAATAAATGAAAGACACCGGTACTTAAGAACAAATATATTTCTAAATAAGAAAACGTGATTTTTCACATACAAAATAAAAGGGATATTTTTAGATAAAAATACCGGTGTCAGTGTTGCGTATCGGAATTAAAATTTTGTGGTTTCATGGCGAAACCAATGAACGTTAAAGGGTTAAAAGACTGTTGTCTAACTGGGGTTGGTAGCTTGGCTAATTTCAATAAAAATGCAATAATAATCAGTTATCTAGATCCTTGTAGGACATAAAAAAGTTTTCCCTCTCCGCCTAAAGGATTTTAAATGATATTCTCAACGGAGTAAGTGGCTATAATAAATGTTACTCCATTTTGTTCAAATAATGTTTTTAACACTTTCCAACAAAGTTGAAAAGTGCCTATGCATTCGGTTTGTCTGTTCGTCTGTCCGTCCGGCCATTCAAAAGTTATAGATGTTTAACCTAGCACGAACCCTATTTAAAATGAGGTTTCTACTATGATTAGTTTATTTACAGGGATAGTCAAAAGTTTTCCGATACATTACGGCCAATGGAAAAAAATCGTTTCAAATGAATTTTAAAAGGTGTTACACCCTGTCAAACATATTCAAATTCACATGGATTCGCAAAGTACACTAAAATACGCAGTAAAAATAATAGTTACTATTCATTTACAAGGCCACCCAAAGTAATTCCATTGCACAATAATAAAAAGGGGAACTGTTTGCGATATATTTTAATTATGTTAAACGATTTGAAGTACCACAAAATTGATATATACCGCTGAGACTTAATATTAATCGCATAATACGAAGTGCATAGCCTTTACAGGGACACACAAAATATTTCAAATCTTATATTCTTATCCGAATTACTGCATGTCATCCATGATAGCTGATACATTTTCAATGATGATATGCGTTTTTAAGTTTTACTAAATATCTGCAAATTATATGGTGTGTATAAATATTATAGTTTACATACAAGGTTACACAAAAAAGCTCATAAAGTTACTGAATATAAGGGTAATTAACTTAAAGGTATTTTTTAAATAAGTTGTGCATTTTTAAGTTGAACAGCTTTCAATTTACAAAGAAATGCTTGTAGAATATTGTAGAATATAGGTAAAATGATTTACAGGGTCACGCAAAGATTCAGCTACATGGTTAACCATAAATGATAATATCTGGAAATGTAATTTAAGTTGTTTTAAGTGTGTTTTTGTTTGAACTAAATTTTAAGAAAATTCTGGTGTACAATAAAGGTACTAGGTAAATTACAGGGCTGAACAAAAGTATTCAAGTATTTTCCATCTATTAGAATAAAGAGCTGAAAGAGAAATTTAAACCAGTTACGCATTTTCTTGCTAAACTAAATTTTCCTATTAAGTAGTATATGTATATCAATCGAAGGATCAAATACAGGGCTGTTGAAAAGTATTGCAATACTTACTTGGCTATGGACAGTAGCATCTTATTTCCCTAAATAACAAAGTTTTGTTAAAGATTTCAAGAAGTGTTTGTGTTTCATAATCTATGCTTAACGTATGATTTTTCTTACTTGTATGATATTTGAAATCGTTTAACATAATTAAAATATGTCTCAAACACCCTCCCCCCTCTTTTATTGTTGTGTAATGCAATTCTTTTGAGTGGCCCTGAAAATGAATAGTAACTATTATTTTGACTGCATATTTTACAGAATGCGTATTTTAATGCAGTTTGCGAATCCATGCAAATATGAATATGTTTGACAGGGTGTAACACCTTTAAAATTTATTTGAAACGATTTTTTCCCATAGGCCATAATGTATCGAAAAACTTTTGACTATCCCTGTAAGTAAGCCAATCATAGTAGAAGCTTCATTTTCAATAGAGTTCGTGCTAAAGTAAACATCAATAAAATAAAAATTAACAATATTATTAATCATAACAATTTGAGCATATTTACACGAGTTAGAGCGCAGACTGTTACAACTTCATTCCTTGGGGAAAAAATGATCCCTATGGGGATTTTATCGTGACGTCATCCCGTCCCGAGGGGAAAAATAGATTAGAAGGTTTTTGATTTGAGCTTAGACTGAAGATTTTGTTATGATCCGGCAAAAGCCGAGAAAAAAATTTATTTATTATATGTTTGTGCAGTATAGTGTATGTCTTATGCGTTTGTGAGAATAAACTGTATATGTTCTAAAGAAATGGATTATTTTGATGAGTAGAACACAAATTTTATAATTCGAACGACGCGACGATGGCAGACGATTACAAGATTCTTCACGGACAGACGGCCATCCAGCCCGACAAACCGAAAGCATTTTTCAACTTTGTTGAAAAGTGTTAAAAAGCAAACCTAAATCCTGAAAATCGTAACCAATCGCAGCTTGAAAATCGGCTCCTTTGATGACCAAAAACAGGATATGGAACTCTTCTCGACCTGCCAGGAGAGGACATGTATTACGATATAAACACAAAGAGAGTGAGATTGTATTCAAAATTAAAGAAAGATGACCCGAACATTGGAAGATTTTCATATCATTAGATTAATTTTAAACACGATTATTCAATCGCTAAATTAATTTTGGCATATGTAAATTTTTCCATTTTACTTATCCATCATAGGGTAAGTCTTGCATTCGTTTTGAAAATCGAAAAAAAAATTTTGACGGATTTACACGTTTTCGACACTGGAGATTTCGAAAAACATATTTAAAAAAAAAAAAATTTTTTGCCGTCCGTCCGTCTGTCACTGTCTGTCAGTCAGTCTGTAAACGCTCTATCTCCCGAACGAATTGAGATAGAGACTTTAAATTTTGTATGTACTTAGTATGTAAGAATGGGACGAAGCCTATTTAATATCAGTAACCTCGATTATCCGTAACTATTTTTTTCGGACTCTCATAGAATTCGTTCTGATGAAAGGTATATAAAAATATTCGAAATTTTTTATTTTAAGGAGAGATCGTAAAAGGCAATAAAATACAAATTTTCTAAACGAACGAAGTCGATCGAATTATTAGTTGCCGAGATATCTGTAATCCTATTTTCCACATTCTTCGATTTTTCATGACTCTGTATTTCATTCAAATTTCAATTCAAAGATATATTTTAATTGGAAATGAGACGCTTAATCCGACGCAATAAACTGTTAGTTAATAAGATTATTATTTTTGGAGTTATAAGGATGTTTCTTTTTCCCAATTCAGTACTTACTTGAGCAGTTAGGAATGTTGTATAATTTATCGAAAGAGATTCCTCATACAACTCATTAATACAACATTACTATGCACAATAAAAATATAAATACACGTTTAAATTTTGTTTTGGAATTGCAATCCATATTATAAATAGTTTTCAAATGTATTATTTTCATATATTATATATGCATTTGTATGATGGGTAAGTATTACGGTGGCTCCCAACGACTAGTTTCTTTTTGGGTGAAAAAAAGTCCGGGCCAGGATTCGAACCAGGGATGATTGGCTGAAGCTGCCAATGCTCTTCCAATTCAGCCATCAATAGGCTCAGTTGGTTGAACTCAGTTTCATATCATGGTTTTTTTTTGGCCTTAAATGAATCGATGTGGTTGCAATCTCCAGCCTTTGGGGTTGCTTTTTCACAACTGAAATAGACAATTCAAAATCCATTTGCTTTTTGCGTATTTTTTCCATTTAGAAATTTTTTCGGAAAAATTTGTATCTTATTTTAAATTAACATGTATAATATAATAAAAATATAAAATTATAAATATATTGTATGCAATATTTATTTATAGGTGTGTATAATGCGCATTTACATATGTATATCTCAATGTATAATTATATACATAGAGATGCCTTAATCTGTGTACATAAAAATATTTATATAACCATATATTTTTAAAATGTGGCAAATATAATGTTTATTAAAATAATGTATGTTTATAAATTATTTAGAAATCATGTTTTTTCCACCAGCTTGAGAAATCTGATAAGTTTCTAAATTGACTTTTTCTGGCCATTTTCGATTTTTACGCCAATCGCGCCAACCAGAACAGAATATGGAACATTATTTTGGTGCTATGATAAATTTCTGTCAGTCATTGTAATTTTATCCATTTTATTAGTGTGATGAAGAGAGAATGTTTTAATTTCTGTTGTCATAACAATCTCATTTTCAAACCAAATCCTTCTATAAATCGTCATCGAAAATGGCTGGTTCTTAATACCTCTTATTTTCCGCTCAACGAATTAGGAAATGGCATTTGCTTTATTTTCAGCAAGGCGAATGGACAGCCGGGGTAGATGTCCATATTACTTTAAAATACAAGGAAAAATTAACGGCTATACAGTCGGCTCTCGTTAATTCGAAATCGGATAAATCGAATCTTCGCTTCTTTCGAACTAAATACGAAGTCCCGAAAATTTCAAGGGCAGAAAAACTTTTCATTTACTCGAACTCGTTTTCTTTGCACTTTGTTTAATTCGAACGAACGAGAATTCCGATTTTTCATTTTTCCTTACTTTCTCATGAACCTCAGATTCTTGAAATAACTTTCGTTTTTTTTTTTTTTTTTCAGAACTGTTCTGAAGTAGTATGCATTGATATCCGCTTTCTTAGAAAAAAACTGATACAGTTTCTGTCTGTCAATGACACCGTTTTCTATTTTGCTTGATCCTAATCCCCACTGCCGCGACCGGTTCACAAGGCTGCAGGTTTCACAGTATTTGAAACTTTATTTAAATTAATACAATTCTATAAAAATAATTCAGTTTAAGAGATTAAGTTATGATTAATACTTTCAAGGCTTATAAGCATATACGTAACAAAAAAATTATACCATGTTTGAAAATCTTTTTTTTATTAACATTTAAAATAAATTTCAGAGGAAAAAAACTTCATAATTTTGCCCTTTTGCTTGGCGGTCTGAGAGTTTATTAGTTTATGTAATTATATCTTTTAATTTAATATTATGTTCTAACGATAACACCCGATAATGATAACGAAATAAATTTTTAAAAATACTATAAAATTAATTCCTTTGTAACAATCCTTTTTAAATATGTTTTACTCGCATAGTTTCCATAATTCGAAACATTTCTTGTGGTCCCGACGAGTTCGAATATACGAATGCCGACTGCATTTCTTCTGATTTAAGATTGGTTTGAAATAGGGGAGCAGCATAATAGATGTAGCCTGCTAGACTCAAATTTATTTCGCTGGAAATTGCACATGAAGCGTAGCAAATGAGGTGTTTTCGTACTATAACGAAGTTTTAAAAATATCAATCTCATAAAATTCTAAATAGTTAATTACATTTAAAAGGCGCACCAAACAATGTTCTCCCTATACCATTACGTAATGGAATACTTTTGAGTGGACTAGTAAATCAATAACAAATGTTCATTGCAACCACAGATTATACAAAATGTATATTATAATATGTACTTTATAGATGCCTATCAATTTTATTATGTTCGAATGAGTGTAACACCAGAGTTTCTCCTAGAGAGTTTCAGGGGGGCGCGCCGCCCCTCCTGCCCTTTAGTTTGAAAACTTGCTCCCCTCTTGCCCCTCATCCAAAAACTAGCGCCCCTCTTGTCGCTCATTCAAAAAAATAGCGCCCTTCTTGCCCCACATTAGAAAAAACACAGATCTTTAGCGATGATGCGGACGCGCTATACGCGTAAATTAAGCAAAAAATCAGCGACGGAACGCAAAAAAAAAAAAAAAAAAAAAAAAAAAAAAAAGCTCTTACCCGTCCCCCACGGAACGCGTAATTTCGTCAAAGAATCTCGAAATTTCATTAAAAAATTGCGAAATGACGACTAATTTCCAGCAAGTGTGTCTCGCAAAAAATGTCTAATTTTATCATCAAATCCCGAAAAAACGGCAGATTTCTTTAAAAGATTGTGAAAAAACGTCAAATTTTGTCCAAAACTCACGATAAAACGGAAATATTTGTCAAACGATTTGCGAAAAACGGCAAATTTAACAAACAAATCACGAAAAACGACAACTTTCGTCAAAAAATCGCGGTAAAATGGCAGATTTCGAAAAAGATTTGCAAAAAAGGCATATTTCGTCCAAAAACCGCAATAAAACGGAAAATTTTGTGAAAAGATTCACGAAAAACGGCAAATTCTGCCAAAAAAATCGTCAAAATACTCCTAAAAAGCGGCAGATTTTGTCAAAAGATCACGAAAAAATACAAATTTCGTCAAAGGGGCTCCAAAAAAAGGTAATACCGGAAGCATTTTAATTGTGTTACTAACATCATTAAAATGCATTTGAAACTGTTTTCCCCATTCACCGTAATGTAACCGAATACTTTTGATTGTCCCTGTAATTGATCTATCCATACGATTTTCATAAAATTTGAAATGACTCGACAAACTTATGTAATGATTATATATTTCAAATTTCAAACGATTCGGTTGGGTCGTTTTTGCGTTGTTATATGCGAACGGATGGACGGACTGAACGACAACTATAGGTGCTATGTATTTGCACATTTACGAACGCACCTAATGACAACTTCGACAACTGATGACAATTTTGCAGCATATCGATAATGTTTTTTCCCGAAAAGTCAAAATATCTGCTTTCTTTAGAGAGATATATTTTTACAGCTAAATTTAAAAAAAATGATATAATAGTCTGATGGCTAGACTGCACTCTCTCGAAATCAGATTCCCTAGTTTGATTGCCAGGTGAAGAAAGAAAGAATCTTTAACTCTGCTCTAAGTAGCAACGTTATAAAAAGGGGTGTAAAAATCTAGCCGTTAGCGGAAAACTTATCACCACTAAATTTTATTAATTTTCTAAGTTTAAATTTTACTAAATTTAATATTTTTACATAATATTTAGACGGAAAATAACGAATAAATTTTAGTAGAGAGAGACTAGGTGCCTAGATTTTTACAGCTCTAGTAATAAATTTTCCAGACTGTTTCGAAACATTCAAAAGAAAAAAAATACTTTCAACTGTTAGAAAACACCCCTTGTTCAAGATAACACGATTTCCATTATCAAACATCACGCATCTGGCAGAGTGTTCTGGTGGTGACCTCATTCATCCCTTACCAAATAATGCTGAACCGACTATTTACATCTACTTGCAATAAAGTGCATTTATTGCAGGAAAATAAATAATGAAATATCTACTTTAAACTCTTCTATAAATTTTAGATATGAAATAAATATGATATTCATCAAAACATTCATTAAAACTAATATATATTTGTTAATCAGGAACACATTGACAAAAATACTCCTGAAAATAAAAAATAAATAAAATAAATCTGAATTTATAAACACCAAACATAACTTACATTGAAATTTCAATCTCTAGATAAACAACCACAACGGATCACGATAAAAAGAAGTTGACGGGTTTTCAAAGTTCACCACTGGATATAACAATACATCATTTTAATTTGCAGATATGCGAATTTTAATAAATATCTTAAAACACAGAAAATTAGATGATAGCTTTAGTTTAACGAACAACAATAAGCAGCGTATTCATCGAAACTGACTTATTAAACTTATTTATGCTGTGATCAAAACACCACCAACAAAATCTAATATTTCTATGAGCGGATAAAATATCTTTACATCCAATTATTACATCCATTGTAATTTTAAAATAGTCTTTGAAAAAATTTCGAAAGTGAAACTACACTGTTAAAAATCTGCTGCATTTTGTTGTAACGCACTCCACTGCTTGTATGTAATATCTCTATTCCAACCAATGAGAAAGCTCCATTTCACGGCCAAGTAACCGTTTTCTATACAAGTAAGGGAGTGCGTTGCAACAAAATGCAGCAGATTTTTAACAGTGTACGGGCGTGTTCAGCACAACTTACCGATTGTAGACAAGTACGAAATGAAAATCAAGGCGAAGTGTGACGTCAGCTACAATTCAACAGACTAGTTTTTTCATTGGTGCCACAATTCGCTTTCGTACTGCCCTACAATCGGTTGGTAACATTGGTTACTTTGGTAAGTTGCGCTGAACACGCCCTTGATTTAGTATCTTAGATCAACAAACAAAAGATGCCATGAAAATGAAATTACACAACCGTGTCATTTGTTTAAAACAAATTTCCTATGAAAACTTCTAAAATGCCTACACTGTTAAAAATCTGCAGCATTTTTTTTTTCAACGCATTCCTCCGCTTGTATAGAAAACTGCTACTTGGCCGTGAAATGGAGCTTTCTCATTGGTTGAAATAGAGATATTATGTACAAGTGGTGGAGTGCGTTGCGGCAAAATGCAGCAGATTTTTAACAGTGTAGCGAGTCATAGTCAAGTGCATTAGAGATTAAAATTCTTTGAATTACGGTCTAACTGACATCAAAGTGTGACGATACCACTGCTGCAATAGATAAAGCGCATGTGACGCCTTCTCAACTTGTGTGTGGTTGGATAAAATAACAATTACTGGAGAGTTAGTAACATATAACGTAATATATAATATATAACGTATTATTTCCTGCGTATAATACAATAAAATGAAATTTAGTATATCGACGTGAAAATTACATTTAGGGCGTGTTCAGCGTAACTTACCAAAGTAACCAATGTTACCGACCGATTGTAGGGCAGTACGAAAGTGAATTGTGGCACCAATGAAAACTATCTTGTTGAATTGTAGCTGACGTCAACACTTCGCCTTCATTTTCATTTCGTACTTGTCTACAGTCGGTAAGTGACCGGTAAGTTGTGCTGAACACGCTCATAGTGATGAATTTTCTAATGCAGTTTCATTCGAATTTTTGCCAACAGCAAGTTGAGCTGTCGCGAAAAAAGTCAAATTGTTTACAAACATGCACATTGCACATTATCTATACAGCAGAACCCCGATAATTCGGATTAACTGCACTGTTAAAAATCTGCTGCATTTTGCTGCAACGCCCTCCACCACTTGTATATAATATCTCTCTTCCAACCAATGAGAAAGCGCCATTTCACGGCCAAGTAACCGTTTTCTATACAAGCAGGGGAGTGCGTTGCAGCAAAATGCAGGAGATTTTTAACAGTGTGGGGCCAGACCCAATCCGGATTATTGAAAATCCGGAGAGTAAGAAAAAAAATAAAATAAAACATACTTACTGAAATCACCTTTATGTTAAACTTATTGAATATTTGCAGACAGTAAAAATGTTTACTTTGCTTAATTCTTCCGAAAAGATTTCAGCAAAAGTTTTTTTTAAATTCAGAATACGATGATGAAACAAATTAATGCTATGGAAATTAACCAATCATTTCTCAAGCTTGAAAAAAAAATGATCAAACCGATCCGGATTAACGGGGTTCTGCGAATGACTCAGTTTTTTTGGTAATTACCTGTATGCCTTTAAAACTCATATGCAGTGTGCTACTGTAACAATTTTAGTACCTAATCTTGTAAAGTGTAATAGTTAACTGTTAAAAATTTGAGCCATTTGCTACAGCGTCACTCCGCGACTTTTGTAGAAAACGGTTACTTTACTAGGGAGCATTCTCATTGGTCATAAAAGAGATATTCTATAAAAGAGGTGGAGTGACGCTGCAGCAAATGGGTCAAATTTTTAACAGTGTGTTCTATAAAATCGGGAGAGTGACGATGCAGCAAAAGAGTCAAATTCTTTACAGTGAATATTAAGGATGATTTATAAGCGGTCGAATATCATCAAACACGCAGGTCAAACATACTGTTAAAAATTTTACCCTTTCGCTGCATCTTCACTCTCTCGATTTTATACACTGTTAAAAATTTAACCCATTTGCTGCATCGTCACTCCATCGCTTTTATAGAAAACGGTTACTTTATGGAGCATTTACATTGCTCATGAAAGAGTTATTCTATAAAAGCGGTGGAGTGACGCTGCTGCAAATGGGTTAAATTTTTAACGGAGCACACTGTTAAAAATCTGCTGCATTTTGCTGCAACGCACTCCCCTGCTTGTATAGAAAACGGTTACTTGGCCGTGAAATGGCGCTTTCTCATTGGTTGGAATAGAGATATTATATACAAGTGGTGGAGGGCGTTGCAGCAAAATGCAGCAGATTTTTAACAGTGCAGAATACACTGTAAAAAATATGACTATTTTGCTGCATCGTCACTCCACCGCTTTTATAGAAAACGACTACTTCAGGCTATCATGGAGCATTCTCATTGGCCAAAAGTGTGATATTCTATAAAAGCGGGGGAGTAACGAACTACAGAATGCCTTCAATTAATTAAATTTTATGTCCCCACTGTTACGAAAATCGTAACACCTGCTATCTAATGACGGGTTGGGAGTTAGTCGGCGCCATATGAGCCAGCTACTTGCTACGTAATCCTATTCTGAAGGGAAATGTTTTGTTTGAATTATTGTCGATGAGAAAAACATTAATTCTCGTATTTTTGATATGAAAAATTTATGTTTGCGTGTTTTTTAGTTGTTTGTGTGTGTTGTGATCAATAGATAAGAAAAATTATTTATCTGAATATAACTGAAGTTTTCCACAGTCGCAAAATATTCAAGTATTAATTTTCAAGAACTATTCTAAAAAGGAAATTTTTTTCATGGTGATATTTTCTCCCGGGACCTTTTGGATTTAAGAATTTTATAAATGTTAGTGACTCTTTTCAAGATCAATAAGTGTAAAGACTGTGTTTTATAAGTGTCAAGACTGTAGTTTCAAAGTGCTTCCGCTCTATGGGAAATTCATCTCCTATGAATTCATTGGATTATTATATCGCGTCTTCACATCGCGGTTAGAAAAGGTACTGTAAAAATATTTTGATCTTTTGTTTTATAATGAATTATGGATCTTGAAAAAATAAAATGTAAAAGAAAGGTGATGAAAACTGCAATCCCCAAATTTAAAACAAAAATTGAGACAATATACAAAGTGAGACAAATAACAAAAATTGAGACATATACAAAGTGAGATAAATAACGGAAAAGAAAAAAAAAACATTTTTTTTCCATATCTTTCCGTTCTGGTGACACTAGAAATTGTAATTTTGTGGATTTACTCATTTATTATTGTGATCTTTACACTTTGCTTAGCCTCATTTTTGTTGGTTTAAATCCATGGACTCCAGTCTGTAGCCATTTTAAGTATATGCAATTAAAGGGTTTCAGATGGTACATACATGATCTACAGACCTAGTTCCCTAAACTGCTAAGTTCCTACAAGCCAGTCAAACGATTCGACTTCAGTCATTCGTGTGTTCAACTGCTTTAAAATATTTTCAGAAAGACTTTTCCATTATCTTTTATAACTGTCGCGTATATTAAACATATATGTGATACGTGACTATTTTTAATATCTTTCTGAACTTTCTTCTAGAACAATCATTTGTCAGGAATAAATATTTTTCTATTCTGTATAATTTTGTTCTAATTCTGTGTATTTAAGTTTTTGTTGTTCTTAATTCGATTTTCAATGGTATTATTCTGCAATCGTTTTTGGTAAGCATCGATTTTTTCAATTCATCAAAATAACAGTGTTTCAGATGATTAGTCCAATAAAGTACATTCTATTTTTTAATCATTTCGTATCTTTTTTTTTTTTTTTGGAAAGAATTCGAATTACAATATTTTAGACCCAATCTATGGGTCGCGATCCACTGATGGACCGCGGCATCGCAGAGCAATTGAGGTTTGTCATCAATATATATTTTTCATTTCATCTGTTTAACCGTTTTAGTGCTAAGCAATTTTTGCAAGAATGCACGAAAATTGCGGTACATATTTTGATTTCTTTAAAGGAAAAAATAATGTTGTCATATAAAACACTGTTATTTAGACAAATATCAATCAATTTTAATAATTCTTTTTGTATTATAAAGAACTCGCAGCGCAAAAGCGCTGCGCCGCGGTTTTCGAGATAAACTATCGCAGCGCTTTTGCGCCGCGTAGCAGTCAAACGGTTAAAAAGAATGGCAATTCCAACAGGAAATAATATTTAGAGGGGTTTTTTTAATTTCCTTCTAGATGTTTCCTAAATTTATGAACAAAATATCTAAAAATATTTAAGACAGCTTTAGCGTTCTTTATGATATTCGACACTTCGTGCTTACGAGACCATGTTTTTTCTATTTGACTGTTTTTGAAAGACAAGTACCGAGACAAACTGCATGTTTATATATGTTCCCACATTGGTAAACACCAGTACCAAAAATCTAATTGATTATAGAGTTATGTTTTCATAATAATTAAACGTACTTTTAAGTATTTTTATAGTTTGTACATAGTTTTAATCACTATTCACTTATACACATTGAGATTACCGATTCTTGTTTTCGTTGATAATATGTCTTCCGTGAGAAAATTTGCATTTTTGTAGGATAGGATAAGTTGAGCGTATAGAGATCATTCAAAAATTGTTATACTCATATACAACTTTATCTTGCCTAGATCGCGATTTTTTTTTTTTTTACTTAAAGGTGGGTCGCAACCGCTGTTTTAGACCAATTTAAAAAACTTTGTCTTATCTTAAACTTTGTCTTAACCCTTATTCCACTAACCGGAGATCGAAATATACTACGATTCTACTTTAACTTCGGGGGCGGTACTACTTTAACTTCGGTTGTTTGAAGCAGGGCTTCAAACAACTGCTGATGCAAAGAAGCGTCGATTCATGTCACGTGTCAATCTTAGGAAATGGATGATTCTAAAAAGCTGGTTTTCATCCAAAGCCCTTATTCCATTAATCGGACATCGAAATAAACTACGATTCAAAGTATGATTCGTTTAAACGGGATTCGAAAATATATGCTTATTCAAATGCGTGTTTATTCATGTCATATGCTATTTACAGAAAAAACCCGATAATTCGGATTAATTGGGACCGGACCCAATCCGGATTATCCAGAGAATTAGAAAAAAAAATGAAATAAAATTAAACATTCTAACAGAAAATCACGTTAATGTTAAACTCAATGAATATTTATAGACAATAAAAATGTTTACTTTGTTTAATTATTCCAAAAAAATTTCAGAAAAAGTTTTTTCAAAACACGATAATGAAACAAGTTTATGTTATGGAAATTAGCCAATTGCTTCTCAAACTTGAAAAAAAAAATGGCCAAACCGATCCGGATTAACGGGGTCCGAATTAGCGGGGTTCTACTGTATTAGTAACTGATGATTCTAATAAGCGGGTTTTCTTGCAAATCCCTTATTCCATTAACCGAAAAGCTAAATAAACTATGATTCAACTTATGATTCGTTTAATTAAGGTAAAAAAATGTCAATCTTTATTATTCAGGAATTGTGTTACTTATTTCATATTTAAAATTAATGTTTTAATTAAAGATGAGATTCCAATTATTTCAAAAACTAAAGTAGTTGGATGTGGCAATCCTAAAACTTTCTTCGATTTCATCCATGTTATTATTTAAAAATTCATTATCACAATGCCAAAATTAAACATCAATCTATGCTCATTATGAGAATCCTAATGATATGGAATTCCGTGCTTTAGTTCTTGAGGTATGATTATTGCTAAATTAACATAAATCATGCAAAGTGCAGCATAGAAGCGACAGTTGGTGGGTGATTTACACAAAAAACTGACTTGCAACAACTTATGTTAATATCTAACTGAATTCGAATTTTAATGAAAATCTAATCATTAGTTCTTCAGATAGAGCAACAGTGAAAATCATGAAAAATACCGCATAGCAATGCGACCTTTTAGGCAATATACACCAAAATGTAAATAATTTCAATTCATATTAAGAAATATCTGAATATGACGTTTTATGAAAATTTGTGCATTATTTCTAGAGATAGAATTGTTGCGGAAATTGCAAAAATACAGCACGGCAGAGCAGAAAGTTGACATTTTTCATCAAAAGGTACAAAACGTCACTTCATTGCATGGAGTAACTGAATCTGATGTCTGATGAAAATCCGTGCATTACTTCTCGAGATTGAGCTCTTGCAGAAATGGTGATAATTGCTGCACAACATTTGAGATAAAAACACAAAAATGAGTAAAATGTCAATTCATGTCATAGACTAACAGAATACAATGTTTGAAGAAAATCGCTGCATTAGTTTTTGAAATAGAGTTATTGCAATAATCACGAATAACGCACCATGGCAACCCAAGTAGTTGAGCGATTGACATCAAAACGTAATCAGTACTATACTATTTCTTAATGTAACTTCATGTAAGTTTTTATGAAAATCCGTGTTCTAGCTTTTAATATATGGCTATTGTGGAAATTGTAAATAATGAAGCATAGCAGCGCCACCTTTTCAGTGATCTACACCAACAGCTAAACAGATCTAGATGTTAGACTTTGATGTAAAGTCTAACAGACTCTAAAGTTTTGTGAAGTTTCGTGCATTAGGTCTTGAGATAGAGAGCCCTCGAAATTTTTGTCCCATACAGACAGACTAACAGAATCACAAAAATAGACATACTTTTATAAAAACATATTTTTCGGGTTCTTTGACCCCCAAAACGCATAAATCCGTCGAAAACCGCATTTCGAACATTTTCATGAGTTAAGCACTTTCTTCTGGTAAAGACAGAAGAAAGTAAAAATAAAATCTTCACTATTCTTGAAAATATTATGAACAGAAAATTTGAATGCAAGTTAAACAGCTTTGCATCAAGAATATTTTTTGAACTACACGCAATACTTATAAAAAAGAAAATTTGATTTGTATTATTTGAGCTGCTTATTAAGATTTTTTTAGAAAAATATTTATTTAGCAAACATTAATACTCATTATTTTGATATTAACTTTTCTTCAATAAAAGAATTACTCAAAACCGATTATCTGTCTGCAGAATCAACAACGATAACAACGTATAAATAAATAAATGGATGTTATATTACGTGCTAATTTTCATTTCTTATATTTGCACATGTAATTGTGATCGAACCATCATAACAGTGGGCTGAATGACACCAATAATTTTTAGAAGCACCCTTGGACATGTGTCAATAATTCTGTCATTAAATTAGACAAGTTTTATTTGTAATTTATTTGCATAAAAGCATGACTTATTACTGGGTGGTGCAAAACTTGTTTTTTTTTCATTATTTGATAATGTGCTATTTCATTTGTTGTATTTCATTTATGATTATTTTAGATGTGCAATATTTTCAGTATTGAATGAAACGCTTTTGAAGTCGCATTTTGGGAAGTTGCTTCCGCTTTCGTATATGTTTCCAACATTAACATCATATAACCGCATAAATGTTAACATCAATTAAAGTTTACATCAATTCTTTGAGAATTTAGGAATTTTGTGGATCAATGTGAGTATCTTTGATATGTATACTTTTTAAGGGAACTCGATATAGTCCGCACAAAACCCAAAGTCATCGAGCACAAGGAAAAATATTTTTTTATTATGAAAGATTAGGCATAATGGAATCCATGTCCACTGGAAGCGAAAAGGTGCATAAGCCAAAATACCACTAGTGGTTGACTCGTTTTCCTCAAACTCAGTTTTCCGTGTTTTCATACTTTAGATTGTACATTAAGTTTAATCCAAAAATCTACTTCTACTTTCACATGTAATAATTATTGGCTAGTTAACTTTCATAAGGCAATCATATATTAATAATTATAAATAAACAAAAATGTTCTCTGAAGAAGAGCTTGATCAAGGTTTGAAAGTGCTAAGATGTTTTAAATAAAATTAATTTTCAATATGTGTAATTGATTATTTTAATAGCCTTTTTAAAAAACCTGAACATTTTAAAGTTCATATTATACATTTCATACAGTTTTGGGGCAATAAGTCTCAATGAAGTAAAATGATTCTACCATTAAATTGTACGATTTTTCCTGGCAAAATGTAAAAAATTGATTTTTTTTTTTTTGAAAAATTTAAGTAAATTTTAAAATGTATCTTATTATACATTTTTGAACGTATTTTTTGGAAATAACTATTTATAGATGTCTGCTGCATTTTTTTAAGTACTGGATTTATCTTGTGAATTAGTTTAGACGAAAAAAATAAGATGTCAAAAATACAGTAAAAATGGACTTTTTATTACGTTTATATTGAAACAAAACCCGAAATTTTTAGTACTTTATTGTAAATGTGTTATTTAATTTCATTAAATAGATCATTAGAAAAAAAATCGAGCAAATTGAACAACATGCATAAAAGTTTTATCACTTTAAGCATGCCTATTCATGGAGGAAACAAGAACTGAGAAAAATTACTTTTAAGTGAAGTAGATTGTGGCATATAAAGGGACAGTGATGTAATAAAAATTTTTAAATTGTATTTATGATACTCGGTTCTTTGCGAAACTTGAATAGAATGTTCTTGGGACAAAAAATTATAATTTACTCAAAAAATTTAAAAATCGATAATTTCTTGTTTTTTTCGCGCGAATGAAGTATACAGAGTCACCTTAATTTGTCAGAGTCCGCATAAAAATAAATAAATAAACAAATAAGGGTATTGCAAAAATAAGTAATCGCAGTAATCTTAAATAAATTGTTTTATCGCGTTGTTTTATGGAAACAATAACTATATGGAGTATATATATTTGGAAATAATAATTTTTTACGGAATTTATTTTTAACTGTCTTTCTATATAAGGAAGATTTAATTGATTTCGATGAATATATGTGTATGTGTGGATTGGTATTTCGAAAATAAATAGCACCAGATTTTAATTTTTATACCGAAATCCAAAGCATCATATAAATGAAGTATAAGGGGAAGTAAGTTTCAAAATCCTCCTTATTCAGAAATCTGGAAAAATAAACAACTGCGCCCGCAACTTTCCGTTGTAAGCTAAGATTTACAATAGCAGAAATACAGGACAGGGTGGCAAGACGTCAGAAAAAAGCACAGTTTAAGAAAAAGAGAGACCTACCAGTATTTTCTTATACAAAATATTTAAAATAATATAGATGATTTAAAGAAGGTGGATTTCCCTTTAAAGAAATATTGGTATCCAACAGCTTTAAAATTAACAGTAGTCGAAATTTAGGATAAAAAAAGTTTTTATTCAGATTGCTATGTTTTTTTAATACAGATTTACCAATGGGTGAAGATTTCCATATTTAGTTCTGTTATTATTTTTTACATTTTTGTGGGGGGGGGGGGGGGGGTGGGAGTGGAGCGCAATAAACTTTTCGATGTGGTAGCTGCAGTTGTTTGATTGCCTAGGTTTTTATTTTACTGGAATGTACTTTATTTATGTGTTTTTCTTGTCTTTTACACATGTATCTCGGAATAATTTATTCCGTATTTTAAAGGATTTTTTTCTGTAGATATTATATTATGAAAGTACACATTTTATGTATTTTAATATCTTTTAAGAGGGATATAACATGAATAAGTATAATGTTATGTTATATTTTAATTTGGCATACATAATAAATAGATAAAAAAGGAAATTTATAAAATTATAAATATATAAGTATATGGTATTTATTTATATATTTTGCTATATACAATGGATATATTATGTTTCCATATTTGTATATTACTATCTATAAGTATAACATAGATAAAAATAATGCGTATTCATATAAATATATATTTATTTTTTAACATATCACACACATAACGTTTATTAAATAACTACATTTTTATAAATATTTAAAAACCATTTTCCCACATTGTTGAAGAATTTGTTAATACAAAGCTAATACGCTCTTTTAGAGCTATTTAAGATTCCTTCGACAATCCCGTCAACCAAAAAAGTATTTGAAACTTTTCCCACCAATAAGATAGTTTGATAGAAAAAAACACGATTATTTTAAATGGTGGATAAGATTAGTTTTGAATCTCAAATTCTAATGTGAATAAGAAGGCAGAACATAAAGCTGTTAAATTAAATACATTTCCTAAAAAAAAAAAATAGTAAATAAAGCTTTTTTTTAATACGTGCTGACAAGTCTGTATTTGCATTCAGTGCATCTATATAAGAAATATTTCTTCGACTTTCGAGTGTTTAAAACTGTTTTGTAGCTGTTTTATTAATATCTATGCAATACTATATAGAAGAAACATTTGCTTATGCATACAGGGTGAGTCATAAATATCGAAACAATAGGCTATCTCCTCAAATATTGCCCCTAGACCCATACTTCCAATTGCAAAAATTCATAAAGAAAGGTGAAATTTCTGATAAATTCCAACTCTATGGGGGGGTCTATTTGAAAAAATGCGAAAATTAATTTTTTATACGGCCCCCGTAGGGCAAAATTCCTGATTAGGAAATTATTCCTTATCCATTCCTAAATTGAACAAAACAAATTTCATCTCCGTATCTAAAAATCCCACAGAGATATTAAATCACAAAATACTCAAAAATTCCTGACTTACACCACTTTTCCCTGCCTCTAAACTGTGATTTCTTGACTCAATTTCGACGCTTGTTAGGGAACATTCACAAATTGCAATTAAAAAAAAATCTGTTTAAGATAGCGCTTTTTGTTTGGACATAAAATAGCAGCGTATAAGTTTTTACGCTAAATTGGTAAACCAGACGTCTCCCGGGTCAAAATATCTAAGTCAGGTCCCAAACCGACCCATAGGGGAAAAAGTTCGGCATGGCCTGAAAAAATGTCAACATTCCGGACAGGTTTGGAAAATAATTTAAATCATAGCCCGCTTCAGTCGAAAATTTCTACATAGTTTTTTAATTCGGCGTGAGAAAAAAATGTTTCATATGGAAGAGTTCTGAACAAAAAATTCTTTTATAGCTTTTCGTTTTTTATATTTACACTTTTTATTATTAAAGAAACGCCAATCGCTGTAATATACTTATTTTATCAATGAATCTCTATTTATATGTAAATGTTTCACTTATATTTTAATATCATTAATCCATATCCCATGCGTTGGAGACTTTGAAAAATGTTATTACACTAAAACTTTTTAATACGGAATCACATAAGAAAGAAAAAATACGTTATAGACAGATATGCTCTCCCTAGAAGATGTAATTGGAGCTTATTTTCTTTTCAGGTACTATTGCATTTATTTTGCATGGATCAACATATTTTCCGTTTAAGACAGAATTCCGTCATAGGCAGATTTTTTTTCACTGGTTTTATTGTATTTAATTTTTTAAGCCTTTGAATAATTTAAAAAAATGAATTTTAAAGGTTTTTTTTTTTTTTTTTTTTTTTTGTAAAATAAAGATTTTAAAATCTACATGTTTTTCGTAAAAAAAAATCGATTGAGCGGTATTTTATTTATTTTATGCACGTATTAAGTCAGTCAGAGACAGTGATTTTAATACGGGTTTTGTCGAGACCGGGTTTGAAAATTTCATCCAGAGTGCACCTAAGTTGAAGGAAGTAGTCCCCTTATGAAATTTTAGAATGTGATTTTTTTAGCAAATTATAAGGGAATCACAAAAAAAAAAAGAAAAAAATCCAAATTCTAACTCAAGAAATAGATTTTTTACGCGTTTTCTAGAACTGTTAAAGTAACGCTGTTTTTTGAATTGCGCGCATTTCAATTTGTCTAATCCCTTAAAACCTGATGAATTTTTTAAACGGCTGTAACTTTGCGAATTTTGGAGATATGAAGATGCAACTTTTTGTGTCTTATTCAGGATTGAATAAGGAAAGTTTTCCCAACTGGAATTTTTGTCCTACGGGAACCGTATAAAAATTTAATTTTCGTAACTTTTCAACTAGACCCCCCCCCCCAATGGAGTCGCAATTTATCTTATCAAAAATTTCACATTTTTTAATGAATTTTGCAATTCGAAGTATGGGTCTCAGGGCAATATTTAAGGAGATAGCCTATTGTTTCGATATTTATGACTCACCCTTTATATCTCTGGCACAAATACCCTACAGTGGCATCCCAAAGATGTAAAATGAACAAGAAAACGACTTCAATTAAGATGGTGTGACGAAATCAGAAAAGTGGTCGGTGTAAATTAGATGGATAAAGCACTAGACATGAAACATTGGAAAAATCTGGGGTAGGAGGGACTTACATTCATCACTTGCGTAATAATGATTGATTGTGATACATGAGGAGCCCAGAAGCCAATGGGTACACGTGACAAAATGTCGATTTGGAGTAAATTGAGTTTAAAGATAATTGATGTTAAATTGGAACGTCAATAACAATTGACTAAATTGAAATAGGAAACATCTGCTTGTTGCATTCTAATCTTTGAACTCTCATTTCAATAACTGTTAAAAAAATTATACAAGTACAATTACAAGTACAGATAACAATTTTCTTTGAATGTGTAATTAATCAATATTGTTTGTTTTTTGAAAAAAGTGGTTTATCTCTATAACTCCCCAAATAATAAGAAAATGACCTATATTTCTTTACCTGAAATGATAAAAGCATATTTCAAGATATCCTGTGCATTTAACTCAATTTTTTCAATTTTGTCACTTATACCCCTTGGCTTCTGGGCTCCTCATATATATTTCTCTCTGTGTGTGTGTATGTGTGCGTTTGTAGTCCCAAATTCGTAATATTTTGCTTTATCATGGCAAATACGAAGATGAAACCATACACTTCATTTGTAGCTCCAAAGTACTTGGAACATGAAGATCCTGCTTTGGTTTTACAAATTTCTTTTTTTTTTCATTAATTTTTTTAATTAACAAAAATTAACAAATGGTAAATGTGATCACAGTTCGCACTTACACTGTTAAAACTAATGGTGACACATTGCACCTTTTAGGGGTGAAAGGCTTGTCTCACTGGTGACACCCCTAGAGGAGCTAAAATGGCACCCTTAACTAGGGTGAAAGGATGGCACACCTAATCCAGGGTGTTTCAAGGGGTGAAAGGACGGCACCTCAGGGAAGAATAATGGCACCCCTTATCCACAGTGTTCAATAGGGTGAAACGATGGCACCACAGGGGAGAATAATCTCACCCCTTATCCAGGGTGCCCCAGGAGGTGAAAGGATGGCATCTCAGGGGAGAGTAATAGCACCCCTCATCCAGGGTACCTTAAGGGGTGAAAGAATGGCATCTCAGGGGAGAATAATGATACACTTATCCAGGGTGCCCCAGAGGGTGAACGGATGAAACACATAATCCAGTGTGCCCTGTGGCATCCTACAAGAAATAGCACTCGCAATCTATGGCCCACAGTTGCAACCCCCCTCCCCCCACCCTGCTTGTAAAGAAATTGTATTGGTTTGAATCATGAAATACAAAGTGTTTACCCATTTTTAAATTGAATTATGCAGAGAAAATTAACATGATCAGTCAATATTTTGAGTCTTTTTTTTCTTTTAGATTGATGGAATATTATATTTTAAACTCATTATCAGGTGTCCAAAGAATAATTGTAGCATATTTTTGTAACTCAGAGAGGGATAATATGAACTACAAAAATAATCATAGAAAGGCAGAGAATTCAAATTGTACTTTCATTTACATGGAGAGTATTTTAAGAAAAATCCAAAATTTTAACTTTTATACAGTCTTTGCATTTCAAAATCACCAATCATACGTCATCACTATTGCATTGTTAGTCATACCCAAAAGATTTTGTTAGAATAAATCGCAAAATTTACACAATCTCTACACCTATTTTCTGCCTCTAAAAATCACTGAGTTAGAGTCAAATATTGTGACTTTGTCATGCAATTTGAAACCTGATTTTCAATTTTATGTTTTGAAGTTCTTGTAAAATGAAATAAATCATGATTTTTGACTGTCTCTAACTCATATGTTTGGATCAAACTTTTTGGGTATGTTTAAGAAAGGGCCAGTAACTATTTTTGTGATTGGGCATTTCTCTATGCAGGAACATTATAAAAATTTGATGTTTTTTGACTCCAAAATAAGAGAAAGTACAAATTGAATTATCTATCTTCATATGAATATTTTTATAATTTTCTTATAGTTTCAGAAGTAATCCGTAACCATCTTTTTTGACACATAGTATATTGCTTGACATGCATTTTCATTATTTTATATACAGGGCAACTGAAAAGTATGGGGACACAGAAAAATGCTATATCCTGTAAAATATATGCCATAATTTAATAATAAAAAAATAAAAGAAATAACAATATTTTAACAAATTTTTCACTGGCTTGATATTTATTTTTTACACAAGTTTGAAAACGAAAGATCACAGAATTGACAGTCCGCTGCAGATAATTCTGATTTAAATCATTCTATGCCTTGATAATTTCCCATCACATACAATGCAAACTGGGGAGTTTCTATTTCTAGCTTTTCTACAGAAGTCAAGTGAGTTAAGATCTGATTGTTCGAAGGCAATTTACCTGTTATTAAATATCCATGCAGATGGGGTTGAAGATCAATGTTGTTTTTGCTCCATGTGAAGGCCCCAATACTGCTGTCCCCATTAGAATTATTTTGCTTCCATGAGGCGAACACTTCGTTGAACATATAAGTTGCTGATCATTTTGACGGTTGTGAATATTTCGGAGGATTAAGATTTTCATATAATAGAAGAAATGCTACAAAATTTTAAAATAAGCGTTTCTCAGATTTTAGTTGTGAAATATTAATGTCAAACAACGCACTAATATTTTTTCAGCTACCCTGCTGTATCTAATTAAAAAAATGTAAAATACAAATTAGAAAAGAATATGTAATAAATGCTGTTAACTTTTAAATTAGTAAGAATACTTCATATTCTTTAAAATTCTTCCATAAAGTTAGCCATCAAGCTATGAAATGAATGATAGAAAATAAGTTCATTTTATAGTTGTGGTAAAATCACAGATGAAATTGAGTAAAAAAAAATCATTTTTACAATATATGTAGTACTTACCTTTATAGTGAACTTATGAAAATCCATATTTTATAGCATATATCCACACAGGATTAGAAATTAAGAACTGTATGTAAGGTGTCAAAATAATGCCTACAATTTTTTTTCGATGTGCCAACTACATTTCATATTTTCATATTTCTTTTCACAACCATGTTAATAGTAATAATATTGCATTGCATATTTAATTTTAATGTATTGAAGGGAAGTGGGAAGGAAACTTTATATATTAAACACTTTTTCTTACTAAACAAAATAAAAATTGACTTTCCATAAGTATGAAACCTGATTAAACTACAATATTTGGATTCTGGAAAAACTTATTATTTTTATAAAGCTAATATGCATACAAAACAGATAATCAAGCAAATATGTCCACAGAGAGAAAATATGAGCTTTAAATATAACTAGGGATAAGCTAATTTTTAAAAAATCTTAGACTAACAGTACATCAGAAAATAAAAAGCTAGCAAATAAATGAATCTTTGGTTGCCCATTATGGCGTGGCATTTAAAACATTTCCAAATCACACATATTTTTTTTTTGTTTGTTTGAAGAAGGGAATACAAAAATTTTAAAACGATTTTAATACAGTTTCTTATTTTAGGAACATATAAGGATGCAGAAATATCTCATAATAAAAGAAAATCTTGTTTACAGGGGTGTAATATCCAAGGACCAGTTTTATCAGTCATTGGTGAAAGTGAAGTTAACTATGAGGTTATTGAAAGGTTCAAAATTCTTAAGACATGTGCTGATGTCATGGTGCAGAGGGGGGGAGGTATGTATGCTAAAATACAAATGAAAGCATTTGTTAAACAAAAATTAAAGTTAAAGAAAGCTAGCTATCAAGATTTGACGACTAGGAATAATTTTTCTATAATTTAGTATCATTTGACGACTAACGACTGCTGATTTCTAGTCCTGTATCCACATCAAACACTTTCTGCCAAATTGTTTTTGTGTTTTGACTTATTGCATCTGAAATTTTAATCTAAAGAGTAATTATAATGAAAGGAATAAAACACTGAATTAAAAAAACAACCTTTTAGTTCAAATAATCTTTTTATTGTAAACACCAAGAATGTATTAAATATTATTAAACAAAGACGTAACACTATGTGGAACTGATGACACTGAGAAAATTTTGAAGACATAAGTATCTAATAAAAATGATAAAAATTTAAATTGGCTTTTGCTATAGTTAACGTTAAACAACCAAAATAATGCATACCACAAAGTAACTAAGCTTATAAAATTATCAGTTTTGGTAATTAACTGTTTATATAAAATTAATACATTGCAGGAGTAATTTAACAAGTTGCTTGAGTTGCGGAGCACAGTAACAGGTTAAAACACAGAAATTTCTGCACCTTCTTCATGATAAAGAGTCGGAAACTTTTCTTGTATCAAGCATGGTAATGTAAGTACCATAAATGTAAGTTCATTATCTGAAATAATAATAATAACACATTAAGGAAAACACACAACAAGACAGTCCAATTAAAATGTATCATCAAAGTACAGCAAAAATGGTAGATGAACAAAAAAAGAAAGAATATAATTTAAATAACATTTAAATTATAGCTCACAAGGCTATCAAAGCCTGGCAGCTAATGTGCCCGCAGGTTCTGTATGTAACGTGATAATTCTTTATATAAATATGAGATTTGCTTCAAATTTTATATGTAGGTTCATTCTGATAAGGTTCTTCACTGATTAGCATTGGAGGTTCATTGGTTAAATATGAAGGGGGGAGAAGAGAGTGCTACCGTCCTTAATTTATATAAATATGCAGAAATCATGCAGAATTATCACATTTTCTTTCAAATTTTCTTCATCTTTTCTTCAAATTTTCTCTTCTATAGGTTCACTCTGATAAGGCACTTCCCTGATTAGTTTTAGGGGCTCATTGGTTAAGTATAAAGAGGGATGGCAGTTAATCCACTGTCCAATAACTTACAGTTGATTTCTTTTATTTTTGGAAGGGCATTATTCTTTGAAATAAGAGTATAATATACAGTTGTATGTATAGCCTGCGAGCTCAATGCCATCAGTTTAACTGGGCACTTTCCTCTTTATTGCCTATTTTCGGACAACACGAGAAAATTACATGACCAACTCATACTTGTCATTCAGATATTCTTTTCCTGTATTATCATTAAGAGTTACAAACTATTTACATTATTAACCATATTTACAAAACATATCTTGCAACAAAGTGTCTATTCCAGATTGGCAACGAATTTCCCTAACATGTACAGGTATTCCATACCAGTAATAATAATAAAAAAAATGAGGAATTTTATTCGAATTTATTAGTACGCCCCTATTATGTATCCTATATTGACACTAATCAATGAATATATGGATACAACTTCTCGCGTTTTTCCTTCATTTTGGGAATAACGAATTTTCAACGTATTCTGTTGACGATTATTTTCAAAATTTTCAAGATGTGATTTTGAGATTTTCACAAAAGTTGCTCTATACATTTGGCTAACATAATATGCAAATGAAATTTTGATATCTTTGACGCATGCGCAGTGAAAAATTATTTAGTAAAACTATTCAATATTGGAACAATTTTTATTATTTTTTAATTCTGATTACAGGGTATTGTGTGCAACGTTGTTTGTCACTGTTTCTGAAAAGAATGTTGCTTTATATTAAGAACTCTCTAAACTATAAGCAAAAATCTTAAGTAAATTTGAGACTGTTTTTCGGATTTGTAGAAAACCTTAATTTTTCTACGAGTATACATGCTACCGACATAAAAATGAACACAGTGTATTACAATAAGCCACTTAATCATAATCTACAGTTTGAGCGCTTTTGCTACATTAGTTTTGACAGGTTTATCCAAAAGATATCCAAAAGGTATTCATTCTTTTTAATTTGTTGACGGTCCCCTATTGGAGTTTCGGAATAAAACCTTCAGGGAAATATATGACTTGTACTACACTACCTGGCCATTTATTATCGCCCACTTGCGATTTTAGACATTTTGTTAAATATCTAGAAAAATACATGAGGAATTATCCTGAAACTCTCAGTGTATACAAATACTAGTACAGGTCATATATTTCCGTGAAGATTTTTTCCAGAAACCTTATAGGAGACCGTCAACAAATTAAAAAATAATAAATATCGTTTGGATAACCCTGTCAAAACTAATGCAGCAGAAGCGCTCAAACTGTAGATTGTGATTAAGTGGCTTATTGTTATAAACTGTGTTCATTTTTATGTCGATAGCATGTATAGTCGTAGAGAAATTAAGGTTTTTATAAAAATACTCCCAATTTTTCCAAGATTTTTGCTTATAATTTGCAGAGTTCTTAATATAAAATTAGTTCTAAATATTAGTTCTTAATATTAGTTCTTAATATTATGTGCAATGTTCTTTGTCACATTTTCAGAAAATATTATTTTATATTAAGAACTATGCAAATTATAAGGAAAAATCTTGGAAAAATTTGGGAGTATTTTTATAAAATCCTTCATTTCTCTACGAGTATACATGCTATCGACATAAAAATGAACACAGTTTATAACAATAAGCCACTTAATCGCAATCTACAGTTTGAGCGCTTTTGATGCATTAGTTTTGACAGGGTTATCCAAAAGATATTCATACATTTTTTAATTTGTTGGCGGTCCCCTATAAAGTTTCTGGAAAAAATCTTCACGGAAATAGATGACATGTACTATATTGTTTATACACTGAGAGTTTCAGGATAATCCCTCATGTATTTTTCTAGATATCTTGCAAAATGTCTAAAATCGCAAGTGGACGATAATCAATGGCCAAGTAGTGTATTATATTTATACACTAAGATTTTCCGGATAATTCCGCATACATTTTTCTAGATATTTAACAAAATGTCTAAAATCGCAAGTGGACGGTCATCTCTGGCCATATAGTGTATATCAGGAGTTTTAGGGAACTGGCTAATTCTTTATTTCCCCTTTTGCTATATGGGGGAAAGTCGGGTGGAATGGGACTGTAGCTTTTTCTCTTTGTGCATTATTCTAAACATTTCATCGATCGCATACAAGATGAAGCAATGGTGATCCATTCTTCAGTTTACAAAAATATTGATATGCATAGACTTGCAAATGCATGAAAGAAAAAATTATTTCAAAAATCCAATTTAAATTTGATTTATTTGCTCTCAATATATTAAAGGCTTGTTTATGTATAAATGTAATAGTTTCCCTATTTATGGAACATTATACTGTATATTATCCATAATTTAAACTAAGCCTAAAGCAGCCTTTTTATTTGAACAAGAAGTTTAACACAAACAAGGAAGTGGCGAGGAATGGGACATGCCAGAAAAGGGATGAATGGGACGCGCCCAGTTCCTTTTTTTAATTAATAATAATGCGAATTGCTAACATGCAAATTTCTTAGAAGATAATATATTAATTATAACATTGATAATATATGCATTCATACTTCAAAATGTAAATAAATTGATGATTATTTAAGACGCAACGCTAGGCACAGAAAAAGACCCGGATGATAATGCAAAGTCTATGAGGGCGTTCTTTTCAAATATTTCGCCGAAATTTTAATATTTTTACGTGATTGTTTTGCACAAAATTGCTGAGGGCGATCCCCAACCGGCGTAGTTTTTACTTTTTCAGTTTTGGTTTCAGATTTTTTTTTTAAAATTACTCTAACTTACGAAATTGGTTTAGACCAGTTCTGAAATTGAAACTATCGTTATACAAAAAATATAAAAGCAAAATCGAAAAAATTAAAAACTAGGCCGGTTATGAATCATCCTCAGCTGTCTTGCTCAAAAGAATCGTGTAAAAATATTAAAATTTGAGTTAGGTATTTCAAAAGAACGCTCCTTTAGACTTTTACATTATCATCTTTACATTCTGAGCCTAGTGTGGGGCCTTAAGGACACCCATGACAAAGAATCCTGAATTTTCATTCCAGTCATGAAGATACTGGAATTTTATATTGTGGCATATACACTATCCACTTACAACCTTTATTTGATTGTTTATATTACCGACACTATAGGTTATTTTGTGCCTTATAGCTTTTTAGGTGCGTTCGTAATTATGTAAATTTCTTAGCACCTATTGTTTTCGCTCAGTCCGTCCGTCTGTCTGTCTGTCCGTCTGTCTGTCTGTCTGTCTGTCCGCATATAACAACGCAAAAACTACCCAACCGAATCGTTTGAAATTTAAAATATATAATTATAACATAATTTTGTCGAGTCATTTCAAATTTTATGAAAATCGGATGGATAGATCAATTACAGGGACAATCAAAAGGTTTCCGTTACATTACGATCAATGGGGAAAAAAGTTTCAAATGCATTCTAATCGTTTGAAATTTAAGACATATAATTATTGCGTAATTTTGTCGGGTCATTTCAAATGTTATGAAAATCGGATGCATAGATCAATTACAGGGACAATCAAAAGGTTTCCGTTACATTAGGGTCAATGGGGTAAAAAATTTCAAATGCATTTTAATCGTTTGAAATTTAAAACATATAATTATTACGTAATTTTATCGAGTCATTTCAAATGTTATGAAAGTCGGATGCATAGATCATTTACAGGGACAATCAAAGGTATTTCATTACATTATGGTCAATGGGAAAAAAATATTCAAATGCATTTTTATGATGTTACACTAATTCGAACATAATATAATTGGTATAAATCTATGAAATATATACTAAAATATGCATTCTGTACAATCTGTGATGCAAAGAATTTTTATTATTAAAATAGAGGGCTACACAAAAGTATTCCTCTACATAATGGTATACGGGGAAACATTGTTTGGGGCGTGTTTTAATTATATTCAACTATTTCACATTTTATGAATAAGATATACGTTTCTGAGGTGTAATTAAAATTACTTTCTGCATATTTACAGAAACACAAAGATTTCGACTACTATACTGTATCCGAAGTACGCTCTACTATATCAGCAAGATCTGAATATTTTTAAAACTTCGTTACCGTACGAACGCACCTCATTTGCTACGTTCACGTGCAATTTCCAACTTGTTTTATTATTGCTGTCCCATAACTCTTAATGAGGAGGTATGAGACACATTTTGAAACTTACGTTCTCTTTAAAATAAAACAGTATTTGCACGTTATGTTTCTATATTGTTCAGAGGGATTAAAAAGTGTTTTACCTTGCATGCTATAAATTGAATTTTTTTCTTTTTGTATATATATATATATATATATAAATTCTTACTTTTGTAAAAAAAAAGTCCCACACCACCTCACTCTCCCCTATAGAGATATTATATATTAATACACCAATTACATGAAGATAGAATTTTTATCAATAGTATTAAAATACAGTTTAAGGGCTAACAGTTTATTGTATATCCTTAGATTTTTACCACCTTCTCCCCAGGTTTTTACCGGTAAAAAGCCAACCCTGTTTATTGGTCTTGTTTCAGAACGAGTGGAATGAAAGATTGTTAAAAATTATGTCATTAGAAAAATGTTTAAGATTTATAAATGACAGTGCAACAATCGCCTTTAAAACACGAGATCATCATCACCTGCGGAAAATTTTCACATTTGTGTAAAATTACGATATAAGTTTTTATTCATTGTTATATTTTTTGAACACACACTATTTCTGTAAACTATTATGAAAGTTCAGTGAAGTAAATACAGATTGTTTTCCTTTTATAATTTGAATGTTCATGACTACAAATTTGTCATATCGGATGATGTTGATGATTGAGAAAGGGGGGGGGGACTGATTACGGTCTAATCAAACTTAAATTACTATTATTGAAAGAAAATATTTTATTTTATTCAACCATAAAATTCTGCTACTAAATAAAGTTTAATGCGAAAGAATACTTTCGAAAAAAAAATGGGTGTAAATCTGCATAGCCGATAATCAGATCATAAGGTTTATTAAATTCAATACTCTAACATTTTCTCACCTTTTTGAAAGAAAATGAAACCAAACGTATGAAAATATGAAGAATCGGGAGTAAGAAAACATAATGGTAAACCCAAGATACCGATAAATTCGGGTTTTTAGGCATTTCCCACCAAGGTATGACTTGGCTGACTAATAACGTTTTAATTTGCAAATCGAGGTTTTATCCGTGTTTTTATCCTTAAATGAGACTAAATGATTGTCCGTGCTACCGCCTCCCGATCTAATCTTATTATGAAGATTATTTTGCAAATAATGGTGGTTAATAAGGAAAATATTAATAATGAAAACCCTGTAAATAAGTTTTGATTACTTTAAGATTTGCAAGTATTCAATTGTCTTAAATGAAAAAGTTACCCCCCCCCCCTCTCAAATAAAGACAAATCAGGTATACTGAAACAATATTAGAGAAGTTACGCGAGGCTGCAATATGGTGTGAATTAGCCTTTACAGGAGAAGTTCGGATAGCATCTATCCGACAATATATGCAAAGCCGGCCAGATGCTGTCCGAGATCCCGTGTAAAGGTTAAAATTAAAACTTCGCGAATAAAATTAATTGCTTTTAACTGTATATAGACGCAAAAACATATTTTAACCTTAACTGCTCTGACAAAAATTGTTACATAACTACTGTGAGCTGTCTGTCAGACCATTTAATCTGAAGATGAATAAAATGTTACATTAATTCTCAAAATACTATTTATGTATTAAACTTTATGTACAAGAATATTATAAATCAAATTCAGCTATTCAAAAGTATTTAGAGGTAATAATAAGACTCCAAACTAAAAAAATTTGACCAATATCTATAGTTAAACTAAAAATTACAAGTTAAACTGTGAAACTTGAAAAACTCACGGTGTCTGAGATCACTAACAGCAGTTAAGGGTTAAATCTAAACAGTTCAGTTTAAACACAAGGTAAAATAGTCATAGAATATTCCGATTGCAACAAGATTCGTCTATAATAACTGATTTGTAATGAAAAAATACGTAAATATTTTTACAATCTTTCATTTCGCTCTTTCTAATTGTGCGCCCTTAGGATTCCCGTGCCTAGAGCAGTTTGATCCAATTGCTCCTCGGTAGCTAAGGCCTCGATAAATCATTTAAAAATATTGACAGGTAAATGAGAAATTGTAAAATAACTACCTCATAGGTTTAACATTAGCAAACGGGTATTTTGGTGAAAGTGTAGCTTGTAGCTTCACATAATAAACTTAACAATCAATCATACTAACAAAAAAATCTAATTTACTGTTTTTTTATGACATTACTTATAACGATAAGTTTAACGATAAATTAACGTAACAATAAAATAAAATAAAATAAAGTTAAATCTTACCTTTAATCAGGCTTTGCCCGGTTCTCTGGTCACGCAAATCGGATCGTTAAGTCCTCATTGTTGTTTCATTGTAGCTCAGTGGTTAGTCCTCAATTAATATCGCCAATTTACACACTGCCATGTTTTGATTTGCTCACAACCGTAAACTTTACTTGCCGACACCGAAAGCAGAAAGACACGCGTCATAGCGCATGCGCAAGTTGCCAGTCACCCGAGAGGTGGTTACGAAGTGCATGGCACCTTATTTAGCTCCCATCATCCAGTAACAGATCTGTCGTCACCCCAACCGCATATTCAAGCTCCTATGACACCCTAGGGTTCCAAATGGCACCGCCTTTTCACCTCCGGGTCCCAAATGGCACCGGTTTGTCACCTTTATTTTTAACAGTGTACGGTTTCATTTAATATTTCTTTGAAAACAACTTATCATTAAATTAATAAATCCATATTTTTAATTTTTAAATTCATGAATAGATGGTAGAAATATTGAATTCAATTTTAAAATTATTATAAAAAAGTTGTTTATTTTAATTAAACTATAAGTGTACAGATAAATTTATTTAAATAAAATCCAAAATTCCAATTTTTATATGAATCCGAAATTATGAAACATTTACGTTAAATATTATTCTTCACTTCACCCAGGTACTCACTGTATGTTAATAATACATTTTTAGTAAAAAAATATATTTAACTTGTTTGTAATTTCAATTTTTTAATGCATTTTACTTACCCATCATACATAGTATAGGGTAAGTCTTGCAATCGTTTTGAAAATCGAAAACTTTTTTTGACGGATTTACACGTTTTAGATAGTGGAGATTCCGAAAAACATACTTTTAGAAAAAAAAAATTGCCGTCCGTCTGTCTGTCTGTCAGTAAACGCTCTATCTCACGAACAAATTGAGATAGAGACTTGAAATTTTGCATGTACTTAGTATGTAAGAATGGGAAGAAGCCTATTGAATATCAGCAACCACGATTATCCGGAACTATTTTTTCCGGATTCTCGAAAAATTCGTTCTGATGAAAGGTATATAAAAATTTTCGAATTTCTTTATTTTAATGTACGCATGTAAAAGGCAATAAAAACACAAATTTCGCATAAAGAACGAAGTCAATCGGATTATTAGTTGTCGAGATATTTGTAATCCTGTTTTCCACATTCTTCGATTTTTCATGACCCTGTATTTCATTCAAATTTCAATTCACAGATATTTTTTAATTGGAAATGAGACGCTTAATTCGACGCAGTAAACTGTTAGTTAATATGGTTATTATTTTTGGAGTTATAAGGATGTTTCTTTTACGCAGTTTGGTACTTCTTGAGTAGTTTGGCGTTTTATATAATATGTTGAAATTGGTGCATCAGCAATTCATTGATAGAGTATTACTATATGTATTAACAATATTTAAATTTTGTTTATGAATTGCAATGCATTGTATAATTAGTTTTCACATGTTTCATTTTCATATGCATATAAATGATGGGTAAGTATTGCGGTGGCCTCCAACGACTAGTTTATTTCTACATTAAAAAATGAGTTGATCTACTTTACAGATTAATGATTAGTAACCGCCTTTTAATAATATTAAAAAATAATATGTATACATTTTTTTTCAATTTTTTGCTTTAACAGTTCACATTCAAAAATTATTTTTTTAATAGAAGAAAAAAATTGCATAGTTTTTCTTTTGGTAACGGCATTTCGTTTCCTTTTCTGAGACGAGACTCGATTCATTTTGAGATTGAAACGTTTTCATTTCGTATTGATAATAGCTGAAAATAGGATAGTATCAGAAGCATTTCCGATCATTTTTTGAGATCTTCCGTTTTCAAAACGGAATAAAATGAAACCTGAAATTTCTTTTTAGTGAATGTTGGATTTTTTATTATAATAGAATATCCAACATTCACTTCATGTTTAAATGATGTAGAAAAGGAAGCCTGGACATCGTTTGTTGATGTCACTGAAAACTTTTTAGGGAATCATGAATCCCCGCAATATTTTAACCTTGTTGAGAAATTGTTACAAGCTTTTCATAATATCAATAACATGTCTTTTAAAATACATTTTTAGATTCGCATTTATATTTCCCCCCCGAAAATATGGAAGCTATTATTATTATAATGCAGACCAGGCCCCTACCTGCCGGGCAATATGCCAAGCTTAACGAGTTTTTTACCTGGCTGCGGGGCAAAAGCCTCTTGATTGTCACAAGCTGAGATCTACTTGATTGTGGCTGTATTGCTATTATTTTTATAATATTAGTTACTATTTTGGCTTGTTCTAGGTTACTTCTAATTATCTGTTTGGGTTCATTCGTACGATTTTGGAACTGGAAGGGATTAAACAAAAAGGACGGGGGTAATGCTAATTCTTCCACAGAACTCATACGAGCTGCCTATATGACAACCTATACTCGAATTTGATCTCGCAATTTTGAGCCTTGATCAGATGACCAGATCTTTGTCTGACTAGGCACTCCAGAGGTATAGTTCACAGTTAAATTGGAGGAATTTGCACCCACGACGGATTTTAGATGTACCAGGTGTCTTTAACGTACATGGCGGGTTTTTATCTAGCGATGAACCTCAAACCCACGATCTTTTCGTCTACAAGCATGACGCTCTGCCATCTAGGCCACCCGCTGCCCATATATTCCTATTTGTCTTACGTATATTTTATCATATCTTGGTAGTTGGTGTCACACATATTGGTTGTTGGAGTCACAATCGGGAGTACCAGTTGATAGTTTCTCTAATCGTTGTAACTAGTTGATATTTTCTCCTTGTTCACTGGTGGGATATTTTTTTCTTGTTGCGCTATATGGTGGAGCCTGTTGGTTGGCCTTTAGTTCGTCTATTCTTTTTAAAGATGTCTCTTTTGACATAAAGTATCACTTACACTTTTATTTGTTGGCTTTGAATTATTTCTGTGATATTAAGCTCGAGGGCTATCATTTCATCCATTTAATTTGTTATGATGGCTGTTATCACTTCATTTCTATTCATGAATGGGCGCGTGGGCCATCAGTTCATATCTAAAAGACTGCCACTTTGCTGTAGCGCAAATAGCTCGATTTTAATGCTGCATTTAAATGCCAGTTATTTAATACGGGAGCTATTAGTGATGAACATGGAGAGCGATTTCATCAAGACATAGCTGTTATTGAAAAACGATATCAAGGAAAAAGGAACCCTGCGATGTTGGTATACTACTGCTGGTAGATAATTAGCTAAACATCAACCGCAAAGTACCATCGACAAACAAAAAAAGAAAAAAAAGAAAATAAAAGCTTTTTTATCCAAAATACATTAGTTTAAGATTAAAATTTGTTAGAAACGTAAAAAAATAAATATTGATATATCATAAAATTGTGACGCGATAGAAATTTTTTATTTGACTTTCTACACTACTTTTAGCACATAGAACGCGAATCACATAAACTTATTTGCGATATAAAAAAGTTAATTTTTTTTTTTTTGCTGACTTTGAAAACTATCATTTTAAAATAATAATTTGCTAGTTAGAGATTAGTTTTTGTCTTCAATTACTTTAAAATATAACTCTCCACCAAAATATAAAAATTTTAGAGGTTTTTAAACATACCTTGTTTATAAAGTAAACATGGAACTGATAGAATTAATTGTATATTAGATTAAATTAAATATGGACTGTTACTAACTCAAATACATACTAAACCTTGTCACTTCGTTGTCTCCGCTGCGTAGACATAATCTTTCCTTCCAAAATGCGTTTTTGGCGCCAGTAATAAAGGAATATAAAATTTTCCTTATTTAATCAGAGAATTTTCGAAATTGTCTACTTCAAGGAAAGTTCTTTTAAAAAAGTGGTGCTAAAAGAAAAAAAAATTGTGTAAGGGGCACCGGAGTCCGAGGGGTTAACACTTTTGGGTCCGGTGTACTCTTAATATTACATGTCTTTTGAGTATTCTTTTTTTTTTGTTTTAACAAAAACTTTTGTTATTGTTCATAGGTGGTAATGTAAGTATGTGTCTATGAATCTACTGCATAAATTCAATAACATTTAGGCATTCAGTTATAATAATTATTAGAAATACAGTCGAGTCTCTATCAACGAAATCCGTCGTTCCAGAAAAAAATTCGTTATATAGAGAAATTCGATGTATGGAGAATGATGTTAAAAATCTTATTTAATGGGCAAATTTTGAACAAATATTTTTAACCTTTTTAATTAAGAATTTGAAGTGTTTAAAAGTAAACATTTCCTAACCTAACATTTCATTTCTTAATTATTTAAGCTGTTTCAAAAATGAGAACAGACATTTATTTGAAAGCTTAATCAAAATCAAATAAGGAAGACTTGTATTAATTTCAGACGAAGATATCTGTAATTTTTTGTTGTTTTGATTTTAAAATTGTCATGCTCTCAAAAAATGCTCAATTTTTAGCAAGAAATGAAAAATGGTAGTTAACATTTTCCTCCATTCGAAGGCTCTCTTATGTTCCTCTCATTGATTCCTCTCTTATATGTGTAACAATCCAATTGACTCTGTTTTGAGAAGGATGTTGAAAGGTGTATGGGAGGTGGGATGAATTCGTTGGATTTAAAGAACAAGGAGAAAAGTAATATAAAAAAGACTCAGCACTGAACGATAAATCAAAAGTAAGTGGTGGAAAATTGATTCCATATGATTTCGAAGCTTTTTTAAAACTGAATAAATTAAGACCAATTTATGAAAAAATTCGTTATATGGAGGTAGATATTTCGCTATATAGAGACTGTTTTTAATGTAATCATGCGAAAAGGGAACCGTTCCTACTAAAACTTCGTTATAGAGAGAAATTCGATGTATGGAGTTTCGTTATAGAGAGACTCGACAGTATTTGCTTAATTCTCTTTGCATATTTTGATATTTTTAATTTTAATCATTTATTTCACTCTTTACTTTTTAAATTAAAGATTACTGTCCTGAAAGAATGTTGTGTAATAACGCATAAAAAGTTTGCAGTGTACACTGTAAAAAATATGACTATTTTGCTGCATCGTCACTCCACCGCTTTTACAGAAAATGACTACTTCAGGCTGTCATGGATCATTCTCATTGGCCAAAAGAGTGATATTCTATAAAAGTGGGGGAGTGACGATGCAGCAAAATAGTCGTATTTTTTACAGTGTAGATCATCCTGCTCATTAAGGGAGACTTAAGGGGGATTACATCATCGCCCTCAACATAGGAGATTTCAATCTCTTTGTAAGAGAATCGTATGCACCTTTAAATTTTGAAAAAATAATCATCGCCATATTAAATCTCAAAGTTTCATCTTCTGCTCCTACTTTTGAATATACATAAGTGATATGAATATGACGATATTACAACCAGGCTGTGTAATCAAAGATGGTAGCTCCGGAATCTGGCACATGCGATTGATTGTCAAAAGCCGCCCTAATTTTGTCGATCAGGTTGGGTTTTAGCAAAACTGGCAGTGTATTTGGTTACATTATAAGCCAAATGGGATTCATAATAGTCCACAAGATCTCAATCAGAGTGTTTTAAAAGGTAAAGCGCTAGGATTGGAATATCACCTTAACATAGGTGTTTAGCCTCCTGTCTGAAAATCTGTTGTCACCATAAACTCCGACAAAAAATCTGAGCCTTATTTAAACTCAAAACTTCACCCTTAGCCCTTTGTGATTGCATTTTATGTTTTTTTCTCGTGTTCAGGAGAAATTGAGTCATTTCTGGCACGATTTACCAGGATAGAAATTACTCTTTTCCATGTCTGACGTTTTTCTGATGTCTTCAACTCTTCCCTTTACGTTACTTATTACGTCTGTTCCGCTTCTGTATTGTGATCTTGTAACATCGCCTTGGCGACAAACACAGCCCACGCCAATTATACGCCAATCGGCAATTTACTGTAACCCTGCTCACGTGTTGTGTGACGCAGTGGATTGAGAGAAACGGTCTCTTAGCAACAAGCTCTAATGCTGCAACAAGCAGCGACTCTAAGAAATTAAACCTTCCATTAAATTTACAGTCTACTTGCTTTTTCTTTTTAATTTAGTTTTTCTTTTTAATTTAGTACACCTCCGTACAACGTCAACTATATGTCCGAGATCAAAGCGAAAGGTAATAAAAATGCTATAACAAATACAATTTTTTTAACTTATATCTAAGTAGTTTCGGTAGCATTCAGCGTTCTACCATCAATATAAAATTATTTTTTATTTTACAGATAATCGCATTTCACCAAGTACCATCTTAATTGTCATCAATATAATATTTTTCCTTAAAAACTCCAAATTTTATGCTATTTGCAAAAAGTCAATATTTTTGTTTGAACATCACAGAATCTATCACGAATATTGGGAAAAAATAAACACAGTATTATGTTGGGTATACGTTAATATCTAATCATAATTAATCTATATCAAATGAACATGATGTCTCCGAAATTTCCATGTATCAATTCATGATTTCTAGGGGTCGCAAAATTTATAACACCTAAAGGTTAACAAACATCCCCCCCCGCCCCCCAAAAAAGTATGCAAGACATCGCAAAATGTGTCTATGTCTCAAAAAGCAGATACAGTCGACTCTCGTTAATTCGAAATCGGATAATTCGAATCTTCGCTTAATTTGAACTAAACATGAAGTCCCGAAATTTTCAGTGGTAGAATAACGTTAAAAATTTTCAATAATTCGAACTCATTTTCTCTTGACTTCTTTTAATTCGAACTAACGAGAATAACGATTTTTCATTTTTCTTTTCTTTCTGACGGATTTCAGATCATTTGAATAACTTTCTTTCTTTGATTTTTGTGAAATTTGTTCCGAACGAGTATACATGCAATCTCATACATTTGATATCCACATTCTTTGTGATCCGTCTGTTCTTTAGTGACACTTCAAATTTTTTTCCCATCGTGCTTGTTTCTAATCTTTTGATTAGTTTATCTATTTATACATTCTTATTTAATATTAAGTCATATTCTAATGATAACAGACGAAATAAATTTAAAAAACACTATAACATCAATTCCTTTGTAATAGTACTATATTAAGCATGCCTTTTTCTCATACTTTCCATAATTCGAATTTCGGATAATTCGAACATTTCTTGTGGTCCCGGCGAGTTCGAATTAACGAGAGCCGACTGTATATGAAAAATTTCTTAAGTCCAATTCTTTTTCCGTGTGGATATTAAGGGAAGTAAAGATATACAAGATTACAAGGTGAATAAAATAAACTTAATTAAGAGATTATTATCTTTCAATTTAAAAAATATATATATTTCAAAAGAAATGCACAAACTTGCAATTTAAGTGATGAAGTTTTAATGTATATTACGCTGCTTACGGATCAGGACATATTTTCATAATCTTTAAAGATTCAAGGCCAGACTTATTATATTTTATGAGGTCCGAGCAACATCAATATTATCAGGAAGACAGTCTTGAAGCACATTAATGTCAGGGTAATGTACGTCTGATCAGTGTGTCGCATTTTTAACCAGATAATTTCACTAGTATTATATCAAAAGAATAATTGAAATCGGTTTGGTATTTCCTATGTAATCGTCCTATTTAAAAGTTTTTCAAAAATGTTTTATGAAACACTTTAAAAAATATTTTTATGTCTAATGCAGCAAAGAAAATTATCATTTCAAATTCCAAGTTTCTAGGTTTAACAAATTTGAGAAAATCATAATTTTAGAACATGTTTTTTGGTATACAAATGATAACTATAAAAAAACATTTTATTTAAAGCAGATACAGTCACAATTATTATATTAAAAATATATATATAATTTATTTTATATACATTAGATGATATATGAAATAAAATATTTTGTGCTTATATTAGTCTATATAATAGTTTTAATAGTTATAATAGTCTTTACAATAGCATATTTTGTTTTAGGTAGAAGTATGTTAATTTGCAAATTTTTTAAATTTATTCTTCAAAAATATTTCAAAATGAAATTTTGAATTTTCAAAATATACTTTAAAAATATCAAATAACAATTTTAACGGTATTTCAGTTACAAATATCTTCATTATCACACAGTATACAAAATTGCAAAGAAAAAAATCTTTATTAAATTTTTAAATCCTGTGTGAATTTTTCAGAGTTTCAAAATATATTTTTTTCAGTACATTAATGAGTATTTGTTTAGTACCTATGAAAAAAAACTTTATTTCACATCCATTCAAAAAATTCATTTTCCTAAAACTAAATATTTGTTTTAAATTCAAATTCCGGAGAAAAGCAAATAACATTTCATCTGTTTAAAAAAAATTTTGCCGCTTCAGATTTCAATTGAAGTATCTTCTGTCTAAAGTAACACTTTTCTTCAAATAAAAAGAAAATTAAAAAAGAATTGTGATTTTTCTATATTTGTTAAAGGGAGATTTTCATTGCGTTAAAAATCACTATAGTATAAAAATTGAAATACTTTATAATATACTTTATTACTTTCTATATATCTATATCTATCTATCTATCTATCTATATATATATATATATATATATATATGCTATCCATCATTAATCTGTAAACTTATATCACATCTGAAAAGAGTGAATTTCAATATACGTCGTGACCGATGAAATCTGGCAGAGTGGAGTTTTAATGCTGATTTATTCCAAAGAATCAAGAAATAAGTGTCATAAATCTTCATTGTTGTCTAATTTTGCTCGGTTACTCCACATAATGTTCCAGTCTCTAGCAATACGCCACTCACGAAACAAATCAAATCACCTCCTGCGAGTAAAATATAAAAATGTTCTTTATGCGACTATTTCCGTCGTTAATTCATCATCACAGTGAGACCTTGATTCTAAATCGTATCATAATACTTTAAAGAAAAAACAAGAACTTCGAAACTCTGCAGCTTGGAGTAACATGACGACTAACAAACGTTCAAATTAATCTCTCACTTGGCGGGGTTTATTTTGACAGTTGAAAGGGCAACTCAATGGAGGATATTCCAAATGTGCGTTCGAGGCTGTAAAAAGTCACGTGGTACCGGTAATTTACCCAAAGAACTTCTAACTTATAAGAAGGGAGGCTGGTGCTGCTTTCCCCATGAAACGTTCATTGGCTGGTGGGGATTTACATTGCGTCTAACGGAGCTTTTCCTTCTTCAAACTAAAAGTTTTTGCCTGGCCCACGTGATCATGACGTAGATGGAATATCCTCCATTCTGATTTTTAATCTCGATTCGTGAGTTTTAATTGCGGCATAATACACACCTGTTCGATCTAATGTTGAACCTAAGTATGAAACACCCAATGAACGGTATGACACGACAGCGACAGATCCTTTCCAATTGTGTTATTGGCTAGGAAGTGGAGCATCACAACAGAATTCTTCCGACATCAAAGAATTAAACACGGGCAAAATGTCCGTAAACTCGCAATGCATTATGGGTTAAGCAAACGATTTTTTAATAAAATACTAAAAATAAAGCTTCCGACAGAATGTCTTTTATCCTAAAACGAAGAAATGAAATACTAGAATAGATTTAATATTTCGAAATAAGGGATTGATATTTTAATAGTACAATTAAGTTATTTTTAGGAAAATAATAGTATATTACGCAGAATTAAGGAAAAAGGGGAATTTAGCTGATAATTTATTTGTTAGCATTTTACTGAAATATAAATAAAAGTATATTTTTATAAGAATTTAGAGCGAAATCGAAACAAGAAAATGGCGAAAAGAAAATTATTTTTACAAATCCCCCCATCCAAAAAGACGTTTGAAAATGTAGATCTGAGACCTGCAAGTTCACGGAAAAGGAAGAGTTCACGGAAAAGTTCACGGAAGTAGTAGGAATAAATAAAAATTTCGAATTTTAAAAAATAAGGAATTTAAATTTAGGAATATTAACGAGATATGTGGAGTAGCTTATAAAGTTACAAATACAAGATAATAAAAGTAAATTAAAAATGTAGAAAATTACTTATAGCATACAGTTAAGTTATCTTGTTTTCGTAACCTTTAACAATAAAATGAAAATAACAAAGTTGAATGTTTCTTAACATCAACAAACCCTTTTTTAACATTACTGGTAACAAGTTCATAAGTTGTTAGGCGCATCAAATCGTTTAAACTTTTAGTTCAAAATTACAGTCTAAAAAAGTCAAAATGTTTGAATTAAAGAGTTCAATTCCTCTTTTCAATGAGGTCTAGCTAACTCATTAAATTAGTTAATAACTAATGTTTTTTTCTGTCTGAAGACTGACAATTTACTTATGGTTTTTCGTATGACTGACTCGTCAATTTGCTTTAATAGGATCCCATACTTGTAAGCACTTGTTCCATTTTTGGATTTCGTAAAAATCTTCTCATAAGTCATATTTTTATATAATAACACGCTTTATAATAGAATAACAGTGTAATAATAAAAGTTAATAATGTAAATAGTAAGTAGTTATGATAAAGTACATAATAAGTAAAAGTATCTGTGTAAGTAAATATCATAATAAGTATAAATAAATATCACAAAAGGTATTCTCTAAACTCCAAAAATTTTACCTAATTTTGATTATCTCATCTCATGTATTATATGAAGTGTAGTATAATACAATAAAGAATAAATTATATAACAATTACTTAATCAAGTATTTTGATTAAACAAAATATATTTAAAAAAAATAAATTTGTTCATGTTTGAGAACTCGTGCGACCTTCCAACTGCCAAAAACACAACGAATTCTTTCTTACTCTTTTTTAAGAGTAAGTTTACTCGTTTTTAAGTTTCGTTAAGTTACGTTAAGTTTTCGTTAAGTTACTCGTTTTTAAGAGAAATTTATTTCCTACACGATTTAAGCCCAAGAAGGGACACATATTAAGATAATTGATTTAGTTATTTCTACATTTAATATTAATTTTTTTGAAAAAAATAAGTTAAACCCAGTGAAAATTAAAAATTAAAAATGAAATTGAAACAATGTGATACTTAAATACCCTTGATCTTAGATTCCGCTTAAATGATATCGAAATAAATCTAAGCCTTTTCTTGAACATTTGCTTTTTAGATTGTCTATTCATTTTGTTTACACTTATCATAAACATAATACAAAAGCTGTAATGCAAATAAAAAATAATAAAATAGTAAGTAAAATGAAGAAAAAGATTTAAACATCTGAAGTAATTATGCAATCAGTAGTTCTTTGAATGAAAGAAACATTTTGCCATCTCCGAACTTAAACCACATACCAGCGCAAACACTGCAAAACAAATAGCGCCATCTCTTCCCATTTCGGAAAGAAATATTCATTCTTTACTTTTCAAATGCTGTTGCTGCTAAGCTTTTTTAGGATCCGTCCTTTTTAGGTCGGGAGGCGGCAGCACAGAAAATCAATCCATTGAGTTCAAATATGGAAATTTATGGTTAGTTGAATCTCGATTTGCATATTAAAACTCTTAGTCCACTAAGTCATATCTTGAACCTAAAAACATGATTTTAGTGGTTGACTCATAGGTTTACTATAATCTTTTCTTGCTTCTAATCCGACATGTTTTCATTCTTTCTAGGTGCAGGAAAGCACAATGATAAGCCAACCGCTGAAATCGGATTTTTAAATGTTTTCCACAAAGGTATGACTTGAAAACTAATTGAGTTTTAATATGGGAATATAAATTTAAGTAATGCTAGATTTTCATCCGTGGACTCGATGAGGTGATTGTCTATGCTGCCACTTCCCGGTCTATAAAAGAAGTAAAACAACGGTTTTCGGAACAGTGGGTACCTCGTAGGATGTTATTGTGCATTTCTGTTCGTGATAAAATTATATTTTTATAGGTTTATTAAGAATTTCGTCTAATTCGGCAAAATGAGAACATTTATCATCATTGGTTCTGAGAACTTCATGCACTCAATGTGTTTTTACTGTAATCGCTGTAGAGCAGGGCTGTCCAACCTTTCACTAAACAGGAGCGCATCTCAGTTCTTTGAAAACAATGAAGGGCGCCATTATTAACAGGGCTAAAAAAATGCTAAGAAAATTACCTCACAATATTATTAGTGATACACATATTATATAAATGCATCTTGCAGCAGATGAATAAATTTCCTTTGGATCTGAAGCTCCATGTAAAAAAGAAAAAAACCCTTCAAAATAGCTGTAAGTCGGAGTAATTGCATAGAGCCAAAATATTAAAACCCACCTATTATTAAAATAAAATGGCAATCAGAGAAATTGTTTTTGGGGTTTTCTTTGGGGGGGGGGGGGAGGGATGCAAAAAAAAAAAACTCCTTGATTTTTCTTGAAGGTGCAAATTTGTGTTATGAATAGTACAGAAACAAAGAAAGGCATGATTTGTGATCAATACGTGGGTGGTTCCAAAGAGAGATCCTGGAAGAGTTTTCATTGATAGAAATCATTTTGCACGATTTTATACAGTTTAAAAAAATAAATAAAATGGTTAAAATACTTAAAATTTCCAAAATATGGGGGAGCAAATGACAGTCTTTTAAGAGTCTTATGAAGCCGCTACTGGGTCAGGGTAAGGGAAATAACATCAATAATAATAACCAAAAACACTGATATTTATGCAAAGAAAGGTTGTATGGATGCTTATTTTTCTACACATTACTTCTTAACATATTTTTAAAAGTTAATCCATTCCTATCGTTTTAATTTCTACAAAATAATATATAAAGAATAATTATAAATTAATCAAGAAACGAAATAATACATAAGTATTTTTTTATGCATTTTTTTAATTTTTGATGCGTAAAACACATTTGAAGAATTTTTTTAAACATCTCTTAAGAAAATATAAAAGATTTTAAATAAAACACATTTTAAAAAAGAATTTTACTTTTAAGAAATGCTAGTAACAGGAAACCTTAAAAAAGGCGCCAAGAAAACATGCAAAGGGCGCCATGGCGCCCGCGGGCGCCTCGTTGGACAGCCCTGCTGTAGAGAAAAAAAAAACAAAATGTTAATCAGTACTGATAATTAATTACTAAACAAAAACTGATAAGAGTAAGTACATTTCTGCTGAGGCAATCAGCATATAGTAGAACACAAAATACCCAAACTCTAACTATCGAAATGCACTTTCTTCTAAAAAAATATTTTCAGGATGACTTTGAAATCGGAATTTTTAATGACGACTAAATTGGATGACATTCCAAAAGAATGAATTATTGATTTTTTTTTTCGACACAACATCTCGAAAAAGAACAATTTTACTACAAAATTTCGTAGGAAAAAAAATTAGTTATATGAAATTGATCCAGGACAATCAAGCTTTTAAAAGTTTTAAAACAGCTGTGAAATGATTGGGATAACAGAGCAATGCTGACCCTAAGAAAATAAATTAGAGAGTAAAGAAAAAAATTAAAAGAATTAAAAAATACAAAAAGACCAAAATATATAAATATACATGGTAGCACTATCAGCTAATAAACTTAAACCTAGTTTAAATGGTAAAATTTTGTATACACATTTTTATCTCGATTTTGAACATATCCACGACTATATTCTCAAAAACATATTTTCGTTCCATAAAAAATATTGTTGCACAGAAAACAATGCATCTCTAAAATTTCCTGTAACATTATCCGTACTAGCGCCAATCGCGGGAAATTCAAGACTCACCTGCATTATGAAAAAACTCGAATCTAAATTGGAATTAATAATTAATATTTTTTTCTACAATTACTTGAAAAATTTTTAAGGCGATTAATCGTGCAATTATTTTGATCCATTCTATAAAAATTGACAATAGTTCAATTCTGCAGTAGAATTTTAAATTCTATTCATTTAAAATGTAGAAGTAACAAATTTTCTAAAATTCTGCATTATTTCTTTTTTAACATTTTACAATTTTCTGCAGTCGACGACAATATTTCTTACATCTTTTTGTTCCCATAGACACCAAATCGATATTGCTCCTTAATTAACGGTAGTAAAGTGTTTCTTGTTCTTAAAGATTTATCACCGTACTTACTCCTTATAAACAAAAAAAATGAGATTATCGTTAATTATTACCCGCATTTATCACTCTGTCGTGTAGCCATTAAGAAAATGTGTTCTTTAAAGCTTTACTTAAGGGATGGGGCAAATAATTAATATTTCTTTAAATGCTCTGTAAATAATAATGAATAAAAAACCATAACACTTCAGGGGTTTATCTTCATTATTTGAAATTAGCATCTTTTTTGAACAAATTCAAATTACGCAAACCTGCAAAGAAAAAAAGTTTTTTTTGTTAGTTTTTGTGGATTTATTCTTATGAATTTTGTAGTGCTGAATCGGAAAATGACCTTCATTTTTTTTTTAAATTAACACGACAACTTGAAAAAGAGCATTTTAAAGTTTCGTAGAAAATAAAAATGAATGATATGAAATCGATCCAGGACCATCACATAATAAAGCATTTAAATTTTTAAAAACAGCTGTGAAATGATTGGAACGAAAGAACAATGCGATCTTAAGAAAACAAATTAAAAGTTAAAAAAATAATAAAGAAATAATTTAAAAAAAATTAAAAAAAAACTGGCAGCATTAACAACTGCCAAACTTGGTTGAAATGGGTAGAAAATTTGTATACATACATAAAATTTGTTTAGTCTATACCTATCCACAACTGTATTCTTAAAAACGCATTTTCGTTCCGTAAAAAGAATTGTCGCACATAAAAAGTGCTTCTCAACAATTTTCGTATGGTCAAGAACATAGCTAAAATTTATTGTCCCATTATCCGTACTAGCGTCAATCAACGCAGATTCAGACGGTACTCACCTGCATTATTAACCCTTTCCGGCGCACTACTTTTTAAAGTTGGAATTTAAAGAAAAAAATTAGGCAATCTATTTAGGGCTAGAGGAGTACACAGGTATTGTTTTGTAAAGATTGTACAAACCATTTTAATTATACAGCTGTTGCCGAAGTGGTAACACCGTGCAAGTACAGCATTGATAAGCGCAGTTAGAAGACCATTGCTGTGAAGCGAGAATTAGAGGAAAATATTTTACCTATTATTTAAAAACAGTAGAATTTGATCTCTGTGGTGCTGCCATCTAGAACTAATAAGAAAGATTTAAATTAGCCGTTAGAGTAGTTTTTGAAATATTCACGGAGTTTTTGTGTCTCTAAACAGGGGGAACTTTAGGTGTTGTCGACCCGGCAATACTGCGCCGGAAAGGGTTAACCCATTAGACGCCGAATCAATATCGCAATGTACTTATAATTTTGTTTTTTCTATATTACAGCTTCAAATATTTTAATTTATGCATACAAATTTAGAAAATACCAAAAAAATATATTTCTAAGTTTTTTTGGCTGTTTTCATTTTAGAGTTCACATTTTTCAACGGGATTATTGATTGACAACCTATGCAAATATAACAAAATATTTTCCGCTATATGCTATTGTATATTGTTCTTGAGTATTTTCTTGAATTCCAAAAACATTTAGATTTCTAGCGGTCAAATGTAAATAATATAGAGAAAGCGATAAAAGCAAATATTATACTTTTATGCAAATTAATGAAGTTACTTATTCCTTAATACTTGTGATAAATGCTTAAACATAAATATTTTTTTTCAAAAGTTCAAATCAACCTTATATTTTATAGGAAAAATAAGGCCATCGTTATTATGTAGGAAAATATATGTTTTGTATTACAAATAATGCATTGTTTCCATTTGGGAACATTGGCGTTTAAACGGTTAATAACTCTGCTCTCATTTGTAATTAATGTTTTTTTATTCTACAATTACTTGAAAATTTTTAAAGCGATTAATCGTGCAATTATTTCGATCCATTTTATAAAAAAATACAATAATTGAATTCTACAATAAATTTTACGAATCTAAAAGCAATAAATATCAGATTTTCTAAAATTCTGAATTTTTACATTTTTATCTTTTCACAATTTTCAGCAGTCAATGAGAATATTTCTTTTATTATTTTGCTTTTTTAAACACTAAATCGATATTGCTCATTAATTGAATGGAAGTAAAATGTTTCTTGTTCTTAAAGATTGATCACCGTACTTACTCCTTAGGAAAAAAAAAATATATGTGCTTATCGTTAATTATTACATTCATTTATCACTTTGTCGTGTAACCATAAAGAAAACGTGTTATTTTAAAGCTTTACATAAGGGATGGGAGAAATGATTAATATTTCTTTAAATGTTCTGTAAATAATAATGAATAAAAAAGCGTAAGGCTTTAGGAGTTTATTATTTAAAATTAGTATTTTCTTTGAATTTGTTTAAATTACACTAGCCTGAAAAAAACAGTTTATTTTTGCTTTTGTAAGTTCATTCTTATGTATTTTTCAGTGCTGAATTGGAAAATGACCTTCATATTTTACCATTATATAAGGATTTTTTTGGAAATTGTAAATTTTCATGTTAGAAAGTCAAAAATAGCGAAAATATGTCATTAATATATGCGATTGTTGCGTTTTTTAACTTTTTATAACTGCATTTGTTTATTTTTAACGCTAAATCCGAAAATGACCTTCATGCGTAACTATCGCGCCAGAATGTTTACCAGTAATCGTAAATTTCAAAATTAAAAAGTTCTGAGTTAAAAGTAGACCCGTCTATCCTTTTATTGGAACTCTGAGCTGTTTAGCTAAATCGGAAAATGTCCTTCATTTTTTTCCATCACATAAGTTTTTTTTTATATTTTATTGTTATTTTTTTATCTTAAATTTCCAAGTTAGAAAGTCAAAGAATTTCCAAAATATGTTGCATTATTATATGTAACTGTTACGTGTTCCAATTTTCAATAACTGCTTTTATGAACTTTTTATCGCTGAATCCCAAAATGAACTTCATGTTTAAATACCGCTTCAAAATCTTTTCGTAAATCGTCAATATTTAAATTTTAAATGTTCATAAATAAAAGTGAACCCCTCCATTCCTTTATCGAACCTTTGAGCTATAACTTATATTTACTCTGTGTCTTTTTGAATAGGTTAACACATTTTCATACTAATATATTTTTTGTGTGTGTGGAGGGGGACTAGCATATGCATACATCAAGGTTACGTTTAGGCTATTAACAGTAGAAATGCAAAATGAGTTCCAATATTTCTCCAGGTTCCACGCCATTTTTTAAAACTTTATGTCCTGCCCCTTTTGAATATGGCAAAATGCACCGGTCTTTATAAAAAAAATAATTAAATTTACCTGTAGTAACTCCTTATAAAAAAAAAAATTCTAAATTCATCAGTATTTCTAAATCTTTGCTTTTGAAGACCTTAAAAAGATGATAGAAATTTATTTCTTTAGAAAAAAAATCAAAACATGTTATTATTTAAATGTATTTTTCAATTTGTAATTCGTACTATTTACACAAATGACACTTTATTTATCGTACTAAAACATTGTGTACGTTTTGTCATATACAGTAGTAGCCAAAATTGTGTACACTTTTAGGTAGCCTTCATTACAAAAAGTAAAAAAAAAACTACCTATTGCAGCCGTCGGTAAATTTTGCTATATTTTCGTCGACCATGACCCCTAGTTCCCAAATCCACCCCCGTTGAAATGTTGACTTACATATATATACTATATATACAGATATATCCATACATATAGATAGTTTTATCTGAATTTTGTCATGATGTAACTCTCAAATTTATGAACCAATTTGGATGAAATTTTTTATGAGCATAATAGGATTACAAGTGTCTCGACCGAGTTTGTTGGCTAGCTTCATCCACCATCTTGTTTCAAAATGGCGGCCATTTCATTCTTTTGAAATTTTTATGTTTTTAACATTGTATACTTATAGAAAAAGTTCCTTTTCACAAAATGCAAACTCACATATATCATTTTAAAAAGAATGTTAGAAACATCAACGGACATTTTAAACAGTCACACAATGTAAGTTAACAACATAGGTCATTTTAAAGAAAAATATAGAAAACATAAAAATCTCCATAAGTATCCACAAATTCAAATGGCCTCCCTTTTGAAACAAGATGGCGGTTGAATCTGGCCAACGAACTCGGTCGAGACATTAGTACTTCAACTGAGCCCATAAAGAATTTCATCCAAATCGGTTCATAAATACGAGAGTTACAGCACGAAAATTTTCAGATATCTATATCTATATATGTATCGATATATCTATATCTATATCTATCTTTCTATATATATATATATATATGTATAGTATATATATGGAAGTCAACATTGAAAAGGAGGCTGGTTTTGGGATCTAATGGTCATGATCAACGAAAATATAGCAAAATTTACCGATGGGCTTTCCCCGGACGGCTACAATAGGTAGTATTTTTCTACTTTTTGTAATGAAAGCTACCTAAAAATGTCCACAATTTCGGTCACTACGGTATAATTACTTAAAAACATTGCTAATATATTTTCTCATGAAATAGTGTCTTTTTTTGGAAGTAGTATCTTGCCCCTCTTTCTTTCCAGAATGAATACTAAATATTTAATTATCATTTTAATAATTAAAGCATAAAATTGTATATTCTTAATTATAGAATTTATTGCTTAATAATTATTAGTTTTATGTAGTGTTAATAGTTCAATTTTAAAACCATTTGTACATTATTACAACATATTAACATTACAACATATCATTATTACAACATATTAATGTATATAGCATTATTGCATGCTACTACTGAAACTACTAATTTGAAATTACTAAATTTCTGAAATTAATATAATTCTTTTAATTAAAATGTAAAAACATAGATTATGTTAGCAATAAGCAGCTTAATTGTTTTTCAAACCTAAAACTTTTGGTAGGTATTACGTATTTTGAGCACTTGAAAAGGAGTCATAAAAAATGGATATAAATAAAAAAAAATCTGATTTATACTTTTTAAAATCAGATTTTTTTTCTCTTTTTTTAAACAAATCATTATTTGACACCCTATTAAATAAGTATTATTTAATTAGTAAGAAATAATACCCTTAAGTAATATTTTGCATGTATTAGCAATATTCGCATGAAAAAAAATAAACAAGATAATTTGCATTAATATTTATCGAAACAATAAAAATATTTAAAAAAATTTCTTGCTTAATTAAATATTTTTTTCATCAAATACACATGATATACGATTTCTCATTTTACTTACCCATCATACGTAGCATAGGGTAAGTCTTGCAATCGTTTTGAAAATCGAAATTTTTTTTTTTTAGGGTAAGTCTTGCAATCGTTTTGAAAATCGAAAAATTTTTTTTGACGGATTTACACGTTTTAGATAGTGGAGATTCCGAAAATCATATTTTCAGAAAAAAAAATTTGCCGTCTGTCTGTCTGTCTGTAAACGCTCTATCTCTCGAACAAATTGAGATAGACTTGAAATTTTGTATGTAGTTAGTATGTAAGAATGGGACAAAGCCTATTTAATATCAGGAACCTCGATTATCCGGAACTATTTTTTTCGGACTCTCGAAAAATTCGTTCTGATGAAAGGTATATAAAAACTTTCGAATTTTTTTGGTTTAAGAAATGGACGTAAAAGGCAATAAAATAACACACATTTTGCATATAGAACGAAGTCGATCGTATTATTAGTTGCTGAGATATTTGTAATCCTATTTTCCACATTCTTCGATTTTTCATGACTCTGTATTTCATTCAAATTTCAATTCAGAGGTATATTTTAATTGAAAATGAGACGCTTAATCCGACGCAGTTAATTGATAGTTAATAGAATTATTATTTTTGGAGTTATAAGGATGTTTCTTTTACGCAGTTCGGTATTACTTCAGTAGTTTGGCGTTTTATATAATTTGTCGAAATTGGTACATCAGCAGTTCTTTAATAAAGCATTACTATGTATATTAACAATATTTATATTTTGTTTATGAATTGCAATGCATTGTATAAATAGTTTTCACATGTTTTATTTTCATATACATATCCATGATGGGTAAGTATTACGGTGGCCCCCAACGACTAGTTATTTTTGTATTTTATTATTTATTTTTCAAAACGAAAAACAACTAAACGCATTTCAAGAAAATCTCTAAATAACAAAAGATAAAAGTAAATTTAAATTAAATTGTTCCTAAGCTTACTATGCAAACATATAAGTCTGTAAATTAAAGCTTTTTATTACATACTACATAAAATTATCACATGTGTTTGAATAAATATTTATTCAAAAAATAAAGTACATTTTGCGTTTCAACTTCCTTTTTATTCTGCAAAATCTCATTAAATATTTATATGAAAGAAAATGAAAACACATGATGGTATTTAATTTAACCTGCAAAAATTTAAAAGTTGATATTTAAATTTGGTATTCTAAATAAAATATTGTCATATAAAATTGATCAACTCCTAAAAAACAAAGAAATAAGAAAAAATGTTCATGATTTTTAAATACGTAAATTACAATTAAATACTGTGAAATTAAGTACTTGAAAAGTGTAATTCAAATCTGATAGGCATTTGAAAAAACTTTAATCCGGTTTAAGAAGACTAATTGATAAATTTTAAAATGTTATAATCAAAGATCGCCACTTGCCGTTTAATTACGTTTTGAAATTCCATAATTTTTTCAAACCTGATCATAATAGCGTGTTTTTAGAGTTTGCGATGTCTTAAAAGTGGTTGGCTAGAGTAGCTCGTTGGGACAGAAAATATTTGATTATTTAAAACGAAATTATAAACTATTAGTATTTACATTTTTATTAAAATTATTTATCACTGCATTTTTCTTCAGATTCTTAGCTATAATTAATATTAATAATTACTAAACAATTACTTACAAGGTCCATTAAATTTATTTATAGAGCAGTATGCACATAGAAACCTTTCAAATTGTGTTTACTTTAGATTTTAATTTGCCAACATATTAACATTTCATAGAACATTTATGGTTTCAATCAATTTTTTTTCAATCAGTTGATTAAAATCACAATTTAATCAAGAATTTAAATTATTTGATTAAAATCATTTACAAGTTAGTTAATAGCAAAGAGTATTTTAAACAATGGAGAAACAACGAGACATTTGACCGTTAGACAGATAATTTTAAAAATATATCAATTTGTGTTCATTTTATCCCAAAATACGTAAATCCATAGATAAAATAAGCAGAAAATTTAGAAGATCCCGAGACATTTTTCCTTATGTACATAGAATAAATGAAAAAAAAAGAAATTTTTTAATTTGTGTTAAATTAAAATTTTATTTTCGAAAAATTGAAAAAGGCATCGATTTTCTTAAAGATTAATATATTTTACACTGAATTTGAAATTTCACTTTTTAAATATTCTGCTACGTGACATTGAAATGAATAATAACTTTTCTTTATAAAATTGTATGGCGAATATGTATCAAATTAAAGCAAAACTTAATATAAATGCAAATATGTTAAACTTTATTTATTTAGTTAGGTAAAGTAAAATATTTTTCTGCATAAATTTAAAAATTCTAGAATTTTGTCTTCATTTAAGTTATATAAAGATATTCTTTTCTAAATTCGCATACACTGACTTAAATATATATTTCTTTCTAAATCCATGAATTTCAATAACTTTAGGGGAAGCTTTTGTACATATTCATTTCAGAAACGTGACCGAAATGACTTAATTCAAACTTGGCGCAGATATTGAATTCTTTAAAGTATCTTTATTTTTGAGTAAATTGGACGCACAAAGTTTCGAGAAAATTAAGTCGCAAGAACTTCTTTTAAAAGGATTGAAAGTTTCTCAGATTTTGTATTATGCTTATAGAAGTAATTTTTGTTTCAAAGTAGCATCAATTTTATGCATATTGTACGTTTAAAAAAAAGAATAAACAACTAGATGGAAACTGAATTTTAAAAAAAATATCAAGAAGTGATAAAACAACAATTTTTATATGATATACTTCATTTATGCATTAGAATGGCTTAAAATTCATCTTCTAGACGAACCGACTTCTAAAACTTATACAAAAGTCAACCCGCAACCCAACCCAAATTTGACAAAAAGAATGTCGACTTGAAACCAAATCTTTTTCATCCGAAACCAAGCTGAAACTGAAATATTTAATTCTGAAGCCGATTCCAATAAGAATCGAAAGAAAACTAATCCATATTGTTCGGTCCTTGTGCGCATGCCGAATGAGCCTCTGCGGTCATGTGACCGAGTGATGTTTTGCTCTAGCTGCCACTGTGACACATTGTGTTTTTTCCAGCAGGTCTTATCCCCAACGCTCTACAAATCTAACAACGGGTTTTTATCCAATTTTTGATATATTTCAAAGCTGAAATATTCCCCATTAAATATTACAAACATCATTTAAATACCCCGAAAGTTATCTCATCTACATCTCAACTCTACATCTTTGCTGTGATTTGTGTAGTGTTGTGACTGGTATACAGGGTATATATGTGTGTTTTGTGCTGTATGATATAAAACATGAAAAAGAAAGCAAGCTTCGTCTTCAATTTAATTATACACATACAGTCTTCATAACAACATATTTTAATACAATTGTGCAAAAGTTATGAGCAGTTACAACTCTAATATCAATGTTAAATTTTTTGTATAAAACTGAACATTATTAAACTGTTTGAAAGTGAACACTACTAATTGTCAAATATGTATATACAGACATATATATATATATATCTGTATATATGTGACAATTTAAAGTTAGAGGGCAGAAACATCATCGCCAGGTTTCCCTTTCTCCGCACAGAAGTCATGGCCAGCGAGAAAAAAAAAGTAAAATAATAAATAAATAAGTGTAGAAGGTCCAAATAATCACTCCTTGGCTGCTGCAAGTTCATTTTATTAAACTGTAGCTATATTAGAGAGAAAAGCTCCTGTTGCAGACGATATTTTACCGAAACATCCAAAAAATATTCCATCCTTTACTACATCAAGCCGTACTCATGCAAGAGCGCACCCAAGAATCCTTCTTCTCATCTCGAGACCCTCTTAAATCTAAAAAGAAAATTCTAGAACATTCTCTAGTCTCAAACCCTCATTCTTTTATGTAAACATAACTCATGCCCAGATACGAGACTATTTTCTACAGACGATAATTTTATTTTTAAAAAATATTATTTAACCAATTTATAATCGCCTCAGAATTTTAAGTATCTTAGGCAGACGATTTTTATAGATGATTAATTTTAAGAGAAAAAGAAAAGAAATGAATTTATGGATATGCACATTATCAAATGTTGACCGAGAGAAAATAAATAAATAAATAAAATAAAGTAATGATATTTTTTGAAAGGTATGGTTTTGGAATAAATTTAATAAAACTTTCTGAAAAAGGGTTGATAAAAACATAGAAAAAATGAATTTTATTTGGAATATTACGAAATAAAGTTTAATTAAGAATATTTTTAATTTAGAGCCATCTTTTAAATGTACGCGTATTGGAATAAATGTTTTTTAAGGCGAATTAAGAATTTATATCGTCTCCATAAAGATTAACAGATTAGATCTAGAAACAAGATTTTAATTTAATAATTTTGAGTAAGTACGGAATATTATTATAAGAAAATTAAGATAGTATAAAGGTTAGTTTTGGCGAAAAAAAATTTAAAATTTTTAATATATATATATATATATATATATATATATATATACATACATGTATATAAGTATCATCACACATAGAATTTATCAGGGAATATCGGTACAGATTAATTTCATAATTCATTATCTATAACAAATTTCATTAGCTATAATTTTTTATTGCAAGATAATACAATCTATTAACATAAAGTCATTATTACCACAAGGCGGTTGTACTTCCAGCTTATAATCAGTCTTATATCATTATAGACGTAACTATATTATTAATATAATACATTTATATCGATATATTGATGATACAATTTTATTGCTACTGAACATACCAATATTTATCAATTTGCAATAGATTATCCAGCTAATTTAGAATTAACGGAAAACCTCTATTCTAACAATATCAATAACGATTTAGATAAAAAATTATACTGAAAGAAAACAAGTTAATAACTGATATATATGACAAACATAACGAATTTAAATTCAAAGTCATACAAAATGATTTACCAATTTTAAATTCTGCATTCAGAATTGTGTATATCGTAACATTCTCCTTAATCATTTATGTAGAATAAAATGTTTATGTTCTTCTCATTTTATTAACAAACAATATTAAATATGTCATTTATTATAGTTAAATAAGAGCTTTCCATAAAACATCATATATTTTTAAATATACAATTAGTACTTACATGATTTTAAAATTAATTAATACAACACTTAAAAAATGTATAAAAGAATATGAAAGCATCAAAAATATAATAATAAATAAAAAATAAAAAATATTAATCGGATGATTGGGTGGGTACGGGTGTACGATGTTGGTGTACGGCGGAAGATGGTGTTGTCTGGATAATAAGCAATGGTAAATTTATTTTTAACCCTTTTGCGTCTGGCGTACTATTAATAGTACATGTTTTTTGATGAAGTATTATTATGTTTTGAATAATACTTTTGCATGTAGTAATGTTAGCATATATGTTTATGTATTTACAATATGGTTTCATTTACACAGGCGGAAAAAAAAATCCCAACACCAATAAAGACTTATGATAGCTAAACGAAATTTTGTAGGCGTGTTTATATATCTAAAAGATGGCGTTGATTCAAATTTCATGTTTCGCGCATCAGTGTGGCGCTAGTAGCGCCACTCACAACTTTAAAGTCAGGTTTGCTTTAAATGCGTGCTGTAGAGATCGTGAGCTTATTTATCTTCAAAATTTGACGAAATGAGTTGAGGTTGACCATGAATGCCTTTAAGAAGACGAAGAAGCCATTATCATCAGTTCCCTGAGTTGGAAAGAGGTCGTAAATTAGGGCTATGAGAAAGTGGATTTTCTTTCCGCGATATTGCAGAAATACTTGGACGGAATGTATCCACTGTGCATGATTGTTGGGAGCAGTGGTCAAAGGATGATACTGCCTCAAGAAGACCAAGCTCCAGGTGACCACGTGGCACTACAGAGAGGGAAGACCGTCGTATTCAGCGTACGGCTGTGGCGCATCGTACTGCGTCTGCGACAGAAATTCGAGCTGCAGTTGGTACCACAGTGACACAACAAACTGTTACAAATCGATTACTTAAAGGACAGCTCCGAGCAAGGCGCCCTGTTGCATGCATTCCACTGACTTCAAGTCATTGCCGTTTGCAACGTCAATGGTGTCAAGCCAGAGCTCATTGGAGGATGGAGTGGAGATGTGTTGTGTTTTCTGATGAAAGCAGGTTCTGCCTTGGTGCCAGTGATGGCCGTGTGCTGGTCAGAAGGAGGCCAGGGGATCGCCTGCAACCAAACTGTCTGCTGCCTAAACATACTGGAGCTACAATCTGGGGTCATGGTCTGGGGAGCAATTTCCTATGACAGCAGAAGCACCTCTCGTGGTTCTCCCAAACACACTGACTGCAAATGTGTACTTTAGTTTCGTAATTCAACTTAAAGTGCTGCCATTTAAGAAAAGCATTAAAGGGGAGTTTTTCAACAGGATAACGCTCGCCCGCATGCCGCTGTTGTAACGCAACGTGGTCTACAGAGTGTCGACATGTTACCTTGGCCAGCGAGATCACCAGATCTGTCTCCCATTGAGCACGTATGGGATATCATTGGATGAAAACTGCGGTGTCATCCGCAACCAGCACTGAGCATCACAGTATTGACACAACAAGTACAACAAGCATGGAACTCCATACCACAAAGTGACATTCGGCACCTGTATGACACATTGTATGCACGTGTGCAGGATTGCATTCAAAATTCTGGAGGTTATAGCGACTATTAATGTAACAGCATTTCACATTTGAAATGCATTTTATTGACCCTAAATTAACCTGTGGTCTCGAAAATCTAATCAATTAAACATGTTAACTAGACAAATGCACTGTCCAAATTTCATTACTCTACAATAAGTTTTTCTTGGTGTTGGGATTTTTTCCCGTCAGTGCATGTTTAGGCATTTAGCAGTAATGACAATAATTATTATTTGTTGAATTCTCTTTGCGCCGTTTGCGATTCTTTTATTTTAAACATATATTTCTCTCTTTAAATTTAAAAGAAAAATTATTACCCTGAAAAAACCATGTGTAATAAAGGGCAAAAAGTATTAAAAAGTTGTAATATAAGTTAAATCTTATTGTAATACCAAATTTTCTAAACATCTTGAAAAAATCTTCCTCAGCCTATTGTCATATGAATATTAATTGAACAGCACGCAAAACATAAACATTCATTATGTTTCGAAGAATAAAATATTCGTTAAACACTAATTAATCTATTTGGACAGCTAGTGTTAATGTTATTAGTGTAAAAGTAATTTTATTTAAAAATTAAAAAAAAATTTCGGACCCGAAAGGGTTAAAATAGAGAGGGGGTCGGATAAATTGAAATAATATATCTTACACCGGATGTTGATTTGACACACATTCATGAATAATTGTATAGTTATATTTATTAAATCTATTAATATAATTTAATAATTAATGTTAATGATTAATTTAAACCTAACTTTTAACCAAATTAGGACAATATCTAAATTATTTTATTCTAAGTCTGTAAAATACATACATAGGTTATATACTTCTTTTTTTGTTTTATCATCTACGATTATATTATTAAATTTTAAGTTAATATGGGTAACATTAAATAAAATTAATTTCAATAGTTAAATTCTTCTTTTCCCTTTTTCTTCTTAAACATCTGAACATTATGATGTTGTTTATTTAACTGATAATTATATAATATATTTATTTACGTATTTAGGATATGATAAAAGAGGATTTTTTAATTGTATTTTACAGTTTGGTTCATTTAATTATGTGAATCATTAATTAATGAATTATCTGTACCATATTTTACGTATTACTAATATTTAATAAATCAATTATAGATTATTTCTTACAATGCTATTCATTTATTAACATATTTTAAATTTAACATAAATCTACAGAGAGTGTATGCATTAAGGCATCATCTAATGACAGTTTAAAATACATAATTCACTTAATTGCATTTTGTTGCATGACAATTAATTTTACTAATACCTCAACAGATGGCAACACTACAGTATTCTATTGGAACATTTCTTCAAACGCCTTTAAAAGAAATTAATAAGTTAATATTTTCATAGAAATGTATTGTTATCTTTGGAACACCCTGTATTTAGGGTGTTAGATTTATTGCGTATCTATGAATTCCTTTCTTTTTTCCTCTTAATAAAAATTATCATTTGCGAAATAGATTCGATTTTTGCTGCCGTCTCGATGCCAGATATTAAATTCTATTTTCATGTCAAGCATTTGGTGTGAAGCTTTGGAAATTTTGATGAAGGAATTTTTGACGACAGGAAGCTGTTTCGCATAAAGATTAATACACCAGAAATGATAGAATAATCCCGATTGGACAAATATGGTCATAAGACTTTTTTTAATAGTATTTTGACGCTAAATAAGGTAAATACATAGAAGCGCCGGTCAGAATTGGACAGATAGTTCGATTGTTGACGGACTGTTGTTTTGGGATTAAGACGCAGATGCTTATGTTTACTTAGTTGATTGTTTTACGAGGCGTTTTAATTCATTGGAATAAAGTGGCAGTGTAATGAATGTTTTTCGACAATTAGATTCATTTACGAAGGATGGAGCACCCCCTTCAAATACATAATTGAACTGCAATAAAGTTTTTTGACTTGCTTATTGAATGTTTATTTTTTTTAAGTCGTCTGCTTTTATATGTGTATGAATTTGCTTCACGGCCCAAATCCTGTGTTCGAAAGGGGGAAACCTGCATAACACGATGCGTGTACATTTCTTACTTAAGCTCCTGATGTCACAATACCACATGTATATACAATCGTTTATATATAATAATATATAATCGTAAATTATTCCGTACTTTAATTAGTTTTCGAAATATGGAGCTTTACAATTCCGACCACCATAGATTTCAAAATTACCTGACTTTATGTAGTATGGTGGTTTAAAAAATATTAATCACATACAGCCCTCGTTATCGTGAACACTCACGGGGATTATTATTATTATTATTATTATCATTTTGGTATTAGCACTACTTTATCCATATTTTATAATAAAAAAAAAATCCTTATTCCATACAACAAGAACAAGCATACGTACGTATCTTCAAAATCTAGAGTATTTCTGCTGTTGATTTTGTTTACTAAGATCGTTCGTCAAGAATATATAAGCGGGGATATTTCTTGGTGAAGTCTTTTCAAGGAGTACTGACCGGCATTGTTACATTCGAAAAAATGTTGCAAAGCTCTGGACAGCGAACTTGATTTAATTTTTTCGCATTAGAATGCGCCACAGAGATCTCACAGTTTAATTAGTAAACGTAAACAGCAAACAAAAGCATTACTTATTTTGTTTTTCCCAATCGATGCAGTTCCTACAACAGAATTATATCTTTTGAGTGGTTAGAAAGCGCAAAAACCTGGCAGTTTTACTAGCCCACAGATATCATTTCCCTTCCGTGACTAACATTCTTTCAAAATTTAAAATAAAAAAAAGAGTGCTTTATAATGGCATTGGAAAATTTCAAAATCGTACTTTGTTCTTGTTATGAGTAAGGTACCTGTGCCTAATATGGCCACAATAAGAAAAAATCATTTTTTTTAACGCCCATATACACGAGATAGGACTCCAAAAATGTATGACCATGACCCCTGGACTGTTAACTATCATTATTAAAATTAGCGACCTTGTAACTATTCCGGTTTAATTATATATGTTTACAGATGTCCATGTAAGGAACCACCAGTCCCTATTATGAACAGGTGGCTCCTTATTGACTTACTACACAGGGTGTATGGAAGAGCTACTCTTCTATGGAATTTTAGAGGAGAGGCAATAAAAATATATATAGTAAAGTATTGCGAGGAAGGGTAGGCCACAGTAAATATCTTCAGAACATGCACTTTAGAACGGGGGGTCATTTTCGATAGTGGCTCCTCGAAGACCGATGCAAAGCACCTCACTTAATGCAAAATATTATGAAATAATATGTTGGTTCTGCTTAGCTTTCTATTTTTGCGAATCTGAAGATTCACCTGCTGTACTTCCAATGTATGTACATAAGGTGTCCATATTGGGAATCGGGAGTAGTTTTATTAAATCTTGTAATAAATAAATAAATAAAACTTTTTTAAGCAATGTATGCAATAGGAATCGAAAATATATTTTAAAAGTTTTCTAAAACACTTCACTTTTCAATATTTAAAGTAATTTTACAATATCTAATATGAATTTAAACTTACCTGTAATTACGATCAGCACACCACGAAACAACAAGTTTTCTTCTAAATGGCAAACAGCGCGCTTTTCTGTACTTTCATGCCTTAATTACCTTTTCAACTGCTTTTCTTCACGGACCTGTAGCGCAATCTCTCTATGAAAATTGTTACTTTTTTAAAAATAATAGGGGTGTCGATATTGAGCGCACTGTCCATATTGGGTACAAGTACCTTATGAAATATTTCAACGACCAATCCTTTTCAATTCGAAATACACAATATTTTTAAGTTAAGCGTGCTCGTGTTAAGAGAACTAAAAACGCAGGCCGTACAACATGTCAGGATAGCTAGGAATATTTCGCGTTGAAAACAATTTGAGTCAAGCGAGTTTATGCTGAGATATGGCTGTATCAAAGTACTTTCAAACTGATCATTCTGTATGTAATATACCATCTCACTACATGTATTCTTTCCGTCTTTATATACAGGGTGTTTCAAAAATGACCGGTATATTTGAAAAATCAATAAAAACTAAACGGACAGCGATATAAATACACCGTTTGTGACAGTATGCTTGGGGCAATGTAAATTTTCAGGCAGGTAAACTTTCGAAATTAGTTACAATTTTCGACAACAGACGGCGCTGTAGTCTGGAAAAATCTAAAGTACGATATTTACATACGGAAATAAATCATTTTTTCACAGCAAACTTGCTATCTGTGAACAGTACACGCTTACAGCTGAATGGCGAACTCACAGCCTTATTTTCTTCTATTTTATTCAAATCGCCTGCAGCGCTGTATGTTGTTGAAAATTGTAACTAATTTGGAAAGTTTGTCTGCCTGAAAATTTACTGTTGTCCCAAGCATATTGCAACAATCGGCGTATTTCTATCGCTTTCCGTTTAGTTTTTATTGATTTTTCAAATATAACGGTCATTTTTGAAACACCCTGTACTTACAGCATCTATTATTTCTGAGGCTTATGTTTATCCATCTTTCACGTGCTTGATTTCATTAATCAAAATTCATTTACTGCAATGTTGACACCGTTTATTACTTTATTTGTTATAAAAGAGAGAGATACTTTATCACTAAATATATCATTATTTGTATAATATTTACATAACAAACTTGAAAAAAATAAACAGTGGAATGTAAATATAAACAAACGTGTGTTTCTCTTAACTGGATTTTATTTTTAAATTTTAATAGTAATTTCAGCAAACAACAGTTATTGAAAAACGCTAAAAACGTTTAATAATCATATTCTGAATTTCATTTGAAATAGTTATTTGAAATAAAAAAAATATAATTACAAAAATATGTATTTATTATACATATTCACTCTCGCTGTGCAAACATAGATCAAATTAAAGTACACGTTTTCATTTTCAATTTTAGGGCATGCATTTTTATTTTTTATATAAAAGGGAGTTGCTCAAATATTTATTATTATACGATTAGCTTATTTTATAAATTTACAAAAAAATATTTTGATTACTAATGTGTAACTTTTATTTAAAGTAATAAAGTGACGCTTAAAATAACATGTAAATCAGAATGCTGCTTAGTCTAAAATAGAACAATATAACGTAAAACGATTCTATATAGCTCATGCTAATGATCTTAAGTATTCAGTCGTAAATATTTGCTCATGGTGTATGGAAATATACTTTGTTTAATATCATTTCATTGTGTTTGTAAATTATTTTTCTTTTGTCAAATGCTGTTTTTCATATATAGTACACATTACATTGTAAAAAAAAAATCTGTAAAGGTACTATACATTTTCTAGGAAACTGGGATTCCAAGAACTTTTCATGTAACGGTAACAGGAAAAATCCATGTAACAGATTCCGAATCTTGAATTTTTGCTGTTACCGTTACAGGAAAAGTTTTTGGAATCCCAGTTTCCTTTAAAAAGTTTAGTGCCTTTGCAGATTTTTTTTTTTTTTTTTTTTTTTTTTTTTTTTTTTTTTTTTTTTTTTTTTTTTACAGTGTAGATAAAATAGCAGTAAGTATAAAATTGATAAAAATTTCAATTGCATAAAAGGATTATTTAACATTTAAAAATTATAATAATATTTTTTTCACAAAACTTGAAAAAAAAAAAAAAATTAGAAAAGAGACTGAACTGAAAAATATTAAATTCATAGATCATACTTTATACAAACGTAGTTTGAAAATTAAAAAATTCTAATTTTCATTTACATAAAACGTTGCTAAATTGAAACTTGAAATCGAATTATTTGGCATTTTATTTAAAATTTCATATATTCCAAAGAATTTAAGATTATCCGTATTTGTTATCTTTTAGCAATAAATCTTACTTTCATAAACCCTAACTGAGCTAATACTACCTCTGACAATAAATCTCTGTGAATGAATTCAGAACGACCGATCTGGCAACACTGGGGAAACAAAACGCTGCACCTGTATGGAGGCAAGTATTGACCATCTTCCCCCATCGTTGTTCAATTGAGCGTCGTTTATGTTCTGTGTAAGACGTGCTTTAATAAGTGCTTGTTCAGTATGTTGGTTCTTAACTGAGAACAGGAAAATGAACGAACAAAAGATCAGTTTAAAGTTTGATTTTTGCTTTGGCAAGATACCGAAAGAAATTCATAAGGGGTGGTGCAAATTGAACATCCGCCATACTCGCCAGAACTCAATCCTCCAGAGTTCTTCCTAATTTCACGACTCAAACTCTCTTTGAAAGAGATATGACCGAATTGCTGACATTCAACAAAACGTGACGAAGCTTTTGAACTCCATCCTAAAGAAAGACTTCTTGCGAATTTCCCAAGACATGTATAGCGGATCTCAGCAGTGCATAGTTAAGGGAGATGACTATTTCGAAGGATAGTATGGTAACTTTCGTTAATATTTCATCTACATTAATGTTACAAGTCTATTCACCGAACTTTATTGTCAGAGGTAGTATTTTTACAAAAGGGTGAAAGCCCCTTTAACAATTTTTGAAATTTTGTTTTTTCTTAGACAAATTTATGTGCATTCAGTTTACATGTTTTAAAATTAATGTCCTTTTTATGCAGTGTATGAAATCAAATGGAACAAAAATCTTACAAAAATATACGAACATGAAGAACAAATCTCTCCTCTACAGAAATAAGGCTGCAAAGAGTAGTGATTATTCAAACAGAATATTTAAACGAGATTTCTGGAAAAGTTAAATTCCTTTAGCTAAGTCAACTTTGTTAAGTGCAGGTTTCAAAAAGTAAATGTAGAATATAAAAAAAAAAATTCTAAAAAAGGGAAGATGTAAAAAGCTTTTCAAATTTTAGATTAAGGCTGGATTTACATTTTTTTGACAAGGGCGATTGAAAATCTTTTTTTTTTAAAGAAAAATATGCTAAGTTACATTATTTTTGTGCAGGATGCATGTTACTGCATATGAATGTTAAGTGAAATCATGTTCATGTAGTCTAGTATTTTAACATCTATATCAAATAATAGATAATAAATTTCTGTAAAAGAACGCCATGCCACAATTGCTTGGATAGAAAAACCTACTAGAGAGATTCATTAGTTATGTAAAATATTTTTACACATATATTGTAAAATGTGATTTAAAATTTGCCGGATTTTCTAACATTTTCCCTCGCAATAATAAATGTTCTAGTTTTAAAGTCATTGCGGACCTTAAGTTTCATACGATTTTAATAGATTAGTAATAATTTTTAGAGCTTGATCTGTATGTATTTTAGAAGGCTTATTGTAAAATAAATCTAGGCAATTATATTTAATTTGAAATTTCATATCTGATACCAATTCATAAAATGAAGTTTTTAATTTTTTTAAGATAGTGTTGATTTATTTTAACTATTTATTTTATTTCGGATTTTAAAATAATAAAGCCGATATATTATTTTTTTCATTTTAGAGACATGATATAATGTATTTACACTTAACCATTTATGTCATAATTTTATCTTTTGATTTAATTTCTAATATGCAATATAACGAACTTCTCCAAACAATTTTTAACCTAATTTTAAAGTTATAACATTCTTTGAAAAGCAAATGGTATGCTCTTTTTAACCCTTTCGGGTCTTATGTACTATTCATAGTAGATTTCTTTTAATTGAGTATTATGTTGTTTTAACAACTTTTCTTGCTGTTTACATTATATAATATTAACATGTGTATATGCATATTCTGTATAATTTCAGTAATGTTTAGGTATTTAATAACAATAACAATAATAGTACTTTGGTTAATTCTCTCTGCACTGTTTGCGATTCTTCATTTCTAATTTTATGAAATTGGATCTATAGCTCAGTTACAGGGACAATTAAAAGCAATCTCTTACATTACTGTCAATGGAGGAAAAAGTTTCAAGTGTATTATGATGTTACACTCTTTCGAAACCCAATAAAATTCATATGCATTAAGAAAAATATGCTAAAATATACATTATTTACAAACTGTGGTGTAAAGAATTTTATTTATTAATTTACAGAGAAACACAAAAGTATCTCATTACATAATGGCACAAGGAAAAATATTGTTTGAGACGCATTTTAATTATTTTAAACTATTTCAGATTTTATGAAATTAATATGCGTTGCTGAGGTTTACTACAGGTTAATTCCTGTATAATTGAATGCTTATAGTAGTTACAGAGATACACAAAAAATTTCGGATTCTGTATTGTATTCGAATTACTATAAATTTTAAAAACTTTGTTATAGTACCAAAGCACGTTATTTGCCCCGTTTGACGTGAAATTTTTTACTTGTTTTTTAATAATTTGAAGATGATTTATTTCTTTAAGCCAATTAAATTAAATTTCTGACTGTATGGATTTATGTTACTGATAAATAAATTGATAATTAATTTCATGGAGTTTGTCATTGTGGATCATCATATGTTTACCTGAATGACCAGTCTTATAAATTGTCTAATTCCGTAAAACGTCATCTAATTTGTCATTATGTTCATGAAAAAAATCATTGACATATTATTATTTATATTAATATTTTATATCCAAATATAAAGTAGTTAAGGAAGAAGGTAAGCAATTATCAATAATTTATAATTTAATATTGTGTTTTTAATGCATGTAAAAGAAATATTTAACTAAATACTAGAGTAGATATTTTTTAGAAAATTAAATTTTATCCCATTTTAATTTATCTGAAGTGTTTTTTGATTTAACAAGGATTTTCACGGAATCCTTTGCAATCATTATAACATTCAGGGCTAAAATGTACTAAACAAATCATCCCATGTTTTAAAAAAATATCTCATAATCACAGAGCGGATAACAACAACAAAAAAAATAACAGATTTAAATGTCAGTTTGAGTGGATTTGCCGAAGTTAAAAAAAATTTTCAATGGTAGTTTAAAAGAAAAGAAAAAAAAATCTTCATTACAACATGTTTTTCAAAATATGCACCAGAAAACTTTGCCTGATAGAAATAACTTCATGAAAAGAATTTTAAGGTTTAACAGATTTTTTTTAAATAAAAATATCGTCATCTGTGAAAAATGGTTCGTATCTCTCTAGGCATACATTGGATATTTTAGCGAGATAATTAGGAATTTGAAGCACATGGTGAGCTATAAAAAAAATAAATACTTTTTAACCTCTTTAGACCTGATGTGTCCGCTAAAGGATATGCATCCTTACAATTTTTTTCACATCATTAAATAATGTTAAAAAAGAGAGAATTTGGTGTGAGTGGAGCCTAATAGATAGCAGAACTCAACAAAATAACAATTTGCTTCTTATAACGCTTTCTTTAGAGAACTATATGTAATATAAAAATGGCTTAAAGCAGAAATGTCCGAAATATACAAAGATGAACACATAAGAAAATTTACTGTTTGATAAGATACAATTTTTAGAGTCCATTAGTAATAAAAAAGAATTAGATACACATTTTTTATGCTTAGCAATGTTTATGCAACGCAAAAGGTAAAATAAAACAAATCCTAAGAAATTGTCAAAAAATGTACTTTTTAAGTCCCCATGTATTATCCAAATTTATATAAAAACAATTTTTTTTTTCGCTGTTCAATCTTTTTTACATATCAGTTTGCTAATAAGAATCCATCACTGATAGCTCAAAAGAGTACATAAATAAATCCTAGAGTCTGGAAAAGTTAATCTTGTTGTGCATAATATTCTCTACTTCTAAATCTGTCACTTTTATATTCCGCGTATTAACGCGCACCGGTAAATTTTGGTTTATATCTCTGGTATTAAATTTGAGCATTATACGTTAGATGTTACGGTAATATGAAAATTTGAATACCGTTAGAAGCGCATATCGAAGCAAACTTCGCGCTATGATGGTTCAGAGACAGTATTGTAGCCGATTTCTTTTGCGTGTCCCTGTCAATTCTACTAACAACCTATTCTAAAAATTAATCAATGAATCAATAAACTTGAAAATTAATCAATCATCAAGCTATGAATTCCTTATTCTATCGTAATCATCTTTTTGTGAAATTCATTGATTTATATCAGTTTCAAAACATATGAAATAGTGTAATGTCTTCAAAATATTCTGCAAACGAATTTCCCCCATGTACCATAATGTAATGTTATTCTTTTGAGTACCTCTGAAAATGAACTATTCATCCTGCTCTCATCATGATAAATAACGAATAATAAAAATGCACTCTGTTTACGTGAGATACAGCGTGGACAGATAGACACAAAAACCAAATGCAAAAACAACTTCAACTTTGTTGAAAAATTTTTAAAAAATAAAGTTAAAATTTAATATTTAGTTCCTCATAAAACTGCTTTATAATGTTTATGTGTCTTCAAATATCCCGCAAGGGATAGTCTTTTTGAAACAAAATACGTATTTGTTATTTGATAAAATATTTCTTCAGGGATGCGAGAGTTTTTAAATCTACGTGACACGCACCGAATCGTGTTAAATAAATGTATAGGTAAAATATGAGTTTGGCTCCAAATACGCCCACGTGTATTAAAGGTAGAGTTGCAAAAAGTCCGTTTATTCCCTGGTTTATTTCCAATAGACCTGGTTTATTCCCAGGTTTATTCCCCAAAACCGGTTTATTCCTAAAAAACCCGGTTTATTTCCAGGTTTATTCCTAAAAACCCGGTTTATTCCCGGGTTTAAACCGTTTTTTGCTAACCTTTGCAACGCTAATTAAAGGAAGTGCAATATGTGTGCACGAAATCTTGCCCTATTATTGAAAACTAAAACTTAGACAAATTTATCATACATTCGAAGAATTCTAAGAAGAGCGTGTTTAATAATTTAAATAACTTCCAGCACAAAAATTAATAATATAACTATTGCAGGCGTTTGAAAAAAAGTAACTCCTGAAAAAATTCATGCATATTTTCTAAAATTTAATTTTAACTTAATGCTCTTCTTTTTAAAAGATCCAGGGTTGTTCCAGCTTTTTTTTCCTGTCATTCATTTTTCAGCAATAAGCCTCTTTTGTGATTGTATTTTTTTTATTCCTGGACTAATTTCTGTACGTTGATGCAAGCAAATTTGAAAAAACAAAACAATGAATGTATTCAAGTCATGAAGGGGGCTCAGGGGTTGATCCATACGGAAAAACATGTAAACAGAGCTCTCGCTTCGAGTCCATATAAAAACAGAAGTATTCAGTTAATTAACTTAAACTTTCTGATATTTTAAAGGTATGTTTGTAGTCTTATAAAATTATAAAATGAAGTACTTCAATGTAATATAATAAGAAATATAGCAAAATTTATGTAACACAATTTCTGAAAAAAAAAAAATTATGCGTTATATCACCAACACCAAGATATTTTAACGTTGAATTGACATAAGAACTTAATTTTTACTTTAAAATGATCAGGAAACTTTACTCTATAGAATGAATTAAGGATAGGCAATCACTCGAAAAAAACCTCATTAAAAAAACTCTCAAACTTAAAAATTTTAAAAACCCTTAAAAAATACAACTTATTTTCATTAAAAATACTCTAAATATTAAACTATCTAAACTATATTAATTCATTCTATAGATAATGATGTTATATGTATGCAAAAAAAATTAAGCCATTTCATCAAACAGTTTTTTTTGTAAATCTTGGTGTTAGTCGTCAAAAATCAAGTTTTGAGAAAACGCGACTTAAAGTTGAAATTATATGGGTGCGGCTATGAAAGTGTTTATACATAAATGCTTATAACTCCGTTAAAAATGCATATATTTTCATGCGTTTTTTTGCATTGGGTTAAGAATTAATTGAATAATCTAACTAGATCATAAAAAAATCGAATTTTTGAAAAGTTTCAACCCCTGAGCCCTCTTAAACTTGTTTTAATATTTTCCAAAGTAAAGATTCGCTACATTTTAACGGCCTTAAGTAACATAAAATAGGAAATTCTCTATCAACAATATGAAAAACATATTAAGAATTGCAGTACTTTAATAAATAATATTTAGTTTATACAAAGACTATACTAGTCGATTTTTATCGTCTGAAATAAAAACAAAGTTAAATACTAAAAGAAGTAAAACTGTTAAAACAAACCAATTCAACTTTCATTAAAATCCAAAAGGGTTTTCGACAAAGCAGCATTTAAACTTCCAAAAATCGTTCTTTATTTCATTCTAAATGCGGCTAAGGATTTAAAGTTGTTTTAAAATCTTTTTGCAATGGAAATTAAATCTTCAGAAATAAAACACGTCGCGTTTTATTGAAATCTGTTGGGTAACAACACGTATATTACCCTATGTTTAATGTCAGTTTTATATTAGCATTTGAGTTTTTGTATGCAAATATTGTTAAAGAAAATAAAAGAATGGAAGAATTCCTTTTGATTGTAATAAAAAAATATTTTGCACGTAAGCATAGAGATTTAAAATTTTTTATTCAGTCCAATGTATTAAGATGTTTAAATTCTTTTTCTCAAATTCATAGAAAAGGCTAATAGCTACGTAAAGCAGTATGGAAATAAAATAATATTAATGAATAATATATTATGCGTTTTCTTATTTTCTTGATATGTCCAGAATCCTCCTACCCCACAGAAATACGAATGATATTATTTCTTTGCATGTCACTCATTTTACGCTTCAAATTCGATTACTTTTTTCCCTTCGATTAGAATATTTACACTCTTTTCATTGGGCAGAAAATATAAATTTGCGGCTACACTGTTAAAAATGAAGGTGACAAACCTGTTGCATTTGGCGCCCAGGGGTGAAAAGGAGTTTGAAATGGAAGTTTGAAAAGGAGTTCTTGAAAATGTGTTTGGGGTGCCGTTTGATCTCTCACTGGGTGATTGATGCTAATTAGGGTGCCGCGCAATGCATGCCGTTGGAAGATTTTCACTCCTCAGTAATTTGTGCATGCTCTGTGACGTGTATCCTTCCCCTTCATTTACAGCAATTTTCCCCTACGATGACTACCACTGCTATGCACTATTTCGTTTATTCCCAATTTCGTTTAGAACTTCGGATGGCTAACTTTTGGCGAGATTTTTTTTTTATAAAGCAACCTTTGAATTTCAGGACATTTGAACATTTCAGGGAGACTTTGAAGGTAAACTCGATGGCCGAGTGTTAAAAGCGCTGGACTTGCAATCAGACGTTGTGGGTTCGATTCCTTCGAGGGCCAAAAGACGGTTTATATATGTTTTATTTTTTTCTTATAGGGCATTCTGGATTAAGGGTAACATCTTTTCACTCTAATTATAGGTGCCATTCTGGCTCTCCTAGGGCTGTCACCAGCGATACAATCTTTCATCCCTAAAAGGTACAATGTGTCGCCATTAGTTTTAACAGAGTATGCGTCAATCGCGTTACATTTTTAAAAGTATATAAGAATTCATAATATGTGACACATAGTGAGAAGAGGGGGATGGAAATTCTGACTCCTATTGATTTGATCTGCTGAAAATCGTATACTTAAATAACTTTTGGTCTTACAATATAAAAACACATTTAAATAAATTTGAAATTTGCGTGAGGTAAATCAAACAAAAATCAATTGCTACTTTTCATATAATTGATTTTCGTAATATTATATAGTACTAAAAGTAATAAAAAATATTTAAAAAATGTAACTTAATAACATAATTGGTTTTTAGATTTATTTAATTTAACTCGATAATTCTCCTTGTTACGATAAACATCATATTGATTATAGATATTTTTAATATAAATTACATGCTTAGTGTATTAGTAAGATTAATCCTTATAATTTCATACTAGATTAATAATTGGTTTGCTCAGAAGAATACGGTAGAAGTGAAATTATCAAATGTCCAAATGTCTTTATACCCCACTTGAGTAATGTGTGCGGAAATATTGGATTTCAATAAGCGTATGTCCAATTTGACAAATAACGCCCCTTTCTAAACACTGTTGGCGGTAAAAGCATTTGCCAGTGATGTATTTTGTTAAACGCAGAAAGTAATCACTCTTCTTGACATCTGACTTAGTGTGATACACAGGTAATAATAAAGACATTTTTATTATTATACACATGTAAGTATTATACACACATAAAGGCTCAAGAGATGTGTGGCATTATAATGTAGGCACACGGTTCCAAATACATCTAACACAGGCAAGCAAAGAACGATCATTTTAACGATGCATTGATGCAAATGGCATACATAACTTGTTTTACTTATAAAATAATTTATATTTTGCTGTGTTAATTTCATTATTGCGTCAGTATTGCAATGAATGCAATGAGTGCACGCAATGAACGACATAATTGATCAGACAATGGGATATGAAAAATCTACATTTCAGGGTTTCGAATAATTCCTATTAAATTTAGTAGCTTATACATTTTTGTTTTTATTTTTTCTCTTATGTCGTACTATTTTCAATAGAGAAATAAATACTCCTCTGAATGTAGCTAGGTGGCAATGCGAGCCGACTTGCAGCCTAGAGCGTAGTTTGTAATACTTTCCTTCTTAGTTGATAATAGTTTATGAATCTTATTTGTCCGTCCGTCTATCTGTTCGTGATCTAACTCGTGTAAATGGAGTCCGATTTAATGAATTGGATCTGTTATTTGAGGATTTTATATGGAATGTTCAGTTTTAAAATAGAAGTGTGTAAAATTTGCGGTTAATTTACAGGGAACTCAAAAATATTCCGTTATATTACGATCTATGGGGAAAATAGTTTGTAATTGATTTGAATGATGTTATATCATTTAAGGTATAGGTTCTATAGGGTAAGTACTACAAGGTTTTTACTATAGAATACAGTGAGTGTAGAACTTATCATTCATTTGCAGGGACACAGAAAAAGTTTGCTACTGTAATAAATGAGCAGTAATTCAACTACCGAAGCCTACGAACAATAACAGCGCTTTCTGTTGTGGCTTAACGTTTTAAATTTAACTATTCTTTAAATATTGTTTGGTGTATTTAAATTCTATAGATCATGCACAGGGTTACATGAAAATTTGCCGTAATATTCGTTATTCGTAAAGTGCTGAATGGTAACTCTGAACTCCATTTTTTAAGCATCATCTTTCAACGTAGTGAACTCTGAAGTTTTGCTATAGTACTTCTAAAATGCTGGAAAATATTTTATTTATGCAATCCTTACTCATCATACTATGCCATATATAATCTAAGCCATAACAATAATTTTTTCTTGTTTACTATACTGTGTCGCCACGTTCATGAGTATAGTTTTCGCACATTTTAAGGGACATGTTAAGAGACAAAACTTTGAAACCTCAGTATAAAATTATCTCCCTTTACGACGCAGTAGAAGTTTCTCAAATACCAAACATTTAGAGTAATTATATAGTACTAATTCAACTATCAGAATATTACTTGCTTTGTTCCAAATAAGCAATAATGTTACAGTGTACCTCGTTTGACTTTTCTAACAACATTAAGCAAATAATAAGTGTTTGTTTCAGCGGGAATCAATATCATTTCTCTGTAACGAATTTTCCACTTTAATGAGTTTACCCCTCTTGCCCTACTATCATCTGTCAAGACACTGTCTCTTGTATTAATTTCCGGAGTTAGGTGTCACGGAATTACAGGAATAATTTATCTTCCTAGCTGTCAAAATGTTTCAGAAAATTTAAATGAGTTGAAATTATTCTAAAAGTACAAAATAAATGTACGAGAAATGCTAATTCATAATAAATCACTTATCTTGAGTTTTAAAACGTATGTGTACATTAATATTTTTATAGTATTTTTTTTAAGTATGATTTCTAAAGTTCAATTACAATTAATGTAATGTAATAATTTCTTTTCTAAAAGTTTCAAAAGATTGTTTTTTACAGAAAAGAATATTTTTATGAATCATAAAGTGTTTGATAATGGGTGTATTAGTTAAACGGTATAACACAGTTGATCTATTAGCTAAAATTTAGATAAAGCCCCAAGAAACGCGACTATATAGTAACTGTTAATGTTTGGGTTTATGATAAAAATAGGATCATTATAATCGTCATCATCAGTATCGTCAGTATATGTTTAAATGATTTAATTTATATAAAGAAGATCTAATTAAGATTTGAAAATTGAAGATTTGTATACAAAAATTTATTTATATAAATAATTAATTTATGTATGAATTAATTTATATAAAATGTTTAAGTGTTTAATGATGTCGCAAATTTTAAAAGATGACGAAGTACAATCCTTCTGTAAACAATCAGGGTTGCAATACAATTGTTTAGTCACAAATACATAGGGTTTCACACCAAAACAATCCATCATTCTTAAAAAAAAAAAATCAATGTTGACAACATTTTCAATAGCTTTACCTTGCTTTATGTGAAATGTAGCGGTATAACGAGAATTAGTGGAATTTATCACAATTACTGCTTAAATAGGGCTGAATTAGGTGGTCCATATTTTGAAATGTATTTGAATTCCAATAAAATAATGTTAATCTTCACAAGAATTGTAAATTATAGTATGCATTTTCAATGATGTCCTTAAAAATCTCTATAAATTTTCTAGTTATTCCTGTATTTTATATATTTTTGGGCACTTTCGATTACATATTAATTGAACCTTTTAAATCTCTTCGCTCTGCTGTATGCCACAAGAAATAACTTTTACACATAAAACTGCTTCAAAATATAGAAACTAGCTACTTTGAACATATTAATCTAAAAAAATATTTTAAATAGCTAAAAGAGGCAATGCGGAATTAATAAAAATAAGCATCTAAACTCTCATAGCATGCATGGTCACCGTGACGTCACAATGACGTCACTGTGGTCACATCAGATCTATGACCAAAATGCCACCATTCAGTGACGTCATATTGTGACTAAGATGTGACTTTCTTAAAAATCTTTCGAAAATTAAAAAAATTCTTCAAAACATGTTATTTACTTTGAAAAACACTTTTGTCACAACGTCGCTTTTGTCACAGTTTCGTCACGATGTTAATTTCAAAATAGTCACAAATTTGTCACACCGTGACTTCACAATGTGACGCCACTAACGAGCTCTAAAAGGCTATAACACGCTTCACATTTTAGTCACTGTGACTTCACATCGACGTCACGTGAAGTCACATCGACAATCGATGGTCACAAAGTCACGGTGTGACTTCACAACGACGTCACAGTGACGTCAACATGCCTTACGGGAATTAGCATTAGAAAAAGAAATGGGCAAGTAGTAAATATACGTGGCACAAGTGCAGGCCTTTCACACAGTACGTAAATTTACATCGTGATATTTTAAATTTTAAAATTGGATAATGCATAGCAGAATAAGTAGCGATATTGGGAGAAAAATAGGAAAAATATGCTTCGATGGCAAATAAGTTTCTTTAAAATTGTTAAAATCAAGTATCCCGAAACGTTTTTTGTGTACTGTACACACAGAGAGAAAATTTACTGTCCAAAACTTTTTCTCTCAATTCTTAATCAGTCACGAAACTGAGTAATAAACTGGGTCAATGTTATAAATTTTAATGTTAAATGTTAGGATATTTTGAAAACACTTTGTGAAGATAAATATGTAGGCCTTACAATAATTTTCTTTAAGATTCGAGTCAGTTCAAAAATAGCAAAACTCTTTACCACATTGGATTTATAGGAGAAAAAAAACACATTTGTGGCGGAAGATAAATCTCTTTGATAAATTTAAAAATATGCAATGGATAGTTATTGCGAAAGCTTGTGTTACAGTTCCATCCTGTCAACTGAGTTCTTCTTTTAAGAGCCCACAATAGTCACAGAAAAAGTACTGAAAAAGACCCGGATGATAATGTAAAGTCTATGGGAGAGTTCTTTTCTAATATCTCGCTGAAATTTTAATATTTTTAAATGTTTTTTTTTGCACAAGATAGCTGAGAACGATCCACAACCGGCCTAGTTTTTACTTTTTCCGTTTTCGTTCAGATTTTCTTTAAAAAATTACTTTAACTTTCGAAACCGGTTTAAACCGGTTCTGAAAATGAAACTATCGTAATATAAAAAATATATAAGCAAAATCAAAAAAATAAAAACTAGGCCGGTTGTGGATCGTTCTCAGCTATCTTGTGCAAAAAAATCATTTAAAAATATTAAAATTTCAGCGGGATATTAGAAAAGAACTCTCCCATAGACTTTACATTATCATCCGGGTCTTTTTCAGTACTTTTTCTGTGACTATTGTGGGCTCTTAAGTAATGGCAAAATGTATGTTACTGAGTCGGTGGTCGGTACATCGTGATTATACAAATTTTTAGGTGGTTGTGGGATGGGGGACAAAAAAAGGTATGAACCTACCGATCATTCATAATAATAATTTATGTGGAGTACAATTTGATTTTTATGGATGAGGGGCGTGAGCATTTTATAATTTTTAGTTCAAATTATGCATGCAAATTGCAAAAAAAAAAAAAAAAAAAAAAAAAAAAAAAAAAAAAAAAAAAAAAAAATTAAAAATATTTTACTTTTTTTAAAAATTGATTTATTAAAAAGTAAAAAATACAAATGTTACCAGAAAAATTATACTAAATTATTTATTAAATATAAAAATAGATTATGTATTTCATGTAAGAAATGCGTAAACTAAAGTTTCATCCTTATAATAATACTGATTTTGAAACATTATGAACGCTTATTATAGAAATAAAAAGAATATTGCCCAGTTAAACTGATGGCAATTATCTCACAGGCTACACATACTAATTACATATGACATCTTTATATTTTCAAGTGTTAATACCGTTCGAAAAGCAAATAAAGGGAGGGGGAGAAGCTCCCTCCATTTCCCCTTTTTATACTTAATCATTAAATCCCTTAAGCTAATCACGGATATGCTTTATCATATAAAAAACTGATAAATCTGCATGAAAAACCCATTTATGTAAATTAAGGGGCGGGGCATTAGCCCCCAGTTCCCCCTTTTTATACTTATCCAATGAGCACCTAATATTAATCAGGTAGCTGCCTTATCAGAAAGAACCTATATCTAAATTTTGAACGAAAACTGATAATTCTGCATGAAAAACCCATTTTTATAAATTAAAGGGAGGAGCGTTAGCCCTCATTCTTCCTCTAATACATATCGAATGAACTCCAAAAACTAATCAGGGAAGCGTCTTATTAGAATATACATGTATCAAAAATTTCAAGTGAATCGGATATTTATATCATGAGTTATCGCGTTACGCACATACGCACATACAGAATGGACCGGCACATAAGCTCCCAGGCTTTGATATAGCCTGTGAGCTGATAAAAATGTGTGTTTGTAGATAATATATGATTAACATTTACATAGTATTACTTTTCCCTTTTATTTACTGGCCTCCAAAAGTTAAGATACAACATGTTTTTCGAAGCTCACCAGAAAAAAATGGCTGTCAGAATAAACTTCATACTTCATATGAATGACAATAATAAGATTTTAAAAAACTTGCGCAAAAATCACAACTACATCTTATATTTTATAGAAAAGAATAGGTATTTGTAAATGAAAGAAAAATATGCAATTATGAAGCTTTCGTAATTTCGCGTGTAAGTTCTGTTGTATTTGAACTATTGTTGTCCGTTTTGTTCACAACAACCAGTGGAGTATAGAAATGTCTAGATGAAGTCTTTTGCTCGATTCATTAAGGTGTCTGGTGGTAGGATGGACAGAAATATGGTTGTCAGAGGCCAATACTACTGATCGTCTCAATGTATCTTTCAGTGTAGTCCAACGACTCTGGCATCAGTATGAATCCGAAGATTCTGTGTCCAGAAGACATGTTACAGACACCCACGTGTTACAACACCTGCAGAAGACCATTCGGCCCGAAGGAGAAGACGCATTACTGTGCCACAACTCATTGCAGACCACTTTACAGCATCAGGGAGAAGAATCTCCGCTACTACTGTACGAAGATGTTTTCACAATGCAGGTCTATATGCAAGGTGACCAGTTTAGTGTGTCTCAACAGACGACAGAGAAGGACCCGCTTGTGTCGGGCAAGACAACATGTTTCCTGGACCAAACAACAGTGAGCTTCTGTAGTCTTCACAGACTAACCCAGATTCACAATGGAGAGTGATTCAGGACGTCTTCTGATCTGGAAAGAACAATGCACTCGATACCATCAATCAAACACGGAGGTACAGAAACGGTGAAATGATTGTTTGGGCAAGGAATCTCACTCGGAGGCCACACTGACCTGCATGTGTTCCGTGGAGGAACTGGTACGAGATATCGGAATGCGATCCTTGATTCATATGTGTACCCATATGCCGGTGCTATTGGCAATGGTTTTATTCTAATGGACGATAATGCTAGATCACACCAAGCTGTGGTTGTTGAGGATTATCATAAAAATGGGATGGCCAGCTCACTCACTAGATTTGAATCCGATAGAACATCTTTGGATCTTTGAAGACAGGTTGTGGCTTTAAATTCTCTCCCAAGGTAATTAAACGAGCTGGAACAAGGCTTACTTCATGTCTGGTCAGCGCTATCTATTTCGATGTCCGACAACTTAATTCAGAGCATGGAAAGTCGATGCCGCCAATGCATTCAAGTTAAGAGTGGACATATTCCGTATTTGAACCAGTTTTTTTATGTTTCTGTCACATTTTACTGAGATTTACTGCTTTCTCCAAGAATGGAATTTTCCACCGAGTGCTTTTTTGTTGTAATTTCATTTATACCTTTAACTTAAGTAAAATTCTATGTCTATTTAATAAATAACAATTATGCGCACATTTCCTCCAAATTTGTTGTTTCCATATATATTCATTTGCAAATTAGACACAAAAAACCGGTTGCACCTTAACTTTTGGAGGCTAGTGTATTTCTAAAGCACTTGGCGAATGTAACCAAATTTTCACATTTCATGTTTTCATCTGTTGTAATTCTGAATATTGTAATCTCGAATTTTCAATTTTTAGAAACTGCCAGGCTCATTTCCGAATCATCAACATTCATGAGATAATTTCCGTAGCATTAAAAACCTGAAATTTGGCATAAAACGTTTGGTTTGGCAGAAATTTTTTTTTAATCAGAAAATTCGAAAAAACAACTTGATAAATTCGATAAAAAAAGTATTTGGAAAATTTTCGAATTCTGGTTTTCGTGGGATTTATCAGTCAGTCTGTCTGTGGCATAAATTTTGAGCGCACTCTATCTCAAGAACTAATGCACGGAATTTAATAAAAACTTATTATATTTAGTTAGTTTTTGATACGAATTATTACTGATTAGCTTGTGATGAAAATCGCACAACTGGTGGCGCTGCTAAGCAGCATTTTTCACAATTTCCACAATAGCTCTTTCTAAGGAAATAATACACGGATTTTCATCAAACTTCAGATTCAGTTAGTCTATAACATGAGTTGATATTTCCGACATTCTGGTGTAAATTGCTCAACAGGTGGTGCTACCATGCCGCATTTTCCTTGATTTCCGGAATAGCTCAATCTTTAGAAATAATGCACGGATTTTCATCAAACTTCAGCTTCAGTTAGTACTTTATATAAATTGATGTTTTGTAACTTTTTATGTGAGTAGGTCAACAGATGCTGCATTTTTTGCAATCTCAGGAATTACTCTCGAAATAATGCACCTATTTTCATCAAACTTCAGATTCAGTTATTCCTTAATATGACTTGATTACATTTTTGGGTAAATTGCCCAAGAGGTTGCACTGCTTTGCTGCATTTTTCAGGATATCTACCGTAGCTCAAGAACTAATGCATAGATTTACATCAAACTTCAGATTCAGGTAGATGTTGAAATAGGTTTCGCAAATCCGTTTTCCGTGTAAATCACCTAACAAAAATTTCTGCTGTGCTGCTTTTGCATGATTTACGTTATTTTAGTCATATATACGATAGTCATATATCAAGAACTAATGAACGGAATTATCATTAGAATTCCCATGATATGCATAGATTGCCATTTAATTTTGGCAGTGTTATAACGAAATTTGAAATTCTAACATGAATGAGATAGAAAAAAGTTTCGAGGTTGCCACATCCAACGAATTTTTTTTCTTTTGTCTTTTTTCTTATACTAAGCACTAACTTTGTGTCAAACATCCCCTCATAGCATGCATGGTCACAGTGACGTCACAATGACGTCACTGTGAGTCACTTTGGTCACATGACATCTGTGACCAAAATGCCACCCCTCAGTGACGTCACATTGTGACTGAGATGTGACTTTTTAAAAAATGTTTAGAAAATTACAAAAAATTTTCAAAACATGTTATTTAGTTTAAAAAACATGTTTCTGGCAATTTAAATATCGTCGCTTTTGTCACAGTTTTGTCACAGTGTCAATGTCAAAGTAGTCAGAAATGACACATTTTTCACAAACTGGACACATTGTGACCACTTTGGACCACGACACAAAATAGCTCTAAAATGGCCATAACGACCTCACGTTTTGGTCACTGTGACTTCACATCAACGTCACGTGACGTCACATCGACGATCGATGGTCACAAAGTCACAATGTGACTTCACAACGACGTCACGGTGACGTCACCATGTCTTACGGGTCAAGTGTCTAAAGCTGCTAATAATTATTTCTCACATACTGATAGTCCCTTCCTTGGAAGCAATTCGGATTACTTCCCCTTAACCTCTTATAATTTTGTGCTGGACTACAGTTGCCCAGACAGCTGAAACCACTTTTTATTTAGAGACTTTGCAAACAGAAGTAAAGCTCCAAAATTCATTGTACTTGCAAATAATAAGAAGTGAGTTTCGCATAATTGATTATGATGTTCAAAATAATTCCAACATAACAAAGTCCTCCCGAAAAATGAGGCCTACTTACAAAAATAAGTCAAATCCATGATAAGAGTCTTGTCCAAGTCTCGTCACTCTGACCGTAAAAAAGTTTTGAGATCATGTAAAAACAAGTTTTTGCTCTCTTACTAATTCTGACATTTTCGTCCACAAATCATCCCTACTATGTACGTCATCAGTTAAGAATATTTTGTGACATGACAGTTACGCAGTTATTACACCGTACTATGTTTTTAAATGAAGTGGGATTATTTGTTTAAGAGCTCGCACAAGTCACTCAAAAACACCCGTATGATAATGTTAAGTCTATGGGTGCGTTATTTTCAAATATTTCTTTTAAGGGAGACCCCGAACCCCATTTTCGGCCAAAAATCATCAAAAGTTCAAAAAGTTTGGTTATATTTTTTTTATCAGAAAACGATAAAATACATATTTGCGAATATCCATGCAAAATTTCAGAACTCGGGAACACTTGGAACAGGTAGCAAATGAGCTTTTTTAATTGTATTCACTAGAGTTTAAAGGAGTAACGGCAATTTTAAAACGTGTTTTCCTGAAAGTGACTTTTTTCATATTTTGCCTAAGTTCAAAGTACTAAGGCTCAGTGGTACAATGATTTAGAAACAAAGTGTTTATGTTTTTAGAATCGTAAAAAAATTTGCAACAAAAGTTAGGAGAGATATTTTTTTTAACTATTTCTGAAAATTTTACATAAATTGGTAAACATGAAAATTATAACGAATTTAAGGAAATTTACCATGCGTAATTTTTTTTTTTTTTTTTTTTTTTTTTAGCTGATTAAAATAGAAAATTAAAAATATCTCTCCCTAGGTCTTTTCCATAAACTATAACACTATTTAAGAAATTTTAGTAATATGAAAATATTGAAAATTGAATGAGGAGTAGTAATTTAAAAAAGTATTTTTCGACAAAAAAAAATCATAAAAATCCCCATAAAAAATATACTTTTTAATAAAAAGTGAATTTTTTTGCTAATTATTCCTTACAAAAGGATTCTTAAATAGTACACCAAAATTCATTACTTTAAAATCAATAATAAAAATTGTGAGTTTTTTCTTACGTGTCTCCCTTAATATTTTTGAACTTTTTTGCATTGATTGTTGAGGACGTCTAGTTTTTAATGTTTCGATTTTGGTTATTTTTTTTTATATCAGAATTGCTATAATTACAGAGCCGGTTTCAAAAGTTAAAGTATTTAAAATATATATATGAAACCAAAACTGAAAAAGAAAAATTAGCTTTAAAACTAGCCGTGCTCAACTGTCCTATGGACAGAAAAAAAATGTGTAAAAATATTAAAATCTGAGCGAGATATACTAGAAAATAACGCCCCCATACGCTTAACATTACCATTCGGGTGTTTTTGAGTGACTAGTGTGGGTTCTTAAGGTCAGTTATGAATACATGGTATACAAACTTAAAAGTGGATGCCTTGGATGGAGATCTTTCTAAAAAGAGTGTCTGGCTAATTTTCACTTTACATCCAAAGAAAGTCACCTAAAACTCAACCTTAATCGCATCCGGCTTTACAGTGTTTGTAAAATTAAGTCTGTACTACAAATACTTATACGCTAAGTACTCATATAATAAATAGTTTGGGAAATATTTGATTAAAAAACGTAAATATTAAATTGTAAGTGACACTCTTTACTTCTTCTGCTATGCAATATCAAAGTCACAGTATGATCATTAATTAAACATGTAAAGACTGGGAGAAATTATGTAAATGAAAACGTCAAAGTTCACAAGAGAACTATACTTTTGCGTTACATGATTTCAGAACATTATGGTTAAAGAGTCACTTGACTTGGCTACATTTTTTTCTACGTGATTGTATGAGATCACAGAGAAAAAAAAGTTGAAATTGCGCGACAAACGCGACAAATGAGAGCGTTCGTACTATAATTAATTTTATCAATATTCACAGCTTCATGCATTAGTTGTTAAACTCTCAAGCAAAATTGCAAGAATACAAAATTTGATACGATTATGTATCTTCAATACGAAAATAATAGGATTTCATCTTAAATAGGACGTGATCAACAGGGCAAACCTAGAATCATTTCCTATCATGGGATATCGTAAAAATGCGTAACTCATACGAAAACCGCTTTTAATCTATCTTCATTCATGCTCTGTATCTCTTGCAAATTCTGTTGTGTAACCCTGTATATGATCTACAAGGTTTATACACACAACGTTATATGCAAAAATGTAGTTAAAAATTGATATCTCAACTAAAAATGCACTGCCAGCAAAAATCTGTAACACCCAGTATTTCTGGTAGAGTATGGTATCCGAAATCTTTTTCGAGTTCCTGTAAATACTGTTAACACTTTCTAATATACAGGAAGTAATTTGTAATAAGTCTCAGCAACGTATATCAATTTCATTATATATGAAATAATTTAACACGATTAAAATATGCCGAAAATAATGTTTTTCTATACGTCATTATGCGACGGAACTCTTTTATGTAGCTCTGTAAATGAAAAATAAGCATTTTTTGCACCACTTATTGCAACGAATGTATATTTTAGCACACTTCAATAAATGCTAATCAATTTTATCCTGCTTGAGAGAATGTAATATCATTAAAATGAACTTAAAACAATTTTTTCCCACTGACCGTAATGTAATGAAATAATTTTTATTGTTCCTTTCAAATGATTCGACAAAATTATGCAACAATTATATGTTTTAAATTTCAAATGATTCGGTTATGTTCAGAACAGTTCTCACAAATATTAAAGAAAGAAAGCTATTCAAATGATCTAAAATCCGTGAGAAAGAAGAGAAAAATGAATAATCGGAATTCTCGATAGTTCGAATTAAACGAAGTCAAGAGAAAATGAGTTCAAATTATTGAAAAATTTTTAACTAATTAATTTTAACTAAATTTGTAATAAAAATTAAGATTCGAACTATCCGATTTCGAATTAACGAGAGTCGACTGTATATGTCAAATTTCAAGAAGGTTGGATAATATTTAGCGGTTGCACAATTTGATCACGTTTATCTCAAACTAGTGAAATGTCTTATATGGAAGTGTTTTGTATTAATCGGCTGCTCACGCATTTCTTTCTTATTTTGAGGTACAGTCGACTCTCGTTAATTCGAAATCGGATAATTCGAATCTTCGCTTAATTCAAACTAAACATGAAGTCTCGAAATTTTCAATGGCAGAATAACGTTAAAAATTTTCCTCAATTCGAACTCATTTTCACTTGACTTCGTTTAATTTGAACTAACGAGAATTCCGATTTTTCATGTTTAGCTCACAGGCTATCATAGCCTGAGAGCTTATGTGCCCGTCCGTTCTGTATGTACGTTCGTGCGTAAGGCAATAACTCATGATAAAAATATCGGATACACTTGAAATTTTGTACATAGGTATATCCTCATAAGGCGCTTCCCTGATTACTTTTTGGAGTTCATTGGATATGTATAAGACGGGGAACGGGGGGCTCATGCCCCTCCCCTTAATTGATATAAACGGGATTTTCATGCAGAATTAACAGTTTTCGTTCAAAATTTAAATATAGGATCATTCTGATGAGGTGATTCCGTGACTGTTATTAGGTGTTCATTGAATAAGTATAAACAGGGGGAACCATGATGCCCCTCCCTATTCTAATGCCCCTCCCCTTAATTTTTATAAATGGGTTTTTCAAGCAGAATTGTCAGATTTCGTTCAAATCTCTGTATAGTTTTGGAAGTTTAATGGTTAAGTATGAAAGAAGTTGATAACTCCTCTTAAATTATATAACTGCTAAATGGGTTTTTATGAAGAATTATCCGATTTGCTCTGAACTTTGGATGTAGATTTTTTATATGATAAAGCATGTCCTTGATAGTTTAGGAGGTTCAATGATTAAGTATAAAAAAGGGGAAAGGGGAGAGCTGTTTCCCCTTCTTAATTTTTTTTTCGAACGGAATTAACCCTTGAAAATATAAGGCTGTACTGTACAATTAGTATGCGTAGCCTGTGAGCTCAATGCCATCAGTTTAACTGGGCAATATTCTTTTTATTCTTTTCTTTCTCGCTGATTTCAGATCATTTGTATAACTTCCTTTCTTTGATTTTTGTGAAAACTGTTCCGAACGAGGATACATATAATCCCGCGCATTTGATAGCCACTTTCTTCGTGTTCCGTCTGTCCATCAGTAACGCTTCAAATTTTTCTTCCATTGAGCTCATTTCTAATCTTTTAATTAGTTTCTGTATTTATACATACTAATTTAATATTAAGTCGCATTCTAATGATAACAGACAAAAGAAATTTAAAAAAAACCACTATAACATTAATTCGTTTCTAATAGCACCATATTAAGCATGTTTTCATTTCATACTTTCTATAATTCGAACATTGGATAATTCGAACATTTCTTGTGGTCCCGACGATTTCGAATTATCGAGAGCCGACTGTAATTGAACTGTAACAAGAAGTAACATAAGAGAAATAGTGTTCCTAAAAAAGGTACTTAAAAGTGAATTTTTTGAAGCCTTGCTCCCTTCAAAGGAGCAGGTACTTTTAGATTTTATTTACCATTACAAGAAAATGAAAAAAAAAAAAAAAAAAAAAAAACAATTTTGAACGACAACTATAAGTGCTACGTATTTACATAATTACGAACGCACCTAAAAAAACAGTAATAATCGGGTTAGTCCATAAATTCACGGCAATAACGAGGTAAAATTTCTATTTATTTCGTCGTTTCGTCTTTCGTTTAATCGTCTATAATTATAAAAATAACATAAATGTATCATAACATATTAAAAGTAAAACATTGAATATGTATTTAATTGTTGTGAAATTAATGTCTAAAATGTAAATAAATATTTAATTTTATTTAGATTTATTAAAAATAAATGTAAAACGGTAATAACCGGATAAGAATTACTTTTTTAATTGGTTCTGAATTAATAAAAACCATTTATATATAACTACTTTGGCAATAAAAGATATTTTTATATCCTAATTGAATGTAGTAAAAATTATTAAGTTTATAAAAGTAATGATAAAAAGCCATTTTTGAAAACTTTAAACGTTAATTATTCAAAATATTAAAAATGTGCCTTACCTGGTTATTACCGGAAGCCACATGTATGGCATATATCATATATTCGTATTCATTATTTATGCTCCGTATATTATTATATTTCATTTCAAAATCACTTTTCCAATCTCGTACAAGCGGAATATTTGTTAACCGGATTCGTCGAATAGTAAAATATGGCACGACTGACCATTACATAAAAAAGTTAACATAAATTGATCCTACAACTATATTGCGGCAAGTTTAAAATAAGCATGAAATTTTAATGCATAATTAAAATTTATAAATGATAAAACCCAGTAGCAATCAAAAGTTTCTGCTAACATTCTCATTATTTATTAAATAACATTTATCTCATTATGCATTACGCTCCACATGTATAACAACAAGCTATAATCAAGTGGGTGTGGCTTCCACAAACTTTTACCATTTCTATACAACGAACGTTATTTGTAATTTTCAAACAGTGAACTTGAGTAAAATTAATAACACTTCTGGGATAGTTGAAATCGTTTAAACATGAGGCTTTTGTTAAAAACGGTAATGTATTGAAACAGTTTGTATTGATTTTCCAGATTTTGGCTAAAAAATCTCATTAAGGAATTTGATGTATGAATATTTTGGAAAAAGTGAAAAATTGTAATGTTTCAGTTTATCGTTTCTTTAGCATATTTAATCAAATGCAAGAAATATGAATTATTCATAAACACACCTATGTATAATATTTATAACATTATAATGTTACCTGTAATGTCTGTACTTAAACAAATGTAAATATGCAGTACATATAAGGTAAGAAATAAAATGCATTTTTGGGTCTGTTTTTCATTTTAAAATATGTTTGAAAAAAGATTAACGCATCCGAAAAAAATATGTATATTAGTTATTTATCCATACGCTACCTATTTTTATTATATTTCAATTCAAATTCACTTTTACAAAAAACGGAATTTTCATTAACCTGTTTTATTGAATAATGAACATTTGATAAAAAAAAAAAGTTTAAAAAAATGATCCTACTACTATATTGCGGTAATTTTGATATAAGCATGAAATTTCAATACATAATTAAAATTTCTAAATGATAAAACCCTGTAGCAATCAAAAGTTATTTCTCGAATCATATTAAGCTTTCCCATTACCTAGTAAATAACATTTATTTCTTTATGCATTTACGCTTCATTAGTATATAGCGAACTCTAATCAAGTGGGTGTGGATTCAACGAACTTTTATCCTTCCTATACTACAACGGATGCTATACATAATTTACAAACAGTGAACTTGAGTGAAATTAATAATACATCTGGGATTGTTGAAATCGTCTAAACATGAAGCTTTTGTTAAAAATGATAAATTTTGTATTGATTTTCCTCGCACATTTTAGCAAAAGTATTCACAATAAGGAATTTTATGTATGAATATTTTGCAAATAGTGAAAATTTGTAATGTTTTAGTTTGTCGTAATTTCATTTCTTTAGCACATCTAATCAAATGCAATAAATATGATTCATCCATAAATACGCAAAAACATATGCATAATATTTAACTCTGTGTAAGGAAGTCTGTGCTAGTGAACAAGTGTAAATGTGTAATATACAGGGTGTTTCGCTACCAGACCGACAAACTTTGAAGGCTGATAGTAGACACGAAGACAAACATTATTAAATAGGAAACCATGGGCGCAAACGTCTTCTATAGGAGCTAGAGGCCATTAAAATTTAAGGTCGAAAATTTCAAACGATGATAAAAAACGGAAAAAAGGGTCGATTCGTTTGCGGTTTTCACTAAAATCATTCTTTATATCACGATTTTTTTAGAATTTTTTTTAAAGGTTACGTTCAAAACTGTCGATAGACGGCGCTTTAGACTTTAAAGTAACGAACAGCTACTTTTTACTGTTATTTTGTGCATGGAATTGAAATTATTCTAAAATTTAGACTTCAACTTAAATTTTCCGCCCGAAATTGGAAACATTGGGATCGGGTAACTAGCGAAAATTGAACTGTGAACAGAGGGGGAGTTTTTAAAAGCTCATAAATATTGGACAAACAAATCAATTTTGTTGCGGTTTGCGTAGAAGTCATTCCCTTGGTAATTATTTTATTTAAAATGACGTATAGCTTTGGTTTTTTCATGTTTTGATAGAGGGCGCTTCCGACACATCTCTGACATTTCAATGGCATTACTCCTGGGTGTTTTACTACCAGACCAACATACTTCCAAGAAGTGTTAGGGATAAAAAGACGACTCGGAATCACATAGGAATGTAACGTTGGAAATGACTTTTTTGCAAGTTACGGTTAAAGGAAGAAGAGAAAAAAGTAACAGAAACAGCAGAGAAAGAGCGACACGTTAATGTGACAGAAAACAGTTTATTTAAATAAACTGTTTTACTAAAAAAGGTGATCGAAACTACGACCAGAAGTAGGGTAACACCCCCAGTAATTGGCATACACCAGTGATTGGCACATCCTACAAACATGTCCTAAAATAAGATTTATATAGAGTCTTTTAAAAATGCAAGACCTCATACCAGTTATATGCTAATTTACGTTAAAGATTATAACTTTGATTTATGCTACTAGATGACAATAGTGCCTAGGAAAGAAAAACAGTTATGGCTTGTATGAAATTAGCCATTTTTGTTGCAAATGCTTATTCTTTGGTTTAAGGAAGGCATGCTTTTCAATTCATTATTACATGATTTATAATATATTTTAAATTTTAATTGACAACAGTTTTGTTTAGTTGAAAAGGGTTACTTTAATTGTGTAAAAGTATTTTCGACACACATATTTGGATTTCTGAATTAATGATAGATGCCAAGTAATGGTGCTTCAATTTTGCTAGTTCCAAGTAATTGGCACCTATTCCAATTACAAGGAATTCTCAAGGAATTTGAAATTAAACCACTTATTTTGAAATTACTTTTAAAGTTATAGACTAATTTTATTTATCATTTGTTTTTATTTGAAAATATGAAATATTATCAGTAATTGGAATCCATTAAAACTTCATATGACAATTTCTGGGGACAGCATGACAATTACTGGGTATTAATGTAAGTACATTGTATTGTTAAAAGTGTTCATATTTCAGACTAAAATGCTGATTTTTTACTCTCAAAAACCTGAAATATGGCATCTTCATCTACAGTAAATTCATTTAAAGCGATTAAACCTAATGCAAAATGTAAAGTTTTTTTTAAATATAAACTTGTGCCAATTACTGGATCACAAGGTGTCATACATTGGTGCTCTAGATGCCAATTACGGGTGATTTCAGCAACTTTTTATAAATATATCTTTATAAAAATACTTTTTTCAAATTTTTTTGCTTTTAGTGGGCAAAATAGATGCACAGATATGCATTCTTTGATTTAAAAATATTTCTAAGTAAATATCTTATTTTTTTGTAATGAAAATTGAAGTAAGTTTAAAGACAAATTCTTAAAGTGCCAATTACTGGGGATGTTACCCTATTCCGGCAAGTTTGACAGCGACGGCAGATGGCGCTGCGGTTTCCTTGCGGTAGATGGCGCTAAACGGTAATGCGCCTGAGCAGCGATCACAGTGAAGTGATCATTCGCGAACTGGTTCTAAAGATAGCAGAATGAAGTATTTAAAGGATGAACAGTCCAATATGACTCCTCCAGATTTTACCAATGACGTTTGCCGACACTTCAAAGTAACATATGAATAGTGGTGGATAGGTCGTGGTGGCCCGGTACATTGGCCTGCCAGATCGCCGAACGTATTATGTATGGACTTCTGCTGGGGTCAAATGAAAAGTTGGGTGTATGAGACTCCCGTAGTATCAGTTGAAGACCTCGCAGCTGGTATTTCTGTAGCTGCCAGAAAAATATCAGAGATGTCAGGAATCTTTCAAAGCGTGAGGAATTACACGCGACGCCGCTGTCAAGCATGCCGGACTACTTCTTATCATAATTTCGAACACCTTTTATAGTAAAACATTTAAATAAATTGTCTTGTTTATGTCACATTAACGTATTACTTTTTCTCTGCTGTTTCTGTTTTCTTATCTCTGCTTCCTTTAACCGTAACTTGCAAAAGAGCATTTCCAACGTTGCATTTTTATGTGATTCCGATTTGTCTTTGCATCGCTAACACTTCTTGGAAGTATGTTGGTCTGGTTGTAAAACACCCAAGGGTAATGCCATTGAAATGTCAGAGATGTGTCGGAAGCGCCCTCTATCAAAAAATGAGGACACCAAAGCTGTACGCCATTTTGAATAAAATAATTAACAAGGAAATGAATTACACGCAAACAGCAACAAAATCGATTTGTTTGTCCATTATTTATGAGCGTTTAAAATCTCCCCCCTCTGTTGTTCACAGTTCAATTTTTGCCCCAATGTTTCCGATTTTGGACTTAAAATTTAAGTTAAAGTCTATACTTTAGAATAATTTCAACCCCATGCACAAAATAAAGGTAAAAAGTAGTTGTTCGTTACTCTAAAGTCTAAAGCGCCCTCTATCGACAATTTTTGAGCGTAACCTTTAAAATTTTTTTGTAAAAAAATCGTGATATAAAGAATGATTTTAGTGAAAACCGCAAACGAATCGACCCTGTTTTCCGTTTTTTATCATCGTTTGAAATGTTGGACCTTAATCTTTAATGGTCCCTAGCCAGAGGCGGATTACCCATTAGGCTGAGTAGGCTGAAGCCTAGGGGCCCAGAAGAAAAGGGGGCCCGGTGCTAAAATTTTCCTAATATAAAGAACAAGAAAATATTCTTCTACACTGGTCGGACATTAATATTTAATACAAAAGACAAAAGATGTGCGAAATACTTTGTCGTAATCATTTATATTCCTATTATCAATGATTTATGAGTTAATGAAGCAAGCATGTGATTTAATTTTTCCAGTATATACTTCTTTGAAGTAGTGAAAGGGGGCCCTCATAAAGTCAAGCCTAGGGGCCCAGATGGTAGTTAATCCGCTTCTGCCCCTAGCTCCTATAGAAGACGTTTGTGCCCCATGGTTTCCTGTTTAATAATGTTTGTTTTCATGTCTACTATCATCCCTCAAAGTTTGTCGGTCTGGTAGCGAAACACCCTGTATATAAGATAAATAATAAAATACATTTTTGTGTTTTTTTTTCTTTTTAATATATGCCTAAAAATAATTAACGCATGCTTGTCAAAAACAGATATTTGTTTCTAAATATTTGCATGTATACATGATTTTCTTTTAGATTGTGTGTGTGTTTTTACAGTAAACCATTCAACAAATTCTATATCGTATATACCTATATACTGTAGCGTCTATAGGGGTTTTGATCTTATGTGTGTCAAGTTCAAAATCCAATCTCTTATAAAACAGAAAATAATTTATTTACAAAACTTCACAGCTACAGAGTCTTCAAAATATTACCAGATTTTTAGAAATAACTGTGTAAAACCAACGTACAAGTACAGATATGTGTCACAGAGGCTCTTTACACAACGTCTCCACACTATATCAAATTCAAAACAGCGTAGATAAATCACAATACTCAAGCAAACCTGCTTAACACTAGAACGCCCGGATGGAGTCGATTCGACTCCAATCATATAACTAAATTTCAATTCGAACCAGAAAAATTTTCTTGAAATAATTTAAATCTAATCCACGCAAATTTACGTTAAATAAATCAATTAAATAATTTTGAATAAAAATTCTGGTGAGAAATATTATTTTCAAACTTGAGTAGAATTTCCGGGCGTTCTAGTGTTAAATAATCGTCTAGTAGCTCACTCAATGACTGTGCCTAAGAATAACAATAAGTACTCGCATCTCTCTCCTATATATCGGCGCGGGCATGCACTGGAAATTTCTACATGATTCTAGAAAAATCCAGAAAACACTGGAATAGCATTCAATGTATCTGCATACCTATATGGGAGTATCTGTATACCTATCATAGAGAGGGAAAGGGTACCATCGCCAACATTTGCCAACTTTGTTGCCAACTTTGCGATATATCGCCAATTTTGGTGACCAAGATTAGTCGTCAAAAGTGATGCCAACTTGGCGATAACTATAATATTTCGCCAAATTGCCACAGACATTCATTGAAAAGTAATAGACAAGTTTACCTGATAGCAAATAGAGACAATGTAAAAAACTAATATTAGCAAAGAAATGGAGCTTAATAAGATTATTAACCATTGAAAAATGGTGGTTGTTTTCGGTGGAGGATTGACAAAATGACGTGGTCACTTTTGCATTTAAATTAAATTCTTTACTTTTAGAAGAATTTTTATTTGAATTTAAGTTAAATTCTTTAGATTTAGAAGAATTTTTATTTGAATATGAAATTAAAATGTTTAAAATTATTGTAATAAAGGAGAAAACTAACAAATTTAAAAATGGGTAGACGAAAATTAACAGATACGAAAAAAGCCGAAGCCAAAAAAATGAATGACCGTGAATGTCGAATTCAATGACATTAAACACAATACGCGTACTTAAACGATCATAAAGTGATTTTTATTTCGACTTTTTATTAATGTTTTACTAATTTATTTGTTATTTAAAATAAAAATTTATTCAACATGTATAAGTTGCTTATTAGTTTGACGATTCGTATCATTTGGCGAAATTGGTCGACGGGATAACTAAGTTGTACTGTATTTGGTTTGCCGCATAAACGTCTTTCAATGCAGAAAACGAGAAAATCAAAAGATTATCGAGCCGCTGAAAACCAATTACGTGTTGAAAGGCGATCACGAAAAAGGAAGCAATTTAATACCGAACTGATTAATTGTAAAACATCATGTCTCGAGGGTGACCAATCCATTAGCCATGGCATTTTACAATCCGTCGGTTCTAACCAGGAAAATTTGAGTGCCAATAGTGATTCTAACAAGCCGGAAAATGTTATAGCTATTACTCTTGATTTTCCACCACCTAAAAAGAAAAATAAAAAGCAATCGGCTTGGGAAAAACTGGTAAAAAACTTTTTTTATTCAATGTCTGATGGACCCATTCACAGATGCATGTGCTGCGATCGACTTTGGTTTAAAACCTCCATCACCAAAATTCTGCTCTGTAAAATCAAACAGTATATGCCAAAGTCTTACAAGTATAACAGTATATGCCAAAGCTGTATTTTAATAATGATTACTTTCGCACCAACAATGTTACATAGTTTGAAATGTTTCTTTCGTCGCCAACTTTTATGCTTGGCGACAATGGATTGATGTAACTTAAACGAACCGTACCTTCAAATTGCAGCATGTATAAAATCATTTATAGCAGTGGCACGGATAATACACAATAAAATAACTCGTATTTAGCTTAAAATGATAGATGAATGTTTCGAGTGAAACATTTTTCAAATGGTTGGTGTAATTTCTTAAATTACAATTATTATTTTTTTTGTTTATATTATTGTAAACATTTTTACATTTTTTACATTTTTTTAGAGTACAAACACTAACTATTTACAAAATTTGCAACACTACCCGCTCCTCAAAGTCTGCAAGTTCCAGTCAGTGCAATCATTGAGTTAGAGGAAAACACTTAATAATAATAATGATTTACATAAATAAAGAAGTAATTACTATTTACATATTTACAAAAAGTGACTTCCATGGGACTCCAGTGGCACGGATAATTATACATATATACAGGGTGTCCGAAAAGTCTGGAAACGATCGAATAACTCGAAAAATACATATGAGATTGAAAAACATAAATATACGTGTTAAATATTTTTAAATAAGCTACTCTGTGATACCAAATTTGACCTTCGTAACCGACCCCCTGGGGGTCAGAGGGGGTCCAACTTTGAAATCTTAAATTATAACCCCCATTTTTTATTGCAGATTCGGATTCTACGGACAAAAATACGTAACTTTTGTATTTGATGTTTATTTCGAATCCTCGTTTATCACGGTGTAATTGAGCATATTAAATCGATACATATTTCAGCTTTTCCAACGGGATTTTCCCTAATCGAAACTAATTGGGGAGAATTTATGATATCAAATTCCTCGTCTTTGCAATAATAGCGTTTCCTGAAAATCACCCGTGCCGATTATTTCGGTAGTGCTACACAGTTAAAAATTTGATCCATTTGCTGTAGCGTCACTCCACAGCTTTTATAGAATATCTCTTTCATGACCAATGAGAATGTTCCATAACACAGTAAAGTACACTGTAAAAAAATGACCCTTTTGCTGCATCGTCACTCCACGATTACTTTACTGTGTTATGGAGCATTCTCATTTGTCACAACAGATATATTCTATAATAGCTGTGGAGTGACGCTGCAGCAAATGGGTCAAATTTTTAACAGTGTAGCACTATTGAAATAATCGCCTCGGGTGATTTTCAGGAAACGCTATTCCTACAAAAGACGAGGAATTTGACGTCAAAAATTTTGCCCAATCAGTTTCGATTAGGGAATATTCCGTTGGAAAAGCGGGAATATGTATCGAATTAATATGCTCGATTACACCGTGATAAACGAAGATTTGAAATAAACATCAAATACAGAAGTTACGTATTTTTGTCCGTAGAATCCTAATCTGCAATAAAAAATGGGGGTTATAATTTAAGATTTCAAAGTTGGACCCCCTCTGACCCCCAGGGGGCGGTTTCGAAGGTCAAATTTGGTATCACAGAGTAGCTTATTTAAAAATATTTAACACGTATATTTACGTTTTTCAATCTCACATGTATTTCTCGAGTTATTCAGCCGTTTCCAGACTTTTCGGACACCCTGTATATATATAGATATATGAGCTCTAGCGGCCAGTCCGTTCAACTGATCTAGGTGAAATTTCAGATATAGCTATTCAGAGGTATAAGCTCTAGATTCTGTGAACGGCAACTAAATAGCGCTGACGGTTACGGTTATAGTTAAAGAAACTCGAAACTTTTCAATGGCAACACCCATTATTTTTCATCGCAAAATGTTCAGCGCATGCAAAAACCATTAAAAGCGTTGGAACGGTATTGTTATTGCAATAAACGGACACGTTATGCTCGCACAATATCAGCTTTACGAACGGCCCCAAAAAACACGACCAAGGCGCATGAAGAAAATTTGAATACGACAGGGACAAAATACCAATCACGGAACGTTGTTTGCCAGATAGTCAGCGTAGAAAACGGATAAAAAGTAGGGTAGGAATGTTAGTTCTTCAGTCGGAGCTCGCAGATGCCAACAAAATGACTTCGTTCGTGGTGATTCTTTATTACCAAAAAGAGATGAATGCTGCGAAAACCTATCGCGTTTACCGTCGAAACCATCGCCAAATACGTGGCCTATGCATTTCACAAGCTCTTTGTGATTTACTAAAGAAATTCGAAGAAACTGGCTGCACCTGTGATAGTCCGCGATCCGGACGACTAACTGTTCCTGAGGATACTGTTATGGAAGTGCATCACATAGTGACCAGAGGACGCATGCAAACAACAAAAGGTGCATCTCGTGTATTTGATATACCAAAATCAATGGTCTTAAAATTACTGTAATCCGCATGCTTCGCGCCCATATGTTGGAAGTGAGCGACCATGAGACTTTGTTAATGAATTTCTTATCCAAAAAGATGGAGATAATGATCGGTTTCTTCGCATATTATGAACGGACAACGGACATTTCACCTTAACTGATAACTTCAATGACCTCCGGGATCCCCCGACCTCACTCCTATGGATTTCAGTTTCTGGGGATATCTAAAATCTAGAGTGTACATGTGCAATCCGCAAACTTTGTCAGATTTGAAAGATTCTATCAAACGTGAGATTTCAAACATCCCTCAAGCGATGCAACGTTCGGCTGTTTTGTCTACAGTCGCCACCATGCAATTTGTAATTCCCTGTGATGGCAACCATGTGGAAAATGTATAATCAAAATAAAAATTTTAATTACTTCGATCCGTGTTGTAATCAGAGATTAGTGTACTGACTCTGTGTCACATGCAAATTTACTCCTTGCGACCAGGGCCTGATTATCAACGGGGCACTCTCCTACCAGTAAAAATAAAGAAAAAATTTTCTCTTATTCATGACAGTAATTTCGGCTGAAAAGGGCGTTTAAACATAGTAAAAATTTCTTTAAAATTTTTCTGGTGAGAGAGTGCCCCGTTGGTAATCAGGCCCTGCTTGCGACCCAATCATATTTTTTTTTAATGGGGGGGGGAAGTATTCGCAAAACAGTTTTTTGTGCATGCATAGCGTGTCCGTTTCTTGCTATACACGAACGATTCCAACGCTCGCAATTTAACACACAGACATTTTCTAAAAACATGCATTTGGTATTATTGATTTCTAATGTGTAAATCCCTCGAAAACCGGAAGTCAAAAATTTTTACAAATCTAATACTTTCTTCTTGCAAAGATAGACGAAAGTAAAAATGATAAAGTGAGCAAAATTTATCATATCCTCTTAATATTATTTCTTCCGCATAAATAAATATATGAGCGTATTAAATCGCCTTTTTGTTTCGTTTGTTTCCGATGGAATGAAAAAAAAATCTTTATTTGAATGATTTCGCTTTGTTCCAAAAGAGAGATTTGTGAGTGCTATATCATTATTTGTGGATTACACATAAGGCTTTTTATCAGGTTGGAATGGTGATTATGTTTGTGTATTTATCGACTTGGAATTTCTCGTAACATTGGTTTAATGTAGATCAAAATGCTGTTTGTTTATATTCGTACATTGTATAAAACCAAATATTTCTTGATATAGATTTTATGTTTTCTTTGAGGTTTAATAAGATATTAGATAATTTCTATAGCATTAACACCGATTTCGAAAAGCATTTCTTTACTTTTAGAAATTAAAAGATTTCTTCGATTTAATATTTATAATTTTTCTTTCTAAAGACTTTGCACTTTTCTTATAATCAATAAGGGAAAAAATGCTCTAACAAAATGTTTTTTCGATCGATATTAAAAAATATGAATACCAAAGTAAAAATTTTATATTTCAAGGGTAAAAGAGGTTCAAAGATTTATTCTAATGCATTTAAAAAAAATACTACCTTAAAAAAATCGAAATATTCTACATTGGATTTCCAGTGCACTTTCTTAAAAATGCGTGCACTTGTAATTTAATAAAATGTTCCATCGGGAAAGGACATAGTTTTAAATTCTAAGTGGAAGAAGCTGAACGGCGCAAAATGAAATTCAAGCTCGAATGTACGAGGGAGGGGAAAATTTGATACAATAAAATTTACCGTCTAGTGTCTCACGGGAAATCAGACATGGAGAAAAAAATAAAAGACGATAGACGGGAAAGGAAAATGCAGCACGATTCTATAAATTAAATATCTCTTAAATGTGATTTCGAAGAAAAATGTTAAATAAATCTCAAGACTTTTGATAAATACAGTCGAGTCTCTCTATAACGAAACTTCATCCAACGAATTTTTCTACATAACGAATTTTTTGTAGAAATGATCAATTTTTATTATTATTACATTAAAAATACTCTCCATACAGCAAAATATATATCTCCATATAACGAATTTTTTCAGAAATTTTCCTTCATTTATTTAGAAAACGCCTCAAATTGTTTATGGAATGCATTTATCTTTGTTGATTCCTGTTTATATTCCATAGCTGTATATTTCTACTTTATTGTTTATGCTAAAAATAAAATTATTCACGCCTTTCTCCCACCACCGCCACACAAACACATATAAAAGCCCCCCCCCCCCTCCAAAAAAAAAAACGTTAATTTTTGAAAGAAGAATAAGAAATCTTTGCAATTTCTTAGCGATTCAATGTCAATTGAAAGAAATATTTACAATCATTTTAATAACAATTTTAATTTTTCTTAAGAAAGGTGTTATAGTAAAAATAAAATACATTGACATGTTTCGGAACCGTCAAATAAGTTCTATAGTCATAATATAAATAAAACAAAATTTCAAAATATTTCTCGGACAATACAAATGACACGCGACAATGAGATATAAATAACAAAAAACACGCGCTCTAATGCAAAAAATTAAATTAAAATATAGACCTTGATCTAAAAACTTAACTAAAGATAAAAATTTCAAACTATTTCACGGTCAATACAAATGACACGCGACAATGAGATATAAAAAACACCAAAAAACACGCGCGCTATTGTAAAAAATTAAATAAAAATAAAAATAGACCATGATCAAAAGAAATTCCAACTTGGTTCATCCCATTCAAGCCCTCACGAGGAATCTATTTATTAATTCTAACCATAACTTCGGAATAATAAAAGAAACGGTATCATTGCAAACCAGATTATTACGCGTATAAATTTCAATGGACTCTCTTATAATAGATTTACGATTACAATTAGATATGAAACATAATTTACTTTGATTAAACAATATTTTTATCTCCTCATTTAAATATGTTCTTGATAGGGCAGTGTTAGTACGTCCAAATTTAATATCAGATTCGTGCTCCCCTTTTCTAATTCCAAACTTTCTCCCAGTCATGCCTACGTAATAATTTAAGTCACCATTTTCAGTAATATAAGGTATTTCGTAAACTCCAGCAAGATCATCATGTCCAATAGGATCTACTTGCTTATTAAGTAAACATCTTAATTTTGGTGGAGGAGTTGCAATCAAATCAATATTAAACTTTTTTAATTTAAATTTTAATTTCTCAAAACTACCTTTCAGATATGGAAAAGAAACTCTTTTAAAATTTTTAGAATCACCCCCTTTATTGAATCTTTCTGTTAAATTCATTTGTATTGTCCGAGAAATATTTTGAAATTTTGTTTTATTTATATTATGACTATGGAACTTATTTGACGGTTCCGAAACATGTCAATGTATTTTATTTTTACTATAACACCTTTCTTAAGAAAAATTAAAATTGTTATTAAAATGTTTATATAAAAGGTGAATATTTTAAAATCTGATGATTTAAAAAATCAATTGGATTTAATTAACTTTTTATCATAGATTTACAATTAATTTAAAAAGTCACGCTTTTCAGTTAATTCTGAAGCTGACGATCGTAGACTAAAAAGAGAAAGGGAGAAAAATTAAGAAGCGTGGAAGTATCGTAGAAAATTTGTCTTTTTGGAGATGCATACCAATCTTATCGTTACGTAGCGTTACACTTATAGTAAAATTTTAAGCAACATTGTGAACAATGCTGACGAAAGGGACAATGCATATGACAATGAAAACTTAATGCAAAACCAGCAAGAGAAATTATTATCGTCTATGACGTTACATGGGGTTTACATGACGTTACATGTTCAATTGAAAAAAATGTTTTCCACTCACATTTGATTCCTTGTTAAAACTTGAAAGCTTTTAAAAGTGTAATGAAAATAATCGAAAATTACATATTTCTTCAACAGAGTTTTGAATCGTTTTACTATCTTTTCAAATAAATTTTTATTTTCTTGTTTTCATATTGTTTAAATACATAAAAAATAAAATATCAAATTAATCTTTAGTGTTAAACATTTCAATCATAATCAAATAACCCCCCAAAAAATTGCAATTGAAAATTTCACACTAAATAATAAAAAATTTCGGTTTTCTCTTTACAACGAAATTTTCTAGATAACGAATTTTTTGACGGAACGATGAATTTCGTTATATAGAGATTCGACTGTATTTTTTTTTCAGCTTTTACATAAATTGCAAAAGAAAAAAAAAATGTGTTATGGTTTAGGTAAACCATCCGATTGTATACTGAACATTATAACATGAATACAGGTTATTTTAATTTTCATGTATAAAAAAATATTCTTTACGAATGAAATTTAAGAGATAAAACATTAAAACGCATATAGTTTCATTCCGCATTAGAGCAGAATTTACTATTTTTTAAGTAAATATTTCGTAATAATAACTTAATAAAACCATTTGAATCTTGAAAAGTAACCCTGAAATACATTTCAAGCATACAACCCATCCTCGAATTTTAAACTTCCTGCATTTGTTATGTAAAATAAAAATATTAATTATAAATTAATCACTCCCAATATTATTATATATCATTTCAAATTCATTTTCTCAATCTCTTATGAACTAAGTTTTTGTTGAATGTATTTTAAAATTTTGTTTTAGAAATTCGACGATATTTATAAGAAAAATGTGAATTTCTATTTATTGCAGATGTATAAAAGTACTTTTTAATCAATAATTATTTTTTAGATGCTTAAAATGATGCATATCGTAATACTACTAATATATATATATTCTACATAAAATAAGAATTTATATTATAAAAAACATTTTGCTTCTATGTCGTTGTATATTAACAAAACATTTAAAATATATTAAAACATTTTTATTACATGTTTCAACTTGCTATTAATGGAGTCATCCTCAGAATGACTGGGGAACATTCTGAGGATGACTCCATTAATAGTGAGGTGAAACATGTAATAAAAATGTTTTAAAATAATTTAAATGTTTTGTTAATATACAACGTCTTAGAAGCAAAATGTTTTTTATTATATAAATTCTTATATTTTTATATAGAATATATATTACTAGTATTACGATATAGTTATCAGTGGACGTAAATCAAGACTTACTAGTGTTATTTTTCACATTTCATAAAATGATGCATTCTAACATCTCAATCAATATTATTCAAATCGAAGTTGTTGAGCCACAAAGGGTTAATATTTATGATTTTTATGAAAGACTTTAATCTTTCCATAGAATCAATGCGCGGAATATACTTTAACGGAAAGTTTGTCTGATCGATATTAGAATAAAAATATGAAAACCAAATCAAACATTTTATATTCCAAAGGGGGGGGGGGGTTAAAAGAGTTTTTCTAATGCATCTGTCTTTTAAAAATCGAAATATTCTACATTGGATTTCCAGTGCGCTTTTTAAAAAATGCATACGATTACAATTTAATATATTTCTCCACCGGGCAAGGACATAGTTTTAAATTCTAAGCGAAAGAAGCTGAAACGCGAAAAATGAAATTCAAGCTTGAATGTACGCAGGAGTGAAAATTTGATCTTCTAAAATTTAACGTCTATCGTCTCACAGGAAATTAGATAGAGAGAAAAAATAAAAAAGTACATAACAAAAAAAAATAATATAAACATAATAATATAATAAAATTATAACAAAAGTTTAAAATATGCATGATACTAGTATAATGAATTTTAAACTAAAATAAATATATTGCTATTTTTGAAAAAGAAGGGTTACTGCAATAAGTATACGGATTACTACGATTGGATTGCGTGTTTAGTACAATTGTATTTTATCTAGACCGGATAGTACGTAAATACACACTAAATTTTTTTTAACAGAAGACTAAAATCAAAAACTTAACTTACATACCAATCTGCTTTGAAAAAAATATGCAGTACGATAATATTCCATTAGCCACTTTTTAAAAATTCAGATAGAAAACATCAATAACCAAAGCCCTCATAATTTTGTATCCAACCTTATATATATATATATATATATATATATTTCGCTTTATACTACAGTATTGTGTAAAAAAGAAATTCCTTCTTAATATTTATGATTATTTTTACTACAGAATTTACTCTTTCCATATAATCAATACGCGAAAAATATTTTAAACGGAAAGTTTCGCGATCGATATTAAAAAAACTATGAAAACCAAAGCAAAAATTTTTTATATTGCAAGGGAGACAATTTTTTAAAAATGTGTTGTACTAAAGCGTCAACCTTAAAAAATCGAAATATTCTACATTGGATTTACAGTGCGCTTTTTAAAAAATGCATACGATTACAATTTAATACATTTCTCCAGCGGGCAAGGACATAGTTTTAAATTCTAAGTGAAAGAAGCTGAAACGTAAAAAATGAAATTCAAACTTGAATGTATGCAGGAGTGAAAATTTGATTCTCTAAAATTTAACGTCTAGCGTCTCGAGGGAAATGAGATTTGAAGAAAAAAAAAAGGAAAGGAAGCTAGAAGGGAAAGAAAAAATCCTGCAGGATTCTATGAATTAAACATTTCTAAATGTGTGTTTAAGAAAAGCATTTCGGAGAAAAATGTTAAATAAACTATATGACTTTTGATATTTTTTTTTTCATCTTATACATAAATTGCAGTTGAAAGAAATTTTGCGTTATTGTATAGGTAAACCATATACTTGCATACTGAACATTGTAACATAAATACAGATATTTCAATTCTTATGTGCAAAAGAAAAAAATCTTTATGAATGAATTTTAAGAGAAAAATCATTAAAAAGTATGTAGTTCCATTCAGCTTTAGAGAAGTATTTCCCAAATTTTTAAGTAAATTATTTCGTAATAATAATGTAAGAGAGCTATTTGAATCTTGAAATGTAACCTTGAAAAGAAACAAACAAAAATTCCATCCGCAAATTTTTAAAATTTCTGAATTTTGCACGTAGAATAAAAATATTAATTATAAATCCATACATTCCCTATATTACTATATTTCGTCTCAAATTTTCTTTAGAATCTTAACTAATAGTATAATATACGCGATTAGAGTTTTACATAAGAAACAGGGAACAGACGTTTTCTCACTATTGTGGCAATTTCGATGCATATATAAAATGTTAATACATAATTAAAACTTCTAAATGATAAAACCCTGTAGCAATCAAAAGTTTCTGCAAGTATCACATAAACTCTTCCCCATCACCAAGAGAATAACTTATGCCTCGCTGTTCATTACGCTTCATCTGCATACAACAAGTCATACAGGTATTTCAGTCATTTTAGAGCTTTTTTGTCTGTTATTTTATCAACAACGAACTTTTGAACTGGATGATATAAGATTATATGAATAAGACAACAAATATGGATGTCTAATTTAATACTTTTTAAAAAAATCTTTACTAGATGCGTTTCATTTGATTCAAGATTCCATTACAGAAACCGACCACTGTAGTGATTAGGTGTAGGCAAATTAAAAATAATCTCAGTGTACAGGTGTCCAAAAACTCTGTATATTGACCTATGTGTGATTACATCATACTAAAGAAAATGGCTCGCAAACTATCTGACAAACTACATAACAGGCAAGAATGAACTGGACTAAAAAACACATGTCCTATGGGAACAAATGGCTTACAGTTTTATTCAGATATGAGAAAAAAGTTGAAATTAGGTGGCTCTAATGGTTGGAACGCTTATTGGCATACTTTACAAAACAAACAAAGGCATTTATCAGCAGGCAGGAAGGCTGTAAATCTGTTATAGTTTGGAAAAGGGGCATTTAGATTCAATGGCCAGACTTCTCTGGCTTTTTTAAAAGGAAGACAAGATTTAAAAAAAAAAGTATCAAGATACGGTGACATTTTGAGCGGTCCTGAATGGACGTTTCTATAAGACAATGACTCAGTGCACATATCACATTCTACAAAACTTTGGCTTTCTCAGAAAAACGTTAAAATTCTTGATTGGCCAGCTTTAAGTTCATACTTAAATCGATTGAGAATATCTGGGGTATTTTAAACCGCCAGGTTTAAGGCAATGAAAAGCAGTATGTCTCTATTGAAGAATTCCAAGAGACCATTGAGACAGCATAGTATTTTTTTCAACCAGAAACACTACAAAAACTAATAATTTCGTTGGATGCACGTTTATATTAACTAATCCGGAGGCATGAAAAAATAATTTGTAAGTAAAAGTTATGTAAAAATTATAAAGCTTTTTTTTTTACGTTGTGCGTAAACTTTTTAGACAATTAATATATATTACAATTATTTAATGCATTTTTTTCAACTTTTGATAACATTTATTTAAATAATGTTGCAAAATCTGCAAATAAAAAAGTGTTATTCATTCTAATTCTTTATAATTCTTTAAAAAATGACATTTTATACTTGTGCTTAAAATTTTTATACAGACCTTAAACAGCATAGTAGCATCATAAATTTAGCGATCTACACTTACACATAATTAACACAAATTTTTATCAATGGCTAACAGAATCTGAATTTGTTTTAAAATCCGTATATTAGTTCATAAGATATAGCTCCTCTAAATTAGTGTCACATTAAATTAGACAGATAGACCCATGTACAGACATTTCCCTATATAAACAGACAAATAGTGTTTAGAACAATGTGAAACGTATATATCCGTTGAAAGCCCAAATCAATTTTTTTCAAAAGTTCGATATTTTTTGGTCTTTTAAAGGTAGAAAAAAAAGATTAGTTTTAAATCCTTCAGTTAATCATATTTTAAAGAAATAAAATCAAATAAAAAGCTACATTTTTTTGGACGATAAAAAAGAATAATTTCTTCATTTTGATACACAAACAAAAAATTCTGATAGAAATCCTAAATATATTATTTTAAAATGAGCCACTATTTTTTTTGTTTAAAACACTGTGGTATTCAGAAAATATATTTGAGTAAACAGTAAAATTTATCGACATGGCGAACATCATATTTCATCGATATTTCCCCCGGGAAATACGACTTAATTTTAAGATTTTAAGGGATTAAATTACAATTCGAAATATGAAACATTTATGTTTATGAAACCTTATTCATGTTATTTATTATGGAACTATAACTTTGCAAAAATGTCGTTTTCTTTGGTTAAATCTTAGTTGGATATAAAAATTTAAAAATTTATGTTTCTTTGAAAATATAAATTATGCTTTTTAAAAATACAAAATAACATTTTTCTCTGTACACTTTTTGTTTCCTCGATATTAAATTACTCGTGATTGTTTAAGGACTATTTGTAATTTGTACAACAAAATGCACATGAAAAAGTGGAAATTTTCCGTAGAGCGTAGCCAATCAGGTGCGTTCGTGCTACAAAGAAGTTTTTTAAATATTCAGATATTGGTGTGATAGTATGCAGTACTTCGAATGCAGTATAGTATCCAAAATCTATTGTAAGTACTATCTGTTTCCTATTATACAAGAAGTAACTTATAGTAAACCCCAGAAATGTATGTCATAAAATGCGAAATAGTTTAATAAGATTAAAACGTGACCCAAACAATGTTTCCTCCTGTACCATTATGTAATGGAATACTTTTATGTGGCCCCATAAATTAATAAAAATATTCTTTGCACCACAGATGGTACAGAATGTGTATTTTAGTATAACATCAGTATACAATATAACAGAGTATATGTAAAATGCGCTAGAAACTATTTTTTTCCATTGGCCGTAATGGAATCTTAAAATTAAGTCATATTTCCCGGGGGAAATATTGATGAAATATGATGTTTGCCATGTTGATAAACTTTACTATTTACTCAAATATATTTTCTGAATACTGTAGTGTTTTAAACAAAAAAATAGTGGCTCAATTTAAAATAATATATTTAGGATTTCTATCAGATTTTTTGTTTGTGTATCAAAATGAAGAAATTATTCTTTTTTATCGTCCAAAAAATGTAGCTTTGTATTTGATTTATTTCTTTAAAATGTGATTAATTGAAGGATTTATATTTCTATCTTTTTTTTCCTACCTTTACAAGCCAAAGCATCGAAATTATGAAAATTTTTGACTTGGGTTTGCAACGGATATGTACGTTTCAGATTGTCCTAAACACTATTTGTCTGTTTATATAGGGAAATATCTGTACATGAGTCTGTCTGTCTAATTTAATGTGACACTAATTTAGAAGAGCTATATCTTATGAACTACTATACGGATTTTAAAACAAATTCAGATTCTGTAGCCGTTGATAAAAATGTGTGTTTTTTTTTTTTTTTTTTGTTTAAGTGAATGTATTTTCTTTGTAATTGAATTAGGATAGGAAGTAATAAATTATGATAGGAACTATATTTCATTATTTTTAAAGTATCAATTGGATATGTTATTTTATAATAAGGAAAAAATCCCTGTTTGGGGAAATGGGACAGCTATCCCGATTATCTAAGAAAGGAGGATCAAAGCAAAGAAATAATCAGCCGAAAGCATTACATTTCTAAAGATAGAAAACCAACGATTATAAATGAACAAATAAAATATGAAAAGGTAGCAAACAGCTGTTTTGAATCTACAATCGAGATTCTTTATCAGCGCAAAACTCAGCAGATAGAAGAAGCAAAACTGAGCAAAGAGACAGAAAAACGCGGGCTTATATACCCGCTACGGGAACGATCCTGCCTAAAGAAAAGCAACCAATGAGAAGAAAGAGCCTAAACAACTGGGTGGACAAGTAGCGACAAATTAAATTTTAAATTAAATTAAAGTAGCTTTAAATTAAAGATTTCCAAATGCTTGGAAAATAAGGAGTACTTTTGATAAGTCATTGACTAAGGAGTGAGAACTTTTAATGATGTGATAAGCTTCCCAAAAATTAAGATAAAAAATAGGAGGGCACTTATGGATAATTTATAATTTATATATAATCTGTGCATTTATAATCGTTGGTTTTCTATCTTTAAACATTTTTGCACAAAGGCTTTATTTTCTATTTTAACATTTCTGTTTCATCTGTAAATTGTCCTAATATTATTGAAAAATATGTTCTCTATTTTTACATAAAACTTAATTAGCTGAAAAAAACTTAAGGTGTTCCAGAAGATAAGAAATTGAAACGAAGAATTAATTGATGAGAACATTTTAAAACTTATTTTTAACGTCGAATTTTGGCGGGTTCCATCTCGAATATAAATAAATTTTCCTTATAATTAATTAATAAAATAACAATTAAGAATAAAATGCGAATATCCCTTGTTCAAAGAAAAGAATTTGAATGTTTCTCATTGAGTTAGTAAAAAATCAGTAAAATCATCATCTATCTTTATGATGATAAAAACGTGACTTACGTAATAACATAATAATATATTACGGACACCTTGGATTATTCATTAATATTCCTGGACCAATCAAAAAGGAAAAAAAAAATACATAGAGAGATTATGTTTGCCATGGATTAAACATTAATGATCCTGGAATAATCATAACAAACAATAATTTGACAAATTCCAACAACCATTTGTTTTCTTTCTGTATTTTACAAAGATTACAATTTAAGAAATATTAATAAATTCTATATTAAAATAAAATCTCGGTCTTTTACAGTCTCTCAATTTAACATTCGATTGCTTCCTTTTTCGGGATTGTCGCGCATTTTGTAATCAATGCGCGGGATAATCAGACTTCTTTTCTTTTCTGTTTCTTTAAAAAACGATCTTTCAACGATCTTTCATGATGCCTTTTTTGAATTCGTTTTTTTCTCAATCTCATGATTTGCTTTTTTACTTTCTTCTTCATTAAGAACGGCGTTTCTATATCCTATTTAAATAAAAAATCTTCAAAATGCACAGAATTTTATAAAAAATATAAAACGCGGATATTCATTACCCAAAATTTTTGAAAGTTTCCCATTGAGTTAATAAAAAATCAGTAAAAACATCATTTGTATGATGATCAAAACGTGGCTTACGTAAAGCATATTTTGTAGTTTCCATCAAAATGGAATGTGGAAAACAAACAAATTTAAAAGGATTTTGATAAATGATCTTTATGATCATTTTAAAAAGAATTCTTATCTGAACTTAAGCATCACTGCCATAAGCAAATTATTTCTATAAACCATGAAATGCAGCAATATTTTTATTCATTAGTTTAACAAAGTTTTTGAAAAGTCTTAATTTTATATCAGAGAAACCGTAGAATATTATTGCTATTATTCGATTTGGAATTATTATCCTTTTTAAAAAATATGCTGCTTCGCTTACTCTCTGGAGATTAAAAGAAAGGAAATCTTTGATTCAAAGATTTATCGTTTGTTTAAAGACGAGATTTTGGGATTATAGATACAGTTAAGTCCTCAGGATTTTTTTTTTTTTTTGACAGGTGAATAAGTTTTTATTTCTTCCCTAAACTTTAAATCTTAAACGATATTGGTTTATGTTAAGTAATAGTGTGTTTTTTAAATTCACATACGTAGGGGGAAAACAGAATCTGCAATATATGCATTAATGAGGGCATAATTCCCCGGATACAGATAGGTATTTAAAAATTCTGCATACATTTAAGAATACTGTTTTACAGTACAAATGAAGTTATTTTAATGTTAAAAGAAATGAATTATATTCTTAATTAGAAAAAAATGCTTATTTATTAAACACATCTTACATTGTTGTTTTAATTTTTTTTAAATACTGCAAAAAAGATACCGTATTAAATAGATTTACGTATATTTGTGAATGCAATTTTGTAATGTAAAATGAATATTTATAGGTGATTTAATAATACAAAATCTTTCAGAAATATATTATATTCTGGAACAGAATAAGATGTTTCTTTACTATCAAGTCTACATGTGTTAAAAACAGTTACAAAACTACAGACAATTTAAATTAATAGTTAAAAAACACATACAAATCTACATTATAAAAGCCAAACGTATCTGTGCGTAACGCATACGTCATTTTACGAATGGCAGCACTTTGAAATTTGAAATGAACTTTCGGTTTTTTTCAATTTTTGCTATTGCAAATTTTTAAACTTCTAAATATCGCACATCTTCAATTTTTTTGCACCGCCACATAGGGGGGAAATATCTCAATTTATTTTTGAGTTAATAATTTTTTTTGTAGTTTTTGATGACAATTTTATAATTGTGGTAACAGCAGTACTGCATTTCTTTTAAAAGTAATAGAAAAAAAATATTACTGTATCTTTTTGTTGACATTTTTTCATAAAATCTGAAAAACAACTGAAATTAAAATACTTGCTTTGTTAAAATATCGTCTGTTATAAAACTCTGTGAATTTTGGTTTTATTTTGTTTTCATTTACCATTTGAATGATTTTTAGTGTTTTGCAAACTTATTTTATACACGATTACAACACTTTCTGTTTACAAACATTTATTTTAAAGTAAAGTTGTGTTTTCTCGGCTTTTATATATTCCCGACAAAAAGTTGAAAGGATTCAAATTCATTAATCAATATGTAAAATCATTTTCCAATAATATGGACAGTCGGATTTTAAAGAAATGCTATTTTGTTAACTTTAAGTTAAAATAAGATTTGTTTGACGTTTAGACTAACCAATATGAGCTGAATCTTTTACGTTAAGTAATTTTGTAATTTTATTATAAATCAATGAAGCACTTCCTGTTTAAACACGTTCTTTTGTCGAAATTCGACGGGTTTCACCTTGTTATTTTAAAAATGAAAAATTAAATGTTTCGAACTTATTTAAAGTTCCTCATGAGTAACATAAATAATACAAAATCACGAGATACAACATAATATAACATATAGATGAAGCCATGTGCCAGAAATAATTAAACACGAAGATAGGTAATTGAGTTAGGTTAGTATGGTATAATCTGGTGGGAGTGAACTAGATTCATTCAATGGTAATTTGGCTATTTTGGTATACCGCGCCGGCAGGAATTACGATTTTTGCACAGTGTTCTCGCTGTCACTCGCTATTGCGCCAAATTGCAACCAGTGGCGTAGCTAAGGGGGGGGGCAAGGGGGGCGGCCGCCCCGGGCGCCGAGGTCCATAGGGGCGCCAAATTAAGAGAAGTTCAAACCGATATTATTTCACATATTTTTATAATAAATAAGAATTGTAAAATTTTTTACGGGTGTGTGTGTGAGAATGTTTTATTTAGTAAGATGTTTTATTATATCCAAATATGAAGAAAGAAAAAGCTTCTGTAAATGTTTCTAGGGATTTGTTTAACACAACTTGGTACCTAAGATAATTATTTACCTGAATTCAGGCGCAAAAAGATTAAATATGGGGCGCCAAATTGAGAGAAAGTTTATGCCTAAATTATTGAAAATATTTTGACAATAAGAATTGTTGACTTTTTTTTCGTGTGTGTGTGCGTATGTGGGCGTGAGTCTGGATGTGAATGTTTTCTTTAATAAGATATTAAGTTATGTATAAATAATGGAAAAGAAAGAAAAAACTTCTGAAAAAGTTTCTAGAGATTGCTGAACACACCTCAAATGAACCGCAATACGATTAAATATGGGGCGTAAGAGTAAGTTTAAACTGAAATGATTATACATATTTTGACTATAAATAAGATTGTTGATTTGTTCTTGTGTATGCGTACATAAATCTGTGTATGAATGTTTTCTTTTATAAAATATTTCGTTATACATAAATAATGGAGAAAGAAAATGATTCTATAAGTGTTGATAGGGATGGCAAAAACAATTGGTACCCGAGATAATTATGTATCTTAAGTGAGGCGCAAAAAGATTAAATATGGAGTATCAAATTGGGAGGAGTTTTAAACCGGAAATATTTCACATATTTTGATAGTAAATAACAATTTTTGACCTGATTTGGTGCGTGTGTGAATGTTTTGAAAAAAATCGGTGGGTAGGGAGAATGGAGAGATCCAATATTGTCAATCGCTGATGGACTTCTCTAATTGTCTACTCTTAATTTTACAAATAAAATAGACTGTTTGCGATTTGTAATGACATTTATGGTATCAAAAGAACATTTTTTCATTTGTATTTTAGCTGAACCTACCCTTTTCGATTTTCCCAAACAAATTGCGAATGTTTAAATTTTCTATTCATTATATATGTATATATATGAATCTCTGAAAATGAACTTTTTGAGGTGTGCCCTTTGATCACTGTTTTTGGCAGCGTAGACCGGGAGTGCTAACCATTAAAAACCTCCGTTCAAGAATTCTCATTCCTCTTTCAAGAAGAACCTGTGGCAGGGGTTTCCGCTGCCTACATCCCCATATAGCAGTCGTGCTGCGCAGAAGAGAATTAAAAGAAAAAAATCCGCAGAAATTAGCTTCATGAAATCACAGATAAAAATGCTCTCTAATGGTGGAATTGAACTGCAAGACAATTGAAAATCAAACGGGATGAGCAGAACTCGGTTGAAATTGAATGCGTAGAATCTGATATAAGAAAGCGCCACCTGCACTGGAAGGTGGAACTTCAAGAAATACTCAGCTTACTAAGAAATATTGGTACTTATACTAAGAAATATACTAAGAGCTATACTTATACTAAGAAACACTTAGCTTACTTCAAAAAGTAAGCTAAATAGAATGAATCAATAGCGAAATTGAAATACAGTCCATAGATTCCCAGAAAAAATGTGCCGTTAATGTTTGATAATTCTGTTAAAAGAAGTTTATATTTTGGACACTATTTTTTTCAACGTATATTATGAGTTAAGAGTTCGTCTACAAGGTGTTCAATGAAGAACACCTTGTAGACGAACTCTTGACTCATATCACGAAACTCCTGCCTCTAAACGCACTTATAATCTTCGATAAAATTGACAAAATGCATTCACATTATGTCTTTAGCATTTGGCAACGTTTTATGACGATTATCTACATGTCATATAATCTTTGATTCATTAATTTTCAGAAATTAATTCAGATAATTTTCAGGGTCTTTTTTTCAGTTTTTTTTTAATATTATGAAAAAATATATAATTTATTTCTTGCATAATCGTTAAGTCTTCATAAAAGGATTCAAGAACAATTCTTGGTTTCTTCTTCATTGAAAACTAGTTGGATGTGTCAATCCCGAAACTTTCTTCTATCTCATAAGTACATTTTAATATATATAAAAAAAACAAAAAACGTGCTGACCCCAAAGTTACCCACTATCGAATTTCCTCGAACATTTGACCAAGCCTAATGAGATTCTGGTATCCGAAAAGCCTAACACGCAAAATTTAATTAATATTCTGAGAAAATGAGCTTATTAGTGCATCATGTTGGGTAATTTATACTAAAACCTAATAAGCATCTATTAATGTGAAGACCTAACAGAATCTGAAATTTGATGGAATTTCGTTTATTAGTTCTTGAGATATAGTTATAACAAAAAATTTGCAAAACGTAGCACACCATATCTTGGACAATTTATGTCAAAACGTAAAAAAGCGTCTAATTATGTTATGGTGTAAAAGAATCTGAAGTTTGATGAAATTCTGTGCATTAGTTCTTGAGATATAGCTAGTTAAAAAAAAACCTTGTAAAATATAGAACAGCAGCACCATCAGTTGAAGGATTTATAACAAAACGTAATCATCGTGTAATTATGGGTTTAGTTATGGGTTTAGTTATGTCATTTTGTAACGAAATCTGAAGTTTGATGAAATTCTGTGCGTTGGTTGTTGAGATATAGCTATCGAAAAAATCGTGCAAAATGCAGCATAGCTGCACCACTTGTTGCAAGGCTAATACCAAAATGTAATCAGCGTCTAATTATGTTATATATTCTAGTGTAAAAGAAACTAAAATTTTATGAAGTTCTCTGCATTAGTTTTCGAGATATAGCTATCGCAAAAATCGTGCAAAATGTATCATAGCAGCGCCACCTATAGGGCAGTTCACACGAAAACCTTATCAGCGGCTATGTATCTCAAGGTATCGCCGAATCTGAAGTTTGGTGAAATTCTGTGCATTAGATCTTGAGATATAGCTATAATAAAAGTCATGAAAAAGTGGCATGGCAGCGCCACCTGCTGGCCAATTTACACCAAAACTTAATAAGCGTCTATGTATATCAAGGGGTCAAAGAATCTGAAGTTTGGTGAAATTCTGTGCATTAGTTCTTAAGATATAGCAATCTTGAAAATCATGATAAACGTAGTATCGCAGCGCCACCTGCAGGCCAATTTTCACCAAAAACCAATAGGCACTAATTCATATCAAGGTCTAACAGAATATAAAATTTTATTAAATTTTGAGCATTAGTTCTTGAGATAGAGCGCCCACAATTTTTTTTGTCACATACAGACAGACAGACTCACAGACAGACGGACAGACTCACAGACAGACATTTTCTAAAAATAGTCAAAACGTGTTCAGGACCTTCTAAAACGTATAAATTCGTCTAAAATTGGAAGTCGAAAATTTTCATGAATCCAATACTTTCTTCTTGTAAAGATAGAAGAAAGTAAAAATGGTATAGCAATTTGAAACTCTCAGGTGGCTGCCATTTTGAAATAAAAGATTTTTCTTATGTAATCAGACGGATTTTTGGAATTTTAGCAAAGGTGGTTTTTTGAAAATTTATTTTTAATCTTGCTACTCAGGTTTGTTTAAAACAACGGTCATATCCATGAACGATCTGCTAAGTTTTCGAAATTCCCATACAAATTCAGTTGATGAAAACTAGAAATTTTCTATAATCGGGTTCCACGCATTTTAATTTCGTGTGTGAGTAAAATAAGCTGAATCTTTAAAGTACAAGGAAGAGTGAATTGCCTTTTCTTCTTTGTAAAAGCCTAAAACACTTTTCTTTTTTTCATCTTGGGGATAAATAACGTGGATATTTTTCAATTGAGCATTTTTTTTTTTTTTTTTGGGGGGGGGGGGGCGCAAAATTTCTTTCGGCCCCGGGCGCCAAAATATGTAGCTACGCCACTGATTGCGACTAAATTCTTCATTTGGCGAGTAAACAAGCGATTAGATTCGCCAAATTGCTAGTGCTCAATTTTTGCTTTTTCTTTCTTTTCCTTTTCATTTTTTATACATATGCATATATGTATATTTTAATATGTATGTAGCGGATAGTTGAAATTAGATTAATAACAATCGTTGTCGCAGTTATAAAAACTTAGGTTATTTTAGAAATATTGAAAAAAAGGGGTACATTAAAGCATTAAAAATAATTTTTTTTGTGCTACATGGCGAATCTATTTCGCTAATACTTTTTTCATTTGGTGAATGTTTTTCATTTTTAATTAGCCAAATTACTAACGTTGGTCAAATGTCAGCGAGAACACTGCTTTTGCACATATATTGTAATTTGATTCCATGACCACCGTTTAAGCGGCCTCCTTCCGTCTGCAAATCTATTTTAGGCCCGAATATCCGACTTTCAACAGAAATGAATGAAATTGAAAAAAAATATGCCAGACGAATTTATGTTCATACATTTTCTACGTGTAATTTTCGTAAAAGTCGAACCTTTCGCCTTGTATATTGTTTAATTTTTTTATTGAATCTTCGATTAATTCACCTTTTTAAAAAACAATTTCCTGAAAAAAATCTCAAAGCTTATTTCGGTACTACTCTGTTATCCCGTCGACCGATTTTGCCAAATTATACAAATCGCCAAACTAATAGCCTATAGAAGCCTATAACTAATAATAAATCATCTTTAAACATCTCCAAAAATTCTTCCTTTACCTATTTTCCTATAAGTATTAATTGAATAGTACATAACACAACGACATTCCTTATCTTTCAGACTGTAAAATATTCATTAAACACTAATTAATCTATTTGGATAGCTAGTATTAATGTTATTAACTTAAAAGTAATTTTTTCTAAAAATTGAAAAAAAAAATTCGGACCCAAAAGGGTTAAATGTAACTACCGTGTTTTCAAACATTTTAAATAATCTGTTTAGGGAATACGACTGTATCACTTTGGAAACACTACTGTATTCAGAATTCTTAAAATAGAGCCTGGTTCTTTTATTAGGTGCGTTCGTAATTATGTAAATACGTAGCACCAATAGTTGTCGTTCAGTCCGCCCGTTTGTCCGTCCACATATAACAGCACAAAAACTACCCAACCGAATCTTTTGAAATTTAAAATATATAATTATTACATAATTTTGTCGAGTCATTTCAAATTTTATGAGACTCGGATGCATAGATCAATTACAGGGACTATCAAAAGTATTCCGTTACATGACGGTCAATGGGGAAAAATGTTTCAAATGCATTTTAATCGTTTGAAATTTAAAATACATACTTATTACATAATTTTGTGAAGTCATCTCAATTTTTTTTTAAATAGGATGCATAGATGAAATACGGGGACTATCAAAAGTACTCCGTTACATTACAGTGAATGGAAAAAAAGTTTCAAATGCATTTTAAGGGTATTACACTCATTCGAACATAACAATATCGATATATGCATCATAAAGTACATAGTATAATATATATTTTGCATAATTTGTGGTGCAAAGAACATTTGTTAATGATTTACAAGGCCACACAAAAGTATTCCATTACATAATGCGTATAGGGAGAAAATTTTTTGGTGAGCATTTTAATTGTAATTAACCATTTACAATTTTATGAGATTGATATATGAGAGTGATATTTTTAAAACTTCATTATCGTACGAACGCACCTCATTTGCTACGCTTCACGTGCAATTTCCAACTTGTTTTTGCAGTGAAGAATGTTTTAGGATATTGGGATGCCTAGAACATTTTATGTAACTGCAACTAAGGTTGTCAGGGAGTGTCCCTTTGTTATAAAAGGCACTGTTGTAATTGGAGTTGAGGACAAAAGCAGTGCATAATTCATCTTGTTTACTAATTTGAAACGCAAAACAACATTTAACTGTACATAAATTACTTAAAAGGTGCATAATAAAACATTTAAAACTTAAAAAAAACTTAAAAATATTTTAAAGTACTTTAAATGTATTTTTTATTTTGTATATGTTTTATTATGCGCCTTTTAAGTAATTTATGTACAGTTAAATGTATTTTTCCGTTTCAAATTAGGCACTCTTGTGTTTTGAGGGAAGTCTTGACGTCAATCTTCCAACATTTGTGGCGCGAAAGCGACATATGTAGTTTATGCAACTTTAACTTTCCAAAGCATGTGGGGCAACCCGGGTCTACAGTTAACTGCGGTTTGCAAGTTTTATGCAAATGCGCATGCAATGCCAAGATTATGGTCATTCTCTGTCCTTGGGTGAATTAGACTATTTTAGCGGTAATTAAGGATTACATTTATTGTTGACGTGACTGTGGAGTTTAGAGAAGGAACAAAGGCAGCTGTTACACTGTTAAAAATTTGAAACTTTTGCTGAATCGCCACTCCACTGCTTTTATAGAAAAGGATTACTTCACTGTATAATGGTGCATTCTCATTGGCCAAAATAAAGTTATTATATAAAAGCAATGGAATGACGATGCAGCAAATGTTTCAAATTTTTAACAGTGTGGGCGTGTTCAGCGCAACTTACCGGTTACTTACCGAAGTGGGAAATGTTACCAACCGATTCTAAAGTAGTACGAAATGAAAATCAAGGTGAATTGTGACGTCAGCTACAAGTCAACAGGATAGTTTTCATTGGTTCAACTTTTTCGCTTTCGTACTTCCCTGCAATTGGTCGGTAACATTGGTCACTTCGGTAAGTTCCGCTGAACACGCCATGTATAAGCCATTTTAAAAGTAATTTAAAAATTGATTTTTTGTGTTAAATATAAAGTGATCCTGAACAGCCACGGGCTGTCATTCTGAAGGATAGATAGAATTCATCATGTCTTGTAGAATGTGGTCGAAAGTGTCGTGAAAGTATTTGTGAGTAGAATTGTTCTTCTTAATAGTTGCTGAAATTATTTGTTCTCAACGGGAAATTGTTCTAAATTTTTTAATCTAGCTCTATTCCTCCAGTCCTATTAAATTTAAAACTAAAAGTGTTTTAGTGTTAGTTTTCGACTATGTCTTCATTTGAACGTGGCGATCAAGCCAGGGCCGTCACAGGGTTACAGATAAAATTTTATTAAGATTATTGTAATTTTAGTAGATTGTTTTGTAAAGCTACAGATTTATTTAACTTTACAAAAATTAGCTTTGTAAATTTACATCCTTTTTTGTGCAGAAAAATCTTTAATAAACATACAGATTCCCTAAATTTACAGCTTTGCAGATTTTACAATTTTTTAAAGTGTGTTTTACAGTGAACGGCAGTGTTCTTTGCCTAATTTCTCTGAAAAACAGTAAAAACAATTTTATGCTCGAGAATATTTTTTCAGCTATTACAACAATGCCTGTGTTTTTTTCTTTTCTTTCTCTTTCTTTTTGCTTTTTGTACTTAGATTTTGTTAATAGATTACCAATGACCAGAAAATTAAAATCTCTAAAGATTTTTATCGCAAATAAAATTGGATTTTTGTTTTGATGCATTTTCTGCTTCAAATGTTTTACGACATTAATGATAATTGTATGCAAATAAGGTGAACCACTCCTCTGAACAAAAGTTTCCAGATTCTCTTTGAAGCCAGAGAAAATCAATAATGGTTTGAATGCGAATTTTTGAAGAGCAGATAAATAAAAATCTGTGAATAATTCATGCGTGTGTTTCTTTTCTATTGTATGTGAATTAAATGTTCGATACTACTAGGTTATCCCGTGGACCAAAAATTTATCGCCAAATCATAAGATTAAATGCCAACAATGGATGATCATGAATGTCACATTCAATGACATTAAATACGATTCACGAGTTTAAAATGTCTTTAAGTGATTTTTATTTCGACTTTTTATTAATATTTTTATTAATACTCTAGGGTAACATCCCCAGTAATTGGCACATTAAGGATTTGTCTTTAAACTTACTTCTATTTTCATTACCAAGAAATAAAATATTTACTTGCAAATATTTTTAAATGAAAGAGTGCATATCTGTGCATCTATTTTGCCCACTAAAAGTAAAAATATTTGAAAAAGTATTTTTATAAAAATATATTTATAAAAAGTTGCTGTAATCACCAGTAATTGGCACTTAGACTTTTATACAATCAAAGTAACCTTTTTTAACTAAACAAAACTGTTGTCAATTAAAATTTAAATCATACTATAAATCAGATAATAATAAATTAAAGTGCATGCCTTTCTTAAGCCAGAGAAGAAGCATTTGCAACAAAAATGGCTAATTTGATACAAGCCATAATTGTTTCTCTTTCTAGGCACTTTCTTTGTCATTTAGTAGCATAAATCAAAGTTATAATCTTTATATATCTTATTTCAGGACATTTTTGTAGGATGTGCCAATCACTGGTGCCTGTCAATTACTGGGATGTTACCCTACTAATTATTTGTTTCTTCGTTATTTAAAGTAAAAATTGTGTCATTATGGCTATTAGTTTGGCGATTTGTATAATTTTGCGAAATTGGTCGACGGGATAACAGAGTAGTACCAAATGTTCCATGTATGCTACAGTTCTTGCGGGAAACTGCTTATGAATTCGGCTTTTCTGGGTGTCTCTCAGAACTCTAACCGGAGTAAATATAATCGGATGCCATGTACTTGATTTTTCTTCTTCGTAATTACCATGGTGTCTTCGTAAAAATGAAATGTGTAGCATTCACTGTTCACTTGACGCTGAAAAGAATTCCGTTACGTTATGAAGTCTGGTCACTCAACGACCGAATTCACTTCGTTAATATTGAATCTCTGAACGTTTGATGCATTCTTATACTCAAAATATCTCCCCAGAAAATTAAAATTTTTAGTTTCCTTTTATCTATTCTCTTATTCTTTTTTTACACTATTAAAACACTATTAAACACTATTAAAAATAAAGGTGACAAACCAGTTGCATTTGGCTGCCAGGGGTGAAAAGGAGTTGCCATTTGACACCCGCGGGCTTGAAAATGTGTTTGGGGTGCTGTTTGATCCCGCAATGGGTGATTCACTGTAATTAGGGTGCCGCGCAATGCATAATGTTGGAAGATTTTCACCCATTAGTCATTTGCGCCTTCCCCTTCAACTCGCCACCACTGGTGGATCAAAACAGCAATTTCTCCCTACGAAGACTATCACCGATCGTTCGCTATCCCAATTTCGTTTAGAACTTCGAATGGCTAACTTTTGGCGAGCTTTTTATGTAAAGCAACCTTTGAATTTCAGGATATTTGAACATTTCAGGTAGACTTTGAAGGTGAGCTCGATGGCCGAGTGGTTAGAGCGCTGAGCTCGCAATCAGACGTTGTGGGTTCGAATCCTTCGCGGGCAAAAGTCGTTTTCATAATTTCTTTTTATTATTTGTCACTCTGGATTAAGGGTGCCATCTCTTTACCCTAATTAAAGGTGCCATTCTGGTTCCCGTCCGGGTGTCACCAATGAGACAAGCCTTTCATCCCTAACAAGTGCAATATGTCACCTGTAGTTTTAACAGTGAAGGATGGCACTTTTCTTAATATATCTAAAATTTATGCTTAATTTAATATTTAAAGCTTCTAAAACTGACGAACTACGAATAAAACTTTAACACTTCATATAAAATTAAGTATATACTTTAGAAAGCTTTTGAAGACCTAGAAGAAATCAGAGCCTCCGAGGCGATATTTTGAATATAAAAATGCATCAAACGCCCATAGGCATTACATTAGTGAGGGGAATTCAATCGCTGAGTGATCAGCCCTAAAGCAGTTGGTCACTTAGCGGTGGAATACTCCTCCATAATGTTATGTATATGGTCATTTGATGCATTTTTATATTCAAAATATCGCCTCAGGAAATTATCTGTTGTCCAGTCACCAATTTGAATATGACGTTCGAGCAGTATCCATGGCAACTACACGCAAATGACACATACGCAGCACGAAACTGTAGTTAACGTCCTCTCGTTTAAGTTGTCATGGAAACATATACGTTTCCTAGTTCGCATATAGTAACGTATCAAAACGCGATGATTCTTTTGTAATAACCCTGTATTTCTAAAATTTATTCATAATTTTCTATGAAGTGTTAAAATTTTACTTTCAGTTCGTTAATTTTTAAAGCACAAAATATTAAATTGAGCATAAATTTCAGAAATAGTTTGACAACTAAGAAAAGAAAATTGCCATTCTTTAGAAAAAGTATATAGAAGAAAGAAATTAAAAATATTAAATTCCTGAGTGGATAATTTGAATATAAGAATGCATCAAACGCCCATAGACTAAACTTTACCCAAGGGAATTGGGCCGTTGAGTGACCAGCCCCTTAATGTCTATGTGGTACTACCGTTTGCAATGTATTTTAATAATGAAACACTATTTCGGCGATGCCAAAACTAATATGAAAGACTGTGTTTGATGAAATGCTATTTACTTTTATACTGGCGGTGTCGCCTAGCAACCAAAATGTACCAAATTAAATCAAAATGTAAAAAGTTTTCTGTGCAAACGATAATTTGTGAGTGAAATAAATTACCTGTTTATTTCTATAGCTTTTACCTAAGTTGTGTGAAAAAATATTCTTTTCGCTTTTGAGTGTGACTCGAATGCCTTTTTTCGAGAAAATGCATTAAAATATTACGATTTTTAATGGAGTTGTTTTTTGTTAAGTTATCTAAGTTCGAAAGAAACTGAGATGCGTTTTTCCATGAAAATAAACTGTTTAAAACGAGATATGTGTATTTAATTTAGAGTTGAATAAAAAATTGTAGTGATTTCGAACATTGGAAAACCAGACTAAAATGTACTGAAACATGTTACAGATAAAACTTGGTTATCATAGTACATTGCTTTGTAAAGCTACAGCTTTCTTTAGTTTTACGAAATTTAGCTTTGTAGAGTGACATCTTTTTTGTACAGATAAAATTTTAGTAAGTATATGATAGAAACATTGCGCAATTCGTAAATAATTTCCTCCGTTGTGCAACAAATGACAATTATCATGGCATCATAAATAAAGTTAAGTGCTCGTTAGAGTGACCTTGGAAACAGTGATTACGAGCGAACAATTACAGGTTTACAAAAACTGTCAAAACTTTCAAAATGACTCTTTTTTATTAATAATTGTTTCTATATTATGATTTATGTATGTATCGATTTAAATTCATTCTGTTCTCTGTTTTGTAGCTTGATGTGAGCACTACGCTTTTGCTGTGTTTGTTTTTCTCGCGTGTGAAAATTAAAGTAGAAAATGAAGAAGTGTGTATACAATAATTTGTGTGTGTGTTTTACACTTACCATATAATAATATTATACGTCTTTATCAAGATGAATTAGTGCAGTGTATAGATCAAAATGTGAATATGCCCGGTTCCCTTCTCCTATGGTGGATTTAATTGTTGGATACTTCAATGAAGAAGAATTTATCGGGTGAGTACCATTTACTCTCCTATTTAATTCTGATTAATGATAAGAAATGAAGAAAAACTATTGTATTGAGGATATAGTGACAACTCACGCCATTATTAAGACAAACGTCTTTCAATGATTATGAGAACGATTTAAAAAGATATATCAATTTGATAACATAGTGATATACTAATTTCACACAAATAAAAAATATCGAATAATAAAAAATAAAAATAAAAATATAAGATTAGAATGGCCACTTTAAAAGACAATTATTCAATTGAAAAATTGACAGCAACGAATTACAGTACATGGAAATTTAAAATTGAAATGCTCTTAACTAAAGAAGAGCTGTTCCATGTAATAACCGATAATCCACCAACCCCTTTGACCGATCAATGGTCCAAAAATGATAGGAAGGCCCGGGCATTGATAAATCTAACTATCGATGATTCACAGATAACCCACGTTAAGAACCTACAAACTGCTAGACAAACATGGGATGCATTAAAAGAAATCCATGAAAGATCAAACCTCACAAGCAAATTGTTTCTCCTTAGAAAGTTATAAAGTATAAAATTAGCAGAAAATGGAAATATGATAAATCATATTACAAAAATAATGGAGCTCGTTGATCATTTGGCAGCTATAGGCGAAATAATTGATAATCACCACATTTCCGCGCTCCTCCTGTGCTCTCTGCCCCAGTCTTATGATAATTTAATTACTGCTCTCGAAAGTAAAGAAGAAGCACAATTAACTCCGTCATATATTAAAAATAAGCTGATTGACGAGTTTAATCGTCGAAATGAAAACTATGAAAGTATTGATAATACAGCGAAAGCTTTTAAAGCTCAGAAAAAGTTTCCAGCTAAAAAAGAATCAAAATATTGTTCGATTTGTAAAATGAGAAGCCATAACACACAAGAATGTTGGCACAATAAAAACAAAACACACACAACACAACAAAATCAACACAACAAAAATTACAAAAAACACTATTCTACATCACTCGTTTTTCAAAGGGGTGAAAACAATTTTAAGAATGAACAAGCATCGGAATCGTATAACAGGTTTAATCGCTATGAAGAAAAAAACAATACATGGAGAAACAGCGAAAACAAAGATTATGCATTTATAACACAAGGGATAGAAAATAAAACATTCATTGTGGATAGCGGTAGCTCAAGTCACATTGCATCCTCTGAATCAATGTTTACAGAGATAAAATCGAGGGAAAAAACAAATGTGACTATCGCAAACGGAAAAAAACTTATCGCTTACGGTTCAGGCGATGTAAATTTAAATACGCTGACATCGGATAATAAAATTCATAAAATAACACTTAAAGATGTACTTCTAGTACCTGAAATCGAAACGAATTTACTATCAGTCAGCAAAGCAACCCAAAACGGATGTGAGATTGTATTTAAAAATGACCGATGCTCTTTCAAACTTAACGGAGAAATCTGCTTAGAAGCACAAAAGGTAAATAACCTCTATGAAGTCCAGTTGGCTAACAAAAACCACGCGAACATTACACAAACGTGCAACAATAAAAATTGTCTAGAACTATGGCATAGAAGGTTAGGACACAGAAATCTAACATCGATTAAAGAAATTACACAAAAGGAATTAGTAAGAGGTATCCAGATAAACAATTGTAAACATAATATAGATTGCGAACCGTGTATTAAGGCGAAATTAACTGATGAACCCTATCCGAAAGTTGCTCAGTATAGAGCAAGTAAAAGGCTTCAACTTATTCACTCGGATGTTTGTGGATCTTTTCAGACACCCACGATTGGGGGGAAATCATATTTCTTGACTTTTATCGATGACTACTCGCGATTCACAATAATCTATCTATTGAAAAGAAAAAGTGAAGTCTATGAAAAACTCAAAGAGTTCATTGCGCTAATAAGCAACAAATTTGGTGAAAAACCGAAAGAAATCAGAACGGATAATGGGGGAGAATTTACATCAGATGAAATTGAGAATTATCTCAAATCAAATGGGATAAAACATCAACATACAGTCCCATATTGTGCAAGTCAAAATGGGGTGGCTGAACGGAAAAATAGGTCGTTAGTTGAGATGGCTAGGACAATGTTAAATGAATCAAATCTACCTTTAAAGTTCTGGGGGGAAGCAATCTGTACGGCAAACCACCTACAAAATAGACTGCCTACAAAAGCTAATGCAAAAACGCCATATGAATTATGGACAGAAAGACAGCCAAACTTAAGTTACGTTAAAGTATTTGGCTGCAAAGCCTTCGCCTATATTGATAAAGCCAGAAGACAAAAATTAGATAATAAAGCTGTTGAAGGTATTTTTGTGGGATACGACAATGAATCTAAGGGATACCGCATATATGTAGGAGGAAATGAAATAAAAATCGCGAGAACGGTAAAATTTCTTGAAAATAAATTCAAATACGTAAATGATAAGCCTGAAATTGAACAAAAACAAAATGAAGACGAAAAACGCAATTGTAAAAATCTCGTGGAGATAGAAATTTCGAACGGAAAAACAACACCATCTGCGTCTCAACAACAAATTGTGGAACTAAGGCGCTCAGATAGAATAAATAAAGGCGTACCTCCTGATAGGCTTATATATATTGCCAAAGACGACAAAATTAATGAACCAAAGGATTATAAGGAAGTTAAATTAATGGAAAACTCTCCGGTAAAACAGAATTGGATAGAAGCCATGGAGAGCGAAATGAATTCTTTAAGAAAAAATAAAACATAGTCAATTGTAGATCCTCCACCGAATAAGAGAATAATAGGTTGTAAATGGACTTATAAATTAAAGCGTGACAATACCGGAAAAATCCAAAAATATAAGGCACGTTTAGTAGCTAAAGGATATACGCAAAAGTTCGGAGAGGATTATGACGAAACCTACGCACCGGTCGTATCGTATACTACGATTAGAGCATTATTAATAGCGGCGTTGCACCAAAACTTAAATGTTAAGCATATAGATATTAACACCGCGTTCTTACATGGGGAACTTGATGAGGAGATATACATGTCGCAGCCGGAAGGATTCGTTGAACCAAACCAGGAAACCAAAGTTTGTAAATTAAATAAGGCAATCTACGGACTTAAGCAAGCCGCGAGAGCGTGGCATAATAAAATAACAGAAACACTAAAAAACATGAATTTCATTCAAAGTAAAATTGACACATGTCTTTTTACACAGAAAAGGAATAATGAAACAACCTATATAATAACATACGTCGATGACCTCTTAATTGCAGGGAAAGACGAAACCATTGAGGAAATAATCGCGAACTTAAATAAAGAGTATGAATTAAAGAATTTAGGGGACGTAAGCAATTATTTATCCATGAACATTCGAAAGGTAAACAAAAGCTACTTAATTAACCAAACTTCAAAAATTGAAGAGTTAATTAATAAATTCAATTTACAAGAAGCAAAACCATGTAGTACACCCATGGAAACAAATTACACTCACTTTAAAGATGATGACAATATTTTACCAAACAACACACAGTACAGACAAGCCATAGGTGCACTCTTATATCTTGCCACAGTGAGCAGACCTGACATTTGTGCAGCTGTCAACATCTTAAGCCGAAGGAACGAAAAGCCAAGAATGAAAGATTGGAACTGTGTAAAGCGGGTCATGAGGTATCTTAAGACAACAAAAACCTTTAATCTAGTTATAGATGGAAATTCAAAACCAACGCTAGAAATCTACGCGGACGCTGATTGGGGTGGAGACACAGAATCAAGAAAATCGACAAGTGGTAATGTATATTTGCTAGGTAAAAATCCCATACTTTGGTCAACTAAAAAACAATCCTGCATAGCTTTATTTTCTGCCGAAGCTGAGTACATCTCAGCAGCTAATGCAGCTAATCAAGTCAAATGGCTGGTGAATTTACTTGAAGAACTCAATATCTCACAAACATATCCTATAGAACTCTTCGAGGATAATCAGTCGGCTATCAAAATGATAGAGCTTGAAAAACATTCAAGTAAAACAAAGCACATAGAACTTAGATATCATCTCATAAAACAACTGAAACAAGATGGCATAATAAAACTCGTATATTGCCCAACCAAAATCATGATAGCTGACTTATTCACAAAACCCCTGCCAAAACCTCTTTTTGAAATTCACAGGAAGAACTTGCATCTGAGTGACAACACAACTTCAGAAATTAAGGAGGAGTTGATAGAAACATTGCGCAATTCGTAAATAATTTCCTCCGTTGTGCAACAAATGACAATTATCATGGCATCATAAATAAAGTTAAGTGCTCGTTAGAGTGACCTTGGAAACAGTGATTACGAGCGAACAATTACAGGTTTACAAAAACTGTCAAAACTTTCAAAATGACTCTTTTTTATTAATAATTGTTTCTATATTATGATTTATGTATGTATCGATTTAAATTCATTCTGTTCTCTGTTTTGTAGCTTGATGTGAGCACTACGCTTTTGCTGTGTTTGTTTTTCTCGCGTGTGAAAATTAAAGTAGAAAATGAAGAAGTGTGTATACAATAATTTGTGTGTGTGTTTTACACTTACCATATAATAATATTATACGTCTTTATCAAGATGAATTAGTGCAGTGTATAGATCAAAATGTGAATATGCCCGGTTCCCTTCTCCTATGGTGGATTTAATTGTTGGATACTTCAATGAAGAAGAATTTATCGGGTGAGTACCATTTACTCTCCTATTTAATTCTGATTAATGATAAGAAATGAAGAAAAACTATTGTATTGAGGATATAGTGACAACTCACGCCATTATTAAGACAAACGTCTTTCAGTATACAGATTTTCCAACTTTTAGAGCTTTAGAATTGCAGACTTTTTAAAGTGTACCTTACAGCGAATGGCAATGTTTTTAGTTTAATTTATCTAGAAAATAGTGAAAATTTTCTAATTCGCGGGAGTATTTTTTCAGCTACAGTAGAGCCTCGACTATCCGAAGTAATTGGGATCCATCTTATTTCGGATAATCGAAATTTTTGGGTAATCGAGAATTCATTAATAATCATCTAGTTTAATATGTGGTATCGTCATCGAAGTGTTATTATGACTTATTTTAACTGTTAAATATTAAATTAAAATTATAAACGAAAGTAAACTTATTTCTGTAATAAAAACTGATAATGGTTAAAATTTTTTCCGGGTTCCTTTTGAGAAAGATTTCTAAAAAAGGAAATTCTAAAATATTTATCTGCGCTCATAGTTTAGAAAGGACGGCTTGCATACAAAAGGAATGTGGGTACAGGGAATCCTTAAAAATGCATGTTTAAGAGAAAAATTTGGATGATAGTAGAAAGTGAAAAAAAAGTGCAGAAGAAACCGACTTCGGTTGATCGAAGAGAGTTTCGGTTAATCGAGGCTCGGATAATCGAGGTTCTACTGTATTAAAACTATGCCTGTATCCTTTTTTTCTTTCCTTTTTTTCACTTAGCTTTAATCAATATATCAGAAATGTCTAGAAAATTAAAATCTCTAAAGACTTCTATCGCAAATAAAATTGGATTTTCGTTTCTATGCATTCTCGGCTTCAAATGTTTTACGGCGTTAATGATATTTGTATGCATATAAGGTTACCTTCCCCTCTGAATAAATGCTCCGAGGTTCGCTTCTGAAGCCAGGGAAAATCAATAATGGTTTGAATGTAAATTTTGGATAACAAATGAACAAAAATCTGTGAACAATTCATGCATGTGTTTCTTTCCTATTCTATGTAGATTTTGCCACCATTGGACTTAATAGATGATGAGGACATTTAGAATATGATAAGAACATTTTTAAGTAGAACTCTAACCTACTAAATTATCATTAGCAAAATTACTTAAGAAGTTTTACTTTATATCTTCTTGTTGTTGTTATTTTATTACTCTTAATTATATTATTATGTTTATTTTATTCATTCTATTCAAATATCTCTAAATTGTTTTAACCTATTGCTATTTTAACTTTTTGAGAACTAAGAAAATTTATCATCATTAAGTATTATTGAAGTCAGAAATATGATTATTGCAACTTCTTGTTATGTATATGTTCATAGGTTTATCTTAATTATTTATGTTGTACATATAATTTTGTATTTATCACTGTCAAGAATTCTTCAATCATGTTTATTTTGTGAGCACTCCCTGAATAGATAGGGCTACGCGTTGTCGTTGTGTTTAAATTATATTCTTTCACTAGCTGACATGCCCGGCGTTGTCCGGGTCCGTATTAAAAATATTAAACGAACTTGAAATTTGTATGATTTTATTATTAACTCGTTACATGCAGAAATGCATTGTCTGAAATACGTAGCCACTGACTGTGTGAAAAATCGGTTTTAAAAACAACAACTAATATTTAGCTCAAAAAATACTCAAAATGAGCAATGAAAAACGCGGGAGGGAATATGTATCCAACGATTGCATGATTTTCGTGTTAAAAAGTTGTTATTTATCCTTAAAATTACTGTTAAGTGACTTAACTAAATATTTTTTTCACTTAGATAGCCCAAGTGAAATATTTTGAATTTCAAACTAATTATATCACTCTTAAATCTGACTATACCATGAATGAAATCGATACACGGTGGTAGCTAAAAGATTGGTATATAGTATTATAATTTCAGAGCTATTTAACAAAAGTAAGTGTTATTTTTAATCAAATCTTGCGTAATGTTCACTCTGTGTATAAATTCCTAATCTTAAACTTTTTTACCGTAACCAGAATCTGTCTATAACCTAACAGCGACTTAACAGTACGCTACCGTAAATTAAATATAACAGAAATGTAACCTAGCCTTCACTTTAATGTAACATATCCTTATTCTAACCATAACATAAATGTAATTTAACTTTAAGCTAACTTTAACCTAAATAATATAATAGAAATTTTTAAAAAAAAAATCCCTTTCGGCATGGCCTATAGGCGGAGGTAGATTTCGAAGTTTTCATATAAAAAAAAAAAATGCCCATCTCTATTCAAATGCCCATTTTGGCAATATATTTTGAATTATATTCTTACTTTATTTAAAAACTTGACCAATATGCTCATTATACAGTTCCTAAATAACAAAAAAAAACTATTAATTAAATTCGTTTGTCAGCAAAATTGAATTTAAAAATGAGTCATAAAATAACCAATTTATTATTTTAATACATCCACAATTCTTTAATCAAGATCACTTTGAGAAATTTTGTGCGAAGTGCCCACTTTGACAGATTTTTTTAAATATATATTTAGCCTTTATCAAAAATCTGACCAATACGGCACATTACACAGTTCCTAAATAACAAATAACTGTCAATTGAATGCGTTTGAGAGCAAAATTGAATTTAAAAATGAGTCATAAAATAAACAATTTGTTATTTGAATACAACTTCAATTTTTTTATCATGATCGCTTTGGGAAATTTTTTTGCGAAGTGCTTACTTTGACAGCTTTTAAAAAATATATATTCACCCTTTATAAAAAAAAAATCGACGAATACGCACATTATATAGTTCCTAAGTAACAAAAAACTGTCAATTGAATGCGTTTCAGAGCAAAATTGGATTTAAAAATGAGTCATAAAATAACCAATTTGTTATTTGAATACCCACAGTTCATTAATCATTATCGCTTTGGGAAATTTTGTGCGAAGTGCCTATTTTGGCAGCCTTTTTTGAAATATGTTCTGCCTTTATCAAAAAACTGGCCACTCCGTCACATTATATAATTCCTAAATAAAAGAACCTGTAAATTGGATGCGTTTGAGAACAAAAAAAGATTTAAAAATGACTCGGTAAAAACGCAATTTCTTAAATTTCCTCAAATTTTAATCACGATAACTTCGTGAAATTCTATTCAAAATACACTTTTTGGCAGCCTTTTAAAAAATATATTCTGCCTTTATCAAAAAACTGGCCAATACGTCAAGTTATATAGTTCGTAAATAATAGGACCTGTAAGTTGGATGGGTTTGAGAACAAAAATGAATTTAAAAATGACTCATAAAAAACGCAATTTGTTATACTTAATGAATTTTTTAATGATGAAAACTTCGGGAAATCTGTTCAAAATACCTTTTTTGGCAACCTTTTTAAAAATATATTCTGCCTTTATCAAAAAATTGGCCAATACGTCGCATTATATAGTTGCTAAATAAGAGGATCTGTCATTTGGATGCGTTTAAAATCAAAAATGAATTTTAAAATGAGTCAGAATATAAGCAGTTTGGATTTGAGGTTTTTTCTCTAACTCCTATTTTTGTTTAATTTATTTTTGCTATAAGAATTAGTTCTATGAAAAACTTGTCAATATAAAAGTTGTAGATATTATTGTGAAGATGTAAAATAAATTTAATTAGATTTAATTGCTTAAAAATTGAGTAAGTTATGGGTTTTTTCTTTTTCCTCCCCCCTTTTTCTTTTCGTTTTTAATTTTTTTCATCGGTAAAAATTGGTCCTATCAAAAACTTGTAAATACAAACGTTTTAGATAATATTGAGTACATTTATATAAAATTTAGTTGGATTTGATATCTTGAGAATTGACGAAGTTATGAATTTTTTTCTCCCAAAAACCATGTTTTTTTCGCCTTTTGAGCCCATTTTTAACTTTATCAAAAATCTGTCACGCATAAACTTTGTCCTCATTTTTTAGAAGTAATATAAACTTTAAACTGATTCGATATCTATTTTAATTAAAAAGTTATCGCGTTTTTTCTGTTTTCACAAAAACCCTCCTAACTTCCACCCCTTTGGTTCGATTTTGCCCATTAACGAACTTAACCGAGATTTTATGCCCCTTGACTTTATGTAAAAGTTTGAAGAAAATCTGAGCATAATTATGGAAGTTATCGTGTCTAGAAGAAAGTGATATACACCGATAGATAGATAGATAGATAGATAAACTTTTTTACTGATGGTAGTTTTGGGGTCTAGGAGTCATGATTCGTGTAGATCCGCAAAAATTTTTCAGAAATTCCAACATGGGAGACAATGCAATAGGTAGTATTTCAGACGAAATCTACCTAAAATTACTATTTCTTCGTAAAATAATATGCTTCAGCTGTAATTCATTTCTTTCAATTCGTTTTATTAATACAAAATTCCTTCCCCGTGTTTTTGTTTGAGACATTAAAATTTCAGCGATAAATGGTTTAATATTGCAAACCTATTTTTCGGTTTACTTCGCCTCCACGTATCTTTTTCTCCATGGTGTACAGCAGCTGTGATTAAAAAAAAATCCTCATTTAAACTGACAGTTTGCCAGTCTATGAATTTTAAAGGTCTGTCCCAGCTTTTTTAATTATTTCTGCGAAAATTTTATGCAACCAATCAACCATAAGAAAATGAAAGGGAAAAAAGCGAAAAAAGACGATTTTTTATGAGAGTGAGCTTTGGAATTTAATTAATTACTCAGTTAATAAATGGAATTTTGAAATTCTGAGCTTCAGGTGCAACAGGAGAGACATTGGGCTACTCTCAAAAAAATTTTGAGCTTCGTACGTGCTGTAGATTTTGCTAGCCATCGCAGGCACACACACACCCAAGCAGACGGACAGAGCGTTTTGTTCTTTTATTAGTATAGATTTGTTATCTAGTATTCTTTTGACTGCGGTCTGGGGACCATTCAGTAGTGCCTCTGGTCTCTTCTGCCTCCGTATCTCCTTTCCCTTTGGCAGTCCTGTCTTTGTCCATGGTTGGGGCTTTTAGCATAGTTGTTACACCCTGCTAGGTGGGACTTGTTGTGCTTAAGCCATTTGGTAGGCCTCCCCACCTAGCTGGAACTGAAATTGAAACTGTTCCTCATGATTTACAGTCTTATCTCATTGAGTTCATGTGTCGACTCTTTGATCCAAAAATGAAATGTTCGCTACAATGCTAAGATACATTTGTAATTTCATGTCAGCAGTTTAATATGAGTTTTATTTTATTAACTTATTGTATACCAATTATTTTCACACTTATTTTAAGTATATATTTGTGATATAATAAAAGTCTGTAATTTTTTAATGTTATTATTTTTTTTTTACTATTGACAATCTTTTTTTCCATTTTTCAAATGCTTCAATTCACGTGATTTTCTTTTAGCGTTAACTATTACACTTGAAGACAATGGTGTCCGTATAACGGAAAAGTATCGAATTATTTTGCGAACACGTATAGTAATTGCCTAAACTAAGTTGTCAAATGTTTACTACATTTTCAATATTGTTTACTTTGTTCTCCTCATTTAACTTAATTAATAGAGATTTTTTGTTACAATATTTTGAATTGATTGGAAAATGCTACATAATGTATGCTCGATGCAGGATTCTTGGTCAATGTTATTTTGTTTTTGTTTATGCCCAGCCTTTAGTCAATTTCACTAAAATCTTGATTCAAACGAAACGAAATATACCAAGGTAAAATGAAAAAAAATCTTTTTCTTAACATCTAATCAAATATTTATAATTATTTTCTCATTCGCATAGTCTTACATTATACAGTTACATCATTAATATCTTACAATCTATATTATAAAGGCTAAAGTAAGTATATTATAAAGTGCGTAATAGGGTGGGCCGAAAAAACTTTTTTTTTTTTTTTTTCGATAGTGGCGGGTGCGAAAAAGTGGCCACTGGTGACACTCAGTTCACACAAAAAATTTGAGATTTTTTGGACAATTCTTTACCCTGCCGCAAATGACTTGAATTTTTGCAAAAGTGCTGACTTTTGAACTTTTTAGCAAAAAATGTAAAAATTTTAAATTAAGTTTATTTTGGTTGTATTTAGTTCAAAAGATATATTTAAAGTGCCAAATGCTTGAATAACCTCTAATTATGCATTATTTTAGTGCTAGGTTCTTTAAAAATGTACAGCTTTTAGCTTGTTTTGCGTTCGGTACCAACGCGAAACAACCTTGAACTCACCATGAGAAGGTGCACGTCGAGTTTTACCAGTTCTTCTACCCACAGAATGTTATATTCAAAATGCACTGAATCGCATTTACGCTACAATGTCGTTTTTAGGAACGCACTTTGGTATCTTTGCAGTTTTGCTCTAATGAAGGTATCTCTTCCATTACTCCTGCATACCTTTGATGCAGCTTCTGTCACAAATTTAACGACTCTCTCCACAGCCTGGTAGTGACTTGGAAAATAGACTAATGATTCATCCAACATGGATCCTGAACGTTTCTAAAATTTCTTCTACTGAAAAGGTTTTTGTTATCAGAAGTTCGCTGATTTCGACGGCGAACTAGTCATTACACTCATAGTGTTCCGTTGCTTTAAAGTTTAGCTTTGGAATTTGAAACTCTCTCACTATGTTGGTTTTTATCTTTTTTAAATTGCGGCATGCTTTTATTCTTTCCTATGCCATTCTTCTAATAAGTTGTCTATCATCGGTCGCTGTTGCTATCAGTAAATTCTCGGGATGATCATAGTATCCTTGATTTAGATAACTGAATTTCCTGTCTCCTTTAGATCATCTTGTAAAAAACGTTGAAAGTTTAACTATCTGTTACATATATCTAGATATCCGTGCAACGTGGCCTTTCCTTACAGAAAACCACACGGGCGCATAAACTCGTATCACGTACTGAGAGAGATATATTTTAATACTTTATCAGGATTTGAATACTAATGCACGAGCATAAAATTCTGCAAGCAGTCGGGATGCATCTCGATTTCACAATTGGTCCTTTTTTCTGTTATTCAGTTCTCGATTACATAAATATCAAATAAGTATTTTTGATCGGTACTTAGATCTTCAGTATTTTCCATTTCTAATATCCATGAAACAGCAATAGACTCGAACAAAGTGACGTAGCTTTTCACACCCGATAGTCTAGCACCGATTAGTTTGGCAAAAGTCTTGTGGTGTGGAAGGTCCCGTGTTTCAACCTTCAAATTTAGAGAGTAGATGTCGGAGTGAGAGTTCGTTCGTATGAAGAATCCATATAAAATGTTGCAGCTCTCTTACTAGTTTATTTTTCAAGACACCAGGCAATGACACCATTGCGTTTTCCTATATTAACAGCGATGCCATCATTCCCGAGTACTGTCAGTTCTAACTTGTTCTGACTTAGAAGATTATGTAATGATTTTGCTATTTCTTTTCCGTGACCAGAACGAGGTATCAAGTGACCCAAGTGTTCCTAACCAAATTCCGATAAAACGATGATGTGTTCCTCGCCTTTCTCTCGACGGTGCCGCTTTTCTTTTTTTTTATATGAAGGTAGTTTTATCCTTTCTACCATCAAAAAATATGCTTTTAATTTTCCTTCTTTCAAGAAATTCTTCTGCCTGTATCTTCTTTCCAAGTTTCTGTTTCTCTCTTCTGACCTTGTTTTTATCGGTGAAGAGATTCGTATCCTCAGCTGTCATAACTCCTGCATGGTGAAGCAACCAGTAGTAGTGGCGCATGATATCAGCATAAGTTGGCAATTGCAAGTCTTTCAATATGCATTATGCCTCAAAAAGGCTACGTTTCCCGCTATCGCATGTCTTTACATTGCCTTGGTCCTTCATACTAGCCATTTCTAAACTCGTCATAATAAAACGCACAAAACACTAAGCACTTTAAACGATCCAAAAAGCACTCTTCTCACTGGGAAAAGGTTTCACGTTCACACTAAACAAATATCGCAGGGTAACTGATCATGGAGAAAAAAAAATGATAATCCCTTATCGCATTTTCGCCCCGCTTTTATTTCATCCTTCACTCCCTCAATGTTACGACAAGTCATTTTAGAGTTTTGCTTCACACCTTCCAGATTTGTTTTTGAATTATACTGCTGTCCGTTGCGTTGATCTTTGACGCATGGAAAAAATAAAGAAGACATAAATAAGAGAGAAACTAATGAACGATTCAAACTAACACATCCTTTGCCTGTTATACGCGAAAAAACTATAAATATCGGCTAATTTAAAATACACATAGCAATTAAATAATGCATTATCAGAACTTATTTAAACATTTGGTACATTAAATATGCCTTTTCAAGTAAATGCATTAAAAATAAATTTAATTTAATATTTTAAGATTTTTAGCTAAAAAAGTTCAAAAATCAGCATTTTTGCAAAACTTTAAGCCATTTGCGGCAGGGTAAGAGAATGTCAAAAAAATCTTAAATATTTTGTGTGAACTGTGTGCCACCAGTGGCCACTTTTCCGCACCCGCTATCATCGAAAATCGAAAAAAAGTTTTTTTCGGCCTACCCTAGTGCGTAATGCATACGTCATTTTGCGAATGGCAACACTTTCCCATGCAATTTCTGTTTTGCAATTTTCGTTTCAGCAAATTTTGCATTCTAAACTTCGCAAAATTTGACATTTTAAAGAAAAACAATAAAACGTCTTATAAAGAAAAACAAGTTGGAAATTGCACGTGAAGCGTAGCAAATGATGTGCGTTCGTACGATAACGAAGTTTTAAAAATATTACTCTCGTATATCTCATAAAATTGTAAATAGTGAATTACAATTAAAACGCTCATCAAACAATGTTCTCCCTATACCATTATGTAATGGAATACTTTTGTGTGGCCTTGTAAATCAATAAAAAATGTTCTTTGCACCACAAATTATGTAAATTGTATATTATAATATGTACTTTATAGTTGCATATAAATTTTATTAAATTCGAATGAGTGTAACACCATTAAAATGCATTTGAAACATTTTTACCAATTGACCGTAATGTAACGGAATATTTTGATTGTCCCTGTAATTGATCTATGCATCCGATTAAAAAAAAAATGAAATAGCTCGACAAAATTATATAATAATTATGTATTTTAAATTTCAAACGAACAAAATGCATTTGAAACTTTTTTCCCCATTGACCATAATGTAATGGAATAACTTTGATTGTCCCTGTAATTGATCTATACATCCGATTAAAAAAATGAAATAGCTCGACAAAATTATATAATAATTATGTATTTTAAATTTCAAAGCAGTGAAATGCATTTAAAACATTTTTTACCATTGACCGTAATGTAATAAAATACTTTTGATTGCCCCTGTAACTGATCTATGCACACGATTTTCAAAAAATTTGAAATAACTCGACAAAATTATGTAATAATTTTGTATTTTAAATTTCAAACGATTAAAATGCATTTGAAACTTTTTTCCCCATTGACTCTAATGTAATGGAACTGTAATGTAATTGCCCCTGTAATTGATCTATGCATCCGATTTTCACAAATTTTGAAATGACTCGACAAAATTATGTAATAATTATGTATTTTGAATTTCAAACGATTCGGTTGGGTAGTTTTTGCGTTGTTATATGCGGACGGACAGACAGATGGACGGACTGAACGACCACTATAGGTGCTACGTATTTACATAATTACGAACGCACCTAAAAATGTACTTTTAAATGCAATTTCTTTGAAAGCTTTATCTAAATTTATTTTTGAGGTGTTAATTTTTTTATTAGTTTTTAGTATCACTTTTGTAATTGCGGGAACAGAATTGCTTCATTTACTCTTAAAATTGAAAAGAAATTAAAATACGTATGTCAAATATATTGTCTGTTATAAAAACCAGGGAATTTCAGTTTTATTTTGTTTTTATTCATCAATGACCTAATTAAAATACTATTCTTTAAACATGGTAAATACAAATATGAGAAGTACGCATGTAAATTTTACAAAGATGAAAATAATGACGGGTGTAGATTCAACACCCCCTATAGTCAAGGCCTTCACACCGTTTCAAAATGGCCGATCGCAATGTCCGACTTCCCACGTCCATAATATGAATTTACACAAGCTCACACAAAGTTGCATTTCTTGTAATTTTCAAAATTTTTAGCAATAGTGTTTACTTTTTCAGTTAATTGAATGTGTAATCAAGTAAATAATTGTCATTTCCTATAAATATAAGTTGTAATTTAAGAGGGTTACTTATTGTTTAAAAAATATACTAAAAAGGACTTAAAATACAAATTTTTATAAGAGGCAAAACTGCATTAGATTTGAGCTTTGGATTTTTAAATAGATGTGATTTAATTTAGAAATAGAATATTTCTTTTACATTATCAATATCACACTATTTTAAATAAGTAGGATAAAAAAAAAAAATCTATATTAAAACATCAAATGCACTTATACATTGAAGAAAAGAAAGAATGAAAATAATAGAAAGAAAAGAGAAAAAAAAAAAACTCAGCAAAAAAACTTAAGGTTAAAATTATAACAGTACATTTTTTCTAAAAAATATATTAAAATTTATATTTTAAATTAGCTTCATAATCCTGAAGCTAAATTCGTTTACATGACTGTAATTTGATGACTTGATTAAAAAAAAAAAAAGATTTGGGGAAAAAAATGTACTAAATAATATGTTGTGTGAGAAGAGTTTTTTCATTTCAAATACCCCCCCCCCCCCCACACACACACACACTTTTCACACTCACTCCCATGTGTCTTATTTGTTTACTTTTTTCTTATTTGATGAGAATTATTTAAAGACAGAATGCTAAGTGTTATCTCATTTACTTATGTCATTGTCTTAATATCATTATTATGTAATAATTTCTGTTATACATATGTAAGATATAAAATGTTTTTTTATTAAATCAAAGCAAATAATAATAAATAAATAAGGTATATTTTATTTGCTTTCTAGCTTTAACTTTTTTATTATTCAGTATTTCCTTATAAGATTGTTTAATCTTATAAATTAATATTAAATATAATATCAAGTGGTATTGGAACAAAGAAAAAAAAAGATGCAACAACTTATCAATTTATAAATTATTTTTAAATTAATATTACTATTCTAAATTATTATTATTATTAAAGAAAGCATCTGTTCCTTATTAATTTATAAATTATTTTAAAATTACAATTATTATTATAAATTATTATTATTAATATTATTGAAAAAAATTTGTCAATTGCCAATCTATAAATTATTAAAGTATAAATTTTAAAGTATTATTATTATTAAGGGAAAAAATGTGTTCAGTATCAATCTATAAATTATTTTAAAATTATAATTATTATAAATTATTGTTAAAGAAAAAAAATCTATTCCTTATCAATCTATAAATTATCTTTAAATTGCTATTATCATTATACATTATTATTATTATTATTATTATTAAAGAAAGCATCTGTTCCTTATTAATTTATAATTTATTTTTAAATTACAATTATTATTATAAATTATTATTGAAAAAAAATCTGTCAATTGCCAATCTATAAGTTATTAAAGTATAAATTTTAAAGTATTATTATTGTCAAGGAAAAAATGTGTTCAGTATAAATCTATAAATTATTTTAAGATTATTATTATAAATTATTATTAAAGAAAAAAATATTCCTTATCAATCTATAAATTATCTTTAAATTGCTATTGTTATTATACGTTACTATTATTATTATTATTAAAGAAAGCATCTGTTGCTTATTAATTTATAAATTATTTTTAAATTACAATTATTATTATAAATTATTATTGAAAAAAATCTGTCAATTGCCAATCTATAAATTATTAAAGTATACATTTTAAAGAATTATTATTATTAAGGAAAAAAATGTGTTCAGTATCAATCTATAAATTATTTTAAAATTATTATTATTATAAATTATTATTAAAGAACAAAAATCTATTCCTTATCAATCTATAAATTATCTTTGAATTGCTATTATTATTATACTTTACTATTCTTATTATTATTAAAGAAAGTGTCTGTTCTTTATCAATTTATAAATTAGTTTTAAATTACTATTATTATTATTACTAAAAAATATCTACTAATATTAAAGAAAAAAAATCTGTTTCCATAAAAATAACTTTCAAATTAAGAGTATAGAAAAGTATAGTAGAAAGAAGGAAAAGATAATTGTCAAAATATCAAAAGCAATTTAACAGCTGAAGCTAATTAATATGCTAATGAAAGCCGTAATAGCAATAAACAAACTCTTTGAATATTTTATGAATTAATTTAAACAGCGCACCCAGATTACTTATAGTAAACTATTTTTAAACTGATAGCGAGAAAAATTATATAATTTAATAAGTAAATTCGGATTCAAACTAATAAACTGGAATTTAGAAAAATACTTAATAAACAAAGAAATAAACAATTGCTAAAGGGCAGTAATTTTCTGATAAAGATATATTACATATAAATAATAACAAAATCCCGTGAGGAAATACTGAAAGTTAAAATCAACTGGATAAAAATTCAGATAAGAAGCAAAATTATATATTTTTTATAATTATTTTAAACAAAATACTAATTCACCATAGATGTAAATGATTTGAAAACCACTGTTGCAATACATATAGCTTGAAAACTAAATCGGTAATCACTAATCTTACAAGTGTGTTTAACAGAAATTATCTTTAAAGCTTTGTTAAAACAATGATATAAGGAAAAAGAGATATCACTTACTTTTAGTCTTTATAATATCCAAATTTTGTACAACGCAAAACAAAATAGAAAATGGCGAAACGTCAGATTGAAACATGCCGTACTAGGCATTGGACTGACGCACACTGACTAAGGTGACCGGTAAAAAAGGAGTCGGACCTTCGGACTGTAGGGGCAGCCATACTGAAACTTCTGGAATTCGCTGCGGAGGCCTTGACTATAGGGGGTGTTGGTAGATTTCACGTGAAATTCTATTACCGAGTCAATTTGGAATATTTTTTTTCATTTCAATTTATATCAAACATGAGATCCTCAATTAATATCTTCATGATAATAATTGATCTTTATTATATTTTACTAATTACATATGCGATTAAAGTTTAATGTTAATAATTTGGACAGCTGAATTTTAAAGTAATACAGCTCATATTCAAAATATTAGAATAATTGAGAAAAAGTAATAAGAAAAAATTATTTGTCATTTATTTATTTTTTATACTAAGTAAATGCAATTAAATTTCTTATAAATTAAATCTGGAATGTTTAGATAAGATTTTAACATTTATAAAATATAAAATACAGCACAATAAATTAGGTATACAGCTTCCTTAAACACACCAGAATATTAGAATAAAATTTAGATTGGTTCAAAATATTAGAATATTTTATTTTACGCAACAATATTACCTTATGAATATGAAGTAAATGGTAGTTAATATTTTGTAGCATCCCCTTTAGCTTTCATAACAGCGTACAATCGATCTTGCATACTATATACAAGGTGTTTACAAACATTTCTATCAATATTAGCCCAAATAGACTTTATACGTGCCACTAACTCAGTTTTACTTGAAGGAAGATTTTCTTGAAGTTTTTTCTTCATTATACACCATAAGTTTTCGATGGGATTAAGATCTGGTGAATTTGGTGGCCAAGGAAGTACCTTAATGTTGCGTTGGCGGAACCAATTCTTAGTTGACACCGAGGTATGCGGGGACGCTAAATCTTGTTGAAAGATGAAATCATCTTCAAATAAATCTTCTGATGATGGAATCATGTAATATTCTAAAATTTCTTGATATATCAGAGAGTTAACCTTTTCGCAGACGATGCATAACTTTCCAGGTCCTTCTGCACTCATACAACCCTAAACCATGACACTAGCAGCAAATTTTACGGAACGTTTAAGGCATTCTTTATCAAATGCTTCTTGCTTCATTCTCCAAACTCGAATACCTTGATTACCATATGAAACACAAAACATACTTTCATCACTAAATAATATATTTTTTCAATCTTCATTGCTCCATAAACGTCTTGATTTACACCAATTCAATCTTATACGCTTTTGTCTTGCAGTCATGAGAGGTTTTGTTTTCGGTACACGAGATTCAAATTTAAATTTATGGAGACGTCTTAATGTTGTCGATGTAGAAACTTCAACTCCTTCTTCTTTCCATTTTCGGTGCAAGAATCGCACACTTTTAAAACGGTTTTTCTTAACTATACGCTTCAGTTTCCTGTCATCTCTAGCAGATGTTTTTGGTTTTCGGCCACCATTTCGGCGTTTATTTTGAAATTTTCCAATTTTTGAATATTGTGTTAGTATTTTACTAACGCTCGATTGCGAACAATGTAAATAATTCGCTATAAAACATTGATTTTTACCGTTCCGATACAAATCAACCATACGAAGTTTAGTAGATTCAGGAATATCACTCACACGGCCCATTTTAAGACGAAAAAGAAACAAACTGCAAAAAAGAATACTGATTTTAAATAAAATAGTCTGAATTTAATCAATGATGCCACCAGTTAAGAATTGGTAATAATTAAAGGAGAATTAATGTGAAATATTCTAATATTTTGAATCACTTGAATAAATATTCTAATATTTTGACTTTTCAAAATAATTTTTTTTTTGCAATTAATCTTTTCAAAAATGATATTAAATTTAAGATAACAAGTAAGTTTAATCAACAATAAGTTCTTAATAAAAATGTCGTTTGCATATTTTCATTAAAAGACATTAAATTACCAAACGATATTTTCAATTTCTAAAAAAAAGGTAATTATTCTAATATTTTGAATATGAGCTGTAGTATTTAATTATTTTTTTTTCAAAAAAAAAAAAAAAAAAAAAAAAAAATGCAAAATCAAAATTGCATCGGAAAGTGTTGCCATTTGCAAAATGACATATGGATTTGCGAATGGCAAAACAGATACGTTTGGCCTTTTTAGGTGCGTTCGTAATTATGTATATACGTAGCACCTATTGTTGTCGTTCAGTTCGTCCGTCTGTCTGTCCGTCCGTCCGCATATAACAACGCAAAAACTACCAAACCGAATCGTTTGAAATTTAAAATATATTATTATTACATAATTTTGTCGAGTCATTTCAAATTTTAGGGAAAATCGGATGCATAGATCAATTACAGGGACAATCAAAAAGGATTCCGTTACATTACGGTTAATGGGGAAAAATGTTTCAAATGCATTTTAATGTTGTTACACTCATTCGAACGTAATAATATTGATATGCATTTATAAAGTAGATATTATAATATACATTTTGCATAATCTGTGGTACAAACAATATTTGTTATTGATTTACAAGGCCACACAAAAGTATTCCATTGCATAATGATATAGGGAGAACATTGTTTGGTGCGCATTTTAATTGTAATTATTTACAGTTTTATGAGATTGATATATGAGAGGGATATTTTTAAAACTTCGTTATCGTACGAACGCACCTCATTTGCTACGTTTCACGTGCAATTTCCAACTTGTTAATATAGATATAGAAGACTGGGAAAAGATCAAAACATATATCACAAAAAAAGTATGATGACTTAGTATATAAACTTAAAATTACACTATGTGCAAAATTCTTAAAACATGACTAAAATATATAAAAAAAAATTAAGTTGCAGAAATTCTTAATATTTCAACTGTAAACATAGCCTTCATCAGAGACTAAAAAAAATACTGTTATTAACATCTTATTTTTCAAATGTCACGTAGTGGGTGTCGAAAGGAATGAAAATGAATGCCAATTTTAAGATCCGGAAAACATTCGAAAAATGAAATATATATATTGCGTATCCTCAATATTTGTATTTTATTTTTCTCACGATATTTAAATTGACAAATATTTCACACATTCGTTTTAATGTTAAATTTCGTCTATGAATACAGTTTTTTGTATTCTTTTAAAATCAGAGCCCATTTCTAACACTGTTTTTCTCATTAGAGAATTAAGGGGTCATAGGACTTTTAAATTTGGAAAAAATGTAAGATGAATATGTTTTTAAAACACAATTTTTTTAGTGATGAAAGGTATGTGAATGTTATTTCATTTCATATATTTATAAAATTACAATATGCAGAATTAATATTTATAAAGGGCTTCAAACTGTCAGACATTTGACGAGCAGAAAATTGCCATGACAACTTACGCGCAGGATTACAAAATAAACTTTGCATCTAGATTAACAATTTTGGTGCCCAATAATCTGGAGTATATCCAGATTATAATAATTATTCTGAATCTAAATAAATGTGTATTTAAAGCTTTCTTATATTTTTAATGAAACATTTTATTTACCTTATACAAAATTTTGAAATTTTCAACACTATAACCACCTAATTTTTTTTTCAACAATAAACATTTAAATTTAGGTTCAGTTTATACAGACTAATATAACACATGTCTTCTGAAAATTTCAAGAAAAAATATTGAACAGTTTTCAAGTAATCCTGCGCGTTATGCTCGAAAACATCAATCTAAGAAAAATCTATATAATAAAGGCCAAACGTATCTGTGCGTAACGCATGCGTCATGTTTTGAATGGCAACACCTTCCGATGAAATTTCGGTTTTGACATTTTCGCTATTGCAAATTTTTAAACTTCTAGACATCGCACGTTTTCAGCCTTTATACCATCGTATAGAAAAAAAAATGCACTTTTAAATGCCGTTTGTTAGAAAACTGTATTTCAATTTGTTTTTGAGTTATTAATTTTTTTGTAGTTTTTAGTTCAACTTCTCTGATGGTGGCATCTTGAGTATCGCATTTATGTGGGAAATAAAGAAAAAACAGCCATAGAGTAAAAAAAAAAAAAAAAAAAAAAAAAGAATAGAGATGCAATTTGGTGACTGGAGATGACATCAAAAATGTAACTCTGAAACTTGATGCGTTGCATCAAATACAATCGCGTGCTTTCGCAAAAAAGGAAAACTTTTAGCGATACAGTTTCAATTCAAAATACAATGAAATGCTATTTTAGAATGCTAAAATTTAATCAGATTTTTTCAGTTAGAGAAAAATTGATGTTAAGGAATTCGGTCTCTGTTCCATGAGATTGTTTTGTTTGGGTCGAATAAGAGACTTAAATTGGAAGAATAACGCCCTTTCAAATCATTTTAATCGCATACTGCACCTGCATTTATCTCTTTTCTCCATGAAAAATAACAGATCACTGTATATTTTAGTTGCCATTTTTTCATAGCAACTGAAAAAAATAGCAATTAAAAACCTGTTATGACAAAATATTGTCGGTTATAAAACCCAGTGAAATTTGTTGGTTTTATTTCGTTTTTATCTATCAATTTAATGGCTTTTAGTTCGTTGTAAACTTATTTTACAAAAGATACATCAATCAACAACAAAAATGTATTTTAAAGAATATCTGTGTGCCATATTTTCTAAGTTGGTTTTAAAAAACTGAACGAATGCAATTTTATTCTTTGGCAAAATGTTTGGCTAATAACTTCTATCTTGCGTCTAATACGGAAGTACCGATAATTTTCAAAGCTTTATATAATTGCATAATTAATATGTTTCATATAAAATTGTTGTTTGGAATTAGTTGGCAGTTTAAAAAGAAAATTTTATTAGACTTTTTAATTTAAAATAAAAAGAAAAAAAGTCTTTCACCTTTACTCTGTGACCCGGGAACCCCGGGTTCGATGTACTAGTGACTTTAAAGTTTCATTTTACCAAAACAAATCATTTGGCGCTTCGTATGTTTTAGGCTATAACTCGAGTAATTATAGGAATTTTTTAGTGCGGTTTATTTTATAATGTTCAGAAACGCTTATCCATTAACATATATTTTTTTAAAAAATTCGAAATTTTTGAAAGTTTAAAAGTCCTATGACCCCTTAATGAATTTAGAGAGAAATTTGGAACAATTAAATGTTTTACGAATGTAAAAAAGTGGTATTTTAAACCTGAGTAAGATATTTTCCTATACAGAATAACATTTATCTCAATTATTCTTTCTTTAAATAGCGCTGACTGTAAATGGGACGAAAATCAGGGTTTACGCCGAATTTCCGCAATATTATATTTCGTGTTATAAAAACAGAGTAAATCTTTAAAAAAAAATCAAAATAACTTACACATACATGAATAAGGTCTTTCTATATTATGATATGCAGGAAGATAATTTAATCGTTATTAGCACCCGATATGATATTTCTTCTAGATACCAAGATTTGTTGTCATTAAAAGAATTACATTTACATCTAACCGTAAAACACCTCTAAAACGAAGCAGATACAATCGACTCTCGTTAATTCGAAATCGGATAATTCGAGTCTTCGCTTAATTCGAATAAAACATGAAGTTTTGAAATTTTCAATTGCAGAATAACGCTAAAATTTTTCATTAATCCGAACTCATCATCTCTTGACTTCGTTTAACTCGAACAAATGAGAATTCCAATTTTTCGTTTTTCTCTTCTTTCTCAAGGATTTCAAATCATTGGAATAACTTTCTTTATTTGATTTTTGGGGAAATTGTTCCAAACAAGTATACGTATAATCCAATGCATTTGATATCCACTTTCTTAGTTTCCCGTCTGTCTATGAGTGACGCTTTAATTTTTTCTTCCATTGTGCTTGTTTCTAATCTTTTAATTAGTTTATGTATTTATACATCCTAATTTAATATTAAGTGATATTCTAATGATAATAGGTGAAATAAATTAATAAAGCACTATAGCAATAATTCGTTTGTAATAGTACCATATTAAGCATGTTTTCATTTCATATTTTCCATAATTCGAACATTTCTTGTGGTCCCGACGAGTTCGAATTAACGAGAGCCTACTGTATATCATTGTGCGGTTATATTGTTACGCACATTTTCAATTGTTACAAATGTAATTTGTTTGGAACTTGCCTATCCATGATTTCTTTTTTCTTTTTTATGAGTTATTTACTTTTTTATAGTTTTGAATGACATTTTGACAACTGTGTGAAATGAAGTACTCTATTTGTGTTAGAATGTTTAAGAAAAATATAAGATTACTATAACTTTATATTGCCATTTTCTCTTAACAAATAAAAATGATCTTACGAAATGAATAATTCCAACTGAGCGAAAAATTACACAGGCCCGGAATCGAACCCAGATACTTGGCTTACAAGGCCAAAGCTTTACCAGTTAAGCTAACTGGGCGATACCCGGCTGAGATTTTTCGCTCAGATAGTCTTATTCGCTGCCTGGGCAATTTTTCGCTCAGTTGGAATTATACAATTCGTATGATAAATTTACCAATTAGTTTGATTGTGTTAAAATAATAATATATCTACGTATCCATCGTTCTATGGAGTGCCATTACCTGCGGTTTATTCTGCCGAGCTGTCTAAATGACAGGCCAGATATTATGACCTATAAGATTATCTGAGAGAAAAATCCCAGACGGCTATCGCCCAGTTAGCTTAACAGGTAAAGCATTGGCGTTGTAAGCCAAGTATCTGGGTTCGATTCCCGGCATGGGCAATTTTTCGCTCAGTTGGAATTATTCGACTCGTATGATAAATTTACCAATTAGTTTGATTGTGTTAAAATAATAGTAAAAATGATCTTAACACGTTCGCTGCCGATAACTCCGCCCTCTGTGTTAAACGAATGGGAACTTCACGCACTAGCGCATGAGCGGCAGCGAATGTGTTAATTTAACTACGCGGTATGCTAAAAATATCGCCTGCGATAAAAATCTATTTTAAATAATATTGATGCGACTTAACATCTAAAGAAACTCAACTAAATATGCAATTTATTTTCAAAAGTTCTTTAATTAAATACACATATCGAAAGAGACAATTATACGAAGCTTTTCACGAATCGAACGTTTATTTTAGGCATCAATAAATACTTACACTCATGATTTCGACTCGGGATAACCACCTGAAATGATGAAACTTAGTTTTTGTTTCCCATAGGAGAACTATACTACAAAACTTTTATCGAATTTGCAATTCAAACACTTCTTGGGAAGTAGACTCAGTATTTCTATTGAGAGAACATGTGTCAGAATAAATTCCTTAGATCAAATTTTATTGGAAAGTTTTGAAAGTTCACTTATTAATGGAAATAAATATCAATAAATTAATTTTATACAGGATAAATTCATTTGATTGGATAAGTTATTTAATAAACTTATAAATTAATTGTATAGAGGTGAAAGACTATTGTATGTGCATACGTTGAGGTGTGATACATCTCACTAAAGCAAACATGCTTCATACAAGAAAACTGTGTCGCAACCTACAAGAATATCATAATGAACTTCCCCAATACATGAATCTTTCGCGCCCTAACTGCACAATCTTCAGAAATGAGATTACAGATATTGTTTTTTAAAGTGCGATCGTGATACCTTTTAAAACAATAATGCTCTTACGGTTGCGGTGAAAAAATTCCGAAATTTTCATATAGCAACTTCCACTGTTTACTTTCTTCTATCTTTAAAAGAAGTAAATATTGGATTCGTGAAAATTTTCGACCACCGGTTTTCGGAGTCAGAGATCGGATTTCGGATTTACACGTTTTCGGAGTCAGAGATACCGAAAAATAGATTTTTATAAAATGTTTGTCTGTGAGTGTTTGACTCTGTCTGTATATTAACAAACTTATCTCAAGAATAAACGCACAGAATTGTATGAACACCTTTTTCTTCGGGGAAAATTTTTGTGCATTCTATTCCATTATTGGTGACAATACTCGACTACAAAGCTCTGTATTCGATTTTTTTCCCTCTTATGTGATCGTCGCACATTTCGTAATTGGCGGGATAAAATATCAGGTCTCGTTTTTTTTACTTTACATGACGATCTTTCATACGACGTCATTTTTTGAATTCGTTTTTCCCCATATGTGATAATTGGCGTCAATCCATTTTGTAACTATTTTTGTTTCTTGTTTATTAATAACGACATCCCCTCCCCTACTCAAATAAAAATGCTTGTAAATGTAAGTAAATTCATATATAATATTAAAAGGAAGAAAAAACATAATTTTTATGATAGTCAAAACGTAGCTTAATAACAGAGTCCTATAGTACATACACCATGGATTAAAAATGGACAAATGAGAAATGAAATAAAATGGGTCATCACAAGGATTCAGGTACGTCTCAAATATTTCTAGACCAAGAGTGACAACCATTTTCCAAATGGTTGTAGAAAAATTGTTTGGCCCGCGGATTATACGCCGGAAATTACGGTACGAGTTTATAATACTAGTACAAATTTCTACATTTATGCAAATAAGCGAAATTATTTCTCTCTAAATTTATTTTTCAAAACTTTTTTTTTTTTTTGAAGTACTGCAGCATTTTTCGAATAGCATCTATATTTTTATACCGTTCCAAAGTATTTTTTGTTAATTTCAAAAATTTTTACTCAGCCATGAAATTACAAGCAAATTAACCTGAGTGTATATTGTTTCTGAATAATTAATCGGATCGCCTTCCAGCGCCTTGAACCCTTTATCCAGTAAATCACCCGAAGCCGTTTATTTCGCAGAGCAGAAAGTTAAGTATCTAAACAGACTCGTTCTCGTTTCTGAATGCAGAACTGCATTACTGTTATTAGATGAACTTTTATTGGAAAAGATTTAGGATTCATGTACTGTATTCAATGGAAATTATTTTTTGTTTATTCAGTCTAAAAAAAGAAAATCTTTCTCAACTAAAAGACAGAAGACATTACTGATGTCAGTTTCTTCAGATAAAATTGGAGAGATTTTTGCTTATTACAAGTTATTTTTGTATTTGGTATGGGGAAAAATAATGTTATAATGTTTTTAGTTATAAAGAATACAATACATAAACAAGATTATATTTTAAATGTAGTGCGATTCTGTATAAACTTTGAAATGCATTATGTTTTTAGGGCATTTTTTAATCACATAAAAAATTGATTTTTGTTACTGATAGTTTGTTACTGATTATAGACTATGCAAGCTGTACAAAAAATATTGAAAAAAGCTTTGTATAAGCAGTGGAAATTATCTTTTATTGATTCAATCCAGAAAAAAACTTTTCTCTGCTAAAAAAACCAAATATATTGCTGATATTTTCATCATTTAAATTTGAAAAAATAGATACATATTGTGTTACAAAAATGATTTTATGAATAATGTAAATTAAATGCTTTTTATAAATCTAAAAACTAATAAATCTTAAAAACTTTTTATAAATCTTTTATTTAACTCTACTCGATTCTTGATTCCAAAGATAAAATTTCGTAATCTATTTTTAGTCCACTTCTCGATTAGCTAATTTATCTAAATCACACGGTAGGGCAATAATTCTGCTCCTGAATTGAAATTTGTTGTATTTTATCTAGTTTTTCGATCCCGAATTCAGCTTTAGATTTCCATCAGCATGTCCAGTTATTCAGAGGATTGCATAGTTTGATTTAAGCTTTTTTGTTAAAACGTCTTTTTTAAGTAATGAAAGTTTTGGTGAACATACTAATTGTTGGCGCGCATGCCGCAAAGAGTACTTGCGATTTGTCTCGCATTATTTGCAAATAACTGTGTTCAGTTGCAGATGTATAGGCATGGCCCACTAGATCTATAGGCCCATCTATTTGAGATTAATGTATGAAGTCTCCCGCCAGAGGACTCTGATACCTTGCCCAAGTTATTCTAACCAATCGTGCAAACCCTGAACCAAAACAATGACCATGTGCACCAAACGGAAAACAGCTTACTCAATGCTAATTTGGGCAGGGTTTGCATCACGTGGACTCACACGTGGCCCAATGAAATGGTTCAAGATTTGAAGGTGAATCCAACTTCACTTTTTCGGCGGTTTTTAGCGAAATGCGCAGGCCTTATATAGTTGGCTATAGTATAGGTAGCCTGTGGGATCTCGTTTTGTGTCTCTAAAATGTTCAAGATTATCGAAATGCCAGCTCCGTGCGAGATACCGTCAGTGATACGTGTTTTGTTCAATTCCAAACAAAAGACACCATATGCTGGCAGAGCGAATTTTCTTACTCCTGACAATGCAAGGCCCTCACTGCAACTCAGACCCGAGCTTCATTGGACTGTTTTGGCATGGAGGTTTTGCCCCTCCCCCTCCCTGAATTTGAGCCGAGTGAATTACATCTTTTCTACTATCTCAAACATGATATCGGCGGCAAGTACCACAACAATGACAAACACTCGAAAACGGCCGCCGTGACCTTTTGGTTATCGGAAAAGGCGGAGAGTTTCTGTATGGAGAATATTAAAAATGTAGTTGTAAGGCTTGTTAAGTGTTTAAACAAACTTGGCAAGTGTGTTAAAAATAGAGAAATGTATGTATATTCTGAAAATAAATTGGTTATCGAAAATTTCTTTTGGTTGTTTTATTATTTTTAAATGGCCTTTATTTGCAAAATATTCCCAATAACTTATACACGCTTTGGTTACAAAAAATGTCAGAGTGACTTTTTTTGTTTTATGTTACGACTAATGAATTATCTGTTTGAAAAAAAAGTCTTAGTCTGTATATCGGTTAACATTTACCTATCAGTTATAATGCCTAAATTTCATATTTTCCAATGATGCAATATTTACATTACTTCCGTCTAATCACAAAGCAGGCAATAAAAATGTAATTTATTTCTACAATATTCCCCATTAATTCCATGTGATGGCACCCATGTGGAAAATGTGTTATCAAAATAAAAGTTTTAGTTTCTCCGATCTGTATTGTAATCAGAGATTAGTGTACTGACTCTGTGTCATATGAAAATTTCTTCCTTGAGCCCCAATCGAGTTTTTTCTATGGGGGGGGGGAGGATTCCCAGAACGGTTTTTTGTGCGTGCATTAACGTGTCCGTTTCTTGCGATACAAGTACGGTTCTAACGCTCTTTAGGGTTTTCGCATGCACTGAGCATTTTGCGATGAAAAAAATGGGTGTTGCCATTGGAAATTTTCTAGTTTCTGTAACTATAACCGTAACCGTGAGCGCCATTTTGTTGTCGTTTACAGAATCTCGAGCTCATACCTCTGAATAGCTATATCTGAAATTGCATTTCGATCGGTTGAGCGGATTGGCCGCTAGAGCTCCATATATCGGCAAAGTTTTTTTATGACCACCCTGTATAAGCTGAAAAGACAACCTTTTTTTCAAATCCGGAAGACAACGTGTTGGCAAATGTTTCACTTGATATCTGTAAAACTAAACTAATAAAACGAAAAATATTTCGATAGAAAATACTATCTTTCATCTTTAAAAAATCTTATCATTTGCTAAGTGACTTAAAATAATTCATTAATGTGCCCAAATAAAATAATACTAATAGCAAAAGTCTATCTTTAGCCATAAAGAAACGCTCGAAAATTTTCAGTTAATACGATTTATCGGCATCTTTATATTCGCTTAACCAAAACATTGATAAAAATATAATCTATTTGTTCAAATCTCTAACACCCAAGTTCGTTGAAATTAATGCGGAAGACGAAGTCTTCACAGATCGTTCACTTGACATCCGGAAAGATAAACTAATTAAAGGGGAAATGTTTCTACAGAAAATAATCTCCCTCAGGGTTAAAAAAATACCTTTTATTTGCTCGATGTCGCAATAATCATGATATGAGAAAATAGATTAAATCACTACTGTTGCTGAGTCACAAAGAGTGAATTATTTGGAATGGGGGAATTTTTCTTTCTATGGTTGGGTTTTGCTTTAAAAGTGAACAAGAAACAACAAGAATGACTTAAACATAGATTATGAAACACTTTCAAATATTGCCAAAATACTGTAAGAAATTTTCACGGCAAAAAATCCTAACTGTAAAGAACGTTATTTAAAAAACAAGTATCACATTTTGAAAAACCTGATTTCAACAATTATCATCTGGTGTCTTAAATGCCAAATGTTTTTGTTCATTCCAAAGTATTGTCTAGTGTGTTGTATATACTACAGCGTAAGCTAAAATAGGGTGCAGTACAGCAACGTACGAAAGTTTCAAATTTCTCTCACTCAATGGCAATATATTCGAATTCTTTTGAGCATAGCATCCTTTGAACTTATACACACGTTGTAACAAGTAAAAAATTCAGTTAAAACTAAAAACGCGTACCACAACTGAAAACAAAATTCCAATACTTTTTTTCTCAGAAACAATACTTTAACTGTACTATTTTGTATATCCCTGTAAATGAGCAATAAGTATCATTCACCACATCATATTCTATAGTAGTAATCTTCTGGCTTACTTCAATGATATACAAGATTTTCAATTTCTTTCAAAATAGTTTAATAGCATTAAAAAAAACATCAAACAAATTTTCACCGTAGAAAGTATTTTTACAGCCCTTGTGAATGAATTATAATTTATACATATTTAGTTTTCAATAGGTAATTTGTCATAGAACCCTACACATATCAATTCCATATACGTTTTACGAGGCCATGTGAGTATTTTTACGTAAGTTAGAGTACAGTCAGTAGGATAGACGGATAAACAAACTAAAGCCACAAAACGTGTTCATATATGCTTTAAAGTTTAAACCAACTTTCTATCAAAATGATTTCAAATTCTTTTAATTTATTTAGTTAATGATCGTTAATTTTCGGTACTACTAGGTTATCCCGTTGACCAAAAAATTATCGTCAAACTATAAGATTAAATGCCAATAATGGATGATCGTGAATGTCACATTCAATGACATTAAATACGATTCACGTGTTTAAAATGTCATTAAGTGATTTTTATTTCGTTTTTTATATGAATTTTTATTAATATTCTACTAATTATTTGTTTTTTCGTTATTTAAAATATAAATTTTGTCAATATGTATGATTTGGCTATTAGTTTGGCGATTTGTATAATTTGGCGAAATTCGTCGACGGGATAACAGAGTTGTACCAAATTTTCTAATTGGTAGAAGGCGAGATAACGTTGTAGATAACCTTTGAGGTTAGTATGGATTTTTGTTTTTGGGTATTACTGTTTTCAAATTGTAATCTTCTTCATCTTGAACATCGCAGATTCTCTTCAATAAAATTACAAATTATTATTTGAAAATAGTGGTACTTTAATAGAGCGCTTACAGGACATCGTCAAGGAAATAGTCCGTTCACTTAATTCACAAATTACATAAGTTATACTTTTAATCTCCTGCAATTTCAAATTTAAATATGTACTGATTAAATATGGCTTCACGTAAACCATACATACTTCACGAAAAATTAGCTTATCTGCATAAGTATCTTTTCTTTTGTGGCATGATTAACATGTTACATTAATTTAGAAAAATACATTCGAGCTCGGACACATCATTATATGTATTGTTTTTATATATTGTAGATATTTTAGAGTGAAACGGCAATGCAAAGAATAATGAGGAATTTTGTATTTTTTATTGTAAATGTTGTAATTTAGTGTATGGGATTCGAGTGCTTACTTAAATTTTATTTATGAGAATCTATTTTTAAATTCAGATACTTTTCTTATATAAGTGCTGTAACACATATTACGTGACGTGATTATCTACTTTCATCGTTTGATTGAATGATTTAACTAAATTATTAAATGCATTCGAAAAATGTCATACGTAATTTAAGAAAAAGAAAAACTAGTCGTTGGGGGCCACCGTAATACTTACCCATCATGGATATGTATATGAAAATAAAACATGTGAAACTATTTATACAATGCATTGCAATTCATATACAAAATTTAAATATTGTTAATATACATAGTAATGCTATCTTAAAGAACTGCTGATGCACCCATTTCAACAAATTATATAAAACGCCAAACTACTCAAGAAGTACCGAACTGCGTAAAAGAAACATCCTTATAACTCCAAAAATAATAATTCTATTAACTAACAATTAACTGCGTCGGATTAAGCGTCTCATTTCCAATTAAAATATATTTCTGAATTGAAATTTGAATGAAACACAGGGTCATGAAAAATCGAAGAATGTGGAACACAAGATTACAAATTTCTCGGCAACTAATTATCCGATCGACTTCGTTCTATATGAAAACTGTGTGTTATTTTATTGCCTTTTACGTCCATTCCTTAGAACAAAAAAAATCGAAAATTTTTATATACCTTTCATCAGAACGAATTTTTCGAGAGTCCGAAAAAAATAGTTCCGGATAATCGAGGTTGCTGATATTAAATAGAGTTCGTCCCATTCTTACATACTAACTACATACAAAATTTCAAGTCTCTATCTCAATTTGTTCGGGAGATAGAGCGTTTACAGACAGACAGACAGACGGACGGCAAAAAAATTTTTCTAAAAATATTTTTTTCGGAATCTTCACAATCTAAAACGTGTAAATCCGTCAAAAAATTTTTTTCGATGTTTCAAAATGATTGCAAGACTTACCCTATACTACGTATGATGGGTAAGTAAAAATTGTTAAAACAATTTAAAAGAATAGGGTCTGATGAAATGCATGCTCTTAGCATATCATCATAACCCGATAGAAAACATGAGTAATTATTTGCCTAGTTTAACAACTCTCAACGACGGAAATTAATTTTAGCGAGTGAGTGTCTTAAAAGGCGTATTATGTGACACACCGGACCCATACTTAATTAAATGTGATGCCCCTACTAATATGCAGCTGCTTACATTTCAAGAGATTTACTAATTTATTATCTTCACTTTTGCATAATTAATATCCTTCTAAATTATAAAACGTAATGCAGTAAATGTAAAGGGTACGAGATTGCGAATACACAATGTCCGATTATTAGACTGTATCCGACGAAATAATAAATAGAATATTGGCAGTTTAAATATGAGAATTTCGGCATTTTTTCTAATATCATGAACAATTATATCAGGTATAAAAATAAAAAATATTTAATAGGAAAATTTTTACTAAACATGTTACATATTTTGCCAACTTTATAATATATACAATAAAGCAGACTCGATATGTATACATACTTATATACAGGTGTCCAGCAAATAACATCCTGATTTACAAATTAAATTTCTCAAAAACAAAGATCGATAGTAATGTGCAGTAAACTGTTTTTTCATTAGGTAAGCTGTAAATTTCAAACATTGAATATTTTGAAAAAATTGCGTTCTGATTGCATAGAATGCTTTGATTTGGCTTTTTTCTTGTTTTAGATTGCCTGCAGAGAAATAATTTTTCAGATAACAGTGCAATATTTTAAAGATTTTTCGAAATAAATTTTTAGAATTTCGAAATTTCAAAAATTTAATTTAAAAAAACTATGAAATATGGCAGTTTAAGCCGAAAAACACATTCTCTGACAGCAATCTAAAGCAAGGAAAATGTCAAATCAAAGCATTCTTTGCAATCAGAACACAATCTTTTCAAAATATTTACCGTTCGAAACTTTTGTATAAGATTTTTACAGCTTACCTGGTAACCAAACCATTTACTGCATGATTCTATTGATCTTTGTTTTTGAGAAATTTAATTTTAAAATCAGGGTGTTATTTGCTGGGCACACTGTAGTATATATATATATATATGTATTTGTAGATTACATTAAATACATTGATACGAAAAATTCTGACGAGATAAAACCATTAATTAATAGAATCTCTTCCTATAGTGGCTAAATGTGATTTAACGAAGCAACAGATTTCGTAATTTGAGCAGTGTAGATTTATCTTCTCGTATATAGTGAATTAAGAAATTATCAATAATAATTTTATTTGAATTTAGACTGTTTGTAGAAACAAAATAACTATATATTATGAAATAACAGATAGAAAATATCTCATTAGAAATAATAACTCACTACAAAATTGTCCTTAAAATCCCCTCGATATAGTTTAACGAAAAAAAGTTATTAATTTTTGAGTTGTGTAATTTCATTTAATAAAGCAGTAAATTACATCTACTTTATTTTATCTAACAATTCTACATCACAAAGGAATGAATTGATTACATTTGCTGAAAAGCAAACGCATCAATTTCCCTAAGTAAATTTTCATAACTATATAAAAAAAAAACCGTTACGCAAATTTATTTTTTAAGCATGCTAATACCGTAGCTGTAAGAGACGTGAATTTTCCATGTGGTTCAAAAGAGTCCGGACCAGAATTCGAACCAGGGATGTATTGGCTGAAACCGCTAATGATCTTCCAACTGAGTCATCCCGGATACGAACACTGGAGGACTATTTCACCCAAATAACCTCAATGATCACTTTATCTGGTCTGACACTATAGATCAGCTCAACAGAATAAATCGAAGGTCAATATATGGAAACAGCACAAAACGCTGCATACGAACTATATTAATTTATGACACGATTTTTCAATCGATAAATTAATTATAAGAGATCGAAGATCAATATATGGAAACTGTAGAATTTCGTATGCAGCGTTTTCTTCAGTTTTCATATATTGACCTTCGATCTCTTATAATTAATTTACCGATTGAAAAATCGTGTCATAAATTAATCTAGTATGCTTAACTGGTTGTCTTTATTCGCCATTCTTCCAGAAAACTTTCTTACGCTTTGTGAATAATTCAATTTTTTATATCACTCATTCAAAGATCTTATAATTACTTATTTACATATTCTTCGCTTTTATTGATTGCAAATATGCGTTCATTTGCAAGCTCTAAGTACGATAAAAAAATCGATAATAAACTGTTTTTCTTTACGTATTGAGTATGTAATGGGAGACAACAAATATGTGATAAGAGCATCAATTAATCTTATAGTCTCTGTTTAATTTCTTTGATCAGTAAGCATGAAATTACATTTAATTAGTAAGCTAGCGAATTTTCTAAAGAATGCTTTTTAGAAAAGCAGACAAGAGGAAGATATTATTGCATCTTTAAATTTGCATATATTTTCCTAGATTTATCAACCTTTACCTTCTTTTACAGCATTTTTTGAGCCGCAAAGCACGTTGTTAAAAAAAAAGAAATGCTAAGGATTTGTATTTTAAAAACTTTACACAGAAATACAAACAACAAAGATCGCTCTTACGCTTACACTTAAAATAATTTTAAAACAAACAGTAATTGTTTTCCAAATTGTTTTCTAAGTTAATATAAATAAAATTAATTAAAATAATACTATTTAAGTAAAAGGAAATCTATTAAAAAAATTTTTTTTAAGTGCTCAATACTTTTTTACCTTTAGATCTACATAAGAAGTTTTATTATTGACTTTGATTTAACAAAACATATGCCTTATCAAAATTAAGAAAAAATGTGTTTGATCCATAATAGAAGAAACTTCTTTTATTATTCATAAATATAATCTACAAATAACTTAAAACCATAAGAATCCACTATTAAAAATCACAACTAATCAACACCAAGCTGGTTTTTTAATGCGATCAAAAGTTTACTAGATAAAATATTGAAAGTTTCTTTCAGGCTTTTGTTCTGTATTTTTCGAAAAATTTGAATGGATAGAAACTGCCTCAAATGAATTTTTTTGTTAAGCAGATGAAATACCTTTCAGCAGAATTAAAACAAATATTGAATTTTCGGAAATGAAATTCTCTGAACTCAAGTGAAATAAAGACTTTTTCTGCAGATGCTAAACAAATACTCATTAACATACTGTTAAAACATTTTGTTATAATGCCGAATAATAAATACATGATTTGTGCTTGTAAAAAAAACTTTTTTGCAGTTTTGTCGAAATTGCAAGAATGAAATAATTTAAACATTTGTCAACATTGTGGTAATAAAAATATTATTTGTTATCTTAAACGCATATTTTTAAGAATTCAATATTTATAATTTGAAACAATTTTGGAAAAAATATTCAAACTAGTAATATTATAAAGAAAAAACCTTTGATTGTTTGTAGAAGGGATTCTCTATTAAAACACATTAAAAATTCTTTTGATATAAATTATGATTTTTTAAAAATATTTTGATGATTGCAGTATCTGTCTAAAAATAAATACTGATTTTTTTATTTGTGTTAATTTTTAAGCGAACATACTAACGATTAATGACAGGTTAAAATGTATAATATATATTTTATTTTCAAATACATATATTTATTAGTCAAAGAAATATCATTTCAATGTGAAGAGAAAAAATGTTTCTCCAATAAAACCCTGTTTATATATTACTTTTTTTTCAATTAGAATTTTTCATGTAAACTGGTAAAAAAGAAATTAATATGCAGTTTTCCTTTTCATGGAAAAGTATAACTAAGACAATATTTTATTATTTGACTAATTACAAACTCTTATTGTTCTCGAATCGCAAAGGAAGCTGTTTTAAAAAACAAATATTAAAAATTTGTTTATTGAAAACTTTTGACCGAAAAACAAAAAACTTATTTTTCGGTACACATAAAATAATTATTCGATCAAACAACTATTGTTTTCTAAACCCACTTTTTAAATGGAAGTAAATAAACTGAATTGGAGTAATAGTATTTGAGCAAAAGTAAATTTAAAAAAAAATAATAAAAACAGAAATTTTGAAATTATCAAAAGGGATAAAATTTTCTATGTCTAAGCATATTTATCTTTTGGTCTCAGACAAAAAATGTTTTATTTACTGCATTTTTTAAAATCTTGTTTTTATAAATTAAAATATTATTTTGTACAATTTGAATGAATTTTTATTTATTTTAAGTGTATATATATATAAAAGTGTATATATATATAAGTGTATATATATATAAAATATCAAAGTACAGGGTGATCCAAAAGTCTGGAAGAGCTTTAAAAAGGAATAATTAGAAAACGAATCAAGATACAAAGATAAGATTTGCACCAAACGGATGTAAAAGAAATCGGGTTTTGTACGGCAATAAAAAAAAAGTTCTGTCGGTGATGAACAGATGGCGCTATAGTGATTTAATGCACCAAAAGATGATTTATAAATGAAAAAAAAAAGATAACGACTTACAATTCAGCTTAGTTACTGTTAAGTAGTACTACAGTAAATGTTCAATGTGCTGTCCATCATTCCGAAGTAGAGATGTGAGAGTAGGCACTTCACCGTTCACAGCATAGAGTAGCATTTCTTGCGTTATGGCAGACACATTTTGGCGTATGGCATATTTAAGTGCTGCTAGTGATGCTGTTGGTCGCCAACGATATTATTCGTTGCCACTGAAAGGCTGATTTGTTTTCCGTCCTTTTGATGCAAACTGTATCTTTGTATCTTGATTCGTTTTCGAATTATTCATTTTTAAAGTTCGTCCTGACTTTTGGATCACCCGGTATATTTCATTCTAAGTTTATCAGCCATCCTTTTATATGTATTTCCTGGAGGACATGCGTGATTAAAGTAGCGACTGATAATGTGATCCTTCAAGAAATATTGAGCATGGCAAACGTTACACAGGCAGAGCAATAGGAGGTGCTGCTTCATCTTACATAAGGTAATTTTTTAGAGTCTCCGTCGAGCTTGGAAGTCAGAAACCCGACAGCGCCATCTTTTGGTTGTCAATAGAACAATTTTTTTCGTAGCCACACAAAACCCGGTTTCTTTTCTATCCGTTTTGTGCAAACCGTATCTTTGTACATTGATTCGTTTTTAAAATTCGTCCTGACTTTTGATCGCGACCGTCGGCCTAACCGTTCGGAGTTTTCCGTGGTTTTCTTCGAACCTTGCGTAAATACGGGTTAGGTTCCCTTAGAAAGACCCCCACGGAGGGCATCCCACCCCTTAGGGCCTATATCCCACAACGTAGATAATTGGCCGACATAAATACAAACAAACAAACAAACATCCTGGCTTTTGGATCACCCGATATATCATAAAGTATACCAATTATTCAATAGTATAGTGGTTTTTTTAATGCAACTAAAATCATTCTAGATCATATATTGAAAATTCACAATTCCTTATTAGTTTTGTTCTTTGTTTGAAGAAAAATGTTTGAGTACATAGAAGCTACCTTAAATAAATTATTAAACAGCAAAATTTTTTAAGAAGAGATGAAATGTTATTTGCTTTTCTCTAGAATTTGAATTTAAAACAAATATTTAGTTTTAGGGAAATAAATTCTTTGGATGGATGTGAAATAAAATCTTTTTTTCAGAGGTACCTACACAAATACCCATTAATATTCTACGAAAACTATTTAAAAACTCTGAATAATACATATAAGATTTCAACTTATAAGAAGGAAATCTTTACAGACATTGCGAGAATGAAAATAATAAGGTACTCGTAAATAAAATGATGTTAAAAATGTTACTTGATACCATTAAAGTATATTTAGAAAATTCAGTATGTACATTTGGAACATTTTTTTGAAGAAGAAATTCAAACCATTTGCAAATTAACATACTTCTACTAATAATATAAAGACGAAATGTTTGATATCTTACAGCATCTAATGTCTAGAAAATAAATTATATACACTATATTGCCATTGATTATGGGACACTTGCGATTTTAGACATTTTACTAAATATCTAGAAAAATACATAAGGAATCATCTCGAAACTCTTAGTGTATAAATATAATTGTATACGTCATACATCTCCGTGAAGATGTTTTACCGAAACTCCATAGGGGACCGTCAACAAATTAAAAAAGAATGAATATCTTTTGAATAACCCTGTCAAAACTAATGTAGCAAAAGCGCTCAAACTCTAGATTATGATTGAATGCCTTATTGTAATACACTGTGTTCATTTTTATGCAAATAGCATGCATACTCGCAGAGTAATTAAGGTTTTTATAAAAATGGTCCCAAATTTTTCCAAGTTTTTTCCTTATAATTTTCAGAGTTCTTAATATAAAATAATATTTTTTTCAGAAAATATGACAAACAACATTGCACACAGTACCCTGTAATCAGAATTAAAAAATAATGAAAATTGTATGAAAAATGAGTAGGTTTACTAAATAATTTTTTACTGCGCATGCGTCAAAGATATCAAAATTTCATTTGCATATTATGTTAGCTAAATGTATAGAGCAACTTTTGTAAAAGTCTCAAAATTATAGCTTGAAAATTCTGAAAGTAATCGTCTATAGAAAAAGGACAAAATCCGTTGTTTCCAAAATGAAGCAAAAAAATGAGGGATTTTATCCAAAAGTTGTCGTAACATCCCGTATTGTGTATTCTATATTGACACTAATCAATGAATATATGCATACAACCCCTCTTGTTTTTGCTTCATTTTGAGGATAACGGATTTTCAACTTATTCAATTGACGATTATTTTCAGAATTTTCAAGTTATGATTTTGTGACTTTCACAAAAGTTTTCAAAAAGTTTCACAAAAGTTTCACATAATATGCAAATGAAATTTTGATATCGTTGACGCATGCGCAGTAAAAAATTATTTAGTAAACCAACTCATTTTGTGTACAATTTTCATTATTTTTTAATTCTGATTACAGGGTACTGTGTGCAATGTTGTTTGTCATATTTTCTGAAAAAAATATTATTTTATATTAAGAACTCTGAAAATTATAAAGAAAAAACTTGGAAAAATTTGGGACTATTTTTATAAAAACCTTAATTGCTCTGCGAGTATGCATGCTATTTGCATAAAAATGAACACGTGTATTACAATAAGGCATTCAATCATAATCTAGAGTTTGAGCGCTTTTGCTATATTAGTTTTGACAGGGTTATTCAAAAGATATTCATTCTTTTACTTACCCATCATACGTAGTATAGGGTAAGTCTTGCAATCGTTTTGAAAATCGAAAAATTTTTTTTGACGGATTTACACGTTTTAGATAGTGGAGATTCCGAAAAACATATTTTTAGAAAAAAAAATTTGCCGTCCGTCTGTCTGTCTGTCTATCTGTAAACGCTCTATCTTCCGAACAAATTGAGATAGAGACTTGAAATTTTGTATGTAGTTAGTATGTAAGAATGGGACGAACCCTATTTAATATCAGCAACCTCGATTATCCGGAACTATTTTTTTCGGACTGTCGAAAAATTCGTTCTGATGAAAGGTATATAAAAATTTTCGAATTTTTTTGTTCTAAGGAATGGATGTAAATGGCAATAAAATAGCACACATTTTGCATATAAAACGAAGTCGATTGGATTATTAGTTGCCGAGATATTTGTAATCCTGTTTTCCACATTCTTCGATTTTTCATGACCCTGTATTTCATTCAAATTTCAATTCAGAGGTATATTTTAATTGGAAATGAGACGCTTAATCCGACACGGTTTATTGTTAGTTAATAGAATTATTATTTTTTGAGTTATAAGGATGTTTCTTTTACGCAGCTCGGTACTACATGAGTAGTTTGGCGTTTTATATAATTTGTCGAAATTGGTACATCAGCAGTTCTTTAATAAAGCATTACTATGTATATTAACAATATTTAAATTATGTTTATGAATTGCATTGTATAAATAATTTTCACATGTTTTATTTTCATATACATATCCATGATGGGTAAGTATTACGGTGGCCCCCAACGACTAGTTTTAATTTGTTGACGGTCCCCTATGGAGTTTCGGTAAAAACTCTTCACGGAGATGTATGACGTATACTATTATATTTATACACTAAGAGTTTCGAGATGATTCCTCATGTATTTTTTTAGATATTTAGTAAAATGTCTAAAATCGCAAGTGTCCCATAATCAATGGCAATATAGTGTATATTTGTAGTATAATGATGATGGCTGTATCTGCTTTTAATAAAAAGTTTTGTTATTATTATTATTATTATTTGTACATCAAAAAAATCATGTTCTAAAATTATATATTTTTAAATATGTTAAACCTAGAAACTTCGTATGGAAAGAAAGTAAATTTCTTCACTGCATTATATTAAAAAAATATTTTTGTAAGTGTTTCTGAAAACGTTTTCAAAAATTTATCTCAAAATTCATTCTAATAGGACGATTACTCTGGAATTGCCAAGCCAATTTCAATTATTCTCTTGGTTTATCATACCCTCATAGCATGCATGGTCACAATGACATCACTGTGAGTCACTTTGGTCACATCACATCTGAGAACAAAATGCCACCACTCACATGACGTCACATTCTGACTGAGATGTGACTTTCTTAAAAATCTTTAGAAAATTACAAAAATTCCTCGAAACATGTTATTTACTTTAAAAACATGTTTCTAGCAATTTAAATATCGTCGCTTTTGTCACAATTTCGTCACAATGTTAATGTCAAAGTAGTCACAAATGACACATTTTTAAACGTGTGTATCGTATTTAATGTCATTGAATTGACATTCACGATCATCCATTATTGGTATTTAATCTTATAATTTGGCGATAGTATTCTGGTCGACGGGATAACAGAGTAGTACCAAAAGGTGTTCTTTAGTGTCTCCTCCAGGCGAGATCAGGACTGAGGAGAATGATATTGGTGACATTATCTGGTTAAAAATGCGGTACACTCAACTGACCGACGCACAGTGGGGTAAAAAGCCTTCAAAACTGGCAAAAAATCGAAAAAATGAAATTTTATTTTGAACTACCGACATACGTCACTTTAACAAAGCAGATGTAAGTACACATCTGCCTAGCATTAAAATTTGCGCAAAGTTGTTTTAATCATCACTAGAGAAAGAAGTTAAACTGCATATTGTACTTTGATAATAAGTGAAAAAAAAATCAATAATTTTGTTTCAACAATCGTTTGTTAATTTCGCTCTAATAATTAAAAAATTATTTTTTTTGACTATGGAACCTTTAACTACAAGTATGTAACAATAATTCATTAACTTTCAATTGATTTTAATACAATTTTTATAGATATACAGACACTTAGAATATATAGTGGTGAAATTTATAAAAAAAAAATTAACACTGTCTACAAACATTGTACGTTTTAGTTATGAGTTAAGGCTCATAAGTTAATTATAGTTAAGTGTTAACTATAATTTTTTCTACAAAGTATGAGTTTTAAAAGGACAAATATGCCAGAAAATTAGCTACTTTTTGCTACTTTTTTAATTGTATGGTCATTTTTATAGCTAATCATCCTTAAATTTTTGTTAGTGTACGGGTGTGCCAAACATGATTATAAATATTTTCTTTGTTAAATACGAATTTTAATGCATTGTTTATTACAAAATAATGTATTTAAATGAAATTGACTATCATGGAACGTTTTAACAAAAAACTTTTGAAAAGTAATGTGATTTTATGGTATAAGAGCTCCATAATCGGAGAAACTACGAACAAGTAGTTTAAATGAAAAGAAGATTAAATGTTTTAAACTTTAATATAAATTCCGATGAGCAAAAGCTTGGCGAAACAAGGGAAATGCTTTAGAATTAACAAAGAGTGGCTTGGCAAATCGCTTTCATTTCCTCGATTTGAAAAACAAACAGAAGCGTCAATGAAAAGCAAACGTTCCCATCTTCATATTCCGTCTGAATTTGTTCTGGACGATCGAAAAGATCAAGAGTAAAACGGTTATACAATTCTAGTTCTACATATTCGTTAGTATACGTGACATGTATGAGTTTAAGATCTGAAAAACAGGGAAACAAAAAGCGTGTGTTAGCACTAAAACAACAGAAACAGTTTTTCTTCTGCTGTCTTTATAGTAATGCGTACATTTTGCCTGAGAAAGGTTGATCCAATCCTTCAAAACGAGTCGCTAATATTCATTATAAGGTTTGCTTGAGAATAATTAAAATTACTAATTATGTTTACATTTTTTAATGCGATATTATGGATGATTTATAAATATCTAATTAGTTTAAAACTATCTTAAATTCTTGTTTTTAACTCATTTTTCTACAAAAAATATTGGAAAAGGTTTGTAAATTAATTAATAAATTACTATTTAGCTTATGTAAAAGTTTAAAATTTTGCTACTTTTCTTCTACAAAAGAATCCATGATGTGTTTTTTTTGTTCAAAGTAAATTTTATTTTTTTGCCAACTTTGGAGGCTTCCTGCCCCACTGTGCGACGTTTCCACGATATTAATGTGCATCAAGAATGTCTTACTGATAATATTGATGTTGCTTTGGCCTCACAATATATCGCGAATTTACCTTTAAATTTTTTTGAAAGTATGCAAATATCCCTTGATCCGTAAGTAGCGTGAAATACGTTAAAAATTCTTTGCTTAAATTGAAAGTTTTTACAATTCAATTGAAATATTTTTGGAAAAAAATGAATGATAATAATCTTTTAATTAAGCTTATTTTATTCACTTTGTAATCTTGTATTTTTTTTTTTAAACTTTCCTTAACATACACACGAAAAAAGAATTTGACTTGAGAAATTTTTTATATCTCTGCGTCGTGAAACGTACTCTTTTTAAAATGTCTTGCATTTTTTTGCAGATGTTTGTCAATCTTTGGGTATTACAAATTTTGTGGCCACTCTAACTCATGAAATGGTACACGTAAATTCAGCAGACATCATGTTCATTTAGCATAGATTAATTATGATTTTATTTTAATGTATATTTAACAGATTTATGCACCCATTTCATGTGCCAGAATCTGGAGCTATTCCGTGAGCGTAATATGGCTGCTCAATTGGGTGGCTTCTTCGATTAAAGCCACCAAGTTTCGATTGTAAAAGCGATAAAGCTTCGAATGTATTGTTGTATTCTTTATGACATTTATTCATGTTATGCATTAGATAGGAATTTGATTAAACACTTAATTAAATGTTTAGTTAGGATTAGATAAGATTAGATAAATTAAATTAGATAGGATTAGATAGGCACTTAATAAAAATTATCACAAACATCATGTCCATATCGTTACTATGGGATCGAATTTTATTCAGTTTAGTAAGTAAGATGCCCATTGTGGTAACGCTGTGTCCCTTGAAATGTTACCTTAAGAAACCGTGTTATCTATTGGCGGATAATAAGTATCATTAGGTGGGATGTTTGATTGTGCAGTGTATTCCATAAAAGAATGCTCTGCTTCAATGGTCTATTAAAAGAGTTTAATTTAGACTACTCTATTAAAAAGTCAGACAGAAAATAACTCAGGTGGAGCCTAAATCCACTCATCTCACGTTTTGCTTCTCGAAAAGAGTTGAAACAACTCGAGTGAACGAGCTATTTTTAAGCAATTTAAATCAAATTGAGCTATTTAAAATACCAATTCAAATCAAGAAGATTTAATCATTTGAAAAACAACTCATTTATGATCGAAAAAAATTATCGCTCTTTCCTGAGAAGCCAAATCCACTCTTTCGTTTTAAGAGTGTACAAACCTATCCAATTGAATACAAACTAACCTATGTTTATGTACAAATATTAAATAGGGCCATCTTTAGTGGTACGGCACACATCTAACCTAAAGTCAGATACTTCGCAAACTTCGGTTAACATGTCCGAAGTCTTGAAAAAATAGTCTTTTTCATCCTGTGTCTCAACTCTCGCAAATCATTAGGTAGCAGTGGAACGAGGCACGATCTGTTATAAAGCCTGAATGGATAGAATCGCATGGCTCTTACTTATTTTAAATCTTTAGCCCCATATTAACGCTTTACGATGAGGAAATCGCCATTTTGCGTATGTGGTACCGTAAGCATGGAACTAAGAAAGATAGGGAAGTAAAACGAAACCTGTTTCCCATTGTAAGCAGGGAGAGAGTTGATGCCACCGGATTTCTGTGAGGTTCACCCATATCCCAGCTTTCAGTGAGCATGGCAATAGTTTGGCGCGCTTTATCGCTCATTTGGAAAGTGAAGTGATGGGTGCAGACACAGCGTGCTAGAGATAAAATACATGCCAAGTTATCGCCAATCGCCAATACCAGCCAGGTTGCAGGCAGTTTCTGGTTTACACCTATCCCAGAATTCTCGGCTTTCTTCGGAGTTGATCCGTTAACCGGTACTCTTTCCTTATCTTTCTTAGTTCCATGACCGTAAGCGAGTCAGTGTCAAAGAATTACTTGGGCATGAGCTTATCGAAAGCTGTTTGAGTGACTCTTTATAATTACATTGAACTCACTCTACAATGTTTACAATTGACAGTACAACTAAACTTTATAACTGGGTGTTACTTTTATGGACGCCCTGTATTTCTGTTATAGTTCAACACACTGTTGAATGCATCGATTTTTATTATTTTTTTCTTTTTTAGCATGATGTATGTATTAAATATTTTTTACATTATCTTAATCGGATGTTTTTAATAAGAAACCGCATTGTTATCAATCAGTCTCTTATTATCCTATTTTACATAAAGTTAAAACATAGATTAGTCTAGAAAATTAAGCAATTTATTATACATAATTTCGCACCTCTTGATCATTCAAATGACGTGTGTAAGAGGTGACTAAATTATGCACGAAGCAAATTTTATAAAATACGTTTTTGTTTATAACACCAGCAAATTTATGTAGTGAAGAAAATCATCATAAACCTGTGTTTTATGTCGTATCCCTCATTTGCGCTGGGGCGAAAGAAAAATAAAGATTTTTCATCGATTTCTTTTACTTCCCATAATGCTTGTACATAAATTGATATTCCTAATCAATTTATGAAAGGAATACTCATGTATCGTCATGTTGCATATGTAGTACTCAATAAGAAAGCAATACATGCGCAAATGTTTTTGAGATCTTTTTACAGGCGATCATGAACCAACACCTAGCTTACAATTTTTTCTATTAAAATTTACAATTGAGACAATTAATCTTTTATAGGCACCTTGTATTTCTTTTATTGAGCAATAGACTGTTAAATACATTTATTCTTTTTTCATTTTTTTCTTAGAAAACATAATATGCGTATTAAATATTTTCCACACTATCTTCATCGGATTTTATTAATAATCACATTTTTATCAGTTACTAACAAATTATAAATAAAGCTTAAAACTTGGATAAGTCTAGAAAATTAAATACTTAATTGATTCAATATAATTTCACGCTTCTTGGTCGTTCGAATGATGTGTAAAAGTTGAAACATAAAACATGCATGAGCAAACGCGGCTTTGATTTTAATGAATTATTGAATAAAAAACGCAATAAATCTATGTAATCATAAAAATGGTGATAAACCTATGTTTTTTGTCTTATCACTCATTTGCTCTGGGAGAGAACTAGAAAAAAAGATTTTTCATCGATTTTTATCTCACGTGATGCTTGCAAATGAATTCCTATTTGTAATCAATTTTCGAGAACTATGTATGAATAATAATAATGGGTAATTATTGAAGTTTCTACCTTGCGAGGAACTTAAAAATGCTTTATCGATAGAGAAGGTGAAGAAAGATTCTGGATTTAAAATGCATCCATAAAATCAATTTCGTATGCTCGCAGAATATATTTTGCAGGCTGATTAAAGCAACGTTACGGTAATTTAGATGGAACCTTTTATGCATTGAGTTATGTCGTACACTCTTAAAAGAAAAGAATGGATTTGGCTTCTCATGAAAGAGTTGTAATTTATTGGATCGTAAATGAGTTGTTTTTAAAAGGTTTCACTCTTCTTGATTTAAATCGCTTTTTTAAACCACTCTTCTTGATTTAAATTGCTTACAAATAACTCGCTACTTGAGTTGCTTCAACTCCTTTTGAGAAGCTGCCAATCAAAACGTGAAATGAGCGAATTTCGGCTCAACTTGAGTTATTATTTGGCTGACATTTTAAGAGAGTAGAAATAAGCTATTAATACCTTCTTTCATAAGTGTATAACCTTAATAAATATGATTAATTGTTTTTCCCACAGTAATATAAACGAAGTTATTTACGTGAAATTGTATTGGATGAAAATATTTGCAATTTTAATAGCAGGTCGCCACGTATTAAATTTGTAGAAAAAAGCAAATTTAATTGTGACGAGTTATTAAATATAAGGAATTAAAAACATGTGACTGAACGCAATTTTTACCTTGTTTCAAACACAAAATATTTTGAAATTTTTCAATTTTTGTTTTATAACTAATATTTGTTTATTTATACAAATATTCTCTGATGAAGAGCCTGATTAAGATTGGAAAGTACTATGATATTTTAAATAAAATTAAATATTAGCATCTATTTTGGTTGTTTTAACAGCCTTTTAAGTGAAACTGAACATTTTAAAGTTTATATTATACTAGCTGACCCGCCGGCGTTGCCCGGGTCCGTATTAACAATATTAAACGAACTTGAAATTTGTATGATTTTATCATTAACTCCAAACATGCAGAAATGCATTTTCTGAAATACGTGGCCACTGACTGTGTGAAAAATTGGTTTAAAAAACAGCTAATGTTAAGCTCTAAAAATACTCAAAATGAGCGATGAGAAATGTGGGAGGGAATATGTATCCAACGAATGCGTGATTTTCGTGTTAAAGTGTTGATATTTATCAAAAATCACTGTTAAGTCACGTAACTATTTTTTTTTTCACATAGAAATCCCAAGTGAAATATTTTGAATTTCAAACTAATTATATCACTCTTAAATCCGACTATACCATGAATGAAAGCGATACTCGCTCGTAGCTAAAGTGTTGGTATGTATTATTATAATTTCAGAGCCATTTAACAAAAGTAAGTGTTATTTTTAATCAAATCATGCATAATGTCCACTCTATGGATAAATTCCTAACCGTAAACTTTTTTACCGTAACCATAACCTGTCTGTAACCTAACTTTGACTTAACAGTACCTTACCGTAAATTAAATATAACATAAATGTAACCTAGCTTTCACTTTATTGTAACATATCCTTATTCTAACCATAAAACAAATGCGATTTAACTTTAACCTAACTTTAACTTAACCGTGACCTAACTGTAACCTAACGGGATATTAAATATAATAAAAGACTTACCGTAATGTAATTGCAACCTAAATGTTACCAAACCATATATTGGTTTCATGTCCATGGAAATTATTTTGTCTTGTTCGGATCTGGTTATGATTCATTAGAACATTTTTGTCTCGTTCAGATTTTAGGTATTTTTTGATATTGAATAATAATGTTCGGGTCGTATTCATGTCCATGGAAATTATTTTACCTTGCTCGGATACAATTATGGTTCTTAGGAATATTTTTGTCGGGAACAGATTTGTTTCAATTCAGATTTCGGCTTTTTCTTCAAATGGAATTTTTGGGTTCGGGTTTTCTTGCGTGTTCACGGAAATTATGCTGCCTTGTTCGAATAAGAACATGCTCCACTGGAATATTTTTTTCAAGTTCAGATTTGGTTCAGTTCAGATTTCGTGATTTTTTTCAAATAATTTTTTTAGGTTCAGATTCGGTTCAGGTGAATGGAAATTTTTTGTCTTATTCAGATCCGGTTACGATTCTTTGGAATATTTTTTTATCAGGTTCCGATTTGGTTCGATTCAAATTTCAGGTATTTTTTCAAATAGAATTTTTAGGTTCGGATCTCGTTCATGTCCACGGAAATTATTTGGTCATACTCGAATCCAGTTATGATTCTTTCGAATATTTTGGTCGAATTTAGATGTGGTTTGGGTCAAATTTCAGTTTTTTTCAAATCGAATTTTTTAGGTTAGAGTCCACAGAAATTATTTCGTCTTGCTTGGATTGGGTTATAGTTCTTTGGAATATTTTTGTCAGGTCCAGATTTGGTTCAATTCAGATTTCGAGTTTTTTTTTTTTTTTTCAAATATAACTGTTGAGTTCGGGTCTTCTTGCATGTTCACGGAAATAATTCTGTCTTGTTCGAATAAGGACATGCTTCATTGGAATATTTCTGCCAAGTTCAGATTTCGTTCAGTTCGCGATTTTTTCAAAGACATTTTTTGTGTTCGGATTTTGTTCATGTCCATGGAAATATTTTGTCTTGTTTGGATCCGGTTGCGTTTGTTTGAAATAGTTTTATCAGATTCAGATTTGGTTCGATTCAAATTTCAGGTATTTTTTTTGAATGGGAGTTTTAGGTTCGTATCGGGCTCATGTCCACGGAAATTATTTTGTCTTACTCGAATCCGGTTATAGTTCTTTCAAATACTTTGGTTAGATTTAGATGTGGTTTGGGCCAAAGTTCAGGATTTTTCAAACGAAGTTTTTTAGGTTTGAGTCGGGTTTATGACCACGGAAAGTATTTTGTCTTGCTGGGATCGTGTTATAGTTCTCTGGAATATTTTTACCGGTTTCAGATTTCGTTCGAGTCATATTTCGGGTTTTTTTAAAGAAAGTATTTAGGTTCGGGTCAGATTTCATGCCCACGAAAATTATTTTTCCTTGTTTGAATCGGGTTATGCTTCACTTGAACATTTTTGCGGGATTCAGATTTGGTTCGGGTCAGTTATCAAATCCATAGTTTTTCCCAAACAGAATATTTAGGTCAGGGTCGGGTTTATACTCACGTAAATTTTGTGTATCACGGAACGGAGTGTGGTCTCTTTTTTTTTTTTTTTTTTTGGTTGGAATCGGGTTATATTTAAATTAGTCTAAACATTAAGTTTATAATCAGTTTTGCTACTATTCTTTTTATGGCTATTTCTGATAGATAATTTACTTAGCTATTTGATAATTTATTATGGTGAATGAATCGTTTGCGGATACAAACAATTGTACGCCAAACAGCTAATTTATTTTTGTTTTATAAACAAATTAAAGCCATATTACAATTTTAAATTGAATACAACACATTTAAATTTAATCAATGATTAAAAAAATAAACTCATAGAAAAGTGTTGTGTAATGTTTTTTACTGCAACACCGCTAATGACTCATACATTCTAATGTTCGAAATGCCAAAAATATGCGTACAACCATATAGTAAAAAGAAATTAATAGAGTGGCAGTATAATGTCTTGGGGTGACGCAAAAAATGTAACTCTAAAATCCGCGACATTAAGTCCAAATAAGCACCAACAAAACCATGTGCTTTGAAACTCCGATCAATTCAAACTAGTTTAAACCAGTATTTCTTTGTTTTTGTTTTTTACCTTTTAAACTGTTATTGAATAGATGACTAAAATTTCGTTTAAAAAATAACGTTTTGTGCCATTATTGCCTGTAATACACGATAAGAATGCATGAAAGATACAATTAGATAAATCATAGGCAAGAATTATTTTATTATTTTTATCATATGACTTTGAAATATCAATATAGAAGCATCATTTAAGACTTTGCTTGAAAAATTAACATTCTTTCGTTAATGTCTTAAAATCGTCTGCACTCTGAAATCTAGATTTTAGATTAATATTATTATTTAAGTGTTCATGCATGATTTTAAAAGAATCTTTTCATCACTATATTTTATATATTGACATGGAATTATAAATATGTTGTTAAATCATAAACATTTTTCATCTACGTTATAAAGTATCAAAAATTTCTGAAAAAAAAGCGAAAACTTTTAGTAATACAATTTTTTACTTCAAATCATATGTTTTCAATATTTTATTTAATTTTGTTTTGACATTTAATTATTTTTAATTTTCCAATTTCAATTATTTTGAAAGCAAACATTTATTTTAATAAATAATATAATCGAAAAAAAAAACATTTAAAAAAATTACGATTTCTTCGTAAAATATGCTTCAGCTGTAATTCATTTCTTTCACTCCGTCTTATTAATACAAAATTCCTTCCTCGTGCTTTATTTTGAGACATTAAAATTTCAGCGATAAATGATTTCCTCTTGCAAACCTTTCTTTTTTTCGGTTTACTTCGCCACCACCTATCTTTTTCCTCCATGGCGTACAGCAGCTGTGATTAAAAAAAAAAATCCTCATTTAAACTGACAGTTTGCCAGTCTATGAATTTTAAAGGTCAGTCTCAGTTTTTAAAATTATTTCTGCTAAAATTTTATGCAACCAGCCAACCATAAGAGAATAAAAAGAAAAAAAGCTAAAAAAAAGCGATTTTTTATGAGAATGAGGTTTGGAATCTAATTAATTACTCAGTTAATAAATAGAATTTTGAAATTCTGAGCGTCAGGTGCATCAGGAGATCAGGCTACTCTCAGAAAAATTTTGAGCTTCGTACGTACCGTAGTTTTCGCTAACTATCGCAGACACACACACACACACAGAGCGATTTGTTATTTTATTAATATAGATATTTTGTATGCAGTCAAATTCCGTTATAACGAACATCAAGGGACCGAAGATTTTGTTTGCTATACCCGGTGGTTCGCTTTATCCGAACTGTTAAGAAAAAAGTTGGATTTCACAAAGAATATAAATCATTAGTAGCTACCCAGCAAGCACATAACTTTCGGCATACGATCGGACCGGAGCCGTCAATGTTGGTTAAGTGTCGGTAGCAGGTTGGCAACTGAAACTTAAGAATCTGCTATTTTGACAGCCGGTTACTTTAATCGGTTTACATTTGGTTATATATCGGCAAGCGACTTATACCACAAATGAAGCAGGACCGATATCTGACTTCTGATAGTGGACCGATCAGATTTGCCAACATAGGTCCGAATTCAGAATATTTAGTCTTAACCGATTTTTCTTCATTTTCTCAATTTTATTCGAGTTTGAGTTTTGATAAGAAATATATATTTCATGTGTTTCATTAAAAATTCTGACAGTGATAAACAGAAAATATGTCAAAAATAGCCTATATTTATTTATTTAAAAATACTGTTTTTGAATTAATTTTTAAAATGACTTAATTTTTAAAAAGAATTAATTCAAAAGAATTTTTAAATTCTCTCGTTTAAATTGTTATTCACTGTTAGGAACTTAATCATAGAAATGAAGTATGTTCATTGGCTCTCAAAACATTTGCTACAGTATTTAACAGATGGCGCCACCAGAGATATTTTTGCTTTTGCCGGGCTTCAGCCGTTATTTGTGTGGTTAGCTATCGGCATAGTTTTTTGCCGAGAGCGGACCGGCTGCGTGCCTCATGAATCAGGCGGCATTCACGCGGTGTATCAAAAAAGATACGGAACCGGTAGCGGCAACTGGCATCGGTCCAATACCGCTGGCAGTGGCAAGCGGCTATCGTTCGATTGCTTACTGATAGCTCTGTGTTTGCTGGGTATGAGTATATTCAATAAAGATGTACATAAGATAAAGAATATAATCTATTGAATATTGTCATTAATGAATTAAATTGACTGAAATAGATTACATTAACCCTTTCCAGCACGGACAAATTCTGCTAGTAAAATGAGATATTATCGACTGTCAAGGCAATTTAAAACGATTTTTTTAGAAATTAAAAATTCCCTAAATCAAGCTTTCATTGTAAAAGCAAAATTTTATTAAAATATTATTGGTATGCAGTTTATAAGTTCGAAATTAAAATTACGTATGTTGGACGGGTCAAAATGTGCCGGAAAGGGTTAAACTGACACAATGATAAACAACTAAAGATGAAGACAAATAGAAATGAGTCTTGCACACACATGTGATCAAGAAATAAGGGAAAATGACTGACGAGTGTGCGGGATCACACCTGCAGAAAGGCTATCATAAAACAGAAAGAGTGCAATTAACTCTAACTTTTAATGAAAAGAATCTCGTAAATTAGCACCATATTCCACTAGCCGCCATACATTTTTTATGAAGTTAGAGTCGTTATGAAGTCCTGTTTTCATACTTGCAAAAATGTAAAAAAAAAAAAAAAAAAAAAAAAAAAAAAAAAAAAAAAGTGGTTAACTTTAGAAAGTTGTTGTTATAGTCGATTCTTAATCTTTTCCGGCGCAGACAATTTCTGTTCGTAAAATGAGAAATTGTTGACTAACACCGGAATTTACAAAAGACTTTTTTAGAAATAAAGAACTCCCTAATTTAAGCTGTCATCGTAAAAGTAAAATTTTACTAAAATATTATTGGTGCCGTTTGTATGTTTGGAATTAAAATTAGGTGTTGCCGGAGTGGTAACATTGCGCCGGAAAGGGTAAGTTTTCAGAGGTTCGCTGTAAATGGATAAATTAGTAATTAAATACAATAGGAAAACGGTGGGACCAAAATTTTCGTTCATTATATCCAGGAGATCGTTACCCAGGGTTCGCTATTACGGGGTCGAACTGTATACGGGATGATTCTATTCAAATTTAAGGAATTGCTTTATCTCCATCTTCGACGATCATTCAACGATCAAGCACTCTGAGATGGTCACACCCAACGGCGACTTTTTGTTCCTTTAAGGCCCGAAACTAGGCACAGAAAAAGACCCGGATGATAATGTAAAGTCTATGGGAGCGTCCTTTTCAAATATCTCGCTCAAATTTTAATATTTTAACTTTTTTTTTTTTTTTTTTTTTTTTGCTTAGGATAGTTGAGGACGATCTACAACCGGCCTAGATTTTACTTTTTCGATTTTGCTTATATTACTGTAGTTTTAATTTCAGAACCGGTTTAAACCGGTTTTGAAAGTTAAAGTAATTCTTTAAAAAAATCTGAAACCAAAACTGAAAAAGTAAAAACTAGGCCGGTTGAGGATCGTCCTCAGATTTCTTGTGAAAAAAATGATGTAAAAAAATTAAAATTTGGGCGAAATATTTGACAAGAATGCCCCCATAGACTTTACATTATCATCCGGGTCTTTTTCTGTGCCTAGTGTTGCGCCTTAAACTAAAGTTTACAAAATACTATTTCCATAAAACGCAATTTTAGAAACGGCTAAAATTAAACTTTTATCATAATATAAGCAGTTAAATATAATAAAGATAGAATAAAATAGAATGGAGATAAAAATATACCTTGATTCTGAGTGACCGCATGTCTAGATGGATGCACGGAATCAGGTGAAAGAACTTATTGTCTACTGTGAAGTTAATTATTAATTACAAATGAGAAATTAGTTTTTCAAAATACAAATGAGTCTGAACCTAACATGGCTGGCGTTAGTGAAGATAATGGTATAGGCAATTTTATGGAGATTCATGTTCATTTTAAAATGGCTGAGATGTATATTTTATATGTAACAATTCCTTTTAAAGAACAAAAATGTGTTTTTAAAACTATAGTCGTGAATAGATATAGTTTTTAAAAAAAGGTACTTCTGTTATCCCGTCGACCGATTTCGCCAAATTATACAAATCGCCAAACTAATAGCCAAATGATACATATTGACGTAAGTTGTATTTTAAATAATAATAAAAAAACAAACAAATAATTAGTAGAATATTAATAAAAATACAAATAAAAAAAGTCAAAATAAAAATCACTAAATGACGTTTCAAACACGTGTATCGTATTTAATATCGTCATTTAGTGATTTTAGTGATCAAGAAAAATTATCATTGCATACAAAATTTTTACGTGTATAAATTTCAATAGACTCCCTCACTTATTTCCCTCATTTATACACGTAAAAATTTTGTTTGCAATGATAGTTTTCCTTTCACTATTCATAAGTTATGGTTAGAGTTTATAAATAAATTCCTTGTGAAAGCTTGAATAGGATGAACCAAGTTGGTAATTAATTTTGATCATGGTCTATTTTAAATTTATTATTTTTACAATAGTGTGCGTGGTTTTTAGCTCGCAGGCTATCATAGCCTGAGAGCTTATGTGCCCGCCCATTCTGTATGTATGTATGTTCGTTCGTACGTTCGTGCGTAACGCGATAACTCATGATAAAAATATCCGATCCACTTGAAATTTTGTATGTAGGTATATCCTAACAAGGCGCTTCCCTGATTAGTTTTTGGAGTTCATTCGATATGTATAAGAGGGGAAACGGAGGGCTCATGCCCCTCCCCTTAGTTGATATAAACGGGATTTTCATGCAGAATTAAGTTTTCGTTCAAAATTTAGATATAGGATCATTCTGATGAGGCGATTCCGTGACTGTTATTAGGTGTTCATTGAATAAGTATAAACAGGGGGAACGGGGCTTCTAATGCCCCTTCCCTTAGTTTATGTAAATGGTTTTTCAATCAGAATTGTCAGATTTCGTTCAAATCTCTGAATAGTTTTGGAAGTTTAATGGTTAAGTATAAAAGAAGGGAATAACTTTTCTTAAATTATATAAACGCTAAATGGGTTTTTATTAAGAATTATCCGATTTGCTCTGAAGTTTGGATATAGATTTTTTATGTGATAAAGCATGTGCTTGATAGTTTAGGAGGTTCAATGATTAAGTATAAAAAAGGGGGAAAGGGTAGAGCTGTTTCCCCTTCTTAATTTTTTTCGAACGGAATTAACCCTTGAAAATATAAGGCTGTAATGTACAATTAGTATGCATAGCCTGTGAGCTCATAGCCTTCAGTTGAACTGGGCAATATTCTTTTTATTTAATTTACATCTCATTGTTGCGAGCTGTTTTTATTGACTGTGAAACGATTCGTATTTTTTGTTTTTATTTTTATTATGATTACGGCTCTCATAAGATGGAATCGAATCATGTCAATATTTGTTTTTAAATTTTCGTTTGTAAAATAAAATTGTTTATTGAAATGTTTATATGTAAACGGTGTATATCGTAATAATCTTGTGATATAAATATTAAAAAAATTAATAACTTTTAATGTTAATTGAATGTTTTTTTTACTAGTCGTTTACGCCTTTTTGTGCGTAATACAATTTATATTCCTTTTATAAATTTTCTTTTTGTAAAGTCAATATGCGTAGTACTGAATAAATTGGTATTATATAGAAACATTTAAATAAAATATTCAAATATTATTTTCTAGCAATTTTCCTTTATAAAATATGCTTAGATTTCAAACTTTTCTGTCTAAATATATCATCACTCATATGAATTTTTTGTGATTGTTCACAGAAGTTTCAAGTGCCCAGCCACATGGCACCGATTATTTTATTACAATCATAAATTTCCTTATTTTCCTTTCTCCGTAAAGTTTGAATTTAAACACGGAAGTTGTTCGACATTTAATGCAGCATACAAAAGAGTAACATAAGAAAACAAATTTTTAAATGATTAAATATTATTATAGTTCATTATTGAAAAGTATACATTAGAAATTCCCGTTGAAGTGTAAAACTGACATTCATCATGGCGTTTCAGAAACATTTATAATTTATTTCAATATCTGCAAGAAAATTTTATTTAAGTTATAGATAGAAATTTAAATTGTCACTTATGAGGTAAGAGCACGTGTTATACTTTAATATATTGTAGATAATATCACAGTTGAGAGATCTATCATTTTTTTTATATAATTTATAACATCTATAGAATTTAAGTGTAAAAATGTCATTCCATCTAACTAAAGTAAAAAAAAAATCGGATATTACGTTGTCATAATTTTCTTTTCTATATTTTCATTCAACTATTTCAAAATTTTTTTACTACAAACATCAACTAGATTAATTTTAAACACGATTATTCGGTAAATTAATTATACATATGTAAATTTACATTTTTGGGTGAAAAAAGTCCGGGCCAGGATTCGAACCAGTGATGTATTGGCCGAAGCCGCCAATGCTCTTTTAACTGAGCCTTCCCGGACACGAACACTGGAGGACTATTTCAACCAAATAACCTCAACGATCACTTAATAACGATCACTTTTATAATTAATTTACCGATCAAATAATCGTGTTTAAAATTAATCTAATGTAACTTCATATGCAGCGATTTTTTGCAGTTCTATATATTGACCTTCGATTTATTCTGTTGAGCTGATCCAGAGTATCAGACCAATATAAGTGATCTCTGAGGTTATTTGAAATTGTCCTCCAATGTTCGTGTCCGGGATGGCTCAGTTGGAAGAGCATTAAGGTCTTCAGCCAATAAATCCCTGGTTCGAATCCTGGCCCACACTTTTTTCACCCGGAAATTTACATATGTTACAAACATCAAGTCATACTAATCTTTGATGGCCGTGCTCAAAAATTTCAAGTGTCCATCCACATGGAACCGATTAATTTATTAGAATCATAAATTTCATTATTTTCCATTTTCCGTAAAGTTTGAAGATAAACGCGGAAATTGTTCGAAATTTAGTTCCGTATTCAAGAATGCAACATACGAAAACAAATTTCTAAATGATTAAAAATAAATACTGAAAAAACATCAGAAACGCCTGTCGAAGTACTATTATTAATATTCATTATGGAGTTTTCAGAAATCTTCATAAATTATTTTAATATCTACAAAAAAACATTTCTGTAATTTATCGTTAGAAATTTAAATATTCACTGATGAGATTGCAGCGCTTATTATATTTTAATATATTATAGGTAACATTACAGTTTAAAGACCTATATATATATAATTTATCACATTTTCAAATAATAATCGAATAATAATTTTGAATAATATAAACATATCCAAATATAATTAAATATAAACGTGGTCATTACATACTGATAAAAAAATACCATTTTTGGTATTATTACGCCAGTTTCGGCGTCAACTTAGCGCCAATCACCGTCAGCTTCATCTATTGTTTGAAATCCGAACTAAAATCAAGAATCACGATAAAAAAAAAAAAAAAAAAAAAAAAAAAATTCCAGACATCATACATGATTTTCCTGCACAAATTTTTAAATAGCTGTCATCATTTGCAAGTTATTGAATTTTAAAATCCATCAGTCATTTTTGGGAAACCCAACAAGTACCTAATCATTTTACATCCATTATTTTACTATTGTCGCAGACTTCAATGTTTTTTTCATAACCTATAAAGTTTAACGAAAACCACGAAATTCATTGGGAATTTAATACCCCATAAAATATAAAAATAAAAAAGATATCTATTAAAAGGACTTTGTCATAAGAATAATTTAATTCTGAAAAAATTAAAAGTCAACATTAAATATGTTGTCGGAACACAAAAAAATTCTTTGAAACGTAAACGCTTATTCAAATATTTTTCTTTAAACACATCTAGGGAACCATCCACCAGTCTTATTGTCATGATATAAATTTTGCGAGATTGCACATAAGAGTCTACCATGTGGTATTGATTATTTTATTACATTCATAAATTTCTTCGTTTTCCGGTACAACGCGTGGTTTGACGATAAACAGGGATTTTAACTTGACTTTTATTGCTGAATATAAAAGAAAAAAAAGACGTGTGGCACTCGGGGACTGCCGCGGTAAAGCTATTGCATAGCATTTTTTATCAACTTATGCAATCATAATTATTTATTTACTTTTTATTTATGCAGTTTTTTTTTTTTTTTTTTTTTTTTTTTTGTCTTTGATATTAATTCAAGTTATACTTTTTGAGCTTGATGACCGATAACAAAACATTTTTTTTTCTTTTATTGAATAAATGAGAAATTAATATCGTTTAAAATATTTTTATTATCTTACAATACATGTAGGTTAATCAGGAATTTTTATCTTTGAAACTATACGTTTATGGTAGCTGAAATAAAAAACATAAGTTTGAGACTTGATATTCTCAAAATATCTGAAAAATACCGCTTTAATGTCTGCCGAAGTCTACCGATGGATACCGTGCCAAAGTCTGCCAAACTCAAGCGACGTTAGCCGGAGTGTTAGGTTTTTACTCGTTACGGAATTTCTAGATTCTATAGCCGCGCTCAATGCCCGCGATAAAAGATATGCAATAACTTAATAAATTACCAAACAAAATTTGGCCGCACTACGAAAATTAGATCGCGAGTTATAAGCATTATAAATTTTCCGATCCTCACCATGGGGGATTTCCTGTCACTAAAATTAACATTGTCTCATTATAAATTACCAAACAAAATTTGGCCGCGATACGAAAATTAGATCGCGAGTTATAAACATTTTAAATTTTTCGACTCTCACCGTGGGGGGGGGGGGGGGGTTCTCCTGTCACCAAAAGTAACACCGTCTCATAATAAATTACCAAACAAAATTTGGCCGCACTACGAAAATTAGACCGCGAGTTACAGTAAAACCTCCAAAGTTGACCACCTCTCTATGTTGACCACCTCTGTAATTTGACCGAAATTTATTAGTTTGAATGGTCACAATAAGTTTTCAATGGAGATTTACCTCTCTATGATGACCACCTCCGTAAGTTGTATGTTGACCACATTTTAGTAGGTTCTATTCTCTGTAACTTGACCACTCACACTGTCAGAAAAATTCGTCAATATACACTAAGTTATCGTTATTTTTTCACAAATAGTTTCTGTTCTCCCAGAAAACGTATTTGTTCTGTGAGTTCATTCCGAGCGTCGAAAAATGAGGAAAAGTTTCCGTTTCTATCCAGCACGCATGCGCATTGGGTCTGTTAGTAATAAGTACGAATTTATTTTTAAAATGAAAAACAAAAATATTCTATTGATTAAAATGTCTAATTTAGTTTTAAAAGACAAAAATGTTTTCGAATTTAAAAATAAATAACAATTACTTTCTTTATTCGTTCAAAAATTCTCACAAATAGAACATCCATGTTTTTTCTCTAACATTCTACGTAATATATTTAAAATTCACATTTTTATACTATATTAATACTAAACGTAAAAAAAACCCAGCCACAGTTTCATTAAAGATGAAATCTTTCCGAGATTAACTGCATAATTAAAAGATTTTTAACGAAATACACCAACCCACACCATATGAAATGAAGAGTTCTATTTTAACGCACAATCATCATGAGCAGCCGTAGCGCCGTGGATTAGCGTTGGTCTGGTAATCCTGGGGTCCTTGGTTCGATCCCCGCCTCTTCCGCATTGATTTTTTCCAAACTTTTTTCAAGTGACGGATATTTTTCCTCTTTTGACAGAGAAAAAAATAAACAGAAAATCGTCAATATACAGACAATTTCTGGCAGCAGTGCTGCCAGTGCATTTTCTGTGAAAAGACGGAAGTTTTTTTGAGAGTGCATGCTTTCTTGTACTTATTTTCTTTTTCGTTTGTTCTCCATTCGTTTTCCAATTTTTTTTTCTTTTTTTTAGTTATTCGGCTTATCTGAGCAACACTCATCTCCCTTGTGGTGTTCCATTCATTGTTCACTTTCAGTGTGATACAATGGGAGGTAAATGCCAAAATTCCTTGATTCTGTCGAAAAATGTTAGGGGAGTGGGAGATGTGTGTAGCGGTGTAATTATACGCATAATTGGAAAGCAACGTGTATCGCTCACATATGAAACACATTCTGTTCTTTTTTTCTGGATGTCGCGTCATTACGGGACCGGTCGATTATTTGCAAATTTTCATTAAAAATTGCGCAAAGAAGATAACAACAATAAGATCTAAAACAATATAAATTAAAGGAGAAAGTGGATCTTCTCAATTTTCTGGAAAACAGCAGCGAAAGAAAGGCAGCGGAAAAATTTGGTGCGGACAAGACAGCTGTGTGCAACATTTTAAAAATCAAGGAAGAATATCTGGAAAGCTACTCAATCGAAAACTGGGGACTCCAAAGAAAGCGCAGAAAAACGTGTATCGACGCTGGAAACGAGCCACGTTTTATTTATTTAAGGTGATGAGATCAATCAATGCAAGAATATTGTGACCTATGTTTTAGGAAGTAGCAAAAAATTTGCAAAAGAATTCGAAATAGAGGACTTTTAAGCGTGCACGAGTAAAGTAGGCTGGAAAGATTCAAACTATGACACGAGATTTCTCAAAACGTTTTATGTGGGGAATTGAATGAGGTTTCAGCTGAAGTGGTGGAGAAGTTTTTTGAAAAATTCGCAGTGTTTGCTAAAAGGTTAAAAATAAGGACACCTTTAATGCTGATGAGTGCGATCACTTCTTTAAAGCAATGCTTGATAGATGTATAGTAATTAAGGGTGACATTTGCAAAAGAGGGAAAACTTTCAAAACAACATTTCACTGTTCTTTTGTGCGCTAGTCACATAACTGGTGAAAAATTGAAGCCTAAGGGGATCAGCAAATCTGCTTAAACTCGTGAAATTAAAAATACAAAACTTGAAGACCTTCTTGTTTTTTGGAGAGCGAATAGATCTGCTTGGATGACCAGTGTTTTGTTTCGAAGAAGAGTTTAAATGATTCAAGAAGCAGTCTATTCTACTCATCGTAAACAACTGCCGCCACCCGAAAGTGAATAATCTGAAATATGTGAAGCTTAAAGTTTTAACTTCAAACACAACTTCGAAAACGCAGTCTTCAGATCAAAGCATTATTCAGTCTTTCAAAGTGCACTACAAAGCTCAACTTCTGTAATGGATGATCATGAAAGCTCAAACCTATGCTCCTTCTGCTTTGGTACCGTCAGCAGTTGCGTCAGTAAATGCTTTGAATGCTGTTCATTGGATTATTTCTGCTTACAATAAAGTTGCACAAACCACGATTAAGAATTGCTTCAGGAAAGGTAAATTTGTTACAGCTACAACATTGGTGCAAAGAGGTGTGTGTGTGTGGAGGGGGAGCTTCCTCTATCTCCTTTGTCAGTTTTTGAAGGAGTTGATTTTGAAAATAATATTTCCATGGAAGATGAGTTTGTAGCATTTGCTGAACCAGACCCAAAGACAATCTTCAATGAGATACTCTCTGCAACTAAGCACAGCAAGGACTCTAAGATATAAAACATGGACTGCGAAGAAGATGATCTAAGTGACGCCGAAACTGAAAAGTATACAACTCTGAAGGAAGACAATGTAAAGAACATGATGGAACAACTTAAAGATTTCGCTGCAGAAAAATGCCCAAGCATGCTTAATGGACTTGTAAACTGTGAAAGTGATCTTTGCAGTTAACTAATGAACAAAGGGAGGACTCATATAAAAATTGAATTATTCTTTGAAAAGTTGTAAAAATGTGCTGTACCAGGAGTATAAATAAAAAGGATTAAGTGCTAATCTTTTTCTAAATTTTTCTTTAAAAAAATATTTAAAAAGTTTAATAATTTTTTTCTAATATTGTACTAAATATTTTCTAAAAACTCCCTAAGTTGACCACCTCTGTATGTTGACCACTTAGTTCCCGTCCCTTGGGTGGTCAACTTATGGAGGTTCTACTGTATAAGCATTTTAAAATTTTCAGCCCTCACCATGGGGGATCTCCTGTCACCAAAAATTAACACTGTCTCATAATAAATTACCAAACAATATTTGGCAGTGCTACGAAAATTGATCGCGAGTTATAAGCATTTTAAATTTTCCGACCCTCACCGTGGGGGGTCTCCTGTCACCAAAAGTAACACTGTCTCATAATAAATTACCAAGCAAAATTTGGCCGCGCTACGAAAATTAGATCATGAGTTATAAGCATTTTATCTTTTTCGACCCTCATCGTGGGGGGTCTCCTGTCACCAAAATATAACACTGTTTCATAATAAATCATTAAACAAAATTTGGTCGCGCTGCGAAAATTGATCGCGAGTTATAAGCATTTTAAATTTTTCGACCCTCACCGTGGGGGGTCTCCTGTCACCAAAAATTAACACTCTCTCATAATAAATTACCAAACAAAATTTGGCCGCGATACGAAAATTAGATCGCGAGTTCTAAGCATTTTAAATTTTTTGACCCTCACCGTGGGGGTCTCCTGTCACCAAAAGTAACACTGTCTCATAATAAATTACCAAACAAAATTTGGCTGCGCTACGAAAATTAGATTACGAGTTATAAGCATTTTAAATTTTTCATCCCTCACCATGGGGGATCTCCTGTCACCAAAAATTAACACTGTCTCATAATAAATTACCAAACAAAATTTGGCCGCGCTACAAAAATTGATCGCGAGTTATAAACATTTTAAATTTTTCGACCCTCACCGTGGATTGTCTCCTGTCACCAAAAATTAACACTTTCTTATAATAAGTTACCGAACAAAATATGGCCGCGCTACGAAAGTTAGATCACAAGTTATATGCTTTTTAACTTTTTGATCCTCACCGTGGGAGGGGGGGGGTCTCCTGTCGCCAAAATTTAACACTGTTTCATAAAAAATCATTAAACAAAATTTGGCCGTGCTACGAAAATTGATCGCGAGTTATAAGCATTTTAAATTTTTCGACCCTCACCGTGGGGGGTCTCATGTAACGAAAAATTAACACTGTCTCATAATAAATTACCAAAGAAAATTTAGCCTCGCTACGAAAATTGATCGCGAGTTATAAACATTTTTAATTTTTCGACCCTCACCGTGGATTGCCTACTGTCACCAAAAATTAACACTTTCTCATAATAAATTACCGAACAAAATATGGCCGCGCTACGAAAGTTAGATCACAAGTTATATGCTTTTTAACTTTTTGATCTTCACCGTGGGGGTGGGGGGGGATCTCCTGTCACCAAAAATTAACACTGTCTCATAATAAATTACCAAACAAAATTTGGCCGCGCTACAAAAATTGATCGCGAGTTATAAACATTTTAAATTTTTCGACCCTCACCGTGGATTGCCTACTGTCACCAAAAATTAACACTTTCTCATAATAAATTACCGAACAAAATATGGCCGCGCTACGAAAGTTAGATCACAAGTTATATGCTTTTTAACTTTTTGATCTTCACCGTGGGGGGGGGGTCTCCTGTCGCCAAAATTTAACACTATTTCATAAAAAAATCATTAAACAAAATTTGGCCGTGCTACGAAAATTGATCGCGAGTTTTAAGCATTTTAATTTTTTCGACCCTTACCGTGGGGGGTCTCCTGTCACGAAAAATTAACACTCTCTCTTAATAAATTAACAAACAAAATTTGGCCGCGATACGAAAATTAGATCGCGAGTTATAAGCATTTTAAATTTTTCGACCCTCACCGTGGGGGGTGTCCTGTCACCAACAGTAACACTGTCTCATAATAAATTACCAAACAAAATTTGGGCCGCGCTACGAAAATTGATCGCGAGTTGTAAGCATTTTAAATTTTTTGATCCCCAAGGTGGGAGGTCACCTGTCACCAAAAGTAACAGTGTCTCTTAATAAATTACCAAACAAAATTTGGCCGCGCTACGAAAATTGATCGCGAGTTATAAGCATTTTAAATTTTTCGACCCTCACCGTGGGAGGTCTCCTGTCACCAAAAATTAACACTCTCTTATAATAAATTACCGAACAAAATTTGGCCGCGCTACGAAAATTAGATCGCGAGTTATAAGTATTTTAATTTTTTCGACCCTTACCGTGGGGGGTCTCCTGTCACCAAAAATTAAAACTGTCTTATAATAAATTACCAATCAAAATATGGCCGCGCTACGAAAATTAGATCGCGAGTTTTAAGCATTTTAAATTTTCCGACCCTCACCGTGGGGGGTCTCTTGTCACCAAAAATTAACACTGTCTCATAATAAATTACCAAACAAAATTTGGCCGCGCTACGAAAATTAGATCGCGAGTTATAAGCATTTTAAATTTTTCGATCCTCACCGTTGGGCGGGTCTCCAATCACCAAAAGCTACATTATCCAACTTGTTTTATCTTAAGACGATTTTTTTCTATACACATTCTATCAGGAATTTTTATCATTGAAACTATAGATTTATGGTAACTGAAATAAGAAATGTAAGTTCGAGATTGGATATCCTCTAAATATATGAAAAATACCGCGTCAATGTCTACCGAAGGACACCATGCCGAAGTCTGCCGAGCTGAAACGACGTTAGCCGAGTGTTAGATTTTTTCGTTACCGATGTGTTAGGATTTTTCGCGTTACGGAATTTTTGGATTCGGTCGCCGCGCTCAAAGCCCGTGATAAAAGCTATGCAATAGCTTAAAAACTTTCAAACAATTCTTTTCTTGCCGAAATTTACAAATTAAATATAAAAATCTGTGGCATTCTCATGCGCGTCCATTCGTATGCTATCCACTATTTTATTACAGTCGTAAATTTCAATGCTTATTATACTCCGTAAAGTTTTGAGAAAAGCATGGCAGTTACCGGACATTTAATGTTGCAAAAAAGAGAATGACGAAAAATAAATTTTAAAAACGACTTACAATAAATTCACCATAAGGCCCCACACTAGGCACAGAAAAAGACCCGGATGATAATGTAAAGTTTATGGGAGCGTTTTTTTTTTCAAATATATCTCTCAAATTTTAATATTTTTAGCTGATTGTTTTTGTATAGGATAACTGAGATCTACAACCGGCCTAGTTTTTACTTTTTCGAATTTGATTATGTATTTTTAATATTAGGACAATTTCTGTTTCCAAACCGATTCTGAAAATTAAAGTATTTAAAAAAAATTCTAAACGAAAATGAAAAAATAAAAACTAGGCCGGTTGTAGATCGTCCTCAGCGGTCCTATGCAAAAAAAAATCATGTAAAAATATTAAAATTTGAGCGAGATATTTGGAAAGAACGCTCCCATAGACTTTACATTATGATCTGGGTCTTTTTCTGTGCTTAGTGTTGCGCCTTAACAGTAAAAAAATATGTAGGGTGTTTTAAAATTATTGGTCGGAAATGTAAGGGCAGTGTTAATAAAATGGGTTCATATACTAGATCCTAAATAAGCAGATTTCGTGTAGGAATGCAAAAAGAAACGAAAATGTATGTAAATGAAACGTTGAGGGATTTTTTCTAAAAATATGTTTTTCGAAATCTCCAGTGTCTAAAACGTGTAAATCCGTCAAAAAATTTTTTCGATTTTTAAAACGATTGCAAGACTTACCCTATGTATGATGGGTAAGTAACAATGAATACATGTGTTTCTCAGTTTTTAGTCCATTTGCATCGGAGCTATTTTGAGTATGTGAAGTACTTAAAAGTGAGTAATTTTTACTCAATTTTGAGAAATCATTTTTTTCAGTGCACAATGCTGCATTTTCTTTTGTATGGATTATGCAAATTCTTCCAGTGCCCGTATCATGCCTCGAAGCAAAAATGATCTATTCGCGCACATCTTTCGTTGAAGACGCTCAGTTATTCGGATAGCTAGAAGATTGCCAGCCTATAATAGTTCCATGTACATTCTTTGAGCAATCATTTTATTTCCGTATGTAGCCCCATTCATAAAATGCATATCAGCATACTGCACAATGGTGTAAAGAAAAAGAATTGCAGTTAGATTGACGCTATGCAATTTTTTAACTTTAACTTTCACTTTTAGAACACTCTGATTTTGTAAACAGAATGCAGTCGATATCTTATCTTTGATTAGAATGATTTGATTTCGGCAAAAGGTGTGACTATTATAGTCAAAAGTAGACATGAAAGTGGAGCATTGTGTCTCCCAATGATTTTAAGTTTTGTAAACAGTGTATAAAGAACTGTAAATACTTAATATTATGTCATTAAATGTTTTAGTTAAAGAAACGTTCTACAAAGTTTAGTTCACTTTCGATTTCACTTTGATACGCTTTATTTCTTCTTGTGGATTTATTCGTCAGACAACACATTTTAATTTCGTATGTTTTTAATAGAGAAGTAAGACTTAATTGACCTCGATACCTTCTAATGAAACCTGATTGGATGATGATATTATTTTTCAAGTGTAATGACGCATGTTGCTGGAAACCCGTGCATAGAATAACTTTCTAAGCGAGCAACGTGTTTTTATCGAATGAACTCAACAACTATTTTACATGCTCTACGCTGCAACTTAGGAGAAAAAAATCTTATATGAAAAAATATTCTTGTTAAGTGGATAAATGTGATCGAAGATACTACAAATTGTAAAATACTTCAAAACGATATCAAAGAGAAAATTTTCAAATAAGCTTTGCAAATGAAAAAAAAAAATATTTTTATGCATTTTAAGTAATTTTTATATTTGAATCCATTTAAATCCATGTAAGTAGTACAGACATAAATATCAACTGCAACCATTAAATGAAAGAAGTTTCCAACGCCTTATACAGGGTGAGTCATAAATATCGAAACAATAGGCTATCACCTTAAATATTGCCCCTAGACCCATACTTCCAATTGCAAAAATTCATTAAAAAAGGTAAACTTTTTGATAAGATAAGTTGCAACTCCATGAGGGGTTTATTTGAAAAAGTACGAAAACTAACTTTTTATACGGCCCCCGTAGGATAAAAATTCCAATTAGGAAAACTTTCCTTATCCAGTCCTAAATAGTACACAAAAAGTTGCATCTTTATATCTTTAATACTTGCAGAGTTATAGCCGTTTGAACAATTCATTAGGTTTTAAGGGATTAGACACAAATTGAAATGCGCTCAATTCAAAAGACAATGTTGCTTTAATAGTTCTAGGAAACGTGTAAAAAATCTACTTTTGAGTTAACATTTTGATTTTTTTTCTTTTTTTGTGATGGTTATTCATAACATTTGCCAAGAAAATTCCATCCTAAAATTTATCATAAAATTTATTAAAAAAAATTATGTGGTTAATATTGGTTTGAATGGGATAGTTAAAAATCGTTATAACTCCAAACATTATTTATCGGATTTCAATTTCTTTCCGTTTAATTAAAGATGAAAATCTGATTTTAGCTTTGTTTCGGGGTTTTTGTTTTTCAATATTAATTTTAGATCTATTAAAAATATTTATTGAGAAAATAATATAATTTAAAAAAATCTTAATCTCAAAAGTAAATAATTTTTCGCTTTTGCCGGAAACAAACCTAATGTAAAATAATTAAAAATGACATGTTTCAAATTTGAACTTTTTTTCTTTAACAATTCTTAACTTTTAATAAGGTCTGCACTGGACGAAATTTTCAATCCCGGTCTCGAACAATCCGTATTAAAATCACTGTTCCTGACTGATCTAATACGTGCATGAAATAAGTAAAATTTGGTTCAATCAAAATTTGTACGAAAACTACATAGATTTTAAAATAGCTTTTATTTTACAAAAAAAAAAAAAAAAAAAAAAAAAAAAAAAAAAAACTTTAAAATTTATTTTTTTAGAATAGTATATTTAAATGCTAAAAAATTAAACACAATAAAACCAGAAAAATAAATCTGCCTATGACAGAATTCTGTCTTAAACAAAATATGTGTTGATCCAGGCAAAATGAATACAATAATACCTGAGAAAAAATAAACTCCATTTAACCCTCCTAGGAAGGGCATTTGTCTATTACGTATTTTTTCTTTCCTATGTGATTCCGTCTTAAAAGGTTTTACTGTATAAAATTTTTCAAAGTCTCTAACACACGGGATATGGATTAGCGATATTAAAATATAAGTGAAACATTTAGATATAAACAGAGATTCATTGATAAAATAAATATATCACAGCCTTTGGAGCTTCTTAAATAATAAAAAGTATAAATATAAAAAACGAAAAGCTATAATAAGTGTTTTTGGTCACAACTCCTCCCCGCGAAACAATTTTTAACTACACCGAGGTAAAAAAAACTATGTAGAAATTCATGGTTGAGCTGGGCTATGATTTAAACTTTTTTCCAGGCTGGTTTGGAATAAGGTTTTAACATTTTGCCTTGCCGGGCAATTTTTTTCCCCTATGGGTCGGTTTGGGACCGGACCTAGATATTGCAATCAATGCAGACCTCCAATACTAACGATCAACATATTTTGAAAAAAAGTTTTGATTTAAATTAATACGCTGCTTTGTTATGTCCAAATAAGAAGCACGGTCTTGAATCGACATTCAATACGGATAATTTGTGCACGATCCCTCATTTGCTGTGAAAACAAGAAGAAAATACTTCGTTTACAGGCCTGGTAAAGTGGTGTAAGTCACGAATTTTGGAGAATTTTGGATATTAATATCTGTGTTACATTTTCAGATACGGAGATGAATTTTTTTTTTGTTCAATTTAGGAAAGGATAAGGAATAATTTCCTAACTGGGAGTTTTTTTGCTCTACGGGGGCCGTATAAAAAATTAACTTTCGTATTTTTTTTTTCAAATAGACCCCCCATGGAGTTTGCAACTTATTTTATCAGAAATTTCACCTTTTTTATGAATTTTTGCAATTGGAAGTATGGGTCTAGAGGCAACATTTAAGAAGATAGCCTATTGTTTCGATATTTATGACTCACCCTGCATAACTATTAGTCAAAAAAGAAAAATGAATTAAAAATCACACAAAACAAAATAAATAAATGTATTTTTGAATAATGTCTCTATCCACATCGCAACGAAACGGTAAGAAATGTTAAATAAAAAGAGAGAAATTAAAAAAAAAAATGTGGGCAGAGCTTTAAGACAAAGAAAGGTTATTTAAGATAAGTATTCGTTTGGTTGTATTTGTCACGGTTAGTGACCATCACAAGTGATATAGGATTTAAGGATAGGGCGCCCTCCTTGGGAGGTCTCTCAAAGGGAACCTAAACCGTATTCACGCAAGGAAATCCAAGGTTAAAAAAATTACGGAAAACTCCGAACAGTTAAACCGACAGTTGCGATTGCGTTTGGGAGCAAAGCAACTAGCGTCAACCAGTTTCGAAGGCAGAACAAGCCAGCCACTGGTTGGATGAAAAGTATTAAGATTTAAAAATATTATAATATTATTAACTGAACTTATTTTAATTAAATAACTTATTTAATAACAGTTTACTTCTTTTGAATTCTTATAATGTAAATAAGATTTCAAAGTAAGTGAAATGTTACCTACAGAATGTTAAAAAAACAAAAATACAGTTCATTAATTGTGACACTAATATTTTATTTTCATGTTTCATAAATTCGTAAAAATGATTAAGCTGAGCTTGAGAAGTAGGATTTGGATACTAAAGTGTTAATACAAGTTCGAAAACGTAAAGCGGCCAGTTTAGGAGGAAGTTTCAAAACATATCGGAATACATCACAAGAAAAATTTCCATTTTAATCATAGAAAATACAATGTAATTATGAACAACAACATACAATAACTTGTAACACATTTTTCTTAATATTGTATGTATAATTGAATTTCTTAGCTAAAAACGCAACTTTTGCTTATTTGTAGATGTGCTTGAACTTACTATTAAAAAAACAAAATCGTAATTTTAAATTGATTTATTTTTTATATTTTTTGAAATTTCTTCAAAATGGTAGCAATTACACTCTTAAAACGAAAGAGCTGATTTGGCTTCTCATGAAAGAGCTGTAATTTTTTCGATCATAAAAGAGTTGTTTTTCAAACGATTAAATCTTCTTGATCTAAATTGCTTATTTAAATAGCTCAACTTCATTTAAATTGGTTAAAACTCGAGTTATTTCAACTCTTTTTTGAGAAGCTGCCTTTCAACACTGAGATGAGTGGATTTCAGCGCAACTTGAGCTATTTTGTGGCTGACTTTTTAAGAGAGTAAATTACTTTTAATGTTTCAAATCAAAGGGAAATAATGAAAAGTAGTCTTTCACGTTGCATTTTGGACGTATTTTTGTAAGTTTACAAAATTATTTTTGGTAAAAAATAAAACAAAGAAATGCATGTGTACTTTATAGGCGAATAAAAATTCGTATTTAAAGAGGCATCAGAGATTAGTGTGTATTAGGTTCATTTTACCATTATGCATCATGACTTTTAGTTTTTGTCAATGAAATTAAGTATATTTTTATTTGAGTTTAGTGTGGTTATGCATAAACATACGCATATAAAATGTTTAAAATTTTTGCACCGGTGGCATTATGATTAGCTTGAAAATATTTCCGATATAATTATGTCAACATGACTGGATTTTCATTGATTTTCTATTTCTTAATTCCAAAGATTAGAATCAGAGACGTATAATGTTTTACAGATTTTGAATAATGAATAAAAAACAAAAGAAAAAATATCCTTATAGATTTCATTTATAGAAATCATTTCTCATTTCTAAAATGTACTTATAGTAATACAAAGCTTGCAAAAAAATCTCCATGGAGTTCTTTTGTATTATTTTTTATGCAAATGAAACACAGACCAACATTCCGCTATTGCTGAAGAGATCATATAATGATATTTAAAAGTAATTTTATGAATTTAGTTTAATTTCATCAGCAGAAGTGATCAATAATGTTCCAAATGTATTTCAAATAGTTATAATTTTTTTAGCTAAATAAGGTGATATATATGTGACATGTTTCTTACATCTAGGACATAAATTTTTTATTTTAAAAAATGGGATTCCATTTCAAATTTAAATATATTACTAAAGACTTAATTGGACAGTAAACAAAGATATATTTTTACAAGCCCCAGAAGCCCAGCTGCGGAATTGAACGTTTAAAGCTATTTCTTATCAATTTATATCATCTTTAACTGTTTCTTTGTGGAGAAAAATAAAATAGGAATAAAAGTCATAAAAATAACAATATTTTAACTAACAGTTATTTAAAAAAAATCTTTTATGTATTTAAATTTCGTGCATAAACTTTTTCTTCAAAAATTAAATCGAGCGGAAATTATTACGCAAGTAAAGTTTCTTTTATAGCTGGATCGGAATATACTCAAAATAATTAGCATTCATAAGAGAATGCTTTTTTTGAACCGTTGAAGAAAAGAAAATATGCCTCAAAAAGAGAAACAATTGAGGAAGAAAACGAGGTTCGTCGAAAGAATGAAAAAAAAAGAGGATGGAGCGTGGGATAAGAATTAAGAAAAGAACAAAGAAATAAGAACAAAGAAAAATTCCCAGAGATTGGGGAGTTTTCGGAAGAGAAATGACAATAAAAACAGGAAAATGCTGATTGAGATGGATTTTTATGTCTTCGTTTTTTAGTGCCACATATCATTTTGAAGTATGCAGATGAAGGAAAAGTAGAAAAAGGATATTTGTTTGCTAAAAATACATTGTTTTTGTAACTTCAAAAAATATTGTTCCGTTTATAAGATTTTTTAAATTTTACTGATGTCCTTTTGTGCACATATATTGTTCTTTTAGTTATTTATATATTTCAATTTTTCCAATATATAATATCTTACTTGTCTCCATGAATTGATTCAAAGAATTTTATAAAGATTATATAAATATATAAAGATTTTATAAAAATTTTATAAATATACTCTGTGCAAATTTAAAATTTCATTGAAATTGCTGTAAAAATCATTTTGTTATATATGTCAAAATGTTACATAATATATTTTAATGGAATATTTTTTAATTACAAAATTTATTTCATCTTTTAGATTTCGATAATGATTATTAGATTTTCAATGCTTATTAAAATTTCTATAATGCTTATGTAATCTGACATTATTATTAAATCAGTGTAATTATTTAACCCAGTGTATGATTAACTATACTAATTTAGAAGTTCACTTGAATCCATACAAAATATTAATGAATTTTCTAATTAGTAGAACAAAACATACTTTTTATTATGTTATTATAATGAAAAAAAAAGTCCTAGTGAGTCTTGTGAGCATACAATTAGTTTTTGATAATAATATATATGCCATATTTTGCATAACTATAATGAGTTTTTGATTCCGTTAAACATTTCGAAGCAAGTACCGTTAAATTTTGACTACATTTCCTCAAGCACAATTTATTGGGCAGCAGCAATTTTTTTATACCTTAATGTTTTATTATTCCCCTCATTTATACTATTATTTGATATTAATGGACTATTTTCACATGTGAAAACATTTGGAAATCAACGATACATAGATTTTTAAGTATTTATAGTTGAAGAGCTGATTCTATTAGAAGTTTATCATTAGCACATTTTTCGAGTGATATGTTAAACCAATTAAAACTAAAATTACAAAATCAGTTTTAAAGTTCCTCGATATTTACGCGAAACATATGTTTCTTGGCACTTAGGCAGTAATTTTCATAAAATTGGGCTCATCTGCGATACATGGAATCATCGACAATTTTTTTGTTTCTTGCTTCGGCTAGATCGAACACCGGTAGCATGTTTGCCTGATATACAAAATCATACTGATTCCAAGAGAGCCGCCTGAATTTTCCCCCCTGAATAGATTTTATTATCAAAGAGATTAAATTTTACAGGATAATTTTTACATTTTATGGGCCGAAAGTTGAAAAATATTTTAACAATTATTTGATTGATTAAAAACATTTTTCTTTCAGAGAAATTTTGCAATATTAAAAACTGTGAATATTAGATACTGTGGCACAGACATTTACTTTTTCGCATTAGTGAAGATTAAATATTTTCAATGCAGGAAATCAATTGATTGTAATATAATAGGAATATTATTCTATCGGTTATTACATGCAATCCTCTGCTGTAATGTTTGTTATTGAATTTTCAACTTGAATTCCCCATCTCCTCTTATATATGAGCAAATTCCAACCTCCCTTAGCTATGATGACAGTAAACTACTACCTCTGACAATAAAGTTCGGTGAATAGTCCTGCAACATTAATGTAGAAGAAATATTGTGTAAAGTTACTGTAGTATCCTTCGAAGTAATCATTTTCCATAACAATGCACTGCTGAGATCTCTTATACATGTCATGGGAAATTCGCAGGAAGTCTTCTTTTGGGATGGAGTTCAAAAGCTTCGTCACGTTTCGTTGGATGTCGCCAATGGGGTCAACTCTCTTTCAAAGAGAGTTTGAGTCGTGAAAATACGAAGCAGTCTGGAGGATTGAGATCCGGCGAGTAGGGTGGATGTTTAATTTGCAACACCCCTCATTAATTTCTTTCGGAGTCTTGCAAAGCTTAATAACAAATTTTAAACTGATCTTTTGTTCGCCCATTTTCCAGTTCTCAGTTAAGAACCAACACACTGAACAAGCACTTAGCATGTCTAACACAGAACATAAACGACGCTCAACTGAACAACGGTGGGGGAAGATGGTCAACACTTGCCTCTATTCAAGTGCAGCGTTTTATTTCCCCAATGTTGCCAGATCGGTCATTCTGAATTCATTCACCGAAGTCTTTTGTCAGAGGTAGTATATGCTACCAAATCCGGTTTGCTTGTAATTTAAATAATTGGTGCTTCTGATGTAGATTCCAGTTATAAGGTTTAACTCTTTCCGGCACGGTGTCTCAAAAAGAGGACACCTTATTTCCATTTTACTGGCAGCAAGAATATTTAGTTAAAACTTTTTTTTTTTTTTTTAGCATACCTGAAAATAAGCAACTTTGTGTTTCCTAATACAGTCAAGTATCGATAATCCAAGCACCCATAATCCGCAATTTCCTATAATTTGCGATACTTTACGAATGTAATTAAGTGAAATAAACAGTTAAAAAAATTATAAAATAAGTGGTCCAAAAATGATTTTTTAACTCAAATAACAAAAAAGTTGAAAAAAAAAATCATAATAAACAATCTAATTTTCATAATGTAACTTTTTTATTTTATTAAAAGTAAAAAAACAAACTGTATTACGGATCGTATGTAATTATTTTTATTTGAACGCACATATATATCAATTACATACATATCAATTTTTTAATAAAATAACTTAAAGAGTGCATTTTTGAGATAGCGTATTAAATTATTAGATTTCATATTTATCTTTTCATATTATACTGATTATAAAATTAAATGCTGTCTAGGAATAATAAAATTATGCATAATCCATAGTACTCTATAATTATTCAATCAATATTCCATATTAATATCAATATTCCATAATCCGCAGAACCTTTGGCCCCCAACTTGTGTGGATTATAGAACTTTGACTGTATATTTGCTTATTAATTCCAGTTGCTTATAAAGTTCATTATTTCAAATAGATTTACTCCGCGCCAGAAGGGGTTTAAATTAGTAGAACTTATGTAGATGTTTAACTATTTTAGGAGAATGAAACGCATAGTGTTCAGCTACAGTGATCTTCGCGTTTTCATACGCCATTGTCTGTTATTTTATACTCCAAGGCTCACAAAATTAGAATTCACAACACCGCACACACAGACTTGCTAGTTTTTTTTTTTTTTTTTTTTTTTTTTTTTTTTTTTTTTTTTTTTTTTTAGTAAAGGAACTGCAATGTGTAAAAATTTGTAAGCACTTAATTTTTCATTTTTTATGTAGCTATTTTTTTTCAATATTTCTCTAAAATATTTTTACTCAAAATTTTATCCTTAAAAGCTTCTCTCACATTTGACAATAAATAGGAACAAAGCTTTCGAATATACACAAAACCTATGTAAAAGTGTTTAATAATCTATATTTTTTCTGCTAAATAATGATTCCAAAACAAACTCAGTAATTGTTCCTTAATGACAGATTGCAAAAACTCAGGCTTCCTTTTCTATGCTAGAAATATTGATACTTATAAACATTTAATAATAGATTAAAGCATCTAGACATTAACATTTTATAAATTTTAATATTTTTTCTTTTCTTCATCCTTATTATGAAGAGGAAAACAATAAAGATTCTCCTACTGATGGAAAATAATGACTACAACGCAGATATGCAAATGCAGAAAAAAGAATTTTGTTTATTCTTAATTTTTAGACTTCATTTATTATGAAGCTCATTAATTTTAAGTTATTCTATTATTAAGTACATTTCCATAAATCTACATTCATTATTTGATTTTCTTATCTGTATTTGAATTGTGTTTGACTTTCAGTTATGGTTATCTAACCTTAAAATATTGATTTTAATGTGTGGATTCATGTTTATACCAAAACATTATCTATGAAATACTTCTATAAGAACAAGAGAATATCGAAGAGTTGGGATGGGACACTTTTTACAAAAATAAGAAAATCAACACAAAAACAGAAATTTCAATATATAGAACACAAGATGAAACATTTTTCAATCACCCAGAACAATATAAAAACAACCTAATAAACAATTGACAATTAAGAAAATTGTAAGTTTCAAAATGTCTCCCATACTTCACTAGTAACAGAGAGGTATGATAACAGCTATAAAATACAGTATGATAAAGTTGATATATCTATTTAAAAGGCAAATTATAGCTAGGATGTACACCAATCCGATTTTAATATTTTTAGAGAGCAATAATAAATTAACACTTTAGTTTCAATAATTTTTTTCCTATACAGTTGGTGATCGTCACATACTACCTCTGACAATAAAGTTCGGTGAATGAATTCAGAACGACCGATCTGGCAACACTGGGGAAACAAAACGCTGCACATGCATAGAGGCAAGTGTTGACCATCTTCCCCCACCGTTGTTCAGTTGAGCGTCGATTATTTTCTGTGTAAGACGTGCTTTACTAAGTGCTTGCTCAGTGTGTTAATTCTTAACTGAGAGCATGAAAATGAACGATATAAGTTTAAAGTTTGGTTTTAAGCATTGCAAGACACCGAAAGGAATTCATGAAGGGTTGTGCAAATTGAACATCCAGCATACTCGCCAGATCTCAATTCTCCAGGATTCTTCCTATTTTCACATCTCAAACTCTCTTTGAAGGAGATATGACCATATTGCTGGCATCCAACGAAACGTGACGAAGCTTTTGAACTACATTCCAAAAGGAGACTTCTTGCTAATTTCCCAGGACATGTATAGAGATCTCAACGGTGCATAGTTAAGGGAGATGACTATTTCGAAGGATGGTATGGTAACTTTCGTTAATATTTAATCTACATTAATGTTACAGGACTATTCACCGAACTTTATTGTCAGAGGTAGTATTTCTTGTAACTCATGCAACTATATAGGTATGTAAATAACAATAGATTTTGTTTCACGCTAATAATAAACTCGCTAAAATAGGCAAAAATGTTGTTAAATCGTAATAATAAATTGTTTTTAAAAAAGTTAAAATGGCTGAAAAAAGTTAAATTTTTAAAAAGGAAGAACAATTTTAAAATACGTTCCCACCAATAGTTTAATATTAATACACACGTTTATAATATTATACGTTATACACGTTTAGAAAAGAATAAAGAAACGCCTATATTTAATTTAAATAACGTTTCTTTTTTATTTCCTTGTAGAACCATTCTATAAAAGAAACAAATCAAAACTTATACATTTTTTAATAAAATCAGTTTCTTGCGATTTTTGCCAAGCGGAAGTAATGGAGTACACATTTTTCATTCAGATATATGTATGGTATCCGAATTTTTTTGTAAAATTTTTGATCTGGTAAAATTAAAATCTGAAATATTTAGAATTGAACTTTAACAATAAGGTTTAATCTTCATGAAAAACGTTGAATACTTATAAAAGTGAGTTTTAAAAAATAATCTTTACTTATATATATTTTTTTAGTCAAACAAATGACGACTATAGGTGTTACTTAATTATATAAATACGAACGCATTTAAAAATTAATTATAAATGGCGAAATTCTTCCATTCAAAAATATTTTCTGCGGGATCAAACTTATTAATCAATACCTTTATTTATATTATTTCACTTCTAATAATGTTATACCGTTCACTGACTAACAAGTTTTCGAAATTATATTTTGTAAACACTTGTTCGAACAAACTTCAACAGAATTTAAATGAAAACCTCCTCTGTCATTAAATAAATATTCAAGTATTTCCACTTGTGTGCGAGAAAGACGAAATATTTAATTAGGAAATGTTTTGAACTTTGAAGCTTTTGAGTATGAGCGATGTTTCATAATAGGCAATATTTCCTGTACCTTTTTGCGAATTTTATTAATTAATTTGATTATGTATGAAATATTTAAATAATATGCGAATCTTTTTAAGCTTGGATTCGATTTTAAAAAAATTGAATCAAGATTGAATCGATTTTAATTGAATCGAGAATATTCTGTAAAGGTTCTATGTATTAAATTTCTATCCATTCGGTTGAGTACTTTAGGAGCTCTTCTATGCGGACTTAAAGATTGACCAGATGACCTTTATAAATACAACATATTTATATAAATACGATAATTCCCCATTGACCAAAATTTAAAGGAATAATTTTGAATGTATCTGTAAAAAAAAAACAGAAACAGTAGTACTTTATTTTCAATTCCGAATATGGCATAAAACCCTAAATCCGAATAGCATACATTCAGAACAATTAGATACTATTACAAAGAAATCCAACTGTATTAACGCAAGTTAAAGTTCGAAGAGACAGACAAACAAACTGAACTCTTAAATATTAAACTTAAATTTTCAACCACGTTGAAAAATGGTAATACATTTAATAGGTTTAAATATGACTTTTAGAGAATTTTGTACTAATAGATTTCCTATTATTACGAGTGACCTAAAAACGAAAAAATAATTTTTGAGGTATCCTAGAAATATATTCCAGAAACATGATACAATAATTAAACGAATAAAAAAGGATTAAGAATACAAGGTTGGCATAAATAAATGACCCGATTTAATATTTAGAAAATAATTGCACTTATAATAAGTTATGTAGGAAAATAAAGATAATATTTTTTCTTGGTTACAAATGTAAGCACCTTTTCCACAGAATCTAATCTGTAATTTGTAATTCCTAACAAAATCTAATCTGTGACCAAGTTCGTTCCACACACTTTGCACATCGTTAGCTGTTCTTAATGCACCGTTAATTTCTTTTAGTGTTTTCGGCGATGATAGTGTATAAACAATATATTTGATATAAACACAAGAAAAAGAAATCACTTGGTGCATGATCCGGATCTCTTGGGGGGTCATATAAATGAAGGTAAATCATCAGTACCCGCCCGTCTAATCTTGAGTATGAAATCGCGGGTATATCAGGTATAAAAAGTAGAAACTTTGTCTTTATTTTCATGTGTCACATGTGTTATATATTACAATATGTTTTGAAAATATACATTTTTAAAATTCTAACCAGGGACATTATAAAATAATTTTTATTTATTGAGTTAAAATTTTCAAATTTTTGTGATGGTTAACCATATTATTTCTAAACAAAATCACATAAAATTTCTCATATTTTTTTATTTAAAATTTATTAAAAACATGGGATAATTTAAATTCGTTATAATTCAAAATATTATTTCAAAATTTCATTCCTCTTACATTTATTACAAATAAGCAGAAATATCTAAATTTTATTTTTGACCTAAATGCACCTAAAACGAATCTTAATAGAACAAGTGTATTCAATTCACAAATTTTATTTAATTCTTTTTTCCCATCATTTTAAGTAAGGAATTCAACCTATTAATGATTTCTTTCTATTCGGAAATATGTCTGACAGAATTTGTTTAAAAATTATCCTAATTTGTAAAAAATAAAATAAAATAAAATAAAATAAAATGCCATTAACTTTCAAAACGTTGCAAACTAGAAAATGCATTGAAGTGAAAATCCAATTTCATTTCAGTTAAAGAATTTAACTGATTTAAAATCTCTAGAATAGCGAATCCCTTAAAAAGAGAAACAAAGACAAGAAAATACATTTATGTTGGAACATCTGATAAATACAGGGTATTTCTAAACTCAAAGGTCAAACTGTAATAGAATTTTTGTACACATACAGAAGCAATTTAGGTATTACAATGCAGGGCGAGGGGGAATAAAAAGTATTAGCGAAAAATAAAAATGCGGAGTAAATGAAAAAGAGCACTTTGGCATAATAATTATAATAATTAATCAAATGCTGTTAGAGGCTTGGCGGCGTCTAGCAAGTGTTTGGCGTACCCTCTAAGTGACTCCGTACGTTTCACGAGCTGTTCGTACGTTGCAGCTGCTACGGAAAGTACTCGATAAGATCTTCACACCAGTCGATTGGTGTTTTGTTTTTGAGGCGATTGGCGATCTTCGGAAGGCTATAACTTCGGAAGAATTTTTCAATGGGAAAAGTAACATTAAAATTTCAAAAGAGGTTGAAAATAAAATTTTATGTGTACATTAAAATAAAAATACTAATTTCTGCAACTCTAGATGAGTAAGTAAAAGTACTAAAAACTTCTAAACGCACACATCTTATTACATATGTTTATTAATATTTATTTATGTGTAAAACGCAGAAATTTAAATATTTCATTATGTTTGGATTCATATCTTCGAAAAATCAAAAGTGCATATAATTTAGAGAAGAAAAGAAGAAAAAGTTATATTTATACTGTAAAAGATGTTCGGAATATTTCAGAAAATTATCTTAAAACATTTCCCCCACATCCATTACATCAATAATTCGTGTAATACATTTGAGAGGTTTCAAAATTTTTGTAAATAACATTCTGTTCTTCGCGTTTTATGTCCCATTATTCATTTTGATAACTGAATAAGAATAAAAAACATTCAGTCAAATGCATTCTGAAAAAATGTCATTCTTTGTTTGGATATCATACGTTAAAGAAAGAAGCTCATTTAATCTTCTTAATGTTTCATTAATTAAATTTCCATTTTATCGGAAATTCGAAATTTTAAAATTTAATAACTTAGATAAAACACTGAACAAAAAAAGGTCATTGATTATTTTGTTTATAATGTCTTATTAAGAAAAAACAGTTCTTTATCATAAAAACTGAATGTATTTGCCAAGTGAGTATACATTACGAAATGCTCTGAAAAATTGGAATATTTCACTACTTTGTTGTGAAACGTATGAGCAAAACGCCTCCACATCTTATCGTCATCACTTTTTATCCAGAACCTACCTGAAATTTTTTACAGCGTAGTTATTAAATTAACAAGTAACACGATATCTTCTCTGCTCAAAATGTCTCCCAGGCAAATCGTCAGCATTGTATCACATATCACTCGCCCCCTCGATTCAATGTTTTTACTTATAAAAATGATAACTACAAATACAATAACAAAAATAACGTGGCTTACAAACTACAACATTCATCTTAAAGTATGACTAAAAATAATGGCCAAGTGTATGTAAAAGTGTATGTAAAATGTATAATAACTGTATTCAACAAATAAACCGCACACACAAAAATCTTGTCTTCGGTATGTCTTCGGTAAATAAACGTTCATTACTTTCTACCTTCCCGGCACTAGCGTCTATGCTATGTAGGGTGAACGATGTCAGATTCCTATCAGGGGTCTAAACATTTTGTATAATTAGAAAAGTTTTTAAAAATGCACTATAAACTTTTAAAACTAGGTGAAGTATATTACAAAATAAAATAAAAAGCTATTTCTAATATTTTAGACTAACGAATAAACTTTAATTAAATAAAATAGACTTGGAAAAAGAAAAAAAACCATATTTGATATCAGAGATAACAGCTGATTTAGAAAAAACATTAACGTATTCGTGTAGCGAAAAAATTGGACACAAATAAATATTATAAAAACAAGAAAAGTACGCAAATTAGGCACACTATTTCATAATCACATGCTAGTAACATATGAGAAATAATGTTTTTGTAAAGTAAACTAGGGATTAATTATAACATAAAACAAAAAAATGCACTTTGATAGTTAATTCATCTTTAAATTTGCACATAAATGTACAAATTTTACGAAATTTACATGACTCAAAACAGGCAAATATCGCAAAAATAAAACTAATTTGTGTATATCTAAAATTAAACACAAAACATCGCATGAGAAACAACCAATTTAGGTTTTTTAAAATATCAAAAGTTCCAAATTCTTCTCCAGTGTAACTATGTTTATTTCCTTTTCAACCTCTAAAATGCCGTGTGACTCCCTAATTCATTTGTTTCTTTTTTGTACGGTATTAAGAAAGCATATTCTTTTTTATTGATTTTCTTTTCTTTGCACAAAAACGTCTCGTAGAATTTCTTCAAAGGTTAATCTAATTTGGAAAGAAATCCCATCAACGTCCCAGACATCACAAATAGAAAATGCATTGAAGGGAAAATTCGAATTTTATTTCAGATAAACTTATTAACTGATTTAAAATCTCTGGAACTGTTAATACCTTGAAAATAGAAAAGTATAAAAGAAAATAAAGAAATACACTTACAGAGGAACAAGTGAAAAAATAAGTGAGCCGATTTCTAGATATATAATCATTTTTAAATAGGTCAATACCTATTTTTAAAATGTAGTTTCTATTCTGTGATATTGTGATGATCCATTCATTTTATATTCTTAATCATCTCTAGTTAAAAGTAAAGTTACACTTTTATAAATATACTTAAATAACACTTCCTGCTATTTAAAAATATACCGTATTTACTCGTGTATAAGGCGCACTCCTACTTTACAAGTAAAAATGGCGATTTCTTAAAATCTCGTGTATAACGCACACCATAACTTTGATACGCTAAGGAAGAATGACTAAATGAATTTCAGTAAAAAAAATCGAAACAAACATTACACCAGACCAGAAAACAAGACGAAAATGCATTTTTAGACTTCGGGTTGTAATAGAATGACGGGAAATAGGAATGAGTGCCGGTAAAGAGAATTGCTAATTATCGTTTAGGTAATGTCACTAGCTCTGTTGTATAAAAAACTGCAAGGAGTGAAATAAATATGCAGTAATACTTCAATTAAGTAACATTTTCCGAAATTTAATATCTTCTTTGAATAATTTCTTGTTTCATATGTATATAGTTCGACTGCATCCAATAGTAAAAAAAATATTCCGTGTAAGGCGCACCTAGGAGTTTTGCCCTAATCTTTTGAAAAAAAAAAGTGCGCCTTATATACGAGTATATACGGTATATTTAAATTTCTTTACTTCTTTTGCAATCTTCTTTTGAACCTCGCCATATTTCCACCCACTTATTTTTTTAACACGCAGAATGCCTTGGTGACTGACACTGAAACTAAAAAAATATCATGTTTTATGTAATTATTAAGGAATTATACTGTTATAATAAAAAAAATTTAAGTATAAATTTTAAATAAGTTTTCAGTAATTACTTGAAACAATATATATATATATTTAGTTTTACATCATATTTTAGACTGATAGTTATCGATGAAGGACGCGATCCAACTGGAAAGTTCAGTGTCATTCTTTGTGACTGACGTGGCGTGTTGTAAACATGTTAAAAATTTTCAACTTTCTGATCCTGTCAAATTAATAGTGCAATTACGTTCATTTCTTTCCATTAATGAAAAATATACAGCGGGTATAAAAAAAATAAGGACAGCAAAAAATATTAATATTTTTTATAAATACCAAAACAAATGAAACTTTTTCACTTAACACACGTCCTTATTATATACTACCTCTGACAATAAAGTTCGGTGAATTGTCCTGTAACATTAATGTAGATGAAATATTAACGAAAGTTACTATACCACACTTCGAAAAAACCTTCTTCCATAACTATGCACCGCTGAGATCTATTATACATGTCCTGGGAAATTCGCAGGAAACCTTTGTTTGGAATGGAGTTCAAAAGCTTCGTCACGTTTCATTGGATGTCAGCAATAGGGTCAAACCTCTTTCAAAGAGAGTTTGAGTGGTGAAAATGGGAAGAAATCTGGAGGACTGAGATCTGTCGAGTATGCTGGGTGTTCAATTTGCACCACCCCTTATGAATTTATTTCGGTGTTTTGCAAAGCTTAAAACAAAACTTTAAACTTATTTTTTTTTCGTTCATTTTCCTGTTCTCAGTTAAGAACCAATACATTGAACAAGTACTTAGTAAAGCACGTCTTACACAGAACATAAACGAAGCTCAACTGAACAACCGTGGGGGAAGATGGTCAAAATCTGCCTCTATGCAGGTGCATCGTTTTGTTTCTCCAGTGTTGGCAGATCGATCGTTCTGAATTCATTCACCGAACTTTATTGTCATAGGTAGTATCTTCAAGCTGAAAAGTTAATAAAAACGACAACAAAATTCGACCGTAAGTATTTTATTATAAACATAAAATAATTGTACAAAAAAGCACTATTTTTGCCTCTGTAAAAACTTTAAGGAAAGCAAAATAAATTCAATATAGTAACCGAAGAAACAAATATTTAATGTACAGTCGGCTCTCGTTAATTCGAACTCGTCGGGACCACAAGAAATGTTCGAATTATCCGAAGTTCGAATTATGGAAAATATGAAATGAAATCATGCTTAATATTGTACTATTACAAAGGAATTAATGTTATAGTGTTTTTTAAACTTATTTCATTTGTTATCATTAGAATATGACTTAATATTAAATTAGAATGCATAAATACATAAACTAATTAAAAGATTAGAAACAAGCACAATGGAAGAAAATTTTAAAGCCTCTCTGATGGACAGACGGGGCACTAAGAAAGTGGATATCAAATGCATTAGATTATATGTATACTCGTTCAGAACAATTTTCACAAAAATCAGAGAAAGAAAGTTATTCAAAAAAACTTTCCGTTCTGAAATCCGTGAGAAAAACAAGAAAATTGAAAAATCGGAATTCTCGTTAGTTCGAATTAAACGAAGTCAAGAGATAATGAGTTCGAATTAATGAAAAATTTTAACGTTATTCTGTCATTGAAAAATTCGGGACTTCATGTTTAGTTCGAATTAAGCGAAGATTCGAATTATCCGATTTCGAATTAACAAGGGTCGACTGTACTATGCATTGAACCTATGAGTTTAAAGATTGCAACTATCCCATTATTCCTCGACATCATTAATATTTAGCACAATTTGTGTTTGTTTTAGTGCAATTCATCTTCAATTGTGAGTCCTGATGCTGGAGAAAATGTCTTTCATTTGTATGAAGTTGTCTTCTAGATCTCTACATAAGTTATCGATGGGATCATAATCCGGATTTCTGACTGACCATTGCACAACTTCAATATTTTTCTTATAGAACTAAAGTTTTATCCCACGACTTGTGTGGATAAGTACATTATCTCGCTGTCATATCCGGGTTTTTTTTTCCTGTCAGAAGTGTTTCAAGAAATAAAAGATGGCCAAAAAGAGTTTGTATGTGTGTTTTTGAATTAAAATATCCCGAAAGATATATAAGTAACACCATGTCGTTGAACGAAAAGCAGCACTATATTGAAATGAATCTGCCACCTAACTGCTATTTTGATAAAATCTCTTTTTCTTTTCTTAAATGAATTTAATTAACTTTATCCGATGAAAAGAAATGAAACTTAAATGGTCCTGATGACTGGAAATATTACTGGGGGCTAGTTCCATGGGTTTTGTAGTGTAAGTCACATTACCTTATAATTGCTATGCTTGTTTGCCACCGTTATTTTCGAAAAGTCTGTTTGGCCTTATTCAATTAATGAGAATGTGCCGATAAAATAAATCACATTTTTTCGTACTAAAATACTGGTAGCCAAAAATCATAGCCTGTGACTTACACTACAAGTACTCATGGAAATAGCCTGGGATGATTTAAGAAAAGAAAAAAAAAGATTTAATTAAGGCATCAAATAGGAGGTGGATTTGTTGAACACGGGGCTGCTTTTCATTCAAGGACGTTGTGTCACTTGTATATCCTTCAGAAAAATTGAGACACATATACAATCACTTTCTGACTATCTTTCCTTTGTTGCAACACTTCTGGCAAAAAAATATCGGATATAACAGCGAGATAATGCGCCTATTCACACAAATTGTGAGAAAAAACGTTAGTTCTATAAGAAAAATATTGAAGCTTTGCAATGACTGCTCTTAAATCTTGATTTTAATCTTCTCGGGGGAAACTTCCTCCTTTAATCCTCCTTATGGGGATATCTAACAAGGTGATTTTATAAAAATGGAAAGTACTTTTCTTCAGAATCAGAACTCGGATCTAAAATTGAAGATGAATAGTACAAAAACAATCCCAAACGGCGTGAAAAATTACTGATGTCGAAGAATGATGGAATATTTGCAAAAATTAAACTCATAGGAGAATGCATAAAACATTAAATATTTGTTTCTTTTGTTACAATAAGAAATTTGTTTTGGTGTCCTTAAAATTTCTACTCAGGCGAAAATAGTGTTTTACTTTATTTTCGTAATAAAATACTCACAGTTGAAATTTGTTGACTTTTTTTATTAGCTTTTTAGCTTGATGATACATATTATAAGGCAAAAAGTTTCATTTGTTTTGAAAAATGGCAGAAAAATAAAGCAAAAAAATGAATAATTTTTTTGCTGTCCTGATAGTTTTTACACGCGCTGTATATTTTAAGCACTGTGCGTGTGGTATGTAGTTTTTTGCCTCTAACATTTTAATTCACAAATTACTCCTAGTCTCACCTTTAGTTTATAATTATGTGATTTGGCAATCACGCAATACGAAAATGTAAAGGCTTGTGTTTACATTTTATTATTAACGTTTATTTATAAAGTATTGCATGAAATAGCATTTATAAGAACACTGAACGCAAATGTGCGCGGACATAGTTTTATGCAATATTCCCGTAAGGCAGGGTGACGTCACTGCGACGTCGTTGTGAAGTCACACTGTGACTTTGTGACCATCGATCGTCGATGTGACGTCACGTGACGTCGATGTGAAGTCACAGTGACTAAAATGTGATGTCGTTATGGCCGTTTTAGAGCTTTTTTGTGACGTCACATTGTGATCACATTGAGAAGTCACGGTGTGACAAATTTATGAAAAATGTGTCATTTGTGACTGTTTTGACTTTAACATCATGACGAAACTGTGACAAAAGGGTTTTTTAAAGTAAATAACATGTTTTGAAGAATTTTTGTAATTTTCTATCGATTTTTAATAAAGTCACATCTTAGTCACAATGTGACGTCACTGAGTGGTGGCATTTTAGTCACAGATGTGATGTAACCAGAGTGACTGACAGTGACGTCACTGTGACCATGCATGCTATGAGGGTTGTAAGTTGGGGGACTAAATCTCTCTCTTGTGGTTGGGTGCTTTTCTTTTTGTGTAACGTGAATACGAGATAGACCCCTCGTTTACAAGACCCCTAACGGGTAAATCCCTTCTTTAAGCTTCTAACCTTGGCTTATATAATTAATCAAGCAACAGCATACTAAATCAAAACATAGTCAAGTTTTGACGGATTAACTTCCTTGTATTGCGTAATTGCCAAATCACAAAAAAATGTTAACTGAAGGTGCAGAGACGAGAAGTAATTTGTGAATTAAAACGTCAGAGATGATAATAGAGCTAAACTTGGTTCTACACAAGATCTCAAAATGTTTTACGGTCAAATAAGAAACACGAGACTTCGCATATGTTTTATATGAGATGTTTTTTTGACAGGATATACATATTTATTTACAAAATTTCTGATGATGTTGATTTTATTTAAAATAAAAATGATGTATGTTAGAGGCAGTACTTTTTAGCATGCTGGGTGATTTATTTAAATGACACATCCTAATCTAATGACGTGTTACGTGTAGTTAGTCTCACCAAAAAGTTGAAACTTCATTTTTGAATTGTTATGTATTTTTGCCGTAAATGCGTGTTATAACACGAATCCTTTTGTACAAAGAAGCCTTCACAAGATAATTTTAACTTAGGTAAATTTGTAATTTTAAAATATGGATAATCTTCAATTAATTCATTTTTCAATGAATTAATTCATCAATTAATTCATAAAATCTTTCTTGTGTAAAGTGTTCATTCAAAAATGACTCACTAACCAAAGCTGCTGCAAAACTGATTCATTTTGTTTAAAAAAAATCACATTTTTGCCAATTTATTTATAAATAGGCACATACTCAAATGTCAGAAGCTTTATTTTAACAAAATATATCATATATATGTTAGTTAAATTAAATCGCAATTTTGCTGTTTTTCTAATAAATAGACACATGGTATAACTTGAAATTTTATTTAAAATAATTTTAACATAATCTTCTTTTTTTTTAAATAATTTTAACATAATGTTCTTATATATATATAAATAGGGATATTGAATCATCAGAAGCTTTAATTTAACAAAACGGATTCAGCGTAAAATACCTAATATCTGTGTTTCTCTAAACTTGCAATCAATAAGACAAAAATTATAATTTGAAACATTATTATTTTTTTTTTCTAAAAAAATAAATTTTACAAAGCAGTATTATTTTTTCTGTTCAACCGTGCTTCAAAAATAATTATTTTTACTTTAACTCCATTTTAATGTTGAACATCAAATACTTTTTTTTCTGCATCAGCAGAAATTGAAAATGGAAATGACTCTTTTATAAGTTTTCATGCTTTATATATATATATATAAACAATTTTCAAAACAAATGTCTAACATTTGTTCTGAAATGAGTTCTTCGTTGCATCTGTATGCTGATCACGTTTCTTTCCAAATCCTGGAAAATATCTCCTCCACATTTGTAACGATTGGATCATGGGGGCTATCATTTAGATAATTCGATTTAGATCTATTTATGTTTCAGGCCATAAAGTTGTTTAATATTCTGAATGCAAATTTTATGCATTTTTGGCTATCATGAATGCCATTAGATGAAAAGTACAACGTTTGTATTAAAATAAAAGTAATAAATACAAAAGTATCATTTAAAACAATCATAAATAAATGTCTGGTATAACTATAGAAAATTATACCTTAATGGAGTGAGTGTTCACATATTTTTGTAAAAATTTTGACTTTCTCTATGGTTTAAATGGAAAAAAAAATGCTATAGATCTCTCATTCGAAAATTTGTATTAAAACAGTGTGAAACGCGTGGTTTTAATATTTATACGTGTAAAATAAGTAACATGATAAATATTTAAAAATAAAAAGAATATTGCCCAGTTAAACTGATGGAATTAAGCTCACAGGCTACGAATACTAATTGTACATTACAGCCTTGTATTTTCATTAATTCCGTTCGGAAAAAAAAAAATTAAGAAGGGCTTTCTTCTTTCTCCTTTTTTATACTTAATCATTGAACTTCCTAAACTATCAAGTACATGCTTTATCATATTAAAAAATCTATATCCAAAATTCAGAGCAAATCGGATAATACTTAATAAAAACCCATTTAGCATTTATATAATATAAGAGGAGTTATTCCCCTTTTTTATACTTAACCATTAAACTTCCTAAACTATTCAGAGATTTGAACGAAATCTGACAATTCTGATTGAAAAATCCACTTATGCAAGTTAAGGGGAGGGGCATTAGAACCCCCGTTCCCCCTGTTTTTACTTATTCAATGAACACCTAATAACAGCCACGGACTCGCATCATCAGAATGATCCTATATCTAAATTTTGAACGAAAACTGTTAATTCTGCATGAAAATCCCGTTTACATCAATTAAGGGAAGGGCATGAGCCCCTCGTTCCCCCTGTTTATACTTATTCAATGAACACATAATAACAGTCACGGAATCCCCTCATCAGAATGATCCTATATCTAAATTTTGGACAAAAACTGTTAATTCTGCATGAAAAACCCGTTTATATCAATTAAGGGGAGGGGCATGAGCCCCCCGTTCCCCCTGTTTATACTTATTCAATGAACATCTAATAACAGCCACGGTATCGCCTCCTCCGAATGATCCTATATCTAAATTTTGAACGAAAACTGTTAATTCTGCATGAAAATCCCGTTTATATCAATTAAGGGGGGGGGGCATGAGCCCCCCGTTCCCCCTGTTTATACTTATTCAATGAACACATAATAACAGTCACGGAATCGCCTCATCAGAATGATCCTATATCTAAATTTTGGACAAAAACTGTTAATTCTGCATGAAAAACCCTTTATATCCATTAACGGGAGGGGCATGAGCCCCCCGTTCCCCCTCTTATACATATCGAATGAACTCCAAAAACTAATCAGGGAAGCGCCTTGTCAGGATATACCTATATACAAAATTTCAAGTGGATCCGATATTTTTATCATGAGTTATCGCGTTACGCACGAACATACGAACATACGAACGTACATACAGAACGGACGGGCACATAAGCTCTCAGGCTATGATAGCCTGTGAGCTAAAAATCAAAGTTTACATGTGACTGAAAAAGAAAACATATCCAGCAAAGATTGTTTTATCAGACTTATTATATCTCAAGGCCTCAGATGCCAAGGGTGCAAGTGACAACAATTCGATTTGGAGTAAACTGAGTTCAATGAGAATGGACGTTAAATTTGAATATCAATAATAATTGATTGAGTTGAAATAAGAATCTGCCGCTTGTTTCATTTTTGTCTTCGAATTCTTATTTCAATAGCTGTGGAAAAAAGAAGAGTACAGTTTTCTTTAGATTTATTATAAATCAATATTGTAGCGAAAAAACTTTTTTAAAGCACCATAAAAAAATTAAAGTGCGCAAGACCTTTCGAAAGAACTTAGTCTTTCTTCATCAGGCGCAAAAAGACGTTCGATTACTATGAATGTAATGGCACGACTGAAGTGAAAAGACGGGAATGGGAGCAAGCTGAAGGAACAGACAATGAGACAGCAGAAGGCAACAGCCAATCACGGAAGAGCAAAAACATATGATGGATACAATAAAAGAGGGGAAGGAAAAAAGGAAAATGGTAACAACGGAGAAAAGTTAAAAGTAAGTAAAAAGTAATAAGTAAAAAGGCGGATTATTTTAAAAGTAAATACACACACATACAACATAATAATGATAATAAAATAATAATAATAATAATTAGCTTTTTTAAAAAATTAATATTGGTTATTATTTGGCAAAATGGGGTAGATCTCTATAAAGTAGCACATAATTAGAAAATCACTTCTATTTCATAACTTGAAATGAAAAAATCCCTGTCTGCTTGACCTATAGGCGGATGTAGGTTTCGAAGTTAAGTATTCATTTCAACAACAAAAAATAAAATATATTTAGAGAAATCCAATTTAACAATTTTACTTGGCAGTTTTTGAAGAATTTGTCAGTTTCACTTCTGTAAGAACAGGTTTGATCAAAATCATCTTATGCGAAATTCCACTCAAAGTGCCTACTTTGACAGCATTTTTTGAAAAATATTCTGACTTTAGGAAAAAAAAAACTACCATTACTGCACATTATATAATTCTGAATACGTCGTAACTGTATAATGACTGCAATAGGAGCAATAAAGGTGTCAGAATGCAATTAAATAACGGCTATGTTTTCTATAAAAATGACTGTACAGATTGCCGCAAATTTTTAAGCTTTTTGCTTTAATATAATTGCTATAGAACTATAAGAACTATAATATAATAGTTATAACAATTAATTAAAGAAATTTGGCTTTTGGCTTATTTTTAAATTGGCTTTTTGCTTAGCATAAATTCGGTAGCATTAACAACTATTCTGTGAAAAAATTTAAAAATTTGTAAATGATTTTTAATCAGATCTACAAGTTTCATACGAACAATCGAAGACTTTGACAAAGTCAATATTGGTAAAATAATAGTAATAATAATAATTAAATAAAAAAATAAATAATAAATAATAAAAAAATAATTTTTGTGGAAATATATATATATATATATATATATATATATATTTTTTTTTTTTTTTTTTTTTTTTTTTTACTGATGGAAATATTGAGCTTGATAAAGTCGCCGATTGTGCATACGAAACATGTAAATCAGCTTGGAAGGCCTTGAAGTGCACGCCCCACCAGTGGCCGAGAGGATTGGACCTCTCAACTGGTAGACGGCAGGTGCTGGGTTCGAACCCAATCGCGGCTGTCGGCCTAACCGTTCGGAGTTTTCCGTGGTTTTCTTCGAACCTTGCGTAAATACGGGTTAGGTTCCCTTAGAAAGACCTCCACGGAGGGCACTCCCCCTGGTCCTATATCCCATTAGCGTAGATAATCGGACGACAAAAATCAACCAACCAACCAACCTTGAAGTGCACTATTTTTTTCACATTTTTGGCACAGATGTTATATACGCACCACATTTGTACGTGCTTTTTTCTCCCGCCAATTTGGCATTGCACATCTCTACCGAGGAGAAGATCCGTTTAATAAGTTTAACAACTAAGAATGTATTTGTTAAAAATACAAGTTTATAATAATTGTTATCAAGATAAAATGAGAAAAATTTAATTATTTAAAAAAAAATGTGCTGATTAAATGATACAACTGCATGCATTCAACATGGTTATATATACGATTTATTGTGAAAATTATATTTACTGTTTTGTTACTAGTTAAGTTTATTATTTATGATTGTTTATTTATTGTTTCCCTTTTTATTAAATTTATGTTTATTTACTGTTATTTTTTATTTTAATTCTTTAAGTTATTTTTATTATATACTATATCACTGATTAGTTATATCAAACTTTGATTTATTTACTTTTATTATTTCCTTTCTTAAAATGCTACATTCTCTTTCAATTTTTCACGTTATTTTATTTTTATATTGCAATAGAAAATCGCTCCCTGTTATTGCATGTAACTTATATTTAAAAACAAAAATTTCGCCAAATTGGCGGGTGAAAAAAGCACGTGTAAATATGGTACGTATATGAAATTTGTGCCACAATTTTTACTTTGGATTAAAGCATCTATTTTTAAAATCTTCAAAAGTTTTTTTTTTTTTCTTCTTTTTTTTTTTTTTTTTTTTTGAAAAAAAAAAAAAAAAAAAAAAAAAAGGCACAAAATCTATATGCATCCAAATTATATTAACGCAGAGATAATTTATATCATTTTTATATATAACACACACACACACATATATATATATATATTAAAAAAATTAACAATCGCAGAAATTTTATTATAATTTTTTCTTATCTATGAATCGTGAGGAAATATTTACATTTTATATTACTTAATCTTTTTTCTTGACTTGATCCAACATGAAGTTTTCAAATAATTTGCTTTCTCTATAGGTTTGTAAAACTAAAATAAATAAATAAATAAATATCTAAAACATTTTCTCTAACTTTCGGACATTGGGAATTATTTGAATTCGTTATTAAATCGTACATTCTTTATGCGCACTTTCTTATTTCTGTTCTAGTCGAATCAACCTAATATTTTGCATGTTGGCGTTTCATTTTAATTTTTATAGATCCTTGAGGGAATATTTAAATAAATAATTAAAACAAATAATTTAAATGGATAAGACAATTTCTTCTTCGAAAGAAGTGTTTGTTTTTCAATGCACTTCAACTTTTCTTTAAAAAGGGATTATGAAAATCCTGTCGTAGCAGTTACCATGGGTAATGATCTCTGAACTTTCACTCCCCTTTAGAAACATGTCAAAATAGAGCAGGTAGCAATGTATGGAGCTGCCATCTATTGCGGCTTCACCGGAAATCTTCCTTTTCAGAAGTCTGTCTTTTTACCCACTGGATGCAGCTCGAAGGAAGCTCCTGCCCTTCGGGCACACTCAATGGCTACTAAAAATAATTTTGGAGCTATTACTAAAATTAGCTTGGTGGCTCATATTAAAAAATTTTAAGTTAGATACACAAAAAATTCTTTTGTTCAGTTTACAAAAAAAATGTTTGTTTCACTTGCAAAAAAAGTTTGTAATGGTTACTAAAAAATTCTGTTAGATACAAATTTACTAAAAAAATTTTAGTAACCTCTTGAATTTATTTTACAATGTAAATTTCGTAAGAAATACTACTTATTATATTCTCAACAGTTCAAGTTTTTTAATTTTTCAAAAGTCGCACCTTGGTAACGAAATTAAATGATATAAATCGCAATTTAAAACGTTCTCAGAGCATATATTATTCATTTCAGCACAATTTCAAATATTTCAGAAATCGTGCATAATCATTATTTGCATCTTAAAAGTAACCAAAACCACAAATTTTAAATTTCTGGCTCAAAAATTTGAAAGAAATTGAAAATTTTAAAAAGTTTTTTCAGCGTTTACTACTTCTTGGAAGGTAGTTGTGCTGCCAGGAAATATAGTCTGTATCAGAACAGACATAGTTAACATAATTTTGCCACCATTATTTTTGAAATCAGCTCGGTAGTTCAAGAGATCGCTCTTACGAACAGACAAACACACAAACGTTTTTTTTTTTATAACATTAGCTAGACTTCCATAAACTTTTAACTAGAACTTCGGGATAATATTTAAATAGAACATTTTCAAAAACGATTAACTTTTTTTAAGAAAAAAAAATATTCATTTTTTCTTTCTGCAGTTTAAAGGAATAATTTTTTTTTTCGAAACTATATATCTTCAACAGTTGCTAAATAGAGCAAAACTTAATAAATATGCAAATGCGTTGATTGTTATCTTTGCGTTTGTTAAAAAGAATTTTTAAATTGCATGAATTTTTAGACTTTTCTATTCGTTTTAAAATATACGCGAATGCATTTTCTTGTCATTATAGAAGTAAGTATGTAAGTAAACATTGCGTTTTCGAAGGCACTTTTATTAAAAAAAGGATTTTAGCAGATTTAGAGCTTATATTGTTTACTAAAAACATTCCTCAAGTCATTTCAATTCTTGTATAGATTATTAAAAAAAACCAGTTTTTTATGTAATAATTAAGCAGAAAAGATTGAGTAATGTGCTTTTTAATTAAAACTAAGTTATTTTGCGGATAATTAAACAATACAACAAACCAATCTAAACAAAACAGTATATAATTTTTGAATTTATTGTCATTTTTATTTCTATTTATAGCCTAAAGTACTTAAATATGATACTTGTCAGCTCATCTTAAAAATTGAATTTAATTGGGGGCTGTGCAAATATAACGCTATCAACTTTTTGTTAATTTTGGACCCCCCTCCCCCCCATCCGGTGTCATACGTTATCATCCTTCGGACCCTCCCCCCCTCGGGTATTAATATCGTTATCAAAGTGGATTTTTTTAATGATTTTTTTTTTATTTATTGATATACAAGATTGGTTACATTTATTTTTCGCATACTTAATTGATTCAAATAAAGAGAAGTCGATCAAAAATCGCTTTATATCAAACAACGCTTAAAAGAACTAGTTACTATTTCAAAGTATTTTATAACAGCTTTTTCTTACATTATGCATTCAACAGTAATAAAGCCTTGTTGCACTTGTCCCGATTTGGGGGAGGGGGTGAGGTATAGATTGAAATCCTTATCAACAAAGCAAATAGACAACTATTTTATTCTCTTTTTCTTTTACTTATCAGAAACACAAGTTTCATTTGATATGTACTTCGCTTATGCTTTACCAAACAACTATTATACATGCGTACACATATAAAGAAGAATGGGAAAGTCAAACGTTGGGAGTATTATTCTATATTTTAGAATTAAATAATTTTGTAATTTAGTGATTTTAATAATAACTTTGTAGTTTCATAAAAATAAATAATCGAGTAAAAATGATATCGTACTATTTTGAACCAAAGACCGTCTTACAAAGCAAAAGCGAAATTTTGGTTGGTTCAAAAATAATATCGATATCAAAAGACAAATCCCCCCCCCCTCCGCCTAGCGATATCTTACGACATGTACCAGACCCCCCCCCCTCCACTCCGCTCTAAAATGATAACGTTATACATGCACAACCACTTGCTATAAATTTTTGAAATAGTAAATTGAACATTGAGAAAACAAAATACCCCTGACCATCTCAGAGTCATATAGATAGCTCTCTTATTAATATCCCCACACTATGGATCCATAACTCCCATTACATATTAAAAACAGTCAAAAGATCACTTTACTGTTAAGTCATATCCATTTTCATGTAACATCACTGTATGCCTCGGAGTGACGTGGTGGCGTTTTTACAATGGTTCACGCAACTTTTAAATTCGGTTTTGAGCTTAAGTTTGAAAATTTTAATTTTGCTTAACTTCATTGCGGAAAACATTAACAAAATCGGTAATGGAAAAGTTATTTTTCAAATAATTAACCGAACATTATGTTCAGGAAACTTTTATTTGACAAACGATTGAAAGAAATAGTCGTTAAGGGGGGGGAGGGGCGCTGTAATACCATAGCCAACTATACACTACGCCATTTCGCGAAAAACCGCCGAAAAAATGAAGCTGGATTCATCTTCAGACCCTGGACCATTTCATTGGACCACGTGAGAATCCACGTGACGCAAACCCTGCCCAAATTAGCATTGAGTAAGCTGTTTTATGTTCAGTGCACATGGCTCGGCACGTGGTCATTGTTTTAGTTCAGGGTTTGCACGATTGGTTAGAATAACTTGGGCAAGGTATGAGAGTCCTCTGGCGGGAGACTTCATACGTTAATCTCAAATAGGTGGGCCTATAGATCTCGTGGGCCATGGTAATACTTACCAATCATGTATGCTATAAAATACGAAAATAAAACATGCGAAAACTATCTATAAAATGCATCGCTATTCAAAAATAAAATTTAAACGTATATTTAAATATATTTAATATGCATAGTAATCCTCTAGTACGGTCATTACTTGATTATCCCGTCGGTCCATTTCGACAAATTATATCAGTCGCCAAAATGCTCATAAATTATACAAATTGGCATAATTTTTATTTTAATAAACTTAAAAGCAAGTAAATTAGTAAAAGATTAATAAACATACAAGTAAAAAATCTAATTAAAAATTATTTTCTGTTGTAATAAACACGCGTAACGCGTTTAATGTAAAGTGAATGTGACAATTTTTTGATCGGCGGGAAAATTAAGTAGTACTCAAGTAAGTACCGAATGACGTAAAAGGAACATCCTTATAATTCCAAAAATAATAAACATATTGACTAACAATTTGCTGCGTCAGATGAAGCGTCTAATTTCCAAATAAAATATACCTCTGAATTGAAATTTAAATGAAATATAGGGTCATAAAACATCGAAGAGTGGGGAAAATAGGAGTACAAATATTTCGGCAACTCATTAATCGATTAACTTTCTTCTTTATGCAAAATTTATGTTTTTTTATTGTCTGTTACATTCACTCCTTATAATAAAAAAATTCGAAATTTTTTATACATCTTGTTAGACATTATTTGTGATAACATGTAAATTGCGCGAATAAGTCCTCGTCTATTTTTGTAAAAACAGTAAGAGAAGAGAAAGATAGGTAAAATTGACTTACCTTCTTATTCTTTTATATCAGGACAGTCCATCAATAGCATCGTTTTGAAGTATCCACTTGTCGTATGCACTTGCTGCTAAAACGTACAGTTTTTTATTTAATAAAGACACAAAATAGTACACCGTTTGAAAAAAGAATATTGTATTAAACTTGATTAAATATTTACGGAGCACTCATAAAAAGCTCCTTTCTGTGTTGTTACATTTTCATATCTGTGAAATATACAAGAAAAACATTATTATCAAAATCGAAATACAGATTTATGAGTTAATAGTTTGTATTATGTAAAACAGTTATTGAAATGTTTATTAAAACAAATAAATCAGTTTTAATAATGTTTTTGACAGTTTTTCCTTTCATTTAAGTATTGTAAATCACATTAATGATTTGAAGATTACAATTCTATCAATATGTAATGATTTGTTTATGTTATGCCTTTCACTTTTGATCATAAATGAAATTGTTCTTAATTTATTACTTCTTTCTTGATTGCTGTTTAAAATTTATGAAATTAATTTAAAAGCTTGATTTATTCTTTTCTGAATCTTCATCAAGAATTTAGTTGCGTAATATCTTTCAACACATCTTTCATCAGAACGAATATTTCGAGAGTCCGAAAAAAATAGTACCAGATAAGCAAAGTTACTGATAATCTTTAGGCTTTTCCCCATTCTTATATACTACGTACATACCGAATTTCAAGTCTCTATCTCAATTTGTTCGAAAGACAGAACATTTACAGACAGACAGACAAACAAACAGATACACAGGATGGGATTTTTTAATATGTTTTTCGGAATCTCCAGTGCCTAAAACGTATCAATCCGTCAAAAAAAAATTCGATTTTCAAAACGATTGCAAAACTGCCCTATATTATGTATGATGGGTAAATAATAACCTATAATTTAATAATTTATATCTTAAAGCTTAATTATTAGTCTCATAAGCTCTAAACGAATCTATTTAATACAAATAGAAAACAAAAAAGCCTATATAAATATTTTGTTTAACTTTATTGCAAAAAACACAAAATCGTTTTCAGAAAAGCTATTTTTCAAATAAATTGAAGATTAGTATGTTCATGATATTTTTATTAGCCAAACAATCGAAAAAAAGATAAATTGACACTACAAATACTTATTTATTTGTATACTTAATTATTTGTGATCAACTAATATGGGCCCGTGTGGCCCGAGCCCACCCAATAATTTTGAATCACAGCTCACCCAATTTCCATTGTTCTAGTTATTTATTTCATTATTATTTTATTATTCATTTTTCTCCTTAGAATAAAATTTATTTTGCTAATGATCATGCGTTTTAATTCTCCAACTAACATCCATAAATCCCAAATTAATGAAATGTTTTGTTTCCATGTTTAACTTTCTTCTAATTCAGTTTGTAGTGATGTTCATGATATCATAACATTACTATAAATACCGGGTGTCCCAAAAATGACTGATGGATTTTAAAATTCAATAGATTGCAAACGGTGACAGATATTTAAAAAATTTTTGCAGGAGGGTTATGTACAATGTCAGAATTTTTTTTACCGTAATTTTTAATTTTAGTTCGAATTTCAAACAATAGATGGCGCTGACCGTTATTGAAGGCCAGGTGATCAGTGCTGAGTGAGGTCAGTTGCCGCCAGCGCCATCTATTGTTTGAAATTCGAACTAAAATCAAAATTTACGGTGAAAAAACTCCTGACATTATGCATAACCCTCCTGCAAAAAAATTTTTAAATAGCTGTCACCTTTTGCAATTTATTGAATTTTAAAATCCATCAGTCATTTTTGAGACACGCGGTATGAGTGTATTTATAAGAAAAAACGCATGAGATTATAATTTAATATAATTGCAACTTTATTAAAACTTAAAACTCTCATCTTTTCTGTCAACCCTTCATCTCATCAAACTGTCAACCCTTCAAAGAAAAACAAATTGATCGCACCATTTTACAAAAATATTTTTGAGCCCACCCAATATTTTTTAGTGAACCCAATATTTTTCAAAAGTTGGCGCCGCTGTTTGTGATTATGTATCGTGTACAACACGCCGAAAGTACTTTACTTCAGTGTAAAATTTAATCATTCATTTTAAAAAAAGTTTACTTCTTTTGTTTTTGTTATTAATGGAAAAATACAATTTATTGATGATTTATCTGGTTCGTGATCAAGTACTATATATTCTGAATGTGTCTGAATGTGTTTTTACACACTTTCTTCTGTGATACTATTGTAAATAATTATTCCTAAAAAAATCATTTATTTTCTTTCTATTTGTTATTTCTAACTATTTTATTCTTTTTCGTTTATCATTATTTTTCTTTTTGTAAGTAAACATGTCAAACAAAGATAATTAAATGTACAAATAAAGTAATTTATTTCTTAGAACTGTTTATATTTCATAAAATGTTCATTACATTGATAGTCCAATTATACTGTACCGTTTCTAGTACATTTTGCGTATTTTTTCAGAAACTAGCGTTAAATTTGATATAATGATATATGCTTAAAACTTGAAAAAAATTAACTTAAAAAAATTCCTATTACTTTATGAATAAACGTGCTATTTTTACAACATTTAATGGACATGTATGGTATCCACATTGTATTCTACAGCAATAGATCATTTCGTGCATTTAAATTTGCAGTAAAAGTGGAAAACCTTTGCAAAAGAAGTGCCGCTTACAAATATGTCGTGAACAGAATTCAACTTCGAGAAGTTCATTTGAGTCCTATGATGAGACAAAAAAAAAAAAATAATCCTTCCTGCAGTGTGGGAGGAAGAGGTAGCTTTCATATACTTATATATTTGTTTATTTATTTTAAATTAAGTTATATTATAGTTAATATATATACTTATATTAAGTTATATTAGTCAAAAATACTAAGCTCAAATTAGTGGAACCTGATTATGAGCTTGATCGAAATCTTAATTCAGGTGCACATGCACACTCATATTGAAATCGATTAATATATACGAGTGCTGTCGCGGGCAAATTGATTTTTTTAAAAATGTCACTCACGTTAGAAATTCAAACTGCTCAGGAGTTTTTTAAGTTAAAGACAAAGCAAAAAATACTCCTGAATTCATTATTAAGATAAATACTTTAAAAAGAACTTTTTTCAATTTCTAATTTTTTGTCTGTACATCTTTATACATTTAAAAGATTTTTGACAAACTTAAATGGCTTCCATTTTGAAACAAGAGGAAGGAAGAAGTTGGACAGTGAACGTAGTCAAGGCATTGTTATGTACTATGTGCACACGGAGCTATATCCAAATCAGTTTATAAATACGCGTGTTATCACGTGACGAAAATCAGATCATTTCAAGATATGAGCAACACTAGAAATCAAAAATGCGATAACTCAGCCATTTTTTAAGATACAAACGAAACAAAAAAGGCTCTGGAATCTTTGTATCAAGTTCAAATGCATAAAAGAAAAATCTTTTTCAATTTCTCACTTACTTGTACCTAATTTTAAATTTTAAAATTTATAAAATTTTTAAATGGCCGCCTTTTTTAAATAAGATGGGGGATGGAACTGAGTATCGAACTCGATCTCAGTATATACTATGTACACACCAAGTTACATCTAAATCGATTCATAAATACGCATGTTATCACGTGACAAAAATCAGATCGTTTCAAAATGTCAGCCATAAGAAAAATTCAAAGTGCTATAACTCAATCATTTTTTAAGATATAGACAAAATAAAAAGTGTTCTGGATTCGTTGTTTTAAGTTCTAACACGTAAAAGAAAAATATTTTTCAACTTTTAATTTTTTTGCATTGAATTTTAAATTTAAATTTTTTTTAATTTAAAATGGCCGCCATTTTGAAACAAAATGTCGGATGATGCTGGCCAACGAACTCGATCGAGACATTTGTATGTACTATGTACATACCAAGTTTAATTCAAATCGGCTCATAAATACGTTAGATATCGCATGACAAAAATTATATATATATATGGTTATATGGTTATATATATATATATGGTTATATATATATATATATATATATATATATATATATATATATATATATATATATATATATATATATATATATATATATATATATATATATATATATATATATTATGTCAACATTTTAACAGAGGGTGGTTTTGGGGTCTGGGGGTCATGATCGGTGAAAATATACCAAAATTTTCTGGAAGTGCTTTCCTCCGGACGGCTGCAATAGGTAGCTTTTTACTTTTTGTAATGAAAGCTACCTAAAAGATATCAAATGGGACGAAGGTTACCACTTTAGGTTCGCTTACACAGTCAAACTCTTGAATTCAGTTAGAAAGGACATATCAATAGCTTTTACGTTTATACACATAACAGATACAGTGAGGATTATTTTCAATGTGTGATAATATTCCTTGACTTTATTCGGGAGAGTAAATTTTAATTTATTAAAACTGTTAAAAAGAACAAACATAAGGGGCCAGCAGCTTTATGGACAAAGCAAAGATAAGAAACCGATTAAGATTTTTTGGCCCCTGATCAATGAAATTTCCGGTTTTTCGCGCTTGATCAACGAAATTTACGATTTTTTCACGCCTGATTGATCTATTTTGCGATTTTTACGAAGTCGATCAACAAAATTCACCATTTCTAATACGCTGATCGATAATTTTTGCTATTTTTTCAAACCGAATTGACAAAATTAGCAATTTTTCCGCATCTGAAGGCAAAATCAGCTATTTTCCGAGCAAAATCGACGAAATTTGCCATTTTTGTTGCATCAGGTTGGTAAAATTTGGTATTTTCTTGTGTTTAATTGGCAAAATTTGCTATTTTTTGCGCATGATTGACAAAATTTGCAATATTTCAGTGTCCGAAAGAACAATTTGCGCTTTTTCGAACGCGATTAAATAATCTCGCTTCTTTTCTCTGCCCTATGAACGAAATTTGTTATTTTTTAGCGACAATACTAACGATTAATCCGCCGTCGATTAACGGATTTTTCAGTTTTTTATCACTTGGCGGATAAAATTCGCGATTTTTCAGTTTTTTATAGCTTACTGGATAGAATTCGCGATTTTTCAGAATTTGATCGAGAATGTTCGTGATTTTTTCGAGCCCGATCGATAAAATTTTTCATTTTTTCCGTTTCCGATCAACTAAATTCGCAATTTTTCCGATCGTCGAAATTCATGATTTTTTCCGGGCCACTCGACGAAATTCTAGATTATTCGACGCTTCATCGACAAAATTCCCTGTTTCCTAAATCCCCTATTTCCCTGCATTCGATCAATAAAATTCTCGATTTTTCCATACATTGTGAACAAAGATTGAGATTCTTAAGTGACTGACGAAATTTTCAATTTTCCCGGGCAAATTGACAAAATTTCTGATTTTTTCCTGCGATTTGAGCACAAAAAGCTGCAAGTTTTCTAGAAAAAACGAAAATCGCGGATTATGGGTTTTGCATCCCTAATTTACAGGCACATCACAAATATTGTTATTTTTCTTTGATTTTTTTGTTGGCCTTCTAATTATCATTTTATCAAATGTGCGTTGTTGATAAATATGAGTTCAAACTTATGTTTTACAATCCCGCAAAGCCAGAGGAATTCGAAAAGTATATTTTCAAATATTCCACAAAATATCTAAAATTAAAAGTGTTCCTGTGATCAATGGCTATATAATGTAAAAATTAAGTTTTGAACTAATGGAGGAGGGGGGGGGGGGGTTAGGGTCATGACTGGCCCATATCTGCAATTTTTTTCCAAAATCATAGGCGAGAATGTAATAAGTAGTGTTTCTTGTGAAATTTAGCTTAAGTGGTGAATTCACCGCCACTTTGCTGAAAGTAATTTTCCTTTTTCTTACGGGGTTTTATTTATTAATATTTTATTTTGTTTGTCTATTTATTTTTCAGTGTATTTCTCCATGCAGCACTCTTGCAGGATTTAATAATCCTGCAAGGAATTCATTTATGCGTGTAATGCTTTTCTTTTTTATGAATTTTTACTTTCTTCTAACTTTACAAGAAAAAAAAATATCGGATTCGTGAAATGTTTCAAAATTCGGTTTTCAGTTTTAGGGGTCAGAAATTCCAAAAAATAAGTGTTTTCAACATGTCTGTCTGTCAATTTGTGACAGTGTCAGTCTGTCTGTATATAACATAACTTTAGTGGGCACTCTGTTTCAAGAACTAATGCACGGAATTTAATAAAAATTTATATTGTGTTAGTTCTTGATATAAATTGGTGCTGATTAGTCTTTGGTATAAATTGCTCAACAGGTGGCACTGCTAAGCTGTCTTTTGTGTGATATCCGCAATAGCTCTATCTCTCGAAAAAATTAATGGAATTTCATCAAACTTCATATTCAGTTAGTTTTTGACATGAATTGCCATTCTCTATATTTCGGTGTCAGTCGCTCGAGAGGTGGCGTTGCTGTGCTGAATTTTGTAAGATGTACACGATTTTAGCGCTAGTCCTACCTCAAGAACTAATGCATGGAATTTCATATCTTTAGAATGCTCATGCTGGGAATGGATTGTCATTCAATTTTGGCACTGTGAAAACAAATTTCTCTCCTATTTTCCATGAAATGAGTGAAAAATGTCCATTTTAAATATACCAGAAGGAACAGAAAAAATTCTTTTCATGCATTCCTTAATAGAAAGTCAGACAAAGAATTGAAGAAAACTAGTCGTTGCGGGCATCGTAATATTGACCAAACATGGATATGCATATTATAACATATGAAAATAAAACATGTATAAACTATTTATAAAATGCATTGCATCTTCAAAACAAAACTTAAGTGTATTTTTAAATATTTTTAATATGCATAGTAAAGCTCTATTAATGAATTTCTGATGAACCCATTTCGAAACATTATATAAAGCGCCAAACGACTCAAGTAAGTACCGAATTGCGTAAAAGAAACATCCTCATAGCTCCAGAAGTAATAATCCTATTAACTAACAGTTTACTGCGTCGGATGAAGTGTCTCATTTTCAATTAAAATATATATTTGAATTGAAATTTGAATGAAATACAGGGTCATGAAAAATTAAAGATGACAAGTATCTCGGCGACTCCTAATCCGATCTACTTCTTTCTTTATGCAAAATTTGTGTTATATTATTGCCTTTTACGTCCACTTAAAATAAAAAAATTCGAAAATTTTTATATACCTTTCATCAGAAAGAATGCTTCGAGAGTCGGAAAAAGACAATTCCTGAAAATAGAAGTCATTGATATTAAATAGGCTTCGTCCCATTCTTACTAAATACAAACCAAATTTCAAGTCTTTATCTCAATTTGTTCGGCAGATAGATCGTTTACAGACGCACAGACGGACGGACGGTAATTTTTTTTTAAATATGTTTACTTGGAAACTCCAGTATCTGAAACATGTCAATCTGTCAAAAAAATTCGATGTTTCAAAACAATCGCAAAACTTAGCCTATACTACGTATGATGGGTAAGTAAAATGGAGGAGGAAATGAATTATATTAATTTCGACGGAAATCGCCCCCCATTCTAACATTCCGTTTCTTTGTTTCTAAGGACCATTAATATAATATAAGCTTAGGAACATTCGAACAATTCTGCTGGGAAAACTTACGGGGGATCAGAAGGATTTCTTAAAAGGGCAGGATTGATAAAATGAATGTTAGGATTATATTCGCGGGCGTTTTAAATGTCTGAATACAATTAAAGCAGATTAATGACGTGGGGCTGTAAAACGATGTTAACTGTTTACACACTGAATTAATATCGCAATGTAATAATAATTTTGTTTTTCCTATATTATAGCTTCAAATGTTTTAATTTATGCATACAGATTTAAAAATAACAAAAAAAAATACTTTTGCAGTTTTTTTGGCTGTTTTCATTTCAAAATTCGCATTTTGGAAAATGATTATTGATTGAGAAACTATGCAAATATAAGAAATTATTTTCCACTGTATGCTATTGTATATTTTTCTTGAATATTTTCTCGAATTCGAAAAACAAATGAATGAATCTACATTTTCCTTATACCTGTGATAAATGCTTAAACATATATATATATATTTTTCAAAAGTTGAAATCAACCTTATATTTTATAAGAAAAATAAGGACATTCTTATTATGTTGGAAAATATATGTTTTGTTTTACAAATAATACAATGTTCCCATTTGGGAACATTGGCATTTAAACGGTTAAATGTGGAAAAAATTTGTTTATTGGGTCATTTATTAGATTAAATACAATTATAAGCAAAAATATGTTTTGTTGCGCTGTGGTAAAAAGCTAATTTTTTTTATTATTATACAATAATATACTAATAAAATAAAGTTTGTATGTGTTTGCAACGGCTATCAAAATCTGCGACATGTACGAAGCTGAAAATTGTTGTGAGGCCTCACATTGAACCACCTGAGAATTTTAAATCATAATTTTGTAAATCACCTGAACAATATATTTTTTAATATTATGAATTTATTGAGTTATTAATTAACAATCTCATCAAAAATTCATCTGTGACTTTCTGAGAAAGAAAATCTAAAAATCGAACTCTTACGTCTAAAGTGCTACAATTAAAAAACAAGTTGGAAATTGCACGTGAAGCGTAGAAAATGAGGCCCGTTCGTACGATAACGAAGTTTTAAAAATATTACTTTCATATATCAATCTCATAAAATTGTAAATAGTGAATTACAATTAAAACGCTCATCAAACAATGTTCTCCCTATACCATTATGTAATGGAATACTTTTGTGTGGCCTTGTAAATCAATAACAAATGTTCTTTGCACCACAAATTATGTAAAATGTATATTATAATATGTACTTTATAGTTGCATATAAATTTTATTAAGTTCGCATAAGTGTAACACCATTAAAAAGCATTTGAAACATTTTTTCCCATTGACCGTAATGTAACGGAATACTTTTGATTGTCCCTGTAATTGATCTATGCATCCGATTTTCATAAAATTTGAAATAACTCGAAAAAATTATGTAATAATTATGTATTTTAAATTTCAAACGTATAGAATATATTTGAAACTTTTTCCCCATTGACCATAATGTAATTGAATACTTTTGATTGTCCCTGTAATTGATCTATGCACAACTAACCATGCTATACTAAATTGACCATGCTATACTAAAATATGCCTTCTGTACAATCTGTGATGCAAAGAATTTTTATTATTAAATTACAGGGCCACACAAAAGTATTCCATTATATAATGCTATACGGGGAAACATGGTTTGGTACGTGTTTTAATTATATTCAACTATTTCACATTTTATGATAAGATATAGGTTGCTGAGGTGTAATAAAAATTACTTCCTGCATATTTACAGAAACGTAAAGATTTCGACTACTATACTGTATCCGGAGTGCGCTCTACTATATCAGCAAGATCTGAATATTTTTAAAACTTCGTTATCGTACGAACGCACCTCATTTGCTACGTTCACGTGCAATTTCGAACTTGTTTTAATTGATGGTGATAATGTTTTTAAAAAATAGGAATTTTAATCCTCTGAAATACACCTACGAACGCTGGACACTTTATATTTTACGGTATTTTTTCTATGCAAAAACGTAACTATTTTAACACAATCTTTTGAGATCATCTCAACTGACCAGAATGACATCACCTACAAAAATTACGTAGCTTTTAAAGGCGCATTCCAATCCAAACTGCTTTTTTTTCAATTTAGTTTAAAATTCATTGCTCTCAAACGCATCAAACTACCGGATTCTCTTCTTTAGAAAGTACACGACGTGCTGTGCTTGTGGATTGTTTGATAAAGACAGAAAACATTGTAAAAAGGATGCTGTCAAAGTGGGCGTTTTGAATCGAAGTTTTCGAAGCGGTCAAAGGTCATACTTAGAACGTAATTGTTTAAAAGACAAATTCTAATGAATGAAGCAAAAATTTGAAATCAAATTGCTATATATCTCTTCAAAAATCACCTCTGCAAGTTTCGTATTTCTACTTTTAAAAATGAGTCTGAAAATGTATCCGAAAATTTCGAGCAATTAAGGGTGAAAAAATGTTTTTTTTTTCGAATACACCGTTAAACGCAGGCTTTTAAACGTAACTTTTAAAGCAGATTAGTAATGCGGAGCTGTAAAACGATGCAAAATGCGGAATAAATACTTTTAATGAGTCTTTTATTAGACGTATTATTACAATAATCAAATAGCATAATAATTTGTTGACGATTTTTTTATTTAAAAATATAAATGCAACAAATTTGTATTATATTTAAGGTTATTATCACAGGCAATGCCGAGCGGACCTGTCAGTCCCAAATAAATCCTCATTTAGATTGCATTTTGAAGATTTTCCGCTCATTTTTTTTTTCATTTAAAAATTAGCAACTTTTTTTATTTTAGTTTTTTTTTATTCGTTTATTTATTTGTTTGAGAAACCATTTTTGGCAAGAAATTAATATCTTAAAAATAACCATTTGGCCAAATTCCAAGCGTCTATAACCACTGTATCAAAAATTTTCATATTTTTTAAACTCTGTGCACTTTTAAAATTTGAATAATAATAATAAAAACAAGTTAGAAATTGCACGTGAAGCTTAGCAAATGAAGTGCGTTCGTACGATAACGAAGTTTTAAAAATATCACTCTCATATAACAATCTTATAAAATTGTAAATAATCACAATTAAAATGCGCACCAAACAATGCTCTCCCTATACCATTATGCAATGGAATACTATTGTGTGGCCTTGTAAATCAATAACAAATATTCTTTGCACCACAGATTATGCAAAATATATATTATAGTATGTACTTTATAGATGTATATCAATTTTATTACGTTAGAATGAGTGTAACGCCATTAAAATGCATTTGAAACATTTTTCCCCATTAACCGTAATGTAACGGAATACTTTTGATTGTCCCTGTAATTGATCTATGCATCCGAGTTTCATAAAATTTGAAATAACTCGACAGATTATGTAATAATTATGTATTTTGAATTTCAAACGTATAAAATTCATTTGAAACTTTTTCCCCATTGACCATAATGTAATTGAATACTTTTGATTGCCCCTGTAATTAATCTATGCACCCGATTAGCAAAAAAATTGAAATAACTTGACAAAATTATGTAAAAATTATGTATTTTAAATTTCAAACGATTCAGTTGGGTAGTTTTTGCGTTGTTATATGCGGACAGACAGACAGATGGCCGGAAGGACGGACTAAATGACAACTATAGGGCTACGTATTTACATAATTACGAACGCACCTAAAAACTAGTCGTTGGGGGCCTCCATAACATTTACCCATCATGGATATGCGTGATATAAAATATGAAAATAAAAAATGCATTAAACTATTTATAAAATGCGTCGTCATTCCAAAATCAGTTATAAACGTATATTTAAATATTATTAACACCTATTAATGCTCATATAAATTTCTGATGAACCCATTTCGACAAATGATATAAAACGCAAATATACTCAAGTAGCACCGGATTGCGTAAAAGAAACATCCTTATAACTCCAAATATAATAATCCTACTAACTAACAGTTTACTGCGTAAGATGAATTATCTCCTATCCAATTTAAATATAACTTTGAATTCAAATTTGAGTGAATTACAGTATCATAAATAAACAGAAGAGCGTGAAAATAGGATTATGATTATCTCGGCAATTTATTATCCGATCGGCTTCGTTCTTGATGCAAAATTTATGTTGTTAGGATGAGCGAAGCGAATCCTCTACTAGTCCACTCAAATGACACTTTGTCGTACACTTTACAAAAAAAACTGTGCAGTATTTTGACTTGAAATTAAACACAAATATAAATTATGATCTGTAGATTTGCAGAATATTATTTTTTTATAGAAATACTTTTCAATGAATTATTATTTTAATTAATTTATTTTACATGCTTTTCTATTACGAACGCATTTTTTCAAATAAAACGTGAAACATGTACGTTTTCAGAAAAAAAACTTAAATCATGGGGTCAGTGATTATAGCTAGAATCATCATTAAATAAATAAATAAATAAAATATATTTTCATTATTCTGACAAAATATCTCAAAAACTGCTTTCAGATTTTCAAACTATGCTCATTCCTTTTAACTATGTATAGTTTCATGATTTCTTTTATAAAATTTATAAAATACTTTTTTTTAGAAAAATTATAGCATATTTTTAATGAATTAAAATTTGTGAAAATTCTCTTAACATTCAATTATAAAAGTATTTTTTCTGTGTTAGGAATTCAAATACACAATTTATTCTTATTTTGTGAAATCATTTAAGCAGACGATATTTATGAATTTTAAAAGAATTATAATATGTTTTTGTGAAGTGGCAATAAAAGAATTGTAAACAAATAAAATTAATTAATATTTTGTATAATTCTACTTCGAAAATATTTTTATTTATATGTTTTTGTGGAGTGGCAATAAAAGAATTGTAAACAAATAAAATTAATTAATATTTTGTATAATTCTACTTCGAAAATATTTTTATTTATACCAGTCTTCTATCGTAAATAAACAAGTCTGTAAAAAATATGACTATTTTGCTGCATCGTCACTCCCCCGCTTTTATAGAATATCACTCTTTTGGTCACTGAGAATGTTCCATGTTAGACTGAAGTAATCGTTTTCTATACAAGCGGTGGAGTGACGATGTAGCAAAGAAGTCGTATTTTTTTCCAGTGAATCTAAGGAAATTCATAGTTATTTGGTTGAAATACATTTTTAAATTAAAATGCCCCGAAACTTTAAATTACATTTTTGCTTAATGCAAAAGTAAGATGCAAAAGTAATTGAAAAAATATATTATTACTTTCAAATATTTATCGGATAGCATAATACTTCGCGAATCCAAACAAAGCATGGCTTTTGCTAGTTTTATTGACTTTCACGTCCATTCCTTAAAATAAGCAAAATCGAAAATTTTATATATCTTTCATCAAAACAAATATTTCGAGACTCCGAAATAAATAATTCCAGATCATCGAGGCGACTGATAGTAGATAGGCTTCGTCCCATACTTACATACTAAGTACATCCAAAATTTCAAGTCTCTCTCTCAATTTGTTCGGGAGATAGAGCGGTTACAGACCGACAGACCGACACACAGACGGACGGACGGCAAATTTTTTTTTCTAAAATTACGTTTTTCGGAATTTCCATTATCTAAAACGTGTAAATCCGTCAAAAAACTTTTTTTCGATTTTTCAAAACGATTGCAAGATTTACCCTATACTCAGTGTTCTCGCTGACATTTGACTAACGTTAGTAAATTGGCTAATTAAAAATAAAAAACATTCGCCAAATGGAAAAACTGTTAGCCAAAAAGATTCGCCGTGTAGTACTAAAAAAATTATTTTTATCCTTTAAAGTACCCCATTTTTTCAGTACACATCAAATTTCAAGTGTCGATTTTAATTTGTTTAGGAGATAGAGCGTTTACAGCCACACAGACAGACAAACAGACGGGCGACAATTTTTTTTCTAAAACTTTGTTTTTTGGGAATCTCCAGTGTCTGAAATGTGGTAATCCGTCAAAAAAAATTTTGATTTTCAAAACAGTTGCTAGACTTAAACTAAGTTCGAAAAAAAAATTGCCTTGGGCAAAAGTTTATGTTTCTAGCATTAACTGTACCAACTAAATCATCAATTAGAACGTTTTTAGACGCACATCAACAAACATTATTTAGGCTTACTTCTTTATTACCGAAATGTCAGTGAAGGCTTACTTTGGAGACACGAAATTTTTGGTTTCCGTCTGTCTGTTCCGCGATAACTGCCGTAAAAAGCATCCGGTTTCCTTGAAATTAAGTAAGCACGTTCATAAGTTACCCGGATTCAGCTATATAGTTTTTTTGTTATGTTTTAATCATTCGTTCGGAAATGCAGAACATTTTATTTTGCACCATAATGCTTTTCAATGGTAATTCAGATTATTTTCGAATTTTCATTTGTTGAAAGGAAATAGTGCGTTTGATTAGCGTAATTTAAAGGGTGAATTATGAATGTTAAAAGCTCCAAATAAGGGTTTAAATTATTCCCATTCATTTCAAATTTTGTCAATATATGTCTCAATCTTTTTTTAAACTATGTGTATATTTTTTTGTACAAATTTAGACATGTTTTGCAATAATAAAAGGCTCCAATAATAAAAGGTTTTATCCTTTTGCGTATTTGGCATAATATATATTCCATTTTCCCCTTTTTCTTTCCTTAGTTGTTTGGCAACGCATTTCGTAGCTGATAAAAAATAAATCCTTCTATAGTAAAAAAAAAAAAAAAAAACTAGCCTTAAACAAATCTCCAGAAATGACTCCCTGATGTGTAAGGTTTCCGGAAATAACGCGTCCGGGTGGACCACACCTTCCATGGTCCAATAGACCAATCAGGAAAGGGCTCCGTCTATGCATCGCGAAGCGATTCCAACCGGGATTGCCAAGCAATACCGAACGGAATCACGAAATGATTCCATGGGGTATTGGCGAGCGCAGCAAGCAGGGGTAACCTACAACTTGGAATCCCGAAGCGATTACGCGGCGGGTTGGCGAGCGTAGCGAGCAGGGGGGCGGAGACCCCTAGTCATTTAAATAATTCCAATTAATAAAATTTAAGAAGAAAATCTACAAGGGAGAAATAAAAGGTTAGTTGATTTTTTAATAATGAGGTGTGCAAATTAGATTCGCTTCAATCTACGTTATAATTTACGTTAATAACATTCATTTACAACACTTTCCAATATAGTTGAAAAGTTCTTATAAATTCAGTTTGTCTGTTCGTAAGTCTGCCTATTCGTGCTCTATTTCGTGCTAAATATAATCCGATTGCTATGAAATTGATGTATATATTTGTGGTTTATGTAGCATATTCGGTGTTGAAAAAGAAGTGTGAATCATTACCCTGTTCATTTACAGGACCACTCAAAAGAATTTCTTGCATTAAGATCTACGGGGGGGGGGGGAATCGTTTAATGTGTATTTTAATGCTATTTTAAACATATTGAAATTGATGTACATTACTAAATTTTAAAACAAGATAGAATGTGGTTCGCAAATATCATAATATTCATTTACAAAGACACATAAAGGATAAATGAAGCCTATAGAAGAAAATAAGCCATTAATTGAACCTATAAATAATAATTGCGGGCAGTGCATTTTCCTTCGAGTTATGGGTCTATGAACATAAAAACTGTTTTCCAAAACAAAATTTTAAAAACACTATTATAAATTAGATATAATTTAATTTATGAAAGATTCTGTTTACAAAAATATTGCTATTTGATATTTTCTTCTATTATTTATTTCTATTGAAAACCTCTAAGAGTTTTATATACTTATAAATAGTTATGTGTTAAAAAATACAAATTGTTGGAAGTTGAATATTATATATAATGAGATTAAAGAAGAAAAAATTGCTGAGCTGACGTTGAGGCTATTTATCTGCAGATTTACTACTTTAAAATGATGAAGTAGTTTTTCTTACAAAATATCGAAAAAAAACCGTCAAGCGTTTTATCGTTGTTTTAAATGTACAGAAGCTATCACAAGAAATGTAAAAATGTGAATTCGTTTCTGATAACTTAAAATAATACTGAGTGCAATAAATAAATAGAAATGACTTAAAACTAATGCTTAGAAATTTGAAAATCTCTTCTTTTCTTTAATTCAATATGTAAAAAGATGTGACGTATCTTGCAACAAAATTAAAAACCTTTAAAATATGTGGATACTTGAATAAATAGTTTCAATAACTCTTCCACATTTTTGTGGATTAAGACGAAGTAAATATTAGGATATCTTTAACGTTTTCAATACTTCTAGCTTTCAAAAACCCTGCATAATTGCGAATACCTTAAGGAGAGAGCAAAGCGCGAAATTGTTTGAGTATATCTTACGTGTTTGCTGCAAATCCTTACGGGGCTGTTTTGCAATAAATGAAGAAGCAGGTGGTAACTTAGGATAGCTACTCATTTTTAAATGAGATGCAACAAAATTAAAAAGCAAATTGTATGAGGTAGATATAAAATTTAAATCTCTTTAATAAACTTTATAAATGTATTATTAAATCTAAAGGCGTACACCTATGTTATGTTAAGGCATATAAAGGCTTTATGTATGCATGAAATAACAATTTAAAACAAATTAAAGCTATATTGTTTACAAAAAAAAATTCCATAACTCTTATCGTAACAATGTTTTGCTGTTCGGGGTGTTTTTAATCAAAATTGGCGCGGCATTACTTTGCAATTAAATATATATATGTATGTTATGTAATAGCATTTAAATAATTATTAAAAGATAGTGTTAAATTATTTTACTGAACATTTATTCCATCTATTTCGTAAATACATATAGTACAATAGGAAAAAATATTTGAATTCTAAATATGAAAAAGAAAGTGATACAGATTTAATTAGATGTATATTTTGTTATAACATTGGCGGTTTTGGGACAAAAAAATCTAGGAAAATTTTATTGAGTTAAAACATTTATCTGATATTTTAATGCTTAAAATGACATGTAAATTATCTTTCTATCTTAATTACAAGAGTAAATAATTTTTCTGTTTTGGTTTGTTTTCAAAATTTAGCTTTCAAGCAATGGTTGCCATGAAAACTTCTTGCAAAATGCGTTTTTCTTCATGATCGTTTTTTTCACAATTTCTTGGATTTAAATTATTGTAACTCAAGAACCAGTAAAGATGAATGCCACTTAAAACATTCCCTTTTTGAATGTTTTACTCGATTTTTGATTCAGCAAATTTGAAAAAAGAAATATTTACTTTTGAAAATATGATTTTTCAAAAGCTAATTAATTGTTTTTTTTTCAAATTTTGACTTTAAATATTTTTAAATTTTTAAATTATTATTTTTGTAAGATGCTGAATCAAAATTTAAATTTAAGATATTTCTGTTTATTTAAATATTAAAAATAGGATTTCTACAAATAATATTTTGAGTGTTAACATTTTTTAAAATACCCCATTTTAATAAATTTTAAAATGTTAATTTTTTTGTAAATTCTTTAAAAACATATTCAGAAGTTTCATCATGCGATTTTGTTTACAAATGATATGGTTGACCATGATAAAAAAATTCAGAATTTTAACTCAATAAATAAAAATTATTTTAAAATGTGTCCCAGTCCCACCTTAAATAACAAAGTAATTTGTTTTTCATCAGGAACGTAAGTCGAAATTCCCCTTTTTACTTACCCATCATACGTAGTATAGGGTAAGTCTTGCAATCGTTTTGAAAATCGAAAAAAAAAAAAAAAATTACGGATTTATGCGTTTCAGATACTGGAGATTTCGAAAAATATATTTTTAGAAAAAACTATTGCCGTCCGTCTGTCGGTCTGTCTATCTGTGTGTCTGTAAACGCTCCCGAACAAATTGAGATAGAGACTTGAAAATTTGTATGTACTTAATATGTAGGAGTGGAACGAAACCTATTTAATATCAGCAACCTCGATTATCCGGTACATTCTTTTTCGGAATCCCGAAAAATTCGTTCTGATGAAAGATAAATAAAAATTTTCGAAATTTTTTATTTTAAGGGATTTATGTAAAAGTCAATAAATTAACACAAATTTTACATAATAAATGAATTCCATCGGATTATTAGTTGCTGAGATATTTGTAATCATATTTTCCACATTCTTCAATCTTTCATGACCCTGCATTTCAATCAAATTTCAATTCAATGACATATTTTAATTGAAAATGGGACGCGTAATCCGAAGCAGCAAACTGTTAGTCAATATGGTTATTATTTTTTGAGTTATAAGGATGTTTCTTTCACGCAATTCGGTACCACTTGAGTAGCTTGGCGTTTTATATAATTTGTCAAAATGGGTTCGTCAGCAATTCATTAATAGAACATTACTATGTTAATTACCAATATTTAAATTTTGTTTTGGATTTGCAATGCTTTTTATAAATAGTTTTCACATGTTTCATATATTATATCATGCATATCTATGATGTACCCATCATATTACGGTGTAAGTATTACGGTGGCCCTCAACGACTAGTTTTGAGTTATTTTAAACTTTATTTAAGTGTTTGATAGATTATAAGAAAGACAATGTTATTGTAGAAACTCATTATTTACTTGAACTTCTATGTTGGGATTACATGCATACATAAAACGAATTCAAAACACACTATAATAATAGTACAAAAACATTTTTCAAGAAAATAATCTAATGGTGGCTAATAAACAATCTTTTAATACTAAAATACACAAAAGAATAATCGCTGCACAAAGTTTTTCAAGATTGGTGTCTTTTTATTAAACATGGCACGATATTTTATGAGCAACGTAATCGCTTTATGAAAAGAGATATGATTTACAGATGATACATTTACAGAGAACAAGAGGCAAACCCTTGGCGAAAACCAGAAAACTACGTTGATAATCTCACACTTACAAATGAGCATACATTGAAATTATGTGAAATATGTATTTTTTTTCAATGTTATAAACAATACCTACAATGTACCGAAAACTATATGTCTAATTAATCATAAACCAAACACTTCTTGTGAATTCCAATAAAGAAAACTTTTCAACGCACAAATATATACAGACGTGACACAATTATCAGTCAGTACTCGGGGTTATAGTCCAGATTTTCTTGGAACCATCTTTAACAGAGCTGTGCGAAACGGGGAACGAAGAGGGCAATTGCCCAGATCACGGATATTGAGGGGGAGCCAAACTTATGCTACCATCCTCTTTTGTTTCTTTTTTAGGTGTGTTCGTAATTATGTAAATACGTAGCACCTATATTTACCGCTCAGTCTGTCCGTCTGTCTGCCCGCATATAACAACGCAAAAACTACCCAACCGAATCGTTTGAAATTTTGAATATATAATTATTATATAATTTTCCGAGTCTTTTTAAATTTTATGAAAATCGGATGCATAGATCAATTACAGGGACAATCAAAATTATTCCGTTACATTACGGTCAATGGGGGAATAAATTTCAAATGCATTTTAATCGTTTGAAATTTAAAATGTATAATTATTAGATAATTTTGCCGAGTCATTTCAAATGTTATGAAAATCGGATGCATAGATCAATTACAGGGACAATCAAAAGATCAATTACAGGGACAATCAAAAGTATTCCGTTACATTACGGCTATTGGGTAAAACAGTTTCAAATGCATTATAATGGTGGTAAACTCTTTTGAATATAATACAATTGACATGAATCTATAAAGTATTGTATATAACAAAAATGTACATTCTGTATAATCTGTGATGCAAACAATATTTATTATTAAATTATAGAGCCACACAAAAGTATTTCACTACATAACGCTGTACGGGGAAAACTGTTTTGGGCGTGTTTTAATTATATTAAACTATTTCACATTTTATGAATATGATATACGTTATTGAGGTTCACTCCAAGTTTCTTCCTGTATATTTACAGGAACACAAGGAAGATTTCGACCACTATATTGTGTCTAAAGTACTATCTACTATCATAGCAAGATCTGAATATTTTTGAAACTTCGTTATCGTACGAATGCACCTCATTTGCTACGTTTCACATGCAACTTCCTACTTGTATATATATGTATACAAATATTGGGACTTTTTTCGTGAAAAATACTTACAATCTCAAAATAGCATGTTGCTTTTTTTCTTGGAATATAAAAGGGGTTTCAAACTGTTATACTATACTGTTAGATATATGTTTTCCACATTCCTTTTGCCAAAATACAAGTGCAGTGTTCTTTTTAACCGACTTCAAGGAGTAGGTTATGATTTCGACCTGTATGTATTTCTTCTTTACTCATAACTTCCCAAAATATGAACCGATTTTGATAATTTTTTTTTTTTTGAAAGTATAGTATACCTATGCTGTCTCATTTTAATTTCATTAAATTCTGATGATTAGAACTTTTATAAAATAAAAACTTTAAAAATTCAAATAAAAAATGTATTGTATTAATAAAATTGTTTGAAGATATCGTCCAATTAAAAGTGTTCATTCTTTTCAATAAAATTTATTCAAACAATAAAAAATACAATTTCGTTTCACGTTACATCATATACAAAACATGTCACGAGAATTAAAGATGAGATGATTAAAATAAAATAAATAAAGATGGATAAAAGATTTAACAATAACCAAAAAATACGAAAAATGTGATGCTATCAGAAGAAACTATTACTCATACACAGATACGAAATCTTTTTTCTTCAAAGTGGGAAATCTAAACTGAACAAAGGTCGGGGTCTAGATAGATTTTGCGAAATTAGCGAAAGCAGATTGACGCTAGTTTGTTCTAGAAGTTTGGCGTTAACGCATATGAATGCATAGTTTTAAATTTGCTTATGATTTGATAAAAAAAAAAGGATTTATCGCAAATTATCTTTCATTGTTGCAACCGTTTTCGAATTATAAGCATATTAAAACTACGCATTCATATGAGTTAATGTCAAGTTGTCGCCAAGCTTGATTCTTTTTCTGAAGTCGGTTAGTATTTTAAAAATATATATTTTATACATTATTTGGTTTGTAAAATTAAGACTTTTAAAATACTAAATGAACGTCAAGCATGTATTTAATTTAATTTATTTGGGTTTTTAAATGCAAAGAGAAACGGTAGGTGGGGGTACCAAATTGAAACTTCGCCCCGGGCGCAATTTTCTCTTCGGACGCCGTTGCACTTTAATGTACTACCTCTGACAATAAAGTTCGGCGAATGAATTCAGAACGACCGATCTGGCAATACTGGGGAAACAAAACTCTGCACCTGCATAGAATCAAGTGTTGACCATCTTCCCCCACCGTTGTTCAGTTGAGCGTCGTTTATGTTCTGTGTAAGACGTGCTTTACTAAGTGCTTGTTCAGTGTGTTGGTTCTTAACTGAAAACAGGAAAATGAACAAACAAAAGATCAGTTTAAACTTTGGTTTTAAGCTTTGCAAGACACCAAAAGAAATTCATGAGAGATTGTGCAAATTGAACATCCACCATACTCACCAGATCTGAATCCTCCAGACTTTTTCCTATTTTCACGACTCAAACTCTCTTTGAAAGAGATTTGACCATATTGCTGACATTCAACGAAACGTGACGAAGCTTTTGAACTCCATCCCAAAAGAAGACTTTTTGCGAATTTCCCAGGACATGTATAGCAGATCTCAGCGTTGCATAATAATCAGAGATGACTATTTCGAAGGATGGTACCGTAACTTTCGTCAATATTTTATCTCCATTAATGTTACAAGACTATTCACCGAACTTTATTGTCAGAGGTAGTATATATGTTCGCACTAAGGAAAATTATTGAGTAATCGTCGAAACAATTGCAATTTTTCTGTCATGTTTTTATTTATTTGTGCGTTAAAATGTCGCTAAAATTTTTGCTTATCCATGACTAATTATAATAGTTTTCGAACAATAAACATTTATTATCATGACAAGACATTGTAACTTAAATAATACAATAACTTTATATAGAATTTTAAAAAAATTTCCTGCATACGTTTAGATGTTTTTTAAAACCAATGAAACGAATTTTTTAAATCTAAATCATTTTGAAATACAAACATACTTCCAAATCCCAATTCTAAATAATCTATCGCTCTAATGCAAGAAAATGAAACTTTCAAAACGTCATTATATTGAAGTTCCGTTCAAAGCATGATTTCGTTTTACAGTCGGTTGTATATCTTTCTAACCTTTTTGCCTTTACAACGCTTATATCGATTTATCGTGTTCTTGTTAATAATTTCAAAACTTTAAAGTGGGGACGCATCGCGTTCGACTTCAAAGCAAACTTCCAGCGTCTTTTAATTGGAAAAAACTGGGTAACAGAAGAATACGTCTTTGTGAATTCGTGGATGAATAAGATTTAATTAAATGACAATAGCATTATATAGATTTTAGAATAAAAAATTTCTTAGTATTGTTTACCTATTAAAAGCACTGACAAAATGCAATCATTGCCGAAGGCGGTACCATGTAATTGGAAGAATAAGTTCCTTTTAAGAAAAGATGAGGGACTGTATCTATTTATAAATTGATTAGTGTCAATACAGAATACAGAAAAGAGCACGTATTACTACATTTGGATACAAACCCTGACATTTTTGCTTCATTTAGGGAAAAACGGATTTAAAATTTATTCTCCTGATGATCACTTTCAGAATTTTCAAGCTATGTTTTTAAAACTTTCATAAAAGTTGCTCTATGCATCTAGCTAACACGATATGCAAATAAAATTTTGCTAATGGTTATGCATGCGCAATAAAAAAGTATTTACTGAAACTGCTCATTTTTTATACATTTTTTATTATTTTTCTAATTCTGATTACAGGATATTATGTAGAATGTTGTTTTTCATATTTTCGGAAAAGAACATTATTTTATATTAAGAACTCAGCAATTTAAAATAAAAAAAAACTTTCGGACTGTTTTTATAAAAACCATCATTTCTCTGCGAGTATACATGCTACCGCATAAAAATGAACACAAATTATTAAAATAAGCAACTTAATCATAATGTACAGTTCCAACGTTATAATTACATTAGTTTTTACGGGGTTATCACACGATATTGGTTATTTTTCTATTGTTGACGGTCCCCTATGGAATTTTGGTTAAAAATCGTCACGGTAACGTATAATCTATAATTTACACACTTAGTATTTCAGGATAATTCCTCACGTATTGTTGTAGATATTTAGCAAAATGTCTAAAATTGCAAGTGTCCAGTCACCTTTGTTTATGTAGTGTATTATTCTAAACTTTTTATCTCTTCAAAGCTTTAATATCGATTTATCTTGCTCTTTGTAATAATTTCAAAACTTCAAAGTGAGGACGCACCGTGTTCGACATCAAAGTAAACTCCCAGCGTCTTTTGATTGGAAATAATAAAAGAATACTTTGTAAATTCGCGAGTCAATAATGAAGAGTCTGATTTCATTCAATGACGATAGTGGTAATATAGATTTCAGAATGAAAAATCTCTTAGCATTGTTTACCTTCTGTAAGCATCGACAAAATGCAAACATCTCTGTAGGCGGTACAATGTAAATGAAAGAATACGTTCCTTTTAAGAAATACAGGGTGATTCATATTGAATGGGACAAAAAGAAAACATAATTATGAACGTTGTAATTAATATATTTAGAAAATTCAAATTTACCTCAAAACTACATGTATTCAAGTTTCTACAGGTGTTCAATATGTGTTCCTCCGGTGACACGACAAATGTCTACAGGGTAATCGAGCTCCTGCCACACTCGTGATATCATATCCCCTGTGATGGGGTTCGACACTGCAGTTATCCTCTGCTTCAGTTCCTCTAAATCCTGAGGAAGTGGAGGCACAAACAAATTGCCTTTAACGAAACCCCCTGAGAAAAAAATCACTGGGCGTTAGATCTGGTGATTTCGACGGCCGATGAAGTCATGCCAAATCCTTAATGTTTGCTTATGTTATGCCGATGCGGTGGTTCTTTAAGAAATTTCATGCGAAAATGTCTTTGCACAACAGTTACTGAGGAGGTTTTGTCATATTCGAAAACGCAGTACGCTTTCTCCTGCATGGACGACATTTTGTTTAACAGCGCCTTTAGCGGCGAATTTTTCATTCGATGAATTTTCCCTGCTGCCAAATAAAACTTGTATAATTGTAGTTGCAGAATAAATTTGTTTCGGCTGAATAAACCCATTACGGCAGTCACACTGCGCTATTCTTTTTGGCCTATTCATTATGAATCACCCTGTATATTTTTGTGCGATTTCTGTGAAAGGTTCTACTTTATCAGTAATGTCATTTTAAATAAAATAAATATCGATACCATTCCATTCCTCTTTGAACGTGCTTTTTTAAGCATTCCGTTTGCACATTTATATCATATTGTAAATATTCTGTAAAAATAATAAATATTTGAATGCCTTAAACACACATGAAGAGACAGATGGAGATTTTTCAAAATGCGTGTCATTTTTTCATGTATTTGTGTTTTAAAATGCTTTTAAAAGTTTTGTTTATATATGACTAATTATAATAGATTTCGAACAATAAACATTTATTATCAGGACAAGGCTTTTTACCCACTCAAATTATATAGTAACTTTACATAAAATATTAAGAAACTTTACTGGGTACTACTAGGTTATCCCGTCGACCAAAAAATTATCGCCAAACTATAAGATTAAATGCCAATAATGGAGGATCGTGAATGTCACATTCAATGACATTAAATATGATTCACGTGTTTAAAATAGCATTAAGTGATTTTTATTTCGACTTTTTATTGATATTTTTATTAATATTCTACTAATTATTTGATTTTTCGTTATTTAAATTAAATATTATGTCAATATGCATAATCTGGCTTTTAGTTTGGCGATTTGTACAATTTAGCTAAATTGGTCTACGGGATGACAGAGTTGTACCCTTTACTGTATGCGTTTTAATATTTCTTAATACAAAGGAAACACACTTTTAAAATCTAAATCGCTTTGAAATCAAAACATACTTCTAGATCGCAATTCTAAATACGACATCAGTCTAATGCAACAAAATGAAATTTCCGAAACTTCATTATATTAAAATTTCCGTTCAAAATCATTACGTCGCTTTACGGTCAATTGTATATTAGTCTAACCTCTTTATCTCTACAATGCTTTAACATCGATTTGTCTTGTTCTTTGTAATAATTTCAAGATTTTCAAAGTGAGGTCGCACCGTGTTCTACATCAAAATAAACTCCAGCGTCTTTCGATTGGAAATAACTGGATTTGGATGAATACGTCTTTTTGAATTCGTGAATCAATAACGAAGGCTTTGTGATTTCATTAAATGACAATAGCGGTACGTAGATTTCAGAATGAAAAATCTCTTCGTATTGTTTATATTCTAAAAGGTATTGACTAATAGCAAAGATCTCTGTAGGCTGTACAATGTAAATGGAAGAATACATTCCGTTTAAGAATTATATTTTTGTGCAATTTGTATAAAAGAATATATTTTATCAGTAATGTTATTTTAAATAAAATAAATATCGATACTATTCCATTCCTTTATCAACGTTTATTGTTGAACGATTCGTTTAAACACCTTTATGTTATTGTAATCTTTAATCTTTAGTGTATAAAGAATAAATGACTGCTTATCTTAAACACATATGTAGAGTAGAGACAGATGGTGATTTTTAAAAACAACTTTTGAAATAAATTTATTTAATTTATGAGTTTTTAAACAGAAAATTTAAATTGAATTTAAAATTTCTATCAACAGAACTTTTACAAAACGTCATTGAAGATAATATCTGTAACCTGTTGAATTATATAAGTGTTGAAACAAAAACTGTCTTTATGATGTTTCAATAAACTCTGGTAAAAAAAAATGACAAAAAAATGCAAAAATGTATCAGTGAAATATTTTAAAGGCTAAAAGGTGGAAAATATATTATAAATTAAATAATCAGAATGTAATATTTTTTTAATTGCGCTTTTCTCATTTAACATTAATATTAATTTACTATTTTACATAGAAAAGTCAATTTAGAAATCCTATAAAGATTTGAAACATTATTTCATTTTTACTTTCCTGTTACCATATAAAAAATAAAAATATTTATATAATTTTTTTAATAAATTACTTTGCTTGCAATTTTTACTAGGGTAAAAAAAACAGCGAATGTTTCATAATTTCGTTTAGTCCTATATTAAATTAGTATACTATTAACGGTAAAGTTTTAGGAAACGAAATTTGAACACCAGTCAAAATGTTTCCCCAAATTCCAACATGAACATTGAATATTTACAAAAGCGTACTTATTAAAAAATATTGTTAATTTATACTTTTTTTTCAGAACTACTTTAAAAATCTAAAACCACACCCATCACAGAAGAAATGAATTGAAACCTGATTCAAACCTGAATCAGGTTGAAAGAAATGCGAAAACTGTTAAACAATTATTACTCTAACAAATTTTGAAATTTGAACATTCAACGTAATTAACGCTACAAAACCAACGAGTTATTCTTTCATTCTTAACTTCGATAAAGTTTCTGCAACTAATGGATTCCCTTGGGAAACATATGTTGTGCTCCGAATTACTACTTCAATTGAAAATGGCATTTGTCTAAAAAGAAAAAATAGCTCATTAAACAAATTAACCTAATAATGTTATTTTGGAACGAAAGATTTTCCAAATGTGGTTTTATATACAGTCGAGTCTCTACATAACGAAATCCATTGTTCAGTCAAAAAATTCGTTATGTAAAAAAATTCGTAAAATAGAAAACGACGAAAAAAATTTAATTTAATGTTGAATTTTTGAAAATAAATGTTTTTGATATGTTTAATAAAGATTTTGAAATGTATAAAATTTTCAAAACGACTATAGATTAGATTTATCTTTTAGAAAGTTCTTTTAAAATTGCAAATCGATTCAGTAGAAGGCAAATGTCTCAATCTATTTAAATCTTTTCCAAAATCAAAAGTTTATCTTGGTTGAAACAAAGACAGATGTGATTTTTTTTTCTTTGGCGGGGAAAGGGGGGGGGTGGAGATGAGTACTTTTATGAACATGAAAATAAGGTTTAGGAATGTAGCTATGAAATATAAACCAGGAATCAGCGAAAGAAAGAAAAATTCGTTATGTGGAGATTATTTTTTTATGTAATCAAGGAAAACACTGATCGTTCTCACTAAAATTTTGTTAAATAGAGTTATTCGCTGGATAGAGTTTCGTTTTAAAAAGACACAACTGTATTTTCAAATTACTTTATGTAATCTTGTTTACAAATGGTTAACAAATGGCTTACAAAGGGTTAACCATTAAAAAAAACCCTCAATAAATTAAAAATATTTTAAAATGTGTCCCGGATTTCATTAAATAAGTTCTTGTGCGTAAATTAAATCTCATACAAAGTAATTTATTCTAATAAGCATAATTTCAAATAAGTTTTTATAATTTTTCCACACTGAAATCACGCCAAAAATTAATCAATATAGGTGAAAATTTTCACATTGCTAACAGAGTGTCAACCAACATATAAAATAAAATTTTAAAAAAATCTCAAGAAAAAATGTAACCGACTTCAAAAAACTTTTAATGTATCAAGGGAAAAAAGTTTGGAAGAGATGGTCTTTAAAATTCATAATTTGGAATATAAAAGAGTTAAATTTGTTTGAATCCTTCCGTGGAAATGAAGCAAAATATAAGATGTATAAAGCAAAATAGAAAGACGAAATAGCGTGATATATTTGGAACAAGAAACCAAAAGAAAAATCTCAGCCTAATCTTTCATAAGATTCTTTTTCCCTTTTAACCCAACGATAAATATACACATAAAATAAGCCTTTAAAAAAATATATCAACAGACTTAAAAAAAGCACTAAAAAGAATTAAATAATTCCTTAAAATTCACTAATGACAAATCGTTGTCCAATAACCACACATCGGATATCATGTACCAACATAAAAACGGTTAAATTTAATGTATAGAATTTAATAGCCACCAAACACAGGTTTTAGAGAGAATATTTTTACAAGAGATAAATATATATATTTTTTGATTTAATATATGAATATATACATATAAAAAGTTATGAATTACTTTTTGTAGTTGGTGCCAAATAATCACAACCGATAATGATTATCCGCATTTCATTTGAAGTACTAGGCATAATATAGCCAAACTTCTTACTATACTTAATATAGTTTGGCACAAAATATATACGTAAGGATTTTCATGTTTTCAACAACTATTTCCGATGTCGATTGGTATCGATGTCAATTTCCGCTTTAGTGGATGTGAGAACTTGGCCAGTTAAGATTTAACATTTCGGAAATTTACCGCATCCAGCAAACTTTAAGGTCCACATTGAAGTCTACAGAAATCGGAAATGGGCGTTTAAAAGCTGGCAATCCATGAGTACACTGTTAAAAATATTGTGAAAAATTACCTTTGTTTTTAAAGCTATCTATTTTTTGACTAATGGAAATATCTAAAAACGTCTATGTAGCGTTTTCATTGATCAGAAAATAGATAGCCTTTAAAAAGAGAGGTAATTTTTCATGATATTTTTAAACCCTTTACCCTTTACCTATTTATTACCCTTTTCAGTCATAAAAACTAAAAAGTAAGATATTGTCAAAATCACATCATAAATCAACATGTCTCTATAAGGAAACGGCATGTTTGCAAACAAACATTTCCGCCAACCAATTTACCACAAAATTTTTGCTGTTACGATCATTGTAGGGTTCATCCTGGAGACGTTGGCCTATCATATCATAGGGCTGTCGAACGCCGACTAATCAAATCGCTCTAACTTATATGCTCATTAGGAGTCGTAAAGAATGGACAGGTGTTTCTTTCTTATCCACGATTATTCGACCTACAGTGATGTCAGCTTCCCTTCCCTTACATGAATGTGGCAACATTCGAAGTTAAGACTGTTCTTTGACAGACGATTTCCAAATTACAGAACATTTAAGAATTCCAGTCTAAAACTTGGCGACAGTCGCCTGAAGGAGTTTGTTTTTTGAATGAAAGAAGTTAACTAAAGATCATGTTAACATAAATGGCGCGTAGCGCCATATACACTACATATGTATCTCATGGAAAATATGAGATGAAAAGAGAGAAAAGTTAACTACCTTAACTTTAAAGGTAAGCTTATCAAAACTTTTCGTCATTTACATTTGCCTAAATGTATGTATAAATACATTATGCATACACATAACAATGCACTTTAATCACTTTGTGAATCCGGCATAACAGGCACCCTGAGACATAGACACTTGTACTTTGACATATAAAGTTCTTTAAAGATGAATTTTCAGCTTTTCGATACCTATTTCTCATATAGGTAGGTATCGATGTGGATCTTTCATTTTGGTGGATACGATAATTGTTCCATTTAACTTATGATTTCGTACTTTGGAAAAAACTTGCATCTCTTCAACAGTGGTTAGGAACCAGAAGAATTATTCGCTGTTTAGGAAAACAAGATTGACCAATCATAAGCCTTCATTTTCGAGAACTTTTCATTGTTTAAAGTACTGTGTTTAGATTACATGGAGTGGAAATCTGCTATCCAAACAGTGCTAAAAACTTGTATCCTTTAAAAATGCAATGATGTCTTGCAAAAATGTCTTGCAGATGTCACTGCTATTTTTAGATTTCATCAGCATCGTTGCAGGTTTAAGGGATACAACATTTTAGCGCCTTTTTTAAGTGTTACTGAGACACCTGATTTCCACACTATATAGTCTAGATGCTATACTTCTGGTTTGGTGGATAAGAGAACTTGGCCGAAATCCATGTAGAATTTGCGCTGTTAGCGAAACCATATTAACCAATCAGAAGTCTGAATTCTTGCAAAATGTTCATTGTTTTAAGTAATTTTTTTATGAATTAATCTCGTTTCGCAAACAGCACAAAATTTATGTGAATCCCGGCCCTTGTCCAGTTAGGATTTCACACTTTGAAATGATCGCGTGTCTATGTAAGAGTAACATAAAAGCATGAAAAATGAACGTTTCTAATTGGTTGATTGCTTCAAAAAGATATTGAATTTTGATGTTTTAATTTTTTAAAAGCTCTAATCAATAGACTTTTATAAAATTCAAATGGGACCACATGGACTCCATACGTTTTCAAAAAAAAAATATATATATATGAAAATCGGTTTATATTTACGAAAATTATGCGTGAACAACAAATACATAATCGAAACCATAATCTCCTCTTTGAAGTCGGTTAATAAAATTGTATTACAGTCTAAATCTATTGAAAGGAAAACATCAGGTACCTGCAGAATCTACATAAGAAAAATTCAGAATACTGTATATTATGATTGAACAACTATGAAAATATATAAATAAAAGATAGCATTTTTTCAAAACATTTGAAACAGTTTACATAAAATTTGCTCGTATATTTTATTTCTCATGGTATTCGCGGTTGTCTTGATATACGTTAATTATGAAGAATTATTAGATCCTCTTCTTATTCAAATAATGTAAAGTGTAATGCAAAACTCCAAATTACTGGTTGCATATTTCTATAATATTTATATAAAGACAGCGTTTACCAAATACAGCAAGAAAAACAAATAAATATCTTACAAGAAATATTCTTAAAAAGTATAGACTTGGTTTTAAAGCAGAAATAAATGTCATTCACTATCAAATTTGCTTTCAGCTATTTTGTTTTTACGTGTGCTATGACACTGCAAATTCTTATATATTTTTGTATATGTCAGTTAAATATTTAAATAGTAAATAGATAAAATGGAAAACAAAATCATATCGACAGCGAAAATGTTTAAATTATAAAATTTTAATATAAAACATTGTTTTCGAATGTTTCTGTCACATGATTTTTACACGCTAAAGTTAAAAATGACACTTCAGATAAGTGAAAAAAAAAATCTTATGTTTATGCAATATCTTAAGTAAATCAGATATTAAAGAATGGATTTCATTTAAATATTTGGTGAAGAATTTATGTTTAAAATTTCTTTGTCTTTTTCCTCTGTTATCATATTATTGTTTCCTTTAACGCATTTTGATGGTATGCAAAAATAAAATTTCATTCAAGACTTCTTTATTTTTCGAAAACAAAAGACATATACAGTAGGCTCTCGTTAATTCGAACTCTTCGGGACCACAAGAATTGTTCGAACTATCCGAAGTTCGAATTATGGAAAGTATGAGAAGAAAATATGCTTAATATAGTACTATTACAAAGAAATTAATGTTATAGTGCTTTTTAAATTTATTTTATCTGTTAACATTAGAATATGACTTAATATTAAGTTAAAAGATATAAATACATAAACTAATTAAAATATTAGGTATACAAACGAGAGTCGATTGTATATTTCAATTCTGCATAGTTTAATGTCATTTTAAATCGTATTTATGTATAACTTCTGGTAATTTAAATTCTGATTTCGATAATATTGCAGTACCATTTACATATACTGAATAGAAAAAAACGTAATGTGTACACTGTCAGAAATAAAATTCTCAAATTTGACCATTCAGAAATCCTTGAGCTGTATTTCGTCATTTTTGACAATAATTTCGTATCTCAATCGCATGATTTTTAACGAAACGTAAATTCTCAAATATTTGACGAAATTTTTTCTTAACTCGCGGCCGCACTTTTTATCTTCTTTTCAGAAAATATTGAAATATATGCAGCCATTGTTTTTTGCATAAGTTTCTTTTTTCTTTCTTGTTAAAGTTTTCAGGAATGTTCATTATAATTTTTATTTATTTATTTGCATTGTTCATTATAATTTTTATTTATTTATTTGCATTGTTCATTATGGTTTTCCTCTAAAGGAATAAATTTCCCGAGTTCTACAAAAATATTCTAATAAATAAATAAATAAATAAATGGTTAGTAAAAGTTCAAAATTCCAGAACCTTCTTTCTATTGAAGAAATATATTATTATAACAATCAAATTAAAAAGATGAATAATTGATCCCTCTCCCCTCTATAAACAGTAAAGAGTTAAAATCTTAACTTTAGAGAGATACCAATTTTCCCAATATGCACTTTAAAATTCATTATTTCTCAACAACAATGGTCTGGTTAATTAACCAGACCATATTTTAATCATTTATTAAGCAAAGAAAATTACTCTAATAAATTATATTAATCAAGCCATATAATAATTATTATTATCTTTAATCATAGAATAACGAAAATATTAAATTAGCATTATTAATTAAAACTTCCAAGATTTAAAACAACATGGAAAAATTTGCAATCGACATTATAAGAATAAAACACAGAATAAAATCCACTACATACATTTAAAATCATTTTTACTCGAGGATACTTTATCGAAACAGATAGAGCAACGGTCTCCCAAACGGAAGGTTGTGAGATCGAATCCCCGTGGAGGTCGTATTTTTTCCTCTGTTGATACAACGAGAAGTTTTTTAACTGTTCGACAGATGGCACCACCAGTTATCTTATTGCTCTTTCTGACTAAGCACTTTTGGGAAATTTCTATCGTGAAACAACCAACGAAACAAATTTACTTAGAATGACGAAACATTCGCGGGGAGCATTTTCCAAGAAACATTTTCGTCAATCTAAGCATTCATTTCTGAGTGTGTATGACATGTTTGTCCTTGAACTATCCTAAATGATTGGATTTAAATAAGGGCATTAAATGCCTATGCTTTTTGAAATAGGAATGCTACTAACGTAAACTTTTCAAGCAAGAAAGGTTTAAATATACGTTATATATTTAAAGTTTCAACTAATGGAATGATGCTTATTTGAGTCCCAATGGTGTATATTTCATAGAATCAATTATGCATAGTATTTAGCAAAAGTTGTCTTTGTAGAAGGTGTGAAAAATAAGTAACAATTTGGGGGAAGATTTCTTTAAATAGCAAAAATTTGGCATTAAAATGAGTAGAAAAATTAATACATCAGTTACTATCTTTATCTTTATACTTTTATACTTACTTTATATACTTTTCTTTAAATAGCAAAAATTTGGCATTAAAATGAGTAGAAAAATTAATACATCAGTTACTATCTAAATTTTGATTTAAATAAATAAATACATGCATACATAATGTGAATGTGTGTGTGAGAGAGAGAAAAGCTGAGATTATAAATGCGGCAAGTGACTCGATCTTCAATTTCAGAAAATTATCCGTAAAATTCTAAATTTTTAAATTTATTTCCTTTATTAGTTAAAATTATGTTTTTTCAAACAGTAATTTATCAAATGACAGTAGACAATTAATTCTCAAATATACGATTATTTTCATTTTTAGTTTTCTCTGGAGAGGGGGAGTGATATTCTACCTCTATCATATGAAATCGCCCTATATAAGTTAGACATTCAAGAGCAAAAGGATTTAGGGACTGATTGGTTACGTGATGTGCAGTTTAAAACATATTTAAAAATATTGAAATTTGATCTTCCCTCTGTAATATGACTCTACAGACTGAGTATATTAAATGTGACAGAGACAAAATATCTTTGGAAATTTCGCCTAAAATAGTTAGAAAAATATTTTAAAATCAAGCATTATCACTATTATGGCCATCCTCCTATTTCTCGACCAATGTTATTACATTTAGTAATAAAAATTCTATTGCTTTTTAGGAATTCTGGCATAGGAATAATTTCCCGAACCTACTCAATTACTTACAAGCATAGGTCATTTTTGCGATCAAAAATAAGCTGCAGAACGGAATTTTGTTCATCTATATTTTCAAAAATTACAATGAAATCTTGTTAATATTAACACGTTTAACGAAAATTATTTTTAACATGAACCTTTTACGATTGCCTCGTCCAGTTGTTATGTAATGCATTTAAGTTCAATATCACGAACTACATTTAACGCGAACAAAAAAAGTTTCCTTTCAGTGTTTACGTTAACGAGGTTAAACTATACTAAGTTAAACTATACTACTACACATATTGAAATTATATATTTTCATTAATTACCTACATTTCGAGTAATAGCACGAATATTTAATAGAAACGATATCTATTACGATATACGTGAATTTTCACATTTATGTAACTATCCTGGACATTTCTTCTTCTTCTTAATATCGATTGATATCAACTTGCATGGAGATGAATCGAATCGGTACAGCAATTGCATTAACTTTAATAAGCCTTACTAATACAATAAAAAATGATCAATTTCAAATCTAACATGAATCGCATGTCTAATATTTCGAAAGTATTTTTGAGACGTGTTTGTGTGTTTTTTAGATACTTGTCGATAAATTCCTAGCAAACGCCTCAGTTTTATTTGAAAATAAAAATCCATTGTCAATCTGATATATACCATCATAAAAAAGCTAAAGATCATATATAATTTAAAAACAATAACTACTTTGCTAACTTAAATAATGAAATTAATTACTGGTAAAGACAAAGACACGGTAACATTTCAGCAAGACAAGAAATATCTTTTTTACAGCTATTTACTTTATTGATTTTTTTTTAATCATTAGTTAGCATAGTATTTTAATAGATTGTGGACACATTTTTAGTACATAACAAATTCTAGACATTATTCTTTAATGCTATATAAAACAATCAAAGTTAGTAAAATATGTATTAGACTCAATATAAAAAACATAACAGTACTAGAAAAAATATTATATTTTTTATTATTTTAGAACCAAGATCTCTTTTTAGCTCTTTATTAGTATGTTTTGCATTTTCAATCTCTTGAAGCTGAAATTTTAAAACGTGTTAGATTTGACAATGTGAGCATATAAATAGTAACATATATATAAATACTAACACTTACATTTATATATACGTATACATGCATTCTGATGATGCTTATATTTCTCATGCTACGGCCGTGTTCCGAATTGTCGAATTTTTTCATCCAAAAAAGTGTCAGAAAAACATTTCATTTAAAAAAAAGCCGGTAAAATTAGAAAATTACTACAATATTCTAAATTAGCGAAAAAGTTTTTGAATAAAAACTATCACCAACTTGGCAATACTGCAACATTTGCAAGTGTTCTCACAAAACGCCTATTCTGCATCAAACAAAAATTGAATCAAACATAGGGAAAATACCAAAGGCTTAGCAGACCACAGATAATTGGTTGACGGTTTAAGTGTAGAATGCGGGCCACGAGTTTAACTTGGTTGTTATCGGAATTATTAAGTCACAATATACAAATAAATACTTAAAAGGTGTCGCAAAAATATAGATATTATTTATTTATTATTTTACCTGAGATCTTTCGAATGCCCACACATTCATTTTCAAAGGAATATAAAAGAAGATAATTGATTAGAAATAGAAAACGTAAAAAACAAAACCAATCAATGAATTATTTTATTTTATATTCCTTTGAAAATGAATGCGTGGGTATTCGAAAGATCTCAGGTAAAAATTATATAAATAATACCAATATTTTTGCGACACCTTTTAAGTATTTATTTGTATATTTTGATTTCATAACAAGGTGTAAATTTCCATCAAAGACAGTTAATACAGTTGTAAATAACTCCATTTAACGAATTTTTTCGAAAATCTTCTATCATAAGTTCAGAAAACACTTCAAATTATTTGTGGAATAATTATTTTTTTCGTTGATTTCTGGTTTATATTTCACAGCTACATTCCTCTACCTTATTCCTCATGTACAAAAAAAGGCAGTCAACCTCTCTCCCCCAAGAAAGACTTCTTTTTGCATGGTTATACTTGACTTTGTTTTAGTCAAGATGAGCATGCGTTCTTGGAAAAGATTGAAGCATTTGCTTGCTAGTGGGGCGATTTCAACTATCACAAAGTATCCTAAAAGATAAAACTATTCTATTATTGTTTTTAAAATGGTGTTCGTTTCTTGATTTGGATAATAAGGTAGAATTGCAGAAAAGGTCGTTTAGTAGCAGGTTTTCATCTACCTAAATTAACTCTCATTACTTTTAGAGTTTTGAGAGGATGTTTGTTGTTTGTGGCGACTCAGAGCATTTTTTATTGTGAGAGATCATTTGAATGAAGAATTGCTACTAAATATCATCTTTTCCGGTGTTATCTTCTACTGTATTTGCATAAAATCGCTTCTAATTTAAACATAGCTCTCTATGATAAAGTAATAATTTTGAAAATAAGACACTGGGGAAAAAAAGGAAGTGGCGAAGATGTTTGAGATTCTGAAAAAAAATTCCGTTAAATGTTTCAAAAACTTAATTAAACACCTCAAGAACAATTCTGTTTCAAAATTTAAACATTAAATGAAAAAATTTTGCTGTTCTCTATTCAACGAATTTTTCTACATAACAATTTTTTTGTCTGAACGATGGATTTTGTTATATAGAGATTCGTCTGTAGTTGTACGTTACTCCAAAGTGTAAGGCGCCCTCTATCAGCATTTTTTGAAATTTATCTTTAAAATTTATTTCCAAGATAATACTGATTCAAAGAGTAGTTTTAGCGAAAACCGCAAACGAATCAACCAATTCTTTCTTTTTACTTACCCATCATACGTAGTATAGGGTAAGTCTTGCAATCGTTTTGAAAATCGAAAAAATTTGTATGACTGATTTACACGTTTTAGATAGTGGAGATTCCGAAAAACATATTTTTAGAAAAAAAAAAAATTGCCGTCCGTGTGTCTGTCTGTCTGTAACCACTCTATCTTCCCGAACAAATTGAGATAGAGACTTGAAATTTTGTATGTACTTAATATGTAAGAATGGGACGAAGCCTATTTAATATCAGTAACCTCGATGATCCGGAACTATTTTTTTCGGACTCTCGAAAAATTAGTTCTGATGAAAGGTATATACAAATTTTCGAAATTTTTTATTTCAAGGAATGGACGTAAATGGCAATAAAATAACACAAATTTTGCATAAAAACGAATTCGATCGGTTTATTTGTTGCCAAGATATGTGTAATCCTGTTTTCCAAATTCTTCGATTTTTCAAGACCCAGTATTTCATTCAAATTTCAATTCAGAGATATATTTTAATTGGAAATTAGACGCTTAATCCAACGCAGTAAATTTTTAGTTAATATTATTATTTTTTGAGTTATAAGGATGTTTCTTTTACTCAATCTGGTATTAGTCGAGTATTTTGGCGTTTTATATAATTTGTCGAAATTGGCTCGTCAGCACTTCATTAATGGAGCATTATTATGTATGTTGAAATTATTTATTTATTCGTTTAACTTTTATTTTGGAATTGCCATAGATAATTTTACACGCGTTTTATTTTCATATTTTATATTATGATGGGTAAGTATTACGGTTGCCCCCCAACGACTAGTTTTATAATGATTTGAAATTTGAACCTCTGATCACAGTTCAATTTGGGCTACTTAACCACTCCCAACTATTGATATTTTGAGCTCAAAATTTATGTTTAAGTCTAAGCTTTTGAAAACATTTAATGAGATGCAAAAAATAACGGCAAAAAATAGTTGTACGTTTCTTTAAAGTCTAAAGCGCCTTCTATGGGCATTTTTTGAGATTTATCCTTAAAAATTATTTTCACGAAAACACTGATTTAAAGAGTAGTTTTAACGAAAACCGCAAACGAATCGACAAATTTTTCCGCTTTTTATAATCATTTGAAATTTGAACCTCTTTACACAGTTTAGTTTGCACTACTTAATCACTCCGAACTGTTCACATTTTGAGCTCAAAATTTAAGTTTAAATCTAAGTTTCCGAAAACATTTAATGAGACGCAAAAAATAACGGTAAAAAATAGTTGTTTGTTACTCCTAAATCTAAAGCTCCCTCTATCGGATTTTTTTTTATTTACCTTTATAATTTATTTTCAAGAAAATAATAACATACAGAATAGTTTTTGTGAAAACCGCAAATCAATCGACCAATTTTTCCGTTCTTAATATTTATTTGAAATTTTGGACCCTAAACTTCAATTGCGCCTATCTCCTTCGGAAAACGATTGGGACCCTTAGTTTCCTATTTAAAATCGGTTGTCTTGATGTGTGCTATCACCCCTTAAAGTTTTTGCACAAGAGTTTAAATACACCCTGTATATGAATATTAATATATATTTTAAACTCTCTAAATAAATTCAAATTCATTAATATTCTTTACACGCATTCTAAAAATCTATTGAAAAAATTTTCAGCTATATTCAATGGCTTGCTTTTGGTGAGGTAAAGTGATGCTCGCCAAATCGCGTATCGCTTTCGTTTTATCGCGCTAAGTACTGGAATATTTATATATATAAATCTTCTGTGCGGTTAGTATGTCACTGAACTCCTCCTAAACGACTGTACCGATATTAATGAAATTTTTTGTGTATGTTCCAATGGATTCGAGAATGGTTTAGATTCACATTTCATCGAAATTGATTCAGTACTTTTTTAGTAATCAGGCAAAAACTAATAAAGTTAGTGATTTTTCGCTGATTGAAAGTGTTGAATAAGTTCGCTGAATAGAGTGCGGACAGAAACTCTGAGTGGTCTAAGGCGCCAAATTTAAGTTCGGGTTTTCGAGGAACTGAAAATGATAGTGTGTTTGAAGCCCACTCCTGACATACGTGTATGATTTACAGTAATTTTTCCTGTATTTTAATTTTAATTAACCGACTTCAGAAAATCGTTAACTTTTAACTAAAAAGAGAGAAATAAACTTTTCTATCAAAAAATGAACCGACTTCAAAAGCTACTGCAAAGTCAAAAATAATTTTCTTACTTAATTGTAATAGGAAATTAAATTAAAATCGTAGTATTTATCATTCGTATTATTATATTTATGTAAATTTATTTGATTTTTTCGAGTCGGTGATAGGACAACGTCTGTCGGGTCTGCTAGTATATATATAAATATATATACAGACTTTCTATTGTGATTCCGTCGTTTAATTCGACTAATCCTTTATTACACACGAGTAGCTTAATTAGTATATTTTTTTCAAAATATTCTGAGTATGCCCAGTATATGCCTTGTTAGTCTATTTTCATGTGAAAATAAATTGAATAGTACGTTTGTATTTGCATTTATATCGCCCAATTATCTATACTGTGGGATATAGGCCCTAAGAGGATGGGATGCCCTCCGTGGGGGTCTTTCAAAGGGAATCTAACCCGTATTTACGCAAGGATCGAAGAAAACCACGGAAAACTCCGAACGGTTAGGCCGACGGTCGAGATTGGGTTCGAACCCAGCACCTACCGTCTACCAGTTTGGAGATCAGAAATTCGAGGCCACTGGTGGGGCTTTGAATAGTACGCAAAATATCTACACACGTTAGATTTCAGACAACAACATACTTGTTAAACTTCAGTAAATCTATTGGAATAGCTAATATTAAGATTATTAACGTAAAAGTAAATGTTCCAATTAATTTTCAAAATTATTAAAAAAAATCTGACCGAAAGGGTTAATTCAAATAAATTTAATATTGCTTAAATGGAAATTATAAATTGAAACAAACTGCAAATAAAAATAATTATTCAAATGATAAGATAATTGGAAAGATTCAATTTCTTGCCAATATCGGAAAACTACTAAAAAATTCTGAACTGACAAAAATATAAACATAAAGGACCGTAACTAAACATATTATTGTGCTTCTTTAGTCCCAACAGCAATAAAACAAATTTAAGTGCACCTTGCACCCTTAAAAATTTAATTAATCGATACGTTCTGATTAAAGTTAACATCTACGGATAAAATAATGTAAAATATATGCATAAAATGCATGAAACAATTTGCAGCTAGAAACGTAAATACTCAAAACCTGCTTGTTGAAAATTGAATAACTTTTTCGCAACTTCAATTATTTTAATATACATTCCTATAAGTTTGCGTATCTTCCTTCTGAATTAAAAGAAATTTTTAAAAAAAATGTACAAATTGCGAAAATATCAAAAATGTACATGCGACAAATTTTTAATATGAAAACTAAGCTCAAAGGCAGAAAACATAGGATATCAGGAAGAAAAAATATACCAAGTTCGTCAAATTTCAAAATGTTAAATCCACATAAATTTATTTTAAATTTTCGTAATATTATTTATAACTTTCATATTGACAAGTTTTTGATAGGATCATGAGTTCAACAACATCAAATATTTCTGCAAAAATCTTGTACATGAAGCAACAGAAAGTCTATTTTTAACAAATCATTTAAGACAAAGCCATTGTTTTTTTAAATACATTTTGCAAAAATCTTCATCTTTTGTATCTTGAAACGTGTGCTATGGTAATTATGTTGTTTTACACCCGCACACTTTAAATAATATCATTCTATTTAAGAAAAAAACATTTTTCAATATATATATAATGATGAATCGTTGTCCAATAAACATGCATCGGATATCATGCGCTTTTATAAAAATGGTTTAATTTAATATATAGAATTTAATATCCACCAAACATGGGTTTGAGAGAAAATATTTTTAAAAAGAGATTAATTTACATATTTTTTATTTAATTTACGAATATATACGTATAAAAAGTAATGAAATTCTGTTTGAAGTCTGTGCCAAATCATCACAATTGATAAGGATTATCAATATTTAACATATGGTATTAGACATAATATCCACAATTCTTACTATATACTTAAGATAGTTTAGCACCAACTCCAAAAAGTAATTCGAATAGTAATCTTCTAGTAATCTTTAAATAATAATAATTATATATGGGAACAGATGGACAGATCGACGACCATAGGTGTTACGTATTTTCATAATTACCCACCTTAAAATGAGATTGTAAGTTCGTCAGAAAGTGTCACGTAGATGGGCAGCGAAACAGAAATATTTTTTTAAATTAATTTCAGCAGCATTGTTGCATCTTTGGATGCAGTTCCATGAAATGAAATATTACCGAATTATTTAATCTCAATTTCATAGACAGTCTTTTCATGCTGTAGTATATTTCAAATAAACATTCCTTAAAATTATTTTCCAGTATTTTTAGCTCACAGGCTATCATAGCCTGAGAGCTTATGTGCCCGCCCGTTCTGTATGTATGTTCGTTCGTGCGTAACGCGATAACTCATGATAAAAATATCCGATCCACTTGAAATTTTGTATATAGGTATATCCTGACAAGGCGCTTCCCTGATTAGTTTTTGGAGTTCATTCGATATGTATAAGAGGGGGAACGGGGGGCTCATGCCCCTCTCCTTAATTGATATAAGTGGTTTTTTCATGCAGAATTAAGTATTCGTTCAAAATTTAGATATAGGATCATTCTGGTGAGGCGATTCCGTGACTGTTATTAGGTGTTCATTGAATAAGTATAAACAGGGGGAACGGAGGCTCTAATGTCCAACCCCTTAATTTATATAAATGGGTTTTTCAAGCAGAATTGTCCGATTTCGTTCAAATCTCTGAATAGTTTTAGAAGTTTAATGGTTAAGTATAAAAGAGGGGGATAACTCCTCTTAAATTATATAAATGCTAAATGGGTTTTTATTAAGAATTATCCGATTTGCTCTGAATTTTGGCAATACATTTTTTATATGATAAAGCATGTCCTTGATAGTTTAGGAGGTTCAATGGTTAAATATAAAAAAGGACAAAGGGGAGAGCTGTTTCACCTTCTTAATTTTTTTTCGAACGGAATTAACGAAAAAACAAGGATGTAATGTACAATTAGTATGCGTAGCGTGTGAGCTCAATGCCATCAGTTTAACTGGGCAATATTCTTTTTATTTTCTTAATATCTCGGATTAATTTTACCAAGACGTTTCCACATAATAAAATGCAGAGTGAGAAATATGATATTTTCGTATTTAATTGAATCTAGACCCCTTCACTTAACCCGTAAGCACACTCATCGGGTATTTAAAACCTGACGCTCCATATCATGCTCAGGATTTTCAGGAATTTCTCAAGACTTCCACCTGCCACTTCGGGTACCTTACTGGGTGTTCCAGCAAGAGGGGATCCTGAGAACAGAAACTTGAAACACGAAATTTTTCTATAGTGGCTAGTGTGAATGGGTCAATTTTACCCAATATGCAAAATAAGAAAATATACAATTTTGTTTACAAAATATTGCTTGTAATGCTATTTAAACATACTTTTTCTAGGAAAAAAAATCGTTAAAATTATGTACTAATATAAGAAAGAAACCTATAAGCGTTTTAAAAAGATAAAAATCGAATAAATGCCGAAAAAAGATACAAAATTAAAGATAAGTATTTTTCTTTTTTTTTGTTTTTGAAACTTTGAAACTTGATTTTTAAAACAAATGATATATCTTTTTACTTAAAAAACTATTCAAATAATACTTTTGACTTTATTTATTATATTTATAATGACCATATTTTACCGAGACGTTCACGAAAAAGTTAGGGTTATATTGACCCCGTGCGTGCGGTTACGTCATAGAAATGGGTGCGTGTGCTGAAGGGTTAACCGGGTGTCACATCTGGCACATAACTATAAGTACTATAATTCTCATTATGTGCCATGGATATGACCAAGAGGATCGCTATAATCGATCAGGAACAGTCCAAAGAATAGAATAACATTCATTTTGTCTGTGTCAGATGGCTGCATTTGATAAAAAATTGGAATTTGATGTTCGAAAACAGGAAAAAATTTTATCAAGCCATTAAGTAAAACTTACTTTTTAAAAATTTTTACTGTGTTATGGTTCAGCTTGGAAACCATGGCATCACGCCAGTCTTGGCGTTCTTTTTGAAACTTTGTTTAATCGTTTGGCAGCAGCCGAACTAGTTTGTTTTCGTTTGGTTTGTTGATGTTAGAACGTCGAATGTTTTTTATGGTAAAAACCTCTTTTATTTAGCTATGTTGTTAGCTAAAATATTATTGTTAGTGATAAAGTTTATTACTTAGGTATGTAAAAGAAACATACTTATCGTGGAATAACTAATTCGAGTGGTATTTGTCCACATTTTATTGGAAAAGATATTTAGACACTGACTATGGTGTCAGTCCTGATTCAAGATTGTACATATGTATATAAAGGAGTGTTTTTATTAGACCTTTCGTATTATTTGACTATTTTTGCCTTTATATTAGAATACGTTAAACTATACAGTCCATAGAATTCGACATTTTAATACTTAAAAATATTGAATTTAAATAAAGTTGCAAAGTGTTAAGCAGATAAAATTTAGTTAATTTAAGCCTATTTAATTACAAAATATATCAATGTAATATTTAAAACTCATTAGTGTGCGTATATAGGGCACATGCCATAAAATATCAAATTTTAACTGAAATTTTGAAATTTATTTTTTTTATTATTATTTTTTCTATAACTAGGGGGGGCCCGCCCCCCTGCTCGCTATGCTCGCCAACCCCCCGCGTAATCGCTTCGCGATTCCAAATTATTGGCTACCCCTGCTTGCTGCGCTCGCCAATATCCCATGGTATGAATAAGCAGTTGCAGACCTTTCAAATGATGTGTCACACGACTGGTGTTGTAAAATTAAAAATGTGCCCCCCTGGGGGGGCAGAGGGGGAGGCGACACAAAAGACATCCATAATATGAATAAGCAGCTGCAGACCTCTCAAATGATGTCACACGACTGGTGTTGTAAAGAAATTAAAAATGTGCCCCCCTGGGGGGCAGAGTGGGGGGGTGACACACAAGACATCCATAAAATGAATAAACTATTGCAGACCTTTCAAATGATGTGTCACACAATTCATGTTGTAAAGAAATTACAAAATGCGCCCCCTCTGAGGGCAGAGGGGGGGTTACACACAAGATATCCATAATATAAATAAGCAGTTGCAGACCTCTCAAATGATGTGTCACACAATTGGTGTTGTAAAGAAATTAAAAATGTGTCCCCCGGGGGGGGCAGAGTGGGGGATGACATACAACACATCCATAATATGAATAAGCAGTTGCAGACCTTTCAAATGATGTGTCACACAACTGGTGTTGTAAAGAAATTAAAAATGTGACCCCTCCTGGGGAGAGCAGAGTGTGGGGGGTGACACACAAGACATCCATAATATGAATAAGCAGTTGCAGACCTTTCATATCTTGTGTGACACGACTGGTGTTGTAAAGAAATTAAAAATGTGTCCCCCCTGGGGAGCAGAATGGGGTATAGCACACAAGACATCCTTTAAATGAATAAGCAGTTGCAAACCTCTCAAATGATGTATCAAACGACTGATGTTGTAAAGAAATTAAAAGTTTGGCGAAATATTACAGTTATCGCCAAGTTGGCGTCACTTTTGACAACTAATTTTGGTCGCCAAATTTGGCGATATATCGCCAAGTTGGCGACAAACTTTACGCTTGTTGGCGATGGTAACCTTTCCTCTCTTTATGGTAACCCATCTGGCGATGCATAGACGGAGCCCTTTACTGATTGGTCTATTCGACTCATGGAAGGAGTGGACAACCCGGATTCGTTAGTTCCGGAAATCTTCCACCTCAGCATCATTCCAGGAGTCATTCCTTTTAAGGCTAGTTTTTAGGTGCGTTCGTAATTATGTAAATACGTAGCACCTATTGTTGTTGCTCAGTCCGTCCGTCTGTCCGTCTGTCTGTCCGTCTGTCCGTCTGTCTGTTCGCATATAACAACGCAAAAACTACCCAACCGAATCGTTTGAAATTGAAAATACATAATCATAACATAATTTTGTCGAGTAATTTCAAATTTTATGAAAATCGGATGGATAGATCAATTACAGGGACAATCAAAACGATTCCATTACATTACGGTCAATGGGGAAAACAGTTTCAAATGAATTTTAATCGTTTGAAATTTAAAACATATAATTATTAAGTAATTTTATCGAGTCATTTCAAATGTTATGAAAGTCGGATGCATAGATCATTTACGGGGATAATCAAAGGTATTCCATTACATTATGGTCAATGGGATAAAAGTTTAAAATGCATTTTAATGATGTTACACTCATTCGAACATAATAGAATTGGCATGAATCTATGAAATATATACTAAAATATGCATTCTGTACAATCTGTGATGCAAAGAATTTTTATTATTAAGTTACAGGGCCACACAAAAGTATTCCACTACATAATGCTATACGGGGAAACATTGTTTGGGGCGTGTTTTAATTATATTCAACTATTTCACATTTTATGAATAAGATAAAGGTTTCTGAGGTGTAATAAAATTTTTTTTCTGCATATTTACAGAAACACAAAGATTTCGACTACTATACTGTATCCGAAGTACGCTCTACTATATCAGCAAGATCTGAATATTTTTAAAACTTCGTTATCGTACGAACGCACCTCATTTGCTACGTTCACGTGCAATTTCCAACTTGTTTTTTACTATAGAAGGATTAGACCGATAGAGATTTTAATTAAAATTTTTCATAAAAATATAAATATCATGTACTGACGGATTAACCAAAAAATTTTCTTTTTGAAGCTGTCATGACCAAAATCTAGAAATTTATTACAGTTAGCTTCACGATTATTAACAATTTATTTGAAACTTTCTACATTTTAAACTCTTTTTCTGCGAAAAAATTACTTCTTGCTATTTAAAAAGTATCCTCCATAAAAACAAAGACAAAGAGGCGTGTTAAATTAATTGTTACACGACATCAGAAAATCCATTTATAATAATGGGACATCCGTGTACCTAATTAACTAAATCTAATTTCTGGCATTCTCGACCTGCAATGAAAAAAAAAAGGTTCGTAGATAACGATGGTATCGTAAATTGAACATTTTCCCACTAACTTAATTATTTAGTCTGTGAGAGAATAAAATAAGCGAGAAATAAAGACAAAATATGTAAGCCATCATTTCCGTGTTATTTCTCTATGTAGTATATATGCATAAATATTTTCTCCATATAACTTATGAAAGTTAATGCACATTCTTAGTATTTTAATTATTTACGTATCATTAGTGCACTTAGATAAAAGAACAGTAATATTTGACAAAAAAGTAAATGTGTTAACCGTTTAAACGCCAATGTCGCAAATGGGAACACTGCATTATTTGTAATACAAAACATATATTTTTCAACAAAATAACGATTTTCTTATTTTTCTATAAAATATAACGTTGATTTCAACATTTGACAAAGAAAATTTTTATGTTTAAGCATTTATCACAGGTATAAGAAATATGCAAATTCATTAATTTGCATAAAAATATATAATTTGTTTTTATCGTTTTCTCTACGTTACTTACATTTTACCGCTAGGAATCTAAATGTTTTTGGAAGTCGAAAAAATACTCAAAAACATTATACGATAGCGTATAGCGGAAAATAATTTGTTATATTTGCATAGATTGTCAATTAATAATCATGTTTCAAAATGGGAACAGTGAAATGAAAACAGCCAAAAGAACTGCAAAAATATTTTTTTGTTATTTTTTTAAATTTGTATAGATAAAGTAAAGCACTTCAATCTGTAATTTAGGAAAAACAAAATTATAATTACATTGCGATATTAATCCGGCGTATAAACGGTTTTCGATTAATAAAAAAGCACAAATATGTTTGAAAAAGAAGTAAAAAATAAATGCTTATTATACCGGTGCAATCAATAATCTTCTTTTTTTATTGTCTGAATCTATTCAAAAATAAGTCAAACTGGAAGTTTACACAAAACAGTTTCGTTTGTAAATGATTCTAACGATTTTAACGATGGTAACTAAACCATCCAAGTTTGTAAGAGTTAATTATTTATTACAATAAGTGTAGAGTGATAAAAGTTTACAATCACTTATTTATTAAAGACTGGTAAACTGTAAAATAATACATCTGTATCTAGTATTATAAAATTACCAAAATTTCGAATGCTTGGTAAAATTTTATTTCTACAACAACAACTACATAAAACGATGTTAATTTGTAAAACTCACAGAAATCTGACTACTAAAATTATAGTAAGAATGTTCTCAACTGCTTCGCTCAACAAGCACAAATCGTTTTGACACATTTACGAATTCATTTTTTAACAGAAAGATATAAAATTGGAAGGCCTGACTATCGGAGCGATTTCGAATCGAACTTATTTTCCCATTTTATGATAATTAATTTACCTGTCCAGTTCTAAGCTATTTCGATCACGTGATCATTCATTTTTCTCCTGCTTTTCGACCGGTTTTTCTGCTTTATTCGAGAAATATTCTCAAAAACGTCAAATTTGAAGCCTTGTTATAAAAGACCTATTATGTCTTTTTAAAAACAGAAAACTGACTGCAATTAGATAGTTTCTGAATAACAACACCTGCTATCTTCATGCATTTCCGAACAGAAATAAATTAAAGCATATGTCACAAAGTTGCCCTTTTTGATTTAAGAACACCGTTAAAAAGTTCTAGGAATTTGATTTTCTTAAAACAATCTTAGTAACCTAAAAATATTTTGATTCACAGTGCAAATCTGAATCTTTTATATGCAATTATGTTGTTGCCATTACATAAAAAGCTCTTGGAACACAATTTTCCAATAAAAGTTTTAGTAGCTGTCCATTTTTTTAAGAGTGCTGACTTTCTCGAACTTCTCGGCGCTGTACGAGGTTTCATATCTAGAATAGATTTCTAGAAAATATATTTACATACTAGCTGATCCGCCCGGCGTTGCCCGGGTCCGTATTAACAATATTAAACGAACTTGAAATTTGTATGATTTTATCGTTAACTCGTTACATGCAGAAATGCATTGTCTGAAATACGTAGCCACTGACTGTGTGAAAAATCGGTTTTAAAAACAACTAATATGAAGCTCTAAAAATACTCAAAATGAGCAATGAAAAACGCGGGAGGGAATATGTATCCAACGATTGCATGATTTTCGTGTAAAAAAGTTGATATTTACCCGTAAAAATCACTGTTAAGTCATGTAACTAGTTATTATTTTCACATACAAATCCCAAGTGAAATATTTTGAATTTCAAACTAATTATATGACTCTTAAATCCGACTATACCATGAATGAAATCCATACACGATGGTAGCTAAAAGGTTGGTATATAGTACTATAATTTCAGAGCTATTTAACAAAAGTAAGTGTTATTTTTAATCAAATCTTGCGTTCACTCTGTGTATAAATTCCTAACCTTAAACTTTTATACCGTAACCAGAACCTGTCTGTAACCTAACAGCGGCTTAACAGTACCCTACCGTAAATTAAATATAACAGAAATGTAACCTAGCCTAAATGTATTCACTTTATACATATCCTTATTCTAACCATAACATAAATGCAATTTAACTTTAACATAACTTTAACTTAAATAATATAATAGAAAAAAACCATTTTAAAAAATTACTATTTCTTCGTAAAATATGCTTCAGCTGTAATTCGTTTCTTTCAATTTGTTTTATTAATACAAAATTCCTTCCTCGTGCTTTTGTTTGAGACATTAAAATTTTAGCGATAAATGGTTTAATATTACAAACCACGGAGTAAGACATTTCTTACTCCGTGTTGCAAACCTTTTTTCGCTTTACTTCGCCTCCACCTATCTTTTTCTCCATGGTGTACAGCAGCTGTGATTAAAAAAAAAATCCTCATTTAAACTGACAGTTTACCAGTCTATGAATTTTAAAGGTCTGTCCCAGCTTTTTTAATTATTTCTGCGAAAATTTTATGCAACCAATCAACCATAAGAAAATGAAATGGAAAAAAAGCGAAAAAAGGCGATTTTTTATGAGAGTGGGCTTTGGAATTTAATTAATTACTCAGTTAATAAGTAGAATTTTGAAATTCTGAGCTTCAGGTGCATCAGGAGAGACATTGGGCTACTCTCAAAAAAATTTTGAGCTTCTTACGTGCTGTAGATTTTGCTAGCCATCGCAGACACACAGACACACAGACACACACACAGACAGACAGAGCGTTTTGTTCTTTTATTAGTATAGATGTCTTAAATATAATACACAAACGAAATCAACAATTTTTCTTCAGGTGTCACCTGACTCATTTTTAGGTAGCTTTCATTACAAAAAACAATAAGCTACCTATTGCAGCCATCCAGAGGAGAGCACTTCCGGAAAACTTTGGTGTATTTTCCCTGATCATGACCCCCAGACTCCAAAACCATCCTCCGTTCAAATGTTGACATATATATATATCTGATCTTTGTCATACTGTAATTATTGTATTTTGAACCGATTTGAATGAAACTTGTTGTGTACTTATTACATACTAATGTCTTGACCGAGTTCGTTTGCCAGCAGCATCATCTTGTTTTAAAATGGCAACCATTCAAAAATTTTAAAAATTTAAAAATTTAAAATTATGTGCAAATAATTAAAAATTGAAAAATATTTGTCTTTTATGTCATATAACTTGAAATAAAAATTCCAGAGCATTTTTTTATTTCCTCTATATCTTATAAAATAACTGAGTTATAGCACTTTGAATTTATAGTGTGGCTGACATTCTGAAATGTTCTCATTTTTGTTACGGGATAACACGTGTATTTATGAGCCGATTTGGATGTAACTTGGTGTGTAGATAGTACATACCGATGCCTGGACCGAGTTCATTGGTCAGTTCCATCTGCCATATTGTTTCAAAATGGTAGTCATTTGAATTTTTTCTATTTAAATTTAAAATTAGGCACAAAAAAGTCTAAAAGATGTTTCTTTTATGCCCTTGACCTTGATACAAAAATCCCAGAGCCTATTTTGTTTGGTCTATATCTTAAAAATGGCTGAGTTATGGAACTTTGAATTTCTAGTGTAGCTGACATTATGAAACGGTCCGAATTTAACCGATAATACGCATATTTATGAGCCGATTTGGATGTAACTTGGTGTGTAGATAGTACATACCGATGCCTGGACCGAGTTCATTGGTCAGTTCCATCTGCCATATTGTTTCAAAATGGTAGTCATTTGAATTTTTTCTATTTAAATTTAAAATTAGGCACAAAAAAGTCTAAAAGATGTTTCTTTTATGCTCTTGACCTTGATACAAAAATCCCAGAGCCTATTTTGTTTGGTCTATATCTTAAAAATGGCTGAGTTATGGAACTTTGAATTTCTAGTGTAGCTGACATTATGAAACGGTCCGAATTTAACCGATAATACGCATATTTATGAGCCGATTTGGATGTAACTTGGTGTGTAGATAGTACATACCGATGCCTGGACCGAGTTCATTGGTCAGTTCCATCTGCCATATTGTTTCAAAATGGTAGTCATTTGAATTTTTTCTATTTAAATTTAAAATTAGGCACAAAAAAGTCTAAAAGATGTTTCTTTTATGCTCTTGACCTTGATACAAAAATCCCAGAGCCTATTTTGTTTGGTCTATATCTTAAAAATGGCTGAGTTATGGAACTTTGAATTTCTAGTGTAGCTGACATTATGAAACGGTCCGAATTTAACCGATAATACGCATATTTATGAGCCGATTTGGATGTAACTTGGTGTGTAGATAGTACATACCGATGCCTGGACCGAGTTCATTGGTCAGTTCCATCTGCCATATTGTTTCAAAATGGTAGTCATTTGAATTTTTTCTATTTAAATTTAAAATTAGGCACAAAAAAGTCTAAAAGATGTTTCTTTTATGCTCTTGACCTTGATACAAAAATCCCAGAGCCTATTTTGTTTGGTCTATATCTTAAAAATGGCTGAGTTATGGAACTTTGAATTTCTAGTGTAGCTGACATTATGAAACGGTCCGAATTTAACCGATAATACGCATATTTATGAGCCGATTTGGATGTAACTTGGTGTGTAGATAGTACATACCGATGCCTGGACCGAGTTCATTGGTCAGTTCCATCTGCCATATTGTTTCAAAATGGTAGTCATTTGAATTTTTTCTATTTAAATTTAAAATTAGGCACAAAAAAGTCTAAAAGATGTTTCTTTTATGCCCTTGACCTTGATACAAAAATCCCAGAGCCTATTTTGTTTGGCCTATATCTTAAAAATGGCTGAGTTATGGAACTTTGAATTTCTAGTGTAGCTGACATTATGAAACGGTCCGAATTTAACCGATAATACGCATATTTATAAATCGATTTGGATATAACTCCGTGTGTATATATTACATACCAACGTCTTGACCGAGTTATTGGCCAACTTCGTCCGCCAACTTGTTTCAAAGAAACAGCCATTTATTTTTTTAACTTAAAATGTGTTACCAAAAAACATCGAAAAAAAATTATGTGTTCAACTTTGATACAAAGATTTTGGAGCTTTTTTATGATTCGTCGACATCTTAAAAAGTGACTGAGTTATAGCACTTTGAATTTCTAGCGAGGCTAACATTTTAAAACGGTCTGATTTTTTCATGAACCGATTATGTTGTAGCTTGGTGTGTACATAGTGCATACCAATGTCTCACCCGAGTTCATTGGTCAACTTCATCCAGAATCTTGTTTCAAAATGGCGGCTATTTAAGTTTGTCAAAAAACTTTTAAAAATATATCAATGTACAAAAAAAAAAAAAAAAAAAAAAGAATAGAAATTGAAAAGGTTCTTTCTGAAGTGTTAGATCTTAATACATGATTTTTTTTTGTATTTTTTTGTTTTGACTTTATCATAGAAAGCGGCTGAGGTATAGCAGATTTAACTTCTAATGTGGGTGACATTTTTAAAGATAAATTTGCCTGCGCCATCACTCGTATATATCAAGTGATTTCGATTGTGAGTGTGCATGTGCACTTGAATTAAGATTTTGACCAAGCTCATTGGTTTGTTTTACCCATCATGTTGTTTTAAAATGGCAGGCACTTCATGGTATCTAGGAATTTTGCGAACTTATAAATCGCTTAAATAAAACCAGCTTGAATAAAACATGACTAATTTCTAAAGATTCCCATCAATATTCAGTATTGATAAAAAATAGTGTTATATAATCGGGTTCCCCTAATTTGAGCTTCATAAGTTTGAGTAATATAAAAGCTACCTCTTCCTCCCGGTTCTGGCCGGAAGGACTTTTAAAATTTTGATTCTTGTTTATTTTTCTGTAATTTTAGAATGTAAGATACATAAGATCAATGTACAATGTATTAACAATAATTTTGGCTTTAAACCTAAAAATAACCAATGAAAAACCATAAATGGACATTTTAAAAGATGCCATATTTGATACCGGTAGAAAGAATATTAATGGCGTTGACAGGCTTTATAGCAAGACCTGCCTTTAATATTAAACCCACCTAAAATTAAGTTAAGTACATTATGCAAACTAACCTAGTGTTAGTGCTTCTTTGCTATGGCCAACGGTTTCTGAACGTAGAAACAAATTAGAATTTGATTTGGTGCGTAGAATGTGAAATATTAAAAGATGGTTAAATTTGCTAACCTAAGGTTATTGAACTACAAGTTAAGCCGTAAGTTAAAATTTATGGATGTATTATTTGATTAAACACAGTAACAAAAAAAAAAAAAAAAACTAAATTTATGAAGAAATTTAACGAACCAAAGAAACGCAAACACTAAACGTGTTTGTATTTTTTTTTAGTTCTATGGGAGAGGATCTTTTCCCAACGTTTGTCTCCTAATTTCTTTCTTTGCGAACCTTTAAATTATTTTAAAGGTATTTTTTTTATTTTTATTATATGTGTTGAAGGATTTTAACTATTCTTACTGCTAGTGCTTACTTAGATACTTAGTTCTTACTCAATTTCAAGGAAATCGGAGGCTTTTTACGACAGTTATCGCGGAACAGAAAGACGGACTGACAGATGAACAGACAGACTGACAGACGCCAAAGTAAACCTTCACTGACGTTTCGTCAATTAAATCATAACTATAAAATTGACGTTTGACAAGTATGAATATTGAAGTATGCATTTAGTACGCACGATTTTACAAATTTTACTCCAGATGCATGTTTAATGTTTCATAATTTTTACTTATAAATCTATAATTAGTTATTTTGTTATTTATTATACTATACATCTAATTTTGAAAGTATTTCTGAATTTTTTATAATAATTAATGACTTTTCTAATCATATTCCCTTAAATTCACCAAAAAAATGTAGATTTATTTTTTCAATACGCATATTTATTTGGCAAAATCATACTAAATTGACGTCAAAAGAGGGTGTAAAATTGTTTTATAACAAAAAAAAGCTTTATATGTTTCTACTGTAGTCTTTTAAATATTCAAAATTGAAAAAAAAAAAAAAAAAAAAAAAAAAAAAAAAAAAAAAAAACCTTTATATTTTACTCAGTTCGAGTATCTCACTGATTACTGATAAATGATTAAAAAAAAGAATACCAGTTGCAAATTTATTTTTAAATTTAAACATTCCATATAATTAACTACAAAACCCAAAAATTATTCTTCTAAATTTGCTTCGTTAAACTTTCTGCAACTAATGAACTCCTGGGGAAAGAAATGTTGTTCTTTAAATTACTACCTAAATTTTAAATGACACTTCTCGATAAACAAAGGAAATAGCTGATTAAATTAATTAAACTATTAACCCATTGAAGACAGGCTTGACACAAATAAAATAAAATTTTATTTAATACATATTAAGATCTAATTAAAAAAAGCCATATTATTATATTATTAACACTCTCCAAGAATGTTGAAAAATGTTTATGCATTTGATTTGTCACTCCGTCTGTCCACGCTCTGATTTCTGTAAAAGGATTCGGATTTTCGTTCAATTAATAAAAAATATTTAGAATCACGTTCGTATTACAGTAAAACCCCGATAATCCGGATTAATTGGGACCACCCAATCCGGATTATCCGGAGAAATAGAAAAAAATGAAATAGAATAAAACATACTTACAGAAAATCACGTTTATGTTAAACTTGTTGAATATTTACAAACAGTAAAAGTGTTTACTTTGTAATAAATATGTTTGTAATTTTCTGCTACGCCAGTTTTCTATAACTTTTAAGAGCCGTACTGTTACGCTTCCGCTTTGAGCATGAATAGTTCGTCGGTTGTATTTTAAATAAGAAAGCTTAAGGAATTCGTCTGAAAAGATTTCAGAAAAAGTTTTTTCTTTATTCAGAATACGACGATGAAACAAGTTAATGTTATGGAAATTATCAATCGCTTCTCAAACTTGAAAAAAAAAAAAAAAAAACAATGACCAAATCGATCCGGATTATCCGGAAATTCGGAATAATGGGATTCGAATTATCGGGGTTCTATTATATATATGAAATGTGTAGCATTATTAGTTTACATTGATTTTCACCCAAAAAATTCCATATGCGGATATACAGACGGACTGACCAGACGACGACTATAAGTGCTACGTATTTGCATGACTACGAACGAACCTAAAAAAGAATCCATTTCCCAGAAGTTCAATAAAAGATAGAGACATAACCCTTTTGAGTCCGAATTATGTTTCAGTTTTTAGAAAAAAATACTCTTACGTCACTAACATGAACACTAGCTAAATATAAAGATTAATTAGTGTTTAACGAATATTTCACTGTCTGAAAGATAACGATTGTTGTTGTTTTGCGTATTATTGAATTAATATTCACATGACAATAGTCTAAAGAAGTTTTTTTGGATATTTTTAGAAAATATTGTACCACAGTAAGATTTAACTCATATTACAACTTTCTAATACTTTTTGCCTTTTATCACAGATGATTCTTTCAGGAAAGTAATTTTTTATTTTAAATTTAATGAGTGAGTTAAAATAAAAGAATCGCGAATGGCGCAAAGAGAATTCGAGGAAAAAATTATTATTGTTGTTACTAGATGGCTAAACATAAATGAAGTCCTTTAGTAAATGCATAGACATACTCTAACATTACTATATGTAAATAGTAGCAAAAGTATTTCGTGAAACAAAATAATACTCCATTAAAAATCATGTACTATTAATAGTACACCAGACCCGAAAGGGTTAAACCATTTTCACCTCCGCTCGAAACACACACATGTATCACACTGAAAAGTAACTTTATTGTGTGACAAACCAATACCCACACGAGAGCAGACTGCCATTTTCTAAGTCATCTAGTAAAAAAAAATGTCAAAACAGGAACTTCACCCTCCTTTCTCGTCTAGTACAGGAGAATGTAATTCATTATAATAGGGTTAGATCTCAGAGTTGGATGCAATTTGACAATATGTCATAGTTAAACTGCTAATTGACGGTAATTCATAATGTATACAGTCACATAATCCCTGTATGATTTTTTAAAATGTTTTAACGCCTTTTTGAAGTTATTGTGGGACTAAGTACAGACACATATAGGTATACTGGATTAATATATATACACTGTATACGTATTAATCTTATGAGAATGTAAACTTTGATTCAATTCAAAAATGTTTATTGCTAATCAGGGTGCGAGTATTCTTAAATTCGAATAATAATCCGCTTCTGATAATTTAGATAAGACTGGTCGAGTGTGAGTAAAAGGGGCCTTACGAGTTTGTGGTGGATTTTAGTGAGTTTCAATTATCAGTCATGGCTATGATTTCTAGTGATCGCGGCTAGCAAACACTGTAGATAGAGTTATATTAAACAAAATATGGGCTAAGCACCGACGCATTACAAGAAGTCACTCATACTGTCATTAACTTAAGTCAATACTGACAGCGGAACAAAATATATTATCCGGAAAAAAATAAATGTTATTGTATATTCCTTTTATCACATTCGATGTTTTTATTATCATTAGAGTATAAATTTCATAAAGATTTTGTGAATAGTTTCTCTTTAATTTTTTCTTTTGTCTTGATAATGCCATTGTATATTGAACTAGTTGGATGTGCTAATCCCAAAACTTTTTTCTATCTCATACGTACATTTTAATATTTAAAAAAATAGTTACTCTTCTTAATGCTTTAATAATTTTAAATCAATACTATAACAACTTTTATTTTAAACTTAAATTTTTACTTCAGTCAATTAATCGGAGTAAAAACGAGTTTCCGTCTCTGCACGCGCCGATGGACAATAGAATGATAGGCAGATTTTGTTTGAAATTCAAGAAAGACCTACTTGCCATACCAAAAAATGATCACACACACAAATTTTAGTTCAGATTTGGACATAAGTTCATACACTTTTAGGTGGTGCAATATTGAAAATGGCACAAAAATCGCTATTGCAGCGCCGACTTCCGACAGATTGTTTTGAAATTCAGTGAGGCCCAACTAACAATACCAAACATTTACACACAAAAAATTGGTTGAATTCGATGCATAACTTCATACACTTTTGGTCGGTACAATATTGAAAATGGCACAAAAATCGCGATTGCAGCAGCGCCTCGTTCCGACGGAATATTTCAAAATTGAAGGAAGATCTGTTTGCCACAGCGTAAAACATTCACAAAAAAATTTGGTTCAATTCTATGCATATCTTCATACACCTTTTGATGGTAGAATGGCGACATACGGACACACACAGACATACAGACAGACACACACATAAAGAGACACACGGACAGACGGATATTTTGTAAAAACATCTTTTTGGAATCTCTGGCCCCTTAAACGTGTAAATACGTCGAAAACCGGAAGTCGAAAAAATATTTCGATTACAACACTTTCTTCTATTAAAGGTAGAAGAAAGTAAAAATAGGTGCAAATAGAAACAATTACATTTTCTGATGATTTGTAATGATAATAAATCTTCAAAAGTTTTTCGTGTGTGTGCGTTTGTATTTAGGTAAATGCGTAGCAAATGCGTAGCACCTATAGTCACTGTCCGTCCACTTGTCTGTACGTTTCTCAGTCTGTCTTCATACAGCAGCTCAGAAACTAACCAACTGAATTAGCTTGAAAATTTATTTATAGAAAACGATGCATTATTTTGTCAAGTCCTTTTAAATTTTATGAACATCCAATAAAAAGATAAAAAGATTTATTATAAACGTTTTCTAAATTCTATTCAATATTATCATTCGTAGTTAATTCAATAATATTTCATGAAAGTCATGATTCTATGTTGCCACGTAGAAGACGTCTTATTTATTACAGATCAATAATATTTACATTTGATTGAATTTAATCTATAGAGAATCGTAATAAATTTGGCATAACAGTGCAAATAGCACGATTCTTTCAAACCAGCAATTTGTTTAAAACCATTACGTAAACACGTCTGTTTATACCTTTTACATTTTATATGTTATATTTTTATAACGTGTTTCGTTTTGGTTTTTAAGGTATCGATTCACTAAAGTTGATATACAAATAATCAGTAATTTACAAGCTGAATACATTCAACTTAGCTGCTTTTTTAGAAATTTCTAAACTTTAAAATTTAGCCGAATATAGAAATGCGGCATATAATACACACTATACAATCTAACACATGTACGCCCTCTACACGATGTATGAAATCACTATACACATTATAGAATATATTTATAACTCTGTTGTAAATTTTTATGAGATTAATTATGAGTTTTTCAAACCATTATTTCATTTTATATAAAGATGAGTGAAGTTTTCTGTTAAGCTATTGCATAGCTTTTATCGTGGGCTTTGAGCGCGGCGACCGAATCTAGAAATTCCGTAACGAGAAAAAAACCTAACACTCTGGCTAACGTCTTTTCAGTTCGGCAGGCTGCGGCAAACTTCTCATTTATTCAATAAAAGAAAAAAAATGTTTTCTTATCGGTCATCACGCTCAAAAAGTGTAACTTGAATTAATATCAAAGAAAAAGAAAAAACTTGAATTAATATCAGAGACAAAAAAAACTGCATTAATAAAAAATAAATAAATAATTATAATTGCATAAGTTGATAAAAAATGCTATACAATAGCTTTACCGCGGCAGTCCCCGAGTGCCACACGTATATTTTTTACATATTTTTGTCTTCTATATTGTATTTTGCAAAATTTCTTCTTTTCTTGAAATTCCGCACCCCGCCTCGTACGGCAGACTGTATATTCAAAATTGTATTTGATATGAACGCATGCATTAAAGGAAAAATTTTAAACAAAAAAATATTTAAAATTCAGGCGTTATCCATTTTAAAAGAAAAAAATTTACTTTCCTGGATTCAAGAGAGTTTAAAATTGTAAACAGAATTCAAAATGTTTCTATTATGTTATGAGAGAGAAAGTTTGTTACATATAAAAAAAATCAGACTGTATTTTTACTATAGGCAACAAATACTATCTTTGCAAACGCAGTTTCTACAACTGTTCAAATTTGAAATTTTCTGTTACAAGAGATAAAATAAAATAAAAAATATTTTATTTTTATTTTTTTCGTCTATCTTTAAAAGAAGAAAGAATTATATTAAACAAAAATCGGCAGAATTACGTGTTTTAGAATGTGCTGATGTCTTGATGAAGTGATGATGAACATGGTTGATGTCTTTTTGGAAAATGTCTGGCTGTACGTCTGTAAGTCTTTCTGTATATTACTCAATTTTTGAGGCGCGGCACCTCAAGAACTAATATACGGAATTCAATAAACATTTTAATTCAGTTAGTTTTTTTATATAAGTATGTGTTGATTACTTTTTCATGTAAATTGTTTAACAGGTGACGCTGTTATATTTTATGTTTTTTTATAGGTAACACTGTTTTTTTTCTAATTTCTGCAAAATCTTTATCTCAAGTGCCAATGTAGGAATTTTCAAAAAGCTTTAGATTCGTTTGTCCCTTTTTCAAATTAGTGCTAATTTGATTTTGGTGTGAATCGCCCAATAGCCGCCATACAGAATTTTTCACGATTTACGTAATATACCGGGTGATCCAAAAGTCAGGACGACCTTTAAAAATGAATAATTCGAAAACGAATCAAGATACAAAGATACAGTTTGCAATAAACGGATGGAAAAGAAACCGAGTTTTGTGTGGTAGTTCTATTGGCGACTAACAGACGGCGCTATAGTGATTTAATGCACGAAAATATTATTTAAAAATGAAAAAAAAATGTTCACAACTTACAAGTCAGCTTAATTACAGTTAATTAGTACTACAGTAAATGTTCAGTGTGCTGTCCATCATTCAGAAGTACAGCTGTGAGACGAGGCACCTCATCGTTCACAGCATAGAGTAACATTTCTTGCGTTATGGCAGACACGTTTTGGCGGATGGCATCTTTCTGAACTGTTAGTGATGCCGGTTGGTCGCGGTACATTTTTGACTTTAATAATCCCCACATCCAAAAGTCCAATGGTGTTAGATCGGGAGGTCTTGGAGGCCATGCGTGATATAGTAGTAGCGATATCGTAGTAGGCAGTAGCGAGTGATAATGCAATCCTCCTAAAAAAATGAGCGTAGAAGGCGTTACACAGGCAGAGCAATATAAAGTGGTGTTCCATCTTGTATGAAAGTGACTGTTTGGAGTGCCGGTCACACTTGCAATTCAGAAATCCAACTGCGCCATCTGTTGATCGCTAATAGAACTATTTTTTCGTAGCCACACAAAACCCGGTTTCTTTTCCATCTGTTCGATGCAAACTGCATCTTTGTATCTTGATTCGTTTTCGAATTATTCATTTTTAAAAATCGTCCTGACTTTTGAATCATACTGTATATCAAGAATTTCAGGAATTGTTGCACGGATTTTCTTCTAACTCCATATTTAATTAGACGTAGTTAACAGTTGTTGCTGTTTAAGTATCGGTGCAATTCAACCAGTAGTTGGCACTGCATTTCGCCGGATTTTTACGATTTTAGCGATAGACGCATCTCATATACTGATAGAATCTGATATTTTTAGAATTCTCATCATGGAGATAGATTTTCATTTAATGTTTCCACTGAGATAGCCAATTTTGAAATAATAATATGTATGCTATGACAGAAATCTTTGTAAGAAGCACATCTGACTTGTTTATTTAATATTGCCGTTCAATTCATTTATTTTTGCACTGAAATCAAATAAAAATTTATTCTGCTCCATTTAGACTGGCGCTGTAGAAAAACTCGTTTTAACCTACGAAAAAGTAATATAGCTACGAAAGAAAGTATACTGTTGCCTTTTTAGAGTTGCCAATTATTCCGTAAATCGCTTTTAGCAACCTTGGAAACCAATATACTTTTCGGTACTAGTTTGCTATCCCGTCGACCAATTTCGCCAGATTATACAAATCGCCAAGCTAATAGCCAAATTATACCTATTGACATAATTTTTATTTTAAATAACGAAAAAAAAAACAAATAATTAGTAGAATATTAATGAAAATATTAATAAAAAGTCTAAATAAAAATCCCTTAATGACATTTTAGACACGTGAATCGTATTTAATGTCAGTTGAATGTGACATTCACGGTCATCCATTATTGGCATTTAATCTTATAGTTTGGCGATAATTTTTTGTTCTACCGGATAACCTAGTAGTATCTAATTTTTTTAATTAAACACACATTTATATATAAAAAAATTCGATGTCACTGGTTTGAGGAATGTTTGTTTCTGAAACGAGGATCCATTAAAATATTTAATAATGACAATACATTCTCAAAAGAGAATTTTCCAACTGCTTCAATAAAGGCGTACACGGAAGAGCTACAAAATAACATTAATTCTGTTAATCTATATATTGGGCTGAAAAAATGGAATTAAAAATGAATCGAAATACATTCCGAACACGGGAAATGAAGGCGGGAAATGAAATCAAATTTCTGTAAATGCATATTTAAATCGTGAAATTATAATGATTTCTGATGCTTCTAAAGAAGAATAACGCGTTTTGGGTACGTGGTAAATTCTTTTCGGGTTACAATCTATTGCCTAGTTTAAGAAACCTTTGTCGTTTTTATATAAATGTGTAATCGGAGCTTTCTGAGATATTCTACAAAAGGGAAATAATAGCTGATTAAGATTGATCTTAATCATCGATGTTCAAATTAGTTTTCATCATTTCCATAATTTTATTCGGTAAGCACCATATTTTCAGGTGCGTTCATAATTATATAACATGTAGCACCTATAGTGGTCGTTCAGTCCGTCCGTCTGTCTGTCCGTCCGTATGTCTGTCAGTCCGCATATAACAACGCAAAAACTACCCAACCGAATAGTTTGAAATTTAAAATACATAATTATTACATAATTTTGTCGAGTCATTTCAAATTTTATGAAACTCGGATGAATAGATCAATTACAGGGGCAATCAAAAGTATTCTATTACATTACGGTCAATGGGGAAAAAAGTTTCAAATGCATTTTAATCGTTTGAAATTTAAAATACGCAATTATTACATAATTTTGCGTGTTATTTCAAATTTTTTGATAATCGTGTGCATAGATCAATTACAGGGGCAATCAAAAGTATTCAATTACATTATGGTCAATGGGGAAAAAGTTTCAAATATATTCTATACGTTTGAAATTTAAAATACATAATTATTACATAATTTTTTCGAGTTATTTCAAATTTTATGAAAATCGGATGCATAGATCAATTACAGGGACAATCAAAAGTATTCCATTTCATTACGGTCAATGGGAAAAATGTTTTAAATGTATTTTAATCGTGTTACACTCATGCTAACTTAATAAAATTTATATGCAACTATAAAGTACATATTATAATATACATCTTGCATAATTTGTGGTGCAAAGAACATTTGTTATTGATTTACAAGGCCACACAAAAGTATTCCATTACATAATGGTATAGGAAGAACATTGTTTGATGAGCGTTTTAATTGTAATTCACTATTTATAATTTTATGAGATTGATATATGAAAGTAATATTTTTAAAACTTCGTTATCGTACGAACGCACCTAATTTGCAACGCTTCACGTGCAATTTCCAACTTGTTTTTTAAAAAATAAAGTTACTTTCAATTACAAAACTTTTAAAATCCTAATTATGTAAGGGAAGTATCACTTTCATTTATTATTCGCGCCGAAAAATGTATTGCAAAGAAAGATGATTTGATATAATAACATGACGTTAGATCAGAAACAGGTTAATTCCTTAGATGCGTTTGAAATTATTTATATACGTAGCACCTATAGCCATCGTTCAGTCCGTCCGTCTGTCCACATATAACAGAGCAAAAACTATCCAAATGAATCGTTTGAAATTTAAAATGCATAGTTGTTGCATCATTTTGTCGAGGTATTTCAAATTTTATGAAAATCGGATGGATAATTTAATAACAGAAACAATCAAAAGTATTCAGTTACACTATGGTCAGTGGGAAAATTACTTTCAAGTGCGTTTTAATGATGTTACACTTTTTCGAACGTAATAAAATCGACATGCATCTATGAAGGACGTACTAAAATATACATTCTGTACAATATGAGGTGGAAGTAATATTTGTTATTCATTTAGAAGTCCACACTAAAGTATCCCATTACATCATGGTATAGCGGGGAGGACATTGTTTGGGGTGAATGCTATGAGGTTAATGCTATTAAACTTTTTCACATAGTATGAAATTGATGTTCGTTGATGATGTTTAGCATAACTTACTTCCTGTGTAATTGAAAGCAGATATTATTTACAGGAACACACAAGGTTTCGGCTACCAAACTATATCTGAAATATTATATACTTTTATTCCAAGACCTCAATATTTTAAAAACTTCTTTACAATACCAACGCACCTCACTTGTTATGCATGATGTACAATTTCCAACTCGTTTAAAAATTTTGGCAAAAATTATATAACAAGGATTTTAATTGTCTCTGACAGAGCTCTAAATTACTTAATCGGTCTAAAATTTGCTGTAAGCTATTAATATACATATTTTTTAAAACTACTTAAGATTTTAAAAGCATTATTAACCGGTTGTTTTAAAACTGTTTTATAAAATTGGTTAAAGGCGACCGTCTACATTATATTGAATTAGCATGTCCATGCGTAGCGCTGAAGATATTTCGGCATTGACCCATTTGACTGAAATTTTCCAAACTTTTAAACATCGCACATTTTCTAATTTTAGACTGTTGAATAGGAAGAAGAGGGGGTACTTTCAAATGCTATTTGTTTGTAAACTGATCTGCATTGATTCATATTTTATGGTTTTAAAAATAATTTTCAAGTGTTAATATGCAAACAAAGCGCAAATTCAAGCAATGTATTTGAACTACGTGCTTAAACATTTCAGTTGTTAGTATGACGAAAATCACTGTAAATGGGGATTTTTTGGCGATTTCTTCTATACTGTTTACTCATGGTACAAGATCAATAAGACGCTATCGCTATTTATGTATTTTATATTTAATCCGAGTACATAATTACTCTCTATATTATAAAGATCAAAGGTATCTGTGCGAAACGCATACGTCATTTTGCGAGTGGCAACACTTTGAAATTAGAAATGAAATTTCAGTTTTGTAATTTTGCTTCTGCAAATTTTTAAGCTTATAAACATCGCGCATTTTCAATTTTTATACCATAGGGAAAAAATATACTTTTAAATGCGATTTCTTAGAAAGCTTTATCTTTATTTGTTTATGTGTTATTAATTTTTTTGTTGTAGTTTTTATATCGTTTTTGAATTCTGGCAACAGACGTACTCCATTTCTATTAAAAGGAAAAGGAAAAAAGCAAATTGGTGTATCTTTTTTTGCCATTTTTCTTTCATAAAATCTGAAAAAAAAAATATTAAATTAAAAATATGTTCCATGTGAAGAATTTTCATTGTTGACACAATCATGAAATTTTGTGAATTTTGATTTTAGTTTGTTTTTATTTGTCAATTAAAATTTTTTTACTTTATTAAAAACAGTCTTTAAATTCGATACAACACTTTCTTTTTATACTCCTGCGTCTCAGAAATATTGTATATCGTATTTATTGCATACAAATTATTTCAGAAAATTTTTTTTGCACTTAAAAAAATATAAATAAAATAGTCTTTGTTTACAGCTAATAGCAATCGAGATTTCAAGTTTTGAATTAAAATTATTGTGAAGTGATCAAATTAAAATACCATTTCTTTTAAAAGCGTCAACACGCATATGCGAGGTGCACATGCAAATTTTGAGATGGTAAAAAGAAATGTCGGGTTTAGATTTCATGGGAAAAAAATCTATGATTGAGTCAAAGTAGAATACATTTTGCTATTTTTAGGTGCGTTCGTAATTATACGTAGCACATATTATTGTCGTTCAGTCCGTCCGTCCGTCTGTCTGTCCGTCCGTCCGCATATAACAACGCAAAAACTACCCAACCCAATCGTTTGAAAATTTAAAATGCACAATTATTACATAATTTTGTCGAGTCATTTCAAATTTTATGAAAATCGGATGCATAGATCAATTACAGGGACAATCAAAAGGATTCTGTTACATTACGGTCAATAGGGAAAAAAGTTTCAAATCCATTTTAATCGTTTGAAAATTTAAATACATAATTATTACATAATTTTGTCGAGTTATTTCAAATTTTATCAAAATCGGATGCATAGTTCAATTACAGGGACAATCAAAAGTATTCCGTTACATTACGGTCAATGGGGAAAAATGTTTCAAATGCATTTTAATGGTGTTACACTCATTCGAACGTAATAAAATTGATATGCATCTATAAAGTACATATTATAATATACATTTTGCATAATTTGTGGTGCAAAGAACATTTGTTATTGATTTATAAAGCCACACAAAAGTATTCCATTGCATAATGGTATAGGGAGAACATTGTTTGGTGTGCATTTTAATTGTAATAATTTACAGTTTTATGAGATTGATATATGCGAGTGATATTTTTAAAACTTCGTTATCGTACAAACGCACTTCATTTGCTACGCTTCACGTGCAATTTCCAACTTGTTCATTTTAGAAAACTGTGCTATAAGGGCCTTAATTGATGACTTTACAATAATACAAGTTCTTTAATATATTTTATTGTTTACACATCGATTAAAGTTTAATTTTTATAATTTCTACAATTTCTGAGTTTTATGGAAATAGTATTTTGTTAACTTAAGTTTAAATATCATTTGTTTAACAGTTAAACTTACCAATATAAGGTGCATTTTTCATTGTAATTTATTTTGTAGGTTTATTATAAATCACTTAAAACCTTTCCTTCTAAAACATTTTCTTTCGTTTAGGAATTCGACGGGTTCTACCTTATTTTCAATACAAATGATTTTTCGTATTGTTAGTGGCTAATCTTAATAATTTATTTAATATGAAAAATATATTAGAGTTTTCAATTAACAAAATTTTCTCACTAATGTTCTGAAACATGGAAAGCCCGGGTTGGTTGATTGTGTTTATGATGGACAATTATAAGGCGTGGGACATAGGCTCTAATGGGGAGAGTGCTCTCCATTGAGGGAGGAGTCTTTCTAAGGAAACCTAACCCGGATTTATGCAAGGAAATCCAAGGTTCGAAGAAAACCGCGGAAAACTCCGAAAGATTAGGCCGACGGGCATGATTGGATTCGAACTCAGCACGTTCCGTCTACCAGCTTCGAGAGCAGAATTTCTCGGCCACTGGTGGGGAAGCCCGGACTGGATCTTCTAATGTAATTCAGACTGGGCAATAAAAAAATCACTAAAATATGCATAAAATGTTTAATAAAAATGAAAGAACTGCACATTTACATTACAGAAATGTTAATTAAATAATACAATATGCTGTAAAGTTAAAAATTAAAAAAAAATAGCAAGATAAAATTACAACAATCGACTTGTCGGTCATCATCTACGATCATCTTAAGGAAAGCCTTGTTACACTTCTTTAATAATTTTAAAGAATGACGTCAAACCAACTTGAGTTTTAAAAGTTCGTGAGGTTCACAAACGATAACCGCTTTAGACAATCAGAAAATGCAGTAGCATCAACTATCGGATGAAAATTGAATAAAAGTTTAAAGGAATCATCGTGGAATATGCAATCGCATAAAACCTATCAAAAAATATATATACTACCTTTGGCAATAAAGTTCGGTGATAGTCTTGTAACATTAATGTAGATGAAATATTAACTATCCTTCGAAATAGTCACCTCCCATAACTATCACCGCTGAGATCTGCTATACATGTCCTGGAAAACTCGCAAGAATTGTTCTTTTGGGATGGTTTTCAAAAGCTTCGTCACGTTTCGTTGGATGTCAGCAATAGGGGCAAATCTCTTTCAAAGAGAGTTTGAGTCGTAAAAAATAGGAAGAAGTCTGGAGGATTAAGATCTGGGAGTATGGTGGATGTTCAGTTTGCACCGCTCCTCATGAATTTATTTCGGTGTCTTGAAAATATTACAACCGAACTTTAAATTGATCTTTTGTTCTTTTCTTTTCCTGTTCTCAATTAAGAACCAACACACTGAACAAGCACTTACTAAAGCACGTCTTACGCAGAACATAAACGACGTTCAACTGAACAACGGTGGGGGAAGATGATCAACACTTGCCTCTATGCAGGTGCAGCGTTTTGTTTCCTCAGTGTTGCTAGATCGGCCGTTCTGAAACCATTCACCAAACTTTATCGTCAGAGGTAGTATATAAAAAGTTGGAAATTGCACGTAAAGCGTAGCAAATGAGGTGCGTTCGTTAATAACGAAGTTTTAAAATATTCAGATCTTGCTGATATAGTAGAGCGTACTTTGGATACAGTATAGAGGTCGAAATCTTTGTTTTCCTGTAAATATGCAGGGAGAAATTCTTATTATACTTCATTAAGGTATATCTTATTCATAAAATGTGAAGTAGTTTAATATAATTAAAACACCCCCCAAACAATGTTTCCCCGTATAACATTATTTAGTGGAATACATTTGTGTGGCCCTGTAATTTAATAATAAATATTCTTTGCATCACAGATTATACAAAATGTATTTTTAGTACATATTTCATAGATTCATGTTGATTCTATTATATTCAAATGAGTATAACACCATTAAAATGCATTTGAAACTTTTTTCCCCATTGACCGTCATGTAACGGAATACTTTTGATTGTCCCTGTAATTGATCAATGCATCCGATTTTCATAACATTTGAAATGACTCGACAAAATTATGTAATAAATATACGTTTTAAATTTCAAACGATTAAAATGCATTTGAAACTTTTTTCCCCATTGACCGTAATGTAACGGAATCCTTTTGATTGTCCCTGTAATTGATCTATCCGTACGATTTTCATAACATTTGAAATGACTCGACAAAATTATGCAATAAATATACGTTTTAAATTTCAAACGATTAAAATGCATTTGAAACTTTTTTCCCCATTGACCGTAATGTAACGGAATCCTTTTGATTGTCCCTGTAATTGATCTATCCGTACGATTTTCATAACATTTGAAATGACTCGACAAAATTATGCAATAAATATACGTTTTAAATTTCAAACGATTAAAATGCATTTGAAACTTTTTTCCCCATTGACCGTAATGTAACGGAATCCTTTTGATTGTCCCTGTAATTGATCTATCCGTACGATTTTCATAACATTTGAAATGACTCGACAAAATTATGCAATAAATATACGTTTTAAATTTCAAACGATTAAAATGCATTTGAAACTTTTTTCCCCATTGACCATAATGTAACGGAATCCTTTTGATTATTCCTGTAATTGATCTATGCACACGATTATCAAAAAATTTGAAATGACTCGACAAAATTATGTAATAATTATGTATTTTAAATTTCAAACGATTCGGTTGGATAGTTTTTGCGTTGTTATATGCGGACGGACAGACAGACAGACAGACAGACGGACAGACAGACAGACGGACGGACTGAGCGACAACAATAGGTGCTACGTATTTACATAATTACGAACGCACCTAAAAAATCGAATTAACGGTGTGGCATACAATGATGGCATGAAGTATAAAATAATGAAAGTAAATGAAAAACAGAAAAATATAGAATAAAAAGAGATGAACTTCGCTAGAAACGTATATAGCCAAGTACATCGCCAAACGTTAAAATAATAGGATAAGTATAAGTGCAATAGCATATGATTATTTAACGATGCACATCCAAAATTTAAGAATATTAAATGAGATGTTATCGTTACATAATTCGTTACTTCTAATCATGATTTCAATGGATACTAAAGATCTTCAAAAACATTACATGGAATTTTTGTTTTTTGAATTATATAATAATAATATTTTTATTGCTGTTACTAAATATTATGACAATTACTATTTTTTAAGTTGTTCATTATCTATCAATTCCTTACTGTTCTGTTTGTTAATTTTTACTTATTCTATATTCTTATTTTATTTTTATTATATTTTTTTCATTTTATCATGTAATAATTCTATTTTTTTATTATTATTTCCTATTTTCATCATTTGTAAAAGTTGCAATTCTTATTATTCTCAATTTCTATTCCAAAACAAGACTGCACTGCAAGAAATCCCATTTGAGAAGAAAGTGAACTTTCGTGGAAAAAGTCACATATAGAGCTATATGTATATATATACATCTGATATACAGCTGCATTCGATCCAAAAAGGAAATATTTCCATGTTTCAAGTAAACAGAGAATTACGAGTTTTTTTTTTTTTTTTATATAACATGCTTTTGTGTTTGTGTTTTTATAGCAAAAATATGAGGATTTTATGTAAAATATAACACTGGAAAAGAAACGTCTGATATGGGGGATTCCTTTTAAATTTTAAAAGAAGAATTTTTATATTATTTTAGCCAGTTTTTTCGTTTTAGAATAAACATGCCGAATTTATGTAAAATAGGTAATGAAATTTTACATATATTCAATATTTATATTTTTATTATATGTGTAACTTTACTTTCACTTTTTTAGCATCTAGGTGTGCCTTATTTTTTCCTTATAGATGTTAGAATATTGTAATCATATCATTACACTAAACTCTTATAAATCAATTGTCCTTTTTAAAACTATTGTTTTTTTAACCGTTTACACGCCGAATTAATATCGCAATGTAAGTATAATTTTGTTTTTCCTTGTATTACAGTTTCAAATGTTTTAATTTATGCATACAAATTTACAAAAAACCCAACATACTGTATATTTCTGTATTTCTGAATTTCTATATATATTTCTGAATTACTATATATTTCTGAAGTTTTTTTTTTTCTTTTTTTGCTGCTTTCATTTCAGAGTTTGCATTTTGGAACATGATTATTATTTGACAACCTATGCAAATATAAGAAATTATTTTCCGCTATATACTATTGTATATTGTACTTGAGTATTTTTCGAATTCCAGAAACGTTTAGATTCCCAGCAGTCTAATATAAGTAATATAGAGAAAACGATATAAGCAAATAATATATTTTTTATGCAATTCAATGAATTTGCATTTTCCTTATACCTGTGATAAATGATTAAACATAAATAATTTTTAAATCAACCTTCTTATTTAAATCATTTAAATCAACCTTATATTTTATAGGAAAAATAAGGACGTCGTTATTATGTCGTAAAATATATATTTTGTATGACAAATAATGCAATGTTCCCGTTTCGGAACGTATGCGTTTAACGGTGTTTGTTTTTTAGCCTAATAGTTAATATTAGCCTCTAATTAGCCTCCCACGTTCACTATCTCCCTGTCATGGATCTTTCAAAATCGATAAAAATATTTGTCGATGTTTATCTGCTTTATTTCAGCTGTTGTAGTTCTTGTAAATATGTAACTAAATATACTGAGTTTGGTTATCCAATTGTTCGAAATTAATATCAATTTTTTTACTCAACTCTAAATTAAATACACATCTCTCGTTTTAAACAGTTTATTCTCATGGAAAAAACGTATCTCAGTTTCTTTCGAACATAGATATATTAACAAGCTAGTTGGATGTGCCAATCCCAAAATTTCTTCTATCTCATACGTACATTTTAATATTAAAAAAATAGTTACTCATTTTAATGCTTTAATAATTTTAATTCAATACCATACCAACTTTGATTTTCATCATAAATTTCTGCTTCAATCAATTAATTGAAGTAAAAACGAATTTCCGTCTCTGCACGAGCCGATGGACAATAGAATGATAGGTAGATTTTTTTTTCAAATTCAGGGAGGACGTACTTACCTTACCAAAAAATAAACATATACCAAATATTTAGTTCAGTTGTAGAATTAACTTCATACACTTTTATGCGGTGCAATATTGAAAATGGCCTAAAATTCGCTATTGCAGCCCCCTCTTCCGGCGTATTTTTTTCAGATTCAGGGCGATCTAACTAGCCATAACCATACACTTACACCAAAAATTTCGTTCAATTCGATGCATAACTTCATGTACTTTTGGTCGAAGCAATATTGAAAATGGCACAAATATCGCGATTGCAGCGCCCCCTTCCGACGGATTTTTTTCAAATTCAGGGAGGACCAACTAGCAAATAGTCATACACATACACAAAAAATTTAGTTCAATTCGATACTTAACTTCATATACTTTTGGTCGCTACAATATTAAAGATGGCACAAAAATTTGCGATTGCAGCACCCCCTTCCGACGGATTTTTTTCAAATTCAGGGAAGACGAACTAGCCATAGTCATTGACATACACAAAAAACTTGGTTCAATTCGACGCATAACCTCATATACTTTTGGTCGGTACAATATTGAAAATGGCACAAAAATCGCGATTGCAGTGCCCCCTTCCTGCGAATTATTTTCAAATACAGGGGGGACCAACTAGCCATAGTCATACACTTACACAAAAAATTTGGTTCAATTCTATCCATAACTTCATACACTTTTTGATGGTAGAATGGCGACATACACACAGACACACAGACATATACACATACAGACACACGGACAGACAGACATTTTGTAAAAACATGCTTTTTGGAATCTCTGACCCCTAAAACATTTAAATCCGTCGAAAACCAGAAGTCGAAAAAAATTTCGATTACAATACTTTCTTCTATTGAAGATAGAAGAAAGTAAAAATAACTTCCATTATAAACCGTAATATTTTAACACATATTCTCATAAAAAACATTCGAATCACAACTCAAAAAACAAAAAGAATATTTTTTTCACACAGCTTAGGTAAAAGCTGTAGAAATAAACAGATAATGTATTTAACTCACAAATTATCATTTGCACAGAAAACTTTTTACGTTTTGATATAATTTGGTACATTTTGGTTGCTAGGTGACACCGCCAGTATAAAATTTAATAGCATTTTATCAAACAGAATTCCATCTAGCCTTTCCTTTTTAACCGAATTCAAGGAGTAGGTTGTGATTTCGACCTCTATGTATTTCTTGTTTACTCATAAATTCTTTAAATATTAATCGATTTTGATAATTTTTTTTTATTTGAAAGTATAAGATACCCATATGGTCCCATTTTAATTTCATTAGATTCTGACGATTAGAATTTTTTTAGATAAAAAAATGTAATTTGATAAAAAAAAAAAAATTAACGATTTGGCAAAATATTCTTTCATTGTTGCAATCGTTTTCAAATCATAAGCATATTAAAACTATGCATTCATATGCGTTAGCGCCAAGTTGTCGCCAAGCTCTATTCTTTTTTTTTTTTTTTTTGAAGTCGGTTAATATTTTTTTCTTTAAAAGCATATTTTTTGCCTTTATTATTTTCAAAGTATCCTCTATTAAGGAAGTTTTAATTCATAATTTAACCTTTGTGCAACAATTCTAGTTTTACCATTTCAGCATTTAAAATGCATAGTCATTGAGTTTCAACACTTTTTAAAGTTTTTCTAAACTTTTTAAAGTCTTTCTTGTAACTAAAAATTTTTTGTTTTAAAATGAGATTGACTAGGAGAAAACTTATTTGGGAGAATGGATACAACCCTTGTCTAAGAATAAATAAATTTAGACTAGAGGCACATTCTTCTCGAAATGCAATATTTCTTTTAATGATTCAATAGAACTCAGATGTTTCTTCTTTTATCACATTTTTAAAAATATTTTTGTACCTTGTATTTTCTATTTTTTGAAACTTTTTATAACAAATGTAAGAATTTTATGTAAAGTTTAAATTTTTGTACTTTAAAAGAGAAATGTTTGAACACTAGTATAGGTTTAAAAGAAAGTTCTATTTTATTAGCTAGTTTTCAGATTTAAACAAATGTACAGAATTTGTGTGACTTATGTAAGGAAACTTTACACATTGTCAATATTTATTTTTGAATTTAAATAAACAGTTCTTATTTTTATTTTTGAGCATAACATTCAAGCTTTAGATTTTCGGTATTTTTTTAAAAGCATTGCGCTTTGTGAATAAAGAGTTTCGGGACAGTGACATGGCAGCAAGAAAAATATACATTGGTATTTCAACAATTATTGTCCCTGGTGTATATAAAATATTTTTACAATAGAACCCCGCTAATTCGGACCCCGTTAATCCGGATTGGTTTGGTCAATTTGTTTTTCAAATTTCAGAAGCGATTTGGCTAATTTCCATAACATTAACTTGTTTCATCGTCGTAATCTGAATTAAAAAAAAACTTTTTTCTGAAATCTTTTCGGAAGAATACCTTAAGCTTTCTTATTTAAACTCCTATTTAAACTACACCCAACGAACTTATTATGCTCAAGCGGATGCGTGACCATACATCTCTCAAAGGTATTGAAAACTGGCGCAGCGAAAAATTACAAACATTTATATTACAAAAATTTCCAACCATTTTTACTGTCTGTAAATAATGAATAAGTTAAACATAAAGGTGATTTTCTGTAAGTATGTTTTATTTTATTTCATTTTTTTTTTCTAGCTCTCCGGATAATCCGGATTTTCGATCATCCGGATTGTGTCTGGTCTCATTTATTCCAAATTATCGCGGTTTTAGTGTACTTGTATGGTTGATGTGGCCTAATATCGAAGCCTAATGTTTTAGATGCGAACATGTTCAATTTCAGACACCGTTAGATGCTACCCTAACCTATTTTTGAGGGAAGAAGTGAAAGAGGGGTGAAGGGAAAGGCTGGCTTGGAGCTTACATTGCTCGTTATCGAAAAAGAATCATTTACAATAATAAATCAGTCAATAAACTAAAATAATTTTTTTAATCATTAAAATAGATTTATTCCCATTATAATCACGAGGTGGAATCCGTCGAAATTCGACGAAAAAAAATCAACCTCCTGACTGCCACTGGCTGATTTTTTCGCACACTAAACTGCAGGTTTCACTGCAGCATAAGCAATATTTAAATTAATATAATTCTACAAATAAAACACAGTTTTGAAAAATTAAGTTAGGATTAATGCTCTCAAAGATTATGCACCTATACATAACTTATTTTGTATCAGGTTGGAAAAAAGATCTTTTTTTAATATTTTAAATAAATTCCAGAGAAAACAACATTACAATTTTACCCTTTTGCCGAGCAGTCAGGGGATTGAAGAACTGTTTTTTATATATATATAAATTCTAAAAAATTAATTATAGTAAAAAATACATCGTATATTGGTCAGTCTCACTATCAAATAAATATTATTTGAATCTAAAATTAACAAAATACTATAAAACTCAACTATCCAAATTATTAAACGAAATAAAACCGAAATTCACCGGATTTTATAGCAAACGATGTTTTTGGAATAGTAAACGAATGTTAATGTCTTTTTAGGTGAGTTTGTAATTATGTAAATACGTAGCACCTACAGTGGTCGTTCAGTCCGTCCGTCTATCCGTCTGTCTGTCCGGCCGTCTGTCCGCATATAACAACGCAAAGATTACCCAACCGAATCGTTTGAAATTTAAAATACATAACTATTACATAATTTTGTCGAGTCATTTCAAATTTTATGAAAATCAGATGCATAGATTAATTACAGGGGCAATCAAAAGTATTCTATTACAATACGGTCAATGGGGGAAAAGTTTCAAACGCATTTTAATCGTTTGAAATTTAAAATACATAATTATTACATAATTTTGTCGAGTTATTTCAAATTGTAGGAAAATTGGATGCTTATATCAATTACAGGGACAACCAAAAGAATTCTGTTACATTACAGTCAATGTCGAAAAATGTTTCAAATGCATTTTAATGGTGTTACACTCATTCGAACTTAATACAATTTATATGCAACTATAAAGTACATATTATACTGTACATTTTACATAATTTGTGGTGCAAAGAACATTTGTTATTGATTTACAACGCCACACAAAAGTATTCCATTACATAATGGTATAGGGAGAACATTGTTTGATGAGCGTTTTAATTGTAATTCACTATTGACAATTTTATGAGATTGACATTTGAGAGTAATATTTTTAAATCTTCGTTATCGTACGAACGCACCTCATTTGCTACGCTTCACGTGCAATTTCCAACTTGTTGTTTTTAGTTTTAAGAGATAATAGAGTGAATATGTTGCCACAATTATAAAATTGGTACTAAAGACTACAAAAAAATTAATATCTCAAAAATAAATTAGCTATAGATTTGAAACAAATTGCATTTGAAAGTAATTTTATTTTTCTATACGATGCTGTAAAAATTTAAAAGGTTTGATGTTTAGAAGAATAAAATTTGCATTAATGAAAATAGCAAAAAGGAAATTGCAGGGTAAAAACATTGCCATTCGCAAAATGACGTATGCGTTACGCACATATACATTTGGCCTTTATAATATAGATTTTCTACATCATTAAGCAAAATTTATTTATGTTTTAATCATTAATGATTAGGAAACGGCATCGGTCATCTAAACTGTGCTCGAAACACTTTTTAAAGCCTATATATCAAGGTTTGATCTGAAGAATAGTAATATCTGTAATAGACATTGCATCCAAGAAAAAAAAAATGAAGAAGAATATTACACTAATACACTGCAAGGGTGTGCATTTCGAAGGACATTAGAAAAATGAATAATGAAATAGCAGAAAAAAATTGCAAACTTCAACTCAAAACATTGGTTGAAAATTAATGGTTCACCGGGAAGAGAATAAATGAGTCTAAAGTGTTTTAAATCGCAAGTATTTTCTCACTAACTAACTTTATCGCCCGTACCTATAAAGTTATAAGTGTGTAGTTACGATCCGAACATACACGGTTTCATTGCTGGAAACAAAAGCGAGGAACTTATAAAGCGAGGAATTAGATTTGGAAAAAAATCCATATCCCTTTTTTTTTTTTTTTAACAGCTTTTTCTGGCATTAAATGAATCGATGTGTTTATGATTTTCAGCTTTTAGGATTGCTTTTTTAATTAGTGGAATGGACTGTTTCCCTATGCCTTTGTATTTGGCGTATTTTTCGGAAAAGTTTATCACTTTTGTTGCATTTTGACATAAATAATAAATATATAAAATTATAAAAATATATATATATATATAAGTGTATAATATTTATTTATAGGTGTATATAATGCGTATGTATATGTGTATATCTCTATATATAATTGCATATATAGAGATATGCGTAATATTTATGCATAAAAATAAAAATATTTATAAACGATGTATTTATTTTTTAACATGTGTAATTTTATTAACGTATTTAGATCATGATTTTTCGCATTCTTAAAATCTTTAATACGATGCTAATTTATTTATATTTTTTTGGCGTCATTTTGGATTTGTTTGCAAATCCCGCCAACAGCAACAAGATATGGAACTTTACCCTTCAATTTTTTGCTTACATTTTTCACACCTGTAAATGTCACAATTGTAAATACAACTTGTAAATATTGAAACTTCAAGCATGCTTTTTAACCATTTTACTGAATTAAAATCTTGAGTTTAGTAAGAAATGCTAGTATCTAAATTACATACATTATTCATTACATTCAAATGTACGAAAAATGAGTTTTAAATACTTTAACTATCTCTGTAATGTTTACTTTTCGTAAACTGACTTAGTATGCACAATACAATATGTAGTAGATTAAAAATGCTTAAATTGTTCTGCAAACAATACACTTAATGAATTGCAACCGCTAGGGTATTAAGTTGGAAAATTCTTAGAAAACACTCATAAGAAAGTAGAATATGATAGTACTTTTGCACCAGTGTATAATTATGAATCCTGTGCGACATGTATTACAAAGCTTCTGTGTTCATTAGCTCTGTTAAATGTTGGTTAGTTTTACCACATTGCCTTTTCCATTCAAAATGACAAAAAAATGACAGAAATTATATGAAAAGTAATGTCCATTATCACATTTTTCCATTAAGAGAAAATGCAAAATCCTATTTTGCATTCGGAATCTGTGGTAAAAAAAGGGATTTTTCATTTTCTCATAGGGAAAAACATATAAAGAGGAGAGAGAACTAGGATTTTTCATTTTCTGATAGGGAAGAAATTTTATCATCCACATTGTTTATTTGAAAATTTTGTCACTTTTTTTGCCTAAAACTATTACGAGGCCCCACTTCTTTTTCTTTTCCATGTTTTTGCACGTATGTTCAACTATTGTGTGAGATAATTTGTTTTATTCAAACGTGGCGCTTTTTTTAGATAATGCTAATTGAAATGTTGAATATTTTGAATATTTAACAGATTATATCTACTAACAGCAACAATATAATGCAGTACTATATCATTTAGTTTTTCCTAGTAGTGTACTTTCATATTCTATAAGAAAAAGTTTGGGGTACTATTGATTAAATAAGATAGTCAATGCGGAAAATGGACAAAAACGTCATTTTGACTATACTTTGTGGTAACATAACAATGTAATGTAACAATGCCCCATGGAAACAAATACATTTTAATAAGCAGGTAAAATTATACTAACAGTTTATGCCAAAAGAGTTTCAGGATGTTGTTGCTTGTGAGAGATATAATGCTCCAAATATACCAGCATTTCACTTTTCATGAAAAATGGCCTTCACAACCTTGAACTTTGACATTTCCTATAGGAAAGAGGATATTTTTTCAGAGCTTCAAACTTGCACATTAGTCATTAAATATGATCTACTTCAACATATAAAAAATCAAGCAGATAAAAAAACACAACTATGTCACTTTGTCTGATTTTCAAAATAATGGTTCTTAAAGAAACTTATTTACACAAAATTTGGAAGGGGGGAGGTTTGGTGAGAGAAATTTTGTTGAAGAGTTACAAATTCAGATTCAACGGCTCAAATAACAAAATATAGTCAATTTCTAGAACTACCATTAATTTTGCCAAGTAAAATCCTCTATTGCCTAGATTATTAAGATAGATCATATTTTACTGGCTTTGCCCGATTTGTGGTGTATTAGAAGAATAAGAACATGCCATTTATTTGTAAAAAAATCAGGATTGGCTATGGCATTGTATTACATGAATTTGTCATTTTGACCTTTTATAATTCCTTTGTTCTCTAAAAGATCGGATTTACGGAAAAAACCGATACAGATCAAGTGAAGCCTAGAGCCTTTTAAAAATTTGTGAACTAAATTAGAGTTAAAATCCTTGGCAATTTAAAATACTTCTTTAAAAAGGGACACAAAATATAACAAATAATGTTACTAAAAAGGAATCTCATTTTAACTTGAGGGTTCTAAAATGTAGAGCTCTAACCCCCTATATCACATGAATTAGTTAGGCCGTACGTATGCACCTGTTAAAAAGCTCGCCAACAGATGGAATTAAATAGTTTAATTATGAAATTAAGTTCGCCAAATCTGAAACTCAGCATTGTTTCCTTTCGCTTCCTTTTGCGAGAAGTTCTTTAACTGAACATGTGTTCGGTTATCCGATTTCGTGCAGATTCCTAAAATTTTTCAAGACCAGGGGCTCAATACCCAAATATTGTTAATTCTGCATGAAAATCTCATTTACCTAAGTTACCCTCAGATCCCCGCTTTATACTTAACCATTAAATCCCCAAAACAAAACAGGGGAGCGCCTTATCAGAAAAGAACCTATTTACAAAATTTGAAATAAAATCAAATAATTCTGCATGACAAAAAATTTTACCTAAATTAAGCGAGGGGGAGGGGGAATTAGACCATGTATCCCAACTCTACTTAACCACGGATCTCCCAAATTGAATTAGGTAAGCCCAAATGAGAAATAACTTATTAGTAAAATTTGCTCGAAATCCGATTTTTATCAACAGTTATCGTGTTAATACATACAGACATACATACAGAACCAGCAGGAATATTAGATCTCAGACTTTAATAGCTTATCTTACATAATTATTTTCTTACCGGGAAAAAAATCACCACTTTTATTAGAAAAAAAAATCCTATTTATATAGAATAAGGAAAATAATTAATAGTTTAAGAGGCTCCGAAACCGATATAGCCATAAGAATAGAAAAAGCCTATTCACTCGAAAGAAATATCTATTGCATTATTCTATAGAATAATGTAATAGATATTTACTCATTAATGCCGACTGCATTCCCTATTTCTAAGAATAAATTAGGTTCCACGTCAAAATATAATGAGAGCCAATTTGTCTGTCTGAAACTGACTTTTGAAATAACGATCCAGAATTTTCCGTAAAATATACATTTGATAACGCAAGATGATATTAAATTAATATGCTAATTATTTAAGATTCTTCGTAAGAATTTATTTTACGACTTTTTTCATCTAATCTATATTTATAGGTTCTTTTTTATTTTCTTTTATCACGTATCTTTAATCAGGTTGAATTAATATTTTTACTTCCTGCTATCTTTTCGCGACAAAAAAATTGGATTCGTGAAAAATTTCGAAATCCAGTTTTCGACGAATTTACATGTTTTAGTTATTTTTACAAAACGTCTGTCTGTCAGTCTGTGGCGATGTCTGTCTGTATGTGTCACAATTATTGTAAGCATTCTACGAGGGGGAGTCTGAAAATAAGTTTCCGCTGTCGACTCTGGTCACAGTTGTGGTTGAAAGTCAAACAATATAATGAGACATTAAAAATAAGACATATCTTTACATAACTTGAGTGGTAATTAAGTGACCGCACATAATTACCAAATACATTGTCATACCGCTTGATAAGCTTCGAAAAAGGCCACCAGAGAAAACTCAGGGCTTTGCATATAGAAGAAGCGTTTACGGCTTGTCCATAACCTGGAGGTCTTAGTGCAGCTTATTAAGCAGTATGGCAAATGTCTCAATTTACTTGGTACTTATATTGACAAATAAAATTGTTTCACATTTTTCATGTCTCATTACATTCGAACTACAATTATTCTAAACATAGGCTTATTAAACACTTGATAATTCTCTATGCCACTCTATAACAAGGGAGTTGAAAACCCATTTAATTATTTACCACATTATTATAATTATTACTTGCATAATCGCACTCATTAATGTATGCAAGCCCAACGGATTACCCCTTTCTGATTTTTAAATCTTTTAAGCAATAGAGAGACTAATATAATAAGACTCCTTTAAAAGCCTTCTTTCGTGAAAAGGGCCCCACCAGTGCCGAGAGGTTCTGAACTCTCAAATGGTAGACGGCAGGTGCTGGGTTCGAACCCAATCACGACCGTCGGCCTAACCGTTCGGAGTTTTCGTGGTTTTCTTCGAACCTTGCTTAAATACGGGTTAGGTTCCTTTAGAAAGACTCCCACGTAGGGCACTCCTCCCCAGGGCCTATATCCTTAGAGTAGATAATCGGCCGACATAAAATACAGCATACACACTCTTTCGTGAAAAGTTAAAGTCAATCCATTTGATGATCAGTTTGTGTAACGTCTCCATTCGTAATACGTGAAGTATTAATACAAAACAGTACCATTAAAATATTTCCGAACATAATTATTCAATTAAGAAATTCGTTAATTTTGAAGAAGAGTCCAAAAAGTAGAAGAACAATAGAATAAAACAACTTTAAGAGCCTTCTTTCATGAAATAATGCAGTCAATTTATTTAACAATCAGACTGTGTAACGACCCCTTTTGTAAATACATGAAGCGCTAATAACAATACAATACCATCAATGGTTTCCAAACACAATAAATCAAGTGAGAGTATTCGGGTTCTTTAATTTTTAAGGAAGACTCACAGGATTTTACGGACGCTATTTCCTTATTTAATTTTTAAGACTGTTTGCCATGTTGAAAGAATTACAAATGTGATTATGTGTTATTGTGTATAAATGAGTGTAGTAATAAAGAGTAATTTAATCATCACTGAAGGTTGCAGTGGATGCCAAATAAACATTACAATTTCTTGAACATTTTGATTTAAATAGAGTGGATAAAAATTGCCTTCAGATTTAGGCACATAAAATTATCTTTATTAATCTTTACTAATTTAGATCTTGGCTTTTTCTTTTCGTGTTAAAAGAAAGACGAAAGTTAAATATTAATATAAATATATCACACAAATGATTACTTTTGAGTAGCAAAATATAGCCGAATACGATTATGAGTAGTTTATGCCAGAATGTGTCAGAGAAATGATTCTTCAAACTGGCACTTACGAATTTTTCCTGACGCCTAAGAACTTTCAACTTTTTTCAGTCCCTGGTCTTGCTCAATCATACAAAATTTCACAACATGAAGTCCCAAAAAATATTATTTATGAAGTCCAAGCAATGCATTTTTCGTAACAGTTATTTTTTTAGATCTAGATATAATTCCTAACGTTTTAAGCAGTTTCTTTCTAGAATTTTGAATATTTGGCTTTTTTATTTCACGCGTTATTGTGCCGCCACAAAGCTGTATTTTTTCTAAGAAATAGACTTTTAGAGCACAAATATTGCTGTTTTGTACAGAGGGTGCATTGTTTTTGAAATATTAAAAATGTTTTAACAGTGCATATATTATATACATAAAAGCATTAGAAACCATTACGAATTACCTTAAAAATTGTGAATATATGAATAATAAAGAAATTTATTCAATTTGAAAATGATGTAAAAACCACCGTATAAATCTGTGAAAAAAAAGTGTATCTACACTCCTGGACAAAATTATAAACTCAGAAAATTTTTCATTTGCTTACATCATAATATAAATAAACTTAGCTTTAAATTAATAAAATAAAGATGAATATTTATAATAAGACATCTAAATTCAATATAACTGATAAATAAAATGGAGCAAATAATTTAAATAAGAAAATACATTACTTAAAAAAAATAGCATTATGTGAGACCTGGACAAAATTATAAACTCAAAGTTATGAATTTCTATATTCTGGCATATTTAATATAAATAAATTCATTTTGTGATAAGAAACTAATAAATGGAGTCATTATGGATCAATACAAATCAATACGTCTATACATAATTTAATTTTTCTCATAAAATAACATTGTGTGAGACCTGGACAAAATTATAAACTCAAAGCTGTGAATTTCTACTATAAATAAATGCATTTTGCGATAATAAACTAATAAATGGAGTTATTAGGGATGAATACATTTTAATACGCCAATGCATTTTTATGATTTTTTTTCAAAAAGATGAGTAATATAAAAATAGTAATATGTGTAAACTGAAAACATAAAATTATAGAGTTTAAGAAGTAAACGTACTTTTGAATCCTAGTGTAAAGTATTAATGCACACATTCAAAAATGTGTTGAATCGCCATTTTTCTGAATAACTTCAAATATGCGACTCAGCATAAATTGAACATATTTTTCCAACTACCCCATCGAGTACAGGTTCCAGGCTGAAAGTATAGCCACCTTTTAATAATTTGCATTTTGATATTGACGTCCATCGTGATAGACTATTCGATCCATTGCACCCCAATAATTTTCAATGAAGTTTAGATCATGGTCGCGGGCTTTCCAATTCAAGACATTTACATGCCAGCGCTGCAGCCACTCTTTTGCACTTTTAGCAGAGTGTATTGCTACATTATCTTGCTAAAATACCCAGTTTACTCCATCGATCAACGGTTCATATGGCAAAAGATTATCTTCCAGCATTAACTGGTAGTCTTCTGCTTTTTGTTTTCCATTAAGTAAGGCCAGAGCAGTTTTACTATTCTGAGAAGAACCAGCCCACACCATCACAGATCTTTAATAAAATCATCGAGAGAATTGAAAATATGAATAAATATCGTTTGCATTAATACCAATATGAAAAATAATTTCACTGAATTAGTTTCTTATCACAGAACACATTTATTATTTAGATAAAAAATACCAAAGTATAGAAATTCATACCTTTGAGTTTATAATTTTGTCCAAGTCTCACATAATGCTATTTTATGAAAAAATTAAAACATGTATTGATGTATTAAAATGTATTGATGCATCATGATTCCACTTAATAGTTTTTAATCATAAAATACATTTATTTATATCAAATGTGCCAAAATATTGAAATTCAGAACTTTGAGTTTATATTTTTGTCCAGGTCTAGCATAATGTTATTTTTTTTACGTTATGTATTTTCTTACTTAAATTACTTACTCCATTTTATTTATAAGTTATATTAAATGTAGATGTCTTATTATAAATATTCATCATTATTTTATTAATGTAAAGCTAAGCTTATTTATATTATGATGTAAACAAACTAAAACATTTCTGAGTTTATAATTTTGTCCAGGAGTGTATATCACAAATACACAGACACACCCGGTTTGGCCCGGTCATTTGAAACGCATCTGAATTTTGCATTATTATTATTATGCCTTTAACTTGATTCACTCTGCAGGTTATCATCTTTTGTTATAAAATGTTGTTTTTCTTACAAATGTCATACATTTTACAACAATTTATTCAAAAAACTATTAATGATTTAAGTGCCTTATATAAAATGCGTGCCTGCTGGCTTTATAAAAAAAAGGAAAAGAAAAAAATCCCGGATACTTAACGGTAAAAAAGGGTTGAAATATTTTGAACTTAATTTGTCCCGTTGGAGCATTTTTTGTCAGCGAAAATGCATTTCCTGTCGCCTAAAGTCTGTGCATAATTTTAATGTAAAGTTATTGATATGTATATATATTGATATATATATATATATACACTATATTGCCATTGATTATTGGACACTTGCGATTTTAGACATTTTACTAAATATCTGGAAAAATACATGAGGAATCATCTCGAAACTCTTAGTGTATAAATATAATAGTATAAGTCATACATCTCCGTGAAGATTTTTTCCCGAAACTCCAAAGGGGACCGTCAACAAATTAAAAAAGAATGAATATCTTTTGAATAACCCTGTCAAAACTAATGTAGAATTTTCAAGTTATGATTTTGTGACTTTCACAAAAGTTGCTCTATGCATTTAGCTAACATAATATGCAAATAAAATTTTGATATCGTTGACGCATGCGCAGTAAAAAATTATTTAGTAAACCAACTCATTTTGTATACAATTTTTATTATTTTTTAATTCTGATTACAGGGTACTGTGTGCAATGTTGTTTGTCATATTTTCTGAAAAAAATATTATTTTATATTAGGAACTCTGAAAATTATAAGGGAAAAACTTGGAAAAATTTGGGACCATTTTTATAAAAACCTTAATTACTCTGCGAGTATGCATGCTATTTGCATAAAAATGAACACAGTGTATTATAATAAGGCATTCAATCATAATCTAGAGTTTGAGCGCTTTTGCTACATTAGTTTTGACAGGGTTATTCAAAAGATATTGATTCTTTTTTAATTTGTTGACGGTCCCCTATGGAGTTTCGGGGGAAAATCTTCACGGAGATGTATGACTTATACTATTATATTTATACACTAAGAGTTTCGAGATGATTCCTCATGTATTTTTCTAGATATTTAACAAAATGTCTAAAATCGCAAGTGTCCAATAATCAATGGCGATATAGTGTGTATATATATATATATATATATATATATATATATATATATATATAGTGTTTAACCACTTAATGGTCGCATTAAATTACGTTTTAAAAATTCAAATTCATTATTGCCACCAATTTTTTGAAAAAAAAGTATATTTATCTTATTTAATGGGCAAGTAAAATGATACCAGTATAAAACCAAGTACACTATTTTATAAAACTGTTCGGAATCAAACAATTCTGAATAAAAGCCGTGAAACTTGCAGCCCGTGAATGTCTCGGGCGCGACGATTAAGTGGTTAAAAAGCAAACTTTTCTTTGTTTTTTTTCTTTTTTTCTCTTCTGATGGATTGAATATATGGCAAAATTTTCGAAAGTGTAAATCATTAATTTCTCCGTATTTACTAAATATTCTAACACAAATTTTTGAGTTATAAATTTGATCTTCTCATAGCTAAATCTATACTTGATTTTTAGGTAAAAGGTTAATACATACTGCAGCTCATATTCAAAATATTAGAATAATTACCTTTTTTTAGAAATTGAAAATATCGTTTGGTAATTTAATGTCTTTTAATGAAAATATGCAAACGATATTTTTATTAAGAACTTATTGTTGATTAAACTTAATTGTTATCTTAAATTTAATATCATTTTTGAAAAGATTAATTGCAAAAAAAATTATTTTGAAAAGTCAAAATATTAGAATATTTATTCAAGTGGTTCAAAATATTAGAATATTTCACATTAATTCTCCTTTAATTATTACCAATTCTTAACTGGTGGCATCATTGATTAAATTCAGACTATTTTATTTAAAATCAGTATTCTTTTTTGCAGTTTGTTTCTTTTTCGTCTTAAAATGGGCCGTGTGAGTGATATTCCTGAATCTACTAAACTTCGTATGGTTGATTTGTATCGGCACGGTAAAAATCAATGTTTTATAGCGAATTATTTACATTGTTCGCAATCGAGCGTTAGTAAAATACTAACACAATATTCAAAAATTGGAAAATTTCAAAATAATCGCCGAAATGGTGGCCGAAAACCAAAAACATCTGCTAAAGATGACAGGAAACTGAAGCGTATAGTTAAGAAAAACCGTTTTAAAAGTGTGTGATTCTTGCACCGAAAATGGAAAGAAGAAGGAGTTGAAGTTTCTACATCGACAACATTAAGACGTCTCCATAAATTTAAATTTGAATCTCGTGTACCGAAAACAAAACCTCTCATGACTGCAAGACAAAAGCGTATAAGATTGAATTGGTGTAAATCAAGACGTTTATGGAGCAATGAAGATTGGAAAAATATATTATTTAGTGATGAAAGTATGTTTGTGTTTCATATGGTAATCAAGGTATTCGAGTTTGGAGAATGAAGCAAGAAGCATTTGATAAAGAATGCCTTAAACGTTCCGTAAAATTTGCTGCTAGTGTCATGGTTTGGGGTTGTATGAGTGCAGAAGGACCTGGAAAGTTATGCATCGTCTACGAAAAGGTTAACTCTCTGATATATCAAGAAATTTTAGAATATTACATGATTCCATCATCAGAAGATTTATTTGAAGATGATTTCATCTTTTAACAAGATTTAGCGTCCCCGCATACCTCGGTGTCAACTAAGAATTGGTTCCGCCAACGTAACATTAAGGTACTTCCTTGGCCACCAAATTCACCAGATCTTAATCCCATCGAAAACTTATGGTGTATAATGAAGAAAAAACTTCAAGAAAATCCTCCTTCAAGTAAAACTGAGTTAGTGGCACGTATAAAGTCTATTTGGGCTAATATTGATAGAAATGTTTGTAAACACCTTGTATATAGTATGCAAGATCGATTGTACGCTGTTATGAAAGCTAAAGGGGATGCTACAAAATATTAACTACCATTTACTTCATATTCATAAGGTAATATTGTTGCGTAAAATAAAATATTCTAATATTTTGAACCAATCTAAATTTTATTCTAATATTCTGGTGTGTTTAAGGAAGCTGTATACCTAATTTATTGTGCTGTATTTTATATTTTATAAATGTTAAAATCTTATCTAAACATTCCGGATTTAATTTATAAGAAATTTAATTGCATTTACTTAGTATAAAAAATAAATAAATGACAAATAATTTTTTCTTATTACTTTTTCTCAATTATTCTAATATTTTGAATATGAGCTGTAAATTTTCAGAGCTATGTTACATAATTGTGAAGAATATTAAATAAGTGTAACTACTTTTAATGATGCTAAATGGGTCACTCTATTCTATAATCTATTCTCAAATCCAAAGGGGAAATTTTCTATTGTGATTTAAAATTGGCAGGTGGTGTTATTCAAAAACTATGTAATAGAAATGAGTTTCCATATTTTTGATAAAGAAATGACCTATCGTATTATAAGCAATCAACCGAAGTTTGAATAAAATAAACAAATCCTGTCTAATATGTCGTGATTCTGGAAACTGGTGATTGAAATATGTGGTTTGTCCTTGAAAAATTATATTTTCCCTTTAAACAGAAATTTTTAAAGACAAAAATATGCAAATATATGTATATATATATATATATGTATGTATAGTTACGAATTTTGTAAATAGTTAGTGTTTGTACTGTAAAATAATGTAAATAATCTTATTAAACTCCATTCCTTTACTAATATTAGTTTTTAGCTCACAGGCTATCATAGCCTGAGAGCTTATGTGCCCGTCCGTTCTGTATGTATGTGCGTATGTGCGTAACGCGATAACTCATGATAAAAATATCGGATCCACTTGAAATTTTGTATATAGGTATATCCTGATAAGGCGCTTCCCTGATTAGTTTTTGGAGTTCATTCGATATGTATAAGAGGGGGAACGGGGGGCTCATGCCCCCCGTTAGTTGATATAAATGGGATTTTCATGCAGAATTAAGTTTTCAAAATTTAGATTAGGATCATTCTGATGAGGCGATTCCGTGACTGTTATTAGGTGTTCATTGAATAAGTATAAATAGGGGGAACAGGGGTTCTAATCCCCCCCCCGTTAGTTGATATAAATGGGATTTTCATGCAGAATTAAGTTTTCGTTCAAAATTTAGATTAGGATCATTCTGATGAGGCGATTCCGTGGCTGTTATTAGGTGTTCATTGAATAAGTATAAATAGGGGGAACAGGGGCTCTAATGCCCCCCCCGTTAGTTGATATAAATGGGATTTTCATGCAGAATTAATTTTCGTTCAAAATTTAGATTAGGATCATTCTGATGAGGCGATTCCGTGACTGTTATTAGGTGTTCATTGAATAAGTATAAATAAGGGGAACAGGGGTTCTAATGCCCCCCCCCCTTAATTTATATAAATGGGTTTTTCAAGCAGAATTGTCAGATTTCGTTCAAATCTCTGAATAGTTTTGGAAGTTTAATGGTTAAGTATAAAAGAGGGGGATAACTCCTTTTAAATTATATAAATGCTAAATGGGTTTTTATTAAGAATTATCTAATTTGCTCTGAATTTTGGATATAGATTTTTTATATGATAAAGCATGTCTTTGATAGTATAGGAGGTTCAATGATTAAGTATAAAAAAAAGAGGAAAGGGGAGAGCTGTTTCCCCTTCTTAATTTTTTTTTCGAACGGAATTAACCCTTGAAAATATAAGGCTTTAATGTGCAATTAGTATTTGTAGCCTGTGAGCTCAATGCCATCAGTTTAACTGGGCAGTATTCTTTTTATTGTTACATTGTCTCTGTTATCAAGCAAATTTGTCTATTATTTTTCAGTGAATGTCTATGGCAGATTGGCGAAATATTAGACATATCGCCAAGTTGGCGTCACTTTTGACGACTAATTTTGGCGACCAAAATTAGCACTATAATTTAAAGGCTACTCCATATTATAATATTAAACTTTCAGACTCTTCCAAGCCCACATGACCCAATCACAAATTAAAAGGTGTTACATGAAAAAGCATTTTCGTAATGATGATCACTACGGAAACTAAAAATTCCACATTCCGAGAAGCAGCAAGCAACCTTAGCGATTGATAGGTTAGTCAATTCTGATCGCTCCGTAAACTCCAACTGACGCTCTCAAATTTCTCAGATAAATTGGCTCCTCCCTTTCTGACATATTGCTTTTCAAAACCCACTAATATTTATTCGAAAGTAGTTGTAATATACTTCGAGCCCTTCCATAGGTTCTTGGGTGGAGCTAGATGTAAGGATTCTTTTGTGCCCCGCGCCAGAATATAAAGTAATACGTCCCTAAATGCGGATGAGTCCAATCAGCGCAGACGGTTATTAAATAAATAAAACAAAATTAAAGTTTTCGATAAATGTTTTATTCTAAAAAGGGAAATAGATTTGTGGAATGAAATTAAGATTTCGTAATAAGATATTGACATTCAAGTAATACATTCTAGTTCTTTCTAGGAAAATAATTAATAGATTATGCTGAATTAAAGAAAATAAAAAAAAAGGAACTTTAGCCGTTAAAATTATTAATATATTACAGAAACTGGGAATGAAAGTATGTTCTTATAAAACTTTAGAACGAACTCAAAGCAGGAAAATGGCGAAATTTTTTTTATTATTACATATATATATATATAATAAAAATAATAAAAGAAAAATAAATAAATTTATCTGAAATTCACGAAAGCAAATTTTCATTAAAATACGTAAAAAGTACTGGAGTCTCGATTGATACTACATTTTTGATATTTTAATAACTTTTTGATAGTATATAAGCTTTAAAGAAAAAATGAAAAGAAGGCTGCTTTGTTGTCGACAAATGAGAGGTAATTTAAACATGGATGTGATTTGGATGAGTGAAAAATCTTAAATTCGGTTGCATACAAATGTCTTAAAAACTACACTTTAAAATGTCTGAAAATTAAACGCTCCATTTTAAGACGCTTATGTGTCTGAATTTCATTTTACAGAATTTATAACCTGATCATATTCATAATTTCAGACAGCTATGATGTCATGATGTCTGAAATTTCACTTTTGTCTGAATTACTCTTTCATCGCATATTCGTCTGAATTTAAATCGCTTCTATTTATTCGTGTAATACCGGGTGATCCAAAAGTCAGGACGAACTTTAAAAATGAATAACTCGAAAACGAATCAAGATATAAAGATACGGTTTGCACCGAATGGATGGAGAAGAAACCGGATTTTGTGTGGCAACGAAAAAATATAGTTCTGTTGGCGACCAACGGCATCACTAGCAGCACTGAAAGATGCCATCCGCCAAAATGTGTTTGCCATAACGCAAGAAATGCTTCTAAATGTTGTGAATGGTGTGGTGTCTAGTCTAGTCTCAGAGCTGCACTTATTAATGATGGGCAGCACATTGAACATTTACTGTAGTACTAATTAACTGTAACTAAGCTGACTTGTAAGTTGTCAACATTTTTTCATTAGTAAATCATCTTTTGGTTCAATAAAACACTATAGCGCCATGTGTTGGTCGCCAACAAAATTGTTTCTCTTTCGTTGTTACACAAAACCCGATTTTTCCTCCATCCGTTCGGTGCAAACCGTACCTTTGTATCTTGATTCATTTACGAATTATTCATTTTTAAAGTTCGTCCTGACTTTTGGATCACCCGGTACTTATAATGTATTAATCAGTATTCTACCGACATCGGCTTTTAGAATGCTATTTATTCTCAATTAAACAAATTAGCTGTATAATTGATTTTGTACATTCTTTTATAATAGAATAATAGTCATTTTGAAGTGTAAATCGATGCTGCTTATTATGTTTGTATATGTAACATATGAACATGAATATGTTTATATGTAAATTGATTATATATGGAAAAGCGATATTTCCTGTTGAGAAAACTGATTTATACAATTTAATAAAAAGAATATTGCCCAGTTAAACTGATGGCATTGAGCTCACAAGCTACGCATGCTAATTGTATATTACAGCCTTATATTTTCAAGGGTTAATTTCGTTCGAAAAACAAATCAAGGGTGGGGCAGCAATTTCCATTTCCCCGTTTTATACCTAATCATTGAACCTCTTAATTTAATCAGGGATGTGATTTATCACATAAAAAGTCTGCATGAATGATATTAATCACGGAGGCACCTCATCAGAATGGTCCTATATCTAAATTTTGAACAAAAACTGATAATTCTGCATGAAAAATCCATTTATATCAATTAAGGGGAGAGGCCCGAGCCTCCTGTTCCCCCTCATTTTACTTATAAAATGAACACCTAATACTAATCACGGAAGTGCCTCATCAGAATGATCCTACATCTAAATTTTGAACGAAAACTGATAATTTTGCATGAAAAACCCATTTATATAAATTAAGGGGAGGTGAATTAACTCCCGTTTCCCTTTTATACATATCGAATGAACTCCAAAAACTAATCAGGGAAGCGCCTTATCAGAATATACATATATCCAAAATTTCAAGTGAATTGGATATTTTTATCATGACTTATCGCGTTACGCACATACGCACATACAGAACGGACGGGCACATAAACTCCCAGGCTATAATAGCCTGTGAGCTAAAAATGACTCGGAAGCGTTTTATCGAAAATCAATACAATTAAAAAAATTATATTTGCGGTTTTTTTTAAATATAGAAAAGATACTATCTTAGTTTTCCAAAGATAAAAAACATTTGAGAAACCACGGAAAACTCCTAAGAGGTAATTGTAAATTCTTGTGTGTTGTTATATTATATTTTCTTATCATAAATACTTTTTGTAGTTTTTTTAATAATATATTGATTCAATATCCTTCTGTTTTTATTATATTGCAAATTATTAATTTTTTCATTTTTTCATTTTATTATGACACAGTAAAATTATATATCTAATTTAAAAAATCCTTGTAACTTTTGTTATACAAATTTTTGAAAGAAATAAAATTTAAATATAAATATTTGCTTTTAAATGTTTACTTAAGATATGACGTAACTTTCTTTATACGAGCAGGATATATTTACCATTTTTTAATCCAAGCATCTATGCAATATTTAATAAACCGCATATTTACTTCTTTTTTATGCAAACTATCATGCATAAATTATTAGAAGTTCTTTTTTTTTATTTTCAAAAGAGATTAATGAGTATTTGATTAGTATCCATTAAAAAGATTTTATTTCGTGTCAGTTCTTTTTCCGAAAGTTAAATATTTGATTTAGGTTGAAGTTGTGTAGAAAGGCTTTAAACTCTCGCGAAGAAAAAAAAAATGTCTCTTTCCATCAAACGTAGTGCACATCCTTAAATCTGAAATTAAAAAAAGCAGTTTAAAATGTTTAATGCGTGTAAACATAAAGTCAAAAGGTATTTTGAAAATTAGCATATTTTGAAAAGAATAAAACAATTTATTATGTTTTAGTGTTATAACGTTTCGTTGAACACTAATATTTTGAACACTAATATTTGGTCATAGAAATCCCTTTTGATTTCTATGAAATTGTTGTCTATTATTATTAACATGCAAAAAGACAAATATTATTTCTTAATTCTTCTTTTATTTATTTAAAATTGCATATGTTCTTATTTCTTATAATTATTTGCGAAGTAATTTTCAATGAACAAAATGATTTTTTTTTTACTTTCCGACATAGATGATAAGGCGAAAAACATTTTTTTAAATACAGAATGCAACAAGAATTTTTAAGTTTAAAATGGAAATCAAGATAAAAACTGTCGTTCCAAAATTTACTACATCAAGAAAATGCAGCATAGTAGAGCCACATGTTAGATTATTTACATCAAAATCTAGCCAGCAATAACTTATGTCAGCTTTTAACTAAATCTGAAGTTTGATAAAAACCCGCGTGTTATTTTCTGAAATAGATATACTGTGGTAATGCATTGCTTGACATTGAAAATGCAACACCAAGAAGGAGTGGTCAGAAATTTATGCAAATTTTAGAGTAGACGCACGTCACTGAGTTACGCGAATGATGTGAAATGTGCAGATCTCCAACGCACGTGATGTAAGGTATAAGGGAAGGAACTTGCAGAATGGGCAATATTCGTGTCGTTATTTCTGCCAGGCGAATTATCGAAGAAATTTTATCTTTGTCTCGGAGGATACGTGTATAGAAGAGAATGCCAGGCCGCGGTCAACGAAGGCACTTCTAGGAGATAGACGATTTTATGAGAGGTATGGTGATCGGATGAGAGGGGGGGGGGTGGTGCTTACGTCAAATCGCAGCTGATACTCACAAGGATCCGGGCATGGTGCATCGGCTGTGGCGAACATGGTTGAAACAAGGAAAAGTGGCAAAATTAAGGAGTGCAGGTGCAGCCAGAGTGACGTCAGCACGCGTGGATCGACGCATCCGCCGATAAGCTGTGCCGGACCCGCAAGTCACTTGTACCTCGATTCGGCAGCATGTACAAGATACCCTGGATGTTTCTGTGTCGACCAGAACCATTTTCCGTCGATTGGTTCAACATGGCCTGCACTCACGGCGTCCGTTAAGAAGACTGCCATTGATTCGACAGCATAGACGCCAACGTTTGGAATGGTGCCGGACTAGAGCGACGTGGATGATAGAATGACGAAACGTCTTGTTCTCAGATGAGTCACGCTTCTGTTTATCCAGTAACAGTCGTCGCATACGTGTGTGGCGTTTACGTGGAGACAGATCGAATTCGGCAGTAACTGTGGAAAGCCCCACCATGCGACAACGTGGCATAATGGTTTGGGACGCTATTGTGTATAATTTCGTGTTCAGGGCACTATGGCAGCCCAATGACACTTGGATAATAAACCGCGGTGAGTAGCAATAACCTACCTTCAGGGGCTGCCTAATGCAATTTTTCAACAGGATAACGCCCGACCACAAAGTGCTCGCATGTGCTAACATGCTCTGTAAGGTATACACGTGCTTCCCTGGCCACCGTACTCTCTTGACCTGTCACCAATCGAACATGTGTGGGAAAAGATTAGACGCCGTTTGCGGACTCTGCCCCTGCCTCGTTCAGAAAACGAACTTTGGCAAATGGTTGAAAAGGAATGGAGAGCCAACCCTCAGGACACCATCCGCACTCTTATTGACTCTAAACCCAGACGTGTTTCTTCGTGCATCGCTTTCCGCGGTGGTCCTACATCCTACTGAACCGACGCCGTTCTCGTTCTGTATTCTGACTATCATTTTGACATAAAGATCACTTAATGCTCTTTGCTGTCTCTGATTTTTTCCTAAATTTCATCACTTTCTGACCACTCCTTCTTGTTGTTCCATTTTCAATGTCGAGCAGTGGGACTAAAACCTAACATTATCAAGATATGGTACACAACAGTAGTGGAAAAAACGCTAACTTATGCGGCCCCAATATGGGGGCACGAGCTCAATAAAAGGAGCAAAGAGATACTCTCTAGTTGTCAAAGGCATTTTGCACTGGCCATAGTCAGGGCTTATAGAACGGCCCCCACCTCCGCACTTCTGGTACTCTCGGGCCTGATTCCAATCCACCTCAAAGTCAATTACGAGGCAGCCTATGGAACAATCGCAAGACTTAGAAAAAACACAAAAATACACAACAAGGTCCTGCACCAACTTGAATATGAAAAGAAAATCAATATATGGGCAAATCACCCAGCCGAAATAATTGAACCAAGGATTGGATATAACATGCACGAAATAGTCACCTACACGGACGGATCCAAATTGGAATCAGGCGCTACAGGTTCGGCCTTTGTAGCAAAAAATAATGACATGGTCAGTGCCCCTAAGAGAATGCAACAGCGTTTTCCAGGCCGAACTACTGGCAATACAAAAAGCAGCGGAATGGGGCAACACAACAGGTGAGCCATACAGCATACGCTCGGATTGCAGATCAGCCATAGAATCACTAAAAAATCCATTTAATGTCAATGAAACAGTAGATAAAATACAAAACTTAATTAAAGAATCCAACAATAAGTTTAAAATCCGCTGGGTCAAGGCGCACGTGGGCATCCAAGGAAACGAGGATGCAGACGAGTTAGCCAAAACCGCAGCGGAAAACACAAATAACAAAAACAAATACTATATGAAAAAGCCAATCTCAAAACTGAAACGGACACTCAAAGAGCTAACAATGAAACAATGGCAGTTCGAGTGGGATTACGGGGATACAGGAAGGGGAACACATCAGTATTTTCCAACAGTAGGTGAAAGCAGACTCATAAGTGACTTTTTACTCTCACAACTTTACACAGCACATGGAGCATTTCCAGCGTATCTCCACAGATTTAATAAAGCGGACACTCCGGACTGTGCATGCGGCACGGAGGGTACGCCTAAACATTATCTCCTTCACTGCCCACTCACCCAACAGTACCACCTGGTAAACATAACAACAAATAATGATAAACTGTGGCACGAACAATTAGGTAAAAACAAACACGTACAAAATAAAGCAAAAACAGTAATCAGGTGGCTCCAAGAAAACTGCGACAGTATCACAACATTAAAGCAAACAAACACATAAAACAGAAAGCCCTCTCATTTTGATAACCCAGCACAAGCATAATACTGTATGTTATGTGTTATATGTTGTATGTTAAAAAAAAAAAAAAAAAAAAAAAAAAGGGGCCTAGATTTTTTTTTTCTTTTGCCAAAAAAAAAAAAAAAATTGTTTGTATATGTTTTATGTCCTTTAGCAGTGTGCGGTAGTCGCACAACATCAGCTGTAACCATGGCCCGCAGTAGGAGCCCCGCAACATATGAATTGCATGCACAACGAATATCACCAACGGTTCAGCAAGTTGTGCAATATGACATTGTAAGAAGCTTCAAACGCCCCCGACACTGCTTGTCCGTCCACTGTGTTGCGTTATATAAAAAAAAATTAAATAAAAAAGGTCTAGAAATCCCCTAATGCCAAAAAAAAAAAAAATTAAAACTGCTTTTATTTTAAGTTATTATTATTTAGTTATTTATTACTAGCATACGCAGCCCGCTTCGCCGGGCTTAATTTGAAAGTTTATTTAATAATTTATGTGTATGGTACGCTTCTCTCTCAGCTGGCGACGGATCCCCCGGTGACTCTACGCTTCTCTCTCAGCTGGCGACGGATCCCCCGGTGACTCTCCCCGGACCATCGGCACTCCACGTGCGTCGGGTGAGCGTCAGAACAAACTTTCAGCATATACATATGGGTGGTTGTACTTGAATGCACAGACCTGCGCGTTTTTTTCTATCTTGCTTTTATACCTCTGGACCGAGTTGGCGCATTGCCAAGATTTGCTTCCTCTGGACCGAGTTGGCGCATTGCCAAGATTTGCTTCCTCTGGACCGAGTTGGCGCATTGCCAAGATTTGCTTTCCCCTGTGCCTCAATTAATTAATTATCCTCAGAATTCCTTTTATTTATAGAGATTAAGTTATTATCTATTATTTTATTTTATTTATTTTTTATTCTTTATTTAACTATTTTTTTAATTTTATTATTACTAATTTTTATTTATTTATTTATTTATTTATTTTTGACAGCTCGCCTCTTTATTCGGTGCAGTAGGACTCTGTCCGCACAAAATACTTGACCCGCTCTAACGGGACAACCCAAGGAGCCAGTTTTTCTCGGTGGGGTACGGTAGAAAGGTGGGTTCTTGTCTCTCTCTCTCTGCAACGCTCTCGTTTGCCTTGCTATTTGGCGCAAAAATTTTCCTCCATCAGCGGTACGACTTAGCTTTTCGGCCATTTTCTGTTTTTTTTTTTAAGAACATCCAGTCCCATTTCGTCTGGTATGATGAGTACAAGGTGTGCGGCAACAAATCACAAAGTTAACCCAATGTGCAATAAACCACAAAGATTACCAACAAAGCACTTAACCTAAACAGCCGACCTGGGTACTTGTCTTAGTGGTTCGCCACTTTGCCGGCTAAAATTACATCATGTACGCTAATGGCGCCTGGTGCATGTAAAATCCCTCGTGGGTGCAAAGTCCTCCAAGTTACCTGTGAATTATACCTCTGGAGGTGCCTTGCCACGTGAAGGTCTCGTCATCTGATCAAGGCTCTAAATTATGAAACCATCCTGCGAAGCCATTTGCAGTTCAAACAACAGGATGTACCATTAATTAACAGGCGAAACAAAGTATGCTCAACGACAAGCAAGTACTGCAGAAATGATGGCATGCGTAGCAAAGAAATCAGGTTTATTGCCGCGTGGCGGCAATTAGGCGGTCGACCGCCCCGATACCAGGTATCTAACCCGTTAAGCTGAGATAACTCGGCAGGTAGGGGCCTGGCCATCGGTTAGAAAGAAAGAAAGGGGCCTTAAACCCGAAACCCACAGAGTATAAAAAGTGAATACAGATGATATATTGTAACTAGGCGTGACGCCAAAAATGTAACACTAAAATCCGCTGCATTAGGTCCAAACGCAACCACTTGCTTTCGCAAAAAAGGAAGAAAATTTTAGGAATACAGTTTTTAATTTCTAATACAATGAAATGCTACATTTGAATGCTTCAATATAAGCAGATCATTTTCATCAAGCGATGAAATCAAGGTTGATGTCAAAAAAATTCGGTCCCTGTTCCACGGGATTCTTTTGTTTGGACAGAACGAATGCATTTAAATTTGAGCAATAACATACATCATATTGCAAACCGTTTTAACGACATATTGCACCTCCACCTATTTCATTCCTCCAGGGTTGAAACTCCATTAAAATTGAGCGATATATTTAATGAATGACCTCAGTAACAATTTAATCCGTCACATGGTTTTCTTACATAATTAACCAATGCGAAACTGGGGTTTTCTTGAAAGTTCACACGTCATTAATAATTTGAAGTCTTTAATGATTCAAGATTTTTAAGAAGGTGTGCCCATTTAGTGAGTAAATTTTGTCATAATACGAATTTTGTACAAAATTAAAACACATGCCATTTTCAATTTATACAGAACGCAAGGATTATCGGCTTTAAAAATTGCTTTTGAAATTTACTATTATAAGTTAGATACATTTAAGAATTGAGAAAATGGGCGGAAAACATATATTGATAATTTTACGTCGTTTATGCAAGACCAGAATAATTCAACGCAAAAACAAAAATTATTGATTGCGGTCATTTCTTGACCATTTCCATTAACAAATATAATTTTATAGATTAACAAATGATAATTTTATTTTCCAATTAATAATTTTGGAAAGAGATTTTTGGAGAATTTCTAATTAATAATTTTAGAAACAATTTACATTTATTATAATATATAATACATCATATTTGCTACATTCAAAAGGAAAGGTCTTTTAGAAAATTGCTATACTACAAGTTCTTACTTTCCCTGAAACAAAAATTTTAATCAAAAAACGAGCTTGAAAATTTTGTCGTTTTTTTAATATATATTTCAGATGTCAAGTTAAAACGTAACACTTTTTAAATAATTAGTTGCATATTTTAAATTTTATAGTAATAACAATATGTAAATTCCTTCAATACACTGATATTTAAATACAGTGATTTATTAAAAACTTTTCTTCGGACCAAAAACTTCCTTTTTAGGTTAACCGAAATTGTTCAGATGCTTCTAAAATGCGGTAATGGAAAATCCAATATAGTTTCTTTTCCTTTAAACATGTGATATTTCGATTTTTTAGGCTCGAAAAAAAGCTTTTAAAGTGAATCGATAACGCCAACTGTTTTTAAACGGAAAAAAAAATTGCATTGAATTTTTTTTCGACATTTCCAAAAAGAGGTTTGTTTCAGTAAAATTTAGTAAATATCAGGGATATTAAAAAAAGTGTAGTTTGGTAAATAGTGTTTAGCTTTAAAAAAATACTTTTAAAATAAATTTAAAATCTTTAAAAAATTTTTATTTAATGTCCGGAAATCCGCATTCAAAAATTTGCATTATTTCTTAAAACAATGTTTTTTAGGCAGCTTTACTGGGATATTTTAAATGTATATCGAAACTTTAAGATGCTTTTACTCGTATTAAGTTTTGAGTTTGTGTGCATTGTAACTTTCAAATAGTGCAAGACAGTTTTTTTTTTTTTTAAATAATAACCACTTGTAATAGTTTCTTCATAGTCGAAGTGTTAAAAATGAAACAAATTAACACATTTATGTTTTTCCTTTTTATTGTTCTTAAAAAACATTATTATTTTTTCTTTAATTTTGTGTTCATATTAAACTTTGAAGAAAATACCTTTACGTATATTTTAATATTAATTTAGGAATTAATGTATTACGATTCCATTCGCACAGTATTTAATTATTTTTATTCAGACAATGCTATAGTTAAATATTTGTTTTATATACAAAACATTAAACAAAAATTATGAAACGAAACATAAAATAATTTAAATACATAAAAAAAATATCTTTATATGTGATCTAAAAAAAACATTTTTTTTTTATTATAAACAAAAACGCAAATTAATGATGACAATTTTTAAAAAGTATTTTGGTCCTAAATAAAATGAAAAACATACACAAAAAATCACTGTTTGAAATATTACACACTGTTATTTTAAACGGTTGAATATATCAGTTTGGCTTATTAACAAATCAAATATATCCAGACAAATCAACAGTGGAGTTTAAAAATTAAAATTAGTATAAACACAAAATAGAAAAAAATAAATTTTTATGTAATATAATGCAGAAATAATTTTTTCCTTCGAAATAAATTTCCCTTTCATGAAAACATTTTTTTTCTATGCAAACTTTATATTCCTATTTTAGAAATCTCACTCCCTTTTATTCGTCATTTTTTTTGTTGTTGTTGTTGTTCTGTAATTAAATACTTTAAAAAGAGAAGAAGTTTTTTCTGATTTCCGGATTACATGAGTTCCAATTCATTTTGAGAAACAAACTGTATCTCTTTACATTTTTATTTGAGAAATATTTGAAACATAAGCGACGAGGCTTTTTTTTTTACATTTTTCTTTTTCTTTTTATTTTACTGTAATTTAAATCTCTTTTTCTTGCTTTAGAATTTATTGATTATTTTTTTAGATAAAGAAAGGAATATGGATATGTACACCGTCCTGTGGCAGTTTCACGGTTATCACGATGCTCCTCTTTTTTCTTTGTATTTCCCGTGGAACAATAATGTATACACAGGCATAGCATAAGCGTATAGATTACATAAATGTACTTCACATCAAACATGCAATATGCAATATGCATACAAGTTTAACAGAGTTAAGTTTTACATTTTGCTTTATTTTTTGAACACGTTCGCTGCCGCTTACGCGAAGATGTGATGATAGTTAATGCCGCACTGTAGAAGTGGGTTTTTCCCAGAAGCCAATTTACTTTTTATAACAAAGAATCAGTGAAAGATTTTCCTGCGCCAGCGCATGACAGGCTTTTAAACATCACCCCACATCAGGCGCTGTCGCGTGAGTGGCCCCTTAACGTTGGCTAAAAAAGAATTTTTTTTAAAGTGCAGGTTTTAGTAAAATTTGTGAAAGAAATGTTAAAAAATGTTAATTTTTAGGATTTCGTTTATTTGACGAAACCCAATTCGTCTATGTCCTCTGTCTGTTTGTCTGTCACAGAGTCCGTACACCTACAAATTTCCAATGGCAACACCCATTTTTTTTCAATCGCAAAATGCTTAGTGCATGTGAAAACCCTAAAGAGCGTTGAAACCGCACGTGTATCGCAAGAAACGGACATGTTATGACGTGTGTTATCACGTATAATTGCCTGTGATGGCACTCATGTGGAAAATATGTAATCAAAATAAAAGTTTTACTTTCTCCGATCTGTATTGTAATCAGAGATTAGTGTACTGACTCTGTGTCATATGCAAATTTCCTCCTTGCGCCGAGTTTTTCCTATGGGGGGGGGGGGGGGGAGGATTCCCAGAACGTTTTTTTGTGCTTGCATAACATGTCCGTTTCTTGCGATACACTTACGGTTCCAATATTTTTATGCGGTTTTTTGCATTGAGTTAAGAGTTAATTGAATAATCAAACTAAATCATAAAAAAATCTTTTTTTTTTTTTTGAAAAATTTTCAACCTTTGAGCCCGTTTAATAAAATTGAAGTGGGACCATGTGGACATCTTACACTTTCAAACAAAAAAAAAAAGAATTATTAAAATCGGTTCATATTTACGGAAGTTATGAGTGAACAACAAATACATACAGGTCGAAATCATAACCTTCTCCTTAAAGTCGGTTAAAAATGCCATTAAAAAAAAAAATTGCAAGGAAGAATGCAAAAAATGCCCTTTTCACAACAGTAGCGCCCTGCCTCTTTTTATACCCGGAGGAAAATTTGTATAATATAGATTTAATGATTTTTGTTTTCTATGTAGGGTTTCGTTCATCTGACGAAACCCTATTCGTCTCTGTCGTCTGTCTGTCACAGAGTCCGTACACAAAAACTACATCACTCAGAGAGTTCAAATTTTGTGTACTTACATCTGAATACCTGTTGTCACACAGCAAATTGTAAAATTTTGAAAAAGACTATTATTTTAATTTAAATATTATTTTTAAAATAATCAATTCATTTTGTTGTTGTTTTTTCTGTTCTTAAGTTTAAATAGATGTAAAAATTATTTCATTTTTTTATCCTTTACTTTTATGACAGATGAAGTACTTCTGTTGTCACAATTATAAAATTGGTATTACAAACTATAAAAAAAAATAATATCCCAAAAATAAATTAAGGTAGAGCTTTTAAACAAAATGTACTTCAAAGTACATTTTTTCCCTATACGATGGTGTAAAAATAGAAAATGTGTGATATTTAGAAGTTTAAAAATTTGTAGTAGCGTAAATTTCAAAATTCAAATTTCATTTCTTCTCATTGTTTCACGCAAGTTTAAATAATTTTTTTTTTATGTATGTAACATAAATTAATAAACTAAATAGATAACGTATAAACGCGCTTATTTTTATCTCATCACATTAAATCATATTTATCATCTATTTTGACACGCGAAATGAAATATTTTCTATATTTATTATCATTTATTTTATATAAGAGCAGCCTTTGGTGACCAATTTGGTCTCCCTAAAATCCATGCTAAGCTTAGCAATATTTTACTTTTATTCATAATTTCATTTACTTGCGTACCTTCACTAAATCTGCAGATTCTGGTAGAGAAATCAACAAATCTATGCGATCTATGCAACATTTAGGAGAAGATTCTGTTAATATTCTATTCTGATTGGCGAGATCGGCGAAGAAATCCAAAATTGCTCCGAAAACCCGTTTTTAATTTGTTAATCTAATGAAAAAATGTGTTTTAATAATTATTAAATTAGATATTAAATGAAACCCTCTGTGCGATTTCCGATCACTCTTACCCACTTGTTTAAAAAATCATATTGGTTTATTCTGGGAGATGTGTATATAAAATTATATTTATGTTAAAATTTCTAAGCATGAAATAGCTTTATAGTATACCATAAACAAAAAACACGGTAATAACCATAAAAATCTTTCATAAATTTTATATTTGTTTAATTTTTAAAATAAATTTTATCAGATATTTTTCCAGTAATTCATATAAAAATGTTACTAATACCAATTTTACTAGTTTATTCTTGTGTCATACTACATATTCAGTATTGTAATTTATTCAGATGACACTATATTTAAAACTTTTACATGGAATTAAAAATTTTATGAAATAGAAGCTTGGGTCACCCATATCGATGTTAAAATATAATTTTCCAAAACTGCTTTAATTAACAGTCATGCAGATTTTTTGTTAAATGTTGCGATTCCTGTATAAAATGTTTTAATGCATGATGTGCGTACCTTTGTAACAGACTCTTTATGATTTGTAAGTACAAAAAGATTCTTAACCCTTCACTGCAAACTGTGCCACAGCTCCCCCCCCCTCTCTCTCTCTCTCTCTCTCTCTCTCTCTCTCTATATATATATATATATATATATATATATATATATATATATGCTATTTTCATAACAGAAAATGTACATGTATTAAAGTTGCTTTAGTATTATAGAAAACTTTACATTGTATTGGAAAAGGAAATACTTCAATATGAAAGCTTCACATGATCAAAAAATAGATTGATATACTAGCTTTTTATGTTATTCACAAAAGGCGAAAATGTGGTTTTTTTTTAACTTAAGATATCTGTCTTGTCACTTCAGCAGTGACAGCTCTTTTATCTTTATCAGCTATTTACACTAGTTTGGCTATTTTTTGCAAGGTTTTACTTTATGTTTTCAGGTTTTACTGTGTTCGAACCAGGCATCCTTTGTACAGAGGACAAGAGCCGTAGCACGGAACAAAAGTTTAGCTCAATCAATCTGACATTAATTATAAATAGAAGTTTCCATATACGTCCATTAACATTTCAAAAATATGCATTAAAATATTTAATTGCTATAAAGGACGTTAAATATTAATAAAAACATTAAAAGATCTTAATAATTTTTACATGTTTCGATTGAATTTACTCAATCATCATCAGAAAAAGGAAATATAAATAAACACAAAGATGGAAAATGACAATAATTGTAATAGTTTTTTATTGTAATAGTTTGTAATAGTTTTTTGTCATTTTCCATCTTTGTGTTTATTTGTATTTCCTTTTTCTGATGATGATTGAGTAAATTCAATCGAAACATGTAAAAATTATTAAGATCTTTTAATGTTTTTATTAATATTTAACGTCCTTTATAGCAATTAAATATTTTAATGCATATTTTTCAATCAGTCTGTATAAGAGTTTCATCATAAATTATTTATAGGAATGTGGCTACAATGTACGAGAGTCTTTGTCTGACATATTTTATTGTATACTAGCGGCCTTCGCCCGCTACGCTGGTCGGTTTATCTAAAGAAATCTTGAAGAAGTAGTTAGATAAGGTTCAGACATACATTAAAAAAAAAAGCAAGTCGATCATTCAAAAAACGTTGGGAAATATCAAATATTTACTGTAATTTTTTAAAAAAAACAAAGTTTCGAAAAAAAAAATTAAATCGAAAAAAAATTACACTGACATATTAATGCAAGGAAATTTTCCCAGAGAGAAAATTCGCCTTGAATACAATATTTCAAATTCTTTTAATTGCTTATAGGCGTTAATGCCAACATAGTGAAAAAAAATTCCATGCTGGGAATCGAACCCGGGCCATCAGTATGGCGCACTGACGTTCTACCGACTAAACCACATGGAACGACAGCCAGCTTGAAACTTTCTCATACTTAAGTAGACTGGCGAAAACATAACGATAGCGCGTTTTAAAATCGCACAGTGACATCTATTGGATTTTATATGTACTAAAAAACGTTATGTACTAAAAAACGTGAGCAGCGCACCTAATAGTTTCTTTTGTTTCTTTTTGTTACTTTTTTGTCTGTTGTCCGATTTTGATGAAACAAAGCCTATACACTGCCCGGGAGTGTGCATTCTTCATTAGTGAAAACCGCATAAAAATCCATTCAGTAGTTACGAAGATAACCTCGAACAAACAGACAGACAGACAGACAGACAGACAGACAGACAGACAAAAAATTCAAAAAATTTTTTTTTGTGTTTCATTGGTTTTCTTTTATCGCCCTGACTCCATTTTTGTCAATTATCTTCAATGTACAGACACACCGGGTCCTACTGTTTTATTATATGTATAGATGTTGAAAGGAGTTTAACTATTAAAATCTATACCTACAATCTATCTTTGATCTTATAATTGCACACATAATCTTGTAATTGCACACATCGAATAACAAAATAAACCCGATACTTTTAAAAGATTTTCGAGGTATCGATAAAAGAAATCAAATAAAAGATTGGTTTAAAAAATATTCTAATTTCATCGAATTTTAAAAGAATTATATAAAAAATATAATAAATATTCATTCTTTAACTCTGTTCTCTAACCGTAAAATAATATATAAAGTCTAAAGTAATATGAATGGAACAGAAAAGAGAATACATTAAAATTCTCTTTCGAATCCATTTAAATTAAAAATTTTTGAATTATTCTATATCGCATTCCTTACGCGTTTACTAAGAATACCGTTTTTACCATTTACAAAAATATCTCTTGGGGCTGAAATGGGTTTTGAATTCAACCTGAAACAAGCCAAATCATGAAAAATGAATTCCAAGATGAAATGTGTAAAAATGAAAAATGAATCAATGCCTTACTGTCTTTGAAAAGAAAAATCTCAGAAACGTCAGCAGATAAAATTTAAAGAAAAGTTTTATAAAAGAGATGTCTGCATAAAATTCATTCGAAGAATCTAAAGCAAAAATATATCTAAATGTTTAAAATGCATTTTTATATTATAATTCTGCTTTTATATAAATTTCCGTTAAGAATAAATACGATTATTTTATTATGGAATAAATTTCGAATTTTTATGTAAGACAACGTATATATCAGAATGATAATATATAAATAACCACTTAAAAGGCGTTGAAAAAATATAGATATTATATATTATTTCATTTTATCTGAGATCTTTCGAATGCCCATGCATTCATATTCAAAGGAATATAAAAGAAGATTTTTTTCCTAATCAATTATCTTCTTTTATATTCCTTTGAAAATTAGTCATTCAGTATTTGAACATTGGGGACAAAAATCATAAAATTCCAATTTATATCAAAATAATCTGATTTAGTCCTTTCAGGTATGATGTACTACTCATAGTACGTGTCTTTTAACGGGGTATTATTTTGTTTTAAGAAATATTTTTGCTGATATTTACATGCAGTAATGTTATTATATGTCTATGCATTTACTATATGACTTCATTTTATGCTTAAGCATTTAATAACAATAATAATAATAATTATTATTATTATTATTTGGTTAATTTTCTCTGCGCTGTTTGCGATTCTTTTATTTCAAACATCATATTTCACGCTTTAAATTTAAAATAAAAGTTACTTTCTTGAAAGACTCATGTCTAATAATGCGCAAAAAGTATTAGAAATCTGTAATATCAGTTAAATCTTATTGCAATGCAATGTTTTCAAACATCTCCGAAAATTCTTTTTTAACCTATGGCCATATGAATATTGAATAATACGCAAAATAACAACATTCGTTATCTTTCAGATTATGAAATATTGGTGAAACACTAATTAATGTACTTGGATAGCTAGTATTAATATTATTAATGTAAAAGTATCTATTATTAATATTATTAATATTAATAATATTAAAATGTATTATTAATATCATTAATAATAAATATTTCTGAAAAAATTGCTCTTTAAAATATTAAAAACAATATGAGTTGTTATAGCTGTAAATATGATTTTAAATGATAAAATTTCTTTTTAACTTTAATTTAAAAGACAGAAATTGTAATTAATTGAAATTATGCACAGTCTGCGCACAAATTGTGATCTCACGATTGTAGAACTATAAACCAACTCTAAAAGAAATTACAAATTGGTAATTAAAATTTCAGTTTATCATGCTTCATATAAAAACGGGTATATCGGTGATAAGAAAATGATTTGTCTTTTATTTAGTGTGGTGCGAAAATTGCCAAAATACGTTGCCGGTACACTATTTTCTGGGCATCAAACAGAGCTACCAGAAAATATAATCTCAATCAATAAATAATATTGTTCTTTGTACAATTTTTTTAATCATTAAAATTATCATTATTAATCATTGGGAATTAATTCCCAATTTAAACATACTAAAACATATAATGTTAACGCTAAATACATAAAAATATGTTTGATTGGAATATTACACAAATATCTAAGTATTTTGATTATTACACACAAATCTGCGTTTTGCATGTTCAGCAGAAATATTTATATGAAGAGAATGCTACACAAAAATCTGTGTATTTTGCATATTATACAAAAACCTGTGTAATTTACATACTACACAAAAAATTGAGTATTTTACATAAAACACAAAAAGTATGTGTTTTTTTGCATTATACACAAAAATACATTTAATTACAGAAAATTACACATATGAATGTGTGAGAATATTACACATAAATCTGTGTATTCTTCTGCAATTTACACATTAAAGTGTGTATTTCAAGACTTATCAGATAACATTTACACATTTGGACTTATCATCAAATTACATTTTAAAATGTGCATTTTCAAATTTACACATTAGGCGTGTATTTTGGCAATTTACACACCAATTTACACATATAGACATGTCGTTTTTGTATCATCGATATACCTGTTTTTATGTGTAAATTTACACATTTTTTTTTAGAGTGTAAAATAGACTAACTCAACGAGTAAATATTTTGTGAATGCGCAAAATAGCAAAGAAAGATAAAATCTAATTAAATTTTATAATTCTTAGCTTTTCTTAAGTGTTTTATACCTCAAACTTACACAAAACAATATTGTTGTACTTCTATAAAATTATATTGAAAGTAAAATCTATACACTCCCCCATTTTTAAATGTATGCACTACACGAAATGGTATGCTAAACAAAATGCCTAAATAAAAACTGCAGATGTAAACAAGAAGACTATTCTACAAAAAAGAACTTTAAAAAATATGTTTCCAACAGAATACTAAAACGTGAATTTTCAAAGAGCTAAACCCCTTTGAGAAAAGTATTTGGTATTTTAGAAAACTATGGGTTTCATAATGTTTTCACTAGTTATATATATTATGTATATGTAAACGGATTTTTTTTAATGTTCTGCTGACTTTTCTTTTTGTATCAAATTGGACTGAAACGCTCTACAAACTAAATAAAGCATAGCATTTATTATTAAATTTGTTTTTATATTTAGGGGGATAATATCATGTAGAGAAAGTTTAGTAAACCCTTAAACGCATAAAAATTAATATCTATTCAATGTATAATTATTAAAATTTTAAAGATTTTATTTTATTATTTTCATATTATGATAAAAAAAAAATTAAATTTTTCACAAGTTTGTGTTTAACTTAACTTGGCTCACTGGAATTTTGTGATAAATTCTTCAATCACTCTGTACTAGAGTTCTGGAAATTATATGCAGTTGTGTGTTCATGATACCAATGCGCTCTTTAAATGTTCTCAAGCTAAATTACCAATTAATTAATTAATATTAGTTTAATTTTTAATATACATCAAAGCAGAGAAGAATCAAGAATGGAATGCGTTTTTTACCCTCAAATCTTTTTAAACGTGGATTGATCGAACTTTTCGAAATATTGAAAAACTGACAGCATTAAATTAAATCTCTAATTCTCAGGCAGGAACCTATTCTAGAAATTCTGTAATTAAGAGAACTGATATTCATACTAGAAAATTTCTATTATAAATTTCGCTTTAATAACATAGATTCTGTCATTAAATAAACATAGAACATATTGCAACATTAAATTTCTGGTGTGAAGTTAAAATATTTGAATTAAAAAGTTCAATAACATTGTTACATTGGAAACATTGTTGGTAGCATGTAAGCTACCATGGACATCAAAGTGATAAAGATTGTTTAAAACGCTGCAATCTATTCGAAAAACACAACAATTTCAGTTCAGTCTTGCAGGGTTTTTTCCATTTGTTAACGTCGCCAGTGTTGAATTAAGGGGATGAATCAGGGAGTGGACAATCCTCTCGAAGCAAAGGGATAGTCCCCCGTGGATGATTTGAGATTTGTGTATTGTCAATGGTAAAAATGTACTATTTCTTCCTCTAAAATTCCATAATGCCCCCCTCCCGGAGCCACAGAAATCCCTCTCGGAGAATGGTGTTTGAATTCAACAGTAAACGACGCTTACATCGGGTTCACGTCCAGGAAATTTACATGTAAGATATACATTAAAAACACACTATTTAGAAATAATATCCCTTTAATCTAACAGAAATATTGCGATTGGAGATGTGTTTTCGCTTCATGCAGAACACCCCTTTTTTATGCTAAAAGAAATAAAACATCGGTGTTTTAAAACAATCTATTTCATAAGTTTTATATGATCTTGATTTACATCACTTATACAAAATCCGAAAATATTCTGGCAACTTTAATAATGATAGATAAAATCCGCAAATTTTTCACACTGAACGTGAAAATGCGGGCTCATATTTTTACGATGAAAATAATTTTTGTTATATGCAGTATTCATTTTCCTAAAATAGGCTGAAAATAAGTTTTTACCTTTTATATGTAATGCAAATTTTATAAACACCTATATAAAAATTTTTATAAATGAAAATCTCAAAAGCATTTTGTTTTGCCCTGATGAACCGAAATGTTCACATCATCATCTTGAATACTTTACTAACTCTAATTTTCTAAATTAACTTAAATTTAACTAAATTCTAATTTAACAGAAATTTCTGCATTTCAATAATTGAATAGCAAAGGAAAAAAATATTAAAATAACTTAGAACTGTATTGATATAAATAATTAAACATTAAAAAATAGAAATGGCGTACTCTTAAACGTAACTTAACAAAAAATTACAAATTTGAAAACTAATTATTTATATTGTACTAAGATATTCTCGAAATAAACTTGCTTTCATAATCATCGAAAAAGCATAGTTATTTTAGGAACTACACGACTGTTTTACAACAACAATAAACTATGTTATGGGTGTGGTCATTAAAGTATCCACTTCATTTATAAAAGTAATATTATTTATATCTAAGTTTAAGTGTGCCTTATGTATAGTAATGCATCATTTATGTTACTTGATACATATTTTAAAAAGAATTATACAGTAGAGGTTTACGCAAATTAATTATTTCCAAAAAAGTTTCAACTCGCTCTCAAATGTTATTCAAATTTATTTAATAGTCAAATTAGTATAAGTTCTTCAGATCCCACCGTTTATTATGTACTATTTTAAATTTCAGTTGTGAATTTAACAACTTGATAACTAAGAAAGATTGAATACCGAAAAACAAATTAGATTTTATTTTTTGTACATAAAAACTGATGATAACATGAGGACTCAAAAAGAAATTTTTTGACAATTTCTTAAGGTATTTAAATTTTATTTTACTTTTGCATTGCTAAAATATTTAAAAACATAAAATAAACATATATTTAATTTTTTTATTGCTAGTAGACTCTTCAAATAGTATCTTAATGCACGGTAAAAATATTTATCGTTTAATTTTTGTACATTTCTACTGCAAGCCATTTTATATACCGTATTTACTCGTGTATAGGGCGCACGCGTGTATAAAACGCACCCCTACTTTACTAGTAAAAATGGCGATTTCTTAAAATATCGTATTTAAGGCGCACCATAAATTTGATACGCTAATGAAGAACGACCAAATGAATATCAGTTAAAGAAAAAGTCGAAACAAACATTACACCAGACCAGAAAACAGGATGAAAATACATTTTTAGACTTCCGGTTGTAAGAGAATGACGGAAAATAGGAATGACGGTAAAGAGAATTGATAATTAGCGTTTAGATAATGTCATTAGCTCTGTTGTATAAAAAACTGCAAGGAATGAAATAAATATGCAGTAATACTTCAATTAAGTAACATTTTCCGAGTTTTAATATCTTCTTTGAATAATTTCTTGTTTCATATGTATATCGTTCGACTGCATCCAACAGTAAAACATTATTCCGTGTATAAGGCGCACCTAGGAGTTTTGCCCTATTTTTTTTGGAAATAAAGTGCACCTTATACACGAGTAAATACGGTAACACATAGTTTTCTAAAAAGCACTATAAGAAACAAACTGTTATTTTGTTTAGTTCTGCTTCTGTAAGGCTTCATCACCACCAATCTCTCTTTTTTGTAGCATTAATTATAATTTTTTTGTAGATGTGCCTCCCATAGGATACATTAGATCTGAAGAGGATAATCCATGTGTCCAGATTTTAAAATATGTATATAATAGTAAGGGGAGCAAGACCACATGCGCTTGAAGAGGTGACCTGTCGTCCTTACCCTCATAGCATGCATGGTCACAATGACGTCACTGTGAGTCACTTTGGTCACATAACATCTGTAACCAAAATGCCACCACTCAGTGACGTCACATTGTGACTGAGGTATGACTTTATTAAAAAATTTTAAAAACATGTTTCTGGCAATTTAAATATCGTTGCTTTTGTCACAGCTTCGTCACAATGTTAATGTCAAATTAGTCACAAATGACATATTTTTCACAAATATGTCACATTGTGACCATTTTGTGAAATGTCACAAACGAGCTCTAAAACGGCCATAACGACTTCACATTTTAGTCACTGTGACTTCACATAGACGTCAAGTGACGTCACATCGACAATCGATGGTCACAAAATCACAATGTGACTTCACAACGACGTTGCAGTGACGTCACCATGCCTTACGGGTACAGATTCTTTTACAACGAAAATCCCTACCGATCTTTGAGACATACAGTGCGTACCCTATACATTTTGCATTCGACAATAGATTTCACTAATACTCAGAATTTCCACTGTAGTAACTAGTAGGATGTCACATTCCAAAAAACTTCTTCTGCTTCATACATGTTAATATTTCATTATAATATCGCAGTGCCAAAATTAGTTCACAAACTATGCACTTCTTCAAGAATTTAAAAGTACAGGTTCGTTGAATTGAGTGAATAAGCATTGATTTTTTTTTAATTATCATTCAATTCTAGCATTCACCCTTTTAAATGTCTAGAAGTCCAATTCCCAACCGAAAGATCCTAAAAGTGACACCTGTTGAGCAATATACATCCAAGTCTAACAAAGATTAATTTGTCTGAATGTAAAATCTGTTGACTAAATTCCTGATGAAAAGTCTGATGAAAATCCGTGCATTAGTTCTTGACATAGAGCTAGCTTAGTAAGCATAATTAAAAGTTTGAAACTTATATTTAGCATTTAAATTCTTTTTAAGAACAGTTACCGAGAAATTCCAAATTTATGATTAAAAAAGACTTATATTAGTGAATTTAATTTATAACACTAGCTGTTTATTATTTGTTCACTTTAAATTAAAGAATTCTGCAGAAATTCCAAAGAAATTAAAAGGCTATTGCACCATGAAAAATGAAATCCATTAAATCCATTGAAGTATATTGATTTCATAAATATCTAAAATCTCACACTCTTTTCAGCAAACAAAAATGTTCAAAAAAGATTTGTTCGGAGCATCTAAATTTGAATATTTTCGTACATTCTGCATTGTCTTTCGTATTCTTTCTCTACAAAATTTGAGTTTTAAGTTTATTAAAGAGTCTCTTCGAATAAAAATATACTCTGAAATTAGTCTTGAAACAAGAAGTTTAAGAATAAATTTTATGTTCGGATGTTTGTTATCGAAGGAATAGCATAAAGGAATTTTTCAAATTTCTACCACCTGACATTTTCCGACAAAATTAAAATTGTAAGAAGTCTCAATGCAGTATGGTAACATAAAACTTTATTGTTTCATAAATATATTTACTTAAACAATTTTAAGAAACACATTTTAAAATAATATGCAGTTATAATTACAGACGCTTTTCTAGCTTACACTTTATGCTGTTACAATATTATTTTGCATTACTTCAAAAGCCAAATAATAAAAAATAAATAAATGCGGTCTGCACATAGATAGCTTCTCTTGTATATTTAAAAAAATGATTAATTTTCTATGCATAGTTTTTGCTCCTATAAAACTTTAATGGAATAGTTTTGGCCCACTAGCATTAATTATTCTTCAATTTATCAACTGCATGCATCAATGTGTTTAGGAAACGTTTTCTCTATAATACTGCAAATTTTCATATTTTTGTATGCTGTAGTTTTATAAATATTAGGAAAAAATACCTTAGGTCACAAAATATTTATTGTAAGTTGCAGCGGTGACAGTATTAATTATTTTTTTACAATCGAGAGATTTAACGCTTTCACTAGAATCTTAAATTAAAATTAATATGTCTATTACATAATTCTCTAATAAAATGCGATCAAATAAATAAAAAAACTTATTTCATGTTTAAAAAATATGTATGCTTTTAATTCTGCGTCATCTTTGTAATTTTTAATCATTTTCTTTTTTTTTTCTTTACAAAATTTTAACTATAAAAAATGTACAATATCCGATAAACACCGCATCAGAGTCGTAGATGCAAATGACATATTAATTTATTTAGAATACATTCACATTCAGTTATCAGAAAACAAAAGAAAATTAAAAGCACTCTATTCGAAAAAATATTTTTATATTATTTTCTAAAAACAGATCGTTTGAGAATTTGCATTTTTTTTCAACATAACCGTACATTTGAAATATTTCGTTCTTTATACGACATTAATTAGATTTGCTATCTTCCAAACATTGCAAAAACACCTTTTTCTCCCTCCTAAATAATAAAAAAAAATAACAAAGCTAAAAGTTTTTGAGGCGAAAGAAACTGTCAGAACAATTCTCTTTGCATTTTTTAATTTTTTAACACAGGATTGACGCACAAGCTTTGCATAAGAAATTTTGAAAAAGAATATTTTAATAATAAATAAAGCTGAACGTTAAAAGATGTTTTAAAGACTTTTTAAAATGGAATTTTATTAATATTTTTTCCTGTGAATAAGAATACATTTTAATGTCATTTTTTGGATTTTTTTTTTGCATTTATTGATTTTTTCTATGTTTAAATAATTAAATATTTTTTATTGATCGCAAATATTTATTTATTTATTATTTAAAATGAATGCATTTTACAGAGTGAGCAATTTTGATTAATATTGAGAAATATTTATACTAATAATTTCAGTTAAAAAAAAAATTGGGTTATTTCATGAGCTTTACAGATCATCTGATTCCATATCTTTTCTACGCACATTTTTAGATTGAAAATATTTCCCAATTTTTACTGTAAAATTTTTTTTAGATCGAGCTCTACTTTTCTCTCTGGTTCCACCAATTTTTTCATATTATTTCTTATTTTTTTCCGATCCTTTCAGGAACTTAAGATTTGTTAGTTGAAGGTGATTGATAAACTATTATTAGTATTAGTTTAAATTTATTAGAAGGCATTTTATTTTAGCGAAATAACAGCAAGTTGGCTTCAATTTCGGAGAGTAATTTTAGGCATAAGATTTAGCGATATATCGTCAAAGTGGTGAAAAATTTGGCAACAGAACCGCCCCTTCCGTTCCACTGCAGATTTCCGGTATCTACGCAGATTTTCTCATGACCATAGGTATCTAGGCCCAAATGTCATATACACACCACAATGCGCGCATAAAATGGAGATTTTATGCCTCACATGGCTGTTGTTGTTTATTTATTACTAAACGGTTTAATATCTTTTTTAAAGTAATATAAATTGTATGTTCTGTAGTTATTAATTAACCTTATTTTATCTGTCATTATTTCATTTTTAAAATAGAAAATTGTTAAAAAATATAACTGGTATTTATAAACGAAGTTTTCGCCAAATCGGCATCAGAAAAAAAATCGCACCATTGTGGTACGTATATGACATCTGTGTCGGTATGTACACAGATTTTCATTGCTTCATTTTCAAATCGTTATTTTTATAAATATAGAAGTTTTTTTCCTAAATTATCTCTTTTTAATTGAAATATCTATATTGTAGTAATTGTTTTGACGTCGAAAACACTCAAATAACGGTGCGATTTTGTTTTGACACATATTTAGTTACATGTTATTATATATATGCTTATGAAAAATATGTATTTTCTGTTTCTAATGATGTCAATTTCAGAAAATCAAAAATCTATCAGGATAATCAGAATTTTTATTCATCTATGAAATAAAAAAACACGTGTTATCATTTCTTTTTAAAATTATTGAACTGTTTTTTAGTTAGTGGCAACTCGAAAGAAATAATTGAATTAGCAATTAAAAAGGAGGGATTTCTATAATGTTAAATTATGGAAGGTATAGGGGTAATTTATTATTATAAATTTTGCTATTAATGGGTGCTATTCCCTTAATATTCGATATTTTTTGACAGGACTTTCGAAAGGCACATACCTAAATGAAAAGCTTTCGAACAAGCTATTACATGTCGCTGAATGTTTCCTGGTTTGGGGTATAATTGAATTGTTTGTCTTTTTTTCTTGTTTCACGCGAAAAAAGTGACAAAACAGGGGTTCTGTAGCTCCATAATTAATCGGTTGATCTGGATGACTTTTTGTAAACTTTGAAGTCTAGATTAGGACACTTCGCCTTTTCAATTTCGTCGCGATCCAATGATTGGGTCCAAAGTTATTAAGAGGCAAATTTTGGACTTTAACATTAGAGATGCGCCTGAGCTCTACAAACAGCACTATCATAATGTATAATATAGAGAAGGATTTTTTTCTAAATTATCCCTTAGTAATGAAAATAACTGTATCATAGTTACTTTTAGGTAGATTTCGTATGAAATACTACCTATTGCGGTCGCTCCAATGTTGGAATTCCTGAAAATTTTTTGCAGATCTACGCCGATCATGACCTCTAGACATCAAAACTACCATCAGTAAAAAAGTTTATACACATATCTATCTATCTATCTATCTCTCTCTCTCTATATATATATATCACTTTCTTATGGACACGATAATTTCTATAGTTCTGCTCCAATTTCTTCCAAATTGATACATAAAATCAAGGGGTATGAAATCTCGGCTAAGTTCGTTAATCGGCAAAATCGGTCCAAGAGGGTGGAAATAGGAAGGGTTTTTGTGAAAACCGAAAAAACGCCATAATGTCTTAATTAAAATAGATATCGAATTGGTTTAAAGTTTATATTACTTCTTAAAAATGGGCTAAAAGTTTATGCATGACAGATTTTTTACAAATTTAGAAATGGGCTCAAGGGGCGAAAAAAACAGTTTTTTTGGGAGAAAAAAATTCATAACTTCGTCAATTCTCAAGATATCAAATTCAACTAAATTTTGTATATATATTCTCAAAATTATCTAAAACTTTTGTACTTACAAGCTTTTGATAGGACTATTTCTTACCAAAGAAAAAAATTAAAAACGAAAACAAAAAAGGGGGTGAAAAAAGCCAAAAATTCATAACTTTGTCGATTCTTAAATTATCAAACCTAATTAAATTTATTTTACTTATTTTCAATAATATCTACAACTTTTATATTGACAAGTTTTTCATAGGACCAATTCGTATAGCAAAAATAAATTAAACAAAAATAGGATGTGGAGAAAAAACCTCAAATCCAAACTGCTTATATTCTGACTGATTTTTAAATTCATTTTTGATTTTAAACGCATCCAAATGGCAGATTCTCTTATTTAGGAACTGTATAAAATGACGCATTGATCAGTTTTTTAATAAAGTCACAATATATTAAAAAAAAGGCTGCCAAAAAAGGTATTTTGCACAGAATTTCCCGACATTATCGTGATTGAAAATAGAGGAAGTATAACAAATTGCGTTTTTTCTGACCCATTTTTAAATTTATTTTTGTTTTCAAACGCATCAGGTTCACAGGTCCACTTACTTAAAAACTATATAATGTGACGCATTGATCAGTTTTTTGATAAAGGCTGAATATATTTTTTAAAATGCTGTCAAATTGGACACTTTGCACAAAATTTCCCGAAGCGATCATAATAAAGAATTAGAGTTGTATTCAAATAACAATTTGGTTATTTTATAACTCATTTTTAATTTCAATTTTGTTCTCAAACGCATTCAATTGACTGTATTTTTTGTTATTTAGGAACTATATAATGTGCCGTATTGGTCGATTTTTTAATAAAGTCAGAATGTATTTTAAAATAGGTTGTCAAAATGGGCATTTGAGTCGAATTTAGCTTAAGATGATTCTGATAAAACTTGCTTCTACAAAAAAATTAAATTAAAATTTTTTCAAAAGCTGCCAAATCAAGTTATTAAACTGGATTTATCTGTAATCAAATTTTATTTTTTGATGTTGAAATGAGCACTCTTCGAAATCTATCTCCGCCTATAGGCCAAGCCGACAGGGATTTTTTTTACTTCGGAAACATTCAAATAAAATTGTGATGTCGTTTTATATAAATTTAGTTACAGTTTATGTATTTGTTTATGAAAAATGCATATTTTTCGTTTCGAATGACTTTAACTTCAACAAGTAAGAAAAATCATGCGTTAAGCATAGATTATGAAGCACTTTCCAACACTTCATAAACACTTCGTCATTTAGGGCAATAAGGTTACTGTATATAGCCAAGTATGTATTCCGATACTGTTAAACAGCCCTGTATTTGATCTGTCGGTTGATATGCTACATACTATATAATAAGAAAATTTAGTGAGAAAATGTCAAGCAGGTTGATTTTTTTCTTTCAGAAATTTTTACTAATCGATGGAAACGTACTTGAATCTATTTGTTCAACCCTGTAGTTTACCTTGTTCCTTTATTATATATCAGTATTACGCTAAAATTTATTTTAAACTAAAACATTCTTAAATATACTAAAGTAACATTTTCAGAAATTATCATTCATAGGGGTCCATGTATTCAATCCTTTGTCTGGCCCTGTATATCTTTTTATCTATATATCTACAAACATTTCTTAGTAAAGGGAATGCAGTTCAGCTTAAAAATGCATAACTTATTTAAAAACGACCTTTAAGTAATTTAAGCTCATATTCAGTAATGTTTGCGACCTCTTTTAGGTAGCTCTGTATATCAACTATAGTATTTATACACACCATATAATATGCATCGATTTAGTGAAACTTAAACGCATATATCATAATCAAAATGCATTTCATTCATCCATTAAACCTCATCGGATACATGCATAATGCTTTGAGAAGAATATACTATTTGGAATCTTTTGTGTGTCCCTGTAAATACTGTGTACTTCATATTATGCATGAATGTATCGTATAATTTATATTAAGCCTCAGCTATATATATCAATTTTATTATATATGAAATAGTTTAATGTAGTTAAAATATGTCGCACACAATTCTCCCTTTTATCATTATATAAGGGGATTCTTTTGCGTGGCCCTGTAAATGAATAATAGCTATTTTTTCACCACATTTTTTACAGAATATATTTTAATGCATATTTTAATGCATTTTGTAAATGTGTATAAATTTTAATATGATTGACAAGGTGTAATATCTTTAAAATTCATTTTAAACGATTTTTTCCCATAGGCCGTAATGCAACGGTAAACTTTTGACTGTCCCTGTAAATAAACTAATCATGGTAAAAACTTCAATTTGAATAGGTTTCGTGCTAGGGCAAATGTCAATAACATATAAAAATTTCATGGTGATCCGAGTATATTTACGAGAGTTAGAGTGCGAACACACGGAGAGACAAACCGAATGCATAAGCATTTTTCAACTTTGTTGGAAAGTGCTAAAAATTCAAAAATTTTTAAGGAGAATATGAGTTTTTATTGACCCATTAAAAAAAGAAAACGTGTTATCATTTCTTTTTAAATTATTATGCTGCTTTTTTTTTTTCAATTCGAAAGAAATAATTAAATTAGCAATTAAAGCGGAGACATTTCCATAATGTTAAATTATGGAAGGTATAGTGCTGTATAAATTTTAAACGGGTGCCATTTTCTTAATATTGGATATTTTTTGCAGGATTTTCGAAAGGCACATACCTAAATTAAAAGCTTTCGAACAAGGTATTACAGGTCGCTGAATGTTTGATAGTTCGGCTTATAATTGAGTTGTTTGTCCTTCTATCACGCTTTACGTTGAAAAAAGTGACAAAACAGGGGTTCTGGATCTCCATAATTAATCGCTGGATCTGGATGAAATTTGGTAAACTTTGAGGTCTGGGTTGGGACACTTCGACTTTTCAATTTCGTCGTGATCCGATGTTTGGTTCCAAAGTGATTAACAGGCGATCTTTGGACTTTAACATTAGAGATGCGTCTGAGCTCTACTATACACACTGTTAAAAATAAAGGTGACGAACCGGTTGCATTTGACGCCCAGGGCTGAAAAGTTTAAATCACTTGGCACCAGCGGGCTTGAAAATGTGTTTGGGGTGCCATTGGGTGTTTCACGCTAATTAGGGTGCCGCGCAATGCATACCGTTGGAAGATTTTCACCCCTTAGTTATTTGCGCATGCTCTGTAACGTGTATCCTTGCACTTCAACTCGCTGTCACTGGTGCATCAACACAGAAATTTTTTCCTACGATGACTATCACCGCTATACGCTATCCCAATTTTGTTTAGAACTTCGGATGGCTAACTTTTGGCGAGCTTTTTTATATAAAGCAACCTTTGAATTTCAGGACATATGAACATTTCAGGGAGACTATGAAGGTGAGCTTGATGGCCGAGTGGATAGGGCGCTGAGCTTGTAATCAGACGTTCTGCGTTCGAATCCATCGAGGGCCGGAAGTCGGTTAGTATATTTTTAAATTTTTTATCATTGGGCACTCTGAATTATGGGTGCCATCTTTTCACCCTAATTAAAGGTGCTATTTTGGCTCCTTTAAGGGTGTCACCAGTGAGACAAGCCTTTCACCCTTAAAATGTGCAATGTGTCACCATTAATTTTAACAGTGCAGCACTATCGTGCTGTATGATATAATTTGAGGCTAATTAATTTTTGGTGTAAATCATCTAACAGTTAACGCTCTTATGTTTTACTAATTACGATTATCGCAACTTCTCTATATCAAGAACTAATGGATCTGACGGGTTTTCATCAAACTTCAGAAACAATAACTCTTTGATATAAATTACTATGATTAATGTTTGGTGTAAATCGACGAACAAGTGGTGCTGCTACATTGCATTTTTCATTATTGTCTCATTATCTGTATTTCAAGAACTTACATGCACGAGTTTCATCAAACTTCAGATTCAGTTGTTCCCTGATGTAAGTTGGTGCTGATTAGTATTTTGTGTAAGTCACCAACAAGTGGCACTGCTATACTGTATTTTTTAAAGATTTCCATCTCAAAAATGAATGTACGGGTTCTCATCAAAATTCTGATTCGGTTAGTTGTTCACATAAGTTGGCTTATTAGGTTTTGGTGTAAATCACCGCAAAGGTGGCACTGCTACGCTGTATTTTTCAATATTTACACGATTTTATAGATAGTCCTATCTGCAAAACTAATACACTGAATTTCATATCTGTAAAATCCTCATGATACATGTAGAATATTATTTATTTTTTGTAGTATGATGTACGATTTCGAAAGTATTAACAAGTCTCAGTCAGAAGAAAGTTTTTGGATTGCCACAAAGTTTTGGGATAGCGGTGTTGAACCTGTGCAGGAACAAAGATTCAACACCGCATTGAAAAACCAGAAATGGCGTTGGAACGGTACACATATCGCGAAAAGTGCCAGCGTAAAAAAGTTTATAAAAATGTCCACTTAAAGATCGTTGCAGTGGTAGGATATCACCTCGTATGTTATTTCAGCGCTTGTTTATTCATGGACAAATATATACAAAAACATATGCACAAGGAATTTGTGTGTTTATACATGTTAATGTTATGTTTTCTTATAAATATTGATTTTGAAACTTCTTTAGCATTTTGTACCAAAAGTGGTTTAATTTTTTTAAAACTATAATTTAAATGAAATATAAAACAAACCATTTTGAGGCAAATTATCATATTAATAGGCAAATTACAACAAATAAAGCAAATTATTTCTAACTAGAAGGCTTATTAAATGAATTACTAATTTTAATGACACAGATTCACTAAAAATATTCTTTTAATCTGCGAGCTGAATAAAGTAAACAAAAAAGTTACAAAATGAGAATAATAACTCACGAAAAATACTAAATCAACTCCTTCTAAATGTTAAAGGTTTACTTTGCTTTCCTTTTCCTCGCAAATATCATTTTTTAAATTTTTCTAACTAGGCATACGCTGGTCTCTCATTAAATTCCATACAAGCTATGCAGCCAAGCGGAACACATATTATGCAACTAAGCAAATAAATCGTGATTAAGATAACATGATATTCATAGTCAAATAAAACATGCTTTTTTCAGATATGTAATTAATGTTTAAAGGTTAATTAATTTGTAATTAAACTAATCTTTTGAACGTAAGATAATATTGCAGTCTTTAAATAACTTAACATAAGAATATATAATAATGGAATCTGTTATTCAATTTTTAAACTGGACTTTATCGATACATTTTTAGGGAAACAAGCATTGGTTGTATGTTATTATCATGTTGTGTCATGTGTTGGAAAGTTAATTTTTTAACATCGCGTTTCTCTAAGTAAGGAACACCATGCCCAAGAATGTGAATTTTATAAGCGATTTTGAAGCATGAATTTCTGTCTACTGTTTACTACTTAACTTTTTTTTCATTTAATAGGGACATTTAAGAGCTTTATTAAAAATACACAAACTCGAACTTATGCATATAATACATATTAATAACTGTAGTGTGGCCTCGAAAATCCGTCATATTTGGAAATTTGGCATCATAGTCAATCCTCCCTCCTCCCTTCTGTTTTACTCATCCAATTCACAAGAGAAAGAAAAACAGGATTTTTTTACGAATTATAAAAAGTTCGAGGTAGAAAGCAATGAATTAATGGGCAGCGAAAACACTGATTTTGTGCTAAATAAAACCACTAATATAGTTAATAGAACATCAGAGGTAAGAATGACAAGGAGACGGTAGAAAAAAAAAATAGTAAAAAAAAGTTTAAAAATTTGTAAACGTAAAATACTAATTAAATTACCTAAAAGTGTTTTTCATTCACAATAAGGTACATCTGAAACCTGGTACTTTCAAGCATATTATGCACATCATCAGGGTTGAAAACGATGAAAGCCAAAGATGAAGTCATTTATATTACATGTGGTAATGCAAGCTTCAAAGTGTAAAAGGGAGATGAGGCTATGTTGTCGGACTCCACAGTGGGTGTTTAGATTATTCTCAGTGTGCTACGCCAAATTTTTGTAGTAATATACGAGTTATACATAATATACAAGTAAAATTCACAGAGCGTAGAATTTCTTTTGACACCATAATTAGTGATTTATTGTAATTTATAAATTTCTTTTTTTTAATTTTTCCTTTTTTAAAATCAATTAACACTTCCTGCTCTTGAATAAGTTTAGAAATAGCTATTCGACATCGGCTCAGATTAAAATCTGCAATATGTTCTGCTAAACTTACTTTAAATTTCCGTTTTGTCGCACCGACGAAATCTGCTTTTCTTTTACAATCTCTTATAATATCTGCTATTATATATAAAACTGCAGAATCGTTACTGTGAAGGCTTATTTTTGAATTTACTAGAGGGTGGGATGCGACTAAGTTTATATTGCATTTCTTTAATTTAAATCGGCTCACAAAAGAAGTTCAAATTTTTGTTTAAAACTTAAACAAAGCTGAACAATATTAAAATTTGCATAACTTTACTTCAAGCCTTACTTGTGTTGCACATATTGTGTAGTACACCTATAGATCTTATAAACAGCTGTACAAAAGATTTCGATACTTTTTCATCGCTGGATGTTAATTGTAACGAATTTTCAAATGCTTTATACATTTCCAAAACTGTTTTCTTAGGCGTCCTTTTTCACTTTATTAAATGGCGAAATTTCGTTACAATATTTCGTTATAGGTTAAAAAATAAATAAATTTTCATTCGTAAGTAAAATCATTACTGGATTTTCTTAATAGACATTTTTGTATCATTTCCTTTAAATATTTTGCAAAGTAATTACCGGATGGAAGCTTTATCTAAATGCCAATATAACTGGCAGAAATATTTTTTTACAGTTCATGTTAATAGGTTCTCTTAATTGCTTCGGAGATATAATGAATCTAAAAAATATATAGCTATTACTTTTGCCAATTATCTCTTTATTGGATGATTTTTTATTGTCTTCCGAAAACGTTATAATCGAGTCTGTTTTTTTGTTAATGATTCATCTAAAAAATAGGAAAAAAATCATTGATGTTTCTTCTCGACATAGTTTTATTCTTGTGTTACATAACAAATATGGCCTTAAAAAATTATCATTTTCAATGATACACTTACTACAATTTTTACTACCAATAACAATTATTCAACACTGTAATAATTGTTATGTTGTTAACAATTTACAGATTTAACCCTTCATTTCACGATTTTTTCTTTTTTAATGAAAAAAGTTATTTGAAATCTATATATCGGTCTAACAATAAGAAAAGCAGTAAAAAAATCAAATTTCAAATTTTAAGCTAAACATTGATATTTCATGGAGTGTACCCTACATACACAATTAAGGTTTTAAAATATTGTATATTTTACAATTAAAAATGGGCTTCAATTAAATCATTTTATCTGCTGAACAGCCTTCAACATGCTTTAGATTATTATTTTTAAGCATTCAGTAAAAATAATAAAAGTAAATTTTGCTTTAATATCTTGATCAATTTCATTGTTTGTTTGTTTGGTTCCGAAAAACAAATTCTAATATCATTGTAAAGTGCACCGATCTGGAATAAACAAAGTAAGTGTTATTCCATTCTTTGGACTGCTCTTGATCCGTTACAGCAATCCTATTGAGCAAATTCTTGAGAATTATAATGTTTTTGGTTATATCAGATGTGGCACACCGTGCAGCGAATGGTTGATAAGGACCACCTTTTAAACAAAGAAAAGTCAGTCGAGCCCATAGCAAGCAGTTTAACAAAATCACAGTAGCCAAACAATTTTGGACCAATATTTGATAAATCTTGGAGCAATACTGGCACATGGGTGCAATATCGGCATGAAATATTGCTCCAATATTGCGGTGTTTACATTTTGCCCTTATTTAGCCACTATTTGCAGCCAATATTATGCCAATATTTTGGTTTCATTGGAAATATTGCCAATAAAACGCCAATATTGGTTAAATATTGGAATTTCATTGGAAATATTTCCAATGTAGCGCCAACATTTATACAATATTGGCGTTTTATTGTCAGTATTTTCAATGAAACCAAAATATTGGCATAATATTGGCTACAAATCGCGTAACGTTGGTAATATCGCGCCCCGTTGGACCAATAGAGGTTTGCTACTAGGGAAGAGGTTATAACTTTCCCGTGAATCGGAACGGAAACAGATTTCATAATTTTGATAGCATATTATTAATTTTGAGAGCATGTTATTTATAGCATGTTATTAAAGAAAACAAAACCTTTCACGATGAATTTGTTCTCATGATGAATACACACGAGTATGCAGACACTGAATTTTTGAATACATTTTAGGAAAATATAGACTTTTTCATGAAATACAGGTTACAAATTAATAGTAAAAAGAATTTATTCTTTATTTCACAACTAAAGGATAAGTATAAAATAATACCTTAAAAAATCTGACCGTAAATATATCATACTAATTTATGACATAATCGACTGACCCGTGGGCCCTTCTAGACGATAAAGCAACACTTTATGTGCAGGTTTCGTCTCCTTCATATTTCTACATAGTTTTGCATAACAGCAATGTTAGTGCGGATTTCTTGTAAACAGTTTTTACGTATAACATACAATATAATGTTGTAATTATAGGGAAACTATTACATATACGCATAAATAAGTAATTACCCTCATAGCATGCATGGTCACAGTGACGTCACTGTGAGTCACTTTGGTCACATCACATCTGTGACGAAAATGCCACCACTCAGTGACGTCACATTGTGACTAAAATGTGACTATCTAAAAAAATTTTCACAGTTCGTCATAATTTTAATGTCAAAGTAGTCACAAATGACACACTTTTCACAAATTGGTCGCATTGTGACGTCACAAAGTGGTCACAATGTGACGTCACAAAAAAGCTCTAAAACGACCATAACGACTTCACATTTTAGTCACTGTGACTTCACATCGACGTCACGCGACGTCACATCGACAATCGGTGGTCACAAAGTCACAATGTGATTTCACAACGACGTTGAGTGACGTCACCATGTCTTACGGGTAATGTACAGAAAGCATAAAAAGTATGTATGAGACAAACTTGCTGTTGATTCTGGTAATAATCATTTTCATTATACCATATCAAACTTATCCAGATCTGCAACTTTTTCCACCTGAAGACTAGGCAAGTGTTGGGATTTGGAAATTCTTTCATATTCCTTTCATCCAACCACCTGTCAGGCTAAAAATTATTACGCAATATGAAGCAAGATTCCCAGTTCGGTTTTATCTGACATACAGGAGTGGCGTATGCGCGGAACAGTTTATCCTACCGAAGAACATTATTTGTTTATTAGCTTTTTTTTATTTTTTATTTTTGTAGAAATGTTTGAAGTTTTACGATAAAAGGATGTAGATTTGAAATCGTCTGTGCAGAACAATATGTAAATAATATTAATTTATGTGCGTACTCGTTTTGTGAATCGTGATGTAATTAGACTAAGAAAAACTAACCAAGAACTATTGGTTTTGAGTTAACCCGCGAGTAGTCACGACTGTTTTCACAACGTCATTAGTCGCGCTCGGTCTTTTCGCCGCTGGCCCCTTGCATACCAAATATGTAAAATAAAAAATATTTTTCACCTAATTTACGAAAATAATATTTCAATGAAGATATAAATTTGCAGTTTTCTTAAATTATGCATTTTATTCATGAGATCAGGAGTAATTGGAAAAAGTAAAAATGAGCCGACATTAGTGATTGCTACATAGACTTTTTTGCGAATTTCAACTTTGTTTCTAAAAATGTACATGAAAGAAAAACAGATGTTTCCAGTTACTTCACAGAGGTGGTCTGGAAACCTTCAAAATCAGCTACATGGTAGATCTCCATTGTATTTGTAATGTGATATAAGTTACGAGATGATAAATTATACGGGCGGCAAAAAGACCGACACGCGACTACTGACGGGTTAAAGTAGTTTCTCAATACTGATGCTGCCGGTGAAGGCTTATGACATCTGGAGCTCCGATACCCCGCTTTTCTCGAGAAATTGGAATTTTGGAGGTAAGAATTTTTATATCTTATCTAATTTTTATTCTATGAATATTTTAGAATCAATTGTAATATTGATATTTTTTTTTTGTAGCAGCTCTGGCTGTGATTATTTAATTTAGGCAGTCGGAGTTGTTGAGAATGGCTTCATCTAATGTAAAACCATGAAATGTTTAGAAAATTACATAATGAAAAAACCTACTCTGTTCATTTCTACCCCATTCTGTCCTGTCTTAATTTATCTCCTGGGAAATAAAAAATTTTTGTAATAAAATGTTGTAAATGTAATAATATAATTTTCCTCTCATTTTAGATATTATTTTAATTTTAAATAAATATTCTTTAAATAATGAATTTTAATTTACATTTTTTCATTATATCTCAGATGTAAGCAAAATTATTATTACGAGGTGAAACCCGTCGAAATTCGACGAAAGAAAATGTTTAAAAAGGAACTGTTTCATTGATTTGTAATAAATATACAAAATTATTTACACTAAAAAATGCATCTTATATTGGTCAGTGTAACTTTCAAACAAATATTATTTTAAGCTAAAATTAAAAAATACTATTTCTATAAATTTCAGGCGTTCAAATTATAAAAATTAAACTTTAATTGCATACATAATCAATAAATTATAACTAGCAGGGGTGACCGAGCTCAGCTCGGTCAAAATTAACTTTGTGTTCAACTCGATACAGTATTATTACTGTAAAACATGTTATTAATTAATTGTTATTACATGTATTATTTACAAAAACAATCAATAAGAAAACTATGTTTGTATGCACATGTTCATAAATTTTACTTTATTTTAAAATTTACAACGAAAGGACATCAATCCAAATCACTTTTTTAGCTCGACTCTGGTTAGTTTAACTATGCATCTCGAAGACTATTAAGAATGTATAAGAAATTTCTTCACATTCTGAAAGACAATATTTTTTGCCAGATATAACCAAATTTGAACACATTCTTTCATTTGGCGCCAAATATGTGTTTTGGTTTCGTAACCTTAATAGTCGATTTTTCGGCCAAATTTCGCGAGTATTTTGTCAAATATCGCCAACTTATTGGATTTTGCCATAGTCTCATGATCCTGACCCTTATTACCCAAATGATCCACTAATCACATGTGATGAAACATGTGACTTAGCTCAATGGTCTTCAGGTAATCAAAAACAGTAGAGTATAAAATGAATCAAAATCGTTTAAGCCATTTCTTAAATAAAATTAGCTTGACAGCATTCAGCAATGAAGCGATATGACCCACTAATATAATTTTGTTTAAAATGCAACTCAGCTCAATAGTCTTCTCGTGACAAAAGACGTTCCGTTGCAAAATTTAGGTAAAATTGACTGAGTCGTTGTTATACATAATTAGAATGACCCGAACCCATTAAGACAAAAACGACCCACTAATTGAATTGTTACGTGCATGTGTCCTATCTCAATGGCTTTCTTTTGCCCGAAAACGATATAATAGAAAATATACTCAAAATGGTGAGAACAATTTTCTAGATAAAATTAGCATGACCCACAAATGACCGTTATATCGAAATCTCTCGAAAATGTGACTTAGTTCATTAATTTTTGCGTGCCGAAAAAAGTTAAATACAAAATTTAGATAAAATCGATTGAGCCAATTTTTAGGTATAAATAATTTGACCTTGACCCATTATGACCCAAAATGACTCATTAATCGAGTTTTCTCAAACATCTGACCCAACCCAATGATTTTCTTGTGTCCGAAAACGATAGAATATAAAATTTAGTCAAATTTGCGCGAGACATTGTTTAGATAAAATTAGAATAACCCAAAAGTGACCCACTGATCGAAATTTCTCGAACATGTGACATAGCCCAATGATTTTCTCGTGCCAAAAACATGCTTTATACAAAATTTCGTTTAAATCGATTCACCCGTTCTTTAGATATAGCTTGACCATGACCCATCATGACCTACAAATGACCCTTATAATCGAAATCTCTCGAACATGTGACTTAGCCCATTAGTTTTCTCGTGTACAAATATTGTTACACTCAAAATTTCGTTAAACTCGATCCTGTCGTTCTTTAAATATAAATAACTTGACCCAGACCCTTTATGACCCAAAATGACCCATTAATCAAAATTTCTCGATCATGTCACCTAGCCCAATGATTTTCTCGTGCCAAAAAATGTTGTATACAAAATTTCGTTAAAATTGATCCACATGTTCTTTAGATATAGCTTGACATGACCCGTTATGACCCATCATGACCCATAAATGACTCTTATAATCGAAATCTCTCAAACATGTGAGATAGCCCATTAATTTTCGCGCGTCAAAAAACTTACATACAAAATTTCATTAAATTTGATAGTGTCGTACTTTATATATAAATAGCTTGACCCAGACCTTTTATGACCCAAAATGACCCAGTAATCGAAATTTCTCGATCATGTCACCTAGCCCAATAGTTTTCTAGTGCCAAAGAAATGTTCTATACAAAATTTCGTTAAAATCGATCCACATGTTCTTTAGCTATAGCTTGACCATGACCCATTATGACCCATCATTACCCACAAATGACTCTTATAATCGGAATCTCTCGATCGTGTGACTTAGCCCATTAGCTTTCTCGTGTCAAAAAACTATCACAGGCAAAATTTCGATGAAATTGATTCTGCGGTTCTTTAAATATAAATAGCTTGACCCAGACACTTTATGACCTAATATGACCCATTAATATTTTTTTTCGAACATGTAACCTAGCCCAATGTTTTTCTCGTGCCCGAAAACCATAGAATGCAATTTTTAGTCAAAATTGCGTGAGAAAATCTCTAGATAAAAATAGCATGACTCACAATGACCCCAAAAATGACCCACTAACCGAATTTTCTCGAACATGTTACCTAATCCAATGGTCTTCTTGTAATCCAAAACGATAAAATATAAAATTTGGTCGAAATCGTTAGAGCCGTTTTTTAAATAAAAATGGCTTGACCCACAATGACCCAAAAATGACCCACTAATCAAAATTTTTCGAACATATGACCCAGCTCAATTGTTTTCTTGTGCCAAAAAACGATTGGATACAAAATTTCCTTAAAATCGATCCAACCGTTCTCTAGATATAAATAGCTTGATCTTGACCCATTATGACCCAAAATGACCCAATAATCGAATTTTCTCGAACATGTGACCTAGCCCAATGGTCTTCTCGTGCCCGAAAATGGTAAAATCCAAATTTTTGGGAAAATCGTTAGAGCCGTTTTTGAGATAAAATTTACCCACATAGACACACACACACACACACACACACAATTTTTGCTCGCATTATAGTATAAGACTAGCAGGGGAGACCGAGCTTAGCTCGGTCAAAATTAACTTTGTGTTCAACTCGATATAGTATTTTCACTGTATCATTAACTCTGTATTATTACTGTAAAACATGTTATTAATAATAGTATTATTTACAAAAACAATCAATAAGAAAACTATGTTTTTATGCGCATGTTTATAAATTTTACTTTATTTTAAAATTTACAACGAAAGGACATCGATCTAAATCACATTTTTAGCTCGATTCTGATTGGTTTAACCATGCATCTCGAATCCTCTTAAGAATGTATAAAAAATTCTTTACATTCTGAAAGACAATATTTTTTGCTAGATATAGCCACATTTGGAGGCATTCTTTCATTTGGCTCCAAATACGTGTTTTGGCTTTCGTAAATTTTATAGTCGATTTTTTGGCCATATGTCGCCAATATTTTGTCAAATATCACCAAGTTATTGGCTTTTGCAATATTCTCGTGACCCTGACCCGTATTACCCAAAATGAGCCACTAATCAAATTTGATCAAGCATGTGACATACCTCAATCGTCTTCAGGAAATCAAAAACAGTAGAATATAAAATTGAATCAAAACCGTTTAAGCCATTTTTTTAGGTAAAATTAGCTTGGCAGCATTCAGCAATGAAGCGAAATGACCCACTAATATAATTTTGCTTAACATGCGACTCAGCCCAATAGTCTTCTCGTGACAAAAAACGTTTTTTTTTTTTCAAAATTTAGGTAAAATTGATTGAGTCGTTGTTATATATAATTAGAATGACCCTAGTTCATTAAGACCCAAAATGACCCACTAATCGAATTTTCGCGAGCATGTGTCCAAGCCAAATGGTTTTCTCTTGCTCAAAAACGATATAAACCAAAGTATCGTCAAAATGGTGAGTACCATTTTCTATATAAAATTAGCATGACCCATCATGACCAACAAACGACCCTTATAATCGAAATCTGTCGAACGTGTGGCCTAGCTCATTAGTTTTAGCATGCCGAAAAACATTAGACACAAAATTTAGATAAAATCGATTGAGCCGTTTTTTAGATATAGTTAGTTTAACCCTGACCCCTTATGATCCAAAATGACCCATTGATCGAATTTTCTCAAAAATCTGTTATAACCGAATGATTTGCTTGTGCACGAAAACGATAAAATACAAAATTTAGTCAAAATTGCGCGAAACGTTGTCTAGATAAAATTAGAATGACCCAAAAGTGGCCCACTAATCGAAATTTCTCGAACATGTGACCTACCCCAATGATTTTCTCATGCCAAAAATATGTTGTATACAAAATTTCGTTAAAATCGATCCACCAATTCTTTAGATATAGCTTGACCTTGACCCATTAAGACCCACAAATGACCCTTATAATCGAAAGCTCTCAAATATGTGACTTAGTCCATTAGTTTTTTCGTTTCTAAAAATTGTTACATACAGAATTTCGTTAAAATTGATCCTGCCGTTCTTTAATTATATATAGCTTGACCCAGACCCTTTATGATCCAAATGACCCATTTATCGAAATTTTTCGAACATGTAACATAGTCCAGTGATTTTATCGTGCCAAAAAAATGTTGCATACAAAATTTCATTAAAATCGATCCACCTGTTCTTTAGATATAGCTTGACCATGACCCATTATGACCCATCATGACCCACAAATGACCCTCATAGTCGAAATCTCTCAAACATGTGATTTAGCCCATTAGTTTTCTCCTGTCAAAAAACTGTTACATACAAAATTTCGTTATAATCCATCACGCCGTTCTTTAAATATAAATAGTTTGACCCATAGACTCTTAATGACCCAAAATGACCCATTAATCGAAATTTTTCGAACATGTAACCTAGTCCAATAATTTTATCGTGCCAAAAAAATGTTGCATACAAAATTTCGTTAAAATCGATCCACCTGTTCTTTAGATATAGCTTGACCATGACCCATTATGACCCACAAATGACCCTCATACTCGAAATCTCTCAAACATGTGATTTAGCCCATTAGTTTTCTAATGTCAAAAAACTGTTACATACAAAATTTCGTTATAATCGATTACGCCGTTCTTTAAATATAAATAGCTTGACCCAGACCCTTAATGACCCAATATGGCCCATTAAAATTTTTTCTCGAACATGTAACCTAGCCCAATGTTTTTCTCGTGCCCGAAAACCATAGAATGCAGTTTTTAGTCAAAATTGCGTGAGAAAATCTCTAGATAAAAATAGCATGACCCACAATGACCCCAAAAATGACCCACTAACCGAATTTTCTCGAACATGTTACCTAACCCAATGGTCTTCTTGTAATCCAAAACGATAAAATATATAATTTGGTCAAAATCGTTAGAGCCGTTTTTTAGATAAAAATGGCTTGACCCATAATGACCCAAAAATGACCCACTAATCGAAATTTTTCGAACATGTGACCCAGCCCAATAGTTTTCTCGTGCCAAAAAACGATTGGGTACAAAATTTCCTTAAAATCGATCCAGCCGTTCTATAGATATAAATAGCTTTATCCTGAACCATTATGACCCAAAATGACCCAGTAATCGAATTTTCCCGAACATGAGACCTAGCCCAATGGTCTTCTCGTGCCCGAAAATGGTAAAATCCAAATTTTTGCGAAAATCGTTAGAGCCGTTTTTGAGATAAAATTTACCCACACAGACACACACACACACACACAATTTTTGCTCGCATTATAGTATAAGATAAAGATCAGTTATTATGGTGAAGTTGTCAATTGAGGTCTTATGTTTGGTAAAAAAAGAATGAAAAAAAGTATTATTTTATTCCAAATTGACGCGATCACAGATGATATATTTGGCATAGTAACGCATTTTTTTCTTTTATCAATTCGAATAGAAAATGGAATGCTTGTGTGCCTTTACAAAATTGGTACTAAATATTATTAAAAAAAAATTTATATCTCAAAAATAAATTACGATACAGCTTTCAAACAAATTGCATTTAAAAGAACATTTTTTTTCTCTATACGACGGTGTAAAAATTTAAAATGTGCGATGTTTAGAATCGTAAAACTTGCAGTAGTATAAATTGCAAAACCGAAATTGCATGGGAAAGTGTATTGTCATTTGCAAAATGACGTATGCGTTACGTACAGATACGTTTCGCCTTTATAATATAGATATGCACGTTTTCAAAACGGAATACTAAAACATTACACAATGAAGTGAAACTCAGAAACTTCAAATGTTTCTCAGAGAATTTAAGTTTATATTTTGGAATCAATTTAATGAAAGAATGATTACGACATAAGGTGTTCATCTTTTTCGGTTTGTTTCTTCAGAAGAATTACAATCAGAAACGACTGGCATCCACTTTAATTTCTAAGTTTTTGGTATTCTCAAATTGTAAGAATCGCCGCATTTGAAGAGTTTTTTGAAAACGTGAGTAGGATTCAGAATGTGCTCTTTTAAACTATGGCACTGACAATGAAAGTCTTTAGACGCACACACTCGGACCCTCATAGCATGCCTGGTCACAGTGTCGTCACAATGACGTCACTGTGAGTCACTTTGGTCACATCACATCTGTCACCAAAATACCACCACTCAGTGACGTCACATTGTGACTGAGATGTGACTTTCTTAAAAATCTTTAGAAAATTACAAAAAATTCTTCAAAACGTGTTATTTACTTTAAAAAACATGTTTCTGGCAATGTAAATATCGTCATTTTTGACACAGTTTCGTCACAATGTTAATGTCAAAGTAGTCACAAATCACACATTTTTCACAAATTTGTCACACCGTGACCTCGCAAAGTGTTCACAATGTGACGTCACAGACGAGCTCTAAAACGGCCATAACGACTTCACATTTTAGTCACTGTGACTTCACATCGACAATCGATAGTCACAAAGTGACTTCACAACGACGTTGCAGTGACGTCACTATGCCTTACGGGGAAATATTGGAAAAATTGCAAAATATACTACTTTTGAGAATATGTATGAATATAAAAATATTCTTGGGGATCTTTTATAACATCCTTTAAAAAATGGAATGTTCGTTTTTAGGTGCGTTCGTGTACGTATAAATACGTAGCGCCTATAGTCGTCGTTCAGTCCTTCCGTTGTCTTTTTTTTCCCGCGCAAAGACTACCTAACTGATTTTTTGAAACTTAAAATATAGTGTGAAACTTTGTCAAGTCACTTTAAATTTAATGAAAATTGGGTGTATAGTTTAATGACAGGTATAGTCAATCATTAAATACTACCTCTGACAATAAAGTTCGGTGAATGAATTCAGAACTACCGATCTGGCAACACTAGGGAAACAATACGCTGCACCAGCATAGAGGCAAGTGTCGATCATCTTCTCCCACCGTTGTTCATTTGAGCGTCGTTTATGTTCTGTGTAAGACGTGCTTTACTTAGTGCTTATTCAGTGTGTTGGTTCTTAACTGAGAACAGGAAAATGAACGAATAAAAGATCAGTTTAAAGTTTGGTTTTAAGCTTTGCAAGACACCGAAATAAATTGATGAGGAGTGGTGCAAATTAAACATCCACCGTACTCGCCAGATCTCAATCCTCCAGATTTCTTCCCATTTTCACGATTCAAACTCTCTTTGAAAGAGATCTGACCCTATTGCTGACATCCAACGAAACGTGACGAAGCTTTTGAGCTCTATCCCAAAGGAAGACTTCTTGCGAATTTCGCAGGACAGGTATAGCAGATCTCAGAGGTGCATAGTAATGAGAGATGACTATTTCAAAGCATGGTATGGTAACTTTCGTTAATATTTCATATACATTAATGTTACAGAACTATTCACCGAACTTTTTTGTCAGAGGTAGTATCATTAAATTAATATAATGACATTACTACGAAAGAGAAATATAGTTTTAAGTGCTTTTTAATGACGGTACACTCTTTCGAACATAGTTAAATTGATTCGGCATTTATGAAATACATTAAAATACGTATTCACGGTGCAAATAATGTTTATTAATAATTTACAAGACTACACAACAGTATTCCGTTATGTATAGTATAGGATTTTTTTGTTTTATCGTTTATTATATCAAATCTCTTATTATTAGTTTTTCAGTCATTATATTTATTTCACTGTTCACTCCACAAGGTCTTTTATTTTGAAATACTTTGTAAAATATCTTAACCAAGGTATTGTTCTTTAGCAACCCACCTAGTTATGTTTATTTGTATTCGCTCTTTTCCAAATATTAAAGTAAAACGAACATTTTCTATCTCAAAGAAATTCATCACAGTTTCTTATTTTCTTTTTTATATTGTAAAATTCAATTTATAAATTTGAGTATGTCAAGGATTATTATCAAGAGAAAAAAATTTGTGGAAATTCTTTTATTATTTTGTTTTATTAAAGAAATACTATTGTGATAATATCAAAAAAGTCATAATATCAATAAGTAAAAAATAACATTGTGACTATATATAGATCTAATGCTCAAATCATTTTTTACGGTAACAAATAATTGTTTTCGAATAATAAGAAACTATAAAGTTTTCTTTCTTTTTTATAAAAAAGAAAAAAAAATTCAGAAAAGAGAAATTTAAAATATACTTTATTTTACAGCTCTATTACAAAAATAATTTTTTTTGTTATTTAAATGATTTCAATAAAATTGCATTGTTGAAAAAGACGAATTATTAAACAAAAATTACCTAAAACTAGTATTTATAAAATTATAGTACGTACGCACATCATTTGCCATGTTTAACGCACAGTCTCCGACTTGTTAAGTTTGTGCCAATTGGGCTCATTTACAGCAAAAATGAATGCCACCACTACTCACGAGTTGTTCATTAGAAATATTTTTATCATGTTTCAGTAAAATGTTTATGGCCTTTATTATTACAAGGTGGAACCCGTCGAATTTCGACGAAAGAAAATGTTTAAGAAGGAACTGTTTCATTGATTTATAATAAACCTACAAAGTTAGCTTCAGTAAAAAATACATCTTACAATAGTCAGTCTAACTCTCAAACAAATATTATTTAAAGCTAAAATTAAGAAAAAAAATATTATTTCTATAAAACTCATTTCTTATAATTATTAAAATTAAACTTTAATCGCATATGTGAAAATATAATAATAAAACAAAATAAGATCAGTTATATAATCTGCTCAACAGCATAAATCATAGCATCAGCAGCACATATCAAGGTCAGTTCAACATGATAAAGATCAGTTACTCAAATGAAGTTATCAATGAGGCATTTTATATTTGTTATAAATGCGTATGAAAAAAAAAATCAAATTGACACGATCTTAGAATTTCACGTGAAATCTAAACCCGTCATAATTTTCATCTTCTCAAAATTTACATGCGCACATTTCAATTTTTAACAATTTTAAGAGAAAATGGCGTATTTATGTTGCCAAAATTACAAAATTCGTACTAAAAATAATAAAAAAATTAATAATTCAAAAACAAATTTAGATACAGCTTTCAAACAAATTGCATTTAAAAGTACAGTAAAACCTCGATAATTCGGATTAATTGGGACCGGACCCAATCCGGATTATCCGGAGAATTAGAAAAAAAATGAAGTGAAATATAACGTACTAACAGAAAGTCACCTTTATGTTAAACTTATTGAATATTTGCAGACAGTAATAATGTTTACTTTTCTTAATTATTCCGAAAACATGTCAGAAAAAGTTTTTTTATTTAGAATATGACGATGAAACAAGTTAATGTTATGGAAATTAGCCAATCGCTTCTCAAACTTGAAAAAAAATGACCAAACCGATCCGAATTATCCGGAGATCCGGATTATCGGGGTCCGAATTAGCGGGGTTCTACTGCACATTTTTTTTCCCTATAAGATGGTATAAAAATTAAAAATGTGTGATGTTTATAAACATAAAATTTGCACTACCGTAAATTGCAAAACCGAAATTGCATTGGAAAGTGTTGCCATTTACAAAATGACGTATGCGTTACGCACAGATACTTTTGGCCTTTATAATATAGATTTCTCATCGAAACCTTTTTCTAGTCCAAGAGCCGACCGCACAAAACCCTATGTCATCGATCACAAGATAAAACCCTTTAGTTTTATGGAAAAGTCGTAATAAGGAAATCTAATGATCCGTGTCTGCCGGAAGCGAAGGGAAGCACAAGCTAAAAATGAATACCACTAGTGTTTGACACGTAGACTTAGCATTGTGTTTTCCTGCACCCAGTTTTCCAAGTTTTCGTACTTTTGATTGTACGGCAAACACAATGCTAAGCCTACGAGTCAAACACTAATGGTATTAATTTTTCTAAAAAATGAAATCGAAATCTAATGATTTCGATCTTATTTTATTAGAAATATTATCTATCTCTCAGGAAGCAAACTTTTGGTCTTTTTACCATCATATTTTCCTGAAGACGGCCGCAGATGGCGGCTCGAAACGTCGATTATATTATATTATATTTTATTTATGCAAACTCTCAATAAAATTCTTGTTTTTGTGCACCAGTGAACAAATTTTTGTATTTTTAATAAATACATTCTTAGTAGTTATATTTTATGGTGCAATTGTCCAGTGTATATTTATAAAATATTTTTATTAAACGAACTGGTGATATTAAAGATAATTTTCTCTTTCTCTTGAATTACATTTTATAACGATATCTAGAAAATATGAATCGCAATACATTTGCTTGGACATGAAATCATTAGAAACAGTTGATTTTACCAATAACTATACATCAGCAAAATCCCCTCATTCCCTGGATGCGTACGAAACCTAGTAAAGATGGAAATAAAAGCTACTACCAACATATAAGGAAAAGGAAAAAAGTGTCTAGAGGTAACATAACTGTGTTCGATGCTATTGAAAACAGGCGATGTGTGTTCGCACTTTAAAGCTGCGAGCGCACGTCTGTTTCGCCCAAGCTCAACTGATTTCGAGGAAACCCTTTCATCTCCTTCCTTCTTCGTTTTATTGAAAATAGAAAACGAAGTGATTACAGTGGTTCAGAAAATAAACTATCTCAACCCTATTTAAGGGAACGGTCCCTGTCCTACAGCTGGATTGAAGTTGAACTGGAAAAGAAATTATACATAAAACACGCCGCCTGTAAACATGAAACACTTCGATTTCTAACAGCAAAAAGTAGTTGTATGTGTTCGCGCTTTAAAGCTGCGAGCACACGTCTGTTTCGCCCAAGCTCAACTGATTTCGAGGAAACCCTTTCATCTCCTTCCTTCTTCGTTTTATTGAAAATAGAAAACGAAGTGATTACAGTGGTTCAGAAAATAAACTATCTCAACCCTATTTAAGGGAACGGTCCCTGTCCTACAGCTGGATTGAAGTTGAACTGGAAAAGAAATTATACATAAAACACGCCGCCTGTAAACATGAAACACTTCGATTTCTAACAGCAAAAAGTAGTTGTATGTGTTCGCGCTTTAAAGCTGCGAGCACACGTCTGTTTCGCCCAAGCTCAACTGATTTCGAGGAAACCCTTTCATCTCCTTCCTTCTTCGTTTTATTGAAAATAGAAAACGAAGTGATTACAGTGGTTCAGAAAATAAACTATCTCAACCCTATTTAAGGGAACGGTCCCTGTCCTACAGCTGGATTGAAGTTGAACTGGAAAAGAAATTATACATAAAACACGCCGCCTGTAAACATGAAACACTTCGATTTCTAACAGCAAAAAGTAGTTGTATGTGTTCGCGCTTTAAAGCTGCGAGCACACGTCTGTTTCGCCCAAGCTCAACTGATTTCGAGGACACCCCTTTCATCTCCTTCCTTCTTCGTTTTATTGAAAATAGAAAACGAAGTGATTACAGTGGTTCAGAAAATAAACTATCTCAACCCTATTTAAGGGAACGGTCCCTGTCCTACAGCTGGATTGAAGTTGAACTGGAAAAGAAATTATACATAAAACACGCCGCCTGTAAACATGAAACACTTCGATTTCTAACAGCAAAAAGTAGTTGTATGTGTTCGCGCTTTAAAGCTGCGAGCACACGTCTGTTTCGCCCAAGCTCAACTGATTTCGAGGAAACCCTTTCATCTCCTTCCTTCTTCGTTTTATTGAAAATAGAAAACGAAGTGATTACAGTGGTTCAGAAAATAAACTATCTCAACCCTATTTAAGGGAACGGTCCCTGTCCTACAGCTGGATTGAAGTTGAACTGGAAAAGAAATTATACATAAAACACGCCGCCTGTAAACATGAAACACTTCGATTTCTAACAGCAAAAAGTAGTTGTATGTGTTCGCGCTTTAAAGCTGCGAGCACACGTCTGTTTCGCCCAAGCTCAACTGATTTCGAGGACACCCCTTTCATCTCCTTCCTTCTTCGTTTTATTGAAAATAGAAAACGAAGTGATTACAGTGGTTCAGAAAATAAACTATCTCAACCCTATTTAAGGGAACGGTCCCTGTCCTACAGCTGGATTGAAGTTGAACTGGAAAAGAAATTATACATAAAACACGCCGCCTGTAAACATGAAACACTTCGATTTCTAACAGCAAAAAGTAGTTGTATGTGTTCGCGCTTTAAAGCTGCGAGCACACGTCTGTTTCGCCCAAGCTCAACTGATTTCGAGGACACCCCTTTCATCTCCTTCCTTCTTCGTTTTATTGAAAATAGAAAACGAAGTGATTACAGTGGTTCAGAAAATAAACTATCTCAACCCTATTTAAGGGAACGGTCCCTGTCCTACAGCTGGATTGAAGTTGAACTGGAAAAGAAATTATACATAAAACACGCCGCCTGTAAACATGAAACACTTCGATTTCTAACAGCAAAAAGTAGTTGTATGTGTTCGCGCTTTAAAGCTGCGAGCACACGTCTGTTTCGCCCAAGCTCAACTGATTTCGAGGACACCCCTTTCATCTCCTTCCTTCTTCGTTTTATTGAAAATAGAAAACGAAGTGATTACAGTGGTTCAGAAAATAAACTATCTCAACCCTATTTAAGGGAACGGTCCCTGTCCTACAGCTGGATTGAAGTTGAACTGGAAAAGAAATTATACATAAAACACGCCGCCTGTAAACATGAAACACTTCGATTTCTAACAGCAAAAAGTAGTTGTATGTGTTCGCGCTTTAAAGCTGCGAGCACACGTCTGTTTCGCCCAAGCTCAACTGATTTCGAGGACACCCCTTTCATCTCCTTCCTTCTTCGTTTTATTGAAAATAGAAAACGAAGTGATTACAGTGGTTCAGAAAATAAACTATCTCAACCCTATTTAAGGGAACGGTCCCTGTCCTACAGCTGGATTGAAGTTGAACTGGAAAAGAAATTATACATAAAACACGCCGCCTGTAAACATGAAACACTTCGATTTCTAACAGCAAAAAGTAGTTGTATGTGTTCGCGCTTTAAAGCTGCGAGCACACGTCTGTTTCGCCCAAGCTCAACTGATTTCGAGGACACCCCTTTCATCTCCTTCCTTCTTCGTTTTATTGAAAATAGAAAACGAAGTGATTACAGTGGTTCAGAAAATAAACTATCTCAACCCTATTTAAGGGAACGGTCCCTGTCCTACAGCTGGATTGAAGTTGAACTGGAAAAGAAATTATACATAAAACACGCCGCCTGTAAACATGAAACACTTCGATTTCTAACAGCAAAAAGTAGTTGTATGTGTTCGCGCTTTAAAGCTGCGAGCACACGTCTGTTTCGCCCAAGCTCAACTGATTTCGAGGACACCCCTTTCATCTCCTTCCTTCTTCGTTTTATTGAAAATAGAAAACGAAGTGATTACAGTGGTTCAGAAAATAAACTATCTCAACCCTATTTAAGGGAACGGTCCCTGTCCTACAGCTGGATTGAAGTTGAACTGGAAAAGAAATTATACATAAAACACGCCGCCTGTAAACATGAAACACTTCGATTTCTAACAGCAAAAAGTAGTTGTATGTGTTCGCGCTTTAAAGCTGCGAGCACACGTCTGTTTCGCCCAAGCTCAACTGATTTCGAGGACACCCCTTTCATCTCCTTCCTTCTTCGTTTTATTGAAAATAGAAAACGAAGTGATTACAGTGGTTCAGAAAATAAACTATCTCAACCCTATTTAAGGGAACGGTCCCTGTCCTGCAGCTGGATTGAAGTTGAACTGGAAAAGAAATTATACATAAAACACGCCGCCTGTAAACATGAAACACTTCGATTTCTAACAGCAAAAAGTAGTTGTATGTGTTCGCGCTTTAAAGCTGCGAGCACACGTCTGTTTCGCCCAAGCTCAACTGATTTCGAGGACACCCCTTTCATCTCCTTCCTTCTTCGTTTTATTGAAAATAGAAAACGAAGTGATTACAGTGGTTCAGAAAATAAACTATCTCAACCCTATTTAAGGGAACGGTCCCTGTCCTACAGCTGGATTGAAGTTGAACTGGAAAAGAAATTATACATAAAACACGCCGCCTGTAAACATGAAACACTTCGATTTCTAACAGCAAAAAGTAGTTGTATGTGTTCGCGCTTTAAAGCTGCGAGCACACGTCTGTTTCGCCAAAGCTCAACTGATTTCGAGGACACCCCTTTCATCTCCTTCCTTCTTCGTTTTATTGAAAATAGAAAACGAAGTGATTACAGTGGTTCAGAAAATAAACTATCTCAACCCTATTTAAGGGAACGGTCCCTGTCCTACAGCTGGATTGAAGTTGAACTGGAAAAGAAATTATACATAAAACACGCCGCCTGTAAACATGAAACACTTCGATTTCTAACAGCAAAAAGTAGTTGTATGTGTTCGCGCTTTAAAGCTGCGAGCACACGTCTGTTTCGCCCAAGCTCAACTGATTTCGAGGACACCCCTTTCATCTCCTTCCTTCTTCGTTTTATTGAAAATAGAAAACGAAGTGATTACAGTGGTTCAGAAAATAAACTATCTCAACCCTATTTAAGGGAACGGTCCCTGTCCTACAGCTGGATTGAAGTTGAACTGGAAAAGAAATTATACATAAAACACGCCGCCTGTAAACATGAAACACTTCGATTTCTAACAGCAAAAAGTAGTTGTATGTGTTCGCGCTTTAAAGCTGCGAGCACACGTCTGTTTCGCCCAAGCTCAACTGATTTCGAGGAAACCCCTTTCATCTCCTTCCTTCTTCGTTTTATTGAAAATAGAAAACGAAGTGATTACAGTGGTTCAGAAAATAAACTATCTCAACCCTATTTAAGGGAACGGTCCCTGTCCTACAGCTGGATTGAAGTTGAACTGGAAAAGAAATTATACATAAAACACGCCGCCTGTAAACATGAAACACTTCGATTTCTAACAGCAAAAAGTAGTTGTATGTGTTCGCCCTTTAAAGCTGCGAGCACACGTCTGTTTCGCCCAAGCTCAACTGATTTCGAGGAAACCCTTTCATCTCCTCCCTTTTGCGATTAACTGACAATAAAAAAGGAAAGGATTACAGTGGTTCAATAAATGAACTATCTCAACCCAACTTAAGATCCCACAATAGTCACAGAAAAAGTACACAAAAAGACCCGGATGATCATGTAAAGTCTATGGGGGCGTTCTTTTCGAATATCTCGCTCAAATTTTAATATTTTTGCATGATTTATTTGCACAAGATAGCTGAGGGCAATCCACAACCGGGCTAGTTTTTACTTTTTCAGTTTTCGTTTCAGATTTTCTTTAAAAAATTACTTTAACTTTCGAAACCGGTTTAAACCGGTTCTGAAACTGAAACTATCGTAATATAAAAAATATATAACCAAAATCGAAAAAGTAAAAACTAGCCCGGTTGTGCATTGCCCTCAGCTATCTTGTGCAAAAAAATCATGCAAAAATATTAAAATTTGAGCGAGATATTAGAAAAGAACGCTCCCATAGACTTTACATGATCATCCGAGTCTTTTTGAGTAATTTTTCTGTGACTATTGTGGGCTCTTAACCCTTTCGGGTCTGGATAATACTATTAATATTTCATGTCTTTTGATCGAGTATTATTTTGTTTGAAAAATTACTTAGCCATTTTTAGGTGCATTCGTAATTATATAAATACGTAGCACCTATAGTTGTCGTTCAGTCCGTCCGCCTGCCCGTCTGTCTGTCCGCATATAACAACGCCAAAACTACCCAACCGAATCTTTTGAAATTTAAAATATAGAATTATTACATAATTTTGTCGAATCATTTCAAATTTTATGATAATCTGATGGATAGATCAATTACAGGGACGATCAAAAGGATTCCGTTACATGACGGTCAATGGCGAAAAATGTTGCAAATGCATTTTAATCGTTTGAAATTTAAATTACATACTTATTACATAATTTTGTGAAGACATTTCAATTTTTTTGAAAATAGGATGCATAGATCAAATACAGGGACAATCAAAAGTACTCCGTTACATTACAGTCAATGGAAAAAAAAAGTTTCAAATGCATTTTAATAATATTACACTCAATCGAACATAATAATATTGATATGCATCATAAAGTACATATTATAATATACATTCTGCATAATCTGTTCTGAAAAAAACTTTTGTTATTGATTTATAAGGCCACACAAAAGTATTCCGTTACATAATGAGAATAGGGAGAACATTGTTTGTTGCGCATTTTAATTGTGATTAACTCTTTACAATTTTATGAGATTGATATATGAGAGTGATATTTTTAAAACTTCATTATCGTAAGAACGCACCTCATTTGCTACGCTTCACGCGCAGTTTCCGACTAGTCTACATATAAAATTGATAGTCTATGTCTTTCGTATTATGAGTTAATTTATGTTTTATCACTAAGTAATAATAATAATAATAGATGATTATTAAATTCTCTTTGCTCTGTTGGCGATTCTTTTATTTTATACATCTATTTAATACTTTAAATTTAAAGTATAAGGTACTTTTCTGAACTATTGATGACTGATAAAACGCAAAAAAACATTAGAAAATTGTATTGCCTTCTTAAACCCTCTTGTAATACGTTATTTTCCAAGCGCCTTCAAAAACTCTTCCTCAGCCTATTACCATAAATATGAATTGAGTGGTACTCAAAAAATAAGTACATTCGTTAGAATTGAACCAGTGATATATCTTTAATTTTCAATAAGTCGCCTTGGATAGTTACGTAAACGCTATGAAAGTAAAACTAATTTTATTCTCAAAATGGAAAAAAAATCCAGACCCGAAAGAGTTAAAGAGAATGGTTTCTGTCATACAGTTGAATTGAAATTTAACTGGATAAAGTAACTCTATATAAAACACGCCGCCTGGGAACATGAAACACGCCGACTTCTAACCGCAAAAAGTTCTGGTGTGTGTCTACACCTTTAGGCTTCGAGCACACGTGCATTTTGCCCAAGTTCAACTGAACTCGAGGAAAACCTTTCTTCTCTTCATTTTTACGCTTTACCGACAATAGGGAACAGGAATATTACAATGGTTCAGGAGATAACTAACTCAGCTCTATTTAAGGGAACGGTCCCTGTACCCCCATACAGCTGGATTGGAGTTGAACTCGAAAAGTCATTATACATAAAACTTTACATGCCGGCTGCGAACATAAAATATACCGATTTCTAACCGCAAGATGTAGTTGCGCACCTTCAGGCTCCGAGCACACGTGCATTTTTCACATGTTCATCAGAATTCGAGGAAATCCTTTCTTCGAGAAATTATACATAAAACCTGCGAACATGAAAAAAAGCCGATTTCTAACCGCAAAAAGTAGTTGTGTGTGTCCACACTTTTAGGCTCCGAGCACACGTGCATTTTGCCCAACTAAATTCGAGGAAACCCTTTCTTCTTCTCCTTTCTGCTGTCTATTCACAATAGGGCACAGCGATATTACAATGGTTCAGGAGATAACTAATTCAATCCTACTTAGAGAAAGGACCTTGTCCTACAGTTGGAATGAAGTTGAACTGTAAAAGTTATTCTATATAAAACACGCTGAACTGCGAACATAAAACACACCGATTTCTAACCGCAAAAAGTAGTTGTGTACGTTCGCACATTTAGGTTCCGAGCACACGTGTATTTTTCCAAGTTCAACTGAATTCGAAAAAATCCTTTCTTCTCCTCCCTTCTACGTTTATTAAAAATAGAAAACAGGGACATTTCAGTGGTTCAGGAGAAAAACTATCTCAACCCTACTTAAGGGAAAGGTCCCTGTCCTACAGTTGGAATGAAGTTGAACTGGAAAAGTCATTATACGTAAAACGCACCGCCTGGGTAAAAAAACCCGACTTCTAACCGAAAAAAGTAGTTATGGGTGTTCGTATCTTTAGTGATCACTTTTTAAAACTCAACTAAAAGTGGGATTGATACTACATATTAAATGTGTGTTAAATACAACCTAAGTCGAAACATAAAGTATTGGACAATGGTAATTTTCGTTCACATAGCCAAGGAGGGGGGGGGGAGCAAATGATTTGAATACCTGTAACAATGTAAAATTTTCTTCGCCTTGACTGATTGAAAAATACTCTCTAATTATAGTCCAAGAGCCTACAGCACAAAAACCTATGTTATTAATCACAAGAGAAAAATTTCTTTATTTTATGGAAAAGTGGTAATAGGGTAATCTAATGATCTATGTCTGCCGGAAGTTAAGTGGTGCATAAGCCACAAATTAATACTACTATTGGCTCAATCGTAGGAGCAGTTTTTTATGTTTTCCTATCCTTCAAGCATTAACATGCGTAAGAATATTTTTTTAATATTAAAATGTAGGTATGAAATAGAAGAAAGTTTTGGGATTGGCACATCCAACTAGTTTTTAATTTACACATTCTACAAATAAAAGCAAACGAGGGAAAACAGGTGGGTAAGTGTGATCACAGATCGCACGGAGGGTTTAGTTTAATATTTCTTTTAAAACAACTTATCCTTTAATTAATATATCTAAATTGTTAATTTATATTTATTAAATTCTTACACAGAAAGTCGACAATAAATTTAATTTTAAAATAATTATAGAAGGAAGGTATTTATTTTAGTCAAGTTAAAAAAAGTTCGAATCAAGTTATTTAAATAATATCCAAAATTCAAAGTTTTCAGAAAATTTAAATTTTAAAACAATTAACAGTGATAAATAAAATTTTAAATGTCTAAAAACAAAAACAATTGTTTAAATGAAATTTAAAGTGCTGAATCATTAATAAATTACAATCCTTTTTCAAATAGAAGGAAAATTGCATAATATAAAAAAAAAAAACAATATCAGTGAATATTTATAACAGTCTATACTCAGAAAAAAGAATTGATTAAAACTACAAAACATGTTTTTTTGAGTACATTTTTGTTTGTTTTAAGCGAATTTTTTAGTTAAAAGAAAAAATCGGTTTTGTTACTTAGACAAAAACATATTGTTAACACTATTATAAAATTTTAACAAAATTCCATGAATTTTGTTTGAGTCTTAGTAAAGTTTTGTATTCTTAATTTGTTATTCCAACAAAATGTTGTTATTTTTGCAAAATGTAAATTGATGTATATTCGCCATAAATCTCTCACGTCATTGACTTTATATAGCTAGAAAGTATTAACATAATTTTTGGAAAATAAAATATTTTTAGGTTGAGACGGATTAATGACGTTATTATGCATTTCGGATGAAAATTGTGGGCAAAAAATTGATAAAACAGTATTTTTTTGTTTATGCAAACCAAATTTCCATTGACCCATATTTAAACGAAAAATTTTGTTGGCTCAACAAAGAATTTTTCTGGGTGTAATAATAAAAAATTATTCAAGCCCTTTAATTGGCAAAAAATCTAAAAATTTCTTTTAATTAAACCCACGTAAATTTGAAAATATCAACTTCCAGCACTTTAGTTTGAACTAAGAGCCTTCTGCTTGCTAGCGAGATGCTTTACTTCCAGGCAATGAAGTGTATACGAAAAACGTTTAAATTAAAGTTAAATTTAGAATTTAAATAGCAAAATATAACGGATGACATTGAAAAAATTTATTTAATGAAAATAATAGACTGTTTTTTTTTTAAATTTATTATTTGCATTGTGTCGCGAAGTATTCAGCTGTTACTACAGAGAATTTGAAATCTCAGACTTAATCAGTTCTTGTGTATGGACACTATGACAGACAGACAGAGGCGTGAGATGAATTGGATTTTGTCACATGAACGAAGCCCTAAAAATGTTGTTTCAGATATTTGCGCCCTGGTAACATAAAAGTTCTGCAATTTACTTTAAGTTTTTTTTTCGTATACTTCATCAAAGTTGCATTTTGAGAAAGGTAATTAAAAAAAGAATGAAATAAAAGTTATCAAAACTTGTGAAAGAAAAATGTGACGCAAGAACACAAACCAACCTAGTATTACGCAAACTTTTTAACCATTGTTATTAATTACTTACTTTAAAAATTTACACACAGTTTAATTACTTAATAACATTTCCTACTTACACATAACTCTTATCCGCTTACCCACAGCGTATTAAAGTAGAATGTGATAATTAAAGAAGACTAATTCGTGTCGAAATATTGATTTTGATAAACTTCATGCCCAGCTAATAAAATAAAAGTCTTTTAAACATACCGCATGCGGTAAAAATAATTTTCTACAATAGGAGTTGCTAAATCCGTATGAGTGTGTGGTGGGCCGAAAAATGAAAAAAAAAGCCGAAATGTTGAAAAATTCACATTATTAGAAAAAAAAATTAGCTTTTCACGAATTGAATAGCTGAAATTCTCATGTATTATAACAACAAAAGATAATGCTGAAATATTATTTAAATCCTTCAACATCTATTGTTTTCACATGTACTCTGAATTTGTAAGGCGTTTTATACACTTAAATATTAACATTCTAAAGTATGATGAAGGATTAGCGAAAAAATGAGTTTCTTGCTAGCCTTCACCAACGAAAATAAATCTTCAAACAAAATATTAAGAGGACATCTTAACCGATAGATTTAGCATTTTTAAAAGAAGATATTTCAGCCTTGTGGCATACATATATCAACATAGATATATAAAGATTTTCTTTTTTCTAGGATCACGTTCAGCATATTTCTTTTCTATTAAAATCTCTAGCGTTACAGATTCATATCAATTTAAAGCAGATTTTCTATTTGAATCCGTAGGAATAAGATGAGATATGAATAGCTAACAAAGAGAAAATTCTCAAAAGAAATAAATTTATATTTTAAAATTCAATTTGTATTTGCAAATACATTTGATCAATTTGAAATAAATTTACATCTTTTCAAGGGATTTACTTGCTGTAATGATATGTTTCCCCGAGTATATCCTATTTTATGAAAGTGAAATAAAATTATTTGCTTATCCTACATTTTGCATTTAAAAGAATGCTTAGTATTAAATACTTAAATTTTACTAAAATAATGCGATACTCAAAAATAATATTTCTAAAATTTAAAATTAACATTAAATCAAAATCTTTAATCTTTGATCCTATTGACATTATTAGTAGCACGAGTTTTATGTTTATGAATATCAAATAGCCTTACAGCATTAAAATCTTTAACCTGACAGATTGGTGCAAAATTTTTAAAGCAACGGAAATAATTTAAATCAATAAAGATTATCACCTCCGTTTATATTTTATTAGAAACACGAACAAATATGCAGGAAATTTAAGTAAAACATTCAAATTCTCATAAATAAATTAAAAAAATTCATTTAACAAATTACAACAACCAAATGATTTTTTCAAAGACTAAAATTTATAAAATATTTAAAAATATTCTCCTCATTTTTTGTAAACAATATATGTTTATTTTTCAGTTAAATTTAAATAAAGGTAAAAAATCACGAAGAGTTTATCAATCAATGAGCTTAAATGTTAATTAAGTAAAACTAATTTATTGTTTTCTGCCCATTTGTATTTTAAAAAAATCTCCTGAAGATGGTTTAGAAGAATAAACCGAAAAGATGAGATAAATTCATTCATATATTTGTTTTATGACATCTTTTTATGAATAAGTGTACGTTGAACAGAAAAAAATATTTTGCGTGTAGTATTATATATTACAACGTAATGTCCTTAGTTGTTATGAAATTTTCTATTCAACAAATTTTGTTAATAGCCGGAAACATACTTGAAGGTTTTTGTGACACCAGTGTAAATCACAGAAATTATGATGAACTAAAGAAATTATGCTTATCAAATATCATTAAAAAAATAATTCAACACATTTGAAAACGAGATTTCTACTGTTAGTCAGGAAAATATATTTTTTGTTTTTATGATCAGCCATGTATATGATGTATAGATTTGTATCTATAATACATAGTTTGTAAAAAGTTAGTTCAATTAAACAAATATCACAGTTGAAATTTTTAATTCCGCACTATTCTGTCCATAAACTTGTGTGCACCTCTATTTATGATATTTTGAATTTATGCATACCGAGTAATATTTAAAATAATAGTCCGATTTAAAATCGCGTACGGCAATTGAAAACGCATTTCCAACTTTTATTGTTCAGAAGCTTTAATAAGTCAATTATTGCTCAATGACTTCTGTCACCAAATACTTTATATGTCCCTTTATATGTTTCCATGGCAATCACCTAGATAGTACACCAGTGATACATGTAAATTTTAGGACACTTAAAATAAAGCATAGCTGCCAACTTTTACGCATTTTTCCTACCGGTAAAATTTTATAGTAAATATTGTCTTATTTAATCGTCGAAATCTTATGATTAAACAAATAGAAAATCTCTGTAGAATTTTAGTGGTAGCAAAAAAGCTTAAAAGTTGGCAGCTATGAAATAAAGTAATATTGTTAAAATACACAGCAAAAGATTTTTCGTCATAAAATGCATTGTGACAGAATTCTTTTGAGTGTTCCTGTAAATGAGCCGTAAATACTACACTCAGCAAATACACACAAATGCCGAACAGATTTTAGACATATCCAATAGCATGCATGAATTTCATGGAAATCTTTCAAAAAAATCTAGTTGAGCGCAGTTAGAAAAACAGAAAACAGAGAATTCATAAACATTTAACAACTTCTTTTGAAAGTGTTCAGAATTATTCAATTAATGAGCCCATCTTTATTTTCTGTTTATTGTGATGAGAAGTAATTCAAGCGTGCCTTTTTATTATTACAATTGAATAATTGCACAAATAAAATGCATTTGTAAAACATTTTATGCTAGTTTAAAAAGAACTTTTTTACTCTGATAAAAGGGTGTGCTTATTTTTATTGACATCAATAAATCAGACAGTGGCGTAGCTATGTTTTTTGGTGCCCGGGGCAAGCAAGAAATTTTGCGCCCCCACCCCAATATAGATATATAACAATTTCTCTCAATTTGGCGCCCCTAGGCCTCGGCGCCCGGGGCGGACGCCCCCCTTAGCTACGCCACTGAAATCAGAAACTGGTACATCAATTATAATCGAAATGTATCCTGTAGTATCAGGAAACACAAAAAGTACTATGTAATCTAGCAACACAAAAAGTTGTTATAAAAAAGAGGATTTCGGAATCCTTTTGATAATTCTTATAAATGAACTGTAAATAAAATGAATAATGCTTACTTAAAAGACGATTAAATAAACATAGATGTTAAAGTTTTATTTTATTTTAAAATCTTAGTACTTTCGAACTTTTTCCAAACAGGTTCTTCTTCAGAGAATATTTTCATTAATAAATACAAATATGAGATTATTATTATCATTTATTAATGAAAATATTCTCTGAAGAAGAAACTGTTTGGAAAAGGTTCGAAAGTACTAATATTTTTAAATAAAACTTTAACATCTATAATTGTTTATTTAATCGCATTTTAAGTAAGCATTATTCATTTTATGTTAAAAGCAAGGCGAAATTTTATTCCGTCATATATTTTATATGAACTGTAAATGCTTCACACTTTATTTTTCATGCCGAACAGGGCATAGTGATATCCAATAACATGCACGAATTTCATACAAATCTATAAAAAAGAAAATACTTCATTAAAATCTAGTTAGAGCGCAGACAGAAAGATGGTATACAGAGAAACCAAATTTCATAAGCACTTTTCAACTTCGTTTGGAAAGTGTTCAATATTTTTTTAATTATTGATCCCATTTTGCTTTCTAGTCATCGTGATGGGTTATACATCAAGAGCAGTGGCGCTAACTTTTGAAAAATATTGGGTTGGCTTAAAAATATTTTGGTAAAATGGTACAATGATTTTGGTTTTTCTTTGAAGGGTGGGCAGAAGGTAAAATATGAGACTTTTAATCGTATCTTAAGGTAGTTGCAATTTTTTAAATTCATATTCTCATGCGTATTTCCTTATAAAGACAATAATGTTTATTGTAATAAAATTTATCATGAACATGACTACAAACTGAAACAGCAGAAAGTTAAACATTTATATTTCAGTCATTCTGGATTCATGAGTGTCAGTCGGAGAATTAAATCGCGTGCTCATTGGCAAAATAAAATTTGTTGTAGGGAGAGTAATGAAATAAATAACGAGATAGAACAATGAAAATTGGACACGCTAGAATAAAAAAAATATTGGGCAGACTCAGGCCCCATGGGCCCATTTAAGTTGGCGCCACTGATCAAGAGTGTCTTTTAATTATTACTGAAAAATCGCACAAATAGAACGTATTTTCAAAAGGTTTTTAAAAAGAAGTACATATCTTGCAAGAGAGTATGTTTAATTTTATTGGCATCAAGTAATAGCACATTGGTTCATCAATCGTAATCGATTGGCAGCATCTGGCAACATAAAAAATATTATGCATCTGAAAAAACAGAAAGTTGTTGTAGAAAAGAGTTTTGACTCGGGTTCCCCACCGCTGTCTGAACATTAAGCCTGAATGCTGGCACAAAAATGTCGGCTGCCAACGTTTTTCAACTTATGACCATTCTCTTGAATTTTTTCATCAATCATTTTTTTTTTTTTTTTTTCTTTTGCTTTATTTTTCGGAGATTAAGCAAATAAATGACATTTTTCATTAAATATTGGCGTCAAGATCAAAGAAACTGAAAATACTGAAAAAAAAAGTTTTCTGAAGTAGTATCAGCTCTTATGTCGAGTATTCAATTATTTGGCAACCACAGTTGATCCGCCATTTTGGATGGAAGCCGACATCGATTTTTTTTAGGCTTTTAGGATCCATTCTATATAGGACATATCAAGGAGCTAATCCTGAAAATTTTAGCTCATGATGAATTTCTTATCTATCGACCCCCTTTTTAGTCTAAATTTACTGGGCTATATGTCAACATTTGAACGGTGTGTGGTTTTGGGGTCTGGGGGTCATGATCGGTGTAAGGTACCCTGGGGTAATAACGCCACGTTAAGGTTCTACCAATTTTCACGGCTCAGTTTTAGTTTGTATTTTTCAAACAAATACATGATTTGATACAGCAACTCATTGACTATCTATGTAAAAAAATAATTTAACAGATATGTATATATAAAATGTAATGGCGTGATTTCTTGACCAATGCTATTTGGCGTTATTACCCACCTACATGGGTAATAACGCCATGCAACGAAACTATAAAATAAGATGGAATAATTGCATGAAGATTGCCCAATTCAAAAAATACAAACTTAGAAATTGACAAATTGCATTCTAAGCTATTGAAAATGTTCAATTTTTTGTGACAGTGTAAGAAAAATAGAGGTGTGGTGTGTGTGTGTGGAGGGGGGGGGAGGATGAGGCAAAAGAATATCAGACCGTGAGCTTCTTTTTGCTTAAAAAAGACCGCCTAAATAGAATTATTAGAAACATTGCACAGTTTTAACTGTGTTTTATTTTGAATCAGTATTTAGGATGTAGCTCGGCCACTGTTAGGGAATCAACCGGGGTATTAATGCCAAGAATTGGCGTTATTACCCCGTTATAGTTATTGCGGTGTACATTTTAAATTACAATTTATCTCGAGAAGATATCCAAAATCTTCAACAACATTTTGAAAGTCCATGAAATGTACTACAAATTTATGTAATTAACAAAGTATTTCCGGTTAAAAAAATAGTCTTCACATCACAAAACGTATCTCGCAAATTTTAGATGAAGCGTTAATTTTAGTTGCTTGTAAAAACAATAAGACCTAAAAATGAAACAAATTAACTTGAAGCTGTTTTTTGCGATTTATATGACTCAAAACCCTTCTGCGCAGAGCACATGGGTGTCATTTACCAGATTATTTCATAATTATGCAAAATATTAGCACTTGGCGTTATTACCCCAGGGTACCTTATATATACCAAAATTTTCCGGAAGTGTTTTTTCTGCATACGGCTGCAATTGGTAGCTTTTTACTTTTTTTTATGAAAGCTACTTAAAAAATCGTCTTTTGCCGTGTCATTGTATTAACTCTCATGTCAAATATTCAAGAAGCGGTGGTTTGTTGCTGGACGACAATAAATGTTGTTCCAGTCAGAATTTAGAATTATTATTTTGAATTCAATCATTTAAAATACCTTCAAATTAGTAAATGCGATAATACATTCTAAGTTTCTTCAACATGAAAAATCCTTCAAAAATCTCCAAATTTAATGAGTGACTGAAGACATTTTTCACAAAAATCAGCATCAAATGTCCAATGCAGATTTAAAAAAAAAAAAAAAAAAAATGTTGGACATGCGAATTCCAAAACTTTCTTCTATCTGATACATCTTAATGTATCAAAAAAGTAGTTACCCGTGATAAAACTGCAGTACTGTTAAAGTGAAACCTCCAAATAAGGGACACCTATGGGTCCAGAACTTTTGTCCCTTAAATAGAGATGTCCCTTATTCGGAGTTTTTTATATTGTTTTTAATTAATCGTTAAGAAGAATATAAAAATAAAAAAGCATAAAAGGTGAAATTTAAATGTACCCAAACTGTATAAATTACATTAATCGGACAAAAAATAAATAAATAAATAAATAAATAAATAAATAAATAAATAAATAAAAAATAAAATAATAATAATAAAAAAAAATTAATAACAATAATAATAATAATAGTTAAAATTTCAATTACTTATTAAATCATTAAAGGATTTGTAGAATTCTTGATTTGTATTTATTATGCAAACGGTGCACAAGCAAAAAAAATATTAAAACATTAAAAAAAAATTATTTGAAGTAATCAATCAAGAGGAATTGTTTTGCAAATCACAATTTTTCAGTACAAACTTTTCAAGTGTCCATTTACCATACTTATGAATTTTAGTTCTTCATTGTCAGCAGTATTTACAAAAAAAAGTATTCAATTGCTTTTCACATTTTAACCTCCTCAATCCTGATGTCGCCAGGAGGCGACACTAAAAATCAACCTTTAAATTAACAAAATTTCTTCTAGAATTGTTAAATTTACATCTAGACTTTTTTTAATAGACGTGTGAATATTAGAAGCATCGATATACAAACTAATGCATGTTTGGAGATGTTTTATAAAATTTTAAACTGGTTTTTGTTGTGTCACGTAAAATTTGTCTCAGGACTGAGGAGGTTAAGGCAACAAATCTCACAACTGCTCTGCTCAGCAAGTGGAAAATGTTTTGGCACAATTAAAATTGGAACGCTTGACAGTGGAAGCGATTTGGAATTGAACTGTGCTTTCACTTTTTCGGTAAATAAATTATCTACTGAGTTATAAACGATTTTGATCACGTTACAAAGACATTTGTTATTTTTTTTACTCTTTCTTGAGTAGTTATTATTCTTTCACCTGGAAATTCATTTCAAAACGCCCACTTTGACAATATATATTCTGAAAGATCTTTACATCCCCCCCCCTCCTCGAAAAAAGAACTGCTCGATTACACATTTTCTGAACAACAATACTTCCTAGCTTCAGGCATTTCTGAATAAAAATAAATTAAAACTCAACTGTATAATTCTTTATTTCACAGTTTTCTTTTATTCTCCACTTTCAGAATCATCCTCACAATTTTCAGTATTACTTTAAATGCGGATAAACGCACTGATGTCGAATCAGAATTTTGGGTAAATAAATTATCGTTAATTGTGTTGTATGCTTCTGTACCAACATGACTGTCTACCTGTTTGATTAGTTCACAAAAATCTGTGTTTAGTTTTCATCGCAGACTATTTCATTATCTGAAACACAAATACCAGTCCCTTTAATATCATTTTCAATTGTCCCTTATTCAGAGGTAAATACATTACACGTCCTATATCAAGGGACTGGGACCGGAAGTTTTTTCCCTTAAATAGAGGTGTCCCTTATTGGGAGTATCCCTTATTTGGAGGTTTCACTGTAGTTCCATTCTGTACCAACTACGATTTTTTTCTTAAATTTCTACTTCAATCAATTAATAGGAGTAAAAAAAAAGAGTTAATTTTGATCATGATATTAATTAAAACAAATATTTTTTCGTTATTTTGTTACATTTAATATGTTTGCAAATAGCCGGCTTAGCAGAACGAGAATTCCCATTGATGAACGAGGCGCAGATGTATAACAGAACTACTAAAAACCGAGATTTTTTTAAAAAAATCGCTATGACATCGCCTTTTTATTTCCAAATTCAATGTGGAGCTGCTGGCCATATCTAGAAACATACACAAAAAATTTGGTTAAATTCTCTTCATAACTTCATACACTTTTCGAATGTAAAATAAAGAAAATGGCTCAAAAATTGTTACCACAGCAACCCTTTCCGGCAGAATATTTTCATCTTCAAAGAGAAACTAGCGACAAAAATCAAATACATACATAAAAAAATTGTTACAATTCTATGCAAAAATTCATACACTTATTACTGGTACAATAATGAAAATGACTCAGATATAGCTATTACAGTATTTTCTTCCAGCAGAATATTTCAAGATGAAAGGAGCACCTGCTGTCCATAGAAAAAAGTATGCACGAAAAATTTTTTTTTAGCTCTATTCTCGTAACTTCATGCACTTTTCGATGATACAATTATAAAAAACAATCCAACGGATTTTTTTTTTAATTCAGGAAGACTTACTTCTTACAAAAATAATTTGGTTTAATTATTCGTAAACTTTAATATAAATATATACCATACTTGTATATAATATATATCATATATACAGGGTGATTCAAAAAAGCGTGGGCAAATCGATATGACAAATCAGGCATACGACAAGGATAAAAAATCACATAGGACCGCAAACCACTTATTGAGTCACAAATACAGGGTGTTTCATCCTAACTCGATTTGGGTCGACGGTAATAAATTTCAGAAAACTGATGTATATTATAATAAAACATTTAACAGACATTCGCACCTTTGTTTTAAATGTGATAACACCAAACAAAAGTGGTAGAAGTGTGCATTATGCGCGCCAGCAATGTGCACTTAGCACCTTACATTTTGGATTGTCATAATCAGCTTATACGATATCATCGATTGCTTGAGCAATATGATTTTCCAGTTCTTTTCGTAACGTTATCATATTTCACACAAAATAAGGTACCTATCGTTGCATTTTCATTACAATGTTTTTATTTTCTTCGAAATTATTACTTTCAAACCGGGTGTAGCTGGATTGAAACACCCTGTATTTGTGACTCAATAAGTAGTTTGCGACCCTATGTTCCTATGTGATTTTTGATCCTTGTTGAATGCTTGATTTGTTATTTCATTTTGTCCACGTTTTTTTAAATCACCCTGTATAAATACCTATATAACATATATTATATATATATGTAAACACCTATAGTAAATAATAGTGCAAATAATTCTACACTGTAAAAAAATAACCCGTTAAATTTACGGCGCCGAAATATTGCCAGCAGTTTTTGTCGAAAAAATTGCAGTAAAATTAGATGTAATAAAAAAAATACATGTAATTTTACTGAAATTTTTACGGTAAAAACTACTGGCAACGTCGCTGCCAGCAGTTTTTGCCATATTTTAACTGTTTTTTTTAAGTGTAAAAAACATTAAAATATTTTCACATGACAAAATCTGAAATTTTAATTAATATTTAGTAAAATCTTCAGAAAATGTGAAACATTGAAATAAATTGAACTAAATAGTCAACTGCAAGTTCACTCACCTTATTCTGATAGAATGTATTTCAATTATTTTTTTACAAAATATTTTTTAATGGATTTAGAAATCGAACACATTGCCATTTCAAAATTTAAAAAACTCTTTTTTACGTCAAAATTTATAAAAGACAGAAACAGTAAAGCGAGTTATGAAAGAAACAGCTTTCTTTGTCAGCATGAAAGGATTTTTCGGAAGGGATTTTGCGAGGATTTATTTATTATACTTTGAAATGAAGAAATAAAATGCTTTATAGAAACACGTTTTTATAAAGATAGACATCGAAAAGCTCTTGCAAAAATATCCTCTCTTTCGTTCAAATTCAGTTCAATCCTAACTGAAAATTTTCTTTTTGTTAAAAAAATAAACTTATTTAAACCTGTAAAAAAATAAATAAATAAATAAATAAACCTTGAGGTGTAACAAATTCTTTTCTTTTTGTTATATTTCAAAAATATGTAAGCTTGAAAGAAAAAAAATAACAAGCAATAAAAAAATCGATCATGAAATTCATAAAAGACAGAATTTTTTTTTATAAAACGAACTATACAGAAACAAATTGTAAAAGAAAAAGAAAACTTGAATATATAATAATTTAGCAAAATATTGACAAGTTAGTTTTTTTGTTTTAATTGTTTTCAATAATAAATTCATTCAGACTATGAGTTGATTATTTACAGATATATTGTGGATAGATAATAGTAATATATATCTGGAGACCGTAAAAAATGTTACTGCAAAAAAAAAAAAAAAAAAAAAAAAAAAAAAAAAAAAAAAAAAAATCACTTACTAAATCGTGTATGCACAGTACTGATTATTAAAAAATATTAAACAGGCGTTACATTTAAATTAAAATACTTAAAATCGACATTTTATTCAACCTCTACGACCTTCATCAGAAATAATGATGTTACATATACACTATATGGCCATTGATTATTGGACACTTGCGATTTTAGACATTTTGTTAAATATCTAGAAAAATACATGAGGAATCATTTCGAAACTCTTAGTGTATAAACATAATAGTATAAGTCATACATCTCCGTGAAGATTTTTTCCCGAAACTCCATAGGGGACCGTCAACAAATTAAAAAAGAATGAATATCTTTTGAATAACCCTGTCAAAACTAATGTAGCAAAAGCGCTCAAACTCTAGATTATGATTGAATGCCTTATTGTAATACGCCTTTACATTTTTATGCAAATAGCATGCATACTCGCAGAGTAATTAAGGTTTTTATAAAAATTGTCCCAGTTTTTTCCTTATAATTTTCAGAGTTCTTAATATAAAATAATTTTTTTTTTCAGAAAATATGACAAACAACATTGCACATAGTACCCTGTAATCAGAATTAAAAAATAATGAAAATTGTATACAAAATGAGTTGGTTTACTAAATAATTTTTTACTGCGCATGCGTCAACGATATCAAAATTTCATTTGCATATTCTGTTAGCTAAATGTATAGAGCAACTTTTGTGAAAGTCACAAAATCATAACTTGAAAATTCTGAAAATAATCGTCAATTGAATAAGTTGAAAATCCGTTATTCTCAAAATGAAGCAAAAACAAGAGGGGTTGTATCCATATATTCATTGATTAGTGTCAATATAGAATACACAATACGGGATGTACTACTACATTTGGATAAAATCCCTCTTTTTTTTTTTTTTTTTTGCTTCATTTTGGAAACAACGGATTTTGTCCTTTTTCTATAGACGATTACTTTCAGAATTTTCAAGCTATGATTTTGAGACTTTTACAAAAATTGATGTATACATTTAGCTAACATAATATGCAAATAAAATTTTGATATCTTTGATGCATGCGCAGTAAAAAATTATTTAGTAAACCTACTCATTTTTCATACAATTTTTCTTATTTTTTAATTCTGATTACAGGGTACTGTGTGCAATGTTGTTTGTCATATTTTCTGAAAAAAATATTATTTTATATTAAGAACTCTGAAAATTATAAGGGAAAAACATGGAAAAATTTGGGACCATTTTTATAAAAACCTTAATTACTCTGCGAGTACGCATGCTACTTGCATAAAAATGAACACTGTGTATTACAATAAGGCATTCAATCATAATCTAGAGTTTGTGCGCTTTTGCTACATTAGTTTTGACAGGGTTATTCAAAATATATTCATTCTTTTTTAATTTGTTGACTGTCCCCTATAAAGTTTCGGTAAAAAATCTTCACGGAGATGTATGACGTATACTATTATATTTATACACTAAGAGTTTCGAGATGATTCCTCATGTATTTTTCTAGATATTTAGTAAACTGTCTAAAATCGCAAGTATCCAATAATCAATGGCCATATAGTGTAGAAATTGACCGAAATTAAACTAATGTATCATAATTTTCTTGATCAAGGTCATAGAATTAGACCAAAACGTCTATTTTTGTATTTTGACTGACTTTTTTTTATTTATTTAGTTTTTAACTATAAAATAATATAAAAATTAAATGAAAATACTTAAAATTGATTTTTCGGTCAACTTCTGTATTCATCATCAGGAAAATTATGTTATATTTCTTTTAAATGTAACGCAATATCTTCTTATAATGATCATAGAATTTCACTGAAAAGAAAATGATGTAACTTCATTTTCTTGACAATGGTCAGTTGGAAAATGGTCAATGAAAAAGTTGTCCAAAACGTCATTTTTTTCTTAATTTACTCTAATTTTAATGTTTGTTTTGTTTTTAGCAATCAATATTGTGTGTACACAATTTTATAATAAGGTACCCTGGGGTAATAACGCCAGGCGGGGTAATAACGCCAAGTGCTTATATTTTGCATAATTATGAAATAATCAGGTAAATGACACCCATGTGCTCTGCGCAGAAGGGTTTTGAGTCATATAAATCGCAAAAAACAGCTTCAAGTTAATTTGTTTCATTTTTAGGTCTTATTGTTTTTACAAACAACTAAAATTAACGCTTGATCTAAAATTTGCGAGATAAGTTTTGTGATGTGACGACGATCTTTTTATCCGGAAATACTTTGTTAATTACATAAATTTGTAGTGCATTTCATGTACTTTTAAAATGTAGTTGAAGATTTTGGATATCTTCTCGAGATAATTTGTAATTTAAAATGTACTGCGCAATAACTATACCGGGGTAATAACGCCAATCCTTGACATTAATACCACGGTTGATTCCCTACATTGGCCGAGCTACATCCTAAACACTGATTCAAATAAACACAGTTAAAACTGTGCAATGTTTCTCATATTTCTATTTAAGCGGTCTTTTTTAAGCGAAAAGAAGCTCACGGTCTGATATTCTTTTGCCTCATACCCCCCCTCCAACACCACACTTTTATTTTTCTTACACTTTCACAAAAAAATGAACATTTTCAATAGCTTAGAATGCATTTTGTCAATTTCTAAGTTTGTAGAGTTTGTATTTTTCGAATTGGGCTATCTACATGCAATTATTCCATCTTATTTCATAGTTCTGTTTGCATGGCGTTATTACCCATATAGGTGGGTAATAACGCCAAATAGCATTGGTCAAGAAAAAACGGCATTACATTTTATGAATACATATCTGTTAAATTATTTTATTTTATATAGATAGTCAATGAGTTGCTGTATCAGATCCTATATTTGTTTGAAAAATACAATCTAAAACAAAGCCGTGAAAATTGGTAGAACCTTAACGTGGCGTTATTACCCCAGGGTACCTTATTAAGATATTTTTTGTTTTCACGATGAAGGTTTACGTACAAATAATAATTCATACATTTTATAGTAATGTCAATATGAAGCTCAACAATATTAAAAGTTTAATGTAGGAAACTAGTAATACTTGTGTACTAGAAAAAACAGTTGGTTACCAAGTTGCTGCGTGATTGTGACTCAAACTGTTAACACGTGACAGCAAAAGTATTTATTTTAAACAATATTCAGACATCGAATCTTAAGTACATTACTATTAGTCGTTCGGAAGTACACAGTGTTTGATACATCGTGCATTGAACATTTATTTTTTGCATCTAAGACAATTTAAAAAATAAGTTCTGCAATCACCAATCTACTACAAAAAATTTTATTACAGCAAATTAAAAAAACTGAAATTAACTTTTATGACAAAATGTACAATAACACTCTGTCTCTATCATAATACAATTTATACCTGTTTTCTACCATTATGCGAATACCAATATTCTTTAAATAGTTTTTTAATGTCTGTTTTTTTTTAAATATAATCTTCAATGTTTTTATTACAATTTTTTCTACTCGTTCTAATTTTGCAATATTATGTGTTATTAAACCAGATATCTCTTTTTTATCAGTATGTTTTTATTTACTTACTGCATAAAGTTTAAAAAATTGCAGAAAAATCTCTTTCCTATGCATTGCATAATCAAAGATATTGTGTTATATATTTAAATTTGTAAATATAAACATTTTTTTACCGATGTACCTAAAAAATTTAATAGCGGCCTTATTTCATATTTTAATAGTTATAATAGGCGTTTATTAACATGATTGACTAATTCATGCTATTTAAAGAAATACATCGGATATGATATCAAATTATTTAGAATTCCATAAGAATTCCATAATTTGATTGCTTAAAAAAATATTGAACTTTTATATTTGTCTATTTAAAGAAAAAAAATATAGTTGTTCAATTGTTTTTTTCGTACATTTGTAATTTCCAAATAACCTTAATCTGCCATGAATTAAAATGACAGATTTGGGGTGGCATCCATTTTAGGCCGAAAAGGAAACGGATATGAATTATCGGCAGACATCAAAATATATTATAATGTATCGTAATTCAATTATTAAAAAAATCATTGCTTGGCCCAGATGCCATATACGAACCACATTTGCGCGACTGCAATAAAATGGCGATTTTATGCCTGATATGGTAACACAGTCGTTGTTTATTTATTAATGAAGTGTTTATTTACTTTATATTTCCTTTCATAAATCGATGTAAAATGTTTTGTTTTATAGCTATTATTTAAACTTTTGTAGTTTATTATTATAATTCCTTTTTTATAACGAATGTTTTGCAAAACTAGCGTCAGAAAAAAAAATCGCGCCAGTGTGGTGCGTATATGACATCTGTGCCCGTCGCTTTTTTTTCACTTGATAGAAAGTGAATTTATAAAAAAAAAAAATTATTTTTTTTGTCTGTTTCTTTTTTAAAATAAGGGAAACATAAAAGAAAATAACTAAACATTATTTAACCTTTATCAGGTTTTTCAGGTTTTGTAAACTGATTCCTCAAAGTATAATTAATTGCAAATTAATGAATGCTAAATTATTGATTAATAGCAGGCGTATTTTATTTATATTGCAAGCTTCATTTGTTATTTATACTTTATCTGAATCTGTAAAATGCTTTGTTGTAGTTTCATAGCCATTTGGCCAAAGCTAGCGAGTGTTTAGTGGCGCATAATTAAATTCACAGTTGTTTTCAAGTTTTGATTTTCATTGTTTTCAAGCACAATTGTATATAATTGTGCGAGTTACAGAGTATATTGGTATGCTGGAGCAGGCTAGCAGAAAAATGCTTAAAATTACTCTACAAATATATAATTTATTTCTAAAAAATTGAAATGTTGTATTGTTACTGAAATCACAAGTCATTGGAGGTCAATGACGCACATTTGTGACGTAATTTTTATCATTCTAGACTATCTGAAAGCGAGTTAAAAATCGATTTAAAAATATCCATGTTTACATACAAACACCAAATTGAATTAAACAAAAAAAAAAAAAAAATTAGCATTTTTTAATTTTATAAGCTGTCGAATGCTTTACCTCATGTCATATTCGCGGAGAAAGTACAATATTTTACCAGGAAAGCCCAATCTTTTGAAAAACTGTGTTTATTTGAATCAGTATTTAGGATGTAGCTCGGCCACTGTAGGGAATCAACCGGGGTATTAATGCCAAGGATTGGCGTTATTACCCCATTATAGTTATTGCGCTGTACATTTTAAATTACAAATTATCTCGAGAAGATATAAAAAATCTTCAACAACATTTTAATAGTCCATGAAATTTACTACACATTTAGGTAATTAACAAAGTATTTTCGGATAAAAAAAAAAAAATAATCTTCACATCACAAAACGTATCTTGCAAATTTTAGATCAAGCGTTAATTTTAGTTGCTTATAAAAACAATAAGACCTAAAAATGAAACAAATTAACTTGAAGCTGTTTTTTGCGATTTATATGACTCAAAACCCTTCTGAGCAGAGCACATGGGTGTCATTTACCTGATTATTTCATAATTATGCAAAATATAAGCACTTGGCGTTATTACCCCGCCTGGCGTTATTACACCAGACCACCTTATATTCTTAAAAACATATTTTCTTTCCATAAACAGAATTGTTATACATAACAATGCATCTTAACCCTTTTAGTATGGTTAGGAAGAAACCTAAAATTCCGTGTCACATTATCCGTAGTAGCGCTAATCACGGCAAGTTCAGACGCCATTCACCCGCATTATGAAAAAAAAATGAGTTCTCAATTGCAATTAAAAATTAACATATTTTTTATTCTACATTTACTTGAACGTTTTTAAAGCTATTTATCGTGCAATTATTTTGATCCATTCTCTGAGAAAATTACAATAATTGAATACTACAAGAAAATTTTAAATTTTATTTCTCTAGATTCAAGAAATATCAGATCTTCCATGATTAGTTTTTGGAGTTCATTTGATATGTATAACAGGGGGAGCGGGGGCTAATGCCCCTCCCCTCAGCTTATATAAATGGTTTTTTGTGCAGAATTATCAGTTTTCGTTCAAAATTTAGATGTAAGATCATTCTGATGGGGCACTTTCGTGATAAATTTTAGGTGTTCATTGGGTAAGAAAAAATAAGGGGAACGGGGGCTCATGCCCCTTTCATTAATTGATATAAATGGTTTTTTTCATGTAGAATTATCAGTTTTTGTTCAAAATTTAGATCGCCTCCGTGATTAGTATTATTCATGCAGGTTTTTTATATGATAAATCATATCCCTGATCAGTTTAAGTATAAAAATGGAAAATGGAGGGAGCTGATCACCCGCCCCCGCCCCCTTAATTTGTTTTTCCAACGGAATTAACCCTTGAAAATATAAGGCTGTAATGTACAATTAGAATGCGTAGCCTGTGAGCTCAATGCCATCAGTTTAACTGGGCAATATTCTTTTTATTGTTGTTATTTTTCTTTTTATTAGCAAGTGTATTTAGCAACGTAATGATTAAAAATGACTCAGTTTCAGATTCAGTGCTAAAATAAACATAAATATCAATTGCCCCCCCCCCCAAAAAAAAACAAACAATCATTGCAAGTTTGTGTTGTTTTATCTCAATGTGTCTTTTACACTAAATATGGGGATCATTTTTATTTTGTTTATGTTCAATTATTTGATTTTCCTTTTCGTGTGACCTAATTTTACTTTTATATATTTATAAGAAATATAATATTAAACTACAATTTTTTTTAAAGGATTTTTTCTGGCTTTCAGATTTTTATTATTTATAATTATTTATTATGTGATTAATGTCACACTATAAATTTTTTAAAAGCATTATTTAAGCGAGAAAACAGTGAAAAAAATGTACTTTATTTACAGCATTTATTTACAAGGCAAATTTTTCATATTAAATACTTCATACTATCTACTTCATGCCGAATAATGTATCAATACATTATTTTCAAGTTTACAACCACAATGTTTTCTAAAATATTTTCATATATTCATGCGTATTTACAATATCTTCAACAGATTTAAAATATATTTTATAAAAAATAATAGTGATTAATTAAGGAATTTAAATAATCCCGAATCATGTTAAGTTTAGTATATCAGGCTGATGGATGCGTAAATTTTTATTTGACACGCAAAGTCTATAAAATGAAGTTTCATTACATTCTACTTCACAGCATGGCAAATTATTTTTATACTAACTGACCCGCCCGGCGCTACCCGGAACAGTGATAATAATATTAAACGAATGTGAAATTTGTGATTTTATCTCTAACTCGAAATACGTGGCCACTGACTGTGAGAAAAATCGGTTTAAAAAAATAAACAATTAAATTTAGAGTAACAAATATTCAAAATGATTTCAATGGGAAACAGAGGAAATATGTGTTTAACAAGTGCGCAATTTTCGTGTTAAAATGCGGATTTTTATCCGTAAATATCACTGTTCGCTCACGTAACTATTTATTTTTTTAACGTCCAAATCCTAAGTGAAATATTTTGATTTTCAAACAAATTATATCACTCCTAGATCCGACTATACGGCGATTAAAATCGATAATCAATGATTAGGTAAAAGGATAATATATAGTAATGTAGTTTCAGAAATCATAGTATAAAATTAAGAATATTTTAATCAGAACATGTGTAATCTTCACACTGTCGATAAAATCCTAACCGTAACCTAATTGTACTGTAATTGCAACCTATCTGTAACCTAACTGCAACTTAAACTGAACCAAACAGTAACTTAAATGTATCATAAATGTAACCTAACCGTCACGTTATCATAACTTATCCATTTTCTGACCGTAACCTAATTGCAACTTACTTTAACCTAACAGTAAGTTAATCATAAACTAACTATAACTTAATCGGAATTTAAATGAAACGTAAAACTAACCGTAATATAATTGCAACCTAACAAACGTTCGACAAAGTCATTTAGTTCCACTTTTCACCGCTACGGGGCGTAGTATGTTTTGTACGAAATTCCGACGCGTATCACCGCCACCTATGGTCGGATATAATAAGCGTGCAATGAACGATTTGCAGAATGCTACAGTTTTACTTTCCATCACCAGAATGAGCGTTTTTTCGTAAACAAACATAAATCCGAATTGCATTCTTTCGGAAGATACATTACCCAACGGAATGGGAATACAAATTGCAATTTAAGAAATTTGTTGAAATTTATATTCGGACTTAATGATAACCACCATGCAATTAAGAATCCAATATTAATCAATAGGAACCTCCTGCACATCTGCTCTGTAAAATATGTTAGTTCTACTTTTCACCTCCAGAAACTCACTAATTCCTTAATAAACCTATATCCGAAGGAAACTCTGGTATTAAGCTTTTTCGTACATGCATTAGTCGAGAGTGTGGGAAAATCCAATAAGAGTTTAAGAAATTTCGTGAAATTATTGTTTGGAAATAACCACTACTTATGAATTAAGGATGAAATATGTTCTGTGCGAATATCCTACACAGATTCCCACTACCTGCAGCACTGTATGGCAGGCGTGCGTTAAACACAGCCCTGTACATTGACATATATTAACAACATGCGCTCCAAAATTTAATTCATTTAAGAGATACACATATTTCAGTTGAAAATTCCCCTTCATCAATATCCGCTAATAAGGAGAATGGTACACAAATACGGTTGTGCTGCCCTGCATATGATGTATAGAATTTATATGTAAAGAGTTATATGGAAAAAACTAATTACATTTTAAAGCGCATACCGAATTTTAAAACTATTCTCCAGTGATTATTAAGCAAAGACAGTACTGTAACCATTTCTTTTGCGTGTCCCTGTAAATTAATAAAAAATGCTATAAATGCTCTGTTTTAACGTAACCGTAGTTAAATTCATCGAGTTATATTAGCTTGAAATAGCATAGAAATAGCATAATGCCATTAAAGTACGCTCCAAACTATTTTTTTCTTATATACCATAATGTAATCGAACTCTTTTAAATGTTGAAAAAAATGAATCATTAGTCTAAGATACTTCCTATGGAATACCAAACATGCTTTGTTGACCCTAAATAAACTTTATCAATTGCATGAAAATCCGACTATATTTAAGGGAGTTAGAGCGCGGGCAGACGGACCTACAAACAGAACGCATAAGCACTTTTCAATTTCCTTGGAAAGTGCTAAAAAGACAGACGTTTTTTAAACTACAAAAATTTACTATAATCTCGAAGTAAAAATGTTCGATAACCGCTTCCAAATCGCCCAATATTCCTTTATCTTTAGAAACACCCGAAAACAATTTAATTTCCATTTACAATTTATTTAATATATAAAGCATTTCAAAACTGAATATCAATTGTTCCCATTTACATTCGGAAAATTATCTGAATTTTTTAGCAACCCTGTATATGATATAGAGATTTGTATACATTAACAACATGCATTTCAAAATTTAATTCATTTAAGTGGTACATATATTTCAGAAAATTACCCTTCATCAATTTCCTCTAATAAAGAAAATGGCATGCGAATACTTTTGTGCAGCCCTGTATATCAAGTATAGATTTTATATAGAAAGAGTATTAAGCAGAAAAACTAATTAAATTTAAAAGTGCATGCCGAATTTTAAAACGTACTCTCCAGCAATTGATACGCACAGACAGTACAGTAGCTGATTTCTTTTGTGCATCCCTGTTAATTAGTAAAATTTGTTATGATTTGTCTGTTTAATTTAACCGTAGTGAAAAACAGGTGATTTATATACATTTCAATACATTTGAAATAGCGTAATGTCATTGAAATACTCTCCAAGCAATTTTTCAGCATATATCATAATGAAATCGATTTCTTTTGAGTATCTCTGTAAATGAACCAATATTCGTATATACATCATATGCAATACCAAACATGCTTTAGTGATCCTAAATAAACTTTATCTATTGCATAGAAATCCGAGCATATTTACGACAGTTACTGTACGGACAGACGGACAGACAAACCGAATGCATAAGCAATTTTATATTCTATTGAAAAGTTAAAAAAAAAAACACTTCTGAGATTAAAAGAAAATATATCATTAATAATATCGAAAATGAGAATTTAAATTATATTTAAAATATCGCTACTCGCTACAGCAACAGAAAGCATTTGAAGGCAAGGAATAATTTTTACCAATTTTTAATTTTTAGTGGTAAATAGCCGGTAAGATTTTTTCCGATCTTTTACTTAACATTTAAAAACTACATGTGTGGCTATTTATATAGATCCGTTTCAACTACGGAATTATTATTGGAGAATAGAATTATGAATAGGTTATAAAAATGTGCGAATAAGAATAAATTATAAAGTTAAGAATTTCGAAATTAAAAACACGAATGAAAAAATGTAAAAAAATCGAATAGGATGAATAGAATGTTAAATGGTTTAAATTTACTTACCCCAACTCCCAATAAAAACAATAAACTGGAAGGAAAGGCTTGATATCTTATAACAAAACATAAATATTTATTTTCGTTGACATACATCAACATAGCTGAGAAAACATGGATGAATCAAGAATTTCCAGTCCGAATAATTTAAATAATACACTTCTTATTTGACTTTCTGGCAGGCTCATAAGACTATTCGTTCTGCTGAGTATCATAAATGAGATTTTGATCAAATAACTTGACCTTTTAAAAACCATGATAAACTTCTTTCACGAATAAAACTTCGGATTTTGTCAGTAGAATAGAATAAGTTTTCAAGCCGAGAAGAATAGAACAATCAACCGAATTAATTATGCATCACTGTAGAATAGAATGCATTCGTCAACAGAATCACGGATCCATCTGGTGCCAAAAAACATTTTTTCGAATAAGAAACTTTGCTTGGCAAACGAAAAGAAAATCACTCTTGTCAAGGCGGTTTGCCGTTGCCATGGAGATCGAATGCCATTGAGTCTCGTCTTCCTTTTTCGTCCAATTATCATTCAACCAATTAAAGTAGATAAAAAAAAAATTGAAAGGTAACAACAGAAAGACGAACAAAATGGATTTCAGATTGTCAAATTTGTTGGTAGATTCTGACATCATTTGAAACTAATCTGTTCTCTTAAACGTTCATTATTATTAAAGACGCTGTGAAAGTAAATGTTGCAACTCAGTACTATAATTAGTACCTTAGGTGGAAAAAATTGTCATTTTTGAAATATTAAGCACTTAAATTCGTTTACTTAATTCTATCTCAGCTATTTCAATTATTTTTGTGAAAGTTTAAAACCACTAACCAACCGAAAGTGAGCGAAAAATAAAAACGTATTTTTAATAAGCGATGGTGTATGAACCAACCAATCAAAAGTAAGCACAGGGAAAAAAGACAACAAAGGGTATTTTTCAGGAGAGTGAGTTCCGAATCTTAATTAATTACTCAGTTAATACTTAGAATTTCTAAATTCTGAAAATCAGGTACATCAGGAGAGACTTTGAGCTACTTTCAAAAGATTTTTGAGCATCGTAGATTTTTCTGGATATCACAGATATACACACATACAGACAGAGCGTTTTGTTCTTTTATTAGTACAGACACAAATAGAAAAGCAAATTTTGCTTTTTTTTTCAAAAATGTATCATATGAACTGACGGTAGTAAAATTCGCTGTAACAACAAGTGTATTGTTTTCCACACACATAATTTTGCAGCATGGAATCACTATACAGGGTGAGTCATAAATATCGAAACAATAGGCTATCTCCTCAAATATTGCCCCTAGACCCATACTTCCAATTGCAAAAATTCATAAAAAAAAGGTGAAGTTTCTGATAAGATAAGTTGCTACTCCATGGGGGGTCTATTTGAAAAAATACGAAAATTAAATTTTTATACGGCCTCCGTAGGTCAAAATTCCCAATTAGGAAATTATTCCTTATCCATTCCTAAATTGAACAAAACAAATTTCATCTCCGTATCATAAAATCCCAAAGAGATATTAAATCTCAAAATCCTCAAAAATGCCTGACTTACGCCACTTCTCCCTGCCTCTAAACTGTGATATCTTCTCTGTGATTCAACGCTTGTTAGGGAACATTTACAAATTGCAAATTGATAAAAATTGGTTTAAGATAGCGCTTTTTCTTTGGACATAAAATAGCAGCGTATAGTTTTTACGCTAAATTGGTATACCAGAAGTCTGCCCGGGTCAAAATATCTAGGTCAAGTCTCAAACCGACCCATAGGGGAAAAAGGTTCGGCGTGGCCTGAAAAAATGTCAACATAATAACCCGGACCAGTCTGGAAAATAGTTATATCATAGCCCGATTCAGTCGCAAATTTCTACATAGTTTTTTAATTCGGCGTGGGAAAAAAATGTTTCATATTGAGGAGTTCTGACCAAAAAATTCTTTTATAGCTTTTCGTTTTTTATATTTATACTTTTTATTATTAAAGAAGCGCCAAAGGCTGTAATATATTTATTTTATCAATGAATCTCTATTTATATGTAAATGTTTCACTTTATTTTAATATCGTTAATCCATATCCCATGCGTTGGAGACTCTGAAAAATATTATACACTAAATTTTTTAAGACGGAATAACATAGGAAAGAAAAAATACTTTATAGAAAGATACTCTCCCTAGAAGATGTAATTGGAGCTTATTTTCTTTTCAGGTACTATTGCATTTATTTTGCATGGATCAACATATTTTCCGTTTAAGACAGAATTCCGTCATAGGCAGATTTTTTTCACTGGTTTTTAGCCTTTGAAAAATCTATCTAAAAAAATAAATTTTAAGTTTTTTTTTTTTTGTAAAATAAAAGTTTTAAAATCTATATGTTTTTCGATTGATAAAAAATTCGATTGAGCCGAATTTTATTTATTTTATGTAAGTATTAAGCCAGTCAGAGACAGTGATTTTAATACGGGTTTTGTCGAGACCGGGTTTGAAAATTTCATCCAGAGTGCACCTAAGTTGAAGGAAGGTCTCCTTTATGAAAAGTACGCTAGACCCGGCCTGGCGGATCTTCCGAAAAAAGTAACATCTCGGTCGTGGCCCTACCTGGGCCCAGAATACAGATTTTTTAACATCCTCTGGAGGACGACAAAAAGCCTAAAGTTGTCAGAGGTAAATTTAAAAAGAAAAAAAAAAGACTTAATCTGCATCTTAGAAAAAGCATTTTTTAAAATAACTGACGGACATTTAAACAATACACTTCGTTTTTCTGCATAATGAAATTTTTTTTATCCTCTATTTCTTGTCTTTAAATTATTAAATGTTAAGAATTTTTAAAAGAAAAGAGAATTTGGAACACGTCATTTTTTTGTTTTTTTACATTAGTTTTGTTTCGGCAAATTTGAAAAAATGTTTATTTTTGAAAATATGATTTTTTTTTAAGTTATATTATTTTTTCAATAAATATTTTTAATAGTTTTAAAATTAATATAAAAAAAACCTTGGGACAAAACTAAAATCAGATTATCATCTTTAATTAAATGGAAAGAAATTGAAATCCGATAAATAATGTTACGAGTTATAACGATTTTTGATTGTCCCATTTAAACCAGTACTAACCACATGAAACTTTTATAAATTGTATGAGAAATTTTAGAATGTGATTTTCTTAGCAAATTATAATGCTAACCATCACAAAAAAGAAAAAAAAATCAAAATTCTAACTCAAGAAATATATTTTTTACGCGTTTCTAGAACTGTTAAAGTAACATTGTTTTTTGAATTGCGCGCTTTTCAATTTGTGTCTAATCCCTTAAAACCTGATGAATTTTTTAAACGGCTATAACTTTGCGAATTTTGGAGGTATGAAGATGCAACTTTTTGTGTCTTATTCAGAACTGGATAAGGAAAGTTTTCCTAATTGGAATTTTTGTCCTACGGGGGCAGTATAAAAATTTAATTTTCGTAACTTTTCAACTAGACCCCCCCATGGAGTCGCAATTTATCTTATCAAAAAATTTCACATCTTTTTATGAATTTTTGCAATCGGAAGTATGGGCAATATTTAAGGAGATAGCCTATTGTTTCGATATTTATGACTCACCCTGTATAATTATCATAATTATATGAATAGAAATTTGCAGCTAAATAAATGTTGCATTATATTTTTCTAATAATATGAGCTATCTAAAATACTAGCTTTTATTTTGAAAAAAGAATTAATACTACATGTATATATTTATACAAAGTCAAAAAAATATTTTTATAATTTTTGTCTTTTTTTTATTATTATTATCCTCAAATGTCACAATGCATGTAAAAAAAGAAAGAAAAAAGAAAAAAAAAGTAATCTAAATCTTGTACTATATGTTACATAAATAGGTTTTCTTTTAATCATAGAGAAACTGCATGTTTCATAGAGAAACTGTATATTAACCTGCTATATTCTATTTCCAGATAACAAATTGTGTCTATTTCCCCATCATATGAACCGTTATTCAACCAATCTCCGAACGTCAATAATCTTTCCGAGGATTACCGGTAGATATATCAGTAGTATTTTATTAGAGATTTATCGGTCTGATTTGGGAATTTTTCTGACAAAAAATACATTACTCTTTTCCTTCGAATAAGAACTTTTATGAGACAATATTAGAAGTCTAATAATGAAGTCTAATACTGAAAGAATAACTACAACGAAAATTATTTTTTCACTAACCAGAAATAAATGGTTTCATGGCTAAAATAAATTGAAGGCATTTTTTGTTTTAGGCATTGTTTGTTAAAAATAACTCTACAAGTGTTATGTACTTCTTTAATGCAACACTTTATGCTTATTAGCTTATTAGAAAAATAAGCAGAAAGTTAGCTAATACGTGTAAGTCAATGAGATTTTTTAAAAACGTAAAAGGTTTTTTAAAATCTGATTGACTTGATTGTAAAAAAAGTTGAGATAATTGATTCGATTAGATTGATTAGATTACAATCAGATTCAATTTTTACAATCAGATCCCTCAACGTTGAAATAACTGATGAGGGATTAAGGAAGAATCCGAAACGTTTTATGAAATTGTTTTGATGCTTTTATGTTTTTAATTTAGTTATTTGTATTGTCTGTGATTTTTGTGAATTTTAACTAAAATAAATATATTTTTTGTATTTTTAATTGTAAGTTTTCTTTTCAAAATACTTGCTATCGGAGATATGTTTAGTTTTTAAAATACAAATGCTTCTTGTTAAAACAGATTTTTTGAAGGCATTACACAACTTGCAATAAGAAATTACTAGTCATAGTACAATATAAGTAGATAAAAAACACCGTTTATAGCACCAAAACACATTTATTTCTTACAAGCTAGTTTCAGTAGCGTACTGTCATAAGTACAAAATATACTATCAAATTAATTCATTTTGTACTTATGACAGTACGCTACCGAAACTAGCTTGTAAGAAATAAATGTGTTTTGGTGTTATAATCGTTATTTTTTTTTATCCATTTTCATTACGTAACTAATTATTTCTATAGATAATTTAAAAATGTTACTATCTTGTAAAATTTTATTGAAAATTTTTAATTAAGATTTTCACTTTTTGACAGATAATTATTTTCTAAATTTAATATCGAGAAATTAAAAATAATTACTTAAACAAATGCATACTGGGTTCTTAATTTAAATCAACCTCAAATCCTCCTTAACCAATATTTAAAAATACATATTATCAAACATACTTTATTATAAAGTTTTTTTTCACTTAAATTCCTACTCATTTGCGTTACCTAAAATATTACCTTTTGTATGACTTAACACTATTAGTGCTTTTCAGCTCTGAAATTAATGCAGTCTAATTTTTTTAAAAACATGTTTGATGAGCCAGCACAGAAGTGATGTAATTAGTTTCATCCTAATTCGCACGAAAATCTGTTCATCACGAATCCTCACTTGTTTTTAAAAACTTTGGAACTTAAACATCTGCTAATTAAATATTTTATTCTTATTTCATCATGACTTCAAACACATGAATGTTAATTATTTTTGTATTCGAATATTTGAATCAACATGAAGTCAGTTGAATACTGACAATGTTTATTCTGCAAAAGGAATGTCTTTGCACAAATTAAAAGTTTTGTGTACTTGTTTCAATGTATAAAACTAAAATATTACAAATGGTAATATTTTGACTGGTAAGTCTTATTCTAAAACGGATTAAAAAATATAAACAATTTATAATATTATGAATAATCTTAAGTTTTCACACGAAAAAGTATGTTTATTATTTCACGGTGTTAAGCAATTTTTCTGTTAAATATTGAAAATTTGGTACGTTTTTTAAAGCACGCCTAATATTACGTCAATATTTTATTATATTGAAATACATACAGTATTATTAAAGTATTGGCTCTAAATTGAAACCATCTGTAACTAAAAAACCCTATTACAAGTTATTTTTACTATGAATATATGTGCAATAAAATATCTATTCCTTAAAAACGTTGATGGTATATTAAAATTATTGTCCGTTAACAACAAAATTTATCGCCAGCATTGTAAAAAATGAGTGGAAACTGAAGAAGTTATTGAATTAATTGTTTTGCCAAGATAATAAACATAAAGACAATATTGACCAAAGTATGAATAGCACGAACAATATCAGTCAAATATAGACTAATTTGCTACATAGGTCTTAATGGTATTAAATAACAAAAACAAAAAAAAAATGTATAACAAAATATTTTTAATATTATAACATTTGAAAATTTTCAAGTGGTGAAAAAAGTGCTGTCGAGATTGCTAACCAGGGTTCATTTTTTATAGGGTTAATTTTTCATATAAAAATTTATGAAACATAAACAAAGTCACATAAAAACGATTTAACAAAACACCCGGTTTGTTACAAAGTCATGGAAACTCAACCTTATTCTATCTAAAAATTTCTTTAATTTCGGTCATAGTTTCAAGTATTTTTTTTTATTAACTCCTTTTGGTTTAGTGTGTTTTATTTCTAAATTGAATTCTGATAAAGTTCTAAGCAAATTAGATTCAAAGCAAAATTTTTGAAAAAAAAATCTCAATAGAAGCTGAAGAATGTAAATTTAAAACCATGCTTGCTTTAAAACTGAATTTTACAAATTATGAAAATTTTGTTATTTGATATGCTTTTTCATTCTTGCAGAAAATAGCAGATCACCAAATAATTATTATATAATAAAACAAACTTTTGTTGTTTGTATTTTCATTTTGAAATATTTTTTTCAAAATACATTCTGACCGAAGGTACTATTTAGATTCTAGATAAATTTTTTTGTTATTAAATGCGGTTTTTAGGTGCGTTCGTAATTATGTAAAAACGTAGCACCTATTGTTGTCGCTCAGTCCGTCCGTCTGTCCGTCTGTTCGCATATAACAACGCAAAAACTACCCAACCGAATCGTTTGAAATTTAAAATACATAATTATAACATAATTTTGTCGAGTTATTTCAACTTTTATGAAAATCGGATGGATAGATCAATTACAGGGACATTCAAAAGGATTCCGTTACATTACGGTCAATAGGGAAAAAAGTTTTAAGTGCATTTTAATCGTTTGAAATTTAAAACATATAATTATTGCGTAATTTTGGCGAGTCATTTCAAATGTTATGAAAATTGGATGATCAATTACAGGGACAATCAAAAGGATTCCGTTACATTACGGTCAATGGGGAAAAAGTTTCAAATGCATTTTAATGATGTTACACTCATTCGAACATAATAGAATCGGCATGAATCTATGAAATATATACTAAAATATGCATTATGTACAAACTGTGATGCAAAGAATTTTTATTATTAAATTACAGGGCCACACAAAAGTGTTCCACTATATAATGCTATACGGAGAAACATGGTTTGGTACGTGTTTTAATTATATTCAACTATTTCACATTTTATGAATAAGATATACGTTGCTGAGGTGTAATAAAAATTACTTCCTGCATATTTACAGAAACGTAAAGATTTCGACTACTATACTGTATCCGGAGTACGCTCTACTATACCAGCAAGATCTGAATATTTTTAAAACTTCGTTATCGTACGAACGCACCTCATTTGCTACGTTCACCTGCAATTTCCAACTTGTTTAAATCTATAACTAATGATTAATTTTCTAGATTATATAACATAACAATAGCCTTAGGATATTATGCTGACTATTTTGAATATAGAATAAATTATCATCACGTAATTTGCATATTTATTATAGAAAAATAAACAAATACATCAAAGTGTAGAATGCAAATACTTATCAAAGATTAATATAGGTATATGAGGCACATCCATTTGCATTTTTTACTTAAAATCCTTATTGCAGACTCTAACAATGCAGTAATTCGTCTTGCTATAAAAATATAACGGAAATTATAAGAAATAAACAATAATTTCTATCTCCCTGTTCACCGGTTTCCATTTTTTTCCTTTTGATTGAAGGATTTTTAATCTAAAGCCTCTATCGTTGAGCCATCAAATGACTTTCTGAATGATTAAATAAAATGAGCATATAGCATTTGTAAAACAGCTTATAATAAACTAAACAAAGAAAGCCTCTGCTGCTCAGAATTTTTAACAACAGTGTACGCAAGTAACTTTAAATAAAACATTTTAAATGCATTTTATTAATCTGATGTAATTTTCAAACAAATTTTCTTCTCGTTTTAATATTCACCTGAAAATATTTTTGTTTTTAGAAAGGAAATATTCGCGCTGTTGTTGAACTGGCAACAATATTTAACTAAATGGATGTGGCAATCCCAATACTTTCTTCTATTTCTTACATCTTAATATTTCCTGAATAATACAGCGCAGCAGCGCCACCATTTAGATCAGTTACAACAAGATCTTATCAGCAATAACTATTGTCAACTCCTAACTACATCTGAAGTTAAATGAAAATCCGTGCATTCGTATTTTTCAGGAATAAGAAAAAGTATTTTTCTAGTTTAACACTGCATCAAGACAGAATTTGCAAATCTTCGAATGGAGACATGAATATTTTATCTTGTCAGACCAATGAAAAAATAAGTGCGGCATTTAACTATTTATACCTAACTATTCACAAGAAAGGGAAATTACCCTTTAAAAAAAGAAATTATTTGCGAAAAAAAAAACAACATAAAAAGAATCAATTCTTAATAAAGGGTAAAAACTGGAATTACATATTACATTAAATGTCGATCTTTTTTGTAGCACCTTCTCGTAAAATTATATCAACTCTCAGTGAACTTTTAGAATTAAAGAAATTAACAAAACATTTAACAATTAATAATTTTTTTAAGTTTATCTAAATCTAAAAAAGAATGTATATATAATTAAAAATATTGAAAGCTTTATAATAATTGAAATATATAATTTATCATTTTATTTTACTTCCCTTTTAGTCAGTTAAATAATTAATAGACACCTTATATGAAATTTTTTTAATTTTTCAAGTAATTATTATTTTCCAAACACACTATCTGATTATATCTCAAGATATCTTTTAGTAATGTTTTCAACTTTTCATAACATAATTAACTGGCTTTTTTCATAATTGCAAGCTAAATAAATCTTTTTCTAAAGAGATTTTAAAAGATACCAGTGCATAAATAAGAAATTAATCTGAAAATAATTTGCAGGAAAAAATACTTATCCCAAAACTGAAGGAGTTCCTAATTAAATATTTAGTTAATATTGCACATAATTGCATATACTTGAACATTTAGTTTATTAAATTGGAGCGTTTACATTTTGAATTCAATTAAATTCTGAAAAGTTTTAGAATAGTACTACTACTTTTATTTTCTCAATGGAAATATTCGCCTCTCTTTTGTAATTGGAAATGGGAGAATTAAAAGCTCACATTTTAAACGGTAATATTAATTTGAATGGAAGTTTTTTAAATTGGAATAATTTTCAATAAACATACGTTTAAATGCCCAAATGTGAAAATTTTAAAAGACTAAATGAAATAAAGAAAGACTTGAATGCAATTTAAAATAAAAATTTATTAGTCGGTTGCGACAATTCAAAAACTTTCTTCTATTTCATACATGTTAATATTTCCAGAAAAATGAAACATAGCAGGGTCACCGGTTAGGTAACTTACTCCAAAATCTAATCTGCAACAACTTATTTCAAGTTCTAACTGAATCTGAAATTTGCAGAAAATCCGTGTATTAGTACTTGAGATAGAATCATTGCATAACTTGTAAAAAACTGGATAGAAGCGCCACCTGTTGAGCGATTTACTCCAAAAATTAAAGAATATTCTTATCAGGAACTGAATCTGAAGTTGGATTAGAACCTGAGATAGAGCTATTGCAATAATCATGAATAATACCGCATAGCAGTACCACCTGTTCTGTGTTTTACACCAAAACGTATTTAGAACTTTATGATATTAAGGACTAATGGAATCTAAAGTTTTATAAAAATCCGTCCATTAGTTCTTGAGATATAATTATTGTGAAAATCGGTAAAAAGACATCATAGACACCGGTTGGGCGATACATATCAAAAATTAATTATATCCTGTTTATATCAAGGTCTAATGAATGGTCTAAATCTAAAGTTTTGTGAAGTTCCAAGTATTAATAGAGAGATTTGTGATAGAGCGCCCACAAAATTTATGTACATACAGACAGACATTTTCTAAAATCATGCTTTTTGGAATTTGACCCTTGAAAAAGTGTAAATTCATCATAAACCGCAATTCGAGAAATTTCACGAATCCAGTACTCTCTTTTAAAGATAGAAGACAGTAAAAAGTTTACAATACTAAAAGCATTGCAAAATACATTAATTAGACTTTTTGCCAAGCATTTGCCATTCCTATTAAGGAATGTAATGGCGATTATATTCGCGAAACAGATAAATCGATAGAAATTCACCTGAAGGAGCATATTCGGGATTTCAAAAGGGCAGAAGATCCAGCATTTTCTTGTAACGGACTTTATTTTGAAATCAAGTTGTAACAGTAATCATGGCGGATTGTTACTAATCTTGTTTATCAATTATAATCGCCGATAACGATGAATTCGTCCCACCATGGGACGAACTGCCGCGGGAGCGGCCAATTTTCGTCTGCGACCCCTACCCACGTCCTGAATAGTCCGACTCTCTTGCAAGAAGCTCTGCCGATGCTAATCGGCTAAGAGTTTTGTCATGTTAGTAGTATGGGAAGTATCGTTAGCCAATTATATTGTTTTATCGGTTATAGTCGAAATCTGATAGCAATATACAACTAACAGAAAGTTTGAAATATTTACACATTTGAGGGACGATTAAAATGTACTTATTTTTAATAGTGTCAGTAGCGTATAATAGAATTTTCTAAATAATGACAAAAAATTATGAATACATTGAAAAAAATAGATATAATAAAGGTGCAGTTTTCAGTGCTTCACGCCGAATCTATTTTGCAACCATTTTTTTTTCCATCTGGCTACTGTTTTTTATGTCTTATTAGCACATTTCTAATGTTGGTAAAAAACCAGCGATAAACCTGGTTGAAAGATATAAAAAAATGTTTTATACTAGGGATGGGTAGAATGATGGGATGAACAACTGTTGAATTGACGAATTATGTTTATTTCTGAAAAATAAAATAACAGTACTTTTTTGTTCTGTTATTTATTTTACAATGCTTAGTGCACTGATGAGGCGTTGCGATTGCTTAGCAAAGCGTTTACAAAATTATTATTTTTTTAATTATCTATATATTTTATTTTAAATTATATTGAAATACATGTTTAGTTTTATTTTGTAACTTATAGGCATTCCTCAGTAAAATTTAATAAATTTGATCTTCATGCCGCAAAACATCATAAACGTTAGTTTTCGGAAAACTATAGCCACGGACAGAACTACATAATAGCAAGAATCAAGTTACCTAACTTTTCGAAAAGCGTTCTTTAACCTTAAAATCACGATATTCGATTGATATTTTTCAGGTTTAAAAAACACAGAAACTAAGTTTTTTTTTTTTTTTTTTTTTTTTTTTTTTTTTTTTTTTTTCGGTGTGTATGTCATTTTTTTTTTTTTTTTTTTTTGCGAAAACGTTTCCAACTAGTTCTTATAATGTTTAATTAAAGATTTGTGAAAAAATTTAATTTAAAGAAAAATTAATTTAAATTATTAATTAATTTAATTTAAATTATTAATTAATTTAATGAAAATATGCTGAAACTGATGTGAATTAATATGAAGAGATAAAAACTTCTTAAACACACCATAAAAATCACTTCAATTCGCTAGGCCTTTCGAAAGAATCGAGTTTTTCTTCGTGAGGAGCAAATAATACGTGCGTCTACTATAAAAGCAGTGGCAAGTCTCGATTTTCAAAAATACAACCCCTATGTATGTAATAATTTTTTATCGACATTTTTAATAATATTTCTGATTCTTCGAATTCAAAGACCGATTTGTGGAAAAAAAATAGGGTGCGAAAGGGTTAAGATATGAGTAATATTTTCCCCACAGTTTACTGCCTTAAAAAGTATTAATTAATGACAATATTTTTGTGTATAATATTTATATATTTTGTGTAATATTTTTGTGTATGGATTTAACATTCAAATTCATCGTTATTTTTTTTAAAAAAACATTTAAATAAAGAGTTTGTTAAATTTCCTTCATGTTTTGATATACACGAGAGAAAATTCATATTTCATATAAAATCCCATACATCTTAAAATCCGTATACTGTTTTATGTATTGTTCTAAATAGATTCTAAAGATCCTTATAAGATCATTATCGAATTAGATTCTAATAATCATTAGAACACTACATGAGAGTGTTCTTATGACAGTGGAAAAAATCGAAGCCAAAAGATACATATTTATAAAAGTAGTATATTTTTTAAACAATTGAAATGTTAGTAAAACAGGCTGTTTTACAATTTTTTATTTAAATTGTAATATTAAGTACTGTGCCACCACTTGTATTACAATACTATTCAAAATTAAAGAGATGGCTTCAAAGATAGTGTCCCCTTAAAAAACAATGACAAAAATATTATATTAAAAAGTCTCTTTAAAACTTTACCCTCCATGCATTAAATTCTTCCTTCGAAACCTGTAGATACCTGGGCTATTATCTCTACTAATCTACAATTCTAGTTACACCACATCAATAGGTTAGGATGGGGGTTGAAAACACATTCAGTGGTGATATTAAAACTTTCTATCTTATGCTAGAAAATACTTTATGTAATATAGCTGTGAAATAATTTATGAAGCAGCACACATTTCATTTCAGAACTTATGAGAATATTTTTCAGTATAAAAAGTTACATGGATGGTAAAAGTCCATCTAGTTGCGCGATTAAAATCAGCACACAAATATTACACAACAAAGAATTTGCATCATCTATAAGAAGACTCTTTTTCAAACTTAAGGCACTATTTTGGTTGCCTAAAATCTATTGTTACAAAGAAATGTATGTCAGCATCCCTCGCCACTATTACGTCATACGACAAAATTCACAGCCATGCGTCGACCAATTTTCATAGATAGAATACCAAAATTTGAGTGATACCAATCGCCATGATATTCTATGTTGTGAAATCATGGTTCCTTACTTTCGATTGACATCCTTGAAAGAAAGTTCGGGAGTTCCTTTAGATAAAGGATTTTCTAAAAATGTTATTGCCAAAATAATATGATGCCAATGCCATCAGTCTGCAGTAGACACAGTGTTTATATTGAAGACTGAAACGGGTCACGTCGAGAGATTAGCCTGAACGAGCCAAAAGAAGATAACTGCAACAGTTGAAAATTTATATCAGAATCAGATACATTTCCGTAAACGTCAAGTTAGTGTTCTTTATTTTATAAGTTAAGTTTTAAAAGGACCATGGTATTATGTAACTACTTGAATTTTTCAAAAATAGCTTTTCTAATGTATTCTGCATGCTTGTAACATGCCCCCCCCCTCTCCCCGACAAAAAGGCCTTTATTTACCAGACAAACTGCGCAGAAGCGACTTTCTTGACTGCAAAAACATGTTTCATGGACAAGTACTCAGCAACGATTTTGACGAATCTAAACTCAACTTTCATGGACTGGAATGCGAATGGTATGTTAGCAGAGGAAAAAGTGAAACATATCGATGGGGTATTTTGCCTACTGTGAAATTTCTAGTGAGTAAAATAGTCTTGAAATGTCAATGAGAGACTTTATGATAGACTGAATTTTTAGAGATTTGCTGAATTTACTATAAATAGTGCACGATTGTCCTTATCTGTCATCCAGTTGCATGTGTATGCATTTATAGACATCATTGTGGCAAATTCTTCACTAAATCGTTTGGTGAAAAACCCCACAGTGCATATTAACGCATTTTGAGATCATTAATATCTGATAACCGTAACAAACTATGGTAAATTGGTATGTCGGAAAATGGAAAAGTGTTGCTAGAGTGAAATTATTTTTTATAAGAGGTTTTAACTGTTATCAGAAATATTTATGAAACATATTGCTCAAATTGTACTCTCTTTTTACTTGATTTTTTAAATATAAAGACTGTGTGAATTATCTGAATTTTTATTAAATATTTTAATTTATTTTAAAATTTCTATTGAAAATTTAAATCAAATATTTATATAAATAATCTTATGAAAAAAATGACCGGCCTTATACAATCATTAAAAAAGAATAATATAATGAATTATTGCAGAAAACATTCGATATTAACAATAACACTTAACAATTTTTTTTAGAAAATATTTCATTGTAAGAAATAAAAACATTTCAGTTAAAATATTTGTTTACAAAAAATAAAATAAGTAAACCGTATATAATATCGCTAAATCCACATATCCGATTAATTAAATCTTTTTTGTTCAAGAAAATTATACAAAAGAAAAAAAGATTTACTCTAGACGAAATCGGTAAATTCGCATATCTAATTAAATAACTTTTTTGCATTAAAAGGTATTTATCAAAAGAAAAATATTTTACACTAATTGAATTATTCGACCCATATGAGATAAAATAAACTTAACGAGGATTTATTATGATGATGCAGAAATTTCCGTTCATTTTTTCTTCTTTAATGCATAAATATTTTATTGGCACAAACCACGCAATGTATTCTTGTAATGTCACTAGGCTTATGCTATGAAAAAAATTAAAAAGTGTTATAAATTACACTTTTGAACGACATTATTAATATATTAAATTTTTTCTTCGACTTAAATGAGACGCAAGTAAGCAACTTAACCCTTTCATAAATGATCCAAATTTGTCCCAATCTCCGAGAACATGGAAAAGAAGTATCTGACGCAATTTTAACATACGCAAGTCATAATTCATTTAGAAAACATTTGTATTTCAGAGATTGCAACAGCTCCACATTTTTAAAAGGGCAAATGCACTGTAAAAATGTATTACATTTAATTTGATTCTAAACTGATTTTTATTCTAAACTGCCTTTTTAAGTTTTGAAATGTACACTGTCTGATGCCTAACACTTTTAATTGTTCTAATAGTTAAAAACTGTGCAATTTCACTCCTTTAAAGAAAATGTGGAACCTTTACACCAATTCAGTAGTAAAAATTTTAAACGACATATGATTGAGTGCACCATTTTGAAAACTGTTTACAGCGATGCTCCCGGGTATTTATAAAGTACATTAAACCAATACTGGTATAACTGTAGACAAAAAGAGGTAGCAATTAAGTACCACCAAAATGGTGTTTCTTTACACCAGTCAATTGTCAATGTTTCATTACTCTTGTTTACTGATTGTATTTCCTTACACCATTTTTGTTGAAAATCTAGTTGTAACCACGTTTGGTGTAAAATTACACCGATATTTTTTACAGTGTGACAAAGTAAATGTAAATTCCTTTTAGTTTCTTTTCATACTTACTTTGAATCAGGCTGAAATGAGCAAAAAGTTTCCCGGCAAACTGACATAAGTGTTCTTTTCTGTCCATATCTAGTAATGTAAGCTAGTTCTTTCGTGTTTACACAAATAATCTAATAAAAACAAAATTAGATAAGCTTAAAGATGCATACTACAAAATTAAAATGCATCAATATGTCGTTCACAAAGAAGAAGTTTAAAAGTTCAAACACATATTAATAGTACACTGTAAAAAAAAATCTGTAAAGGTACTATACTTTATCTAGGAAACTGGGATTCCAAGAACTTTTCCTGTAACGGTAACAACAAAAACTCAAGTTTTAGAATCGGTTACATGGATTTTTCAGAGATCGTTACATGAAAAGTTCTTGGAATCCCAGTTTCCTAGAAAATTTTTAATACCTTTACAGATTTTTTTTTTTACAGTGTACATACTTCAAAAGACTTCATTTAAATGGAATAACCTCGATTCCAACTTACATTTTCTAAAAACATAGCCGCTGATTTAGAGGCGCGGTGGATAACATTAACCTAATATAACTTCATTCCTTGGACACGAATGACCGGTATACGTCCAATGTAAAAAACAAACGATTTTACGGAAATTCTGCTAGTAATACAGACACCAGTAAAATTTACTGTTTTCTTATCGGAAAAAATTCTGTAAATTCCAGAAAAAAAACGATAAAAATGGAAAAAATTCTGGAATTTATGGATTTTTTTCCCGCTAAAAAACAGTACTGGCGTTCCGATTACCAGTACAATTTCCGTAAAATTGTCTGAGTTTTTTTCTTTATAGTGTGCCTCTTAATTTGCTCAAAATCCTTCATTATTCTCACCAGTTTTTTCTTTTAATTGCAAAGTATACATTATTTTATTAGAGCATTTTCGATATTCAATTACAATATTAAAAATTAAGAAAAGGATTTTCGTGCTGAAGGGTATATACATTCAGCATACATTCGTATAACACAATGTAATATCGTTTGCTTAAAGTTATGAACCGGCTTCTTTGAAAACCGAGGATAAACTCATATTTCTCACTCTAATGAAAATTAATTTAGATATTTTTCTACATTAAGTTATGAGTTCTAAGGGGATGCAGCTTTAATCTTAAAATCAAGCCTGTTTAACCTTTTAATAAGAACGGAAGCATTTAAACTTTTGGAAAGCAATGAAGGGCGCCATTATTAGAATGGCTCAAAACATGCAAGAATATCATCTTTTAATATTAGTATGGATGCGTATAAACAAATGCATAACGCTGCAGAGACATAATGCTTCTATAGATCTAAAGTGCCATGTTAAAAGAAAAAAAATCAAAATAATTGCAAATTGTAATAAATTTCGAATAATCCATTTTTCTGTGAGGGGTTATCTCAAACATTTTTTAATTGGAGGCAGCCAGAAAATGAAATATCTCCAATTATTAAAATAAAATGGTAATCAGCTATATTGTCATCAGATATATTGTATAAAATAATCTGGAATAACTGCTTTTTTTTAGGTGTCAATTTGCCATTATAAAAAATACAGAAACTTGCACATGGGTGGTTCCAGAGAGAGAAAGCCTTTAAGCTATTTCATTGATGGAAATTCTTTCGCACGATTTTACAATTTTTTTTTAATTATTAAAATTACCTAAATTTCAAAAGTCTTCGAGAGAAAAAGATAGCCTTTATCGGGTCTTAGAAAATAGCCATATGGCCAATAAAACAACGTCAATAACGATAGCAAACATGCGGAATTTTTATACATAGAGTGGAGGATCGTTTAGCTTTCTCTACATTTTACTTCTCAACATATTAAAGAAATTATTATAGAAAATTAATTAATTTCCATTTATATTATTTCCATAAAAAATCGTAATGAATAACTAGAAATTAGTGAAGAAACACAACAGCACATCTGTTTTTTGAAAAACTAATCATGTGCTGCTGCCTTTCCTTTAATATGTTGCGTAGGTTATAATTGTTGGATACGTGAAATACACGTGTAGACATTTTAAAAATATCTCTCAGGGAAATATCAAGGATTTTAAATAAAGTATCCTTTACCAGGAAATTTTACTTAAATAAAAAGAATAGTAACAGAAAACCTCCAAAAGGGCTCCAAGAAAAGATGCAAAGGGTGCGATGGCGCCCTCGGGCGCCCCTTTGGTCAGCCCTGTTAAGACCATTAGCAAAACTTTTCTTGTTTTTGCTTAAACAACACATTAGGTATTTTCCTGATCTAAAGATAGCCACTATGTTGGGTATGCAAATTGTGCATATTTTAAGAAGTCAAATGTTAACTTTGTCATTTCTTCTAATTCTACAAATTATTTAACCTTTTTGAGTCTAGGAATATAAAAACCATGCTTTTCACAAGTTAGTGTAGTTATCGAAATTTTCGCATTTCCCTTCAAAAAGCACAAGTAGATAGATTTCGACACAGTACTGATTTTCACACGACATTTTAAGACAAAAAATATTTTCAATGATGCAAACAATAATTAAAACCAATTTCGAATTCATCGCAAATAGGTTTATTTTATTTATTTATTTATTTATTTGTCGGCCAATCATAAAGAAAGCGAAGTTGTGATAAAAATGTATTAACTTTCATTCTGTATGGAGAAATACTTCACAGAAAGAATCAATTTTAAAAAGAATACATTTTTAAAAGAAGCTTAAAAATCATTCAAACGTTTTACTTCTAATATATGTTTTTTTGTGCGAGCTTTGAATGATATTATGTTCAAAAGATTTCTGAACGCGAGCCGTATGTATGTATGCGGGGGAAGAGAATTAAATGTGAGTTAATTGAACGAAAAGTTGTTTTATAGAAACCGAAAAGTACATTGAACTTTTCTTATTTAAATTATAGATTGCAATGGTATTTTTGAATGACAGATGTCTTTGTAATCAGTCATCCTTTTAATGCAGTTCGAGGGTAATAATGGTAGTAGGTATGTAGTGGTAATAATGGCTTTCAAAAATGTCAAAAACCATAAAAAATTGGCAAATGTGGCAGTGTTTTCACAGACATTTGACCAACGATAGTTATTTGGCTAATTAAAAATAAAAAAACATTCGCCAAATGAAAAAAGTATTAGCAAAATAGATTTGCCGTGTAGCGCAAAACAATTTATCTTTATTACTTTAATTCAGTATGTTCTAAAATAACCTAAGTTTTTATAACTGTGACAGCGATTGTTGTTAATCTAATTTCAGTTATCTGATACAAATATAAAAAAAAATATATGTATACATGCATATGTATACATGCATATGTAGGAAAAACGAAAAAGAAAAAGCAAAAATTGAGCACTAGCAATTTGGCGAATATAATCGCTTGATTACTCACCAAATAAAGAATTTAGTCGCAATTTGGCGCATTGGCGAGCCACAGTGAGAACACTGGATGTGGCAATCCCAAAACTTTCTTCTATCTTATGCATGTTAATAATTCCTGAAAAATGCAGCATAGCAGAGCCACCGGTTATGTGGTTTAAAACAAAATGTAGTCAGCAACAACATGTGCCTATCAATCATAGAGAAAGCCAAGTAGTAGAAAAATGTGTGAACACTCGCTCTATAGGGTGAAACACTTAATAGTTTCTGCAAAAATTTTCATGAACTTTAAAAAAAATATATTTTTTAAGAAACTTAAAATCATTTAAAACGTTTTCCTTCTGGTGCCAACTTTGAATAATATTATGTTTAAAAGTTTTCTGATAGAAACTTTCATCAATGTATGCGTGAAAAGAGAATTAAATCGAGGCAATTGATCGAAAAAATTACTTTATAGAAACCTCACAGAAATTTTTCTAGATCTATCATTTAAAATATAAGTTGCAATGGTATTTTTGAATGATAGATATATTTGTAATTACTTATCCCTTTAAATTTATTTGAGCTGAAATTCGTAGAGTAATGGTTTTTAATCAATCATTTTTCCCCTTAAAGAGAGGTTTCAAGAATTTCAGACTTCTTAAAAAGAACAGGCAGTAAAATGAAAGTAAATTTTCATTGTTGCCATTGATTTTTCTGTTATTTGAAGAAATTTCCGTCTTTTGATTGGAGAATTTTGAACTTCGATTTCAGGGTTTTTTACTGGTTTGAATGATAAAGAAAAAAAAAACTTCAAAATTCAGTGTATAATTCGAAAAAAAATTTCAACGACGTCATAATCAAAGATTTTTTAGTATACCAACCTACATTTTAAATGGAAGAAAAAATTGGTTCATGAGAGACAGAAAAAAATTATCTTTGAATTGCATTTGAATTGATTTTAAATGTTCCTCTATGAAAATGCGACGCAGAATGTTTCATGTTATAAAATTTCACACTAAATAAAGACTTATCTTTTTATTTCCATTGTAATGCTTTTTTTTTCTCAAAATTATTGCCGTTAATCCAATCTGAATTGATGAAACACCCTGTATTTGTGAATAAATAAGTGGTTTGTAACAGCGTGTTCTATGGTAAATTTTCATCATCTTCATATCTATAACCACCAGTCTGAATTTGTCAATATAATTCAAGAATACCCTGTGAATATGCACACACAAACTGTTAAAAAAAATCCATGAATTCACGGTAAAAGTACTGGCAGCAATGTTGCCAGAGTTTTTCGTTCTGTATAAGAATTGGGTGGTTATGCCATGTATCAACAGTTTTTATTGACCGAGGGAAAAAATAACGTGGTTGGGTTATTCGAACTGACAACCTTTGATGTGGGAGTCCGTTTCTCTAGCGATCACGCCATAGGGTCTTCTAATGCATGTGATTCTAAAGTCTTATTGTGGATATTTCAGTGTGTTTATATTTTTACAAGGTAAATTGTAATTTTACCGATGCTGTTAAAATTCTTGCAAGTTTTAATTAACAAGGCTAATTTATTTTTAAGATTTTCTCATGGTTAATAAATAATTATAATATGCATTGATTAAACAATTTATTAAAGAAATTTTCTTTGCTCTTTGAATGATTAGAATATTGTCCGGTTCAGACAATTGTTGGTATCGGTACAGTTGCAATTCAGTAGTACGATGCAAATCTTAGAAAATATCCAGTATTCTTATTTTTTTTTTCATTTCTGTGAAACAAGATGCCAGTTTTGTAAACATTAAAAATAAATTTGCGACAGGTAGCGGAGTATTTCCGTTGTTACTCCCATTTTCGTCCGTTTCGTTATTTTCAGTAAATACTATAATAATAAATGACTTTTAATGGAAAATGTCCTTTTGTCATGAAAAGACTTTCTGTGAAATTTAGGGGAAATATATTTGAGAATTTCAGAATTTTTTTAAACAGTGTACAGTGCTCAGCAAAAGTTTAGACACTGGTGTTTTTTAACCTTTAAATAAAAAATACGAAAACGTGAGTTTTTCACTCGGCTATACTTATTTTCAAATATATTTTATACAATGTAGAATAAAAATAATGGTTATAATATAAGATAATATTTAATTTAACTAAAACAAGTGAAATTTGCATATTGCAAAAGTTTAGACACTTTTTTCATTTTTAGCCAACTGTTTATGGAAAAATGCAAATTTCCAAGTTATGATGTTACATATCTGAAGTATTTAATTATACCTCGATATAGCATCAAATGGTGATGCTATATCGAGGTATAATTAAATACTTCAGATATGTAACATCATAACTTGGAAATTTGCATTTTTCCATAATGCCGCGAACTAAAAATATTCAATTAGATGAGATAATTGAAGTAGGAAAGCTGAAATGGAAAGGGAAGACTGTTGCAGAAATTTCAGCAGCATTGAATCGTCCAAAGTGGTCTGTCTATGAAGTATAGTCTAAGGATGACTCCTTCAAAACAAAACATAATCTGGAAGATCTTGTGTGACGAGAAAATGAGATAACAAAAGGATCCAGAATCTGACACTTACACAAGTAATGATTGCTAATCACATTAAAAGTAGGTCAAAACTTTCTGTGTCAACGGAAATGATTCGTAGATGAATTAAAGAAACAGATAAATCAATTTACATGAAAATTATAAAACAATTAGCTTTAAAATACCGCTGTAAATTGGTGAGGATTCAATTAACTTGCAAACATACGTCATATGGACCCAAATGATACGCTATGATATTCAGTAACGAAAAAAAATGAAATTTGAATGGCCCAAACAAGTAGGCATACTATTGGAATGACTTAAGTAAAGATCCTGGGACTTTGTTAAGTCGACAAAAAGAATTTGATTTTTAAATAATTTGGTCCTCACTTAACATTAATGTTCGTGTATCTGTGAAGTTATACATTGGTTGCCAAGCAACACAAGACTACGTACATACGTTGGAGATTAATTTTTTTGTCATTTAGGGAACTTTTACTGATCTAAAGTATGGATTTTAGCATCTATTCATGTTGCATACAAAAAAAGAACTTCGTTTAACTCTGAAAATACTATTGATCTCAACTGGCCGGCGTGTAGTTCTGATCCGGACCCAATCGAAAACTTTTGTAACATCATATGTCGTAATGTTTATGCAAATTTTTGCTATAATTCTCTTTTAATGAGGTTCGAGCTGCTGTTGAACATCTTTGGTACGAAATAGACACCCAAGTGACGCAACATTTAGTTTGAAAAGTCACATGAAAAGTCACATTCTTGCACTAACTGCAAACAATGCGGGTGCAACTCGATTTTAATTTGTAGTTATTTTTTCTGTAAAAACACAAATTGTATATAGTTTTGCCACAATGTTAATTTTATTTTTTTGTCATTATATTTTATGTAAAAGGTAAAATTCAAAATTTATTGTGTGTGAATAAAGGATAAGTCACAAGTAATATACGACAGAGGAATTACAAACATTCGGTACATACTTCTGAAAATAGAAGCGTAATCGATCATTGTCTAAATTTTTGCTGAGCACTGTATATATAATTTAGCTGATGTTTAAAGTGAATTCAGCTGGAAAAAAATCCGCAAGTAACCGATGGATTAAAATTTATACTTGTTTCTGAACTTCATCTGGATTTCTTAATAAATTTTATCTGCCTCGCTTGCAACAAACCCTGTCTAAAGAAAATAATACTATGTAGAACGCTCAAAGATTTGATTTAAACTTCAAAATTCGAAAGAGCGTTCTTTAAAACTGTTCATGAATTAAAAATACGACATATATTCAAATTTGTTAATGTTTTAAAAGTTTACTGTACCATTAAAAATATTTTATACGTCTTAAAAACAACAGAACTTCAAGCCACTAATTCAAGTCCAATTCCAGATGTTTCATGGACAAAGATGTCATAGATATTCAACCGTTTTCCATTCAATATATTTAAATCCTGTAGCAATATTATACAAATTCGAATCCAGAATTTATGTTACCATAAAATCTACATTAAGCGAATTCAAACTGACATTGTTTAACTTATTCAAGATTTTAAATATATAGTGCTTCTTTTGGAAAACAAACAAAATCCAATAAAATATTTTTACATTTCCTACTATAAAAATGCATTAAAAAAACAGATTTATGATAATAGAAGAAAATGCAAAGAAAATATGTAACAAATTCTGTGGTAAATATTCAACTAAAATCCGGTCTTTTAAATTTGATTTTTCCTTAAATAAGGTATTACATAAACTTTAGATTTTTTTTTTGCTTCATTTATGCTAAATTATAGTACATTTCTGAGACAAGAAAAATAATGTGACAGAAAGATTTTAAATCAATGTTTGTATTAGCATTTTACAATTTAAATATATTTATTCTGTGAATCTTTCATTTGCAAGATAATTTGTTATGCCACAAATAGAACTTTCTCAAACTTTTGTTTCATTGAACTCTGATAAAACTGTTTCAACTTTTATCCAAGAATGATATATGTACCTACATTCTTAAAATATATGCAAGTAAAAACTTTGCTAATTAAAATTGCGAAAAAAATTGCACACATGTGTTTAATTATATTAAATTATTTTATGCATGTATTGTCTTTCAAATTATGTGTGTCGTTAGGTGCGATTGTAATTATGCAAATACGTAGCACCTGTAGTCGCCGTTTAATCCATTCCGCATATAACAACGCAAAAACTACCCGACGGAAAAGTTTGAAATTTAAAATATATGATTATTACATAATTTTGTTGAGACATTTCAAATTTTTTTGGAAATCGGATGTAAAGTTCAAATGCATGGACAGTCAAATTCAGTTACATTATGGCCAATCGGAAAATAGTTTCAAGTGCATTTTAATGATGTTATAATCTTTCTAACATAATACAATTCATATGCACCTACGATATATATATATACTAAATTATACATTCTGTTCAATCTGTGGTGTAAAGAATATTTGTTAGTAACATACAGGATCACATAAAGGTATTCTATTACGTAATGTTATAGGAGAAACATTGTTTGAGAAGCGTTTTAATTAGATTAAACTATTTCACAAATATATAAATTTTTACTAATTCAAAAACTGCAACTTGAATGCTATTTGTTCAGATGTTAGAGTACATCGTATTAAGAACGAAAAATAAGGCCGTAAGACTAAAAATGATTTTTTTTAAAAGCTACAACAAAAGCTACTACTCTTGTCAATAGTGTTAATTTTCAAATGTACAATTGCAAAGTATATGAAACTACCTTTGAATAAAATCAATTTTTCGACGTCTTTGGGCTTTCGAAATTTACAAAAACTTACCAAACTTCAAACGATTTTTCCCCATGCACCATAATTCAATGGAATTCTTTTGAGTTCCCCAAAACTAATATTTTCAGTTTTTTGTAAATGAACTGTTAATCATGTTTTATGTACAATATCAAACATGCTTTGGGGACCTTAAACAATCTATATCAAATGCATGAAAATGTAAATATTTTTACGGGGTCAGTCTGACACATAAACTCAGTGCATAAACGCTTTTCAACTTTGTTGGAAAGTGTTAAAAAAATGATTAAAAGAGATTTTTTTTAAAAGTACAATAAACAGAAAATACATACTTCATGTAAAAAGGAATACTTTCTCGTGCACAACTGCAAAATACACTAAATTTTGTAAAATATCAATTTTTTGAAGTTTACAGTCTTTCGAAATATACAAAATTTTCGAAATTCCTTTTAGAATAAGATTAAAAAATTGCGCCAATGAACAAAAAACTTTGACTTGAAATATGAATTGTGCAATGCCATTATCTAAAATTTCTACAAACATTTTATATTGATTGCTATATTGAAAGATAGGAGCAATTAATAAACGTTGTATAAGAAACATCGATGTTTGGTTATCATGTTACTCGATGAATACTTTAATACAAGAGTAATTATTAATAATGATATATTACACTTAAACTATTGAATTTGTTCAACAACACTAAAGGAAAACAACTTCCATATACTACAATAAAAGCCTGGAATAGCGAGCACCAAGGCGCGTAATTTGCCTTTTGTTCAGATTTGTTTTTAATCAAACATAGAAATATTTAAAAACATAGAAATATTTAGGTAAAGGGAACTGAAAAAAAATGATTGCTAAATAAAACTATTTTGCTGCTCAGGAATTTCTTATGGAGATTTTATTATATATAGAGTGTCCTATAAACCTTAACCTCAACTTTAACTTCTTAAACATTCATTATAGAAATATACTATGAATTATAAACTTACGTAAAAAAAGGTACATAATTGTGAAATTGGTTAAATTTTTCAGAGAATTAAATTTTAGGAAATTCAAAATTATCACAAAAAATTCTCAGTTATCAAAATGTGCCCATCTATTTATAAGTTCAGGTACAAAATGTGCGCATATCTTTATCGAAAGTATTAATAATATGTTCAAACTAAGTTGATGAAGCCTATTCATACACGTGCATTCAAGAAAACAATGCAATCATTGATTCCTTTCGTAATTTGTGTAAGACCCTTGAAGCATCATCATCCGGCATGAATTTTGAATTTTGATATTCGTATCGAGGTATCAAACAATGGATTAAGTTGTAACGGATGGGTGCACATACTGGGTGTCATTTGTGGCGTGAGGGTGGTTATATAAATGAAATGAAGACATAATTTTAGATATAAGTTAAAACCACAGTTTATTTAAACTGCTAGGACTCGGGAAAGTGGAACGTCAGTTCGATAATTTCAACAACTAGTCACAATACTAAAAGACTAAACTCATAACTATACTCACAACTCCGGCACTAGACTCAGTCAGGGCACTTCAAACCAACTTCCCATTCAGGCTTCAGCTAAACACTAGTTTAAATCTTTATAAGACAGCCCGTGGCTGTAAACACTCTTTATTATTTAAAATACTCAACGTAATTAAACTATCTCTTACGACCGGTAATCTCCTTGGATAGCTCCGCTCTGAATAAACTAACTCAACACACGCTGCTAGCTGGATCACTCTTAAAGCATCATCCACTTCATTGGAGGCTAATAATCTGACTCGCTATAGCGCAATCCAAATCGCCTGGCTGGCTTCCGCAGCCTTCTCGCCTCCTCACCGCACTGCACTCAAAGCTTTTATACGTCGCAAACTGAAGTCGATACAATGAATTTGCATATTACTTCTAATCGCGACATAACTGTAGAACCGAGGCGACATACACGCTCTAGAAAGTCAAAGTAAAATAAAGGATAGAGATCGCTTTCACGCTACACATGTTAAAACATTGACGTCACGATCTCACAAAAATGCTAGAGTGCCTTTATCACAAAGGACACTCCCCCACAAAGTGACCATTTATAATTTCCCCACCTCTGCGGTTTTTGTGAAAATTGATGAAAATTTGAACATGACTTTATTACTAAAGATACATATTTTACTAATTGGGAGTTTTTAGATCACAGGATATTAAAGCTTGAGAGGTTATGTGCCCGCCGGTTCTGTAGCTAAGCACATATGTAACATGATAATAAATATCTGATTTCCTTCAATTTTGGATGTAGATTCATACTGATAAAACGCTTCCCTGATTAATTTTTGGGTTCTTTTGTTAAATATGAAGGGAGAACGGAGGATGATCCTCCTTTTAAATTAGATAAATGAATTTTTATGCAGAATTATCCTATTTGCTTCGAATTTTGGATATAGGTTCATTATGATAAGCCGTATCCTACATTAGTTTTGTAGGTTCATTTATTAAGTATAAAATGAGGAAATTAGAGAGCTAATCTCTCCTCCCCCCATAATTTGTCTTTCGACTGGCAATATGCATTCCTAAAATAAGTTTGTACTGTATAGTTAGTGTGAATAACCTGTAAGCTCAATGCCAGCAATTTAATTTAGCAATTCTTTTTATTTTAGTTCGAGGGCGAAATAAGGCGAGGGCAAATTTTCATTTTTTTTTAAGTTCAAACCCTTGAAGCTTTTGCTAGATTTCGAAAAATTGTAGCTTTTTTATGTAACTTTGATTCCTTCTTTAATTTTTTTCGACAACTTTTGGGTGCGTTCGTAATCATATAAGCACATATCATTAATAGACGCTACATAGTCCGTCCATCTGTCTACACAGAGCATCATAAAAACTACCTAACCGAATTGTTTGAAATTTCATCGCAGAATCGTGCCGAGCATCTTAAATTGTATGGAAATCAAATTAAAACAAAAGTTATTAAAGGTTTTCCTATCCCACATATTTGATTCAATGATATCCTACGAAAAGTCATGATTCTAGATTGCTATGATGATGGTGTCCTGTTTAAGATGAATTCCTATTATTTTCAAATAACTGAATTAAATTTATAAAACCGAAATAAATTTTGCTTTTTACAGTAGAGTGTAGCAGCTATTGCATCAAAATTGGGTACGAACATATTTGTCACGATTGACATACAATTTCAGACATGTTAAATTAATGGATCATGTTGTAAAAATAAAAAAGAGAAATATTTCAGCTCATTACCTCTTTATTATATAACAAAAATCTATGTAAAAAAAATCAGTTTCTTCGTATCTATTAAAAAGTGGATTGATTGAAAGTTTTTTTTTCCTTTGAAATGGCAAGTTGGAAATCTGTTAAAGAGAAAAGTTAGAGAGACTTTCGTCAATCTAAAAATGCCTTTGTAACTTACATTATAAATGACAGGTAAATGGCAGTAGCGGCTTTTCATCTCACCTTTTTCTTTTGTTACTCATACATTAAAGCTGAAACCCTTCCAAAAAATCTTTCAAACAGAAAAGTCTTGTGAGGTGTGAACTTATAACTATACATTTCATTAATACATATATGAAAACTCCATAAACATATTCACCTTAATAAACTAAATAAACAATGTGAATACATAATTCGCAATAAATTGAATGTTTAATAGGAGCAAACAGATTTTAGCTAATGTCAGCTGATGTATTGGAAATTTTTAATATAGCACTTAATGTCTAAAATGCTATGGAAGTAAATAAACAATATAAATATAAACGCTGCTATTTAAAATTAACTATAAAATGTTATATATCTTATATTAATCATATTATTATATTATTATATTATATATTAATTATATCTTAATGATATAGTTTTCTTATCAATTTTCCAAAAATTACACTTTAAAATTTTTTCTGCATGCCTAACAGAAATGTTAATAAAGCAGATCTGATGCAACATTTTAAGCAGGTCAGAAATTGGAACGTAGCAAATGAGATGCGTTCGTACTATAATAAGTTTTATGAATAGTCGAATCTTCGGGCGTTCGTTTTTGCGCTCTTATACAAAAAAAGGCAAGAATACAATATTTACTGTGATATTATATTCAGTAATACGGAATGAATGACTCCATCTTAAATACTCTGTAATCGCCATGGCAACATAGAATCATGACATATCCTAGGATATTATTGAAATAATACGAAAGATAGGCTCAATATATGTAGATGAAAAAAAAAAAACATTTGTAGATTACATATAAATTAGAAAAAAAAAATCCCATCTATAATTAATTCTTAATCTTGTATACAGCATTTAATACTAAATATTTTAGTACAGTAATTTTAATTCAGAATATATTTTCTAAGTTTATATCGTTATCTTTTTTTTCTTGCGTGGAATTTCTTCCGTGACTCCTTACGTTCCAGTTTTATTTGTAATCTATTTCGATGTATTATGGATGCAAACAGCCAGAATCTCAAAAAAAAAAAAAAAAAAAAAAAAAAAAACCCTTTTTTCTCCCTTTTCAACTTTTTCGACTATATGTTTGGTCCGAGACTAATGTTTTTCTAAGATGTCGAAATCTTTTGTCCTTTGTATATTTTGTTGGCCGAAACATTTTATTCCATTTCTTTTTCTATGAAACCCATAAAAAATTATAAAAAAACTGACGAAAATGTATCCATTCATGCAACCGGATAGATTCTTGCCAAAAATGATAGGATTTTAGTTAACGTGAGTTAGAGGTTTTTACTAACGTGATTAGAGGTTTTTATTTGAATAACATACATCCGACTTGTCGACATGAAAGCCTGCTTATAAGTCATCGTCAATACAAGGACGAGATAGCACAAGGAAATTTATAACACATGAGAATTACTACCAGGAGCTCCGCACAAAGTGCGTGTGCAACGGAGCCAGCGAGAATCGAACCCATAACCTCAAGTTTAGCAGAGCGGCGTCTTAACCACTCGGCCACTGAGTCCCTGGATTAGAGGTTTTTAATGTAACACTAATTGTCCTAAAAGTTGTTGCCATTTAGAGATAAATAAACAATATAAAATGAAAAGTTATCTGAAATTAATTATAAAAAATATGATTTTGTTTTGTTATTAGTTTACAGAAATTCAACTTTTCTACATTCCTGACAGAAATGTCGATAAAGAGCATCTGATGCAACATTTTAAATAAGTCAGAAATTGAATACAAAATTTACTATTATATATTAAATTCAATAATACGAAATGAATGACTCCATCTGAAATGCTCCGTAATCGTCATGGCAACCTCGAATCATGACAGATCATGGGATATTATTGAATTCTTGAGTAGAATAAGCTCAATATAGGTAGATGAAAAAATATATTATACATTTGTAGATTTCATATAAATTAGGAAAAAATCCCAACCATAGTTAATTCTAAATCTTGAATTCAATATTTAATAAAAAATATTTTAGTATAATAATTTTACATCGGAATATATTCTCTAATTTTATGTCGTTATCTTTTTCTTGCGTGTCTCTTTACGTTCCAGTTTCATTTGTAATTTCTTTCGGTGTATTATGGATGCAAACAGACAGGATTTAAAAAAAAAAAAAAAAAAAAAAAAAAAAAAAAAAAAACTTTTTTTTTTTAACTTTTTTTACTTTGTTTATATTTGGTGCGAGACTAATGTTTTTCTAAGATGTCGAAATCTTTTGTCCTTCGTACATTTTGTTGGCCGAAGCATTTTATTGCCTCTCTGTACGAAAACCATAAATGATTTTTTTTTAAAACTGACAAAAAACTTTTCTTTATCAATTTATAAAACCGGATGGATTCTTGCCAAAAATGGAAAACGTGAGTTAGTTAACGTGAGTTTATTGATTAGAAGTTTTTAATATATCACATAGTGTACCAAAAATTAAAGAGATGAGTAAACAATGTAATTTGAAAACTAGTCGTTGGGGGCCACCGTAATACTTACCCATCATGGATATGTATATGAAAATAAAACATGTGAAAACTATTTATACAATGCATTGCAATTCATAAACAAAATTTAAATAGTGTTAATATACCTATAGTAATGCTATATGAAAGAACTGCTGATTACCAATTTCGACCAATTATATAAAACGTCAAACTACTCAAGTAGTACCGAACTGCGTAAAAGAAACATCCTTATGACTCCAAAAATAATAATTCTTTTAACTAACAATTAACTGCGTCGAATTAAGCGTCTCATTTCCAATTAAAATATATCTCTGAATTGAAATTTGAATGAAATACAGGGTCATTAAAAATCGAAGAATGTGGAAAACAGGATTACAAATATCTCGGCAACTCATAATCCAATCGACTTCGTTCTATACGCAAAATGTGTGTTATTTTATTGCCTTTTACGTCCATTCCTTAGAACAAAAAAATTCGAAAATTTTTATATACCTTTCATCAGAACGAATTTTTCGAGAGTCCGAAAAAAATAGTTCCGGATAATCGAGGTTGCTGATATTCAATAGGCTTCGTCCCATTCTTACATACTAACTACATACAAAATTTGAAGTCTCTATCTCAATTTGTCCGGGAGATAGAGCGTTAACAGACAGACAGACAGACGGACGGCAATTTTTTTTTTCTAAAAATATGTTTTTCGGATTCTTTACTATCTAAAACGTGTAAATCCGTCAAAAAATTTTCGATTTTCAAAACGATTGCAAAACTTATTATTATGTTAATTCTTTTATACATTTTCATGCTGGATTCTTAAAATAAAAAATGGAATGACAAGATAATTGGAAAATTTTCTTCTAATTTGGGTAATTATTTTAAGGAAGTCAAAGACCGTATTCATAAAATAATAAAGGGGAGAGCTGTCAAGTATTCGGTTATTTTTCTGTTATAATTAGTAATGAATACGCCATTAATTATGCGTTGGAATATAATTTTCACTAAGCTTGACATAGTTTCGATAAATTTTATCTCTGTTGGTAATTGTTTTAAGTTTTGCTTGCATATTTGATTGTGTCGCATCTTTTTAGTTTATTAATTTTTAGCTCGCAGGCTATCAAAGCCTGGGAGCTTATGTGCCCGTCTGTTCTATATGTGCATATGTGCGTAACGCGATAACTCATGATAAAAATATCTCATTCACTTGAAATTTTGGATACATGTACATTCTCATAAGGCGCTTCCCTGATTACTTTTTGGAGTTCATTCGATATGTATAACAGGGGGGACAGGGGGCTCATGCCCCTCCCCTTAATTTATATACGTGGAGGATTAATTTATATACATATACATTTATATAAGGTACCCTGGGGTAATAACGCCACGTTAAGGTTCTACCAATTTTCACGGCTCAGTTTTAGATTGTATTTTTCAAACAAATATATAATTTGATGCAGCAACTCATTGACTATCTATATAAAAAAAATAATTTCACAGATATGTATTCATAAAATGTAATGGCGTGATTTCTTGACCATTGCTATTTGCATGGCGTTATTTCCTATATGGGTAATAACGCCATGAAACAAAACTATGAAATAAGATGGAATAATGGCATGTAGATTTCCCAATTCTAAAAATACAAACTCTACAAACTTAAAAATTGACAAATTGCATTCTAAGCTATTGAAAATGTTCAATTTTTTGTGAAAGTGTAAGAAAAAGAAAGGTATGGTGTGTGTGTGTAGACGGGGGGGGGGAAGGAGGGGGAGCAAATGAATATCAAACTGTGAGCTTCTTTTTGCTTAAAAAGGACCGCATTAATAGAATTATTAAAAACATTGCACAGTTTTAACTGTATTTATTTGAATCAGTATTTAGGATGTAGCTCGGCCACTGCTGCGAATCAACCGGGGTATTAATGCCAAGGATTGGCGCTATTACCCCGGTATAGTTATTGCGCAGTACATTTTAAATTACAAATTATCTCGAGAAGATATCCAAAATCTTCAACAACATTTTGAAAGTACATGAAATTCACTACAAATTTCTGTAATTAACAAAGTATTTCCGGATAAAAAAAAAAAATAGTCTTCACATCGCAAAACGTATCTCGTAAATTTTAGACCAAGCGTTAATTTTAGTTGCTTGTAAAAACAATAAGACCTACAAATGGAACAAATCAACTTGAAGCTGTTTTTTGCGATTTGTATGACTCAAAACCCTTCTACGCAGAGCACATGTGTGTCATTTACCAGATTATTTCATAATTATGCATAATGTTAGCACTTGGCGTTATTACCCCTCCTGGAGTTATTACACCAGACCACCTTACTTAATTTATATACATGGATTTATATACATGGTTTTTCATGGAAAAATATCAGTTTTCGTTTAAAAATTTAGATATAGGATCATTCTGATGAGGCACCTCCGTGATCAGTATTAAGTCATTATTGAATAAGTATAAAGAGGGGGAATGGGTGCTGATGCCCTTCCCCTTAATTGATATAAAGAGATTTTTCAAGCCAATTTCTGCATTCTGATTTTTCGAACGGAATAAACGCTTGAAAATATAAGGCTGTAACGTACAATTAGTATGCGTAGCCTGTGAGCTCAATGCCATCGGTTTAACTGGGCAATATTCTTTTACTGATTCATAATGAATAATATGTAAAGTAATAATATGATGTGAATTTTTTTTTTTTTTGACTGAATGAAAAGGTGTCCTGGTCGAAGTGGAACCGAAGACCTATAGTTTAAATTGTAGACAATTTTCGTATTTGGATACTTAAACGATACCAGACAGACAGTATTCACACAGCCTTATTGCTCATGCCATGTGTTTAGTAACGTAAGAAGTTCTGAAGATATTGAACCTGAGTCCGTAAAAACGATCTCTCTTCTTCATTTTATTTTAATTTTCTTAGATGAGTTTGCAGCTTTCGTAAAGTACAGTTTGTGCTTCTTGCTGTAGTTTTATGCGAATTAGGGAATAATAATCAACATTCACAATTTAAAAGTGGCATCTAAGTATCTTGGGTTAAAAGCTGCCTCTGGGAGAACTGCGAGATCAGCTCTTCTACTTTTAGATTAGTTAGTAATTATCAATACCAGCAAAATGAAAAAAAAGTGGCACTGATTGGAAAATGTGACATTTGTGATAGATATGATCCTCACTAATTCATTTATTACTCATGTTTAATTTTTATTTCTGCGGTTGTTATAGTTGGTATTAACACTACGTCATGTAAAAAAAAAAAAAAAAAACCTGAAAATTTATTTTAGTTTTTTGAACCTATTTTTCGTTTTGTTCCATTGCATATATGTATGTGTATAACATATTAAGGGAAATATAAAATTGAAAAAAAGAAAATACCATTCTTAACAACAAAAAGAAAACCTAACAAATTCTACTCAAAGATACATTTCATGTTTAGGAGTTATGTGAGTGTCACTTGTAAAGCTACGAAAAGGCGTGTGTCAAGATGCAAATGACAAAAGAGCAGTGATTGAAGTGACAAAGAAAGTTATTTCACGGGAGGTATCACTTTTCACACATCTGTCACCATAAATTAAAAGTTTGTGTAGTATTTTCGAATGACAAACGTCGGTCACTCTAAATACTCGTCATGTCACTAGTTATTCGAAAGCATTTGTTAAAAAGTCGGATGTGCCAATCCCATATTTTTATATCAGCATCATGTTAATCCTTCAAGAAGAGCGATTTTTTTATTTTTGAAACAAAATTTAGTAATTAAGAGATATTTTATTATTACTACAATTATTTTTATTATTATACTTTTAAAAAGTGATTCCCCAATAAATATTTCATAATCATGAATGGAAGGACTAACTTTCTTCTAAAGAAAATTGATATTTCATTCTTAGTAAAAAAATAATTAATTTCTAAATAAATTTCCTAACATATTCCTAATTATTATAATTTAACAAATAACGTAAAATTTTTTACTTATTACAGACATACAAATCGAACCTAAATTGGATGATTTCGCAAATGAATGCAATTTTTCTTCCAACAGCTACCACGCCTGCCCCGAAAACCGAAAAAAATTCGGCAGCACTTTCCTTTAAGATTGTTTACTCCAATATTTTATAAAATATTGCGGCATTACATTACACGTAAAGGTAAAATTTTGCCGAAAACTATTAATAAACTTTTTACTGAAAATTGAACAAAATTCTCTGTTAGAGCGTCCCTTTCCAGAGAAACATCCCCAATTTCAACTGCGACTGGATGGCCATAATCAAAATGATACAAATAAAATTTCATATTAAAAATCACTTGATGGCGTAACGAACACGTGACACGAGTTCAACTTTACGTGAATGTGACATTTTTTATTATCATGATTGGCTTTTAATCTTTTAGTCTGGTGGTACTTTTTTGGTCGACGGGATAACCAAGTACTACCAAATAATATTTAAAAAAATATTGTTGCTTTCAAATAGTTATCTAATAAAATAATGCTTCGCGAATCCAAACAAAGCATGGCTTTTGCTAGTGTATTATTAAACAATAAATATTTTAGCATGTATTAAAAATTTACAAAAAAATGAAATAAATGTTTGTACATTATTTAAAATAGTATTTTTGTATTCTGAGTAATTACATTTTACAAATTAGGAATTACTCAACAAAAGTACTCCAACTAAAGATGTTATGAATCCAAAACAGAAAAAATATACTTTGATATTCATTTTTTGATCTAGAGTGAATGTCAATCAAAGTTATTTTAAGAAAAGTTGTGTCAAGATAAAGTGACAAAAGACCCAGGATCTGAGTGACACAGAAAATCTTTTTTCATGCTCGAGTTATTGCAGCCTTTTTGAATGACATACATCGTTGTAACGCTTTTTGTGACACCAGTTTTTCAAAAAATAATTTCAAAATGTGTTTCCATCAATTTTGTTTTACTGCTACCTTTTTCAGTATGAGATAGATATTATATTCTTGTTAACATTTTTTAATATAGTTGAAAAACGCTTGCGATTTAAGTTCGTATGACTCAGCTCAAATTCTCGTTAAATATACTCGGATTGTATGTAACTAATGATATCGAGAGTTACTCTGACATGTACTGTATTACATTTTTTGTTCTTTTACACTTATAAATTCTTTTAAAACAAATGAATATTTTAAACTCATACAAAAATCCAAATTTTGATGTAGTATATTATTCAGACTTTTCCAAACTCTATTACAAATTATAAAATGTAAATTTTATTGTATTATCTAATCAAATATAACTACAAAAAATAATACATTATTTTTCTAAATAAACATGTAATTAGTATTCTTTATGTAAATAAGGAAATCCAGGGGATGTAGTAAATAACCAGTGTTGGGTATGAACGCGCTCACTGAACGAAAACTCACGAGTGTCGCTCACTGTTTGTGAACTCTGAACTGAACTTCGCTCGCTATTTCATAAACGATCGCGAACTGAACGGAAACTCAAAAAAATAGACGAGTTTGAACGAAATTTACTTTCAATTTTTTTCATAATTTATTAAAAATTTTACCAGACCTTAGTACACTTTTTCCCTCTTTCAAATGCCATTTAGAGGCCTGCACGAGCCTCAGGACGGGTTAAGTCTGGATATCACTTCTCTGGGTAGTATCCTAGTCTTACTTTTTCTGCAGACTCGGGTCGCGCCGAACCGGACCTGGGCTGTATACAATTTCGCCGAAAATAGATATATACAGTAAACTCTCTGTACAAGATGGACTGTGTAAGGCGGAAATATGTCTGAATCGGAAGAAAAATTTTAAAAAAATCGGAAAGATTTTAAAGGAAAGCATAAACATCGCAGCCTACGGCACGTCTGCATAAATGGAGATTATAAGCAAACATAGGTGAGTTTTTTGGCCGAATCTCTTCCGTAAGGGTAAATATCAATGTCCTGTAGAAATGTACTCGGGGTCGGGCCGGGTTCGGTGTGAAATTTCAACTTTTTTTCCGGACCGGACCAAGCTCGGGCCTTGTTTTTAGCTATTATATCGGGCCGGGTCGGGCCGCTAAATTTTCTCTACGAGCCGGGCTGGGCTCGGGCCGAAATTTTTATTTTAATATCGGGCCGGACATTTTTTTTCGATCGATCGGGCCTGGAAATTTCCGTCCGTGCATACCTGTGTCTTACATATCGAATAATCAAATGATTAGTTCACAAAATTTTGTAAATTTGGACAATAATATCCAAACATAAAAAAAAGTGAACTTTTTAGTGAACTTCGTTCACTTTTACAAATGAGTTTGATTTGAACGAGTTCGTTTGAAAATTTTTGAATTTGAACGTGAACTTAAATCACTTTTCAGAAATTTAACGTGAGTTTGAGTTAGTTCGTTTATTTTGTGAACGTGCACAACACTGTAAATAACATTTAATATTTCTAGACTATATGATACAATTAATATTTACAGTTTAAAATTAAGGGGGATTTGGGGCCACTCTCGTCATTTCTAAGCCGACACATTCGGCTATAATGCAGGAGATCGAAAAAAACATCATCTTCATATCGCATCTGGAATGATTCTCATTGATTTTAGACTGTTGCCAGGCTACTTGGATAAAAAATTGTAGTCAGGGAATGTACAAGCATGACTTGGGTATTTATACGTCATTCGTATTCTGTAAGAAAGTGTCGACCAAAGATATTAGTCGGTGAGATGTTTTGAGAAGATAAACCACAACTCACATTTATTTATTTATTTATTTACTTTTCAGAAATTGATAAAATTTCCATTTAAAATCTCTGCTATTGAGTGTTCTATTTAAAAGTCTTTTTCTTTCACGTTATACATTGCGTTTTACAGGTTATTGCTTATGACTTACTTTTGATATAATGTACCACATTTGTTGCCGGTGTTCACTGCATTTCTTAATTAAACTTTTTGAGAGTGTGTGTTTTAACTGAAGACAATGATTTTGAATTTACACAGATAAACCAATAATTTTTGTTTGTTAAGTTTCTTATGAAATGCGTGTTTATATATATATACAGGGTGATTCTAAAATTTTTTTACAATAAAAGAGAGGTGATAGAACACGTCAAGACAAACAATATTAAACAGGAGACCAAGGGTCCAAAACGTCTTCCAAAGAAGATAACCGCCATTAAAGTTTAGGGACCAAAATTTCAAATAAACATAAAAAACGAAAAAATCGGTCGATTGATTTGCGGTTTTCACTAAAATTATTCTTTATGTCGGCATTTTCTTGAAATTAAATTATAAAGATAAATTTCAAAAAATGCCGATAGAGGGTGCTTTAGACTTTGGAGTAACGAACAACTATTTTTTGCCGGTATTTTTTGCATCTCATTAAATGTTTTCGTAAGCTCAGACTCAAACTTAAATTTTGAGCTCAAAATCTGAATAGCTGGGAGGTTTTCGACCAGTTTTTCCATTTTCTATAATTATTTTAAATTTGAAACTCCCCTTCCCTCTTAAACACAGTTCAGTTTGTGTTACTTAACCACTCCTACTATTCAGATTTTGAGCTAAAAATTTAATTTTAAGCCTAAGCTTCCGAAAACATTTAATGAGATGCAAAAAACAACGGCAAAAAATAGTTGTTCGTTACTCCAAAGTCTAAAGCGCCCTCTATCGACATTTTTTAAAATTTATCTTTATAATTTATTTTTAAGAAAATACCAACATAAAGAATATTTTTAGTGAAAACCACAAATCAATGAACCAATTTTTCCGTCTTTTAAAATCATTTGAAATTTGAACCCTCTGAACACAGTTCAATTTGTGCTATTTAATTATTCCCAGCTTTCAGATTTTGAGCTCAAAATTTAAGTTTGAGTTTATGCTTACAAAAACATTTAATGAAACGCAGAAAATACCGGCAAAAAATAGTTGTTCGTTACTCGAAAATCTAAAGCGCCCTCTATCGGTATTTTTTGAAATTTATCTCTATAATTTAATTTCAAGAAAATGCCGGCCTAAAGAATAATTTTAGTGAAAACCGCAAATCAATCAACCGATTTTTCCGTTTTTTATGTTTATTTGAAATTTTGGTCCCTAAACTTTAATGGTGACTACCTCCTTTGGAAAATGTTTTGGACTCTTGGTCTCCTATTTAATATTGTTTGTCTTGATGTGTACTATAACACCTCTTTTATTGTAAAAAAAATTTTAGAATCACCCTGTATATATATATATATATATTGAGAAGTCCTGAAAAAAAGTATACTTGAACAATATTTTTAAAGAAATGCGATTTGTAAATATTAAATGATTATGTTGGAATTCTCGAAAATTTTTTGTCTAATGTTAAGATTTTTTCACTAAAACTTTACCGTTAAAAGTACATTAATTTGAAATAAGCACTAAAGTAAATTATGAATTATTCCTTGTTTGTTTTTTGAAATTGTAAAAAACGCATGCGAAGGAATTAATTAAAAAATTATATATATTATATATATATATATGTGTGACGATTTAAAAGTTAGGAGCCAGAGACATCAACGCCGGGTTTCCCTTTCACCGCAGAGAAGTCATGGCCACCGAGGAAAATAAATAAATAGATGTAGAGAATCCAAATAATTACTCATTGGCTGCTGTAAGTTCATTTATTTAATCCGTAATCATGAGAAAGGGAAAAGCTCCTTTTGCAAACATTCCATCATTATTTCAGCGATCCGTACTCATCCAAGAAAAAACCCAGGAATCCTCCTTCTCAACTCGAGGCTTCCCTCTTAAATCTAAAAATAAAATTCTAGAACATTCTGTAACCTCAAACCATCATTCTTTTTGGTAAACAGAATTCTTGTCCAGCCACGAGACTATTTTCCACAGACGATAAATAAATTAAAAAAAATTATTTAACCAATTTATAATCGACTCAGGATTTCTTAGGCAGACGATTTTTATAAATGATTAATTTTAAGAGAAAAAGAAAAGAAAGGAATTTATTAATATGCACACTATCAAAGGTTGACGGCGGAAAAATAAATAAATAGATAAAATAAAATAATGATATTTTTTGAAAGGTATGGGTTTGGAATAATTTTAATAAGACTGTCTTAAAAAGGGTTGATAAAAACATAGAAGAAATCAGTTTTATTTGGAATATTAAGAAATAAAGTTTAATTAAGAATATTTTTAATTTAGAGCCATCTTTTTAAATTTACACATACTGGAATAATGTTTTTTAAGGCGAATTAAGAATTTATATCGTCTGCATAAAGATTAACAGATTATATTTAGAAACAAGATTTTAATTTAATAATTTGAAGTAAGTACGGAACATTATTATAAGAAAATTAAGATAGTATAAAGGTTAGTTTTGGCGAAATTTTTTTTAATTTGTAATATATATATATATATATATATATATATATACAGGGTGATTATAATTAAAGTCCGAGTTTCAAAACGCTCTAAAAAGCGAACCACTCGTTAGAATGACGTTACAATTTAACAGCGTATTATTGAAGAAGGGGGAAAGAACATGAACCAAAAAAAAAAATGTTCCAAATTTGAGTGACAGATGGCGCTGTAAGCGTCAGTATATGGCCTCAGGACAATTAAAAACCGGTTAGATGGATGCTTTTTATGCGGTTTTTGGCCTCAGGACAATTAAAAACAGATTATTCCCATCCAATGTGGTACGACCTTGCCGTGGTGGACGGGCTTACGTAACTAACAGTATCACACGCGTACAGTCATGCACACTGAACAATACAGTTGGTTTATATCGTGTAACTTATGCCTTAGCCGTTGTTTTACGATTTGTCCTTTGTAGTCGAAATTCTGACGCTTGCAACGCCATCTGTCGCTAAAATTTGGAACTTTTTTTGGTTCATGTTCTTTCCCCCTTCTTCAATAATACGCTGTTAAATTTTGACGCCATTCTAACGAGTGGTTCGCTTTTTAGAGCGTTTTGAAACTCGGACTTTAATTATAATCACCCTGTATATATATATATATAGGGCAACAAGTGAACATGGAACAATGTTTAAAACATCTTTTTAGAATTTGTAAGTAGATTTCTCAACGAAGTCAATCTTAAATGATGAAAGTGCGTTAAATAAAATATATTGCATTCTCGATGTTTAATTTATGATTTATTTTCCACCTTTTAGTTTTAAAAATGTTTCATTGTCGCATCTTTGCATCAATATGGCATTTTTTGACCGGTGTTTATTGACGCATCACAAAGTCAATGTATAAAATTGAAGCTGGTGTTATGCACAATTGAAGTGAAAAAACTTCTTTAAACACCATAAAATAAGTTAACTGCGCAAGGCCTTTCGAAAGAACTTAGTCTTTCTTCGTCAGGCGCAAAAAAGACGTGCGTCCACAATGAATGCAGCGGCACAACTGAAGGGGAATGCGGGAGGGAGAGGGAGCAAGCAGAAGGAACAGCCAATAGGAAAGCAGAAAGCAACAGCCAATCACGGAAGAGCATAAACAAAACTAGATAAACAATGAAGGAGAGGAAAGGAAGAAGGGGGGGAAGGGAAATGGGAAAAAAGCGGGGTAAATTAAAAAATTAACTAAAAGGAGAGATAAAAAGTACGCAAAAAATATATAAATTAGTAATAATAATAAATAAGGGAAAAAATTTAAAAAAATTAAAAATAAAAATACATAAAAATAAAAAATTGTTTACAATTATAAAACACACATATATAAACCTGAAAATTGTATACAAAATATAAATAATAATAATAATAATAATAATAATAATTAAATAACAAACTTAATTATGAAGCAGTGCTGAAAAGATTCTTCCAGGCAACGGAGAGCGTTTTAGAATCAGATTTATCATTAACAATAACATCACGATTAATATAAATAGCTAAATTTTCAAGAAAATCTAACTCAGAGGAACTATTGGCATTACAGATAATTTTAGCAGTTTGAAAATTGAAACTATGGCCGGAATCCCAAGAGTGTTTAGCAACAGAAGATTTAGAAATTTCTTGATTAATGACATACCGAGAGTGTTCTTTTAGGCGTTTTTCGAGATTTTGTAAAACGGTATTAAAACACAATAAAAACCAGGTTATGGAAATATTGGCATATTTTAACATTTTGAAACTCTCTGATTTTGTTTTTGCCATTTTTGAATCTGTCCCATATATAATATGAGTGTGTATTAGAATTTTCACAAAAGTGTTAGCTCTATTGAGCTCATTCTTAGTGATGAAACTGGATTTTTCTCTAATCTTGATTTAGTTTTTGTTGGTGAAATTTGTACCCAACTTTAAAATCTACCTTTCCCTGTAGGCCGAGCCGTCAGTTTTATTTTCTAATTTGTTTTTATTCCAAAAAAGTGCGTAATCAAAGTATATATATATATATATATTGCTCCTTTTTAAAATATTACTGTTATTTGTTATTCCTGATTATCATTATTACTTTTATTTACTATTTTATAAAATAATACGGTGGCTTAATTTTCTGACCCTATTAATGGTACGTGAAATTACCGTATCTATTATAGATAAGAAGTTTTGTGTGAATAATTATATTACTAGGCATACACGTTCAGTTACATTCATTCTATCGAGAAAATATATATGCATAAAAATCTACATATAGAAAGAAATTGGAAAAGATTACTCATATATTTTTTCATTTCTTGCTTATTTAATTTTGTTACATACTAAATAATTAGTTTAGTGGAAAAAAAATACTTTTTGGATACCTTCGTTATCTACGAAACATTTTTTTTATTGCATGTTTAGAATGTGTGAAATTGGATTTAGCTAATTAGGTATGCGAGTTTTTTCCATTATAATAAATGGATTTCCTAATGTCGGATAACAATTAATTTAACACACTTCTGTAGCTTTGCTTTTCTAAATGATAATCTTTGAATAAAAAGAAATAATTTTTTCGATTAAAAGTTAATTAAAAAGTATAAAATTTAAAAATTTTTAGAATCGAGAAACTTATTGTTATTTTTAGATTTTACTCATGACAGCTGCAAGACGAAATTTCTAGGTTAACCATTTATATTTTACATTAATTTATATTTCTAAAGAAATATTTGGGAATTTTTCAAATAACATAAGATTTATACAATTTTTAATAAGTTAAAAAAATTGTGCCAGTCAAATTTTATTAAATTTAAATATATAGGGATTATTATTTAAACTATACCATTTTAATAAAAATACAGGGCAGTCATAAAAAAACTTTGCCTATCTATGGAACTCTAGCTTCCGGCCCATTCAACCGATCGAGATGAGATTTTAGATATAGTTATTCACAGGTATGAGCTCGATATTCTGTCAACGGCAACAAATTGGCGCTAGCGGTTATGGTTATAGCGACAGAAACTCGAAATTTTCAAATGGCAGAGCCCATTTTTTCCCTCTCAAAATGTTCAGCGCATGCTAAAACTTTAAAGACCGTTGGAACGGTGCGCGTATTGCAATAAACGGACTCGAACGACCAAAAAAAAAAAAAAAAAAAAAAAAAAAAATGATCACGGCGCACGAATTAAATGTGCATATGACAGAGGCAAAACACCAATTACGGAAGGCCGTTTGCCAGATAGTCAGCGTAGAAAACGGATGAAAAATGGGATGGAAATGTTAGTTCTTTAATCGGGAGCTTGCACATGCCAACGAAATGACTCTTCCAGCGAAAGTTCATGGTGAATTGGCAAAACTCTATAATCAGAATGGGATGAATGCTGAGAAAACCTTGCGTGTTTATCGTCTAAATTATCGTCATTGCCAAATGTCATGCCCATGAGCCCGGAAGCTCTTTGTCATTTCATAAATAAGTTCGAATAAACTGCTGCACCTGTGGTAGACCGCGATACAGATGATCAACTCTGCATGAGGATACTGTTATGGAAAAGCATCACATAGTGATTGTAGGGCACACGCTAAACTGTAAGAGGTGGATCTCTTGTATTGGATACACCGAAATCAACGGTGCTAAAGATAGCGCGCTCTTTAATCCACATGTTTCTTTACCTGTACCAGCGCGTCCAGATGATGAAAGTAGGGAACCATCAACAACGTATAGACTTTGCTAATCAATTTCTTATCAAATATGATGGCGATAAGGACTGGCCTTTTCACTTATTACGGACAGAAGGGGTACTTTTCACCTTAACTGGCAATGTCAACACGAAAAATTGTGTACAATGGGCAGACATGAATTCCCACGTTGTTGCGTCGGTACCTTTACACGACATGAAAATTACTGCATGGTGCGACATTGCATGCACAATTTTCCCGGGCTGTATTTCTTTTTAGGAAGTGATACCAACGGGATTTGTAACTTGTTTTGTAACAGGCTCCCGCTATACGGCAATGCTGCAAAATTACGTCTTACCAGAATTATTGCAGAGAACAGGCTTGGAGTGTTGCAATCAGTGATTGGTGTAATGAATCTGTACCATATGCAGATTTCTTCTGTGTGCTCCGATCGTGGTTTTTATTTTTTTTTTGGGGGGGGGGTGGCGTTTGAAGACCTGTTTTTTGTGCGTGCATAACGAGCCCGTTTCTTGCGATACACGTACGGTTCCAAAGCTCTTTAGGGTTTTCGCATGCGTTCATCATTTTTCGACGTAAAAAAATAGGCGTTGCCATTGGAAAATTTCGAGTTTCTGTACCTATAACTGTAACCGTGAGCACCACTTTGGTACCGTTCACAGAATCGCATGTTCATACCTCATAATAACTATATCTGAAATTTCACTTCGATCGGTTGAACGAACCAGCCGCTAGAGCCCCATATATCGGCAAAGTTTTTTTTTATGACCACCCTGAATTTATTTTAGCAATTTATAGAATTATGAAAGGTACAAATATAATGAACTTACAAAAGAAATAAAGAAATATTTTTTAATTGAAACTTCTTTCCCACGATCTTTTAACAATAAACAAAAAAAAAAAAATTCTTTAAAGCTTTTTTTTGTGCAGCCAACGTATTCCAAGGAAGTTTTTAGAATAAGATAAAGTAGTTACAGATCATTCTTAATCGCATTACTAAACATTAATGTATTAAATTAGCTTTGTAAAAAGTTTCTTTAATGGTACTTTAAAATACCATCGCGGGGTAAAAATTTAAAGAAGAAATACTTATCCGATTCTAGATCCAGTTATAGGGTAAAGTTTCACGGTATGTTATGTGGAAACGCCTTGCTGAAGTTAAATCATGATATTAAGGAAAAACGTTACTGGAAATGAAAATATTAAGGAATGTATTTTTAGGCAGATTTCGTATGAAATACTATCTGTTGTGTTCTCCCCTATGCTGGAATTTCTGAAAAAAATTTGCAGATCTAGACCGATCATGACCCCGTCACCCCAAAACTACTATCAGTAAAAATCTTTATATATATCACTTTTTTATAGACACGATAACTTTCATAATTCTGCTCAAATCTCTTTCAAACTGTTATATAAATTCGAGGAGCATAAAATATCGGTCAAGTTCGTTAATGAGTAAAATCGGATCAGAGGGGGGGGGGGGGGGGGGGTAAGGAGGGATTTTTTGAAAACCAAAAAAAAAAAAAATACTAATAAATAATAAATAAAAAAACACCCATAATTTTTTAATTATAATAGATATCGAATATGTTTAATGTTTTTATTGCTTCTAAAAAATGAGTCAGAAATTTTACATAGCATGATTTCATAAAATCGACGGTGTTCTTGAAGATATAAAACACTGCATGTTTATAATGTATTAAAACCATGCATGACACAAGACATCTTAAGTAATTAGTTAAATTGAGCAGATAAGTTTTTGGGGTTAAAAGCGTAAAATTCTTTCATTTGTGGATAACGCAGTATACAGGTTCAATACTTGCCGCCAAACACAACTACGAAATGGGTATGCGCAAGAAAATGCAGTGACTGCTCAAACGCCGTACAAGCGGAGGAAAAAAAACATACCCTTTTAACCAGGGCCGTAGCTAGGAGTGAACAATGGGGTCAAGAGAATGTAGAAGGGGCTCATAGTTTTTTCTCCCTCTCTCTGACGCAGAAAGATAAATGAGTGCATATTCACATTGTAGGTACTCTGTTTCTCATTAAACTGTCGTAATAACTTCATTTTATGCTAAGAAAAGTACAGGATGATGAAAGTTTTGAGCATAATAACTGTTGCAAAATTAAACATCATGTTAGCTTCATATGTACAAATAGGATGAGAGAGTGTTGAAACACTTATTTTAGATACAATTTACTAACTCTGCAAAACTGTAAAAAGGTCTCAAAACGAAATTAGATTTTTGAATAGCATTTCATTTGAATTTTCGGAACAGAAATTTATTGAATGACCTTGAATCTTTCCCAGTGGGGGGGGGGGGGGGACTGAGTTGCCCATAGCACCTCCTTGGCCCTGCTTTTAACTCAATAAATTATCGTAGAAGTAATTTACTGGTACTGAACGATTGAAAATAAAGTTTACTTTTATATGATGCATATAAAATTTGATTAGGGGGCCAAATACATATTAAAATAGACCCAAACTTCTTTTTTTTTCAAGCGTAATACCCAATTTTAACAAGATTTTTCAAATTTCCGATTAAAGCTATTACTTGAAAACAAATTTCAAATCATTTAAATAACAAGTTTTTGAATTGTAAATATTCAAAATTTAATGCTTCTAAAGTTAAATTACATTTTTATATTTTTATTAATATCTGTTAAAATTATACTCCTAATGCACTAATTTTTTATGAAGCAATAATACTGAACTACCCAAACATAAATACGTCGAATTTAAAATTTTTATAATTTTATGATATGAATAATGAAATATAAAGTTATTATTCGAAGCAACTTACAACTTACAATTTACGCTTTACAATTTCAACTTACAACTTTTTTTATGGATTTAGATTTATCAAGTCCAGCTTTTTGGGAATTCTAAACTTCAAATTTGTCTTTGAAGTAGTTTTCAAATTATACTTAAACAAGTCAGAAAAATCATGCGTTAAGCATAGATAATGAAGCCCTTTCCAACGCTTCATAAAATCTTTAACAAAACTTCGTTATTTAGGTAAATAAGGATATAAAGCCAAATATAGCCAAATATGTATTCCAGTATTATTAGCCAGTAATACTGGCTTTAAATTATAAGAGCCCTGTATTTGAATCTGTCAGCTAATATAAATACTATATAATTGGAAAATTTAGTTTAGCAAAAAATGCCTAGTAGCTTGAAATTTCTCTTTCAGCAATTTATACTAATAGGTGGGAATATACTTGAATACTTTGTTCAACCTTGTAGTTTGCCTGGTACCTTTATTACGCATCAGTGTTAAACTAAAATTTATTTTAAACTAAAACAGACTTAAAACAACTGAAATCCCTTTCTCATAAATTATCATTAATAGGCTCCATGTACTCAATTCTTTGCGTGGCCCTGTATATTATTTTATCTATATTCTGCAAACATTTATTAGTAAATTTAATGCAGCTTAGCGTAAAAATGCATAATTTATTTAAGAATTACCTTTTAGTAATTTATGCTCATATTTAGTAACGTTGGCGAGCTCTTTTGGGTAGCCTTGTATATTAACTATATAGCGTTTTACACAGCATATAATATGCATAAATTTAGTGAAACTTATACGCGCGTATCATAATTAAAATGCATTTCATCCATCCATGAGCTATCATCGGATACATATACAGTACTTCGGAAAGAATGTACTATTTGAAATCTTTTGCGTGTCCCTGTAAATACTGTGTACTTTTCATTAGGGAAGGCAGCATAGTACAATTTATACTAAGCCTCATTGAAATACATTAATTTTATTATACATGAAACAGTTCAATATATTTAAAATATGTCACACACTATGTCACCCCCTTTTACCATTATCTAATGGAATTTTTTGTGTGACCCTGTAAATGAATAATAGCTATATTTTCACCTTATATTGTATAGAATGCATAATTTAATGCACTTCGTAAAAGCATATAGATTTTAATATGTCAGACAGGGTATAACATCTTTAAAATTCCTTTGAAACAATTTTTCCCTCATAGACCGTAATGTGATGGGAAAATTTTGATTCTCTCTGTAGATAAACTAATCATGGTAGAACCTGCATTTTCAACAGGGTTTGTGCTAGGGTAAACGTCAATAACGTCCTAAAATTTCATGGCAATCCGAGTATATTTACGTGAGTTAGAGCGCGGACAGACGGACTGACGGACAGACAAACCGAATGCATAAGCATTTTTCAACTTTGTTGGAAAGTGATAAAAACGGCTAAATGACGGTTTAAGAGGCTGTCTGCGACAGAAGTGACTATATAATTTGAAACTTCTTGTGCTATCCTGTAATCTAGCAATCTTCAATGATTTCTTGAATGGCACCTAAGATGTCTTATTCAAGAAGGATTCTCTCTCGGTCAACAATTCAGTACCGAACTTCAATTTGGATACAGCCCCTAATAAAATAGGCTCGTTTTAAAATAATATTCTCGAAAACCTCTCGTATAAATTGTATGAAAACTTGTTTTTATTCTAATTAAAGGGTGTGCTGTAAAGTTTATTTGTGCTATCAGTGTTAGGAATTGATAAATTAATATTTCATTTTATTCACAGGTTTTGAAAATTTGCCCCTGTGATATTTATTTTATTTATTAAACGCGAATGGTTGCTATGGCAGCGAAGCTGTTTTTTATTTACTTTTCTTTTACATTTCTTTTTGTCTTACGAAACGAGGTAAAAGTTTAGGTAAAAAAGATGTCGTCAGTTTTTGATGGAAGGAAAAGGAATTTTTTGAGAAAATGTTTTATGTTTTATTGCTTGTCGTGTGTGTCTTAAGTATTTTTGAAGAATTCTGTTATTTTCTGCAAAGGTATGATAAGAATTTTCGAGATAGGCACACACATATATATATAAGATCATCTTTTCCGGTTTTAAGTACGATGATCCGAAATTTCCAAGGTAAAACGAATTTATATTTTGCGTACATGTGAATACTTTCAATTCAATATTTGTTCATACGTCCCAGTCATACTATTATTCGATGTATAAAATAAATTAATTAAAAAGAAAATCTAAGTATAAAGTATTTTGAATTATAGAATATTTGGAACCTAATTATTAAGTTTTGATTGCAAACGAATCAATCAGAATTGGGTACTGCTATTGGAAAGAAAAAAAATTGTGGTTCGTTTTAATATGTAAAAGGCCCTCTAAGTAAATTTTATATACATCATTTAAAAGTAGACTTTATTTCAAATCGTTTAGTACCAATAACTCTTATGTACGAAATTTGGAGGAAGTATTTTTAGTAGGAAGTGTTTATTTTTTGTACATGGAACTATTTCCGGATGTGAATCTGTTGGATCGCGAAGATTCTAGTGTTTTCATGGAAAATTGTGTGCGAGTAGATTTTTTACGCTTCGAGGCGTGATACGGGTACTTGAAGATATCCGAGAATTCTTGTTGTTAACCTTTCGCCGGGAGCGCAAATTTTCATCACATGAGCGGGCGCGCGTTGTAGATTGTACAACAGGCGAAAAACAATCAATTATTGCTGTTTTATTTTAATTTTACTAATAATTTAACTTACATATATCATATAAGTTATGTCTGATCACAATTTATCAAAGTATTCCGCAATGCATTCATTTAGTTATAACATACTAAAGCAGAAGTTTTGATGTAAAAAAAGCTCTTGCTACTAAAATCACAAAGAATAAAAATTAATAATGAATTATTAAACAATAATTAAGTAATTTCGGATTTACAGAATTAGGCCTATATTTCATCTATATTAGTCGCGACTATATCAAGCATAATATTTGCTTTTTTGAAAGCTATTGAGAGATAAACCCTGCGCATTTTATGTACTGTTAACTGATTAAAATGACAGTTGCAGCTAACTGCGCAATCTGAAATACAAATGACTTTAAAGAAATGGGTAAAGAGATCCAATAAACGAATGCAAACGGTTATTAATACTCACTATTGCTTGAATTTTGTTTTAAAGAAAAAAGAATGCAAATGTTGTGCTTTTTACAATGGCGCGCCAGCCGGAAGGTGAAAGAAGCAGTATCACGCACAGTAAAGGATAGTCCTACAAAAGGCTCGAGGGCTGTTAGACATGCAGTGTATTTAAGTCATTTCCTTATAAACTCCATACATAAAACATATGCCAGCAAGCTCTGTATTCGTTTAATGGTGCATGTTGTTCAAAATCCCTGCGGGGAATGACGATTCAAGTCACAGAAGCGCTTGAATCCATCGAACTCAAGAGAGCCCTCTACTGCTAAAACGCTACATTTCTGCATTCACATTCCTAAAAGAAATTTGTTTTATTTCTCCTCTACTAGCTTTTACATTTGTAACACATAGTTCTGAACCACTCTATATTTCAAATGCACACAAGAACTTTATTTTTTTTTTTTATGTTTATTTGTAAAAACTACAGTTAATACTCATAATTACATTAAATCTAATTATATCATTCAAAAGATAAAAATAATAAACTTTCTGCTAAAATAATTGATGAAAAAAACCAGTTTTGAATTGATTTTTTTTTTTTTTCAAATGATCAATTTTTTTAACATTTTAAAAGCTATTAAATCGTGTAAATAGTTTAGTCCATTTTCTAAAAATCGAAATTAAAATTTCATTGAAATTATATAAACTTAAGTAACCTTTTTTCACATTTATTTTCACCCGATAAACATATTTGTTTATTTTTACTTCAAAGGCATCGAATCGATAATGTTCATTAATAAAGGGTACTAAAAATGTTACTTGTTCTTAAAATTTATGTTCTTACAAACTCCTTAACGACAATATAATAAATGATATCGTTATTTATGACTCGCATTTATCTCTTTGCCTTGTAGTCATTAGGAATATGTGTTTCTTTAAAACATTATATAAAGAGTGGGGAAATGATTAATAGTTCCTTAAATGTTTTTAAATAATAATTGATAGGGAAGGATAACCGTTTATGGAGTTGATTTTTTATTCATTGTAATAAGTATCTGCATTGAAAACATTGGAATCTTTTTTACTCTACATAGGGTAACATCCCCTGTAATTGGCAGGCACCAGTGATTGGCACATCCTACAAGAAATGTCCTAAAATAAGATTCATACCGAGTCTTTTAAAAATGCAAGACCATGTACCAGTTACATGCACAGCTACTTTACAGATTATAACTTTGATTTATGCTACTAGGTGACAATAGTGTCTAGGAAAGAGAAACAATTATGGCTTGTATCAAAGTAACCATTTTTGTTGCAAATGCTTCTTCTCTGGCTTAAGAAAGGCATGCTTTTCAATTTATTATTATCTCATTTATAATATATTTTAAATCTTAATTGACAACAGTTTTGTTTAGTTGAAAAGGGTTACTTCAATTGTGTAAAAGTCTAGGTGCCAATTACTGGTGATTACAGCAACTTTTTATAAATATATTTTTATAAAAATATTTTTGCTTTTAGTGGGCAAAATAGATGCACAGATATGCACTCTTTGCATGTAAATATTTTATTTTTTGGTAATGAAACAGAAGTAAGTTTGAAGACAAATTCTTAATGTGCCAATTACTGGGGTTGTTACCCTATACCCCGGTTAAAAGGTTTTTATTTTCTCAAACTTTTGTTGCATTTTGTATTCATTTGAAATTCGTTTTATTATGTCTGTAAGAATTCCATTATGTTATAAGTGATGTCATATTTTAGACATTCTTAAGACCACTTGTTTAAAAAAAAACTATTAAAATTATTCCTTATTTAAAGCATCTATTTACGTTGTAAATTTAATCATATAAAAAATACTTTTTTTTGTGCTTACCGTACAATAGTTTAAAACATTGCAGCATAGACAATCGGTATTTAACTGTACAATGATACATCTGAGTCGTTTTATGAATGACTTTTTTTAACATAAATTATTTTTTTCTAACAATGATATTTTGATTCTTAAATGAAAGAAATCGCATATCGGAAGCTAATAATTAAATTTTAAATTTCAAATGTTCTGATCAATTTTTAAAGTTTTAAAAGTAAAGAAATGAAAGCATTTTGAATTTCTTGCAAAATATTTCATTAGAAATATTGATATACGAATTTGGAGGAAACTTTGGCAAAAAAAAAATTTAATTTTAAGAGTTCCACTCAGTTATTATTATTATTACTATTTTGTAAATAAAATCTCTCTGTAAATGAAAGAATAAGTGGTGCCTTTTACATTATACCAGCACCATTTGGCTTTAAGCAAAAATTGGCACAGAGTGGAATTTGTGCAAAATGAAATTTTTAACAAGAACAAATAACCATGCGTACAGCATAGATTGTATACCATTTTTCAACACATTCAGATTACTTTAGTGTGTTTTTATAATGTTACTTTAATGTGATCCTTGTTACTTTAGTCATGGCCCACTAGATCTATAGGCCCATCTATTTGAGATTAATGAATGAAGTCTCCCGCCATAGGACTATGATACCTTGCCAAAGTTATTCTAACCAATTGTGCAAACCCTGAACCAAAATAATAACCATGTGACGAGCCAAGTGCACCGAACAGAAAATAGCTTACTGGATGCTAATTTGGGCAGGGTTTGCGTCACGTGGACTAACACGTGGTCCAATGAAATGGTTCAGGGTTTGAAGCTGAATCCAGATTCACTTTTTCGGCGGTTTTTTAGCGAAATGAGTAGGCGTTTCGTATATAGTCGGCAATGCTTTAGTGTGCAAGTGCTTTGCAGCGCACATCATCCGAATGCAAAACATTTAATGTTTAACCTCTTAACCGGTCAATAGATTTGAAGAAAGAATATTCGAATAATGCTTATTTTCTTCATGCCTTTCAGAATTTTTAATAAAATATCACCGGTTTTTCAAAACAGAAATTTTTGCCTAGTGGAATAAGAAAAAATTCTTGGACTAAATATTGCAAAATTTACAATAAAAATTGCAATGCAATTTTTTTTTTTTTTTTTTTTTTTTTTTTGTGCACTGCAGTCAAAAAAATGAGTGTATATGTCAAACTGAAATAAGAATTCACCTTGAACTTTTATAACAGTTCACGAGTTTGGTTATCAGTCTGCGGCGGATGTCATGCAAAAGGACAGCATCATTTAACAGGCCAGTATATTGGCGTTGGTTGGCTTCATTTGAATGTCTCAAAGTGGCATAAGTGAAGCATTTTTTAGGTGCGTTCGTAATTATGTAAATACGCAGCACCTATAGTTGTCCGTCTGTCCATCCGTCCGTCCGTCTGTCTGTCTGTCTGTCCGCATATAACAACGCAAAAACTACCCAACCGAATCGTTTGAATTTAAAATACATAATTATTAAATACTTTTTTCGAGTCATTTCAAATTTTATCAAAATCGAATGCATAGATCAATTACAGGGACAATCAAAACTATTCCGTTACAGGTCAATGGGGGGAAGGGGAGAATCAAATGCATTTTAATCGTTTAAAATTTAAAATATATAATTAATATATTTTTTTTTCGAGTTATTTCAATCTTTTTGAAAATCGGATGCATAGATCAATTACAGGGACAATCAAAAGTATTCTGTTACTTTACGGTCAATGGGGGAAAATGTTTCAAATGCATTTTAATGGTGTTATACTCATTCGAACATAATAAAATTGACTTGCATCTATACTTATTACAATATACATTTTGCATCATCTGTGGTGCAAAAAACATTTTTTATTGATTTACAAGGCCACACAAAAGTATTACATTCCATAACATAATGAGTATAGAGAGAAAATCGTTTGGTGCGCATTTTAATTGTAATTAACTATTTACAATTTTATGAGATGGATATATGAGAGTGATATTTTTAAAGCTTCGATATCGTCCGAATGCACCTCATCTGCTACGCTTCACGTGCATTTACCAACTCGTTTTTTAATATCTTTCAATTTCTACTCTATCGCGTCTCCGAGGATACGCTATTTACATCCGCTGCAAAACAAATAGTACCGTCTGTCTCCAGTCTAAAAAGAAATAGTCTTACTTTTCAAATGCTGTGGCTGCTAATCTTTTTTTTATTTTGGATCCATACTTTTTATACCAGGAGGCGGCAGAACAGACAATCATATCATCGAGTTCACGGATGAAAACGTAGGATTAGTTAGATCTCGATTCGCATATTAAAACGTAATCGGTATGCCAAGTGATATCTTGGTTGATTTTAGCACTTAACTCATAGGTTTACCAATTTGTTTTCCAGCTCCCAATCTTCCATGTTTCCACTCTTTCGGGAGCAGGAAAGCACAACCGTAAACCTACGAGTCTTTTAGTCTCCGGTACTGAGATTAGAATCTGAGGTTAAGAAAAAGACTGTTCACATGCAAAGATGTTGATTACTATATCGTGACTTGTTTGAATTAAAAATATTTGCGCTTGAAGATTTGAATTAAAATGATTTTTAAATCATGAAATTAAAATATTTTTTAAAAGGTGAATATGGATATTCGAGTTGCATATGTAAATTTTAAGATAGTTAAAGTGATATTGGGTTTAGATATTACGTTGAAAAAAGTCTATGATTGTGTCAAAATGGAATAAATTTTACTGTTTATTTTGGTATACCAAACATTCAGCCTTAGAGGATAATAGTATCATAATAACAGATCTTTATCCTCTTCAGACCTGAGCATGAAATAACTCGACAAATATATAGTTATTCCTTTTGCATAATCGAAATGACACCATAGATGACAGAAAGAGTCATTTTTATGAAATCAGTACTTTAGGGGACTGGTCATTTAAGCTTACAAATATGAATATAAAAGTACTAATCCCCTTAAAACATCAGTTTAACTATCAGTAATATAAATTTACGCAGTAACAAAATTAAGGTCTTTAAACAAGTAAATGATCAGCAAATCCTCTAATTCTTTTATTGTAAAGCATTTAAGTTAAATAATCATGAATATTTCTTACATCTCTGGCCACAATGTCTTGAAGATATTTTAGAAACTCGAATGAAAATTATCTTTATTTTATGACGTAATATTCATCAGTGCTGCTATTTGTTGGTTTTGTTTTAAAACAAAAAAAACATTCAATTATACAGAAATAAAGTAAAAATACAAAAAATTCGAACAGTTTAATTTTTATAATTTCTACAACTGAGTTTAATAGAAATAGTATTTAGTTAAGTTTAGGTTAAGCATCATATTTTGAGAGTTAGACTTACCAAAATAATGTGCATATTTTTATTGCCAATAATTTTGTAGGTTTATTACAATCAATAAAACAGTTCATTCTTAAACATTATCTTTCGTCGTAATTCACCGGTTTCAAAAATTTGTTACCATTGATGCAAACTTTTCTCATTTTTTTTATAAACATTATTGTTTGCTATTCATATATAACTCTCAGAAGTAGTAAATGTACTTTTTTATGAATTAGTAGTGCTATTTATTTTTCTGAGCATATTAATGATACGTGAAATTATTTTTTTTTACAAGTACAAGAATTCATGAGTAATATAACTAAGAATATTCATTCAATGATACATCGTATCGTCAGAAAAAGGTATAAAAATCTAAATAGCGAAGGAAAACTAAATTAAACGCTTGCTTTTTTTTTTTTTTTGCTTAAGACTATTTCATTATGTTACGGGCTCAATAATTCAATTAGTGTAAAAATATTCTTTTTTAAGTAACTTCCCGTTTTATAGTTTTTTCTTGCATGCTCAATTTAGATTTAGTTAATGAGGTATGCGGATTTCAGATAATTATAAACTGAGATTTCTGATATCATATTAAAATGAATTTAACACACATTTTCATATTTATTTCCTGGATAATATTTTTTAAAAGTAGCAAGTACTTATTATTGTTATTTTATAGAAATAACCTGTGAAATAAATAATATGTGAAGTTTAACCTTTCGGTTCTAGTGTACTATTCATATTACATGTATTTTAATGGGGCATTATTCTGTTTTAAGAAATACTTTTGATGCTAATTACATGCTGTAATATTAGTAAATGCCAATGCATTTATTATGGCTTCATTTATGTTTAGCATTGAGTAACAATAATGCCTTCATTTACGTTTAGGCATTTAGTAATAATAATAATTATTATTATTATTTACTTTATTCTCTTTGCACGATTTGCGATTCTTTCATTTTAAACTTATTTTTCACTCGTTAAATTTAAAATAAAAGTTACTTTCAAGAATGAATCATGTATAATAAAACATTAAAAGCATTAGAAAGTTGTAATAGAAGTTAAATCTTATTGTAATGCAATATTTTCCAAACATCTCCAATAATTCTTCCTTAGCCTGTTGTCACATGAATATGAATTAAATAGCACGCAATACAAAAATATTCGTTATGTTTCGAACAATAAAATATTCGTTAAACACTATACAATCTATTTGGATAGCTAGTGTTAATGTTAATATAGTTTATAAATTTTATTGCAATACAATCTTTTCTAAACATCTCCAAAATTTTTTCCTTAACCTATTGTCATACGAATATTATTGAACAGTACGCAAAACAACGACATTCGCTATCTTTCAGACAATTAAATATTTGTAAACACTCATTAATCTATATCAATAGCTAGTGTTATTTGTTATTGGCGTAAAATAATTTTCTCTAAAGACTGAAAAAAAATTCCAAGCCGAAAGGTTTAATAATAAAATGTAAATGATTAAGAAACTTTTCATAATTCAATTCTAGATTAAGTTCGTTACACGTGGCAGAAAAAATATTCTATATTAGAGAGATAATTTTACCAATTTTAATTAATTTATAAGTATAATTTCCACTGAGCAAATTATTCTAATTTGCCATCTTTTGTGTGTAAAATCTTGTAGAAATGTAATCCCTTATATAAAAGGGAAATATGATGAAAAGCAAAACTTTAAATAATGTTTTTGTTATACCACACTGTAAACTAGTCGTTGGGGGGGGGGGGGGTCACCTTAATACTTACCCATCATAGATATGCATAATATAAAATATGAAAATAAAACGCACGTAAACTATTCATAAAATGCATCGCAGTTCCAAAATAAACTTTAAACGCATATTTAAATATTGTTAATATACATAGTAATGCTCTATAAATGAATTACTGATGAGCCGATTTCGACAAATTATATAAAACGCCAAAATACATAAGCAATACCGGATTTCTTAAAAGAAACATCCTTATAACTCCAAAAATATCAATCATATTAACTAATAGTTTACTGCGTCGGATTATGCGTCTCATTTCCAATTAAAATATATCTCTGAATTGAAATTTGAATGAAATACAGGGTCATGAAAAATCGAACAATGTGGAAAACAGGATTACAAATATCTTGGAAACTAATATTCCGATCGACTTCGTTCTTTATGCAAAATTTATGTTTTTTTATTGCTATTTACGTCCACGTCTTAAAATAAAACATTTCGAAAATTTTTATGTACATTTCATCAGAACGAATTTTTCAAGAGTCTGAAGAAAATAGTTCCGGATAATCGAGGTTATTGATATTAAATAGGCTTTATCCCATTCTTACATATAAAGTACATACAAATTTTCAAGTTAGTATGATGTAATGATATATTGAATGGTAGTAAAATGTTTCTTGTTCTTAAAGATTTATCACCGTACTTCATTTAAAACACCTTCAAATATGTTTTTGAAGTTTTTTTCAAAACTTTTTATTTCTAACTGTTTCACACCAGTTTCACTTATTTTTCTAATAATCTATTAATAAAACAGCACCTTAAAAAATTCTTACAAAAGTAAGTAGAGCGTGCGAAAATTTATAAAAATAAGTAAAAAATAATTTCAAAATGTGTATGTTAAATTAACGTAAGGTTCTGTAAATGAAGATCTAAAATCTAAAATTAAAACTTGTAAATATACTAGTAATTAAGAATATAAGTTGAAACCGATGTGAAAAATAAAAACTGTAACATCTTAAAACACCATCAAAAATTTTAAATGCGCTAGTCCTTTCGGAAGACCTAAGTTTTTCTTCATCAGATGCAAGGCAGACGGTTTTCTATTATGAATGAATACTTTCAGTTCTATGAATTCTACAGTGAATTCATAGTAAAAGCGCGTCTTCTTTGCTCCTGACGAAGAAAAACTAACAAGGAAGGTCTCCATAGTGGGCATACTCAGAATTTTTTGAAAAAAAAATGCTAATTAAACTACTTATGTATGTAATAAAGGATCAGTCAAAATTAGCGGCGGAATTACATTAGAAATTATGTAAAAAAAATAAAATACTTTCGAATATTTGGCGTGAAAAGACGAAAGCATCAAGCGATTTGGCGCGCTGCATTTTTTCTCGCCAAAAGCAAACGATTTTAATGCAACTCAAAATGTTGGATGTTTGGAATATATGTTAATGGTATTTAATGAATTTGAAAGAAACAATGAGAGAGTTTAATACATTATATGCATATATATTGCATTACATATATATGTATATATATTGACAGTTGGGAGTAGTTATTTAAATTATAATTGGAAAAAAATATTTTAATAAATAAAAATAGTCATAGAGAACATTTATTTTCATGCATTTAAGTGTATTAAAATAAAATACAGCTGTTTCCATGACAACAAAATTGATTCGACAATATTCAATTGGACTTTGAGCTTAAAACCATTTTAATTAGTTTAAATTATGAATTTCATTTTAAATCGCAAATTTTGATCATTAAATTTAAATATAAACACATATAAATACCGATATAACAAAATTATGCTTAAAACAAACTTAAACTATCAATACTAAAATTATTTAAATGAAATTTATCTAAACAAGTTCAACATAACACTTTTTTCCTTTAAATGTATTAAAATATTTCCTTTAAATTTGACGTGAAAAAGAATTTTTTTTAAATTGCATTCTATCGCCAACCGAGGATAAATCGCCAAATAACGAAAATTTTCATTAATTTCTTACGAACAATGCAATGAAGTTCCGCCGAAATTTTTTTTATAAACATCTATAGCCTCATGAGAAGAACATTCTGTATTTTTTACAGATTTTTCGGAGTATGCCCGTATGGAGACCTTCCTTGTAAGATCTTTCGAAAGGCCTAGCGCATTTAATATGTTAATGATATTTTAAGCTAATTTAGTTGTTTTCACAGTTGACAACGGTTCGTTGACTTTTCCATGCTCTTTTAGAAATGTAGTGCCAGGAGAAAAATATCTTGACACTCAAGCCACAATCTTAATATTACAATGTTTTATTTTACTTTTTTGTAGAAGGGGCTGATGCATATCACTTCAAGGACTGCAGGTTTTTCCTTTGAATAACATTCAAATTGTCGAATAAAGTTCGTATTGAATTGTCAGTTAAAATATTAACCGTTTAAACGCCAATGTTCCCAAATGGGAATATTGCATTATTTGATATACAAAGCACATATTTTCCAACATAATAACGATGTCCTTATTTTTCCTATAAAATATAAAGTTATTTTCAACTTTTGAAAAAAAAATATTTATGTTTAAGTATTTATCACTGGTATAAGGAATATGCAAATTCATTAATTTGCATAAAAAATATATTATTTGTTTTTATCGTTTTCTCTATATCACTTACATTTTACCGCTAGGAATCTAAATGTTTATCTAATTCGAGAAAATATTCAAGAACAATATACAATAGCATGTAGCGGAAAATAATTTGTTATATTTGCATAGGTTGTCAATCAATAATCATTGCCAAAATGCGAACACTGAAATGAAAACAACCAGAAAATTGCAGAAATATTTTTTTGTTATTTCTTTAAATTTGTATGAATAAATTAAAACATTTGAAGTTATAAAGTAAAAAAAAAATTATTATTTCATTGCGATATTAATTCGGCTTGTAAACGGTTAAATTCTAATAACGCAGTAAATCTACAACAGCTTCAATAAAAATATTTTAGATTTTAAAAAATGATATATACATTTATTTACATAAAGGAGTATTAATTATTACTCTCATTCTGAGAATTCAATTCTTACCGACATGATTCGGTTCAAAAAGCATTCTACATCAGAGGAAAGAAAAAATCGTCTGTCAAATAAAAACAAAAAAGGTTTCGTTGCCAACAGCAACCAAGTGACAAAAATTGGTTTGCAAAACCAAGAGGCATTTGTGACAGGGGCAGATGACATTTTCAATTACGCGTTTGCTACATGACGTGGTGGCCCTTTTTATTGTGAGGTGATTCAGCGTTTTGCTTTGTTTTCTTTAGTTCTGGTAGTGGTTTGAAATGAGGTTTTGATTTTTCAATGACTGTCAAATTTTTTTTCTGGCACTGTAGATTACCTATTATTTTCAAGTATAACAAAAATAATGCTTGTACCTTTTCTTCTAAAAAATCAATGACTCACTAACTACTACTACTTTTATTAATATCAGCTTTACTTTGATTATTATAATTAATTGTACTAAGAACTCAAATATTAAGATGTCTTCACATTGCTACCAAAAATCACCACATACTCAGGATTTTACACATTTTGTAGAGTATGTATAGAGACACTTGATGAAAACTCAAAACACTTGAGGAACACTTTATTTATTTATTTATTTATTTATTTATGCCTAAGTGGGACAAGATCACCAGATCGCTAGGATCCGGTGTAGACCCTATTTGTCCCACCCGGAATGTTCCCCGGCATGTGGGGATTCATTACAATAACTTCAACAACAAAAAAAAAAAAATAAAAAACAAAATTAAAAAAAAATACATAATATACAGGCTGTATACAACATCAACACAGTGGTATGCGCGCCGGAGACCTGCTCCATCGCGACAAGTGGCGCTACGACTGCCAAAAGCTCAACAAAGGCTCTAACGCGACAGCGGGCAGTCTTAGGAGAGAACGGTTAAGTGGTAAGATTGGCCAGGTCCATAAGGAAGTGATAAATTTGTGCCAATTGACGGAGTAGTTTAGGGCGGGTTAAGATATTTGTGAGCCAGGTATCTGGGCGGGAATAAGGGTTCTTAAGGTGCCAGGCCTCTGTGAGTGTGCAGAAGAAATAGTAGTGGTCTGGAGACCCTATGGCCCCACACTCACAGAGGTCCGTATCTGAGCGTTTAAAATAATTTAGGTATGTTCTGAATGGACCATGGCCGGAGAGGAATGCTGATGTGGGAGGGGAGAAAGCTAAGAGATTGTATGAGACTTTTGGGATAAGGGAATAGGTGTGCCTGCCTTTGCTTGAGGCATCCCAGTAGAGTTGCCAGTCAGAAAGAATGTTTCTTTTGAGGAAGTGGCGAACATGAGACGGGGGAACAGGAAGGGGGATATCTATGTTTGGACGTGAGGTGGCCTCCTTGGCCAGTGCGTCAGCTAGCTCATTGCCAGCTATGCCGATGTGAGCGGTGACATGGCCGAGAGAGACCCTATGGACGAGAGTTTTTAAGATAACTTTTATCTTAAGCACTAAAGGGTGTTTAGTTCTATGGGCGAATATTTCTTGTAGGCTTGAAAGGCTGTCACTATAAAGGTGAAAAAAAGTAGTATGAGGATAGAGAACAATCCATTCCAAAGCCCGCAGGATTGCGAAGAGTTCTGCTTGGAACACCGAATTGTTATCTCCAATCCTGCAAGCCCACTGATGAATAACAACACTGTCTTTGAAAACACAGAAGGATGATGCTACTCCCGTCTCCGTGTGTGAACCATCGGTGAAAATGGCTGGATTTTTCGAGGGGCTGTAAGAATGCTTATTAACATTAACTTGAAGATAGGATGTCTCATCCGCCGGATGCATAGTCCAGCTGTGGACTTTTCTTTGTAAGAGCAAGTTAGGGAAAAGTGCTGACTGTGTTGGTTCGTGTTCTAAGTGTAGTATTCTGTTTTTCTGAAATTCGTAAGCGAGAGTTAAGTGTATGGGTGGAATACCAGTAAGTACTGTAAGTGCATCCGTTGAGATAGTTCTATAACCTCTAACCATTTGCAGAAGGAATATGCGCTGGATAGAGGCAAGTTTTTGCTTAGCCACTTTGGTTAGCGAACCTCCCCAAACGCCCACACAGTAAAAGATGATGCGTTCAATGATTATGTGGTACCATGTTTTTAACATATTGGGCTTGATGCCCCATGTTTTTGATGTTAATTTACAGGAATTATGGTAGTAATTTAAAAGTTTAATTTTTAGTGCTTTGATATATGGAATCCAGCTCTGATGTTTATCAATAATTACACCTAATAATTTAAGAGTATGAACGTGGTGGACGCTAACCCCATTGACTCGCATCACGGGCTTGCGTTTGAGTTCTCTTGGTTTAATGAAGGTTAAAGCTTGGGATTTTCCGGGTGAAAGCTGGAGATGAAGGCGAGCCAACAACTGGCAAAAAGCAGGGAAAGCTCTTGCCGCTTGCAGTTCGAGATCCAGACGACGACGGCCCGAAAAAACAAAGTTGAAGTCATCTGCGAAGGAGTAAAGATTGAAGCCTAATTTCTCCAATTCTTTTAGCAAGACATTGGCAATAAGCAGCCAAAGGATTGGGCCCAAGCACGAACCTTGGGGGCAACCCTTTTCTAATGGGTGAACTGAAGTTCCTGAACCCCAGTTGATAAGAATGCTACGAAATTTAAGATATGTTGCAATGGTTCCAGCTATGTTTCTCGGGCAGCCGATTTCACGTAATTGTAATAAGATGTCCCGCCACTCTACATTGTCGAAAGCACCTTTAATATCTAAGGAGACAAGAGTTGTGTAATTTCCTTCAGCTATGCTATGAGCACAGGAGGTAAGAATTGCAAGCAAAGCCTTTTCACATGATCTGCCTTCTCTGAATCCGTATTGTCTGTGATGAAGTAAGTTATTAGATTCAAGAAAGTGGTTAAGCCGAAATACAAGTAATTTTTCTAATAATTTGCCTAAGGATGGTAGTAGGCAGATTGGGCGGTAAGAAGAAGGTTCTGAGGAGTCTTTCCCTTGCTTCAGGAAATATACTACTTCCCCTTGTCTCAGAGTGAGCGGGAAGTAATGGTGAGTGAGACAGAGATTAACCCAACGCGTAAAAATTTTGGGAATTACATGGAAAGTTAATTTCAGAATTTTAAAGTCTATACAGTCCGGACCTGGAGCTTTTTTGTCATTAAACGTACGTAGCGCGGTTGCTACCTCAGCTTTTGAAACGGGTTTGTCGGGGGGTGCATCAAAAGTAATGTCAGAATTATCTCCTGGTGGATATGAGGAGGGGCCAAAAAGATGTTTGGTGAGGTGCTCCATGTTTTCCTGCCTAGATGATCGGCTGGGTGGCAGTTCGAGCTTAATTTCATCAGGAGTGAAAAACTTTCCTGTGAAAATTTTTTGAGCTGTTCCGAAAGGGTCTGTTTGATTTGTGCAGAACTTTTGCCAGGCAGCATTTCTCGCATCCAGTACACTGCGCTTATATTTAGCGGAGAGAAGACGATAATTGGCGCTGAGATTGCGATAGTAATCCGTGTTAACATCTTCTGTTAGTCTGAGTCTTTTTAGTTTCCTCCTCAGTGCCGTGAGGTGATTACGCTTAGTCTTAAGATCGGAGGTCCAAAACGAGAATGACTGCTGCCTCCGAGTGTTCTTTAATCTAAAGGACGCTTTGGCTGCTGTTTTCATGGTTTCTAATAAATTAATGGTAAAGTCGTTTAATTGAGTGGTATTTGTAACGTCCTTTAGGTGTTGATTCAGGATTGGTTTGTGAGTTTTAATAACATGCGAGAATTTACGGAAGTTACCTCTTGCAGTATTGAATCTTCTTTGTGAAGTGTATAAGGGTGTTATTTCGAAAGAAAATCTTATATAATTATGATCTGAGTCATTGTGGACATCTTCAACTTGCCATTGCCGAATTTTCGGTAGTGTTGGGGGATTTACCAGAGTGTGGTCTGGAAAACCCTCAGCTATTTTCTCTCCTTTGCTGTTATATTTTTGAAATGTAGGTATAGTGTTGTCGATATTGGCAATGACAAGATTTTGAGCAACAATATGTTCGATGAGGCATTCTCCACGGTCATTTTCGTAGTCATATCCCCAGAGTGGAGATGTAGCATTGAAATCACCACCGCAAATGAAGAAATGCCTCTGTGTAATGAGGTGTTGCCACTCTTCGAGGGTTTCCTCGAAATCTGATTTTGGTGCTGCATAAGTCGAGCCAATTATGAGTTTTCCCTCCTTAGCAGTAACTGTGACAAAAGCGCAATGTGTGCCTGTGTAAAGATGTGAATAAATAAGGCTAGTGTTCTGAATGACAAGATGGGCACTCTTTGACGTGGACGGGAAGACCGCCCAGGAAATAGGAAAGTCCGTGAGTGTGCCCTCTCTGTTGCAATATGCGTCTTGCAGAAGAGCAATGTCAATGTTTTCACTGATAAGATAATGTCTCAGGGTTGAATTTGCTGCTTTGCAATGATTTAAGTTAACTTGGAGAATTTTGATGTGACCGAAAGGTGGGCAATCCTTAAATTTACGAGAGAGAGATGTTGGGGCTTGAGAGCCTTCTCTGCTGATACAAAGGAGATCTTGATTTATATCTCGATTTAAGGTGCCTCTATCGGCAAAGAGGAGGCATTGCCTCCTTATATTTCCTCTGATTTTTATATTGGCTATTTAAGTAAACTTGTTTTCGTGAGGATGAGATGGTCTTTTTCTGTGAGATAGTTAATTGAGAATAGCTTCTTGAGGAATTTCTATTATGTGTTCTTTGTGGGAGATCATCAGTTCTTGTATAGTAAGTGTTAAACGAGAGATTCGTTTCTTTTTTAGGTTGTTGTAAATAATTGTAGTAGGTTTTTAATGCTTCTGCGCGTTCCGCCTGGTAAACAGGACATAATGGTGAGAAAGCAGCATGTTGTAGGTCATTTCTTTTATCCCGTTGACAATTTATGCATGACATCACTGAGTTATCACAATCTGCAGTTCGATGATTTTGTGCGCATTTACCACAGTTTGTCTGGTATTTGCAGTTACGAGTAGTATGGTCGTTTAATGCTTGACAGTTTGTACATCTCGTAACTCTGACATAGTGTTCGATCCTTATTCTGTTGAAGTAAATGTTAATAAAGCCTCGTTTTGTTAGTTCTCTGTAGTTGAGAATACTTGTTTCTATAACCCAATTTTTATGTGATTTGTCCTTAGATATCAGGTTTTTGTTTATTTCAAAGTCATCGTTTATAAAGACTTTCCTAAATTTAAGTTCTTCTTTAAGATCATCTAAAGTGATGTCGTGCGAGACCCCTAAAAGGATTATTTGTCTTCTTCTTTTGTCTGGGTCGAGTACTTTATATAAGACTTCGGTTTTCGGGGCTAGTTTATTTTTGAGAATAGTTGCATCCTCTTTTGTGGTGATCACTTCGATGTTGTTGTTTTTAGTTTGCTTCATTGAACGGATTAATGGTCTTACTTCTTTGTCTTTAATGCAGTTCAAAACCGATTTCTCAAGTTCCGGATAATCTTCTATGGAGTTGGGGATAAAGACTAGTTTTTGTTTATTGGTTTGTGAAAGAGCTGATGGTTGGAGAGAATTGAAGGTTTCTTTGGACTTTTCTGCTGTAGAAAGCGTTGGTGATTTACTTAATAGTGTTTTAATCTTGTTTAATTGTTTCGAGAATTGTTGATTCATATCTGTTAGAAGATCGCTTTTGAGCGACTCCATTCTGGAATCTTGTAGTGTGAGTTGGGCGTTATTTAGTTGATTTTCAAGTTCTCTGCTTGTTTTAAGAAGGTCGCCTATTTTCAATTGGCAGGAGTTATGGAAATTTTCATGTATAAGCTGGAATGGTAAGTTTTTACTTTTCGAATTCTTAAGCCGTTCCAATTCTGCTGTGATGTTCTCTTTATAAGATTCTAAGTCCTTTAAGGGGACAAGGGACCTTGAAATCCTTAAAAATATTTTTTTTTATTTTTTGTAAATTTTACCTAAATATTATTCAAGGGTACATTATATGCATTATAACATGCATTTATCACAAAAAAAAAAAAAAAATTATTTTTGACAAAAAAATGGAGCGTCTTCGAAATCTTCGAAATGCGGACTGCGCATTCCATATCAATGAAAATCCCCAATATTTTTTATGAAAGTTTGTTTTATATATATAAACAAAATTGTGCATCGAATTTTGAATATTTGAATTTAAAAGTTAAAAAAAAAAAATTGAAATTTTGAAATTTTTTCGAAAATTTTTTCAAAATTTTCAATTTTTTTTTTTTTTTACTTCTTAAAATTCAAATATGTAAAAATCGATGCTTTATTTTGTTTATATATATAAAACATACTTTCCAAAAAAATATTGGGGATTTTCATAGATATGGAAAGCGCAGGGGGGCATTTCGAAGACGCTGCGTAAAATTCCATTTTTTTCTCAAAAATAATATTTTTTTAAAAATATTTTTGTGATAAATGCATGCCATAATGCATATAATGCACCCTTGAATAATATTTAAGATGAAATTTACAAAAAATAAAAAAAAAATTGAAAAAATTTGAAAATTTTGAAAAAAATTTCGAAAAAATTTCAAAATTTCAATTTCTTTTTTTTTTTTAACTTTTAAATTCAAATATTCAAAATTGGATGCACAATTTTGTTTATATATATAAAACAAACTTTCATAAAAAATATTGGGGATTTTCATTGATATGGAATGCGCAGTCCGCATTTCGAAGATTTCGAAGACGCTGCGTAAAATGCCATTTTTTTGTCAAAAATAATTTTTTTTTTGCATTTTTTTTGTGATAAATGCATGTTATAATGCATATAATGTACCCTTGAATAATATTTAGGTGAAATTTACAAAAAATAAAAAAAATTATTTTTAAGGATTTCAAGGTCCCTTGTCCCCTTAAGAGGCTTTGGGAGAGGAACTTTATTTGTAATGTTGGGGTGAGGATGATGCTCATATCAGGGAATTTTTCTTGTTCTACAGTGTCTTTGAGAGAAAAACTTTGTTTTTGATATCCTTTACAGATACGTAGGAACATCTTAACATCCTCATCATTCCAGGTTTTTCTCCCATATCTGACAAAATCGTTTTCGAGTTGTCTTCTGCCCCTGGAATATGGATCTGTGTCTTTTGTGGTGGTGCAGATTGTTTGTTGCGCAAGTTCTTTTAGTTTACGTTTGACTGTGGACGGTTGAAAAGGAAGAGAGAGCGTTTCTTCTGTTTGTGAACTGTCCTGTTTGTCTGCTTCATTGTCCGAGTCTACATCTTCACTTTGTATTGAGTACAAGGATTGATCAGATGTGTTGGCATCCTCTGAAGCCGAGTTATGGTGTATTGTAGTGAGGGAGGTATCGATCAGATCTTCTTTGCGCTGGATAATTAGAAGGTTCAATTCTTCCAGTTCTTTATTTTTCAGGTTTATTTCATCCTGTAAGTCGGAGAGCTTGGATTCCATCAGAGAGAGATTAGTAGATGAAGGAAAAAGCCTTGATGATCTTGTGGTTCTTCTTGATATTGTACTTGGTGTTGGTAAGGACTTGGGATGTTCAATTACTGATGAGATTATACTCGTGTCTGATACATTTCCGGCCTCTTCTTCTGTGTTGTCTGCATTTGAGGATTCTAGTTCTTTGTTTAGCTTTATGTTATTGACCACCTGTAGGTATTCCAAGAAGTCCAGTCTTTCTCTGATGAGATCTATTAGTAGAGTTCTGTATTTTTCCACTTGTTCTTTTTTAGTAGAGTCTCTAGAACGCAAGTCCTGTACTATTCCATAAAGCAATGGTTTGGGTTCTAAAACAATGTCTTCATCTGCTGATGATGAATTCTTGTTTTGATCATAGTAGTCACTGGGAATGGCTAAGGGTTCTGTTATCCTTAGACTTTCTAGCTCTGACTCTATATAAGTCAATTTGGTCTCTAATAAGAATTGGAAGTTCTTAGCCTCTTCATCACTTCCATCGGAATGTCTTAAGTAATGCCTTATCATCTGGTCAAGGAGTAGAATTGGACTCAGATTTAATGATTCTATTTCATGGTACTTGAAGAGTAGCCGTCCTTGTGGAGGCGGAATCGTTCGATGTTTCTTTTTAACTTTTGACATATTGTATGATCGGACCTTATTTAGTCTTATATCAACACCTGTCCAAAATTCACTAGTGGAGCTACTTTTGCTCAGCGGCTCGATTTATTTTAGATTTACTTGGAGCTACTTTTTCTCAGCGGCTCAAAGAAGTTTAGATTTACTAAAGAACAAAACTTGATTATAAATTATAAAGATTCAGATAAAACAAAAATAATTAGTTGTAATTTATCAAAAGCTAACTCGGATCGGGGCATCGCCAGCTCTCCACCACACATCTTTGAAAGAAAGGGTAGAAAGAAAGGAAGTAGCAAAAATCAATAACCTAGGTTATTGGAAATGGCTCAGAAAAAGTTTTAATTAGAAATTTAAGGGGCATAATTTTGAAATAAAATAAAATAAAATAAAGATAAAATAACGAAAGGATAGAATTGCCAAATTTGAGAGGGGGGGGGATGAGGTTTGGTTCCCATGTCAACAAAATAGCTTATCAATCGCATTATTCATCAAGAATTTGAACCCATATAAAGTAAAAACAATTTTTAATTATTCACACAAACGAATGATAATTACAATTAGCAAAAAGATAGTAACAAATATTAATTAAACAATAACAGAATAAAATATTTACAGTTTGAAAAAATGATTTTTAAATAGTTGAGAAGCACTTGGTTTAAAAAGATAACGACTCAGTTGTGACACCTTACCGATAGGGGCGCTAAAAATTATAAAGGCGGTCGCAGCCAGTAGACTAGATAAGGAACACTCTTTTTAAAGAGTTGAGATGTATGAATTGAAACACTAATAGTACTGGACTAAAATTAGAGGAGATGAAAGAGTTAAGGAAAATTTGGAATGATTAAGTAAGAGCGATAATAGTTTTTATGATGCTCTCTTAAGCCTATAATAAATACACCACCGCCTATGAAAAATAACTGTAGGGGGCGCTCAAATCGAAAAAAAAAAAAAAAAAAAAAAAAAAAAAAAAAAAAAAAAAAAGAGGACCTGCAGAGATGATTGAAACCAAACAAGGGTAGTCTAAAATGAATAATATAGAGGTTGAAAATGTTAAGCGGGGTGAGAACATAATCGAACCCTACTACTAATAGAGAAAAAGAGAATTTAAACATATCACTATGACAAATTGTTAAAAACGCCAGGAAAGAAGGTGAGGCAGAAATAAGCAAAACCTTAATAATGAGTTGGCAACCCTAGTAGGGCAAGAAGATTGAATCTGAGACGGCAGATAGTGATGAAAGGTAGTAGTTATGACCAAACACCGAGAAAAACTTCAATAAATAATAAATTAAGCTATAAAGAGAAACTGCCCCGTGCTGCCCCCTAACATAGCAACCCCTATATATAACTAGAAAACAGAAAACAGAATAGTCAAAAGATGCCCCATGAAAAAATAGGTGGGCGAAGCCACTTAGCTAAAAATTTGAAAACTGTAACGTTAAAAATAAAGAAGATATGAGCGAAAAACTAAAAAGCATTTGATATATGCCCTTAAAGGGTGAAATATTTAAAAAAAAACGTTTAAAATAAGGGCTGAGCCATCATAATTGATTAGAAAATATTTAAAATAATTAAAAATGAAGTAAAAGAGCTACTCTGTTTTTATAAAAAGAGTAAGCTTAATGATGGCAAAGAGTGAAAATCAGTTTTTGATTACATATTAAATGAAAGTTAGATAGAAAACACCCGTAGGTCACGTGAAACTATAAATATTTATGAAAAAAATAGTTAATTGTTAATAAATACTCTCTATAGTAAATACTTAGAAAAAAATTTTAATGTACTAAAAATTTAAGTTTCTGGAAGGGAACACTCCAATGGTTGGAATCTCCTTTTTAATCGAAGTGAAAAATAATTTTTTACCGGCAAGGGTCACTCCCTACAAACATTACCATTCTTCAACAAAAATTAAAAAGTTACCAATGTAATAGTCAACTAATCAATCTCCAAAATTCGAAAAGAACACTGATTTAGAAGCAAAATTAAAAATAGTTAGTGGCAACATAATTAAAAGAATATGATGTATTTAGGAAGCTCAAAAAGTCTAGTTTCAGAAAATATCAAAGTTATTATTAAAAACTGAAATTAAATATTTTTTAATAATATTTGAAAAAACCCTTCCCACAATGTTAACCTATGGGGCAAAATTAGTTCCGAGAAAAAGAAACAATAAATTCAACAATTTTGTTACTTAGAGAATATAAAGTAAAAAACTTAAAAGCAATATAACTCAATACATTAAGATATTAGCAATTGAATGACTCCAAATAATAAGTGAAATTATAGTTTTAAACATTATTAATAACAGATTCAAAAAGTAAACATAAACTTAACATCCCCATGTTATCCTATGGGAAAGGGCTACTTTAAAATTACCAAAACAAACATTTTAAAAATATAAAGTTAATAACTTTAATTTAAAACTTGATAAAAATGGTACTAAATTAAAGCTTAAGAACTAAATTAGCTGAATTTCATCAATTAAAAGAACCGGGAAACAGTTAAATGTATAAATTTTCTATTAGAATTTCAATGTTTACCCCATGTTATTCCTATGGGAAAAAACACGAGGCAAACCCAAAAAGAACACTTTATAAAAATGCTTATTACTACTATAAAACTTGACGAAAACTGATCAGATTTGATAATAAAATGAACTACGTAATATAAACAGTATGAAAAGACACATTTTGAAAGGAAAACGGTTCTTATTTAGGTAGAAAGTTATAAGTAAAAACAAGCAAATTTTGAAAATGGCTCATGTTCTATGAAAAGTGAAATAACTTCAAAAGTTAATAACTACTACAAATATGCACATAGACACAACGGGGAGGTATCAAATTGAAGATAAATAAATGAATTAATTAAATTAAACAAATTTACAAGGTTAAAAACAGTTTGAGTGACACCGGGAACCGTGAAACAGAAGACAAAAGTCTGGTTCAGAAGAAAAACGAAAGTAGAAAAAATAGAAAGTTTAGCTAAACAAAACTTCTGAACCACTGCTCCAAACCTCAAGAAAAATATATCAAAATGAACATCATAAAGAGACGAAAAGAAAGATGTATAGTAGAAGTTGCTAGCTTATCCCATTCCAGAGAAATTTACGCTTTCATCAGGAGCTCAAGCTCAGCGATGCTACCTATGACAGAAGTGGCGGGGGATCTCCTGAGGAACACTTTATGCAAATCAGGCTAGCAATAAACCAACTAGCTAGAGATGGATTCGTCATTCGATATCGGCAGCTTACTATCGTTACCAGACCGAGCGCTGGTGGTTAAACTTTTCTACAAGAATGGTAAGGGCAATGTCAGACGAGCGATTTTTTAAAACGTCGATATTGACGCCCTCTCTTGAGGGAATAGAAATGTTCTCGTCTGGTCAGACGACAGTTCCAGGGCCAGCGTCGCAAAAGTGGAGAAAATCTTGACGCTTGCACCTGGCGTTCCCCTCAGCCCGCTCGCCTCTGCTGACGGTCTGGAGGCTGTTGTTTAAATTACGATGGGCAGACGAACTTCTATTTCAACGCTGATTTTGACTTTCTTTGTCATTTTTTCATAAATTTTTGATGTCATTGCGCACCGAATTTTCTCGTTAGAGTTTGAAATGGATTTAGCCGTGGAATAAATAATTTTTGACGTACGAGAGGATTGTATATTGTATAATTAAGAATATTGTAGGGTATATCATCAGAATTAACTAAAGATAAAAATAGAAAAAACAATAAATTGATCAGTGGTATGTTGCACTCTAGATAAAAAAATAAAAAATCCAGAAAAATCTGAAGAAAATTAGGAAGTTATGGGAACACTATTTTAATTAATTTTGTTTCATATTTAAAAAAACCATTTAAAGTAATTTTACTGAAACAAATTAGATTTTATATGAAAAATATTAGAACAATAAAATATTATTATAAGGAAAAACTGAAAGTAATCTTTATCAAATTATAGTAATATTATTTTGTCTTAGTATGTTTCTAGAATATTAAATTAAATTCAGAGGCCTTTGCAGGTGTTTTATTTTAGGGAAGGGGGGGGGGGGATTTTGCGAAAAGTAAAAAGACTTTTTGTAAATAGTATTTTATGTTTGTGAAAAGTAACATTTTGTAAGGAAATATGAAATACAGTTACTGAAATTAAAAACCTGGGGAACTAGTTTTCTTTGAAAATTGCAGATTTTTAAACCTAACAATATAAAAGTAATGGATAGTATGTTTTTATGCTATAGAATTTTATGAAAGGGTCTTTTTAATACTTCGATATCGGAGAAGGAGCCTGTTTTAATGTTTGGTTTTTGGAGAAGGGGGCCTGTTCACTGTTGAAAAAAAAAAAATCTATTAAATTTATTGCAAAAACTGCTGGTAGCAATTTTGCCAGTATTTTTGTCGTAAAAACTGCAGTAATACATACGTAATTTTTTTCCTTACATCTAATTTTATTGCAATTTTTACGGCAAAAACTGCTGGCAACATTGCTACGCGGTAAATTTAATGGATTTTTTTACAGTGTTTTATTAAATGAATTTTTGTGTAATGGCTCTAAGGCCCTAAATTATGCCTGAATTGACCTCGAAATTAAAATCATTATAAGTTAGATAAAGTTTTGAAAATTTGGAATGGAAAAACGGACAGCAAAGATATGATCATAATGCGTCGTGATCATATCGCAGTAGCGGTTCTATTTACTGCAAGCATATAATTTTGTATAATTATGTATACAATACCAGCCAAGTTTTACGGGGTGTTTTCTCACCACTATATTTTAATATATAAATTTACCTTACTTAATCATCGGAAATATAATTTTAAGAAAATCAATTTTTTCTGATCAAAAATAGTGGTAGGTAAACAGCGTAAAAGTTGAAATTTACTGTGTATATATCCTTTCAAAATGCTTTTAATTGAAGGAAAATAATCATGAAAAATCGACATTTTTGTAAAAATTGTGTCCTGCAATTTGCTTAAAATTTTTTCTTCGGCTTTCCCATACTGCATTTAAATGAACTATCTGCGTGGCCGAAAATAGCCTTTTTTGCGCTCTGGATAAACATGGTTTTTGGCTCCCCCCTCCCTCCCCGCTTGAAACTTCCTCTGTAAACTATATTTAGTACATAAAAGTATACAAAGTAACATATAAAGAATAAAACAAAAAAAAAGTATCAGCATTTTATTAATATCCGACTTATTTTAAACTTTAAAACATCTAAACATATAAAATGATACCAAACAATATGCTTTGTCAATTATTGATTCAATAAAATCTTGTAAACAAAATAAAAAACAATAGTAAAAAAAAATCCATTTTATACAGTATCTTTATGCCATATCATTCTTAGATTCTTCAATGCTTTAGCATACCCCAGAGCCGGAATTTCCAGGCCCGGTCCAGCCCGTTGTAAAAACAAAAAGTTCGGCCTGGGCCCTGCCAGCCCAGTTACTATTTTTACATTTCTAGGCCCGGCCTGGCCCGTTCTGGCCGGTCACAATTTCTACTATTTCTAAAAAATTCAGATTTTTATCATATAAGTAAGATTCTTTTAAAGAATACTTTATACATGTCTATGAGATCATTTTACAGCATATTTTACAGGAAATACACATTAGCAACATTAATAATTACTTAGATATTTAGATTTTCGACATTCAAATAAAGATTCATAAAAAAAATTAATATAGTTTAGAATAAAAGAAAAAAAGAAAGTTAAAAACATAGTAATTTTTGAAGCTGTACAGTAAAAATAGATTTATGGAAATATTTCTACATCATTTTATTAAAAATTTCCTCAAATCCAAAGGAGCTACTTTCTGACACTTATCTAAATTCATTTCTTTTTAGAAATGCATTAGATTAGCAGATATTTTTATTCAGAAACTATGTCATCGAATGGATTTATCCATTTTTTTGACACAAACAATTTAAGAAAATACTGCCAACGCTAGCGTTTTGAATAGAATTTCTGAAAGTGACAGCATGGGAAGGGAGAAAAATCTGCAACCATTTGACAACAATATCTTATATCTCAACAAGTATTTTATTTGCCAAAATCAAAAACGCTATTCGATTCCAAATCCCTTTAATAGTCAGGCTTGTCAATTTTATACTTTTACTGTTAAAAATTAACCAGAAAATGTGTCAAACTTTCACGTTGTTGAGAAGTGAATTTAATAATCACTAAGAAGTATGTATCCAAAGATTATGTTAACATAAGTTTTTATCGCTATTAATAATTTTGCAAATCAAATTGTCTACCCTAACTTCTTGAAAACAATTAAGTCTAGTTCCGGCTCAGCTCGTCTACAAGTAGGAAAACAATGCAAGCCTGATCTCGGCCCGACGCGAGTCTGCTAAAAAAATATTAAGCCCGCGTTACACGCAATGTAACTATCCGATGCCGATCTCTACACTGTAGAAGTTACATTTCTGCATTGATGCTGTCAAACTAAGTATCGGTTCATGACGTACATTTCTACATGTTATTTTCGTTAAAGCCATATCCATTTAAAATAACTCATATTTTATCGTTTCTGCGAAAATCTTTATAACGGGTTGGTGGCCCCCGCTAAATTTTTTTACCGGCCCGGCTCGTATGGCCCATTCAATTTTCTTATTTTTGCCGACCTGGACCGCAGGCCGGCCCGGGCCCGTGCAGACCTCTACCCCAGACAGGATGATTTTAACAATACAATGCATACAGTGACATGAGTAAAATTGGTACACAATCTTCATTTGGCGCCCCTTCGTTTTGGTGCCTTTGGTACATGCCCCCTTCACTCCCCCATTCCATTAGTCCTGACTATCTGTGCTAAATCTTGGGCAAATTTTTAGCTTTTTTACACTTCGGCCGAAAATTCGGATTCCTGTAAAGTTTTAAATTTACTATTTTACGCTAAACGTAGTAAATCATATTTTTAAATAGGTATTTTGAAGAAATTAAAATTATTGAAATCAAACCTCGTTAAAAAAAGCCAGTTTCTTTTACATTTTTGAAGCAAATAATACAGTTAAGTTTCGTAAAATTTTTCTCGTTCTTATTTTTTTTTCTTTATTATTATCACTTTCCTCGTAAAGTTTTATGTGGCATCAAAGTCAATATTCTCTGGTAAAATAATACAATACTACTTGCATATGGCGACAAATATATCCAGTTAAAGTGTAATAAAATTTAAAGTAAATATGCAATATATGCATAAATTTCAATTAGAAATTTTTCATTTTTCAATATGATTTTTGAAACTGTTTTTGGGAAAGAAATTTCTTAATATTGTATGTTTCATTAGCCTTGATAAGATTTTAACTATGATAATAAAAATTATAGTTTTTAAATTTTTAAATGCACTATTAAAATAAAGATGTTTTGAAAAAATGAATTTTGAAAAAATTCGTTTCACTAAAGCGCCCATCATTACCGGAAAAGCAAAAGCAGGGTTGACAGGCTAGAAAAAGCATACTGTTATGACCTGTGTCATAAAATTTAGATACACACGAATAGCGTTATCATTTTACGGGGGTGGGGGTGTCTGGTACATGATGTGAATAGCTATGCCTAGGAGGAGGGTGGCTTTTCTTTTGAAATCGTTATCATTTTTGACCCAATAAAAAAGAAACATTTTTATTTGTAACTTAATCTTTACATCAAAATAATATTTTATCTTTTTCTAAAAGCAGATGTCTCTTTTTTTGGAAATGCATTGTTATTAAAATTATGAAATTATTATAAAATTATTTAATTTCAAACTATGGGACACCCCAACGTTTAGTATTACTGTTGTATTGTCATACGTGTATGTATATTGATTCGCTGTTCGACAAAACGCATACGAAGTTATGTTTGTCACGATACCTGTATTTACTAATAAATAAAATAAAAAGTTGCCCGCCTGTTTTGTTGTGCCCGCATTTCGAAGTTCTGCTTGTCCCGCTCCCTGCGAGAACAATTCTAAGAAGATGGTATTACTGTAGAAAGTATTGTGCAACAGACTGCTATTTTAAAATACTTTAAAATATTAATTATTTCTTTTAAATGTTGTTTGATATAAAGTTATTTCATACATAAAGTGACAATTTATTAACTTCTCTTCATCTGAATCAATAAATTATTCGAAAAATAAATGTAACCATATTTGTATATCACTCCAAACAAAAGAAAAAACTCCAAATATCAAGGGAATTTTTAGACATTAATAAATGTATCATTACGGAGGGTGAGGGTGTTCGAGGAATGATAGCGTATGCTATCGTAAGGGAGGAGGGGTTCCAAATTTACCAAAAAATTTATGACATCGTTATATATGCACGTACAGCCTCTAAACGGAAAAAAATATACCCTTTGCTCATGGGGGAGGGGGTGGGGGTAGCACATACTTTTTTGACTCATGTAACGCAAATTTCACACTTTAGAAATTTGTCAATCCTATTTTTTATTCATACAACTAAGATGTTTGTTTTGCTGTCACATTCTGTAGCAACTTTTTTTTTAAATCAATTTATTTTATTTATTTATTTAATAATAAAATAAATAAGAAATTTCACCTAAATGAAAGTTGAATAACAATTATTACCATTTTAATAATATCTGCAGTCATATGTATTTCTTAAACATGGTGGATTTTTCATTTAACATCAGATGTAATCCCTGTAATTTTCCTGTAAAATTCCAGTAAAAAGTAATTCCTGTTATTTTGGATATTTTAAATAAAAATATCTGGTAAATAATCTGTCACTTACCATAGAATGAACACAGTACCGTCTGTGTATGCATATATTTTTCTAATTTCTTGAATAATTGATAAAAAATTACAGAATACTTTATTTCCTCCAAAAAATCCATCTTATTTAAATTAAAAACATCGAATTAAAAGCTTCTCATTATCAATGGAGACAATAATCGTCTGCATATTTTGACGGAAAGGTCACGTTCGTGTGGATGGAAGTAGCGCAGATGTTTATTTTTCACTGGAAAACCAAAGCGTCAAAATAATCTGTCGTCTGACATTAGCCTAAATCCCCAAATATTGCATCGCGAAAATTTCGCATGTTCACCTTCTTTTACTGCCTAATAATAAATGAACAACGTCATGCTATTGTGATTTGTTTCATTATCTATTTGTGTTTGCCTGATTTGCATAAAACGTCCCAATATGGTGTATGAGCGTCCTCTATCGGTTGTTTTTGGAATCAGTTTTTATTATACACGGAAAAAAATACAAAATCTTTTTGATCATACTCGCGCAAACTGAAAATTTTTCCGAGCATTACTTCTTTTATAATGGATTTTTAAAGTGGGCGCAAATCTATCGGCTGCAAATAAAGGAATATTTTAGGAATAACATGCATAAAATGCGCTGTGAAAATTAGGTTATTTGACCACCTCATTTCTGTTTCAACTAAATAAATGTAACACATCATCTAAATGTGACAATCGCATATTCTTTGATTAGATTACAAATTCAGTTTCTGGGTAAGGGGGGGGGGGAAATAAAAGTGCATTATTTAATCTTACTCACCTGAATAAAATTTATCATTTTAGTAAAATTTGAAACATACTCTAAATTTATTTAAAAAAATATGTGGAATTCTGTTTTTCTGGTTTCACCAACCTAAAATGAATAATGTTCCAAAACAAAACTAGTCGCTAGGGGGCACCGTAATACTTACCCATCATATATATGTACATATAATATATTAAAATAAAACATTTGTAAACTATTTATAAAATGCATTGCAATTCCAAAACAAAATTAAACGTGTATTTAAATATATTTATTATGCATAGCAATGCTCTAATAATGAATTTCTGATTAATCTATTTCGACAAATTATACAACACGCCAAACTACACAAGTAGTGCCGAATTGCGAAAACGAAACATCCGTATAACTCAAAAAATAATAATCTTATTAACTAACAGTTTATTGCGTCGGGTTAAGCGTCTCATTTCCAATTAAAATATATCTTTGAATTGAAATTTGAATGAAGTACAGGGTCATGAAAAATGTGGAAAACAGGAATGCACATATGTCGACAGCTAATAATCTGATCGACTTCGTTCTTTATGCAAAATTTGTGTTATTTTATTTTTATTTCCTTTTACTTCCACACCTTAAAATAAAAAAATTTCGAAAATTTTTATGTACCTTTCATCAGAACGAATTTTTCGGGAGTCGAAAAAAATACTTCCGGATAATCGACGTTACTGATATTAAAAAGCCATCGTTCCATTCTTACATAATAAGCACATACAAAATTTCAAGTCTCTATCTCAATTTGTTCGGGAGATACAGTGGCTACAGACAGACAGACAAACAGACACACAGACGGACGGGCGGCAATTTTTTTTTCTTAAAAAATATGTTTTTCGGAGTCTCCAGTATCTAAAACGTGTAAATCCGTCAAAAAAAATTTCGATTTTAAAAACGATTGCAAGATTTACTCTGTACAACGTATGATGGGTAAACAATAATGCATTCGATTGTCAGCTAACGCATGCTTAACTTACGTCTAGAATAACTAATGGCAGGTCAAGCAGTTACAAAAGCGTTGGTCACTCAAAAATACTGCTCTTGCTTGTAATTTAACACCCTATCGGGCGCGCTGTATCTGAGAGATACATGCGTAAGAAATTCGTCGTTTTCGGAAAGAAAAGGGAGTTTTACGACCTTGACCTTCACAGTATCTGTTCTTCCGGTCATTTCCGTCCCTGGAATGCAGTGGTTTCAAATTTTTGTCGATAGGAATTTCCGGTTTCGCGCTTTGTTAAGGATTTGTATCTATTAAACACATGCGCCCGATAGCGTTTGTAGTTAGTTTCCCACTGATACTAGGTTAGAATACGTGAATACCTCAGTCTCTCCTGTTTAACTTTCGGCTTCGAAATAATAAATTCTAAACGGTTTTTGGATTCGAATAGCCCTAAAGACATAGAAATTGCCCATAAAATTTTATTTAGCGATGACAATGAAGATTCTGAGCAGTTTGAAGAAAGTGACGATAAAACTCATTTAAAACGCATTTTTAAACAATATATGATGCTGAAATACAGAATGTATCTGTTAGATACAACTCGCCCGACGGTGCAACTTTTGAGGCGCACCCGACGGAGTGTTAAGTGACTGAAACGTGGGGAGTGACGCCACACATGAAATGGCTGTATGAATCACTTTTATCCCGGCCCTTTTGTCATATAAATCCTGACAAGCCTTTCTTTAGAAAATATTTATGTTTGACATCTGTTCAACTCTGAAAAGTTGAATGTATTTTTGAATAAATTTAGTAGAATATGCGCGCTATTTTTCTTTTAGATGCGTTCGTAATTATTTAAATACGTAGCACCTATAGTCGTCGGTTAGTCTGTCCGTCTGTCCCCATATAAAAGAAGAAAAACTACCCAACTGAATCCTTTGAAATTTAAAATGAATAATTTTGTGCAATGCAATTTTAATTTAATGCATAATTCTGTTGAGTCATTTCAAATTTTATAAAAATCGGATGTATTGTTCAATCACAGGGAGAATCAAAAGCATTCCATTACATTATCGTCAGTGAGAAAAAATAGTTTCAACTGCATTTTAATGATGTTACACTCATTAAAATCTAATAAAATTTTATTGCATCGATAAAGCACATTCTAAAACATTCATTCTGCACAATTTCTAGTGCAAAGAATACTTGCTAGTAATTTACAGCACCGAACAAAAGCATTCTATTACATAATGTTATGGGGGGGGGGGGGTAATTGTTTGGGGCACGTTTAGTACAATCAAACTATTTCACATTTTATAAAATTGATATATATTGATGAGATTTACTGAAAATTACTTCCTGAATAACAGAAAGAAAATAGTATTTACAGGGACACATAAAAGATTTCGGTCACTATTGTGTATCCCATGTACTGTATATTATTACACCAAGATCTGAATAATTTTAAAACTTTGTTATGATACGAGCGCACCTCATTTGCTACATTTGACATGCAATTTCGAACTTTTTTATATAAAGATTATCTTTTTTTTTACTTATTTTATTTATTTCAATCTTGTTTAGATTTGTAAAGAGCACAAAAGAATTTAAACCCCTTCTTGATATCCTTGAATTATACAAATTATCTACAACGTTGTGTTTTTGCCTATAAGAAAACTTACAAAAAATGTAAAGAAACTAAAGAAGTTCTCTGATGTCAATACGTCGTTATTTCTGATGTTGTTATGATCTTGTATCATTTGAATGAAAAAAAAACACTAAACAACCTTCTTCATTTTATATACATATGAATCATTAAAAATACTTTGAATGATTCATTGTTGAAGAGAAGAATCAAAAACAAATTCGACATTTCTTTTATTAGCTCCCTAAATAAGGAAAATAATGAAGACTGCTTATTTAAAATAGGCTATCTAAACAAATTTAAAAAAAATGTATGAAATAATGAGAGTATCTGCATTTGATTTTAAGAAATTTGAAGTTTTTATTTCTGAGAAGGCAATTTTTTAAATTTTCTACCCCGAAATACACCAGCTTTCGATAATATTCACTTAATGATATAAGCCATGCTGGCATAATATCCAATATTTCCAAAATAAGAGTCCAAATTCTCTGTTGTTTCGCTGAAAAACTTTCCAAAATAAATCCATTACTTATGTAATACAATCCATTCATAACATATATCTCAATGTATTGTCAATAATTAAACAATATATTTTCGAAATATCCCGGATTTTTTTTGGTACTACTATGTTATCCCGTCGACCAATTTCGCCAAACTAATAGCCAAATTATACATATTGACATAATTTTTATTTTAAATAACGAAAAAACAAATAATTAGTAGAATATTAATAAAAATATTCATAAAAAGTCGAAATAAAAATCACTTAATAATATTTGAAACACGTGAATCGAATTTAATGTCGTTGAATGTGACATTCACGATCATCCATTATTGGCATATAATCATATAGTTTGGCGATAAATTTTTGGCCGACGGGATAACCTAGTAGTACCTTTTTTATAAATGAAAATTCAATTCAATGTTCGGCGCTAAAATAACTATTTTAATCATTCGTTATTTACTAATAGCATATCAATACATTGCTAATAAAAGAGGAGACAAATACGAACTGTTTTCACAAATTGTTAGATGACTATTGATAGTAAATGCAAAAATTTACATAAATTATTTTTGGAATATTCTAGAAATTTACTTACAATTGCAAATTGGAATTCAATGTTAACCCTTTCGGGTCCGGTGTACAATTAACAGCACACGTCTTTTCATTGAGTGTTACACTGAGAAAAAAAAATATACCGCCTACAACTAGAATGAATATTTAGTCACTTAATACCTGAAATAGAATTATAGATGATCGAACTGTGCGAATCGATTAATCAACTAAGCTGAATAGACGGAACGACCTAGCATTTCTAGTTCCGTGTTTTCTAGGTGACGAAATGATATTGAATCATTTCAGTAACGAGAAATTATCGCTTGAATTCGGGAATGGTGTCGTGAACAAGAATTACAGTTACTATATTAAACCTCTTGTATTCGCCTCTATTTACAAAGATTTTTAAATGATTTTGACCTCGAGAATATAGGAATACACTCTTGAATTCCAGTAGGAGATTATAGAACTCTCTAACATATTTAACTAGAATTTATAAGGATGACATGGAACATTTTTTCTAGAGCCACAATTTAGATTCTAAATGTCAGAACTATATTTTTTTCTCAGTGTATCTTGTCTAAACAGTTACTTAGTTACTTTCTTCATGTGCAATTAATTGTACATAACTGCAATTTTCTTCTGATTTCGTCCCACCCGTGACCAAGAGGTTCTGCCCTCAAAACTCGTAGACGGAGGTGCTAGGTTTGAACCCAATTGCGCTCGTCGGCCTAATCGTTCGTAGTTTTCCGTGGTTTTCTTCAAACCTTGAATTTTCTTGCTTAAATATGGGTTGAGTTCCCCTAAAAAAAAAATCCTACGGAGGACACACCTCTTTTGGGTGACGTTTGGTTAATACGTTATTTCCAAACGTCACCCAAAAACTCTTCCTTAGCATATTATTTTATAGATATGAATCGATTGGTACACAAAATAATTACATTCGTTAAATTTCGGACAGTTAGATAATCTTTAAGCTTCAGAAAATCTATTTGGATAACTGCGATTAACGTTATTAAAGTAAAAACGGTTTTGTTTTCAAAGGAAAAAAAATCCGCACCCGAAAGTGTTAAAATGACTATTATAACGATTTGTTGTTTGATAATAGCACATCAGTGCATCGTTAGTAGGAAAGGAGACAAATACAAAGTGTTTTTAGAAATTTTTAGTGATATTAAATAATGATATTAAATAATAGAAGCAAACGCAGAAATTTATATACAATTATTTTTCGTAAATTAGATTGAACTTAAAACAAAATCAAAATTCTTTTATGTATTGTCTGTGAAATAAAGCACCTAAAGCAAGGGAAAAATAATGAACTTCTATAAAAAGAGAAAAAAAAAATACTTTTTCTAAATTTATTCATTTGATGGATTATTAAAGAAGTTGTTCTTATTTATTCTTCCCTTATCATTAGTAGAAAAAGAATGATTATTTTTTTTTATGATTAAGCGCCGAAAAATATACATCTGCTCGAATATTTAATGTCGATGTTTTTGAAGATAAAAGCGTTACGGAAAAAAAGACCCCAAAGTTGCAATTTATTAAGCAAATTTATTTACAAAACTTTAAAACAGTTATTCTTAATGCACATAATTCGACATCGCATTATTTTTTCAATTAAGATAACTATCCGAAATTCTGGCATAGAATGGAACTAATCTTCATAATTAATTATTATTATGAACTATAATTATTAATGTAGGAAACTAGTAATACTTATGTACTAGAGAAAAAGGTTGGCAACCAAGTTGCTGCGTGATTGTGACTCAAACTGTTAACACGCGACAGCAAAAGTATTTATTTTAAACAATATTCAGATATCGAATCTTAACTACAATCAGTTTGGAAGTACACACTGTTTGATACATCGAACACTGAACTTTTTTTTTTTTTGCAGCTGAGACAATTTAAAAAAATAAGTTCTGCAATCACCAATCTACTACAAAAAATTTTATCACAGCAAACTAAAAAAACTAAAGTTAAACTTTTATGACAAAACATACTGTCTGTATCATAATACAATTTATACCTGTTTTTTACTATTATGCGAAACCCAATACTCTTTTAAATAGTTTTTTTACTGTCTGATTTTTAAATATAATCTTCAATGTTTTTATTAGAATTTTTTCTACTCGTTCTAATTTTGCAATATTATATGTTTTTAAACTAAATCTCTCTTTTTTACCAATATGTTTTTATTTGATTACTGCATAAAGTTAAAAAAATTGCAGAAAAATCTCTTTCCTATGCATTGTACATTCAAAGATATTATGTTAGCTATTTAAATTTGTAAAAATAAAACTAATTTATTTATTTATTTATTTATATATTTATTTATTTATTTTATTGATGAACATTTACCTAAAAAATTTAATAACGGTTTTATTCCATATTTTAATGGTTATAATAGGTGTTTATTAACATGATTGACTAATTCATGTTATTTAAAGAAATATATCGGATATGATATCAAATTAATTAGAATTCGATAATTTGATTGCATAAAAAAATATTGAGCTTTTTTATTTGTCTAATTAAAGCTAAAAAATAATAAATAGTAGTTGTATTGTTTCTCGTACATGTGTAATTTCTTATAACCTAAATATGTTATGAATTAAAATGACAGATTTGGGGTGGCATCCATTTTAGGCCAAAAAGGAAACATATCTGAATTATCGGCAAACCTCAAAATATATTATAATGTATCGTAACTCGATTATTAAAAAAAATCATTGCTTGGCCCAGATGTCATATACGAACCACATCTGCGAGACCGCAACAAAATGGCGATTTTATGACTCATATGGTAACCCAGACATTGTTACTATATTTATTAATAAACTGTTTATTTACTTTATATTTCCTTTCATAAATCGATATAAAATGTTTTGTTTTATAGTTATTAATTAAACTTTTGCAGTTTATTATTATTATTCCTTGTTTTGATAACAAAGTTTTTGCCAAACTGGCGTCAGAAAAAAAAAATCGCGCCAATGTGGTGCGAATACGACATCTGTGCCCATCACTTTTTTTTTTGCACTTGATAGAAAGTGAATTTATAAAAAAAAAATATTTTTTTTTGTCTGTTTCTTTTTTAAAATAAGGGAAACATAAAAGAAAGTAACTAAACATTATTTAACCTTTATCAGGTTTTTCAGGTTTTGTAAAGTGATTCCTCAAAGTATAATTAATTGCAAATTAATGAATACTAAATTATTGATTAATAGCAGGCGTATTTTATTTATATTACAAGCTTCATTTGTTATTAATACTTTATCTGAATCTGTAAAATGCTTTGTTGTAGTTTCACAACCATTTGTCCAAAGTTAGAGAGCGTTTAGTGGCACATCATTAAATTCACAGTTGTTTTCATTGATTTCAAGCACAATTGTATATAATTGTGCGAGCTACAGAGTATATTGGTATGCTGGAGCAGGCTAGCAGAAAAATGCTTAAAATTACTCTATAATTATTTGCACACTTCTAACCATTGGTTTTCTAATCTTATAATATTAACAATAATTATAGAAAGCCATCATAAATCTACCCTTTGATGTACATTAAATACCAGCAGTTTGGAAGTCAATTTACGTCGGTAGGCATTAATATGAGCTATTTTATGTACCACTATTTATTTGAGCTATTAAATTTATATACCCAACAACATTACGAATGAACATATTACAGCTGAAAAAGTTCTGTCGATCGTTATTCCTTATTATCAGTTCTGCAGCCGATTTTTTTGTATGTGTCTTTAAATGAACTATTAATGCTACGCACATATTCCCATAAAATTGATAAAAAAAATAATAATCATCACCAATAATAATCATCCACATAAAAAAAATAGCAAAAAAATTCTTTAAAAAAATAAATTTTACAGTGATTTTGAAGGTTTCTACAGGGATTTTGAAGGCAAATTTAAAGTGTAGGTTTATTTGCGGGAATTTACTGCTCATTAAAAGATTTTATGCAGGCTTTTATCTGACCTCCAAATTACAATCGGATATTTTGAAGGTCTCTTCTAGAGGTCTGCACGGGCCGGAATTTCCAAGCCTGGGCCCGGCCCGGCCCGGCCCGTTGTTAAACTCAAAAGTTCGGCCCGGGCCCGGCCCGTTTAAATTTTTATATTTTAGGCCCGGCCCGGCCAGTACAGAAATCAGTGAAACCTGGCCCGGCCCGGCCCGGCCGTTACAATTTCTACGATTTGTAAAAATTTAGATTTTTATCATATAATTAAAATTCCTTAAAAGAATACTTCATACATATCTATGGAATGATTTTACAGTATATTTTACTGGAAATACACACTAACAGCATTAATGATTACTTAGATATTTAGGCTTTCAACATTCGAATAAAGATTCATTAAAAAATTAATATGGCTTAGAATAAAAGAAAAAAGAAAGAAAGTTAAAAACATCGTAACTTTTGAAGCTGTTTAATAAAAGAAGATTTATAAAAATATTTCTATATCATTTTATTAAAGATTTTAAATCCAAATTCATTCTTAAATTCAAAGAAGCTCCTTTCTGATACATTTTTAAATTCATTTTTTTCTCAGAAACGCATAAGTTTAGCAGGTATCTTTATTCAGAAACTACATAATCGAATGGGGTTATCCATTTTTTTATACAAGCAATTTAAGAATACTGCATGTAAATAAAATACTGCCATAGTTAACGTTTTGAATAGAATTTCCGGAAGTGATAGCATGGGAAGGGAGAAAAACCTGCAATAATTTGAGAAACTATTATATATCTCAACAAAGTTACACAAGTATTTTATTTACCAAAAATGAAAAACTCTATTCGATTCCAAATCCCTTTAATAGTCAGGCTTATCACTTTTATACTTTTATACGTTTAAAATTAATCAGAAAATGTGTCAAACTTTCGCATTATTGAGAAATTAATTAAAAAACCATCAAGAAGTATACATCCAAAGATTAAGCTAACATAAGTTCTTTATCGCTGTTAATAATTTTGCAAAACATGTTGTCCGCCCTACAGATGTTGAGAACAATTAAGTCTAGTTCCGGTCCGGTTAGTCTACAAGTAGAAAAATAATGCAAGTTTGATCTCGGCCCGACACGAGTCACCTAAAAAAATATTAAAACAGGTTACACACAATCTAACTGTCCGATGCCGATCTCTATACTGTACATTTTTATACTGATGCTGTCAAACTTGTATGGCTCGTAACGCACATTTATACTTATTCTCGTTAAAACCATTTCGTTGAAAATAGCTCATGTTTTATTGTATCTGCTTAAATCTTTCAAAATTTTTTTTATCGGCCCGGCCCGTAGGGCTTGCTCAATTTTTTTGCCGGCCCGGCCGGTTTATGTTGCTTGTCGGCCCGTTGAAAAAACTATTCTAAATCTGTAGGCCCGGCCCGTGGGCCGTTTCGGGTACGGGCCACGGGCCAAGCCCGGGCCCGTGCTTACCTCTAGTCTCTTCAGGTATTTTGAAGGAAAATGAAAACAGAAACAAAATGCACAATATTTTTAAAGGTTGTATAGAGGCTTTTATCAGCAAGTTAATGGCTTTCAATTTACCTTTAGCGACTTGGCTGATTTTTGAAAAGTATGCTTCAGGTAATTTGAAGGAAAATATAGCCTTCAATTTACCATCAGTGACTTAGCTAATTTTTTGATAAGTGTACTTCAGGTATTTTGTTTAGAAACGTAACCTTCAATTTACCTTTAGTAACTTAATGACTTAGTGAATATTTACAATCTCTTAGTTCAAGCCTTCGTTTTGTTACGTGCGAAAGTGTCCCAGAAATGCTCTTCAAAATACAAGAATAGGCGTGACCCACGGCCCGCGCGGAGAGGCCATTCTATTCATTTAGATGCGAGAGTATCCCAGCTACATTTGAGGTAAGTTGCATGTTTTTAGGATAAATATTAATTAAATTATGATTATTAATTATCACATCCCTTTGCCAGTTAATTCAATCTGCCCTTACAGATACTAAGTTCCAAAATTATAAGTATTTAATAGCTTAAACTCTTAATTAAAAATTCTCAAATCATGTAAAAATCATCTCCATAGTCTAATTTTCAATCAAGATTAGTTTATAAAAATTGTCTCGTAAAAATACCCGCATTAATTAAAGTTTTATCATTATTGCTTCCAAATTAATCTAGAACCACATTTTCGAATTCGAGCTAAATAACCCTTAGCCTAATGGGCATAAGTATTAAAATATATATATCCCAAGCTAGCGTCCTGTCCATCCCTGCCGGAAATAAGTCAGCACCCGTAGTGACCACGTGAAATTTCTGAGCTTTGGAAAAAAAGCCGACTTTTACCGGCCTCAAATGTACTCAGTAATTATATATTGTAATTATATGCATTTATATAAAAACTTTAACTATTTTCTTCATTTTTCTTATTTTAATTTCTAAACTTAAATTATTTTTCAACTTTTTTTTTTCATTTTGTTCGTAAAAATATTTTTTTTCAAATTTTTTGATAAAAACTTCAAAATTGACTAATTAATACATAAAATTAACGATTTTAATTAATTTAATTTTTTTTAATACGATTTTTTTTTTTTTAGTATGGCATTTTTGTTTTTACTGGTGGTCGGCATGATTACGCCGTACCCACCGTATTATTCATCCAGCATTAAAACACTAATATCTAATTATCTCTGTAATTAATTAATATTTATTCTTTTCCCCAGGGTTCCAATACATACTACTTAAAATTGGGGAGAAGAAGGGTTATTGTTTATTTTGAGTACAACTGAAAAATGTGCAATTTAAATCTTTGTTTTCACACATATGCAGGGAAAATGAAGGTTTTTTATCTTCAAGAAACCTGCGGGGTATTTAGTTCCAAGTATCTACAAAATACCTATATTTTACTGTCAGGAAAAATGCAGGTTTTTTACCTTCAAGAAAATTTAGTTCCAAATATCGGCATTTTACCTAAACTTTTTTTAAAGGTTTTTTGCTGATTTTTTTTCCTGGGATAGTATTGTTATGAGTTTTCTGTTAAGGAAGATAATATTTCTCGCGAGTTTTGACATTATAAATGGCTAAGTAAAGATAGCTAATTATGAATTAAAAACTGATGCTGACTGTTCTTCAAGCACAAGTTTTCAAATTCAGTACCATTACAACTTCTTCAATAACGAGTGATATGTCAAGCAATTTTTAAGCATAATTTCACTGCTGAAGATTTATTGATGTTGTTTTTGTTTGTGTATCATGTTTCTCCGGAGGACTGTGTATTCATGAATGCTATTCCATTATGTATATATGTGAAAGACAAATGTTAAGCTGAATATCGCTCTCGTACCTTAAATAGTGTATCACTTAGAGCGCTATTACAGCCCCCACCAGTGGCTGACAGGTTCTGCTTTCGAAGCTGGTAGACGGGAGATTCTGCGTTTTAATCCAATAGCGCCCGTCGGCCTAATCGTTCACAGTTTTGCATAGTTTTCTTTGAACCTTGAATTTATTTGCCAAGTATATGATTATGTTCTCTTAGAAAGAACCCCATACAGGGCAACCATCTTAGGGCCTATAGCTTTCGTGTTGATATTTGTCCGTCATAAACAGAACCAACAAACTAATCTAGAGCACTATTCCAAGGGTTCAGAGATCGATTCCCGGCTTGGAATTTTTCACTGTGTTGGTTTTACGCTTATTTAGCATTGTGTTAAATTTTCAACGTTTTCGAGCGTAATTTCCTTGAATAATTAAATGAAAATTTAATTAATTATATAAGTGACGTGACTCTAAACAAATTTAGCATAGAGGAATAATTCATAAATATTATTGCTCTTTACGATGGATGTTGATTGAATATTTATTATTTTAAAAAGTCGAAAATTGCAAGTCAATCATAGCAAATGATTCTACTATACAAAATGTTCGTACTATAACAATTTTTTTTTTAAATATTTAGATCTTGGTGTAATAGCATGCCGTAAATTGGATACACTATAGTAGCTGAAATCTTATGTGCGTTCCTGTAAATATTATCTGCTTTCTGTTACACAGAAAAAAATATAGTAAACCTCAGCATCGTATATCTATTTCGTAAAATGAGAAATAGTTCATTGTAACTCAAACGCGCCCCAAACAATGTTTGCCGCTCTACCATTGTGCCATGGAATAATTATTCTGGTCCTGTAAATGAATAACAAATATTTTGAGAATGTATATTTTAGTATACACTTCACTGATATCTATCCATTTTATTATGTGTGAAAGCGTGTAGCTTCATTAAAATGCACTTGAACCACTTTTCTCCAATTGGTCGTTCTATAACAAAACATATTTTCTTGTCTCGGTCATTAAACTGTGAATCCAAATTTCATAAAATTTAAAATGATTCGACAAAACTATGCAACAATTCTATATTTGAAATTATAAACGGATCGGTTGGATAGTTTTTGCTTGGTTATATGCGGACAGAAGGACAAATAGATGGACGGACGGACTGAAAGACGACTATAGTTGCTACATATTTACATAGTTACGGACGCGCCTAAAAAGTGTTATTGACTGCAATAAAAGGAATATTTTAAGACTAACATACATAAAATGTGCTGTAAGAAGGTTCTTTGAACTCCTCATTTAGGTTTTAACTACAATAAATGTACCAAAACTCATCTAAATGTGGCAGTCGCATATTCTTGGATTAGATTATAAATTCAATTTCTGAAAAAAAAAAAAAAAAAAAAAAAACGAAATTTAAAAGTGCAATATTTAATCTTACTCAGCTGAATAAAACTTATTTTAATAAAATCTAAAATATACCCTAAATTTGACAAAACTATGAAAAATCCTGTTCTTTTCTTGGCTAACTAATCTGATATGAATGATATTCCAGAACAAAATAATACACTCGATTGTCAGCTATCGCATATTTAACTTACGTCTGGAATCACTGATGACAAGTCGAGCAGGCTCAAAGACATTTGTCATTCAAAAATACGGCTCTAGCTTGTAATTTAAGTGACCGAAACATGGGGTATGAAGCCAGCCATGAAATGGCTTTCTGTGTCACTTTTATCCCGGCTCTTTTGTCATATAAATCTTGACACGCCTTTCTTTAGAGCAGATTTAGGATTGTCATTCATTCAACTCTGAAACATGAAATCTATCTTTGAACAGAATATACTTGCATTTTTTCTAACCATTTAATTGATCAATACATTTTTTTAAACTTTCAAATAATGCCTATTTTTTTCATATTTTTTTAGAATTTATAATCTTTTCACGCCGGTTTTTCAAAACAGAAATTTTTTGTTTGTTGAATCAGAAAAGTACTCGGGTTTAATAATGCAAAGTTTACAATATAAAAATTTACTGGTTAGAATATTAAATCATGATTGGAATATGGGCGTCCGTACGTGGTACGGGCCAATCATGATTGGCAAAAACAGGTTGCCAGAATGACGTACGGGCAAATCATGGAAGGCGGTTAAAAATTATCATTTATATATATATATATATATATATATATATATATTAATTCAATCTGTTTTTAGTTTGTAAAGAGGACAAAAACTTTCAACCCATCTCTGGTTCTACTTAAATTATGCAATTTCAAATTTTGTACAACGGTGTGTTTTTGTCTTACAGAAAAGCTTCAAAAGGCTCATAAAGAAATGCCCTGATGTTAAGAAATTCTTGTTTCCGATGCGGTATGCTTTTGCATAGGTGCCAATCTGATATGAATCTTCCGTAATATGTGCCGTGTGACCCAGGTTTAATGAATTTCGAGCCAGAAATCTTTTAAAGAAATGAAATTAGATATGGTTCTCTTATTGGTTGTTCGGAAAGTCGTTTCCGTTTGGGAAAATCAATTCGCACCGGAAAATTCTATTGCTTAATTATTAGACATTGTTTCCGGTATCTAATACTTAGATATAAATGGACAAATTTTTCCGGTACGAATTGATTTTCCCAAACGGAAACGACTTTCCGGACGACCCACTAGATACCTGAAATTAAATAAATAAAGATTCATGAAACAAATTTTCTGGTTTGAAATTAAGTTAACCTGGATCAAACTAATCAAAGTATTACAGAAAATTACTTGAATGTTGTCAGCTATGTTTTTGTATCATTTAAATTCTCAGATATATACTCACAAATACTCAAAATAAAAACATCTTTCTACATTCTACATATAAATCATGAAAATTTATTGAATATTTCTTTATCGAAGGAAAAGATTCAAAAACAGATTTGAAATTTCTTCTATTAGCTCCCTGAATATCAAAAATGTTAAAGAGAGATCACTTAATATAGGATTTCTAAAGAAATCTAAGAAATCAAATGAAAATCAAATTTTGAATTGCTTAAAAGGCGCAAATGCCAACCTAGTGAAAAAGATTCCATGCCGGGAATCGAACCAGGGCCATCAGTATAGCGCACTGACGTTTTACCGCCTTTTAAGCAATTCAAAATTTGATTTTCATTTGATGTGTTACATTCAAGGCGAATTTTCTCTCTGGAAAAAATTTCCACGCATTAATATAATCAATCGATGCTGGATAAATTTGAGTTTCGTGTTTGCCCCAGATCGGTGGTTCGCGGATTGTATTCCATCTTGTGCTGCATTTGTAGCCTTGCCAACATGTAATAGTGATAAGTTCCTTGCTGGGTGTCGTTCCATGTGGTTTAGTCGGTAGAACGTCAGTGCGCTATACTGATGGCCCTGGTTCGATTCCCGGCATGGAATCTTTTTCACTAGGTTGGCATTTGCGCCTTTTAAGCAATTCAAAATTTGATTTTCATTTGATGTGTTATATTCAAGGCGAATTTTCTCTCTGGAAAAAATTTCCACGCATTAATCTAAGAAATGTTTTAAAAAATGCGAAATTTTGCAATAGATTTTAAGAAATTTAAAGTTGTATGTTTTCGGGATTTTGTTTTTTTTATTTCTCTCCCCCGACATACACTTGCTTTTGATAACTTTTACTTAAGGATCCCAAGTATAGAAGTATCATAGCAACAGTCAACCTCAGTCTGCTGATAGCAAGAGACACTAAGAAATTAAAATGTAAGTGTAGAAGTATCAGTTGTTCACCGGTTGTCGAACAAGGCATATTTCTCTTGATTCACGATGTGATGATGAAAAGCCGCGATGTCCAATATATCACTCTCCATAATTTTCTTTAACCCATATTATAGTCAAGACCTCTTTATTAAACATTATTATTTTTTAAAGTATGTTTCGTCAAAATTTTTTGTAGTCCTGTCGCCCTACTTTACATGCCAATCTGGCAAAAATAGCTAATGTTTTAAAAATAAAAGACAGATTTCTCACTGAAACACTTTCCAAAATAAATCCATTATTTATGTAATACAATCCATTCATAGCATATATCTCAATGTATAGTCAATAATTAAATAATATATTTTCAAAATATTCTAGTTTTTTTTTTTTTTTTTTTTTTTTTTTTTTTTTTTTTTTTTACAATTGAAAATTTAATTCAATGTTCGGCACTAAAATAACTCTTTTAATCATCCGTTGTTTATTAATATCATACCAGTACATTTTTAATGGAAAAAGATTCAAGCACGAACTGTTTTTACAAAATATTAGATGGCTATTGTTAGCAAATGCAGAAATTTATATAAATTAATTTTGGCATATGCTGGAAATTTCCTTATAATTGCAAGTTTCAATTCAATTTTAACCCTTTCGGGTCTAGTGTACAATTAATAGTACATTTCTTTTTATTGAGTATTATTTTTTCTAAACACGTACTTAATTTCTCCTTTCTATTTCTCCTCACCAGTTACCGAGAGGTTCTGCCCTCGAAACTCGTTGACGGAGGTGCTGGGTTTGAACCCAATCGCGCTCGTCGGCCTAATCGTTCGTAGTTTTCTGTGGTTCTCTTCGAACCTTGGATTTCCTTGCTTAAATACAGGTTTAGTTCCCTTAGAAAGACCCCCGCGGAAGGCACTCATCCTTGGGCCCAAATCTCTCACGCAGATAATTGGCCGTGATAAACGCAACCTTATTATGACTTGATTTATGTTTTGACATTTAGTAATAACAATAATAATAAAAAGTTATTTAATTCTCTTTGCCCTATTGGCGATTCATTTATTTTACATATATATTTCACTCTTTACATTTAATACACAGATTACTTTCCTGAGCTTACATGTTATCAAACACAAAATACATTAGAAAGTTGTAGTATCCTCTCAAATATATTTTTAATATATTATTCTCCAAACATCACCCAAAACTCTTCCTTAGCGTATTATCTTATAGATATGAATCGAATGGTACACAAAATAATTACATTCGTTAAATTTCGGACAATTAGATAATCTTTAAGCTTCGGTAAATCTATTTGGATAACTGTGATTAACATTATTATAGTAAAAATATTTTTGCTCTCAAATTGAAAAAAAATAATTTGGACACGAAAGGGTTAAAATGACTATTATAACGATTTGTTGTTTGATAATAGCACATCAGTACAATATTTATAGAAAAAGAGACAAAAACAAACTGTTTTTACAAATTATTACAATACAGCAAAGGCAGCAAACGCAGAAATTTATATAAAACTAGCTGACCCGCCCGGCGTTGCCCGGGTCCGTATTAACAATATTAAACGAACTTGAAATTTGTATGATTTTATCAATAACTGGAAGCATGCAGAAATGCATTGTCTGAAATACGTCGCAGCTGACTTTGTGAAAAATCGGTTTTAAAAACAACAACTAATATTAAGCTCTAGAAATACTTAAAATGAGCAATGAGAAACACGGGAGGGAACATGTATCCAACGATTGCGTTAGTTTCGTGTTAAAGTGTTGATATTTACCCGTAAAAATCACTGTTAAATCACGTAACTAATTATTTTTTTCGCATAGAAATCCCAAGTGAAAAATTTTGAATTTCAAACTAATTATATCATTCTTAAATCCGACTATACCGTGAATGAATCGATACGCGATGATAAAAGATTGGTATATAGTATTATAATTTCAGAGCCATTTAACAAAAGTGTATATTTTTAATCAAAGCATGCGTAATGTTGACTCTGTGGACAAATTCCTAACCGTAAACTTTTGTACCATAACCATAATCTGTCTGTAACCTAACTGCGACTTAACATTACCCTACCGTAACTTAAATATAACATAAATGTAACCTAGCCGTCACTTTGAAATATCAATATAGAAGCATCATTTAAGATTTTGCTTGAAAAGTTAACATTCTTTCGTTAATGTCTTAAAATCGTCTGCACTCTGAAATCTAGATTTTAGACTAATATTTGTTATTTAAGTTTTCGCGCATGATTTTAAAAGAATGTTTTCATAAATATATTTTATATATTGACATAGAGTTATTAATATGTTGTTAAATTAAAAACATATTTTCATCTACGTTATAAAGTATTAAAAAGTTCTGAAAAAAAAAGAAAGCTTTTAGTAATACAATTTTTAGTTCAAATCAAATGTTTTCAATATTTTATTTAATTTTATTTTGACATTTAAATTATTTCGAATTTATCAATTTCAATTATTTTAAAAGCAAACATTTTTTAAAAATAAATAATATAATAGAAAAAAGACCATTTTAAAAAATTACTATTTCTTCATAAAATACGCTTCAGCTGTTATTCAATTCTTTCAATTCGTCTTATTAATACAAAATCCCTTCCACATGCTTTTGTTTGGGACATTAATATTTGAGCGATAAATGGTTTAATATTGCAACTCTTTTTTCGGTTTACTTCACCACCACCTATCTTTTTCCTCCATGGTTTGCAACCGCTGTGATAAAAAATCATTATTTAAACTGACAGTTTGCCAGTCTATGAATTTTAAAGGTCTGTTCCAGCTTTTTAAATTATTTATGCGAAAATTTTATGCAACCAACCAACCATAACTAAATGAAGAGAAAAAAAAGAAGAAAAAAGGCGATTTTTTATGAGAGTGATCTTTGGAATTTAATTAATTACTCAGTTAATAAATAGAATTTCGAAATTCTGAAGCTCAGGTGCATCAGGAGAGATATTGGGCTACTCTCATAAAAATTTTGAGCTTCGTACGTCCCATAGATTTTGCTAGCCATCGCAGACACACACACACACACACACACGCAGACAGAGCGATTTGTTATTTTATTAGTATAGATTATTTTTCGTAAGTTAGATTAAACTTAAAACAAAATCAAAATTCTTTTTTGTAATATCTGTGAAATAAAGCACCTGAAGCAAGGAAAAAATAATGAACTTCTACAAAACGAGAAAAAAAAATAGCAAATACTTTTTCTAAATTTAATCATTTGCTGGATTATTAAACAAATTGTTCTTATTTATTCTTCCCTTATCATTAGTGGAAAAGGAATAAATATTTTTTAATAATTAAGCGCCTAAAAATATACATGTGCTCGAATATTTAATGTCGATGTTTTTGAAGATAAAAGATTTACGGAAAAAAAGACCCTAAATGTGACGGGGCATTTATTATTTACAGAAAAAATTGATTATGTTGTAGAAGAAATAATTAACAAGTGAAACGGTTGTTAACGGATTTTTACAAATAAGTTCTTGGAATAATCAATATTGATATATTCCTGAAAAAAAAAAAAAAAAAACACTTGTAAAATCAAATGCTATATTTTCTATATAATTGAATAACTTAAAACACTCACAGTAAAACTTATTTACAAACCTTTGAAAAAGTTATTCTTAATGCACATAATTTGACATCGCATTATTTTTTTTCATTTGATATAACTATCCGAAATTCTGGCATAGAATGAAACTAATCTTCATTATTATGATTTTTACTGTCAGTTCTCAGTTTAAATTGGAAATTTCTCTTTGTTGTGCAATATCTCTTATGCATCATCGGAAAATATGTGAATTTTTTAATGGACGTAAAAGAAGCATTTTAATATAAACTGTAGAACGTCAGATTGTAGTTGAAAAGGGATATAGTCCACAAAAAGAGTTTAAAAAAAACTTTTGCAGTTTAAAAGAGGAGTTTATAAATGTTTTATGACAGAAATTCATGTTTATAGTCATATAACAGGTTTTTAGACAATTTTGGTAAATATCGGCCTCTAGATGGCGCTATGATAGGAAATTTTGTTCGCTTTTTGGGACGGGCGCATTTAGCTGTCCCCCTTATCACCCCCCCCACACACACACACATATAAAAGTATATCATACTGAATCATTTAGTTGTCCAATCTATGTTTAATTTTCACAATTGTAATAAGTAAAAACTTTTCTCATTTTTCGTTATTGCCGCTGATTAGTTTTTTTTTCCTATTTCTATGGCTTCTCCTTCAAAATGTAAAACATTTTAGAACAAAAAACTTAAATTGTATTAACAAAAAAATTTTTTTTAAATAAATATATAATATAAACAAAGTTTTGTAATTGGCACATCCGATCAATTATGACACAAGAAGCTGCCATGATGTTGACAAATATGCACTTTTCTTATAAAAATATTTCGTTTAAATAAATAAATACACATTTTTAATATTATAATAAGTAAAAGAATCACAGAAAATAGTTAACTAAAATTCTTTCCATAAAACATGCCAAACAAAGAAAAAAAAATATTTTTTCAATTTACAAAGGAATATATCTTAACAAAAATACACCACAGTAAAAAAAAAATTAAACTGCATCAGCATTTTTTTATTGTTTTGCTTTTGCCAGTCATTCGTTGATCCCTGCATTTGCAACCATGCATTTTGATTTTCTGCTTGCCTGCTTTTTTTTAAAGCAGACATATGAAAAATGATTTCAATTCATTCTTTCCTTTTCAGAATTCTTACATTTGTTCAGTCATTCAAATGAAGAATTCAGTTATGAATCAAAATCATGCTGAAAATATTCCCGTAAAGCTCAAAAGAGAAAAGTTACATGAAAAATGTCAATTTGCTCGATTTAAAACTTCAAAAAGAATGTTTATGCAAGCAAACTGAATTTGTGAAAAGATTTTTTTAAAATTCGTGGCTTAAAATTATTCCTTGATGTGTTTATTAGAGTTCCGTACCTAGCCGACTCCTGATTTGCCCGTGCTTCATATGGACATCGTGTTTTACCATTCATGATTTCCCTGTAACAGATACGGGCATCCATATTTCAATCGTGATTTAATATTCCCACCAGTAATTTTTAATTGTAAATTTTGCGTTATTTAATCTGAGGCTTTTTCTAATTTAATCGAAAAAATTTTTGATTTTGAAAAATCGGTGATAAAAGATTAAAAATTCCGTAAAAGACATGAAGCATTATTTGAATTTGTTTTTCAAAAATTGACCAGTTATGTTGTTAAAAAGTAAAAACGGAATCATTATAAAATCACTCCTGTGTCCGTCTGTCAGTCTGTGTCAGACCTACGTTTTGTTTTTCTTTGTAATATATTTCGATGCATTATGGATGAGAACAGACATTTTGACTTAATTTATTTTTGTTCTGAGATAAATGGATATGAGATAAATTACTAAGATGCTGAAATCCTTTCTGATAAAAATATAGATAAGAGTATATAGTCGTGAAATGAGTAGAAAAAACCCTATCAGTTTAATGAGTTATCATCAGTTATCGTAGTAATTTTCAAAATTTTGTAGAATAAAAAATGTTTAAAATATATAGTATGAAATTTTTTTTAAAAAAGTCTATAGATAAAACATATATTTCATTGTTCAGCACATCAAAAGTTTTTCAATATGAAAATTAGGTACTACTTGGTTATCCCATCAGCCAATTTTGCCAAATTATGCAAATCGCCAAACTAATAGCCGAATTATACATACTCACATAATTTTTATTTTAAATAACGAAAGAAACAAATAATGAGTAGAATATTAATAAAAATATAAATAAGAAGTTGAAATAAAAACCACTTGAGGTTTTAAATACATGTATCGTATTTAATGTCATTGAATGTGACATTTGCGGTCATCCATTATTGGCATTTAATCTTATAGTTTGGCGAAAATTTTCTGGTCGACGGGATAACCAAGTAGTACCGAAAATTATTACAGAGAATTTTTAAAAGTGCCTAATTTACACATCTTTGATTTAAAATAAATTAGAATGTATGATAATTGTTTTCGAATTTTACGCAGAGTAAACTATGTGTAGCGCAAACAAATTATATTAATCCTATCACCGATCATTTTTCTGTATAATGATTTTTTAAGCATGTTTATAAACAAATTATATGTAATCTATAATTATACATTTATAGATTACATATAATTTAAAATAATATGTATTACATGCATGACTCATTCCAAATTTTGTATACAACATTCATCACAAAATACTTCAGTATAATAATTTTTCACAAAATTTAAAATGACTCTACACAATTATGCAACAATTATTATGTACTTTAAATTTTAAATCACTCGGTTGAGTAGGTTTTACTCTGTTACATGCGGACAGATGGATTGAAAGACGACAATAAGTGCTACATATTTACATAATTACGAACGTACCTAAAAACACATTTATAGATTACATATAAATTAGAAAAAAATATCACATCCATAATTATTTCTAAATCTCGTATACAGCATTTAATACAAAATATTTTAGTACAACAATTTTACATATGAATATATTTTCAAGCAATATATTGTTATCTTCCTTTCTTGCAAGGAATTCCTCGGTTTTCTCCCCTACGTTCTGTTTTTTTTTCTTTTTTTTTTTTTTTTTACATTTTATGTAATATTTTAAACACATCAGAAATTGAAACGTAGGAAATGAGGTACATTCGTACTCAAATTAGTTTTTTAAATACTTAGATCTTTGGGCGATGGTTTTTGTACTTTTATGCTAAAATGGCATGAATACAAAATTTACTGTTATATATTAAATTCAGTAGTACGGAATGAATGACTCCATCTAAAATATTACGCAATCGCCATAGCAAACTCGAATCATGACATATCATGGGTTATTATTTAATTCATGCATAGGATAGGCTCAATATATGTAGTCGAAAAAATATATATACATTTGTAGATTACATATAAATTAAAAAAAATCTCATTTATAGTTATTTCTAAAAATTGAATACGTCATTTAATAAAAAAACATTTTATTATAATAATTTTACAGCAGAATATATTTTTTACGTTTATATCGTAATCTTCCTTCCTTTTGAGCAATTTTTCGGTGTCCACCTAAGTTCTGGTTTTCTCTGCAAAATAGTTCAATGTATTATGGATGAAAACAAGCAAGGATGTCTAAAAAAATGCATCTTTTGTTCTCTTTTCAACTTTTTTCGACTTTGTTTATTTTTGGTCTGAGACTAATGGTTTTCTAAGATGTCGAAATCATTTGTCAGTGGTACATTTTGTTGGGCGAAACATTTTTTTGCCCCTTTTGCACGAAAACCATAAAAGTTTTTTGAAAAACTGACGAAAATCTTTTCTTTATCAATTTATAAAACCAGATGAATATTTGCTGAAAACTTAATGATTTCAGTTAACGTCAGCTGATGGATTAGAAGTCTACAATTTAACATTTAATGTGCCAAAAGTTATAACGATAATTAAACAACGTTATCTTTGTGTAATGATGATTAAACAACGTTAATTAAAAGGATATCTATAAAAAATTATCTATAAAACAAATTTACCTTCACGATGTAGTTTTGGTATCAATTTTATAAAAATTAAAATTTAAAAGTTTTTCTACATCCCTGACAGAAATGTCGAAAAAAAAACCCACATCTGATGCAACATTTAAAACAAGTCAGAAATTGGAATGTATCAAATGAGTACTACAGGGTGATTCTAAATTGTTTTTACAGAAAAAAGAAGGGTGATGATACACATCAAGACAAACAATATTAAATAAGAAACCAAGGGTCCCAAACGTTTTCCAAAGGAGGTAGCCGCCATTAAGATTTAGGGTCCAAAATTTTAAATAATCATAAAAAAAGGAAAATGGGTCGATTGATTTGCGGTTTTCATTAAAAGTATTATTTATGTCCGTACTGACTTTAAAATAAATTTTAAAATTAAATTGCGAAAAAACCGATAAAGGGTGCTTTAGATTTTGGAGTAACGAACAATTACTTTAAATGTTTTCGGAAGCTTAGATTGAAACTTAAATTCTGAGCGCAAAATCTGAATAGTTGGGAGTGGTTAAGTAGCACAAACTGAACTATGTTCAGAGGGTTCAAATTTCAAATAATTACAAAAAAAGGAACAATTGATTGATTGATTTGCGGTAGTCACTAAAACTATTCTTTATGTCGGCATTTTCTTAAAATTAAATTATAAAGATAAATTTTAAAAAATGCCGACAGAGGGCTCTTCAGACTTTAGAGTATCAAACAACCATTTTTTGTCATTATTTTTTGCATCTCATTAAATGTTTTTGGAAGCTTAGATTTAAACTTAAATTTTGAGCTCAAAATCTGAATAGTAGGGAATGGTTAAGTAGCGCAAACTGAACTGCGTTCAAGGGGGAGGGGGGGGGGTTCAGATTTCAAATAATTATAGAAAGCAGAAAAATTGATCGATTCGTTTGCGGTTTTAAATAAACTATTCCTTAAGTCAATATCTTCATGAAAATAAATTTTAAAGATTATTTTCAAAAAATTCCGTTATAGGGCGCATTAACTTCAGAGTAACCAACAACTAATTTTAACCGCTTTTTTGTATCTAATTAAATGCCTTCAAAAGCTTATTAAATGTTATTGGATGCTTAGATTTATACTTAAATTTTGAGCTAAAATTCTGAATCGTTGGGAGTTGGGAGGGGTTACGAAGCACAAACTGAAGCGTGTTCAGGAGTTGAAATTTAATGACCTGGGCATAAAATAACTCTACAAATGTATATTTATTGCTTATGCATAATCGAAATGACACCATAGATGTCAGAAAGAGTTATTTTTATGAAATCAGTACTTTAGGAAACAGGTAATACAGGTTTACAAATATGGATATAAAAGTACTAATTCTCTTAAAACACCAGTTTAACAATCAGTAATCTAAATTTACGCAATAACACAATTAAGATCTTTTAAACAAGTAAATGATCAGCAAATCTTCAACATTTTTTATTGCAAAGCATTTAAATTAAATATTCATGAATATTTCTTACTTTCTTGGGCACAATGTCTTGAAGATATTTTCGAAACTAGGATGAAAAGAATATTTATTTTATTAAATGTTATTGGATGCTATGTTATGTTATTGGATTCATCAGTGCTGACATTTATTGATTTTGTTTTAAAGAAAAAAAAACTGTATAGAAGTAAAGTAAAAATGCAAAAAAATCGAACAGTTTAGTTTTTATGAGGAAAAGAATGGAAGTACACATTTGTGTACCACAGGTCTGAAGATATTAAAGCAACAAATGAATTTCCTTTGTGATGTTTCCCACTTAAATTATACAGAAGCGACGAACATTTTTAATTACATTTATTCATTATCACAGTAGCTTAATTCCTCTCATGCTAGTTCAGATCAGCGTAAGTTGCTCTATTATAAGTAAAAGATGTTATTATCGCCATAGAACTTCACTAGATAAATATTGATACACCAGCAGACAGAGGTTTTATTAGCAGACGTAGAACAACGTAGAACAATCCACTGTAAAACCAATGTAACGATTTTATAATCGAACAGGTGTTAGAATAGAGGATTTATGGTTAAGTTCTATGTTGCCAATAAACTTACAAGAAAAAGTTATTTTAACCAATATGAAATTTTACCCCGCGAACTAGAAAAAGTGTTCTCTCAGACCTTTGGAGGAATAAATGACGCAAACCGTTTTCTGGAGTCGCAAAAAGGGAATTGTGGATAGTTAAATGATTTTTTAGAAGGTAAATAAAAAATATATTATACCGCAGATAAAAGAATAACATTAAGTAATTGGATTTTAAGGAAAGAATTACTTTAACAAATTGTCTTTTGGAATAAAGTAAAATAAAGAAAGCATTGATTAAAGATATGGAATATAAATAATAAGATAAATATTATAAAAAGAAAGGGGGACGTTAGATATTATGAGATTTTGGAAGTAGAGTTATAGGTGAAAAGTTAGAAAAAATTATAAGATTTTGGAATAATTAATTTAGAATTAAGAAAAATTTTCATCATCTCATACATATGCATATATAAAGTGTTTATGCTGTGAAATCTGTAAAAAAATTGCATATATGAGTCACCCTATTTTAAACGGAACCATACATTGGATTCCTGTTGACTCTTGCCTCTTTTTTCAGTGACCTATTGATCCATCAGAGATATTTGGTTTCCCCGGATTCCTAGGAATGTAAAGCAAATACATTGAAGAAATGAGCATCGTTGGTTTTCACATCACTTTAAGGCCTCACAGTCGGCACAGAAAAAGACCCGTATGATAATGTAAATCTATGGGGGCGTTCTTTTCAAATATCTCGCTAAAATTTTAATATTTTGCATGATTTATTTGCACAACATACATAAACACGATCCACAATCGGCCTATTTTTTACTTTTTCGATTTTGCTTATATATTTTTTATATTACGATAGTTTCAATTTCAGAATTGGTTTAAACCGGTTTCGAAAGTAAAAGTAATTTTTTTTAAAAAAATATATGAAACCAAAACTAAAAAAGTAAAAACAAGGCCGGTTGTGGATCGTCCTTAGCTATCTTGTGCAAAAATATCATATCAAAATATTAAAATTTGGGCGAAATACTTGAAAAGAACGCTCCCATAGACTTTACATTATCATCCGGGTCTTTTATTGTGCCTAGTGCGGGACCTTAAGAAACAACCATCCTTTACAATCTACTCAATTACTAAAATGCCTTGTGGCTCAACATGAATAACACGTGACCAAGTGACGTAGGAACGGACCTTTTCGTTGATGAAATCGAAGCACGTATTTGTTTTCTTTCCCTCTTCTGGTAATAGGCGATTCAATATATGAATGATTTAAGCACTAAGGTTAAGGCACTAACGGAAATAAGCATTTTTTTGAAAGAAATAAAACTTTTGAAAAATACTGATTAAAAACAACTCAGAAAATATTCCTCTCATGTATAATGAAGGCATTTTATTCGCTGTGATGTAAAAATAAAAAGCAAAGAAAATTTATGTATCGTTCATAGCTTATAAAACGTTTTTATATATTTTTTTCGCAATATTTTTTGAAAATTTCCGATTATCATATGGCAAAATGCTTATACGTATCTACATACTACTAGCCAAAGGTGTTTGGTCACTTGTAATTTTAGACTTTTATTAAATATCTAAAAAAACATTTTATTAAATATCAGACAAAAAGGAATAATGCTGAAATTTCAGATGTGTAAACATAATAATACTGGTCAAATATTACCTTAAAGATTTTTTTCCTGAAACCTCCTAGGGGACCGTCAATAAATTAAAAAAGAACGAATACCTTTTGGATAACCCTGTCAAAAATAATATAGCATACTCGTTCAAACAGTAGATTATAATTAAGTGGCTTATTGTAATGAACTGCATTCACTTTTATGCGGACAACATGTATACTCGTAGAGAAAGTATTTTTTTTTTTATATAAAAACAGTTCCAAATTTTAACAAGTTTTTTGCTTATAATTTACAGAGTTCTTAATATAAAAAAATTCTCTTTTTACAAAATAAGACATGTATGCAATACCCTGTAATCAGAATTAAAAAAATAAACATTTTATAAAAAATAATCAGATTTACTCAATAATTTTTCCCTGTGCATGCTTGAATGCTATCAAAAATTCAATTCATATTTTAGTGGCTAAATGTATTGAGCAACTTTTGTGATAACTTCAAAAACATACGTTGAAAATTCTGAAAATTATCGTTAATAGAATCTTTTAGATGCTCATCGTTTTGCTTGATTGGAAACAACGGATTTTGAGCTTATTCTATCGACGATAATTTTCAGAATTTCCAAGCTATGTTTTTAAGATTTTCACAAAGATTGCTCTACACATTTAGCAAACACTATATGCAAATTAAATTTTGATTGCATTCACGCATGCGGAATGAAACATTATTTAAAAAACCTGCTGATTTTTCGTACAATTTTTATTATGTTTTCATTCTGAATACAGGGCATTATGTACAATGTCGTTTGTCATATTTTTGGAAAAGAACATTTTTTTTTTACATTAAGAACGCTGCAAGTTATAAGCAAAAAACATGGCAAAATTTGGGACTTTTCTCGAGGAACCTTAATTTCTCTGCTAGTATGCTTGCTATCCGCATAAAAATGAACACAGTTTATTACAGTAAGTTACTTAATCATAATCTACAGTTAGAACGCTTTTGCTACGTTATTTTCGACAGGATTATTCAAAAGATATTCGTTCTTTTTCGATTTGTTTATTGGAGTTCCAGAATAATTCCTAATGTATTCTTCTAGATATGTTTCAAAATGTCTAAAATCGCAAGTGGCTGGTCACCTTTGGCCATTTAGTGTATATTATTGTTGCAGAATTTTGTCAGGACATTACAATATAATTCAATTATAGAGGATGCCATGTCAAAAGAATTCCTTTACATTAATGCTGAAGGGATAAAATTGTTTAAAGGGCATTTTAATGATTATGAAATTGATTAATATGTATGTATGTATGTAATATGCAATATATATACAGTATATATTTATTTATGAACCAAAACATGCAGTACATATACTTAAACATACTTTCTCTAGAATATGCGGTGCAAAGAATATTTATCATTCACTTACAAGGCCGCAAAAGAATAATTTCGTTACAATATCGAATTTTGTAATTGATTTCGTTTGATTCAAGATTCAATCGGAGAAGTTATTTATACAATAATCAAAGAAGGAAAAAGGAAAAAGGAAGAAAAAGAAAACAAAATTATTCATCTATTTATTTTTTTACATACAACTTTGATATTAATAATAATAAATTACATTGACAACTGTACCATCCAATAATTTCGATAAATATGACTTAAATAGCACTGTATTATTATTTTTAATCCGACATTTAATATAATTGTCCATTTAAGAGGATAAGGTTAGCTTTTTCTTAGCCTCAAAAAATCTCATCTTGTTGATTTACTGTATTAGAAAGATAAAGCGCTTTTTTATAGATTTTTATATCCAATAAATCCTACAAAGCCTTTTATCCAAGAGATCTCTTACAGTGAAACCGCGGCTATTGCAGATGTAACCTCACTTCAAATGGGAATTTAATCTCCTTTAATGTTCGAGTTATATCTCCATTCAAACTACTTTTTTCTACACATCAATGTAAGAATTCAGCAAAGAAAAGAAAGAAGGCCTTTGCGCTAATTGCTCTAAGTGAAAAAGAACATTTAGCATGCACTGATGTAAAAGTGTTTTTCCTCAAATTTAGAAGGGATAGCAATTTTAAATACGGCTACTACAATACTCGATCAAAAATATTGGGCGCGTGTTCTCTTTAAAATTTACTGTGTATTTATTTATGTTTCAAATACCAGCAGTGATTTGTTCGTCGTCTGCCCGCAAATTAAAATTCTATTGATTCATTTTTTACTAATTATTTTTTATTTATATATACAGCTCATATTCAAAATATTAGAACATTTTTTTTTTCAAAAATTAAAATAATCGTTTGGTAATTTAATGTCTTTCAATACAAATATGCCATCGATATTTTATTAAGAACTTATTGTTGATTAAAGTTATTTATTTTCCTAAAATTAATATCATTATTGAAAAGATTAATTGAATTTTTCTTGAAAAGTCAAAGTATTAGAGTATTTCCTATTAATTCTCCTTTAATTACGCCAATTTATAACTGGTGGCATCACTGATTAAATTCGGACGATTTTATTTAAAATTTTTTTGTAGTTTGTTTATAGATTCCTAAAACTATTTAACTGATTTACAGGCACGGTAAAAATTTATATAGAGAATTATTTACATTGTTCGCAATCAAGCATTAGCAAAGTACGAATATAATATTTTAAAAAAATGGAAAATTTAAAAATAATCGATGAAATGGCGATCAATAACCAAAAACATTTGCTAGAGATGACAGGAAACTAAAGCATATTGTTAAGAAAAAACGTTTGAATTATCAACTATAGTTAAAATGTTCCACTCGAAATATTAAATATATCTCTTGTGTATGTTTAAATTTATTTTTTTATTAAAACTGTTTGGCAATGTTATTAATTTGCCATTTAATATAAGACGCAATTTCACCCGCATTTACTGAATTTAACACTGATTAAATAATTCATTATTTTATAATTTAATTTTTTTCGTTTTAAATGTTTACCAATAAAAACAATTTTTATGGCATAATTTTCAATATTTTCCTGACTTTAGCATGTACTCATTTAATTCTAATAACATAGTGTTTATGTTTGTTTGTTTGTTTATAATTCTTACATATAAATTAATTTGTTATTTTAAAAAAATATTATTCATTGCGACGTTTTTGGTAACAATTTAAAATAATAACTTTTTCTAAAATATGTAAAAAACATCTCTGTAAATCTTAAAAAACTGAATTTAAAGTGCAAATAAACTCTCAAAAAATGAGTCAATTTTAAAAAGTAAATGCATTGTGTACACTAGGAGCTTGGAATGTATAAGGTACCCTTAGAAAAAATAATTAAATTCCTTTGCATAATTTTTTCTCTTATAAAACTCTTTAAGGAACTCTTTAGACCAACTTTAACATTAAATATCTCAAAAAAAATTTAATGGATTTGAGAACTGTCTGCTTCAGTTTGTCAAATATTTCTCTATAACACCACCAATTTTCAATTTTCGTGTGTAGCACTTTTTGTAATAATAAAGAGGAAAGATCTCGGGTCACAAAAAATTATTTTTCAGCGTTACAGGCATTGAAGACAGCGTTAGTTATTTTTTTAAGAATAGAGGGATAACTTAGCTATAATCTATATTGTAAAGGTCAAACGTATCTCTGCGTAACGCATACGTCATTTTGCGAATGGCGGCATTCTGAAATTTGAAATGAAATTTCGGTTTTACAACTTTTGCTGCTGCAAATTTTTTAAACTTCTAAATATCGCACATTTTGAGTTTTTGCATTGTCGTATAGGGAAAAATATGTATTTTAAAATGCAATTTATTTAAAAACTGTATTTCAATTTATTTTTGAGATATTAACTTTTTTGTAGTTTTTAATACTAATTTGTGTCAACAGAAATGCCTTATTTCTTTTAAAAGTAAAGGGGTAAAAGTATTACTGTATCTTTTTGTTGACATTTACTCACAAACACTGAAAAAAAAGCCCCTGAAATTAAAATACTTGCTTTGCCTTGAATATCCTCTGTTATGAAACCCTGTGAATTTTGGTTTTATTTCATTTTTACTTATCATTTGAATCATTCTTACTTTTATGCAAATTTACTTTACACACCACACAACATTTTCTTTTTACAAAAAATTATTTTAAAGAACAGCAGTGTTTGCTCCGCTGTGATATAAATTGCATTAAATAGTTTAAAGAATGAAAATTTATTAATCCATATGTAAAATCTTTTTCCGATAATTTGGACAATTGTGTTTTAAAGAAATAATATTTTTTTAACATAAAATTAAAATAAAATTTGTGTGGGAGTTAGATTAACTAATGTAAGCTATATTTTTTTACAGTAACTCATTTTGTAGTTTTATTATAAATCAATGAAGCAATTCCTACTTAAACACTTCCTTTCGTCGAAATTCGACGGGTTCCACCTTGTTTAAATGAAACCCAAAACAATATTCCGTGATAGTTATAACTAAAATTAATAAAACACATCACTTCAAACCACAAGAATTCTTAAGTAAATTAATTATCCTCATTTTATTTATGGAGTCTGATTAAAATAGTCTTTTTATCTCTGAAATGCTTACAGAAGTTGAGAAAAAAGTTGCGAAATACGGATGACAATAACTCATAATATGTACCCAATTAACTCTTTCTGAATATTAAAGGTTAACTTTTCCATTTCCATTTCCTCGCAAATATCAAACATTTTTTTTTATCTTTAACAAGGCATACGTGTGTCTCTCATAAAATTGTACCTCTTGTACCTTTTAAACTCGTTGAAAAATCAACAAAAACATTGAAGGTTTAAATTAGCGTATCTCCATTATTTTTTTATGTATACACATGAAATTTGGGGTTTTGATTAAACAGATTATGCTTTTTAATATAATACCACTAGATATTGACTAGACTTTTACAGAATTTGTATGATGTTGAAATAAAAAAATCTCTTTTTTTTCACTCTGTAAATCATTGCGCGCACGATAACTTGAGAACGTATGTATGGATTATTATGAAATTAAGTGTAGATATTAAACAAATATGAGTGTTTAAAATGAACTACTTTTAAGTATTTAGAGTGGTAATAATTTTAGTTATGGCTAGTTTTATTGATTAAAAAATATAATTTTTTGATTTTTTACAGTTAATGACATAATTTTGATCTAAGAGTAGTTCATTTTAAAAATACATATATGCATATTATATACATTAAGTTTCATAAAAATCCATACATACGTTCTCAAGATATGATGCGCGCAATGACTCACGGATTGAAATAAAGAGATGTTTTAAATTCAACAGTACACAAATTCTGCAAAAGACTACTCAGTATCTAGGGTAGTGTATTAAAAAATATAAACTGTTTAATCAAAACCCAAAATTTTATGTCTATGCATAAAAAAATAAAGGAGTTACACTGATTCAAACTTTCAATATTTTACAGATTTTCAACAAGTTTAAAAGGTACTAGACCCCTTAAGGGTGTATTCCCATCAAAACTGCTCATTTTGAGATTTATTTTTAAATTCATTTTTGCTTTCAAATGCACCAAACTTTCGAAATCTCTTATTCAGAAACTTCATAATGTGCCGTGTTTGTCGATTTTTTGGTAAATTAGAAAATATTGCAAAATGTGCTGGGTCAACGTTGCCAATTTGAACCGAAATTTCCGAATCTTGATATCTGGGAACGAAAAAACGATCGAACTGGGAAAATAATTATTTATAAATCAAATTCCAATAGATTGAGCGAAAAATTACGTCACACGGCACCTTATACATCACTTCAAAAATCCCTTTAACAAGTTTCATGTTTCTACTTTTAAAAACGACTCTAAAAATGTATCGGAAAATTTCGAGCTGTTGAAGGTGGAAAATCGTTTATGATACTGAATTCTCAGTCAAATAAAACATGTGTTTTTAGAATAGTAACAAATATTTAAATGTTAATTTTATTTTATTTTGTATTCAATAGAAGAAAGTATTGTAATCGAAATTTTTTTCGACTTCCGGTTTTCGACGGATTGACACGTTTTAGGTACCAGAGTTTCCAAATAACATGTTTCTACAAAATGTCTGCCTGTGAGTCTGTTTGTGGCATAAATTTTGTGGGTGATCTATCTCAAAAACTCATGCACGGAATTTGACAAAATTTAGATTTACTTAGACTTTCACATAAAAGTAGCTCTTATTAATTTTTGGTGTATATCTCCCAACAGGTGGAGCTGCTATTCTTCCTTTTTTATGATCTCTACAATACCCATATCTCAAGAACTAATGAATGCATTTTCCTCAAACTTCAAATTCAGTTAGTCCTGATATAAATTAGTATTCTTTAGTTTTTGGAATAAATCGCTCAGCAGGTGTCACTTCGATCCAGTTTTCTTACAATTTCTACGACGTTTCTATCTGAAGTACTGACATACAGATTTTCATCCAATTTCAGATTCAGTTAGAGCTTGAAATAAGTTGTTTCTGATTAGATTTTGATGTCAATTACCTAACCGGTGACGCTGCTATATTTCATTTTTGTGGAAGTATTAACGTGTATAAGGTATAAGAAAGTTTTGAGATTACCGCATCCGACATGTTTTAGAATAGAGAGATAACTTGGCTGTAATTTAAATGAAATCTAAAACAATATTCCGTGATAACTATTAATAGGCAAATTAAAACAAATAAAACACATCATTCCAAACTACAAGAATTCTGGTACTTAGGTATTAACGCCACCGCATCAGAGCAATAAAGAGCAATCTTGTTGTTCGTATGCGCACGTATTTATCTTTTGGATTCCCTGTTGCCTTGCTGTATGCTGATTTTTGACGCCATTTTTTAGTGCTTTAAAGCCTTTTAGTGCATTTTTTTTTTTTTTTTTTTTTTTTTTTTTGCTCAATTTGTCACCATTTTTTGTGTGCGAGTGAGTACAAGACTGACCTTTATTGGCGCAACTTCTGCTGCGGTGGCGTTAATATGTAATTACCGTTAAAGTTTTTGGTGCTTACGTACCGCAGTAGAAGTTGCGATAATGTGTCAATAAAGAGCAATTTTATTGTCCGCACGCGCAGAAAAAAATTGGCGTCACAAAAATGAGCATAAAAAAAACCCACTAAAAGTGCGCTAAATAAGTACTAAAAGCATTAAAAAGTACGAAAAGCATTAAAAAGCACTAAAAAGCATTAAAAAAGCACTAAAACAGTAAATAAGCACAAAAATGGCTTCAAAATCAGCAAATGACAAGCAACAAGAATTCCAAAAGATAACTGCGTGCATTTGCGACCAACGAGATTGCTCTTTATTGGCGCATAAGCGCAACTTCCGTTGCGGCGGCGTTAATACGTAAGTACCAGAATTCTTAATTAAATTAACTATCCTAAATTTATTTATAGAGACCGATTGAAATTTTTTTTTCTTCACGACATATCTATACAAGTTAAGAACAAAGTTTCAAAATACGACTGATAATAACTTATTACAAACACTAAATTAACTCTTTCTAAATATTAAAGGTTAACTTTTCCATTTCCATTTCCTCGCAAATAACAAGGATTTTTTATCTTTAACAAGGCGTAAGTGTGTTGGTAATTAAATTCCATATTAAGCTATGAAGGCAAACAGAAAATATTCCTAATTATATTATGTTAATGTGACTAAACAAATAGATCGTAATAAAGATAGCGTGACATTCGCAGTCAAATAAAACATGTATTCTTTAGATAATTAACGGTACTTCTAGGTTATCCCGTCGACCAAAATATTCTCGCCAAACTATAAGATTAAATGCCAATAATGGAGGATCGTGAATGTCACATTCAATGACATTAAATACGATTCACGTGTTTAAAATGTCATTAAGTGATTTTTATTTCGACTTTTTATTAATATTTTTAGTAATATTCTACTAATTATTTTTTTTTTCGCAATTAAAAAAAAATATATGTCAACATGTATAATTTGGCTATTAGTTTGGCGATTTGTATAATTTGGCGAAATGGGTCGACGGGATAACCTAGAAGTACCTAAGTAACAAATATTTAAAGGTTAGTTATTTTTTAACCCTGTCGGGTCTGGTGTACTATTAATAGTACATGTCTTTTGATACAGAATTATTTTTTTCTAAGAAATACTTTTGCTACTATTTACAGGTAGTAATGTTAGTATATGTCTATGCATTTACAATATGACATCATCTATATTTAGGATTTAGTAATAATAATAATTATTATTATTTGCTTCATTCTCTTTGCGAGTTTGCGATTCTTTTATTTTAAGCATATATTTTACGCTATAAATTTAAAATAAAAGTTACTTTCATGAAAGAATCCTGTGTCATAAAGCGTAAAAAGCATTAAAAAGTTGCAACATAAGTTAAATCTTATTGTAATACATTATTTTCTAAACATTTCCAAAAATTCTTCCTTAGCCTATTGTCATATGAATATGAATTGAATAGTACGCAAAGCAATAATATTCGTTATCTTCCAGATACTTCCAAAAATATTCAGTAAACACAAATTAATCTATTTAGATAACTTGTGTTAATGTTATTAATGCAAAAGTAATTTTTTCTAAAAATTGAAAAAAATTCGGAGTTAATTAACCTAAAAGGGTTAATTAACATAATCTTAAGAACAGTAAATAATGTTTTAATGTTTAAATAACTTAAAATAACATTAAGTTGTATAATGGTGGAATATGTTATTAAAATATTATGAAGTTTTTTGAGGACGGTTTTTGTTATCAAATTTTTAAACCAGATTTTAGAGAAATAACGCTTGTTATTTTCTTCTATCTTTATAAGAAATATTGGAAGCGTGAAAATTTTCGAATTCCGGTTATCGACGGATTGAAATGCTTTAGGGGTCAAAGAACCCGAAAAACATGTTTTTTCAAAATGTCTGTCGGTGAGTCTGTGATTCTGTCAGTCTGTCTGTTTGTAACATAAATTTTGTGAACGCTCTATCTCAAGAAATAAAACACGAAATTTCACAAAACTTTAGATTGTGTTAAACCTTGATATAAACTAGATCCGATTAGTTTTGTGTGTATATCGCTCAACAAGTGGCGCTGCTATATTGCAATATTCATAATTTTTACAATAGTCATATCTCAAGAACTAGTGCGTGGATTTTCATAAAACTTTATATTTAGTTAGTACTTCATAAAGCATGGTGCTGATTACGTTTGGGGGCAAATCGCTCGCCAGGTTGTGCTGGCATGGTGCCATTATTCGTAATTATTGAATAGATCTATCTCAAAAACTAAAGCACGGATTTTCATCAAACTTTAGATTCAGTTATAAGTTGACATAAGTTGCTGCTGTCTAGATTTTGGCTTAAACCATCTAACCATTTGCGCTGCTGTGCTATATAATTTTTCATGAAGTATTAGCATGCGTTAGTGGAATTGCCACATCTAACTAGCTGTCTGGGTAATACTTGGTTATCCCGCTGACCAAAAAACTATCGTCAAAATATAAGATTATCCAAGAACATCCAATATTATATAAGATCATCCAACAATGGATGATCATGAATATACATTCAATGCATCAAATACGATACACGCTTTTGAAACGTCATTAAGTGATTTTTATTTCTATTTTTCATTTGTATTTTTATTAATATTCTTATTTGTTTTTTCGCTATTTAAAATACAATTTATGACATTATGTTTTATTTGGCTATCATTTTGGCGATTTGCATAATTTGGCGAAATGGGTCGACGGGATAACCAAGTAGTACCGTTGTTTGTTAATTACCATTGTTTTACCGTTTATTATCATAAGCCATGTGCTGGGAAGTTGACGTTGCGTCTCTGTCAGTGAGAAACAATGTGCCAAGACCTTGGCTTTTTATAAGTGATTTTAAAGTACAGATTTCTATCTGTTTGTTCGCTATTGTAGCTCTTTTTCTTGTCATTCTATACGGACATTTAGTAATTTTTTAAAAATAACATGGAAAAAGAAAGTTCGAACTTTTTCTTCACAAATTTATAAGTGCCGTGTGACCTCAAAAATCCGGCATGAAAGTCATCACGTCCCTTCTTTTTTTTCACACTTCCGACTAGCCAGAGAAAAGAACAATAACAATGGTTTACGAATAAAAATCTTCGGGATAGAAAGCAATAGATGAGTGGACAGCGAGATTGATGACGATGTGCTAAATAAAACCGCCAAAAACGCTGGTAGCATATCACAGGAATAAGGACGAGAACCCAGAAAAAGGAATGGGTCACTAGGAAAGTTTAAAAAATTTTAAACACAAAATACGATTTAAATTACTCAAAAGTGTTTTTTTTCACGAAAATATTCGCTTTATTCAAATGAATCACTTTATCATTTGAATTAATATTTTGAAGCATATCATTCTTATCATCAGGGTTAGAAACGATAAAAGCCGGATGCCTTTATCCAGATATATGCCTGATTCTTTAAACCAGATAGACAGACTCAAACTTCAATGTTAAAACCTAAGTGAGATTATGCTGTTCCAAAGTTCTACATAATTAGAGAAGGGGAAGGAGTGCTCAAGTTATCTCAATATTCCATACGAAAATTTTGAAATGATAATAAATGGTATAAGGTGAAAATGTACTTTTAAATGCAATTTGTTTGAAAATCAATTCCGTAATATATATATATATATATATATATATATATACAGGGTGTTTCAAAAATAACCGGTATAGTTGAAAAATCAATAAAAACTAAACGGACAACGATAGAAATGCACCGTTTGTTGCAATATGCTTGGGCTAGCAGTACATTTTCAGGCAGACAAGGTTACGAAATTAAGTTAGAATTTTCAATAACAGATGGCGCTGCAGTCTAAAAAATCTAAAATACGATATTTTCCACATATCCACCATACGCAGCAATAATATAACAGTAATAAAATCGCCTGCAGCGCCATCTGTTGTTGAAAATTGTAACTAATTTCGAAAGTTTATCTGTTTAAAAATTTACTATTGTCCCAAGCATATTGCAACAAACGTTGTATTTCTAACGTTGTTGTTTCAAGCTCGCCCCGTTTAATTTTTATTGATTTTTCAAATATACCGGTCATTTTTGAAGTACCCTGTATATATCTATGAACAGTTATAATGGAAAATAGTCGTACAACAAATTGCAGGGATCAGTAAAGTGAGAAAAGTACTATAAAGTATAAAATATAACATTCTTATTTTATCTTCAAATTATTCTTAAATTTACTGTCACTGTCATTTAAAAATTTCTATAAAAAAATTAAAAACATTCTTTTCAAATTTCCAATTCCAGAGAATAAAATCAAAAACCCATTTTACAAAACACACCCAGCTTGAGAAACATTTAAACCTGTTAAAGGAACATTTTTATTTTTATACACATTGTTGTTTGAAACCTTTTTAGCTGATGAAACATGCAGGAAATAATAAAAATATTCACATACGGATTATGGCTGATTTATGGGATGGAGATTGAAAAATGCGAACCAACAGAATGCATCATTACGAGTAATTAATGACAACGTATTTTGTTAAGACATACAATATATATCTTTTCCTTAACGTTTTGCGTTATTATTGTTTTCATCCTGCAACTCAGTTGTGTTAAAGAAGAAAAATATGGCACTTTCATAAATTAGCGTCGTAAAATTTTCAGTATTAGTTGCACAAAAAATAAGCATTTGCGTATCGTTTCGTTATTAATCTTTCGCCGGGCGCGAAAATTTTTATCACGAGCGGGCGCATGTTGTAAATTGTACAATAGGCAAAAAACAATCAATTATTGCTGCTTTATTTTAAATAAAAAAGTAATTTACTTATAATGTGATATAAGTTATCTCTGATAACAATTTATGAAAGTATTACGTAATACACTTATTTTGTTACAACATACTACAGCAGAAGTTTAGATGTATAAACAGCTACTTGCTAGAAAAATCACAAAGAATAAAAAGTAATAATAAATTACTAAACAATAATTAAGTAATTTCGGATTTACAGAATTAGTCCTATATTTCATCTATATTAGTCGCTTCCCATATCAAGCATAAGATTTGCTTTTTTGAAGGCTGTTTACAGATAAAACCTTGCACATTGCATGCACAATTAACAGATAAAAATGACAGGTGCAGCTAATTGCGCAATCTGAAATACAAATAACTTTCAGGAACTGGATTAAGAGATCCAATAAAAGCATACAACCGGTTATTGACACTAGCGATGGACGATAACAAGAAATTTTTCTCGATTTTCTCGATTGTATAAACATCTCGATAACTTTCGATTGTGTAAAACTTTTCTCGATGACTCCAGTTTGCAATTGCTTTTATATCATACAGGATTCGATTTTATCAAGAGTCGTCTGCAGGTGAATGAGTCGGTGTTAATAAAGACACGGTGGATTTACTCGCTAGTGAGCCCCTCCTTTTATTGCTATCTCTAATTTATACGCAATCTTGTAATATGAAATCTCGAACTGGGTCTCCGTTGTATAAGGCATCATATACCAAACGCGGTGTGCACGCACAATAAAATCTCATAAACAACAAGAAAAAATAATCTCATAAACAACAAGAAAAAATAATCTCGAACCGAACGAACCTTGAGGGTGTGAAAGGTGGGGAAATGAACATAGGAGCTGAATAATATGAATAAATGGGCATACTGCTTCCCAACTATATATCACATGAAGAGTATTGGCAAAATTTAGAAAAGTGCCCCTGAGAGGGCAAAGTGGAGTGAGGTTCGCCGAAGGTGTATAACATCAATAACATGAGTAATGGTCACAGCCCTTTCCAACACTGTACACATGAGGGGTCTCGGGTAAATTTTGCCTCCCCCCAAGGCAGGCAATTAGGAGCAAATAAATAAAATCGAGGTACATAAGATCAGTAAGTAGTCACAAGCCAAACTACATATTCCTGCTTTTCTAAATTCCATATATTATAAATATTATTTACTGGAAGTTCCGTAAAAAAATAAAAAATAATAATGGCATTGATGAAAAACCGGAAAACTGCAAAAAGAACGGCGAAGAAAAGTTAGTTATGCCATAATTTTTCTCTCCGCTGTAGCTCTCATAGAAGCAAAGTTATAACCTTTTAAAAATTGAAATGAAGTGAAGAAATGAGCAAAATTAGATGATTAACCGACAGGGGGGTCCACAGTCCGGGGGTACCATGTAGCTTAAATTTTTAAGTTAAAATGGGTAGAGAATCAAATGAGCTATATTTTAAGGTGCATATTGGGGAGGGAGTTCAAGCTCCTCCCCCCTGGAAGAGGCCTTTAAAAAGAGAAATTTAAAACAATGTGCTTAAGTTACGGTAACAATGTGACGAGTTCACTGTTTTTTTTTCTATCTCAAAACAAAATTCCCAATGAGCCTAAGGACATTTTCAATTCAACAATTCGATCTAAAATGATAATAAAGCAATAAGCTTCGAAAACTGCCTGTCCCCCGTCGTGGGAACCAAATTCGGAAGAAAGTATTATAATATGAAAGAGTAATCCGAGATCTTCAAGATGATATACCACATGACGGGTTTAAAAAAGTGAAAATAGCCCTCTCCCCCCCGCCCACTAGGTCCACCCTTTCGCCCCCAAATGTTTGCAGCCCGCACTTTAATTTTTTTACATTTGATAAATAATGTTTACCGAATGCTTCGATCAAAAAACCACACTTAAAATGACAGGCATTGTAGAAATAGCTACGGTTTTAATCATACGTTCGTCCTCTCTCCAGCCCACTCTTTGAAATTTTTTTAATAAATAATATTTATTGAAGGGTTCAGGTACGTGACAACTTAGTATGGCTAAAATACGTGAAGCTTTGAAAACTAAGTCTTCATTTCACAAGTCATTGTCATATTTTCATACTTCTTTCTTTATCTCGATTCTCGATAAACCTTTCATTTCATAAAGCTTCATCGAAAAAACTCTGCTCGATAAACCTTCTCATCTCTATTCTCAGCGAGAACGAAATTCATCCTTATCGGAAAAGACATTCATCAGGAAACCACAAGTTTCTCGAAATGCCGCTTTTATCGAGGTTAAATTTCATAGCGAAGCTAGAAGTCCTTTCATACACCTATTTCATCTAGGTAAATTTTCATCGCGAAGCAATGAGTTTCTCGAAATGCTTGAGTTTATTGAGATGAGATTTGCTGAGATAATGGCATATACGAAAGCTCTTTTAACCATTCTTTCATATTAATCATCCTATTAATCATACGTTCAATGAATCTACTATTTTTGGAGTTGAATTTTAAGGGGCGGGAGGAGGGGAGGGGAGTGGGGAGTGATGAGGGGGTGAATTTTTTAAATCGTAGCTATTTCGACAATAAATGTTATTTCTGATGTGGATTTGCTTATGGAACTCTCCGATAAATATTATTTATTAAATATAAAGATTTTAAAGTGGGAGCTGCGTTATTTTCAGGTGTATTTGGGAAAAATGAGTGAAATCACGGGTAATTTGTAAATTTCAAACTTTTTTTGGACCCGTCATGTTATAATCTATACCATCTGAAAGTTTTCAAACCTTTTTTATCATTTTACGAATCTTTCTCCTCCCGGAGTTGAATTTTAGGAGCGAGGGAGAGGGGGCGATAAGAGGATGAATTTTTTAAATCGTAATATTTCGACAATAAATATTTTAAATGTGGATTTTTTTTATGGAACTCTCTGGTGAATATTATTTATTAAATATAAAGATTTTAAAGTGGGGGCTGCATCATTTTTAGGTGTATTCTTGGAAAAATGAGCGAACTCACGGATAATGTGTAAATTTCAAACTTTTTTTGGACCCGTCATGTTATATATGTATATCATCGGAATGTTTTCGCACCTCTCTTTCATTTTACGAATCTTTCTTATCCTGGAGTTGAATTTCAGGAGAGGGGGGGAGGGGGTTAATTTTTTAAATCGTAGCTATTTCGACAATAAATATCATTTTAGATGTTGAGTTTTTTTATGGAACTCTCCGGTAAATAATATTTATTAAATATAAAGGTTTTAAAGTGGGGGGCTGCTTCATTTTTAAGTGTATTCTGGGAAAATTGAGTGAACCCACGGTGACATGTAAATTTCATACTTTTTTCTGGTCTCGTCTTGTTATATATATATCACTGGAAGGTTTTCACACTTCTCTTTCATTTTACGAATCTTTCTCCTCGTGGAGTTGAATTTCAGGAGGGAGGGGGAGAGGCAGCGATAAGAAGGTGATTTTTTTAAATCGTAGCTACTTCAACAATAAATATCATATTAGATGTGGTTTTTTTTCTGGAACTCTTCGGTAAATATTATTTATTAAATATAAATATTTTAAAATGGGGGCTGCATCATTTCCGGATATATTTTGGGAAGAAAAAGTGAACCGAGGGCTGAGAAGTAATGAAAAAATTTTTTTGTTACGTGATGTGATATATCATAGGAAATGTTTCGGACTATTCTTTCATATTACGATTTTTTCTCATCCTGGAGTTGTATTTCAGAAGGGAAGAGAGGGGGAGCAATTGGGGGTGACTTTTTTAAATCGTGCCTATTTCGACAATAAATATCATTTTAGACGTCTTTTTTGATGGAGTTCTCTTGTAAATATTATTTATAAAATATAACAATTTTAAAGAGAGAGCTATGTTATTTCTGAGTGCACTCTGGGAATAAAAAGTGAACTCACGGGTGAGGAGTAAACTTCAACCTTTTTTTGGACCCTGCCATGTCATATATCCTTGGAAAGTTTTCAGACCACTCTTTCATATTATGAACCTTTCTTCTCCCTTCTCCAATTTGGCCATCTTGTATAGGCACTTTTCTATCTTTTTTTAAATTGCAGCATTTTTATCATTTTAGTATACTGGAGTTCTGTGTCAGGATGAGTAAACCGATTTTACTCGCACTCGACATACCGATCGGGCAACGAGGGTCAAGCTATTTCCTTTTTCTCTTTAAGAGGCTACTTCATCAAGCAAAAAGACAAGATCCGTTCGCTAAAGGTAATCCTATGGAAGAAATAAAAAGATGTCTCGTTTGCATTTCAATATTTTTATTTTTTTTCCATTGGATATTTGAAATAGATTTCTACAAAATCCATTATTGACTTTTGACTTTTTCGATTATGTTTACAGGTATTTTTAATGAAAACACTTTTATTTTTGAAACCGGCTTCGATAGTGAATGTATCACAATGAAAAAAAACTTTATTAAATCGAAATTAAAATTAAATCGAAAAAAGTAAAAAACAACCTTTGTACATATCAACCTCAGCTATTCAATGTATAGAAAATCACATAAAATAATGAAATGCAAATAAGAAATCGCTATAAATTTGTTCCATAGAATTAGCATTAGTGAGCCGGTCTTTTCGCTTCATTGAAGTAACCCCATAAACTTAAAAATGAAGAAAATAATTGCGACAGATCGAGCGATTATCGAGCAAGCCCTACCATTACCATGAAGTTTTCTGCAGAATAACAACTAAGAATCACAACAACAGTTTTTAACTTATATGTGTTACAGTCGATTGTAAAACATCTCGATTGTAGATTCTAGGAAATAATCGATGACTGTATCGATTGTGATTTTTTACGAAGACGATTTTTCTCGATTGTTGAATTCTTTAGAATCGCCCATCACTAATTGACACCCACTACTGCTTGAATTTTGTTTTAAAGAAAAAAGAATGTGAATGTTGTACGTTTTACAACGGCGCGCCCGACGGAAGGTTAACGGTACATGTATTATAAAATGGTTCAAATGTTTGAGTTTTTAACCATCGGCTTAAAAAATAGAGTTAAAGGATGGGGCTAAATGATTAACTTAAAAGATCAGGGTGCTGGAAGTTTTTAATAATAAGATAGTTTAACCCTTTCGGGTCTCGTGTACTATTAATAGTACATGTTTTTTAAAGGAGTATTACTTTGTTTTAAGAAATCCTTTTGTTACTATTTAGATATTGTAATCTTAGTATGTGTATATGCATTTGTTATATGACTTCATTTATGTTTAGACATTTAGTAATAATAATAATTATCATTACTTACTTTATTCTCTTTGCATCGTTTGCGATTCTTTTATTTTAACCACATATTTCACTGTTTCAATTTAAAATAAATGTTATTTTTCTGAAAGAACCATGGGTGATGAAACTTAAAAAGTGTTAGAAAGTTGTATTATAAGGTAAATCTTATTGCAATACAATATTTTCTAATATCTCCAAACATTTTCCCCTTAGTTTATTTTCATTTTAGTATGAACTGAATAATACGCAAAACAACAACTTTCTTTATTTTTCAGACAATGAAATATTCGTTAAATACTCATTAATCTATTTGGATAACTAGTGTTAATGTTGTTAACAAAAGAGTAATTTTTTCTAAAAATTGAAAAAAAAAATCCGATCCGAAAGGGTTAAACACTGTGGGTGTTTTAGTTTATAATTTTGTATATATATATATATATATATATATATATATATATATATATATATATATATATATATATATATATATATATATATAACCATTAGATATATATATATATATATATATATATATATATATATACATATATCTTGCACCTGGCATTTTAATTCACAAATTACTCCTGGTCTCTGCACTTTTAGCTAATGATTATTTCGTGACTTGGCAATCACGCAGAACGAAAAATGCAAAGGCTGTGGTTTACATTTTAATATTAATGTTTATTTAAAAAATATTTCATGAAATAACATTTATAAGAGCACTGAACGTATATGCATGGACATAATTTTATGCAGCATTGTAAGCCCAGATAGAAAAACTCTTGATATCCGGAGTTTTGGGTGATTTTCTTCCTATGTAACGTGGATACGAGTCAAATCCCTCGTTTACAAAGACGCCTAACCAGTGAATCCCTTTTTTAGGTGCGTTCGTAATTACGTAAATACGTAGCACCTATTGTTGTCGCTCAGTCTGTCCGTCTGCATATAACAACGCAAAAACTACCCAACCGAATCGTTTGAAATTTAAACTACATAATTATACCATAATTTTGTCGAGTCACTTCAAATTTTATGAAAATCGAATGGATAGATCAATTACAGGGACAATCATAATAGTCGAGCGATCAATGGGGAAAAATGTTTCAAATGCATTTTAATCGTTTGAAATTTAAAACATATAATTATTACGTAATTTTATCGAGTTATTTCAAATGTTATGAAAGTCGGATGCATAGATCATTTACAGGGACAATCAAAGGTATTCCATTACATTACGGTCAATGGGGAAAAGAAATTCAAATGCATTTTTATGATGTTACACTCATTCGAACATAATAGAATCGGCATGAATCTATGAAATATATACTAAAATATGCATTCTGTACAATCTGTGACGCAAAGAATTTTTATTATTAAATTACAGGGTCACAAAAAAGTATTCCACTACATAATGCTACACGGGGAAACATTGTTTGGCCGTGTTTTAATTCTATTCAACTATTTCACATTTTATGAATAAGATATACGTTGCTGAGGTGTAATAAAAATTACTTTCTCCTAATTTACAGAAACACAAAGATTTCGATTACTATACTGTATCCGAAGTACGCTTTACTGTATCAGCAAGATCTGAATATTTTTAAAATTTCGTTATCGTACGAACGCACCTCATTTACTACGTTCACGTGCAATTTCCAACTTGTTAAGCTTCTATTCCTCGCTTCTATATATACAGCCTAAAGACACCACACTAGTCACTGAAAAAAACCCGGATGATAATGTAAAGTCTATGGGGCATTATTTCAAATATATCGTCAAATTTCAATATTTTTACGCTTCTATTAAAGTCGATTCATATTTTAACAAAAAGCTTATTTTATTAGTTTTTGACTAATTACTAAAAAAAGTAATGAATCAATTTCGATGAAACGGAAGTGGTACCAATTCGAAAGCATCCTCTTTCATTTAAAACAAAAATTACAGAAATCGGTTGCATAATTTCGGACTGATCGGTGAACATGCATTAAAAAAAATAATACATACGCTTCGAATTGATAACCTCCTCTCCTTTTTTCAAGTCGGTTAAAAATAAATTAAAATGAAATTAAAAAAAAATCACGATTTTGCTAAACTTCTAATAAATAGACACATTAACTTGAAATTTTGTAAAAAATAATTTTGATATAACCTTCTGTTCTTACATTTTTCAAAAATACTGAAACATCAGAAGCTTTATTTCAACAAAATCAATTCCATGTAAAATACCTAACATCTATATTCCTCTAAACTTGCAACTAATAAAAGAAATATAACAACTTAATTTTTTAACTATTTGGAAAATAGTTGTTGTTCTCGGTAAAGAACTGGGAAATCTGAAGTATACCTGAACTTTTTATTGCTTGAATTCCGCAACTTTTTTTTATTTTATTCATTTTCTGATTAGTTCATGTTTAATGTCCAGAAATGAAATACTTCTGTTGCCAAGATGACAAAAAAGTATTAAAAAAAAACTACAAATAAATTAATAACTTAAAAACGAATTGAGAAGCAGCTTTCAAAGAAATTGCATTTAAAAGTACATTTTTCTCTGTATACGACAGTGTAAAAATTGAAACATTTTCATGTGTAGAAGTTTAAAAATTTGCAATACCGAAAATTGCAAAGCTAAAATTTCATTTAAAAATTGTATATGATTGGTACAGGAATGTTAATTTTTAATCCATAAGACTCTGTTATTACGTACACCACGTTTTGAGCATCCTAAAAATGATGTTAATTTTTATTATTTTTTTAAATTTCCAGTTAGTCTAAAATTTCAGTCTTTAAAAATACGAGGTGGAACCCGCAGAAATTCGACGAAAGAAAATCGTTATGAAAGAACTGTTTCATTGATTTATAATAAATCGTCATAAGTAGTTACAGTAAAAAATATATAATATATTGTTCAGTTTAACTCTCAAACAAATATTATTTTAAGATGAAAATAAAAAATTACTATAAAACCCAATTATCCAAATTATTAAACAAAATAAAACCAAAATTCATCGGATTTTATAACATACGATACTTTTGCGCATTTTATTTTATTTTAATTTTAAGAAAGTGGAGTGATTCTGTTGCCACAATTACAAAATTGGTACTAAAAATTATAAAAAAACATTATCTTACAAATAAATTGAGATACAGCTTTAAAATAAATTGCATTTAAAAGTATATTTTTTTCTCTGTGGATAGTGGAAAATTTTAAAATGTACAATGTTTAGAAGTGTAAAATTTGCAGTACCGAAAATTGCAAAACTGAAATTTTATGGGAAAGTGTTGTGCATTTTAATTTCTTTCTTTTCAATTTTAAGAGAAAATGGAGTGGTTCTGCTGCCACAATGATAAAATTGCTACTAAAAACTATTTAAAAAAAAGTAATATCTCAAAAACAAATTGAGATACAGCTTTCAAACAATTGCATTTAAAAGTACATTATTTTCTCTATACGACGGTGTAAAAATTTAAAATGTGGGATGTTTAGAAATGCAAAATTTGCAGTAGCGAAAACTGCAAAATCGAAATTGCAGGGGAAAGTGTTGCCATTCGCAAAATGACGTATACGTTTGGCCTTTATAATATAGATAATTAACCGGATAGTCCTTTTAATCTGCTAAATTACATTTCTTTAAATTATTATTATAATTATTATTATTTTGGTATGATAAAATTTATACAAACAATTTTGCTTTTTCAGTTCAACCATGTTTCAAAAATATGCATTTTTGCTTCAATTCACTTTTAATGTCGAAAATCAAATATTTTTCAATGCGTCAGCAGAAATAGCAAATTTAAATGCCTCTTTTATGAATTTTTCGTGTCTTGCATAAAAAAAAAGTTTTTCAAAACAAATGTTTAATATTTATTTTGCATTTCATCTGCATATTTGAAGTTACAATGCTGATCACGTTTCACTCCAAATCCTGGGAAATATCTCCTCAACATTTGTAAGGATTGGGTGATGGGGGTTATCATTTACAACATTGAATTTAAATCTAGCGTTCTTTTAAGCCATAAAGCTGTTTAATATTATCCTGAATGCAAAATTCATACTTTTTGGGTGTCATGAATGCCATCGGATGAAAAATAAATCGTTTATATTAAAAACAAAGAAAAAAAATACAAAAGTATCTTTTAAAGCTATCAGAATTAAATATACGGTATAAATCTGAAAAATTACGCTTTGCTGCAGAGGCACATGTGGCAATCTCAAAACTTTCTTCTATCTTATACATGTTAATACTTCCTCAAAAAAATGCAACCGAGCAGTGCAACTTGTTGAGCCATATACACCAAAAACTAATAAGTTATATCAATAATTAACAGAGTCTAAAGTTTTGTAAAATTCCGTGCATTTGTTCTTGAGATAGAGCACCCATAAAATTTTTGTGACATACACCGACAGATTGACTGACAAACAGAAATTTTGTAAAAACATGTTTTTTGGATTCTTTGAGTCCTAAAACTTGTCGATCAGTCCAAAGCATTATTATATCGAGGACTAACGGAATCTGAAATTTTATGAAACTCCTTCCATTAGTTCTTGACATATAGCTATTGTGAAAATCTTGAAGAAGGCAGCATAGCAGAGCCATTTGATGGCAGATATATACCAAAAACTAATCAAATCCAGTTCATGTCGAGATCTAGCTGAACCTGAAGGTTTGTGAAATTCCGCGCATTAGTTCTTGAGATAAAGTACTCACAAAATTTATGTCACATACAGACAGACATTTTGTAAAAATGTGTTTTCCGTGTTCTCTGACCCCCTAAAACGTGTCAATCCGTCCAAAACCGAAATTCGAAAAATTTCACGAATCTAATACTTTCTTCTTGCAAAGACAGGAGAAACTAAAAACGTATTTTCAAAACAAAAGTTTAACATTTGTTCTGAAATGAGTTCTTCGTTGCATCTGCATGTTTGGAACAACAATGCTGATCACGTTTCGGCGGGGGGGGGGGGGCTATCGTTTAGAAAATTGAATTTAAATTTTATTTTTCTTTCAAGCCATAAAGCTGTTTAAGATTCAGAATGCAAATTTTATACATTTTTGGATATTATGAATAAAATTGTATGAAAAGTACAACGTAATATAAAACATAATATAAAATAACTAGTAAATCTGCAGATCAGGAGCCTCAACGTCAGCTTTGCCCATATTTTTTTAAACACACTTTGGGTAATATTCAACTTCTTGGAAACTGTAATTTAAAATTTTCAAATTACGTAATTATTTATAAGAATGAAAAAAAAAGAATCAGAAGTTTTCAGCCATTAAAAGCGTTAAATTAAAAATTTAGTTATGTTAGGATATTCTGAAATTTTTATGATCTATTATTTTGTTTTTTTATTATAACATAGAAGATTTCTTCAGGGGGCTCCGCCCCCCTGAACCCCCGTAGTCTCATTAAATTTAAATTTGTAACTTTCTATAAATTATGCTAATGGTTATTGTATATCTTGCATTTCTTTATACATTTTGATTAACAAGGATAAGTAACAGTTTAAACAAACATTTTTCATTATCCTCATATTTCTACATACCTACCAACCAGAAACACCTAAATCTAAAGTATCATGAACTTTTGTAAGTGTAAACTCAGTAATATAGGATTTTACAATTTTGTTTCCGAAAAAAAAAGTTTTGATTCCATTTTGCGGCAGTTATCGCGGAACAGACAGACAGACGGAAGAATAGACTGACAGATGAAAAACAATTTCGTGTCTCCAAAGTAAGCCTTCACTGAAGTTTCGTCAATGACGTCATTCATGAGTTATTGATATCCATGTTTCTTGTATCTTTAACGACTGCAATAAAATACCTTTTTTTTGTTCAACTATGACGTCATATTTTACCAAGTGAAAATGTTGTTAAAATATAATTCTTTTTTATTTCTTTTACTTCTAATTATGTCCCCAATTTTGCCACAAAAATTCTTATTAACGAACCAAATATTCGTGTTTAATATTTAACAAAAAGTACTATATCTATTTTAATTTCAATTCTGACGTCATTTTATTTATTTATTCTTAGTTTAATTTTTCGAATGGAAATTGCTCAATTGAAACGTTGAAAAATTATTTTTCCAAGTTTTGATTTTTTTTGGCAACGATAAAGGAAATTGGCTAAATTTTATCTGAAAATCTGTATGAAATCTGTATTCTGTATGAAAAAGGACATTTTGAATTATTAAGGAAAATATTTGAATAAAATTAATAAAACGTAGCCTATGTTCTTTTCTGGGCTATGTTATATTTATACGCAAAGATACAAAGACATTGATTAATTCATCTGTTTTGATGTTGACTTCATTTAAATTTTCGTACACGTTTTCAAATTTATAACATTATAAGGATAAGGATTAAGATGAATGGTTGCTTAGAAACCATTAATAAAAAATAAAGAAAATGAAATAAGTAAAACTCTAAATCAAATTAGTTTATATTATCGGAACACATTTATAAAAAATCTCCAAAATTTACAGTAATAATTTTAAAAATCTGACAAATGCGTAGACAAAGTTTCAAAACAAAACGAATAATTTAATTGGTAAATTTTAGTATTCATTTATCATTGAATTCCATTAATCAAATGTGTCATTTTCTCTCAAGGAAAAAAAAATTGAAAATCATTGGATTTGCCGTAGAAAGGCATTATTGCGCAAAATAAAATATTCTATATTTTCCGAACGAATGAATCAAATCTAACAAAAAACTGTACAGCTTAATCCCAGTGCCTCACCAACAAACCCACCTAATTTCAAGCGAATCGAATGCTTTTTGTGTCAGTTATCGCGGAACAGACAGACAGACAGACATAATTTAAAAAAAATCGTGTGTCCAAAGTAAGCCTTCACGGGCGTTTCGGCAATTATGTTTTTATATTCGAGTACTTATAAAAATTACTTTTCACGCAGAGGGTCGAGTCTAGTTCAGAACACAGAGATTGAATTAAAATAAAATTTTAAATGCTAAATGATTCATAAATTGCAGTAGTTTATAAATTAGAAAAAAATAGAGTAAAAAAAATTATGAATGCAAGCTGAATGAAATCTAAGAATATAAACTATACTGTTGATTGGTGAAAAATACGAATATTCTTCTTGTTAAATCTCTCTTAGGATGAAAATTTCAAGTTCTCGCATCGGCGATAGAGCTAAGAAGATTCATGACGCTTTTCTCCCTGTGTACCAACGTGATGCTTTTCTCCCAAACCGTAATGTCTACAAGTCGTTACGAATGCCTCCTTGGTTTGGCAAACCAATTTTTGTCACTTGGTTGCTGTTGGCAACGAGGTCTTTTTTGTTTTTATTTGACAGACGATTTTTTCTTCTTCTGTAGTAGAATGTTTTGAACCGAGTTATGTGTCGGTAAAAATTTAACTCTCAGAATGAGAGTAATAATTAATATTCCTTTTTGTAAATAAGTGTAAATATTTTTTTTTAATCTGAAGTTCATTTAATTGATTTAAGTAATATTTACTGCGTTATTAAAATTTAATATTCGAAATGACATTTCAATACGAACTTTATAACTTGATAAAACCTGTAGTCTTCGAAGTGATATGCTTCACAAGTAAAGCGTTGAAATTAAGGAAAAAAGTTGCATGCTGGTGTTATACAATAGAACACAAAAAAACTTCTTCAAACACTATAAAATACATAAAATAACGCAAGGCTTTTCGATAGATTTTAGTCTATCTTCATCAGGCGAAAAGACGTGCGTCTACAATGAATGTATATACTATGCGCCTACATTCATTTTCGCCTGATGAAGATAGACTAAGTTCTATCGAAAGGCCTTGCGGTATTTTATGTATTTTATGGTGTTTGAAGAAGTTTTTGTGTTCTAGCGTTTAAATTAAGCTTCTCGTTTTAAATTGCTAAAATGAACGGATAACATAGAAAAAATTAACTAAAATAACAGACCGTTTCAACATTTTATGATTTGTAAAATGACACGATGTATTTAGTTGTAAGAAAACAAAATTTGAAGACTCTGACTACTGCAATTTTTGTGTGAGTGTAAATTGCAGAATGAGCCTTATTTACCATGAAAAATTTATTCCAATGTGTTTGAACTTTTTATTTCCTGAATTATGGAAGTTTCATCTTCTGAAGTATTTATTGTAATTTTTTGAAACTACATTAAGATATTTACACAATTACATAATAAGTTTTAGAAAAATTTTATTAATATTTAATTTTTTTATTAATATTTAATTAATGATGATTGTATTAATGAATATTTAATTAGTGGAGTTATTTTCTAATTATGTGCCGCGTTCTAGAGATAAACCACTTTCGGCCAGTGATAATCCATATTGGTTAATTATAAATATAAAGAAAATTGGGTACTTCTCTATTATCCCGTCTACCCATTTCGCCAAATTATACAAATTGCCAAACTAATAGCCAAATTATACATATTGACATAATTTTTATTTTAGATAACAAAAAAAAAAAAAAAATAAATAAATAAATAATAATAATAATTAGTGGAATATTAATAAAAATTCAAATAAAAAGTCGGAATAAAAATCACTTTATGACATTTTAAACACGTGAATCTTATTTAATGTCATTGAATGTGGCATTCACGATCATCCATTATTGGCATTTAATCTTATTGTTTGGCGGTAATTTTTTGGTCGACGGGATAACCTAGAAGTACCGAAAATTGTATTCGACTTTTTTTACGTTTATTGAAATAAGCGTCCTAAGACCACAATGAAAGAAACGGATGATTCCCGTTTTAATTCAGTAAATTATTATTTATGGTCAAATTTAAAGTCCATTACCTTCAACCCTTTCGGATCTGATTTTTTTTTTCAGTTTTTAGAAAAAATTACTTTACGTTAATAACATTAACACTAACTAGGACTTCCCTCAGAGGGATTAGTCTGAGCGATATTGCTGAGAATACACATTTAATAACTTGCGATAAGTAAAGAAAATGATATGTTACCTTTAATTGGTCATTCATTGTGATAAAATATGATGAAAATAAGCATATTGAATCATAGAATTACAAAATCTTATATATAAAGTTGCATATACTATTTTTATAAAAGAAAAGCAAACCATGCATGGATATAAAATTGGAAATATGCAAAATGTTAAAAGTAATACAGAAAATAAAACACCAAATTTCCCACTATTGGAAATATAACTCTTTGAAATGATGTCATGCGCATAAACAGAAGCTCTGCACTGATTTGAGAAACTATAAATAACATAAACAATTATGTTTGAAGAGAATGGAGTGTATTTTATAAGGTGTGAAATCCGTCCGAATAGTTTATAATGTTGAATATCTGTTTGCCACGGATGCAATGAGGTTGTCGATAAGAGTTAAGCAATCCTTTTTTTAAAAATTGTCCTAAACGAGCACTTACACCTTATAAGTTTACTGTGATGCCAAAGTTATAGTTTCTGACCCCAACAGTATCCTAGAAATTACAATATTCTCAATAAATTGGGTTTAAAACTTTTTCTAGAAAAAAAAAATATTTCATTTGTTAAATTAAACTGTCGAATGTTTTAGAAATCGTTCATAACGAGAATATTATATCTTAAAAGTTACCACCAAAAAAAAAGATTTAAAATTTTTAGTCATATCAACATAAAAGAATTCTTAATTTTAGAACTTTTTTTACTCGTGCATTGATGGTGATTATTGTTTCTACGCAAAATATAGTATATTTTCCAGCAAAGGTGGTTACCAACATTTTTTGCCCACATTATTTTTTAAATCGGCTAGGTACTCCCAATGATAACGAAAAAGACACAAACGTTAATGCTTTATAGCATAGAAAACAGAATCAAAAGCTATTTATCTCCTATTATACACACATAAATTATCTAATTAGTGCTAGCAGATGCATTTTTAAATATACACAGATCAATATAATGCTTCATTTTTCTTTTATTAGTATTTCTTAGTATTCATTTTTCATTAATTTGTATTATTCAGTAAAAAACTCACTTTCTTAAGCTCGAATTACGTTAAACTTTTTATAAAAGCGCTTAAGTCCATATAACAGCGAAGTATTGTGAAGAGTATTAAATACAAGGTAGTAAAACACTTAGCCAAACGCAGGTAATAAATCGCCAAATATTGTTCTTTTCGCCCTCTCTCGAAATGCATTTTTTCCGTACATTTAAAAAACACGATTTACAGCCATCTTATTTAATTCAAATAAATAAATAAGAGGAAGCAATAATAGCGTAAGTCAAAACATTTTATTTCAGCATCAAAGAATTGTATCGTAGTAACACATGTGGAAAAAAGCTGCTTTTGGCCAAAAAACGTTGTCTTCACTAAATTTGAATTCGATTAAAAAAAGTACTGTTTTTAATTAAAATGTTGTAGGCAGAACTGCCAAGTCTCCGGCATTTTCGATACCGGTATTTTAATACAGAAAATGTTTTATTAAATTGGAACATTCTGCGGATTTAAAAAATAACTTTTCCTATAAGAAAATTCTGCTATGCAATAAGCGGGGGCTTGGCATCTCTGTATAGGAATATTTCGTAATCTACTTTTTAACCTTAAAAAAAAGCAACGACCATTTTTCGGGTACAAAAAGTATTTACTAATTGTTCCATTTTGCATACAAGGTACTGATTGTAATATTGATACATCTATGGTGATAAATTTCCAATAATTTTTCAAATCCCATTTATTTCATTAAAAATAAAAATCTTTTATTCATTTAGTTTAAAATGAATGATTTTTAACTAATTTCATAATACTTTTGAAATATCACTTTTCATTGGCCATTTTTTTAAAGCATTTAGAAAATTTTTGTTGTTTTCAGTCAAATATAGACTTTGGTCTGTCCGCATTTTATTATTATTATTATTATTATTTATAAATGGTGGAGAAATATTCATACTTAATCCATAACGTACATAATATATGACACTGTTATTACATAAGTCATCTTTTTATTATCATAAAAATTATGTTTTTACTGATTTTTATTAACTCAATAGGAAAAATTTTGTGCTTTGAGCAATAGATGTCCGTATTTCATTTATTTATTTATTTTAACAAAATTCTTTGTATTTAGAAGAATTTTTATTAAAATAGGAAATCCAAATGTCACTGTTAATAAAGAAGAAAGTTACAAAAAAAAAGTTACAAAACGAGTAGACGTATACTATCAAATATGGAAAAACGACGAATCCAAAATAGACGTCGTATGAAATATCATCTTTTAAAGCAAAAAAACGAGGTCTGACTATCGAGCCTACTGATTACGAAATGTGATTACATGAAAAAAGAAAAAAAAACTGCAAATATTGATTTTTTTTTCTTTTGTGCAGTTTTGGCTTTGAAAGGTACGCTATGTTGCAAAAAGATATAAGCGACTATGAAAACACACTTGGTAAACGTTCATGCTCAGTTTTACAAATAAATATGGCACATATATGCCCTATACAGACCAAGGTACCTAATTGGTGCCAAAATGGCGTTCAGTTGCCTAACATGCTGGTTATCATATAAATGTTATAATAAATTGTTTGTTCTAAAAATATTATCATTTATTGATTGTTATTTCTTTTTTTTTTTTTTATAACAGAAAATGTTTCGTTTATTCCTTTTTAGGTGCGTTCTTAATTATGTAAATACGTAGCACCTATTGTTGTCGCTCAGTCCGTCCGTCTGTCTGTCTGTCCGTCTGTCCGCATATAACAAAGCAAAAACTACCCAATCGAATCGTTTGAAATTTAAAATACATAATTATTACATAATTTTGTCGAGTCATTTCAAATTTTATGAAAATCGGATGGATAGATCAATTACAGGAAATATCAAAAGATTCCGTCACATTACGGTCAATGGGGAAAAAAGTTTCATATATATTTTAATCGTTTGAAATTTAAAATACATAATTATAACATAATTTTGTCGAGTCATTTCAAATTTTATGAAAATCGGATGGATAAATCAATTACAGGGACAATCAAAAGGATTCCGTTACATTACGGTCAATGGGGAAAAAAGTTTCAAATGCATTTTAATCGTTTGAAATTTAAAACTTATAATTATTACATAATATTGTCGAGTCATTTCAAATGTTATGAAAATTGGTTGCATAGATCAATTACAGGGACAATCAAAATTATTCCGTTACATTACGATCAATGGGAAAAAAAGTTTCAAATGCATTTAAATGGTGTTACACTCATTTGAATTAATAGAATTGACATGAATCTGTGAAGTATGTACAAAATTATACATTCTGTACAATCTGGGATGTAAAGAATACTTATTATTTATTTACAGGGCCACACAAATGTATTCCACTAAATAATTTTATACGGGGAAGCATTGTTTGGGGCGTGTTTTAATTATATTAAACTACTTTACATTTTATGAATAAGATATACGTTAATGAAGTATAATAAAAATTATTTCCTGCATATTTACAGGAACACAAAGATTTCGACCACTATACTGTAACGAAATTCCGCTCTACTATATCAGCAAGATCTGAATATTTTAAAACTTCGTTATAGTACGAACGCACCTCATTTGCTACGCTTCACGTGCAATTTCCAACTTGTTTTAGGTGCGTTCGTAATTATGTAAATACGTAGCACCTATAGTGGTCGTTGCCCGCCCGTCTGTCCGCATATAACAACGCAAAAACTACCCAACCGAATCGTTTGAAATTAAAAATACATAATCATTACATAATTTTGTCGAGTTCAAATTTTAGGAAAATCGGATGCATAGATCAATTACAGGGGCAATCAAAAGTATTCCATTATATTACGGTCAATGGGGAAAAAAGCTTCAAATGCATTTTAATCGTTTGAAATTTAAAATACACAATTATTATGTAATTTTGTCGAGTTATTTAAAATTTTTTGATAATCGGGTGCATAGATCAATTACAGGGGCAATCAAAAGTATTCAATTACATTATGGTCAATGGGGGAAAAGTTTCAAATGTATTTTATACGTTTGAAATGTAAAATACATAATTATTACATAATTTTGCCGAATTTTTTTCAAATTTTATCAAAATCGAATGCATAGATCAATTACAGGGACAATCAAAAGTAATCCATTACATTACGGTCAATGGGTGGAAATGTTTCAAATGCATTTTAATGGAATTACACTCATTCGAACTTAATAAAATTTATATGCAACTATAAAGTACATATTATAATATACATTACTATTTACTCCATGTACTGATTCGGTTATCTACGAAAATATCCAGCTTTTGAAAATCACGCACACCAAATTTCTGTGACGTATGCAAATAAATTGTGCTTTTTTATCAGTTTTTTTAATATAACTTTTGAACTATTTGGAATTAATTTTTAAAAGTAGGTGCATTCACCAGATTACCTTCATAGGTACCTATTGGTACAAACAGAATCAAAATCCGACAAGTATTTTTTAAGATTTGCTTGACGAAAGAATTTTTTTGACTTTTAATATCGTTACGTATCTCTGAGTATAAAGACTTCGCTTCGCTCAGACAATTATCCATGTAGATTTGTTAGTGTTTAAGTATTATTTTTTTGTCTGAAAGATGACGAATGTTGTTGTTTTGCTTGTTATTCAGTGTTAAAGAATAACAAAACCTTAAAAAACGAAACTAAAACTATTAGGTTTGTATTTAATTTAACATCTTTTAGATCGATGAAAACTGACCGTTTTTAAGGGGCGGAGTGGGAAAACTCTTTGTATTATACACTTAAATAATTGTAATACTTGTATCACTTGCTCAAAACAGAAATAATCAGAGTAACACAAAGAGACAATACAATGGAAAGAAAAGAGAACTTACATGGTTTCATTTTCGTCTAACATCTAAGTTTATTTCCGACGTTGGTGTTCAGATGACATCCCGCTGTTAAAACTATATCACATTTAAGCTTCAATCTTGGCTAATAATACACAATATGGGGCTTTCTACAATATACCCCAAAACAAAAACTTTTACATCGCTTTTCAGCGAGAAAACTTACTAACATCATAACTAACATCATAACTATATCAATTCGCTTACACCAAAAACTAGTCGTTGGGGGCCACCGTAATACTTACCCATCATGGATATGTATATGAAAATAAAACATGTGAAAACTATTTATACAATGCATTGCAATTCATAAACAAAATTTAAATATTGTTAATATACATAGTAATGCTATATTAAAGAACTGCTGATGTACAAATTTCGACAAATTATATAAAACGCCAAACTACTCAAGTAGTACCGAACTGCGTAAAAGAAACATCCTTATAACTCCAAAAATAATAATTATATTAACTAACAATTAACTGCGTCGGATGAAGCGTCTCATTTCCAATTAAAATATCCTCTGAATTGAAATTTTAATGAAATACAGGGTCATGAAAAATCGAAGAATGTGAAAAACAGGATTACAAATATCTCGGTAACTAATAATCCGATCGATTTCGTTTTATATGCAAAATGTGTGTTATTTTATTACCTTTTACGTCCATTCCTTAGAACAAAAAAATTCGAAAATTTCTATATACCTTTCATCAGAACGAAATTTTCGGGAGTCCGAAAAACATAGTTCCGGATAATCGAGGTTACTGATATTAAATAGGCTTCGTCCCATTCTTACATACTAACTACATACAAAATTTCAAGTCTCTATCTCAATTTGTTTGGGAGATAGAGCGTTTACAGACAGACAGACAGACGGACGGCAAAATTTTTTTTCTAAAAATATGTTTTTCGGAATCTCCACTATCTAAAACGTGTAAATCCGTCAAAAAAAATTTTCGATTTTCAAAACGATTGCAAGACTTACCCTATACTACGTATGATGGGTAAGTAAAAATCTCTGTACTCAGAAAACATACAATACTACGGGACACACTGTGCCATCTGGTGAATGAAAATGACAGGTACATATTCAAATACTCTTTTTACAAATTACCATAATTACTTTGATTATTCATAAATTTAAACAGAAAATGAAAACACTTAGCAATATTAATCACACAAAAAATATCAAAAATTACTAAAAAACATATAAATAGACACAGTTTACATATTAAGATACGTTTATACATAATGTTAATTAGATAAATATCCGTTCTGGAAATCTCTGCTGCTGCCATCTGTCGACAAAAAGTCATATCACCGTCTTTTCTCAACATTCAGTTTTTATTCATATAACAACAGTTTAAGGAAGAACGATTGGAGATGTTTAGAAAATATTGTATTACAATAAAATTTAACTTACATTACAACTTTCTAATACTTTTTGAACTTTATTACATGCGATTCTTTCAGAAAAGTAACTTTTATATCAAATTTAATAAGTAAAATATATGATTAAAGTAAAAGAATTACAAGCGACGCAAAAAGAATTAAGCAAATAATAATTATTAGTATTATTACTAAATGCCTAAACATAATTGAAGTCATGTAGTAAATGCATATACATATACTGACATTACTACCTGTAAATAGTAGTAAAAGTATTTTTTAAAGCAAAATAATACTTCATTAAAAGACATGTACTATCAATAGTACACCACACCCGAAAGGGTTAAACTCAAATGACTCAAAATCGGACTTTTGTCACGTGTTACCCCTTGGCTTCTGAGGTGCTAAAATATTCCCCACCTTTTATATTACTAACCCTTTAAGCGTCCTAACCTGGATTTTCCGTCATGTAACTTTTGCAATGAAAGGCTGATTTAACAGAAAATTAATATTCAAATTTAGTTTTTGAAGTGAGAGCAATAAATAAATATATAAGGTTACCAAACAAAAATTCTCATGCCAATACTTTTCTTATCTGCGATTTTATGAATCGTTAAACACGAATAGAAAATTTCGCTGGACAGTTAAAAGATTAAGGAGGAAAACAAATTTTCTCTAGAATTTTTTTCTAAATCTGTATCTTGGTTTACTGGATTTTTAAACCGTAATTTTTGTAAAATTTTTTTAATAAATAAGCATTTTTTAACACAATATGTAAGGTATTGTCTGAAAAATTTCTAAAGAAAAATAGATATAATAATTGAAAATTGGTCATCTATATGAACAATTGAAAAATGATTAAAAAAATCTTTGATTTATTCGATGAATCTTCCGTAATGTGTTTCCATCACGGCCGCAAGTTATTTAAAGTTAACGTGAATATAACTAGAAAGCTCAGGAATTCGCTATTCATCACAGCATAACAACAAACTAATTGGATGTGCCAATCCCAAAACTTTCTTCTATCCCATACGTACATTTTAATATTTAAAAAAATAGTTACTCATGTTAATGCTTTAATAATTTTAATTAAATACTATTCCAACTTTGATTTTCATCTTAAATTTCTGCTTCACTTAATTAATCGCAGTAAAAACGAGTTTCCGTCTCTGCACGAGCCGATGGATAATAGAATGATAGGCAGATTTTTTTTTTCAAATTCATAGAGGACTTACTTGCCATACCAAAAAAATAATCATACACAAAAATTTTATTTCAGTTTTAGGCATAACTTCATACACTTTTAGATGGTGCAATATTGAAAATGGCACAAAACTTGCTATTGCAATGCTCCCTTCCGGCGGATTTTTTTTCAAATTCAGGGAGGATCAACTAACAATAGCCAAACATTTACACAAAAAATTTGGTTCAATTCGATGCATTATTTCATACACTTTTGGTCGGTACAATATTGAAAATGAAACAAAAATTGCGATTGCAGAGCCCCCTTCCGGCGGAATATTTCAAAATTAAAAGAGGACCTGCTTGCTACAGCCAAAAACATTCACAAAAAATTTGGTTTAATTCTATGCATATCTTCATACACTTTTTGATGGTAGAATGGTGACATACGGACACACACAGACATACACACAGGCATACAGACACACGGACAGACAGACATTTTGTAAAAACATGTTTTTTGGAATCTCAGACCCCTAAAACGTGTAAATCCGTCGAAAACTGGAAATTGAAAAAATTTCGATTACAATACTTTCTTTTATTGAAGATAGAAGAAAGTGATAAATGATAAAATGACTCACTTTAACACTAAACTGCAATATATCAACAGTAAAACATTTTCATTGTAAGTTGAAGTTAAAATTGTTATAAATTTTAAGTGAAACAATTGAGATAGGAATTGCATTCACTCCTTTTTCTTGAATTTTCTTTTCAAATGAAAAATTATCCGCTTTTAATTTTTATTTACGAGAAACATTTGTTGTGATTGGATTCAACGTGTTTTTATTAATGCTTAAACAAGTATTTTTTTTATGTAAAAATGTATAATACCACTTAATGTACACATATTCCTACGAAGATTAATTCACCTAATAAACACTATTCGAATTATGTATAGCGAAAGAAAAATCGACTTGTATGTCAGAAAGAAACAAAGCTAATTAATTCTTGGTTTGATAATCAAACAACTTCTGAAATTAATTAATCTTGCTTACACTGTCATGAAAAATGTTTCGCTCGACATCTTACTCAATTAGGAGGAATGCAGGAATCATTCTATTGTATTTTTAAAAGAGTGTCTTCGTCACTTTTTTTGATCTTATACTATATGCATAAGATCATATAAGATATAAGTAACAGATATAAGTAACATATATTTGATCGAGACACTTTTAGAAGATTAGAATAAATGTAACAAAAGAAGTGATAATTTGTGAAACAACTAAACAACTTTAAAATTAGAAGAAAAATTTTATGTAACTAAATGAAAAAGGCGAGACAAAATTTATTTTTTTATTAATTAGTTACAATTATGTATTTAATTTTCATTAGATACAAGTTATTATTTTGACAGCATACATGTTGAAATATATTCCTCGATTTAACAACATATTTTAGTAACTGTTTATTAACGCATGCATTTTATACAATTCAGGCATAAATACTATACAGATCAGAACTCTAACCTGCGTTCTTGTCTTGTTCTACCAAATGTTTTTCGAACTGAGCTATCCGGACGATATCCTGAATTAGCCTTTTCACTTTTCTTTGATTATAATCCAGTTACAGTCAACTCTCCTTAATTCGAAATCGGATAATTCGAATCTTCGCTTAATTCGAACTAAACATGAAGTCTCGAAATTTTCAATGGTAGAATAACATTAAAAATTTTCAGTAATTCGAATTCATTTTCTCTTAACTTCGTGTAATTCGAACTAACGAGAATTCCAATTTTTCATTTTTCGCTTCTTTCTCACGGATTTCAGATCATTTGAATAACTTTCTTTCTTTGATTTTTGTGAGAATTGTTCCGAACAAGTATACATATAACCCAATGCATTTGATATCTACTTTCTTAGTGCTCCGTCTGTCCATCAGTGACGATTTAAATCTATCTTCCATCGTGCTTGTTTCTAAATTTTTAATTAGTTTATGTATTTATGCATTCTAATTTACTATAAAGTCATATTCTAACGATAACAGACGAAATAAATTTAAAAAAAAACACACACAATAACATCAATTCCTTTGTAATAGTACCATATTAAGCATGTTTTCATTTCATACTTTCCATAATTCGAACCTTTCTTGTGGTCCCGACGAGTTTGAATTAACGAGAGCCGACTGTACATGGTATACAGGAATTTCGATGTTACGATACTTTTATTGATATATCCCGTGTAATGCTACATAATTTACATCGAATGAATGAAGCAAGCGTTGCAATTCACAGCCATTTCTAACCAATAATAATAGATTGTGACAATCAGGATATCGTTCCGACTAACTGGATAAAATGACATGGCAAACTATGGATATAGCTTCGAATTATAGTCAGTCTTCCCTCTGTCGGAAACTTCAGTCTTCGTTCTGCTATGCAATCTGAATCCCTGCGTTGTCGTGACATGTCGTTGCAACCTATTCTTACAATTTTTTCGGTACTACTAGGTTATCCCGTCGGCCAAAATGTTATCGCCAAACTATAAGATTAAATGCCAATAATGGAGGATCGTGAATGTCACATTCAATGACATTCAATAAGATACACGTGTTTAAAATGTCATTAAGTGATTTTTATTTCGACTTTTTATTAATATTTTTATTAATATTCTACTAATTATTTGTTTTTCCTTTATTTAAAATAAAAATTACGTCAATATGTATAATTTAGCGAAATTGGTCGACGGGATACTACTCAGAGACCGTAGCTGCGACTACCCAGGAGTGCAGAAAATTTTTTTACTCTCAACATTTCCCCCAATCCATATAAAAATTTCCCCAAAGTTTTACGATATGTTGACATACATTGTACAGGCACAACAAAGAACAAGCTGAGCTTTTACAGCTAATGGACTTTTGATGAAATTTGTAATTATTTTTTTTTCACCATTTTGACGAAATTCGCATTTCCTATCTTTTGACAGAATTTGCAGTCTTTTCGCAATCCTCCAACAAAATTAGAAGTCTTTCACATGATTTTTTGTCTAAATGTGCATATTTTCCACGATCTTTCACAAAAATTTGAATGTCCTCCACAATCATTTGACATAATTTGCATTTTTTGACGAAACTTTTTATGAAATTTTTTATGATCTTTTGTTAAAATTTGCTTTTTTGGTGATTGTTTCTCAATATTCACTTTTTTCAATTTTTTAATTTGGAATATGCTTCTTTTTCGCGATTCTTTGACAAAATTCACACTTTTTTTTCAACAATCTTTCGACAAAATTTGTGTATTTTACACGTTTTCTTGCCAAAAATCATGTATATTGCACGATAGGGATATTGCATTTTTGTCTGTGAACCTTTCACAGAAACTGCATTTTTTTCATGATTTTTAGGCAAAAATTGCAGTTATTTTTGACAAAAGTTGCATTTTTTTCTAGAACACTTCGACTATTTTTTGATTTTTATTTGCTATTGTTACCTACACTTCCCCCCATTCCCTCATTAAAAATGTCATCAAATTTTAATGCATATTTGTATCGCTCTGTATTACCATAGGTAAAGATTCTTTTCCCCAAACTTTCTCAATATATGTGGGATTATATATTATTCTGAGATCAATTTTGTAAAGGTCACCGTACGGATCTTTTTAATTGTAGCGGCAAATTTTCTGTCTTGAGTAACTTTGTAATTCCTTGTTAAAGTCAAAATCAATTGTTTATTTTTGTGCAAAATTTCCCTAGATGACCAAAATTTCCCCTGATCTTAGATCGCCGGATCGGACATATTCGGCACTCCTGCGACTACCCTTAACGCTGCGTCATAGACAGGAGCACCTTCAATGGTGTGATCAACGACGAGCCTGGGTGCACGAATGGCTAGGTGTCATTTTTTCACGACGAATCTAGGTTCTGTTTACAGCATCATGATGGTCGTATTCGTTTTTTGGCAGCATCGTGGTGAACGCATATTGGCAGCGTGCATTCGCCATCGTCATACTAGCCCATCACTTAGCTTGATGGAATGGGGTACAATTGGATACACGTCTCGGTCATCTCTTGATCGCATTGTTGCACTTTGAACAGTGTATATCAGTGTCCATTTCTGATATTATACGACCCGTAGTTCTACCCTTTATTCGAGATCTGCGAAACCCTACGTTTCAGAAGGATAATGCCCAACCGCATGTTTCCGGAAAGCTAAGGACCTTCTTTGATACGGAAAATGTTCGGCTGTTGCCCTGGCTAACACGTTCCACAGATCTCTCACCATTAGAAAATGTCTGGTGAATGGTTGCCGAGCGACTGGCTCATAACCATACGCCAGTCACCTTGATTGATGATCTATGGCATTGTGTTGAAGCCGCATGGGCATTTGTACCTGTACATGCCTTCCAATCTCTGTTTGACTCAATGCCCAGACGTGTAAGTGCTGTTATTACTGCCCGAGGTGGTTGTTCTGGGTACTGATTTTTCAGGATCTATGGAATCAAATTTCTTAAAAATTCAATCACTTGTTATTTTTATCATAATATATTTCTCCAAAAAATAACATTTTGTTATCTACTTTCTTCCTGGTGTCACAATGTTAATGGCCAGTAGTGTATTTCTTAGGAGTATAACAGTGGCCATTCATTAGAAGACGAATTTCATTAGAGCATGCTGCATACAGCAGTGGCGGGATACAAATAAAACAAGTTGGAAATTGCACGTGAAGAGTAGCAAATGAGGTGCGTTCATACCATAATGAAGTTTTAAAAATATTCAGATCTTTCATAAAATTTGAAATGACGCTAGAAAATTATGTGATAATTATATATTTTAAATTTCAAACGATTAAAATGCATTTGAAAAATTTTTCCCCCATTGACTGTAATGCAACAGAATATTTTTGATTTTCGCTGTAATTGATCTATGCATACGATTTTCATAAAATTTGAAATGACTCCACAAAATTATGTAATAATTATATATTTTAAATTTCAAACGATTAAAATGTATTTGAAAATTATCCCTATTGACCGTAATGTGACGGAATCTTTTTTATTGTCCCTGTAATTGATCTATGCATCCCATTTTCATAAAATTTCAAATGACTCGGCAAACTTATCTAGTAATTATATATTTTAAATTTAAAACGATTAAAATTTATTTGAAACTTTTTCCTCATTGACCGTAATGTAACGGAATAATTTTGATTGTCCCTGTAATTGATCTATACATCCCATTTTCATAAAATTTGAAATGACACGACAAAATTATGTAATAAATATATGTTTTAAATTTCAAATGATTCGGTTGTGTGGTTTTACGTTGTTATATTCAGTCAGACAGATGGACGGACGGACGGACGGACTGAACGACAACTATAGGTGCTACGTATTTACATAATTACGAACGCACCTAACTAGTCAGAAGTACTAACCACAAAACTTTCTCCTAACTTAATCTTTTAACTTAAATTTTAATTTTTTTTTTTTTTGCAAGATTGTACATTTTTAATAACTACTTAAAACATAATTTTTTCTTAGTTTTATATCATGTTTTATACTATAAGTCATCGGTGACTGACGTTGTCTTAACGGATAGTTCATTGACAGTAACCCCGGCACTGATCATGTTAAAATTAATTAAAAATCTTCTTCTATTAGATTTGCTCGCATAGATAAAAATACGTAATACCAATTGTCGTCCTTTAGTCTATCCGTGTGTGCTTCCGTCTATAACATCTCAAAAACTAATCAACCGAATGAATCGGTCGATTTGAAAATTAACCTATAGTATGCTGTTTCAAGTCATTTTAAATTTTATGAGAATCGAATCAAAATTAAAATTTAGAAATATGTCAATAAAAATTTTTTCATTCTATTCCATCTTATTTTACGGCCCGAATTCAATCGTATCCCATGACAGATCATGATTCCAGGCTGCCATGGTAATGAAGTCCTATCTGAGACAGAATAATATTTTTCTGTATTTCCAAATTTAATATACTATAGAACCATAATAGATATTGAATTTATTCATTTTTGCATAAGGGTGGAACAACTATGGCACCAAGATCGTATTATTAATAAATCGCATTATAGTATAAACGACCCTCATTTGCCACGTACAATTTCAAGTTTGTTCATTTTAAATAAATCCATTTGCTTAAAGGTTTTACAAAATTTAATGCCGGTATTTTAAATATCTCGATTAAAATGCATTTCTTTGCAAATATGCACCATTTTCCCTCGAATATTTATTGGTGTATGTACTTATGAATTTTAATATCTTCCTCGAGAGTCATAAACAATGAAAATTGTTTAAGCAATTACTTTAATTTTCCTCATGCTGTATAGTATGCATCTGTAATTGTTTGACGACTATTTCATAAGTGGTTTGAAAATATGTTAAGACATTAGTAGAAAATAATTTTAAACATGTGCAAATAGCAATGCTGAAAGTGGGGAATTAAATTGTTAAAATAACTTGAAGCTAAATTTAGTAATTATCATACATAAAATTAGCGCAGTCTCAAAACATTCCCATTATTATGCATATTATAATTTAATATTATAAATGCATATTAACTTTTTTATGACGATTTTAAGCAAAACTGAATTGCAAACTTTATTTTTTAAATTATAAGAAATGTATACAGCGTGAAGCAGAAGATTTATAACCTTGAAAGTTTAAAATAACTTTTGTAGATTGAGAAATTTATTTAAAAAATGAATAAGAAATTTTTTATAACTTGGTTAAAAAATGAAAATATTTAGATAAAATACATTTAAAAATAATAGTTTAGATTGAATATTTTTCGCTTTTATTATCTTTTTAATAATCGATTTTATAGAAATAGTTTTTGGTGATCATTTAAATTTTAAAAATAACTAACTTGCAAAGGTTTTAACACCAGCAATGTCATAAAAGTTGTAATAAAAATGACTAAATTTTTACTATTTAAAAAATATATAGTTAGCACAAAATATTTTATTCTAAACACACAATCTTATAGCTAACATAAACAAGTTGGAAATTGCACGTGAAGCGTAGCAAATTAGGTGCGTTCGTACGATAACGAAGTTTTAAAAATATTACTTTCATATATCAATCTCATAAAATTGTAAATAGTGAATTACAATTAAAACGCTCACCAAACACAGTTATCCCTATACCATTATGTAATGGAATACTTTTGTGTGGCCTTGTAAATCAATAACAAATGTTCTTTGCACCACAAATTATGTAAGATGTATATTATAATGTGTACTTTATAGTTGCATATAAATTTATTAAGTTCGCATGAGTGTAACACGATTAAAATGCATTTGAAACATTTTTTCCCATTGACCGTAATGTAACGGAATATTTTTGATTGTCCCTGTAATTGATCTATGCATCCGATTTTCATAAAATTTGAAATAACTCGACAGAATTATGTAATAATTATGCATTTTAAATTTCAAACGTATAGAATATATTTGAAACTTTTTCCCCATTGACCATAATGTAATTGAATACTTTTGATTGACCCTGTAATTGATCTATGCACACGATTATCAAAAAATTTGAAATAACTCGACAAAATTATGTAATAATTGCGTATTTTAAATTTCAAACGATTAAAATGCATTTGAAACTTTTTTCCCCATTGACCATAATGCAATGGAATACTTTTGATTGCCCCTGTAATTGATCTATGCATCCGAGTTTCATAAAATTTGAAATGACTCGACAAAACTATGTAATAATTATGTATTTTAAATTTCAAACGATTCGGTTGGGTAGTTTTTGCGTTGTTATATGCGGACAGACGGACGGACGGACGGACGGACAGACGGACGGACAGACGGACGGACTGAACGACCACTATAGGTGCTACGTATTATATAATTACGAACGCACCTAAAAAGGGTTCTGACATCAGTTAACGTAACTTAACTTTAAAAAGATTAGCATTAGAGTGTTTCAACATTCAATCTTGTAAATAATTTCAGTACATCACTTTAATCCAAACAATAGCTCACAAACGACTGCGAAAAAAAAATCTGAATACGCATTCTATTGTTTTATGCATTTAAATTAGCTTTTAATTGAAGATTGAACGTGAAATTCTCAAGCAACATTCTTTGCAGCCATTATCTTAATGACTGAACTTCGCTGTTTCGTTTTCTCTAATTATCTTACGCTCTTTTCTTAAGGACTCAAATAACAAATGAAGCTGTAAACTGATTCATGTATTATTTAAGCATGCGAAAATTAGCATATGGATAATTAGTAAAATGTTCTGTGAAAGATGACTTATCTGGTGTACTTTTAAACTAAGGTAAATGTAATAGAATCAGATTCAGATTCAGCCAGGCGGGAAAGCCAAGAGGTGCATAACATAGACGCACGCGCGCATGCCGTGCGCAGAAAATTTTATGAACTTTGCAGAAAATTTCAGGAAAGAAACAACAATTTTTATAACTTTTTTTAATACTCAAAAAATAAACATTTTCACACAATTTTATGTACGAATTATTGACTGTTAGCGCACAATTAAAAGCAGGATCTATTTTCACATTTTCCGAAAATTTAAAGCATTTGATGTCAAAAACTTTAAAAATTTATCAGTCCGAAATTTCGCGCAGCAAAAATCGCGAATTTTGACAAAAAGTTGTCGTAAAAAAAAATTGATTTCATGAATCGTTTGCAGAAGAAAAATCTCAAATTTAGTCAAATTATCTCGGAAAAAACACGAATTTAGTCAAAGCTCCAAGGAAAAAGTGCGAAATATTGTCGAAGAGTCACGAAAAAACGCAAATTTTGTCAAAGAATCGTGAGAAAAAAGCGAATTTCATAGAAAGATCTTGAAAAGAGCGTGAATTACAACAAATAATCGAATAAAAAACACGAATTTCGTCCATGTCAAAATAATATAAGGTACCCTGGGGTAATACCGCCAGGCGGGGTAATAACGCCAAGTGCTTATATTTTGCATAATTATGAAATAATCAGGTAAATGACACCCATGTGCTCTGCGCAGAAGGGTTTTGAGTCATATAAATCGCAAAAAACATCTTCAAGTTAATTTGTTTCATTTTTAGGTCTTATTGTTTTTACAAGTAACTAAAATTAACGCTTGATCTAAAATTTGCGAGATAAGGTTTTTGATCTGAAGACTATATTTTTTATCCAGAAATACTTTGTTTATTACATAAATTCGTAGTGTATTTCAAGTACTTTCAAATTGTTGTAGAAGATTTTGGATATCTTCTCAAAATAATTTTTAGTTTAGGATTTACTGCGCAATAAGTATACCGGGGTAATAACGCCAGGGATTGGCGTTATTACCCCGGTTGATTTCCAACAGTGGCCGAACCATATCCGAAGGAGGTTTATACGTTAATATGGGACAGCATTATCATCATTGTTGAAAGGTATTATTAAGGGGGGGGTGCCCAATACTTAAAAATAATCTCTCTATTTTATTTTTTATTATATTATTATTATTTTTTTTTTTTTACTAATGTAAAAAATAATTTTTAACTCTTGTAAATAAAACTATATCAAAATGCTTTCGAGATTCAAATTCGAACATCTTAAAATCAGGTTTCTATTAAATTTCCACTAGATTGTTCAATTGAGTTCGAAATTTTAACTGTCCGCTTTCTCAGCGTTCGGTTTTTCAAAACTTTATAAATTTAACCTTTAACTGATGTGACAGAAATTGTAACGTATGAATGTGATGCGGTTTGTGAGACCACAAAATTGAAAGATGAATAAAAGGCGGGAATAACTCATAGGATTGTGTTTTTGTACTAAAATTTTTATACAAGAGTATTATACTTAATATTCACCTATTTAGTCTCTGGTGATAGTACTAAAATTTCAAATGAAACAAAATTTCGGTAGTGTTTGCAGTTAAACTGAAAATTACAAGTTAAACTAAAAAATTAAAAGAAAAATAGAGGTCTACGAGACCGGTAACATTAGTTAAAGGTTAAAATGCGATCCATGATTAAAAATCATAAAATACTGTTCCTGCGCTAAACTTTTTGTACAGAATTAATTCTAATTAAATTTAATCTATTCAAATATTTCTAACAATATTACGAGAACTCCAAACGAAAGAGAATTTCAGTTGTAACTATAGTTAAACTGGAAAATACAAGATAAACGCTATTTTTTTTGGGGGGGGGGGGGGTACAGTGTTCAGTCAGATTGTTGACAGCAGTTAAAGGTTAATTTTGTTGCTAATATAGAGATAATGATATATAACCATATGAATTATGTATAAAATTGAATAAGAGATCTCTTTGGGATAATATTTTTTAATCAAAAATTTTATTCAATTTATTAAAAATTTATTAAAGCATGCTCTTTAAAACGTCGACAATTTAACTGTAGGTTTGGAGAATCCGCATTAGTGTGGAGTTATGGGTTAAAAACTATTTACTAGATTACTATAATAGTATTAACCCTTAACTGCTGTGACAAAAATTGTCGCAAAACTTACTGTGAGCGGCCTGTCAGACCGCTTAATTTAACGATGAATAAAATGTTAAATTAACTTTTAGAATATTATTTTTGTATTGAACCTTATATACAGGACTATTATAAATAAAATTCAGCTATTCAAAAGTTTCTAGAGATAGTAATAGGACTCCAAATGAAACAAAAATTTCCCGGTATCTATAGTTAAACTAAAAATTGCAAGTTAAACTCTTAAACTTGAAAAACTCAGCGGTATGTGAGACGCTAACAGCAGTTAAGGTTTAACAAAAATATTTATTACATATAACTCTAGTTATGATAAAACTTCACATGATTAAAATATTACATTATGAATGGTTAAAACCATGGAATGTTTTTTATAATCATATTTAAGCGGGACTTTTTAAGCAAAGAGAGACACAGGGTGTTTTATTCTGTTGAAGCCCCCCCCCCCCTCACTCCTTTTTCTTTCACTTTCACAAAAAAATCAATATTTTCTATCGCATAGAATGCATACATGGGAATATAAATACTGATTCAAATAATCCGTGCAATGTTTCTAATAATTCTATTTAGATGGTTATTTTTAAGCAAAACATAGCTTAGAATCTGATATTCTTTTGCCTTTTCCCCCCGCCACCACCACAGCTTTCTTTTTCTTTCAGAGTCACAAAAAAATTGTACATTTTCAATAGCTTAGATTGCAATTTGTCAATTTCTAGAGCAGTAGAGTTTGTATTTTTAGAATTGGGCAATCTACATGCCATTATTCCATCTTATTTTATAGTTTTGTTTGCATGGCGTTATTACCCATATAGGTGGGTATTAACGCCAAATAGCATTGGTCAAGAAAAAACGCCATTACATTTTATGAATACATATCTGTTAAATTATTTTATTTTATATAGATAGTCAATGAGTTGCTCTATCAGATCCTATATTTGTTTGAAAAATACAATCTAAAAGTAAGCCGTGAAAATTGGTAGAACCTTAACGTGGCGTAATTACCCCAGGGTACCTTAATACGTAATTTTATTAAACTAAACATTAAATTATTTTGCAGAAAGTGTTTGACCCAATATTTACATGCGCAAAAGCTTTTGGTTTTATACAAGTCTGGAGAGGCCTACTAATTGTTTTGATCTCAAAAAGCCCCACCCAGCAATGTTTATTTAAAAAAATACAGAACAACTATACAGTAAATAAAGGTAGATAACAAAAAATAATTGAGATAATGAAATAACTATTGGTAACAAAAGTAAAATAGACTAGTTGAGTGCTTTACAGACATATAGCACATATATTTTTTTAACAGTAACAGTAATTCTATAACTGTTTTAAAGAAAAAGTTTGTTTGGTTAGTTCCATAACTCATCCTCATTATCGTATAAAAGGTCCGGTGGAGGATTTGGAATAGTCTGATTTTTTTCAATCAATGTTACGCAGTTTATGATATTTTGTAATAGCGCTGGTTGTTTTCTTATTATTTTAAACCATGAAGAGAGCCTTATCGTTCTGGAGATTCTGAGGAGTTATATGGATGTTAGTGTGCATTCCGTTACATAGTGCAGTGAGGTTCCTCGTTTTCCACACGTGCAGTAGCCCGAGTCAGCTTTACCTAACTTTACCAGATAATCTGGAAAAAGCCCGTGATTTGTAGAAAACAGGAAGAGGTTTCTGTGCTATAGTAAAGACTCTTCTTAGACAATAGGTAGAAGGGAATATGTAAATCTTCCTCTATAATCAGTGTCCCATATTCTCTGCCATTCCTGTTGTATTTGTAATTTCAATTTTCGTTTGAGATGAGATGGTGGGAAAGGTAGAAATATTTCTGGTAAGTTAGGCTTTATGATTGCTTCTTTTGCCTTTTAATCCGCTGCCTCGTTTCCTGCTATTCTGGAGAGTCCTTGTATCCATTTTAATATTATAATTTCATATGTATTCTGTAGTAATTGAATTATGACCTGGACAAGTGCTATTTTTGTTGTTCTGTCTTCAGTGGCTTGTATGCTTGTGAGGCTATATGAGTATCTTGTTGCACTTCCGTTCTTGCTTTTTTGACTCGTGTAGGCTCTTAACATAAAAAATTATATACATAATGGTTTTCATCCATATTCTGTAACCTGGGAAGCCCGGAATTATTCCCGTGTTATTAAATTGAAATAAAACTATTTCCTCCTTAACATCCTTTTTTATCATCATCATAACAGACATGGTTTACGGCTATAGATAAGCTTGTTGCGGCCTCAATCCAGCTCTTTCATGGGTTTTTCTGTAACCGTTTCCGTGTGGATGGTAGCTCAAGGCTACATTTCGTCACCGGAGAGTAATAAAGTTCTATCTGTGTTTTTGAAAAAATTGACCTATCGATATTGATAGGTTCTATTTGTATCGATGAAGGCATTTTTGCACCAAAAAGATGTTATATATAATTGTCTGAGCGAAGCGAAGTCTTTATACTCAGAGATACGTAACGATATTAAAAGTCAAAAAAATTCTTTCGTCAAGCAAATCTCAAAAAGTACTTGTCGGATTTTGATTCTGTTTGTACCAATATGTACCTATGAAGGTAATCTGGTGAATGCACCTACTTTTAAAAATTAATTCCAAATAGTTTAAAAGTTATATTAAAAAAAACTGATAAAAAAGCACAATTTATGTGCATACGTCACAGAAATTTGGTGAGCGTGATTTTCACGGGCTGGACATTTTCGTAGATAACCGAATCAGTACATGGAGTAAATAGTAATCATTTACGCACTATTACGAAATATTGAATGCAATAAAACATTTTAAAATTTAATCATGCAGGAAAATAAAACTTATTTTTTTATATTAAAAAAAATGTCATAAAAACTTTGATTTTGAGATTTTGTGATAATCTCTTAATAGCATTTTTTGATCGCTAAAAGAATGTTTTATATATTTCGCGTGTGAAAATTAGAAACAATTACGTTTTCAAATAAAAAGTTTCTTTTATGACATCATTTTCCCTTATACTTATTTTTATTGCATGTTTTCTTTTAACTTGTATTTTGTTTGTGTGTGGAAGTCAATTCTGGTCACTAATTTTTCGGCACGGATACCACAAGCTCATCAGATTTGGAGTATTTTTTTTCAAAGCCCATTTGGCGAAAACTTCGTTTTCAAATAATGCTTACATGCACATTTTTAAATTATTTTCTATTTTCAAAAAGAACTTACAGTAAATAAAATACTAATAACAATTAATAACTATAAAAAGAAATATCTTATATAATAAACAAGTATGAAAAATCATGCGTTAAGCATAGATTATGAAGCACTTTCCAACACTTAATGAAATCTTTAACAAAACTTTGTTATTTAGGGAAATAATAGTGTATAGCCAAATATACCCAAATATGTATTCCAGTACATTAGAACAGCCCTGTATTTCATATGTCAGTTCATATAATGGGAAAATTTAGCTTAGCATGAAAATACCCAGTAGCTTGAGATTTCTTTTTCAGCAATTCATACTATTAGATGGAAACATACTTGAATACTTTTGTTCAGCCCTGTAGTTTACATTGTACCTTTATTACACGTCAGCATTAGGCTAAAATTTATTGTAAACTAAAACACTTTTAAAACAACTGAAATCACATTCTCATAAATCATCATTCATACGCGTCCATGTACCGAATTCTTTGCGTGGCCCTGTATATCCTTTTATATATATTCTGCAAACATTTCTCAGTAAATTGAATGAAGCTCAGCGTAAAAATGCATAGCTTATTTAAGAACCACGTTTAAATAATTTACGCTCATATTCAGTAACGTTGGTGAGCTCTTTATGGGTAGCCCTGTATATCAACTATAACATTTATACACACCATATAATGTGCATATATTTATGGAAATATAAACGCGCATATCATAATTAAAATGCATTTCATCCCTCCATCAGCCATCATCGGACACATATGCGGTACTTCGGAAAAAATATACTATTTGAAATCTTTTGTGTGGCCCTGTAAATGCTATGTACTTCATATTATGCAAGACAGTAGTGTATAATTTATATTAAGCTTCAGAGACATATATCAATTTTATTATACATGAAAAAGCTTAATATATTTAAAATATGTAATGGGAAAATTTTGATTCGCCCTGTAGATAAACTAATCATGGTAGAAACTTCATTTTCGATAAGACTTGTGCTAGGGTAAACGTCAATAACGTCCTAAAATTTCATGGCAATCTGAGTATATTAACGATTTTTCCCCATAGGCCGTAATGTAATGGGAAACTTTTGATTCGACCTGTAGATAAACTAATCATGGTAGAAACTTCATTTTCGATAGGACTTGTGCTAGGGTAAACGTCAGCAACGTCCTAAAATGTCATGGAAATCCGAGTATATTAACGATTTTTCCCCATAGGCCGTAATGTAATGGGAAGCTTTTGATTCGCCCTGTAGATAAACTAATCATGGTAGATACTTCATTTTCAACAGGGTTCGTGCTAGGGTAAACATCAATAACGTATAAAAATTTCATAGCAATCCGAGTATATTTACGGGAGTTAGAGCGCGGACAGACGGACAGACGGACAGACAAACCGAATGCATAAGCACTTTTCAACTTTGTTGGAAAGTGCTAAAAAAGGAAATGAAATTAAATAAACATTTTATGAGTAAATAAACAAATAATAAATAAATACAGCCGGGTTACCATCTCAGCTAAAATAATGCCATTTTGACGCCAATTATATACCCTGGTGCATATGTGAAAACTTTTCCCATTTTTCATTCATTTCCTGTTGGCATACAACTTTGAAATTTCGAATATGTATGCATACCTGGGAGCAATACTGGAATTCGAAGTTGATTTTTTTTTAATTCGATCCAAAAAGGGGCATCGGGGGCTATTTTTTAAAGATTTATACATTTTATACTGCATAAAGGAGCCACTTATCTATTTTTATATACAAGAAGAAGTAAGTGGTATATAAAAACAATTATAGTATACATAAATAAAATACTTGAGATAATATACTAGAGATATAAGCAACGGGTTTGGCGAGATTTTTTATGCCAATTAGGCGAAAACGTCGTTTTGATTACCAGAAACATATAGCATGCTATAATAACACGTTTTTTATGTATTTCAAAATGAATCAAGTTGGAAATTGCACGTGAAGCGTAGCAAATGAGGTGCGTTCGTACGATAACGAAGTTTTAAAAATATTACTCTCATATATCAATCTCATAAAATTATAAATAGTGAATTAGAATTAAAACGCTCATCAAACAATGTTCTCCCTGTACCATTATGTGATGGAATACTTTGTGTGGCTTTTTAAATCAATAACAAACGTTCTTTGCACCCTAAATTATGTAAAATGTATATTATAATGCGTACTTCATAGTTGCATATACCGGGTGTCCAGTAAATGACTGACCCATTTTGAATGTAAATAACAAAAAAGCTGTTTGAGATAAAAATGCGCGGCTTGCTGTATTGTTATTAGAATATAAATAAATTTTAAAATATGCACTTTGTTAATGTAATATAATAATATTTAAAATAATATCTCAGTCTAAAGACTGAGGAGGGGAAATATAATACAGATGGTTCAATCACAAATATTATTTTAAATCACTTTCCAACCGATGTACCCTATTTCTGAAGCTGATTCGAGAGTCTATTCAACATATAGATTAAGATTCGACAACATATAGATTCAGATTCAGCCGAAAATCTCATATTTAAGAAAATTAGAGTCATGTCTGTATTCAACCACCCTGTTACCGCCAGCGCAATATTTTTTTCCGAAATTTGAACTATATTAACAAAGTACATGTTTAAAAATTTATTGATTTTCTAACAACAATACCGCAAACCGCGCATTATTATCTCAAACCGTTTATTTGTTATTTAAGTTCAAAATGGGTCAGTTATTTACTGGACACCCAGTAAATTTTATTAAGTTTGAATGAGCGTAACACCACTAAAATGCATTTGAAACATTTTTCCCCCATTGACCGTAATGTAATGGATTACTTTTGATTGTCCCTGTAATTGATTTATGCATCCGATTTTGATAAAATTTGAAAAAACTCGGCAAAATTATGTAATAATTATGTATTTTAGATTTCAAACGTATAAAATACATTTGAAACTTTTTCCCCATTGACCATAATGTAGTTGAATACTTTTGATTGTCCCTGTAATTGATCTATGCACCCGATTATCAAAAAATTTTAAATAACTCGACAAAATTACATAATAATTATGTATTTTAAATTTCAAACGATTAAAATGCATTTGAAGCTTTTTTCCCCATTGACCGTAATGTAATGGAATACTTTTCATTGCCCCTGTAATTGATCTATGCATCCGATTTTCATAAAATTCGAAATGACTCGACAAAAATATGTAATGATTATGTATTTTTAATTTCAAACGATTCGGTTGGGTAGTTTTTGCGTTGTTATATGCGGACAGACGGACGGACTAAACGACCACTATAGGTGCTACGTATTTATATAATTACGAACACACATAAAACAAGTTGGAAATTGCACGTGAAGCGTAGCAAATGAGGTGCGTTCGTACTATAACGAAGTTTTAAAATATTCAGATCTTGCTGATATAGTAGAGCGGACTTTGGATACAGTATAGTGGTCGAAATCTTTGTGTTCCTGTAAATATGCTGGGAATAATTTTTATTATACTTCATTAACGTATATCTTATTCATAAAATGTGAAGTAGTTTAATAAAATCAAAACACGCCCCAAACAATGTTTCCCCGTATAACATTATTTAGTGGAATAAATTTGTGTGGCCCTGTAAATAAATAATAAGTATTCTTTACATCCCAGATTGTACAGAATGTATAATTTAGTACATACGTCATAGATTCATGTCAATTCTATTAATTCAAATGAGTATAAAACCATTTAAATGCATTTAAAACTTTTTTTCCCATTGATCGTAATGTAACGGAATACTTTTGATTGTCCCTGTAATTGATCTATGAAACCAATTTTCATAACATTTGAAATGACTCGACAATATTATGTAATAATTATACGTTTTAAAATTCAAACGATTAAAATGCATTTGAAACTTTTTTCCCCATTGACCGTAATGTAACGGAATCCTTTTGATTGTCCCTGTAATTGATTTATCCATCCGATTTTCATAAAATTTGAAATGACTCGACAAAATTATGTTATAATTCTGTATTTTAAATTTCAAACGATTAAAATATGTTTGAAACTTTTTTTCCCTATTGACCGTAATGTAACGGAATCCTTTTGATAGTCCCTGTAATTGATCTATCCATCCGATTTTCATAAAATTTGAAATGACTCCACAAAATTATGTAATAATTATGTATTTTAAATTTCAAACGATTCGATTGTGTAGTTCTTGCTTTATTATATGCGGACAGACGGACAGACAAACAGACAGACAGACGGACAGACGGACGGACTGAGCGACAACAACAGGTGCTACGTATTTACATAATTACGAACGCACCTAAAAAGGAATAAACGAAACATTTTCTGTTATTAAATAAAAAAAAGAAATAACAATCAATAAATGATAATATTTTTAGAACAATCAATTTATTATAACATTTATATGATAACCAGCATGTTAGGCAACTGAACGCCATTTTGGCACCAATTAGGTACCTCGGTGTGTATAGGGCATATATGTGCTATATTTATTTGTAAAACTGAGCATGAACGTTTACCAAGTGTGTTTTCATAGTCGCTTATATCTTTTTTTCAGCATAGCCTTGCAACCTTTGGAAGCCAAAACTGCACAAAAGAAAAAAAAAATCAATATTTGCAGTATTTTTTTTTAATGTAATGCACATTTCGTAATCAGTAGGCTCGATAATCAGACCTCTTTTGCTTTAAAAGATAATATTTTATTCGACGTCTTTTTTGGATTCATCGTTTTTATATATTTGATAGTATGCGTCTACTCGTTTTGTAACTTTTTTTTGTAACTTTCTTCTTTATTAACAGTGACATTTGGATTTCCTATTTAAAGAAAAATTCTTCTAAATACAAAGAATTTTGTTAAAATAAATAAATAAATGAAATGCGGACATCTATTGCTCAAAGCACAAATTTTTTCCTATTGAGTTAATAAAAATCAGTAAAAACATAATTTTTATGATATTAAAAAGGTGACTTATGTAATAACAGAGTCATATATTATGTACGTTATGGATTAAGTATGAATATTTCTCCACCATTTATAAATAATAATAATAATAAAATAAAATGCGGACAGACCAAAGTCTATATTTGACTGAAAACAACAACTATTTTCTAAATGTTTTTAAAAAAATGGCCAATGAAAAGTGATATTTCAAAAGTATTATAAAATTAGTAAAAAACCATTTATTTTAAACTAAATGAATAAAAGATTTATATTTTTAATGAAATAAATCGGATTTGAAAAATTATTGGAAATTTATCACCATAGATGTATCAATATTACAATCAGTACTCTGTATGCAAATTGGAACAATTATCAATACTTTTTGTACCCGAAAAATGGCCGTTGCTTTTTTTAAGGTTAAAAAGTAGATTACGAAATATTCCTATACAGAGATGCCAAGCCCCCGCTTATTGCACAGCAGAATTTTCTTATAGGAAAAGTTATTTTTTAAATCCGCAGAATGTTCCAATTTAATAAAACATTTTCTGTATTAAAATACCGGTATCCAAAATGCCGGAGACTTGGCAGCTCTGCCTATAACATTTTAATTAATCACGGTACTTTTTTTAATCGGATTCAAATTAAGTGAAAACAACGTTTTTTGGCCAAAAGCAGCTTTTTTCCACATGTGTAACTACGATACAATTCCTTGATGCTGAAATAAAATGTTTTGACTTATGCTGTTATTGCTTCCTCTTATTTATTTATTTGAATTTTAAATATGATGACTCAAAATCGTGTTTTTTAAATGTACGGAAAAAATGCATTTCGAGAAAGGGCGAAAAGAACAATATTTAGCGATTTATTACCTGCGTTTGGCTAAGTGTCTTACTACCTTGTATTTAATACTCTTCACAATACTTCGCTGCTATATGGACTTAGGCGCTTTTATAAAAAGTTTGACGTAATTCGGGCTTAAGAAAGTGAGTTTTTTTACTGAGTAATACAAATAAATGAAAAATTAATACTACGAAATACTAATAAAAGAAAAATGAAGCATTATATTGATCTATGTATATATTCGAAGTGCATCTGCTAGCACTAATTAGATAATTTATGTGTACATAATAGGAGATAAATAGCTTTTGATTCTGTATTTCTATGCTATAAAGCATTAACGTTGTGTGTTTTTCGTTATCATTGGGAGTACCTAGCCGATTTAAAAAATAATGTGAGCAAAAAATGTTGGTAACCATCTTTGCTGCAAAATATACTATATTTTGCGTAGGAACAATAATCACCATCAATGCACGAGTAAAAAAAAAGTTCTAAAATTGAGAATTCTTTGATGTTGATATGACTAAAAATTTTAAATTCTTTTTTTTTTTTTTTTTTTTTTTTTTTGGTGGCAACTTTTAAGATATAATATTTTTGTTATGAACGATTTCACGATTTCTAAAACATTCGACAATTTAATTTCACAAATTAAACATTTTTTTTCTCTAGAAAAAGTTTTAAACCTAATTTATTGAGAATATTGCAATTTCTAGGATACTGTTGGGGTCACAGTAACTTATAAGATGCAATTGCTCGTTTAGGACAAATTTTTAAAAAAGGATTCTTTAACTCTTATCGACAACCTCATTGCATCCGTGGAAAACAGATATTCAACATTATAAACTATTCGGACGGATTTCACACCATATAAAATACACTCCATTTACTTCAAGCATATCAGTTCATGTTATTTATAGTTTCTCAAATCGGTGCGAAGCTTCTGTTTATCCTCATGACATCATTTCAAAGAGTTATATTTCCAATATAGGAAAATTTGGTGTTTTATTTTCTGTATTACTTTTAACATTTTGCATATTTCCAATTTTATATCCATGCATGGTTTGCTTTTCTTTTATAAAAATAGTATATGCAACTTTATCTATAAGATTTTGTAATTCTATGATTCAATATGCTTATTTTCATCATATTTTATCACAATGAATGACCAATTAAAGGTAACATCTCATTTTCTTTACTTATCGCAAGTTATTAAATGTGTATTCTCAGCAATATCGCTCAGACTAATCCCTCTGAGGGAAGTCCTAGTTTACATATTACCTTGCAATTATAATATGACATCATTTTAATCCAGAAATGCCATCATAAATACAAATACTGATGAACCACGTTTGATAGAAACCTGGACAAAACTGCGCATGGGTAAAAAGAGTGAGTCCATGTCGAAAATGGGGAAGTTCGTACCATCTCGAGATGAGTTTGTTTATTAAACATCCTAGATATGTCGAATTTTTTTGGCAAATATCTTTCTGTTTCTGTAATTGAATTATCTGTTTTTAAATATTACATTGTAGTTCTGTTACGCTAAAATGAGTTATAAAAAGACAAATATAATATAAAAGATGATTTAAAGGTATGATTATTAAACTTAATAACTTTTTTCTTCGCAATATAGCGTAACTTAATTTCTTTAGAATTAACGGCTGCATGGCGGGATTTTAAAACTTGCCATATTAGCAATTTTTTTAAAATTATTTTTGCATTATTGAGTACATTATTTGTTTATATTATTTGCATGCATTGGATATGAATATGGCGCAGATATCATATACGTACAAGGTTTTGTACAATTTTTTACCAACGTTAATTTGGTGAAAACCTCATTTTCGAATACTGGTTAAATATACGTTTTTAAATTATTTTCTATTATTCAAAAAAATAATAAATAAAACAATTTTTATGTATTTTAAATTTTAAAAACTAATAACTAGAAAAAAAATATTTTATATAATTTGAAAAAAAGAAAAATTAAGGTAAATAAACAGTTTATCAAAAATAAACAATATCAGGGTTACCATATTTGGCAAAAAAAACGCCATTTTGGCGTCAAGTAAATCGCAGTGAATATATGACATACATGTGCCCTGAATATTTAGGTTGTTAGAATTGGCGAATTTCTCGTATAACCGCTAAGTCAGGTGCCAAGCAATCGTTAAAACTGCGTTTTAGCCATAAATATAAATGTAAAAAAAAATAATAATAATAAAACCTGCTTTTATTAAAATTCACAAAAATGTAGGAGAAAATATATACTTTGAAAAGGTTATTCCGAGAATTGATAGAAGGTGCACAATCTATTTAATTTAAAATAAGATTTTACTCAGAGCAAAAAATAGAAAACAATATTTAATATCATTTCCATGAATACGTAGAAGCAATCTCGGCCTCATAGGCTATCCTCCCCAAAGTCTCAATGGAATCGGATTGGCATTCTGCCAAGTCAGAACCTGACAAGAGTGGTATATCAGTAGAGCCTTTCTGCATCGGCAAGTCAATTTTTTCAAAAACACAGATAGAATCTTATTATTCTCAGGTGACGATTTGGTAAGCGATCAAAATCCATCCCTTCTAAGTGGTCCTTCCATTTCCTTCACTGATTTTTTACTTAATTTAATATTCACATAACCTCAAGTTATCTTCTGATGTATTCATTCCTTATATTTTATGCATTATTGAACGCCCTTTCACACTCCTGAAAAGATTCATATCTAAGGACTCTATCCGTCTTCGTCATTTTTTTTACTTACCCATCATACGTAGTATAGGGTAAATATTGCAATCGTTTTGAAAATCGAAAAAAAAAATTGACGGATTTACACGTTTTAGATACTGGAGATTTCGAAAAACATATTTTTAGAAAAAAAAAAATTTGCCGTCCGTCTGTCTGTCTGTCTGCCGGTAACCGCTCTACCTCCCAAACAAATTGAGATAGAGATTTGAAACTTTGTATATAATTAGTTTGTAAGAATGGGACGAAGCCTATTTAATATCAATAACCTCGATTTTACGGAACTATTTTTTCGGACTCTCTAAAAATTCGTTCAGATGAAAAGTATATAAAAATTTTCGAAACATTTTATTTTAAGGAGTGAACATAAAACACAAAAAAGGAACACAAATTTTGCATATATAACGAAGTTGATTGGATTATTAGTTGCCGAGATATTTGTAATCATATTTTCCACATTTTTCGATTTTTCATGAAACTGTATTTCATTCAAATTTCAATTCAAAGATATATTTTAGTTGTAAATGAGACGCTTAATTCGACGCAGTAAATTGTTAATTAATATAATTATTATTTTTGGAGTTATAAGGATGTTTCTTTTACGCATTCCGGTACTACTTGAGTATTTTAGCGTTTTATATAATTTGTCGAAATTGGCTCATGAGCAATTCATTAATATAGCGTTGCCATGTATATTAAAACTACTTAAATATGCGTTTAAATTTTATTTTAGAATTGCGATGCATTTTATAAATAGTTTACAATCGTTTTATTTTCATGATGGATAAGTATTTGGGTACCCCCCCCCCCCAATTACTATTTTTTGGAGGGAGGGGGTTAAATGTCTATTTTTACTTCGTTTAGTAAAGTAGATATGGCCATTGTTATATATAAAAAAAATATTTTTGTGTCTTTGCTTGTATTCCAGAGACTTTTTATTGTATCCCAGATGTATTGAAATTTATAAAGCCTTTTATATATATATATTGTTGTCGTAGTCATAAGATAAATTACATTCTAGACAATTAAAATGGGAAATCTGCTCTATTGCTTTATTTTATAAAATATTTTTTGTTCTAATAGGATCCTTACCCTTAAATGTCATTTCTTTTGTTTTATTCTTCGATATTCTTATTGTGCTCTGGTGGGTAAATTTCTTCAAAATCCCAAATGTCACATTGGCACCAGTATTTTGCAAAGAAAAAACCGGTTAACGATATACACGAAAAAATGCATTAAACCTTTTTCAAATAAATTTGGTCCAATTTTCTGGTGACATTTCAGAATTAAAATTATGTGGTAGAAAATTCTACCATCAGAGCTCAAAGGGTTTTAAAGTATAATCGATTCCAATTTTATTTAAAGTCAAAATTGCATGTTTTAATTTGTCTTCATTGCCTTGAAATGAGATCATCTCTAGACAGTATATTCTTCAACACGATCTTTCCGAGATTTTTTCCACCATTGATTTTATTTTTCCAAATTCTTATACTATAATCATTATATTATTAAATAGATGTGTGACAAACTACATCCTTGTCGTACACCTTGATATACTCTCTTAAAATGTCAGCCAAAAAATAACTTAATTTGAGCCGAAATTCGCTCATGTCACGTTTTGAAAGGCAGCTTCTCATAAAGAATTGAAAGAACTCAAGTGAGTGAGTTGTTTTTAAACAATTTAAATCAAGATGAGTTATTTAAATAAGCAATCTAGAACAAGATGAGTGAAGCATTTAAGAACAACTCATTCACGATTTAATTAATTAGAACTCTTTTATGAGAAGCCAAATCCACTCTTTCGTTTTAAGAGTGTAGGATTACAAACACTATTTTCTAAAGCTGAAAAAAAAATTGATTACAAAATTTCCGTTCAATATTTTATTATTTTCTTGGTAATTTACATGATAGAGTTATCATTGAAATAACATTGAAATCGTTTCAGAAATACAGTGCTCATTGACTTATTTCATCCCATTATTTCAATGCGTTCAAAGAATTTGTCACGCCATTTTTATATGTTATAATTTATTTCAAAGATCTATTGGCTTCTTTAATGTGGAAATGAATGAATAATTGGGGAGAACGGGAATAACAATGTCCTATTCTTTGAACTGTTCCATTTATTACGAAATCTTGCATAATTTATTCAATAAATTATGTCTAAAAGAAAAATGGCTTGTACGATCCATTTTTACAATTAATGATTTATCTTACTTTATTTACGAAAAATATGCGTATTTTTTATGTGAGAAATGATTATTATATTTCATTTACGTTTTAAAGAAAATTATTTTACAGAACAAATGTAGTTGTTTGCTGTTTTCAAAGAATATTATATTTGTACCGCTTTTATTAATGTCAGAAAAGGCATAGAATGAAATTCTAACAGTTCATCATTTATTTCAGTATCTATATATTTAAAATTTAAAACTCATTTGCCCTGAGCGTTCTACTGAACCAATTTTGCTAAGGCTGGTCCCAGACACTCGTACTAACAAGGAAAGTCTTCATACGGGCATAAAAAAAATTATAGAAAAAATTACAGAATGTTCTTCTTATGAGGATATATAAGTTTATAATTTTTTTTTTTTTTTTTGGCGGAACCTCCATACAGCGTCCGTAAAAAATAATGAATATTTCATTATTTGGCGATTTATCATAGGTTGGCAATAGAATGCGGTTTGAAAAATACTTTTTTATGTCAAATACGCTTTAAGGACAAAAAAGCTTCATGTTGAACTTGTTTAGGTATATATAATTTAAATAACTTTAATTTTGCCAGTTTTAGTTTCTTTCAAGTCTGATTTTGTTATATCGATATTTATACGCATTTATATTGAAATTTAAACATCAAAATTTACTATTTAAAACGAAATTCATAATTTAAATTCATTAAAATTGTTTTAAGTTCCAAGTCCAATTGAGCATTGTCAAAGCAATTTCGTTGCTATGAAAGCACCAAGTTTTTAATTTTTAATACGCCTAAATGTATGAAAATAAATTTTTTTCAATATGAATTTTTTATATATAAAAATGTTTTTCTAGTGATAAATTAAAAACTATACCAACAAACAATATATATATGCAATACAAGATACATATATATGTATATAATATATTAAATTCTTTCATTTTTACCTACCCATCATACATAGTATAGGGTAAGTCTTGCAATCGTTTTGAAAATCGAAAAAAAATTTTTTTTGACGGATTTACACGTTTTAGATAGTGGAGATTCCAAAAAACATATTTTTTAAAAAAAATTTGCCGTCCGTCTGTCTGTCTGTAAACGCTCTATCTCCCGAACAAATTAAGATAGACCCTTGAAATTTTGTATGTAGTTAGTATGTAAGAATGGGACGAAGCCTATTTAATATCAGCAACCTCGATTATGCGGAACTATCTTTTTCGGACTCTCGAAAAATTCGTTCTGATGAAAGGTATATAAAAATTTTCGAATTTTTTTGTTCTAAGGAATGGACTTAAAAAGCAATAAAATAACACCATTTTGCATATAGAACGAAGCCGATCGGATTATTAGTTGCGGATATATTTGTAATCCTGTTTTCCACATTCTTTGATTTTTCATGACCCTGTATTTCAATCAAATTTCAATTCAGAGGTATATTTTAATTGGAAATAAGACGCTTAATCCGGCGCAGTTAATTGTTAGTTAATAGAATTATTATTTTTGGAGTTATAAGGATGTTTCTTGCCAAACTACTTGAGTAGTTTGGCGTTTTATATAATTTGCCGAAAATGGCACATCAGCAGTTCTTTAATATAGCATTACTATGTATATTAACAATTTTTGAATTTTGTTTATGAATTGCAATGCATTGTATAAATAGTTTTCACATGTTTTATTTTCATATACATATCCATTATCGGTAAGTATTACGGTGGCCCCCAGTGACTAGTTTATGTTTAAATTCATTAAATACTATTTAGACGCATTCTAAAAATCTAGCAGTTTTCAGTTGCATTAAATCGTTTGCTTTTGGCGAGGAAAAGTGCTGCTAGCCAAATGACATGATATTCACGCCAAATATTCGATATTTTTTAATTTTTTTACATAATTTCTATTGTGATTCCGCCGCTAATTTTGACTGATCCTTTATTACATACATAAGAAGTTTAATTAGTATTTTTTCAAAAGTTTCTGAGTATGACCAGTATGGAGACCTTCCTTGTAAGTAAAGAATATCTTAAAGAAAATGATATTAAAATATATATACAGGGTAATTCATAAAAGATGGGCAGAACTTTAAGGGATTATAGTACACTTAAAGACAAATAATATTAAATAGGAGACTAAGGGTCCCAGACGTATTCCCAAGGAGATAGGGGGCATTAAAGTTTAGGGTCCGAAATTTCAAATGATTATAAAAAATGGAAAAATTGGTCGATTCGTTTGCGGTTTTTGCAAAAAATTTTCTTTATGCCAGTATTTTCTTGAAATAAAATTTTAAAGTTCAATTTCAAAAAATGCCGATAGGGGGCGCTTTAGACTTTGGAGTAACAAACAACTATTTTTTAACGTTATTTTTTGTATTTCTTTAAATGATTTCGAAAGCTTAGACTTAAACTTAAATTTTGATCTAAAAATCTGAGTCCTAACGAGTAGTTAAGTAGCGTAAACTGAAATTTGAAATTTGAAACCCTTCTCCCCCCAGAACAAAAATCAGTTATTCCCGATCTTTGTGTCGTAGATTAGGCTCTAACTACTGCCGCGTTTTGCTAAAATTATTCTTTATGTCAGTATTTTCTTAAAAATAAATTTTAAAGAAAATTTTCAAAAAATTCCGATAGAGGGCGCTTTAGACTTTGGAGTAACGAACAACTATTTTATACCGTTATTTTTTGTGTCTCATTAAATGCTTTCTAAAGCTTAGACTTAAATTTTCAGCTCAAAATCTGAATCGTTAGACGTGGTTAAGTTTCTGGGGAGAGGGGTTTGAAATTTCTACTCCTGAGCACAGTTCAGTTTACCATGTCCACACATTGTGTGCTGTGATACGAGGTAAAAAGACGCAAATTAGGATTGTGTTACCAAAGCATATTTATTAACATGTAATTACAATAAATGTTCAAAATTGTGACCACCAGAGGTTATGCACGCAGAACAACGGCGGAGAATGGAACGGCGAACATTCGCGAAAACATCAGGCTTTTCGAGCACTTCCCCTACAGCGGCGGAAAGTCTGGCGACCAGTTCCTCGGGGGATTCAATGGGTGTCTCATACATAAGAGCCTTCAATTGTCCCCAAAAAAAGAAATCGAGGGGTGAAAGATCTGGCGAGCGAGCAGGCCAAGCAACAGGACCACCTCGACCAATCCATCTGTTCGGAAATGTGATGTCCAGATAGTTGCGGACGTCTCGTACGTAATGGGCTGGCGCTCCATCGTGCTGGAACCACATGACCCGCCGGATGCGTGGAGGAACAACGTTTAACAGGTCTGGCAGCACATGTTGCAGAAATGTGAGGTATGTTTTACCGTTGAGGCGTTCAGGAAGAAGGTACGGTCCGATTAGGTGGTCTCCGAGGATTACTGCCCAAACATTGATGGAAAAGCGTCTCTGATGAACATGTGGATACGTAGCATGTGGATTGACATCCGCCCATACATGTGCATTGTGTGTGTTAAATGTACCTTCAAGTGTGAAGGTACATTCATCGGTGAAAAGCACAGTTCGTCCAAAATGTGGATTTAGCGCGTTCTGCTGCAGAAACCAGCGGGCGAATTCAATACGATTTGGATAATCCCCTGGAGACAGTTTCTGGACTCGTTGCACATGAAACGGGAGCAAATGTTCATCCTTCAGTACCCTCCAAGTCATGGACTGTGAGGTATCCACCTGCCTAGCCACTGTTCGTGTACTTGTACTTGGCTGCGCCGCTACTACATCCAGAATGGCTTCTGCAACAACTACTGATTCGTCCTTTTTTGCACGACCTGCATTCGACCGGGAAGCGAGAAATGATCCCGTCTCACACAACTGTCTGTGCAAGCGCTCGAAAGTTTTGCGGTTAGGCAACCGCCTGTTGGGAAATCGCTCTCCGTACATTCGTTGTGCCTCTGCACCATTTCCATCTGCCGCTCCGTAAATTAAATGCATCTCAGCCTTTTCCTTATTCGTGAAGGGCACCATCTTCCGATTCATTACTACAGCGACTTACACTTGACTCACCGTTCAGTGGTTTTTATGCCTGAATCGTGTCGAAAGTTTGCATACGTGTTCTTCTTCTTCTCCATTTGACATTTTCATACTTTCTGTCTCCTTCTTCACCCGGTGACTAGCGTCAGGAATGGAGCTTTAACGTTTGCATGAGCGACGTTTCCAACTGTGCCAGTGCCTTTATGAGTGAATTCCGACTATGCAGTCCTTGACGAAAGTTGTATTTTTGCCTCGTATCACAGCAGAGAATCGTTGGGCATGGTTAAGTAGTGCAAACTGAACTATATTCAGAAGTTGAAATTTGAACCCCCTCCCCTCGCTACTGAACCACGCTCAGCGATTCAGATTTTGAGCTGAAAATTTAAGTTTAAGTCTAAGCTTTAGAAAGCATTTAATGAGACACAAAAAATAACGGTATAAAATAGTTGTTCGTTACTCCAAAGTCTAAAGCGCCCTCTATCGGAATTTTTTGAAAATTTTCTTTAAAATTTATTTTCAAGAAAATACTGACATAAAGAATAATTTTAGCAAAACGCGGCAGTAGTTAGAGCCTAATCTACGACACAAAGATCGGGAATAACTGATTTTTGTTCTGGGGGGAGAAGGGTTTCAAATTTCAAATTTCAGTTTACGCTACTTAACTACTCGTTAGGACTCAGATTTTTAGATCAAAATTTAAGTTTAAGTCTAAGCTTTCGAAATCATTTAAAGAAATACAAAAAATAACGTTAAAAAATAGTTGTTTGTTACTCCAAAGTCTAAAGCGCCCCCTATCGGCATTTTTTGAAATTGAACTTTAAAATTTTATTTCAAGAAAATACTGGCATAAAGAAAATTTTTTGCAAAAACTGCAAACGAATCGACCAATTTTTCCATTTTTTATAATCATTTGAAATTTCGGACCCTAAACTTTAATGCCCCCTATCTCCTTGGGAATACGTCTGGGACCCTTAGTCTCCTATTTAATATTATTTGTCTTTAAGTGTACTATAACCCCTTAAAGTTCTGCCCATCTTTTATGAATCACCCTGTATATTAAATATTTTTTTCTTAATAGTGTAAGATATAAAAATTGTATTCCAACCAAATCGTTGTCATAAAAAAATAAAAATATATCCTAATGTTCAATTAATATAAGAACGTCTTTTTTATTGGTCTGTTACATAAACAAAAAATCATTCTTTAGACATAAAAATAAACGTAAAAAATATGTCTTTGCCGTAACGGAGCCTATGAATAGTTTTTACTTATAGCATTGTCAGAATCAATGAACAATTCTGTTTTATTATTAAAACGTGTCTAGTGTGTAAATAAGAAAAAACCTGCTTCTTGTACGAAAAAAAAAAGATTTTAGGATGGAAATGTAAAACTCATTGTAGGAAAACAATCAATTGCAATTTTTATTATTTGTTGTTGTAATTTTGAAATGGTTTTGTAAACATTGTTGTAGTAATAGTATTTGTACTTTTTGAAATAGATAGCGTAGAAATAATAAATCTTTATTTTATAAATACAGTTTTACGCACATACATACGTATTTAAATGAAAGATCTGCAAAACGTTCTGTCGCCCGAATAAATTGAGATAGAGACTTGAAATTTGGTGTGTACATAGTATGTAATAATGGAAGGATTCCTACTGAATATCAGTAATCTCTATTGTTGAACTATTTTTTTTTGGACTGATGAAAGGTATATATATTTTTTAAAAATTACTTATTTTAAGGACTGAATACAAAAAAAAAAAAAAAAAAAAAAAAAAAAAAAAAAAAAACTTTGCGTAAAGAAGGAACTTGATCAGATAAGTTACTGAGATATTTCGAATCCTATTTTCTAGGCTCTTCTATTTTTCAGCACCCTATATTTCATTCACAATTCAATTCAAAGACATATTTTAATTCTAAATGAGACGCTTCATCCGACGCAGTTTACTGTTAGTTAATAGGAATATCAATTTTAATGTCACATTCATTTGACATTAAAATGTTGCACATGTTTGTTACGTCATCGAGTGATTTTTAATTCGACATTTTATTCGTACTTTTATTAATCTTTTAATAATTTATTTGTTTTTTCGTTATTTAAAGTAAGTTATGCCAATTTATATGATTTACGAATAGTTTTGCAATTTATATAATGTGTCGAAAAGGGCCGACGGAATAATCAAGTAGTACCTGTAGTTCCCTAATAGAGCATTACTATGCATTAAAAATATTGAAATATATGTTAAATTATATTTTGGAATTACATGGCTTTTTATAAACTGTTTATATATGTTTTACTTTCATATTTGATATTATACATATCTATGATGGGTAAGTATTACGGTGGTGCCAAATGTTTGGCTTGCCTTTTTAAATGGTAGAGTTTTGCTACATTATTCAGAATGGCTTCAAGAAATTTCATAGCTATGTAAAATCTAACGTTACAGGTCAAAGTATTTGCAAATAAAAAAGATTATACCAATATTAATAAATTATTTGTCACATTTGTATTTATTTGTACACTGTAAAAAATCTGCGCAATGTTCTTGACATTTACTGTGTAAAATTCCTGAGTTTTCTCGGATTTCTCCCGTTGATTCAAGAATACCAAGAAATCTGGTGTAATATCTTCCACAATGTCGAGTAAGTTTTCGGAATAGTTGAGAAAGTGGAATTTACTGATCAACTGTGAAACGTTCCGAATATTTTCTGTGTAATCTTCCTTAGTTTTAGTAGGAATACTTTTTGAGCTTTTGTGTAACTTTTCGTATTTATTCTAAAATAAAAATTATTTGTAATCAGTGCAAAGTTATATATGTTTTGTGTGTAACATTCCTTATTTTGTGGTTGATATATCAATTACAGAAAAATGGTTATTTTGCGTTTATGTCATTTTATTATCCCAGTTGTGAAAACACTACGGGATCTTGCGCTATAAAAAATAGCACAAAGTTGCGTATACCCCTCTATTGTGCATCTAAAGCTCTTGTTCAAATTTCCGCCCTGTAGAGCTCCTGAGCTATATTTTGCATGTAAAAATCAAGTTTTTGTGTGTGTATCATTTTGTTCGCTTAGTTATGAATCGAGTATAGAAACTAGAGTCACTAATTTTTACCGAAGCTTAAATTACGCATTTAATTGTGCATCTCGAAATTTTTTTCCTACTTTAGACTGTGGAGACTCTTCTTGGTCTTTTTTGTTGATATGATATGAATAACTTTTTGCGTGTGGCTCATTTTATTGTCTCAGTTAAAAAAAAAAAAAAAAGACTATGGAATATAGAGCAACTAACTTTGGTATGAAAGTGCGTATGCCCATTTTATTGTGCATTTTGAAATCTATGTTTCCAAAATCCACCAATGATCATTTTACGAAATTATTTTATTAGTGATTGTGTGACGAAATTCTCGATTTTAGCGCTCATTTTTTCACCAAATACCTACTATTTCAGATTAGTAATATTCGTCTTATTTAATCATCAGTGCAAGTGTAGAGGATTTTTTTACGATGTCTATCACTATTTCCGAATAGTAATCTTTCTGTCATTAAATAAAGCGATTATTACTCTTCAGAAATAGTTTGATGTTCATATTAAAAACTTAATATCTAGGTATATGAATTCGCGTCTTAAGCGAGAATTTTTTGTTCTAAGCGATGAAAAAATTATCTTATTTTAAATGGAATTTTTTTTACATTTGTTGTAAGAGCGATGATCTGGTGATGTTAAGCTGGAGTAAATTCGGATATTAATCGGTATCACGTCTTCACGTCAACAAATCTAGCATAAAAATTATTATAAACAAAGGCAACGCTTGAAGGGGAAAGGGGAGAAGCTGTGATCAACTATTTTATTTTCCATAATACAGTAAAACATCTAAATAACGGTCACCTCGGGAACGCAAAAATTGTCCGCTATTCGGAGGTGTCCGCTATTGGGAAAACTTCAGAGATTCAATAATCGCTAAGAAATACTTAATGTTTCATTAATTGGCTTTTATATGTCCTAAAACTTCTATTACATGATTTATCAAAAATTAAAATTGTTTTTTAAGCAATAAAACTGAAATAAAATTGTGTACAGTTTCACCCACTGTCTAGTACACTTTTTTGAAAAAAACTGTTACAAAAGTTTACTTTTGCTTGCGATTACATGTGATTTGTTTTTTTTAATGTGACTTCATTGGACATTATAGAGTTCCGGGACGCAAAGAGGAGGGGGGTTGCACTTTCTGAGCTTTAAAAACATAAAATCACAAAATCATCCGGGGGAACGTTTCAAATGCTCTGGGAGATGTCCCTCTCCAGCTACTTCCTGAATTCAACATTGGACGTGAGGGGGGGGGGGGGAGACATTCCCCATCCCATCCTCTGCATTTATCTATGATCACAAAATTTGTGATACATTTCCCCAATAAATTCAGACGCTTTTAACTTTTTTTTCATTTTTTTTTCTCGTTAAAAGATACTTTTTTATTCTTTATCGCCGAAAAAACTGTCCGCTATTCGGAATGTCCGTTATTCAGAGGCTAAACATATAAAAATTTAAGTGTTGGGAGTAGGAATTAGAAAATTGTCCGTTAAATAGAGGTGTCCACTCTTCGGGAGTGTCCGTTACGGAGGTTTTACTGTACTGAGTTGATAACATGAAATTAAGATCATATCAGTAGAGAAATGTTTAAAATTTGTCACCTCTTTACCCCCCCCCCCTTCTTTAGTCTCCTTCTTTCATCTGCAAGCTACATTTGTTTATAAAGGATGAAAAGGTAAAGTTTTAAGACACGTACTGGAAAATATTACAAATTATTACAAATTATTACAAATATTACAACTCCTAAGTACGGTAATGATCATTTACTTCAAATCACAATGCAGGAATCTCAAATGCTACATAATAAGGCATTCGATCATTAACGAAACAGTAAGCATTTTTCTGCATTGATAACATTTTCTTTAAAATTTTCGTTTAAATCGACATCGCTCAGTTTATGGAGTCTCAATGTTTCGTAAATTTGTCGAATTTCCTTAAATTGCCTCTCGAATTTTTAGCTTCAAAAGATCTGAAGATTCTGAAGATCAAATAATCTTATTAACGTAAAGAAACTATGTCTGTTTCATTTAACTGACCAATAAACTGTTAAAAAAATGCCCAATCTGTGGATTAGAATTTAAACAACTACCAGGTAAATTTATATGGCATTATTCATATATTGTATTAAAATAATTAAAGCAAATTTTATGTTTAATTAAGCTGTCGTAAGTGCATAATCCTCCATTTAAAAATGTTCTTTAACTTAGCACTTAAGTACGTATTTAAGATTATCGAAATCGAACAATATACTTCTTTTTAAAATGTTAAGTCAAAGAAACTCAGTGTATATTTCTGTAAATTAAATAAAGGATTAAGTGAAAACTAAACAATATTTTATAGTATCAATTTACGATCTTAATTAAAAAAATATGTTACCTAAATTAAGAATTGCTGGATTTTTATCAGGTTTTTAAAGAAGTCAATACTTCAATTATTATGCTGAATTTTTTAACATTGTCAGGCATACTTTTTGAATGATATTTTCTTTTAAAAAATTCTGAATATTTGGAATAATTTACGTGCATGTGTCTTTATTATACAGATCTGTACATAATTATTTACAATAATTTTTCATTTGTATGTTGGTGTAAAATTTAGATAAAAATTAACATTGGCCACTGGCCATTTCACAGATTTTTTAATTATTGACAATTAATAATGTTATGAACACTTCATATAAAATCATATGAAGTGTTCGTACAGTTCTAACTATCAACATTGTAGCTTATTAATATTTTTAAATTTTTATTCGATAGGATTACACTCAACTGAAAACTGAAATTGTATCTAACAGAAAAATATATAACCAAGAAATTACCGTAGTCATATTAACAATATTTAAAATGAGCTCGGAAATCCATATCAACGCGCGCGCGTGTGTGTGTGTGGGGGGGGGGGGGATTTGCAAACCCCAAATTAAATTCTTTCTACGTAAACAGGCATTCAAAAGTCTAAGAAAGTAATATTAAAATTTATTAAATAAGAGCTACATTAGAAAAACTGCTCTGAATCCGCGTTAAAAGCCAGCGTAACATTGAGGATTTCTCAAACCTAATTTCCAAATTTGAATATATTATGTAATCAAACTTAAAATATGCATTATGACCATATTGAAAAACAAAAGCACGGATTTCCGCTTTAGCAAGCCCTCCCCTCCCCCCAAAGCCCAACTAAAATTCACGCAAACGGAAGCTTCTAAATCTCGCTTATAAAATAATTTTCAAAATTAAAATTTATCAAATTAACATAAAGCTTCATAAAGGATTGGAAAAGTACTCGAAACCACATTAACAGGGGACGGAGTAACATCGAGAATTTCTGTGATTTGATTTAAAATAATACAATTTTATGTCATCCAACAAACTTAAATACACATTAACTAGTATATTAGAAACAGGAATTCTGAAAATACTCTTCCAAAAACGCTTCCAAAAGTAAATTTTAAAAAAGCATACCGAATTATTTATTACCATAAGAATTTTAAAGAAAACGCGAAAAACAATCTCGTATTTAACATGTGTGAGCTTATTTCCACATTTAAAGTGTAAAATATCTGTATGAATTTTTATCTTATTACATCTATTGTTATGATTTGTTGAACTATTTCAGTGCCACTCAGTACACCTGGAATCTGACAATTTTTTTAAAATCTGTATTTTGAGAAAGTTAGCAAATGCATTTTAAAAATTTCATAACACTACCTTTATAAAACATCGGGACAAATTTTACGAGTGTTTGAAGTGTGTATGTGTGTGTGTGGGGGGGGGGGGGGGGAGTTTAAAGTTTGCTTCAAATATTTTGATAGTTAAAAAATATGATTAAGTGTCCGTGAGAATAATATATCTTTCTATTGAATATATACCCAAAATTTGAATCTATTCGGATAATTTTATGGAAGGAAAATTCAATTTAAAATAAACAAAATGAAAGTGGAGGATTCTCCCCCCCCCCCCAATACTTACCGATAAACCTTTGCATTAACACTTTAATTGCCATGTCATTAACCAGTGACTGACATTGAAATTTCCTTTTTAGCCGCGTCAGTCACCGGTGGCCGACATCGCAAAATTATAATATAAAACTAAATATTATATTGATTTAAGGAATTGCTAAAAATTTATTTAAAATTTTTATTTTATTTTATTAAAGGATATTAAGTAAACGCAAAAGTTCAGTGTCAATCATCGGTGACTGACGTGGGATTCAACGTGTTAAAGGAGTAATTTTTCCCTCTAATAAAATGAGACCAAAATTTGAAACTAAGTGGTTTTCGACAAGGAAAATCTAGGTAAATCTGAATTAGTTGGAGAGGAAGGGCTTCTTTTACACTTGACCTATACTTGACCTAACATTGTTGATTTGAATAGTCTCGCCTAATTTTCTAATAAATTGATACCCAAACTTCAAGGAAAATGGATAATTCTAAACAAAAGTTTTGTTTAAGCGTATTTAAGTGGGGAGGAGCGGTTACTAGTTTTTTAACATTTGATCTAGAACCCACCAAAACCCGAAATAATCAGATTCACGAAGTAAGTGGAATTTATTTAGTAAACTTACGCGAATTTGCATTGGAACATGGGTCTTATATATTACAGATTCATCGAAATTTCGGGTTTAGCAGTTTTTAGCAGATTTCGGCAATTGGCACACTTTAATTTGTACAGGAATGGGATTCCTGGATTAAGTTTATTAAAAGTAACATTGACTTGAAATTGCGCTCCAAAATCTATTTCGTCATAAATGAAATTAATCATATTTTATAATGTATCGGAGGAAGACATTTTAAGAAATTTCAGAATTAAACATTAAAATCATACATTGCGTGAAACTTTTTTTTAATTTCAAGGTAAACTACGACCCCTGTTTTAAATATTTAATAGTGCATAGTAGCATGCGTAATGATGAAAAAGGGGTTAAAAGACATTTCTTGGCTATTAACTATCCACTCCCACCAGCAGTGATTAACAATCTTTGAACCAAAAACTGTTATCTATTTTCTTTTCTAGTGTTTGGGATAATCTTCAATTTGGATTCCGAAAATTATAAACGAAGTTTTCCCCTTTCATCCCTGGTATCGATATATATTAAAACCTTCGAGTTTTGGCGAGTAGCACCCATCAAGTTTGCCGACTGAGGAAGGTAAAGTTAACCGCCACGTTTTATAGTCTTACTCGACGTGGAAATTGCTAATTTCATGCTATAGTGCAAGGAGCTAACCAAAAAAGATATGTAAATAAAGAAGTTTAAATAAACTTATATTGTATATCAATATCGAGGACAGTGGACAGTGAAAACCCTGCGATGTACGAAGGTGGTGGGGGGGGGGGGCTTTGAAATAATTGTGAAAAATAAACATCCTAAACGGTCATAAACGGTAGGTCATTTTAGGATTTTAAGAACGAGTCATTAGTATTGAATAATAAATGTATATTTTGCACAATCCTAAATTGATCTGCGCGTAAAACAATCATACCCTCAAGACAAATTACGAAACGGGGACTACGAAACGGTTTTGTTATGAGAAAAAGATATAGATTCTAGGGTGCCTTGTGGAAATTTTTGCAGATCACTCACAAACTATATTTACTCTACTGATTCGAGATTTCTCAAAATTAATATATAATTGAGAAAACATGTTTCAACGATGTATAAATCCTTTTTTATCTAATAAATTGAAATTTTTCTCTTGAAATCCAAAATATTACAATCCATTTTTAAAAATGGAACAAAACCCTGTACATTTCATGGATATTCATTTTTGTTCATGCGCAACATAACAATAGTGCGCTTGCAAAAACTCCCTGCTTAAAAGATATATATTGAATATTTTGCAACTTTTTTTTATTTTTTGCAAAACATTCTCGGAGTATACAAAAGCAGTTGTAGTACTTTAAGTATTGTTATTACAGCCTTTTTAGGACATATATTCAAGTATTCTATTTTATCAAGCTAATGCATAATACAAACTTTTCCAACAAACATTTTGATTTTTCCAGAAACTGAATAAATTATATTGCATTCAATAATTTATGCATAAAAAAAATTAAACATATAATATGTTTTTTGTTTCTTTGCAGCCACACTGGATAAGAATCTAATCAAAATATAATGATAGTTCATTAACGGAAACAAATGAAGACCTTGGAACAGCAGAATTAAATTCAAGAATTGAAAGCAGCTCTAAATATTAGCAGTTATTTGTATATTAAAGCACCTATAGCGCAAAGATTTTCAGATTTTTTCAGAACATTTATCTTCTACTCTAACTAAAGCTTTAACTGAAGATTGCTTACAATGGACAGAAAAATGTGAATTACTGAGCCATTTAGGTTTGAGAATCTTCAAATACATAGACAATCCCTCTGCAGCTGAACGAAAACAAGTAGAAAATGAAATTTTAATTGAAGATGTCGAATTTGAACTGAGTGTAGTTTCGACAATCAATTTATATTATTGTTGTAACAAAATATCGTCTCAAAGGCATTGGCACTCACTCTTTCATTGAACTAAAATTGTTTAAGTTGAAGTTGGTGTAGTTCCCCCGAAAAGTAGTTATTTTGTGTGAAAAATTAAGCAAATTATGATAAAATTCTAGATTTGTAATTTTTCTAGATTTTAATTCTAGATTGTAATTTTAACCATAATATGAATAAAGTCCTGTGCATGTTATAAAAGTTCTGTGAACTTTTATTTTTGATTATATTATTTTTTAAATTGCAGTATACTCGCAATATCTTAAGTCGAAGGAATTAAAAAAAAAAAGGATTTTGTAATAGCTAATTGTTCAGATAAGTAATTTGGAGGAATTTATAATATCAAAGAGAGAAATGTATTTCATTTAAAGAGTCAAGAGTACACTCGATTAAGATTTTCAATGTTTTTTTTTTTTTTTTTTTTTTTTTTTTTTTTTTTTTTTTTTTTTTTTTTAAGGTTATCTTCATTCGGCAGCTAAATATAGCTTTTTATTGTATTTCTTGACATCTGAAATTGAATTTTGTGCATAAACCACATGGATGAATGTCTTTAAATATGCTAAAGCTTAAATTACAATTTATAAGTTATTTTTCATTATAATTATAAAAATCTCTTTCAAACATTTTTTGCGTATTTTAACTTGTTTTGTAAATTTTTGTAATTATACCTTAACGTTTTAGAGTAAAATTTAATAAGAATTATGCCCTATATAACACATGCATCAAAAATCGTTTTTTCATTGATTACTGTGGTATTATTTAGATTATTTAACGAATAGAATTATTAAAGATAATTAATCCAAGTTAAGTGAGTATAGTGAGGGAAGGGGGGGGGGAGCTTCGAATAGCCACATACTTCCCCGAAAAGAGCAGATATTCAGATATTGTAAAAACATTTAAGAATGCTTTGATAGAGATTAAATCTACCATGTTATGCCAAATGTCACGAATTGCTTATCTGTTTAAGTTATTAAATAATATGGTAAAATTATCTAAAGTTTATTAAAAAACTGCTATGTAGCAGATTTTGCCAAAAATGTACTTAATGTTATATTATCTATTATTTATTTACACCTTTAAACTGGTATGTTGAGCTTGATATAAAAGTGGAAAAACTTAAGCATGTCTTTTTGTAGATTCCAGCACTCATTTACATATTTCTTTTGTTTTTGAATGTGTATTTATCATAATTTATCCTTGCATCAATATTTTAACTAATTTATTTCTGCAAAAGTAATTTTAATATATCCATTATTTAAAAATAGGTTTTACTCATAGATATCCTGTGTTGTCAACTGAAAAATAATAAAACAACTAATTAGAAATATTTTCAATACAATGTTTAACTTTCAGCTGTGCAATCATCGTTTATATTCTCAATAAAGATTACAAACTCATCAAGAACCAAACTTAACTGTAACTCTAAGGCATCTTAAAACTCTTTGAATAGTATGCTGAAAATTAGAATTAAGTTATTGAAAAAGGGCCTTAACATACTAGATTATAGATTTCTGAACTTTTCAGATTTGCATAATCTTCCAGACAAATTTTTGGTAAAGTTCCTGTGAAAATCTGTGGCAGAATTGCTGCCACTGGATATCCCAGGAACATTTACCGTATTCCATGAAATGTTTCAGATCTTTTCCCAATGAAGAAACTTAACTTAGATTTTATGCGTAAAGTTCCAGGCTATAGATTTCAGAGTTTTTAAAAATGAAGGAACATAGATGAATTTTCATGAGTAATGTTCCAGGTGATAGGTTTCGGAATAGCGGAACCTAACTGAGATCTTATGAGTAACATACCATATTAAAGATTTCGGAACTTTTCAGAAAGGTGGAAACTAACTGAGATTTTATGAGTGGTATTCCAGATTATAGGTTTCAGAGCTTTTCAGAATGGAGGAATTTAACAGAGATTTCACGAGTAATGTTTCAGATTGTAGGTTTCAGAATGGTGGAACCTAACAGAAAATTAATGTGTAACGTTACACATAAAAGGTTTCTAGACTTTTCAGATTGGTGAAACCTAGCTGATTATTTATGAGTAACATCCCAGATATTAGATTTCTGGACTTTCCTGGCATATGTAAGTTTCCTGGCATTTTTTGGATTAAATTCCTGGGAAAACCTGTGGCAGAATAGCTGCCACAGGTTTTCTTAGGAACCTTACGCAAAATTTTTTACAGTGTATACAAAGTGTGAAAATTTTACATTATATTTATTTTTACTTTATTTTTCATTTCAAATAAACTGATTTATTGTATTTTGAAGTATTATATTCTTTATTAAGTAGTTTCTATTTTCGATGTATATTCTAAATTAATATCATAATGCAATAAAAATTTTTTATAAAACTTTACTGTAAAATTACGTTTATAATAAATTTCAAAAAATATATTGTGTTCGTTTAAAGTCAAAAATACCATCAAAATAATAAACACAAATTTGTATTAAGGCCCCCAGACTTGGCACAGAAAAAGACCCGGATGATAATGTAAAATCTATGGGGTCGTTCTTTTCAAATATCTCACTCCAATTTTAATATTTTTACATGTTTTTTTACACAAGATAGCCGAGGACGATCTACAACTGGCCTAGTTTTTACTTTTTCGATTTTGGTTATATATTTTTTATATTACGATATTTTCAATTTCAGAACCGGTTCAGCCGGTTTAACATTTTTCGAAAGTTAAAATAATTTAAAAAAAAAAAATCTGAAACTAAAACGGAAAAAGTAAAAAACAACGACGGTTGTGGATCGTCCTCAGCTATTTTTTGCAAAAAAATCATGTCAAGATATTTTAAAGGTACGCCCCCATAGACTTAACATTATCATCCGGGTCTTTTTCATGCCAAGTGTTGCGCCTTAAGAACGTTCGAAGTTTCAAAGGCATAGAACAAAAGAGAAATATTAACGCAATTTCGTTCACCGAATGTTGACTAAGCGAGTATGCTTCTACAATGGATGAACTATCATTAATTATATTTTACATTTCTTAAAAAAATTCACAAATGATGCAGTAATTATCCTTATTGATAAAACCTTCATATTTTTGCTTTGAAAAAAAAAATAGATAAGTAACTCTTAATTACATTTTTCTGTTAAATGTAAGAAAAATCGACAATTTATTCCATTTTTATATGAAATAATTTTATTCGAATGAATTAATGAAAATGTTTTTCTTTATTTTTCCATGAATTTATACGTTTTGTTTGACAGAATGTTGTGTTTCTAATAAAAATGCGTGTCTTTGTAATTATAATAGTAACAATATCTTACATTGCTATTCTTTTCCAGAATTTTTCTCTATATTTGTTTTTTGCTTGGAAAGGTAAACGACTTTGTGGATTTTCGGAATAGGGACTCCCCGCACTGTTAAATAACACGATTAGTTATAATTATAAAAATGGCAAAAAATGTCCAAAAACAGCATGACTAAGAAAGTGATACATTTATAAGTATTTATCTTAAATATTTTCAATAATTTTTTTGAGGATTTGTAGATTATGGTTTGAAGCTCTTAAATTTATAATTGCGTTAATTAAATTTGCGTTAATTATTATTAAATTGATGTTTTAAAGGGGTCTGTGGTTTCAGATCCATATTTTTGAACCTAAATTACTAAGTGCTTAAAAGATCAATTTTAGAAAAAATCTTTTTTCTGTCATTTACAATGTTATGTTATTTGTCAGAAATAAATGAAGAATTATTTGTATTATTATTTTAGCTTCGGAACGGAAGAAGTTAAAGCAAAAAATATCTTCAATTTATTATATATTCCATCCATGGAATCATTTCTTCTTGGTTAATAAAAGAATGACTTTTATTGTATCTACCCTGTTAAAAAACTTGTTCTAGTTTGAACCAAAAAAGTTTGTTTTTTGGTGCTCAATATCTGCCGCCGTAAGATGGTGAAATCTTGAACCAAAATTTGGAGCTCCCGTTGAAGCATAGTTCCAATACTTGGAACGAGGAAGCTCCAAATGTTGGTACGAGATTTCACCATCTTACGGTGGCAGATATTGAGCACCAAAAAACAAACTTTTTTGGTTCAAACTAGAACAAGATTTTTAACAGTGTATATTATAAAGGCCAAACGTATCTGTTCGTAATGCATACGTCATTTTGCGAATGGCAAAACTTTCCCCCTGCAATTTTGTTTTTGCAATTTTCGATACTGCAAATTTTACACCTCTAAACATCGTACATTTTTTTTATTTTTACACGGTCGTATAGAAAAAAATTTTTGCTTTTAAATGCAATTTGTTTGAAAGCTCTATCTCAATTTATGTTTGAGATATTATTATTATTATTTTCTTTGTTTTTTGTACCAATTTTTTAATTGTGGCAACAGAACAACTCCATTTTTTCTCAAAATTGAAAAAAAAAATAGAAATTAAAATACGTCTGTTATAAAATCCGGTCAATTTCGGTTTTATTTCGTTTATTAATTTGAATAATTGAGTTTTACAGTATTTTGTTAATTTGAGCTTAAAATGATACTTGCTTGAAAATTAGATTGACCAATATACGATATATTTTTCACTGTAACTAATTTTATAGATTTATTATAAATAAATAAAACAGTTATTTTTTAAAGATTTTGTTTCGTCGAATTTCGACGGGTTCCACCTCGCTATATTTCATTATTAGATTTCTCATAAAATATCTTATTCGAAGGAAAACAGTGATGTATTTTTTTTCCAAGAGAAATCCCGGAGTCAGTCTAGATCAATCTCTTTTACCTCGGAAAGATTATTGACGGTAGGAGATAGGTTGCATTGAGTGTTCATACGTGAGGGGAAAATGACACAATTTGTTATCTGGAAAGAGAGTATAGCAGGTTAACATACAACTTCTGTATAGCTGAGGAATGATTTCTTTATTTTTTTTTTTACACTGAATAAATAAAAAGTAATTTTCATTGTTTTTAATGCATTAATCTTAAATCTTCTCAAATAAAAAGTTCATCTACGCGAAATAACTAAAATGCAATAATGCATTCAGAGACGAGATTTTGAGTCAGTTTAGATAAAACTCTTTTTGCCCTGAAAATAAACGATCTTTGGATGAATTAATGCATAAAGGGGTCAAGGCGCTGGAAGACGATAAGATTTGTTATTCAGAAACGTATATACACTCAAGTTAATTGAATCCGTTTCATGGCTCATTGAAAACGCTTGAAATTAAGAAAAGCTATTTTGGAACGGTATATAAAATACATATACTATTATTCCTTGAAAATACTGTAGTATATTAAAACAAAAAAGGTTTGAAAAATAAGTTTATAAAGAAATGTATTTGCAGAAGAAATGTATAGAATTTATTTCTGTTTCATACATGTATTAATCAATACTAATACTTTAAAGACATATTCTCGTTTATATGATTATAACGAGTAATTTTTGAATGCGTAAGAAGGACTGCTCAGACATACATGACATGTCTGTAGAGCATAGTGTTCCTCCCGGTTGCCTTTATTAAGTTCTTTAAAAATGCAATTTTCAGCCATAAGAAAAAAAAATTACATTACAAGCTCAGGCCACTGGGGCACAGACTGCCCCCCAACGAGTAATGATTGGTGTAATGTTTGGAACTATAGAACCGATTTGAAAAATAATGGTGGCCATTTGCTTGCGCCTTTCTCTAATCCAACATAGGCTATTTATTTCATGTCGGTTTAATAATTTATAAAGGTTTGCAGGATTATAAAACGTTCTAAAACTGCAATTTCTGCGATGTCATGCGATGAAAACTTTAAAATTAGTGTGGTATTTACTTTTAAAATGCAATTGATCGGTAAGAATTTTTCTTAAAAAGTTCGAAATTTAAAAGGCTAAAAATAGCAAAAAAGTTTCTAAAAACTTTTGACGATTAAATTAAAATTGTTATGGGTATTTTCATTTATTTAGTAATTTTAAAACGGGAAAGATGCAATAAAATATTTTTCAAAAAAAAAAAAAAAAAAAAAAAATGTGCAGAGTTTACAAAAAAGGGTGCCTGGGCTGGAAACAAATCATTATGTAATGCTGCTAAATTAAAAACTTAAAAACTAGTGCTTTTTTTAAATCGGTTAAAACAATGGTCAAATTTTTTTAAATAATGAAATTTGCAAAATTAAGATTTATTAAGGCATCAAATGTATAAAAAATGTAGATTTGTTTTTCTTCTAAAGAATCAAAAAGCCGCATTTAATTTAAATGCAATATAAAGTATACCAGTGCAGCTAGTCGGAAATAGGTTTCAAATCATAAATGAGAATTTCATAAAATAACCCAAAAATAATATCTATGGCTTCCGGTAATAACCAGGTCAGGCACATTTTTGAAAAAATTGAGATAATTTGGGAAAATGTAGCTTTAAAAGAGTACTTCCATCTGCCATAGTACTGAAAAATGAAAATCGAATAACTTCCCATCATAGAGCGACTACAAATTTTCATTTAAAAATTGAAAAAATAGTAATAATCAGGTAAGTGCATAAAGTAATGGTAATAACTAGATAAGATTTCTATTTATTTCTTTAAATCTTCTATAACTCTGTGGCTTCCGGTAATAATCAGATAAGGCATAAATTAAAAGAGATATATTAATAAAATAGATTAAATAAAATTAATATTTTATTTTATTTAATCCGGTATTTATTTATTCGGTAATAACCAGATAAAATTTACATTTTTAATTGGTTCTCAATTAATTAAAACCATTTTTATGTAACTGTTTTGGCAAAAAAAGAGGTTCTTATATCCTAATTGAATGTAGTGAAAATTATTAAGTTCTAATCTATTTTATAAAAGTAATGATAAAAAGACATTTTTGAAAAATTTAAACGTTAATTACTTAAAATGTTAAAAATGTGCCTTATCTGGTTATTACCGGAAGCCACAGATATAATTTAAAATTTTAATGCTGCAAAGATGAACGACAATATAATGATCATGTTGAGTGGCACGGTGACTGACATGAACATTCTGTCGGGCAGTCAAAGATGTCCGAGAGTGTAAAATATGATAAAATTTAAAATATGCAGATTATTTTAAGTCCTTATTATAAAAGTATAATCCTGTAACAAACGAAAAGTTAAGTGTAAATTTTAAGTACATTTTCAATAATTACTTATAACAATACATATATTTGTTTAGTTTTATATCATATTTTAGACCGTCAGTCACCGGTGACCGACGTAGCACTCAACAGTATATATTTATATTATTTGTTTCTTATTTTTCTTTCATAAAATATTATAAATCCTAGACTCAATTTTTTACATGCGATTAGTGTCACAGGTAAGAATCATTGTTTATTTTTCTTTTTAATATTTTAAATGTGTACTCGCCCGACTTATTTAACTTGTTTTAAGCAAATCATTTTAAAATAAATATACATATAATGTAGTATTTGAGCAGAATTAATTCTGTTTCACATATGTATCATCTTCCAATAAATTCATATTTTCAATTTAAACAAATACTGAAGCCTTTCACGATGACAAAATCATACACTATGCAAACAAAAAGTCAAACGAAAACAAAATTAATTAACTTCCAAGTTTATAAAAGCAAAAAATTTCGGAAATTAATGAACATCGCTCACAATATCTTGAAAGGTGTTTGATTTGACATCGTACTTAGTTAGAAGAAATATTTACCCAGAAAATATTCTGCTCTGTTTTAAATGGCTAATCTATTTTCTTGTCTTTTTTTTATTACAGCTAAATCTGTTATAACTACAGATATTTTATTACTTACCCATCATACATAGTATAGAGTAAATCTTGCAATCGTTTTGAAAATCGAAAAAAGTTTTTTGACGGATTTACACGTTTCAGATACTGGAGATTCTGAAAAACATATTTTTAGAAGAAAAAAAAAATTGCCGTCCGTCCGTTTGTGTGTCTGTCTGTCTGTCTGTAACCGCTCTATCTCCCGAAAAAAATTAAGATAGAGACTTGAAATTTTGTATGTACTTAGTATGTAAGAATGGGGGCGAAGCCTGTTTAATATCCGTAGCCTCGATTATCCGGAACTATTTTTTTCGGACTCTCGAAAAATTTGTTATGATGAGAAATGAAATCTGTATAAAAATTTTCGATTTTTTTTTTTTTTATTTTAAGGTATGAACGTAAAAAGCAATAATATAATGCAAATTTTCCATAAAAAATGAAGTCAATCAGTTAATTAGTTGTCGAGATGTTTGTAATCCATTCTTCGATTTTTCATGACCCTGTATTTCTTTCAAATTTCAATTCAAAGCTATATTTTAATGGGAAATGAGACGCTTAATCCGACGCAGTAAACTGTTAGTTAATAGGATTATTTTTTTGGAGTTATAAAAGTTGTTTGTTTTAGACAATTAAGTATTACTTGAGTAGTTTGGCGTTTATATAATTTGTCGAAATGGGTTCATCAGCAATTCATTAATAGAGCATTATTCTTTGTTTAAAATATTTAAATATACGTTTAAATTTCGTTTTGGAATTGCAATGCATTCTATAAATAGTTTACACATGTTTTGTATTCATATCCATGATGGGTAAGTATTATGGTGGCCCCCAAAGACTTGTCCCTACAATGCGACATGTTTTATTATACAATATCAGCTTGTGTAAGGGGGCTCAAGGGTTGAAAACTTTTCAAAAAATCAATTTTTTATGATCTAGTTTGATTATTCAATTAATTCTTAGCTCGATAAAAAAAAACAAGTTGGAAATTGCACGTGAAGCGTAGCAAACGAGGTGCGTTCGTACGATAACGAAGTTTTAAAAATATTACTCTTATATCTCAATCTCATAAAATTGTAAATACTGAATTACAATTAAAACGCTCATCAAGCAATGTTCTCTCTATACCATTATGTAATGGAATACTTTTGTGTGGCCTTGTAAATCAATAACAAATGTTCTTTGCATCACAGATTATGTAAAATGTATATTATAATATGTACTTTATAGTTGCATATAAATTTTATTAAGTTCGAATGAGTGCAACACCATTAAAATGCATTTGAAACATTTTCCCCCATTGACCGTAATGTAACGGAATACTTTTGATTGTCCCTGTAATTGATCTATGCATCCGATTTTCATAAAATTTGAAGTAACTCGACAAAATTATGTAATAACTATGTATTTTAAATTTCAAACGTATAAAATACATTTGAAACTTTTTCCCCATTGACTATAATGTAATTGAATACTTTTGATTGCCCCTGTAATTGATCTATGCACCCGATTATCAAAAAATTTGAAATAACTCGACAAAATTATGTAATAACTATGTATTTTAAATTTCAAACGATTAAAATGCATTTGAAACTTTTTTCCCCATTGACCGTAATGTAACGGAATACTTTTGATTGCCCCTGTAATTGATCTATGCATCCGATTTTCATAAAATTTGAAATGACTCGACAAAATTATGTAATAATTATGTATTTTAAATTTCAAACGATTCGGTTGGGTAGTTTTTGCGCTGTTATATGCGGACGGACAGACAGACAGACAGACGGACAGACAGACAGACAGACGGACAGACAGACAGACGGACAGACAGACAGACGGACGGACTGAGCGACAACAATAGGTGCTACGTATTTACATAATTACGAACGCACCTAAAAACGCATAAAAATGTTTGAATTTTTAACGGAGTTATAAGCATTTATGTATCAACACTTTCATAGCCGCACCCATATAATTTCAACTTTAAGTCGCGTTTTCTCAAAACTTGATATTTGACGACTAACACCAAGATTAAAAAAAACTATTTGATGGAATGGCTTAAATTTTTTTGCATGCATATAACATCATTATCTATAGAATGAAATAATATAGTTTAGATAGTTTAATATTTTGAGTATTTTTAATGAAAAATAAGTTGTATTTTTAGGGGTTTTTTTAATTTTCAAATTTGAGAGTTTTTTTAATAATGTTTTTTTCGAGTGATCGTTATATCCTTAATTCATTCTATAGAGTAAAATTTCCTGATCTTTTTAAATAAAAAATTAGGTTCTTAAGTCAATTCAACGTTAAGATATCTTGGTGTTGGTGATATAACACATAATTTTTTTTCGAAAATTATGTTACAGAAATTTAGCTATATTTCTTATTTTATTACATTGAAGTATTTCATTTTATAATTTTATAAGACTACAAACATACCTTTAAAATATCAGGAAGTTTAAATTAATTACACTGAATACTTCTGTTTTTATATGGACTCGAAGCGAGAGCTCTGTTTACATGTTTTTCCGTATTGATCAACCCCTGAGCCCCCAATTTAATGAGTACGGAATATAACTATTCTTATTAGAAGCAAAGTTTGCCATTAATGAAACATAGAAACAGCAACAATAAAATATAATATAATCAAAGATCTGAAAGTAAAAGTAATTGTTTTTAATAAAAATATTTTCAAAATATAAATTAAAGTTATCCGTAATTAACTCTTTCGGGTCTGGTGTACTATTACTGTAATGGAATATTATTTTGTTATATGGAATACATTTTCTACTTTTTATGTGTAGTAATGTTCGTATATGTCTATGCATTTACTATATGACTTCATTTGTGTTTAGACATTTAGAAATAATAATTATGATTATTATTTGTTTTATTGTATTTGCGCGTTTGCAAATTTTTTTTTATTTTAAACATATATTTCACTCTATAAATTTAAAATAAAAGTTACTTTTCTGAAAGAATCGTGTATAATGAAGCGTAAAAAGTATTAGAAATTTGCAATATGAGTTAAATCTCCTTGTAATACAATATTTTCTAAACATCACCAAAATTTCTTTCTTAGCCTATTCTCATATGAATATTACATGAGTAGTACACAAAACAATAACATTTATTATCTTCCAGACAATGAAATATTCATTAAACACTAATTAATCTATTTGGATAGTTAGTGTTAATGTTATTAACTTAAAAGTATTTTTTTCAAAAAACTGGAGAAAAAAAAATTCTGACCCGAAAGGGTTAAGAAAAGAAATTATGGAATTACCAATTACGTGAACACCATTCAAGAAGTTATGGAAGGCTTACACAGGAATTTCGGTTATTCATATCTGTTCCAGACCACACAAGGTATGACCCGATTTAAGTGACCAGGTTAATAATAGTGTCGACTAACGTCTAATTTTTTATGAAATTTTTATAAATGATTAAAGAAATATTATGTAGAAGAACAAGGTTTAGAAACTAAACTTATGACGATTTAATTTGTTTAATAAAAATAAATAAGTTCTTCTTTCTTTCTGTTTTATGCAAAATAGTTGTTGCTTAGGGCACTGCTAAGCTGCATCTTTCCCAATTTCACAAAAATGTATCTCAAGAACTCATGGATGGATTTTCATAAATCTTCAAATTCAGTTAGTACCTGATGAAAAGTTGATCCTGTTTAGTTTTTCGTATACAGCACTCAACAAATGGAGCAGTTATACAGCTTTTTTAAAGTTTTTTGCCATATCTCTATCTCAAAAACTAATACACGGATTTCAAAAATATGCATTAAAGTATTTAATTGCTATAAAGGACGTTAAATACTAATAAAAACATTAAAAGATCTTAATAATTTTACATGTTTCGATTGAATTTACTCAATCATCATCAGAAAAAAGAAAATACAAATAAACACAAAGATGGAAAATGACACGGATTTTCATGAAACTTCAGATTCAGTAATAAATTGACATTAGTTTCTGCTGAATAGAATTATGTTTAAAGCACCTTACCGATGGCACTGACTACATCTGCCTATTTTTTTTTCAGTGATATGTATCACTTCCTGACACATGCACACACTATAGCTAAAACATCTGTATAAATTAAATCACATTCCTGTAGCTAGTATTGACATTATAATTTTGTTTATATTTTTGTTCATACGTAACTTTTAAATGAGGATTATGAATATAAAATATTTTCGAAGGAAAAAAAATATAAAAACTAAATCACGATTTCAATATCGTGTTTTATAAAATAGACGCAATTCAACTGGAAAGAAAATAAAGGCATGGAAGAACTACATACAAGGTAAAGCAAACTTCTGTTTAAAAAAAGAATGACCTATTTATTCAAAATATAAAAAGAGAATACAAGATTGATTTTGCCTAGCACAAATGATTCAGTGTTCAGATTGCGATATCAGGTTATATGTTGTGTGGGTCTGGAATTAAAAATGAATAAGTGAAATCTACGTGTAAGCCTTGCATCATTTCTTTCAATATGCTCATGTAATTAGAAATCAATTCCTAATTATGGATAACTTTAATTTATATTTCGAAAATACTTTTATTAAAAAACATTTATTCTGACTTTAAGATCTTTGACTTCATAATATTTTATTGTTGCTGTTTTTTTTCATTGTTTCATTAATCGCAAACTTTGTTTTTAATAAGAACGAGGTATAACCGTCGAAATTCGACGAAAGAAAATGTTTAAGAAGGAACTGTTACATTGATCTATATCAAATCTATAAAATTAGTTACAGTAAAAAATTAATTTTATATTGATCAATCAAACTCTCAAACAAATATTATTTTAAGCTAAGATTAACAAAATACTCAGTTGCCAAATTTTTATACAGTTAAACTTTTATAGCATATATATTCAGTAAAATATAATAAAAATCAGTTATTATGATGAAGCTATCAATTGAGGTTCTTATGTTTGGTATAAATGCGAATGAAAAAAACAAAATTTATTCCAAATTGACACGATCATGGAATTTCACGGAAATTGAAACCAGTCATTATTTTCATCTTCTCAAAATGTACACATACACTTCTTATATCCGTATTCACCATGTTTAAAAAAATTATATTTTAATTTAATCATTTTAAAATCATTTTAACTCAATCATTAAAATAATTTCATTGATGAATAAAAAACGAATTAAGACAGAAATCACCGAATTTTATAACAGACGATATTTTGGACAATGTATACGCATTTTAACTTCTATATTCATTTTTCCAATGTTAAGAGAAAATGGGGTGATTCTGTTGCCACAATTACGAAATTGGTATTAGAAACTATCAAAAAATTCATATCTCAAAAACAATTTGAGATACAACTTTGAAACAAATAGCATTTAAAAGAATATTTTTTTCTCTATACTACGGTATAAAAATTTCAAATGTGCAATGTTTAGAAATATAAAATTTGCAGCAGCGAAAATTACAAAACTGAAATTGCATGGGAAAGTGTTGCCATTCACAAAACGACGTATGCGTTACGCACAGATACGTTTGACCTTTATAATATAGATAACTATATTCTCTAGTCATTAAAACAACCTGATATTGTTTGATTCAAATTAAGAGATTGGGATCAAACTTAGGCGACCAGTTGCTGAATTTGGACCACATTTGACAAATTTTTCAAATTAAAATAAAATCCAAGATATTCAAACAGAAATTGATTTAAAGATTTATTTAGTTAGTATATGAATACATTGACCACCTCAAGTGATATTTTGCAGATATTCTAAAATTTACGCGAGTTACACCGGGAATGCAAGTGAAATGGTCAAAATTTGGCTACTCTTCTCTACACACAATATCTAATTCTCTCGTATAAATTTAATTTATCAATCCAAAATAATACAATTAGATATTCTTTATCGATGATAATACTATATATTCTATCACAACCTTTAGTTAACTAGAAAACGTTCGCGATTTTCCATTCCCAAATATCTTCATAAATTATTTGGTATAATGCTCATTAAAATTTATTGAAATAAGTGAACTTGCAAAATTTACCTGAAGCAGGTTCAATAAAATCAATATAAGGAATCTGTTTCTGTTTTCTCTCAGTAGAAAAACTTTCCTGTACTTCTCCTAGGTATTTGGATAAAATTTATTCAAACTAGAAATTCGGATAAAATTTTGTAGTGCAATTAAACTTTTCTCTGGAAACTAAAAACTATGTTTCATGACTTCAAGCGGTTACCTCGAAGCGATATCAAGAGTGTGCTGATTTACTGATATCTAAAATAGATGCATCTGTGAGAAGACTCGTATAATTATTTTATTCAATTTTTTATATTTAATTAAAGTATTTTTTTTAATGTATTGCATATTTAATTGAAGTTCTTTATACATTAAGACGCACCAATATGCTTTAAAATACAGTGGCGGTCAAAAGTTTCCGGCCAGCAAAAAATTTTCAGTTAATTTGTAAATATACCCATATAAAGAGTAATCTCAAAGCGATACTTATACATTTTATTGACATATTAGTTAGGAACCTACTTATAGAAGAATGTGTAAATATCAATAAATTTAATTGACAAAATTAAGTATAAAAGAAAACGCATGTTCTCAAAAGTTTACGGCCACCTTCACAAGTTCGTAAAAAAGTGGTATTGTAATAGAAAATTTCAGTGATCAACAATATTTACAAATACTATTTTATCGTATTACTATTTTATTAGCTTTAGTAATAAGTACTGCGGCGCACGAACGTGACATTCATACAATCAACGGTTAAGGATCGTATATGGTCCATTTTTTCCACATTTCTTGCAATTTTGGCGAAATTTCGGCTCAGTTGCAATATTTTTTATTTCCTCAGACTTTTGCCAACTTCCTTCCAAAGATTTTCTATTGGATTCATGTTGGGCGTTTGGGCTAACCATTTCAAAAACGAAATTTTTTGTGCGAAAACTATTGCTTATCGAGGCTTGCATACATTATTTATGTCGTTATCATGTTACGAAAAATAGTTGCGACCAATTTTTTTTTCTCTAATAAGGCAAAAAATGGTCTTGCAAGATATTTTTATACATTGTATCTTTCATCTGGCTGTGGATTTCAAATAACGGACCGACACTTTTTAAAGAAAATACTCCCCACGGCATAACGTGTCCTCCGCCATGCTTCATTGTAGGAATAACATTGGTCGAATCATACCTTTTGTTGTTAGGTCATAGTATGTAGTGTCTTCCAGCACTATCAACAAAATTTCAAATTCGATTAATGAAAAAATAGAACTTTTGTTCAGTTTTCACTTGACCAGACTTTGTGTTCCTTGGAAAATGCCAGTAGGGTACGTTGGTATTTTTTTTACCTCTGGAGATTTTTTAACACCGACTCTTCCATAAAGTTATGTATCATGTGAGAATCATAATACGGTAGACTAACTTATTTCAGCAATATTTTCATTCCATAAATCGCAGTACATTGCAACGGAATTTTCATGCGGATTATCAATGGTTTTTCTCCTAACAATTCTTTCCACAGGAATAGTAATTTTCCGGGGTCTCCCGGACCTCTGAAAGTCCTGAAAGTCATGACCATCTTTATATAATTTTTAAATATCGTTTATATTCGATTTTACCGATCGATAACTTAGCCGCAGTATCTTGAGAAGATTGGCTTTTTAGCGACAAACTTATCACTCATTTATGAACAATAATTGTTGAACTTTTCAAATTTGAATTCAAACTATGCGATACACGTTCATTCATAAACACAACCAAAAACACTTTACGGATAGAAAAAATCTAAAGAATGATAAGTGGCCGGAAACTTTTGAGAACATGCGTTTTCTTTTATACTTAATTTTGTCAATTAAAGTTATTGATATTTACACGTTCTTCTATAAGTAAGTTTGTAACTAATACGTCAATAAAATGTATAAGTATCGCTTTGAGATTTCTCTTCATATGGGTGTACTGAATTAACTGTACAAATTAACTGAAAAATATTTGCTGGACGGAAACTTTTGACCGCCACTGTACTTTTTTATAGCAGGTGATACGCTTAGCATAGCAGGTGTTTAAATTACAATTATTTTAATTTTTGATGAAAAATGGCAACAAACAGTTATAGGAATATAATATTTTTATTTTCCATTCTGTAAAAATGCAGTACTTCAATTGCCTTTATAAGAGAAATGGCAAACATTCAAAATTGCAAGAAATTAATACCTCAAAAATAAATGGAGAGGCAGTTTTCAAACTAATTGCGATTAAAAGTACTTTTTTACCCTGTGCTATTGTTTAACCCTCTGAGCATCTTCCAAAAGGGTAAAATTGTCATGTTGTTTTATCTAACTTTTTTATTTAATGCTCAGAAAATATAATTCTTTAAAAATTAAAAAAAAACTTAATTACAAATATAAATGTATTCCATGAGAAAATTAATCATTCCAAAAACTATTGAAAATTCATTAAATCTGTAAAATTATATTACTTTAAGTATTCCTTAAGTTGCAGTGAAATCCGGCGCTTAGTAAACGGAATATTACGTTCCAAAGACTTAGACGGTTAAAAATCGAAGATGTGCTTATTAATATAACCGTGCAGTGATACACATTCACTTTATGCGTGGCTTTTGTTTATGTGTAACGTTATGTTAATTTGTGTATTTTTTTAGTAATGACATTTTAATTACTGTCTGAAAGAAATATACTCTTAAAACGACAGAGTGGATATTTGGCTCTAGTGTATTGTTTCGAGAATGAGTTGCTTTTTAAACATTTTACTCATATTATTTAAATTGCTCATCTTGATTTAAATTGCATAAACACAACTCGTACATTCGAGTTGTTTCAACTCTTTATGAGATGCTGTCTTTCAAATCGTTAAATGGGTGGATTGTAGACAGTGCTGTAATTGAAAAAAATATATATATTTGTGGGAACTCATCTTTTGATAGAGCAGATGTTAGAGCTACTGGATTTTTGCTAAGCAAACAGTCAGTTTAAAACATTTAACCAGAAACCAACTTTTTTTAATTAACAGTTATTATATCCCCGCTTTCATAAAATTGTGTAGCATTTTCTAAATTAATTTTATCAATCTCTTATCAACATTTTCCATCAAAAATCAAAATTTAATTGAAATAACTGAAATGAATCTATATCTTAATAATTGACACATCTGTCCTATTGAGTTTCCATAAAGAAAGTTAATGAGAGAATTTTTCACTGTTCTTTGATTCCCAACAAACTGTCGCATCTTCTTATCTTCTTCAAAATAACAGCGAAGATTTCACATATGGTTCCAAATAATATTCTTTTAAGGGAGGTATGAATATAAGTGAACTAGCTTTTCCAATAAAAATTAAATTTATCAAATCGGTCAGTGTTATTCATAGAGCTGAACTTGATATAGTTTTCATAGAAAAGAACTCAGTTCTCTAAGCTCATCTCCAGTAACAATAAACTTGACAATTATTGTTATAATAAATAACAATCATTATCGTTTCGCTTGAAAAAAAAAAAGGAAAATTTTGTGGTTGTGCGCGATATTTTATTTTGTTTATTTACTTTTACAGCAACAAACCAAATATTTCTAGGAACGATGTTCAGACGCGTTCTCGCCCAATTATAGCACTGATTGTTGCTCAACTTCTGGCTGAGGTTTTAACAGAGTACCATATCGGGATCTAATATATTTTTTAATTTCCTTTTCAATATCGTAGATCAAAGAGACGTTATTAAGAGACATATTATTTTTTTCTACTTACTCTGCTTTTACAACAGAAAATACACTGTAATTTTTTTAAAAAAACGTTTCACATCTGAAGCGAAACATTTAATCTCCGAAAAGAAATTTCAGATTTCCTTTCATTCCGTTTTGAATAAGACGATTGGAAACTTCTCTGTTACTATCCGTATTTTCAACTATTATTATTATTAAATTAAAACGCTTCATTCTCAAAATGAAACTACCCTTTCAGAAAAGGCAACAGTTCCCATTTTAAAAACGGAATCTGTTACGGTTTCCCCATAACCTTGGATGTAGCGTGCCTCCATGGCGCATTCTACTGTACTTTAGGTTTGCCGTCTTGGCAACATATGAAAATTGTCTGTTGTTATTTTTTATGGGCAATCTTAGAGGACCTATCGTGCGTTCTCTGGATCCACATTCTTTGATTAAAATGTAAATATAATGTGTAAATAAGTTTGCATAAAAATATTTTAAGTAATGTTAGTCGTAGTAATTGAACCAGCGACCAAAAGGGTATTTAAAAATACTCGCACCATTCAACAATTCGTTCAGATGCTATGCAATTTTTTTTTTCCTTTTACAGTATAGTCTTGGGAAAGTCTGTATAACATTGATTTTTGTTTAATTTACTGTCAGCATTTTTTAAAGAAAAAAATATTTTAAATAATGTTATTTTGAAAACGAAAACATGTCACTCAGAATTATTTTACAAAGTTTTTACATAAACATGAAATTTTTACATCATTCTCCCGAAATTCATTAATTTACCAACATGAAAAGCAATATATTAAAAATTTCTCGCGATAGCAAATGAATACAACAAACTCTCTTGATAGAAGAGATTTAAAATTGAAAGGAATGTGTAAAATATTTTTCAATTTAAATATTTTCTCTATACTACAAAGTTGAAAAATGGATGTGCATGCTATTTATTCCGAACTGCATACGCAAAGAAAGACAGATGTCGAATTCTTTGAATTTTATAAATTTTGTGAATATAAATTTTATTCATATGGGATTCATTTACAAGAAATATACTAATATTACGAGCCATTATTTTGAAATTCAGACAAAAAAAGAGATGTTTTGATATTTTTTAATTTGCTTGATATTTTTTACTTACCCATCATACGTAGTATAGGGTAAGTCTTGCAATCGTTTTGAAAATCGAATTTTTTTTTTTTGATGGATTTACACGTTTTAGATACTGGAGCTTCCGACAATCATATTTTTAGAAAAAAAAATTTGCCGTCCGTCCGTCTGTCTGTCTGTCTGTCTGTCTGTAAACGCTCTATCTCCCGAAAAAATTGAGATAGAGACTTGAAATTTTGTATGTAGTTAGTATGTAAGAATGGGACGAACCCTATTTAATATCAGCAACCTCGATTATCCGGAACTATTTTTTTCGGAGTCTCGAAAAATTCGTTCTGATGAAAGGTATATAAAAATTTTCGAATTTTTTGTTCTAAGGAATGGACGTAAAAGGCAATAAAATAACACACATTTTGCGTACAGAACGAAGTCGATCGGATTATTAGTTGCCGAGATATTTGTAATCATGTTTTCCACATTCTTCGATTTTTCATGACCCTGTATTTCATTCAAATTTCAATTCAGAAGTATATTTTAATTGGAAATGAGACGCTCAATCCGACGCAGTTACTTGTTAGTTAATAGAATTATTATTTTTGGAGTTATAAGGATGTTTCTTTTACGCAGTTCGGTACTACTTGAGTAGTTTGGCGTTTTATGTAATTTGTCGAAATTGGTACATCAGCAGTTCTTTAATATAGCATTACTATGTATATTAACAATATTTAAATTTTGTTTATGAATTGCAATGCATTGTATAAATAGTTTTACATGTTTTATTTTCATATACATATCCATGATGGGTAAGTATTACGGTGGCCCCCAACGACTAGTTATATGTTGAAGTAGATCATATTTAATGAATAATGTGTAATTTTGAAGCCCTGGAGAAACTTGCTGTTTCCTTTAAAAAGTGTCAAAATTGAATGTTGTGGATGCCATTTTTCATGAAACATGAAATGAGAGTATTTTTGGTGGGCTATATCTCTGGCAAGCAACAAGATCCTTGCATACACTGTTAGTATGATATTATAAGCTTATTAAAATTCGTTTGTTTCCATGGTGCATTGTTACTTTACATTGTTTAATTGCCACAAATTACAATCAAAATGACGTTTTTGTCCATGTTCCATTTAATATCTTATTTAAGCAACACTACCCCCAACTTTTTTCATATAGAATATGAAAGTGTACTACTAGGAGAAGCAAAATAATATAATATTGCATCGAGATATTGTTTTTGTTAGTAGATATAATCTGTTAAATATTCCAAATTTTCAAAATCTGCAACATTTAAAGCAAATAGTATATACTGGAATACACAAAAGATTTCAGATACTATACTGTATCCGAATTGCTGTATTTGATTACACCAAGACTGTAATTTATTTATTTGTCTTTGAAGATTTTTTTTTTTTTTTTATGGTTTGAGTTAAAATAAAAAAAAAAGTTTAAATTATCATATGTCCGTGAATTTAAATGTTTTGTAAATGATCCTTGAAGACAAGTATAATTACAAGTTGAATGTAAATTCTGCCATTGCAGAATTCAGTTTCGCCTCCGATTAGAAAAGAAAAAAAAATCGATAGAGGTCTTTTAGAAGGGCGACCCCGTTTAGATTGCAATGAACTAACTTCATTTTTCTTGTGTTTATCAATATAATAGCAAACAGAAGGGCGTGAAATACCCTATTGAATAGCAATTTCTCTCTGAGACATTGGAATTGCGGAATAATAAAGAGATACAATTTGACGTGCTACTTCTTCATTGACTAGATTCATCAAAAACGGATTCTTTCTTTAGTTTAAACGCTATTTTATAGACTCTGAGTAAAAGGAAATGCAATTTAACAATAAAACGAGTGGAATCCCGTCGAATTCGACGAATGAAATGTTTAAAAGACCCGATCGATTTGGTTTAAAAAAAGCAAAATTAATTACATTATTGAATCAATATATAATAAATATATTTACAAAGTAAATCACAAGTGTGCCAGTTACAATTTTGCATGCAAATATTCGCACACCTTCAGTTAAAATTGTAATCTGAGTGACGGCGAAATCCAGAAAAGCTAAACTGTGTTGCCACCATTTTGAAGAAATGTCACGAAAAAGCTTTTAAAATTAAAAATAAAATATAAAAATGGAAATAAATTAAAAAATAACTAAAATGGGCACAACTACTAATAAATAGCTTTCATTTAAAAAAATAATTATCAAAATCGGTTGAGTAGAAAATTCAGGACTAGTGACACGACATTTTTAGCATGTCTGAAAGAAATAGCATCTGAGGCTAATAAATTGCTACAATATAAATGTGAATTATAAGTTTTCTTTCAATCTTACAAGCGGCAGTCATAAACGCAATTCATTTCTTCATGAAGTTTTCTTTTGATCGTAGTAGTTGATTATGCAAAAAGATATATTTTTTTTCTCTTCAAGACTAGATTTGAAATATTCTAATGATTCTTCTCCATTTATGACTCTCGTTAAATTTAACGACCTTTTTGGGAAAGTTTGTTATTCGTTTTATATTTTATTCATCTACATTTTTTCTTTATAATTTAATTAAAAAAGAAATAGACACTGATTGTCATATGCGGAATTGAAATAGTTTTTTTATAAGTACTTTCTACTGATTAATAGGCCAGTTTTTTCTTTATTCTAAAGATTTTAATGATTTTTAAATAATTACTAGCGGACCCGACAGACGTTGTCCTGGCACCGACTCCAAAAAATCAAATAAATGTACATAAATATAATAATACGCACGATAAATACTACGATCTTAATTTAATTTCTTATTACAATTATGTAAGGAAATTATTTTTCACTTTGCAGTAGTTTTTGAAGTCGGTTCAATTTTTGATACAAAAGTTTTTTTCTCTTTTTAGTTAAAAGTTAACGATTTTCTAAGGTCGGTTAATTAAAATTATAATGCAGAAAAAATTATTGCGAATCATACACATATGTCAGAAGTGGGGTTCGAACACACAATCTCTTTCTTCGAGAACCAGAGTTTAAATCTGGCGCCTTAGACCGCTCGGCCATTCCATCCGCACTCTATTCAGCGAACTTATTCAAAATTTTAATCAGCGAAAAATCACTTATTAGTTTTTGCGTAATTACTAAAAAGTACTGAATCAATTTCGATGAAATGTGAATCTAAACCATTCTCGAATCCACTGGAACACACACAAAAAAATCAAATAAATGTACATAAATATAATAATACGCACGATAAATACTACGATCTTAATTTAATTTCTTATTACAATTATGTAAGGAAATTATTTTTCACTTTGCAGTAGTTTTTGAAGTCGGTTCAATTTTTGATACAAAAGTTTTTTTTCTCTTTTTAGTTAAAAGTTAACGATTTTCTAAAGTCGGTTAATTAAAATTATAATACAGAAAAAATTATTGCGAATCATACACATATGTCAGAAGTGGGGTTCGAACACACAATCTCTTTCTTCGAGAACCAGAGTTTAAATCTGGCGCGTTAGACCGCTCGGCCATTCCATCCGCACTCTATTCAGCGAACTTATTCAAAATTTTAATCAGCGAAAAATCACTTATTAGTTTTTGCGTAATTACTAAAAAGTACTGAATCAATTTCGATGAAATGTGAATCTAAACCATTCTCGAATCCACTGGAACACACACAAAAAAAATTCATTAAAATCGGTCCAGTCGTTTAGGAGCAATTCAGTGACATACACAAGCACAGAAGAGTTATATAAATAAATATATTTTTAAGGTTAAAATCATGAAACTGTATTAAAATTGGTCTTTAACATTAGAATTTATGGTAACGAATATGAAAAAAAATATATATTGATCTTTAGTATGTTGTAGAAATTGTAATAAAACAAGCAAATGTCTAAATATAATCAAATATCGCATAGAAAATTTTCGTTTCATTTTCCCATCAAAACACTTTTAAGTGTCTGCAATTTGTGTAATTTCTTTTTACTTACCCATCGTACGTTGTTTAGGGGAAGTCTTTGAATAGTTTTGAAAATCGATTTTTTTTCTTTTTTTGACGAATTTAAACGTTTTAGATATTGGAGATTCTGAAAAACATATTTTTAGAAAAAAAAAATGCCGTCTGTCCGTATGTGTGCCTGTCTGTAACCGTTCTATCTCCCGAACAAATTGAGATAGAGACTTGAAATTTTGTATGTACTTAGTATGTAAGAAAAGGACGACGTCTTTTTTAATATCAGTAACCTCGATTATCCGGAATTATTTTTTTGGACTCTCGAAAAATTCATTTTGATCAAAGGTATATAAAAATTTTCGATTTTTTTTTTATTTTAAGGTATGGGCCTAAACCGCAATAAAATAGCACAAATTTCGCATCAAGAACAAAGCCGATTGGATTATTAGTTGTTGAGCTATTTCTAATCCTGTTTTTTACATTCTTCGGTTGTTCATGACCCTGTATTTTATTCAAATTTCAATTCAAAGATATATTTTAATTGGAAATAAAAAGCTTAATCCAAAGCAATAAACTATTAGTGATTATGATTATTATCTTTGGAGTTATAAGGATGTTTCTTTTATGAGATGCATTACTACTTGAATAGTTTGGCGTTTTATATAATTTGTCGAAATTGATTCGACAAATATGATTGAAGCAATTCAATTATAGTGCATCAATATGTGTTAAAAATACTTAAATATAAGGACTTTCAAAGGCAGTCGTCAAGAAATAATGAAAGGAAAAAAGCCAATTCAAACTGATGGCATTGAGTTCACAGGCTATTCACACTAATTGTATAATATACTCTTATTTCAAAGAATTATGCCCCTCGATACATAAATTAAGGGGGATTATCGCCTGTTTCATGCCATTATACTTTAGAAAGGAGCCACCAAAACTAACGAGAGACACGCATTCTCAAAATAAATTTGAAGCAAATCAGATAATTCTGCATGAAATATCCAATTTGAAATATTAAATGCTATCCGTACCCGCTTTCTATCTTTATATTTAACCAATAAACCTCTAAATTTAACAGGAAAGCTCCTTGCCAGAATGAAGCTAGAAAACGTATTGAAGCGAATTGGATAATTTTTCTCGAATATATATTTATCTAAATTAAGAGGGGGATTTTTCCTTTTTTGCAATTAAACAATCAATATCGAAATCTAATCAAAAAGCGCCATACCGAAAAAAACCGGTATGAAAAATTAAATAATTCTGCTTGAATAAAGTAGAAAGAAAACTTGAAGTAAATCGGATATTTTCATCAAGAGTTATCACGCTTTCATGCAAAGACTCATGCTAGAGGTGAGAAAGACTCAGCTCGAGCCCGATTTTCACTTCAGTCTTCGCGCCCGAGTAGGCTCGGGCTCATTTCTTTCTGAAATTTAAAAATTTTTTAATCATATGTAGAAAAAAATGAAAGAAATCCCCCCCCCCCTTAAAAATTACTTGTTGTTTTTCTAGTCATTTCAGTGATATTTTTGTCAAAACGAAAGAGGATCAGAAATCGTTTTTTGTACTATTTTCATAGTTGGTTTGCTGTTTTAAAAGAAAAATTATGATGTTTGGAGATTTATTTCTACTGCTTTAATTAATATGGCGCCAATGAAAAGAAGCACAAGCAATAAATTATCTTCTAGTTGGATTTTCGTTTGTGGCAGAGTTTTTTTTTTAATTAGACCATTTATTTATTTATTTAATTAGTTAGTTATATAACACTTAGAGAATGATTTAACCAGAAGCTTAAAGTTTATAATCTATTTAACTGTGGTTTTGTCATAGTCGTTTTTCATATAACGTAATGATTATTTTTTCTGTTTGTCATCATGAACTCTGCTTATCTGATGATTTGACTTCGTACATAAACACATTTTCTTTGTTAGTTCCAATAGAAAACAATCGATCAGTGTTTCTTCTTTCCTTATAAAAGCATCGGATCTTTAAAATAACTGTGTCAATGTTCCAATTTGCGCTGATTTTCTGGTTCACATCAATCACGGAGAATTGTTAGGAGAAATAAATGGATTATGGTTAAAGATGTCACCTTATAAAGGAAATTGAAAACGTTCTTCAATTCTTTAGCCTTCATATAGGATTTTTTGCAAACTTCATTCATTGATTCATTACACTTCTTCAATTTGTCCATGAAATTTTGTTGTTAAAAAAAATAAAAAATATGGGAATACTTTTAAGTATGAAGTATCTTTATATTTGATAGCAAACTGCTCATTTCATAAAGTTGAATTTAAATTTTATTTAACAGTAATTTTTATGTAAGAAATTTTTTTTTATTATGTATCGCAGATGAAACAATCTTTAACTATCATGATTTTTTAATATAATTCTGGTATCGTGCTTAGGCGGACTCGAGCTCTGATGACAAAAATTCTCGGATTCAAAATCGTCGGGATCGGGCTCCAACAAACGAGCCCGAAATCATCTCGAATGATACATACAGAAATGGCGACGGACACATTAGCTTGCAGGATTCTGGCACCCTATGAGCTAAAAAACCTAAAAATTTAAATTTTGTTTTATCCTTTTGTTTATAGCTACATGAAATAGATTATTTAAATACTTCTGTTTACACTTCCCTTTAAATGAATTCCCGTTTTAAAGCTTAAACAAACCCTGAAAAACCAGTAAGCTTTTATTGACTCCAATACAGTGTTTCCAGTTTTTCTGACTTTTCAAAAGAAAAAAGGGGTGAATTTAAAAAATAAATGTTAGAACAATCCAGATACGTGTTTTCAGAGCAGCTTAAAAAATAGTAACATTACTTGTGTCGAAATACTCTTTTCCAAATTGGCTACATTTTGTCATGTACATTTTCAGGTCATTTGCTTTTTTTACACGATTTCGAGTTTTATATGCAAATCTTTTTTTGCTCGAATGTTAATGTTTTTGATATACATTAGTTGAAATATATTTCACTTTTTAAAGCTATTACTAACAACGCATCGCCCCATCGCCCATTACCTCGCTCATAGTGATTTCCAAAGATATCCACAGAAATTCTTTTGATGATTTTTCTGTTTAAAATCGCTAAAATATTCCAGTTTTGTTTGGAAATAATTTTTTGCTCGAATGTTTTCGATATAAGGTAATTGCATCAGTAGTGGGCCACTTAAGGACATTTATCTAATTATTATTAAAGTATTAGTGAATTAAAAAATATCTTTTAGCCTAGTCCTTACCTTTATGTATCAGAATAAACATTTAAATTTTTAAAATATATTCTCTAGAAAAAATGAAAAAAAAATCTTATCTTCCTCTATGCTCCAGTAGTGGTCCAAGTAAATTTCTGATTCTCCAGTAGGGGCCCCCTAGAAGTGGGCCTCTCCATTCTTGAGTTTAATGCATACTGTACAGAAGTTATAATATGTTTTACATTTTCACACTTAAATATACACAATAATGAAATCATATTTAGAAGTTTTGATGATTGCGTAAAATTTATTTAGTTTTTTCGTATAGTCTGTAAAAACACCCTTCCAGCTCGAAGACTATGCGAATAATGATGTTGTCCCTTTGCCTGATAACATATAAGGGTTCCATCCAATCAGCAATTAGTTTCTTATCTGACAGGGGTGACTAGAAAACTTCTTTTACAACTTTGAAAACTGGTGGCCGACTATTGGTACATGGCCCACGACTGGTACACTTACCCTACTTTCGTTGAAATACATTCCACTTTTTGAAATCATCACTATCGACACATGAAAGAGCACAACCCATTACCTAGAGAATGATTTCATACCGGATTTCATGAATACACGCATAAATTATATGAATGTTTTTTCTTTTTAAAATCTCTGAAGTACGATAGAGAATGGAAATCTACCTAACTGAGCATTTCAAAATGCAAGAGGATTTCAGGAAGGAAAGACTTAGAAACTATTTTTTATAAGAATATTAAGGCTATGCATAATAATACGCTTGGAAAGCTTCGTCCATGTGTCACGATAAACACCCAGACATATAATGGTGAGCCAACTTATAGGGTCCCGTGGCAACCTAATTATTCACCCATTAATTTTGAATCATAACAACCTAATTTTCATTCTTATTTTATTATTCACGTTTCTCCTTAGAATGAAATTTATTTTGCCAATGGCCATGTGTTTTAATTCGACATAACTCCGACTGACATTCATAAATCCCAAATTACTGAAATGTTTTACTCTATGTTAAACTTTACTAATTTGATTTGTTGTCATGATCATGATGTCATCATATCATGACATTACAATAAATAATAGTGTCTTTATAAGGAAAATTGCATGAGAATATAATTTAATAAAATTGCAAATTTATTAAAACGTGCACTGTGAAAAAAAAGGGTCGATCTACTAAAAAAACTTTAGTGATCCTTGTAATTACTAAAAAATTTTTAGTAATCTTAGTCGGTTACAAAAAAATCTGTAAGAATTACTAGAAAAAAGTTAGCAACGAATAGAGTTAATTAATAATTAGAGATAATTAATATTAGAGTTAATAATTTTTAATAGCTCTTACTAAAACTCACTTGCCGTGGCCTCGATGGCATAGTGGTTATAGTAACGGACTCCAGGCTGAAAGGTCCCGGGTTCGAAACTTGCCACCGCCAAATACGCCCCGAATGTATGTAGTGTCTCGTTAATAAAGGGATTATGAAAATCCTGTTGGAGCAGGTAGGAATGTTTGGTGCTGCCATCTATTGCGGTTTTGCCGAAAATCTTACGCTTCAGAAGTCTGGATGCAGCTCGAAGGAAGCTCCTGCCCTTCGGGCTCACGTAATGGTTATTAAAAATAATTTTGGAGCTATTACTAAAATTTGCTTGGTGGCTCATACTAAAAATTTTTAAGTTAGTTATACAAAAAATTCTTTTGTTCAGTTTACAAAAGAAATGCTTGTTTCACTTGCAAACAAAAGTTTGTAATGGTTACTATAAAATTCTGTGGAATACAAATTTACTAAGAAATTTTTAGTAACCTCTTGAAATTTTTTTACAGTGTGGTAGCTTGACTTAAAATAATCATCTTTCACCCTCTGTCAACCCTTGAAAGAAAAACAAACTCGTCGTGCTATTTTAGAAAAATATTTTTGAGCCCACCCAATTTTTTTGAGTCAACCCAATATTTTTCAAAAGTTGGCGCCACTAATGGCACAGCTCATTGTAAAGTCAGTGCACATTTGTTTTTTTTTTCGATCCAATGATGTATAGAGCAAAAACGAAAAAACATGCATTAATTGTAGATTATGAAACGCTTTGCAACATTCACATAATATTATAAAGACATTTTAGAATTGAATTTTATAATTATGATGAATTTGTTGGCGACTAAATTCATTTCAGATGCTTGTGACTACGAACGAATGATCACCCCATTAGAAGTTCACGTTGCATATGCTGTATTCAGTGTTCTTGCTGACATTTGACCGACGTTAGCTTTTTGGCTAATAAAAAATAAAGAACATTCGCCAAATGAAAAAAAAAAATATTAGCAAAATAGAATCGCCGTGTGGCACAAAAAAGTATGTATCTTTAATCCTTTAAGGGGACAGCGGACCTTTATTTGAGCAAAATCATCTATAGCAAAATCGTCAGAAAAAGGTCTATTTCTGGGGTATAATAGTACCTAAACAGTTTTTTCTTATTAAAATATCATTTATGAAGGTTTTAAGGAGTAAATAATAAAGATGAATGTGTTTATATACTTTAAATCTATTTTTCTCAAAACTAATTTTTCAGCGTTTTTAGATTTTTGAAATGCTTTTTGCGTCTTAATATTTGATCAATATTTATAAAATTGATAAGGAAGTATCCTAATATTATTTAAAAAGAAATTGTGTAAGCTTTTTAAAATTCATCTTCATTAAGATAGTCAAATTTTATTTTTTAATTATTAAAAGGCAAAATTTTGATGAAAATCGGCATGGAAATTAGAAAAAAATCTGTAAAATATTAACTATTCAAGAGATTTAAAAAATCTTACACAAATTTGTTTATAATAGAGTTTTAAGTGATAAAAATGCAAAAGCAAGAAAATATTTCAAAAATTAAGACACGAGGAACATTTTAAAATTTCGTTAAAAAATTTAAATTTTTGTAAAAAAAAAATTACAAATTTTAATAAGGTTGGAAATTTTTTAAAGGTATTCTATATGCTTTTGGTGAAATGTATATATGCACAAAATTTCATATTGCTATGATAAAACTGAATAAAATAAATTTTTAACGTCCACCGTCCCCTTAATGGACCCTCTTTCTTTTAATATGTTCTAACAGTCCAAGAGCCGACCGCACAAAACCCCAAGTCATCGAGCACAAGAAAAATTCCTTTATTTTTATGGAAGAGCAGGCATAGAGGAATCTAATGATCTATGGTTGATGGAAGCGAAGGGGTGCATAAGCCAAAAATGAATACTACTAGTGCTTGACACGTAGGCTTAGTATTATGTTTTCCTGCACCCAGTTTTCCATGTTTTCATACTTTTGATTGTACGGCAAACAGAATGCTAAGCCTATGAGACAACCACTATCAATTTTTAGCTCACAGGCTATCATAGCCTGAGAGCTTATGTGCCCGCCCGTTCTGTATGTACGTTCGTACGTTCCTACGTGCGTAACGCGATAACTCATGATAAAAATATCGGATTCACTTGAAATTTTGTATTTAGGTATATCCTGATAAGGCGCTTCCCTGATTAGTTTTTGGAGTTTACTCGACATGTATAAGAGGGGGGACGGGGGGCTCATGCCCCTCCCCTTAATTGATATAAATGGGATTTTCATGCAGAATTAACAGTTTTCGTTCAAAATTTAGATGTAGGATAATTGTGATGAGGCGATTCCGTGACTGTTATTAGGTGTTCATTGAATAAGTATAAACAGGGGGAACGGGGGTTCTAATGCCCCTCCCCTTAATTTATATAAATGGGTTTTTCAAGCAGAATTGTCAGATTTCGTTCAAATCTCTTAATAGTTTTGGAAGTTTAATGGTTAAGTATAAAAGAGGGGGATCACTCCTCTTAAATTAAATAAATGCTAAATGAGTTTTTATTAAGAATTATCCGATTTGCTCTGAATTTTGAATATAAATTTTTTATATGATAAAGCATGTCCTTCATAGTTTAGGAGGTTCAAAGATTAAGTATAAAAAAGGGGAAAGGAAAATCTGTTTTCCATTCTTAATTTCTTTTCGAACGGAATTAACCCTTGAAAATACAAGGGTGTAATGTACAATTAGTGTGCGTAGCCAGTGAGCTCAATGCCATCAGTTTAACTGGGCAATAATCTTTTTATTGCTTATGTACCACTTCGCTTCTGGCAGACATGGAACATTAGATTCCTCTATGACTACTCTTCCATAAAAATAAAGAAATTTTTCTTGTGCTCCATGACTTAGGGTTTTGTGCGATCGACTCTTGGACTATAAAATAACCAAAGTTATTATAACTGAGACAATGATATTGATCAAATTCCAACTATCCGCTAAAAATGTATTAAAAATATGTATGTATGAATATGTATGAAAACGAAAAGGAAAAATAAAGAAAAATAAAAAATTGAGCACTAGCAATTTGGCGAATCTAATCTTTTCTTTACTCGCCAAATGAAGAATTTAGTCGCCATTTGGCGCAATGGCTAGCGACAGCGAGAACCCTGGCTGTATTACCTCTCATCATACACTGAGGCAGGAAACCTATAAAAGTGACAGAAAATTAAAAAATCAAAATATGAATTTCTTTATTGTCTTCTATTGAAACCATAGTGCACTTAACTTATAAGTCATTAAAAAAATGTTATTCTTTAACTTATCTCTCCCCCATCTCACATTTCAAGTAAAGTTTAGTTGTAGCGACTTGTCTTCTGAAAAAAATTATATAAATTATTGGCAAAATTTGAGAGTTCATGTGTGTCATCATTATTGCAATGAATTTAATTTGTAAATTCATCTTCAAATTATTGAATTTGGACCTATTTCTTTTAAATTGAATATTACAGAAGTGTGTTAATATTAAAATCATTTTAACGGTGAAAGATTCAAATATTTCTTTTATGGTTAGAAAGATATATTTTTATTCATGTCCCAAAGCTGTCCAAGTTTTAGTTTTTACGATTTTACAAAACTTGTTTATTCCCCGATTTTGGGTCACTAGATAACATTGCTTATATTTGGCCTTTTTCTCAATAAACTAGATTCATATGATAAACCAACAATGACTACAATCCAAGAATTTTTTTTTTAAATACGCAGAAGTACAGAATCACGAAGCTTCTTCTTGAACTTATAAAACAAGTTGGAAATGCATGTTAAACGTAGCAAATAAAATGCATTCGTACTATCACGAAGTTTTAGAAATATACAGTACTTCGGAGACAGCACCGCATCTAATACCTTTTGTGTGGCCTTGTAAAAACTACGTGCTTTCTATTATACAAGAATTCAATTGTAGTGAACCTCAACAACGTATACCAATTTCATAAAATGTGAAATAACTCAATATAAATGGCACGCATCTTAAAAAATATTTTTCTCTATACCATTATATAATAAAATACTTTTGTATGGCCCTGTAAATGAATAAAAAATATTTTTTTGCACCCGCACAGATCGTACAAAATGTTTATTTCAGTATATTTCTCAGATGCATATGAATTTTATTATGTTCGAAACAGTGTAACATCGTTAAAATGCATATGAAACTAATTTCTAACTTTGACCAATATGTAGCGGACTACTCGACAAAAAGATGCAACCATTATAAATTTTAAATTTGAAACGATTCTGTTATGTAGTTCTTGCTTTGTTATAAGCGGACAGAGGGACGGACTGAATGACGACTGTAGATGTTAAGTATTTACATAATTACGAACGCACCTAAAAAATACAAACAGTGACTATAGTACTTGCTATTGGATTCGAATTGAAAAATTCCCTCATCATATAGCAAGGAACTTTCTTGAAAAGTTGCATGGTCCAACGTATCACCATCGATGTACAAAATCTTATGCATGATTCAAAATTCATATCATCATTAATTTTCATTCCTAAAATGATATTATCAATTCATATCAATGTATTCTGTGCACTTCGCTAAAGCCGTTCCATTGACAATTTTACTCATTTAACCGAAGAGAATCTGTTTTCATCGGTAAACTAGTCGTTAGGGGCCACCGTAATACTTACCCATCATGGATATGTATATGAAAATAAAACATGTGAAAACTATTTATACAATGCATTGCAATTCATAAACAAAATTTAAATAGTGTTAATATACATAGTAGTGCTTTATTAAAGAACTGCTGATGTACCAATTTCGACAAATTATATAAAACGCCAAACTACTCAAGTAGTACAGAACTGCGTAAAAGAAACATCCTTTATAACTCCAAAAATAATAATTCTATTAACTAACAATTAACTGCGTCAGATTAAACGTCACATTTCCAATTAAAATATACATCTGAATTGAAATTTCAATGAAATACAGGGTCATCACAAATCGAAGAATGTGGAAAACGGGATTACAAATATCATTCAATCGGCAATTCATAATCCGATCGACTTCGTTCTATATGCAAAATGTGTGTTATTTTATTGTCTTTTACGTCCATTCCTTAGAACAAAAAAATTCAAAAATTTTTATATACCTTTCATCAGAACGAATTCTTCGAGAGTCCGAAAAAAATAGTTCCGGATAATCGAGGTTGCTGATATTAAATAGGGTTCGTCCCATTCTTACTTACTAACTACATACAAAATTTCAAGTCTCTATTTCAAGTCTCTACGCTTAAAAGTAATTGTGTACGATGGCAGTGGTTTGCATTGAATTGTTGTCATAGTGAGTGTGTTGAGTCGAAGTTGCATTGAAAAAGACACACAATATACTGTAGAAAGTGTGTCAAACAGGAAATAAACAAATTGTGCTTTTGTAGAGTGAAGTGTTGTGAAAGAGTACAATTTCCTGGCATAGAGAGCATCAATCACACGAAATAGAAGAAAAAGTGGGGAGGGGAGTGGATTTTGCGAGTAATTTATTAAGGGTGTTCTTAACTGCTCCGTTTGTCAAGTGCGAAACAGATATTTTACTAATATTATTTAATGTTATTTCTTATACTTTACGTATTATACAATCAAACAACATTTTTTTATTGGGGGGGGGGAATTCCCCCGTGAAAGGTGTCTGGGTGCTATTTTAAATATGGATGAAGTGTTTTCCTTGGTCGTATGTACGCTTAAAAGTAATTGTGTACGATGGCACTGGTTTGCATTGAATTGTTGTCACAGTGAGTGTGTTGAGGCGAAGTTGCATTGAAAAAGACACACAATATACTGTAGAAAGTGTGTCAAACAGGAAATAAACAAATTGTGCTTTTGTAGAGTGAAGTGTTGTCAAAGAGTACAATTTCCTGGCATAGAGAGCATCAATCACACGAAATAGAAGAAAAAGTGGGAAGGGGAGTGGATTTTGCGAGTAATTTATTAAGGGTGTTCTTAACTGCTCCGTTTGTCAAGTGCGAAACGTTTTTAAAACACTTACAAGTCTATTACATATCAATTTTAAGAGAAAGATATGAAATTAGAATGCCTAACTATGGAATCTTCAAATCGAACTTATTTTTCCATTTTACGATAGTTGAATTAACTTTCCAGTTCTAAGCTTTTTAGATCACGTGATCACACGTTTCTCGACAGTTTTTTCTGCTTTAATTGGGATATGTGCTCAAAACCGTCGTATGAAATTCATAAATGCGATTTCCACGGGTTCTAAAAATACAAAAGTTCTCCGTGCAATTAAATAGCTTTCTCTTGGCGTGAAAAAGTGTGCTGGTCGAAACGTGAGACACTTTCGTCTTTTAACTTCAAATGTTCGTAGGTATTTCATAATACTTATATCTCTTTTACTGCAGAAATGTTTTCAAATCGAAATCAGAACACGGGAACACATACACCGATCCATGGGGATGCAGCGTGAATGACTCCCCGTATATTGTTTCTTGTTGTAGAAAATTGATTTACAATTGCGCGGAAAGCAAAAATAACCCTGTTCCCCTGTTTTATTTTAGTTTGTTGTTAAATTAAAACAATCGGGCAACAGTTTTTTTACACATATGCATTTTGAGAATAAATTTTTGCAGAGAACGCTTCGATATGGCGTGAATGAATCCCATTACTTTTAGATTGTGGTTGAAAATTTATTTAGCTCTGCGCCCTGTGAAAAATTTTCCTTCTCCACCTCTGTATTTTCCGTTTTTAGTTGATTTAAAACAATCGGGCAGCAGTTTTTTCGCAGAAATTCAATCTAAGAAGAAATAGTCTCAGAAGTATATCGATATGGGGATGAACGAATCACATTGCTTTCTGCTTGTTGTTGAAAGTTCATTTAATTTCGCACGAAAAACAAAAAATAACTCTGTTCCCCAGTTTTATTTTAGTTCGTAGTTAAATTAAAACGATCGGCCAACAGTTTTTTTACACATATGCAATTTGAGAAGAAATTTTTGCAGAGAACGTATCGATATGGCGTGAATGAATCCCATTGTTTTTAGATTGTGGCTGAAAATTCATTTAATCCTGCGCCCTTCGAAAAAATTTCCTTCTCACCCTCACTATTTTTCGTTTTTTGTTAATTTAAAACAATCGGGCACCAGTTTTTCCACAGAAATGCAATTTGAGAATGAATTATGTGAGACGTATATCGCAATGGGAATGAACGATTCACACGCCTTCTACTTGTTGAAAATTCATTTAGTCTTGCGCGGAAAACAAAAAATAACTATGTTCCCCTGTTTTATTTTAGTTTGTAGTTAAATTAAAACGATCGGGCAACAGTTTTTTTTACACATATGCATTTTGAGAAGAAATTTTTGCAGAGAACGCATCGATATGGCGTGAATGAATCCCATTTCTTTTAGATTGTGGTTGAAAATTCATTTACTGCTGCGCCCTGCGAAAAAATTTCCTTCTGCCCCTCTGCATTTTTCGTTTTTAGTTGATTTAAAACAATCGGGCAGCAGTTTTTTCGCAGAAATTCAATTTAAAAAGAAATAGTCTCAGAAGTATATCGATATGGGGATGAACGAATCACATTGCTTTCTGCTTGTTGTTGAAAGTTCATTTAATTTCGCACGAAAAACAAAAAATAACTCTGTTCCCCAGTTTTATTTTAGTTTGTAGTTAAATTAAAACGATCGGGCAATAGTTTTTTTACACATATGCAATTTGAGAAGAAATTTTTGCAGAGAACGTATCGATATGGCGTGAATGAATCCCATTGTTTTTAGATTGTGGCTGAAAATTTATTTAACCCTGCGCCCTTCGAAAAAATTTCCTTCTCACCCTCACTATTTTTCGTTTTTTGTTAATTTAAAACAATCGGGCAACAGTTTTTCCACAGAAATGCAATTTGAGAATGAATTATGTGAGACGTATATCGCTATGGGAATGAACGATTCACACGCCTTCTACTTGTTGAAAATTCATTTAGTCTTGCGCGAAAAACAAAAAATAAGTATGTTCCCCTGCTTTATTTTAGTTTGTAGTTAAATTAAATTTATCGGGCAACAGGTTTTTCACACATTTGCAAATTAAGAAGAAATTCGATTGTACGTGAACCCAGTATCGAAAGTTTCGTCGCGTGTTGTTGAAAATATATTTCAATAGATGGCAGCACAGGTAAACTCTCGCGCATGTGTAACTAAACTTTAAAAAAAAAAAAAAAAAAAAAAAAAAAACGAGAATTGTCTCAGATATTTTACTACTATTATTTAATGTTATTTCTTATACATTACGTATTATACAATCAAACAACATTTTTTTATTGGGGGGGGGGAATTCCCACGTGAAAGGTGTCTTGGTTCTATTTTAAATATGGATGAAGTGTTTTCCTTGGTCGTATGTACGCTTAAAAGTAATTGTGTACGATGGCAGTGGTTTGCATTGAATTGTTGTCATAGTGAGTGTGTTGAGTCGAAGTTGCATTGAAAAAGACACACAATATACTGTAGAAAGTGTGTCAAACAGGAAATAAACAAATTGTGCTTTTGTAGAGTGAAGTGTTGTGAAAGAGTACAATTTCCTGGCATAGAGAGCATCAATCACACGAAATAGAAGAAAAAGTGGGGAGGGGAGTGGATTTTGCGAGTAATTTATTAAGGGTGTTCTTAACTGCTCCGTTTGTCAAGTGCGAAACAGATATTTTACTAATATTATTTAATGTTATTTCTTATACTTTACGTATTATACAATCAAACAACATTTTTTTATTGGGGGGGGGGGGAATTCCCCCGTGAAAGGTGTCTGGGTGCTATTTTAAATATGGATGAAGTGTTTTCCTTGGTCGTATGTACGCTTAAAAGTAATTGTGTACGATGGCACTGGTTTGCATTGAATTGTTGTCACAGTGAGTGTGTTGAGGCGAAGTTGCATTGAAAAAGACACACAATATACTGTAGAAAGTGTGTCAAACAGGAAATAAACAAATTGTGCTTTTGTAGAGTGAAGTGTTGTCAAAGAGTACAATTTCCTGGCATAGAGAGCATCAATCACACGAAATAGAAGAAAAAGTGGGAAGGGGAGTGGATTTTGCGAGTAATTTATTAAGGGTGTTCTTAACTGCTCCGTTTGTCAAGTGCGAAACGTTTTTAAAACACTTACAAGTCTATTACATATCAATTTTAAGAGAAAGATATGAAATTAGAATGCCTAACTATGGAATCTTCAAATCGAACTTATTTTTCCATTTTACGATAGTTGAATTAACTTTCCAGTTCTAAGCTTTTTAGATCACGTGATCACACGTTTCTCGACAGTTTTTTCTGCTTTAATTGGGATATGTGCTCAAAACCGTCGTATGAAATTCATAAATGCGATTTCCACGGGTTCTAAAAATACAAAAGTTCTCCGTGCAATTAAATAGCTTTCTCTTGGCGTGAAAAAGTGTGCTGGTCGAAACGTGAGACACTTTCGTCTTTTAACTTCAAATGTTCGTAGGTATTTCATAATACTTATATCTCTTTTACTGCAGAAATGTTTTCAAATCGAAATCAGAACACGGGAACACATACACCGATCCATGGGGATGCAGCGTGAATGACTCCCCGTATATTGTTTCTTGTTGTAGAAAATTGATTTACAATTGCGCGGAAAGCAAAAATAACCCTGTTCCCCTGTTTTATTTTAGTTTGTTGTTAAATTAAAACAATCGGGCAACAGTTTTTTTACACATATGCATTTTGAGAATAAATTTTTGCAGAGAACGCTTCGATATGGCGTGAATGAATCCCATTACTTTTAGATTGTGGTTGAAAATTTATTTAGCTCTGCGCCCTGTGAAAAATTTTCCTTCTCCACCTCTGTATTTTCCGTTTTTAGTTGATTTAAAACAATCGGGCAGCAGTTTTTTCGCAGAAATTCAATCTAAGAAGAAATAGTCTCAGAAGTATATCGATATGGGGATGAACGAATCACATTGCTTTCTGCTTGTTGTTGAAAGTTCATTTAATTTCGCACGAAAAACAAAAAATAACTCTGTTCCCCAGTTTTATTTTAGTTCGTAGTTAAATTAAAACGATCGGGCAACAGTTTTTTTACACATATGCAATTTGAGAAGAAATTTTTGCAGAGAACGTATCGATATGGCGTGAATGAATCCCATTGTTTTTAGATTGTGGCTGAAAATTCATTTAATCCTGCGCCCTTCGAAAAAATTTCCTTCTCACCCTCACTATTTTTCGTTTTTTGTTAATTTAAAACAATCGGGCACCAGTTTTTCCACAGAAATGCAATTTGAGAATGAATTATGTGAGACGTATATCGCAATGGGAATGAACGATTCACACGCCTTCTACTTGTTGAAAATTCATTTAGTCTTGCGCGGAAAACAAAAAATAACTATGTTCCCCTGTTTTATTTTAGTTTGTAGTTAAATTAAAACGATCGGGCAACAGTTTTTTTTACACATATGCATTTTGAGAAGAAATTTTTGCAGAGAACGCATCGATATGGCGTGAATGAATCCCATTTCTTTTAGATTGTGGTTGAAAATTCATTTACTGCTGCGCCCTGCGAAAAAATTTCCTTCTGCCCCTCTGCATTTTTCGTTTTTAGTTGATTTAAAACAATCGGGCAGCAGTTTTTTCGCAGAAATTCAATTTAAAAAGAAATAGTCTCAGAAGTATATCGATATGGGGATGAACGAATCACATTGCTTTCTGCTTGTTGTTGAAAGTTCATTTAATTTCGCACGAAAAACAAAAAATAACTCTGTTCCCCAGTTTTATTTTAGTTTGTAGTTAAATTAAAACGATCGGGCAATAGTTTTTTTACACATATGCAATTTGAGAAGAAATTTTTGCAGAGAACGTATCGATATGGCGTGAATGAATCCCATTGTTTTTAGATTGTGGCTGAAAATTTATTTAACCCTGCGCCCTTCGAAAAAATTTCCTTCTCACCCTCACTATTTTTCGTTTTTTGTTAATTTAAAACAATCGGGCAACAGTTTTTCCACAGAAATGCAATTTGAGAATGAATTATGTGAGACGTATATCGCTATGGGAATGAACGATTCACACGCCTTCTACTTGTTGAAAATTCATTTAGTCTTGCGCGAAAAACAAAAAATAAGTATGTTCCCCTGCTTTATTTTAGTTTGTAGTTAAATTAAATTTATCGGGCAACAGGTTTTTCACACATTTGCAAATTAAGAAGAAATTCGATTGTACGTGAACCCAGTATCGAAAGTTTCGTCGCGTGTTGTTGAAAATATATTTCAATAGATGGCAGCACAGGTAAACTCTCGCGCATGTGTAACTAAACTTTAAAAAAAAAAAAAAAAAAAAAAAAAAAACGAGAATTGTCTCAGATATTTTACTACTATTATTTAATGTTATTTCTTATACATTACGTATTATACAATCAAACAACATTTTTTTATTGGGGGGGGGGGAATTCCCACGTGAAAGGTGTCTTGGTTCTATTTTAAATATGGATGAAGTGTTTTCCTTGGTCGTATGTACGCTTAAAAGTAATTGTGTACGATGGCAGTGGTTTGCATTGAATTGTTGTCATAGTGAGTGTGTTGAGTCGAAGTTGCATTGAAAAAGACACACAATATACTGTAGAAAGTGTGTCAAACAGGAAATAAACAAATTGTGCTTTTGTAGAGTGAAGTGTTGTGAAAGAGTACAATTTCCTGGCATAGAGAGCATCAATCACACGAAATAGAAGAAAAAGTGGGGAGGGGAGTGGATTTTGCGAGTAATTTATTAAGGGTGTTCTTAACTGCTCCGTTTGTCAAGTGCGAAACAGATATTTTACTAATATTATTTAATGTTATTTCTTATACTTTACGTATTATACAATCAAACAACATTTTTTTATTGGGGGGGGGGGGAATTCCCCCGTGAAAGGTGTCTGGGTGCTATTTTAAATATGGATGAAGTGTTTTCCTTGGTCGTATGTACGCTTAAAAGTAATTGTGTACGATGGCACTGGTTTGCATTGAATTGTTGTCACAGTGAGTGTGTTGAGGCGAAGTTGCATTGAAAAAGACACACAATATACTGTAGAAAGTGTGTCAAACAGGAAATAAACAAATTGTGCTTTTGTAGAGTGAAGTGTTGTCAAAGAGTACAATTTCCTGGCATAGAGAGCATCAATCACACGAAATAGAAGAAAAAGTGGGAAGGGGAGTGGATTTTGCGAGTAATTTATTAAGGGTGTTCTTAACTGCTCCGTTTGTCAAGTGCGAAACGTTTTTAAAACACTTACAAGTCTATTACATATCAATTTTAAGAGAAAGATATGAAATTAGAATGCCTAACTATGGAATCTTCAAATCGAACTTATTTTTCCATTTTACGATAGTTGAATTAACTTTCCAGTTCTAAGCTTTTTAGATCACGTGATCACACGTTTCTCGACAGTTTTTTCTGCTTTAATTGGGATATGTGCTCAAAACCGTCGTATGAAATTCATAAATGCGATTTCCACGGGTTCTAAAAATACAAAAGTTCTCCGTGCAATTAAATAGCTTTCTCTTGGCGTGAAAAAGTGTGCTGGTCGAAACGTGAGACACTTTCGTCTTTTAACTTCAAATGTTCGTAGGTATTTCATAATACTTATATCTCTTTTACTGCAGAAATGTTTTCAAATCGAAATCAGAACACGGGAACACATACACCGATCCATGGGGATGCAGCGTGAATGACTCCCCGTATATTGTTTCTTGTTGTAGAAAATTGATTTACAATTGCGCGGAAAGCAAAAATAACCCTGTTCCCCTGTTTTATTTTAGTTTGTTGTTAAATTAAAACAATCGGGCAACAGTTTTTTTACACATATGCATTTTGAGAATAAATTTTTGCAGAGAACGCTTCGATATGGCGTGAATGAATCCCATTACTTTTAGATTGTGGTTGAAAATTTATTTAGCTCTGCGCCCTGTGAAAAATTTTCCTTCTCCACCTCTGTATTTTCCGTTTTTAGTTGATTTAAAACAATCGGGCAGCAGTTTTTTCGCAGAAATTCAATCTAAGAAGAAATAGTCTCAGAAGTATATCGATATGGGGATGAACGAATCACATTGCTTTCTGCTTGTTGTTGAAAGTTCATTTAATTTCGCACGAAAAACAAAAAATAACTCTGTTCCCCAGTTTTATTTTAGTTCGTAGTTAAATTAAAACGATCGGCCAACAGTTTTTTTACACATATGCAATTTGAGAAGAAATTTTTGCAGAGAACGTATCGATATGGCGTGAATGAATCCCATTGTTTTTAGATTGTGGCTGAAAATTCATTTAATCCTGCGCCCTTCGAAAAAATTTCCTTCTCACCCTCACTATTTTTCGTTTTTTGTTAATTTAAAACAATCGGGCACCAGTTTTTCCACAGAAATGCAATTTGAGAATGAATTATGTGAGACGTATATCGCTATGGGAATGAACGATTCACACGCCTTCTACTAGTTGAAAATTCATTTAGTCTTGCGCGGAAAACAAAAAATAACTATGTTCCCCTGTTTTATTTTAGTTTGTAGTTAAATTAAAACGATCGGGCAACAGTTTTTTTTACACATATGCATTTTGAGAAGAAATTTTTGCAGAGAACGCATCGATATGGCGTGAATGAATCCCATTTCTTTTAGATTGTGGTTGAAAATTCATTTACTGCTGCGCCCTGCGAAAAAATTTCCTTCTGCCCCTCTGCATTTTTCGTTTTTAGTTGATTTAAAACAATCGGGCAGCAGTTTTTTCGCAGAAATTCAATTTAAAAAGAAATAGTCTCAGAAGTATATCGATATGGGGATGAACGAATCACATTGCTTTCTGCTTGTTGTTGAAAGTTCATTTAATTTCGCACGAAAAACAAAAAATAACTCTGTTCCCCAGTTTTATTTTAGTTTGTAGTTAAATTAAAACGATCGGGCAATAGTTTTTTTACACATATGCAATTTGAGAAGAAATTTTTGCAGAGAACGTATCGATATGGCGTGAATGAATCCCATTGTTTTTAGATTGTGGCTGAAAATTTATTTAACCCTGCGCCCTTCGAAAAAATTTCCTTCTCACCCTCACTATTTTTCGTTTTTTGTTAATTTAAAACAATCGGGCAACAGTTTTTCCACAGAAATGCAATTTGAGAATGAATTATGTGAGACGTATATCGCTATGGGAATGAACGATTCACACGCCTTCTACTTGTTGAAAATTCATTTAGTCTTGCGCGAAAAACAAAAAATAAGTATGTTCCCCTGTTTTATTTTAGTTTGTAGTTAAATTAAATCGATCGGGCAACAGGTTTTTCACACATTTGCAAATTAAGAAGAAATTCGATTGTACGTGAACCCAGTATTGAAAGTTTCGTCGCGTGTTGTTGAAAATATATTTCAATAGATGGCAGCACAGGAAAACTCTCGCGCATGTGTAACTAAACTTAAAAAAAAAAAAAAAAAAAAAAAAAAAACGAGAATTGTCTCAGATATTTTACTACTATTATTTAATGTTATTTCTTATACATTACGTATTATACAATCAAACAACATTTTTTTATTGGGGGGGGGGGGAATTCCCACGTGAAAGGTGTCTTGGTTCTATTTTAAATATGGATGAAGTGTTTTCCTTGGTCGTATGTACGCTTAAAAGTAATTGTGTACGATGGCACTGGTTTGCATTGAATTGTTGTCACAGTGAGTGTGTTGAGGCGAAGTTGCATTGAAAAAGACACACAATATACTGTAGAAAGTGTGTCAAACAGGAAATAAACAAATTGTGCTTTTGTAGAGTGAAGTGTTGTCAAAGAGTACAATTTCCTGGCATAGAGAGCATCAATCACACGAAATAGAAGAAAAAGTGGGAAGGGGAGTGGATTTTGCGAGTAATTTATTAAGGGTGTTCTTAACTGCTCCGTTTGTCAAGTGCGAAACGTTTTTAAAACACTTACAAGTCTATTACATATCAATTTTAAGAGAAAGATATGAAATTAGAATGCCTAACTATGGAATCTTCAAATCGAACTTATTTTTCCATTTTACGATAGTTGAATTAACTTTCCAGTTCTAAGCTTTTTTAGATCACGTGATCACACGTTTCTCGACAGTTTTTTCTGCTTTAATGGGAATATGTGCTCAAAACCGTCGTATGAAATTCATAAATGCGATTTCCACGGGTTCTAAAAATACAAAAGTTTTCCTTGCATTTAAATAGCTTTCTCTTGGCGTGAAAAAGTGTGCTGGTCGAAACGTGAGACACTTTCGTCTTTTAACTTCAATTGTTCGTAGGTATTTCATAATACTTATATCTGTTTTACTGCAGAAATGTTTTCAAATCGAAATCAGAACACGGGAACACATACACCGATCCATGGGGATGCAGCGTGAATGACTCCCCGTATATTGTTTCTTGTTGTAGAAAATTGATTTAAAATTGCGCGGAAAGCAAAAATAACTCTGTTCCCCTGTTTTATTTTAGTTTGTTGTTAAATTAAAACGATCGGGCAACAGTTTTTTTACACATATGCATTTTGAGAAGAAATTTTTGCAGAGGACGCTTCGATATGGCGTGAATGAATCCCATTGCTTTTAGATTGTGGTTGAAAATTCATTTAGCCCTGCGCCCTTCGAAAAAATTTCCTTCTCACCCTCACTATTTTTCGTTTTTTGTTAATTTAAAACAATCGGGCAACAGTTTTTCCACAGAAATGCAATTTGAGAATGAATTATGTGAGACGTATATCGCTATGGGAATGAACGATTCACACGCCTTCTACTTGTTGAAAATTCATTTAGTCTTGCGCGAAAAACAAAAAATAAGTATGTTCCCCTGTTTTATTTTAGTTTGTAGTTAAATTAAATCGATCGGGCAACAGGTTTTTCACACATTTGCAAATTAAGAAGAAATTCGATTGTACGTGAACCCAGTATCGAAAGTTTCGTCGCGTGTTGTTGAAAATATATTTCAATAGATGGCAGCACAGGAAAACTCTCGCGCATGTGTAACTAAACTTAAAAAAAAAAAAAAAAAAAAAAAAAAACGAGAATTGTCTCAGATATTTTACTACTATTATTTAATGTTATTTCTTATACATTACGTATTATACAATCAAACAACATTTTTTTATTGGGGGGGGGGGAATTCCCACGTGAAAGGTGTCTTGGTTCTATTTTAAATATGGATGAAGTGTTTTCCTTGGTCGTATGTACGCTTAAAAGTAATTGTGTACGATGGCAGTGGTTTGCATTGAATTGTTGTCATAGTGAGTGTGTTGAGTCGAAGTTGCATTGAAAAAGACACACAATATACTGTAGAAAGTGTGTCAAACAGGAAATAAACAAATTGTGCTTTTGTAGAGTGAAGTGTTGTCAAAGAGTACAATTTCCTGGCATAGAGAGCATCAATCACACGAAATAGAAGAAAAAGTGGGGAGGGGAGTGGATTTTGCGAGTAATTTATTAAGGGTGTTCTTAACTGCTCCGTTTGTCAAGTGCGAAACAGATATTTTACTAATATTATTTAATGTTATTTCTTATACTTTACGTATTATACAATCAAACAACATTTTTTTATTGGGGGGGGGGAATTCCCCCGTGAAAGGTGTCTGGGTGCTATTTTAAATATGGATGAAGTGTTTTCCTTGGTCGTATGTACGCTTAAAAGTAATTGTGTACGATGGCACTGGTTTGCATTGAATTGTTGTCACAGTGAGTGTGTTGAGGCGAAGTTGCATTGAAAAAGACACACAATATACTGTAGAAAGTGTGTCAAACAGGAAATAAACAAATTGTGCTTTTGTAGAGTGAAGTGTTGTCAAAGAGTACAATTTCCTGGCATAGAGAGCATCAATCACACGAAATAGAAGAAAAAGTGGGAAGGGGAGTGGATTTTGCGAGTAATTTATTAAGGGTGTTCTTAACTGCTCCGTTTGTCAAGTGCGAAACGTTTTTAAAACACTTACAAGTCTATTACATATCAATTTTAAGAGAAAGATATGAAATTAGAATGCCTAACTATGGAATCTTCAAATCGAACTTATTTTTCCATTTTACGATAGTTGAATTAACTTTCCAGTTCTAAGCTTTTTAGATCACGTGATCACACGTTTCTCGACAGTTTTTTCTGCTTTAATTGGGATATGTGCTCAAAACCGTCGTATGAAATTCATAAATGCGATTTCCACGGGTTCTAAAAATACAAAAGTTCTCCGTGCAATTAAATAGCTTTCTCTTGGCGTGAAAAAGTGTGCTGGTCGAAACGTGAGACACTTTCGTCTTTTAACTTCAAATGTTCGTAGGTATTTCATAATACTTATATCTCTTTTACTGCAGAAATGTTTTCAAATCGAAATCAGAACACGGGAACACATACACCGATCCATGGGGATGCAGCGTGAATGACTCCCCGTATATTGTTTCTTGTTGTAGAAAATTGATTTACAATTGCGCGGAAAGCAAAAATAACCCTGTTCCCCTGTTTTATTTTAGTTTGTTGTTAAATTAAAACAATCGGGCAACAGTTTTTTTACACATATGCATTTTGAGAATAAATTTTTGCAGAGAACGCTTCGATATGGCGTGAATGAATCCCATTACTTTTAGATTGTGGTTGAAAATTTATTTAGCTCTGCGCCCTGTGAAAAATTTTCCTTCTCCACCTCTGTATTTTCCGTTTTTAGTTGATTTAAAACAATCGGGCAGCAGTTTTTTCGCAGAAATTCAATCTAAGAAGAAATAGTCTCAGAAGTATATCGATATGGGGATGAACGAATCACATTGCTTTCTGCTTGTTGTTGAAAGTTCATTTAATTTCGCACGAAAAACAAAAAATAACTCTGTTCCCCAGTTTTATTTTAGTTCGTAGTTAAATTAAAACGATCGGGCAACAGTTTTTTTACACATATGCAATTTGAGAAGAAATTTTTGCAGAGAACGTATCGATATGGCGTGAATGAATCCCATTGTTTTTAGATTGTGGCTGAAAATTCATTTAATCCTGCGCCCTTCGAAAAAATTTCCTTCTCACCCTCACTATTTTTCGTTTTTTGTTAATTTAAAACAATCGGGCACCAGTTTTTCCACAGAAATGCAATTTGAGAATGAATTATGTGAGACGTATATCGCAATGGGAATGAACGATTCACACGCCTTCTACTTGTTGAAAATTCATTTAGTCTTGCGCGGAAAACAAAAAATAACTATGTTCCCCTGTTTTATTTTAGTTTGTAGTTAAATTAAAACGATCGGGCAACAGTTTTTTTTACACATATGCATTTTGAGAAGAAATTTTTGCAGAGAACGCATCGATATGGCGTGAATGAATCCCATTTCTTTTAGATTGTGGTTGAAAATTCATTTACTGCTGCGCCCTGCGAAAAAATTTCCTTCTGCCCCTCTGCATTTTTCGTTTTTAGTTGATTTAAAACAATCGGGCAGCAGTTTTTTCGCAGAAATTCAATTTAAAAAGAAATAGTCTCAGAAGTATATCGATATGGGGATGAACGAATCACATTGCTTTCTGCTTGTTGTTGAAAGTTCATTTAATTTCGCACGAAAAACAAAAAATAACTCTGTTCCCCAGTTTTATTTTAGTTTGTAGTTAAATTAAAACGATCGGGCAATAGTTTTTTTACACATATGCAATTTGAGAAGAAATTTTTGCAGAGAACGTATCGATATGGCGTGAATGAATCCCATTGTTTTTAGATTGTGGCTGAAAATTTATTTAACCCTGCGCCCTTCGAAAAAATTTCCTTCTCACCCTCACTATTTTTCGTTTTTTGTTAATTTAAAACAATCGGGCAACAGTTTTTCCACAGAAATGCAATTTGAGAATGAATTATGTGAGACGTATATCGCTATGGGAATGAACGATTCACACGCCTTCTACTTGTTGAAAATTCATTTAGTCTTGCGCGAAAAACAAAAAATAAGTATGTTCCCCTGCTTTATTTTAGTTTGTAGTTAAATTAAATTTATCGGGCAACAGGTTTTTCACACATTTGCAAATTAAGAAGAAATTCGATTGTACGTGAACCCAGTATCGAAAGTTTCGTCGCGTGTTGTTGAAAATATATTTCAATAGATGGCAGCACAGGTAAACTCTCGCGCATGTGTAACTAAACTTTAAAAAAAAAAAAAAAAAAAAAAAAAAACGAGAATTGTCTCAGATATTTTACTACTATTATTTAATGTTATTTCTTATACATTACGTATTATACAATCAAACAACATTTTTTTATTGGGGGGGGGGAATTCCCACGTGAAAGGTGTCTTGGTTCTATTTTAAATATGGATGAAGTGTTTTCCTTGGTCGTATGTACGCTTAAAAGTAATTGTGTACGATGGCAGTGGTTTGCATTGAATTGTTGTCATAGTGAGTGTGTTGAGTCGAAGTTGCATTGAAAAAGACACACAATATACTGTAGAAAGTGTGTCAAACAGGAAATAAACAAATTGTGCTTTTGTAGAGTGAAGTGTTGTGAAAGAGTACAATTTCCTGGCATAGAGAGCATCAATCACACGAAATAGAAGAAAAAGTGGGGAGGGGAGTGGATTTTGCGAGTAATTTATTAAGGGTGTTCTTAACTGCTCCGTTTGTCAAGTGCGAAACAGATATTTTACTAATATTATTTAATGTTATTTCTTATACTTTACGTATTATACAATCAAACAACATTTTTTTATTGGGGGGGGGGGGAATTCCCCCGTGAAAGGTGTCTGGGTGCTATTTTAAATATGGATGAAGTGTTTTCCTTGGTCGTATGTACGCTTAAAAGTAATTGTGTACGATGGCACTGGTTTGCATTGAATTGTTGTCACAGTGAGTGTGTTGAGGCGAAGTTGCATTGAAAAAGACACACAATATACTGTAGAAAGTGTGTCAAACAGGAAATAAACAAATTGTGCTTTTGTAGAGTGAAGTGTTGTCAAAGAGTACAATTTCCTGGCATAGAGAGCATCAATCACACGAAATAGAAGAAAAAGTGGGAAGGGGAGTGGATTTTGCGAGTAATTTATTAAGGGTGTTCTTAACTGCTCCGTTTGTCAAGTGCGAAACGTTTTTAAAACACTTACAAGTCTATTACATATCAATTTTAAGAGAAAGATATGAAATTAGAATGCCTAACTATGGAATCTTCAAATCGAACTTATTTTTCCATTTTACGATAGTTGAATTAACTTTCCAGTTCTAAGCTTTTTTAGATCACGTGATCACACGTTTCTCGACAGTTTTTTCTGCTTTAATGGGAATATGTGCTCAAAACCGTCGTATGAAATTCATAAATGCGATTTCCACGGGTTCTAAAAATACAAAAGTTTTCCTTGCATTTAAATAGCTTTCTCTTGGCGTGAAAAAGTGTGCTGGTCGAAACGTGAGACACTTTCGTCTTTTAACTTCAATTGTTCGTAGGTATTTCATAATACTTATATCTGTTTTACTGCAGAAATGTTTTCAAATCGAAATCAGAACACGGGAACACATACACCGATCCATGGGGATGCAGCGTGAATGACTCCCCGTATATTGTTTCTTGTTGTAGAAAATTGATTTAAAATTGCGCGGAAAGCAAAAATAACTCTGTTCCCCTGTTTTATTTTAGTTTGTTGTTAAATTAAAACGATCGGGCAACAGTTTTTTTACACATATGCATTTTGAGAAGAAATTTTTGCAGAGGACGCTTCGATATGGCGTGAATGAATCCCATTGCTTTTAGATTGTGGTTGAAAATTCATTTAGCCCTGCGCCCTGCGAAAAAATTTCCTTCTCCCCCTCTGCATTTTTCGTTTTTAGTTAATTTAAAACAATCGGTCACCAGTTTTTTCGCAGAAATTCAATTTAAAAAGAAATAGTCTTAGAAGTATATCGGTATGGGGATGAACGAATCACATTGTCTTCTGCTTGTTGTTGAAAGTTCATTTAATTTTGCGCGGAAAACAAAAAATAACTCTGTTACCCTGTTTTATTTTAGTTTGTTGTTAAATTAAAACAATCGGGCAACAGGTTTTTTACACATATGCATATTTCGAGAAGAAATGTTTTCAGAGAACGCAACGATATGGCGTGAATGAATCCCATTAATTTTAGATTGTGGTTGAAAATTCATTTTGTTCTGCGGACTGCGAAAAAATTTCCTTCTCCCCCTCTGCATTTTTCGTTTTTAGTTAATTTAAAACAATCGGGCAGCAGTTTTTTCGCAGAAATTCAATTTAAGAAGAAATAGTCTCAGAAGTATATCGATATGGGGATGAACGAATCACATTGCCTTCTGCTTGTTGTTGAAAGTTCATTTAATTTCGCGCGGAAAACAAAAAATAACTCTGTTCCCCAGTTTTATTTTAGTTTGTAGTTAAATTAAAACGATCGGGCAATAGTTTTTTTACACATATGCAATTTGAGAAGAAATTTTTGCAGAGAACGTATCGATGTGGCGTGAATGAATCCCATTGTTTTTAGATTGTGGCTGAAAATTTATTTAACCCTGCGCCCTTCGAAAAAATTTCCTTCTCACCCTCACTATTTTTCGTTTTTTGTTAATTTAAAACAATCGGGCAACAGTTTTTCCACAGAAATGCAATTTGAGAATGAATTATGTGAGACGTATATCGCTATGGGAATGAACGATTCACACGCCTTCTACTTGTTGAAAATTCATTTAGTCTTGCGCGGAAAACAAAAAATAACTATGTTCCCCTGTTTTATTTTAGTTTGTAGTTAAATTAAATCGATCGGGCAACAGGTTTTTCACACATTTGCAAATTAAGAAGAAATTCGATTGTACGTGAACCCAGTATCGAAAGTTTCGTCGCGTGTTGTTGAAAATATATTTCAATAGATGGCAGCACAGGTAAACTCTCGCGCATGTGTAACTAAACTTTAAAAAAAAAAAAAAAAAAAAAAAAAAACGAGAATTGTCTCAGATATTTTACTACTATTATTTAATGTTATTTCTTATACATTACGTATTATACAATCAAACAACATTTTTTTATTGGGGGGGGGGGGAATTCCCACGTGAAAGGTGTCTTGGTTCTATTTTAAATATGGATGAAGTGTTTTCCTTGGTCGTATGTACGCTTAAAAGTAATTGTGTACGATGGCAGTGGTTTGCATTGAATTGTTGTCATAGTGAGTGTGTTGAGTCGAAGTTGCATTGAAAAAGACACACAATATACTGTAGAAAGTGTGTCAAACAGGAAATAAACAAATTGTGCTTTTGTAGAGTGAAGTGTTGTCAAAGAGTACAATTTCCTGGCATAGAGAGCATCAATCACACGAAATAGAAGAAAAAGTGGGGAGGGGAGTGGATTTTGCGAGTAATTTATTAAGGGTGTTCTTAACTGCTCCGTTTGTCAAGTGCGAAACAGATATTTTACTAATATTATTTAATGTTATTTCTTATACTTTACGTATTATACAATCAAACAACATTTTTTTATTGGGGGGGGGAATTCCCCCGTGAAAGGTGTCTGGGTGCTATTTTAAATATGGATGAAGTGTTTTCCTTGGTCGTATGTACGCTTAAAAGTAATTGTGTACGATGGCACTGGTTTGCATTGAATTGTTGTCACAGTGAGTGTGTTGAGGCGAAGTTGCATTGAAAAAGACACACAATATACTGTAGAAAGTGTGTCAAACAGGAAATAAACAAATTGTGCTTTTGTAGAGTGAAGTGTTGTCAAAGAGTACAATTTCCTGGCATAGAGAGCATCAATCACACGAAATAGAAGAAAAAGTGGGAAGGGGAGTGGATTTTGCGAGTAATTTATTAAGGGTGTTCTTAACTGCTCCGTTTGTCAAGTGCGAAACGTTTTTAAAACACTTACAAGTCTATTACATATCAATTTTAAGAGAAAGATATGAAATTAGAATGCCTAACTATGGAATCTTCAAATCGAACTTATTTTTCCATTTTACGATAGTTGAATTAACTTTCCAGTTCTAAGCTTTTTAGATCACGTGATCACACGTTTCTCGACAGTTTTTTCTGCTTTAATTGGGATATGTGCTCAAAACCGTCGTATGAAATTCATAAATGCGATTTCCACGGGTTCTAAAAATACAAAAGTTCTCCGTGCAATTAAATAGCTTTCTCTTGGCGTGAAAAAGTGTGCTGGTCGAAACGTGAGACACTTTCGTCTTTTAACTTCAAATGTTCGTAGGTATTTCATAATACTTATATCTCTTTTACTGCAGAAATGTTTTCAAATCGAAATCAGAACACGGGAACACATACACCGATCCATGGGGATGCAGCGTGAATGACTCCCCGTATATTGTTTCTTGTTGTAGAAAATTGATTTACAATTGCGCGGAAAGCAAAAATAACCCTGTTCCCCTGTTTTATTTTAGTTTGTTGTTAAATTAAAACAATCGGGCAACAGTTTTTTTACACATATGCATTTTGAGAATAAATTTTTGCAGAGAACGCTTCGATATGGCGTGAATGAATCCCATTACTTTTAGATTGTGGTTGAAAATTTATTTAGCTCTGCGCCCTGTGAAAAATTTTCCTTCTCCACCTCTGTATTTTCCGTTTTTAGTTGATTTAAAACAATCGGGCAGCAGTTTTTTCGCAGAAATTCAATCTAAGAAGAAATAGTCTCAGAAGTATATCGATATGGGGATGAACGAATCACATTGCTTTCTGCTTGTTGTTGAAAGTTCATTTAATTTCGCACGAAAAACAAAAAATAACTCTGTTCCCCAGTTTTATTTTAGTTCGTAGTTAAATTAAAACGATCGGGCAACAGTTTTTTTACACATATGCAATTTGAGAAGAAATTTTTGCAGAGAACGTATCGATATGGCGTGAATGAATCCCATTGTTTTTAGATTGTGGCTGAAAATTCATTTAATCCTGCGCCCTTCGAAAAAATTTCCTTCTCACCCTCACTATTTTTCGTTTTTTGTTAATTTAAAACAATCGGGCACCAGTTTTTCCACAGAAATGCAATTTGAGAATGAATTATGTGAGACGTATATCGCAATGGGAATGAACGATTCACACGCCTTCTACTTGTTGAAAATTCATTTAGTCTTGCGCGGAAAACAAAAAATAACTATGTTCCCCTGTTTTATTTTAGTTTGTAGTTAAATTAAAACGATCGGGCAACAGTTTTTTTTACACATATGCATTTTGAGAAGAAATTTTTGCAGAGAACGCATCGATATGGCGTGAATGAATCCCATTTCTTTTAGATTGTGGTTGAAAATTCATTTACTGCTGCGCCCTGCGAAAAAATTTCCTTCTGCCCCTCTGCATTTTTCGTTTTTAGTTGATTTAAAACAATCGGGCAGCAGTTTTTTCGCAGAAATTCAATTTAAAAAGAAATAGTCTCAGAAGTATATCGATATGGGGATGAACGAATCACATTGCTTTCTGCTTGTTGTTGAAAGTTCATTTAATTTCGCACGAAAAACAAAAAATAACTCTGTTCCCCAGTTTTATTTTAGTTTGTAGTTAAATTAAAACGATCGGGCAATAGTTTTTTTACACATATGCAATTTGAGAAGAAATTTTTGCAGAGAACGTATCGATATGGCGTGAATGAATCCCATTGTTTTTAGATTGTGGCTGAAAATTTATTTAACCCTGCGCCCTTCGAAAAAATTTCCTTCTCACCCTCACTATTTTTCGTTTTTTGTTAATTTAAAACAATCGGGCAACAGTTTTTCCACAGAAATGCAATTTGAGAATGAATTATGTGAGACGTATATCGCTATGGGAATGAACGATTCACACGCCTTCTACTTGTTGAAAATTCATTTAGTCTTGCGCGAAAAACAAAAAATAAGTATGTTCCCCTGCTTTATTTTAGTTTGTAGTTAAATTAAATTTATCGGGCAACAGGTTTTTTACACATTTGCAAATTAAGAAGAAATTCGATTGTACGTGAACCCAGTATCGAAAGTTTCGTCGCGTGTTGTTGAAAATATATTTCAATAGATGGCAGCACAGGTAAACTCTCGCGCATGTGTAACTAAACTTTAAAAAAAAAAAAAAAAAAAAAAAAAAAACGAGAATTGTCTCAGATATTTTACTACTATTATTTAATGTTATTTCTTATACATTACGTATTATACAATCAAACAACATTTTTTTATTGGGGGGGGGGAATTCCCACGTGAAAGGTGTCTTGGTTCTATTTTAAATATGGATGAAGTGTTTTCCTTGGTCGTATGTACGCTTAAAAGTAATTGTGTACGATGGCAGTGGTTTGCATTGAATTGTTGTCATAGTGAGTGTGTTGAGTCGAAGTTGCATTGAAAAAGACACACAATATACTGTAGAAAGTGTGTCAAACAGGAAATAAACAAATTGTGCTTTTGTAGAGTGAAGTGTTGTGAAAGAGTACAATTTCCTGGCATAGAGAGCATCAATCACACGAAATAGAAGAAAAAGTGGGGAGGGGAGTGGATTTTGCGAGTAATTTATTAAGGGTGTTCTTAACTGCTCCGTTTGTCAAGTGCGAAACAGATATTTTACTAATATTATTTAATGTTATTTCTTATACTTTACGTATTATACAATCAAACAACATTTTTTTATTGGGGGGGGGGGGAATTCCCCCGTGAAAGGTGTCTGGGTGCTATTTTAAATATGGATGAAGTGTTTTCCTTGGTCGTATGTACGCTTAAAAGTAATTGTGTACGATGGCACTGGTTTGCATTGAATTGTTGTCACAGTGAGTGTGTTGAGGCGAAGTTGCATTGAAAAAGACACACAATATACTGTAGAAAGTGTGTCAAACAGGAAATAAACAAATTGTGCTTTTGTAGAGTGAAGTGTTGTCAAAGAGTACAATTTCCTGGCATAGAGAGCATCAATCACACGAAATAGAAGAAAAAGTGGGAAGGGGAGTGGATTTTGCGAGTAATTTATTAAGGGTGTTCTTAACTGCTCCGTTTGTCAAGTGCGAAACGTTTTTAAAACACTTACAAGTCTATTACATATCAATTTTAAGAGAAAGATATGAAATTAGAATGCCTAACTATGGAATCTTCAAATCGAACTTATTTTTCCATTTTACGATAGTTGAATTAACTTTCCAGTTCTAAGCTTTTTAGATCACGTGATCACACGTTTCTCGACAGTTTTTTCTGCTTTAATTGGGATATGTGCTCAAAACCGTCGTATGAAATTCATAAATGCGATTTCCACGGGTTCTAAAAATACAAAAGTTCTCCGTGCAATTAAATAGCTTTCTCTTGGCGTGAAAAAGTGTGCTGGTCGAAACGTGAGACACTTTCGTCTTTTAACTTCAAATGTTCGTAGGTATTTCATAATACTTATATCTCTTTTACTGCAGAAATGTTTTCAAATCGAAATCAGAACACGGGAACACATACACCGATCCATGGGGATGCAGCGTGAATGACTCCCCGTATATTGTTTCTTGTTGTAGAAAATTGATTTACAATTGCGCGGAAAGCAAAAATAACCCTGTTCCCCTGTTTTATTTTAGTTTGTTGTTAAATTAAAACAATCGGGCAACAGTTTTTTTACACATATGCATTTTGAGAATAAATTTTTGCAGAGAACGCTTCGATATGGCGTGAATGAATCCCATTACTTTTAGATTGTGGTTGAAAATTTATTTAGCTCTGCGCCCTGTGAAAAATTTTCCTTCTCCACCTCTGTATTTTCCGTTTTTAGTTGATTTAAAACAATCGGGCAGCAGTTTTTTCGCAGAAATTCAATCTAAGAAGAAATAGTCTCAGAAGTATATCGATATGGGGATGAACGAATCACATTGCTTTCTGCTTGTTGTTGAAAGTTCATTTAATTTCGCACGAAAAACAAAAAATAACTCTGTTCCCCAGTTTTATTTTAGTTCGTAGTTAAATTAAAACGATCGGGCAACAGTTTTTTTACACATATGCAATTTGAGAAGAAATTTTTGCAGAGAACGTATCGATATGGCGTGAATGAATCCCATTGTTTTTAGATTGTGGCTGAAAATTCATTTAATCCTGCGCCCTTCGAAAAAATTTCCTTCTCACCCTCACTATTTTTCGTTTTTTGTTAATTTAAAACAATCGGGCACCAGTTTTTCCACAGAAATGCAATTTGAGAATGAATTATGTGAGACGTATATCGCAATGGGAATGAACGATTCACACGCCTTCTACTTGTTGAAAATTCATTTAGTCTTGCGCGGAAAACAAAAAATAACTATGTTCCCCTGTTTTATTTTAGTTTGTAGTTAAATTAAAACGATCGGGCAACAGTTTTTTTTACACATATGCATTTTGAGAAGAAATTTTTGCAGAGAACGCATCGATATGGCGTGAATGAATCCCATTTCTTTTAGATTGTGGTTGAAAATTCATTTACTGCTGCGCCCTGCGAAAAAATTTCCTTCTGCCCCTCTGCATTTTTCGTTTTTAGTTGATTTAAAACAATCGGGCAGCAGTTTTTTCGCAGAAATTCAATTTAAAAAGAAATAGTCTCAGAAGTATATCGATATGGGGATGAACGAATCACATTGCTTTCTGCTTGTTGTTGAAAGTTCATTTAATTTCGCACGAAAAACAAAAAATAACTCTGTTCCCCAGTTTTATTTTAGTTTGTAGTTAAATTAAAACGATCGGGCAATAGTTTTTTTACACATATGCAATTTGAGAAGAAATTTTTGCAGAGAACGTATCGATATGGCGTGAATGAATCCCATTGTTTTTAGATTGTGGCTGAAAATTTATTTAACCCTGCGCCCTTCGAAAAAATTTCCTTCTCACCCTCACTATTTTTCGTTTTTTGTTAATTTAAAACAATCGGGCAACAGTTTTTCCACAGAAATGCAATTTGAGAATGAATTATGTGAGACGTATATCGCTATGGGAATGAACGATTCACACGCCTTCTACTTGTTGAAAATTCATTTAGTCTTGCGCGAAAAACAAAAAATAAGTATGTTCCCCTGCTTTATTTTAGTTTGTAGTTAAATTAAATTTATCGGGCAACAGGTTTTTCACACATTTGCAAATTAAGAAGAAATTCGATTGTACGTGAACCCAGTATCGAAAGTTTCGTCGCGTGTTGTTGAAAATATATTTCAATAGATGGCAGCACAGGTAAACTCTCGCGCATGTGTAACTAAACTTTAAAAAAAAAAAAAAAAAAAAAAAAAACGAGAATTGTCTCAGATATTTTACTACTATTATTTAATGTTATTTCTTATACATTACGTATTATACAATCAAACAACATTTTTTTATTGGGGGGGGGGAATTCCCACGTGAAAGGTGTCTTGGTTCTATTTTAAATATGGATGAAGTGTTTTCCTTGGTCGTATGTACGCTTAAAAGTAATTGTGTACGATGGCAGTGGTTTGCATTGAATTGTTGTCATAGTGAGTGTGTTGAGTCGAAGTTGCATTGAAAAAGACACACAATATACTGTAGAAAGTGTGTCAAACAGGAAATAAACAAATTGTGCTTTTGTAGAGTGAAGTGTTGTGAAAGAGTACAATTTCCTGGCATAGAGAGCATCAATCACACGAAATAGAAGAAAAAGTGGGGAGGGGAGTGGATTTTGCGAGTAATTTATTAAGGGTGTTCTTAACTGCTCCGTTTGTCAAGTGCGAAACAGATATTTTACTAATATTATTTAATGTTATTTCTTATACTTTACGTATTATACAATCAAACAACATTTTTTTATTGGGGGGGGGGGGAATTCCCCCGTGAAAGGTGTCTGGGTGCTATTTTAAATATGGATGAAGTGTTTTCCTTGGTCGTATGTACGCTTAAAAGTAATTGTGTACGATGGCACTGGTTTGCATTGAATTGTTGTCACAGTGAGTGTGTTGAGGCGAAGTTGCATTGAAAAAGACACACAATATACTGTAGAAAGTGTGTCAAACAGGAAATAAACAAATTGTGCTTTTGTAGAGTGAAGTGTTGTCAAAGAGTACAATTTCCTGGCATAGAGAGCATCAATCACACGAAATAGAAGAAAAAGTGGGAAGGGGAGTGGATTTTGCGAGTAATTTATTAAGGGTGTTCTTAACTGCTCCGTTTGTCAAGTGCGAAACGTTTTTAAAACACTTACAAGTCTATTACATATCAATTTTAAGAGAAAGATATGAAATTAGAATGCCTAACTATGGAATCTTCAAATCGAACTTATTTTTCCATTTTACGATAGTTGAATTAACTTTCCAGTTCTAAGCTTTTTAGATCACGTGATCACACGTTTCTCGACAGTTTTTTCTGCTTTAATTGGGATATGTGCTCAAAACCGTCGTATGAAATTCATAAATGCGATTTCCACGGGTTCTAAAAATACAAAAGTTCTCCGTGCAATTAAATAGCTTTCTCTTGGCGTGAAAAAGTGTGCTGGTCGAAACGTGAGACACTTTCGTCTTTTAACTTCAAATGTTCGTAGGTATTTCATAATACTTATATCTCTTTTACTGCAGAAATGTTTTCAAATCGAAATCAGAACACGGGAACACATACACCGATCCATGGGGATGCAGCGTGAATGACTCCCCGTATATTGTTTCTTGTTGTAGAAAATTGATTTACAATTGCGCGGAAAGCAAAAATAACCCTGTTCCCCTGTTTTATTTTAGTTTGTTGTTAAATTAAAACAATCGGGCAACAGTTTTTTTACACATATGCATTTTGAGAATAAATTTTTGCAGAGAACGCTTCGATATGGCGTGAATGAATCCCATTATTTTTAGATTGTGGTTGAAAATTTATTTAGCTCTGCGCCCTGTGAAAAATTTTCCTTCTCCACCTCTGTATTTTCCGTTTTTAGTTGATTTAAAACAATCGGGCAGCAGTTTTTTCGCAGAAATTCAATCTAAGAAGAAATAGTCTCAGAAGTATATCGATATGGGGATGAACGAATCACATTGCTTTCTGCTTGTTGTTGAAAGTTCATTTAATTTCGCACGAAAAACAAAAAATAACTCTGTTCCCCAGTTTTATTTTAGTTCGTAGTTAAATTAAAACGATCGGCCAACAGTTTTTTTACACATATGCAATTTGAGAAGAAATTTTTGCAGAGAACGTATCGATATGGCGTGAATGAATCCCATTGTTTTTAGATTGTGGCTGAAAATTCATTTAATCCTGCGCCCTTCGAAAAAATTTCCTTCTCACCCTCACTATTTTTCGTTTTTTGTTAATTTAAAACAATCGGGCACCAGTTTTTCCACAGAAATGCAATTTGAGAATGAATTATGTGAGACGTATATCGCTATGGGAATGAACGATTCACACGCCTTCTACTAGTTGAAAATTCATTTAGTCTTGCGCGGAAAACAAAAAATAACTATGTTCCCCTGTTTTATTTTAGTTTGTAGTTAAATTAAAACGATCGGGCAACAGTTTTTTTTACACATATGCATTTTGAGAAGAATTTTTTGCAGAGAACGCATCGATATGGCGTGAATGAATCCCATTTCTTTTAGATTGTGGTTGAAAATTCATTTACTGCTGCGCCCTGCGAAAAAATTTCCTTCTGCCCCTCTGCATTTTTCGTTTTTAGTTGATTTAAAACAATCGGGCAGCAGTTTTTTCGCAGAAATTCAATTTAAAAAGAAATAGTCTCAGAAGTATATCGATATGGGGATGAACGAATCACATTGCTTTCTGCTTGTTGTTGAAAGTTCATTTAATTTCGCACGAAAAACAAAAAATAACTCTGTTCCCCAGTTTTATTTTAGTTTGTAGTTAAATTAAAACGATCGGGCAATAGTTTTTTTACACATATGCAATTTGAGAAGAAATTTTTGCAGAGAACGTATCGATATGGCGTGAATGAATCCCATTGTTTTTAGATTGTGGCTGAAAATTTATTTAACCCTGCGCCCTTCGAAAAAATTTCCTTCTCACCCTCACTATTTTTCGTTTTTTGTTAATTTAAAACAATCGGGCAACAGTTTTTCCACAGAAATGCAATTTGAGAATGAATTATGTGAGACGTATATCGCTATGGGAATGAACGATTCACACGCCTTCTACTTGTTGAAAATTCATTTAGTCTTGCGCGAAAAACAAAAAATAAGTATGTTCCCCTGTTTTATTTTAGTTTGTAGTTAAATTAAATCGATCGGGCAACAGGTTTTTCACACATTTGCAAATTAAGAAGAAATTCGATTGTACGTGAACCCAGTATTGAAAGTTTCGTCGCGTGTTGTTGAAAATATATTTCAATAGATGGCAGCACAGGAAAACTCTCGCGCATGTGTAACTAAACTTAAAAAAAAAAAAAAAAAAAAAAAAAAAACGAGAATTGTCTCAGATATTTTACTACTATTATTTAATGTTATTTCTTATACATTACGTATTATACAATCAAACAACATTTTTTTATTGGGGGGGGGGGAATTCCCACGTGAAAGGTGTCTTGGTTCTATTTTAAATATGGATGAAGTGTTTTCCTTGGTCGTATGTACGCTTAAAAGTAATTGTGTACGATGGCACTGGTTTGCATTGAATTGTTGTCACAGTGAGTGTGTTGAGGCGAAGTTGCATTGAAAAAGACACACAATATACTGTAGAAAGTGTGTCAAACAGGAAATAAACAAATTGTGCTTTTGTAGAGTGAAGTGTTGTCAAAGAGTACAATTTCCTGGCATAGAGAGCATCAATCACACGAAATAGAAGAAAAAGTGGGGAGGGGAGTGGATTTTGCGAGTAATTTATTAAGGGTGTTCTTAACTGCTCCGTTTGTCAAGTGCGAAACAGATATTTTACTAATATTATTTAATGTTATTTCTTATACTTTACGTATTATACAATCAAACAACATTTTTTTATTGGGGGGGGGAATTCCCCCGTGAAAGGTGTCTGGGTGCTATTTTAAATATGGATGAAGTGTTTTCCTTGGTCGTATGTACGCTTAAAAGTAATTGTGTACGATGGCACTGGTTTGCATTGAATTGTTGTCACAGTGAGTGTGTTGAGGCGAAGTTGCATTGAAAAAGACACACAATATACTGTAGAAAGTGTGTCAAACAGGAAATAAACAAATTGTGCTTTTGTAGAGTGAAGTGTTGTCAAAGAGTACAATTTCCTGGCATAGAGAGCATCAATCACACGAAATAGAAGAAAAAGTGGGAAGGGGAGTGGATTTTGCGAGTAATTTATTAAGGGTGTTCTTAACTGCTCCGTTTGTCAAGTGCGAAACGTTTTTAAAACACTTACAAGTCTATTACATATCAATTTTAAGAGAAAGATATGAAATTAGAATGCCTAACTATGGAATCTTCAAATCGAACTTATTTTTCCATTTTACGATAGTTGAATTAACTTTCCAGTTCTAAGCTTTTTAGATCACGTGATCACACGTTTCTCGACAGTTTTTTCTGCTTTAATTGGGATATGTGCTCAAAACCGTCGTATGAAATTCATAAATGCGATTTCCACGGGTTCTAAAAATACAAAAGTTCTCCGTGCAATTAAATAGCTTTCTCTTGGCGTGAAAAAGTGTGCTGGTCGAAACGTGAGACACTTTCGTCTTTTAACTTCAAATGTTCGTAGGTATTTCATAATACTTATATCTCTTTTACTGCAGAAATGTTTTCAAATCGAAATCAGAACACGGGAACACATACACCGATCCATGGGGATGCAGCGTGAATGACTCCCCGTATATTGTTTCTTGTTGTAGAAAATTGATTTACAATTGCGCGGAAAGCAAAAATAACCCTGTTCCCCTGTTTTATTTTAGTTTGTTGTTAAATTAAAACAATCGGGCAACAGTTTTTTTACACATATGCATTTTGAGAATAAATTTTTGCAGAGAACGCTTCGATATGGCGTGAATGAATCCCATTACTTTTAGATTGTGGTTGAAAATTTATTTAGCTCTGCGCCCTGTGAAAAATTTTCCTTCTCCACCTCTGTATTTTCCGTTTTTAGTTGATTTAAAACAATCGGGCAGCAGTTTTTTCGCAGAAATTCAATCTAAGAAGAAATAGTCTCAGAAGTATATCGATATGGGGATGAACGAATCACATTGCTTTCTGCTTGTTGTTGAAAGTTCATTTAATTTCGCACGAAAAACAAAAAATAACTCTGTTCCCCAGTTTTATTTTAGTTCGTAGTTAAATTAAAACGATCGGGCAACAGTTTTTTTACACATATGCAATTTGAGAAGAAATTTTTGCAGAGAACGTATCGATATGGCGTGAATGAATCCCATTGTTTTTAGATTGTGGCTGAAAATTCATTTAATCCTGCGCCCTTCGAAAAAATTTCCTTCTCACCCTCACTATTTTTCGTTTTTTGTTAATTTAAAACAATCGGGCACCAGTTTTTCCACAGAAATGCAATTTGAGAATGAATTATGTGAGACGTATATCGCAATGGGAATGAACGATTCACACGCCTTCTACTTGTTGAAAATTCATTTAGTCTTGCGCGGAAAACAAAAAATAACTATGTTCCCCTGTTTTATTTTAGTTTGTAGTTAAATTAAAACGATCGGGCAACAGTTTTTTTTACACATATGCATTTTGAGAAGAAATTTTTGCAGAGAACGCATCGATATGGCGTGAATGAATCCCATTTCTTTTAGATTGTGGTTGAAAATTCATTTACTGCTGCGCCCTGCGAAAAAATTTCCTTCTGCCCCTCTGCATTTTTCGTTTTTAGTTGATTTAAAACAATCGGGCAGCAGTTTTTTCGCAGAAATTCAATTTAAAAAGAAATAGTCTCAGAAGTATATCGATATGGGGATGAACGAATCACATTGCTTTCTGCTTGTTGTTGAAAGTTCATTTAATTTCGCACGAAAAACAAAAAATAACTCTGTTCCCCAGTTTTATTTTAGTTTGTAGTTAAATTAAAACGATCGGGCAATAGTTTTTTTACACATATGCAATTTGAGAAGAAATTTTTGCAGAGAACGTATCGATATGGCGTGAATGAATCCCATTGTTTTTAGATTGTGGCTGAAAATTTATTTAACCCTGCGCCCTTCGAAAAAATTTCCTTCTCACCCTCACTATTTTTCGTTTTTTGTTAATTTAAAACAATCGGGCAACAGTTTTTCCACAGAAATGCAATTTGAGAATGAATTATGTGAGACGTATATCGCTATGGGAATGAACGATTCACACGCCTTCTACTTGTTGAAAATTCATTTAGTCTTGCGCGAAAAACAAAAAATAAGTATGTTCCCCTGCTTTATTTTAGTTTGTAGTTAAATTAAATTTATCGGGCAACAGGTTTTTCACACATTTGCAAATTAAGAAGAAATTCGATTGTACGTGAACCCAGTATCGAAAGTTTCGTCGCGTGTTGTTGAAAATATATTTCAATAGATGGCAGCACAGGTAAACTCTCGCGCATGTGTAACTAAACTTTAAAAAAAAAAAAAAAAAAAAAAAAAAAACGAGAATTGTCTCAGATATTTTACTACTATTATTTAATGTTATTTCTTATACATTACGTATTATACAATCAAACAACATTTTTTTATTGGGGGGGGGGGAATTCCCACGTGAAAGGTGTCTTGGTTCTATTTTAAATATGGATGAAGTGTTTTCCTTGGTCGTATGTACGCTTAAAAGTAATTGTGTACGATGGCAGTGGTTTGCATTGAATTGTTGTCATAGTGAGTGTGTTGAGTCGAAGTTGCATTGAAAAAGACACACAATATACTGTAGAAAGTGTGTCAAACAGGAAATAAACAAATTGTGCTTTTGTAGAGTGAAGTGTTGTGAAAGAGTACAATTTCCTGGCATAGAGAGCATCAATCACACGAAATAGAAGAAAAAGTGGGGAGGGGAGTGGATTTTGCGAGTAATTTATTAAGGGTGTTCTTAACTGCTCCGTTTGTCAAGTGCGAAACAGATATTTTACTAATATTATTTAATGTTATTTCTTATACTTTACGTATTATACAATCAAACAACATTTTTTTATTGGGGGGGGGGGGAATTCCCCCGTGAAAGGTGTCTGGGTGCTATTTTAAATATGGATGAAGTGTTTTCCTTGGTCGTATGTACGCTTAAAAGTAATTGTGTACGATGGCACTGGTTTGCATTGAATTGTTGTCACAGTGAGTGTGTTGAGGCGAAGTTGCATTGAAAAAGACACACAATATACTGTAGAAAGTGTGTCAAACAGGAAATAAACAAATTGTGCTTTTGTAGAGTGAAGTGTTGTCAAAGAGTACAATTTCCTGGCATAGAGAGCATCAATCACACGAAATAGAAGAAAAAGTGGGAAGGGGAGTGGATTTTGCGAGTAATTTATTAAGGGTGTTCTTAACTGCTCCGTTTGTCAAGTGCGAAACGTTTTTAAAACACTTACAAGTCTATTACATATCAATTTTAAGAGAAAGATATGAAATTAGAATGCCTAACTATGGAATCTTCAAATCGAACTTATTTTTCCATTTTACGATAGTTGAATTAACTTTCCAGTTCTAAGCTTTTTAGATCACGTGATCACACGTTTCTCGACAGTTTTTTCTGCTTTAATTGGGATATGTGCTCAAAACCGTCGTATGAAATTCATAAATGCGATTTCCACGGGTTCTAAAAATACAAAAGTTCTCCGTGCAATTAAATAGCTTTCTCTTGGCGTGAAAAAGTGTGCTGGTCGAAACGTGAGACACTTTCGTCTTTTAACTTCAAATGTTCGTAGGTATTTCATAATACTTATATCTCTTTTACTGCAGAAATGTTTTCAAATCGAAATCAGAACACGGGAACACATACACCGATCCATGGGGATGCAGCGTGAATGACTCCCCGTATATTGTTTCTTGTTGTAGAAAATTGATTTACAATTGCGCGGAAAGCAAAAATAACCCTGTTCCCCTGTTTTATTTTAGTTTGTTGTTAAATTAAAACAATCGGGCAACAGTTTTTTTACACATATGCATTTTGAGAATAAATTTTTGCAGAGAACGCTTCGATATGGCGTGAATGAATCCCATTACTTTTAGATTGTGGTTGAAAATTTATTTAGCTCTGCGCCCTGTGAAAAATTTTCCTTCTCCACCTCTGTATTTTCCGTTTTTAGTTGATTTAAAACAATCGGGCAGCAGTTTTTTCGCAGAAATTCAATCTAAGAAGAAATAGTCTCAGAAGTATATCGATATGGGGATGAACGAATCACATTGCTTTCTGCTTGTTGTTGAAAGTTCATTTAATTTCGCACGAAAAACAAAAAATAACTCTGTTCCCCAGTTTTATTTTAGTTCGTAGTTAAATTAAAACGATCGGCCAACAGTTTTTTTACACATATGCAATTTGAGAAGAAATTTTTGCAGAGAACGTATCGATATGGCGTGAATGAATCCCATTGTTTTTAGATTGTGGCTGAAAATTCATTTAATCCTGCGCCCTTCGAAAAAATTTCCTTCTCACCCTCACTATTTTTCGTTTTTTGTTAATTTAAAACAATCGGGCACCAGTTTTTCCACAGAAATGCAATTTGAGAATGAATTATGTGAGACGTATATCGCAATGGGAATGAACGATTCACACGCCTTCTACTTGTTGAAAATTCATTTAGTCTTGCGCGGAAAACAAAAAATAACTATGTTCCCCTGTTTTATTTTAGTTTGTAGTTAAATTAAAACGATCGGGCAACAGTTTTTTTTACACATATGCATTTTGAGAAGAAATTTTTGCAGAGAACGCATCGATATGGCGTGAATGAATCCCATTTCTTTTAGATTGTGGTTGAAAATTCATTTACTGCTGCGCCCTGCGAAAAAATTTCCTTCTGCCCCTCTGCATTTTTCGTTTTTAGTTGATTTAAAACAATCGGGCAGCAGTTTTTTCGCAGAAATTCAATTTAAAAAGAAATAGTCTCAGAAGTATATCGATATGGGGATGAACGAATCACATTGCTTTCTGCTTGTTGTTGAAAGTTCATTTAATTTCGCACGAAAAACAAAAAATAACTCTGTTCCCCAGTTTTATTTTAGTTTGTAGTTAAATTAAAACGATCGGGCAATAGTTTTTTTACACATATGCAATTTGAGAAGAAATTTTTGCAGAGAACGTATCGATATGGCGTGAATGAATCCCATTGTTTTTAGATTGTGGCTGAAAATTTATTTAACCCTGCGCCCTTCGAAAAAATTTCCTTCTCACCCTCACTATTTTTCGTTTTTTGTTAATTTAAAACAATCGGGCAACAGTTTTTCCACAGAAATGCAATTTGAGAATGAATTATGTGAGACGTATATCGCTATGGGAATGAACGATTCACACGCCTTCTACTTGTTGAAAATTCATTTAGTCTTGCGCGAAAAACAAAAAATAAGTATGTTCCCCTGCTTTATTTTAGTTTGTAGTTAAATTAAATTTATCGGGCAACAGGTTTTTCACACATTTGCAAATTAAGAAGAAATTCGATTGTACGTGAACCCAGTATCGAAAGTTTCGTCGCGTGTTGTTGAAAATATATTTCAATAGATGGCAGCACAGGTAAACTCTCGCGCATGTGTAACTAAACTTTAAAAAAAAAAAAAAAAAAAAAAAAAAAACGAGAATTGTCTCAGATATTTTACTACTATTATTTAATGTTATTTCTTATACATTACGTATTATACAATCAAACAACATTTTTTTATTGGGGGGGGGGAATTCCCACGTGAAAGGTGTCTTGGTTCTATTTTAAATATGGATGAAGTGTTTTCCTTGGTCGTATGTACGCTTAAAAGTAATTGTGTACGATGGCAGTGGTTTGCATTGAATTGTTGTCATAGTGAGTGTGTTGAGTCGAAGTTGCATTGAAAAAGACACACAATATACTGTAGAAAGTGTGTCAAACAGGAAATAAACAAATTGTGCTTTTGTAGAGTGAAGTGTTGTGAAAGAGTACAATTTCCTGGCATAGAGAGCATCAATCACACGAAATAGAAGAAAAAGTGGGGAGGGGAGTGGATTTTGCGAGTAATTTATTAAGGGTGTTCTTAACTGCTCCGTTTGTCAAGTGCGAAACAGATATTTTACTAATATTATTTAATGTTATTTCTTATACTTTACGTATTATACAATCAAACAACATTTTTTTATTGGGGGGGGGGGAATTCCCCCGTGAAAGGTGTCTGGGTGCTATTTTAAATATGGATGAAGTGTTTTCCTTGGTCGTATGTACGCTTAAAAGTAATTGTGTACGATGGCACTGGTTTGCATTGAATTGTTGTCACAGTGAGTGTGTTGAGGCGAAGTTGCATTGAAAAAGACACACAATATACTGTAGAAAGTGTGTCAAACAGGAAATAAACAAATTGTGCTTTTGTAGAGTGAAGTGTTGTCAAAGAGTACAATTTCCTGGCATAGAGAGCATCAATCACACGAAATAGAAGAAAAAGTGGGAAGGGGAGTGGATTTTGCGAGTAATTTATTAAGGGTGTTCTTAACTGCTCCGTTTGTCAAGTGCGAAACGTTTTTAAAACACTTACAAGTCTATTACATATCAATTTTAAGAGAAAGATATGAAATTAGAATGCCTAACTATGGAATCTTCAAATCGAACTTATTTTTCCATTTTACGATAGTTGAATTAACTTTCCAGTTCTAAGCTTTTTAGATCACGTGATCACACGTTTCTCGACAGTTTTTTCTGCTTTAATTGGGATATGTGCTCAAAACCGTCGTATGAAATTCATAAATGCGATTTCCACGGGTTCTAAAAATACAAAAGTTCTCCGTGCAATTAAATAGCTTTCTCTTGGCGTGAAAAAGTGTGCTGGTCGAAACGTGAGACACTTTCGTCTTTTAACTTCAAATGTTCGTAGGTATTTCATAATACTTATATCTCTTTTACTGCAGAAATGTTTTCAAATCGAAATCAGAACACGGGAACACATACACCGATCCATGGGGATGCAGCGTGAATGACTCCCCGTATATTGTTTCTTGTTGTAGAAAATTGATTTACAATTGCGCGGAAAGCAAAAATAACCCTGTTCCCCTGTTTTATTTTAGTTTGTTGTTAAATTAAAACAATCGGGCAACAGTTTTTTTACACATATGCATTTTGAGAATAAATTTTTGCAGAGAACGCTTCGATATGGCGTGAATGAATCCCATTACTTTTAGATTGTGGTTGAAAATTTATTTAGCTCTGCGCCCTGTGAAAAATTTTCCTTCTCCACCTCTGTATTTTCCGTTTTTAGTTGATTTAAAACAATCGGGCAGCAGTTTTTTCGCAGAAATTCAATCTAAGAAGAAATAGTCTCAGAAGTATATCGATATGGGGATGAACGAATCACATTGCTTTCTGCTTGTTGTTGAAAGTTCATTTAATTTCGCACGAAAAACAAAAAATAACTCTGTTCCCCAGTTTTATTTTAGTTCGTAGTTAAATTAAAACGATCGGGCAACAGTTTTTTTACACATATGCAATTTGAGAAGAAATTTTTGCAGAGAACGTATCGATATGGCGTGAATGAATCCCATTGTTTTTAGATTGTGGCTGAAAATTCATTTAATCCTGCGCCCTTCGAAAAAATTTCCTTCTCACCCTCACTATTTTTCGTTTTTTGTTAATTTAAAACAATCGGGCACCAGTTTTTCCACAGAAATGCAATTTGAGAATGAATTATGTGAGACGTATATCGCAATGGGAATGAACGATTCACACGCCTTCTACTTGTTGAAAATTCATTTAGTCTTGCGCGGAAAACAAAAAATAACTATGTTCCCCTGTTTTATTTTAGTTTGTAGTTAAATTAAAACGATCGGGCAACAGTTTTTTTTACACATATGCATTTTGAGAAGAAATTTTTGCAGAGAACGCATCGATATGGCGTGAATGAATCCCATTTCTTTTAGATTGTGGTTGAAAATTCATTTACTGCTGCGCCCTGCGAAAAAATTTCCTTCTGCCCCTCTGCATTTTTCGTTTTTAGTTGATTTAAAACAATCGGGCAGCAGTTTTTTCGCAGAAATTCAATTTAAAAAGAAATAGTCTCAGAAGTATATCGATATGGGGATGAACGAATCACATTGCTTTCTGCTTGTTGTTGAAAGTTCATTTAATTTCGCACGAAAAACAAAAAATAACTCTGTTCCCCAGTTTTATTTTAGTTTGTAGTTAAATTAAAACGATCGGGCAATAGTTTTTTTACACATATGCAATTTGAGAAGAAATTTTTGCAGAGAACGTATCGATATGGCGTGAATGAATCCCATTGTTTTTAGATTGTGGCTGAAAATTTATTTAACCCTGCGCCCTTCGAAAAAATTTCCTTCTCACCCTCACTATTTTTCGTTTTTTGTTAATTTAAAACAATCGGGCAACAGTTTTTCCACAGAAATGCAATTTGAGAATGAATTATGTGAGACGTATATCGCTATGGGAATGAACGATTCACACGCCTTCTACTTGTTGAAAATTCATTTAGTCTTGCGCGAAAAACAAAAAATAAGTATGTTCCCCTGCTTTATTTTAGTTTGTAGTTAAATTAAATTTATCGGGCAACAGGTTTTTCACACATTTGCAAATTAAGAAGAAATTCGATTGTACGTGAACCCAGTATCGAAAGTTTCGTCGCGTGTTGTTGAAAATATATTTCAATAGATGGCAGCACAGGTAAACTCTCGCGCATGTGTAACTAAACTTTAAAAAAAAAAAAAAAAAAAAAAAAAAACGAGAATTGTCTCAGATATTTTACTACTATTATTTAATGTTATTTCTTATACATTACGTATTATACAATCAAACAACATTTTTTTATTGGGGGGGGGGAATTCCCACGTGAAAGGTGTCTTGGTTCTATTTTAAATATGGATGAAGTGTTTTCCTTGGTCGTATGTACGCTTAAAAGTAATTGTGTACGATGGCAGTGGTTTGCATTGAATTGTTGTCATAGTGAGTGTGTTGAGTCGAAGTTGCATTGAAAAAGACACACAATATACTGTAGAAAGTGTGTCAAACAGGAAATAAACAAATTGTGCTTTTGTAGAGTGAAGTGTTGTGAAAGAGTACAATTTCCTGGCATAGAGAGCATCAATCACACGAAATAGAAGAAAAAGTGGGGAGGGGAGTGGATTTTGCGAGTAATTTATTAAGGGTGTTCTTAACTGCTCCGTTTGTCAAGTGCGAAACAGATATTTTACTAATATTATTTAATGTTATTTCTTATACTTTACGTATTATACAATCAAACAACATTTTTTTATTGGGGGGGGGGGGAATTCCCCCGTGAAAGGTGTCTGGGTGCTATTTTAAATATGGATGAAGTGTTTTCCTTGGTCGTATGTACGCTTAAAAGTAATTGTGTACGATGGCACTGGTTTGCATTGAATTGTTGTCACAGTGAGTGTGTTGAGGCGAAGTTGCATTGAAAAAGACACACAATATACTGTAGAAAGTGTGTCAAACAGGAAATAAACAAATTGTGCTTTTGTAGAGTGAAGTGTTGTCAAAGAGTACAATTTCCTGGCATAGAGAGCATCAATCACACGAAATAGAAGAAAAAGTGGGAAGGGGAGTGGATTTTGCGAGTAATTTATTAAGGGTGTTCTTAACTGCTCCGTTTGTCAAGTGCGAAACGTTTTTAAAACACTTACAAGTCTATTACATATCAATTTTAAGAGAAAGATATGAAATTAGAATGCCTAACTATGGAATCTTCAAATCGAACTTATTTTTCCATTTTACGATAGTTGAATTAACTTTCCAGTTCTAAGCTTTTTTAGATCACGTGATCACACGTTTCTCGACAGTTTTTTCTGCTTTAATGGGAATATGTGCTCAAAACCGTCGTATGAAATTCATAAATGCGATTTCCACGGGTTCTAAAAATACAAAAGTTTTCCTTGCATTTAAATAGCTTTCTCTTGGCGTGAAAAAGTGTGCTGGTCGAAACGTGAGACACTTTCGTCTTTTAACTTCAATTGTTCGTAGGTATTTCATAATACTTATATCTGTTTTACTGCAGAAATGTTTTCAAATCGAAATCAGAACACGGGAACACATACACCGATCCATGGGGATGCAGCGTGAATGACTCCCCGTATATTGTTTCTTGTTGTAGAAAATTGATTTAAAATTGCGCGGAAAGCAAAAATAACTCTGTTCCCCTGTTTTATTTTAGTTTGTTGTTAAATTAAAACGATCGGGCAACAGTTTTTTTACACATATGCATTTTGAGAAGAAATTTTTGCAGAGGACGCTTCGATATGGCGTGAATGAATCCCATTGCTTTTAGATTGTGGTTGAAAATTCATTTAGCCCTGCGCCCTGCGAAAAAATTTCCTTCTCCCCCTCTGCATTTTTCGTTTTTAGTTAATTTAAAACAATCGGTCACCAGTTTTTTCGCAGAAATTCAATTTAAAAAGAAATAGTCTTAGAAGTATATCGGTATGGGGATGAACGAATCACATTGTCTTCTGCTTGTTGTTGAAAGTTCATTTAATTTTGCGCGGAAAACAAAAAATAACTCTGTTACCCTGTTTTATTTTAGTTTGTTGTTAAATTAAAACAATCGGGCAACAGGTTTTTTACACATATGCATATTTCGAGAAGAAATGTTTTCAGAGAACGCAACGATATGGCGTGAATGAATCCCATTAATTTTAGATTGTGGTTGAAAATTCATTTTGTTCTGCGGACTGCGAAAAAATTTCCTTCTCCCCCTCTGCATTTTTCGTTTTTAGTTAATTTAAAACAATCGGGCAGCAGTTTTTTCGCAGAAATTCAATTTAAGAAGAAATAGTCTCAGAAGTATATCGATATGGGGATGAACGAATCACATTGCCTTCTGCTTGTTGTTGAAAGTTCATTTAATTTCGCGCGGAAAACAAAAAATAACTCTGTTCCCCAGTTTTATTTTAGTTTGTAGTTAAATTAAAACGATCGGGCAATAGTTTTTTTACACATATGCAATTTGAGAAGAAATTTTTGCAGAGAACGAATCGATGTGGCGTGAATGAATCCCATTGTTTTTAGATTGTGGCTGAAAATTTATTTAACCCTGCGCCCTTCGAAAAAATTTCCTTCTCACCCTCACTATTTTTCGTTTTTTGTTAATTTAAAACAATCGGGCAACAGTTTTTCCACAGAAATGCAATTTGAGAATGAATTATGTGAGACGTATATCGCTATGGGAATGAACGATTCACACGCCTTCTACTTGTTGAAAATTCATTTAGTCTTGCGCGGAAAACAAAAAATAACTATGTTCCCCTGTTTTATTTTAGTTTGTAGTTAAATTAAATCGATCGGGCAACAGGTTTTTCACACATTTGCAAATTAAGAAGAAATTCGATTGTACGTGAACCCAGTATCGAAAGTTTCGTCGCGTGTTGTTGAAAATATATTTCAATAGATGGCAGCACAGGTAAACTCTCGCGCATGTGTAACTAAACTTTAAAAAAAAAAAAAAAAAAAAAAAAAAAAAACGAGAATTGTCTCAGATATTTTACTACTATTATTTAATGTTATTTCTTATACATTACGTATTATACAATCAAACAACATTTTTTTATTGGGGGGGGGGGAATTCCCACGTGAAAGGTGTCTTGGTTCTATTTTAAATATGGATGAAGTGTTTTCCTTGGTCGTATGTACGCTTAAAAGTAATTGTGTACGATGGCAGTGGTTTGCATTGAATTGTTGTCATAGTGAGTGTGTTGAGTCGAAGTTGCATTGAAAAAGACACACAATATACTGTAGAAAGTGTGTCAAACAGGAAATAAACAAATTGTGCTTTTGTAGAGTGAAGTGTTGTCAAAGAGTACAATTTCCTGGCATAGAGAGCATCAATCACACGAAATAGAAGAAAAAGTGGGGAGGGGAGTGGATTTTGCGAGTAATTTATTAAGGGTGTTCTTAACTGCTCCGTTTGTCAAGTGCGAAACAGATATTTTACTAATATTATTTAATGTTATTTCTTATACTTTACGTATTATACAATCAAACAACATTTTTTTATTGGGGGGGGGAATTCCCCCGTGAAAGGTGTCTGGGTGCTATTTTAAATATGGATGAAGTGTTTTCCTTGGTCGTATGTACGCTTAAAAGTAATTGTGTACGATGGCACTGGTTTGCATTGAATTGTTGTCACAGTGAGTGTGTTGAGGCGAAGTTGCATTGAAAAAGACACACAATATACTGTAGAAAGTGTGTCAAACAGGAAATAAACAAATTGTGCTTTTGTAGAGTGAAGTGTTGTCAAAGAGTACAATTTCCTGGCATAGAGAGCATCAATCACACGAAATAGAAGAAAAAGTGGGAAGGGGAGTGGATTTTGCGAGTAATTTATTAAGGGTGTTCTTAACTGCTCCGTTTGTCAAGTGCGAAACGTTTTTAAAACACTTACAAGTCTATTACATATCAATTTTAAGAGAAAGATATGAAATTAGAATGCCTAACTATGGAATCTTCAAATCGAACTTATTTTTCCATTTTACGATAGTTGAATTAACTTTCCAGTTCTAAGCTTTTTAGATCACGTGATCACACGTTTCTCGACAGTTTTTTCTGCTTTAATTGGGATATGTGCTCAAAACCGTCGTATGAAATTCATAAATGCGATTTCCACGGGTTCTAAAAATACAAAAGTTCTCCGTGCAATTAAATAGCTTTCTCTTGGCGTGAAAAAGTGTGCTGGTCGAAACGTGAGACACTTTCGTCTTTTAACTTCAAATGTTCGTAGGTATTTCATAATACTTATATCTCTTTTACTGCAGAAATGTTTTCAAATCGAAATCAGAACACGGGAACACATACACCGATCCATGGGGATGCAGCGTGAATGACTCCCCGTATATTGTTTCTTGTTGTAGAAAATTGATTTACAATTGCGCGGAAAGCAAAAATAACCCTGTTCCCCTGTTTTATTTTAGTTTGTTGTTAAATTAAAACAATCGGGCAACAGTTTTTTTACACATATGCATTTTGAGAATAAATTTTTGCAGAGAACGCTTCGATATGGCGTGAATGAATCCCATTACTTTTAGATTGTGGTTGAAAATTTATTTAGCTCTGCGCCCTGTGAAAAATTTTCCTTCTCCACCTCTGTATTTTCCGTTTTTAGTTGATTTAAAACAATCGGGCAGCAGTTTTTTCGCAGAAATTCAATCTAAGAAGAAATAGTCTCAGAAGTATATCGATATGGGGATGAACGAATCACATTGCTTTCTGCTTGTTGTTGAAAGTTCATTTAATTTCGCACGAAAAACAAAAAATAACTCTGTTCCCCAGTTTTATTTTAGTTCGTAGTTAAATTAAAACGATCGGGCAACAGTTTTTTTACACATATGCAATTTGAGAAGAAATTTTTGCAGAGAACGTATCGATATGGCGTGAATGAATCCCATTGTTTTTAGATTGTGGCTGAAAATTCATTTAATCCTGCGCCCTTCGAAAAAATTTCCTTCTCACCCTCACTATTTTTCGTTTTTTGTTAATTTAAAACAATCGGGCACCAGTTTTTCCACAGAAATGCAATTTGAGAATGAATTATGTGAGACGTATATCGCAATGGGAATGAACGATTCACACGCCTTCTACTTGTTGAAAATTCATTTAGTCTTGCGCGGAAAACAAAAAATAACTATGTTCCCCTGTTTTATTTTAGTTTGTAGTTAAATTAAAACGATCGGGCAACAGTTTTTTTTACACATATGCATTTTGAGAAGAAATTTTTGCAGAGAACGCATCGATATGGCGTGAATGAATCCCATTTCTTTTAGATTGTGGTTGAAAATTCATTTACTGCTGCGCCCTGCGAAAAAATTTCCTTCTGCCCCTCTGCATTTTTCGTTTTTAGTTGATTTAAAACAATCGGGCAGCAGTTTTTTCGCAGAAATTCAATTTAAAAAGAAATAGTCTCAGAAGTATATCGATATGGGGATGAACGAATCACATTGCTTTCTGCTTGTTGTTGAAAGTTCATTTAATTTCGCACGAAAAACAAAAAATAACTCTGTTCCCCAGTTTTATTTTAGTTTGTAGTTAAATTAAAACGATCGGGCAATAGTTTTTTTACACATATGCAATTTGAGAAGAAATTTTTGCAGAGAACGTATCGATATGGCGTGAATGAATCCCATTGTTTTTAGATTGTGGCTGAAAATTTATTTAACCCTGCGCCCTTCGAAAAAATTTCCTTCTCACCCTCACTATTTTTCGTTTTTTGTTAATTTAAAACAATCGGGCAACAGTTTTTCCACAGAAATGCAATTTGAGAATGAATTATGTGAGACGTATATCGCTATGGGAATGAACGATTCACACGCCTTCTACTTGTTGAAAATTCATTTAGTCTTGCGCGAAAAACAAAAAATAAGTATGTTCCCCTGCTTTATTTTAGTTTGTAGTTAAATTAAATTTATCGGGCAACAGGTTTTTCACACATTTGCAAATTAAGAAGAAATTCGATTGTACGTGAACCCAGTATCGAAAGTTTCGTCGCGTGTTGTTGAAAATATATTTCAATAGATGGCAGCACAGGTAAACTCTCGCGCATGTGTAACTAAACTTTAAAAAAAAAAAAAAAAAAAAAAAAAAAACGAGAATTGTCTCAGATATTTTACTACTATTATTTAATGTTATTTCTTATACATTACGTATTATACAATCAAACAACATTTTTTTATTGGGGGGGGGGGAATTCCCACGTGAAAGGTGTCTTGGTTCTATTTTAAATATGGATGAAGTGTTTTCCTTGGTCGTATGTACGCTTAAAAGTAATTGTGTACGATGGCAGTGGTTTGCATTGAATTGTTGTCATAGTGAGTGTGTTGAGTCGAAGTTGCATTGAAAAAGACACACAATATACTGTAGAAAGTGTGTCAAACAGGAAATAAACAAATTGTGCTTTTGTAGAGTGAAGTGTTGTGAAAGAGTACAATTTCCTGGCATAGAGAGCATCAATCACACGAAATAGAAGAAAAAGTGGGGAGGGGAGTGGATTTTGCGAGTAATTTATTAAGGGTGTTCTTAACTGCTCCGTTTGTCAAGTGCGAAACAGATATTTTACTAATATTATTTAATGTTATTTCTTATACTTTACGTATTATACAATCAAACAACATTTTTTTATTGGGGGGGGGGGGAATTCCCCCGTGAAAGGTGTCTGGGTGCTATTTTAAATATGGATGAAGTGTTTTCCTTGGTCGTATGTACGCTTAAAAGTAATTGTGTACGATGGCACTGGTTTGCATTGAATTGTTGTCACAGTGAGTGTGTTGAGGCGAAGTTGCATTGAAAAAGACACACAATATACTGTAGAAAGTGTGTCAAACAGGAAATAAACAAATTGTGCTTTTGTAGAGTGAAGTGTTGTCAAAGAGTACAATTTCCTGGCATAGAGAGCATCAATCACACGAAATAGAAGAAAAAGTGGGAAGGGGAGTGGATTTTGCGAGTAATTTATTAAGGGTGTTCTTAACTGCTCCGTTTGTCAAGTGCGAAACGTTTTTAAAACACTTACAAGTCTATTACATATCAATTTTAAGAGAAAGATATGAAATTAGAATGCCTAACTATGGAATCTTCAAATCGAACTTATTTTTCCATTTTACGATAGTTGAATTAACTTTCCAGTTCTAAGCTTTTTAGATCACGTGATCACACGTTTCTCGACAGTTTTTTCTGCTTTAATTGGGATATGTGCTCAAAACCGTCGTATGAAATTCATAAATGCGATTTCCACGGGTTCTAAAAATACAAAAGTTCTCCGTGCAATTAAATAGCTTTCTCTTGGCGTGAAAAAGTGTGCTGGTCGAAACGTGAGACACTTTCGTCTTTTAACTTCAAATGTTCGTAGGTATTTCATAATACTTATATCTCTTTTACTGCAGAAATGTTTTCAAATCGAAATCAGAACACGGGAACACATACACCGATCCATGGGGATGCAGCGTGAATGACTCCCCGTATATTGTTTCTTGTTGTAGAAAATTGATTTACAATTGCGCGGAAAGCAAAAATAACCCTGTTCCCCTGTTTTATTTTAGTTTGTTGTTAAATTAAAACAATCGGGCAACAGTTTTTTTACACATATGCATTTTGAGAATAAATTTTTGCAGAGAACGCTTCGATATGGCGTGAATGAATCCCATTACTTTTAGATTGTGGTTGAAAATTTATTTAGCTCTGCGCCCTGTGAAAAATTTTCCTTCTCCACCTCTGTATTTTCCGTTTTTAGTTGATTTAAAACAATCGGGCAGCAGTTTTTTCGCAGAAATTCAATCTAAGAAGAAATAGTCTCAGAAGTATATCGATATGGGGATGAACGAATCACATTGCTTTCTGCTTGTTGTTGAAAGTTCATTTAATTTCGCACGAAAAACAAAAAATAACTCTGTTCCCCAGTTTTATTTTAGTTCGTAGTTAAATTAAAACGATCGGCCAACAGTTTTTTTACACATATGCAATTTGAGAAGAAATTTTTGCAGAGAACGTATCGATATGGCGTGAATGAATCCCATTGTTTTTAGATTGTGGCTGAAAATTCATTTAATCCTGCGCCCTTCGAAAAAATTTCCTTCTCACCCTCACTATTTTTCGTTTTTTGTTAATTTAAAACAATCGGGCACCAGTTTTTCCACAGAAATGCAATTTGAGAATGAATTATGTGAGACGTATATCGCAATGGGAATGAACGATTCACACGCCTTCTACTTGTTGAAAATTCATTTAGTCTTGCGCGGAAAACAAAAAATAACTATGTTCCCCTGTTTTATTTTAGTTTGTAGTTAAATTAAAACGATCGGGCAACAGTTTTTTTTACACATATGCATTTTGAGAAGAAATTTTTGCAGAGAACGCATCGATATGGCGTGAATGAATCCCATTTCTTTTAGATTGTGGTTGAAAATTCATTTACTGCTGCGCCCTGCGAAAAAATTTCCTTCTGCCCCTCTGCATTTTTCGTTTTTAGTTGATTTAAAACAATCGGGCAGCAGTTTTTTCGCAGAAATTCAATTTAAAAAGAAATAGTCTCAGAAGTATATCGATATGGGGATGAACGAATCACATTGCTTTCTGCTTGTTGTTGAAAGTTCATTTAATTTCGCACGAAAAACAAAAAATAACTCTGTTCCCCAGTTTTATTTTAGTTTGTAGTTAAATTAAAACGATCGGGCAATAGTTTTTTTACACATATGCAATTTGAGAAGAAATTTTTGCAGAGAACGTATCGATATGGCGTGAATGAATCCCATTGTTTTTAGATTGTGGCTGAAAATTTATTTAACCCTGCGCCCTTCGAAAAAATTTCCTTCTCACCCTCACTATTTTTCGTTTTTTGTTAATTTAAAACAATCGGGCAACAGTTTTTCCACAGAAATGCAATTTGAGAATGAATTATGTGAGACGTATATCGCTATGGGAATGAACGATTCACACGCCTTCTACTTGTTGAAAATTCATTTAGTCTTGCGCGAAAAACAAAAAATAAGTATGTTCCCCTGCTTTATTTTAGTTTGTAGTTAAATTAAATTTATCGGGCAACAGGTTTTTCACACATTTGCAAATTAAGAAGAAATTCGATTGTACGTGAACCCAGTATCGAAAGTTTCGTCGCGTGTTGTTGAAAATATATTTCAATAGATGGCAGCACAGGTAAACTCTCGCGCATGTGTAACTAAACTTTAAAAAAAAAAAAAAAAAAAAAAAAAAAACGAGAATTGTCTCAGATATTTTACTACTATTATTTAATGTTATTTCTTATACATTACGTATTATACAATCAAACAACATTTTTTTATTGGGGGGGGGGAATTCCCACGTGAAAGGTGTCTTGGTTCTATTTTAAATATGGATGAAGTGTTTTCCTTGGTCGTATGTACGCTTAAAAGTAATTGTGTACGATGGCAGTGGTTTGCATTGAATTGTTGTCATAGTGAGTGTGTTGAGTCGAAGTTGCATTGAAAAAGACACACAATATACTGTAGAAAGTGTGTCAAACAGGAAATAAACAAATTGTGCTTTTGTAGAGTGAAGTGTTGTGAAAGAGTACAATTTCCTGGCATAGAGAGCATCAATCACACGAAATAGAAGAAAAAGTGGGGAGGGGAGTGGATTTTGCGAGTAATTTATTAAGGGTGTTCTTAACTGCTCCGTTTGTCAAGTGCGAAACAGATATTTTACTAATATTATTTAATGTTATTTCTTATACTTTACGTATTATACAATCAAACAACATTTTTTTATTGGGGGGGGGGGAATTCCCCCGTGAAAGGTGTCTGGGTGCTATTTTAAATATGGATGAAGTGTTTTCCTTGGTCGTATGTACGCTTAAAAGTAATTGTGTACGATGGCACTGGTTTGCATTGAATTGTTGTCACAGTGAGTGTGTTGAGGCGAAGTTGCATTGAAAAAGACACACAATATACTGTAGAAAGTGTGTCAAACAGGAAATAAACAAATTGTGCTTTTGTAGAGTGAAGTGTTGTCAAAGAGTACAATTTCCTGGCATAGAGAGCATCAATCACACGAAATAGAAGAAAAAGTGGGAAGGGGAGTGGATTTTGCGAGTAATTTATTAAGGGTGTTCTTAACTGCTCCGTTTGTCAAGTGCGAAACGTTTTTAAAACACTTACAAGTCTATTACATATCAATTTTAAGAGAAAGATATGAAATTAGAATGCCTAACTATGGAATCTTCAAATCGAACTTATTTTTCCATTTTACGATAGTTGAATTAACTTTCCAGTTCTAAGCTTTTTAGATCACGTGATCACACGTTTCTCGACAGTTTTTTCTGCTTTAATTGGGATATGTGCTCAAAACCGTCGTATGAAATTCATAAATGCGATTTCCACGGGTTCTAAAAATACAAAAGTTCTCCGTGCAATTAAATAGCTTTCTCTTGGCGTGAAAAAGTGTGCTGGTCGAAACGTGAGACACTTTCGTCTTTTAACTTCAAATGTTCGTAGGTATTTCATAATACTTATATCTCTTTTACTGCAGAAATGTTTTCAAATCGAAATCAGAACACGGGAACACATACACCGATCCATGGGGATGCAGCGTGAATGACTCCCCGTATATTGTTTCTTGTTGTAGAAAATTGATTTACAATTGCGCGGAAAGCAAAAATAACCCTGTTCCCCTGTTTTATTTTAGTTTGTTGTTAAATTAAAACAATCGGGCAACAGTTTTTTTACACATATGCATTTTGAGAATAAATTTTTGCAGAGAACGCTTCGATATGGCGTGAATGAATCCCATTACTTTTAGATTGTGGTTGAAAATTTATTTAGCTCTGCGCCCTGTGAAAAATTTTCCTTCTCCACCTCTGTATTTTCCGTTTTTAGTTGATTTAAAACAATCGGGCAGCAGTTTTTTCGCAGAAATTCAATCTAAGAAGAAATAGTCTCAGAAGTATATCGATATGGGGATGAACGAATCACATTGCTTTCTGCTTGTTGTTGAAAGTTCATTTAATTTCGCACGAAAAACAAAAAATAACTCTGTTCCCCAGTTTTATTTTAGTTCGTAGTTAAATTAAAACGATCGGGCAACAGTTTTTTTACACATATGCAATTTGAGAAGAAATTTTTGCAGAGAACGTATCGATATGGCGTGAATGAATCCCATTGTTTTTAGATTGTGGCTGAAAATTCATTTAATCCTGCGCCCTTCGAAAAAATTTCCTTCTCACCCTCACTATTTTTCGTTTTTTGTTAATTTAAAACAATCGGGCACCAGTTTTTCCACAGAAATGCAATTTGAGAATGAATTATGTGAGACGTATATCGCAATGGGAATGAACGATTCACACGCCTTCTACTTGTTGAAAATTCATTTAGTCTTGCGCGGAAAACAAAAAATAACTATGTTCCCCTGTTTTATTTTAGTTTGTAGTTAAATTAAAACGATCGGGCAACAGTTTTTTTTACACATATGCATTTTGAGAAGAAATTTTTGCAGAGAACGCATCGATATGGCGTGAATGAATCCCATTTCTTTTAGATTGTGGTTGAAAATTCATTTACTGCTGCGCCCTGCGAAAAAATTTCCTTCTGCCCCTCTGCATTTTTCGTTTTTAGTTGATTTAAAACAATCGGGCAGCAGTTTTTTCGCAGAAATTCAATTTAAAAAGAAATAGTCTCAGAAGTATATCGATATGGGGATGAACGAATCACATTGCTTTCTGCTTGTTGTTGAAAGTTCATTTAATTTCGCACGAAAAACAAAAAATAACTCTGTTCCCCAGTTTTATTTTAGTTTGTAGTTAAATTAAAACGATCGGGCAATAGTTTTTTTACACATATGCAATTTGAGAAGAAATTTTTGCAGAGAACGTATCGATATGGCGTGAATGAATCCCATTGTTTTTAGATTGTGGCTGAAAATTTATTTAACCCTGCGCCCTTCGAAAAAATTTCCTTCTCACCCTCACTATTTTTCGTTTTTTGTTAATTTAAAACAATCGGGCAACAGTTTTTCCACAGAAATGCAATTTGAGAATGAATTATGTGAGACGTATATCGCTATGGGAATGAACGATTCACACGCCTTCTACTTGTTGAAAATTCATTTAGTCTTGCGCGAAAAACAAAAAATAAGTATGTTCCCCTGCTTTATTTTAGTTTGTAGTTAAATTAAATTTATCGGGCAACAGGTTTTTCACACATTTGCAAATTAAGAAGAAATTCGATTGTACGTGAACCCAGTATCGAAAGTTTCGTCGCGTGTTGTTGAAAATATATTTCAATAGATGGCAGCACAGGTAAACTCTCGCGCATGTGTAACTAAACTTTAAAAAAAAAAAAAAAAAAAAAAAAAAACGAGAATTGTCTCAGATATTTTACTACTATTATTTAATGTTATTTCTTATACATTACGTATTATACAATCAAACAACATTTTTTTATTGGGGGGGGGGGGAATTCCCACGTGAAAGGTGTCTTGGTTCTATTTTAAATATGGATGAAGTGTTTTCCTTGGTCGTATGTACGCTTAAAAGTAATTGTGTACGATGGCAGTGGTTTGCATTGAATTGTTGTCATAGTGAGTGTGTTGAGTCGAAGTTGCATTGAAAAAGACACACAATATACTGTAGAAAGTGTGTCAAACAGGAAATAAACAAATTGTGCTTTTGTAGAGTGAAGTGTTGTGAAAGAGTACAATTTCCTGGCATAGAGAGCATCAATCACACGAAATAGAAGAAAAAGTGGGGAGGGGAGTGGATTTTGCGAGTAATTTATTAAGGGTGTTCTTAACTGCTCCGTTTGTCAAGTGCGAAACAGATATTTTACTAATATTATTTAATGTTATTTCTTATACTTTACGTATTATACAATCAAACAACATTTTTTTATTGGGGGGGGGGGGAATTCCCCCGTGAAAGGTGTCTGGGTGCTATTTTAAATATGGATGAAGTGTTTTCCTTGGTCGTATGTACGCTTAAAAGTAATTGTGTACGATGGCACTGGTTTGCATTGAATTGTTGTCACAGTGAGTGTGTTGAGGCGAAGTTGCATTGAAAAAGACACACAATATACTGTAGAAAGTGTGTCAAACAGGAAATAAACAAATTGTGCTTTTGTAGAGTGAAGTGTTGTCAAAGAGTACAATTTCCTGGCATAGAGAGCATCAATCACACGAAATAGAAGAAAAAGTGGGAAGGGGAGTGGATTTTGCGAGTAATTTATTAAGGGTGTTCTTAACTGCTCCGTTTGTCAAGTGCGAAACGTTTTTAAAACACTTACAAGTCTATTACATATCAATTTTAAGAGAAAGATATGAAATTAGAATGCCTAACTATGGAATCTTCAAATCGAACTTATTTTTCCATTTTACGATAGTTGAATTAACTTTCCAGTTCTAAGCTTTTTAGATCACGTGATCACACGTTTCTCGACAGTTTTTTCTGCTTTAATTGGGATATGTGCTCAAAACCGTCGTATGAAATTCATAAATGCGATTTCCACGGGTTCTAAAAATACAAAAGTTCTCCGTGCAATTAAATAGCTTTCTCTTGGCGTGAAAAAGTGTGCTGGTCGAAACGTGAGACACTTTCGTCTTTTAACTTCAAATGTTCGTAGGTATTTCATAATACTTATATCTCTTTTACTGCAGAAATGTTTTCAAATCGAAATCAGAACACGGGAACACATACACCGATCCATGGGGATGCAGCGTGAATGACTCCCCGTATATTGTTTCTTGTTGTAGAAAATTGATTTACAATTGCGCGGAAAGCAAAAATAACCCTGTTCCCCTGTTTTATTTTAGTTTGTTGTTAAATTAAAACAATCGGGCAACAGTTTTTTTACACATATGCATTTTGAGAATAAATTTTTGCAGAGAACGCTTCGATATGGCGTGAATGAATCCCATTACTTTTAGATTGTGGTTGAAAATTTATTTAGCTCTGCGCCCTGTGAAAAATTTTCCTTCTCCACCTCTGTATTTTCCGTTTTTAGTTGATTTAAAACAATCGGGCAGCAGTTTTTTCGCAGAAATTCAATCTAAGAAGAAATAGTGTCAGAAGTATATCGATATGGGGATGAACGAATCACATTGCTTTCTGCTTGTTGTTGAAAGTTCATTTAATTTCGCACGAAAAACAAAAAATAACTCTGTTCCCCAGTTTTATTTTAGTTCGTAGTTAAATTAAAACGATCGGGCAACAGTTTTTTTACACATATGCAATTTGAGAAGAAATTTTTGCAGAGAACGTATCGATATGGCGTGAATGAATCCCATTGTTTTTAGATTGTGGCTGAAAATTCATTTAATCCTGCGCCCTTCGAAAAAATTTCCTTCTCACCCTCACTATTTTTCGTTTTTTGTTAATTTAAAACAATCGGGCACCAGTTTTTCCACAGAAATGCAATTTGAGAATGAATTATGTGAGACGTATATCGCAATGGGAATGAACGATTCACACGCCTTCTACTTGTTGAAAATTCATTTAGTCTTGCGCGGAAAACAAAAAATAACTATGTTCCCCTGTTTTATTTTAGTTTGTAGTTAAATTAAAACGATCGGGCAACAGTTTTTTTTACACATATGCATTTTGAGAAGAAATTTTTGCAGAGAACGCATCGATATGGCGTGAATGAATCCCATTTCTTTTAGATTGTGGTTGAAAATTCATTTACTGCTGCGCCCTGCGAAAAAATTTCCTTCTGCCCCTCTGCATTTTTCGTTTTTAGTTGATTTAAAACAATCGGGCAGCAGTTTTTTCGCAGAAATTCAATTTAAAAAGAAATAGTCTCAGAAGTATATCGATATGGGGATGAACGAATCACATTGCTTTCTGCTTGTTGTTGAAAGTTCATTTAATTTCGCACGAAAAACAAAAAATAACTCTGTTCCCCAGTTTTATTTTAGTTTGTAGTTAAATTAAAACGATCGGGCAACAGTTTTTTTACACATATGCAATTTGAGAAGAAATTTTTGCAGAGAACGTATCGATATGGCGTGAATGAATCCCATTGTTTTTAGATTGTGGCTGAAAATTTATTTAACCCTGCGCCCTTCGAAAAAATTTCCTTCTCACCCTCACTATTTTTCGTTTTTTGTTAATTTAAAACAATCGGGCAACAGTTTTTCCACAGAAATGCAATTTGAGAATGAATTATGTGAGACGTATATCGCTATGGGAATGAACGATTCACACGCCTTCTACTTGTTGAAAATTCATTTAGTCTTGCGCGAAAAACAAAAAATAAGTATGTTCCCCTGCTTTATTTTAGTTTGTAGTTAAATTAAATTTATCGGGCAACAGGTTTTTCACACATTTGCAAATTAAGAAGAAATTCGATTGTACGTGAACCCAGTATCGAAAGTTTCGTCGCGTGTTGTTGAAAATATATTTCAATAGATGGCAGCACAGGAAAACTCTCGCGCATGTGTAACTAAACTTAAAAAAAAAAAAAAAAAAAAAAAAAAAACGAGAATTGTCTCAGATATTTTACTACTATTATTTAATGTTATTTCTTATACATTACGTATTATACAATCAAACAACATTTTTTTATTGGGGGGGGGGGGAATTCCCACGTGAAAGGTGTCTTGGTTCTATTTTAAATATGGATGAAGTGTTTTCCTTGGTCGTATGTACGCTTAAAAGTAATTGTGTACGATGGCACTGGTTTGCATTGAATTGTTGTCACAGTGAGTGTGTTGAGGCGAAGTTGCATTGAAAAAGACACACAATATACTGTAGAAAGTGTGTCAAACAGGAAATAAACAAATTGTGCTTTTGTAGAGTGAAGTGTTGTCAAAGAGTACAATTTCCTGGCATAGAGAGCATCAATCACACGAAATAGAAGAAAAAGTGGGAAGGGGAGTGGATTTTGCGAGTAATTTATTAAGGGTGTTCTTAACTGCTCCGTTTGTCAAGTGCGAAACGTTTTTAAAACACTTACAAGTCTATTACATATCAATTTTAAGAGAAAGATATGAAATTAGAATGCCTAACTATGGAATCTTCAAATCGAACTTATTTTTCCATTTTACGATAGTTGAATTAACTTTCCAGTTCTAAGCTTTTTTAGATCACGTGATCACACGTTTCTCGACAGTTTTTTCTGCTTTAATGGGAATATGTGCTCAAAACCGTCGTATGAAATTCATAAATGCGATTTCCACGGGTTCTAAAAATACAAAAGTTTTCCTTGCATTTAAATAGCTTTCTCTTGGCGTGAAAAAGTGTGCTGGTCGAAACGTGAGACACTTTCGTCTTTTAACTTCAATTGTTCGTAGGTATTTCATAATACTTATATCTGTTTTACTGCAGAAATGTTTTCAAATCGAAATCAGAACACGGGAACACATACACCGATCCATGGGGATGCAGCGTGAATGACTCCCCGTATATTGTTTCTTGTTGTAGAAAATTGATTTAAAATTGCGCGGAAAGCAAAAATAACTCTGTTCCCCTGTTTTATTTTAGTTTGTTGTTAAATTAAAACGATCGGGCAACAGTTTTTTTACACATATGCATTTTGAGAAGAAATTTTTGCAGAGGACGCTTCGATATGGCGTGAATGAATCCCATTGCTTTTAGATTGTGGTTGAAAATTCATTTAGCCCTGCGCCCTTCGAAAAAATTTCCTTCTCACCCTCACTATTTTTCGTTTTTTGTTAATTTAAAACAATCGGGCAACAGTTTTTCCACAGAAATGCAATTTGAGAATGAATTATGTGAGACGTATATCGCTATGGGAATGAACGATTCACACGCCTTCTACTTGTTGAAAATTCATTTAGTCTTGCGCGAAAAACAAAAAATAAGTATGTTCCCCTGTTTTATTTTAGTTTGTAGTTAAATTAAATCGATCGGGCAACAGGTTTTTCACACATTTGCAAATTAAGAAGAAATTCGATTGTACGTGAACCCAGTATCGAAAGTTTCGTCGCGTGTTGTTGAAAATATATTTCAATAGATGGCAGCACAGGAAAACTCTCGCGCATGTGTAACTAAACTTAAAAAAAAAAAAAAAAAAAAAAAAAAACGAGAATTGTCTCAGATATTTTACTACTATTATTTAATGTTATTTCTTATACATTACGTATTATACAATCAAACAACATTTTTTTATTGGGGGGGGGGGAATTCCCACGTGAAAGGTGTCTTGGTTCTATTTTAAATATGGATGAAGTGTTTTCCTTGGTCGTATGTACGCTTAAAAGTAATTGTGTACGATGGCAGTGGTTTGCATTGAATTGTTGTCATAGTGAGTGTGTTGAGTCGAAGTTGCATTGAAAAAGACACACAATATACTGTAGAAAGTGTGTCAAACAGGAAATAAACAAATTGTGCTTTTGTAGAGTGAAGTGTTGTCAAAGAGTACAATTTCCTGGCATAGAGAGCATCAATCACACGAAATAGAAGAAAAAGTGGGGAGGGGAGTGGATTTTGCGAGTAATTTATTAAGGGTGTTCTTAACTGCTCCGTTTGTCAAGTGCGAAACAGATATTTTACTAATATTATTTAATGTTATTTCTTATACTTTACGTATTATACAATCAAACAACATTTTTTTATTGGGGGGGGGGAATTCCCCCGTGAAAGGTGTCTGGGTGCTATTTTAAATATGGATGAAGTGTTTTCCTTGGTCGTATGTACGCTTAAAAGTAATTGTGTACGATGGCACTGGTTTGCATTGAATTGTTGTCACAGTGAGTGTGTTGAGGCGAAGTTGCATTGAAAAAGACACACAATATACTGTAGAAAGTGTGTCAAACAGGAAATAAACAAATTGTGCTTTTGTAGAGTGAAGTGTTGTCAAAGAGTACAATTTCCTGGCATAGAGAGCATCAATCACACGAAATAGAAGAAAAAGTGGGAAGGGGAGTGGATTTTGCGAGTAATTTATTAAGGGTGTTCTTAACTGCTCCGTTTGTCAAGTGCGAAACGTTTTTAAAACACTTACAAGTCTATTACATATCAATTTTAAGAGAAAGATATGAAATTAGAATGCCTAACTATGGAATCTTCAAATCGAACTTATTTTTCCATTTTACGATAGTTGAATTAACTTTCCAGTTCTAAGCTTTTTAGATCACGTGATCACACGTTTCTCGACAGTTTTTTCTGCTTTAATTGGGATATGTGCTCAAAACCGTCGTATGAAATTCATAAATGCGATTTCCACGGGTTCTAAAAATACAAAAGTTCTCCGTGCAATTAAATAGCTTTCTCTTGGCGTGAAAAAGTGTGCTGGTCGAAACGTGAGACACTTTCGTCTTTTAACTTCAAATGTTCGTAGGTATTTCATAATACTTATATCTCTTTTACTGCAGAAATGTTTTCAAATCGAAATCAGAACACGGGAACACATACACCGATCCATGGGGATGCAGCGTGAATGACTCCCCGTATATTGTTTCTTGTTGTAGAAAATTGATTTACAATTGCGCGGAAAGCAAAAATAACCCTGTTCCCCTGTTTTATTTTAGTTTGTTGTTAAATTAAAACAATCGGGCAACAGTTTTTTTACACATATGCATTTTGAGAATAAATTTTTGCAGAGAACGCTTCGATATGGCGTGAATGAATCCCATTACTTTTAGATTGTGGTTGAAAATTTATTTAGCTCTGCGCCCTGTGAAAAATTTTCCTTCTCCACCTCTGTATTTTCCGTTTTTAGTTGATTTAAAACAATCGGGCAGCAGTTTTTTCGCAGAAATTCAATCTAAGAAGAAATAGTCTCAGAAGTATATCGATATGGGGATGAACGAATCACATTGCTTTCTGCTTGTTGTTGAAAGTTCATTTAATTTCGCACGAAAAACAAAAAATAACTCTGTTCCCCAGTTTTATTTTAGTTCGTAGTTAAATTAAAACGATCGGGCAACAGTTTTTTTACACATATGCAATTTGAGAAGAAATTTTTGCAGAGAACGTATCGATATGGCGTGAATGAATCCCATTGTTTTTAGATTGTGGCTGAAAATTCATTTAATCCTGCGCCCTTCGAAAAAATTTCCTTCTCACCCTCACTATTTTTCGTTTTTTGTTAATTTAAAACAATCGGGCACCAGTTTTTCCACAGAAATGCAATTTGAGAATGAATTATGTGAGACGTATATCGCAATGGGAATGAACGATTCACACGCCTTCTACTTGTTGAAAATTCATTTAGTCTTGCGCGGAAAACAAAAAATAACTATGTTCCCCTGTTTTATTTTAGTTTGTAGTTAAATTAAAACGATCGGGCAACAGTTTTTTTTACACATATGCATTTTGAGAAGAAATTTTTGCAGAGAACGCATCGATATGGCGTGAATGAATCCCATTTCTTTTAGATTGTGGTTGAAAATTCATTTACTGCTGCGCCCTGCGAAAAAATTTCCTTCTGCCCCTCTGCATTTTTCGTTTTTAGTTGATTTAAAACAATCGGGCAGCAGTTTTTTCGCAGAAATTCAATTTAAAAAGAAATAGTCTCAGAAGTATATCGATATGGGGATGAACGAATCACATTGCTTTCTGCTTGTTGTTGAAAGTTCATTTAATTTCGCACGAAAAACAAAAAATAACTCTGTTCCCCAGTTTTATTTTAGTTTGTAGTTAAATTAAAACGATCGGGCAATAGTTTTTTTACACATATGCAATTTGAGAAGAAATTTTTGCAGAGAACGTATCGATATGGCGTGAATGAATCCCATTGTTTTTAGATTGTGGCTGAAAATTTATTTAACCCTGCGCCCTTCGAAAAAATTTCCTTCTCACCCTCACTATTTTTCGTTTTTTGTTAATTTAAAACAATCGGGCAACAGTTTTTCCACAGAAATGCAATTTGAGAATGAATTATGTGAGACGTATATCGCTATGGGAATGAACGATTCACACGCCTTCTACTTGTTGAAAATTCATTTAGTCTTGCGCGAAAAACAAAAAATAAGTATGTTCCCCTGCTTTATTTTAGTTTGTAGTTAAATTAAATTTATCGGGCAACAGGTTTTTCACACATTTGCAAATTAAGAAGAAATTCGATTGTACGTGAACCCAGTATCGAAAGTTTCGTCGCGTGTTGTTGAAAATATATTTCAATAGATGGCAGCACAGGTAAACTCTCGCGCATGTGTAACTAAACTTTAAAAAAAAAAAAAAAAAAAAAAAAAAACGAGAATTGTCTCAGATATTTTACTACTATTATTTAATGTTATTTCTTATACATTACGTATTATACAATCAAACAACATTTTTTTATTGGGGGGGGGGAATTCCCACGTGAAAGGTGTCTTGGTTCTATTTTAAATATGGATGAAGTGTTTTCCTTGGTCGTATGTACGCTTAAAAGTAATTGTGTACGATGGCAGTGGTTTGCATTGAATTGTTGTCATAGTGAGTGTGTTGAGTCGAAGTTGCATTGAAAAAGACACACAATATACTGTAGAAAGTGTGTCAAACAGGAAATAAACAAATTGTGCTTTTGTAGAGTGAAGTGTTGTGAAAGAGTACAATTTCCTGGCATAGAGAGCATCAATCACACGAAATAGAAGAAAAAGTGGGGAGGGGAGTGGATTTTGCGAGTAATTTATTAAGGGTGTTCTTAACTGCTCCGTTTGTCAAGTGCGAAACAGATATTTTACTAATATTATTTAATGTTATTTCTTATACTTTACGTATTATACAATCAAACAACATTTTTTTATTGGGGGGGGGGGGAATTCCCCCGTGAAAGGTGTCTGGGTGCTATTTTAAATATGGATGAAGTGTTTTCCTTGGTCGTATGTACGCTTAAAAGTAATTGTGTACGATGGCACTGGTTTGCATTGAATTGTTGTCACAGTGAGTGTGTTGAGGCGAAGTTGCATTGAAAAAGACACACAATATACTGTAGAAAGTGTGTCAAACAGGAAATAAACAAATTGTGCTTTTGTAGAGTGAAGTGTTGTCAAAGAGTACAATTTCCTGGCATAGAGAGCATCAATCACACGAAATAGAAGAAAAAGTGGGAAGGGGAGTGGATTTTGCGAGTAATTTATTAAGGGTGTTCTTAACTGCTCCGTTTGTCAAGTGCGAAACGTTTTTAAAACACTTACAAGTCTATTACATATCAATTTTAAGAGAAAGATATGAAATTAGAATGCCTAACTATGGAATCTTCAAATCGAACTTATTTTTCCATTTTACGATAGTTGAATTAACTTTCCAGTTCTAAGCTTTTTTAGATCACGTGATCACACGTTTCTCGACAGTTTTTTCTGCTTTAATGGGAATATGTGCTCAAAACCGTCGTATGAAATTCATAAATGCGATTTCCACGGGTTCTAAAAATACAAAAGTTTTCCTTGCATTTAAATAGCTTTCTCTTGGCGTGAAAAAGTGTGCTGGTCGAAACGTGAGACACTTTCGTCTTTTAACTTCAATTGTTCGTAGGTATTTCATAATACTTATATCTGTTTTACTGCAGAAATGTTTTCAAATCGAAATCAGAACACGGGAACACATACACCGATCCATGGGGATGCAGCGTGAATGACTCCCCGTATATTGTTTCTTGTTGTAGAAAATTGATTTAAAATTGCGCGGAAAGCAAAAATAACTCTGTTCCCCTGTTTTATTTTAGTTTGTTGTTAAATTAAAACGATCGGGCAACAGTTTTTTTACACATATGCATTTTGAGAAGAAATTTTTGCAGAGGACGCTTCGATATGGCGTGAATGAATCCCATTGCTTTTAGATTGTGGTTGAAAATTCATTTAGCCCTGCGCCCTGCGAAAAAATTTCCTTCTCCCCCTCTGCATTTTTCGTTTTTAGTTAATTTAAAACAATCGGTCACCAGTTTTTTCGCAGAAATTCAATTTAAAAAGAAATAGTCTTAGAAGTATATCGGTATGGGGATGAACGAATCACATTGTCTTCTGCTTGTTGTTGAAAGTTCATTTAATTTTGCGCGGAAAACAAAAAATAACTCTGTTACCCTGTTTTATTTTAGTTTGTTGTTAAATTAAAACAATCGGGCAACAGGTTTTTTACACATATGCATATTTCGAGAAGAAATGTTTTCAGAGAACGCAACGATATGGCGTGAATGAATCCCATTAATTTTAGATTGTGGTTGAAAATTCATTTTGTTCTGCGGACTGCGAAAAAATTTCCTTCTCCCCCTCTGCATTTTTCGTTTTTAGTTAATTTAAAACAATCGGGCAGCAGTTTTTTCGCAGAAATTCAATTTAAGAAGAAATAGTCTCAGAAGTATATCGATATGGGGATGAACGAATCACATTGCCTTCTGCTTGTTGTTGAAAGTTCATTTAATTTCGCGCGGAAAACAAAAAATAACTCTGTTCCCCAGTTTTATTTTAGTTTGTAGTTAAATTAAAACGATCGGGCAATAGTTTTTTTACACATATGCAATTTGAGAAGAAATTTTTGCAGAGAACGTATCGATGTGGCGTGAATGAATCCCATTGTTTTTAGATTGTGGCTGAAAATTTATTTAACCCTGCGCCCTTCGAAAAAATTTCCTTCTCACCCTCACTATTTTTCGTTTTTTGTTAATTTAAAACAATCGGGCAACAGTTTTTCCACAGAAATGCAATTTGAGAATGAATTATGTGAGACGTATATCGCTATGGGAATGAACGATTCACACGCCTTCTACTTGTTGAAAATTCATTTAGTCTTGCGCGGAAAACAAAAAATAACTATGTTCCCCTGTTTTATTTTAGTTTGTAGTTAAATTAAATCGATCGGGCAACAGGTTTTTCACACATTTGCAAATTAAGAAGAAATTCGATTGTACGTGAACCCAGTATCGAAAGTTTCGTCGCGTGTTGTTGAAAATATATTTCAATAGATGGCAGCACAGGTAAACTCTCGCGCATGTGTAACTAAACTTTAAAAAAAAAAAAAAAAAAAAAAAAAAACGAGAATTGTCTCAGATATTTTACTACTATTATTTAATGTTATTTCTTATACATTACGTATTATACAATCAAACAACATTTTTTTATTGGGGGGGGGGGAATTCCCACGTGAAAGGTGTCTTGGTTCTATTTTAAATATGGATGAAGTGTTTTCCTTGGTCGTATGTACGCTTAAAAGTAATTGTGTACGATGGCAGTGGTTTGCATTGAATTGTTGTCATAGTGAGTGTGTTGAGTCGAAGTTGCATTGAAAAAGACACACAATATACTGTAGAAAGTGTGTCAAACAGGAAATAAACAAATTGTGCTTTTGTAGAGTGAAGTGTTGTCAAAGAGTACAATTTCCTGGCATAGAGAGCATCAATCACACGAAATAGAAGAAAAAGTGGGGAGGGGAGTGGATTTTGCGAGTAATTTATTAAGGGTGTTCTTAACTGCTCCGTTTGTCAAGTGCGAAACAGATATTTTACTAATATTATTTAATGTTATTTCTTATACTTTACGTATTATACAATCAAACAACATTTTTTTATTGGGGGGGGGAATTCCCCCGTGAAAGGTGTCTGGGTGCTATTTTAAATATGGATGAAGTGTTTTCCTTGGTCGTATGTACGCTTAAAAGTAATTGTGTACGATGGCACTGGTTTGCATTGAATTGTTGTCACAGTGAGTGTGTTGAGGCGAAGTTGCATTGAAAAAGACACACAATATACTGTAGAAAGTGTGTCAAACAGGAAATAAACAAATTGTGCTTTTGTAGAGTGAAGTGTTGTCAAAGAGTACAATTTCCTGGCATAGAGAGCATCAATCACACGAAATAGAAGAAAAAGTGGGAAGGGGAGTGGATTTTGCGAGTAATTTATTAAGGGTGTTCTTAACTGCTCCGTTTGTCAAGTGCGAAACGTTTTTAAAACACTTACAAGTCTATTACATATCAATTTTAAGAGAAAGATATGAAATTAGAATGCCTAACTATGGAATCTTCAAATCGAACTTATTTTTCCATTTTACGATAGTTGAATTAACTTTCCAGTTCTAAGCTTTTTAGATCACGTGATCACACGTTTCTCGACAGTTTTTTCTGCTTTAATTGGGATATGTGCTCAAAACCGTCGTATGAAATTCATAAATGCGATTTCCACGGGTTCTAAAAATACAAAAGTTCTCCGTGCAATTAAATAGCTTTCTCTTGGCGTGAAAAAGTGTGCTGGTCGAAACGTGAGACACTTTCGTCTTTTAACTTCAAATGTTCGTAGGTATTTCATAATACTTATATCTCTTTTACTGCAGAAATGTTTTCAAATCGAAATCAGAACACGGGAACACATACACCGATCCATGGGGATGCAGCGTGAATGACTCCCCGTATATTGTTTCTTGTTGTAGAAAATTGATTTACAATTGCGCGGAAAGCAAAAATAACCCTGTTCCCCTGTTTTATTTTAGTTTGTTGTTAAATTAAAACAATCGGGCAACAGTTTTTTTACACATATGCATTTTGAGAATAAATTTTTGCAGAGAACGCTTCGATATGGCGTGAATGAATCCCATTACTTTTAGATTGTGGTTGAAAATTTATTTAGCTCTGCGCCCTGTGAAAAATTTTCCTTCTCCACCTCTGTATTTTCCGTTTTTAGTTGATTTAAAACAATCGGGCAGCAGTTTTTTCGCAGAAATTCAATCTAAGAAGAAATAGTCTCAGAAGTATATCGATATGGGGATGAACGAATCACATTGCTTTCTGCTTGTTGTTGAAAGTTCATTTAATTTCGCACGAAAAACAAAAAATAACTCTGTTCCCCAGTTTTATTTTAGTTCGTAGTTAAATTAAAACGATCGGGCAACAGTTTTTTTACACATATGCAATTTGAGAAGAAATTTTTGCAGAGAACGTATCGATATGGCGTGAATGAATCCCATTGTTTTTAGATTGTGGCTGAAAATTCATTTAATCCTGCGCCCTTCGAAAAAATTTCCTTCTCACCCTCACTATTTTTCGTTTTTTGTTAATTTAAAACAATCGGGCACCAGTTTTTCCACAGAAATGCAATTTGAGAATGAATTATGTGAGACGTATATCGCAATGGGAATGAACGATTCACACGCCTTCTACTTGTTGAAAATTCATTTAGTCTTGCGCGGAAAACAAAAAATAACTATGTTCCCCTGTTTTATTTTAGTTTGTAGTTAAATTAAAACGATCGGGCAACAGTTTTTTTTACACATATGCATTTTGAGAAGAAATTTTTGCAGAGAACGCATCGATATGGCGTGAATGAATCCCATTTCTTTTAGATTGTGGTTGAAAATTCATTTACTGCTGCGCCCTGCGAAAAAATTTCCTTCTGCCCCTCTGCATTTTTCGTTTTTAGTTGATTTAAAACAATCGGGCAGCAGTTTTTTCGCAGAAATTCAATTTAAAAAGAAATAGTCTCAGAAGTATATCGATATGGGGATGAACGAATCACATTGCTTTCTGCTTGTTGTTGAAAGTTCATTTAATTTCGCACGAAAAACAAAAAATAACTCTGTTCCCCAGTTTTATTTTAGTTTGTAGTTAAATTAAAACGATCGGGCAATAGTTTTTTTACACATATGCAATTTGAGAAGAAATTTTTGCAGAGAACGTATCGATATGGCGTGAATGAATCCCATTGTTTTTAGATTGTGGCTGAAAATTTATTTAACCCTGCGCCCTTCGAAAAAATTTCCTTCTCACCCTCACTATTTTTCGTTTTTTGTTAATTTAAAACAATCGGGCAACAGTTTTTCCACAGAAATGCAATTTGAGAATGAATTATGTGAGACGTATATCGCTATGGGAATGAACGATTCACACGCCTTCTACTTGTTGAAAATTCATTTAGTCTTGCGCGAAAAACAAAAAATAAGTATGTTCCCCTGCTTTATTTTAGTTTGTAGTTAAATTAAATTTATCGGGCAACAGGTTTTTCACACATTTGCAAATTAAGAAGAAATTCGATTGTACGTGAACCCAGTATCGAAAGTTTCGTCGCGTGTTGTTGAAAATATATTTCAATAGATGGCAGCACAGGTAAACTCTCGCGCATGTGTAACTAAACTTTAAAAAAAAAAAAAAAAAAAAAAAAAAAACGAGAATTGTCTCAGATATTTTACTACTATTATTTAATGTTATTTCTTATACATTACGTATTATACAATCAAACAACATTTTTTTATTGGGGGGGGGGGAATTCCCACGTGAAAGGTGTCTTGGTTCTATTTTAAATATGGATGAAGTGTTTTCCTTGGTCGTATGTACGCTTAAAAGTAATTGTGTACGATGGCAGTGGTTTGCATTGAATTGTTGTCATAGTGAGTGTGTTGAGTCGAAGTTGCATTGAAAAAGACACACAATATACTGTAGAAAGTGTGTCAAACAGGAAATAAACAAATTGTGCTTTTGTAGAGTGAAGTGTTGTGAAAGAGTACAATTTCCTGGCATAGAGAGCATCAATCACACGAAATAGAAGAAAAAGTGGGGAGGGGAGTGGATTTTGCGAGTAATTTATTAAGGGTGTTCTTAACTGCTCCGTTTGTCAAGTGCGAAACAGATATTTTACTAATATTATTTAATGTTATTTCTTATACTTTACGTATTATACAATCAAACAACATTTTTTTATTGGGGGGGGGGGAATTCCCCCGTGAAAGGTGTCTGGGTGCTATTTTAAATATGGATGAAGTGTTTTCCTTGGTCGTATGTACGCTTAAAAGTAATTGTGTACGATGGCACTGGTTTGCATTGAATTGTTGTCACAGTGAGTGTGTTGAGGCGAAGTTGCATTGAAAAAGACACACAATATACTGTAGAAAGTGTGTCAAACAGGAAATAAACAAATTGTGCTTTTGTAGAGTGAAGTGTTGTCAAAGAGTACAATTTCCTGGCATAGAGAGCATCAATCACACGAAATAGAAGAAAAAGTGGGAAGGGGAGTGGATTTTGCGAGTAATTTATTAAGGGTGTTCTTAACTGCTCCGTTTGTCAAGTGCGAAACGTTTTTAAAACACTTACAAGTCTATTACATATCAATTTTAAGAGAAAGATATGAAATTAGAATGCCTAACTATGGAATCTTCAAATCGAACTTATTTTTCCATTTTACGATAGTTGAATTAACTTTCCAGTTCTAAGCTTTTTAGATCACGTGATCACACGTTTCTCGACAGTTTTTTCTGCTTTAATTGGGATATGTGCTCAAAACCGTCGTATGAAATTCATAAATGCGATTTCCACGGGTTCTAAAAATACAAAAGTTCTCCGTGCAATTAAATAGCTTTCTCTTGGCGTGAAAAAGTGTGCTGGTCGAAACGTGAGACACTTTCGTCTTTTAACTTCAAATGTTCGTAGGTATTTCATAATACTTATATCTCTTTTACTGCAGAAATGTTTTCAAATCGAAATCAGAACACGGGAACACATACACCGATCCATGGGGATGCAGCGTGAATGACTCCCCGTATATTGTTTCTTGTTGTAGAAAATTGATTTACAATTGCGCGGAAAGCAAAAATAACCCTGTTCCCCTGTTTTATTTTAGTTTGTTGTTAAATTAAAACAATCGGGCAACAGTTTTTTTACACATATGCATTTTGAGAATAAATTTTTGCAGAGAACGCTTCGATATGGCGTGAATGAATCCCATTACTTTTAGATTGTGGTTGAAAATTTATTTAGCTCTGCGCCCTGTGAAAAATTTTCCTTCTCCACCTCTGTATTTTCCGTTTTTAGTTGATTTAAAACAATCGGGCAGCAGTTTTTTCGCAGAAATTCAATCTAAGAAGAAATAGTCTCAGAAGTATATCGATATGGGGATGAACGAATCACATTGCTTTCTGCTTGTTGTTGAAAGTTCATTTAATTTCGCACGAAAAACAAAAAATAACTCTGTTCCCCAGTTTTATTTTAGTTCGTAGTTAAATTAAAACGATCGGGCAACAGTTTTTTTACACATATGCAATTTGAGAAGAAATTTTTGCAGAGAACGTATCGATATGGCGTGAATGAATCCCATTGTTTTTAGATTGTGGCTGAAAATTCATTTAATCCTGCGCCCTTCGAAAAAATTTCCTTCTCACCCTCACTATTTTTCGTTTTTTGTTAATTTAAAACAATCGGGCACCAGTTTTTCCACAGAAATGCAATTTGAGAATGAATTATGTGAGACGTATATCGCAATGGGAATGAACGATTCACACGCCTTCTACTTGTTGAAAATTCATTTAGTCTTGCGCGGAAAACAAAAAATAACTATGTTCCCCTGTTTTATTTTAGTTTGTAGTTAAATTAAAACGATCGGGCAACAGTTTTTTTTACACATATGCATTTTGAGAAGAAATTTTTGCAGAGAACGCATCGATATGGCGTGAATGAATCCCATTTCTTTTAGATTGTGGTTGAAAATTCATTTACTGCTGCGCCCTGCGAAAAAATTTCCTTCTGCCCCTCTGCATTTTTCGTTTTTAGTTGATTTAAAACAATCGGGCAGCAGTTTTTTCGCAGAAATTCAATTTAAAAAGAAATAGTCTCAGAAGTATATCGATATGGGGATGAACGAATCACATTGCTTTCTGCTTGTTGTTGAAAGTTCATTTAATTTCGCACGAAAAACAAAAAATAACTCTGTTCCCCAGTTTTATTTTAGTTTGTAGTTAAATTAAAACGATCGGGCAATAGTTTTTTTACACATATGCAATTTGAGAAGAAATTTTTGCAGAGAACGTATCGATATGGCGTGAATGAATCCCATTGTTTTTAGATTGTGGCTGAAAATTTATTTAACCCTGCGCCCTTCGAAAAAATTTCCTTCTCACCCTCACTATTTTTCGTTTTTTGTTAATTTAAAACAATCGGGCAACAGTTTTTCCACAGAAATGCAATTTGAGAATGAATTATGTGAGACGTATATCGCTATGGGAATGAACGATTCACACGCCTTCTACTTGTTGAAAATTCATTTAGTCTTGCGCGAAAAACAAAAAATAAGTATGTTCCCCTGCTTTATTTTAGTTTGTAGTTAAATTAAATTTATCGGGCAACAGGTTTTTCACACATTTGCAAATTAAGAAGAAATTCGATTGTACGTGAACCCAGTATCGAAAGTTTCGTCGCGTGTTGTTGAAAATATATTTCAATAGATGGCAGCACAGGTAAACTCTCGCGCATGTGTAACTAAACTTTAAAAAAAAAAAAAAAAAAAAAAAAAAAACGAGAATTGTCTCAGATATTTTACTACTATTATTTAATGTTATTTCTTATACATTACGTATTATACAATCAAACAACATTTTTTTATTGGGGGGGGGGGAATTCCCACGTGAAAGGTGTCTTGGTTCTATTTTAAATATGGATGAAGTGTTTTCCTTGGTCGTATGTACGCTTAAAAGTAATTGTGTACGATGGCAGTGGTTTGCATTGAATTGTTGTCATAGTGAGTGTGTTGAGTCGAAGTTGCATTGAAAAAGACACACAATATACTGTAGAAAGTGTGTCAAACAGGAAATAAACAAATTGTGCTTTTGTAGAGTGAAGTGTTGTGAAAGAGTACAATTTCCTGGCATAGAGAGCATCAATCACACGAAATAGAAGAAAAAGTGGGGAGGGGAGTGGATTTTGCGAGTAATTTATTAAGGGTGTTCTTAACTGCTCCGTTTGTCAAGTGCGAAACAGATATTTTACTAATATTATTTAATGTTATTTCTTATACTTTACGTATTATACAATCAAACAACATTTTTTTATTGGGGGGGGGGGGAATTCCCCCGTGAAAGGTGTCTGGGTGCTATTTTAAATATGGATGAAGTGTTTTCCTTGGTCGTATGTACGCTTAAAAGTAATTGTGTACGATGGCACTGGTTTGCATTGAATTGTTGTCACAGTGAGTGTGTTGAGGCGAAGTTGCATTGAAAAAGACACACAATATACTGTAGAAAGTGTGTCAAACAGGAAATAAACAAATTGTGCTTTTGTAGAGTGAAGTGTTGTCAAAGAGTACAATTTCCTGGCATAGAGAGCATCAATCACACGAAATAGAAGAAAAAGTGGGAAGGGGAGTGGATTTTGCGAGTAATTTATTAAGGGTGTTCTTAACTGCTCCGTTTGTCAAGTGCGAAACGTTTTTAAAACACTTACAAGTCTATTACATATCAATTTTAAGAGAAAGATATGAAATTAGAATGCCTAACTATGGAATCTTCAAATCGAACTTATTTTTCCATTTTACGATAGTTGAATTAACTTTCCAGTTCTAAGCTTTTTAGATCACGTGATCACACGTTTCTCGACAGTTTTTTCTGCTTTAATTGGGATATGTGCTCAAAACCGTCGTATGAAATTCATAAATGCGATTTCCACGGGTTCTAAAAATACAAAAGTTCTCCGTGCAATTAAATAGCTTTCTCTTGGCGTGAAAAAGTGTGCTGGTCGAAACGTGAGACACTTTCGTCTTTTAACTTCAAATGTTCGTAGGTATTTCATAATACTTATATCTCTTTTACTGCAGAAATGTTTTCAAATCGAAATCAGAACACGGGAACACATACACCGATCCATGGGGATGCAGCGTGAATGACTCCCCGTATATTGTTTCTTGTTGTAGAAAATTGATTTACAATTGCGCGGAAAGCAAAAATAACCCTGTTCCCCTGTTTTATTTTAGTTTGTTGTTAAATTAAAACAATCGGGCAACAGTTTTTTTACACATATGCATTTTGAGAATAAATTTTTGCAGAGAACGCTTCGATATGGCGTGAATGAATCCCATTACTTTTAGATTGTGGTTGAAAATTTATTTAGCTCTGCGCCCTGTGAAAAATTTTCCTTCTCCACCTCTGTATTTTCCGTTTTTAGTTGATTTAAAACAATCGGGCAGCAGTTTTTTCGCAGAAATTCAATCTAAGAAGAAATAGTGTCAGAAGTATATCGATATGGGGATGAACGAATCACATTGCTTTCTGCTTGTTGTTGAAAGTTCATTTAATTTCGCACGAAAAACAAAAAATAACTCTGTTCCCCAGTTTTATTTTAGTTCGTAGTTAAATTAAAACGATCGGGCAACAGTTTTTTTACACATATGCAATTTGAGAAGAAATTTTTGCAGAGAACGTATCGATATGGCGTGAATGAATCCCATTGTTTTTAGATTGTGGCTGAAAATTCATTTAATCCTGCGCCCTTCGAAAAAATTTCCTTCTCACCCTCACTATTTTTCGTTTTTTGTTAATTTAAAACAATCGGGCACCAGTTTTTCCACAGAAATGCAATTTGAGAATGAATTATGTGAGACGTATATCGCAATGGGAATGAACGATTCACACGCCTTCTACTTGTTGAAAATTCATTTAGTCTTGCGCGGAAAACAAAAAATAACTATGTTCCCCTGTTTTATTTTAGTTTGTAGTTAAATTAAAACGATCGGGCAACAGTTTTTTTTACACATATGCATTTTGAGAAGAAATTTTTGCAGAGAACGCATCGATATGGCGTGAATGAATCCCATTTCTTTTAGATTGTGGTTGAAAATTCATTTACTGCTGCGCCCTGCGAAAAAATTTCCTTCTGCCCCTCTGCATTTTTCGTTTTTAGTTGATTTAAAACAATCGGGCAGCAGTTTTTTCGCAGAAATTCAATTTAAAAAGAAATAGTCTCAGAAGTATATCGATATGGGGATGAACGAATCACATTGCTTTCTGCTTGTTGTTGAAAGTTCATTTAATTTCGCACGAAAAACAAAAAATAACTCTGTTCCCCAGTTTTATTTTAGTTTGTAGTTAAATTAAAACGATCGGGCAATAGTTTTTTTACACATATGCAATTTGAGAAGAAATTTTTGCAGAGAACGTATCGATATGGCGTGAATGAATCCCATTGTTTTTAGATTGTGGCTGAAAATTTATTTAACCCTGCGCCCTTCGAAAAAATTTCCTTCTCACCCTCACTATTTTTCGTTTTTTGTTAATTTAAAACAATCGGGCAACAGTTTTTCCACAGAAATGCAATTTGAGAATGAATTATGTGAGACGTATATCGCTATGGGAATGAACGATTCACACGCCTTCTACTTGTTGAAAATTCATTTAGTCTTGCGCGAAAAACAAAAAATAAGTATGTTCCCCTGCTTTATTTTAGTTTGTAGTTAAATTAAATTTATCGGGCAACAGGTTTTTCACACATTTGCAAATTAAGAAGAAATTCGATTGTACGTGAACCCAGTATCGAAAGTTTCGTCGCGTGTTGTTGAAAATATATTTCAATAGATGGCAGCACAGGTAAACTCTCGCGCATGTGTAACTAAACTTTAAAAAAAAAAAAAAAAAAAAAAAAAAAACGAGAATTGTCTCAGATATTTTACTACTATTATTTAATGTTATTTCTTATACATTACGTATTATACAATCAAACAACATTTTTTTATTGGGGGGGGGGGAATTCCCACGTGAAAGGTGTCTTGGTTCTATTTTAAATATGGATGAAGTGTTTTCCTTGGTCGTATGTACGCTTAAAAGTAATTGTGTACGATGGCAGTGGTTTGCATTGAATTGTTGTCATAGTGAGTGTGTTGAGTCGAAGTTGCATTGAAAAAGACACACAATATACTGTAGAAAGTGTGTCAAACAGGAAATAAACAAATTGTGCTTTTGTAGAGTGAAGTGTTGTGAAAGAGTACAATTTCCTGGCATAGAGAGCATCAATCACACGAAATAGAAGAAAAAGTGGGGAGGGGAGTGGATTTTGCGAGTAATTTATTAAGGGTGTTCTTAACTGCTCCGTTTGTCAAGTGCGAAACAGATATTTTACTAATATTATTTAATGTTATTTCTTATACTTTACGTATTATACAATCAAACAACATTTTTTTATTGGGGGGGGGGGAATTCCCCCGTGAAAGGTGTCTGGGTGCTATTTTAAATATGGATGAAGTGTTTTCCTTGGTCGTATGTACGCTTAAAAGTAATTGTGTACGATGGCACTGGTTTGCATTGAATTGTTGTCACAGTGAGTGTGTTGAGGCGAAGTTGCATTGAAAAAGACACACAATATACTGTAGAAAGTGTGTCAAACAGGAAATAAACAAATTGTGCTTTTGTAGAGTGAAGTGTTGTCAAAGAGTACAATTTCCTGGCATAGAGAGCATCAATCACACGAAATAGAAGAAAAAGTGGGAAGGGGAGTGGATTTTGCGAGTAATTTATTAAGGGTGTTCTTAACTGCTCCGTTTGTCAAGTGCGAAACGTTTTTAAAACACTTACAAGTCTATTACATATCAATTTTAAGAGAAAGATATGAAATTAGAATGCCTAACTATGGAATCTTCAAATCGAACTTATTTTTCCATTTTACGATAGTTGAATTAACTTTCCAGTTCTAAGCTTTTTAGATCACGTGATCACACGTTTCTCGACAGTTTTTTCTGCTTTAATTGGGATATGTGCTCAAAACCGTCGTATGAAATTCATAAATGCGATTTCCACGGGTTCTAAAAATACAAAAGTTCTCCGTGCAATTAAATAGCTTTCTCTTGGCGTGAAAAAGTGTGCTGGTCGAAACGTGAGACACTTTCGTCTTTTAACTTCAAATGTTCGTAGGTATTTCATAATACTTATATCTCTTTTACTGCAGAAATGTTTTCAAATCGAAATCAGAACACGGGAACACATACACCGATCCATGGGGATGCAGCGTGAATGACTCCCCGTATATTGTTTCTTGTTGTAGAAAATTGATTTACAATTGCGCGGAAAGCAAAAATAACCCTGTTCCCCTGTTTTATTTTAGTTTGTTGTTAAATTAAAACAATCGGGCAACAGTTTTTTTACACATATGCATTTTGAGAATAAATTTTTGCAGAGAACGCTTCGATATGGCGTGAATGAATCCCATTACTTTTAGATTGTGGTTGAAAATTTATTTAGCTCTGCGCCCTGTGAAAAATTTTCCTTCTCCACCTCTGTATTTTCCGTTTTTAGTTGATTTAAAACAATCGGGCAGCAGTTTTTTCGCAGAAATTCAATCTAAGAAGAAATAGTCTCAGAAGTATATCGATATGGGGATGAACGAATCACATTGCTTTCTGCTTGTTGTTGAAAGTTCATTTAATTTCGCACGAAAAACAAAAAATAACTCTGTTCCCCAGTTTTATTTTAGTTCGTAGTTAAATTAAAACGATCGGGCAACAGTTTTTTTACACATATGCAATTTGAGAAGAAATTTTTGCAGAGAACGTATCGATATGGCGTGAATGAATCCCATTGTTTTTAGATTGTGGCTGAAAATTCATTTAATCCTGCGCCCTTCGAAAAAATTTCCTTCTCACCCTCACTATTTTTCGTTTTTTGTTAATTTAAAACAATCGGGCACCAGTTTTTCCACAGAAATGCAATTTGAGAATGAATTATGTGAGACGTATATCGCAATGGGAATGAACGATTCACACGCCTTCTACTTGTTGAAAATTCATTTAGTCTTGCGCGGAAAACAAAAAATAACTATGTTCCCCTGTTTTATTTTAGTTTGTAGTTAAATTAAAACGATCGGGCAACAGTTTTTTTTACACATATGCATTTTGAGAAGAAATTTTTGCAGAGAACGCATCGATATGGCGTGAATGAATCCCATTTCTTTTAGATTGTGGTTGAAAATTCATTTACTGCTGCGCCCTGCGAAAAAATTTCCTTCTGCCCCTCTGCATTTTTCGTTTTTAGTTGATTTAAAACAATCGGGCAGCAGTTTTTTCGCAGAAATTCAATTTAAAAAGAAATAGTCTCAGAAGTATATCGATATGGGGATGAACGAATCACATTGCTTTCTGCTTGTTGTTGAAAGTTCATTTAATTTCGCACGAAAAACAAAAAATAACTCTGTTCCCCAGTTTTATTTTAGTTTGTAGTTAAATTAAAACGATCGGGCAATAGTTTTTTTACACATATGCAATTTGAGAAGAAATTTTTGCAGAGAACGTATCGATATGGCGTGAATGAATCCCATTGTTTTTAGATTGTGGCTGAAAATTTATTTAACCCTGCGCCCTTCGAAAAAATTTCCTTCTCACCCTCACTATTTTTCGTTTTTTGTTAATTTAAAACAATCGGGCAACAGTTTTTCCACAGAAATGCAATTTGAGAATGAATTATGTGAGACGTATATCGCTATGGGAATGAACGATTCACACGCCTTCTACTTGTTGAAAATTCATTTAGTCTTGCGCGAAAAACAAAAAATAAGTATGTTCCCCTGCTTTATTTTAGTTTGTAGTTAAATTAAATTTATCGGGCAACAGGTTTTTCACACATTTGCAAATTAAGAAGAAATTCGATTGTACGTGAACCCAGTATCGAAAGTTTCGTCGCGTGTTGTTGAAAATATATTTCAATAGATGGCAGCACAGGTAAACTCTCGCGCATGTGTAACTAAACTTTAAAAAAAAAAAAAAAAAAAAAAAAAAAACGAGAATTGTCTCAGATATTTTACTACTATTATTTAATGTTATTTCTTATACATTACGTATTATACAATCAAACAACATTTTTTTATTGGGGGGGGGGGAATTCCCACGTGAAAGGTGTCTTGGTTCTATTTTAAATATGGATGAAGTGTTTTCCTTGGTCGTATGTACGCTTAAAAGTAATTGTGTACGATGGCAGTGGTTTGCATTGAATTGTTGTCATAGTGAGTGTGTTGAGTCGAAGTTGCATTGAAAAAGACACACAATATACTGTAGAAAGTGTGTCAAACAGGAAATAAACAAATTGTGCTTTTGTAGAGTGAAGTGTTGTGAAAGAGTACAATTTCCTGGCATAGAGAGCATCAATCACACGAAATAGAAGAAAAAGTGGGGAGGGGAGTGGATTTTGCGAGTAATTTATTAAGGGTGTTCTTAACTGCTCCGTTTGTCAAGTGCGAAACAGATATTTTACTAATATTATTTAATGTTATTTCTTATACTTTACGTATTATACAATCAAACAACATTTTTTTATTGGGGGGGGGGGGAATTCCCCCGTGAAAGGTGTCTGGGTGCTATTTTAAATATGGATGAAGTGTTTTCCTTGGTCGTATGTACGCTTAAAAGTAATTGTGTACGATGGCACTGGTTTGCATTGAATTGTTGTCACAGTGAGTGTGTTGAGGCGAAGTTGCATTGAAAAAGACACACAATATACTGTAGAAAGTGTGTCAAACAGGAAATAAACAAATTGTGCTTTTGTAGAGTGAAGTGTTGTCAAAGAGTACAATTTCCTGGCATAGAGAGCATCAATCACACGAAATAGAAGAAAAAGTGGGAAGGGGAGTGGATTTTGCGAGTAATTTATTAAGGGTGTTCTTAACTGCTCCGTTTGTCAAGTGCGAAACGTTTTTAAAACACTTACAAGTCTATTACATATCAATTTTAAGAGAAAGATATGAAATTAGAATGCCTAACTATGGAATCTTCAAATCGAACTTATTTTTCCATTTTACGATAGTTGAATTAACTTTCCAGTTCTAAGCTTTTTAGATCACGTGATCACACGTTTCTCGACAGTTTTTTCTGCTTTAATTGGGATATGTGCTCAAAACCGTCGTATGAAATTCATAAATGCGATTTCCACGGGTTCTAAAAATACAAAAGTTCTCCGTGCAATTAAATAGCTTTCTCTTGGCGTGAAAAAGTGTGCTGGTCGAAACGTGAGACACTTTCGTCTTTTAACTTCAAATGTTCGTAGGTATTTCATAATACTTATATCTCTTTTACTGCAGAAATGTTTTCAAATCGAAATCAGAACACGGGAACACATACACCGATCCATGGGGATGCAGCGTGAATGACTCCCCGTATATTGTTTCTTGTTGTAGAAAATTGATTTACAATTGCGCGGAAAGCAAAAATAACCCTGTTCCCCTGTTTTATTTTAGTTTGTTGTTAAATTAAAACAATCGGGCAACAGTTTTTTTACACATATGCATTTTGAGAATAAATTTTTGCAGAGAACGCTTCGATATGGCGTGAATGAATCCCATTACTTTTAGATTGTGGTTGAAAATTTATTTAGCTCTGCGCCCTGTGAAAAATTTTCCTTCTCCACCTCTGTATTTTCCGTTTTTAGTTGATTTAAAACAATCGGGCAGCAGTTTTTTCGCAGAAATTCAATCTAAGAAGAAATAGTGTCAGAAGTATATCGATATGGGGATGAACGAATCACATTGCTTTCTGCTTGTTGTTGAAAGTTCATTTAATTTCGCACGAAAAACAAAAAATAACTCTGTTCCCCAGTTTTATTTTAGTTCGTAGTTAAATTAAAACGATCGGGCAACAGTTTTTTTACACATATGCAATTTGAGAAGAAATTTTTGCAGAGAACGTATCGATATGGCGTGAATGAATCCCATTGTTTTTAGATTGTGGCTGAAAATTCATTTAATCCTGCGCCCTTCGAAAAAATTTCCTTCTCACCCTCACTATTTTTCGTTTTTTGTTAATTTAAAACAATCGGGCACCAGTTTTTCCACAGAAATGCAATTTGAGAATGAATTATGTGAGACGTATATCGCAATGGGAATGAACGATTCACACGCCTTCTACTTGTTGAAAATTCATTTAGTCTTGCGCGGAAAACAAAAAATAACTATGTTCCCCTGTTTTATTTTAGTTTGTAGTTAAATTAAAACGATCGGGCAACAGTTTTTTTTACACATATGCATTTTGAGAAGAAATTTTTGCAGAGAACGCATCGATATGGCGTGAATGAATCCCATTTCTTTTAGATTGTGGTTGAAAATTCATTTACTGCTGCGCCCTGCGAAAAAATTTCCTTCTGCCCCTCTGCATTTTTCGTTTTTAGTTGATTTAAAACAATCGGGCAGCAGTTTTTTCGCAGAAATTCAATTTAAAAAGAAATAGTCTCAGAAGTATATCGATATGGGGATGAACGAATCACATTGCTTTCTGCTTGTTGTTGAAAGTTCATTTAATTTCGCACGAAAAACAAAAAATAACTCTGTTCCCCAGTTTTATTTTAGTTTGTAGTTAAATTAAAACGATCGGGCAATAGTTTTTTTACACATATGCAATTTGAGAAGAAATTTTTGCAGAGAACGTATCGATATGGCGTGAATGAATCCCATTGTTTTTAGATTGTGGCTGAAAATTTATTTAACCCTGCGCCCTTCGAAAAAATTTCCTTCTCACCCTCACTATTTTTCGTTTTTTGTTAATTTAAAACAATCGGGCAACAGTTTTTCCACAGAAATGCAATTTGAGAATGAATTATGTGAGACGTATATCGCTATGGGAATGAACGATTCACACGCCTTCTACTTGTTGAAAATTCATTTAGTCTTGCGCGAAAAACAAAAAATAAGTATGTTCCCCTGCTTTATTTTAGTTTGTAGTTAAATTAAATTTATCGGGCAACAGGTTTTTCACACATTTGCAAATTAAGAAGAAATTCGATTGTACGTGAACCCAGTATCGAAAGTTTCGTCGCGTGTTGTTGAAAATATATTTCAATAGATGGCAGCACAGGTAAACTCTCGCGCATGTGTAACTAAACTTTAAAAAAAAAAAAAAAAAAAAAAAAAAAAACGAGAATTGTCTCAGATATTTTACTACTATTATTTAATGTTATTTCTTATACATTACGTATTATACAATCAAACAACATTTTTTTATTGGGGGGGGGGGAATTCCCACGTGAAAGGTGTCTTGGTTCTATTTTAAATATGGATGAAGTGTTTTCCTTGGTCGTATGTACGCTTAAAAGTAATTGTGTACGATGGCAGTGGTTTGCATTGAATTGTTGTCATAGTGAGTGTGTTGAGTCGAAGTTGCATTGAAAAAGACACACAATATACTGTAGAAAGTGTGTCAAACAGGAAATAAACAAATTGTGCTTTTGTAGAGTGAAGTGTTGTGAAAGAGTACAATTTCCTGGCATAGAGAGCATCAATCACACGAAATAGAAGAAAAAGTGGGGAGGGGAGTGGATTTTGCGAGTAATTTATTAAGGGTGTTCTTAACTGCTCCGTTTGTCAAGTGCGAAACAGATATTTTACTAATATTATTTAATGTTATTTCTTATACTTTACGTATTATACAATCAAACAACATTTTTTTATTGGGGGGGGGGGGAATTCCCCCGTGAAAGGTGTCTGGGTGCTATTTTAAATATGGATGAAGTGTTTTCCTTGGTCGTATGTACGCTTAAAAGTAATTGTGTACGATGGCACTGGTTTGCATTGAATTGTTGTCACAGTGAGTGTGTTGAGGCGAAGTTGCATTGAAAAAGACACACAATATACTGTAGAAAGTGTGTCAAACAGGAAATAAACAAATTGTGCTTTTGTAGAGTGAAGTGTTGTCAAAGAGTACAATTTCCTGGCATAGAGAGCATCAATCACACGAAATAGAAGAAAAAGTGGGAAGGGGAGTGGATTTTGCGAGTAATTTATTAAGGGTGTTCTTAACTGCTCCGTTTGTCAAGTGCGAAACGTTTTTAAAACACTTACAAGTCTATTACATATCAATTTTAAGAGAAAGATATGAAATTAGAATGCCTAACTATGGAATCTTCAAATCGAACTTATTTTTCCATTTTACGATAGTTGAATTAACTTTCCAGTTCTAAGCTTTTTAGATCACGTGATCACACGTTTCTCGACAGTTTTTTCTGCTTTAATTGGGATATGTGCTCAAAACCGTCGTATGAAATTCATAAATGCGATTTCCACGGGTTCTAAAAATACAAAAGTTCTCCGTGCAATTAAATAGCTTTCTCTTGGCGTGAAAAAGTGTGCTGGTCGAAACGTGAGACACTTTCGTCTTTTAACTTCAAATGTTCGTAGGTATTTCATAATACTTATATCTCTTTTACTGCAGAAATGTTTTCAAATCGAAATCAGAACACGGGAACACATACACCGATCCATGGGGATGCAGCGTGAATGACTCCCCGTATATTGTTTCTTGTTGTAGAAAATTGATTTACAATTGCGCGGAAAGCAAAAATAACCCTGTTCCCCTGTTTTATTTTAGTTTGTTGTTAAATTAAAACAATCGGGCAACAGTTTTTTTACACATATGCATTTTGAGAATAAATTTTTGCAGAGAACGCTTCGATATGGCGTGAATGAATCCCATTACTTTTAGATTGTGGTTGAAAATTTATTTAGCTCTGCGCCCTGTGAAAAATTTTCCTTCTCCACCTCTGTATTTTCCGTTTTTAGTTGATTTAAAACAATCGGGCAGCAGTTTTTTCGCAGAAATTCAATCTAAGAAGAAATAGTCTCAGAAGTATATCGATATGGGGATGAACGAATCACATTGCTTTCTGCTTGTTGTTGAAAGTTCATTTAATTTCGCACGAAAAACAAAAAATAACTCTGTTCCCCAGTTTTATTTTAGTTCGTAGTTAAATTAAAACGATCGGCCAACAGTTTTTTTACACATATGCAATTTGAGAAGAAATTTTTGCAGAGAACGTATCGATATGGCGTGAATGAATCCCATTGTTTTTAGATTGTGGCTGAAAATTCATTTAATCCTGCGCCCTTCGAAAAAATTTCCTTCTCACCCTCACTATTTTTCGTTTTTTGTTAATTTAAAACAATCGGGCACCAGTTTTTCCACAGAAATGCAATTTGAGAATGAATTATGTGAGACGTATATCGCAATGGGAATGAACGATTCACACGCCTTCTACTTGTTGAAAATTCATTTAGTCTTGCGCGGAAAACAAAAAATAACTATGTTCCCCTGTTTTATTTTAGTTTGTAGTTAAATTAAAACGATCGGGCAACAGTTTTTTTTACACATATGCATTTTGAGAAGAAATTTTTGCAGAGAACGCATCGATATGGCGTGAATGAATCCCATTTCTTTTAGATTGTGGTTGAAAATTCATTTACTGCTGCGCCCTGCGAAAAAATTTCCTTCTGCCCCTCTGCATTTTTCGTTTTTAGTTGATTTAAAACAATCGGGCAGCAGTTTTTTCGCAGAAATTCAATTTAAAAAGAAATAGTCTCAGAAGTATATCGATATGGGGATGAACGAATCACATTGCTTTCTGCTTGTTGTTGAAAGTTCATTTAATTTCGCACGAAAAACAAAAAATAACTCTGTTCCCCAGTTTTATTTTAGTTTGTAGTTAAATTAAAACGATCGGGCAACAGTTTTTTTACACATATGCAATTTGAGAAGAAATTTTTGCAGAGAACGTATCGATATGGCGTGAATGAATCCCATTGTTTTTAGATTGTGGCTGAAAATTTATTTAACCCTGCGCCCTTCGAAAAAATTTCCTTCTCACCCTCACTATTTTTCGTTTTTTGTTAATTTAAAACAATCGGGCAACAGTTTTTCCACAGAAATGCAATTTGAGAATGAATTATGTGAGACGTATATCGCTATGGGAATGAACGATTCACACGCCTTCTACTTGTTGAAAATTCATTTAGTCTTGCGCGAAAAACAAAAAATAAGTATGTTCCCCTGCTTTATTTTAGTTTGTAGTTAAATTAAATTTATCGGGCAACAGGTTTTTCACACATTTGCAAATTAAGAAGAAATTCGATTGTACGTGAACCCAGTATCGAAAGTTTCGTCGCGTGTTGTTGAAAATATATTTCAATAGATGGCAGCACAGGTAAACTCTCGCGCATGTGTAACTAAACTTTAAAAAAAAAAAAAAAAAAAAAAAAAAAACGAGAATTGTCTCAGATATTTTACTACTATTATTTAATGTTATTTCTTATACATTACGTATTATACAATCAAACAACATTTTTTTATTGGGGGGGGGGAATTCCCACGTGAAAGGTGTCTTGGTTCTATTTTAAATATGGATGAAGTGTTTTCCTTGGTCGTATGTACGCTTAAAAGTAATTGTGTACGATGGCAGTGGTTTGCATTGAATTGTTGTCATAGTGAGTGTGTTGAGTCGAAGTTGCATTGAAAAAGACACACAATATACTGTAGAAAGTGTGTCAAACAGGAAATAAACAAATTGTGCTTTTGTAGAGTGAAGTGTTGTGAAAGAGTACAATTTCCTGGCATAGAGAGCATCAATCACACGAAATAGAAGAAAAAGTGGGGAGGGGAGTGGATTTTGCGAGTAATTTATTAAGGGTGTTCTTAACTGCTCCGTTTGTCAAGTGCGAAACAGATATTTTACTAATATTATTTAATGTTATTTCTTATACTTTACGTATTATACAATCAAACAACATTTTTTTATTGGGGGGGGGAATTCCCCCGTGAAAGGTGTCTGGGTGCTATTTTAAATATGGATGAAGTGTTTTCCTTGGTCGTATGTACGCTTAAAAGTAATTGTGTACGATGGCACTGGTTTGCATTGAATTGTTGTCACAGTGAGTGTGTTGAGGCGAAGTTGCATTGAAAAAGACACACAATATACTGTAGAAAGTGTGTCAAACAGGAAATAAACAAATTGTGCTTTTGTAGAGTGAAGTGTTGTCAAAGAGTACAATTTCCTGGCATAGAGAGCATCAATCACACGAAATAGAAGAAAAAGTGGGAAGGGGAGTGGATTTTGCGAGTAATTTATTAAGGGTGTTCTTAACTGCTCCGTTTGTCAAGTGCGAAACGTTTTTAAAACACTTACAAGTCTATTACATATCAATTTTAAGAGAAAGATATGAAATTAGAATGCCTAACTATGGAATCTTCAAATCGAACTTATTTTTCCATTTTACGATAGTTGAATTAACTTTCCAGTTCTAAGCTTTTTAGATCACGTGATCACACGTTTCTCGACAGTTTTTTCTGCTTTAATTGGGATATGTGCTCAAAACCGTCGTATGAAATTCATAAATGCGATTTCCACGGGTTCTAAAAATACAAAAGTTCTCCGTGCAATTAAATAGCTTTCTCTTGGCGTGAAAAAGTGTGCTGGTCGAAACGTGAGACACTTTCGTCTTTTAACTTCAAATGTTCGTAGGTATTTCATAATACTTATATCTCTTTTACTGCAGAAATGTTTTCAAATCGAAATCAGAACACGGGAACACATACACCGATCCATGGGGATGCAGCGTGAATGACTCCCCGTATATTGTTTCTTGTTGTAGAAAATTGATTTACAATTGCGCGGAAAGCAAAAATAACCCTGTTCCCCTGTTTTATTTTAGTTTGTTGTTAAATTAAAACAATCGGGCAACAGTTTTTTTACACATATGCATTTTGAGAATAAATTTTTGCAGAGAACGCTTCGATATGGCGTGAATGAATCCCATTACTTTTAGATTGTGGTTGAAAATTTATTTAGCTCTGCGCCCTGTGAAAAATTTTCCTTCTCCACCTCTGTATTTTCCGTTTTTAGTTGATTTAAAACAATCGGGCAGCAGTTTTTTCGCAGAAATTCAATCTAAGAAGAAATAGTCTCAGAAGTATATCGATATGGGGATGAACGAATCACATTGCTTTCTGCTTGTTGTTGAAAGTTCATTTAATTTCGCACGAAAAACAAAAAATAACTCTGTTCCCCAGTTTTATTTTAGTTCGTAGTTAAATTAAAACGATCGGGCAACAGTTTTTTTACACATATGCAATTTGAGAAGAAATTTTTGCAGAGAACGTATCGATATGGCGTGAATGAATCCCATTGTTTTTAGATTGTGGCTGAAAATTCATTTAATCCTGCGCCCTTCGAAAAAATTTCCTTCTCACCCTCACTATTTTTCGTTTTTTGTTAATTTAAAACAATCGGGCACCAGTTTTTCCACAGAAATGCAATTTGAGAATGAATTATGTGAGACGTATATCGCAATGGGAATGAACGATTCACACGCCTTCTACTTGTTGAAAATTCATTTAGTCTTGCGCGGAAAACAAAAAATAACTATGTTCCCCTGTTTTATTTTAGTTTGTAGTTAAATTAAAACGATCGGGCAACAGTTTTTTTTACACATATGCATTTTGAGAAGAAATTTTTGCAGAGAACGCATCGATATGGCGTGAATGAATCCCATTTCTTTTAGATTGTGGTTGAAAATTCATTTACTGCTGCGCCCTGCGAAAAAATTTCCTTCTGCCCCTCTGCATTTTTCGTTTTTAGTTGATTTAAAACAATCGGGCAGCAGTTTTTTCGCAGAAATTCAATTTAAAAAGAAATAGTCTCAGAAGTATATCGATATGGGGATGAACGAATCACATTGCTTTCTGCTTGTTGTTGAAAGTTCATTTAATTTCGCACGAAAAACAAAAAATAACTCTGTTCCCCAGTTTTATTTTAGTTTGTAGTTAAATTAAAACGATCGGGCAATAGTTTTTTTACACATATGCAATTTGAGAAGAAATTTTTGCAGAGAACGTATCGATATGGCGTGAATGAATCCCATTGTTTTTAGATTGTGGCTGAAAATTTATTTAACCCTGCGCCCTTCGAAAAAATTTCCTTCTCACCCTCACTATTTTTCGTTTTTTGTTAATTTAAAACAATCGGGCAACAGTTTTTCCACAGAAATGCAATTTGAGAATGAATTATGTGAGACGTATATCGCTATGGGAATGAACGATTCACACGCCTTCTACTTGTTGAAAATTCATTTAGTCTTGCGCGAAAAACAAAAAATAAGTATGTTCCCCTGCTTTATTTTAGTTTGTAGTTAAATTAAATTTATCGGGCAACAGGTTTTTCACACATTTGCAAATTAAGAAGAAATTCGATTGTACGTGAACCCAGTATCGAAAGTTTCGTCGCGTGTTGTTGAAAATATATTTCAATAGATGGCAGCACAGGTAAACTCTCGCGCATGTGTAACTAAACTTTAAAAAAAAAAAAAAAAAAAAAAAAAAAACGAGAATTGTCTCAGATATTTTACTACTATTATTTAATGTTATTTCTTATACATTACGTATTATACAATCAAACAACATTTTTTTATTGGGGGGGGGAATTCCCACGTGAAAGGTGTCTTGGTTCTATTTTAAATATGGATGAAGTGTTTTCCTTGGTCGTATGTACGCTTAAAAGTAATTGTGTACGATGGCAGTGGTTTGCATTGAATTGTTGTCATAGTGAGTGTGTTGAGTCGAAGTTGCATTGAAAAAGACACACAATATACTGTAGAAAGTGTGTCAAACAGGAAATAAACAAATTGTGCTTTTGTAGAGTGAAGTGTTGTGAAAGAGTACAATTTCCTGGCATAGAGAGCATCAATCACACGAAATAGAAGAAAAAGTGGGGAGGGGAGTGGATTTTGCGAGTAATTTATTAAGGGTGTTCTTAACTGCTCCGTTTGTCAAGTGCGAAACAGATATTTTACTAATATTATTTAATGTTATTTCTTATACTTTACGTATTATACAATCAAACAACATTTTTTTATTGGGGGGGGGGGGAATTCCCCCGTGAAAGGTGTCTGGGTGCTATTTTAAATATGGATGAAGTGTTTTCCTTGGTCGTATGTACGCTTAAAAGTAATTGTGTACGATGGCACTGGTTTGCATTGAATTGTTGTCACAGTGAGTGTGTTGAGGTGAAGTTGCATTGAAAAAGACACACAATATACTGTAGAAAGTGTGTCAAACAGGAAATAAACAAATTGTGCTTTTGTAGAGTGAAGTGTTGTCAAAGAGTACAATTTCCTGGCATAGAGAGCATCAATCACACGAAATAGAAGAAAAAGTGGGAAGGGGAGTGGATTTTGCGAGTAATTTATTAAGGGTGTTCTTAACTGCTCCGTTTGTCAAGTGCGAAACGTTTTTAAAACACTTACAAGTCTATTACATATCAATTTTAAGAGAAAGATATGAAATTAGAATGCCTAACTATGGAATCTTCAAATCGAACTTATTTTTCCATTTTACGATAGTTGAATTAACTTTCCAGTTCTAAGCTTTTTAGATCACGTGATCACACGTTTCTCGACAGTTTTTTCTGCTTTAATTGGGATATGTGCTCAAAACCGTCGTATGAAATTCATAAATGCGATTTCCACGGGTTCTAAAAATACAAAAGTTCTCCGTGCAATTAAATAGCTTTCTCTTGGCGTGAAAAAGTGTGCTGGTCGAAACGTGAGACACTTTCGTCTTTTAACTTCAAATGTTCGTAGGTATTTCATAATACTTATATCTCTTTTACTGCAGAAATGTTTTCAAATCGAAATCAGAACACGGGAACACATACACCGATCCATGGGGATGCAGCGTGAATGACTCCCCGTATATTGTTTCTTGTTGTAGAAAATTGATTTACAATTGCGCGGAAAGCAAAAATAACCCTGTTCCCCTGTTTTATTTTAGTTTGTTGTTAAATTAAAACAATCGGGCAACAGTTTTTTTACACATATGCATTTTGAGAATAAATTTTTGCAGAGAACGCTTCGATATGGCGTGAATGAATCCCATTACTTTTAGATTGTGGTTGAAAATTTATTTAGCTCTGCGCCCTGTGAAAAATTTTCCTTCTCCACCTCTGTATTTTCCGTTTTTAGTTGATTTAAAACAATCGGGCAGCAGTTTTTTCGCAGAAATTCAATCTAAGAAGAAATAGTCTCAGAAGTATATCGATATGGGGATGAACGAATCACATTGCTTTCTGCTTGTTGTTGAAAGTTCATTTAATTTCGCACGAAAAACAAAAAATAACTCTGTTCCCCAGTTTTATTTTAGTTCGTAGTTAAATTAAAACGATCGGCCAACAGTTTTTTTACACATATGCAATTTGAGAAGAAATTTTTGCAGAGAACGTATCGATATGGCGTGAATGAATCCCATTGTTTTTAGATTGTGGCTGAAAATTCATTTAATCCTGCGCCCTTCGAAAAAATTTCCTTCTCACCCTCACTATTTTTCGTTTTTTGTTAATTTAAAACAATCGGGCACCAGTTTTTCCACAGAAATGCAATTTGAGAATGAATTATGTGAGACGTATATCGCTATGGGAATGAACGATTCACACGCCTTCTACTTGTTGAAAATTCATTTAGTCTTGCGCGAAAAACAAAAAATAAGTATGTTCCCCTGTTTTATTTTAGTTTGTAGTTAAATTAAATCGATCGGGCAACAGGTTTTTCACACATTTGCAAATTAAGAAGAAATTCGATTGTACGTGAACCCAGTATTGAAAGTTTCGTCGCGTGTTGTTGAAAATATATTTCAATAGATGGCAGCACAGGAAAACTCTCGCGCATGTGTAACTAAACTTAAAAAAAAAAAAAAAAAAAAAAAAAAAACGAGAATTGTCTCAGATATTTTACTACTATTATTTAATGTTATTTCTTATACATTACGTATTATACAATCAAACAACATTTTTTTATTGGGGGGGGGGGGAATTCCCACGTGAAAGGTGTCTTGGTTCTATTTTAAATATGGATGAAGTGTTTTCCTTGGTCGTATGTACGCTTAAAAGTAATTGTGTACGATGGCACTGGTTTGCATTGAATTGTTGTCACAGTGAGTGTGTTGAGGCGAAGTTGCATTGAAAAAGACACACAATATACTGTAGAAAGTGTGTCAAACAGGAAATAAACAAATTGTGCTTTTGTAGAGTGAAGTGTTGTCAAAGAGTACAATTTCCTGGCATAGAGAGCATCAATCACACGAAATAGAAGAAAAAGTGGGAAGGGGAGTGGATTTTGCGAGTAATTTATTAAGGGTGTTCTTAACTGCTCCGTTTGTCAAGTGCGAAACGTTTTTAAAACACTTACAAGTCTATTACATATCAATTTTAAGAGAAAGATATGAAATTAGAATGCCTAACTATGGAATCTTCAAATCGAACTTATTTTTCCATTTTACGATAGTTGAATTAACTTTCCAGTTCTAAGCTTTTTTAGATCACGTGATCACACGTTTCTCGACAGTTTTTTCTGCTTTAATGGGAATATGTGCTCAAAACCGTCGTATGAAATTCATAAATGCGATTTCCACGGGTTCTAAAAATACAAAAGTTTTCCTTGCATTTAAATAGCTTTCTCTTGGCGTGAAAAAGTGTGCTGGTCGAAACGTGAGACACTTTCGTCTTTTAACTTCAATTGTTCGTAGGTATTTCATAATACTTATATCTGTTTTACTGCAGAAATGTTTTCAAATCGAAATCAGAACACGGGAACACATACACCGATCCATGGGGATGCAGCGTGAATGACTCCCCGTATATTGTTTCTTGTTGTAGAAAATTGATTTAAAATTGCGCGGAAAGCAAAAATAACTCTGTTCCCCTGTTTTATTTTAGTTTGTTGTTAAATTAAAACGATCGGGCAACAGTTTTTTTACACATATGCATTTTGAGAAGAAATTTTTGCAGAGGACGCTTCGATATGGCGTGAATGAATCCCATTGCTTTTAGATTGTGGTTGAAAATTCATTTAGCCCTGCGCCCTGCGAAAAAATTTCCTTCTCCCCCTCTGCATTTTTCGTTTTTAGTTAATTTAAAACAATCGGTCACCAGTTTTTTCGCAGAAATTCAATTTAAAAAGAAATAGTCTTAGAAGTATATCGGTATGGGGATGAACGAATCACATTGTCTTCTGCTTGTTGTTGAAAGTTCATTTAATTTTGCGCGGAAAACAAAAAATAACTCTGTTACCCTGTTTTATTTTAGTTTGTTGTTAAATTAAAACAATCGGGCAACAGGTTTTTTACACATATGCATATTTCGAGAAGAAATGTTTTCAGAGAACGCAACGATATGGCGTGAATGAATCCCATTAATTTTAGATTGTGGTTGAAAATTCATTTTGTTCTGCGGACTGCGAAAAAATTTCCTTCTCCCCCTCTGCATTTTTCGTTTTTAGTTAATTTAAAACAATCGGGCAGCAGTTTTTTCGCAGAAATTCAATTTAAGAAGAAATAGTCTCAGAAGTATATCGATATGGGGATGAACGAATCACATTGCCTTCTGCTTGTTGTTGAAAGTTCATTTAATTTCGCGCGGAAAACAAAAAATAACTCTGTTCCCCAGTTTTATTTTAGTTTGTAGTTAAATTAAAACGATCGGGCAATAGTTTTTTTACACATATGCAATTTGAGAAGAAATTTTTGCAGAGAACGTATCGATGTGGCGTGAATGAATCCCATTGTTTTTAGATTGTGGCTGAAAATTTATTTAACCCTGCGCCCTTCGAAAAAATTTCCTTCTCACCCTCACTATTTTTCGTTTTTTGTTAATTTAAAACAATCGGGCAACAGTTTTTCCACAGAAATGCAATTTGAGAATGAATTATGTGAGACGTATATCGCTATGGGAATGAACGATTCACACGCCTTCTACTTGTTGAAAATTCATTTAGTCTTGCGCGGAAAACAAAAAATAACTATGTTCCCCTGTTTTATTTTAGTTTGTAGTTAAATTAAATCGATCGGGCAACAGGTTTTTCACACATTTGCAAATTAAGAAGAAATTCGATTGTACGTGAACCCAGTATCGAAAGTTTCGTCGCGTGTTGTTGAAAATATATTTCAATAGATGGCAGCACAGGTAAACTCTCGCGCATGTGTAACTAAACTTTAAAAAAAAAAAAAAAAAAAAAAAAAAAACGAGAATTGTCTCAGATATTTTACTACTATTATTTAATGTTATTTCTTATACATTACGTATTATACAATCAAACAACATTTTTTTATTGGGGGGGGGGGGAATTCCCACGTGAAAGGTGTCTTGGTTCTATTTTAAATATGGATGAAGTGTTTTCCTTGGTCGTATGTACGCTTAAAAGTAATTGTGTACGATGGCAGTGGTTTGCATTGAATTGTTGTCATAGTGAGTGTGTTGAGTCGAAGTTGCATTGAAAAAGACACACAATATACTGTAGAAAGTGTGTCAAACAGGAAATAAACAAATTGTGCTTTTGTAGAGTGAAGTGTTGTGAAAGAGTACAATTTCCTGGCATAGAGAGCATCAATCACACGAAATAGAAGAAAAAGTGGGGAGGGGAGTGGATTTTGCGAGTAATTTATTAAGGGTGTTCTTAACTGCTCCGTTTGTCAAGTGCGAAACAGATATTTTACTAATATTATTTAATGTTATTTCTTATACTTTACGTATTATACAATCAAACAACATTTTTTTATTGGGGGGGGGGGAATTCCCCCGTGAAAGGTGTCTGGGTGCTATTTTAAATATGGATGAAGTGTTTTCCTTGGTCGTATGTACGCTTAAAAGTAATTGTGTACGATGGCACTGGTTTGCATTGAATTGTTGTCACAGTGAGTGTGTTGAGGCGAAGTTGCATTGAAAAAGACACACAATATACTGTAGAAAGTGTGTCAAACAGGAAATAAACAAATTGTGCTTTTGTAGAGTGAAGTGTTGTCAAAGAGTACAATTTCCTGGCATAGAGAGCATCAATCACACGAAATAGAAGAAAAAGTGGGAAGGGGAGTGGATTTTGCGAGTAATTTATTAAGGGTGTTCTTAACTGCTCCGTTTGTCAAGTGCGAAACGTTTTTAAAACACTTACAAGTCTATTACATATCAATTTTAAGAGAAAGATATGAAATTAGAATGCCTAACTATGGAATCTTCAAATCGAACTTATTTTTCCATTTTACGATAGTTGAATTAACTTTCCAGTTCTAAGCTTTTTAGATCACGTGATCACACGTTTCTCGACAGTTTTTTCTGCTTTAATTGGGATATGTGCTCAAAACCGTCGTATGAAATTCATAAATGCGATTTCCACGGGTTCTAAAAATACAAAAGTTCTCCGTGCAATTAAATAGCTTTCTCTTGGCGTGAAAAAGTGTGCTGGTCGAAACGTGAGACACTTTCGTCTTTTAACTTCAAATGTTCGTAGGTATTTCATAATACTTATATCTCTTTTACTGCAGAAATGTTTTCAAATCGAAATCAGAACACGGGAACACATACACCGATCCATGGGGATGCAGCGTGAATGACTCCCCGTATATTGTTTCTTGTTGTAGAAAATTGATTTACAATTGCGCGGAAAGCAAAAATAACCCTGTTCCCCTGTTTTATTTTAGTTTGTTGTTAAATTAAAACAATCGGGCAACAGTTTTTTTACACATATGCATTTTGAGAATAAATTTTTGCAGAGAACGCTTCGATATGGCGTGAATGAATCCCATTACTTTTAGATTGTGGTTGAAAATTTATTTAGCTCTGCGCCCTGTGAAAAATTTTCCTTCTCCACCTCTGTATTTTCCGTTTTTAGTTGATTTAAAACAATCGGGCAGCAGTTTTTTCGCAGAAATTCAATCTAAGAAGAAATAGTCTCAGAAGTATATCGATATGGGGATGAACGAATCACATTGCTTTCTGCTTGTTGTTGAAAGTTCATTTAATTTCGCACGAAAAACAAAAAATAACTCTGTTCCCCAGTTTTATTTTAGTTCGTAGTTAAATTAAAACGATCGGGCAACAGTTTTTTTACACATATGCAATTTGAGAAGAAATTTTTGCAGAGAACGTATCGATATGGCGTGAATGAATCCCATTGTTTTTAGATTGTGGCTGAAAATTCATTTAATCCTGCGCCCTTCGAAAAAATTTCCTTCTCACCCTCACTATTTTTCGTTTTTTGTTAATTTAAAACAATCGGGCACCAGTTTTTCCACAGAAATGCAATTTGAGAATGAATTATGTGAGACGTATATCGCAATGGGAATGAACGATTCACACGCCTTCTACTTGTTGAAAATTCATTTAGTCTTGCGCGGAAAACAAAAAATAACTATGTTCCCCTGTTTTATTTTAGTTTGTAGTTAAATTAAAACGATCGGGCAACAGTTTTTTTTACACATATGCATTTTGAGAAGAAATTTTTGCAGAGAACGCATCGATATGGCGTGAATGAATCCCATTTCTTTTAGATTGTGGTTGAAAATTCATTTACTGCTGCGCCCTGCGAAAAAATTTCCTTCTGCCCCTCTGCATTTTTCGTTTTTAGTTGATTTAAAACAATCGGGCAGCAGTTTTTTCGCAGAAATTCAATTTAAAAAGAAATAGTCTCAGAAGTATATCGATATGGGGATGAACGAATCACATTGCTTTCTGCTTGTTGTTGAAAGTTCATTTAATTTCGCACGAAAAACAAAAAATAACTCTGTTCCCCAGTTTTATTTTAGTTTGTAGTTAAATTAAAACGATCGGGCAATAGTTTTTTTACACATATGCAATTTGAGAAGAAATTTTTGCAGAGAACGTATCGATATGGCGTGAATGAATCCCATTGTTTTTAGATTGTGGCTGAAAATTTATTTAACCCTGCGCCCTTCGAAAAAATTTCCTTCTCACCCTCACTATTTTTCGTTTTTTGTTAATTTAAAACAATCGGGCAACAGTTTTTCCACAGAAATGCAATTTGAGAATGAATTATGTGAGACGTATATCGCTATGGGAATGAACGATTCACACGCCTTCTACTTGTTGAAAATTCATTTAGTCTTGCGCGAAAAACAAAAAATAAGTATGTTCCCCTGCTTTATTTTAGTTTGTAGTTAAATTAAATTTATCGGGCAACAGGTTTTTCACACATTTGCAAATTAAGAAGAAATTCGATTGTACGTGAACCCAGTATCGAAAGTTTCGTCGCGTGTTGTTGAAAATATATTTCAATAGATGGCAGCACAGGTAAACTCTCGCGCATGTGTAACTAAACTTTAAAAAAAAAAAAAAAAAAAAAAAAAAAACGAGAATTGTCTCAGATATTTTACTACTATTATTTAATGTTATTTCTTATACATTACGTATTATACAATCAAACAACATTTTTTTATTGGGGGGGGGGGAATTCCCACGTGAAAGGTGTCTTGGTTCTATTTTAAATATGGATGAAGTGTTTTCCTTGGTCGTATGTACGCTTAAAAGTAATTGTGTACGATGGCAGTGGTTTGCATTGAATTGTTGTCATAGTGAGTGTGTTGAGTCGAAGTTGCATTGAAAAAGACACACAATATACTGTAGAAAGTGTGTCAAACAGGAAATAAACAAATTGTGCTTTTGTAGAGTGAAGTGTTGTGAAAGAGTACAATTTCCTGGCATAGAGAGCATCAATCACACGAAATAGAAGAAAAAGTGGGGAGGGGAGTGGATTTTGCGAGTAATTTATTAAGGGTGTTCTTAACTGCTCCGTTTGTCAAGTGCGAAACAGATATTTTACTAATATTATTTAATGTTATTTCTTATACTTTACGTATTATACAATCAAACAACATTTTTTTATTGGGGGGGGGGGGGAATTCCCCCGTGAAAGGTGTCTGGGTGCTATTTTAAATATGGATGAAGTGTTTTCCTTGGTCGTATGTACGCTTAAAAGTAATTGTGTACGATGGCAGTGGTTTGCATTGAATTGTTGTCATAGTGAGTGTGTTGAGTCGAAGTTGCATTGAAAAAGACACACAATATACTGTAGAAAGTGTGTCAAACAGGAAATAAACAAATTGTGCTTTTGTAGAGTGAAGTGTTGTCAAAGAGTACAATTTCCTGGCATAGAGAGCATCAATCACACGAAATAGAAGAAAAAGTGGGAAGGGGAGTGGATTTTGCGAGTAATTTATTAAGGGTGTTCTTAACTGCTCCGTTTGTCAAGTGCGAAACGTTTTTAAAACACTTACAAGTCTATTACATATCAATTTTAAGAGAAAGATATGAAATTAGAATGCCTAACTATGGAATCTTCAAATCGAACTTATTTTTCCATTTTACGATAGTTGAATTAACTTTCCAGTTCTAAGCTTTTTAGATCACGTGATCACACGTTTCTCGACAGTTTTTTCTGCTTTAATTGGGATATGTGCTCAAAACCGTCGTATGAAATTCATAAATGCGATTTCCACGGGTTCTAAAAATACAAAAGTTCTCCGTGCAATTAAATAGCTTTCTCTTGGCGTGAAAAAGTGTGCTGGTCGAAACGTGAGACACTTTCGTCTTTTAACTTCAAATGTTCGTAGGTATTTCATAATACTTATATCTCTTTTACTGCAGAAATGTTTTCAAATCGAAATCAGAACACGGGAACACATACACCGATCCATGGGGATGCAGCGTGAATGACTCCCCGTATATTGTTTCTTGTTGTAGAAAATTGATTTACAATTGCGCGGAAAGCAAAAATAACCCTGTTCCCCTGTTTTATTTTAGTTTGTTGTTAAATTAAAACAATCGGGCAACAGTTTTTTTACACATATGCATTTTGAGAATAAATTTTTGCAGAGAACGCTTCGATATGGCGTGAATGAATCCCATTACTTTTAGATTGTGGTTGAAAATTTATTTAGCTCTGCGCCCTGTGAAAAATTTTCCTTCTCCACCTCTGTATTTTCCGTTTTTAGTTGATTTAAAACAATCGGGCAGCAGTTTTTTCGCAGAAATTCAATCTAAGAAGAAATAGTCTCAGAAGTATATCGATATGGGGATGAACGAATCACATTGCTTTCTGCTTGTTGTTGAAAGTTCATTTAATTTCGCACGAAAAACAAAAAATAACTCTGTTCCCCAGTTTTATTTTAGTTCGTAGTTAAATTAAAACGATCGGGCAACAGTTTTTTTACACATATGCAATTTGAGAAGAAATTTTTGCAGAGAACGTATCGATATGGCGTGAATGAATCCCATTGTTTTTAGATTGTGGCTGAAAATTCATTTAATCCTGCGCCCTTCGAAAAAATTTCCTTCTCACCCTCACTATTTTTCGTTTTTTGTTAATTTAAAACAATCGGGCACCAGTTTTTCCACAGAAATGCAATTTGAGAATGAATTATGTGAGACGTATATCGCAATGGGAATGAACGATTCACACGCCTTCTACTTGTTGAAAATTCATTTAGTCTTGCGCGGAAAACAAAAAATAACTATGTTCCCCTGTTTTATTTTAGTTTGTAGTTAAATTAAAACGATCGGGCAACAGTTTTTTTTACACATATGCATTTTGAGAAGAAATTTTTGCAGAGAACGCATCGATATGGCGTGAATGAATCCCATTTCTTTTAGATTGTGGTTGAAAATTCATTTACTGCTGCGCCCTGCGAAAAAATTTCCTTCTGCCCCTCTGCATTTTTCGTTTTTAGTTGATTTAAAACAATCGGGCAGCAGTTTTTTCGCAGAAATTCAATTTAAAAAGAAATAGTCTCAGAAGTATATCGATATGGGGATGAACGAATCACATTGCTTTCTGCTTGTTGTTGAAAGTTCATTTAATTTCGCACGAAAAACAAAAAATAACTCTGTTCCCCAGTTTTATTTTAGTTTGTAGTTAAATTAAAACGATCGGGCAATAGTTTTTTTACACATATGCAATTTGAGAAGAAATTTTTGCAGAGAACGTATCGATATGGCGTGAATGAATCCCATTGTTTTTAGATTGTGGCTGAAAATTTATTTAACCCTGCGCCCTTCGAAAAAATTTCCTTCTCACCCTCACTATTTTTCGTTTTTTGTTAATTTAAAACAATCGGGCAACAGTTTTTCCACAGAAATGCAATTTGAGAATGAATTATGTGAGACGTATATCGCTATGGGAATGAACGATTCACACGCCTTCTACTTGTTGAAAATTCATTTAGTCTTGCGCGAAAAACAAAAAATAAGTATGTTCCCCTGCTTTATTTTAGTTTGTAGTTAAATTAAATTTATCGGGCAACAGGTTTTTCACACATTTGCAAATTAAGAAGAAATTCGATTGTACGTGAACCCAGTATCGAAAGTTTCGTCGCGTGTTGTTGAAAATATATTTCAATAGATGGCAGCACAGGTAAACTCTCGCGCATGTGTAACTAAACTTTAAAAAAAAAAAAAAAAAAAAAAAAAAAACGAGAATTGTCTCAGATATTTTACTACTATTATTTAATGTTATTTCTTATACATTACGTATTATACAATCAAACAACATTTTTTTATTGGGGGGGGGGAATTCCCACGTGAAAGGTGTCTTGGTTCTATTTTAAATATGGATGAAGTGTTTTCCTTGGTCGTATGTACGCTTAAAAGTAATTGTGTACGATGGCAGTGGTTTGCATTGAATTGTTGTCATAGTGAGTGTGTTGAGTCGAAGTTGCATTGAAAAAGACACACAATATACTGTAGAAAGTGTGTCAAACAGGAAATAAACAAATTGTGCTTTTGTAGAGTGAAGTGTTGTCAAAGAGTACAATTTCCTGGCATAGAGAGCATCAATCACACGAAATAGAAGAAAAAGTGGGAAGGGGAGTGGATTTTGCGAGTAATTTATTAAGGGTGTTCTTAACTGCTCCGTTTGTCAAGTGCGAAACGTTTTTAAAACACTTACAAGTCTATTACATATCAATTTTAAGAGAAAGATATGAAATTAGAATGCCTAACTATGGAATCTTCAAATCGAACTTATTTTTCCATTTTACGATAGTTGAATTAACTTTCCAGTTCTAAGCTTTTTAGATCACGTGATCACACGTTTCTCGACAGTTTTTTCTGCTTTAATTGGGATATGTGCTCAAAACCGTCGTATGAAATTCATAAATGCGATTTCCACGGGTTCTAAAAATACAAAAGTTCTCCGTGCAATTAAATAGCTTTCTCTTGGCGTGAAAAAGTGTGCTGGTCGAAACGTGAGACACTTTCGTCTTTTAACTTCAAATGTTCGTAGGTATTTCATAATACTTATATCTCTTTTACTGCAGAAATGTTTTCAAATCGAAATCAGAACACGGGAACACATACACCGATCCATGGGGATGCAGCGTGAATGACTCCCCGTATATTGTTTCTTGTTGTAGAAAATTGATTTACAATTGCGCGGAAAGCAAAAATAACCCTGTTCCCCTGTTTTATTTTAGTTTGTTGTTAAATTAAAACAATCGGGCAACAGTTTTTTTACACATATGCATTTTGAGAATAAATTTTTGCAGAGAACGCTTCGATATGGCGTGAATGAATCCCATTACTTTTAGATTGTGGTTGAAAATTTATTTAGCTCTGCGCCCTGTGAAAAATTTTCCTTCTCCACCTCTGTATTTTCCGTTTTTAGTTGATTTAAAACAATCGGGCAGCAGTTTTTTCGCAGAAATTCAATCTAAGAAGAAATAGTCTCAGAAGTATATCGATATGGGGATGAACGAATCACATTGCTTTCTGCTTGTTGTTGAAAGTTCATTTAATTTCGCACGAAAAACAAAAAATAACTCTGTTCCCCAGTTTTATTTTAGTTCGTAGTTAAATTAAAACGATCGGGCAACAGTTTTTTTACACATATGCAATTTGAGAAGAAATTTTTGCAGAGAACGTATCGATATGGCGTGAATGAATCCCATTGTTTTTAGATTGTGGCTGAAAATTCATTTAATCCTGCGCCCTTCGAAAAAATTTCCTTCTCACCCTCACTATTTTTCGTTTTTTGTTAATTTAAAACAATCGGGCACCAGTTTTTCCACAGAAATGCAATTTGAGAATGAATTATGTGAGACGTATATCGCAATGGGAATGAACGATTCACACGCCTTCTACTTGTTGAAAATTCATTTAGTCTTGCGCGGAAAACAAAAAATAACTATGTTCCCCTGTTTTATTTTAGTTTGTAGTTAAATTAAAACGATCGGGCAACAGTTTTTTTTACACATATGCATTTTGAGAAGAAATTTTTGCAGAGAACGCATCGATATGGCGTGAATGAATCCCATTTCTTTTAGATTGTGGTTGAAAATTCATTTACTGCTGCGCCCTGCGAAAAAATTTCCTTCTGCCCCTCTGCATTTTTCGTTTTTAGTTGATTTAAAACAATCGGGCAGCAGTTTTTTCGCAGAAATTCAATTTAAAAAGAAATAGTCTCAGAAGTATATCGATATGGGGATGAACGAATCACATTGCTTTCTGCTTGTTGTTGAAAGTTCATTTAATTTCGCACGAAAAACAAAAAATAACTCTGTTCCCCAGTTTTATTTTAGTTTGTAGTTAAATTAAAACGATCGGGCAATAGTTTTTTTACACATATGCAATTTGAGAAGAAATTTTTGCAGAGAACGTATCGATATGGCGTGAATGAATCCCATTGTTTTTAGATTGTGGCTGAAAATTTATTTAACCCTGCGCCCTTCGAAAAAATTTCCTTCTCACCCTCACTATTTTTCGTTTTTTGTTAATTTAAAACAATCGGGCAACAGTTTTTCCACAGAAATGCAATTTGAGAATGAATTATGTGAGACGTATATCGCTATGGGAATGAACGATTCACACGCCTTCTACTTGTTGAAAATTCATTTAGTCTTGCGCGAAAAACAAAAAATAAGTATGTTCCCCTGCTTTATTTTAGTTTGTAGTTAAATTAAATTTATCGGGCAACAGGTTTTTCACACATTTGCAAATTAAGAAGAAATTCGATTGTACGTGAACCCAGTATCGAAAGTTTCGTCGCGTGTTGTTGAAAATATATTTCAATAGATGGCAGCACAGGTAAACTCTCGCGCATGTGTAACTAAACTTTAAAAAAAAAAAAAAAAAAAAAAAAAAAACGAGAATTGTCTCAGATATTTTACTACTATTATTTAATGTTATTTCTTATACATTACGTATTATACAATCAAACAACATTTTTTTATTGGGGGGGGGGGGAATTCCCACGTGAAAGGTGTCTTGGTTCTATTTTAAATATGGATGAAGTGTTTTCCTTGGTCGTATGTACGCTTAAAAGTAATTGTGTACGATGGCAGTGGTTTGCATTGAATTGTTGTCATAGTGAGTGTGTTGAGTCGAAGTTGCATTGAAAAAGACACACAATATACTGTAGAAAGTGTGTCAAACAGGAAATAAACAAATTGTGCTTTTGTAGAGTGAAGTGTTGTGAAAGAGTACAATTTCCTGGCATAGAGAGCATCAATCACACGAAATAGAAGAAAAAGTGGGGAGGGGAGTGGATTTTGCGAGTAATTTATTAAGGGTGTTCTTAACTGCTCCGTTTGTCAAGTGCGAAACAGATATTTTACTAATATTATTTAATGTTATTTCTTATACTTTACGTATTATACAATCAAACAACATTTTTTTATTGGGGGGGGGGGGAATTCCCCCGTGAAAGGTGTCTGGGTGCTATTTTAAATATGGATGAAGTGTTTTCCTTGGTCGTATGTACGCTTAAAAGTAATTGTGTACGATGGCACTGGTTTGCATTGAATTGTTGTCACAGTGAGTGTGTTGAGGCGAAGTTGCATTGAAAAAGACACACAATATACTGTAGAAAGTGTGTCAAACAGGAAATAAACAAATTGTGCTTTTGTAGAGTGAAGTGTTGTCAAAGAGTACAATTTCCTGGCATAGAGAGCATCAATCACACGAAATAGAAGAAAAAGTGGGAAGGGGAGTGGATTTTGCGAGTAATTTATTAAGGGTGTTCTTAACTGCTCCGTTTGTCAAGTGCGAAACGTTTTTAAAACACTTACAAGTCTATTACATATCAATTTTAAGAGAAAGATATGAAATTAGAATGCCTAACTATGGAATCTTCAAATCGAACTTATTTTTCCATTTTACGATAGTTGAATTAACTTTCCAGTTCTAAGCTTTTTAGATCACGTGATCACACGTTTCTCGACAGTTTTTTCTGCTTTAATTGGGATATGTGCTCAAAACCGTCGTATGAAATTCATAAATGCGATTTCCACGGGTTCTAAAAATACAAAAGTTCTCCGTGCAATTAAATAGCTTTCTCTTGGCGTGAAAAAGTGTGCTGGTCGAAACGTGAGACACTTTCGTCTTTTAACTTCAAATGTTCGTAGGTATTTCATAATACTTATATCTCTTTTACTGCAGAAATGTTTTCAAATCGAAATCAGAACACGGGAACACATACACCGATCCATGGGGATGCAGCGTGAATGACTCCCCGTATATTGTTTCTTGTTGTAGAAAATTGATTTACAATTGCGCGGAAAGCAAAAATAACCCTGTTCCCCTGTTTTATTTTAGTTTGTTGTTAAATTAAAACAATCGGGCAACAGTTTTTTTACACATATGCATTTTGAGAATAAATTTTTGCAGAGAACGCTTCGATATGGCGTGAATGAATCCCATTACTTTTAGATTGTGGTTGAAAATTTATTTAGCTCTGCGCCCTGTGAAAAATTTTCCTTCTCCACCTCTGTATTTTCCGTTTTTAGTTGATTTAAAACAACCGGGCAGCAGTTTTTTCGCAGAAATTCAATCTAAGAAGAAATAGTCTCAGAAGTATATCGATATGGGGATGAACGAATCACATTGCTTTCTGCTTGTTGTTGAAAGTTCATTTAATTTCGCACGAAAAACAAAAAATAACTCTGTTCCCCAGTTTTATTTTAGTTCGTAGTTAAATTAAAACGATCGGCCAACAGTTTTTTTACACATATGCAATTTGAGAAGAAATTTTTGCAGAGAACGTATCGATATGGCGTGAATGAATCCCATTGTTTTTAGATTGTGGCTGAAAATTCATTTAATCCTGCGCCCTTCGAAAAAATTTCCTTCTCACCCTCACTATTTTTCGTTTTTTGTTAATTTAAAACAATCGGGCACCAGTTTTTCCACAGAAATGCAATTTGAGAATGAATTATGTGAGACGTATATCGCAATGGGAATGAACGATTCACACGCCTTCTACTTGTTGAAAATTCATTTAGTCTTGCGCGGAAAACAAAAAATAACTATGTTCCCCTGTTTTATTTTAGTTTGTAGTTAAATTAAAACGATCGGGCAACAGTTTTTTTTACACATATGCATTTTGAGAAGAAATTTTTGCAGAGAACGCATCGATATGGCGTGAATGAATCCCATTTCTTTTAGATTGTGGTTGAAAATTCATTTACTGCTGCGCCCTGCGAAAAAATTTCCTTCTGCCCCTCTGCATTTTTCGTTTTTAGTTGATTTAAAACAATCGGGCAGCAGTTTTTTCGCAGAAATTCAATTTAAAAAGAAATAGTCTCAGAAGTATATCGATATGGGGATGAACGAATCACATTGCTTTCTGCTTGTTGTTGAAAGTTCATTTAATTTCGCACGAAAAACAAAAAATAACTCTGTTCCCCAGTTTTATTTTAGTTTGTAGTTAAATTAAAACGATCGGGCAATAGTTTTTTTACACATATGCAATTTGAGAAGAAATTTTTGCAGAGAACGTATCGATATGGCGTGAATGAATCCCATTGTTTTTAGATTGTGGCTGAAAATTTATTTAACCCTGCGCCCTTCGAAAAAATTTCCTTCTCACCCTCACTATTTTTCGTTTTTTGTTAATTTAAAACAATCGGGCAACAGTTTTTCCACAGAAATGCAATTTGAGAATGAATTATGTGAGACGTATATCGCTATGGGAATGAACGATTCACACGCCTTCTACTTGTTGAAAATTCATTTAGTCTTGCGCGAAAAACAAAAAATAAGTATGTTCCCCTGCTTTATTTTAGTTTGTAGTTAAATTAAATTTATCGGGCAACAGGTTTTTCACACATTTGCAAATTAAGAAGAAATTCGATTGTACGTGAACCCAGTATCGAAAGTTTCGTCGCGTGTTGTTGAAAATATATTTCAATAGATGGCAGCACAGGTAAACTCTCGCGCATGTGTAACTAAACTTTAAAAAAAAAAAAAAAAAAAAAAAAAAAACGAGAATTGTCTCAGATATTTTACTACTATTATTTAATGTTATTTCTTATACATTACGTATTATACAATCAAACAACATTTTTTTATTGGGGGGGGGGAATTCCCACGTGAAAGGTGTCTTGGTTCTATTTTAAATATGGATGAAGTGTTTTCCTTGGTCGTATGTACGCTTAAAAGTAATTGTGTACGATGGCAGTGGTTTGCATTGAATTGTTGTCATAGTGAGTGTGTTGAGTCGAAGTTGCATTGAAAAAGACACACAATATACTGTAGAAAGTGTGTCAAACAGGAAATAAACAAATTGTGCTTTTGTAGAGTGAAGTGTTGTGAAAGAGTACAATTTCCTGGCATAGAGAGCATCAATCACACGAAATAGAAGAAAAAGTGGGGAGGGGAGTGGATTTTGCGAGTAATTTATTAAGGGTGTTCTTAACTGCTCCGTTTGTCAAGTGCGAAACAGATATTTTACTAATATTATTTAATGTTATTTCTTATACTTTACGTATTATACAATCAAACAACATTTTTTTATTGGGGGGGGGAATTCCCCCGTGAAAGGTGTCTGGGTGCTATTTTAAATATGGATGAAGTGTTTTCCTTGGTCGTATGTACGCTTAAAAGTAATTGTGTACGATGGCACTGGTTTGCATTGAATTGTTGTCACAGTGAGTGTGTTGAGGCGAAGTTGCATTGAAAAAGACACACAATATACTGTAGAAAGTGTGTCAAACAGGAAATAAACAAATTGTGCTTTTGTAGAGTGAAGTGTTGTCAAAGAGTACAATTTCCTGGCATAGAGAGCATCAATCACACGAAATAGAAGAAAAAGTGGGAAGGGGAGTGGATTTTGCGAGTAATTTATTAAGGGTGTTCTTAACTGCTCCGTTTGTCAAGTGCGAAACGTTTTTAAAACACTTACAAGTCTATTACATATCAATTTTAAGAGAAAGATATGAAATTAGAATGCCTAACTATGGAATCTTCAAATCGAACTTATTTTTCCATTTTACGATAGTTGAATTAACTTTCCAGTTCTAAGCTTTTTAGATCACGTGATCACACGTTTCTCGACAGTTTTTTCTGCTTTAATTGGGATATGTGCTCAAAACCGTCGTATGAAATTCATAAATGCGATTTCCACGGGTTCTAAAAATACAAAAGTTCTCCGTGCAATTAAATAGCTTTCTCTTGGCGTGAAAAAGTGTGCTGGTCGAAACGTGAGACACTTTCGTCTTTTAACTTCAAATGTTCGTAGGTATTTCATAATACTTATATCTCTTTTACTGCAGAAATGTTTTCAAATCGAAATCAGAACACGGGAACACATACACCGATCCATGGGGATGCAGCGTGAATGACTCCCCGTATATTGTTTCTTGTTGTAGAAAATTGATTTACAATTGCGCGGAAAGCAAAAATAACCCTGTTCCCCTGTTTTATTTTAGTTTGTTGTTAAATTAAAACAATCGGGCAACAGTTTTTTTACACATATGCATTTTGAGAATAAATTTTTGCAGAGAACGCTTCGATATGGCGTGAATGAATCCCATTACTTTTAGATTGTGGTTGAAAATTTATTTAGCTCTGCGCCCTGTGAAAAATTTTCCTTCTCCACCTCTGTATTTTCCGTTTTTAGTTGATTTAAAACAATCGGGCAGCAGTTTTTTCGCAGAAATTCAATCTAAGAAGAAATAGTCTCAGAAGTATATCGATATGGGGATGAACGAATCACATTGCTTTCTGCTTGTTGTTGAAAGTTCATTTAATTTCGCACGAAAAACAAAAAATAACTCTGTTCCCCAGTTTTATTTTAGTTCGTAGTTAAATTAAAACGATCGGGCAACAGTTTTTTTACACATATGCAATTTGAGAAGAAATTTTTGCAGAGAACGTATCGATATGGCGTGAATGAATCCCATTGTTTTTAGATTGTGGCTGAAAATTCATTTAATCCTGCGCCCTTCGAAAAAATTTCCTTCTCACCCTCACTATTTTTCGTTTTTTGTTAATTTAAAACAATCGGGCACCAGTTTTTCCACAGAAATGCAATTTGAGAATGAATTATGTGAGACGTATATCGCAATGGGAATGAACGATTCACACGCCTTCTACTTGTTGAAAATTCATTTAGTCTTGCGCGGAAAACAAAAAATAACTATGTTCCCCTGTTTTATTTTAGTTTGTAGTTAAATTAAAACGATCGGGCAACAGTTTTTTTTACACATATGCATTTTGAGAAGAAATTTTTGCAGAGAACGCATCGATATGGCGTGAATGAATCCCATTTCTTTTAGATTGTGGTTGAAAATTCATTTACTGCTGCGCCCTGCGAAAAAATTTCCTTCTGCCCCTCTGCATTTTTCGTTTTTAGTTGATTTAAAACAATCGGGCAGCAGTTTTTTCGCAGAAATTCAATTTAAAAAGAAATAGTCTCAGAAGTATATCGATATGGGGATGAACGAATCACATTGCTTTCTGCTTGTTGTTGAAAGTTCATTTAATTTCGCACGAAAAACAAAAAATAACTCTGTTCCCCAGTTTTATTTTAGTTTGTAGTTAAATTAAAACGATCGGGCAATAGTTTTTTTACACATATGCAATTTGAGAAGAAATTTTTGCAGAGAACGTATCGATATGGCGTGAATGAATCCCATTGTTTTTAGATTGTGGCTGAAAATTTATTTAACCCTGCGCCCTTCGAAAAAATTTCCTTCTCACCCTCACTATTTTTCGTTTTTTGTTAATTTAAAACAATCGGGCAACAGTTTTTCCACAGAAATGCAATTTGAGAATGAATTATGTGAGACGTATATCGCTATGGGAATGAACGATTCACACGCCTTCTACTTGTTGAAAATTCATTTAGTCTTGCGCGAAAAACAAAAAATAAGTATGTTCCCCTGCTTTATTTTAGTTTGTAGTTAAATTAAATTTATCGGGCAACAGGTTTTTCACACATTTGCAAATTAAGAAGAAATTCGATTGTACGTGAACCCAGTATCGAAAGTTTCGTCGCGTGTTGTTGAAAATATATTTCAATAGATGGCAGCACAGGTAAACTCTCGCGCATGTGTAACTAAACTTTAAAAAAAAAAAAAAAAAAAAAAAAAAACGAGAATTGTCTCAGATATTTTACTACTATTATTTAATGTTATTTCTTATACATTACGTATTATACAATCAAACAACATTTTTTTATTGGGGGGGGGGGGAATTCCCACGTGAAAGGTGTCTTGGTTCTATTTTAAATATGGATGAAGTGTTTTCCTTGGTCGTATGTACGCTTAAAAGTAATTGTGTACGATGGCAGTGGTTTGCATTGAATTGTTGTCATAGTGAGTGTGTTGAGTCGAAGTTGCATTGAAAAAGACACACAATATACTGTAGAAAGTGTGTCAAACAGGAAATAAACAAATTGTGCTTTTGTAGAGTGAAGTGTTGTGAAAGAGTACAATTTCCTGGCATAGAGAGCATCAATCACACGAAATAGAAGAAAAAGTGGGGAGGGGAGTGGATTTTGCGAGTAATTTATTAAGGGTGTTCTTAACTGCTCCGTTTGTCAAGTGCGAAACAGATATTTTACTAATATTATTTAATGTTATTTCTTATACTTTACGTATTATACAATCAAACAACATTTTTTTATTGGGGGGGGGGGGAATTCCCCCGTGAAAGGTGTCTGGGTGCTATTTTAAATATGGATGAAGTGTTTTCCTTGGTCGTATGTACGCTTAAAAGTAATTGTGTACGATGGCACTGGTTTGCATTGAATTGTTGTCACAGTGAGTGTGTTGAGGCGAAGTTGCATTGAAAAAGACACACAATATACTGTAGAAAGTGTGTCAAACAGGAAATAAACAAATTGTGCTTTTGTAGAGTGAAGTGTTGTCAAAGAGTACAATTTCCTGGCATAGAGAGCATCAATCACACGAAATAGAAGAAAAAGTGGGAAGGGGAGTGGATTTTGCGAGTAATTTATTAAGGGTGTTCTTAACTGCTCCGTTTGTCAAGTGCGAAACGTTTTTAAAACACTTACAAGTCTATTACATATCAATTTTAAGAGAAAGATATGAAATTAGAATGCCTAACTATGGAATCTTCAAATCGAACTTATTTTTCCATTTTACGATAGTTGAATTAACTTTCCAGTTCTAAGCTTTTTAGATCACGTGATCACACGTTTCTCGACAGTTTTTTCTGCTTTAATTGGGATATGTGCTCAAAACCGTCGTATGAAATTCATAAATGCGATTTCCACGGGTTCTAAAAATACAAAAGTTCTCCGTGCAATTAAATAGCTTTCTCTTGGCGTGAAAAAGTGTGCTGGTCGAAACGTGAGACACTTTCGTCTTTTAACTTCAAATGTTCGTAGGTATTTCATAATACTTATATCTCTTTTACTGCAGAAATGTTTTCAAATCGAAATCAGAACACGGGAACACATACACCGATCCATGGGGATGCAGCGTGAATGACTCCCCGTATATTGTTTCTTGTTGTAGAAAATTGATTTACAATTGCGCGGAAAGCAAAAATAACCCTGTTCCCCTGTTTTATTTTAGTTTGTTGTTAAATTAAAACAATCGGGCAACAGTTTTTTTACACATATGCATTTTGAGAATAAATTTTTGCAGAGAACGCTTCGATATGGCGTGAATGAATCCCATTACTTTTAGATTGTGGTTGAAAATTTATTTAGCTCTGCGCCCTGTGAAAAATTTTCCTTCTCCACCTCTGTATTTTCCGTTTTTAGTTGATTTAAAACAATCGGGCAGCAGTTTTTTCGCAGAAATTCAATCTAAGAAGAAATAGTGTCAGAAGTATATCGATATGGGGATGAACGAATCACATTGCTTTCTGCTTGTTGTTGAAAGTTCATTTAATTTCGCACGAAAAACAAAAAATAACTCTGTTCCCCAGTTTTATTTTAGTTCGTAGTTAAATTAAAACGATCGGGCAACAGTTTTTTTACACATATGCAATTTGAGAAGAAATTTTTGCAGAGAACGTATCGATATGGCGTGAATGAATCCCATTGTTTTTAGATTGTGGCTGAAAATTCATTTAATCCTGCGCCCTTCGAAAAAATTTCCTTCTCACCCTCACTATTTTTCGTTTTTTGTTAATTTAAAACAATCGGGCACCAGTTTTTCCACAGAAATGCAATTTGAGAATGAATTATGTGAGACGTATATCGCAATGGGAATGAACGATTCACACGCCTTCTACTTGTTGAAAATTCATTTAGTCTTGCGCGGAAAACAAAAAATAACTATGTTCCCCTGTTTTATTTTAGTTTGTAGTTAAATTAAAACGATCGGGCAACAGTTTTTTTTACACATATGCATTTTGAGAAGAAATTTTTGCAGAGAACGCATCGATATGGCGTGAATGAATCCCATTTCTTTTAGATTGTGGTTGAAAATTCATTTACTGCTGCGCCCTGCGAAAAAATTTCCTTCTGCCCCTCTGCATTTTTCGTTTTTAGTTGATTTAAAACAATCGGGCAGCAGTTTTTTCGCAGAAATTCAATTTAAAAAGAAATAGTCTCAGAAGTATATCGATATGGGGATGAACGAATCACATTGCTTTCTGCTTGTTGTTGAAAGTTCATTTAATTTCGCACGAAAAACAAAAAATAACTCTGTTCCCCAGTTTTATTTTAGTTTGTAGTTAAATTAAAACGATCGGGCAACAGTTTTTTTACACATATGCAATTTGAGAAGAAATTTTTGCAGAGAACGTATCGATATGGCGTGAATGAATCCCATTGTTTTTAGATTGTGGCTGAAAATTTATTTAACCCTGCGCCCTTCGAAAAAATTTCCTTCTCACCCTCACTATTTTTCGTTTTTTGTTAATTTAAAACAATCGGGCAACAGTTTTTCCACAGAAATGCAATTTGAGAATGAATTATGTGAGACGTATATCGCTATGGGAATGAACGATTCACACGCCTTCTACTTGTTGAAAATTCATTTAGTCTTGCGCGAAAAACAAAAAATAAGTATGTTCCCCTGCTTTATTTTAGTTTGTAGTTAAATTAAATTTATCGGGCAACAGGTTTTTCACACATTTGCAAATTAAGAAGAAATTCGATTGTACGTGAACCCAGTATCGAAAGTTTCGTCGCGTGTTGTTGAAAATATATTTCAATAGATGGCAGCACAGGAAAACTCTCGCGCATGTGTAACTAAACTTAAAAAAAAAAAAAAAAAAAAAAAAAAAACGAGAATTGTCTCAGATATTTTACTACTATTATTTAATGTTATTTCTTATACATTACGTATTATACAATCAAACAACATTTTTTTATTGGGGGGGGGGGGAATTCCCACGTGAAAGGTGTCTTGGTTCTATTTTAAATATGGATGAAGTGTTTTCCTTGGTCGTATGTACGCTTAAAAGTAATTGTGTACGATGGCACTGGTTTGCATTGAATTGTTGTCACAGTGAGTGTGTTGAGGCGAAGTTGCATTGAAAAAGACACACAATATACTGTAGAAAGTGTGTCAAACAGGAAATAAACAAATTGTGCTTTTGTAGAGTGAAGTGTTGTCAAAGAGTACAATTTCCTGGCATAGAGAGCATCAATCACACGAAATAGAAGAAAAAGTGGGAAGGGGAGTGGATTTTGCGAGTAATTTATTAAGGGTGTTCTTAACTGCTCCGTTTGTCAAGTGCGAAACGTTTTTAAAACACTTACAAGTCTATTACATATCAATTTTAAGAGAAAGATATGAAATTAGAATGCCTAACTATGGAATCTTCAAATCGAACTTATTTTTCCATTTTACGATAGTTGAATTAACTTTCCAGTTCTAAGCTTTTTTAGATCACGTGATCACACGTTTCTCGACAGTTTTTTCTGCTTTAATGGGAATATGTGCTCAAAACCGTCGTATGAAATTCATAAATGCGATTTCCACGGGTTCTAAAAATACAAAAGTTTTCCTTGCATTTAAATAGCTTTCTCTTGGCGTGAAAAAGTGTGCTGGTCGAAACGTGAGACACTTTCGTCTTTTAACTTCAATTGTTCGTAGGTATTTCATAATACTTATATCTGTTTTACTGCAGAAATGTTTTCAAATCGAAATCAGAACACGGGAACACATACACCGATCCATGGGGATGCAGCGTGAATGACTCCCCGTATATTGTTTCTTGTTGTAGAAAATTGATTTAAAATTGCGCGGAAAGCAAAAATAACTCTGTTCCCCTGTTTTATTTTAGTTTGTTGTTAAATTAAAACGATCGGGCAACAGTTTTTTTACACATATGCATTTTGAGAAGAAATTTTTGCAGAGGACGCTTCGATATGGCGTGAATGAATCCCATTGCTTTTAGATTGTGGTTGAAAATTCATTTAGCCCTGCGCCCTTCGAAAAAATTTCCTTCTCACCCTCACTATTTTTCGTTTTTTGTTAATTTAAAACAATCGGGCAACAGTTTTTCCACAGAAATGCAATTTGAGAATGAATTATGTGAGACGTATATCGCTATGGGAATGAACGATTCACACGCCTTCTACTTGTTGAAAATTCATTTAGTCTTGCGCGAAAAACAAAAAATAAGTATGTTCCCCTGTTTTATTTTAGTTTGTAGTTAAATTAAATCGATCGGGCAACAGGTTTTTCACACATTTGCAAATTAAGAAGAAATTCGATTGTACGTGAACCCAGTATCGAAAGTTTCGTCGCGTGTTGTTGAAAATATATTTCAATAGATGGCAGCACAGGAAAACTCTCGCGCATGTGTAACTAAACTTAAAAAAAAAAAAAAAAAAAAAAAAAAACGAGAATTGTCTCAGATATTTTACTACTATTATTTAATGTTATTTCTTATACATTACGTATTATACAATCAAACAACATTTTTTTATTGGGGGGGGGGGAATTCCCACGTGAAAGGTGTCTTGGTTCTATTTTAAATATGGATGAAGTGTTTTCCTTGGTCGTATGTACGCTTAAAAGTAATTGTGTACGATGGCAGTGGTTTGCATTGAATTGTTGTCATAGTGAGTGTGTTGAGTCGAAGTTGCATTGAAAAAGACACACAATATACTGTAGAAAGTGTGTCAAACAGGAAATAAACAAATTGTGCTTTTGTAGAGTGAAGTGTTGTCAAAGAGTACAATTTCCTGGCATAGAGAGCATCAATCACACGAAATAGAAGAAAAAGTGGGGAGGGGAGTGGATTTTGCGAGTAATTTATTAAGGGTGTTCTTAACTGCTCCGTTTGTCAAGTGCGAAACAGATATTTTACTAATATTATTTAATGTTATTTCTTATACTTTACGTATTATACAATCAAACAACATTTTTTTATTGGGGGGGGGGAATTCCCCCGTGAAAGGTGTCTGGGTGCTATTTTAAATATGGATGAAGTGTTTTCCTTGGTCGTATGTACGCTTAAAAGTAATTGTGTACGATGGCACTGGTTTGCATTGAATTGTTGTCACAGTGAGTGTGTTGAGGCGAAGTTGCATTGAAAAAGACACACAATATACTGTAGAAAGTGTGTCAAACAGGAAATAAACAAATTGTGCTTTTGTAGAGTGAAGTGTTGTCAAAGAGTACAATTTCCTGGCATAGAGAGCATCAATCACACGAAATAGAAGAAAAAGTGGGAAGGGGAGTGGATTTTGCGAGTAATTTATTAAGGGTGTTCTTAACTGCTCCGTTTGTCAAGTGCGAAACGTTTTTAAAACACTTACAAGTCTATTACATATCAATTTTAAGAGAAAGATATGAAATTAGAATGCCTAACTATGGAATCTTCAAATCGAACTTATTTTTCCATTTTACGATAGTTGAATTAACTTTCCAGTTCTAAGCTTTTTAGATCACGTGATCACACGTTTCTCGACAGTTTTTTCTGCTTTAATTGGGATATGTGCTCAAAACCGTCGTATGAAATTCATAAATGCGATTTCCACGGGTTCTAAAAATACAAAAGTTCTCCGTGCAATTAAATAGCTTTCTCTTGGCGTGAAAAAGTGTGCTGGTCGAAACGTGAGACACTTTCGTCTTTTAACTTCAAATGTTCGTAGGTATTTCATAATACTTATATCTCTTTTACTGCAGAAATGTTTTCAAATCGAAATCAGAACACGGGAACACATACACCGATCCATGGGGATGCAGCGTGAATGACTCCCCGTATATTGTTTCTTGTTGTAGAAAATTGATTTACAATTGCGCGGAAAGCAAAAATAACCCTGTTCCCCTGTTTTATTTTAGTTTGTTGTTAAATTAAAACAATCGGGCAACAGTTTTTTTACACATATGCATTTTGAGAATAAATTTTTGCAGAGAACGCTTCGATATGGCGTGAATGAATCCCATTACTTTTAGATTGTGGTTGAAAATTTATTTAGCTCTGCGCCCTGTGAAAAATTTTCCTTCTCCACCTCTGTATTTTCCGTTTTTAGTTGATTTAAAACAATCGGGCAGCAGTTTTTTCGCAGAAATTCAATCTAAGAAGAAATAGTCTCAGAAGTATATCGATATGGGGATGAACGAATCACATTGCTTTCTGCTTGTTGTTGAAAGTTCATTTAATTTCGCACGAAAAACAAAAAATAACTCTGTTCCCCAGTTTTATTTTAGTTCGTAGTTAAATTAAAACGATCGGGCAACAGTTTTTTTACACATATGCAATTTGAGAAGAAATTTTTGCAGAGAACGTATCGATATGGCGTGAATGAATCCCATTGTTTTTAGATTGTGGCTGAAAATTCATTTAATCCTGCGCCCTTCGAAAAAATTTCCTTCTCACCCTCACTATTTTTCGTTTTTTGTTAATTTAAAACAATCGGGCACCAGTTTTTCCACAGAAATGCAATTTGAGAATGAATTATGTGAGACGTATATCGCAATGGGAATGAACGATTCACACGCCTTCTACTTGTTGAAAATTCATTTAGTCTTGCGCGGAAAACAAAAAATAACTATGTTCCCCTGTTTTATTTTAGTTTGTAGTTAAATTAAAACGATCGGGCAACAGTTTTTTTTACACATATGCATTTTGAGAAGAAATTTTTGCAGAGAACGCATCGATATGGCGTGAATGAATCCCATTTCTTTTAGATTGTGGTTGAAAATTCATTTACTGCTGCGCCCTGCGAAAAAATTTCCTTCTGCCCCTCTGCATTTTTCGTTTTTAGTTGATTTAAAACAATCGGGCAGCAGTTTTTTCGCAGAAATTCAATTTAAAAAGAAATAGTCTCAGAAGTATATCGATATGGGGATGAACGAATCACATTGCTTTCTGCTTGTTGTTGAAAGTTCATTTAATTTCGCACGAAAAACAAAAAATAACTCTGTTCCCCAGTTTTATTTTAGTTTGTAGTTAAATTAAAACGATCGGGCAATAGTTTTTTTACACATATGCAATTTGAGAAGAAATTTTTGCAGAGAACGTATCGATATGGCGTGAATGAATCCCATTGTTTTTAGATTGTGGCTGAAAATTTATTTAACCCTGCGCCCTTCGAAAAAATTTCCTTCTCACCCTCACTATTTTTCGTTTTTTGTTAATTTAAAACAATCGGGCAACAGTTTTTCCACAGAAATGCAATTTGAGAATGAATTATGTGAGACGTATATCGCTATGGGAATGAACGATTCACACGCCTTCTACTTGTTGAAAATTCATTTAGTCTTGCGCGAAAAACAAAAAATAAGTATGTTCCCCTGCTTTATTTTAGTTTGTAGTTAAATTAAATTTATCGGGCAACAGGTTTTTCACACATTTGCAAATTAAGAAGAAATTCGATTGTACGTGAACCCAGTATCGAAAGTTTCGTCGCGTGTTGTTGAAAATATATTTCAATAGATGGCAGCACAGGTAAACTCTCGCGCATGTGTAACTAAACTTTAAAAAAAAAAAAAAAAAAAAAAAAAAACGAGAATTGTCTCAGATATTTTACTACTATTATTTAATGTTATTTCTTATACATTACGTATTATACAATCAAACAACATTTTTTTATTGGGGGGGGGGAATTCCCACGTGAAAGGTGTCTTGGTTCTATTTTAAATATGGATGAAGTGTTTTCCTTGGTCGTATGTACGCTTAAAAGTAATTGTGTACGATGGCAGTGGTTTGCATTGAATTGTTGTCATAGTGAGTGTGTTGAGTCGAAGTTGCATTGAAAAAGACACACAATATACTGTAGAAAGTGTGTCAAACAGGAAATAAACAAATTGTGCTTTTGTAGAGTGAAGTGTTGTGAAAGAGTACAATTTCCTGGCATAGAGAGCATCAATCACACGAAATAGAAGAAAAAGTGGGGAGGGGAGTGGATTTTGCGAGTAATTTATTAAGGGTGTTCTTAACTGCTCCGTTTGTCAAGTGCGAAACAGATATTTTACTAATATTATTTAATGTTATTTCTTATACTTTACGTATTATACAATCAAACAACATTTTTTTATTGGGGGGGGGGGGAATTCCCCCGTGAAAGGTGTCTGGGTGCTATTTTAAATATGGATGAAGTGTTTTCCTTGGTCGTATGTACGCTTAAAAGTAATTGTGTACGATGGCACTGGTTTGCATTGAATTGTTGTCACAGTGAGTGTGTTGAGGCGAAGTTGCATTGAAAAAGACACACAATATACTGTAGAAAGTGTGTCAAACAGGAAATAAACAAATTGTGCTTTTGTAGAGTGAAGTGTTGTCAAAGAGTACAATTTCCTGGCATAGAGAGCATCAATCACACGAAATAGAAGAAAAAGTGGGAAGGGGAGTGGATTTTGCGAGTAATTTATTAAGGGTGTTCTTAACTGCTCCGTTTGTCAAGTGCGAAACGTTTTTAAAACACTTACAAGTCTATTACATATCAATTTTAAGAGAAAGATATGAAATTAGAATGCCTAACTATGGAATCTTCAAATCGAACTTATTTTTCCATTTTACGATAGTTGAATTAACTTTCCAGTTCTAAGCTTTTTTAGATCACGTGATCACACGTTTCTCGACAGTTTTTTCTGCTTTAATGGGAATATGTGCTCAAAACCGTCGTATGAAATTCATAAATGCGATTTCCACGGGTTCTAAAAATACAAAAGTTTTCCTTGCATTTAAATAGCTTTCTCTTGGCGTGAAAAAGTGTGCTGGTCGAAACGTGAGACACTTTCGTCTTTTAACTTCAATTGTTCGTAGGTATTTCATAATACTTATATCTGTTTTACTGCAGAAATGTTTTCAAATCGAAATCAGAACACGGGAACACATACACCGATCCATGGGGATGCAGCGTGAATGACTCCCCGTATATTGTTTCTTGTTGTAGAAAATTGATTTAAAATTGCGCGGAAAGCAAAAATAACTCTGTTCCCCTGTTTTATTTTAGTTTGTTGTTAAATTAAAACGATCGGGCAACAGTTTTTTTACACATATGCATTTTGAGAAGAAATTTTTGCAGAGGACGCTTCGATATGGCGTGAATGAATCCCATTGCTTTTAGATTGTGGTTGAAAATTCATTTAGCCCTGCGCCCTGCGAAAAAATTTCCTTCTCCCCCTCTGCATTTTTCGTTTTTAGTTAATTTAAAACAATCGGTCACCAGTTTTTTCGCAGAAATTCAATTTAAAAAGAAATAGTCTTAGAAGTATATCGGTATGGGGATGAACGAATCACATTGTCTTCTGCTTGTTGTTGAAAGTTCATTTAATTTTGCGCGGAAAACAAAAAATAACTCTGTTACCCTGTTTTATTTTAGTTTGTTGTTAAATTAAAACAATCGGGCAACAGGTTTTTTACACATATGCATATTTCGAGAAGAAATGTTTTCAGAGAACGCAACGATATGGCGTGAATGAATCCCATTAATTTTAGATTGTGGTTGAAAATTCATTTTGTTCTGCGGACTGCGAAAAAATTTCCTTCTCCCCCTCTGCATTTTTCGTTTTTAGTTAATTTAAAACAATCGGGCAGCAGTTTTTTCGCAGAAATTCAATTTAAGAAGAAATAGTCTCAGAAGTATATCGATATGGGGATGAACGAATCACATTGCCTTCTGCTTGTTGTTGAAAGTTCATTTAATTTCGCGCGGAAAACAAAAAATAACTCTGTTCCCCAGTTTTATTTTAGTTTGTAGTTAAATTAAAACGATCGGGCAATAGTTTTTTTACACATATGCAATTTGAGAAGAAATTTTTGCAGAGAACGTATCGATGTGGCGTGAATGAATCCCATTGTTTTTAGATTGTGGCTGAAAATTTATTTAACCCTGCGCCCTTCGAAAAAATTTCCTTCTCACCCTCACTATTTTTCGTTTTTTGTTAATTTAAAACAATCGGGCAACAGTTTTTCCACAGAAATGCAATTTGAGAATGAATTATGTGAGACGTATATCGCTATGGGAATGAACGATTCACACGCCTTCTACTTGTTGAAAATTCATTTAGTCTTGCGCGGAAAACAAAAAATAACTATGTTCCCCTGTTTTATTTTAGTTTGTAGTTAAATTAAATCGATCGGGCAACAGGTTTTTCACACATTTGCAAATTAAGAAGAAATTCGATTGTACGTGAACCCAGTATCGAAAGTTTCGTCGCGTGTTGTTGAAAATATATTTCAATAGATGGCAGCACAGGTAAACTCTCGCGCATGTGTAACTAAACTTTAAAAAAAAAAAAAAAAAAAAAAAAAAACGAGAATTGTCTCAGATATTTTACTACTATTATTTAATGTTATTTCTTATACATTACGTATTATACAATCAAACAACATTTTTTTATTGGGGGGGGGGGGAATTCCCACGTGAAAGGTGTCTTGGTTCTATTTTAAATATGGATGAAGTGTTTTCCTTGGTCGTATGTACGCTTAAAAGTAATTGTGTACGATGGCAGTGGTTTGCATTGAATTGTTGTCATAGTGAGTGTGTTGAGTCGAAGTTGCATTGAAAAAGACACACAATATACTGTAGAAAGTGTGTCAAACAGGAAATAAACAAATTGTGCTTTTGTAGAGTGAAGTGTTGTCAAAGAGTACAATTTCCTGGCATAGAGAGCATCAATCACACGAAATAGAAGAAAAAGTGGGGAGGGGAGTGGATTTTGCGAGTAATTTATTAAGGGTGTTCTTAACTGCTCCGTTTGTCAAGTGCGAAACAGATATTTTACTAATATTATTTAATGTTATTTCTTATACTTTACGTATTATACAATCAAACAACATTTTTTTATTGGGGGGGGGAATTCCCCCGTGAAAGGTGTCTGGGTGCTATTTTAAATATGGATGAAGTGTTTTCCTTGGTCGTATGTACGCTTAAAAGTAATTGTGTACGATGGCACTGGTTTGCATTGAATTGTTGTCACAGTGAGTGTGTTGAGGCGAAGTTGCATTGAAAAAGACACACAATATACTGTAGAAAGTGTGTCAAACAGGAAATAAACAAATTGTGCTTTTGTAGAGTGAAGTGTTGTCAAAGAGTACAATTTCCTGGCATAGAGA